>CM016484.1:2510376-5039126 GCA_002890555.2 Lagenaria siceraria
ACATATAATATGAAACAAGTGTTTGATGCATGTCTAACAAATATTGGATCTACTTTGACTTTGTACAGTAAGTGTTGAATACATCTATTGCACTAACAAGTATCCAATACATGTAAAACAAATGTTGAAGTTTTCAAATGTCCAACACACGTCAGACATGAACACGCTAGCCAAAATATCGTGTCTATGCTTCTTAGACTATAAGTGAGCTTGGCACCAACAAATTATAGGGCAACAGGATTTACAACAAGGTTGTTCAAAAAACCGTGGATCATTTTAAAAGATGATATTCTAAGAGTGTTTCAAGATTTTTTTCCCCTTTCCTTCCAGAATGAGACCATTGGCGCAAGCATGAATGAGACATACATTTCTTAATCCTAAGAGAGTTGATGCTAAGAGTGAGAGATTATCAACCCATTAGCTTGATTATTTGGCTGTACAAATAGTGCCGGGTTTTATCAGAGAGGTTGAAAGGGGTGCTACCCAAACTATTACAGAAAATCAATTGGCTTTTATCAAGAACAGAGATCATCGACGTCACTTGAGGCACATGTGGGGCAGTCTTCTGCAGATGCATTATCATTTGATCAATACCAAGTTCATTGCTTATCTTACCAGAAATAAAAGGAAAAAAAAAAGATAGAAAACCAATATCTGTGCTCCTAATAAAAGACACACACGGTGCCAATCTAGGCGTAGCTCAACATTTAGAGGTTGTTTGGGCCCCCCACTTCAAGCGGGTAGCCCACTCTATGTTTGGGGCTCCAATTATAATAGTTGCCTAGTTGGTGTTTCCAATTATTATAACTTACAATTAACTACAATATGACTATTTCAAATCCTTCTTTGTTACAGTGTTGACTATTTCCTACACATTCTCTCTCATCCTCATTAACTCAGACTAAAATAGTTTGCACCCTAAATACAGACTATAACCTATAGACTATTATAACCCATAGACTATAATAACTAACTCAGCACCCCAAACTCCTCATTAATGATTCTCTACTTCCTCTAAGAGGTTGTGGGTCCGGATCCTTATACTCCACATGTGATGTAATATTCTTAAAAAAATAAAAAGAAAATGCACATGACATGATTTACGTTTGGTTTGATATTTAATTTGTAAATTTACTTCTAAGAATTTCACTGTTCAACTCTACTGAATTATGAAATCAGTAGTTGTATGGTTGGTAGGATGCCTCCTAATGTTGTTATACTGATCATTTAATTTCTTACAAAATGGCCTTTTCATTTATCACAATCAAAGTTTGGTTTTTTATATAAAAAAAATTCTAACAAAATGGTGGTTTTTTTTTTTTTTTTTTTTTTTTTTTTTTTTAAAGAACAGATTAATTGATGATGGCCAGTTAATGGATGCTCTTGCTATTTCTGATCGATTTCTACGTAATGGAGCATCGGATCAGTTGCTTAAACTACTGATTGAACGTGAGGAAGAGAGTGATTCAATTTTTAGACAATCTCAACATCATGGAAACCCTGGTGTCTGGAGTAATAGCTGGCAGTATTGTCTACGGTTGAAGGATAAACAATTAGCGGCTAGACTTGCCCTTAAGTATGTGATGTCATAGAAAATTTTCTCCCTTATTGTCATAAACTCTAGCTGATCTCTAGAATTATGGTGTTTGAGCTTATTGATTTCTGATACTTTAACTTGCATGCTTGTTACATTTTCTCAAGTTGAGTAAATACGAGAATTGTTTCATATCATCATTCTTGATTTTTTTTTTTTTGTTATAGTTGCCCAATGAGAACTTGAACTTCTGACTGCTTTCTGGGTATTAGAAATTTCAAGTTATTAATCTATATAAATATGCTCATGATAGTGCCCCATGTTATTCAGCCCTCCTTTTATATATACGCTCAAAATGTTCTGGGATCGGAAATGATTAATTTTTAATTCTGAAATTTCATTCCAGGTATATGCATAGGTGGGAACTGGATGCTGCTTTGAATGTTCTTACTATGTGCAGCTGCCACCTGCCTCAATCTGATCCTCTTAGAAATCAAGTGCGACTCTTAAATTTAGTCTGTTTTGGCCCTTGTTACTTGTTATTTGTGGATTACTCTCTCTGATAGCCAAAACTGATTCCTTTCTGCTGTTTGGATCAATCAATTGGGCATGTAGGTCATGCAAATCAGACAAGCTTTGCAGAAGTATGGCCATATATTAAGTGCTGACGATCACTTTAGCAGCTGGCAAGAGGTCATAGATATCTGTTTTAAGAAATTTACATTTTCAGTGGGAAAAGATTCTGAAGTCATTTTTCTGCTAGGATTTTGTATCTAGTCATAATCTTTTCATCGCTGTTATGCTGTTCTCTTGGACATCAGGTTGAAGTAGAGTGTAAGGAGGATCCTGAGGGCTTGGCCCTTAGATTAGCCGGGAAAGGAGCTGTTTTTGCTGCTTTAGAGGTAGCTGAAAGTGCTGGACTATCTATAGATTTACGCCGAGAACTAAAGGGAAGGCAACTTGTGAAGCTTCTGACTGCTGACCCACTCAATGGTGGAGGTCCAGCAGAAGCTTCACGCTTTCTTTCTTCACTACGTGACTCAGATGATGCATTGCCTGTGGCTATGGGTGCAATGCAGTTACTTCCCAATCTTCGGTCAAAGCAGCTTCTGGTAATAATTGTATCCTGGTCTAACATTTAAAGATTAGCTAGACCTATTTATCCCAATTTATTTTTCATTTTTTTCCCTTAAATATAATTTCCTTCCCATTTTCTCCAAAGGTTCACTTTTTCCTGAAGCGTAGAGAAGGAAATCTGTCTGAAGTTGAGGTATCTAGACTTAACTCCTGGGCCTTAGGTCTCCGTGTGCTGGCTGCTTTGCCACTGCCATGGCAGCAAAGATGTTCATCGTTACATGAGCATCCTCATTTGATACTGGAGGTTTTGCTGATGAGGAAGCAACTGCAATCTGCTTCTTTGGTATTACAACTCTTGACTTTTAGTACTCTCGATTCTTTGCTAACATCCGAGTGGCGGTAAATTGTATGCATCTGGTGGAATACTGAGTTGATGTCATCCCAATTAAGCATTCAAAGATATCCTCTTTTAAGGTTCTCTGAGATAAAATCTGTTGATCTATCCATGTGCAGATTATAAAAGAATTTCCTTCCTTGAGAGACAACAATGTCATCATTACTTATGCCACTAAAGCTATTGTTGTCAATATCAACTCTCCACCTAGAGAACATCGTGTATCCATCTCCGGAACAAGACCTAAACTGAAACCAAGACCAGGAGTGTCTGCAAGGTCATCCTTCACTACAAGCCTAAGTAATTTTCAGAAAGAGGCGCGTAGAGCATTTTCGTGGGCTCCTCGAAATAATACTGGGGAAAAGACTGCTCCAAAAGAGCTTTACAGAAAAAGGAAGAGTTCTGGACTTGCATCATCTGAAAGAGTTGCTTGGGAGGCAATGACTGGAATTCAAGAGGATCGGGTATCATCATATCCCATGGATGGTCAAGAAAGACTTCCATCTGTTTCAATTTCCGAGGAGTGGATGCTAACAGGCGATGCAGAAAAGGATGAAGCTGTTCGTGGATCTCATAGATATGAAAGTGCCCCTGACTTCACCCTTTTTAAGGTATGACAGTGAGCTGGATAAGAAAATTTGGGTTCATTATAGAAGATAAAAGTTACTGCTCAAATATCATTCAGTCGTTAGCATCTTTATTTTCCATACATGTACAGCCTGAAGCTGGTTTTTATGGGGTTTGATTGTATGGGAGAGTGGTTAAGGCGCAGCTTTTTTTTTTTTTTTAGCTTCTTTATGCGTCTCTGGAAAACAAATATTTAACTGAAATTAATAGGTCATGAATAAAGGTTTCTATATTCCTATAAAAAGAACAAAAAGTAATTATAAAATATTAGGAGCATAATGCATCCTGAAAACAATACTAGATTGCTGAAGGAAATGGCATTTGATGGGAATGAGCAAAAAGAAAAAAGGAAAACAAAGTCAAAATCTAAAGATTTGATATTCTTAGATGAACTATAGGTGGCGTTAAATCGTCGATTTACCCAGAAGCTTAAGCTGATGGGTGAAGACAAATTTAATATTATATCATTTAACACTTCTCCTCACTTGTGGGCTTGAAATATGAAGAAGACCCAACAAGTAGAAATCAATTTTAATTGGGGAGGAAACAACAATGTAGGGGTTTGAACACAGAACGTCCTAAACCAACCTGCTTTGATACCATGTTAAATCGGCGATTGACCCAAAAATTTGAGCTAATGGGTGAAAGCAAATTTAATATTTTTATCATCTAACAGGTGGAATATTCCATTTGAACCCAAGCAACTTTAGCATCTTTAGCTTTATCTGAAAAACAAATGCCTTTACATATTTCTTGTCAAATTAGCCAGCAGAAACCTAATGATATTCTTAGACTAAAAATAGGCCAATGGCAAAAAATTTCTTAAATAGTTATTGGACCGTTGATATTTACATTCTTCAGTGAATTGTAGGGTTATTGGCCTTTTTTCTTGGATATTTTCAGTGCTGTTTTTACTTATCCGTGACAATTTTCGTGTCACAAATTGAAACTCCCCTGTGTGCATGCTCTGCTGCACATCTCAGTATATTTTGATTCTTTTATTTGTAGGCGTTGCTTTCTCTCTGTTCTGATGAGTTAACATCCGCCAAAAGTGCCATGGACTTGTGTATCAACCAGATGAAGAATGTGTTGAGCTCTCAACGGTTGCCTGAAAATGCATCAATGGAAATAATTGGTCGTGCATATCATGCTACAGAGACAATTGTACAGGTGTATTTTTTGTCATATCCTTGCCATGATCTGATGATACTGTGGCTCGCTAAACATATTTTTTGCTTTTGGTAGAGCTCTCCAAAATAATTGCAATTTTGGATCTTTTCTCCCGTAAATCATATTATAAATTAATGGGAGTGTGATTGGTTAAAAGAATCATTTCTGTGTGTTCAGGGGCTATTCTATGCTAAATCTTTGTTGAGAAAGCTTGTTGGTGGTACTGAATTATCAAGTAATTCTGAAAAAAGTAGGGATCTTGATGACACGTCTTCAGATGCTGGCAGCTCTAGTTTGGGTAGTCAGTCAACAAATGAGCTTTCTGATGCTCATTCTCAGGCTGACACTTGGCTAGTTCGTGCTCAGTTACTTCAAAGCCTCTTGGGGTCAGGAATTGCTGCATCTCTTGACGATATTGCTGATGTGGAGTCATCTGCTCGTCTCCGTGATAGGTTGATCCTGGATGAGAGATATAGCATGGCTGTATATACATGCAAAAAGTGCAAGGTAATATGAATTTGATATTGTGTCATAGCCATTGCCTTTTGCAATGATGTGAAATATGAACTTCTATTTTTGTTTCTCTCAGATTGACGTTTTCCCTGTTTGGAATGCGTGGGGCCACGCTTTAATACGGATGGAGCACTATGTGCAAGCACGTGTGAAATTCAAGTATTTACTTTTATCTTTTAAAAGGACCTACTATTATGTAAAGTAATCTAAAAAGTTCTCTGAGTTATATAAATACCATCTGTTTTCATCTGGTTCATAGCAAGTTTTCAAGTAACCTTATTTTTGTATTGTCACCAATGATTCTCAGGCAAGCTTTCCAGTTGTACAAGGGTGATTCCATGACTTTTGTACAAGAGATTATCAATACTATTGAAGGAGGCCCCCCTGTGGAGGTTGCTACTGTTCGATCAATGTAAGACAATATTTTACTTACAATGTTCTCTCTCTTCTTCTTTTTCTGCCGTGGCCCTTTGCTAGAATTTGAAGAGAAGAAAATAAGAGGCTGATAATTCTATTATAATTTTTTTTGAAACAAGAAAATAAGATTATAATTGCTGCATCTCAAGCTGCTTTGATGCAGTAGATATATAATTGAGCTTTTTTCTTGAGCATAAATATCTGAATGTGTTATTGATATAACTGATAGAAGTTAAATTGCAGGTACGAGCATTTGGCTAAAAGCGCGCCAACGATATTAGATGATTCACTTTCTGCAGATTCGTATCTCAATGTTCTACATATGCCGTCAACTTTTCCTCGGTCAGAAAGATCCCGATGGTTTGTTGAGTCTGCAAACGATAGTTCACCTTATGGTTTAGAGTTTGACGATGGACCTCGTAGTAATTTGGACAGCATTCGGTTTACAGAATGTCTGAGTTACATGCAAGAAGTAAGCCAAATCTTTTTGCATATATGCTTTAGCTTGTCTGTAATGCTTGGCACTATGACAGCTGTGTGTACTGCTTCTTCCCCTGATATTGTTTCTAATTGTTACTGCCACTGTGTCGCGTATAGCGTGTGGAGGAACAATTAGCTTATAGGGGGTCGGCACTCCCTGACTTTTGGTATTTTAATAATGATTTGGAGAAGGGAAGATATGACATTAAGACATCTATTTTTGCGGTACCTTGCACAATATGGGGACAGAAAGCTCATAATATTGGCAGCGAATGACCTTATGTGTTTATTGATTAGCATTCCATTCTTTTGTATATGCATGTTTCTTCTTTCTCGAATTTTATAGCTAGTTTCCTCTGTTTATTTATTTATTTTTAATTTTTTTTAAAAAAAGATAGAACCAAGTTAGCATGAAAAAAAAAAAGTCCAGCCAAAACCTACTGATGGGTCTCCAATAAAAAGAAATAGTTGCTAACTAATAGTTACAAAAAGCCCTAAAAGCAAACACCCTTAAAGAGGGTTGAATCTAACCTTATCTCAAATTACTTCCCAGGACCTCTTAGCCCCTCTAAAAATGCTGTGGTTTCTCTTAAGTCAAATACCCCACAAAAGGGAAGGGTCTCCAACCTAAGCTTTCCTTTGGGCTCTCTGGAAGGAAAGAACTAGAAGACTGTTAGATAAGATCTCTAATTTTAGTGTGTGTGTGTGTGTGTTTTGGTGAGAAATGTGTAGTTTACAACCTCTAGGAGTTTTTTTGGTTTTTGGTTTTCTGTTCTGTTTTGTTTGTTTTGTTTTTTTAATTTAATTTTAATTTTTTATTTATTTATAAATTTTAAGATTGGGGTTCATTTTTTAATCCTCCTGTAATTAGGCTTAGGTATCCCCAAGGCTTTTTTGGCTGTGGTTTGCTCTCTTTTGGTTAGTATATCAAGCTTGCTAGAGAACTCTGCCCTTATCTCGAAAAGGAGGGAACAACCCAACCTCCTCAATCATTGTTCAACAATCTTGGTTATGAGCAAAAGAAACCCCAAAGGACTCCGAAAAATGAACCCAAATTGGCTGAACATAATGGCATGAGGCATCTCCAAAGAATATGATCAAGATTCTTTGATGCGCTTCTACAAAGAATGTCTCATTGAATGATTATTTCTTTGGGTTTTCTTTTTCAAATTTGTACTCTTCTATGGCATATCATTTTGGGTTAGATTTATTTGAAATGAGATGGGGTCATTGATACATGCTTTTGTTCTTTGCAGTATGCACGTCAACTGTTGCTTGGCTTTATGTTTAAGCATGGACATTACAGAGACGCCTGCGTGCTGTTTTTTCCTCTAGATTCTGTTCCTGCACCTCCTCAACCCTCAAGTATGGGAACCGTCACCTCATCATCTTCACCCCAAAGATCTGATCCATTAGCAACCGATTATGGGACCATTGATGATCTGTGTGATCTTTGTATTGGTTATGGTGTAATGTCTATTCTTGAGGAGGTGATTTCAGCAAAGTTATCATCTACTAAACTGCAGGATGGATCAGTGAACCAGTATATGGCAACAGCACTTGCTCGTATTTGTAACTTCTGTGAAACACACAAACATTTTAATTATTTATACGTGTTTCAGGTAATCCTTTTTCCTTTTCAAGACTTCAATTTTGAGGGATTGGGTCAATGTGGTGTTACCATGATAATTCAGTTCTTTTACTTGGTGCCTCCCTATCTGTTGTATAAAAATAGGTAGCTAATGCCTAATGGTGAAGCATAACAGTAGATTGAAATTTAATTGCTGCTGACCTGGCTGAACTGTCTAGTATAGTACTCAAGTACTGGTGGTGGAACCAAAAAAACAATGAAGTTACTATCTTGATAAGTTGACGTTGACTGGAGAATGACTTGTGTTATCATACTTGCTAACCGTAAACCTGTTTCCCCAAAATTGAAATCGATATAAGTAATGTGCTTTCTGATCTTGCACCGCCTTGAGGAGAAAAGTGACCAACCATCATTAAAAACAACAAAACTGTAAATAAATTATTAGTGAGCTTGTCTTTTAGCGTTTTATTTTTCCTTTCAGCTTGTCTTCAGATTTCTTATTGTTTCCCTCTATGTTACAGGTATTAAAACAGGATCATGTTGCTGCTGGGCTTTGCTGTATCCAGTTGTTTATGAATTCTTACTCACCTGAGGAAGCAGTCAAGCATTTAGAACATGCAAAGGTATATCTGAATTATAATTCCTGCTCACACTACTTGTTCATCCTTATTCTAGTGTTGGATTTTTTCTTTGGTGTTGGGTCGGGGGCCTCTTGATTGTGTTTGGGTCATTTTATATGTAGCAACTTTGAAATCGTTTTCAGAACCCAAAATGGGGAAATAATATATTTGATTTTCTTTTATAGATTATGTAATTATATTAATGCAGCAGCGAGGGCGGAATTAATCTTAGCTAGGTTATGCTTGATACACGACATACTTGTCTTTGAAATGAATTCTTTGTTAATGTATGAATAGATACCAAACATGTTGAAGAAAATAATGTTCAAATTGGTTGATGATAACCTTATACCGCATGGTGCTAAGTGCAGTGGCAGGCTTTTGGAGATGAAGTAGGCTGTTAAAGAGAAGAATAATCAAAATTTATGTTCATTCCTCAGAAATTGAAACTTGATAATTATCCATTTAGTTGTATTCTTTTGGATTGAAGTCATTTCCTTTAGTTGAAGTCTCCTTTTGTGAGTTTTTTTTTTTATGTCCTTACATCCTTTCGTTTTCCCCACTCTCTTTTTTAACTGTTTGAATTTATTTTTAAAATTTTTGATAACTTATATAAGAAAGTGTAAGTTTATCATTGACCAATGTGAGGAGTATTGAAAATTTTTGAAACAATAAAGTGACTTAATTGTAAATTTTTAAACAAAAGGGACTAAATTGAAAAAAAAAATTCCTATACGTTGGGGAGTAAAACATATATTTAGTAGTTTTGTTTTATGTTTTTAGTAGTGAAATTTTGTTTCCTACAATCAAGAAGTTAAAATATGATTTACTAGGGTTTTTTATTTTTATAATTATTATTTTTGGTAAGAAACGAAAAAAAATGGATGAATTACTAGAGCATATAAAAGACAAACCTAAACAAAAAAAAGGAGTCCAAGAACAAACTACAGAAAAGGAGGCAAGACTGGGGCTCTGATCCTGCAAAATCAAACCACTATACAACACAACACCTATGTAGCCCAAATTGAGGGTACAAAGGAAACCAAAAAGTAACTACAAGCACCATTAGCACAATCAAATGGGATATGAATCCAAATTTTTTTACCCAAAATCCCTGAATAAAGAAGGTGTATCACACTAAAAAAGATAAAAAAAACCGTTGAACGATTAACTTGGACCTCGAAAGAAAACTGAGTCTGAGTCATCATTTTTCAGTTTTACTTGGGGGAAATTTCAATTTTTCTCAAAATGAACCCACGTACTCGGTAGACAGGTTCAATTTGCTTACTCCATATCACTACAATACATTATTGGATAGATAAGTTGAATAGGTAGCTAGGATACGATCTTTAATGATTTGATGGGCACTGGCAGTTGAAGGTTGAGTAATTTGTTGGATGTGTGAAATCTTAGTCTTGAAATATTGGCATTTTAATGAAACGGATGCATGATGTGCTTATTCCATACGTAAAACTGGCCTGTAAATATTCAATTGATGGTTAGAGTGACAAAGCTTATTTGGAATTTGAGCATTCCAAGTTTGGAAATCTCAAGAAAACTAAAGATTACTGTATAGAAATTGATAGCTACTATAGTATAGAAAATGGGAATTATTTGTGCCAGTTTGGTGGTGGTGGAAATTTGATGGCTTGTATTTTGATATAAATCTTCTGAAACTAAACCACACATAAAAATGCAAAACTAATTTTGGCTTTATTATTCATTTGTCATTTTAAATACAGATGCACTTTGATGAGGCACTATCAGCACGACATAAAGGTGGAGATTCTACTAAGCCTATGGTAAAGGGAGTTAGAGTGAAAAGTGCCTCTGAGAAGCTCTCTGAAGAAGGACTTGTCAGGTTTTCTGCCAGGATTTCAATCCAAGTAATGTCTGCCATCTGGAGTGGATGTTATTGTCTTTCTTCTATCATATAATGCTAAAACATATTTGAAGTGTAGCATAAGGGTAATATGAATGGATAAATTCCCAAAAAACGTATTAATTTTTTTGGTCAGTGGTTAACAATTAACATAAAAAATTATTAATTGGAAAACTCAACTATATACTTCTCACTCAATATTTGCATTCAAGTCCGGAAAAATTAAAATATTTCATCATCAACAATTCTCTCACTATTACTTCATGAGAAAAATCATGAGTTTCTTTCATTTTTATTAAAGGAGAAATTGCTCACTTCCTATAAAAGTTAATACAGATGGATGTTTGTTCATTACGATACGAGTTGAAAGTTAAAATCATGTGGACTGTTTTAGCAGTGGTGTAGCGTGTTTCTCTGTGTCAAGTCATTGGTGGAGGTGTAATTTGTACAAGCAATTCTTAAAATCTTCTTGTGGATTTCTTGCATTCTTAGGTGGAAGTTGTGAAGTCATTCAATGATTCAGATGGACCGCAATGGAAACATTCACTCTTTGGAAATCCAAATGATCCGGAAACATTCAGGTTTTATTACCTTCATCAACGATGATTTTCATCATACTAAAATGCAGTAAGCCAGTAACCACTTGATTTATTAGTGAAGATGATGTCTCTCAAGTGTTTTTCTTTCGTTTTTTTTTTACTTGTATAAATTTACAATATCCTAAAGTATAAAATTATTAGATGAATGAGTAAAATTTTGACAAAAAGTACCTTATGTGAGTTCCGGTCAATGGCATCCTGAATGCTCTTTTACTTTTGGTACATATGATGTTCTGAACTACTTTTCAATGATTTGTCATGAATAAGGTCGGCCATTTGACTCTTGATCTTTTCATGTACATCAGAAATATATTATTTCCAAACTGAGAATGGTTCTTTTTTTCTTTAAAAATAAATAAATTAAAAAAGAGTAAAATCTTATTGCAAAAAGTGGATCATAATATTTAGAGAGATTAAGGTAGAGTCCCATGCTGAGACCCTTGTGCCTTTTTACTATCATTTTACTCAAGCAAAGTGTGTTATAAGAAGATAAAGGACGATATGCTTTTAAATAATTTGTGGAGTCGTACAGCTTACAAGAAGCAAATGAAGAAATTCAATTGCTGTTTTGCTTTTCAGGAGAAGATGTAAGATCGCTGAGACCCTTGTGGAGAAAAACTTTGATTTAGCCTTCCAGATTATATATCAATTTGGTCTTCCAGGTACTAATTGCATTGTGTAGGCTGGGCAACTTTTCTTTTCTAATTAATAAGATCGTCGCTCTAATCGTGTTTCTAGACAAAAAAAAAAAAAAAAGAAAAGAAAAAAGATACTGCTTCAATCATGCATTATTTTGAATTTCCATACAATTGCTTCAAATCCTTATGTATCCATCTTGTACAAACAGAAAGGTTTTGTCCGGGAAACTTTTCTTTTCTAATTAATAACATTGTCGTTGTAATCGTGTTTGTTAACATTGTGTGGTAATGAAAGATACTTTAATATTATATCAATGAAAGGTCCTGAAAAAAAAACAAAACTTTAACACCGTCTTGCTACCTCCAGCTGTTGATATATATGCTGGTGTTGCTGCATCGCTTGCTGAGAGGAAGAAAGGTGGTCAGTTGACAGAGTTCTTCAGAAATATCAAAGGCACCATTGAGGATAGTGATTGGGACCAGGTAAGGGAATTGTACTTTTGTTCTACCGTGTAACTGTAACATATAGGAGAATGTGTATGTTTTAACCATACTTGTTGTTGGAATGGTAGGTTTTGGGAGCTGCGATAAATGTATATGCTAACAAACACAAGGAGCGGCCAGACCGTCTCATAGATATGTTGACTAGCAGTCACAGGTAATCATTTTGCTCCAGTCTGATTTGTGTCCGTGTGTAGTAACTGTCTTAACCACTTTATGGATTTATGTTCTTTCTATAAGAGAATTTTATTTATAGCGTGGAATTACAAAAAAGGGGACAAAACTCCATCCAAAGGAAGTTGTCAAAAAAAAAAAAAAAAAAGACCTTCAATTGGAAAGAAGAGAGTTCATGCTATAAAATTGTTAGAAGGGGGGATTTTCTTACACTTGAGATGTAACCAAGAAGGATAGAGAATCAGAAAAGGGGAAATCAAAAGGCTTCTCCTTGTCTTGAAAAATTCTGCAAATTTTTTCATTCCATATCGAGCATTTAAAAGTTCTGTTGGATTATAGCCCAAGAGTCGTTTTTGCACGTTGAAATATTGGGTTTATGTTCCAAAGACTGACCTATTAACCCACAGAGGCATCCTAGTCTCACAGAGACATCCTTTTTGCACCTGAGCTTTTTTTTTTTTCCCCTCTCTTCCTCCTAACTAATATACATGTAAACGGTAAGATATAAATAGGACTTTGTTAGGTAGTAGCTTGAAAAGGGACAGAGGAAAGGAGATTGGCATATTGCAGATTGGGTGGGACTAGAGAACAACTATTAGAATTTTGAGGGAGGTTGCTCTGTGCGTTTAGGTCATTTGTATTTCTACGAAAATCTAGACGGCAGGAGTACAGTCGCCATATGATAATTGGACGTGCAAGCTTTATTGAGCTCGTAAATTAATTACTCAACAATCTTCTATTACCACGCAATGTTAGCATTGACTTTCTGCCTATACCAAGGGCTGAAGAATCACTTTAATAAAATGTTAAGTCTATTACTTTGTTAAATTGCCTGCATTCATTTTGTTCATCGATTTTGGGAGAGGACATGATAAGAATCCATCCTCCTCAATTTTAGTATGATTTTCGTAAGGATGATTAATGATATGAACCATTGAAGAAGTTATTATGTTTCTCATCATGCATTATTTTGAATTTCCATACAATTGCTTCAAATCCTTATGGTACTCATCTTGTACGTTCAGAAAAGTTTTGGCTTGTGTGGTCTGCGGTCGTCTCAAAAGTGCTTTCCAAATTGCTTCTCGAAGTGGAAGTGTTGCTGATGTTGAGTATGTAGCTCATCAGGTCAGGAATAAAATTCTAATTTGAACTGAGTTTTAGTTTGATCTTGGCCTGGAATAGATAACCAATATTTCTCTAACCTCACTTTCCCTCCTACCCTTCATATACGTTGAAGAATCTATTATTAGTGTGGTTTTGCATTTCTTTTTTTCCCAAAAAAAAATAAAAATGAAGTACTTATTATTGTATAAGCTCTTTCAGAAAGAAAAAAAAAAAGTTAAATACTTTCTCTAAAAGTACTGTTGTAATTCGTCTGAACACTTTTTACCACTCCTTACAATATAAACCAAACACTACCTGTTATTAAAGCATGGCATGATTTTATTTATTTATTTATTATTTTTTTTTGTGGGTTTTCAAAATTATTAATTCATGTAACCCTTACCCGATAATTATTGATTGATTTTATTATTATTTAAATGTGAGTTCTTTAAATGCATTGAATTTGTTTATTGTTTATGAAATTGATTTGGGACAAAGGAAAAGAGATAATTATTTAATATATACATTATGGTAAAGTAAATTGATCAAATATGTGGCTTAGCAGTAATGATGTCTGTATTACTCCCAACCGCCATTTCTACACACCCATATGAATTTAACGTGCTGCATTTTTTTCCCTTCTGATGTTAATGTAAATGTTGATCAATGTGAAGATTATTGTGCTTTTGATGCTTGATTTAGAAACAATAACTCAGGTTGTGCGGTACATTTCTCTTTTAGGCACTGCACGCGAACGCCCTGCCCGTGCTCGATATGTGTAAGCAGTGGTTGGCTCAATACATGTAATCACCTCAATCGAACAGATTTTGCCGTTCAGTCTTCTACCTACATAGTCTCTGGCAACTTCCCTTCCATCATTTACTTGGTTCAACGTCAATTGCTTTGGTAGTTCCAGCAGGACCGAGCTTGTTTTTGCTTGGGATACTGCTTGAGGTGACTTTGAAGAAAAGTCAATTCGCTTAATCAATTGGGAATACCGGTTAAATCGTTCCAGGAGTTCGCAATTATCCCGATATTTTGTGTACATGTAATCATATTTTTGGACATTTTTTCGTGCTCCAGGGTGAGGCTATTCAGTTTCAGCAATGGAAGATGTATGGGGATAAGATCACAAAGCTGAACCTGAATTACAAAAAAAATAAATAGAGAGATATAACAAGGGCATTTTATTGTAAGCTTTATGTAGGTAATGTTAATTTCTTTATATATATATGTGTGTGTGTGTTATACTAAATCTCCTTTTAGTACAGCTTTGAGAGGCAAGAGCAGGCAGAGGAATGTGGCACTCCACTTTGTAAATGAGATGTCTTAAGAATTAAATTCCTTTCTTATCTTGTCATCACCTTCAGAGATTGATTGGCTGTACATCTTGCTCAAGTCATAATGTATGTTTCTTGTATTTAATTTCGACTCCAACCGACCATTTCGTTTGGATGGAATTAGATTAAATAAAAAAATTTCCCTTGTATTTGCAACTTGCAACAATATATTATTGTATACTCCAAAGTCAGCTTTTGATTGATCAATGGAATTAAATTAGGTTAAAATATATTTATGGCTAATTTTTTTAGCATACCTCAATTGGTTTAGATGTATAATTGAAATGAATTTTTTCACATTCACATGTTGAATAAACTATGAGTTGCATTCTCTCCCCCTAAATTATATTTTGTTGTGTCCATTTATTAACATTATCCTATTAGTAGATAAGATATAAATAAATAAATAATAAATAGTAATAATAAAAGCTTACATTTCATTTGTTAATTAACAAGGGAATTAGATTTCAACATATTTGTGATATTTAATTTAATTTCCCACCTCATCACCAAATTTAAAAGTCTAAGATATGGAAGTCTTCCCTTGTAAATGTCAAAGGGTGCATTAAAAAAAAATGAATGGGTTGCACATTGCATAAGCATGGCTAATGGATGTCATAAATACCCAATTTTCAAGCATTTTAAATAGATGGATGTATTTTGTTTATTTTAGTTTTGATTTCGTTTTTGTATGATTTTTTATTTTTATTTAGTACCAGATGGAGAAAGAAGGAAAATAGGACAAATAAGAAGAAAAAGGAGTCGCTAGAATATCATTCACTCATGTGGGTGGTCTCTAACCATGTTTTAACGGAGTTTGTTATTTGAGCATGATTAACAAGGGTGTGAACTACAGTTTTGCAGCATATTGAAGCAAAATAAAACCTCAAATCCGCCCATACTAAAACTAGGTCTGAATGTTATCGACAATAAGTTGGAACTCGTTATTAAAATGGTATCTTCCTATAAGAAGTTTTCAAAAAATTAACGAATATGTTTCAATATCCACAAAAGAGAAATTCATGTTTAAAGAGTCAAAACAATACCATCCTGAAAGATCACAACCTTTACACGTTCTATTGTACACAATATCATCTTGATGTATACATTTAATTCTAAATTTTTTGTATCAATCCGAGCATAGCCGATTGAATAAGACACTAATTATCATCTAAAAGATCAATGGTTCAATCTCTTATCTCTACTACAATTGAACTAAAAAAAATTATGTTTTTATATTATTTATGAAAAAAAAAAGGGGGGGTCAATCGACTCTAATTATAATTTTCTACGATTTATTATATTTGGGGCCAACCACTTTACGACGTTTAGTTCTTGTTTTGTCAAGTTTTTCTGGCAATCTGACGCTTGTTATTATTATTATTATTATCACTCATCGAAATAACTGAAGTGTTCTTAGTCGTAGAATTTGAAATTTTAATTGATTGGTTTGGATTTTCTCTAGAAGACAAATTTCAATTATGGCCTTATTTTTAATTTTCTTTAATACAAATGTGAGAGTCCACTCCTAAGAAAAGACCAGATGTTTTAACTGTTGAGATAGGCTTTATTTTGCTTCTATGTTTTTATATCTAGTCCAATCTAATTTGACGAATAACAATTAAAAATATAGTTTAAAAAAAGAAAAATTACTATACAAATATAGAAAAAATTTCTTTAATAAATTACACTTGTAACCTTACCATTGCAGCACCAAATTACGTTGCAATTTCAATTTATCCAAAAGTTATCCAACACATGAAAAATCAACATATTTGTTGGTTAGAAATACACAAAACCTACGACATAAAACACACACATATATATATACACTATGAATGCAATTAGAAAAATAATTTCAAAACAAGCTTAAGTCAATGGTGATTGACATGCATTACTTGAACTCTCATCTCTGCAATTATTATATTAAAAAAAGTCAAATAATTATATAATAAAAAAAGATGGTAGGTAATTAAGACTAAAAAAAACGTAAATGAAAAAAAAACTGAAACCAACTTGACAAAAACAAAAATAGTTAAGAAGGAAAAAAGAAAAGGTTAAGTATTTTAATTTCATTGCCAATTTGAATCTGGCTTCAAGAAAAATTAAGGCATTATAATTTCAACTAACCATATTTGATTTCAAAGAATAATAAATCTTTGGTCGATATTAAATTTCAAAATCGAAAAGAATATATTTGTCAAAAAAGAAAAAATCGAAAAGAATATAAAGATTCATTCTAAAAACGCGTAAATCAAAAACCGTATCTAGAACAAAACTTAATTACAAAATAATTAAAACAACCCAGCCACGTGACACATTCCGATGTGCCAAGTTTCAAGTGTTCTTTTTCCTTACAGATTTTCAAAATTTTCATTATTTTAATTTGCCATATGCACACACAAAAAATAAAAAGTAAAAAAATGAAAGAGTGAAAAAGTGAAAAATAATAATTAAAAAAACAGAAAAAGGGAAAGAAAATATAGTTGAGTCTTTGTTACATTATAACATTTGTTTGTATAGAGTGAGTCTGCGCATTTGATGGCTGCGAGATTTAGTTTTTAGGTAAAAACATATAATTATACGCTTTCAATTAGGTGTATAAATGATGGATTCATAAAGAAAATAATTTTGTAAAAAATATTTAGTTTGAGAATATTCAATCAATCGTAATTTTCTATACTGATCTCACATATTATATATTTTTTGAAGTATGAAATATTAAAATAATAAAAATATATAATTTTTAAAAGTACAACAAAAAAAAAAAAATTCAAGACATTTTTCAAATATAGAAAAATAAACCAAAATATTTACAAATATAACAAAAATAAAATACAATTGGTAACCATTTTGTTTTTGGCTTTTGGTTTTTGAAAATTAAACATATTTTCTCTCATTTTCTTACCATGGTTGATTTGAATTCTTGGCTAAATTTTAAAAACATGAAACAAAAACATGTTTTTTAAAATTTACGGCCTCATTTGATAATCATTTGATTTTTAGTTTTCATTTTTTTAAAAAAATTAAGCCTAAAAACTTCTTCTACTCCAAAATTTCATATTTTAATTGTTATCTACTCTTTACCAAGATGCAAACTATTATAAGAAATTGAGAGAAAATAGTCTTAATCTTCAAAAATTAAAAACAAGAAACGAAATTATTACCAAACGGACCTTTTTTTTTAATTTTCAAAATTTGACTTAAATTTTGAAAATATAGTTAAAAAGTAGATAATAAACAAAGAAAAAAATAGAAGATTTGTTAATAGACTTAAATTTTTTAAAATTAACCACTAAAAATCAAACGGGGCTAAAAGAAAAGGCTAACATCTAGGCCAATTTACAAGACCTAAAAAAAAAAAAAAATTTGTTGTGCCAGACTTGGATGCAAAAAATGGGTACAGCAAGCTGGCTCTCCCAAAATACAATTACCAAACCTAAAATATCCCTAGTTGCATGACACTGGTAGGTAAAAATGGAAAAGGAAAGAAAATATCTAAGGGCTAAATAACAGCAGAAAAAATCGGACATAAAGTAGAAAATTTTTTCCATGTGCACAAATCTATAAATATTTTCCATTAAAAGAACCACAGTGACAATTTATGAACCATTAATACATTCTTTTTCTATTGAAAAAGAATAAAATGATTAGTTCTCAGATTAAGTTCACACATTCACAATGATTTATTCACTGGTATCGTATTCTGACCTCAGATTTGCCATTTTTCCTATGAGTAAGCTTCTTTCTTTCTTTATTTCTCTCTCTCTCTCTCTCTTTTCCAGTTTCCCCATGGTTAAACTAAGGTGTTTGTTTGTGTATATGTATATATATAATGCATAGAAGAATCTGCACTAGGTCCTCCTAATGAATTTGAATAATGTCTATTTAAAGAAGCGAGAAAGTTACCGTATATTAATTATCGTTGGATGGTAAAAGATATTTGCCTTTTCTCCAGATCTTTATACCGCACCAATCCCAACGCAACATTTTCCTTTTTTTCCCTGTTGAAGTCCTGAAATTAAGAGTCAACTCTTCCTTCACAATACACACATATAGCATATAAAAAAAATCACAATTATTAATTGCAAAGTATTTGTAAGCCAATCTCTTGAGCATGGGATCATTCATAGAATAATGCAAGTCAACTTGGATCACCAAATAAAATAAAATAAAATAAGATAAAATAAAATAAAATAATCGTATCTTTCATGTATAATTGTCATTGAGATGATCGTCTTTTTATTTACCATACAGAACACCAATTCAACGAAAGCTCATTACCACCTTCCCCTTTGGCTTTAATTAATAGATATTCAGTTGAATTCACGGGTGTGAGTATAAAAGTTACCTCTTTTATGTATATAAAAAGTCTCAGGCATGCATGAAAACCGACTCTCTTTTTTCTGGATCATAGAATTTGCAGAAGGCTGAAACACAATGTCGACACCAGTGTCCGAAACAAGGTCGCCGATACCTTTGCTGTTCCGGCGGCACTCAAGTGGCGAAATAAAGAACTTAACGTCGGTTTCCAGCAGCCTCTTGCCGGCGTTTGGAACAATTGTGAACGATGGATACTCGCACCTGAACAAGTTCGTTATAGTTCCGTATGACAGAAGATATCGGTAAGTTAATTCAACAACTCATCTTTTTCAATTCAATACCGCTAGATAAACAAGCGAGTAGATGCAAGTCAAAAGAGAGAATATGATTTAAGTTTTAAATTTACACACCATCAGTATTTCTAATTTTCTCTTAAACTCGTATTCATAATTTGCTACTTCCCAATTTAAGATAATATAAATGATCCCCTAGCCCTTTGTTTAGCTGATCTTAGTGCTTAGCTTGTTCTGCTCAATAAATTTTTTTTTCTCACTTGTCGTATATGAGGATGAATTTCATTAGTTGTAAATGAACGAACATATTCAATAAAAATGATTTATAGTATGATATGAAGGTGTATTTGAGAGAAAATTGATGTATTAATAATTAGAATTTGAAAAATTAGTCTAAAGCAAGGAATTTTGTCTTACTTGCTTTTGGAGAGAAAAAGGAGCGGACCACTTTGGTTGGGCATTTTGGAATATGAATGATGATGCAATGCAGGTGGTGGCAAACTTTCCTGGTAGTGCTAGTGGTGTACTCAGCGTGGGCATCTCCCTTTGAACTTGCCTTCAAGAAAGTGGCAACTGGGTCTCTTTTACCCGTTGATTTGGTGGTGGATGCATTCTTTGCCCTTGATATTGTGTTGACCTTTTTCGTCGCGTACTTGGATAAAGACACCTATCTCCTTGTTGATGATCATAAGAAGATAGCTGTACGGTATGTTAATTTTATCAATTCCAAGTAGTGTTTTGGTTTGAATCCATTTTGGGGTTTCTTCTTCCATCAACTAGTTTTGGAAATTGAAGTGTTTTCAAGATCTGAAGGAAGGGGGAACAGTAGTCAGTTTTTAAAATGGAACAATAATTTTCACATCTAATGGTAATTTTTCTGTTTTGTCATTACGGACACGACAGCACAATTTAGCACAAGACGACAACTGCACACATGTAGAAGTCCTAAATAGAGGACACTAAAATAATATGATTATTTTCTGACAAAAATAAAAAATAAAAGAGGAAATGAAATTGAATATGTTTTTTTAGTTTAACAAGTGGGTGGGGAGATCGGATTTATGACCTTTTGGTCGAAACTTATGCCTTAATCAACTAAGCTATATTCAAGTTTGCAAATTGAATTGAATAAGATGTACATTGTAATGGTAAAAAACATATTATATGATATGACTTGGGTTCATGGTTATTGCAAACAATAGTGAAATGAATTACTGAAGCCAAATTTAAAATCTACAGAACAGCTATTGGATTAATAAAAAATTGTGTTGCTACAGTTACCTTACAAGCCTGTGGTTCCCCATGGACGTAGCATCCACTCTTCCATTTCAGGTAATATACAGAATTTTCACTGGAGAGATGCACCGCAGTGAGGCCTTCGGCTTCCTCAACTTACTTCGGTTCTGGCGACTAAGGCGTGTTAGTGAACTCTTCACAAGGTAATCGATTGCTTGCACTTCGAATTATAATAAAATTAATTATTTGGTAGTAAAGATTTTAAAAGAAAAATGCAAACTGCTACATATGTATTCAAAAGGACTTGGCAAGTTCAGTTCATAACTAATCTAACTGACAAACTGCCTCAAATCCAGGCTGGAGAAAGACATACGCTTTAGTTACTTTTTTACAAGACTCACCAAACTAATTTGTGTAAGACATCTTTCCTGGGATAACAAACTTACTTGTAACGTTCTACTCTCAGACCACTGCTTAAATTGAAGTATAATACCTTTGGGTTGACTACCTATGACAGGTTACACTGTTAGCAGTTCATTCAGCTGGTTGTTTCTACTACTGGTTAGCAGTTCATCATAAAGATTCAGCAAACACATGGATTGGACTTGAAGTCGAAGAGTTTAAGAACAGAAGTATTTGGCTTGGGTACACCTATTCGATATATTGGTCCATTGTCACACTTGCTACTGTTGGTTATGGGGACTTGCATGCAGTCAATCTAGGGGAGAAGATTTTTAGCATATTCTACATGCTATTCAACATTGGCCTCACATCTTATTTGATAGGAAACATGACAAATCTCATTGTTCACGGTGCTATCCGAACATTTATCATGGTAATTTATCCTTTTCTCTACACACTCAAATCAATTTTTTTTTAATTAATTGATTAATTAATTTTTATTTAGTGAAAACAACTTTCATTGGGAAAAAATGAAAGAATACAAAGGTATACAAAAACCAAGCCCACAAAAAGGGGCTCCCTCTACACACTCATCTACAGTAACATAGAACCAGTCTAACATAAAAGCATAGTATTTGTGATAAGCCTACCGGCAATGGAACAAGAAAATGCTACTGCAAGAATCTTGCATTGTAAATATGTCCAAGTTTTGGCAATAATCAATGGTTTAGACAATAGAAAACATAATTTTAAATCTGCAAGCACTGAATCTATTAAATTAGTATTCAATGGTACTGGCCGAAGCCTGGTTCAATATGAACAAATTCCATACTTTTTTAATAAGCAAGAAGCAACAAGCCAATGATTGACTCCTTTTACTATTGATGTTCTTGTCCTACAATTACACGGAGCACAAAACCATCTGACATTCTAATCTCTCTTTTAGCTTTACACTTCATAATAAACAAACTTTATTATCACTTACCAGAGGGATTCCATAAATGAGATATTGCGTTATGGAAGCAAGAATAGACTGCCAGAAGGCCTGAAAGATCAAATGTTGGCGCACATGCAACTCAAGTTCAAGACAGCAGAGTTGAAGCAAGAAGAGGTGTTGGAGGATTTACCTAAAGCAATCAGATCCAGTATTGCCCAGCACCTTTTCCGTCATACCGTGGAGAATGCATACTTATTCAAGGGGCTCTCTGAAGACCTTATCGTCCAATTGGTAAAAGAACTTTTTCCCTGTTCAAGAGATGATGATTTTCACAAAAAAAGAGTTTTAAAACAGACTCCCAAGTCATACAGTATGAAGTAAAACGTAGAACTTTGGAGCATTTACCTTCACCATTTAACGGAAGAATGTCTGGAAAATATCCCAGCCATTACATTTAATTGCTATTCTCAGTTATCCTGATGGCCTATAATATATTTGTGCAGGTGTCTGAGATGAAAGCAGAGTACTTTCCACCTAAAGTTGACATTATAATACAAAACGAGATACCAACAGATTTCTACATTTTGGTGTCTGGAGCAGTGGTATGTAATATCTTGTGTTTTTTTATCTGCATTCCATGTTTTCTTGGAATAAAATCTGAACTACATTTATGAAAATGCAGGATGTGATCTCGTACAGGACTGGAACTGAACAGGTAACATAGAGAAGTTCATAGTTGAGTTTAAAGATTATTGCCTATCTCTATGCATTACATTATATGGTGCAAGAAAGTTTAGCAATTCATGCCAAATTACATATTCTGACAAGGAAAGTTAGACTATGAAGTATTTATGACAATATTCTAAACAGTTAAAATAAACTCAAAACATAGGTGTACAGACTATAAAACAGGTTCTATCCTATTCAAGCAAGGTCATTCTGAGCAGTTAAAAATAATATCAGAGTCTAATAAAGTTGGTGGCAAAAGAACTTAAATCGTTAGAAGATCCAGAGTGAAGAGAGAGAGCTTTTGTTCAGCAACCACCATCCTTGAAAACCAAAGCACAAAACTATAACCCGTTTTAAATAAATATCTAATTGGACTCCAGTATCCTTGAGAAAACTTATGTTGCGTTGAAGTGATAATTTGGTTGGCAATTGAAGGATATTCAGATAAAGTACAAGCAGTGCACATCCTGAATTTTAATAAACCAGAACTGAAGGCAAGACAACAGAAGAGGATTAGATGAGGATGTGTTCTGGTAGTAATTGTAGACTAAACAAAAATAGCGTATTGTCTGCACCATCCAACAGAAGATAATATCCCATTCATTCATAAATCATAAAGTCCAACTATCTTTACAAGTTGATTCTTCAAGCTCTAGTCAAACTTTGAGGTCCACATTTCATGCTCAAGAAAATTTCCTGCATAAGAAATTGACAAAATGTACAAAATACTGTCATGAACGACATCAGGAAGGGAAAATCCATATTATGATATAACGTCTTTCCGAGCATGGAGATTGGAAAGGAGCACGACATCCCTAATATTAGGAGATAACCCCATTCCAAGGTAAGCAGTCTCCCTAGTCTTCCAAGTCACTCTAAACAAAACAAGATAGATTTATCTGCTAGTTCTCAAAACAATCAAGTAGAAGCAAAACAATTTGTGTAATGATGATACTGCGCAATGATGTTTAAAATGGAAGGGTGGCTGCTGCATCTGCATTACGCATGTACTGAGAACTTTTTCATCCTCAACCGGGAAAAAGACAGGAAAATCCAATGAACCTGAATCTTTTCACTCTTTTTTATATATTTGCATGATTGGTTTTCAGATTTTGTCAAAGCTGGAATCTCCACAAATGGCAGGGGAAATTGCTGTGATGTTGAATATCCCACAGCCATTTACAGTGAGAACTAGAAGACTCTCCCAAGTCATCAGGATCAGTCATCATCATTTTAAGCAACTGTTACAACCAAACAATGAAGATGGAAAAACCATTTTCTCCAAGTTCACTGAGGTTAGAAAAATAGTGGATCTATAACACAAGTATTATAAGATAAACAAATTTTATATCAGAAGCGTTTGAGATTAAAGATACTATCATCAAGATAGTAACTGGATAAACTTGTTGTGTATGATCCTAATTAACCCTCTCACGTTTAGTACGCACATCCTTTTGTTTTTATTTTTCCTTTCTTTATATGCTGACTTTTGCACTGCACTATCAGCATTTGAAGGGGTTAAAAAAAGAGGAGCAAAACGAAATACCCTACTTTTCAGAATTGCTGGAAGACCTAAATACAGAGGTACTTTTCTTTTACTATTCAATCGAGTGGATTACAACTTGGACATACTCAGCTTGTAGGATTTTTAGCTAGTGCAATGCCAAACATTAGAAGTCTTCTTGTTTGAATATAACTTCGAGAAGCATACAGGAGAAATTACTGAGAATGGATGCGGGTGTTTATTACATACCAGGATACTTTACAGCTAACTTAATCTCAAAATCATGATTTTTGAGTATCAAGTTGACTCAGGTTAACTGCTATACAAAGGATGAGAGTTCACTTTATTAAAAATATATTGAAATCCTCATGAGCCAATCTGAAGATTTTTCAAGCTTGAAAATCAAAGACTTCCAAAAATATCATCTATACAAGTGCAAGCTAGGCGAACTAGATTCAAGCAAAATGCTTATGCCTATGGTGAAAATATGCTAGGCATTAATGTGTTCTCCTTAACCATGTCTAGAGAATAAAATAGTAGGATTATTGACAACTGGTAAATTTCTTCCCTAAATTTATGAAAGTCAACTTTTCCTGCAAGTATATAGCAGAAAAATTACAGGAAAAGAAATTAAAATAGATCAAAGTTATAATTTACATTTTCTGGAAAAAGCACAAATGAATGTTGCTAAAGTCATTTTTTATATTCTTTTAATTCTTTAAAGTTACTTGTAAAACTTAGTATGTAACAAAGACACAAATGAGTCAATAACATAATATATAAAGGGAGAATTTCAAGTACTTCTCTGGTCAAGAAAATTTGACAAAAACAATTTGAAAGGGAAATTTAGCAATCATTTATCCATGAAAAGGGGGAAATGGCTCACAATTTAAAGTAGAGGGAAAATGTGTCCATTAGAGTAAACCATAGGAGCTATTTAATTTACCAAATAAAGATTCATTGATAAACTAATTCTAATTTTAAAAAATACAACTAGAAAAGATGACCAAGCAACATTGGATGATGCAACTTGTAATGAACTGCTCAATGGAAGTTAAGTCCATGCTTTGGAAAGAAATTATACGTTGATGCAAATTAATTTTTGAACAAATCATCAGTACAATGCCGAACATTCATAAATATTCTCTCTTTTTCCCTATATATTCTGGATATAGTTGAGTTGCCTGTCTGTTACCTGGTAAACTGGTTCCTAATGGTTTCCGCCAGAGAAATGGCTCACTTATGAGAATGATAAAGACTAACGAGAACCTTAAATGTTGTTTTGCAGGGCACAGAACCAAACGAGACACAAAATCAGAGAGTACCAAATCATCATGAAGATCAAAAAATGGAAGGTGAGTAGATGACATTGATAGTTATGATATCATTTTCTAACAATTTTAGCTAAGAAAACATGCAAAAAGTGGATAATTCATAAATCTTGGGAATTAATTTTGTTTTAACTGAACATATATCTTGCTGCAAGTTGCAACAACATCCAAGCACATTCTAGATTCATCATGATCAGAACATAATGTTCATGTGTGCAAGAACTATGTTGTCACTTAGTTTTTCAAGTAACCTATATTGAGTTTTGTCAAAAAAATTTATATTCACCTCTTTACAAACAGAGCATGCTAAACATTTCTCAATAATTTGGGTTGATCATTTAAACTTTTTCTTTAAATTAGAAGATAAATTATGAAAATCCAGCTTTGTCAGCAAAAAATATTGGACTCATTTAGTAAGCAGTCCGTCTATCAACTTGACTCAGAACAAAGCACACTCCTAGATGTTCTAATCTTAATCGAGTTACTTTATTTGAGCAACTTGGATATCATGAATTTTCAATTGTTGTTTGAGACCATCTGCGTTGCAGTACTTCATATAAAAGTTTACTAGGGGGATTGTGCTTGGATAAGCATATTAAGGATTGTACAATAAATTAGAACTTCATAGCTCAATTGACACAATTAATGTATAGGATCTGGACCATTGCCACCTACAGTTCGCATAAGGGTGATAATTCACGAGCACCATCCAGATGAAAGTACAAAAGATGGCAACAGTAAGGGAAAACTGGTACTTCTGCCTGAGTCAATGGAAGAACTTTTTGGATTGGCAGGTATTATAATTAGATATGTGTAAAATATACTTTGCCTCATACATCTTAAACAGTCCCGGGAAATATTTAAGAAATTACAATCCAAAACTAAGTACCTATTATTCCTTGAGGACAAATTTTTGTTGACTTAATCATAGGATTAAATATGAGAGGAAGAAGATGGTGAAATTGGAAATTTAAGTCACTTGCGAGGTTTTCTTGTCTTATAAAGAAGACAGGTAAATACAAACCTTACCATGTTCTTGATATCATGGTCCGAATGTAAGTTATAAAATAGAGTTATGAATCGGACAGAAAAAATCAAACTTGAAATTTTACTTCTAAGAAAATATAAAGGGCTTGGCTTTTTTAACTCCTCATGTACCTTTTTAATGTCAATATAGATGACATTCTTCAAATTAGAAGATAACTGATTGACCATGGATTGCAGAGAAAAGATTTGGCAAGAGAGGGAGCTCAATTCTCATGGCTGATGGCTCTAAAGTAGAAGACTTGAATGTTTTAAGAGAGGGTGATCATTTGTTCTTTGTTTGAAGACAAAAATTATATCTGCTCAGTTCACATATCCCATTACTCCTTCAAAGCCTAAACTGATGACTTATGGTCTTCAACTATCAAGAAACAAGAGATGAGTGACAGTGTAACTATATTAAGGGGATATGTATTGGCAGAAACGTGCAGAAATTTTGAGAGAAATCTTACAGCGTTCCCCCTCCATTGTTGAGCATGTCTAAAACAGTGTAAGCAGCTTGTTGAAATTGTTGTTTCTCTTCCTCTAGCACCCCCTTCCTGTCAAGAGAAGAACCCCTGCACTTCTCTATATCTTCCACTATTCCAACAGCGTTTTGATCAATTTCACTGCAAACAGTTGAAAACGAGAAGACTAAGGTTAGCATGACGACGTAGACGTACCATTATTATGTTTTATGCAATTAATTTGAGTCATTAGGAGTATTGGTGGGCGACAAAGAACAGATAACTTCACTAAAGTATATTCATATTTTCTGACTGGGAGAATCCTCTATTACGAAGAAGAAGAAAAAAGTAAACAAAACCAGTGTTTTATGAGCATAGCTTTAAATTGGCTCCGCATGTAAAGTAGTCGATCTTTCGCTGGCACAAATTTGTTTATAGTATTTATTGAAAGCATGAACCAGAAATCTAAGCATCGAAGCAAACTTCATGTCATCATACTATTTGCGTTCCTTCAACTCCATGTATTATTTAGAGGAGTTCGTGCTTTTAAGATCTCTTTTATAAAAATTAAAAAAATTTCGTTGTCAGTGCAAGGATGATAGCATCGAAGCATCAAGTTCGCATGTAGTAATGTTCACTCTCCCCACTTGCAGCTTACCACTTTACAACATTTCCCGCAAACTAAAAATCCAAAAAACAAAAAGGAAAGAAAGAAACGAGTTACTGGTTCGTAATTAACAAACCTGATCATTCTAAGCATGTTCTCCATAGCCGATTGAGCCTGTTGTGATATATCTGCGCGGATGTAAAAATATCAGAACCAGCGTTCTCTAATTGAATGACACAGAATGATCCAAAGATCAGGGCGTGATAAACACCAACAAGCTAAGAAGGAAAGAGAAAACGAGAAAATGATTTTGTGATAGAAGCAAGCTCGTCTTGGTTTGACTTTGAACTGATATTGCTTGTTTCAAGGCTCTCAAGTTTTCACATGTGTTCGGCTGTGATTTACCACCTCTCTCCAAAACAGATCTAATCTCATGAGCACATTTGATCTGGTGTAAATTATAAGCCTATAAATTATCAGAGGAGCAACCTTTCTCCGAGTACAATCATCTCGAAGCAAGAGAATTAATAAAATTCCTTCTAGAATTACACAACTAAAAAATAACGGATAAGTGAAGCATGACAATCAAATAAAAGAAGGATTACACATATAAATGGAGGTAGAATCGTAAGACGTGAATATTGACTGGCCATTTTTAAACACAAATCAGATTCAAGTAGTGTTAAGAATAAAATGCCACCATTTGGAGAAATCAGACTCTTAAGTTTAAGAATACAAATTCCTTCTCGTCTTAAGAAACTGCAACTAATTAAAACTGCCGATTTGTTCAAAAATTTGTCTAAAACAAACAACCTCTATCTATTTCGGATTCGTCCTACACGAACTCATAATATCAGAAGCGAATAAAGTTAACCTAATCGGTGTTTCCAGTCGAACATTATAGAATGCGATCGAGAGAAATTTCATCAGCTAGCTAGAGTTTGATCTTATAGCATTTCTTACTTCTTTAAGCATAAGTAGAAGACGATTAACAATGCCAATTTTTCACAATAGGTGCGACAAAATCTAACAAATAACCTCGCCAAACAATGTCAGGCAGGCAGATTTTCATTGCGAGAAAGCGTATAGTAGTTAGCGTTTTTGGCGCCTTTGAATGTGTGCATTAGAGAGAAAGAGAAAGGGAAGCAAAGCAAAGAAACGTACCGAATATGAGAACTGAGAGCTGCGATTCAGATTCAGATTCCGGCAGCGATTCAGACTCCGGCAAGGGAATAAGCTGATCATTGGGTTTTGATTCGGAAGTTGCCATCGCAGAGATGTTGAAACGAGATGAACAAAGAGTTTCAGTTCCGTTACGTTTGCGCGGGTCGGAAGTATATTAATCATTTTCATTTTTTTTAATTTGGTTAAATTACAATTCTAGTCATCGAAGTTCTAGGATTTTGTGTATTTGACCATTGATTTTTAAAAAAATAAGAAAAAATTTTCCAAAAAAAAAAGTCAAACTATTTATAGAAAATTTTAAAAAATACTCATAGATATTGATAGAACATCTATCACTAATAGACAGTAAAAGTTTTGAACATTTTTACAAATAGAAAAAATATCAAATTATTTCCAAAAAATAGTAAAAAAAAATATTGGTAGACATTGATAGACTTCTATCAGCATCTATTAGTAATAATTTCTATCATTTCTATCACTGATAAACTTCTATCAGCGTTTATCACAACTATTTAAAAATTTTGCTATTTTCTGTAAATAATTTATCTTATTTTTATATTTTTAAAAATTTTCCTAAAATTTTTCTTTATTTGTAAATAGTTTTATTTTTTTTATAGTAATTTTCCTTAAATAAACTCAAGTATAAATTCAACTTGAAACACTAAAAAAAATTGTGCAACTCCTCAATCACGTTATATAATAAATAAACAGTAAAATTTTTCTATATTTTTAAATAGTTTGATTTTTTTTAAAGTAATTTTCCTTAAAAAAAACTCAACTATAAATTCAACTTGAAATACTAAGTTTATAATATAGACTATTAGATGAGTGGTACAAACATGATATTTATTTTAGACTTTTTTATTCATTTAATAAAATAGAATAAAAGGCTAAATTTGACTTAATCAATTAAGAGACAGTAAACGAGTAAAATAATGCATAAATTAATTTATACGTTACCGCACGTACGTATTATATATATAAAAGAAAATGAACCAATGACAAAGAAGGGAGCTCTTTCAGCTCATAGTTGTGGCACTAAAATCAATACTAATCGAATTAAAATAATGTTTAATATTATATATAATAAATAATAATATTCCATCGTCAAATTTTAAGTTAAAATTTAGTAATATGATGGGAATTTTTGGGGACTTGTGGTGTGAAATGTGATCACTGTGAGACGTGTTCTTCTTCATAGTGGAATAGCGTTGGATCCTTTTTCCTTTCTCATCGAACTGAACAATTAGGTTTTTTTTGTTTTTTTTACTTATTTATTTATTTATTTTATATTTAATTAAAATACCATTTTCGTCTCTGAAATATATTCAATTTTAGTCCCTATACTTTTAATTGTTCAATTTCAGTTCTTATAATTTCAATAAATTTTAAATTTAATTTTTAATGCTAGTTTATTGTTTATTTTCTATTTTTTTTGTCATCTATTCTTAGAGAAATTTTTACAAATAAAAAAAATATCAAACTATTTACAGAAAATAGCAAAACAAAAAATACGGATAGACATTGATAGGCTTCTATCGGCATCTATTAGTTATATAGACTTCTATCATTTTTATCACTGATAGACTCTGATAGATTTCTATTAACGTCTATCACAACTATCTAAAAATTTTATTATTTTGTGTTTTTTTTTTCTATTTTTTTATTTTTAAAAACTCTCCATATTCTTATTATCAATTTTAAAAATATAATCACATATTATTTTTTTATAAGAAACTTATTATCAATATTTAACTAATTTCGATAAAAATTAATCTTTATACTTTTATTTAAACACACTTGGCCATCATGATGGTTGTCATTATTGGTTATTATTACGAGCATAACACTATATTTCAATTATTAAATTATAAATTTAGTATATGAATTATCATTGTAATTTATCAGCTTTCAAGAAAGTTACATCCACGTGGAAAAATAATATTAAAAACATTGAAAATGTGATTTTATGTACGTTAATTTGATGATGGTTGATAATGCTTGAAAAGATAGAGATATTTCAAAATTACTTTTTAGTCTCTAAATTTTACATATAGTTTATATTTGGTTTTTAAGTTTTAAAATATTGTATTAATCTTTAAATTTTGAGCTTGATTTCAATAAATTTTAAATTTTATTCCTCTAAATGAATTTTTATCGAAGTTAGTTTAATAACAATAATAATAATTGTCAGGTAAAAAAATACAATATGTGAATATGTTTTTAAAATTTATAGTAACGATGCTAATAGATGATAAAAAGTTATTTAAGATATATTAAAAGTACATGAATCAAAATTGGACAATTGAAAGTAAAATGACTAAAATTTAACAAACTTTAAAGTATAAAGACCAAAATGATGTTTAAACCAAAATCAAAATATTGTTTAGCTAATTCATTACAAATTGCCACATCAATTGAGTCTAATCATCTTATTACTTTCACATTATCATTTTTAACGGTCGACTAATAGTCAAAGATCTTAGGGACCGAAAGTATATCAACTTCAAAACTTTAGTTTAATGAACCAAATATTTCTTCCTCTATTTCAAAGGGGAATGGTGTGTGTTCACACCTATTCTAAAAATAATAAAATGAAACTAAATAATAATAATAATATAATTTATTAAACCATTGAAAATTTCCCAAAATACCCTACATCACAACCCTTATGGACAAAAAATTTGTTTTACTTCCTTTTAAATTAAAGTACTTTATTGAAAAGAAAAAAAGAAAAAACTTATATTAAACTTATTTTGCTTTATTTGATGCTTCATGTGTGGGAATGCGACCAAAGTCCCACATCGATTAAATAAGGAGATGATCGTTGGTTTATAAGGGAGAACAACTATCTCTAATAAGTGAGACTTTTTGGGTGAAACAAAAGTATGAAACAAAAGCAAAGTCGTGCTCAAATAAGTAACTAACCGTCGAAAAGGAACATACAAGAATTAGAAGACAATATAAAGATCATTCCTATAAGTTTTTCATTTTTAAATATAATAATAATTGGATTAAATTATAAATTTGATCTCTAAATTTTTATATTTATCTTTAATAGGTTTCTAAATTTTAAAAATGTCAAATAAATTTTCAAACTTTCAAACATGTATTGAATATGTGGTTTACATATTTAACATTTTTTAAAAATCGACAAAATAACATTAGGCATAAATAACATTAGACATAAAATTAGATTGTCTCTAATTGATCAAACTTTTAATATATAGGCTGATTTTTATAATGGTTGGATGGGTCAATGCTCTACTACACTCAAATTTGAAAGATTGCTTTTATTAGGTGAAAAATTCAAAGTTTTGAGGTTTATTAGATTTCTTTTTTTAAGTTTATGAAACTATTAATCATAAAGCTAAAAGTGACGGATTAAATTTATAATTTAATTTAATAATACACATTTACTTTTTTATGTTTTAGTTAAATTATAAAAAATACTTGAACTTAAAAAATATGTCTATTATTTCAAAAGTAGCAATATTAATATCAATTTTTCATAAACATTTCGAAACTATAATTGAAGTAGAAACTCTTTAGAATTTTGAACGAAATCTTGGATCTAAAATTGCAGTGGCAAAACTTGAAATGAAAATACATATCTCACCCATTTTAGATCACTATTCGTTTCAAATCTACATTATGATTCTAATATAAAATTTAAATGATTTCTACTTTAAATATAGTTTCAAAAAATTATGAAAAATTAAATACCAATTATACAATATTACAATTTAAAAAAAAAACAAAAAAGATTTCTTTAACAAATTGCAAAGTTCGTGAATATTTTTTTTAGATTCAACTATTATTTTAGTAATTTGTTTAATATTAGTCAATACATTTTCAAATGTCCAGTTTAATTTTTATATTTTCAATAAATTTTAAATTTAATCATTCGAAGTTAATTTTATTTTCAAAATTGACTAAATAATAATAATAATAATAATTTTTATGAAAAAGAAATTATAATACGTAAATCTAGTTTCAAAATCTTTAATAAATAATATATTTTTAAAAAATCATATTAAATTACTTTAATGACTAAATTTAAAATTTACTGATAATAATAGATAAATTAAAATATAAATGAACTAAAATTGAACAAATAAACAAGCAAATACAGTACAAATATAATATTTTAACCTATCGTGTATCTTCCCAGCTCCCTCTTTGCTAGGCAAACTTTCACTCGTTCAACTCCACGGCCCCACCTGAATTCGACACGTGTGTTCCATACGAGTGCTGGGCCCCACTTGAACGGACCTTTTTCAGTACACAGTACCAGGGAAAAATAAAAATAATAATAATAATAAAAGCACGCAGTGAATAAATCAACCGGCCGAAGAAGACCGGTCCAGTGGTAAAAGAATCTTATGCTCGTGGCCGTCGGATTTCGTGGGGATCCACAAATCTGACAGACACGTGTCGAGATCAGGCGTTTGGGATTGAGAATGAGGAAAGCTGAGTCACGCAAAACGACAAACAAGGCAGTTCCGAAAAGTGAAATTACAAAATTGTAATTGGCAAAAGAGAAGAAAGAGAGAGAGAGAGTTGAGCCTTTTGTCACAGTAAGTTAATTAATACATTGTGACGTGGCAACTTGATTTGATAGGGACTGAATGGACCACATAATTATTAGTTAACGGTTGATCGACGCCATTGAACCGCCGTTGATGTTTAACGGAAATCATTGATATGTGGGATAATGTTTCGAATTTTTGACGTTGTTCTAGAATGATGTCTAAGTTTGGAATTAAATTTTTATGTTGGTATTATTTTAGTTTATAAAGTTTTTCAACATTTTAAGTTTGAATCAATAAATTCATAAAATTTTTAAACGTTAATTAATTCATTAAATAAAAATAAAAAATTTATGTTGAATGAAATTATAAATTATAAATTTTATGTCTAATAGATTTGTAAATTTTAAAACATAATGAATGAATTAAGAATGTATTACACATAATTAAAAATTTAGAGATTTGTTAGATAAAATTGAAAGTTAATGACTTATTTGATATTTTTTGAAGTTTAATAATTTATTAGATACAACATTATTTTGAAAAAGTTATTAGAAATAAAATTGAAAGTTTAAAAACTTATTAAGAATTTAAAGTTTAGATATTAAATAAGCTCAAACTTTGATTTAAAATTATTTTTCGAAGGAGTGGAATTGACACAATTATTTTTGAAGTAATAAACTTATAGTCTTTTAGTATAGTAAATATAAAAAATTCAAGTCTCAAACTTGAAAGAAATGAATATATTTACTAAAAAAGTATTGTAAGATTCTTTTTTATAAACATTTGCATTAGATTAGAAGGTGTGCGAAATGAATCATTAAAATTTGATAATTCTAAGTTCTCCATTGTATTTATATAAATCATCATTTGTGAAAATTTTAATTAATAATTAGAATTATTGAGAATAATAATTACCTTGAAGTAAAATTAGTCCTAAAAATATTTTTTGTAAAACAAATTATCTTTAATAAAAATATTTTTTTTTACTAAATACATATGTGTAATTAGGAGACTAATTAACGTACTCTCAAGTCCAGTGAAAATAAATTAAAATGAGTACAAAAGATGTAAAGTTTATAATATTGTGAGATGAGAGATTCTTTTACACCCACCTTAGAAATTGTAAAAAAAAGAGGGTAAAATTGTAATAACCTGTTTAAATCAGGGCAAAATTGTCAAGAGTAAAAAGCCCAATCACACAGTTATGGACCTTACTAAAATGGATGTTTCGTCCTCTCCACATTCTCTACCACAGTTTACCAAAAGTGCAAATATAATATTTTTTAAAAAAGAAAAAAAATACAAAAAAAAAAAAAAACGCTTAAAAGACGAAAAATGCATACGTCACGGTGGTTTAAGGGGAAAAAATAAAATAAAATTTCATCTTTCCGTTTTATTTTCATTTATTAAGTTTCAATATTATATTACAAATTTAATCTCAAATTAATATCGTATTAAAAAAACTTTCAAGTTGATAGAAATATTTATAGAGTTTGGGATAGATTTCAAGGCATTGAAATGTTACAAAAAAAAAAAAAAAAAAAATTGCATGTTGAAGTTGTGAAAATAAATTATGGTAATTGATGTAACAACTAATATGAGGTTTAAGTGATATTATTCATAACTATATAACGGATTAAGTTGGTTGCTACAATTTATTTCATCTAAAAAATATTGTTAAAATCTTATATATAATTAATCTATACCTCAGCTACCACATCAATTTGCTTGAATGTTGTTATCATTGAGGTAGCATATGTCTTATGATTTTTACATATTGAACATTATGCCAATTTTTCTCTTATATTAACGATAAAAAGGTATATGATTATGTTTTCTAAAAGAAAAAAAAATTAAATTCAATAATGTTTTCTTGACAAAATTAAAAAGTTCAAGGGTAGGACCACAACCTAAACCTTAATCCACTTAACTAAAATAAAACTTTTAAAAAAAGAAAACTAGTTGGAAAACTTAGACATGATTAATTAATCTCACGCTTTTAAATGTCTAAATTTAGTCCAAATACTTTGAGATTTATTCCATTTTAATAATATATTTTTAAATATAAATTTTAGTTTTGTACTTTTTAGTTAATCTAAAAGTAATCCTATTATTACTTTGTCATTAACTCCCCCTCTCCCCTATATATATATATATACAAATTTTGTAGAAACACGTTTACATTCTATATATTCTCAAATGAATATTGTTATGGGTGATTTTGGATCAAATGGTATAATTGACTTCTAGGGTTAATAAGAACGACAAAACAAAAAAGAGAGCACGATACAAGAAAAAAGTGGCAATTTACGATCAAAAGAGGCCTAGGAAAAGGGGCTAGTTTGGGTCTTCCTAGTGTGCTCGGCCTCGGGCAAGGTCGAGGCTAAGCCTTACCAAATGGCTAACGGGCATGCCCCGGTCCAAGAGATTGTTTTAGGCCCCTAATATGGCCTAAGGAAGATGTTTGGCCTTGACCTTAGCCAAACATGAAACTGGGTGCGCCTTACGACCCAATAAGTCATCTAATTATCCTAAGGCAACTTCCGAAATCTTAGGGAACAACCTTGGTCAATTTTCTCTAAAAATACATTATTATGGTTCCATACGAGGGAACTTAAAATTTTGATTTATTTTATACTCTATAGTTCTCATACTGACTCGAGCATTAAAGTCATCTTCCTTTGTTTTGTAGGTCATCTCTTCCTCGAAATTCAAATTAACAGTCGCAATCACTTGAAGGTAATGTGCGTTTATCCCCGTCTTAAATTTTACATCCAACAAATATTATTATCTTTTACAAAACTTCGATAAAAATGGACTTGAAACTAAGAAAGAAAAATAAAAATTTATTAATATATATAAACTAATTAAATTTAGATGTTTAAAAGAGAAAAAAATTAATATGCAACGAAGGGACCAAATATTATTTTAACTTTAATAATAATAAAATTAGGTTAAATTACAAATTTAATTAACAAAATTCGATTGTAGTATTTATTTATTCATACTTCCAAAACAATTAGATTGCAAAACAAGTCTCTATAGTTAACAATTTAGAACCATGATTCGAAGAAAATTTGAATGTTCTACTACATTATTTTTTAGTTGTTTAATCTCACCATTATTCTTCTACACATTCTAAAGTTACTTTTGAATTCTAAATTAGATTTCAAAGATTTTTTAAATTTGGTTTTTTTTTTTTTCTTTTTTCCAGTTTTCAAAAGTTGATTTGGATCGTGAAAACATTAAAAAAAACAAAAATCTATACTTTTCCAATACAATGATTATTGAAGTTAAAAAAACTAAAGTTATAATTTAATCTAATAACGACTCAATAAATGAATATCGTAAAAATTTCTATTCTAAATATCAATAATTGGCCTGCAGGTTCAAATTTAAGTATAATTGAACTGATATAAAACTGAAACTACTAATCTTGAGATTAAATGTTTAATTCTCCCACTTTACGTATAGTAGAAAAAAAAAACTCAAAGGAGGTGATTGGTCCAAAAAATTGGAGTTGGTAAAATTAGAGCTTCACTCTTATAGAGTTTGTGGGTTCCACAACTAAAAAACATCCAACTACTCTTTATATTGTGGGCTCCACTATTTTACAACAATCTAAACTTCACAACTCAATTTAAAAAGAATTATAATTATAATAAATAAAATGAATAAATTTGTTGAAGAAGAAAAAAAGAAAAAGAAAAAAGTGGAAGGTGTTGAAGGGTAGGAAATAAGAAGTGGTAACAATAATACATCCAAGACAATTCTGTGGGCAAATTTAAAGTGGCTGCCATACACTGCAAATGCCACTGTATTTCTAGAGAGAGAAATTTGTTTTGGAGGGTTTTCATTTTTTCATTTTATTTTTATTTTAATTTTAGAGAGAGAAAGTGAGAATGCTAAATGCTTGTGACTGAGCTCTGGGAAGAGGAAGAGTATTTCACAAGCTCACTGCCTTCGCTGATTTTGAGGCATCACAGAGAGAGAGAGAGAGAGAGAGAGAGAGAGATTGCTGAACAAGTTTCAGTCATACCCATTGATTTTTCTCAATTTCTTCTTCTGTCTGCATTTTGGGTCTCTTTTTCTCTCTTTGTTCGTATAATTTTCTTCCGCAGCGGAGGAAAGGAGGTTAGCTTTGCCCTCCCTTCTTCAATGGCGTCGTTTCCTTTTTTTCCCCTCTTTTTTGCGATCGTTTTGATGAATTTTGGGGTTTCTTTTCGTGTTTGTTCTTGATTTTTTTTTTTTTTTGTAATGATGTTTCTGCGATCCTTGTGTTTGAGTTATGGCTATCTCTGCATGTTCAATTCGTTTGTTCATTTGAGCATTTGAGGATTCGTTCATTGTTTGGATCGATTTCGGACTGTTAGAACGCTCTAATTAGATATTTGATTTTCACTGTTTGCATGTTTAGTTACAGTTATTGGATTCTTCATCTGGATTTTTTTCCACTTGAAGAGTTTAATGCAATGGACTTTCTAGAAACTTCTTTCCCTTTTGATTCGCAGATTTCTTTGTATTTTCCCCTTTGTTTATGGTGCTTTCAACATATTTTCCAATCAAATCTGTTTGTATTTTCTTGTTCTTGGTGTTTTTTTTTCAAAGAATATCATGATTAAGATGATTATTTCTCTTAATCATCATGCTGTCTGTTCCTCAGTTGGGTTAATTTTCTTGCCAGTTTTTCTTCTTCTTTTTGTTCTTCCATTGAAATATTTCAGTTTCTTCTACAGGATACAAGCGTGGCCATTGCCAGAGACAAGCATTTGCAGTGTCTGAAGAAAAAGCTGAGGAAGAGGAACAGATTGGTTCATAGAGAGATCAGTTCCATTTTTACATCAGCTATAACAATGGCTGACTCTGGTTCTGAGTTGTGTCCTGTTCAGTCTGTTGTATTGGGGCACAAATCCAAAAGCAGCTCCTTTTTCAGTGCCCCTGGTCTCTTTGTTGGCTTAAATTTCAAAGTTGCTTCAGATTCTGATTCAGTCAAAAGTCCCACCTCTCCTTTAGAACTTAGGGTGTTTTCAAATCTTAGCAACTCTGTGGGGTCCCCTAAATCATCCCATGATGGACATAGAAGGAGCTGGGATTGTAGTAAAGTAGGATTAGGCATTATTGATTCACTTGATGATGATAATAAGCTATCTGGTAAAGCTCTTGGATCATCTGAGAGTAAGAACATCATTTTTGGACCTCAAGTTAGAACCAAGAGTCAGACCCCAAATCTTCAAATTGACACGGTTTTTCCTCAGGCAGGTCCTAGATCTTTGCCTAAAAATTGTCCCAATTTTCCCCCATCGCAGTTCAAATCACTGCATGGTGGTAGCCCGGAGGTTTTATTCGAAATTGGAGAACCATTAGAATTCAAACCTTCAAAGAAGAGTGGGGCGTGTTCCTTGGACTCGCCTCGGTTTGTTTCAGCATCGTATGGTGTAAAAGGCCGTAGCTTCTTCCATTCTACAAATCCATTCGTGAAGAAAGTGTCGATGAATGGTGATTCTGAGCCTCAGGATAAAAATTTGCCTGCAGATATTTCAACCCCAGCATCTGTAACACTGCCTGTTACCGGGATCATTGAGTCTCTTTCAGCAAGCGAAATTGAGCTCTCCGAGGATTATACCCGTGTAATATCTCACGGCGCGAATCCAAAAACCACTCATATTTTTGGTGACTGCATTTTAGAATGTCACTCTAAGGATTTGAACAACTTGAACAAGACTGAGATGAATGAGATAGGATCTCCTCTGTCAGTTAGAAGCAGCTCGGACATTCCTTTTCCAACTCAACCAATTGATTTTCTGAGTTTTTGTTACTTTTGTAACAAGGAACTTGAAAGTGGGAAAGACATATACATTTACAGGTTTGTTACAAGCACATTCTGCAGGTTCTTCTGTATCATGCTTGAGATATTGTTGGATGTTCTTTTTAAAAAAATTAAATACACTATGTTTCTACAGGGGCGAGAAAGCGTTCTGCAGCTCCGACTGCCGCTATCGGGAGATCATGATTGAAGAAGAACTGGAGAAACATGTTAGCGAAATTTTCGAACATTCTTCAACAGCTGGAGATGGCAAAGAAGAGTTTGAAACCCATGGCACCATTTTTGAATAAACAGGTCGGTCTCCTCCATGACCATGGCGCTGATCGTGAAATTGTGGAAGCAAATGCTGCGCGGTCGTCTGTTAACAGAAGAGCTGTTCTCATGGCAGCCATGGATGATCCTCTGTACATTGATGATGCATTTGTTTGATTAGCATTTCACTTTCAGGGTTTGAGTGGAGGATGAAATTACAGACTTGTCTATTTTTCTTTTTTCTTTTTTTCCCCCTGAAATTCACATAAATTTGGCAATTTCATTGTCAAGCCAAGCTACTATTGCCTTGTAGAAGAGTTCATAGGGTAGAAGCCTGCTTTTATGGCTCCCCATCTTCTAGTTTTCTGGCTTGTATCTTTTTAATGGCCAGATATGATATACTGGAAAGTCTGAGCAACATATTTCTTTTCCCTCCAAATTAAAACACAAAATTGTTGGTCACCTTGGATTATATGATGTTACCTTGAAAATGAGAAAACAATTAGTTATTTTCAAATATAGAAAAATTGGTCAAATTATTTATCTTAGATAGAAAAAAAATTTTAGTAAATAGTTTGATATTTTTTCTATTTGTAATAATTTTTCAAAACAATGCAATGCTAAATGTTACAAGAAAAGAAACAACCATTCATGTTTTTACATTTTTCCAAAGTTACCTTTCTTCTTTCTATAATTTCACATCAAACTCTCTAAAATGTTAGGCCTTCTACTTGCTAATAACTTTACAAAATAATCCGTACAAGTGTGGTTCCTAAACAATTGTCTATTTTTTTTTTATTTAACCTAAAATTAAATTTTGGTATAACACATTTAATTTTTTTAGGGTTAAAATTATAAGTTTAATCCTAAGTTTTGAGATTTGTCTATTCAGTCTTACCACTTAAAAGTGTCTAATGTGACTAAATAGACATAGCTATAAAAAAACTTACTTTTCTTTTCAAAACTTTTATGATGTTTATATTATTTAGTAAAAAGGATTTTGAAATTTTCAAAAACATTTGATAGTGTTTTAAAAACTTTTCTTTTCAAAACTTTTATGATGTTTATATAATTTAGTAAAAAGGATTTTGAAATTTTCAAAAACATTTGATAGTGTTTTAGAAAAAGAAAAGGGGAAATTACTATAAATAAAAAAGAATATCAAACTATTTATAAATATAGAAGTTTTTTACTGTTTATCCGTGATAGACCGTGACAGTAATTTTTTTTCTATATTTATAAATAGTTTGACTCATTTTTTTTATATTTGAAAACAACCCAAACAAAAATTCATAATTTATAAAAATGGTTAAGCATTTTTTTTTCAAAAGTTATTTCTAACTAGTCCACATTTTAACATCTACTCCTCCATGGATTTCGGTTATGTTTCTTTTTCATATTTTCCTTTTGTGGTGTCGTCTCTTTCTGCGGTGCTTTCTTTGTTGCAATTTGTTTTCTCTGTGTTTTTAATTTTGCTATTGAATTTTGTCATTCCCTTTTTGTAAGGTGAGAAAAAACATAATGAAAATGAAAAGCAACCACTTTTTTTCCTGAATTGGATCTCTAAACTCGAGGTTCATAGTTTAATCTTTATATCAGTTGAGTTGTATTCGTGTTGGCAAAAATAATTTGTATTTTTCTTCTTATGGCATATGGGTTTTTTATTCTATTATCTTCTCTCTCTCAATATTTTATTAGAAACTCAATTTTTTAATTAATCCCTTGATGATCTCCAAAAATATTCCTTCAATAGAAAATTCCAAAACCTATATTATAGGATTTTTACAGTTGTTTTATTCCTTTATTTTAAATATTAAGGTCTCATTTGGTAACGTCTTTGTTTTTAATATTATGTTTTTGAAATTTGTGTTTATTTTCTTCTAAATTTTATGTTATAGTTTTCACATTTCTAGAAGATACATTTTGAAGTCTTAGTTAAATTTTAAAAATGAAAACAATTTTTTTTTTAAGTTTGCAAAATTGGACTTGGATTTTGAAAATATTAATGGAAAGAGAAAAATAAAGCAAAGAAACTTATAGGTAAAAATAGTATTTATAAACTTAAGTTTCAAAAATAAAAAATCCAAAAGCTTTTTTCTTTTCAATACACTTTTGTGCTTGCTTTTTTATCTTCAAAAGTTTATTAACAAATCAAACACATGAGTTTATACTTTGAGATTTGTGTTACATTACCACCAAACCTTGAAAAAAAAACTAAAACTAATATATCATGTTAATTATAACCTTTTTAATATATTCTTTAACCTTGTAATCTAAATAAAATAAGTATAGATTTAAACTCTACGGTAGCTACCTACTTACAATATTAAAACCATAACTATACAAATACATTAACTCGTTTTGAAAATGTCGTAATATCAAACACTAATAAAAACATTGAATACCAAAGCAAACATAACTCAATTGGTATACAGATGTCTTAGCGACCACGAAGTCAGCGGTTCAAATCTACCTACCTTATTACACTAAAAAAACTAACTGCCCTTTCTTCTTTTCACATCACAAACCGAACATAAACTATAGAGATTAGTTTTGAGTCCATAAAGGGGAACGAAGTCCAATCATGGTTGAAGGAGTAAAAGCAAAAATGATGAAGCAAAAACTTTAATTTGTGAAGAAAAGAGAGAGTAAATGGGAGTGGTAACATCAAAAAAACATGGAAGGGGAGAAAGAAAGTGGCATGGTCAGGCTTTGTTGCTTTGGTCCCCTTTTTCCAAATAGAGATTGATAGCTTTCTCTGCTGCCCCCTTCCATTTGCATGTGCTCCCATCATTGCATTGCCCTTCAAACATAACAATACATTACCCTTTTTCTTTTGGCCATCCATCCAACATTTTCAGATTCATCAAACAAAAACTTCAACAAAATATCAATCACATATTCATTCATTGGGATTAAATTCTAACTTTCAGAAATTTGGTCAACATGATTTGAATAAAGTTAGAATTTAGTCTATATAATTTATAATTAGAATAAAATCTTTGTAGTTTCATTTATGAAGGGTTTATCAAACTATAGAGATTATTTATGAGTTTTATCAAATCATAAAGACTAAATTCTAATTTTTTTTTAACTATATAGAGAGACTAAATTTTAACTTTCTTCAAATCATAGGGATCAATTTTGTAATTTAAATGAAAAAGTAATACATAAGTTGCACCCATTTTTCTACCATCTACTCTAATCACATAGAAAAATAAATTAAAAAATATTTAGAGAAAAAAAAAGACAATAAAAGTTTACCAGACTGGTGAACTGCACAAAGATAGTTGTGGTATATTTTTTTTTCTTAAAAAAATAAAATAAAATAATTTCTTTTTAATGAAAAGGACATTCAAAATATAAGTCATAAGTTTTGGGTCAGTTGATCCAATCATCTCTCAAAGCTAAATCCAAGACCTTATTAAAATATGACTTGGAACTTGAATCAATTAGTTCTTGGATTAAAACAACTATCACTTCTAAAGTTAATCGTTATAAAAAATAGCATACACATGACACATTTGATACAATCTTAATCACATTTATTGTAGTGAAAAAAGTTTTCACGACTATGTTGAGAATTTTATATTGAAAAAATCGAAAGACTACACAATTTTTGTAAAATATATATCTCTATTGTTAATTGATTTTGAGATATAACCTTAACTAATGCCTTCAAATTCGGTCAAAATGTTCAAAATGACATCAAGCATAAGAAACAGAGGTAAAACACCCCAACAATAACACATGCAATACAACTAAGTATTTTATTTGGAAAAATTATCTTTTTAGTCCCTGAGTTTTAAGGAATAGATGTATTTGGTCCATGAGTTTTCAAAATATAACTATTTAGTCCTTGAATTTTTAAGGATAGGTGAATTTAGTCCCTAAGTTTTCAAAATATAAATTTTTATTACTATAGGATTAAAACAATAATTTTAAAAAAATATCTCTTCTATTATTATTTTAAAACTTATTTTTTCTAATTCAACATGTGAAATAATTATTTAAAATAATAAACAAATTATTTTAAAAGGCTTTTAAATTTTTTTCTTAAAAATTTGGGACTAAAAACTATTTTGAAAATTCGAAGGCGAAATGCATTTATTCTAAAAAAATTTGAAAACTAAAAATATATGTTTTTAGAAAATGGGACCAAACATACTTATTTTTTAAAATTCGAGAACTAAAAAAAATTGTAGTTTTTCTCATTTGGTTTTCTTGTAAACAAATGAAAGAGAGCAATAATCTTCGAATAAGATACTGCTTCTTAAATGTCTGGAAGAAAGGAAACAAATACTAAAGAAAAAAGATATAAAATGAGATAGCATCAAATAAAGCCAAGCTGCTGATTATTTTATTAACACAAAATTACTAATCATTGATACAAAATTGAAATAGTAAGATTAACCACACACCTCATGTTTAATTCGGAATGTTTGGAGTGCATAATTAGTTGTAATAGTATATAGTTATTATAATTTGTAAAGTTATATTAGTTTGTGGAGTTCAATATTTAGGGTTTCAGACGCACATGTATTTAGTTTAAGTTTAAAAAGATTGTATTTGGGTGCAAACTATTTTAGTTAGAGGGTGTTTGGCTCAAAGAGTTTGGGAGTAGGAGTATTGAATTCCACTTCTTGTTTGGGCCAAAAAGTTGGTAGGTCCTACTACTAAAAAATAACAACTTTATAACTTATTAACTTCTTACACCGTGGATCTCAAGAGTTTACAACTCTTTAGACTTCATAACTTCTTGCTTTTCACTATTTCACTCATCATCCCAAACACCCCTAGGTTCAAGAAGTTTGTGTTTGGAGTGCATGTTATTATAGTTTGAGTTAAAAGGTTTTGTTTTTGGATTGTTGATTTGTTTAACATAAAGTTCTTTTTCTTTTTTTTTAAATTGTATTATACAAGTACTAGTACCTTAAATAATATCATATTTTGTAAATAGAAATTAAAACATTAGTTCCACAAATTTTTTAATGTCGGTTAGATTTTAAGTTACGTTATCCCCGCTCATTGGTCATTTTGGGATGTAAATATGTGAGATTATGCTAAAAATTCATATATTTTATTAAGTAACAAAACTCTATATTTTGAGGTGTACATAAGCAATCAAATTCTCTAACTCTATAATAGGCCACCACCACAATGACTCAAAAAATATTGTCAACTAATTAGATACATGATTTCAAAAAAATAGCAATAATGATAGGTTATCGTTAAAAAAAAAAAAAGTTGATCAAATGTGTTTTTTAAGGAGGAGCTCATAATACTAAAATGAATTATTATACTATATGAATTCAATTAAAATATATAAATCGTTGCCAAAGATTCATGGGAAGGTTTCTTATATTATTATTTAGTTCAGTTTTTTTAATATATATATATATTTTGTATAAATACAAAGTTTTCTTGCTTTAAACTATGAAAAGACTTATAAAACAAGTTATATATTAGGACATGTTTGGATTGAGAAAAAAACGTTACTAAAAAAGTCATTTTCCTTTAAATTCTTTTTATAAAAAAAATGTTTAAAATAAAAACGTGTTTGGTTAAATTTTTTCAAAAGTATTTCTATACACAAATTTGTTTAATTTGCTATGCACTTAAAGTGTTTCTATTACTATATAAAAAGACTATTAAACACTATGAACTAATCGTCAGAGTTGGTTACATAGATGGTTATCAAAATTGACCATTTGAGGTAGTCATCGCAGAAATTAGGCACCATAGTTGATTTTTTTGCTACTAAAAGTGGTCGCGAAGTTAATCGCTAGTGGTAGAATCATTGGAAACATTTAAAGGAAGGATAGCTAGTTATTTTAATCGCTAATTTTATAAATAGTGATAAGATAGCAAAATAGAGAGATTAAAATAACTCTTATCCTCATATTCTTAATACATACAAAAATATAGGAAATAAATTTGCAATTTAACCTTAGATTTGGGTTTTTCGTTTTTTCATTTCTTGTTTTCTGAGTGTACACAGTTCTTTTATCTCTTTTCCTCTCAATGAATCAAACGTTTCTATTTTCAATTTCTGAGTGTACAAAGTTCTTATATATGTTTTCCTCTGCCATGGAAAAACCAAAAAGAAAACGCATTTGTGTGTCTACAGGCTTCAAGATTCTTCAATTCCTCCGTCGTATATACGTATCTTCTCGATCTCCATTTTGCTTTTCGGCATCTGTGTGGAGTTCGAGAATCCGAAGTTTCTACAGTTCCGGAGGTTTGGAATTTGGATTTTGGTATTTGAGCCTTTGATTTGCTGTTCTAAAGTTGATTCCACTATAATTTTGTTCTTTTTCAGTTCTACTTTCGCTTACTTTTTCTTTATTGACGCTTGTCGATATCTATGGCTATTGTGTTTTTCCTTTCTCACCTTTGGACCCTCTTGGTGTTTCCTTGCACGATAAGAAATCCGCCATTCCCAAAGCTTTCTAGTTTCCTGCCCTATGTCCTACCATTTTTTGCATCTAAGTTGCTTGTGAAAATAACTGAACTCACTTTCCAATTTCATCGGTTCGATTGGTTTGTGTTTTCTTCTTCCATGGTTCTTTCTGGGAGTTATTGATAGTGATTTCGCTATGGAGTCGTGTAAATTTGTGGCCGCTTGGGGATTTTTTCTTGTTCTGTTGCTTTCTCCTGCGGCGGTGAGTTCACTGATCGGAATCGGAGTGAACTGGGGAACTCAGTCTACTCATCCGTTGCCGCCGGCGACGGTGGTGAAGTTGCTGAAGGATAACGGAATTCAGAAGGTTAAGCTTTTTGATGCCGATCCTGTAGTTCTAAAGGCTCTAGGCAAATCGGGGATTGAAGTGATGGTGGGAATTCCAAACGACATGCTCTACAGCTTGGCTAATAGCATCCAGTCAGCTGAAAATTGGGTTGCTAAAAACTTGTCGTCTTATATTTCATCTGGCAGTGTGGATATTAGGTAAAAGACAAACAATCAACAATCTCTTTGATTTATCTCTAAACTTTATGTGATGTAATTGAATAACTATATCTTTTGTTGGCTTTGCTGCTAGAAACTATGCAATTGAGTTTTGTTCCTTTGGAATGATTTTGTCTTATTGAGATGGAGAATTTTGACTTGATTTTGTATGTTTTACAAGGTATGTTGCCGTTGGGAATGAACCGTTTTTGAAAACATTCAATGGAAGCTTTCTAGGAACTACTTTTCCTGCTCTTCAAAATGTCCAAGCCGCCATTGTTAAGGCTGGTTTAAGCAATCGGGTAAAAGTAACAGTGCCTATGAACGCTGATGTTTATCAGAGTCTCACAGGTTTTCCTTCAGGTGGTGACTTTCGGTCTGATATCCATGACCTTATGCTCTCTATTGTCAAGTTCTTGAGCGACAGTGCATCCCCTTTTACTGTCAATATCTACCCCTTCATTAGCCTTTATGAAGATCCCAATTTCCCTATGGACTATGCCTTCTTTGATGGCTTCTCGTCTGCTTTGAACGATAATGGTCGAGCCTACGACAATGTTTTTACTGCCAACTACGATACTCTTGTTTTGTCTTTACAGAAAAATGGCTTCCCTAACATGTCCATAATTGTTGGAGAGATTGGATGGCCTACAGATGGAGACCGGAATGCAAATTTGCAGTTTGCCAAGAGGTTCAGCCAAGGCTTCATTTCGCGCTTTGTTTCGGGACAGGGAACGCCGATGAGGCCTGGTCCTATCGACGTGTACATGTTTAGTCTTATTGATGAAGATGCCAAGAGTATTCTGCCAGGCAATTTCGAGCGGCATTGGGGTCTATTTTACTACGACGGTCGGCCTAAATACATGCTTCAAATGGCAAACGCAACGAATGGTTTGGTACCTGCATCAAATGTCAAGTATCTGGCAAAACAATGGTGTGTCCTGGCACCTTCAGCCAGCCTTGACGATCCACAAATCGCCCCAAGTGTTAGCTACGCTTGCGAAAACGGTGATTGCACGAGCCTTGGTCTCGGGACTTCGTGTGGGGCTCTAGATGCTCGCCAAAACATCTCGTATGCATTCAACTCGTACTACCAGATAAAGAATCAGTTGCCAAGTGCTTGTAAGTTTCCACATCTTTCTGTTGTCACAACTCAAGATCCATCAGTTGCAAGTTGCAAGTTCATTGTGATGACTCAGCCTTCTGAAGTTGCTATCAATGAAAAATCAGAGGCTCTGAGGCATTCTGCTGGATCATTGTTGTTTCTTTGTTTGTTGATTCTGGCAGTTCTGTGATAAAACAAAACAAAACAAAACTACAGAGATTCCTCCATCTCTTTAATACGTTTATGCAGGGTGGAGTGAACTCTGAGCAGTCACAATCTGTAAGTTTAATATTTTGAGTTGTAATTTTACATTGAAAAGAATAGTCCACCTTTTAAAAATATATTAGTTTCTTAAATAGTCAATCAACATTTTTGTTGAAACAAATTTTGAGGTGTCACCTTTTTTTTTTTTTTTTTTTTTTTTTTTTTTTTTTTTTTTTTTTTTTTTTTTTTTTTTAAGTTCATCAATACGTGATATAGAGATTTAAATCTCTCACGATGGATGATTCATTAGTCAAAGTTTATCTTTTATGCACAATTTCATTTTATTAAAATTAACGAGTTTTGGAAAAAAAAAGTTACATTGTCTTTTTTTTTCTGGTATTATTGTTAAAAAAAATTGGTGGGGGAGTTAGTGAAAATTGAATTGACTTATCCAAGTTTAGAGTCTAAAATTGATTTTTTTTCCATATATTTTGTATTATAATTTAGTGACGGTTGCAATATAACAATTAGATTCAAAGTATTAACATATACATCAATATTTTAAAAAAAAAATTGTAAATATAGCAAGAGTCTATCAGTTGTAGAAGTCTATCGTTAATAGACTTTGCTATATTTGCAATTTTTAAAAATGTTGCTATACACTTGTTATCCCTAAAATTGCTACTCATTACAATTACCCAAAAAAAAATAGTTCATATATTTTATAAATGTCCTTAAATTTGAAATTTTTTATTGAAGGCTTTTAGAGATAATTTTAGATAATTTTACCTTTCTTTCCAATTTTCTTTTGTAATTAATGAGCCGTCTTTTTTTCTTTCATTAATGAGTCGTACTTTCTGACTTTTTGTTGTTTATAAGTATTCATTTCCATTTTAATGCATTTAATATGCGATTAGTGTGATTTTATTTTCTTTAATTGACGAGATTTAGTTGGCCTTAATTGTAGAGGTATTGATTCTTCATCCAATTGCAGAACTATGAGGTTATTTTAAATGTATTTATTCCACATACTTTGTCACATATATTCATCTTCTTCATCAAATTGAAGAATTAATTAGTCTTGTTTTTATTGAGTAATATACTCCACATACTATGTTATATATACAATCGTATTTTAAATATATAGATGAGGTTATTTTAAATCGTCAATTTCTGCCCCATCGTTAAATGCATGCAACTCGTGCCGTCGATTCCTCACCCTTCGCCAGCCGCCTGCAACTCGTAATGCCGGGAAGAAGAAAAAGAGAGCGAAGAGGAAAAAATCCTCTGACGATGGAGAGAGAATATCAAATAGAGAAGATGAAGTTTGAACCCTAATCCTTATCCCACGTATGGAACCCGAGGTTACCTTGAAGTTTGTTTATGCCTTCTTACGTTGGGTTGTTTGGTGTTGGCAGAGGTTGGAGAAATTTGAGTTTTAGGGAGGAGATCGACCACTTGCTGATCATCATGTGGTATTTGTGGAGTTTTTGTAAAGAGATATGCTTCTTGAATGAGGTCCCTGATGTCGATTCCCTTCATAGGTTGATTGAGAAGCATTTGGTTGAGTAGGACAGGTCTTTTGGCGCATTGGCTTCCCTGCTTTTCCTTGCCCTTCCCAATGCGGAAGTAGCATGGTCTTACCTAGAGGGAAGAGGAGAGCTTGATTGGATTGTCCACAATCATGAAAGACGTGTGCTGTTGAGTGGTTGCAAATTTACCAAGAGGATGGGTGGTATTAATCTATTGGAAGCTGAAAACATCTTGGAGGGCCTGGAAGCAATCAATCAAGAATGGAGAGGGTCTAACCCTATGTTAAAAGTTGAGTCTGACTCATTGGAGGTTGTGAATTCCTCATTGTCTAATATTCTAATTTTTGTTAAGGATATTGTTTTTGTTACTAATTCTGTAATACCTTGTGTTTTTGTCATGTTCTCCAAAAGTCGAACAAAGCTATACACGCTTTTACGACTTTAACAACCTCTCAAGGTTTTTCTATAATCTAAAAGAATTTTTTTCTAGATAGTATTATCTCCATCATTCTTGATGAGGAAGTTAGTATGCCTAAAAGAAATTAAAAGTTAATTATGAGCCTCTAGTTCATAGGTTGTTTGTAATTATGAGCTCATAGTTCATAGGTTGTTTGTACAATTTCCCTTTATTTTAATATTCAACCGAAAATTTGAAACTTCATAAAATAAATTCCAAAAGTTGTTATTTTTTTTTTTTTTTTTTTTTTTTTTATCAAAAGTTATTAAAACTTGTGAATTGCTTGTGTTTGCTCATTGTAACAATCCATACACGAAGGATTGAACTGAGAACTACGCTTCAAACTTCTAGAAGGTACAAGTGAAGTTCAAGCTCAATTCGTCATCGTTTTGGTTTGTGAGAGGTCAGTTAGAAGGCATCAAGGAAATGGCGATGAATTCTGAAAAACCAAATCATATGCAATGCAATTAACTGACCATAATTACAATGCAATATTTTCTTCTGAGTGAGGGGACAAATACACAAATACATACAACAATACAGACACCAACAAATAGAATGATGGGAGAATGAAGAGGTAGATACAAGATATCAACCGAATAAAGAAAAGAAAAAATGTGCGATGTCGTCGACTTCCCGAAGCAAAGGAGGCCGCATAATTACATCGTCTTCCCCATCGCTCGAGAATGACGAGTGTGGCTTGAAGGCTCTGAAGGAGTCACAGCATGGAAATGGGAGTTCAAGTAGCTGGAGATGGAGGCATTTCAGAGCTGCAGGATGATAGAATGTGGCCTTCATATTCACATCCTTAGCCTCTGGTCTGTTTGGTGTTGTAGGACTTGCAATTTAAGCACTTTTGAGCCACCACATGATACTGCACCTTCGACGTCTTACCGCAATCGTTGCAAAGAATCCAGACCTGTTCGTTCAAAGTATGAAGTTTTTAGCCTTGGAGGAACTGATAGGTTATGATATATTCATATACTCTTAACCTTCACCCACATGCATGCTTCGAAGATTATTTTGGTCTAGAAACTCCATAGCAATAGATATTTGAACACAAGGGCTTCCTAGTTTCTACTGTGATATTATATGAGTAAATTTGCCACGTCGTAAATTATAATTGGACAATTTAATGAAATCTATAAAGATAAGTATAGCTCGAGATGCACAAAAGTATTTTTCATTGAACCACAAAGAAACAACTCCAGCAGATACACTACAATATATGATTAACTAGCAATGAAATGAAAGTGAAAAGGAAAGTAAAAGTGGGCTGGGAGCTTTACCATTTTATTTTGGTATGGCTCTGGAATGGGCGTAGCAGCGATTTCCATGTCAAATTTTTCCCACACTTTGGACATATCACAAACGGACTTGGAGCAGAGAGGGCAAGCATATCTGTGGCAGAATCGATGTGATTAGAAAACAAAGTTTGTGTATTCATTTCACAGGAAATTAAGTTCCATAAGTAAACAAGAACTCTGTATGAACACGTACTGAAAGTGATCTCTCATCTCCTTCAAGCAATTTTGATGGATGGTGTGTCCACATGGCATTACCGTAACATCATTTGTTGAATCAAAAAGGTACTGCAAGTCATTTGTTAAAGATGGCATCATTATTTGGTGCTGGTTAAGAATGGATAGCAAATGAATAAGCGAAATGAGGAGAAAGCTTTACCTCAAAGCAAACAGGACAGTCATGGTGCATTGCTCCTTCAACGCAGGGATGGCTATTTTTTAAAAGAACTGAATAGCAGCAACCTTCATGACATGAAAATTTAAAATTCAGCACACACAATTGATACAATTTTGATCACACTGTATGACAAGTGAGGCTAACATTAGCAGATGAATCAGACAGTTACGTGTGACTTACCACACTTATGGCAGTGGAAAAAGTTCTCGCGCCCCCCAATTCTGTCAAAACGTTCATAATGGCATCAAATAAGTGTGGGAACAGAGATAAACTCCAACGAAAACATATACAATACAACCAAGATTTTAGTTTTGATGTAAACATAGGGAAACAGAGCAATAATCTTTGAATAAGATAAATGGATTAGGATATATCATACCTACAAATTCCACAGCCATTACAGTGATACTGCTTCTTAGATGTCTGCAAGAAAGGAAACCAATACCACAAGTGACTAAATTGACTAAATTGTTAGTGCATAAAAAATGAGAGGTGAATTGGTGACAAAAATGGAAAACTAAGTGGATGCCTTGAACTCACATCATCATCAAACAGCTTGCAAGTCTCGCAGAAATATTTCCCAAAACAGACACCACAGTTGATACATTCTTGGCGAACCTGCCAAATCAGAAACCAACAAAACTGTGAATCTAGAGTTCATGAGCATGAAATTACTAATCGTTTTTATACAAAATTGAAATAGTAAGAATAAGCACACACCTCCTGTTCAGTTCCACATAGTGAGCATATAACCTGAGAAAACAAAATTATAGGTAAATTTGAAGAGATACTTCAACTCTGAGAAATTTCTGAATAGGTGAAACAAGATGGGTAAGTAACCAGTGGGCAAACTTACCTGGTTGACTTCATGACGTGGGATCTCATGTCTTTCTTTCGGATCAACACAAATACTATTCTGTACGAGGGAATAAAAAAGGGTTTTGTAGTTAGTATATGATAGCTTAGAACCACAAACATTCTATAATCAATCTCAAAATGAAGTTCCTTGCCTTTATTTCATTATGGCAATGCCGGCAATCAAAGATTTCATTACAACAGGGAGCTCTGATACGGCACCTTCGCCTATAATGTGCACATCTGCAAAATGACAAGTTCTGTGTTTAGCAAATGAATAAGAAAGACCTGAAACAGGGTTAGAAAGATAACTCTCAAGGACTTTACCCATGTTGCATGTATTCCCTCTCCAACAACTCTTGGGGATCATTTGATTTTTCAAAGGGCAAGGCCTGAGAATCAAACTGCTCAGTGTACACAGTTCTTATCTCCTTTCCTCTGCATGTCATATGTTGATTTTCCTCTGTCCCAATTTGTTGAGGCTTGGAGTAAGTTGCAACCTCTGCCATGGAAAATAATATCCTCCAATGCAGGACAATGGTTGAATCTGGATAGAAGCTTAAAGCACCTGCATATAGGAAGGACTTTAGCAATCATCCTAAAGCCAGAAAAGGCATGTTATTCACCGTCAAACAGGCCATGACACTGTTGCTTTCTTCTATACAGCTGCAGACCACAGCACATCAGCAACAAATTATCCAAGAAATGTTGTACAGCTCCAATCATCATAACTCCACGAGGAGAGTTCAGTTCATCCAAAAAAGAAGAGTTATAGGAGACCATATAATAACTACAACGCAGCACTGGGGGACTCCAGAGCCTCCAGCTTTGAATAGTGACCAATTGCACATCATGATCACTTGATTTGTTGAAGACTCCGGATTCAATTCCCACTAAACTGGGTCAAACATTGGATGCATCAACCTATTGTAAAAGCAACACATACCCAATCAAATGTGTTCCACAAATAACAAAAAAAAAAGGCAAAATATTTAATAGTTCTACTGGCTTAATTGTCCAAAAGAACAAGCCTACCTCAAATTGAATCTCCGCATTCAGTTTCCTCCAAGAACCCAACTTACCCATCTATTATTCTCTCTGGAAGCCAATAAATTTTCCTTCATCAAATGGTATCTTTGCATTCATCCGGTTCCTTCATTTCCATAGTACTGAGAACCAAACAACCAAAAAGAAAACCATTTTTCCAGATTAGCAAAAAGGATTTTTCAACTCTTCTTGAAGGCGGTCATGGCCAGCAACTGCCTGCATAATGAAACTTGTTCCAGAGAGCAAGGTGCAAGAGGAAGCAAAAGGTTCATTGGAGAGAGAAGGAAAATGATAAAATGAGATTAGCTTCTAGGGTGAATGGCACAATCTCCATCGCTGATCTTACAATTGGAGGAATAGGTTATGTACCCAAGGGTATCCAGTCAACTAAACATAACCCCATAACTGCACCTACAGCTCTTGCAATCTCGGTATCAGAGAGACACCTAGAATTCTTATGGTCACTGAGAGGATAATCAAGACTTCATCGGGAACACGTTGAAGAAGCAAAAACATGTCCAGAACTCCAAATAAACTGTCAATACTCCAGATTTAGAAAAGGGTCGCAGACAAGAATCCAACATCCAACACCACCCAGAAGCATCTATCTAAACTTCATTTGTGATTATTCATAATAAATCTTCCAAGCTGAAGCAAAAAGCTTAAGTACGTTGATATGGCTACCATCAGCTCCCTACTGCTCCTCATAATTAATTTTTTTTAACTAAAAATAAATAAATAAAATGATTCTAGGTTAACTTATATCTCAAGCCCGGCAATGATATCCAGTACTATGAAGGTGGCTAGGGTTCTCACAAGGTATCACCAGCGACCAAGTTAAGAGAGATCCAAATAATTTGGTAAAGAACATCCAAATAGAAAAAACCACAACTTGTTGCTTCGTTTTGGACATCATCTTGTGTACTCAAGTAGTAGACCCCATGATTCTGTACAATTATCAAACAAAAAACCACCATTTTCGTGTTAAGCACCAATAGCAGGGTCAATGTTAAAATGTCACCACTGAAACTAAAATTTCTTTGATCTAACTTAACCACACAGTGTTTTGTTCCTGGCTTCACTCACGTTTGCAAGCAGCGCATGGGGAAGGGGGGGTTCGTATACACATTCCCACTCATCAAATCATGCAACAATCCACTTCGGTTGAAATTCAACATCCTAGGAACAGCTTCCATGAATATCATACTACGTAGCAGTAAGCTTTAAGAAACGTGTCTTTTGTTTTTAGGTTGAGGAGCCGAGGGGGAAACTAATAAAGGCCTCAGAATGGATACGATCTCCTAACTAAGGAGATAAGCATCTTAAAGATAATACTTCAAATGGAAGACGAGTTCAAGGCCTCAAAATTATGATCAAGAATATAACATTCATTCATGAGCGTTAGTCCGTTCAACAATTTAAAAACGGTCGTCAAAGTCTTCAATAATGCAGGAGGCCGGAATTTTTACAAACATCTATCTAGCTCTTAGTTCTATAAACAAAACCCTAACCTACAAGCATTTCAACACACAACCAAAATGTATCCTAGACATACAAAACCTTCATCATACCAAGATGCATCAATCAAATCAAAACACCGCTCAATCAATCAAGTTTAACAATTTCTAGTACTGCGAGAGAAATCTAAGACAATCCTAGGGAACGAACATCGCCCAGACCAATAAATAGAACGCCCCGGAAAGAAAACTTGCAACGAGAATTTCGACTTCAATAATCGCAAGGGAAAAAGAAACATAGAAAATTTGGGACCATATACCTCCACAATTGTAGTTGCAGAGGGAACAAGAACACAATCGAGAACCACTGACAACAAGTTGAACTAAACCAGAAGGTATAAGATCCCAAATCTCTATCTATTCCGAAATAAAAATGTCAAAGAAACCGAACAATAAAATTCAAATCAGAGGCAAATGCACATCACATTGCCTAAGAAAAGAAAACAAAACCAAACTATGATCTAACCATACCACCAAAAGATGATCAAAAACAAGAATTACGAACTACAGAAAACTTTCTTAATAGAATAACGAACTTCGTTCAGTCAGCGGACACGCAAGCTTGCGGCGGCGAACCCGAATCCCAAAACGAGACCTAACTCAAAAATCGGAGCTCTGAACAGCTGAGAAAATCGCTGAATTTGAGAGGGAAAAAACCAAGAGAAAGACAAGAATCTGAATGTGTGAGGTACAGTTAGAATCGGATCGGTATTTATAGCAACGGCGAGGGTGCGGTTTCCAGAGGCTTCGCAACGCGCGTTTCTCAATGAACGAAAGCGATACCGTGGAGTTTCGAATGTCGCCATCGCTTATGGCTAACGCGTGAAATTCCCCCGGCGAGGGTGCTTTCCAGAGGCTTCGCAACGCGCGTTGAACGAAAGCGATACCGTGGAGTTTCGAATGTCGCCATCGCTTATGGCTAACGCGTGAAATTCCCCTTTTACCCCTTGGCTTTGAAATATCTTCAATAGTACACTTTTAAGATTTTTTTTTCAATAGGATGGGTAGGTAGAGAACCATACCTCTAACCTCGAGCCAATAGATTATGTCGATTGAGTTATGTCTATATTGAATTGCACTTTTAAATTGTACCAATCATTACATTAGAAGAATTGTTAAATTATAAATTTCAAGAGAGATTAGAGGCAACGAGTAAAATTTTATAGTATAAGAGTTGTTTAGTCGTGAGATCGAAGTGCCAATAGTTGTTAAGACATGATTTTTTTTTTTTGTGTGTGGAGCCCACAAATTTCTTAGCTAAACAAGAAGTGAGTTCCACAATTTCAACTCTATGGACCAAATATCCATAGTCTATAAATTTACGCCTGGTTTATGAAATTACATTAAACTTTGAGGGTGTATTCAGAATACATTTTCAAGTATTTAATTTAAGAAATAAGTCATTTTAGAAGAAATTAAAGTATTTGACAATCACTCAAAATAGCTTTTGAAATGTATTTTAAACAATTTTTATCACAAGAATTTAAATAAAAATGAATTTTTAAAAAACAATCCAAACGGGCCCTTAATTTTGTGATTCATATTGTGTTAAGTACATTCGGTACAAATTTTTAAAAAAAATAAATTAGATTTTTATTCAAAAAAATTAGTTAATCTATTAAATATAAATATAAGTCTTACGACTAAGTGATCATTACATTTTTAATTTTATGTCTTGTAGATACAAAGTTTAAGGATTATATTTGTAATTTTAAAAGATTAAGGATCAAATAGAGACAAAATTTAAATTTTAGGGAATAAATTTATAATTTAATAAAAAAAATTGAAAAGAAGAAATTCCTTTTTAGATTTTTGAGCTGTATTTTCCTTTTGGACCAAATTTTATAGCTGTGTGTTTGTATATGTGTGTGTTTCTTTGGACCAAATTTTATAGCTGTAAAGAACAAAAGCTATATTTTTCAAAGATTCTATGCTTCGGCAGCAATGCAGTTGTTTTATTTGACTCTAATTTTATGCATTTCTAAAAAATTCTAAAAAAAATATGGGCGTCCATCAATATATAAATATGTATTTTTCAAATGTATAAAAATGTTTATAAATTTATAGAAATAATTTAATCCAAATCCAATACAAATATAGTATTTTCCTTTTCACATTTACGGATTATGAAATTTCTATTTATAATTTCCGGTGCATGATTTTAGTGGGAAAAAAATCAATTGATTATTCAAACGAAATATATACGATATTATGAAAAATGGAGTTAATAAAAACACTAGTGAATACTGCCTTTATTAAATATGCAGAAAATTTCTTAATTATTATGACCATCAATTATTCTGCTTAGTTTTCTTTCCCAAGAAGATCGAATTTTCCAACAACCCTGATGGATTATTCAAAATTGGCGGAAGATTCTAAAATTATCTTTTTTGAAAATAAACAATTTTGAAAAATATGAATAGTGTAGAATAAAAAAAGCACGAAAGCTTTTTTTTTTTTGGTGAAATGAAACTTCTAATTTGAATATATAATAAAATTGAAAAATAATATATGCTTCTTTTTGTAGTGAATTCATTTAATTCAAGGGAAATTGTTTTAAATGAAAAAATAATAAAACTATTTATAAATATAACAAAAAAGAACACATTGAGATGAGTAAACTTGTTATCATTTTGCCATATTTATAAATATTTTTATTTTATTATTTATATAAAAAAAAAACCCCTTTATTCAATCCAATTTCTTACCAAAGGCATGAATATAAAAATCTAAAACTGGAAAATAAAAATGGGCTATAATAATGCTAACTTACTACACGATTTCAATTTGAACATTATAATAATGTCTCATACTTATCGAATTAGAACACTATAATGTTATTGTTAAAAATTAAAAATTAAATCTTAGTTGAACAAACAATTTTAATATCATCTACTCTCTAACAAGCAATCTAAAAAACATTATTCGTTGAACTGCCACACTTTTTAAAAATATTTTAAAAATCATGTCAAGTGAGTTTAGTTTAATGGTAATTAATATGACCTTTCGCCTTAAAGTTAGAGGTTCAAACTCTGTTCTACTAGATATATAAAAAACCATCTAAAATTTATTTTATTTTCAAACTAAACCTAAATTCACTTTATAAAAAATTTTGAGAAAATTTTATTTACATCAAACTTAAATTACAAATTTATCATTAATTTTTTTAGATGAGATATATAATAAATCCCTTATTTTTTTTTTAAAACATAGGTAAGCCTATAAAGTTCTCAAATTAAAAAAATAAAGTTCCGAAAACTTTGAAAGTTTAAAATAGGAATAATAATATTGAAAATCCAATATAGATTAGTAGATATCCTAAAGTTATCTCCACTATAATAATTGTTTGAAGAAAAAAAAAAGTGTGATATTATTAAATGGAGAAAAAAAGGTAAATATCATTGCATACTCTAAACATTGGGTTGTATCAATTTAAACTTTAAATTTTCACAAGCATACCAACTTATATCATTCATTATGATCCGTTTGGATAAATATTATGTGAGACATATAATTTTATCAATGAAATTCCAACTTTCATAAGCAAATCAATTTAGATTCTCAAGTAAAATTTTCTTTGAAAATTATTGATGCATCAATTTTAATTGTCTAGTTTGCTAATTCGATATTTGAAGTCTACACGTGTGTAAGAATTGGTGCAAGGAAGATTTTCAAGTGTAGCTTTAATAATGAGTCTAAATTGATTAACTTTTAACTGGTAGAATTATAGTCTATACACTATTGGTACTCTTTGTAATTTTGTAAATTGGATTCGAGCTTGTCTTACATCTCTAATGTATTACGTTTCTATTAATGAGTCGCTTGAGGGATATTTTCCTAGGAAGAGAGGGCTTCAGTAAGGGGACCCTCTTTCACCGTATCTTTTTTGTGATTGTCACGGAAGTGTTGTCTTGTTTATTGAATGTTCCACCCCCTTCATTTCGGCTTCATCATCTTTGTGATCAGATTCAATTCATTCATCTTTGTTTTGCTGATGATTTGATGATTTTTAGTGCTAGGATCGTAGTTCTTTAGCATTTGTGAAGACTGCTTTAAGTAAGTTCAGGGTTTTGTCTGGTTTTGTTGCTAATGATGGTAAAAGTTTGATGTTATATATTGACATGACTATTGGTGAGGTTGAGGGGTTATTTGCATTTATGGGATTCCCGTTAGCTTCTCTCCCTATTCATTACATTGTCTTGTCTCTTATTTCGGGAATACTTTCTTATGCAGATTGGTTGCCTCTGTTGGAAAGAGTTGCTACCTCGGGTGAAGAGTTGGTCTGCTAGGGCTTTTATCTTATGCTGGTCAGTTATAGCTTATTTGGTCTATTTTGCAAAGCTTTCAAGTCTATTGGGCCAATGTGTTTGTGTTGTTTAATAAAGTTTATGAAACTTTGATTGTATGCTTCGCTCTTTCCTTGGAAAGAGAAGGTGGATAGTGTTGCCTAATAAGGTTGCTTGGGCGAATGTTTGCCTTTCGTGTAGTGAGGGTGGTCTTGGCATTTGTCACATCCTTCTTGGAATATTGTTGCTGTCATAAAGCTATCATGTTGATCTTGATTCGTTTTGGGTTCTTGTGGGTTGCTTGGGTGGAGGCGTATAGTTTGTGGGTAGGAGTATTTGAGCAATCAAAGCTTCTAAGTCTTCATCTTGGTGCTAGGGGGATAGCATTCGAGATAGTTTGAGGTCCTTGGTTTTCTATTAGTAATGGGTGTCGTTGAAAAGGTCGATGATTTCTTGTACCCTGATGGGACTTGGTACTGGTCTTCTAACTTTAAAGAGTTGGTTGACTTGTCTTGTGAGGACCTATGGAAACTTTTCGAGACCTTTTTCCTTAAGTTGGGTGTATTTTATTTGTATTTTTGGTTATTAATTTTTGCATTTATGCATTTTTTTTTTTATGTTTTGTTTTTATCTTGACCTTACAACTTGAAGTCGCCCTTTTTTTTGGTAATATATTATCTTTGCAAAAAAAAAAAAAAACACTAAGTCACACAAAATGTTTTTAAAACAAAAATTAAAGGATAGAGTAGTTTGAATCCAGATCTTCAATTAATTCAATTACGGGATAGAGTTTAAATCAAAAATACCAAAAATTTAGGAATATAAATTGATATTTTTATTTTTTTTAAAAAAAAAACTAACGGTTAAAGGGAAGAAAAACCAAAAGGAGTGGGGCCTAAGGAGAGGGAATCTATGGAAATGAAATGTAGATGAGTAGATTACAGTTGTAAATGTAATTTTTCTTCTTTTTTTCATAAATTCGAAATTGTCGGTAATCTTGAAGCGTGTTTGATTCCAGAAGCCAAAGACCGAGTCTAGGAGATTCAGTTTTTGACGGTCCTGATTTAGAGTGACGTGTGGAGTGGGAAACTGAAGCGTCGTTTGCGAGCCACGTGTCAAAGGAGGTTAAAAGATATTGACGTGGAGAGATAAACGTGAATATAATATAACAAGTAACAACAACAATAATAAAATAATAAAATTAGTTAAGTGTTTTGGATGAGTTTTGTTTTTTTTTTCCTAAAAAAGTATTTATTTATTTATTTATTTAACAAGCACTATTGATGCTTATCAGAACAGACAAGGTAGAAAAGAAAGGGATGGGGATGGGACTCCACTTTGCCACGTCCATATTCGTTTTCGTTTCCCTTTTCTTTTGGTTCGTCAAAATTGATGATTCAAAATTTAATAAATCTTAATTATGATTATATCGTCTATACGTTAAGTTTACTATAATCAAACGGATTAAGGTATTATAATTTCGTTTAAAAGATTCGCATTTGAACTAAAAAACAACCAAATCTATATGACCTTCACTAAAACTCATCAAACCAAACTAAATAATAAAATTGAATAAAAAATTCAAATTATTCATTATAATTGAGATTATTAAAGTTTGCACATTTATCAAAAGAATTTATCTTTTTTATCTTTTTCTACTTTCACATTTATCGAGTAATTTTATCTTCCTTCTTAATCTATTTTTTACAATTTTTAAGGAACTCCAATTTGTCCTCACTTATATATCTATGATCATTTTCTTGCACTACTAACAATCCTCCCCTCGAACAAAGTACCACATTGAGCCTCCCCTCAAACAAATCCGAAGGCACCTCTCGTTCATCTTGGGTCACTTGTTCTTATCACCTAGATAGAGCATAAACAAGGCCGTGATACCAATTGATAGGACAATGACCCTTCAACTATTTTCATAATGGTATGATATTGTCCATTTTGGGTATAAACCCTCATGACTTTGCTTTTGATACCACCCAAAAAGACTCATACGAATGGAGATAGTTGTTCTCACTTATATACCCATGATCATTCTCTTTCCTAACTAATGTGAGATTTTGTTCGAACTCCTAACACTTATAAATCTAAGCCCAAACACAAATTTACTAACTCCAGACTTATTAACTTCACTTAGTGGGTTAAACATCTTCCAAATAGTTATCAAACGAAACCTAAATGGTAATAAAAATGGGACTTAACCAATTGAAAACTATTTTAAAAATAGAATAGAATATAGACTTGCATCATTATAATGTACAATGATCCTTTGTAGAATTGGTGGGAAACCTGGATAAGAGAATCCCCTGATTACTAGGAGCCCACTCAGCCATCACTATTCTAAAATGAGTGCTTAACATATGGATATGATATGGATGCTATAATTTTTTTTTTTTTAATGTCATTTTCAAAGAAAAATGGATAAAAATGTTCATACTTTTACACATATTACTTAGATTTTTAGTTGTTATGGACGTGGCTGTGCACGAATAATCCAAAAAGATGCACAGCTTTATCATCGATTCATTGTGCTCCCCTGAGTACAAGAACTAAATCTTATGGGAAGATTTGGAGAAATTTTGGAATCCATAAAAAGTGGATAAATTTTTTAATTCCAAGAGGAAAGTAATCCAATTCTTTTATCTTTCCCTTTTTTGGTTGATAACGACTAGTTTCCAGAACATAAATAGATATCAACCTATTTAGAGTAAAAATTCAGTACAAATGTGTTTTAAACGACTGTCCATGTTTAGGTCACGTTACTTACATTCATATATATTTGATTTTTTGTATTTTTTGTATTTTAATTTTAATTGGGTTTGTTTTCTTCAATTTCTTTATATTTCATCATTCTTTAGAAAACGTTTGTTATATTTAAATAACAAAATAAAGAAATACATTGATGGAAGTATTGTTTATAAATTTAATCATCAAAAACTAAAAAATAAAATTCAAATAGTTAAATGGGTGCCTTAAGCTCCCTTTAGAAACCATTTTATTTCTAATTTTATGTTTTTTAAATTTATGCTTGTTTTTGTGCAATTTTCTTGTTATAGTTTCCACTTTTCTTGAAGAAATAATTGAATTTTTAATCAAAATTTTAATAAAAAATATATATACCAACTAAAATCTAAAAACAAATACCAATTTGGTAACCATTTAGTTTTTTGTTTTTAAAAATTAAACCTACAAGCGCCCTTTCCACCTCTAAATTTCTTACTTTATTATTTACTTTTTACTAATGTTTTAAAAAACTAAGCCAAATTTTAAAAACTAAAAATATAGTTATTATTTTTGGAATTTGACTAACAATTCAACTCTTGTATTTAAGAAAAATACAAATCATTGTAAAAAAATTGAGAGGAAATAAATTTAATCTTCAAAACCCAAAAAAAGAAATTTGTTACCACACAAAGCCTTAATGTTTTAAAATATTGATAGAAGTAGACAATATAACATAGAAACAATTTAGAGGTGAAAGTAGAATTTAGAAACTTTTTAAAAACCAAAAACAAAAAACAAAATAGTTTTTAAACGGGGATTAGTTTTGAGAAATTTTCACATATAAAAAAAATGTCAAACTATTTACAGAAAATAGCAAAAAAATATTGATAGACATTGATAGACTTCTATCAGCATCTATCAGTGATAGATTTCTATCATTTCTATTACTGATAGACCATGATAGACTTCTATAATCGTCTATCACAACTATTTAAAAATCTTGCTATTTTGTGTAAATAGTTTCCCTTATTTTTCTATTTTTAAAAATTTCCCATTAGTTTTTGGTTTTTTATTTTTCTTGACCATGTTCTCAAGTAGTTGGAAGAATTCACTATGATTTTATCTTTTCATGTTAAATATTATATTAAATCTACCTTCACCTATCTTTTTAAGTTTTTTTTTTAATTCAACATATAAGATTTTACTAAAAACCTAAGAAATTTTAGTTTAAAAAATATCAATAAATTCAAAACAAAATGATAAGAGGGAATAGAATGAATGTAACTTTAGGATAGAAGAATCAACGACAGATTCTAAGCAAAGGGCTTTTTGGATCAAATCTCCACCCGAGAAAGTTCTTGAGATTAGCAGAAAAGAAAGATGGTCAAAATTGTAGCAAAAAGGAGGTCACAGGAACAAAAAATTATGGCTTTAGATCACGAGGAGACAAGTTAAGCTAACTGTCCTACTATTCTCAGCCATGAGAAACAGTTAAGAACTCTCTAAAACATTAAAAAACTGTGGGGCCCTCCAGTCACATGCTGTCCATAAATAGTATCTTCTTCAAGGTGATTGAAACTTTGCAAGTTTGTAACCTATTATAAAGGTAAGAGCTTTTTTCTTTTTCTTTTAGCGTTATAATCTAATCAAGAGAGGGAGATTCGATTCCTATCTACAACCTATACAACCTACAAAAGGGTGGAGATTGAGCTAATCTGTATATAATTCAATGAATAAGGCACAAATTATCATTCTAAAAGTCAATGTTCAATTTCCAATCGGTAGGAAGTGTTTGGGGCGTTGGTAAACCATTTTAGTTTGAGTTATAATAGTCTGTATTTTGGGTGCAAACTATTTTAATTTGGGTAGAAAATGATAAACACAGTAACAAAGAGAGAAAGAAATTATGAATAGAAAATAATAAACATGGTAACAAATAGTGTAAACACTGTAATAAAGAGATATTTCAGACAGTAATACTGTAATTTTATAAGTTATAAAAAAAGTTAGAAACACCAACTATTATTATTAGAGCTCCAAACAACCCACTTGAAGTTGGGGACTCAAACAATCCTATAATGTTTGAAAAAAAGGAAAAAAAATAAAAAAAAATAGACAAAGTGATTTAAACTTACGATCTATCCAAGATAAAACTTATCGATCCTTTACTAATTGAGTATGCTCGTGTTCACACGTTTTGCATGCGTTTTTTTAAGCTTAATTAGGAAAACAGCAAGATCTTAATAATGATGGAATAATTCAGATAATATTGATTCAAATATCAGCAGTAAAAAGATTGAAATGATATGAGATTCATTATGATCAAATGAATCAGTAGAGTAGAAAGAAGTTACTGACCTTAAGAAGTTGGCACAGTGAAACGTGGATGCATTAACATCCAGCGTCATTTTAACTGCCATGTACTTAGAAATGGTAGCCCCCACAGTGCAATGCGTTTCCCTCACGATCCGTAGTGCCCTGCAAAATTTGAGACTGCCACATATACCGGAAGAATGAAACTTTAAGTGACAGCAGTAACTTTGACTGAACCCTTAATCATACCTTAAGTCTCACTTTTCAATATCAAAATCTAGAGGTTTGGCTTTAATCAGAAGAAAAATAAGATCTGGAGCAATATTGATGCATAGAATATACATTTTTCAAGTTCCAGTCAGAAAGAAATTTTGGGTCCAGTAGGCTATATTTGATATAAATTAGGTGAGGTTTAATTTAACTACATAAATCTTTGAACTATTTTTTTTTTTTTTTATATCCGTGAGTGTCCGAGCCAACTTACGCGCACCTCGACTAATCTCACGGAACAATCCACCCGACCCTACAACAGACAGGCTGCCAACTTACTCGTAGGATATTAAATTCTAGGTAGGTGGCCACCATAGATGGATCTTTGAACTATTTCTTCATGCTTTCCAAAAAGCTAACTTCAGTGCCCCACTTTGGTTTTTTCAGCTTCATAAATATGAAGGAAAATACCTTCGAGTGTAAGTTTTTATTCTATTTTGTCCCTAAATTTTAAAATGTTATACATTTAGACCCTATTTAATAACAATTTCGTTTTTTGTTTTTGAAAATCAAGTATGTTTTCTCATGTTTTCTTACAATGATTTGTACCTTTTTTAATATAAGTGTTGAATTTTTAGCCAAATCTCAAAAACAAAAACAATTTTTTTAAAAACTACTTTTAAAATTTGACATGGTTTTTAAAAATATGGATAAAAAATAAATAAGAAAGAAAGACATTTATGGGTGAGAGGAGTGCTAGTAGGCTTAATTTTCAAAAACTAAAAATAAAAAACCAAATACTTACCAAACAAGACCTTGGTCTTTAGGTTTTGAGTTTGGTTTCAATTTAGTTCATAGGTTTCAAAATATTACAATTTTACCTTAAAGATTTGATTTTTGTTTCAATTTGGTCTCTAAGTTTCAAGATCTATACTTTTAACATTTAGAGACCAAATTGAAATAAAACGCAAATCTCAAACGTAAAATTATAACATTTTGAAACTTAGGACTAGATTAAGACCAAACTTAATACTTGAAAACTAAATGTGTAATATTTTAAAATCTATGGACTAAAGGAAAACTATATCCAAAATCTAGAGAGGAAAAAAAAGGTATTTCTCCCCAAATCTTACCACATTTTTCCTCTCCCTAGGTAAGAAGCCACTTGTAAATTCTTTTCATTCTTCCAGCATAAAAATTTCAGGCATATTTTCTCAATTGTGATATGAAATGAATTCTTCTTTTTACCATTCTCATTACCACCAGTCTCACACTTGTTTGCCTCATCATAGCTCAAAAATTATCCTTCATAAACAATGCGAGCTTGCAGGTTTATAGGCTGAGTACTTGCCCTTCAAGCTTGGAAGCAAAGCCAAACATAACTGCGTAGTGTGTTTTGCTCCAAAGCTCTTGAAGAGCTACACCTTCTATTAGATACTGCCATTATCTCAAAGCAGCTCAATGGAAACATTGCTGTATACCTTCCTGAATTACTACACCTTCTATCTAATACTGCCATTTTCCACAATTTCAAAACAGTTTTTACAATCAAGTTCTAAGAAGCAGTTTCCAAAAATGTATGTTCTTCCTCTTGTGCTTAAAATCAGTAACAACCGGTTTGCAGGGAAATTCATAATTTTCCAAGTCATAAATATCTTGGTCTTCAGTTCAATAAGTTTGAAGGTGAGTACGCTAACCTCTTTCTTGACAAAGATCTCGATTACCAGTTTTATCAACCATAATCAAGTTGCCTTCGTACAGCCTGATAATGTGAAAAACTCACCAGTTTCTGTGATTGTTCTTGCCAAAAAGTTTTATGGATGTTTTACCATCAAGTTTTGGCAACATGTCAAGTACACAGAATGAAGTAATCGCAATGAACAATAGTATTTGATGCAAGCTTTTCTTTATAATCTCGGCGATCAGTTCCCATGTTGATTGGGAAGATGCTGAGGTTGAAATAGCTCACTGTGGCACACAATAAGCTGTCACTGTCTGCAAGCTTCTCAAGCTGCAGAAATTTAGTTTACAGTACAAACTTTTCACTGGGCGAGCCGATAGCATATCGGGGTTTGGCCAGTAGATAACAGCAGGAATTGTTTGTGAGCTAAGTCAAAGCAGTATTTGTTCAGGCCTGTAGATTACAATTTCTTGTAAATCACTTGCGGCCTTGTAAATCACTTGCGGCCTTGTAAATCACTTGCGGCCTGTTTTCCTTCTACCATTAACTCTATTGAAGTATCATTTTTTTTTCTTTTCCTCGCAAGACTTTCCAGCTTTCAGCATCTATAGCACCCCCATGGGCGGAGGGATGTTGCCCATGTGTTAGTTCAGAAGTTGAAACCATGAAAAAAGATGTAGTAAAAAAGATTTTTCAAGGGGTTTTCTCTTATTTGGAGGAGGGTGGTTGTTTTCTTTTCTTGTCTTTACTTTCTGTTCCTATTCTTTTTCTCCAAGTGCTGGTTATTCAAGTTTTCAGTAGATAATTAAAGATGGGACTGGGAGACTTACACCGCGTAGAATTGAAAAAGGGCTAGGATTAGTCTTGAAGTCGACAAGGACTATACTACCATTCCTCTCTTTCCCATGGTCTGATTTTTTGTCACAAATATGTTCTTTAGAAGTTCTGTTCAAATCTATTTCTCAAACCAGTCATGCGAGCAAATGAGGAGCAATTATCGGGTAACTATCAAGCTGCTTCAATTTGGAAGCCTTCCAAAGATTGACTTTGCCAGCTTCCCCTTAACTATAAAAAAGCAATTGATAATGGCATGACATATTTTAACAAACAAAAGATACAGAAAGTCTGAAAAAGTATTACAAGTAATTGGTCAAGGTTAGGATATTATTTATTACAACCAAAACTCCAGCTATAGGTACGTGAGGTTTTTCGTTGAGAAGTCCAAATAACTGAATATTACATACAAGGACACTCCGAAGGAGTTTCTAAACACAATACATTAATATACATAAAATTTAGCTAACTCAAGCACTTCCCATCATTTTATTGCCTCCCCCATTGGGAATTCTTAAATGCTCCAGAGCAAGAATTTCAAAGCATTTGCCAAAGCTACAGTCAAGGTTTTCAAAAGTGAGACAGATTTAATGCAAAACCAAATGTGGGCCTCTAAAATTTAGACGGGAATTTCATAATGGCAACATGATATATGTCTACCACTAATTCATAGAGAAAAGTTGTCGATTGCCTCTCTACGTTTCCTCACCTCATCAACAAAGTGATCATCCTTAATACCCTATCAGCTGTATTTCATCCTTCTAAAACTCTCAGATCCTTAGCAAAACGTAGAACTCACATTACAGCTAAGCCTTCTCTACTTGCCCATGCCAGGCAGGACAATAAAGTTATTATAGTTAATCTTACTAAGTTAGACAAATAATTATTAAACAAAGAAACTGATACAAATTTTGCATCGAAAATTGCTGGATCAGTAATCAAATATATAAAATGGCACTTAAAATACACAATACCAGAATTTGATGCACAAAACCAGCACTTGGACCATTATCTTAAAAGCACACAAATGAAGATTGGAGAATAACAAGACCTAGGGAGAGAATTTGTACCACCTGAGTATAATGTTGAGAACAGCTTGTATCATGCTGCTCCAGAGAAACCCACTCGCTTCCCTCTTCAGATCAAAAGGCCTATATGACGTTTCTCATTAAAAACCACAAAATTACTAGTAATGTGGAGAAAAGAGAACATTATCTTTCAATTGGGAATTAGTATCAAGATAGATAGGCTGGCGCAAGCCACTATCTGACAAGTTCTCCAAGCCTTTTCCTTGTTGTATGCAATTGACATGTAAAATTTCATGGTCAAAAGTAACAGGGCTGTGCTGAAAGTTCGGCACACGATCCTGATAGACTTGAGCAGCTACTAATGGCCTTGCAGCTTGCTGCCTCTTACATAATAATGAGACCTTTATGACATGTTTACAGAGATTTCCCATCCTTGACCAGGGACAATCACATAATGAGAACTCTGAACCAGGATCCCAAATTGTATATTCCAGATTGCTTTTTGACTGAGAGATTACTTTTGCAAACTGAAGATTTGACTCATCTAGCATAACATCAACATCTGGAATGTGTAATGCCTTGTTCCACGCATTAGTTAAGATAGATTTATCTCTGAAATTCCCAAAATATCCGGTCTCTAGACTATATTGGTCTAACCAATATGAGGAGTGAAACTGAGTTGTAAGAGTGTGAATCAGCCAGTCAACTCTTGACGAGGAACTGTTGTTTAGCTCTTTGAAAAGCTTGGATTTTAATCTTATGTGGTATGCTTCAACCACGGCATTAGCCTCCAAAGTGGAAACAGGAAGTGACCGTATACCGTTTACCCACAATTCTACAAGACATGAAAGCATGTTAAGATCAATAACTCAAGATCAGAAATTCAGAATGCTACATATCCAAAATTGCCTGTAAGAAGCATTCATCACTTAGTTAACTATTTTTTTAAAAACAATCACATTAGCATGAGGCTTAAACATGTTAGCATCAATCTTAAAATATTTTTATAGCAAACAATAAATTATAAAGAAAAACTATAATGAAAGTAGAAAAGAATTACATGGAAACTACCCTTTCCATTAGGTTTGCGATTAACTAAAGAAATAAAGTGCTAGAAGATCATAATCAGGGTACTTTACTTGAATTTACAGTAATCGACTTCAATAAGAAACTACCTATGTCTGGCAACCACGTTCTTGTGAGATAATCAATAAAAACACACTGATCAGCAAATCTTTGCTTGAACTGCTCAACTGCATCTGCAAAACCTAGCCCAATCCTTGTGCAATACAAAACTTTCCCTAATTGCTTAAACATCTCTCTTTGCACATCCAAATTAGAACACTTGTTAAGAAGATTCCTAATCCAACTGCGACGAACATGCCATATGCATAATAGAACCTGACATTGAAAAACCTCCCTGGAAATAACCATGACATTAACAACTCGGATGTGATTGTTTAAATACCTGAACCTATATATAAGGCAAATCCAGAATTAACCTTATAGTAGAAACCTCAAAAGAAGGATTGTCTAATAAAAAGGTATCAATTCTCCATGTAGGATCCTTCGCATGCAGTCTTTCAACTAGCAATCCAAGCCATTTACGAATGTCTTGATCAACAAAAGAGGATGCAATGATCCAAGCAACGGGAATGGTATTTTGGGATGAATCAAAAACAAGTAAACTACATAGTGGAAACTGCCAAGAGATGTTAAAATATTAGGGGAAAAATAATGCTAAGCTATTTCTATTCGAGCATGAAACAGCATATTAAAAAATCTATTGCATCACTTTAGTATCCTATCGTGCAGGCTCTGTAAGCCAATAGGTCGTCATTCAGACTAGCCGTTTAATTCATCAAGCCAATAAAGGACAGAGACATCTAGCACATATAAATATTCTAGATGCTCGCTACATCTGTAAAAAATTAAAAAATAATAATAATGAAAACTGAGGTCATTTCTATTCCTTGAAAACCCCTACCTACATCACCATTCAATATTTCTTGGTGCACCATTGGCCAAACCCTCCATTTCTTTAGACTCAGCAAAACTTTCAGCTCGCACTTGAGCTCAAAGCCTCTTTTTTAATCCTAAAGTAGCATAAAAAATCCACAAAGCTACAAGAAAGACACAACAACTGCTACTTGTGACATGCTTGTCCCTACGTAGTACTGATTAGACGTCAAACTCGAGCATTTTATATATTGTTCTAATTTTTAAACTTATTGCCTTCATTTATAAGGTTAACCAACATGAACAAAACAGAAAAATGTTGGATGAATACCTATGAAGGCCTAAAGATGTGATTACGCTGTCAATTTATAACATTCTTTCTTCCTTCATGGAAACCAAAGAATGGAATATTGGCACAATATGGAGAGCATGACAAGTCATGTCACAATTCACAATGACAAGAAACAATCGAAATAGAAGTACCCGTAGTTTCTTTGATCCAAATGTTGAATGGGAAGCAACAGAGCCATTACGTCCATAACGCAACATCTGTTGTAGCTGCCAATCTGTCTGTATGCCCAAGACAAAATGCTCACAATCACTGCTCTCTTGAAAGAAGAAAATGATCTTCCTATGTCGTTGCACCCATATCTTCACACTAAAATCATCATTTGTATGAAGCTCATGTGAAGAATTACAAATAACTCTTTCCATGTTACGGACATCATTACGAGAAAGAAAATCATCACGATTTTGGGGTCCCCCATGCCCCTGTACAACCACTGAATGGTGTTGAACAATATTGTCAATAGGTATTCCTACATACAGCATGGACATAATCTTTTGACGTAATTCCTCGGAAATTCTCAGAGCATACATAGCTCTTGTCCCAACAGCATCATGGTCAAGTATCCCATGGCAAGGGGCTCCTGACTTATCAATATGCTTTCTTTGGTTATATATGATGAGAGCAAGATGTGGCTGTGCATATAAGCGCTTAACAGTAAAATGGCAGAGGCAGCCTCTCATCATGTGACGTCTTCCTGGTCTGCTGCCCTTCCCAGATGTAGGTTTTATGATTGAGCTACTCCTAACACCTGCTTCACTTACTCGGTAATCTTCCGGACCATAAGAACACCAGTACCTGGTCATGTTACATTTAAGTATATAAAAGGTCAGGCACTTAAATAAAATAAAGTATTACAGCTAGCTTTATCCAAATAGTTGTTGGAGATCATCCTCATCACAATTAATTGAAATTTTCATATATTTTACAATGGTCTTTCCTCCAAAATTGAGTCTGTAAGTTTTTCCATTTAAGGGTAAATGTAAATATTTAAATACACTGTTTCACAGAGGTCCATTATATACAACACATAAGAAGTCAAAAACAACATACAATATATATTCGAGATAACCATCAACCCTTGGTTTGCTGACGCTCCCTGCGGTTCTTTTCCTTCTTGATTCAATGCGAAAGCGAGCCGGGCATTCTGGATTGGAAGATTCTCCTTTAACGAAATCCTCAACTCTAGAAAATGGGACTAGAGCAATATCAGCACCACCTTGACGACCACCTTCTATTTTGTCCCACTTGATATGAGCAGAAGAGAATTCCAAACATGGAGGATCTTGCACCAGAAGTTTGAGAATGTCCTCCGTTCTCGGCATCTATGGTGCAAAACTAGAAAAGTCAATAATGATTCCAATTGCATACGAAGTCTTACAATAAGAAGCTGAATGACCCTTCTTTGCTCTTCAAGATCATATAAGAAAAAACAGCAACAAGCAGTCAAGTCGCCTACCTTTTCTGTGTTTTTCTAAGGGTCGATGAAGGAATTAAACAAAGAAGGCATCCACTCTTGACTTTTCAAAATTCAGCTGCTTTCTCTGTTTCATTGATCTCTGACAAGAAGATAAAAAATAGAAGAGAAGACAATATTAGAGACCTGCATCTTTGACAAACTGTCTGACATACAGGGACGAAACCTACAACAAAATCATGATTTTCCATTCCAATAAAAGCTCATTAAACTTATATTCAAAATTGATATGCCTGGATATGAGTTATTGGACAGACATTACAGTGAAAGACTGAAACAAAGGACTAGAGTTTACCTTCTATTCGCAAGTAGCCCGATGTAGTAGAAACGCAACGCTCTTTTCTGCACTTTTACTAAGTAGCTTGTTGGAGACAGCAGACTGATAACAAAAACCACTAATATAAGTTTGGTCCAAACGAGGCACGCATAGAAATGCTAGATCAAGCTCAGCAGCAAAGCCAGTTCGAATTGAACAAATTACGCTCCATGCGCTACACTATGAAATGCAAAAAACTATATACTATTTTGAACAAAGCAACAGTTATAGTAAAAAAAAGAGATAAACGAGGCAGGCATAGAAATGCTAGATCTGCTGAACAAAGTCAATTTGAATTTAACAAATTATACTCCATGCACTACACTATGAAATCCAAAAAACTATATACTGTTTTGAACAAAGCAACAGTTACAGTAAAAAAAGACATAAACGAGGCGCGCGTAGAAATGCTAGATCTGCTCAACAAAGCCAAATTGAATCGAACGAATTACACTCCATGCGCTACACTATGAAATTCAAAAAATTATATACTATTTAGAACAAAGCAGCAGTTACAGTAAAGGGAAAGAGAGGGAAAGATAAACCAGATGAGTTTCCAAAGGGAAAACTCACCTTATAGTTTGTCGACTTCAGTAGAGAGTGATGGCAGTCGAATTTTCCATTCGGAATTTCGAATTTCTGCCATAATCGAGCAACTGAGCTGCTGTGGTGTTCGATCAGACAGCGCTAGCAATCAAATCGCCTTCGTTCAATGGAAATGTCTCCTTCAAGGCGAATTCAATGGCGGGAAAGACTCACAATATCCATGGTTTGATAACCAGAATAAATGGTGGTTGGCAAAGATGGCAGTGTCGATCAACTTTATCGGGAAGGGGAAAAAAAGAAGTGCGGAATTTTTTTTCCCACCGAAATTTCGGATTAGTGGGCTGACGTCTCTAAAGGAACTGCCGCCATTTTTCTCCGGGGAGGCCCACTATTTTTCTCTTTCTTTTTTTCCCTTTTAATTTTCTTTTAATTCATGTCTGTTTTTTTCTTTGAAAAATATATATACACTTTATTATTATTTTCTTTACATATACATATACATATGTATTTAAAAACACTTTTGATTCCAAAATTTCTTGAAAATTACAATTTAGTCTTTTGAATTTTGATTTATAACGATTTAGTCTCTCTGTTTTTTATTTTGTAACAATTTAGTCTTGAACTTTAATATATAATAATTTAGTCTTTATACTTTTAAATTTGTAACAATTTAATTCTTACCATAACAAACTTCATTAAAATTAAATGTCAACTTTTATAATTTTAACAATTGTAGACTTTGTAGCTTATAAATATATGGAGTCTCTAATTAGTTTATTAATATATATATATATGCAATAAATCTCGTCAAATCTTAAGACTAATTTTCACCATAAGGACTAAATCGTTACAAATGTTAAAGTCTAAGAACTAAATTGTTACATACTAAGTTGTTGTTGAATGGTATGTGTGGGTCAAACTTATACTAACGTTAAAAATAACTTTCTCAATCAATAGTAATTACGATATTAATTTATACCAATCAATGTGATAAGTAAAGTCAGGTCATTTTGCAATAAATTTGTAATAAAATGCCTATAAGGATTATGTTGGGAGTTTTTTTTTTTTCTTTGAAAAAAATTGTGTTGGGGTTAATTGAAACACAACAAAATTGAGAACATTTAAGTTCAACATCTTATAATTTATGACTTGATTTTACAAGTTTTTTACTTCTGTTTCCATCAAAACTAAGAACATTTAAATTCAACGACTTGATTTTACAAGTTTTTTATTTCTGTCTCCTACTATTTTGCACAAAGTTATTCATCAAAATCATCCTACCAAATTACAAAGTGTTTTTCCACACTAAAGGCATAGTTTCAGTTCATTATTCGACATTCTTTTATACGTAAATTCGTAAATTGTTGTTCTTATTACAGAGAAAGAGAAGAATTGGAGAATATTTTATTCAATCACTTCTCATTATAAATATCAATTCTACTTGCTAAAAATAATTTAGTTGATAACGTAAAATTAACAGCAAACTCTACTGACCTTAATGAACATAAATTTCAACACTTAGTTAAGTTAATACATCCTCTCTATTATATTTTAACAAGAAACAAACTTTTCATTAAGATAATCACAACTTAGTAACTTAGAAACACGTTCAAACGTACAAGGTTCTACAAAGAGATCGAGTCAAGTGATCACGTCTTAAAAATTAGTGATTATCTGAAAATAAAAATAATTAAATTATGCATAAACCAACTTGTAAAATCAGTGTCATATGGTTAGTTTTCTATATGATGACCTTGGGGTGAATCTGTACATTGCACTCTGATTATTTTACACACCCACTCACATCCTAAAACTTTGATATGGAATTAAAGACTCTGATATAGTAGATTAATAAAAGTTCTCACAACTTTCAGACTCTTGTTGGGAAGATAGGAAGGAGATGATGACCTGATATTGAGACGTACGTACAGAGAAAGGCTTTGTGAAGTGAAGTCTATCCAAAGGGATTATTGCGAAAGGAAGGAGCATTTGGATTTGTGTTAGGTGGTGGATATCTGCTACTCGGCTGCTGAGGTGTGTTATTGAAGGAGCCAAAAGGACTTGGGAAGGACGATCCTCCAAAGTTTTGTACTCCCTGGGATCTGCAGTGACAAAAAAAACAGTTATTGTTTGATTCAACATGAGCGACAATGTCATTCGATTTGGTAAGGACATGTCTACTTCTCGAGAGGTTGAAACTTGAATCCCTCAACTCTCCGTGTGTAATCATCTTAAAAAGTAAATGTATTTTAGAGTTATATTTTTGGTTAGAACAGAATTTTGGAGTGTTCTTCTAACACTCTCTCTCGATTATGGGATTGAAACATGTAGAAGATCCAATAAGTGGAAGTTAATTTTAATTGGGGAAGAAATAACATTGCAGGGGTTGGAATACAGAACTTCCTGAACCACTTACTTTGATATCATCTTAAATTATCGATTAATCTAAAAGCTTAAACCGATGAGTGAAGATAAATTTAATATTATATCATCTAACGCTCTTAATGTAATTTAAGATTTACATAAACAGAACTTAACTCAAAGATGGAACACCCCCGTAGACCTGTTGCCCTGCGTATGTACCTGAGATTTGTTTATAGGAAAATGAGCCTCTGAAAGATTTGAAGGTGACTTAAAGCGTACAGCAGCCGAAGGAGAGGGTGAGTTTGAAGAGAATGGAGGATCTTACCTGAATGTTGGGCTTCGGATTGGTAGCCATATCTTTGCGTTAAGCCAGTAAGAGCGGGCATGCTAGTAGGAGCGCTCTGCAAAGATGTCGTAGAAGGAAATAACGTCACAATTTAAATAACAAATGACTCAACTCTAATTATGTAGTCTATGGAATGGGGAAAACCATAGTACTGAGATCAAAAAAGAAAACTAAAAGTTAATTGCACTGTATCCACTGTTTCACAGATTAAAATAGTGTTGAAGTAGTGATTAAATCATTATTGTTCGTACGTGTGAGTAAAATCTACTCTTTTCATCATCAAGATCAAATGGGTTTGATGGTCTTGCAGCCTGCAAACAGAGATGATAGATGTTTATGTATTTTTGAAGAGAATAGAAGAAGAAAGAAACACAGCACCATAAATTTGTCTTATATACCACTGGGGCAGGATAATACTGCAAGCTTTGACCCGTGGCACGTTGAGTTCCAGTCTGCCAACCTGGATGTGAGGTGTGCACTTGAGAGTAGTTAACAGTAAAAAGGTCCTGCAAACAGAAGTATGTATATCATTAAAGAAAGGCATCAGTAATGAATGTATCATCTTTAAACTCATTACCAGAGGAAGTTCCTTTCTTCCAAAAGAAGAACTCTTTTCTGAAGATGGAGGTTGGGATCCAACTCCATTGGTGGTACCCTGAGCTGGTTTTGAATCAGCAGCAACTATCTTGTCAGCTGAAACACTTGAATATCCTTGAGCATTTGATTCCGATGAAGAAGTCCACTGCAGCAAATAGATGTAGCCGCAAAAGCAGCAATATGTTAAGAAAATTTAAGGCAGAATTGAGCTTAATTTTTCAGATTGGAAACTCACATCAAGCAACTCACTTCAAAGTTTGGAACAGCAGCTGGAGTCATCAATTGTGAATTCAAACCAGTATCTGCAGAGGGATAATCAAAAGTCTGTCTTTGCTGCGTGCTTGGAAGCTGCTGTCCATTAATGACTTTTAGTGCAATATCGCCACCCTTATTGTATGTGAGTTGCGGAGGGCTTGCATTAGAAGTTCGCAACGCTACATTTTCGGTAGATACAGCCACAGAATCTTCAATGCTGATTGGCGGTAGTGCTGTCTGCCCCATAGTGAAATCTGGTGTAAGAGTACTTCCAGAAACAGTTGCTGGAGCATGGGCATTTCTAGGTCCATCAGCCGGATTATTATCAGCTCCAGTTGATGGTACTGATAATTCAAAAAGCAAAGCTTCCAGAGTATTTGGACTGGGGGCTGTTGATGTGTTTTTCGTTGAAGATGGCTCAAAGGCGTTCCAGTTGTCATTGTTAGATGAAGGCATCTGTTGAGACGATGTTGCGGCAGCAGCATCAGAAGGCTCAGAGCTGATGCCAAGATCAATTAGGCTCTCTACGTTCTCTCTTTTAGTTTCCACGGGCTTAACAGGAACAACATTCTGGAAACGGGAGGATGAAACATAATGGAAGAAGTCGATTTGAAAATTGAAGTACAAGCTACTACTAAAAGGTCCAGTTTCTGTGTAAAGAAATTACAAAACCAACCAATTGAAAGATCAAACCTAGAATCTTAAGCATGGCTTATTGTGTACAAGGAGAATAGCTAATCTTAACCTTGATCTGGAAAAGAGAAGAAAAAAATTGCTTGCAGAAACTCCAATACACAGCTTATAGCATGCCAAGTATTTTGCTCAAAAATGGGGAAGAAAAAAGCGCTCAATGAATAAAATGACAAAGAAGTTCACTATAATCATTAGATAAATAGGAACCCTATTCCATGATAATTTTCAGGAAAGATATAGAACAATATCACTGCAAAATTGACATCACAGAACTGATAATATCCCTATCTGAATGAACAAGAACACTAAAATATCCAGCAACTTTATTAGCTACAAACCTGATCAGAACCACCAGCGTTCATTCCTTTATTGGTTCTTACATCCTCATCAACTCTTTGGGTAGGTTCATTTTTGCCAATCGTAACTTTATTATTAAATTCAACTGCAAGAGAAGACTTCGCCAAATTTTCTTGACTGCGACTGAACTGGATAACTGCCTTGGAATCTCCATTTGAGAGCCTGCGAGTTCCAAGTCTATCATCTTTGATTCTGTCATCTACAACCTCAATGCGTGTAAGGCTTCTCCTATAGCCTCCATATCTGGAGTTTTCTTTTGAATACCGAGGACTGCTTCTCTCATCATAGTAAAAAATTGGGCTCCTGTGTTCCCTCTTTGAACTAGATCTAGGCATTTCAACTTGCAGGTTCTGTAATCCACCATGATATGGAGTAACCTTTCTCCTTTCTTGGGATGAGTCCTTGTCAGTCTGTATTATATGAAACACTGTCAACATATGGAACCGATTTTACTAAGAGTCTCCAATATACAGAATTAATCGTCATTGTTGGTTTAAATCCAAAAAATGCTTATAGCTACTTTCCTCAAATGCAAAATGTCAAGATGAAAGTACAAAATAAACGAGAGATGAAAGATATATTAAAAAGCTGCAGGGAAGAGGACTGAATACACATGAAACGGTTTTCTCTATCATTGAGCTTAAAGGAAATAAAAGTAATTCAAATTCGTGAATGCCTAGCATAGCAACAAGCAAAATGAATGTTAACCAAAATGAGTAAACACAAGAGAGCTTACAAGTCTCAACCTCGGGAGCTCATCAGCACTTCTCTCACCCGAGTATTTCCTATCAACATAAACATGCTTGATGAAGTCCCGAAGCCGATGGAGATTGCTGCTAGAAAATGTAGGAATTAGAGGAAATTATATACCAATTACAGCATGTATAAATATATAATGAGTTCAATAACCTGTTTTCTGGATAAGAATGTCGCTGGGGATCCCATGTTTTTAAATATATCTCCCGTGCTCTCTATGTAATGACAGCTTAAAGTTAGCGGCATAAGGGATGTTAATAATGGATGAGAAAGAGCAAGTGAACATCAAGGGTACTGCATCTGACCTCATTTCCTGCTGCTTGAAGAGCAGTCACCTCTTCTGCCGTGAATTTAGCCATTGACACTGACTTCACTCGGTGAGTGAACTCACGACTGGATAGTCATGAAATGGGACCAAGATAAGCAATTGCAAAGTATCTCTATTTCTCTAATTTAAAAAATATCTCTTCAAATTCAATTTAAACACGTTATAAAGAAAATAAAATAAACTAAGAGACACAGAGAGAGAGAGATGGAACCGAGAATGTCCACATATGCAGAAAATTAGAGTCATTTCAATACTTACTGTACTCCACTACAGTTTGTACATACAAATGTCAAGAATGTTGTACAGACGTATTGCGGTCCCTGTTGAAGGAGATGCATGTAAAAGTAAAATATAAATGACATGGATAAAATTCACAAATATGGACAGAAGGAAGGATTATGAATGTAATCAAATGTCTCTATCAACTGAGTCTCAATCAATAACTAACTCATGTTAAATAAACTCAATTGTCAGGTATGGATTGTATAGGACCACATATTAGTGTTCCAATAGACTCAAGTTGCATATGCTCTCAATAAATTAACAGTTTGCTACAAAGAATAATTGGGGTAATTAATAGCATTATGCATTGTTAACTTGATAGCACATTGTCACATATTCAACCACTCAAACACCCTGGGAAAGCGAAGCTCATAGGATTGACTATTGACTCAAAAGTAATTCTGTAGCAAGAGCATGGCGAAACACTGGCATTAGGTTTGACTGAACTGTCTGCTTAACACTACTTATTCTTTGTCCTCTCTATATGTACACATTATGCTTAGCATTATAAATCGCATTGAAATCTAATTGTACATGGAACCCTGAGACATATTATTCAAATGAATTAACTTGATCGACTATTTGGCTCAAGTTTGGGGACAGTTTCCTGGTATCGAACTTTGGCGCTCCTCCCATTAATTAACAACCCTGTAGTTTCTATGCTTTAAATTAAAATCACCAGAAACAATCCTTAATACAGCCTAGGCACTACCAAGTTACCACATATGAATTGGAATCTAAATATGAATATAATTAACATTAATTAGAGGGAAAATTCTCGAATGTCTGATTTAGGAAAAAAAAACAATTTATATTCTATTAATCTCCGAATTTCTGGTTCCTCAAGCGAGTAGCAAAATGGGTAAGAGATTATCATACCAAACTATTGCAGTTAATACATCTTCGGTTCTCTGGAAGTTTCAAAAGATTACGTATAGTCCTTTCAATTTTCTCTTCTTCCTTGACGCGACTTGCCATGTTTCAAACTTCGAATCTTCTTCATAAAAAATTAAACAGGGGAAAAACATCACTTCCGACAAATCACATATTCAAAAGAAATTTAATGGATCTGAATACAGGCAAAACAATCTTCCTAAATAGGAGGAAAACAAATAATCAGAACACAAAATCCTCCTAACAGGACCAAACGATTCATTATACAAAATTTCGCTTCTCTTTACAATTAATACCTCAATTTCCTGAAAAGAAAAAAATACAAAATGCGATGGTGAGAACGTACCTGATCGAGGATGCAAATTAAGAACGAAATGGCATGGGGAGGCCCGCAAAAGGAACCTGAGGGAAGATCGCAATTGCGAAGGAGAGTAACAAGAACAGAGAAACGAGCCAAATCGTAAAGAATAGCAGGGACAAAGGGTGAAGGGGTTAGGTTCAGACATGTATACGAGAAAGTAGGTTGACGCTTCAATGGCGGGAATGCGGAGCGGAGAAAGAGGCCGTTATTAACGGTTGGTTGGTAAGTTTTGGGCCCTAAAAACCATGGTTGCATATTGCTATTTACATAATTATCCCTTTGCAATAAAATATTTACAAGCATAGGCCATCCTTTTCGAGATTTTGAATTTTCAATAATCAAAAGGTGGAAGTTAATAACTAGTATATGTCATATCTATTATCTATAAAAGGCTTATCTTTGAAAAACCTTGTTGGACAATTATACCCTTATGTCATTAATATTAAATTTAGTAATTATTTTATTATTTAAATACTAAAAAAATGTAACTTCTAAAAAGAAGGTTACTTATTTCTTTTTATTAATTGCAAATATTAAAAAAAAAAAATCTTTGAGAAAAAATATTAACATACATTAAGAGTGTGTTTGGATTAACTTTTCAAATGTTTAATTTTGAAAATAAGTCATTTTGGAAAAAAATGAAGTATTTGACAACTGCTTAAAATAGCTTTTGAAGTGTATTTTAACTAAATTTTATTAAAATAGATTTTATCAAAATGAATTTTTTGAAAAATATTTCTTTTTCCCTAATCAATTTAAACAGGCCCTAAATAGGTTCTAAAAAAACTTTGATTAAATAGTACTTTAACCACAACATATAATTAATTGTTTATATTAATAAGTTTATTTATATTAATTATGTGGTGATATAAGTTAATTGATGTTTTTTTTTTATTAATTTTAATAGATAAAAAAGGTATAATTGATACAACTTTTACTTTTGCATTCTCTAAAATAATGTATTAAATCCTTGCTTTTAATTATAATTAGTTATATAGTTTTAATTATTTAAAATTTCAAGAGTTTTTTTGTAATGTTCTTATCACCTACAATTATAAAAATGAGGTTTTTTTTACCATTTGTTTTCATCCACCAATTTACCAACTAAAACTCATTATTAGGTGATGTGAATGTCTGAATTGAGACGACTTAGCTCAAAGTTATACACAAATGAAAGTGCGTAGAAGAAGAAAGTTGCTTGCTGCCTTGAATAGCGATGGAAAGATTGAACGAAAATCTAGCATAGCTAGAAGATATCTTCAAGAACTTCCATAAAAAAAACTCCAACATTTTTAATTTACTTTAATTTTTCATTTTAATTATTATTTTCCATTTTGTTGTATTCCAAAAATATTAGAAGAAAGAAAATTAGAGTTTGTTCTTTTCTTCCTTTATGTTTCTACTCTTAATTCTCTGTAAATCTCTTTCATCTTAAAAATACTTCAAAATGTTAGAATGCATGTGTTGAATCACTCATATAATAAATTATATATTGATATTATTTCTTTTATAATTGTCAAGTAACAAAATGAAAACTTTACCGTGCTACTTCTGACAATTTTCTCCTATCCCTCAAATCACAAAGAAATAAGTAAGAAGACAGTTGATTTTTAAAAATAAATAAATAAAATAGAAGACCAAACACAAAGTAATTATCTACTAAAGTCCTAAACTTGCAAAAAAAATCAAAAGTCACTTGAAGATAAACAAGTTGCAATCTCAGGATATTACTCGAGAAGCTTGTAATGTCAATCAATAATTTACAATCAACAATTGTCTGTTGAACTCAAAAAAAAAAAAAATTTGTGAAAAAATCTCTGAGAAGCATCATCAGAGTAGTAATAGCATAAACAGTAGAGTTTCTATTTACAGAGAAATATGCAATGGCATTGAAGAGATGATGTATTATTTAAGCTAGATGCTCATTTGATGGATGGAACACTTTAGAAACTGAAGGTTAAGGGAGAGAGAAAAGGGGAGCTTTAAGGGGGGCAAAGTGAAAGAAAAGAACAAGGTGAGATGGGGGAAAAACTGTACAAATATGAGGAACCCTAAAAAATTCCGTACACCCCTCCTAAAAACCTGATCAGTACAATGTTTTGCACTGAAATGAGAGGACCCCTTTCAATCATGCTGACCTAAAAAGAAAAAAAACCTTCCTTGTGGATCTGGGAAGCTGTAGCAACAAATTCTCATCACGTACGGCTCTCGTTTGTCGTGTCAGAAGTTCGCTATTAAATCTGCACATTATCAGAAAAAAGGGGCTGTACCATTGACAAAAGTAAACAAAACCCGGCACTAACAAAATCGTCGAACCTAATCCGCTTGCCATTTGGATGTAAATCGGTGAGCTCGAGCAATCGGAGGAAGTTGTGGTCGTCAGGTTTCGCATTTTCTTCACTTTTCTACCCATCACCGTTGGGGTCGTCCTCGGAGGCAGCTTTCATTGCTTCAGCAGTCATGATAGCAACCACTGCCTTATGAATCGCAAGGTCTGCTCTGTATAGCAATCGCCTGGCCTTCTCTCTCTTGAGCTTAGCCATATTGCGTGCATGCTGAGCAGCACCAGATGCATCGCGGAGTCTGAACTCGTCAAAATCGGAACCTTCCAATTGTTCGAGGATCTGCCTTTGAGATCCATCAAATGGATAACGTCGCGGGCTTGACCACTCGGAATAGCCATTGTTCCACCTATTTAACCCATCTCTCTTTCCAATCATTCTCTGATTGAAAGAAGACGACATCCCCGAGTCATATGGAGAAGACCACGCCCCATATTTTCTGGACTTGCTCTTGTGAAATTTTGGTAGAAAATTCCTCTCCAACCCGTCATTACTCAAAATGCCGCCTTCAAGTCGTGGCGAAAATAAGCTGGACGAGGTGTGAATCAAAGGAGAATCTTCCAAAAACTCATAGTTATGGCCTATATAGGCCATCTTATCATCCCCAAGGGCAAACCCGTTCAATCTTCTACCTGATACAACAAACCAACTCAAATTGTAAAGCCAAGTCAAGAGAATCAATAACTACAAAAGAAGTTCAACGTAAGATCATTTGAGATAAACAACAATAATTATATGAATCAAGTAAAAATGGACAAAAGAATTTACCAAAACCATGCAAACCATCCTGATCATAAGCGATGGAATTGCTATGACCAGCCACTGAAAACTTCCTGTGCGATCTTTGCTTAGAGCCTTTATTGAAGACTTCCAGGCCTCGAGGTTTCAAACAGAAGGCAAACATGGGTGGTTTCTCAACTGATGCAGCCTTCTCATGGTACCCATTGCAGAAATTAGTGTTGTTTTTGTTAACTGTAGACTCCCAATCTTTTAATTGCTGTTGGTAGGTTTCCCAAAGAGGAGGCTGGAAAATGCACATGCATTTTTGTATTGTCAATTTAAAAATATATATATACAAACAAGTAATATTGTGCAGAAAATAAGAAAATAACACTGATATAACAGACTGGAGACCAACAAAGGGTCACGAATGATTATATGAAATAAATGCAGGGAATATCGCCGGCCTCTTTTTCATATTTTAACCTCACAGGAGTCGGTAATTGTTGTCAATTTCTTTTATTATTATTATTATCATTATCATCATCGTCATCATTATCATTATTATTATTATTTCTGTCGAAGTGGCATGAGGCAAGGAAGGAATAATGTGCAGGAATTTAAAGACCTGGAAGCTACCTGAAGATGTCGAATTAAAGGCATTCCCTTCCGCCTCCTTTTCTGCTGCCAATATTCAAAGACGGCCTTTGCCAAACCTGACACCAGAGGTTCATTCATCACCTCTGCTATCTCATCATCTGTGAACTCATCACGTTGCTGAGAGTATGCAGCCTTCTCGAATGCATCCACCGTCTTCTCAAACACCTCGCTTGAAACCTCCCCCAAGCCACTGCTGCTGCCAACTTCTGAAGAAGTTTGAATATCCTTGATCCACTGCTCGTCATCACTATCCATGTCATACAAGATGCGGTTTGGATTCAAAGCCATTTCAACATCTGTTTCTACCTGACGGAAGTACTTGGAAGGATTCCGCATAAATGCAACGTCGGCTACATGTTCATCATTTTCTTCCATCAAGCAAACCCCAGGAATTGGAATATTCTTAACAGAAGCTGCTCTAAGGTTTCGATTGTAACACTCCTCATGCAACTCCTTGAAGATTGCCCACTGACTCCTATCTGGAAACTCCAAGATCCAATCCTTTCCTCCTTTCCACATCATGGCATGTGTATATCGATTTGGAGATCCAGGTTGCAAAAATTGATGAGCCTTGTAAGAGTATTTGGTAATTCCTGAGAGTTTCACAGCAAGCTTCCACTCATTATGATCAAACACCTCCAATACCACCCTTGCCCCACATTCCCTCCAACCTCTATCACCAAGAGTAATTAACACATTCGCATCACATGATAGCAGTTCTAAGTTCCTTTGGGATCCTCTAGACACATCCAACCTCTTCTCACTTGCCCTTCTAATTCGCTTGGTAGGTATTGCTTTAGGGTGAGAATTTCTGTTCTTTGAGCTGTAATCAAATCCTCCAAAAGGCAACGAGTAAGACACCTGTGTTCGGGGTTTCTTGGTCCTATTTCCCAAACCGTTGATAAGAAAACCCTTTCCATCCGACCATCCATGTGAGGCCAATCCAAATGATGCTGAGTTATTCTTATTTCGATGCCAAGTGCTTCGTGGTGCAGTTGGGTTAGGGCTGGGAAGGATGCAAGCATTCACATTCCATCCTGTATCCATGGACTGCTGAGCGGCATGTAACTCCCCATCCTCAGGTTGAAATGACGGAATCTCAACACTAAGGTTGTTCAAAAAAGTATCATTATCAGATCTTGCCACATCAGGTAAAGGCATTGCTTTCTCTGATTTGTTCTTTCCCAATGGTCGCATCCGCCTCTTGACATCACTTCTAGCCTTGTCTGAATCCTGAGACCCTGCACAAGTTTCAGCAACAAGACTACTTCGTTTATACTGAGAGGACTGTACCCCATCTCCATCCTCACAATCAGAGAGACCAGTCCCTAAATCTGACCGAGCACAGGAATTCCATCTATCAGATGCCTTCGATGAGGTACTAAGACTATTAGCACAGTCATCTATATACATATCGTCCACAGTCGACCTATGAAAATTATCTAGATGCTCTACTGAATTGTGATGTTGCAAACTTAAATGAGCCACACACCGCTCCATAAGCAGCTTGAGATGCAAACTCAGGAAAAAGGTAGGTGCAGCAGAAAAGGAAAGAGCGAAAGCAGGAAAGTTTCTTTTCATTTCATTGGAACACAAATTAGAGTAACCATTGTTCACGCATGCAGCTCCTTTGAGGTTGATACCAAGACTACTAATCTTCTGTGTGCCCTGATTAGAGAACAAACATTGAAGGAGTTACTACAAGATGAAACATCTGGCCTTGAATTGGAAAATCATGCAAAACAAGAATACAGAGAGCAAAAACATTAGACGTTCTTGTAACATGCTTGGGCAACAATATAGTTGATAGAGTAACCAATATAAAGGAAGAAGAAAGAAAGAAAGAATATAGACTAAAAGAATACCTTTACAGAGGAAGACCGGCTACAAAATGGAGATGTATGGAACTGACTTTTGCTATTTTGAAGCCTTTTGATATTATCGTAGGTGCATTCAGTCAATGGAAGCTGCTTAGTGAGTAAGCAATACTTCTTCAGCCGGCAGTCAAGGTGAACCCATTTGGAAATTTTTGTTTCTGAGAAGTTATAGAAAGCAAACACAAGCTGCTTTCCGATATCTTGAAGGCACGAGAATTTGAACCTGATAGAGGTGACGGGAAATTGAAAATCAGCATACCTTCCCTGTTTACCGGGTGACTGAAACATTTTGAGGACCAGAAAAATGAAAGCCACTGCCTGCATCAAGCAACCTTCGAACAGGAGAAATCTCAGCCCAACCACATTATCTACAAATAACATCTCTAATTGAACCTTTGGCCATATTAAGGTCAATGTACCATGTTGGATGAGCATTGCCAAATGGAATAACCAAAATGTCTCTGCACTCGAAGTGACATTCAGGAATGAATATTCTGGAATGCTTAACTCAAACCTGAACTGCCCCACTTCCATCACTGGAATAGCCAACTGTAATAACCCAGCATCATCAACACACCATAGCAACCTATGTGCTTCTGACCTTCTGGGAGAAATATCTGGTTCTTCCACATCATCAATTTTACCAACATTAGAAAAGAATGAAGCAAGAGAAGCATGTGTTCTTCTAGAGGAAAAATCCGTCTCACGCTTATGGGACATTTCAGTGCCCATATTGCGGAACCTTTTCCTAAAATATACAATAGGAAGTTTGCTTGTCTTAGAACAAGTGGTGGTTTCTGAAGCAAACTTCTCTAACCCATCCACATCTCCTAATCTTTCTGGCAATCCTGAAGAATCAACACATAAATTTGCTGGCTTTTCACTTGCCTGGGACACTGATTTTGAAGATAAGCTGGAAGTTTTCTGCCTCTTTGAACCATGCGAGGGAGATGATTTATTACGTTGAGTAGATCGAGCCAACCAGGAGATGATTGGCTCGGAATCCATATAGCTACCAGTATTGCAATCATCCTCCAAAATTGCAGTATCGGTTTCATTTCCTTTCGTGGATCTTGATCTCCCTTTCTCATCAGCAGGATTATTTCCCACCGCTGACTTCCTACGTTCTTCCCTACCAGGAACTTCACTAGGAAGCAGCAACAGTTTGAACCTTTCATTTTGAAGATCAATCCATTCTTCATCGCGGTCATCATATTTGACATGATGAAGCTTCCTTTCTTTATCATAGTCATTCACGAGACCATAGTACCAGATTTGGTCCAAAGGCCAAAAGACTTTGATCCTCCTGTTCAATACCCAGGCTGCATCCAAATCCCCAAATAAAATTTCATAAAAATGGCGTCTTTTCCTTGAGCTTTTCTTTTCTTTTCTTTGCTTCCTAGGTCTCAATACTCTTCCGGCAGCATCAACTGATGCAGATTCCAAACCAGGCTTAAGACCACGGCTAACAGTATCATGGCCAGAAGACAAGAAGAAGGATAACCCATTTGCTGGTGCCAATGAACCCTTTGTGTTTGACGAAAATCCAGTGCAATTTGGATCAAATCTTGATGATAACATTCTGGCAGCATTCTCCTCGAGATTCTCTTCATCATCTTCTGGGTAGCCATCACGTCGCTTAGTAGAATGTGATATAGATGCCTCGCCCTCCTTTGATTTACTTTTGCTCCCAGATGCAGAAATCTTTCTTTTCCTGACATTCCTTTGTGATTTTTTGGATGACAGACTTACAGGCTTTTCAACCGAACGATCAATATGCTCACCTTCCTCCTTCAAACGCAAAGTGGGATTTAATTCATTCTCTCTAGTCAACTGATCAGCCTGCCCATCTACCTTCTTCAGATTCTGAGTTGAGCTTAACTCCTTTTGCCCTTTCTCCTTTAAATCTTTGAACCCAGGCTTTCTATTACTCTTACATTCCACCTCATCACTTGGATCTTTGACACTAGGTTTAGCAATCTGATCCACAATACCCGCTTTACCATCCAATTGCCCAGATGGTTTCAAAATCTGACCATCAAGAGATTTCTTTCTCCTAACAAAACCACCCCTCTTACGCTTCGGAATTTGCATAACATTTTCATCTAAAATGAGTGGAACTTTGTTAAACTCACTACTGCTATTTAACTTGTCTCTTGACTCTGACTTTAAGGCCTTTTTCGAATCATGGCCACTTGAACCTAGCCCAGCATCATACACTTCGTCCAAACTCTTCCTGCTCCTACTATAAATACTACTGAAATTACTGAGGGACACTTTTTTCCTATTTTTTCTCTCGTTCCTCTGCCCATCACCATCCTCTGCCCGGGCCTTTCTCTTTAACCTCTTATTCTGAACCTCTTTGGACACCTTTGATTCGTACAAACTCTTGAGATCCAAAGATCTCGATTTCTTCGGTATATCAGTACCATGTGAGTTTTCTAAGCTATTTTCCATCGACTTCCCCAAACGAAAACTCCCAATCCAGAAACCCCCAATTTTCATGTTCCATCATTGTACATGCATATAAACATTTCTCAGATCTGTGTCACCGAAACCATGCCAAAAATGAAAAAAAAACGAAAATTCCCGTCAAACGGACACGCAAAGTGATCAAATCCATTTATCCATGCATTCATATTAATCTCGGATAGATTCGGATGAACCAAAACTCAAGAAAAAAAAATTTAAAAGACAATGAAAAATCATATACCTACCTCGACTGATTGAACCGCGAATAAAAATCCCTTCGTCTACAAATGGTGTCGATCATAAACCCGAAAGGTAAATTAGGGCTTGAATCCGAGCTATCTCATTCGAAACCCTAATAGATTCCACAATTTCCCCAATTAATTTTTGGCAATTTTTGAATTTTTGCCCTAATATTTTTAATTTTCACCGTGAGAAACGGACGGAGCTAGGGTTTCTTTTGGCTCCCCAAGCAAGGGTTTAGATATCGAAAATTACAAAACGAAAAAAGAAAAATAAGGCTAATAAACCTGGAAAAAAGAAAGAAAATTGGAGCCGCTTTGATCGCCACGTGTCAAAATATAAACCGTCGGATCGGAATGTTATGGTCACAATCTCGCTCCCCTGCTTCCGCGCCCTCGATAATTAAATGCAGCTCGCAATTCCGCCGGCCAACATGACGACTATCAACGGCCAAGATTCATCCTCCAAAATTGGACGGCCGAGATTCGCAATTCATTTGAGAGTTCTAAGAAGACACGACTTCAGTGAAATTTCCGTTTAACCCATTTTTCAAAAAATAAAAAAGTTTCCGTTTAACGTAAAAATATAACAAATAAAGCTATTTCCTATAAAGGAAACCTAGCTTACCCCTGGTTTTCAAAAATATTTCGAAAATAGCACGGAGATTTGATTTCGGAGGCGCCATAAAAGAACCAGAATTTCCAATCGCTGAAAGTAGTTGAGATTTACACACTCGCTTTGGTTTTCTGCCACGTGCATAATTATAGTTCGATTGCTCTTCAATAAGGTGCGTGTTGTCTACGCGCTTTAGTCAGCGCGTGTTAGTGTGTTTTTAACTTTTGGAAGAACAGTACAAAGTGACGTGGTCAAAATAATATTACAGAAGGGAAAGGTTAACGTGACGGGCGGTGCTTTTGCTGATCCGATTGACGGACGGCCCAATCACGTTAAGTGGTTTGGCTAGTTTAGTTAGCCCCTAATTAATTGTTGAATAAATTGTTTTCTTTATGTTTTTTTTCTTTTTTCTTTATATTTAAGTTAATTTTTGGCTTAAGCTACCATGCCAAGATTGGCAAATGTAATTTTAGTGAATGAGTTACGTGTTATATTCTCTAACTTTATAGTAATTGAACTTTAAATATAAAAATTGATATTTGTAATGTATGCATAGGTCAATTTTTTTTTATCAATATGCATAGGTCAATTTTACGATCGCAATTTACCTTAATCTTAACTAGTACAATAAAGGTATAGAGATTCAAACCACAAACCTCTTAATCGCTAACGTAATATTTATGGCAATTGTGCTATGTTCGTTCTAGCTAACTTTATGGTTATAACTTAAGTTCAAATTGGTTATGGTAAATTATCTCAACATAATCCTTATGGATTGATAAACCATTTTGAAACGGTTAAGCTAAACCAACACATCAAAAAAATTGTGAAGTTAGTCTTGTTTTTATCCTGTGATTTAATTCCTATTTGCTGGAATTTTTGTTTTTATTTTATTATATATGTTTATAGCTTTGCAGAACTCATTCCTTTGTTTATAGATGTATGGGAAGCAATTTGAATGGAACTATACTGTTATGTGTGATTTTGGACCAAAGGTATAATCGCCATAAAATAGAAATCGAAGCAACGACGCCAGGAAAATAACAAAATTCAAGCCAAAAGTAGCACCATAGGACCAAAATGAGCCTAGGGAGGCTTGGGCCTTGACCCAAGCCGATGTGCTTAGATGCCTAATGGGGCATGCACCAAAAAACATTATCGTAAGACCAAAATGGACCTTAATGAATGTGTTCGGCCTCGACCTTGGACGCGACTGAGGCATAGTCCAGCAAAATGACCAATGAAACATGCCCCGACCCGAGGAGATAAAAGATTATCCTAATATAACTTTAAAATTATATTCAGGATAACCTACGTCTTCTATTCTTATAAATAGTAACTTATTATAGCTTTAGAGAAAATAAATTAACTATCAACTCACAAACTACTAACTTGATACACTGATCCGCTCTCTGACTTAAACATCGGAATGTTGTGGCAACACCACACCGGTATGCAAATCTTCTTAGTTTGTAGGTCACGTTCTTTCTCTTATCAAACAAATTTACCTTTAAAAGGAAATTTAAGCCTTAAACCAACTAGGGAGAGTTGGTAACCCCTCATTCTCCATCACTTGCAACAACAAATTTACAAGAAGCATAAAAAGAAACATTCCTCGCTCCTAGACGTATTTATTACCTGCGTTCTCTAGTGGTCTCCCTTCCCTTTCCTTCCTATTACGTCATTCATTATTAACCCGTAGAGGGCAATTTTCCATTGATACCAATAAGACCAATGTTTAGGTCCACTCATTTTTATGCAACACAGTTCAATCACATGACAAAGCAATAAAAAATAGTTTGTTACATAGTAAACTGTAGTTGGACAATTGAGTAGAAAGATTGATACTTATGGGTGATTTTGGAAGAAAGGACATCATCACATCAAGCAGCAAAACCAATAAAATAAAATATTTGAGTCAAAAGTAGCATTTGAAGACCAAAACAGACTTAGAGGAAGGAATCAACTTGGGCATTGACTGGAGCTGACATGGTAAAGGTCGAGCCTAGCTAAATGTCCAACAAGGCACGTCAATCGATAAACCAAAAGATAATCTTGGTTTAATTTTGAAACTCTTTTTGGAAACGACCTAAGTCATCTACTCTTACAAATACAACAAGATTATTTCAAGGAAGTAAGTCAACTCTCCACACCCGAATGTCGAATTCTTAACTTGTGGGTTTTGCAGGTCACATTCTTCATCCGCCAATTTAATTTACTGTATTTTTTTACAATTATTTATCGTTTATTATTATTTTTCATGGTTTGAGATTTGTTTAGTTTTTGTGCATTAATGGCATGTAAAAGTTTAGAGGGGAACGAGATCTTTGTGTTTTTTTTTCCTCTTCAAATTGTACTTTTAAAATGTTTGAGTTATAATGGATTAACCATGTTTTTATTACATCGCGTCACCGAAATATTATTTTGGATGGTGGGGGGTCAAGGTGGTGGAGGCAGGTGGAAGGTTTGATTGAGGTCTTTAGGCATTGGAAGAGACAAAATCCTCAAGTGGTTGTTGAATCTGAGTATTTAGATGTGGTTAAATTACCAAACGTCATGACACTGATTTGTCCAAAATTGCTCTTTTTGCGAAGAGACTCTTAGCTTTGTCTAATTCGTAAATATCTGTAATTTTTGTAAGGTTTCAAGAGAGGATAAATAAATTGCTCACAATCTTGCTTATTTGACATAATTATGGGTCTTCTTTAGTTTGGAAAAACATATTTCCAGCGTTTGTTCTCTCCTTTATTCGTGAAGGGGTGTGATTGGTTTCATGGTTGGTTGTTTCAAAAAAAAAAAATATTATTATTTATCAAACGGAAACAAAAACTGAAATACGTATAGATATAAAAAAAAGAGATCAAAATCAATCCCAAAAAGTAATAACAATAAATATAGATAAGCTAGTTTTTTTTCAAATGTATTTGAGTTGTAACAAAGAGAAGGGGACTTCATTGAGGACACATACAAAACACAATCGAGAGATGAAACTATGTGGACCTTATTAATTTAGGGTTTATGAACCATAAGTTTGTAACATGATAAAATGTAGGGGAAAATCCATTATTTTTAGTATAATGTCGTGGAAGAAAATCTATTTATACTCAGGAACATAGAAAGTTGCATGTTTTGAAACAACAACTGTTATCATTAGAAACTAAAAAAAATAGATTTTTTTAAATGCATAGATTAACGCAACATTAAAAATTGTTGAAAGTAAATTGACTGTAGCGAACTTTCATCTCAACACGTAAATTTTTATATTTTTGTATTTTTTTATCTACTTATTTAGAAATAACTAAAAAAATTTATGGACTAATTTAATCAAATATTGAGTGAGGAATAATTTGTTTAGATAATCTTGACGCAATTTTAAAGATACCAAATAAAAATAGTTGTAAATTACAATTAAAATCTATGTAATTTAATCTAAGGTTAAATTGATATAATTATTAATTTGAATTTTATAAACTCATAATATAATAAATTGATTTTTCCCCAACTCCTGATAACTTGTTTAAAGAAATAAACTCAATTAAGATGGCATATCATAAAATATATAAAGGAAAATAAAATACAATAATTATCTTGTGGAAAATAGACGAACAGATTTCAAAATCAACACAGTGATAGGAAACGTGCATTATCAATTATCACTATCAACTTGAAAGTTTGACCCAACAAAAAAATGAAAATATTCTTCATATTTTTTTATATATTTTAAAATTGTTTAATATACATTAATGACATTTCGTGTCAAAATAGGAAAAAAAAAGAACAGAAAAAGGAATATGTGATATTTACGAATCACCCTGAAAAATAATGGGTTGCATGCGAAAGGTATAAAAACGGCGGCGTATTCATGATGAAAAAATTTGTAGTGACAGATTGACAACACGGGCACCGCCTTTGGCAATTTCAAGAAAATTGAGAATTAATAATAATAATAAAAAATAAGAATTTGCCCTAACTGCAAATTCAACAAAATTCAGGCCCTTTTTTCGAAAATGCACCCCTATAAAGTCTCCTCTTTCTTCTTCCTTTCTCCCATTACGTTATCGTCTCTTCCGTTTTGCCCTACACTCTCCATTTTCCCTCTTCGTTTCACGTATAATCCACCGATTTTTCTTCCGTTTCTATAACAGAACTCGGCAAATCCTCAAATTTCCATCTGTCTAGTAGTTTTCTTTGTTAATCTTTCATCTTCAATTTGTGCAGAACCCGAAACCCTAATTTTTTCTGTTGCCTCACCTTCAAATCTGTCGCAAATCTTTGATCTATCAATCGAGAAATTTGCATCGGTTTTGTTTTCTTTGTCGAAAATTTTGTTGGTGATTTATTGATTTATATTTTCTCTTGCTCTTCGTCGGACTTGATTGGGCGTTGTCTGATTTTAGTTCGCTGCCAGGAGATTTGGTTTCGCCAATAAAATTCTTGGTTCAATTCCCTTATTTCGAGGAATTTTGGAAATCCGACCTCCGTTTTTACGATTTCATTGTTTTTGCGTCGCTTTGGTTGATCTGTTTCTTTTTTTTTTTTAATCTGAAAATGGTCGGTGGTGGAAGCAGGAGGGACGAGGGTTCTTTGGTTATCAACAACACCAATGTTTTTGCAGCCCTTGAGACTCTCAAGAAGAAGAAGAAGTCTGACAAGGAACGCAAGAATAAAGGGTCGTCTAAGTCCCAGTCGGCCCAGCCTAAGGAACCTGAACCTCAAGTTTTTTGGGCACCAGCTCCATTAACTTCAAAATCATGGGCTGATGTTGACGATGAAGATGACGACGACTACTACGCCACAACTGCTCCGCCGCAGGCTGTGTGGGGCTCCTCGGAGGCTCACGAGAGCAAGGAGAGGCCGAGCAATGTAGAGGTGTGGACAATTACTTTTATCTCGCGAATCATGTTGATAAATTCTCTGAAATGTGTATCTGAATTTTGTTAGCTTATTCATATCCATGTTAATCTTTCGTTAGTTGGCTGGTTATGCGAGGAAAAAGACTACAGTAGACTTTTTAAAATAAAAAATTCGTCACGAGAATGACCCCCAGAGTATATTTAGGCAACATTTTTCTATTCACCATCTAGATACTATGTTTGGTTAGTATCCGCGTCATAAGATTCATAACGTATGCAGGAAACGACGTGGAGTGGAGGAACGAGCTTAATTTCCATTACTTGAGTATACATCGCAGTTCACCTAATGTTTCTGTTCATGCTAGAATTTATTGAGTGGGTAGGCTGGCTATAATGCACATTGTGCTGTTTAATATTTTAGGTAGATACTGCTATTATGGCGACTAATGGCATAACAGTTGTGTTTTATTGTGCGTGTCATTATTTGATAGCAATGTTTATTTTCGTTGAAATCTGAAAGTTTTATGCGTAGTAGTATTCATTCATGGATGCATAGGACATGCATTTTATTTGATAGCAATATTTATTTTCGTTGAAACCTGAAATTTTTATGCGTTGTAGTATTCATTCATAGATGCATAGGACAGGCATTGCAATGTCACTACATGCTATCCTGATGAATAAAATATGTGAGAAATATGCTTGTTGGTATGCCTCATAAATACTTTCTTATGGTTGCAGGAGAGTGAGAGTGATGATGACATCCTTGATGAAGTTGATTATGAGCTTGAGGATGAGCATGAACATGATCATGATCATGAGCATGAGCATGAACCAGAAGTTCCTGTGCATCCTGAGCCAGCTGTGAAGAAGGCTCCTGAAGCCTCTGTGGCACCAAAGGAGGCTGAGAGGCAACTTTCCAAGAAGGAAAGGAAGAAGAAGGAACTTGCTGAACTTGATGCCCTTCTGGCTGATTTTGGAGTAAGCCAGAAAGACAGCAACAGTCAAGATGAGTCCCGTGGTAATACAATATTTGTTGTTTGAAACCTTGTACTGTCATTTTTGCTTCCCCTTTATTTGTCTTCCATGTTAATCGTTCTAAAAGTTTAGCTCTACTCCACCACATGATCTTGTGAAGGTTTTGTTTCAAATGGCAACAAGAATGTCGTCTTTGTTCATATATCATATTAATTGGTAATTGTGAGCAGATGTGGGTATGAAGCCCTACAAACATCTAGACCAAATTGTTTTTCTACCATTGACAGCCAACTGCTGAATTTTTACCTATTGTGATGAAGGATTCATATTTGGAGTGCGAATACCCTTCCTATTCATTGCATTAGATGGTTGTGACATTGTCCTGCTTTGGTCTTCTTCAGTTTTTCCCCCCTTCCCTTTTCGAAACATCTTAATTATTGATACATTAGACTTCTTATGGATTGAATGTTTCAATACAGGCAAATATATATAATTGATCATGTGTTTTTACCTACAAAGGAGGTTGCAGACCATGTCTTAACAAACCTTTTGTTTTGTTTTGTTTTTTTATTTTTTATTTGGCATTTAGATGCGCAAGAAAAGAGAGATGGAGAATCCAATGGAGATGGGGAAAAGAAGGAAAGCGCCCCTTCAGAGTCCAAAAGTGCTAAGAAGAAGAAAAAGAAGGAAAAGAAGGAGGTTAAAGATCAGGATCAGCGAAACAATTCTGATGTTAACACCGGGCCAGATGAACTTGCTGGGAATGGTGATGCGGAGGAAGATGCATCGGCAGTTGATGTGAAGGAGCGGCTTAAGAAGGTTACATCTATGAAGAAGAAGAAATCGAGCAAAGAGATGGATTCTGCTGCCAAAGCTGCTGCCGTTGAGGCTGCAGCAAGGAGCGCAAGACTTGCTGCCGCAAAAAAGAAAGATAAGAACCATTACAACCAACAGCCTGTGCGGTAAAAAGTGCCCTTGTTTTTTTTTTTTTTTTTTTTCTTTTCTTTCGTCTATAACTGGACATATGTTTCTCATTGTTTGTATAAGCAATGCAGAATAATCTCTCTGGGGTTTCAAATCTGGTTTTGTGGACAGTGGCATTAGTTGTATTAAAATGGATTCGGGGAATTTTCACCTTTTCTTTTCTGGATCCCTTGTGGTTGATTATTCGTCTCCAACTCTTTTTTTCCATGTCTATTCTTTAAAATATCTAGGGTTTGGCTTGTAGCTGTAGTTACAAATCTGTCTTTTGATTATGTCGATTTTCAAAACTCCAATTTCTTTCAGTGAACACAAAGATCCGGTTACGTGTCATCAGGTAATGAGAACAGAGCTCAAAAGTATTTTATTTGACTGTTTAAGTTGCCATGCCCTCTGAGTTGATTGTTGGAATTTGTTTAATGTTTTGAATATGCTGTGATATCTTGTTCTTGGGTACTTTTGTCTAGAATTATCCACTTGAAGCAATTGGATAGTGATGGGTGGTTAGAATTATTTGAAGCTGAGATGATTGGATTCTGTCTAGTTGTTGAATTACTTAACGTCACGGAGGTTAGAAATTATGATGTATTCTTTAAAGTCAACTACTTTATAATATGTTGTTGAGGCTGGAAGGCTGCTAGCCTATAATGAAATATTTTTAGAAAACATCCACCAACAGATATAAAGAGAACAGCTTAGAAAACATCCTGCCTTGTGTTTAAATGGCCGTTATGGCCGTTGTTTTTGTTTTTATTCCCAGTTCAACAATTCTTTGAGAGTGGAGTTTGAACCATCAAAATCACAGCGAACTATGTATGGATCATCTTGATAAATAAAATTATTTTGGTGCAAGCCAAACCCTATAATATACTATTTGTGCGTGTGCTTAGCTACACAAGTATACGTGCCTTTTTGAAAAGTTCGAGGAGTGATTATGTGGTACTTATTCTCGTTGATGAATAAGATAGCTAATTTGAATTTAGATAGTCAGTGGCACAATTGGTGTATTTCGTAATCTCTACCCTCGTTTTTGGAGGTTTTTGCTAGTGTTTGAGAAAATAATTGTCGTAACTTCGTAAGTTGGTAAGCAATATGGGAAAACAAAAATTTAATAGTAAACAACTTTGGTTAGGTAGGTATAATGGTTAGTCATACGTGGTATATTATAAGTTTTTTTTTTTTAATGACTCTAATCCTTGAATATAAAATGGTGGGGGTTACAACAAAAAGTGTAACTAACATAGTGTGATCAATATAAGTTGATTTAGGCATGCGGTTACAAGCAACCAGCCTTGTACAAGCATGATCGTGACATAGCATTACTTTGCATGCTACAAGCCTATTCAACACAACTTCATGCAAGCCCAAGCCCACCTAACACCATCTATGCCCGTACTTAGCAACACCTCAACCTGCACCTCATGCCATGCTCACCCATCGGGCTTGTGCTGCTCTGCCTCCACCCACATGCAACACCCACCATTTTCCCTTGTGTGTACTATGCTTCAATTTTTTTATTTTTTTTTTGTAAGTATAATACATATCATTCATTTTGAATCAATTGATCTTTTTCATATATATATGTAGTAGTTGTCTCTAATTCGTTACACCAATAGAATACATTCCAACCGAGTTAAATTTGTATGTATATTACGACCAAGTATCGTTTTTTTAACTTTTATATTTTTCAAAATATTAATGTAATTTTATATAGTTATGTTACGGTTATTGTTTAATTATTAAAACACATGCCTTCAGTTGAGAGGTTATGAAATATACCATCTTTCACACAATGTTGGACTAAAAGAAAAACAAATAAATTATTATTTACATTAATCAATACTATATCCCTTCTCGTTATATTTTTTTATGAGTAGTATGTGAAAAGAATATAGTATACTTTAGATGGAGATTGAGTGAAAACTTCATCGTTCATGCTTTTCTCACATTGTCTCACCTATTTACTTCCCAACATTTTGCTTGAATTGCAAGGCAAGAATTTACTCATTTGTACAATAAAAGTTCGAAAATCTAATATTGTGATTGTTGGTTAACATTGAAGTCCAATTCCAATATAATTGAATTTATCATAGTCTTTAACCCTCAACTCAAATTTTGCTAATTCATCCACTAATTTTAACAAAAAAAAAAAAAAAAAAAACAATGTAAAAATATTCGTAGACTAATTAATTTCAATATATAAATTTTGAACAAAATTAAGTTTAATCAATGTACAAATCAACCATCATAGCTAAAGTGGATTTAGCTTAATGGTTAATTGACATGCTTTTCTCTTTAGAGGTCGAATGTTCAATTATACTAAAAAAAAATAACCATTCCATAACACTCCCAAATATATAAATTATAACAAAAAATAGCTCTAATGTTGTGTTTCTCTAATTTTTGTAATGAATTAATCAATTTCACTTGTATTATAACTTTTTAATGCATAATAACAAATTTTTTAAAATTATAACACTTATCAAAATTTAAGGTTAAAATTGAAACAACTGTATAGATTAATAATCAATATGAAATTAATTAGGGCTCTGATACAAGAAAATGAACAAAATTATTTATAAATGGTAAGTAAAATTTAAAGTAAGTGGTTTTTGTTTTACTTTCTAACCATTTCAAAATATTTTAGATTTTCTTATATTTTACGGCAAGTTATTTTGGCGAGAAAAAAGGAAAAGATAAACGAAAAATGGGGGAAAAAAAAAGGAAGAAGAGAGAAACGAAACTTTATCGGCTAAAATGCTTGAAGCTTCTAGATACCCACCCGCGCTCCAAAATTGGATTCGCGGTCTGTGGGGGTGAGCGTAAGAGAACTCGGGGCTCACAGTGACGTAATCTCTATTCTCTCTCTACAAGCAAAGACAAATCGTTGCTGAATGAGCTGACACTTGCCCAATAATTTCCAATTCTTCCGCTTTGATTCATTTCTTCTTCAAGTTTCTCAGAAACGCTTTGTTCAATCGCTGCAGGTTATACCCTCTCCCAATTTCCTCGTGTTTTTGTTTCTAAGACATGCTGTAGGCACATATGTTCTACTGGTAAGTGTTGGCGTGTCGAGCTGATTGATTTTTCTTACTTTTTCCTTTTGGAATGGATATTGGAGAGTGTTGTGTTGCGAGTGATTGAGAGGCTGTTATTAAGTCTACTAATGTGGCGCCCAGGATTTTGAGCTACCAGGGCTATCTGATTCTCATGTTGGGTCTAATTTTTTTTGTTGCTAATTGATGATTTGGGATTTTTGTTTGTTCGATGAAACGTAAATAGCTTGGTTCATGTTGAAATTGGTAAATGATCGATTCTATTCTATTCCCGAGTTCTTGCTGACAGTTTGAATTGTCAGGGGACTGAGGCCTGCTTCTTGGTCCCCCACAGATGAATTGTTTTTGGTTTGAGCGAGACTAGGAAGGATAATGAATGTGAAACTTGATTCTTCTTTCTTTGGGACTCAACTCCATAGCTCATTGCATTGTATAAAGAATGGAAAGTTTGTTTATTTGTGTCGAGGCCGATTGTCGAAACGAGACTCTAAGAAGTATGTATGTGCAAAGCATATCGATTGGAATGCTCGAGTAGATAGATTTTCGCGTTTTTGTGGGCAGCATTTGAAGTCATTGAGTATTAAGCTTAGGCCAAGACATGAGTCTTTGATGAAATGTGCCAATGAGCCTTCTGTTCAAACAAAAGCTTTATCAAGTTTATTGCGTCCCGTGTGGTATGAGGGGTTGTTTTTGATTAGATGTTCTGCATTTGTTGCTGTTGTATCTGGTATATGCTTACTGGTTTGGTATGGACAGACAAAAGCCAAGGGCTTTGTTGAAGCTAAGCTTCTTCCTTCTGTTTGCAAAGCAGTCAGTGACTGTATTCAGCGTGATCTTGATTTTGGAAAGGTTAGAAGTATTTCACCCTTGAGCATCACACTAGAGTCATGTTCAGTTGGTCCAGATGGTGAAGAATTCTCTTGCGGTGAAGTTCCCACCATGAAACTTCGTGTTTTACCTCTCACCAGTTTGAGGAGAGGGAGGGTAATAATTGATGTGGTGTTGTCTCATCCAAGTGTGGTAGTTGTGCAGAAGAGGGATTATACGTGGTTGGGGCTACCCTTTCCATCTGAAGGGACCTTGCAGAGGCATTCTTCTTCAGAAGAAGGCATTGACAATCGTACAAAAATCAGGAGAATTGCCAGGGAAGATGCAGCTGCTCTCTGGTCCAAAGATAGGGATGATGCGGCTAGGGAGGCAGCTGAGATGGGTTTTGTTGTTTTTGACAGGAGTTCAGGTTTGCATGATACTAGCGATTTGAAGGAGGATGTAGGTCGTACAGTAGATATTGAAAACTCTAAAACCTTTTTTTTCACGGATGATAATGTTCATTTGAGAGAACATCACTGCATGGATACGGATGTGGACTATAAAATAAAGCATGCGAATTCAGAGAAGTATTTTGATGTAAAAAGCCCTGATACAAGGCTTAAATTTTTGTCCAGAGTAATGAAATCGCCTATAAAAGGCCAATCAAAGAGGAAGGCAAGCGGAGACGATGTGTATGTAGATAATTTCACTGCAAAAAAGAGAATTCTTAGGCGCAGTACATTGGCAGCTCAGGATTATTTCAAGGGTGCATCTGAGGGGAAGTTTGGTGAGCCTTCACAATTACACAGGAGTTTCAATAATGTGAATCTTGACGCCTACTTGATCAAAAGTGTGAATGAAACTAATGCTGGCTCCTCCATCACGAATACAGATGTCCAGTATGAGAAACAAAGTTTAGATGCCAGATTGCATTCTCTTAAAGAAGAAGGGGATATTGATATTCCGAACCATGTAGATGATCCGATTTGTACAGTTACAGGCTTGGGAAATAAAGACAGAAGATCCTTTTCAGTTACTCCCAGTATTGATGAGTCCAATGTGAAAAAGGATGATGTTGTAGGATCTGATCATATTCCCGATGGAATTTCCGATCAAATGTGTAACACATCTCAAACACCAACTTCAACAGTTCATGAACATCAGCATGGAACGTCTAGGCCAACTTCTTTCTGGGCACTCAGTCCAGAATCAGCTTTATCTTATTTTCCTAAAGATGTGGGGAAGAAGCTGTTGTACCATCTTAGCATGTACATTCAGAACCTGAAATTTGGCTTGGTTCAACACACTAGAGGTATTGTAGATGGTGGAGATGTAACGAAGAATAAAGGTACTGAGGCAATGCTTCCAGTAACAATTGATTCTGTTCATTTCAAAGGCGGAACACTTATGTTACTTGCATATGGTGACAGAGAACCAAGGTAGTGTCTCCTTATGTGTCTACTGTCTACTCAAAAGTAGTTTATCTGAAAGGTGATTTTTCATTTTTTGAAAAAAAAAAAAATCTTTACTACGGGAGACAGAACAAAAAAGTAACAACTGTATTTTCTATGGACATATATATTTTGGGGTAGACTTCGGAGCAGGCCATCATGTGAGTTGAATTATTATTTGGGAATTGTATATTGTATCAAAAGGTTATTGATGAATTGAGACACCACCAATGTCTGCATTAGGAATGCTATAAACGGTTTTATATGCTGAGCATAAGGAAAAATTGCATAATGATGCCACCTTTTCTCTTTGCTAGGTTCATTTTATGATTTGCTTTCATTTTAAGATTTGCTAATAGTTTGTTAGTGAACTGACTGAAACCATTTAGATAAGGTGATTAGCTGTCAGGGAGCTTTTATAACACAATAGTATAATGCTTTATACTGGGAATCAAAATCAACGTGGTTAAATTGGTGTATTCAATTATGTTAAATAAATGGAAACTCCATATGGACAAAGTGTTTACAATTTTAAATTTATATGTATCCAGAGAGATGGAGAATGTTAATGGGCATGTGAAATTTCAAAATCATTATGGCAACGTGCATGTTCACTTGAGTGGTAATTGTAAGACATGGAGATCAGATTTTGTCTCTGGAGATGGTGGCTGGTTATCTGCGGATGTTTTTGTTGACATCTTTGAGCAGCAATGGCATTCCAATCTGAAAATTACCAACCTATTTGTTCCGGTATGCTACATAAGCAATAATTATCTATATTTAACTGCTGAGTCGAGATTTAGAAGTCTCCACTACATTATATGAAGTGTTTACTCATTGTGGGTTCCCCTTTCATTTTTATGCAGCTTTTTGAGAGAATTTTAGATATTCCAATCACGTGGTCCAAAGGGAGAGCCACTGGTGAGGTGCCCTCTCTAACTTTTTGTCCTGCATATCGACCTTCACTTTTTAGAAGGATATTAAAATTTTAAAGTTGTGCACCAAACGGTATATGTTAAACTACTGATTTTATTTTATTTATTATTATTTGTTTTAGGAAGAAACAAAATTTTAATTGAAGTAATGAAAAGAGACTAATGCTAAAGAATACATGCCCAAAAAAAAAAAACATAGAGACAAAGCAAAAAGAATTTAGTAAGGAAAAGAAAAGAACTTCCCATATCAGACAAATATCTGGAAAAGAAACATCTGAAAATAGTTTAGAAATAGAATTCCATTAACCTGTTGATGATTTACTAGCATGGAAATTTTAAATCAATATTTTAACAAAAGTTGATACTGTAAAATTGCATTTATTTAATGTTGACCGCTATCAATTCTTTTTATTTTGTGAATCTGTTTTCAGGTTCACTTATGCATGTCAAGAGGAGATACATTTCCTAATTTTCAAGGGCAACTTGATGTGACCGGTTTGGCCTTTCAGATCTTTGATGCTCCATCAAGCTTTACTGTAAGTCTGACATTGTCAGTATAACACGTTTCCTTTCATTTCATGTACTAATTCTCTGCTATACCAGTAGAAATTTAAATCCGTTGCAAGATTACTGCCTTTTGTGGTTTACAGGGGAATATGCTGTGGTCATGTATAGATGACTGTTCTTGTTCTTTTGATTCAAAATGGATACTTTGTGGTAGGAATTCTTAGGTGCTTGGTGAAATTTCAGTCCAATATTTTATAACATTAAAGAATGGGCGTTTTGTATTGACAGCAAGTGTGAATGAGGAGTTGCTTCAGAGAACAACCCTTAAACTCCATCCTAAGTACTATATTTAGAATTATTCAAATGTCTCCAAGGTAAAAAAGAAAAAATAGAATTATTAAAATTTTATGTACATTTTTGATGCAACCTAAAGAGATAAAAAGGAGAATGCTCTCCAAGAAACCAATCAAATCTTTATTATTATGAAAAGTTTTTTAATATAAGAAGAGGAATTCTCTATTTATAGAGAATTAAAAGAATCCTATAAGGATAACTAAAAAGAAACTAAAAACTAATTGAGTAACTAAAATGTAATTAATCAAGGATTAACCAAGATTAATTTGACTTAACCAAATTATCCCAATCCTATTACATCAATTTTAAACACAGTCGAATTGCTCTGTAATCTGGAGGATCAGAGTTTGGAAGTTTGGTAAAAATCCACTCTTCACTGTCAAATTTTCTTTTTGTTACCTTCATGGAAAGGGAGAACTTTTCCTTGTCGATTCTGCAAGTCTCGATGGAAGTCAAAGCTGCCCAAAAATATGAGTTGTTTCTTTTTTCTCTACTTATAGGCGGTGTCAAGATGAAAAAAAAAGTTGCAGAAACACAATTCTGCTTTGATGCTCCACTCAAACTGGTGATCCTTATGTTTTTCTTTTCAGGAGGATGCCAACCATCTTTTTTATTCTTGTCTGACTGTAGTTTCATGTTGGCTAAGGCTGATGGAGGCTTTTGAGATGTCCTGGGTTCATATGTCGTATCAGCTTGCAAATTTAAGGTTTTTCAAGCCATTGTGGGTTAGAGTTTAAGCCCCCCAAAAGACGGTTCTATGATTAATGCTTGCACAATGTTTCTGTGGAATGTGTGGTTAGGCTGGGATAGAAAAATCATTAAGGAAGGGGAGAAATCAAGGGATTAGCGGCTGGAAGAAATAGTTTTTCCACATCTGTTTGGGCTCTTTTAGGCCCTAATGCTTTTAAATTACTCTCTCATAATTTTTCTGACTAGTTGAAAATCTTTCTTTGTAACTCTGACTCTGAGGTTAAGGGTTTTATTTATTTATTTATTTATTATTTCTTTCAATTCACGAACCAGTGTCTTATATAAAAAGAACAGTAGTCCTTGGTTGGTTTTGTTTACTGAAATTTATTATAGTATTATACATTTCAAGTTGAAATCCTATTATAGTATTATGTTTTTGAGCATGTTGAACACCGCCGTTTTCTTTCCTTGTTTCATTCTTTATTCACTGTTAAAGCATGAAGTACTGCTTTCAATGTAGATTTTATTTAATTTTAGTTTTAAATAATTTCTTAAAATACTATCTAGCGATTGGATTGAACATCCGGCTCATCATACTCTTAGCTATCCTCCAACGCTGATTTAGAACTACAGTATCATGGTAATTCAAACACTTATGCAGGAAATGTCGGCAAGTTTATGTTTCCGTGGTCAGAGAGTATTCGTACAGAATGCAAGTGGTTGGTTTGGCAGCGCTCCATTAGAGGCATCTGGTGACTTTGGCATTCATCCAGAGGAAGGAGAGTTTCATTTGATGTGTCAGGTATGTTCGTATTTAGGGGAAACTGTAGACAATTAGTTTGCCTTGTCATCTAATGAATAAGGCAAGATTCTTGGAATATGAAGTCCTCACTTTCTTTCACAAAAAGAGAACAAAGTCATTGAAGGACTTCCAAGTTGCAGTCTTTCTTCTATTTTGGGTCCTAGGCAACCTGTTCACACCAACACTCTAACCTTCTTGGTGCATTTTCCTTTGAACATCTTCTCAGAGAGTTTCATTTCACAATATATTTATGTATGTCTATATGTATAATACAATCAGAAAATATTTCCTAATCTTTACCTCAACTGTTTTGGGTGTTTCTATGTAGAGCTCAGAGAAAGACCTAATTATCCTTTTAGTTACATTTTTCCTTGTACCTTCAGTCCAGGAATTTTGATTGTATTCTTTTAACCCAATGTTGTTTTTGCTGTATTATGGATGGGCTATTGGTTTGGTCCGCAGAGCAAGTTCAAGAGGGTTCTTGAAGATTTTGAAGGAGAGATATATGAGGGTTCTTGAAGACTAGTGCGGTGTGGTGATATTTTGGAGATTTGGGAGTAGATTTGTTTGGCCTCCCTATGGTTTCAATCACACCAGTTTTGCTACTTCATTTTAGTTTGGAGAAGTTGGAGAGTTTTGTATCTTGTAAATGTAATCCTCATCGTAGTTAGACTTAGACCTCAAATCGTGAATTTTAGCCACAAATAACAAGGAGAAACAGCAGTAGTTTTTCTTAGGCGGTTATTTACCATATTGTTAAATTGTTTCGACCTCTAATCTTATATTTGTTATATTCTTTCCAGGTTCCCGGTGTTGAAGTAAATGCCCTGATGAAAACTTTCAAGATGCGACCTTTCTTATTCCCTGTAAGTTTACTCATACTTTTTCTCTTCCACATCTTTCTCCTGGAAAATCAAATGGGTTAAGAGGGAAGTCTTTCTTATCACGACTGACCCTCCTCGGTTAATGTACTATTTTCTTCCTTTAAAGTTTAAAGGCACACGCACACATATGATAAGAATGAAATAAAATTTAGAGAAGAATCTTTTAAAGAAACATTTCAGGCTTGTTAATTATTCTCATAATACTGATCACAGTTAGCTGGCTCGGTAACTGCTGTGTTCAACTGTCAAGGTCCATTGGATTCCCCCATCTTTGTAGGAAGTGGAATGGTTTCCAGGAAGATGAATCATTCATTCTCGGATCTTCCTGCATCTTCTGCTTCAGAAGCAATTGTGAAAAGTAAAGAAGGAGGTGCAATAGCAGCAGTTGACCGTATTCCATTTTCCTATGTCTCAGCAAATTTCACTTTCAACATTGACAACTGTGTATGTTTTTAAGATAGCAATTAGCTAACTTGGACTTTTTCTGGGTCAAAGCATTACCAAATTTTATTGTGTTTTTGCTTGGTTAATGATCGTTAAAAATTGTATTTGAGTAGGTTGCTGACTTATATGGAATCAGAGCCAACCTTGTGGATGGTGGTGAAATACGAGGGGCAGGGAATGCATGGATATGCCCAGAGGTGCACAACAGGCTATAACCAGTTGTTTTGTTGTTGGGGTGTGTGTGTGTGTTTTCCCCTTTTTAAGACAGCTCTTTTAAGCTAATTTTGTTCTTCTTTCCTGGAGAAGGGTGAATGCCTACACTTTTCTCATTTTGCAGTTATAAACTTAGAAATGAAGTACAAACTACAGAATTGCTGGGGACAAGGGCAGCAACCTTACTGCCTTTTTGGATCTTGGTCAGCCATTAACTCGAAAACCATATTTACCGTTGACCATCCTCCTTCAAACGGATTTTCCCTCATAAATAAATCTCCATAGCCACTTGACAAGTACAGCGTTGCTTTTAGCTTTTAAGATTCCATTCCAAGGCTGTTAAAGGATTGAGGAAGAGTAAGCCCATTTCCAGCTCACGAGGTGGCTTCTCTGTACGGAGCCAACACATTCCCATAGAAAACCCCTTTAGGGTTTTCCTCAAGGTTTTGGCCACTTTGACAGGAGTTTTGAAAGGAGAAAAAAATAGAGAGATACTCCTAAGGACAAATTGTGTCAAAGTAATCCTTCCACCTTTGGAGATGGGTGTATTCCTTCATTTGGCCAACTTAGCCTTGAGCTTATCAGGAGTAGATCCCAAAAAGAACTGTACCATGGATTGCCTCCGAGGGAGAAGGCAAGTCAAAGTGTCTACATTACGACCAAAGTAACCAGCCTTGATTGCAGCATCCTTATCAAGGACGCTGTGCCCTATAATCGCAGATTATATCTCTCTTTGTTGCATGAAGATTCTAGAATAACTCCCAGTATATAGTAATTCTCAAATGGCACTGTTATGCCTAAAGAGATGTATTCATTTATTGTAGTTATCATTTAAATTTTTGACGGTGGTAGGTTGACTGAAGAGTAAATAGCCACTATTGGGTACTTCTCAATGACTGTCTTAAACATAGACTTGAGGAATTATTTTTTCCCATATCCTTTATCTTTAGGTCTTAAGTTTTATTATTTTTTCTCTTTTGCTGGAAGTTAATTAATGTCCTATTCTAACGTCAAATTTATTTCTTTTCAGGGTGAGCTGGATGATACAGCAATGGATCTAAATTTTTCAGGAAATATATCATTGGATAAAATCATGCATCGATATATGCCTGGCTATTTAGACTTGATGCCACTCAAATTGGGGCTTTTAAATGGGGAAACCAAAGTTTCCGGATCCCTCTTGAGACCGTAATACTGTTGCTTTTCTTTTCAATTGTTAATTGAAAGCTGTCTCTGTCTTCCTCTTTGGATCTGTCTGGCAATATTTCATGATTGTGTTTTCTAGAATCTCCTGGATTTTCATAATTCTTTGGGCTGGTTACATCTTTCCCTCTCTTCCTTTCGGCAGGAGGTTTAACATTAACTGGACTGCACCACTTGCTGAAGGATCATTCAGGGATGCTCGAGGAGATATCAATATTTCCCATGATTATATTACTGTTAATTCCTCCTCTGTTGCTTTTGAACTGTTTTCAAAAATGCAAACATCGTATTCTGACGAGATTGTGCTTGATAAAGAAGTGTTTGATACAAAGAGGACTCCATCATGTACTATTGATGGAGTGGAGTTGGACTTACATATGCGTGGCTTTGAGTTCTTGAGCTTAGTCTCTTATATTTTTGAATCTCCAAGGCCCACGCATCTAAAGGCAACTGGAAGGGTTAAGTTTGTGGGGAAAGTTTTGAGACCTTCGACTGGTAGCTGTACTCAAGATTTTAGTAATGAGAAGAGTAAGCAGCAGGTGCAGCCAACTGATGAAGAGAATAAAAATGGTCTGGCTGGTGAGGTTTCAATTTCTGGTCTTAAGCTGAATCAATTGGTTCTGGCACCTAAGCTTGCTGGGCTATTGAGCATGACTCGTGAGTCAGTCAAGGTTCTATCTGAAGCACTCTCTTCTAGAAAAAATTAGTTTTAATTTTGAAATTGACGTGAATTTATTTGGTTTACTTTGTATACATTTCCCTGTGTAAGGTATTTCCTTAAGTTTTTAGATACAATCTCTTTGGTTTACGGTTTAGCTTCAATTGGCTCGTGTTTCTGTTTACAAGTGATGTCTCATTAGGTTTGGCGGCATGTAAAATATCCTAGAGCATGAATACTCCTCCAGTTCGTTGTCTTACAAGATTTTTTTCTAGTTGGAGCCAAAATTTGATTATTCTTTTTCCTGAATATTCAATCAAGGAAACTGAACTTAAGTTTATTTAGTGAAAAGTTAAAACAAAATAGACACCCTGTTGGAAAACGAGTTAGTTATATAACATCATGATGTACAATAGAATGTAGCCAAATAAGCCTTTTTCCATTGTTCATTCCATTAATTTATCAATAGTTCCTCTCCAACTATAATCCCCAGCACAATTCCTTCATCGCTTTTATCCACAGTGTTGCTCTCCCTCTATATCTATGACAACTGACATATGCTGTCTTTTGCATCTCTATCAAAGACCCAATAGACGTGAAATCCTGCATCAAAGATGTGCAACAGTTCTTGCCAAGGGTACACTTAGCAGAAACTCATGCACAACACTTTTGTCTGTCCCCTACAAGCTACGCACCAAGATGGACTAAGATTCATGCTTGAGCACCTCTTTTGAAATCCTTTTGCAATGCTTGGTCTTCAAGGCAACATGTCCACATAATCAACACCTTCTGAGATGCCTTTCATTCCCAATTGTACCCGTGTCTTTTTTTTCTTTTGAACTTAAATTTTTTATAGATTTTATTTATTTATTCATAATTAACCTTGTATTCATTAGGTTAAAGAAGGGGGTCTCTTGGAAAAGGGACGTATTGTCCCTTTTTTGGAATAAAAAATAGTATTGTCATCAATGGATTGAAGACGAGTTATATGAATGTCGTTGCCTCCAAGTTCGAGCTCGAGATTTCTCCAACAACCCTATTCTCTTCCTATGGCTTAGCATTCTACTAGGTGCATCTCTCACTAACATGAACAGAAATAGGGGATAAGGGATGCCTTTCCATATTCTCCTCAGAATTTGGTCATGGTTCTGTCTCTTAAGATTCACTAGTGCACTTTGATCAAGTGCCTCCTCTCAGCAATTGGCCCCTTGATGCTTCCAGAGTTCTCATTCAATCTTAATCTTACATTCATAACTTCTTCATATTTGCTAGAAATGATGTGGAACAATAGTTTTCTTGGATCAGAAGATATTCTCAGTACTTTTATTTTTTATTTTTGTCAAGAGGACTTCATTCATCTTTGATATCTTGAGGAGAGAATAAACAGATTATTTTGTTACTAGGAGTGCAGTTCAGTTAGAGAGATATCATAACTGCCTGTTTTGCTTCCTGTTTGCCTTAATATGTTCATTAGAGTAAGATTGTTTTATGATCTCTAAAATGTGTTGACATTATGTAGATTTTTTGAGTTAATGTATTTTTTTTTTGAGAGGAACAAAATTATGTATTCTGGAAATCCCACAACAAACCAAACAATGAAAACTGGCATTTACTCCATCGCCCATCACATTGGTATCCAACTAAAAGCTTGTGAATGTGTGTACGATAAGAGTTCATGTATTTATCAACATATTATATGAATACGAAGAAGTAACATCCAATTTTGCTCTTACTAACTCTATTTATCAGTGGTTCTTTATTTTTGTGCTCTATCTTCTCTCTGTTTTGGCAGTTGGATGCAACAGGTCGACCAGATGAAAGTCTTTCAGTAGAAATTGTGGGGTCGTTGAAGCCTAGCTCAGATAATTCTAGAAAGTCGAAGTTGTTCTCTTTTAATCTTCAACGGGGGCAGTTAAGGGCCAATGTACGTTACCAACCTTCTCGATCTGCACATTTGGAGGTATGCATATCATTTTGATATTTCAAAGAAGGGGTCTTTTGTACTTTGTGTGACAAGCTTACCACACTGCACGCGGTTACTTGACTCTCTAGGAACATGATAGGCTGATTATGATCTCCATTCTTTATGTCTGTTGGTTATAGTTACGTCATTTGCCGCTTGATGACTTGGAGCTGGCTTCACTTAGGGGAGCAATACAAAGGGTAAGGCACTCAATCTTGCTCTTGGTACAATTTTTTCAAGGGTGCATTTTCATATCTATAATTTAGAAATGGTAGATCAAGGGGGCAGATAAAGGCAGCAGGAGGTTTTTGACAAAGAGATCCTCTTTCTTCTTTCTTTTTGTATAGGTTGGTGATGTTTTAAATGGATTGATCAAACATCACAATCACACCTCACATATAAACTTTCTGATGACACTGTACTTTTTCTGTAAAGATGATAAATAATTTATAAAGTTTATAATCAGTGTTTTGAAAAGTCCTCTCAGGCGCGTGCCTAGGCTCAAGGCGCAGGTCTGGCGCCTTTTCTTGAAAAGGCAAGCCTCACAAAATAAGGCGCGCCTTTTGTGAACCCCCAACGCTCAAAGTCCTAGGCCTTGGGGCTTTTTCATTATTCTTTAAAAATAGTAATCATTGTGATTTTTCCTTCTTTATTAACTAAGAAAATCAAATTTACTAAGCTTAAATGCAAAATTTCGTGTTTAGGGTTTTATATATATATTTCCGCTTCCACTAGATTTTCTCTTCCTAACCATCGTGGGTTGGCCTAGTGGTAAAAGAAGAGACAGTCTAAATAAATGGCTAAGAGGTCATGAGTTCAATCCATGGTAGCCACTGGCCACCTACCTAGGAATTAATATCCTACGAATTTTCTTGACACCCAAATGTTGTAGGGTTAGGCAGGGTGTCCCGTGAGATTAGTCGAGGTGCGCGTAAACTGGCCCGGACACTCACGAATATAAAAAAAAAAGTCTAGGTTTTCTCTTCTTAATGTAGTACTTTTATATATAGTGCGCCTCAGAAAAAAAAAATTGCGCTTTTTTTGCGCCTTGCGCTTAAACCCCAGAAGACTATTATGGTTTATTGCGCCTTGAACTTAAGAAAACACTGTTTATGATTGATTTTAGCTAATTGAACGTGTTTTTGGTGACCTTATTTTGTTAAAGTTTTGAAACTTGTCTTAAATGGAAATTGATCGTTCCCACTCTTTCTGATGTGATTTCTTCTTTTTCCTCTTCTTCCATTAATTATTTTCTTCTAATTTGTATAGTTGCAATCTTTGTTTGAACTGAATGATAATTTCAATTTAAATTATTTGTTGACAATCAGTTCAAGTGTATATTTGAAGCTTGTACTCAACAACGACCCATTTACTTTCAGGCAGAAATTGAACTTAATCTTCAGAAAAGAAGAGGTCATGGGGTTTTATCAGTACTTGGCCCAAAATTTAGTGGGGTGCTGGGAGAAGCTTTAGATATAGCTGCTAGATGGAGTGGAGACGTGGTAAGTCCTAAGCATATATTTACTTGCCTTTGTTATTCCATTAATTTTTGTTATTTATAAGCAAGAAGCATAACCTGCTCCTGTTTCCTTCAATCTTCGAGTTTGAATTTTTCTCTTCATTTTACGTGGATGATAAAATATATCAAATAAAGCTGATATTTTTTTTACCATGGAGTTAAAAATTATCCATCACAATGGAGTCAATTTTACCCCCACCAAGTTGGGGCGACATAGTAAAGATGTTGACAACATTGCTAGACAACATTGACGTTATGTTTTATTAAAGATTATCTCACTATACCCCTATTATCTTTCAGCCCAATTTTAGTGGGCCAAGATCCATACAATGGAAAGTGGAGAATGTGGGTGAGTAAGTGGGGTGGGTTTCATTACTTATTTATTAGGAGCAGTTGCAAATATAGCAATCTGACTATTAGCAGATATAGCACCATGCAAAAAAAATTGCAGATATAGCAAAATTGGATCCAACTCTCAGAGTCTATCAGTGATAGACTATATCACTGATTATAGTCTATCGGTGATGGAGTCTATCACTGATAAATTTTGCTATATTTGCAATTCTTTCAAAATGCTGCTATACACTTATTTATTAGCTCCTACCCTATTTATTATTGTTATTATTGTCATCATGGGAAGGTTGAAGAACCTCCCACTCGAACTTGAAGTTTTTGATGGTGGGAATCGAGCTTAATAAATTTATTCTAACAATTGATATTATTTGATGAAGATATGTTATAATTCATTAATGTACAGATTAGATTAAAGCTTTACAGGATAAAATTATATCAGAGTCAGCAAATTTAGTTTTGACTAATACAAAATTTAGGCTAAATTATAAAAAAAAACCTTGAACTTTGTACCTTGTGTCAAAAATACCCTTGAACTTTTAAAAATTTAAAAAATACTCTTAAACTTTCAAAAAAAGTTTAAAAAACCCTTATCGTTTTAGATGGAAACCATTAAAGTTTTGTTTAAAAAATACTTCTAAATAAATTTCAAAAGTTTAAAAAATACCCTTAAACTTAAAAAAATTCAAAAATACCTCCACCGTTAGTATATGAACAAAATCCACTAATACCTCGTTGTAAAAATAAATCTAAAATTTCTAAAAAAGAAAAAAAGTATAAAAATGCTCCTATAGTTAGTAGTGATCAATTTGTTTGAAGTTTTTTTTTTTTTTTTTTTTTTTTTTTTTTTTTTTTTTAATTCGAAAAAAACCAATTTTAAAACAAATTATATAGATATTCTCTTTTCTTCATATAGGTACTCTCATTTTCTCAAATTTTTCAAATTCTTATACCAATTTTCTTTGCAACAAAAATTTGAAGTTAAAACATAAAATCCCACCAAATCTCACAAAATTTTAAAAACAAAATTTCCCTTTAAAACATTCCAAAACGATAAATAATCAAATATATTTGGCTATTAATACACACCCAACTACTAACCTACAACTTTGTTAAAACATTTAAATCCTAAAATCCGTTGGTGCTTCCATTATTCCCTTTCTTCTTATTAAAGTCCATATACCTTAACTGAAGTTATTTATTTATTTTCTTTTTTTAGATAAACAAATGTCAATAGTTAACAAAAAGGGGGAGTAAGAGGGTATCAAAGAAGAGAGGAGAGAAAAAAGAGGGAAAATAGAAAAGTAAGACGGTATTTAACGATTTCTGTTCATATAACTGTAAGGTATTTCTAAACTTTTTTTTTTTTTAAAGTTTAAGGGTATTTTTGAAACTTTTGAAAGTTCAAGGGTATTTTTGACACAAAACACTAACAGTCTTCATCCAAAACTAACGATAAGGGTATTTTTGAACTCATTTTGAAAGTTTAAGGGCATTTTTGACACAAAGTACAAAGTTTAGAGGTATTTTGTATAATTTAGCCCGAATTTAAAGTGATTGTAATTATTGAATGGCTTTCATTTTCAATGGATAAAATCATATTAAGATTACTAAAATTAATTTTTAAATTCATTTAAATTGAAAATATTATATTAATATTATATGAATAAGTAATTAATAAAGACAATTAAAATTGATTGATCAATTTTAAAGAGGTAAATTCATTTAGTATGACTAATAAGCTTTAGCTGTAGAAATTTTAAAGTTGTCACACAAACATATAACAAGCAAAAGCAAAGACATTTCACTTGTTCTTAGACATCTTATGCCTAGTTATTATTATTATTATTTGAGTGTACAACCACAACGTGGGTGGAGGATTGAACCTCCAACCTCTAGGAATGGAGCGCATGCCAATACCACTGAACTAAGCTCATTTTGGCCTTATGCCTAGTTATTTGGTTATCAAGCATCCTAATTCTATCTAAAATTTGAACCAAACAACTAATTGCTCAATGGACATATAACCTCCAACCTCTAGGAATGGAGCGCCATGCCAATACCACTGAACCAAGCTCATTTTGGCCTTATGCCTAGTTATTTGGTTATCAAGCATCCTAATTCTATCTAAAATTTGAACCAAACAACTAATTGCTCAATGATCATATGTCCATATGCAAAAATTACTTTTTGGTAGATGTTCATTCTATTCAAGTATTTGAGCTTTCATACTTTATACCTGCTATTAAATATCTAGTGATGTACTTCACCCATATGCCTCTTTAGATCACCATCGAGAAAACTATTCTAGAGCAAAGCAATAGTCGTTATGAGCTTCAAGGTGAATACGTGCTTCCTGGAAGCCGTGATCGAAATGTCACTGGTAAGGAAAGTAGTGGATTTTTGAAAAAGGCAATGGCTTCCCATCTGAGCAGTGTCATATCCTCCATGGGAAGATGGAGGATGAGACTGGAAGTTCCTGAGGCTGAGGTTGCTGAGATGCTTCCACTGGCCCGCCTTCTTTCGCGAAGTACAGATCCTTCAGTTCACTCAAGATCCAAGGTTATCTCCTCTTTACTGCAACAAGATTGATTTCTCTTGGTGCAATATAAGTATTTATTCTTAGATTGATTTTTCTTCTTATTATCTTCTAAAATGTGGTCAAGAAACTTACATCTGCTTAAAACTTCAACCATAGCTCTACCTTAAAGTGTGTCCTTTTATTTATTTATTTGTTCCTTGTCAATGGTCTTTTTGGTCATTCTCTTTTGCGTAAAAGGAAGGTTCTAGGAAGGAATGTGGACAGGTTTTACAGCTGGACAAAAATACTAGGATCTTAGGACGGGTAGATAAAGATTTTATTCTTTTAGGGGATTTAGTTATTGTCCCTATTTATAGGTGGTATGCTCTCCAAAGAAACTTTTATATTTGTAGCATTCTTTATTAGTTACAATTTGATGATCTCTTTCTAACCTCTGTGGATGCTCTCTTTTTAATTTTGATATTTATAAAATTTAAAATTTAAAATGTTATTTTTTTTAATAATTAATAAAAGGGGAACACAAAAATGATCCCCAACTAGCCATAATCTATACAAGATCATAACTACAAAAAAGATTAGAGAGAGTACCAAAAGGACGTAAAAAAGCTTAATAGAATCCTGTAACTTGTTGATGCTAGCCGTAGTCTCTTTGAAGACCCTCAAACTCCATTCGAACCAAATCTTCCAAAAAGAAGCCATAATCGCATTAGGCCAGAGGATTTTCACTTGCCCACGACCAGAGGATTAGGCAGTTTTGTTTTTGTTTTTGTTTTTTTGCGCTATTTGGTGGGGCATTGGCTGAGTGGAATAGTAGAATTTTTATTTTTTTTGTGGGGTCGAGTGGTCCAGGGAGGATCTTTGGGACACAATTAGATAAAATTTCTCTTTGTAGACATTTGTTAAAACAACCTTTTGTAATTATCAACTTAGCCTTATTCTTTTGGATTGGACCCATTTTTGTAATTGGGGTGGGTCTATTTTATTCTTGGCCTTTATATATATATTTTATGTCTCATCTTGAGGAAACCCCAAAATGGTTTAAGAACCTCGCCTAAATATCACTAGCATAAGAGCAGTAGAGCAGTGAAGAAAACCTTGCCTGTGGACACATCATTTTGCGTTTGATCTCATCTCCTGCCGCAGAAGTCTTTTATTTTTGTGCGGTTATTAGTCAAGTGCTTGTTCTATATCTAGGGAAAAAAAAGGTAAAATTGAAGCGAACAGTGATATTAAGGCCTGCTTTCATTAGTATTGTTCAATATAGACCAATAAAAAATAAAGTTGAAAGAGTAAAAGCTTACCTTGCAAGAAAGTGGAAAATGACGGAGTTTTTAATTTGTGGGTATTTTGTATGTGAAGTGTGTTATCGTTACTTGATAAATTTCTAATTTTGCTATCAAATGCAGGATCTTTTTATTCAAAGTTTGCAAGCTGTTGGATTATACACTGAAAGTGTTCAAGATTTGATCGAGGTACTTTTTGATATAATGATCAAAAGCAGCAATATTTTAACTATTTATGACTCGCATTTATCACTCCGGAGTCCGTAGTACCTTCCCAGAAATGTCTTTGTTTCCTTTCTTGATCAATGATCTTGTCTTCAGCTGCACTGAGGATATACATTCAAAACTCCATGTTTTGTCTTTATCTTACTTTTCCAGGTGATACGGAGACAATTTATTCTATCAGATGAAATTGTCCTTGAAGATTTATCTCTTCCAGGCTTATCTGAACTCAGAGGCTGCTGGCGTGGCTCTCTTGATGCAAGTGGTGGAGGCAATGGGGATACGATGGTAAATCTTGAATTATTATTTTAGGCAATACAAAGTTTATTTCCCTTTCTTTTTGTTTCTAATTGTTACCGAGGGTGCATGTACATTGAATTGTGTGGCTTTAGACGTTCTGGTTGAAAGTTAAGTTGATGAACTGAAAATATGTCACTGTCTGAACCATGTCCTAATTTGATTAAATAAGCAGCTGCACACTTCCTGAAATAAATGATGTCAAAAGTTTTTTTTTTTATAAAAAAAAAGGATTAACAATAGAAATCCATATCATTGCTGCAAACAATTAATTGTGTTGAACTTCGATCGATCGGCTTCTAAGAATGATCATCATTCCTTGGTGTTTTTCTCAGGCAGAGTTTGACTTCCATGGGGAAGACTGGGAGTGGGGAACCTACAAAACGCAGCGTGTTTTGGCTGTTGGTGCATACAGCAATAATGATGGTTTGCGGCTAGAAAAAATTTTTATCCAGAAGGATAATGCCACAATTCATGCAGATGGAACTTTGTTTGGCCCTATAACTAATCTTCACTTTGCTGTTCTAAATTTTCCTGTCAGTCTAGTGCCTACTGTGGTTCAGTTAATTGAATCTTCAGCTAAAGATCTTGTTCACTCATTGAGGCAACTTGTAGCTCCAATTAGAGGTATACTGCACATGGAGGGAGATCTTAGAGGCAATCTTGCAAAACCAGAATGTGATGTGCAAGTAAGGCTCCTTGATGGTGCCATTGGTGGTGTTGATCTTGGTCGTGCTGAAGTTGTTGCTTCCCTTACCTCAAGCAGCCGTTTTTTGTTCAATGCAAAATTTGAACCAATTATTCAAAATGGCCATGTACATGTTCAAGGAAGCATTCCTGTGATGTTTGTCCAAAATAGCATGGGAGAGGTGGAAGAAGTGGAAACAGATACAAGTAGGGCAACTTTGGTTCATGCTTGGGGGAAGGAAAAGGTTAGGGATAAGTTCAATGACAGAAGAAGTTCTAGAGAGAGAAATGAAGAAGGTTGGAATACTCAATTGGCTGAAGGCCTTAAAGGATTAAACTGGAACCTTTTGGATGTAGGAGAAGTTAGGATTGATGCAGATATTAAAGATGGAGGCATGCTCTTACTAACAGCTTTGTCTCCTCATGTCAACTGGCTTCATGGAAATGCTGACATCTTACTTCAGGTGAGCACACTCCAAACTACATCATGGGTTTATATCGTCTAATTTCTTACAGACTGTATTTCAATTACATTGCTCTAAATAAATAGGTAAGAGGGACCATAGAGGAACCAATACTCGATGGATCCGCATCTTTTCACAGGGCTTCAATTTCTTCTCCCGTGCTCCCTAAACCACTCATCAACTTTGGCGGTACGGTCCATGTAAGATCAAATAGGCTTTGCATCCATTCCTTGGAAAGTCGTGTAAGCCGAAGAGGGAAGTTGATTGTGAAAGGGAATCTGCCCCTTAGATCCAGTGAAGCATCCCTTGGTGACAAGATTGATTTAAAATGTGAAGTTCTGGAAGTACGAGCAAAGAATATTTTCAGGTTCCTTGTCTTGTTAACTATGAATTTCAAGTACTCTATAATGTATGGACAAAGTTGTGGAGGCTCGGTATTGAATTTGTACATCTGTTTTTTCTTGATGTTTTGGATTTGATTCGTACAATGTTATGTGGCTTAACCTCTTTTTTTTTTAATCCATTCTTGAGATTCATAAGAGGAATGGATAAAAATGTTCCAAACACATTTTCGAGATTCATAAGAAGAATGTATAAAAACAAAATTGAACTAGCCCTGTTTCACTTTTGAGAGCATGTTAGGAAGAACGATGCTCTCTCTAGCCCAACATAAGAAGTTTGGCCCTCTATGTTTCGAGATTCATAAGAACGTATAAAAAAAAAAAGTTGAACTAGCCCTGTTTCATTTTTGAGAGCATGTTAGGAAGAACGATGCTCTCTCTAGCCCAACATAAGAAGTTTGGCCCTCTATGTGACGTGAATCTCAAGATTTATCCATTCTTACTATGTTGGTTACATAGAGTTTGGCTTCCCTAACTATAGTATTTCCTAAGATGTCCTCTCAAGCCTTCTAGCACTCGTTCTAGTAAATCTCTTCTTTCTCGTTTGTTGATCCATCCCTCCTCTTCTAATTCCCCTTTATTTGGCCCTCTTTAGAAGGTTCAGATTTCAAAGAAGTTTAGGCTTTTCTCTTCATGTTTTCAAAGATCTTCCTCTATAGTTTTAGGACCCTGGTGGTGCATGTTGTACAAGAAGGCATTGGGATATTTTGCCTGGATAATGTGTTATGGAGGTTTTATATTACTATGAAAATTTGGCTCTGATTTTTTGAAATGTTCACCGTAAGTTTAGCTCCTAACGAAGGTTGCCAAGACATGATGGAGGAAAGTGCTCACTGATCTTCCTTCTGTAACAGTGGGCAGAGTCTTCGGTGCACAAGCCATTTTTTGCTATTATTTGGAGTATCTAATTAGAAACGTTTAGGATAAACTTTTTTTTTCTTTTAATAAGAAACATGTTAGGTATCCGCTGCCCCTGCATGCAGAAAACCCAACAAGCAAGCCAAAATATAGAAAAGTAGAGCAACAATGATCAAGCCAGAATGTATTAACCAGGGAATAATGCCCAGAAGTTCATCAATTCCAAAATAAGAAATGAATACTTCAGATAACTAAAGAACCGTACAATATTAAAAGAAAAGCTGAAATGAAAAATAGGAAACCAGCACATTCGAGAGAGCTGGATGATTCTCTCCTCTTCCCTAAAAGGGCCTATTCTTTACTTCAAATTCTTCACACCTTTTTCCCCCATGTCACTTTCCTTTTTAAGCTATCATCGTGTGGTCCCTATTCTCTAACCAAGTTCTCGTGCTTCATCCATTTCCGTTCCACATCCCCGAGTTTTCCCTTTCCTACACCTCCTCTTGTAAGTGTATAATATTGGGGGCCTAACAATATCCCCCTTCTTGCACCTTGTCCTCAAGGTGGAATGTGGAAAACTGTTGATTCATTAGACAAACCGATTCCCATGTAGTTTTGCTCTCTGCCATACGCTTCCATTTAATCAACCATTCATTAGCTGCCAGTTCATTGTTCCAACAAACGCCAAGTATTTCTTCTGGAACCACTTGCATTTCAAACTCCACCGGAGGATGATGTTGCACTTGAACCTGTTGCCCCACCTTCTTTTTGAGTTGGTAGACATGAAATACATTGTGTATTGCCGCTTCGGAGGGCAGGTCCAGCTTATAGGCCCTGGCACCAATCCTCTCAATAACTGGATATGGTCCAAAAAATTTGAGTGCAAGTTTTTCACACTTCTTCCTTGCTAAAGATCTCTGCCTATACGGTCTCAACTTCAGAAATACTTCATTTCCCACATCAAAATTCAACTACCTCCTTTTGATCAGCTTGTTTCTTCATTCTATTTTGTGCTACCACCAAATGTTCTTTCAAGGCATTCGAAGCTAAATCCCTAGCCATCAGTTGTTGTTCCACTGCATCATTAGTCGTTTTCTTCTCTCCATACCACAAAATTGGTGAAGGAACTTGGCCAAACACAATTTGATAGGGGTTGTTTTTATTGAAGCATGAAAGTTGGTATTATACCACAACTCTGCCCACGGCAGCCATTTACTCCAACGCAATGGTTGTTCATTAACAAAACAGCAAAGATAATTCTCCACACAATGATTTACCCTCTCAGTTTGTCCATCTGCTTGTGGATGAAATGCAGTACTATGCTTCAAAGTTGTGCCCCACATAGCAAAAAGTTCTTTCCAAAAATGACTCGGAAAGATCTTGTCCTTATCTGAAATGATTGACTTTGGTATTCCATGATGTCTAATGACTTCTTGCACAAATAATTCAGCAACCTGTTGCACAAATAAGAGAACATTGAAGGTATTCCCACACAACAAATTACAAAAAAGAAGCCCAACTAGTATAAATTTGGGTTAGGCTATAATTACAAAAGAATTTAAAAGTGGAGGAGCACGTAGAAGCAAAATGAGTAACCAAACTATAAAAAAGGTCACGTAGATATTTTCAATGGTTTAAAAAGCTATTGAGGCTTACACCTCGAGGCAAGACTCTAAGTTTTAGCCTTGAGACTTCTGCTTTTGTTGAACCCTAAGAGGCTTACGCCTCTCACAAGAAAGGCTTGCGCCTTCATAAAAACGCATTGAGGCTTAAAATCTCTATGCCTCATCTAGTGATTAGAAAAATTATAGTGATTGCCTAATTCTTCAAAAATATTAAGGTTTGAGTTGGGACAATTTGAACTAGGACTATTTTTTCTGTTATGACCTTAAGAACGCTGAAGGGAAACATTTATAGTATAAATCAATCCTATTAATGATAATAGTAGTAGTAGTGATGATGAAGATGTCCTTTTAGAATTTTTTATTAAATGAAAATTGTGGGAGTGAAGTTTCTTTTTACACTTTTATATGACTATCATGTTTAGCTGTACTTGGTCATACCAATTTAAGTTTTGTAAAAAAAAATTAATTCACTATTTGAGGCTTATACCTCATACCGTCTTGAGGCTTACACCTCGCTTCTTGAAGAGAAAAAGCCTTAAGGCTGCCTTTAGCCTTTTAAAACCTTGGACATTTCGAGATGTTATGTTCTAGTATTGGGAGGGGATTTGGAGTATAGCACACTTCAATGTTCTTTATTTTATTATTTTGTTTTTTTAAATGAGAAATAAAGGATTTCATTCAAAAGGCCGTAGCAAAGAGAAACTGCTTCAGGGACAAACGTTTGAGGCATCCCTCTTCCCAGAGGAAGGTTGAAAGCCTTCCACTATTTAGGTTGATGGTAGCAGTAGAGGAGTTACAAAATAGCACACTTCAATGTTCTCTTCAAAGTGTTCTTGTAATCATCTTTAGGTGTTGGGTTTTCCCTATTTCATTCATTGAAATGTTTCTTTATCCAAAAAAATGATCTCTTCAAAGTGTTCTTTACTAAACCTTTTTTTTTTTTATAGTTTGCTTTATGCTTTGCAGCCTCCTATGCGGAGCCTTTTTCTTTTGTACATTCATTCATCTTCATAATGAATTATAAAAAACTTTCTTCAGTTATTAATTTTGCTCCACTTCTGTTGTTCCCTTAAATTAAAATATTTATCTGTACCTCAAAATTGCAGTGGCCAAGTTGACTCTCAAATGCAAATTACTGGGTCAATATTGCAACCAAACATCTCTGGAAACATTCAATTGAGTCGCGGAGAAGCATATCTACCACATGATAAGGGTAGTGGAGCTGCTTCATTTAATAAAGTGGTATCAGACCAGTTCAGTCTTCTTCCTGGCAGTTCAAACCAAGTTGTTGCTTCTAAATATGCTTCACCGTTTTTCAATTCGGAATCTACTGCTTTGAAAACTAGATTCCATGCACCCCGAGGTGATATTTGTATTTTCCATCTTTGTACTTTCTCGTTGCATTCGTACATAAAGAAGAATAGTGTTCCAATTTTTTATTTACAAAAATGCCCTAACTTTGACATGGATTTGCAACAAAAAGTGTTTGCATTAAGAAAGGAAATTGGACAGAATTAACTTTGAGTCCTTTGGTTAGTAGGGTTTTTTTTTTCCAAAAAATTATTATTATTATGTTTTTATTTAAATCCTAAAAGGGAGAAAAGAGAAGCTCAAAATAGTGGCCACAAAAACAGAACAAGCTCGCCATAGAGCAAACAAACTAACCAAAAACTCCAAAACAACATAACCAGCAGCTAACTAATTAAAAGCCAAAGAAAACCACAAAACAAACTAAAGAAAACCTAAAGAGATCCTCTCCCAGAAAGCAAGAACCTCCGAACAGAACAGCAAACCAGCTGCAAAAACATCTAGAAAGAAAGAATCTTCCTCTGAGGAGCTTCACACCCATTTGGGATTTGAGTCTGCAAAATGGGTTTTTAAGTTTGATAGGAACACGAGCTTTCAGTAGTGAGAATCTGCCAAGTCCATGATGGTAAGGATAAAAGACCTTTAGGCCTCCTTTAGACCACCCATGCACATCACAAACTTCATCAGGAATGGACAAACGATTCCAGCTAAATTTTCACATTTATCAAACCTTCAAATTAAGTATTAAATAATTCAGCCAACATTATTGACAGCATGAAGTTCTATTTTAGTATAAATTTTTTCCTCTGGAAGAATTTTAAATAGTTTGATCTGTTAAATATGAAAATTTACACAAATTGTGTCTACAAGTTTGTGAATATGATTAGTGGAAATACATTTCCTTTTAATTCTGTACTGTTTATTTCGCTCCTTATCAGATAAAACAGCTGACATTGAGAAGGAGTCCAGAAATGTAAACATTAAACCTAGTGTCGATGTCTGCCTCAGTGATTTGAAGCTTGTTCTTGGACCAGAATTAAGAATTCTTTATCCTTTGATTCTCAACTTTGCTGTTAGTGGAGAGCTTGAGCTTAACGGGTTTGCTCATGCTAAAAGTATTAAACCAAAAGGAACTTTAACTTTCGATAATGGTGACGTGAATCTTCTTGCAACCCAGGTATCATCTCATCTATACCATGCTGGTTCTTTTTCTAAACAAAAGAAGCTGATATAAACCTTAACTGTGCAGGTAAGACTGAAACGGGAGCATCTAAATATAGCAACTTTTGAACCTGAGAATGGGTTAGATCCTATGCTAGATTTGGCTTTAGTTGGTTCTGAGTGGCAGATTAGAATACAAAGTCGGGCAAGCAAATGGCAAGACAAATTGGTGGTAACGTCAACCCGTTCTGTGGAACAAGATGCTCTCTCACCCACTGAGGTATTTTAAAATTTTCTTTTCTTTTTTTTTATATATATATGTGATTGTCCGGAGCGCCTTGACTAATCTCACGGGACAATTTGCTTGACCCTACAACAAGTTAATTGGTATCAGTTAACTTGTTGCTCAATAAGTGGTACACTTAGTCTATAAATAGGGGATGGTTTCTTTTATGCTTCAGTAATTCTTACTACATTCTTAATGGTAACAAAAACTATATTCTACTATATTTTGAGACTATTTTCTGAGATGCTTGAATATCTTAGTGACGTAATATGGTTGAGTGATTCATTTTAAGTTGTTCCATAAATTTCACTTCCTAGTGTTTGGGACAAATCTTTCTTTCAGTCTTCAGATAATTTAAATTGTTATGTTTAGAGGCTTCTCTTCATGTTGTTAATTTTAGCATCGTCTATGTGGTGGTCTCTTTTTAGTTTCTATTATTGGCCGATGAACTTTTAGAAAATATCCTTCAATCTAGTTGTTCCAATCATTACTTGCAATCAACAGATCAAGGATAGCATTGTGGTTTTTAGGCAGTTTATTCTGACATCCTATAATATCATTGGCTCAGGCTGCTCGCGCATTTGAGAACCAATTGGCAGAATCAATATTGGAGAGCGATGGTCAATTAGCCTTGAAGAAGCTTGCAACTGCTACGCTTGAGAAACTAATGCCTAGAATAGAAGGAAAAGGTGAATTTGGTCAGGCTAGGTGGAGACTAGTGTATGCTCCACAAATCCCAAGTTTACTCTCCTTTCCAACCACTGATCCTCTCAAATCGCTCACCAGTAATATCTCATTTGGTACTGTAGTTGAAGTCCAGCTTGGAAAGCGCATTCAGGTTCTCTTTGCAACTGTTTATTATTGGGCTAATGTTGTTGCACTGCTTGAAGACTAATCTTTTCTATTTCTGAGGCTTTATATGATAACAATCAGCTTTAGTTCTGTTTTAAAAATCAATCTTGTTTATTAACCATTTTTTAAAAAACGAGAAACAACTTTTTCATTGATTAACAATTTATGTTATGTTTTCTTAAATATTTTCAAAATATTAGTAAAATTTCAAAGTTTGAAGTTATGTTACGTTTTTTTTAAGTACTTTCGAAATATTAGTAAAATTGCAAAGTTTTCAAACCTATATAGGTATATCGAAAACTACTTTTTAAAATTTGGACTATGATCTTAAAGAACGTTTAATAAAGTAGAATGTATTATGAGAAAATCTGTTGAGATGGCTGAATGAGGAAATTCTAAAATAAAGTTTCAGATTTTGTTTTATTGTTAACTTCTTAATTTCTTTCCCTCCCCTGCCCTCTTCTAGGCCTCCATCGTTCGGCAAATGAAGGAGTCAGAGATGGCCATGCAATGGACGTTCACGTACAAGCTTACGAGCCGCTTGCGGATGGTCCTTCAATCAGCTCCAGCTGCTCCAGCTCAACGAACACTTGTGCTCGTAGAATATTCTGCTTCATCACTGGATTAATTTGTTTCTCCACACCAGAATAAATCTTCATTTAAAGGTAACCATTATTTTGGAAGCACCCCACCAAACCAAAGGAAAGAAAAAAAAACAGAATATGTAAATTTGTATAATTGATTCCTTACTAAAATGAAAGGCTATTCAATTCCTATAGGCTATATCTCATGGTTGACAATTTGCAGCATAAAATTTTATAAGATGCTTCGTAGTCAAGCTTTCAAAGGCAGAGTAATACATGGAATCTTGTCAAACACTCAAAAATAGCCCTCATGTAGATGATACAGTCCTTTTTTTGTAAATATCTGTTATGAATGTTGGGAATTTAGTCCCTTTTTAGATGAGGTAATTGGGAAGATGGTAAAAGTTCTTAACCTACTCGTGAAAATTACTGCTATGAAATCTTGCTGATGTCAAATAGATGTGAACTTATTTATCTTTATTGTAAAAACATGGATGAAAGAATGGATTGGAGCCCATTTTTTTTGTAGTTTGTTGCTTGGCTACCTCCTTTTTGTCAACCTTTTTTTTTTTTTTTTTTTTATGAACGTGTATTCTTTCCATTATTTTTTCACAATAAAAGTTTGTCGATCATTAATTATAAAAAAAATGATTTTATGATGAGAATGGTAGCTGTTGTGATTGTTGCACATTGGAAAATGATTTTATGATGCTAGAAAATGGCTGCAAAATTAGGGGTCAGATGATTTGCAATATGGAAAAGGGTTAAGATGACTGAAAATTTTGGTCCTTTCAGAAGAAGAAATTACTCCATTAATTCAATAGAAACAATTTGAATTTACAAATAAATTACTCAAATTTTCTAGGAGAATGAAATAATCATTTATCTAATTATTCATATATATAATCTAAATTTAAATATTCAATACAAATATATTTATTAGCATAGTCATTAAACAATTAAACTTGAAATTGAAATGTAATGTTCATATAAGAATAACAGCATAACAATCGTTCATATAATAAATTTAAAACAAAAATGCAAATGGGGCGGGGAACGGGGCACGAGGACGGAGATATTGTCCTCGTTTAGCCTAGAGAAAAAATTTTCTCTCTTTTCAATTCCCTGCCTAAACAGAAAATTTTGGCCTGTTAGGATCCATACCGGGTCTGTCCTCAAGGAAAAATGAACATCTCTTAAACTTATCTAATTTTTCACATGTTTTACATTTTTGTCAATATCTTTGTCATTTTGGATGTTGGATTTTCCATTTATAAAAGTATGAATAGGATTGTTAAGTATTAATAAAGTCAATTTGAGTATAAATCAATCATTCAAGACATATCTTTGATAAAAAAGTCAAATATTCAAATATTTCATCTCGATATATTCTTGAACTCAAACATAAAAATAGTAAATAAAAACAAAATAGATGAACGTTTCATTCCTCAAAAAACATTTTAGTCTTTGTATTCTTAAATTTTTAATGTAGTCTTAAAACTTTCAATATATTTAAAACTTTAAATTAGAAAAACAAATTAGGGTTAAATTAGACTTTTAGATTTGCGTTTATACTTTTACTCTAAAAAATGTCTAATAGATTTTCTAAACTTTTAGGTTTGTGTCTTTAACTTTTAAAAAGCATCTAACAAGCCTTTAAATTTTCAATTTTATGTCAAATAAGTTTTTAAAATACACACACCTATCCAACACAACATTAAAAGTTTAGGGTCCAACCTATTAAACATAAAATTCAATTTTATATCTAATTTTTAAAATTTTCAAACATGTAATCTATTTTTTAAAGGTTAAAGACCTATTAGAGACAAAGTTAAAGTTTAAAGACTGAACTTTTTTTACCATATAGTAACTATAAACTAATCGCATGAACTAAATGTAAAGTTTATTTAAAATACTTTGGAAATGTAAAAATACACGAACTAAAATAAATCAATTTTCAAAGTATCTAGAAAAAAAAATTGAAACGACAATTTTATACATCTAAACTTTCGGAGTTGTATCAATTAAAGCTCCAAACTAATAATTGTATCAATTAAAATCTTAAATTTTTATAAGTTAATCAATTTAGAATGTAAGAGAAGTGTTCGATTCAATATCAAATAGATAACAATTACTTGAGTGGTTTTTCAACTTCTTGTTTTCCTCTTTTTTTTCTCTACTTATCATAAAATAATTACATAATAATTTTTCTTACTTTGATGGAATTTTTGGAAAAGAATTATTTCAAGCTAATTGTAAATGGAAGTTAGAGTTTAAATTGAACCAATGACTAGTTTGATATTTTAATTATATATCTCCAAAGCTTAGATGTATTGCACGAGTATTCATGGATTAGTTTGGGTTAAGTAATTTTTAGACTTAGACACAATTATTTAGGATCTAAGTTTATTCAACCTAAACAACTCTTATTAAATAATGAACCAAATCCAATCCAAACCAATTATCAAATATTTGGATGAGGTTGATTCAGGTTAACGGGTCATTATTAAAATTTTATTTTAAAAGTAAGTAAAATGTTTATGTGGAAAAAAATTCTTTAATTTTGTTTACCTATTGAATTAAAATTAGCAACTCAATTTTCATTTATTCAAAAACCAGAATTATAAAATGAATTAAAATAAAAATAAATATATATATATATAATTGTATCGTAAGTTTAAAAAAAAAAACATACTTTTAAAAATTATGGTAAATTACAGTGGGTAGCACTTTTATAGCTATAAATTAAGTGTATAGCAGCATTTTTAAAGAATTGCAAATATTATAAGATCTATTAGTGATAGACTCTATCAATGTTAGACTTCTTATTAGTGATGAACTCTTCTTAGCTATATAGTTTACTGATAGACTAGCTGAATCTAAATTTTGTTATATCTACAAATTCTTTTCATTGTGTTCTATCTACTCATACTTTGAACTTAATAGCTATATTTGTAATAATTATGTCACTAAAAATTAACTTGTAAAATTTTCATTTATTTAAATTCAATTTAATCTAAGCTGGTAACAAAACAAAATAAATAAATAAAAATTGTCGTTACCGTACGGGTCAGATCGGTTCACAAGAATCTCAACCTGTATTCAAACGGCGGCTAGGCTCCGTAACTGACGGTTTGTTTTTCTGTTGCTTCCGAAACCATGTTAACGGCGCCATCCCAACCGCGGTGCATCTTATCCTTGTGTCCAAACAGACGCCTCAAAATCAATCATCAAATGCTCAAGTAAAAGTCTTATATAGTCTGCTTATACACAAACATGAGGATCTTCTTCGAGACTCGTCAATCTCAATTCCTTATTTATTGACCCCCCAACTTTCCGATCATTCCCTCATTTCTCTCTTCAGTTCATCCTTCAAGTGATTGGGGTTTCTTAACTTCTTGACGTTCTGTTGAATTTCGCCTTTCAAGATCGAGATTTTGTCTCCGAGGGTGAGTTTCTTCTTTGGAAGTCCGATCGTCGTCATAGGTCTTGAATTCTCAAGTTTCTCTTTGGATTTTATTGTTTTTTGCGTGTTAATTTTGTACTCAGAAGTGAAATAGATGAAGTTTCGTAAACTGGTATATGTTCTGTTATCCAACTGATTTGATTTGGTTTGATATTCCCGGTTGAAGAAATGTTAGGTTTAGAAGTAATGGTACGTGTGATGCTAATGTATGTGGTAATCAAGATTTGCTTTGCTCGATTTTGAAGTGATGAAATCTTATCAAAAAAATGTTAGTTTTGGATATTTGGATTTTATTATTTAAATCTTGGTTTTGAAGTGGTTCGCTGTACAGGATTTGATTCTTCTGATGTTGCCTTGGTCTGATCTTTGCTTTTCTTGGAGTTCGTTTGAACTTCGTACAGGCATAGTTTGCAATGAAGTTAGTCAATTTCTGGTGAAGAAAAATAGATTTAGTTAATATTTTCTTTCTTGATCATCCCGATTTATGCTTCCAATTGCTAAAAAATTTACGTTGATGTGAAATTGTGAGCGATGTGATGCAGCTCTATGGAGTTTTCTTGATCTGAATATTTATGGTCATGCTTGACTTGAGTGCTATGAGTTATGTACTTACAGGATAAGATAGCAATCATTTCTGCTTCTGGTGCAATGAAGCCACATGGATCATCTTTGAATCCGTATGCAACATCCTACATTCCAATCTCCCAGAGAGGGGCTAACAGAACTTTTATAGCAGAAAACTCTCCAAGGGAAATTATCGGGGCTAACTTGCCGGGATATTCTGAACAGGGTGTATATAATCCTCCATATAGCAACATTTCCCCTCGTTTAAATATGCATCATGGTAAAAAGGCACCTGTTGCAGCTGCTTCTGCTGTGAGGAATCACCCTTTTCATGGATCATTATCACAACACAGTGGTGATTTGACAGAAATGGAGATGTTTGATAGAGAAGTTAACATGGATCTGGAATTGCTTCAAGTCAGTTTCCCTGGACTATCTGAACAGTCCCTTACTGATGTCTATTTTGCAAACAAAGGTGATTTGGATGCTGCTATAGACATGCTGAGCCAGCTTGAGGTTTTCTCTATCTGCCCTTGTTCAATTTCTTGCTTTTATCGTAAACTGTTGTTTTAGTTACTACTGAACAAACTTGGTTGATGAACATTGTTTGTGCTTGTGATTTGCATTATTTATAGCATGTATAGATCTTGTACACGTTGTGAATGGTAAATATGGTTAACTAACTCTTTTGTCGGTTTAATTTGATATTTAGAACAAACATCCATCTGATGTTGAATACGACCCTGAAAGTCTCCCAGACACTTTGGACATCGGTGATATCTCTGAATCCGGGTTTGTAGCTGTCGATCAACCCTCTTTCAGAATGAAGAATGTAGCCAATGACGCAAGTACTTCATCCAGATTCTAGGAGTGGCTATTGGTTTTGAGAAGTGAACTTTTCTTTCCCCTTCTGGGTTTTCTTTGATTACTTTTTTTTTTCTTCAAGTAAACATCTTCCTTTGGGATAAGGGATCCTCTCTGGTTATAGGATTGTATAGTGTTTCGAGTTCCTTGTACCGCATGAACTCATTTGCAATGGTGTCGATGTCGATCAAAAAGATCGAAATATAGCCGAGCTTTGCTTGTCGATATAATTCCCTTCTACACTTGTTTTGTGTTGTAGGGTACATACATACTTCACAAAAACAGCTTGATATCAGAACTATTTTGATTCATAGAGTTGTTGTATGTCTATTGCTTCAATAGACTTTTTGAGATTGGACCACTTTTCTTGTTGCTGTCTTCTCCTATTTTGATCAGTTTGCTTAAACGTCTATCCAAACAAAACGATCCTTTTCCCATGAAAGAAGGATTCGAAGGTATGTGATTTAATAATTCTAATCGATCAAAAATTATTTGAAGATATGTGTATTATTGGATGGTAATGTCTCAATAGAAAATATCTTGATGAATTATTGATGGGTTGTTTTAATTCAATTTTCTTTTGAGAAAAAAAAATAATGAGGTTAAATATGACCAAGGTAGTCTCTAAACTTTTATTAGATTTTGAACTTTTATTATATATATATATAATAGGCGTTTAAACTTTAATTTTCTGTCCAAAAATTTTTTTAAAAACTTAAACGTATCAAACCTATTAGACGAAAAATGGAAAATCCATAACTATTAGACATTTTTTTTAAAAAAAAATTAAGAATCTAAATTAGACTCAATGGCCTATTAATCGATTGTTAAATTTTGGAGAATTTGACCAAATAAGAAGAAGAAGAAGAAGAAATGTATTAATTAAATGATAATTGTTTTAAATGACAAAAATATTTTTAAATATAGCAAAATATCAATGTTTATTAGACAATAGTGATTTGTAAATAGTTTGATATTTTTTCTGTTTATAGTAATTTCCTTTAATTAAAATCCTAAACTTCCTTTAATTAAAATCCTAAACTTTTACAATTGAGTCAATTTCGTTATCCATTAGGATTTCGTTTTAAAACCCAAAACTCTTGTGGTATTAATTAAATTAAAATGAAATGTTAGAATTGAAGGGATAATATCATTTTTTTCATTTAATATGAGTAGTTTTTCATCACATTGTCTTCTATTTTTCTCTATTTATTTGGATTTACATGATAGTTTTTTTTGCTACTTAAGTAGAATTTTGGGAGAAGAATAAATTTATTTAGATGATTTTGAGTTGTTTTTAAATGGAATCAAGTGTAAATAATTACGAATTACTAATGAATCTAAATTGATTCACTAATAAGAGTTTAGAGTTTAAATTGGTAGAATTATCAGTCTAAATTTTTAATTGATAAACTCTAAAGTTTAGAAGTAAAAGTTTTTTTATAAAAAAAACAATAATAATAGATATCTTGTTCACTTAGCTATTCTCATACTAGTTTAATTTATATTGTTTTTTTTAGTAAAAACTACAAATTTATTCATTTTAGAGCCTATTTAAATATATTATTATGCATGTCAACATAAATGTAGCTTAACGATAATTGACATGTACTTCTTCTTTTGAAGTTCTAAATTTAAATTCTTGCCACATTTATTTTATATATATAGAGAGAGAGCTTTTGACATTTTCGTTAATCTATGAACAAATCTATATAGATATATAAACCCATGAATCCATACATCTCCATCGAAAAAATCAATAGGAAAAGAAAATATCAGAATTGATTAACTTTTTTAGAACAACTTATTTTGTTATATTTAAAAAAAACTAAAGCTAAAACATAAATTATGAATCAACTAAATTGATCCCTCTTGAAAACTTGCTAAGAATAAAGTTTATGATCAGTTAATTAAAAACGGATAATTGAACAAAATAGACTATCATATAACTTTCTTTTATCCTATTATGAAAATAAAATTAAAAGTTAAAAAATAGAAAATACTCTTAAAGGTTTTAACATTACTATTGAACTTTCATATGTCCTTGCGGTAGAAGTTCTATAAAATATTTTTTAAAAATTTGAATCACCACACTATTTTAATCACCGTCACCACACTATTTTAATCACCGTCACATCGTTTCAAGTCTCAATTTATGTTTAAAATTCTAAAAAAATTCTACTCTAATGATAGTTTTGATTTTGGTCCTTGAATTTTGAAGAATATTCTATTTTGGTCTCTAAACTTTTAAAAATATTTGTTATAGTCCCTGAACTTTGAATATTGTTTTATTTTAGTCCCTAAACTATTAAAAACGTTCGTTTAGTCCCTGAACTTTTGAAAAAAGACTTATTTTTGGTCTCTGTTATATTAAGATTTTGTTAACTCTTTGACAAAAATGACGAGGTGACTTGTATTTTTAGATGACTATACTACCAAATAAGTTAGCTTCGCTAAAAAATTTAGAGTTTCAAGTTTGAATATAGAAGAATTTAAAAGATATTTTTAATTTAAAATTTTGGTCCTTCAGTATTTTGGCTTGTTAGTTGTTGATATTTTACTTCATCTCCATCTTACTCAATACATCTAGAGCCTAATCATCTAAAAATACAAGTTCACTCATATTTATGTTGAAGAGTTAACATAATTTTAATAGTATTGATTAAAATAAATATTTTTTAAAAGTTTAGGGACTAAAACGCACGTTTATGAAAGTTTAATGATCAAAATAGAATAAAATGCAAAGTTAAAAGAAAATAAAAGAATAATGATAAAAGGAAAACAATAAATAAGCTAAACGAGAATTTGAAAATTCACCGCGAGTTTCGGTTATAGAATCCTAACATTCTCAGCAAACGCGGTATTGATATAAATCTCCAGCTACGTGCATCACAATATCGACACACGAGTTCTTTCCTTCTCAATTGTGTACGAATTTTGATTCATAATACTTTTTTTTTTTTAATTATTTGATTTCATAAATCGAAGTTACTCAGTCCAATTTCATTGAAACGAAATCATCGATCGATCCAGAAGTTTGACTTTCGTGTTTCCAATCCACAGCGAAGGATCGATTCATCAAAAGATTTGTCTGAAGTTGTATATTTCTTTTGCAATTTCATGTTTTGGTTTGAGCCAAAAGAGGGGCGAATACGAGTTGAAGATCATTTAGAAGATCTGGGTCTTTTTGAAAGAGACCTAGTTCTAGGGATTTTGAGCGATTGGATCTGATTTTTGTTGGAATCGATCGAGAATGGGAGTAGATTATTACAACATATTGAAGGTGAACAGGAACGCCAATGACGATGATCTGAAGAAGGCGTATAGAAAGTTGGCTATGAAATGGCACCCTGATAAAAACCCCAACAACAAGAAAGAAGCTGAAACCAAATTCAAGCAGATCTCCGAGGCCTATGAGGCAAGATTTTGTTTCTCTTGTTAATTAGATCCCTTCCTTCTTCTTCTTCAGGTTATCTTACTCTTTAGAGGAAAATTGTTCTTTTTTTGTTTGTTTTTTTTTTTTTTTTTTTTGGGGGGGGGGGGGGGGGGGGGGGGCTGTTTTCTTATGATTGGGGCCATGAGGATGAGAATGAATTAGGGTTTACGTTGGTTTCTTTGCTGAAAGAATCTATAGAATTTTGCTTAGATGCCCAAAAAACATGATTGAAAATTTGGAAGCCTAGATTTGCTTGTGCTTCGAAGGAAGAAAGAGCGCTACACGGCTCAAATAGTTTTGTTTTAGGTGTATTAGAGTTGCCTCTTTTCCATTTTTATACTCTCCAACGCTCCATATCAGAACTTATGATGCTTTGTGGTAATGTGTTATTCTGTCTTGGGATTGAAATCAGACTTTATCAGATGAATTTTTGTTTCTGATTCATTTTTCTGCCAATGATCAGAAACCAATATCCAAACTGTTTGTATAATCAGATAAGTTTTATAATACAGGTGTTGAGTGACCCCCAGAAGAAGGCTATTTATGATCAATATGGTGAAGAAGGGTTGAAAGATATGCCACCACCAGGCAGTGCAAGCTTCCCATTTGGAAACGGTGGCGGCGGCGGGTCGAGCGGGTTTAATCCAAGGAATGCAGAGGATATTTTTGCAGAATTTTTTGGGAGCAGCCCTTTTGGGTTTGGTTCATCAGGACCAGGGAAGTCTATGAGGTACCAGTCAGAGGGAGGAGTTTTTGGGGGATTTGGTGGAAGTGAAAATATTTTCAGAACATATAGTGAAAATATAACACCAAAAAAACCTCCACCAGTTGAGAGCAAATTGCCCTGCACTCTTGAGGAGCTGTATTCAGGATCTACAAGGAAAATGAAAATTTCAAGAACAGTAGTTGATGCAAACGGGTATGCTATTTTCATCTGTTTTCACAGTAATCGGCACTTCCATTTTGTCTCTCTTTTTCTATAAGAAACTGTAGTATAACAAGATAAGTAAAAAGGAGTTACAAAAGAAGAGTCTTCCATGAAATTAACCATAAAAGACTGTAATTACTGCCGAAGAATTTCTTATGATATGGCTTGTGTGCTGTACACTATTATGAATAACAATCATAACATTTTCTTTTGTCTGAGATTCTGAGAGGATGCGATAAATGTTGAGACTATGATCCATAGAATATTAACCAGGAAAATTCTAGTATCGGATTTGTGGTTGCACTCTGATGATACTTTTAGAGGATGAAAATACTGGTTTATTTGGCTAAACATTGTTTCCCTTGTGTGAGGTTGTCAGATCTACTCACTGTAATCACAAATTTACACTTTGTGGGGGTAAAAATGACCCCTGTTATAGGCTCCTGGAATTGAAGTATCAACTTCAGGATATTTTTACATTTTTCTTAGTTGGTTATCTTCTCTAATGAATTCTGTTCCATCTTATGTTTAAAAACATTACAGACGACAAGTTCCAGAGACGGAGATATTAACCATTGATGTGAAGCCCGGTTGGAAGAAAGGGACCAAAATCACCTTCCCAGATAAAGGAAATGAACAACCAAACCAACTACCCGCAGATCTGGTATTTATTATCGATGAGAAGCCCCATGATGTTTTCAAAAGAGATGGTAATGATATCATTATGAACCATAGGGTGACGTTAGCAGAGGCATTAGGCGGAACTACTATAAATCTTACCACGCTTGATGGTCGTAACCTATCAATACCCGTAATAGACATTGTTAGCCCAGGCTACGAGCTCGTGATCTCCAAAGAGGGAATGCCAATTGTAAGAGAACCTGGTAACCGGGGTGATTTGAAGATCAAATTCGATGTAAAATTCCCAACAAGATTAACCCCCGAGCAACGAGCAGGACTCAAACGTGCTTTGGGAGGTTGATAAAGAAGGTATTGGGGATGTATGGTCTGCCAAAGGTGAAAACTATATGTAGGGTCAATAAAACCAAATGCCCTCATAAATTTAGATGTTCCACTCTTGTAACTTATCCATAATTGTTTTTTCATTTGTAAGCTTTTTCATTTGTAAGCTGTAACCTTCTGTTTTTCCACTTAGTTTTGTGTTTATTGTCTAATAATTTTCACATTGTTCTTTCATTTGTTAAAAAAAAAAAAAAAACATTATCTTATTATTACAAGAACGAACTGACGTTTTCCAGTCCGATGATGCATTTCGAGTAAATACTCAAAATTCTAAAATATTTAATACCCCATAAGGCCAGCCCAAAATTCTAAAATTATAATCAAATAAATAAAAGACCTGTCCTAGACTATAATAAATCCATGTTTTTTTTAACCTAAAAAGGTGAAATGAAAGGCCTCGGGATCGACCCAAAGCTTATACAAAATCCATGTAGAACAGTTCACAGAAAAGATGGGAAACGTGAAAATTTTGGAGATTACAACATAAATAATACGACAAAAGCCTAAAAGGGGAAAGGATGTGAAAAGATGTAAAAGAGGAAAAAAGAGAGAAGGAACAAAGAATTTAACTTTACACATAACGAAGAAAAATTCAAAACCCTCTATTATTTGAAGGATTTGAAGGAGCTGATCTCCCATATGCCCCATAAAACTGACCATTACTACTATGATGACTACCACTTAAATTGCTATTAGACTGTAAATTGTTGTTGTTGTTGTGGCCTTGTTGAGGCACCCACCACGTCCCTTGTTGACCTACATTTAGAGGAGGGGAGGGCCCTACAGGCTGCTGCTGTTGGTTCACCATGTAGTTGGTCCTAATCGTCGGCAGCTGAAACCGCGAGTGCGAAGGAGGTGGCATTTGTTGCTGTGAAGCTGCTGCTTGTGGTTGCCACTCGGGGATGTCATCGTCGTCGTCATTCCATGGTTGGATAGCTACCGAACTGAAGCCACCTCTTTCTCCCCAGTTTACGGTGGAAACGTTTTTGCCTAAGTTTTGTCCATATTTGTGCACGAGCTCTCGCATTTGCTCTACTGGACGAGACCCAGTTTGGGAAACTGATTGGAATGAGGATGGCCTCAAGGGCTGCCCTCGGGGAGTAGAAAGGTGGTGGTTGTTCTGCGAAGAAAACCCAGGAGGGTTCGCAGAACTAGAGAAGTTAAATTCAGGAAGATCATCGTCATCCCGAGCAGTTGAGGGACCAAATCCGGGAGGGACGTCATCCTCGCCATCGGCATCATCATCCTCCTCAGGTGGAGGATGAGGAGTGGCGACAGGGAAATAGCCACGAGGCATAGTCTGTTTAGGGGAAATATTATTAGGTTTCAAGTTTGATGTCTCCTGCAGTCTTCTAGAACTAAAATGTTGCTTTTTTGAACTGCGTTTGTGGTGTGACGTTGAGTTTGGTGACATTGACGTTAATTGAGTTTTTCTCCATACAACAACGCCTATTAGGCCATTTTCAATTGCATTAAGTGCTTCATTAGTTTCCTTTAGAAGGATCCTGCCAAGCATTTCAAGAATTCTTCCATGTGGAGGGCAAAAATAAAATTCAACCCCAGAACCAGGATCTGCTATACCAACTCGATCGTCCACGACATACGACTCGGCCACCTGCAAGATTTTGAATTTCAAGTATAAAAATGGCAGCAAAATGACAGAAGCCTGCTGGAAAAGACTTCCAAAAAGGAGAGGAACTGATCTATTACCTCTCGTAGATCCGCTCGTTCACTCTCAGGGCGTCCCTCCTTCACATCCAAATGAAGAACCTGCGAGAATGTAAAGATTAGTATCTCCAACAAAACCCAGAAACAAGAAGAAAACTAATGTTAATATGTTGTTATTATGCCAAAATGTTATATACGACCCTCCCGATTTCATTTGGTTTTGAAAGAAAATTGAAAACAAATTTAATGAAATGGAACAGCAAGGCCATCCCCGTTTTGACGACTCAAAATTGAATTGGAATTGCAATGTTTTAATTGTCCTAATAGATTTGATTCACGTTGTTGAACGGATTTGAGTTGATTTCACATCTTTCTGGAATCATATGCCATAATATGAACAAGATAAATATTACTCCATTCTACGAAACTATGTATGTGGTGTCTGAGCGGTTTAACGACGCATAGTTTTCAAAATTTTCATGAAAGGTTATCCGAGAAGCATCATCATTATGCTTGCGCTGAACCAATCGAAATTGGATGTAAAAAACGATTGAAATTGCATTTTTCTTCACAATCAAGATGTGGAATGGTTGCCCAAAACATCCGTCGCAAGAGTAAATAACCCATTATTATCCCAAGCATGGCTGCTAAAAGGTTTGAATGGAAAACGCTGAAGAAAAGTTTAAAGATTCTTTGCTCTTTGCTCTTTTGTTTTTGTTCTTTTTTGTCCCCGGGGGTGGATTTCAAGTAGATTTCAATTTCTGTACAACAAAAATAAACTAAAGATACCATAACGGCACGACTCCGAGACAATGGAAGCTCTTGAAGGAACTTCTCAAACGCATCCAATCTGACTCTCCCTTTAATCTCAAGAATGCCAGGCCAATCTTTCGCTGAAGTCCTTTCACCACTGCAGCAAAGCAAACCAATGAAAAGAAAACGCATCAAGAACATCAACCAAAGAGAGAAATGTTGTCTACAGGGTCCAGCTTTAAACCCATGTTTTTTTTCTAACTCAAGGATACAGTTGTACAACATATAGAACAGATCCTGTTCAAGCCCATGTTAAAGATCTCAAGTCAAATTCCAATACATAATAAGCCTCAATCAAGGAAACCAACATCCTCAACCCACCAGATCCCCAATCGTGCAACTAATCAAACATTCAAAAGCATTACATGAACTTGACAAATATTTCACTAAATCAAAAGTTATCCCTTCAAAACTCTTTTGGTTGAAATATAAGCTCCTCAAAAAATGCATATCCAGAAGCTTAAATATCCCTTAAATATTAATGGTCGCCAAAAGACGCAAAGACGTGGAAATCATACACACCTTATTCACATACGAAAACTCAGTCGAATGATATTCAACAAAAATATATGATTAACTTGAATACAATTAGAAAGAAAGAAAAATCCAGACTTGAGAGAAAATGCACACCTTATGTAGGTACCCACGACTGAAGTCATTGTCGAAATGTTGTACTGGAGAATGCCATCCCATAGCTGTTCCAACTTTAATGTGGTAGCAAGAGATTCTGTCCCAGATTTTGCATTACTATCACTAGATTTAGCAACGTCATTCCTGTCAGATGTTCCTAAACCAGCTTCGTTGTCATTAGAATCCACATCAGCTTTACTAGGACTAGACTTCAAATCCACGTGGCCAGTAGAAGATGAGCCAATATCTGCTTTTGTATGAGATTCCTCATTGTTCTTGTTACTGTCTGTACTGACATCAGTTGCACCTTTTGTAGTATTAGCTGCAGCCTTCAACCGAGGGCTAGGGTCTGAGTCACCCTTCTCCAAAACAGGCGTCAATTTGCCAGCATCTTCAGCTAAAATATCAAAAGGTGGCTCTGTATCAAGGGACTCCATGAACTCATCTAAGGAGACTATTGGAGGCAGTAACTCAGTATCCTTCAGTCCGTCATCAACCATGAGTCCTTGCATCAAATCAGACCCTTCGTTTGATGGAATTGTGAAGGTGTAATTATCCTTGTCAGATGCAGCATTTTTTTGGCCAGAAACATTCTGCTCGTCCTTAATTGTTTCAGGTTCATCAGACCCATCTTCAGTCTCATTCTTATTACGTTGACTCTGAGAAAATGTAGAAGCCCCAGATGAAACATCTGTGGGGGCATTATCGTATTGTTCAACTTCTACCTGGAATTCACCTTTATGTGTTTTTTTTACCAATCGCCTGATATCAACTTCAGAGTCGGGTAAAACTACCATTTGTGCAAATTCTTCAGCCTTTGCCATTCTCCACTCAGAAAGCTCCTTGGAAGCAAGTTCCTCAGCAGTCATCGAGCATAATCTTTCGGGGGTAATTTCCCCGCTCATAACCCTTTCTCTCAATTCAGGATTATTTCTGTCTTTCAGGTTGAACAAAAGGGACCTTCCTTTTTCCTTGTACTTTTTATTAACACCACTAAATAATTTAAATAATTCTTCTTCAATTTTAAATGCCAAAGACTCGGGAGACTGAACTGGTTTTGCTCCCTGGTTTTGATTTGCTACACCAACAGCCATCTTCTGAAGTTCATCAGTTTGGGTTTCCTTTTTATCAGCTACACCTAAATCAGCCTCCAGTACCCAGGAGAGACCATTTTCTTGCAAAAGATCATCTTTAATAAAAAAGTTGTCCCCAAAAGAAATGTCTTCATACGACAGACCATTATTCGGTTGAAAGACCCGTCCATCATATTTCAATGTCTCTAAATCACTAACATTTACACATAGCGAACTCTTATCTAACATCTTTCCTACATTGTCTTCAAGACCAACAGAATCTATTTTTTCAGAAAAGATTTTCTTCGAGTCATCAGATTCATGACCGATAGCTGAACCAGACGACAAAGGATTTTCTTGCTTTGGAGTTGCAGATTTTTCAGCCTCAATTGGAGGACTTTTTTCATCATTAGATGATTTGTCTTGCTGCTGTGACACCAGTGCTAATGCAGCAGTCAAGGATTCCCTCATCTTCGATCTCACAGATCCAGTTGGCTCATTCTGTATTTTGGACGTTGGAGTCTGCGGAGTAGTCTGGCCTTTGGAAGCAGTGGATCGTTGATGTCCAACTTTAGTTGGATGTGATTCCATTTGTTGTACCTTCCTTTTAGTTCCTGCAGGGGAATGCATCGGTAAAGGAGCTGAGGCACTGTTTGGTATTTGTAAATGAGGTCTTTTGGCTATTCCAGAAGCTTGTTGCAACCATGGTCGATGTTCCATGTGTGCAACTCGCTTATTATGCAATGGAGACTGCTGGGAGAGAGAGTTAAAAGGCTCAATCAATGCCTTGCGCTTCACAGGAAGTGACAGCATCCCTTCTGCAGTTCTCACCATGTTTCCAGTCCCTCCAAATTGATTATCAGGTATTTGAAATTGTTGTCGTCCAAAATTGCCAGCTTTAACATCAACCTGTACACTTTGCATGCGTGATAGCATTCCACTCTGAGTTAGAGAGCCACCAGAAATTGATTCCATTAATTCCATTTGCCTGTTAGGTACTAAATATTGATGCACGGAAGGATCATTGGAAGAAACTGCAACCCCTCTTGGAGCTTCTGATAGTGAAGATTCCATTTTGTTTGTTATAGGGTCCAATTGACTACTTTGCATTACTGGTATTGGATTCTTCAGAAACAAGATTGTTGACTACTTTGCATTTTCACTAGTTATGCGAACTTCAAATATTGTCCATGTGCTGTGCTTTATCATCCTTAAGAAAAAACTTTAGCATCTGCGTTCAGAACAAAAATATATTTTTCAGAATCAAAATACTATCAAGCACTGCAAACCTATATCCGAGTTAACTGCACTGTTAATTTCTTTCAGAAACAGAATTGTGTTTTTATAATCTGTACTGTTAATTTCCAAAACCAACAGTTAAACTCCATTTATACTTCATATATGGTTATACATACCCAGATTCTAAAGTGCAAGGGTACACAAACAGAGAAGTAACGTAAAAATAACAAAAACAAAAGGTGTCCGCGAGTACAATTTATCAAACTCTATGTTCCAAAACAAATTTGGGGCACATGCATCACTCAAGTTGAGACTGACAATATTGCCTCAAGGCATAAGGGTAAGGCTAAGGTGCATAATATTGACAATAAAATATTGTCTCAGGTATGCACTCGAGACAGCCTCAGAGGCTACACTCTTGAGTGAGAAGCATGAGACTAATACATAAGAGTTCATATCATCAATGAAATTAGTTCTTTAACCAGAAAAGAGACTAATACATAAGAGGATAATCTAATCAGGATGATATAACCTATAAGAATAAAAGAAATCATATAGATTTTCAATTTCAAAAAAAAAAGATTTCTCATCCATCCGTCAAATTTCCTAAATACCCTAAATTCATAAGTTGGATCGATTCGGCATCACAAAACTTTAACGTCACAACAGTAAACCGATAAGTGTAAAGAACAGGCATTCATTTTTAGTTAATATAGTCGGTTTTTCTTTTCTTTTTTTTTTTCTTTTCAACTTCTATAAACCATGTACAAGACCAAACCAGTTTCCACACCACGGACCGATTAAGTGCCTGGATTTCTTGGAAAGTAATAAATCTTTCAGATTCAAAATGAATAGATCAATTCAACCTCACATAAACCTCACGCATAAAACGCAAAATTGTCCCGCCACTAACCATTCTCATCAACCAAATCCCAAAAAATTGATTTCCAAAAAAAAAAAATCCGCCGAAGAACAAAGAACTAATAAAAGAAATAATAATAAAAATAAATAAAAAGAGCAGCAACAAGATACAGAGCCAGAAAACACCAAGAATCCCAAATCAACACAGCGAAATGAAAATAATCCAGAAAACAACCCAGCCAATAGCACACCAACAATCATTCCGAAACCTAAAACCCTAACCTAACACCTCCCCATCATCCAAATCCACAAAAACTATTCAGAAAAGCAAGAAGCGAACATACATACAGAAATCATCCCATACAGCATGAAACGGCGCGACGAGCCCAGTGCCAGTGAGAGGAAGGTCACCAGATAAGAAAAAGTTCAGAGAGAAGAGTGAAGACGATGGCGATAGAAGCTGAAGCAGAGTTGAGAGATAAATTGAACCCAATCGAGAGGAGAGAGATCTAGAATGGTCGAAGCTTTTGAGGGAAGAAAAACGTCGGGGGCTTCGAGATACAAACCCTAGGAAAATTTAATCCACGACAGTCGAGTGAATTTTTTAATTTATGTGAACACTGAATCATCTTCGCTGCCACGTGTCAGCCACATCGAAGGCGGTTATCTTCAATTGGATTCACACGTGCCGCAGATTACATGTCAGCTTTGATTTTGTACTCCGATAAGACATCTCAGTGACAATTTTGAAGAATTTTGTAAATTCAAACTTTTCTTTACTTTTAATTATATGGATACTATATTTATAAATAGGTTTATATTTTCTATATTTATAATAATTTTCTGCTTTTTTTTATATTCCATGAATTTTACATTATGCATTAATTAAATCTATGGTTCAATTTTAAAAAGGGCTAGTTGCAGCCATGTCAAAAACATTTGTTAAAATTAGGCCCATAATATATATTTTATGATTTTGCAAAAATGTCAAAGTTCATAAGCCTAGCCCAATTTCGTTGATAGAAAAAGTCAAAAATACTCTTACATTTGATTACTATATGATTTCCTGCTGATTTCTATTTGATTTCGGTTGTCTGCTCATTTCCATTTGATTACTATATAATTTTCTGCTGATTTTCATTTGATTTCCATATGGGGTTGTCTGCTGATTTCTGGTTGTCTACTGATTTCTATTTGATTACTATATGATTTTCTGCTGATTTCCATTTGATTTTCATATGGGGTTGTTTCCTGATTTCCATTTGATTACTATATGATATCCTGTTGATTTTCATTTGATTTCCATATGGGTTATTAGCTGATTTCAGGTTGTCTGCTGATTTCTATTTGATTACTATATGATTTTTTTGCTCATTTCCATTTGATTCCCCTATGGGGTTTTCTATTGATTTCTATTTGGTTAGTATATGATTTCTTGTTGATCTCGCCTTTTATTTTCATATGAGGCTGATTTCAGGTTGTCTGCCGATTTCTATTTGATTACTATATGATTTTCTGCTGATTTCCTACTGATAGTTAATAGTTTCTTATAATCAATTGATTGTCGTGTGGTTTCTATAGGATTACTTTATGATTGTCATTTAATTGGCTTCTGATGGCTTTCTTTTCATGTTTTGTCCAATGTCATATAATTGCTTGTTTTTTTATTGCAAAAAATAGGAAGAACAAGATAGATGAAAAAAAGCAAAAGAAGACCAATGAAATTTGAGAAGGGAGAATCTTCAACAAAAAAACAAAAGAACAAAGAACAAAGAGAAAGCAGTAAGTATCATTTTACCACATTGTTAGATTGCCCTATTGATTCACTCGTGTTTACTTCATGTAATTAGTGATTAATGTTTGTTACACTCGTTTATTAAAAACTAACATAGTGTCGATATACTTTAACATGACACTCCATCACATGGGTTCAAGGTTCATCTGCATATGATGTATAATATCTTTGGGAGTCGAATGATCATAGTTGTATATTAAACTCTCAACCATACAATGACTAATAAATTTTGAAGATGCTTGCTTATAAGAAGCACAAACCATCATAGAACAATTATGATTGCTAACATACTTTCGAATCATCCATAATTCGCTACTTTTATAACGTGATGCTCTAACAAACCATTGGCAACCATGTTGAGTACATACCAAATGAAACGAATTCAACAAAATTTTCTTACTAACAAACAAATCCTTATTCTTCAAAGACAATATAGAAGACATTTTGTTAATATGAACATATCTAAAGATTTCTATGTCACCTTCAAAATCAGCCTCAACTATAGAAGAAGAAGCAACGGGACATTTTGTAAATTGATCCTTAACCACAGTAAAAAACCAACATACATCACAAACTACTAAGTATCAAATACTAATCGGATAGCAATTAGATGATAATCAAATGACAATCACAAACTAAATACTATCAAATAACAAATCAGATAACAAAGCAACCACAAGAAAACTCATATCAGACCTAAGCGCAATCGTAAGGACAAACTTCAACAAAGAAAAATCAAATGGTTGAAAACTTTCGAAATTGGCTTCAAGAAATCTACGGTTGACGAAAAATTGTGTTTATAATCGTGAATGAGAGAGGTGAGGACGAAATTCAAGCAAAAAAAATAAAAAATAAACCGTAGCTTCAAGAAGAAATCGTGATTTTGAAGCCGTAGGTTTAACTAACGAAATCAAAAAAAGAATATTGAAAATTGAAGAATGTTGTTGTTGCAGAAACTTAGAGAGCACTAAAGAAGAAGACGCGCGTGGGAAGGAGAATGTCGAATAGATGAAGAAACGCGCCTTGAAGGAATATCAAAGGATAATTTTCTATTTTTGGAGATATAAGAGTAATTTTGGAATATATTTTCACATAAAAATCAAATCAAACATTATTTTTTTACCATGTATGTTGTTATTAATATATTTTGGCATATTTACAATATTTTTAAAGTTGATGATATGGATGCTAATGCATAATCAAATTTTGATACCCAATGCAATTCCGCTTTTAAAAATTGTTAATTTTTTTCATAAAGATACAAAATTGGATTTTTTTTTTTAATTTTAAAAAAAATTAACTTGATTTTTTAAAAAAAATATAACATATAAGATATAACTAGAGAAATCACTATAAAAAGGAAAAATATTAATATTTATAAATATAGAAAAAATTAATTGTCTATTAACGATAGACTGTGATAGAATTCTATCGCTAATAGAAATTAAAAAATTTCTATATTTATAAATGGTTTGACTCATTTTTTTTTATATTTAAAAATAGTCCTAATAAATAATAAATTGATTAATTAAAAAAATGAAGACGATGATTGTGAATGTGTTTGTGACAATATTCAAAGTGGAAGATAAAGTCGAAAATAAAATAAAATTTTGTGATTGAATCAATTCTTTGTCTGTGTATCATAATTTTTTCGATAAAAGAGAGAAAATATTACATGATCATTTACTTACAATAATGATAAATATTCAACTTGAAGGAAAAAAAAATTCATTTGCTCGTGATTGAATTCAATTGTCTGTTCTGTCAAAATCAAGTTGGATGGGACCAAAATAAATTAGTTAGTACATGAGAGGGAGGGACAATGTTGGAGCCTCGAGTTGAACTTTTTATTATTTATGAAATAATATATTTTTTTACATTTATATTTTTCACTCGGTAGATTTTGAAATTAAGAATCAATCTGAATATAGATCAATGGTTTATTTTCCGTGCGTCAACATGACGACAAGATCATTTGAGATCTTGGAACAAGTGTATTTTTTTGTCAAATGTGCTTATTATCCTCAATTGAAACTAACTAGTTTGACAGAGGCTCGTTCTTCTAATGGTTATCCTTTTTAGCACATGTAGAAGTTTTTCTATTACAAAATTTTGCATGTCCTTATCCATATTAAAGCTAACTAGCTCGTGAAAATGTCCAATCTTTTGTGTGCTCTGTGCCAAAACAACACTAAAACTTTGACCCATATTATGTGGAAATGTCAAGTTGAGATGGACATGTGGCCTCGCTTTTTAGTAACTAATGTGGATATCATTTATGATGACGGACGATGGTGAGACAATTTGAATTATTAGTGTTAGATTACTGATTAGGCATCTCCCTCGAGAGTTTGATAAGATCATGATTATTAATTTCTTGCCATATTTAGGAAACCATAAATAAGCTAGAGAGTTTCAACCAACCTTGATGCCATTAGCACTTCAATTGAAAAGTACATAAATGAAGTGGTGTCTCTTTCACCTGTACCTATTAGTCAAGTGACTGTGGATGGTCTTTTACACTCTTGTTTGCCTATCACGTTAGATGAACCCATCTCCCTCGAAACTAGTGGAGGTTGAACACCGATGCTGCTAGAACTATGCTAGTTAGTCCAAAGGTACTGGTTGTGTGCTTCAGGACCATTTGGGTCATGCTCGCTTGTTTGGTCTTAAATTCATCTATATAGGTTGCGAGGCGAAAGTTCTTAAGGTTATAGCTATATGCAAGAGACTGGAAAAGTATTCATTCTACCAATGTGCGCCATATTTGGGTCGAGTCTGACAGTCTAGAAGTGGTCCATCTCTTGTAATGGTGTTTTCATTGAATCTCTCCAAGGTTTCCTTTTTTATTGAGAAAGCTAAGTTGATTGTGCCTTCATTGGGTGTCTCCCACGTGAGGTGGGGGTGTAATTCATTGGCGCATTCCCTTACGAGGAAGGTGGTGGTTGGTTGAACATGTTTTGTCTCTTTTGCTTTATCCTTATCCTGAGTGATTTGAGTTGCTTGTGTGTGATATCACGCCCCTTGCACGGTTGAACCTAAAAAAATATTAAAAAAAATCATTTTTGAAACCATAGTTGTTTGTAAAGAAATTTTGTTGATTCGAGCATAGTGTTTTAGGCATAGATTTAAATCTTTATTCACTGCTTTCATGGTAATATTTTAGATATCAATTGATACCAATTTAATTTATTGTCGTTGAAATTTATACTTGTTTCATTGTTGTTTTCGTGTTTGTTGTTGTTTTTTCTTTTTTCAATATCTATATTGCAATTTTTACCTATCTTAATAACTTGAATTCGTAGTTAAAACCTAAGAACAAAAATAATTTTTTTAGGTTTCGTTTGGTAATCATTTCATTTTTTGTTTTCAGTTTTTGAAAATTAAGTCTATAAATACTTATTTCACCTTTAAGTTTGTTGCTTTGTTATCCACTTTTTTATCAACGTTTTAAAAAACCAAGCCAAAATTTGAAAACTAATTTTGTTTTTTGTTTTTGCTTTTGGAGTTTGACCAATAATTCAACTCTTTTATTTTTAAAATATATGCAAATCATGCTAAGAAATCGAGAGAAAATAGACTTATTTTTTAATAATAAAAAACGAGATGGCTACCAAACGAGACTTTAATTATTATTATTTTAATAACCATTTCATTTTTTTGTTATTGAAAATTAAGTCTATTTTTTCTTTATTTCTTACCATGATATGTATATTTCTTAAGTATAAGAGTTGAATTCTTAATCAAATTAAAAAAATATATATATTTAAAAATTATTTTTTAACTTTTAAAATGTTATTTAATTTTTGAAAACTAAATAAAAAGAAAAAAATTTAAAAATGAGAGAAGTATTTATAGGCTTAATTTTTAAAAACTAACTAATAAATAATCAAATAATTGCACAAAATTAAGTATAGTCAATACACAAAATTAATCATCTAAGGGCATGTTTTGATTACTTGGAGAAAGATATTTATTTATTTATTTTTATAAAAAAATTGATTTTTATTTTAAAAAGAAACAGTTTAATTTTTTCCAAAAGGATTTACTGTCAAATTAAACATAAACCAAATACAGCCTAAAATCCGTTCGATGAAAATTTGATTTTCTTTAATTTTTTAATACACTCGTGATATTATTACGGGAGGAGGGACGTTGAGCATAAGCAAGTGACGAGACCGGAATTTCGTGCGGCACTACCGGAATAGTTCGTCGGAAGATTGTCGCCGTGTTGTAGTCATCTATCTCTTTTTCTCAGTATAAACCCTAAACCCTAATCCCTAATGCCCATTCAGAAACCTCGCCTTTTGTTTTACCGAGTCCTCCACGCCATCGAACATAATCATCGTTCTACTTTTCGAGTTTCAGCTCTGCAATTTTCCTCTTTGTCTGCTCATTCATGGCTGTCCACGCCGGGAAAGCCCCTCATAAAGTGGCCTTCACTGCCCGACCAGTCCGGCAATCCATTGCAATCAAATTCTGCCGTGATTTCAAACCCTAACCCTGCCATTGACCTGAAATTCGAAGCAAGTTTTGAGCCGAATGACTTGTCTACCATTTCTGGCATCCTTTCCGATCGCGGTGTTCGGTCCGGTGCAGCGCTTGAGGATGCTTTGGACCGGACTGGAATCGTGCCGAGTTCGAGTTTGTTGGAAGCTGTGTTCAATCATTTTGATTCGTCTCCCAAGTTCTTGCACTCGCTGTTTCTCTGGGCTGAGAACAAACCTGGATTTTGTTCCTCTAAAGCATTGTTCAACTGTCTGATCAACGTGCTTGCGAAATCGAGGGAGTTTGATTCTGCTTGGTCTTTGATTATTCGTCGTCTCCGTGGAGATGAAGTGTCCTCTTTGGTTTCGGTCGACGTGTTCGTGATATTGATCAGGCGGTACGCTCGTGCTGGTATATTTTTAACGAAACTACAATGCCAGTACTTCCGTATGGATTTGATTGATTTTCCATTTACTTTCAAAATTCATATTTGGAAATCACCTTCTATCGCCATTGCAATTTAAGGGTTATATTCATCTTGATATTGTCATTCTCTACTGTTGAGTGCGCTTGATCGGAACTTGAAACCGAACAGAGAAATTCTTTAACTCGTTTTCTTGTTAGAGATAATGGTTTGATCTATATCTTTGTTTTTGTTCTTACGCGATGATAATTTCTTCAGGCATGCTTCAACCTGCAATTCGAACTTTTGAATTTGCTTGCAACCTAGAAACAATTTCAGGGACCAACTCGGAGGGTCTGTTTGAGATTTTACTGGATTCACTCTGCAAAGAAGGCCATGTCAGGGTAGCTTCTGAGTATTTCAATAGGAAAAGGGAAATGGATTCATGTTTTGAACCATCAATTCGAGCATATAATATACTTCTAAATGGATGGTTTCGATCAAGAAAACTCAAACATGCTGAGAGGCTCTGGTTTGAGATGAAGAAGAACAAAATATCTCCCACTGTTGTTACGTATGGCACCCTTGTAGAAGGCTACTGTCGAATGCGTCGTGTTGAAAGAGCCATTGAATTGGTGGATGAGATGAGGGGAGAAGGTATTGAGCCAAATGCAATCATTTATAACCCAATAGTTGATGCATTTGGGGAAGCTGGGAGGTTTAAGGAGGCACTGGGAATGATGGAGCGGTTCATGGTTTTGGAGCAAGGCCCTACTATCTCAACGTACAATTCTCTTATCAAGGGCTATTGCAAGGCACGTGATCTTTCTGGGGCTAGCAAGATCCTTAAGTCAATGATAGGTCGAGGATTCACTCCGACCCCGACCACCTACAACTACTTCTTCAGATTCTTCTCGAAGTATGGTAAAATTGAGGAGGGTATGAACCTTTACAATAAAATGATTGAATCAGGATATGCGCCAGATAAACTTACATATCACCTGCTGCTGAAGATGCTATGTGAAGAGGAGAGATTAAACCTTGCAGCTCAAGTTTGCAATGAAATGAAGGCTAGAGGGTTTGACATGGACTTAGCTACAAGCACCATGTTAGTGCATTTGCTTTGCAAGATGCATAAATTTGAAGAAGCTTTTGCAGAATTTGAGCACATGATTCATCGAGGAATTGTTCCCCAATATCTTACTTTCTGCAGATTACATGATGAATTCATGAAACGTGGATTGACAAAAATGGCATCTAAGCTGCAGGAAATGATGTCATCGGTTCCTCATTCAGAGAAGTTACCTGATACATATAATCAAACTCCTGATTCTATCCGTGCTAGAAGAACATCTATTATGCGTAAAGCTGAGGCAATGTCTGAAATGTTGAAGGTCTGTAAAGACCCTAGAGAGCTGGTCAAACGCAGAAGTCCATCTGAAAATGCTGTATTTAGTGCAAATAGGCTGATAGATGATATCAAGAAGAAAGCCAACCCTGTGACTGGTTGAACCCATCTTCAATTTTGCTGTTGCTGGTAAATAACTCCTTATCAGCTGAATACAAAATGACTTGCGCTACATAATTTCTCAATAGGAACCTTTGGAGAAACTCCAACAAATGGATCAGTTTCACAGGCATGTGCAGTTATTTGGTGAGGGGATATACACACTTTGTGCGGATTGAGTGTTTTTAAGGTGAACGGGGAGCATTCGTATATCAAATGAAGAGCTCGCAAGAATTCAGTTGGACTCGGCATTGTTTTATGTTTGAATGTAGAACAGAACGTAAGTCCATTTGATTTAATCTCTTCTTCCAAATTATTATTATTAGGCCTATTTGAAACACAACGGAGAGTTGTCAAAGCAAGGACCAAGTTGAAGGTTGGCGATCAACTTTAGCTGTTCAACAACATCAGTGTAATCCAAGACCCCTACTCTGATTTTCCCATTTCATTTTGCTCAATCTCTGTATTCTATTATATGTGCAAAAGCTTTTTTCTCACCAGGGATCAGAAACCATTTGCTGAACTTCAACTTTGTAGTTAGAGAGAAAAACAAGCATGGGAGTGCTGAATTCAAGGACATGACGTATGGATGTTGCTGAAAAGCAAGGTTTTTCAACAGAATGATGATGAAACGCACAATTGTTGGGAAGTGCTTTTGCAACCGAACTCAGTTGAATTGCATCATTGTCCATTAACAATGTCACGGGGAGCTTTATGAATGCAGGTGAATTTATTTGAGGAGGCTGCCACAATGTTGCTGACAATTTTGGACCGTTGGATGTAAGAAGAAGAAAATACTAAATACTTAAAATTTGTATCTTGTGGTTATTAGGCATCAACAGATTTGTGAATCTACATCCAACCGTAATAAAAAAGTAGCCCTATTGTTAAGAGCGAGGACGTTTCTGCAAGGACGGCTAGCTAGTGGAATCCACTCCACCTCCTCGTAAGATCATCTTTTTAAGTTCTTTGCCACTCAAGTATTACACAGCAACTAATTTGATTGGGGTGCAAAATCACAATTTACCAACTTTTTAAAAGGGGTTAAATTCTAAGTTTGGTTGTATAGATAATTATTAGCTTTAATAATCTTGAATGGAGCATGCTTTGCTTTTGATTATATAATTGTTTTGTTTAACCATTGTTCTTATCGTATTGTTTTAAAATATCACATCGCATCTATGGAGTGGAAATTTGATGCTACTGACTTGTTAGAAGAAGTATAAAGACACGTTTATCTCTATGTAAAGAACATTCACGGTATTATAGCTTCCTTTTATCTTTATGTAATGAACCTTCGCTTTTACGTAGTGAACTTTCACGTTGATATAACTTAAGTTAGTTGTAGTTATATTAAGGTTCGTGTTAAATGATATAATATTAAATTTATTTTCACCCATCAGTTTAAGCTTTTGGATTAATCGGTGATTTAATATGGTACAAGAGCAGATAGTCCAAGAAGTCTTGGATTCAAACCTCTGCAATGTTATATCTCCAAATTAATATTGATATAATATTAAGTGAGAGAGAGTAATGATATAATATTAAGTTTACATTCACTCATTAGCTTAAGCTTTTAATTTAACCGTCTGCTTTGGGAGGTTTGTGAACCATATGAAGTTTTAGGTACGGTAGTTTTAAACCTCTCTGTGAGTTACGTTGACCGTTTTGTAGTTATGATATTGATTTGATTGTGCTGAATCCAAGCCTTTTGTAGTGAGTTCATACTTCATTTTTTTTCCCTATGTGCTTATTTCCCTTTCATCCTTCTCAATAAAATTTTGGTTTCTTTTAAGATATATATAATCTGCTTGATTAATTAGTAATCCTAGTTGCTTTGACTTTGTAATAGTAGATTGGATGATAGTCTTAAAGAACTCAGAAAAAGGGAAGTAAAAATGATTTAAAACAATTTATTATCCTGTTTTTGTATGTAATTATTGCCATCAATCTTTGTAATAATTAATATTTAAAGCAATTTTGAAAGGGTTGATATTTTATTTTAGGCTTAAAATTGTATTCTATTCTTTTGGTTCATGAAATCTTGAAAGGTCTATTTAGTTTTTCATCTTAAAAAAGCAATTTTGGTCTCGCTTTCTTGAACAGTCATAAATTAACAAGGAAAAATTTCATATGTCAAACTATTTACAGAAAATAGCAAAAAAAAAAAAAAACACTGATAGAAATTGATAGACTTCTATCGGCATCTATTAGTGATAGACTTTTATCATTTATATCACTGATAGATCTTGATATACTTCTATCAGTGTCTATCACAACTATCTAAAAATTTTGTTATTTTGTGTAAATGAGTTTTCTTATTTTTCTATTTTTAAAATTTTTTCAATCAATTATTTTGATCACTGTTATTATGTTTTTCTCACTAATTAATGTGATTTCTGGATTAAAAGAAAGAAATCTGTAAATATCGTTTTTTTTTTTTAACAAAACATATAGATTGTAATTTTTTTTTTTTTAAAAAAAAGACATTTTCAAGACATAAGGAATGCGATGGATTTTTTATTTTATTCTTTTAAAGTTCAAAATCGAATTAAAAGTTAAAATCATCTTAAAAGTAATAGACAAGTATAAAGTAACATAGGTGGCTTGACATTAATTTCTTAACTTGAGCATAATTAAATATCCATGAAAAATATCTTCTTTCATGAGGTCGAAATCCGAATACCCTCTTATTATAAAAATAATAATAATAATAATAATAATAAAATAAAGGCCAATAAAAATAAAAGAGAACGAAGTGTGATCCAGAATTAAAATATCAACTTGATAAAATACCGTAATGACATATATTCCTATAAACCAAAAAATAATCAAGTTGTTCTTTCAAAAATAAAATAAAATAAATAATTAAGTTTTATTCACTCCCAAGTTATGATCTTGTTAAAAGTTTGCTTGTTTCATATTGATGAAATTTTTATCATTAAAAAAAATGAAAACTTTTATATTTCATATATATTTATATGGGTGTATTGAAAATTAAAATATCAACTTATCTTTGATAATGATGTTTGATTTATGGTTTAAGTAATCTTTACTTTTATATATATATATATATATATATTTTTTGTTTATTTTAGTTTATGAATTTTCATTCGATTTGTTCTCTTCTTTTAAAAAAAAGTAACTATTTTGATCTCCATTTTTAAAACTTTAACTAAAATTTGCCAAAGTAGAAATTTCTAATACAATTTTACTACTACATTTTAGGAAGGATGAAGTATCATGCTAAAATTATCATCGGAGAAAAAAGAGATAAAAATGAAAATAATAGGAACCAAAATCACAAATTTTTAAAAGTGCAAAATGGACATTTTGTGACTACATGAACTAAAATAGATAAAAGTGAAAATATGACCAAAATAGTTTGAAAAGTAAAAAAACTAAGACTCCATTTTGTAACCATTTTGTTTTTGAAAATTAAGTCTATAGACACTACTTCCACCTTTAAATTTTATTCATTTGTTGTCTACTTTTTACCAATAGTTTAAAAAACTAAACCAAAATTTGAAAACAAAAAAAAAAACTTTTAAAAATTTGTTTTTGTTTTTGGGAATTGGCAAAGAATTCAACTATTGTACTTAAAAGAAATGCAAATCAATGTAAGAAATGGAGAGGAAATAAGCCTAATTTAAAAAAACAAAATGGTTATCAAACGGAGCCTAAAATAAACCAAAGTCAAGAGTAGAGGAACAAAATAATATTTAAATCAACCTTTTAATTTCAAGACAATTATCATTTAAATTATTTGTTAAATCCTTATCATTTAATTAAGTATTGTTTTCAAATATAAAAAAAATTAGTCAAACTATTTACAAATATAGAAAAAGTTTATTGTCTATCAGGAATGGACGACTATAGAGACAGCAGTAAAATCTATCACGTCAAAATTTTTTATATTTATAAATAATTTGATATTTTTTCTAGTTAGTGTAATTTTTATTTAATTTAATGGATGGATTATCATCCAACAATATTGAAGTAAGCAATTTTAGGTAAGGTAATGAAGAGACAAGCTACAAGTACAAGATGTTTATTTTAAACACAAATAACTAAATTTAACTCTAAAAATTTGCAACTCAAAACCCAACTTTTTCTCCAAAGTTGGATTGAGTTCTATTTTCTTTCCAATGGTGACTTCAACTGGAGAAGCTGTCTGTCCTCATCCTTCAAAATCTTCATCAATCATATTTCTTTGAACTAATTCCTTTCTTCGTGTTATTTTGATTTTGATGAGCTCAACGCCTGTTCGATTTTTCGTTCTCGCGCAACGAAATTTGTTGACAGCCAGCCACAAATCAACGAACTCGCTGAATTTTTCATTATTTAATTCAAAATCCGTGAATTGAAGAAGCTGAATCCCTCACCGGCACCGGCGTCGGAAAGTTTTTCAAGATGCTTTTCTCTGCTGTTTATCTCGAGAAAAGAGCCTGATTCTTTCAGTTTCCTCTCTCTTCTGATTCTTTTTGCCCTTTTTTTTTTTTTTTTTTTTGGTTCTTTGTATGTTTCTTTTCAAAAACCGAGTTTCTTGTCTTTTGTTGTTCTCTACACTCTTGCTCTTTATGCAGAGTGAAATGGATGCTTTCGTAAAGAGGCATTGCTTGTGGTTCTGTCTCTAATGGCTCGTCAAGGCGCTTATTCCAATGCTGGCTACTGCAGCAATGGTGAGAAGAAGAGTACGAGCCAGGTTCAACAGTTAGGTAATGCGATCTTCCATGATTTTCTTGGCATTAAGACCAAAGATGCTTCCGTACTCTTGGCCGCGAAGACGCCGGATGTAAGCTTCTCGGAGGCATCGACGCCGCCGTCGGCTTTGGCTTCTTCCAGTGGTGGCCGTGGACTCCTCTCCGCTGCCTCCGATCTTGCTTCTGGTCTGTTTGTTAACAGTCGTTGTCTTGAATTTGCATTTTTCTAGGTTATTTAGTATTTATCTGGCTTTTATTTTAATGATTTTGTTGAATTGCTTCTCCTTTTGGCCTGAATGACTTCCAATTTTTTTGGTTTTCCTTTTGTTTTGACGAATATTCCGATCATTATACTTCTTCTGATGGTTTTTCGATCCTCATTGAGCGTGATTGTTCATTTTTTGTTACATTCTTTGATTAGGTAGCTTTTGATTATAAAATATTGATTTTCATGTGTGAACTCGTCTTTTCTGTATAAAGTTGACTTCCGTGGTTTTATTCAATTTTTCTTCCTGCAACGTAGAATTTCTGTCTGCAACCCTCTTTCCCTTTGCTCTTTATATCACTGTAAAGTGTAAAGGATTGGTGTCTTTGAGGTCACCATTGGTTAGAAGCTTTCTGAAAGACCTCTTTTCCATTTGACTATCTCTTTTCTTTCAGTTTTTTAAAACTATGTGCAATTCTGAAATAGAAACTACAATTATTTTTTTCTAGAATCTTCCTTTCCCATTGTTAATTTCTTCCTACTCAGGCTAGAAATCTCATTCGGCTTGTATATTTTTCCTTGAACTGAGTGTTGTGACGTGCATGTTTTATTTTGATTTATCTATGAAGTTGGAACTGAACTTACTGATGTATGTGGTTTTGAATCCTTACCGTGGCTGTTTGCTATCAAGCGTGTCATATGTCTGATTTGAGCATTGAAGTCTTATTTGACGTAAAATTTACTCTGTTCTTTCTTCACTTTTGATAGAAAACCAGGTTGGACATTACCTTGAAGGGGTTCCATTCTACAGTCCAAGGAATGATATATCTGGACCTGAAAATGGTAACCGAATAGCAGGGATTAAGCGCAGTAATCCAGATTCTGCTTTCATGGGGTCATATAGAAACCAAATTCCTCATGTAAGCCTCTGACTCTCTTGAGAGTCATATGCAGTGAAGGTTTTGACAGCTTTTAATTTCTTTAGTCATATCCACATGGAAGTGAAAAGGACTTTAGTGGGTAATTTGATATAATTTTCTTTAATCTTCTATCAGATACTACAAAATGGAGCTAGTGGAGATCGACCAAGATACAATGATAATGAGACGGTGTACAGTATGCAGCCACCAAGAATTGCTTCTTCTTCCCTCACACAACATTCACTTGGCACTAGATTTAATCCTAGTGTTTCCAAATGGGAGAGACCTATTCTGTCGAACATGAGTTCTGCACCAAATTCTCCACTCGGGAGTCAGTTCGTGCCTCGTGTTCATCAAGTAGCTTCCAATTCTTCCAGAGAATTTAATGTTGCTCCTCCCAGTATTTCTCAGTCTGCTGCTGATGAAGGGTCTAGAACTGGGAAGAAAAGCCCTGGACTTTTAAGTAGCTTTAATGCTGGACATGATGGGAGACACTCATCTCAAATGTTGCTAAGTTGTGACAAGCAGAAAACCAACACTGAAGGTGTAGCATACAAATCTTCTAACCCTCCAAGGTAAATTCCAGACCGCTCATCATTTTCATTTTCATTTGTCCTACAACAATTTATCATCTTGTTTGATTGCCACTTAGTTTTTGAAAACTGTGCTTTTTTTTTAACAATTTTTTACAAATGTTTTCATCTTTCTCAAGTAAACATTTGCATTTTTAATAAATTTCCAAAAGCAAATACATGTTTTTTAAAACCTGATTTTGAAAATATTTGTAAAAATTAGATAACAAAACAAAGAAACTAATAAGTGGGAGTAGTTGATAGTGTCTAAAACTTGATTTTAAAAACCAAATGGTTATCAAACGGGGTCTTAAGAGTGTTGTGTGTTTAAATCTATTGTGACAGTCAACCGGGTCTCGATTCTAACAACAGACAGATGACTATTTTCTATGGTGGTCAAGCTCATGTTTTTGATGATGTCCATCCAAACAAGGTATTTTCTCCTATATGGCAAATGCTTCATTTGAAACCACTAGATTCATAAGTATTCATTATACTATTTTCATTTTTGCTTGTACTTTTGAACTGATAAGCTCACCATTCATGCTTCAAAAAGATTTATCAACTTTGGCTATAAAGATTTATCGACTTTGGCTATAAAGATTTATCGACTTTGGCTATGATAAAAGTTTGAATCAAATGGACAGTTGTGAATATACTATCCAGCAAACTTACCGAGACTTAGCTATGATAAAATTTTGAATCGAATGAGTTAATGACACCTTTTAATTACAAGTCAAGATGCATGTATAAACTTTGTTCCATGTCTTTGTTCGAAAATATTTCGTTTTGGAGTTAGTATATTGAGCAGCTGACCAAGCTTTAGAATGAAGAATTATGTATGCATGTTTAATCTCCTAAATGAAGATGTTTTAGTTAAAATTTTGGGACTTCACTCATGTTGAAATTCTGTTTTTTGTTAATTATCCATTAATCTCAGTAGTAGCTGCTGGATATTTTTCAGGCTGATATTATAATGGCCTTAGCTGGATCAAATGGGGGCTCTTGGTCAACAACCTTAGGACCTAAATTAAATGTAACTGGAATACCTAGTGACCAGGAATCAGCTAAAGATTATCATGGAAAGTTATATCATAGTTTGATATCCACCACTCGTGGACTTGGCGATACTCCTATCTTGACGCAAGCAGGTGATTCTAACTTAAAGAAGATTGGATTAACTAATTAAGTATGATTAACAAAAAAATATATTAGTATATTTGGTCTCGGACTTTTGCAGCTATCAGGTTTTCAAGACTCAAGAGTAAGATTTTACTTTGTTAAAAGTTGTTTCCAAGTTTGCTGATGCAATCTTTCCTTTTAATGCCTTTTATACATTATAATTGACAAACCAAAGCCAACATTCTGTCTATAGCTGTAGGTGATCATCCACGCAGCATTGCAGCGAAAGAGACCCGAGAACTTGTTCGTGCAGCAGATCCCAATGCTGAACAGTGAAATGAGAGTTAAGTTGTAAGATTACTATTAGAACCAATCTCATTGCCATTTTCATCTATCAGTTTCTTATTTCTCCAAATAACAGTCAATTGCTCTCTTAAGGTGACGATGATGGCTTTCTTTCCATCCCCATCTCGCTCTCGCCATTCTCGTGCCTTTTGTTCGCAGGAAGAGGTCGTTGGCCGAAACTGAAGGGTAAAGAGATTTATGGTAGAAAGTGTTGTTGTTAAGTCCAGTTTCATCAGGATTGTCATTATTTTCTTCATAGCAAATACAACAACAGTGAATTGCTTGCTTAAGGGGATGGATACCTCTTATATTTGTTTGATGCAGAAAAGAAGTTGGTTGCTTTCAAAGCTTGCTATAAAATTTTCCATATTATATATTGTGAAAGAGTAGTGGAAAATTAGGTTATACTTTTCTTGCCCCTAATAAGATACAATGTCATATCATGGATAGACTCTTCCTTTTAAGGGTATTTTGGTCATTTTCATATTGAGCTTAAAATGGTTGTTTTATCCCTATATGCCACTTTTGTAAATTACTACTTTGATTTATTAACACGATAATTTTTAGGGAAATTACTAGACAGTAAAATCTTTTATATTTGTAAATAGTTTGACTCATTTTTCTATATTTAAAAACAACTTTAATTTTTAATGTATTATCAAAATTAATATTTATAAGAAATATTTTTCTTAAAATTGGTTTTTGGTTTTTGAATAGTCTATAGTTAAAGTGTTAGTCTTATCAATTTAGAAGCCTCTTGTGAATGAAAATGACCATTTGGATTTTATAATTAAATGAGGGGAAAAAAAGTAATAAAATGCATATAAGAAAAACATAAAAATAAGAGTATTAAAGAGTTTTTAAATAATACTATTAAGTTTAATTAGGAATACAATAGCTACCTTAACCTTTCCCTCCTTTGAATCTCAATTGCTAAGTTTTAAATTTGTTTATTATTTTGATCACCATAGCATGGATCCATTGAAAACTCTTCACCCTTGCAGAAAAATTAGAAATTGATCTATTAATAAACTCAATAGAATCATTATAATAATCAATTGAGTAAATAATGATGCCCAAAATACATCTATTTTCAACAAGTTTTCCATTTTATTTTAAATTACACAACATGAGAATTATCTAAATTTTGCAGATATTTTTTAAGATTCAGATTGGAACGTTAAAAAAAAAAAAAAAAAACCAAGCTTATAAATGGATTAAATTTATCAATTCATGGATTCCAATTAATTCGGGAAATTTTCACAGATAGAAAAAATGTCAAAATATTTATAAAAAATAGCAAAAAAAAAAACATGGATAGACATAGATAGACTTTTATCAGCGTCTATCAATGATAGACTTCTATAATTGCTATCACTGATAGATCCTGATAGATTTTTATCGGCGTCTATCACAACTATCTAAAATTTTTATTATTTTGTGTAGATAGTTTCCCTTATTTTTCTATTTTTAAAAATTTCACAATTAATATTGTGATTTAGTATTACCTCTTATTGTTGGGTTGAAATGGTGTAAAATATTTTAAGAGGATTGAAAATATTGGTGGTATATGTATATGTTACATGACAAACGCATACCATGTTATGGTATATGCTTGCAAATTAGATCGTCTCTACTTTTTCTCATCAACCATATAGAAATAATGAAAATTCTAACATCATCTTCACTTCAACAAGAGAAGAAAGTCTTCTTTTAAAACAAATTAAGAATTTGCGAGATCGAAGAAACAAGATTGCTGTGTGACTTGAGATATAAAGTGCACCTCTAATTCCACCCCGCTTCATTATATTGTCATACCCTAATCAACTGGTATTTAAAATTATGTTTTGAGAAACATATATTAACATTAACGATCCAATTAGACTAAGATGTAGTAGTTGAGCTTATCCTACTCTCAATATGGGCTAAAATACTATAGAGTGAAAAAGATAAATATAATCATCACTTGAGCTTACAAATTATAGATGTGAATTTTTTTATTTATAAAGATTTTTAACTTGCATTTTATTGGATAATGAAACGTAAGTGATGCGTTTTTTTAGTACAACAGATGTAGTATAAATGGATTTCAAGAGAATGAGTATATGTCAGTCACTTGAATAAGAATTTGAGTAGAGATATGACAAGTAGCATGATACTTAAAAATTATTTCGAACGTGTTCAAAAAAGTTTTTCAATTTTTTTTCTTTAAATCCTTATAAAAAGTATTCAAGTGCTAAAAATAGAGAGCATTATCAAAAGTAATTTTGTATTTAATGACAAAAAGTACTTCAAACTTGCAAAAATATGAAACATCATGTTTTGAAAGTGATTCATGAAACTTTTTTTTTTTGGGGGGGGGGGGGGGGGGGGGGGAGCTTGAATGATCTACAAGGGTGATAAAAAGTACTTCAAACATCAAAAAAAAAAAAAAAAAAAAAAAAATGAACGGTTGCTAGAAGGGTGAGAGTAAAACCATCCACCTTTGAGATATTAATTAATGTATTCATCCACAATAGAGTGACCTTTTGGTCAATAAAATGTGAACATAACCCAACTGGCATCCAGATGTATTAATGACCAAGAGGTCTATGTTTTGAATCATGTGATCATATGATTACGATTATCTACTAAGATTTAATATCGTTTTTTTTTTCAACAAGTATTTGTGATTATTATTTTTAAAAAAATTCTCTAACAAAACAAATAACAAAGGCTCGTTTGACAACAATTTGACTTTTGGTTATTAAAAAATGGTATTTATTTTCTCACAATTTCCAATCATGTTTTCATTTTTCATAAATAAATACTGGAATTCTTAACCAAAAAAATAAAAATGTTTATTAAAAATATTTTTTTTGGTTTCCAAAATTGAAAAAGTAAACAGCAAAATACAAAAAAGATATAATATTTGTAGGCTTAATTTTAAAAAACTAAAATTCAAATAATTATCGAGCAAAGATGACAATTTAATTGGGCTCTTGTAATTTAGAGCAGCGGCCCAAATATTATTGGGCCGCCCATGACTGAATGTATGGCGTGAACAAACCATCAAGATGAAAGATCACCAAACTTTTCTGATACACATAGCCTGTACTGCATGTACTACACAAAAATGCCTCTTGAACCTGAATAATTCCAATCTGTACTGCGTTACATTTCAATTCAACTATATTTTTTTTTTCTTTAATTTTGCCTATATCGAAAATTATTCACGTTGGATCGCCATTGAAGTGATTGATAACACGACTTACAAAACAAAAGTCATAGATATTTACAGAGAAAAACAGTAATTGGAGCTAATTTTAGAAGAAATTACTTGAATTCCCGGAGCGTTCTTCACATCCATGAATGCATATGAAACTGCCTCCCACTTCCGGCGATGCGACGGCCTGGGGAGGTTCTCAGGTACGATGATCTCGAACGAATTGGCTCGCCATGGAGCGCATATTCTTTTGTCGCTCCATCTTGAGATCTTCACACGCCTCCTCGAATAATCCACAAGTTGCGGCGGCGATTCCAGAGCCAGAGATTCACTAGCGACGAAGACATCGCCGAGTTCGATTGCGAAAATCAAGCTCGCTAAACCTAAAGCGCAGACGCTTCGGCTTCTCCATGATCCTTCATCTTCCTTCCTGCAGGTAATCGAGAAATCGAAGTTGAAAAAACAGTCAAACGAATCGATTCGTCATTGAACGTAAAATCGATAGAGATGAAGTTGGAAAAACAGTCAAAACAGATCGATTCGTCATTGAACGTAAAATCGATAGAGATGAAGTTGAATTGATCGAGACTTACACAGATAATCGAGCGGTTTTTGCAGAGTCGAAGGAATTTGAATCGGGAGCTTGAGGAAGGAGAAAAACTGAAGAAGATGAACAGTTGATTCTTAAAGCCATTTCCTCTGATTTTTATTTCTCGAAGAAACAGTCAAACAGAGGAGTCGGAGTGTGATTGACATATATAGCTAGCGGTTACGGGCAGACGTTAAAGTTACAGTGACTGTCACGGAAGAATTGAACACGTGGATTAAGCAATATTTTTTAATTCTGAAGATTTTAAAAATGATAAAATGAAAACTTGCGTTTGCCGGGAGTCGAACCCGGGTCTATTGCTTGGAAGGCAATTATCCTAACCGTTGGACTACAAACGCTTGATGCATAAAGCTTCAAAATTTAAGATTAGTAATTAATAACTTTTAATTAATAATTCTTTTTTAAAAAACATTTAGTAGAATATATATGTATATATATTATATACAGCACATAACAATATAAAGATTATTGAGGGTGTGTACAAAAAATTAAAAAAAAAACTTAGGCAATTTGTGATAACCTTCGTAGTCTTACTTCCCTCGACGTTGATCATGTTGTGGTTGAGTCTAAGTATTTAGATGTGGTTAACTTATTCAACGTGGTCTCAAAGAATCTTGCTGAAGTCTTTGAACTTCGTATTCGTTGTTGAGGTGCTATATGTTGTGCATAAGACAGTTGAATGATATTTCCTTCTCACATGTGAGGTGATGCAAGCCACAATGTGTTGCCATATTTCCTCGCGTCGAAGGCGTTGGAAGAGCATGTTGGAATAAATTATATATGACTACTCGTGTATAATTGCATTGTTTCATGAATGAACATGTATTTTAAAAATTTAACGACTTATATAAGGGACATGACTATTTGAATTGCCACGAATTAGTCTATAAATATGTCTCTTCCTCAAATTGGTTTTTAATCATTTTCATAAGTATTGTTCTCCATTGAAACTTTCTCCCTTTCTACAAAGCTGTTGAAAAAGATATAAAGCTTATATTGTACGAATTGTTCTTTAAAACATATAAAAAGGAAAATAAAATCGTTTAGAAAATATTACATTTGTTGAGAGTTGAACTCAAGTCTATTGCTTGGAAGACAGTTATCCTAACTGTTGGATTACAGATGGTTTACATTAAAGATAAAATTTGGTTAAACTATGAACTATGGTTTTCATCTCATATATGAATATACACTATTTAAAAGAAGAATTGTTATATATGTAGGTATATTTTTCTCTTTTTTATAAAATTTGAAAAAGAAAATTGCTTTCATTGAGAGTCGAACACAAGACCTACCATTTAGTAAGTGGTGCTCTAACCAACTGAGCTATGAATTCTATTTGATATTTCACTATTATTTCAATACAAAACTGATATGCTAACACAAATATTAAGACGATAGTGATTTTGTTGTTAGTTTTTTTTTTTTTGGTTAAAATTTAGATTTGTTTTTTTTCTCAAATTTTCAATTATAATTTTTGTATTTTAAAAATAACAATAAATTCTCAGTCAAATTATATAAACAAAAATAAATTTTTGAAAACTATCTTTCTTAATTTTTAAATCTTGTCTTGATTTTTTAGAAAATTTGTAAAAAATGGATGCTATAACATAGGGACTTTTTGAGCAAAAGTAGTGTTTATAAGTTAATTTAAAAAAAGAAAAAAAAGAAAAAAAACCAAAAACAAAATGATTATCCACACATTTAAGAATTCAACTTAAATTTGTAAACGCTAATGCGATTGCAAGAACATGATCACGTATGCTCACACTACACAATCTTACACACTTGTATAATTTTTTTTGGTTATATCGTCTTTGATATAACTTCATTTTAGCTAAATAATCACTCTTATTCATATATTTATTTGTGTTCTTTTCAACCATGCTTATAAATTGGACAAAATGTTAAAATATCTTGATCGATCTAAAGTTTAAACTTTGAGAGACTAGAATTATTAGCTTTGTGGATATTCAAGCTCTGATGAAATGAGAGAGAGAGAGAGAGAGAGAGGAGAAGTATGAGAATACAAAGGTGATAAAAAGAAGAAGAAAAAGATAATGTTTATGTAAAAAGAAAAACAAACATTATTTTTTAGAGAAAAAAAAGGTTTTTTGAAATACAAGTTTTTGGATATTTTAGGTTTTTTAGTTAATGTTTTTGTAACTAAAAGGCAAAACGATAAGTATGAGAATACAAAGGTGATAAAAAAGAAGAAGAAAAAGATGATGTTTATGTAAAAAAAAAAACATTATTTTTTAGAAAAAAAAAAGGTTTTTTGAAATACAAGTTTTTGGATATTTTAGGTTTTTTAGTTAATGTTTTTGTAACTAAAAGGCAAAACGATAATTTCACTCATTAGAAATAATAATAAATAATGTCATTATATATATATATATATAGAGTTAAACTATATTTTGAAGTTTGTTCTCTAGTCTATATATTTTTAAATGTTCGATTTTACACTATATACTTTCAATGAAATTTTAATTTGGCATCTCAAAATTAATTTTTATCAAAAAAATTTAAACAATAACAACAATTTCATGTCAGAAATACAATATATGGATATGTTTTCAAATTTTATAATAAAAATGTTAATAGATAAATTTTTTTAAAAAAATCAACAATAAATCTGCAATACTAAATTTAAAATTTATTAAAATACATGGATTAAAATAAAAAAGTACATAAACTAAAATATTTTAAAATATAAAGATCAAATGATATTTTATGAAAAAACTTAACAGAAAAAAAAGTCAAACTATTTATAGAAAATAGCAACAAAAAAAAATTCATAGACATTAATAGACTTCTATCAACATCTATAAGTGATAGACTTCTATCATTTCTATCACTAATATATTTTATCAGTATCTATAATAATTATTTAAAAATGTTGCTATTTTGTATAAATAGTTTCATTTATTTTTCTATTTTAAAAAATTCCTCATATTTTAACCACTATTAGTAATTTCCACTTTATCCAAGATTCTAACGAGAGAGAGAAAAGGGTCGGGTTTTGTTAAAACCCGAATCTAACTACAACGAATCACGTCGTCGTCCGATAGCACAAAGAATGAGAATCAACCGGCAAGAATCACAAAGCCAAAGAAGAAACCACACAATTCCCTTCCCGCGTTCACCAGAAAGATCAATCAACAATGTCCGCCTCGAACATGGCGGCATCTCTAAGCTCTTGGTCCCACGCGCTCGTCAGAATCTCCCCTTACACCTTCTCCGCCGTGGGCATTGCCATAGCCATCGGCGTCTCTGTCCTCGGAGCCGCCTGGTATTCATTCCATTTCATCCTTCTTGAAGCCCCTTTTTCGATTTAGGGTTACTTTCTCTTGAGCTTCTATCTAATTGTGGATTGCTGTTATTTCAGGGGAATCTACATAACCGGAAGCAGTTTGATCGGTGCTGCAATCAAAGTTCCGCGTATTACCTCGAAGAATCTAATTAGGTAAGAAACCCTATTTCGATTCTTATTAACCCCGATTCGACATTTCCTTAGATGTATGTGGAGTTTGATGGAGTATACACTAATTGTTCAATGTTGATCTTCAGTCTTCATAGTGTTGTCTTTGGACTTGTTCAGAGAAGTTCAAAAGTGTGAAGTTTTCAATTGCTTCGTGGTGACTGATTGATCCATGGTTGTTGTTTAAGCTTAGATCATAGAAGTATCAGGAGATTATTCTGTTTTGGCTGTAGAATTTGGATAGAATTCGGACCACTTATGCTTTTGAATCTCAAATTTCCTTTCCATTGTTGAGGTTGTCATGATATATCATGTGGTTGATTCAAACGGTGCTTTGACAGTGATCAACAATTGATGATTGGCTCTACTTTTCAACCTGTGCAGTATATTAAATTTCTTCGGTATCTAGTGTTAAATTTTAACAAACAGCTGGCATTGGTTTTGTGATTGGACATGGAGGTTTGGGAGGTGGTGAAGTTTAATGCCTCTTAGAGTCGTTTGGATTAACTTTCTAAGTGTTTATAAACACTACTTTTGTACTTATAACACTTATTTAAACACTCATAAAGTCAATCCAAACGGACCCTTAGCAGCGTTGGTCACTAGATTTTTTCGAAACTATGGTATTGGTCATGTTCGAAAATTGGAGTCTTTGAACAAGAGCATTCTTTCTTTTTTTTTTTTCAATGAAAGCTGTATTTTTTTCAATGAGCATTTGTGATTAATTTGAATTTTGGACTGTCTTTATGAATGATTCGTTGTTTTCTTTCAGTGTAATTTTCTGTGAAGCTGTGGCCATATATGGTGTCATTGTGGCCATCATTCTACAAACAAAACTGGAGAGTGTTTCAGCCTCTCAAATTTATGCTCCTGAGTCTCTAAGAGCAGGATATTCAATTTTTGCCTCTGGGATTATCGTCGGCTTTGCCAACCTAGTTTGCGGGTTCGATCCTTCATCTCAAAACATTTTCATTGGTAGAATGAAAAAAAACCCCATCAATTGAAATTTTTTAACTAGGAGATATATTTTGTTTGTAAAGGTTGTGTGTAGGGATTATTGGCAGCAGTTGTGCATTGTCTGATGCCCAAAACTCATCCCTTTTTGTAAAGATTCTTGTGATCGAGATTTTCGGAAGCGCGCTCGGGTTATTTGGTGTAATTGTAGGAATAATCATGTCTGCTCAAGCTACATGGCCTGCAAAGGCAGTTTAGTTTGCTAATTGCTTCTGAACTTAGAGGATTTGTGGTTCACTTTCTGGAGAGTTATTGCCATTTTTTGTTATTCCCACTGGACTGTATATGTAAAAGTTTGGCTGTGATAAACCATGCAAGAACTTGAAAAGTGCTAGGATGCCTAATGATATGGCCTTGGCATTCATGTATATGTAAGGCGTGGAAATAATGAAACCCTTTTCCACGGGTATGACTTAATCGTAATTGACATATATTCTTTCTTTTGTAGTTGAAGTTCGAAGGTTTAAATCTCTCATTGATTAGTTATACTAAAACAAAAATTATGAGACTGGTAAACCAAACTTGTTTGTTTTGAAAAATATAACCAAGGGTGAGTTTATTTCGGTATCTAGTAATTAAGATATATTTGCATCAAAAGGTGTTTTATGACTTGTTTGGTAATGTAAATTTATAAACCATAAAAATAAGTATAGTTACTTATTAGATTTGTTTATGAATGAATTAATTTATGATGTTGATTTGTTTTTTTTAAAAAAATTTGTAGAACTATTATTTTGTAATATCACATAATTTATAATATGAGAAATTTTTATAAATAAAAAAATGTCAAACTATTTACAAAAAATAGTAAAAAAAAACAGTAATAGACATTGATAAACTTCTATCAGCATCTATATAAACTTCTATCATATCTAAACATTTTGCTATTTTGTATAATTAGTTTCCCTTATTTTTTTATTTTTAAAAATTTTCCCTTATAATATATTATATAATGCATATTTTAATTTAACCAAAAATAATTGAATTTGTTATATGAAATACAATATTTGTTAATGTTTTTTTTTTAATATAAACATGCGTTTAAAGATTTCAAATTTAAAATCAGAATATAAAAACATAATAATTGTCAATTAAATAGGCCCAAAACTCAATTACCCTAAATACTCGACCAACCCAACCCAACCCAACCCAACTTACAAACATCCTAACCTCATGCACTCAAAAGCGACAGAGAAGGGTAAAATGAAACCATGTAAATAATATATACAAATTCTATAGAATCTTACTGGGATTCACAATAACAAAGACGTATGCTATACATTTCAGATATACAAGGAACAATATCGTGCTAAGATTGCTAACCAGCCACCCAATTGTAGCACTACGTCCTTTTCCTTAGTAAGCTAAGCCTCCACTAAATGCATCCCCATCGTTTAGCAAACTCTCTGTAAGCCAATACCCATCCCACGAGCCGCCAACCCTCTGCCAATAAACACCCAAGTTTCATAAATTATTGAAGGCTGTATATTTATATTTCTACAAGTACTTTCAACTTAAACACTTGTCGTATCGTGTCCTCATTGAATGTCGGTAGGGCTCTTATCAGCAATAGCCGTATATAAAATAATACAATACTATAATTGTCCTGTGAGAATAGTTGAGATTATTACAAATGGTTTGAACACTCACGAATATCAATATGTATATAGTCTCAATAAGTACTATGCTCGTGGCTCATCCCACCCCGTTGCTTTTTAAGAAAGCTCTAATTATTATGTAATGGCAATTGAAACTCATGTAAGTGAGTGCGGTTGGGAATGGAAGACAGTCTCATGTTCAAATTCTCCAAAGATGTTCTTTGATGAGGGAATAATTATCAATCTAATGATCATATGAATCCCTTTATCATAAAGTTTAGTGAAATAGGCATTATGTGCAGACTACTAACGATCACTCACAAGTCACAACCAATTCAAAATAACATAGCCTAACCTGAACCATGGTGAATTGAAATATTTCTTCTTCCTTCGGGCGACAACCTCGTATCCATACCCGCTGCTTGAATCGGTTCTGTTTCAGAGTTTGTAAATCCACACGATATTATTTTACAGTAGATACATTTACAGGCAAAGAAAGTAAAAAAAAAAACTGAATGGATACTAAACTTAAGCTCATCCGAGAGTAGTTGGCTACTAAACGAAGGAATCAAACAAGTTCAATATGGAGCCTGCTTTACCTCCTCTACAAACAAACTGCTCAATATCTTTCTCTCTTTATGGCCTAACAATACACGATAAGTTGAATGGTGGAATACTCGTCTAAATCTTTCAAACTGCACTGTCAAAAATGTAGCAAATCATGAAAAACACTGAGCAGATACAGTATTGCTTATATAAATTTCTGAAGTTTCAAATGGTACCTGTCCCAAATCAAAGAAGGGACCGAAATATGTTGACCTTCGAAGAGGATCGAACCCCGCAAACTGTGATTTGTTGAGATGTGTTTAATTTACAGGCCACCATGTCATTAAACAAGTATTCGATATGAAAAAACAAAGACCCTTAATAATGCACACTACCTGGTACATGACCTCAATTCCATAATCTTGATGGGGTCGATCGTTGAATCTCAGTGCATCTAGCTGGTGTTGAATAGCTTCTTCTGCAGTGAACTATATAGAGAGTTTCAAGATGAAGATATGGACAGAGAAACAACTATAAAATCTAGTACTAACTTGCATAGTTTAACAGTTACATGTAGTCTTGGACCTATAGGATCCTTCTTGTGTGCATCGTGCCTGCAGAAGAGTATGAATGGAGATATTTAGTTTTCATGAAACTGTTTGGCCCGAGGAAGAATGGAGAAACTAAAGCAGGAATCTGAATTCCAACACCAGAAAATATTATCAACTCATCACGAATAATCTTATCAAGAATAAATTTAATTTCAATGCAAAGATTAATTCCTATTATCCATATACTTTAAAATCACTGAACGTGATAGGATGGAGGAATTTGTCCCGTTAGCCAAACAAGGAAACCTGATTTCCAAACAATTGCTTGACTCGGTAATCTCAAGGTCATAGGAAACACAATCACACCATATTTCTCGATAACGGCACGAAATCAGTCGAAAATTTCAGACATGCGAATTCACAACCGAACACGAACGAAATCATCTTCCCATTTCTATCGAGATCAAATTCTGCTATTCAATAATACGATGCAAAAACTCGAAAAATGAAAATGAATCGGGGAAAAACGAAATTCTCGAGGTTTGTGTGCGTACCAATCAGCAGGAAGAAAATCGGGAACTTCTGCAGAAGCTCTGAAGCGAGAATTCATGGAAACGATCACAGGTTTATTGACAGAACTCGTGAATTTGCGGTTGGTAATCAAAGACATGGATGTAGGAGCCGCTGATAAGGACGAACAACATGACATCCTCTTCCACCGGAGAAGAATCTTGCCCTTCCCTTCTCTTTCTTCTTCTTCTTCGGATTCCGCTACTTCTTCTCTGATGAAATCGATGGTTGATGATTGATTGGCGTTTTGGAGGTGAATCGTCGATTTTATCTGTTTTGTTCAATTACCATTTTTCTTGGACGTGTTAAATTACCATTTTAGTCCGTTGATTTTGGTCCAAACTATTACTTATTAATCTATGTCAGTGTGCAAAAATACCAATCTTAATTTCACAAAATTTTCGATATAATTATGGATAAATTGTCCATTTTAATGGATGTTTTTAGAAAAATTATAAAACATAAAAGTTCAAAAAAATAAATTTAAATGAGTAAATAAATATTTTATAGTTTTTAAACTAGTTAACATATCTATTATTTATACTATATTTATATTAGTGACATTTTTTTCTTTTTTTTTTAATGCTTAATGGATTTTTCTAATGGAAATATAGATTTATCCCTCATGTCAAAGTCGAGCATGTAGAAACGTATAAATATTTATGAAAATATTAACACGTTGAGGAAATTTAATACTATGTCTATAATAAGGCTCGAATCTTTTTGACTTTTTATTTCTTTTTAAGACAATATATTTTAAAAAGTAAAAAACAGAACAGGTGAAATATGATAATTTAAACTTTCGATCTCAAAAGGATAGTACACAAAAAATGTTGAACTATGTGTTCATTTCAACACTTCTAAAAAGTTTATTTGGTACAACTATGCATGAGATACTAAAAACGTAGGTTATTCAAACACAACAAATTAGATAGCGTGCAACATAATTACAACTACAATGATAAAAATGGAAGTTATATTTGTGCCTTAATCATTGAATTGCGTGTGTGTGAATATAAAAATTAAAAACATCTATTTAACTTTTAAAATATGTTAGTTTGTTAATTAGTTTCTTTTGTTGAGGGAGAGTGTATTAACTAGTTAGGTTTACTAAAAAAAAACATACATATTGAAAGTACGAGGATTAAAATGAACATTTTAGAACTACGAATACTACATTAATCAAAATGTACAAGGACCAAAGTAGTATTTGAATCATTTTTCGACTATTATACAATAGTATTATATTCGATTAGTATCCTTCACAAATGTTAACTATGTCATCTAGTTTTGATTCAATCACACCATTTTTTTTACTTCGAGGATCAAATCAGATTAAACTCAATTTGCAAGGGTATAATGGTAATTTATAGTTACGTATTTCATTATGGAGAGAAACGTGAATTTTGATCCAACCTTTCAACAACGCTAATTTGTAAAAACGCTGATTGATCCGTTTGGATCAAACGGCTGAGAAAGCGAGAGAGCCATAATTTAAACAGTTTCGCACGGCTCTCCAGATCAAATCACCACCGTCCATTTATATCATAATTCATAGATACAAACTGTTTGTTTGCCTTTCCCGTTGATCGTAATGCTTAAAGTGAAAGAATCGTCACCGAGTCTTCACATTCTCTCCCGCCATTCAATGAGGCGCGCTGCTACTCCTCCTCCTCCGCTCCATCAACTGTCCGTCGCCGTCGCCACCAACACATCCGCTGCCATGTCTTCTCGACCTCCAGTATGCTACATCTTTCCTTCATTCACGTCTTTTTAGAATGATTTCTTTTGTTCCTCGCAGAACCGTAACTTCTGTTTTTCCGGTATGCAGTACCGAGGTGGCCGGTACGGACGAAACCGAGGCTTCTCGTCGGAACGGCCATACTCTGGCGGTAGAGGTCAATTCGTCACCGGGGATTCTCATTTTCAGTCTGTTCGGGAGTCCAACCTAGGGTTCCGGCAAGGAGAGAGGGGAGGCTTGGCGAACAATGCGGGGTCATATGCTGCACCTCAAAATCCTAGACCTCCGTCTTTTGGTGGAAATCATCAATTCCGACAGGCTCCGCCTTCCACTCAGAGGCACCAGTATCGGGGACCTCATCCTCGTACTCACTATCAGCAGCCACCGTCGTTTAATCAAAATCAAGGTGTTCGTATGCCGCAGCAACTTCGACCCAGGCCTCCTAAGCCGTTAGATTTTCGTCATTGGGATTATGCAAAAACCCCACCTCCATCTACTTGCGGTAATTTGCTTTCCTCTTCCTTCAGTTGAGACCGTAAAAGGAACTTGATGCCTTGTTATTGTTGTCAAAATTTTTAGTGCGTTGTTTACTGGAATTCTGTAGTTACCGTGAGGAAGGGGAGACTAAAACAGGGAGAGTGCTGGACACTTAACATATCAGTAGTTCACTTAACTGTTGAAGGGTTGATTATCGGATTATTATCATTACTAGTTTATGAATTACCGAGAGAGAATCCGCTGGCTTAATTGAACTGAATGGAATTAAGTTAGATAGGTCTGACGTGTGAATCCGAGCGTAGAACTGGACTTTTTTTCGCTTGATTTAAATGCTAAAAGAAGTCGTTTCCATGTTTGAGAGCAAGGCAATGAAAATGTTTGGTTCATTGCATGTCTTTGGCCGCATCTTCTGAACTCTGAAAAATGGATGATTAAGAAAAGTATTTGGAGGTTCCAAATTCCAATTTTAAGGACTTGCGTCCCATTTTATCTGTGGATAGTTTATTTCTTGAAATTTGATTTCTATAATGATCTTATTGACGTCCCAATCATGCATCAAATAATTAGAGAGATTTACCTTGCAAATTATAAAAATGGGTTTAGATCTCTCTCTTTATTGGAGGGTGGAATGATTACAAGGCATCCTCATGAGTCCTGACCTAGCCAAAAGAAATCATGGATACTCTCCCAGACTAGAATTGATTAAGGATGGGGAAGGATGAAGAGAAAGAAAAAGAAATGGCCTTTATCTGGGATACTTCAATAGTAGAAGGCCAGAAACCTAATAATATATCAGACCACCAAAATAATCCTCATCTCGTGAGCCATATCTTTGAAAAGTTGTTCCTGTTCCAGTCATTAGCCCATAAAATATTTGCTTTTCCTTAGAATGAATGACGATGCAACATAATAGTTGATGTGATGGCTAAGAACCAAATTATTCTGCTATAGCTATTTACTTATTTTTGTTTTGTGTCGTACAGAGCGGTTTTCAATTCTTTCATACAACATCTTAGCTGATTACCTTGCCATGGATCACAAGCAAAAGCTCTACCATCATATTCCCCGTTACATGTTGGATTGGGAGTGGAGGAAAAATAATATTTTATTTGAGCTTGGATTATGGTCTACTGACATAATGTGCTTTCAGGTAATGGTAGAGGCATATTATGCCTTCATTTGATTTGTAGATTTACAAGTCTTGTTACTGGACACATTCTTTAGGACCCCTAATTTTGACTTAATATCATTCGAGGTTTCAAATTGTGCAAATATCGTTCTTGAATTTTTACTGCTTGAGAAAAAGGAAAAGATGGGCTAAATTCCACATGATAAGAAACACTGTCAATATTGGAAGTTAAAATGACGTTAAGGTTTCTGTATTTGCAGTTAGTGGTTTGACATGGATTGTAACTTGTAAGGGTTTCCTTTTTTGTCTATTTGCTTTACATTAGCGGTTTAAACAATTGGATGTAGTAATCAAAAGAATTGGCGTACCAGGAAGAGAGAGCTCAAACTTATTAGCGATCTGATTAATGGCTCTGGAACTCTTTTAGCGGCAGAGCATAATATTAAGGTGGAACTTTTTACTTGTTTGGTAAGCGGTTGTCACTCCGACAAGAGATTTATGCCTCATGCTCTTCGTTGCGGCCTGATGATACTTTATTACATGGCTTGAAAGATCCTTAGAAGAAATTGAAATTTCTAGATGTTTGGAGTCTGTAATTCTAAATTATGGAGCCTTGATAGACTCTTCATTCATTTTATTAAAATCTTGGAACATAGTAAAAAATGATCTTGGACGTGTTTCAATCTTTTGTGTATACCTGTTACTATTTTGGGTTATATGATTTCATCTACTTTCTTTATTTTGTTAGCTATTAATCTATTGACATTTCAGATTTTTTCATCTATTAGTCCAAGTATATTAAACGTCCATGCAATTGTGCATTGGTGTTTGACGGGGACCTTTGCATTTTGTTGGCTATTTTTTTTTTCCAATGCTGTTTTGCCTCTAATTTCCTCATACATGGCGATGCTGTATGCAAAAAAATTTCCCCAGGAGGTTGATAGATTCCACGAGTTAGAGGAAGTGCTGAAAGTTCGTGGGTTCAGTGGAAATTGGAAGGTAGGCTTGGAATTGGCATGTCTTTTAGACTGGAGATCATGTGGAACGTGTTCAAACCTTTTCTTGATTTCAATCTGTTGCCAATCAAAACCCTTGCTGATTTGGTAGTGTATTATCTACTCTAAACAACACAATTTTTTCTGCACTCGATGTAGGACAAGAGATGTGACTGTAAAGGTTGAATCCTGTGTTTTTGTCTTAGTGTGTATAGTTGTTAATGTTACCTTATACCCTTTTAAAACATTGCCAAGGTGAAAAATGACATCTTCATCACTACTATTATTATTTATAGGATTCACAAGTACTATAAGTTTTTTTCCCTCAACACTTTTAAAGTCACAGTAGTAAAAGTAGTAATAGTTTGTATTGCCACAAAAGAATGAGACAAATTAATATTATTCTTCTAATCATTACATGGTTCTTAAAGATTTCGAATTTGGTCTGTAAGAATATTGAAAGATTGATGAGGAGTTTTTAGTTAGTAACATGATTCTTGCTCTTTTGTATGCTCGTGCATTCTTTCATTATCTCAATGAAAGTTCAGTTTTCTTACTAAAAAAAAAACATGAGCGCAAGTTGTATTTTAAATTTTAATATCATGGAATTATTCATCAAAAAAGAAAAATTAGTATAATGGAATGATGATCATAGTAGAAAGCTTGAATTCTCACATAATTTAGCTCTTTCCTGAATACTTGATTGAAATAATAGAAATGTTCTTGTTGAGTTGAAAATTCTGATTATTTATTGATTAAGGTGTAGATGCGTACTGGAATTCCAGTTGACGGCTGTGCGATCTTTTGGCGAGTGTCAAGGTAATACTCATTGATACTTATTTGTGAACTTCTTGTTGTATGAAGCATTTGGCCTCAAAATCAGGATGACAGGTTATTAAGGTAGTAATTAGAAAGCATGTTAATATCTACTGTTGAGAGGCCAAAGAAGTGTAGATTACTAGAAGCCGCATTTTGTTTTCACTATTTATTTTTGGACCATGGTTCCGCCACATGACACAAAGAAAGTTATTGGACCAACATATAATTGGAACATGGTTTCTCCTCATATCACAAAGGAAGTTATCGGGCCTGCAACACTTGTGTTGTATTGTTCTAAGCTTTGACTGGATAGGAGTGCTAGTCATCAATGATAATTCAAATTCTCCAGGGATTTATAGATTTTCCTTTATTGCTCTCTTTTGTTGTAAACAAGGACAACCCCTCAAAGTTCTCTGTTTAATCTCTCTTGTTGCTCTTTGATTTCACCTCTTGTACTCCTATGAAAGGGCCCTTATTTTATATCTCTTTGGATTATTTCATTCATTAAATCGATCGTTTCATATCCAAAAAAACCTCCAACTTGATTTGTGGTGTTATGCATGCACCAAGTGTTTTAAACTGATTACAGCTGTTAATAATATTTTTACTGCTTTAATCAGTTTTATAGTGAATGTGTACTGGAAAATTTATGTCATTAGCTGCAGGTGATGCAGGCCAACTTTGTCATGATTAGGATTCTATTTATATTTCATCTTGCAACAGTCTTTTTTTTTTTCTTCTTTTATTTCATTGTTTTTGTTTTTTTAATAATCATTTTTTGCGGAGTTTCTTCTGTTGAAGTGTTCTGAATTTGATATTATATTTCTATTCGTAGGTTCAAGCTTCTGCATGAGGAGTCTATTGAGTTCAATAAGCTTGGACTACGGGACAATGTTGCTCAGATATGTGTTCTTGAGGTGTACATCATATTCTGCTAGCTTAATATAGTGTAAAAAATTTGATAGTGTTGTGTGATCTATTATGTGTATGTTTATACTGAATATATTCCCACTCGCACGTCCCATTCTATAATAAACATGTATGGATGCATGCCTAGGTATCAATTCTATAGGTATTTCTTTTATTTACTATTAGATATCAAGTTGGAAATTACAATCTATCGACACTTGACCAAGGGTTAATCTTCTCTCCAAAGTTCATGCACAGCCGCCCTATCTACAGAACACAGAGCTATTTAAAGGAAATGACGAGTAACAACTCCCTATTCAAATTTGCAAACTTAATAACTACCCAGAAACTACTACCCGTTCTAAATTCTAATCATCAGTTTGAACTGAAATTCCCTTTTACCTTTCCTGGAATACACTTTTGTAATTGGAGGTCTAACAGGATTTATTTGTCTGTTTCTATTTTATATTTTAAATTCCTTGATCATTTTTTTATTGGTTATCATTTGCGTTTAATAATTCTTTGCTCAGTATTATTTTTTGTTGAACAGCAGAGGAGTCAGGATAATGGTGACAATTCAGTTACTCCACCGATTAGGTAATTTAGGAGTTATCTTTTGCTATTAAGCTCTCTTTGCTGTCTTAAGTTAATCAGTCTTGAGGAAGTTTCATGAATAATAGTAATTAGGTTAATTAGTTTTAGGTTAATTAAACACTTCATGATTTTTCCTTTAAAATAAGTTCAGAGCTCTCTTGATACTCTCTCTTTTTTCTTCCCCTTCACTTTTCTCGTTACCAAATAAGTTCCAATGAAAGGTTTGTCTTTTCTTTTTATGGTTCTGGGGTATGCTTCATTCTTCTTTGCAACACTCTTGTGATGGGAATGCTTTTTGGCTTTGTAAAAATAAAATAAAATAATTTCAAGTTTGCAATTTTGCATCCATGACCTGGAACTTGAAGTTTACAGCTTCTGTTCTGTTTGTCTAATGATTTCATTTTTGACATGTTTTTTGAGTTCATATCTATGAACTCTATGCTCCATACATTTTTAATTAAATTTTTTTGTATTATATCTTTGCAGCACATCAAATCACAATAAAGTTGTAATATGTAATATACATGTCCTCTATAACCCTAGAAGAGGAGAAATCAAGCTTGGCCAGGTATTTTCTGATCTAAGTTCTCTGATTCTCTCTTCCCATTAGCAGATAGAGTAGATAGATCAGTACAGTTGATGCTCTCTATTGGTCCTTGATACTGCAAGTCATCGTTATGCTATAAAAGTTTTGCTCATAATGGAGTTCTAAAGCTCCAGTAAAGATGTTTGAAGCATGTTTATGCCCTCCATATAAGTTGTCATGCCAAGTTAAACATTTTCATTATTGCTTTCGTAAGCTTAGCTTGTACAATATTTTAAACAGGTCAGGGTTCTCTTGGAGAAGGCTCACGCTATTTCAAAAATCTGGAACAATGCTCCTATCGTTCTCTGTGGGGATTTTAACTGTACACCAAAGGTTGTCTTGTTAAGCATTCATAGTGTAACGCAGTTTGACCTCTTGATATCTATACTTTTAGTTCTCTTCAATACAATTACGATAATAATAGTTTATTTTATTTTATTGTAATAATTGCAGAGCGCATTATATAACTTCATTTCATTTTAATAATTGCAGAGTGCATTGTATAACTTTATTTCAGAACAGAAGGTAATACTTTTTTAAGGGCTGTGTCAATATTCATAGTCAGGAGTCCAGGGCGTCTGGCAAAAATCCTATAATCAATGTATTTCACTCTATTACAGCTAGATTTGTCTGGATTGGATAGAGACAAGGTATCGGGACAATCTTCTGCTGAGATTCATCAACCTTCAGTACTCTATCATAATCCTCGGTAATTTTTGTACTGGCTGGTTATCTGCATTGCAACCTTCATCAGGATAGCATGTTATATGCCCAAATCAAACTAAAAGTAAAAGCTTGTCAAACGTGCAGGCTTCAGACTGCCAATGGTTCAGTTCCCCTCCAGCTGAGGTCAGAATCTAGTGATATTGAAAGAAAGCCAGATAGTTCTCTGTCTGACATACAGAAGCAAGATTGTTCACATAGCTGCATGGAAAATGAGAATCTTCCATCAGTGAACCACTTTTTGCCCCCTGATAGTTCTCACATTGTCTTTGATGCGCCTGATACTTCTTGTAACGATCTCCAACTTGAAGTGAAGGGTACTATACATTCTGAAAGGCAAAAGGAAAGCCAGCATAGTGCTTTGATTGACCACAAAAATGTAGGGGAAACAACTTTCTGTGAGAAGACAGATAGCTTCAACAAAAGTTCAATCACGTGTGCTAAAGATGAGTTTACTGTTGGTCATACCAGTAAAAATGTCGGTGAACTAGTCTCTCCTTTAGGAACTGACCCTGAAGTACTTCATCTGAATGAAACTGAGAGACGACAGATGGAAGAAGCTGATACCTCTCGTTTAAACAATAAATCTTCTATAGATGATTTTGAGGATCACAATTTTGGCAAGGAAAGCAGTGACACTGTCGATAATATTATCTTAGATGATGCACAGCTTTATTCTCAGACAGTTTTTTTGGATTCAAAGAATGTTTCTTCTACACCTGCTTGCAGAAACTCCATGGCCGACACTGCTATAGACTCCGCTGACGTTGTAACTTTTGACCACTCAACAATTGCTGAATTTGAGAAGGAAAGCTCCTCTGCTAGGAATATTGAAGGTGGCTCATCAATGGGTTTGCCCCGGATTGACTTGGCGGTGGATGAGAGACCAAAGATTTTATCTTCAGATGAGAAGGATGTAGCCCCGTTAAATGGAAGCTTAATTGAGGATGATCGTACATTTCTCTCAGCTCTGCATGATGTTGAAGATCCCTTTTCATCCGAGATTCATCAGAGCTTGGTTGCACCACCCACTGGAGTTGATGATTTGTTGCCAGGATTGAATACCAAGTCTTTTGAAGTCGAAAATATTACTCATGATCGCTCATTATGGACTCCAATGGAAATAGAAACAGCTACTGGCAATGCTGATAGTACTCTAATTGAACACTCTCTAAGGCTTAGAAGCACGTACACAGAAGCTGAGGTGAAAGATTCTTTCATTATATTTCTTTTCCTCTGATGCAAATGATGGCAACCACTTGATATGATCTTTTTTCCCCTCTCTTTACTCTATGCTTCTTCCTTCGGAAATATACTCATAATTTTGTAGTGGCATCTTTGCAGGACCTTTCCGGGACCAGAGACTTGAATGGGGAACCCCTGGCGACTAGTTACAATAGGTGTTTTCTGGGCACTGTTGACTACATATGGTAACGTTAAAGTAGTTCATTAGTTGATGAATCATGTTAAAGTGCTGCTTGTCTTGTCTGGAAATTTAAGGGATTTATTTATTATTATTATTATTTTTTTTTTTTTGGGGGGGGGGGGGGGGGGGGGGTTAATTAGCATAGGCTAGAAATTGATGTATCGAAGTAAACAGAACTTGGACTTCACAATAATTTCAAAATCATCCTGTTCTGTTTAATATTTGTATAGGCGTTCAGAAGGTCTTCAGACGGTTAGGGTACTTGCTCCTATAAGAAAACAAGTCATGCAGCAGTTGACTCCTGGATTTCCTACAAAGGTATGCTATATGAACTTCAAGTTGGTTTAAAAGTTCAAGAATAGGAGGGTTTTGAAAACAGTTGGTTGGTGAACATTGTCAGGCGGTTGCAATTGCAACTAGTTTTGTTTTTACCCCTACCTACAAACAATTGAGTTCCCCATTTGCATTCTTTTTTCAGGCTTCTCTTGTTTGGGTTTTACCTATGTTTTTTATGTGCATTCTCTTTTATACTTTCGTCATTATCAATTTGAAATTGGTGTAGAAATTGCTTGGACGGGAGAAAAGTCCATTAGGAATTGCGAACAGGTTCTTCAGTTGTTTTATACTCCAAAAATTTTCATAGACGACATATTTCTCTTAAATCCCTCTGTGTGCCTTCATTTCTTCCTCTTGGGATTCTCTCATCTTCCCTCCTATGGGTGAAAGTTCTAGTTCACCCATGACCCATCAAAACTATTAGTCAAGTGGGAGTGCCCAACCTATGTACTTTGAAAGGATATGGGAAGAGAATAAAACAAAGAGTCACTCCTTTTAGAACACAATTCTGTTTGTATTTAATTCCTGATATATCATTTTATTTCATGACTCTTACATCATTCTTTAAGAGAAACATAGTCGGCAATGGATGGTAAGAGCATACAGAATTACTTAAAATCAAAGTTGTTTTTGAATGATTAAAAGTCATTTTTAGGGTGATTTTGAGAATGACAAAAGTGATTTTAACCATTTTAGAATCATTTTCAAACATGCCATGAGTTATTTTAGAAAAATAGTGAATCATTATTCGTTACCTATTGCTCTGTCAACTGTTTAAGTTTAATTCCTTGCTGTATTTTTTTTAAATTACTGTTTCGCAGAAATGGGGCAGCGATCACATTGCCTTAGCTACTGAATTGGCATTTGTAAGGAGTCGTGAAGAGTGATACTATGAATCTTAGGAGCACATGATAATAAAGTAAATAATTAATTTCCCTTGTAATTGGAGGTTTTCTATTTGAGGAATCCAACTGGTTCCGACGGCACCAGCCAGAAGGTGCAATGTGTTGAGTTAGAGGAGGTAACAGAGCCTAAGACAGTTTTTTTTTTTTTTTTTTTTTTTTTTTTTTTTTTTTTTTTTTTTTTTTTTTTTTTACTTATTACTATTATTACTATTATATTTATAGATGTAGTTTTTCACCAATGCTCAGTTTCAGGTTACTTTATAGCTGATGTTTTACTTCATTAATTATTTGGCCTGGATGAGCTATATCACTTGCTGCGTTGCAGTTGAGTTTGTCTTTTCTATACTTGCGAATTCGATTGGAATGGCCTCCCTAATGTTTGTTGTAGGAGTGATACCATGATTACATAGGAACTTATAGACGAGTCTTCTGAAAGAAAAAAATAAATTTCATTCAAATATGTACAATCTTCGAACATGGTAACACATTTAACTTACAAAAAATGCCGATGCAAAAATGCTCTGCACAAAGAATATGTACAGAGTATGAACATAAAAAATGCTCTGCACAAAGAAATGTCTGACTTCAATTCCCCAAAAAACAAAAATGGGGGAAAAAAGAATAACGAAGTATATACTATATATTTGTACAATGCAACAATCAGAGCAAGCAGCAGCTCAGGTGTGTTGTCTTGTAATGAAATTCTACGATACTTAGTGGCTACTGGGGAGCACCAGCATCACCAACAAGTACAAGGTGATCGCCGTCTCTGATAAGGTCCGTATCTTCAACTTCAGCTCCTTCTTGAGTTAAAATCTTTGCTACAGAAATCCCAAATTTTTGGGAACCTATTTCAAGTAGTTCTTGGATGGATTTGGGTAAAAACACTAGCTTTCCAGTAGCCTGTTCCGTTTCAGGGCAACTGATAATAACTCTTGCCTGGCAAGTCGTTTTCATGCTTCGGCTATTGCTAAAACTAAGTGATGCATGTTGTAGAACGTCCCTTTCACCTGTATGATTTTAAGTGGCACGAATATATATGTTAAAATCTAGCTTTAGAAAGTGAGTACCAATCTTATAGATCTCTACACTCAATGTGATAAAATCTCGAGTGTTAATAGTCTAGTTGTACCAATATAAAAGTATTCAGATCAAATATGTAAGAAATGAAACCTCACCGGTATTGTTAGTTGTCATGAACCCAACCAGTGAGTTTCGATAATTATTGCTCCTTCTCCTTCTAGGTGGCATATCAGAACAATTTGATTCTCGAACAGGAGTCGTGCACGAGTCTTGGGAAAACCGTGGCGGCATGTTTGATTCACTCTGGTACTTCCGTAGGTAATAATTGGATTCAGGATTTTGTGGAATGTGGACAACAGATGATGTATTCTCAGCTTGCTTGACAGAGAATAATTCTTTTATCTCTTCATGGCCTTGATGATCTGCCAATCCTCGAGGAGTCCATCCATGAACATCTGCCTTATCAATGTCAGCCCCCTGATCTAAAAGGAACTTCACTGTTTCACTGTTTCCTTCACATACTGCCATGTGAAGAGCTGTTGTCCCGTTGCTTCTTGGTAGCGTTACGTCTCCACCACATTGGATGATGGATTTGAGCATATCTATGCTGTTCTGCTCTGCTGCGGTGCAAGCAAACTGGGCAACGTCGCCTGAAGAAATATTGGCACCGTTGTCCATTAGAAGCTTGACTATAGTCTCATGCTTCCCTTGTATCGCTTGCCACAGGGGAACATTTCCTTCAAAGTCTACATAACATAAGAGCCCACAGCAAATTAACTTCCCCAACTTTTCCGAATCAAGCTGCAGCAATTACTACTACAAAGAATACCTCTTCGGTTCGGGTCTGCCCCATACTCTAGGAGTAGAATTACGCAGTCTTCGTTTCCTTTAGCTGCTGCAATATGCTGAGAATGAAAAATGCCAGGTTAGTTGAACAACTCCATTTTGGTTGATTGTGAGTAGCCATGGTAAACAAGAATAATAGAGATAGGATTTGTTTACAAGTGCTGTCTTCCCGCCTTTGCCATCTACTTCATTTGGATTCGAACCCCGCTTTAGCAATTGATGCAACAATAAATCATCGCCACTGTCTGCGGCATAGTATAAATTGAGAGGCATTTCCATTCCGGCCCTAGTCAATGCCTGTTCTGTTTCTTGCAGAATTTCCTCCATCATAGGGTCTTTTATCTCCTTCAGGTGCTGCATAAAGTTTAAACATACAGGTAACAAAAACTTAAACTTTTTGCCTTCACTTATCACATGACTTCATAGTCACTCAGACGTGCCATATGCTTGCTTTGCATCTGGTAGATTGCAACCTTATAGTTCCTCATAGCTTTAAGAACTAGACCAAGTACCCAAGCACTATATAGATGATATCTTTTTCTCAAGGGTGTAACTTGGATCAGTGACATTCTATAAGCATCCATCATTAAGGCTAAGTTTAAGATGGAGGAGAAAATTGATACTGACCTTAAGGAGATTGTTCATTATGATTGTCCCATCCCCAACGCTTGCTTGTACCAAGTTAAAAAACGAGGAGCGATTCAAACGTAGCAATTGACTCAAACGGCTGGTTCGAACTGTAAACAATTGTGGTTGATAACAAAGCACACCTATCTCACCGATGACATCTCCCATCTTTGCTTCACCGACGATCTGAAACAATCCTTGTCAAAAAAATAAAAACTAAACTGCATAACAACATTTGTGTTGTCGCCAATGGCTTCAAATCCAGTTAGTGAAAAATGTTAAAAGAGTTCCACCTTGCCCCCATAATTACCTCTTCCATTCCGTTTCTTTGTATAATAAGATCCTGCAAGGTGGAGTAAACATCAGAAGAAATAAGCATAAACTTCTCATTGAGGTTACAACGAAAAACAATGGGAGAAGCTATATTTCAGTTGGTATGGATATAAATTATAATAATCTGTATATTTGGCAGTTCATTTGGTCCAAGGCCGAAAAATACCACAGGTATACATGGTAAAGGCTCGATATTTTTAGAGATACCCTTCAACATCTAGAATTTGTATACCCTCCAAGTTAAAATTCGACCTCCTTGGATGGAGGAAACTTTCTCATAAATTAGAACGTGAAGGACCATGAGCATAATGCCAGAGATAAAAACTTCACTCCAAAAAATGCTCGAAGGTATAGACATGAAGGATACGAAAAGTTTTGGGATGTGTAGGAGATCAAGGGATTGTTTTCGCTCTTACCGCAGTGCCGGTGACAACTATATAGAAATCTGTTGGTGCTTCATTCTGCAAGATGATATCTTCTTTGGGAGGGAAGTACTCGGCCTTCATTTCAGAAACCTTCCAAAGTCAGAGATTGAAAACCACTTATAAGTTAGATTCGATTAGTGAAAATAAATTGGTATGCTTTCTAATTGTTGTCATTTACAAGCCTTAAATAATAAGAATTTCAAGCTTAAGAAGTTAAGGATTGAATTACAGTCGGGGAAATATTGGTAAAGTTACCAGTTGAAAAATCAAGTCTGTTGATACTCCATTAAACAAATAAGCACTATCAACAAGTGAATAGAAGAGATGGTGAGCGATGCTAGATCTGATTGCTTTTGGAAGAGAATCAACTGTCTCTTGTTGTTGTAATCCCTCTGAATCAGTTCTGAATTTTAAACATAGATGAGCAAGCATCTGTTCTTGAAGCCGAACAGGTAGTTGATTTCTATTGGCAAAATTTGAGGCAGCTTGAATTGTGTCCCTCTGAAATAATCCATGCAACAAGATGAACACACAAAAATATTCTAGATCAAAGATAAAAGGGTATGATATTGCCTTTTCAACAACTGATAAAGGAAATAAACATTTGACCAAATCATTATTTTCTCTACACATAACCCGAATCACAACATATTAACAAAGGAGTACAACAAATAGGAGAGTGAGGATTTGATTATCTGACTTCAAGGGATATAGTACATGTCAATTACCGTTGAGTTGTATTCACAACTATTTAACAAATGGCTATTGAAGCAAAAGTATGGAAAAATATCTTTCTATATTGTACAAAGTTAATATTATATGAGTTTGAGTTTTCTATTAAATCCTCTATGATATCCTTTTCACGAAGCTCATATTCTACTATGAAGGGCAATCATAATTTAGGCAATGCTAAATAGTAAATACAGCAAGTAAGACTTACAAATTTCCTGGTTCGGCTGGTGCCATGGACGACCAAGTTAGTCATATTTCCAATCAGATAAGCTTGCAACCCGAGAATAAAGAACAGGTAACAGATGCCAAAAGTCATCTCTTGATCATTTACAGGATGCAAATCGCCATAGCCAGTGGTTGTAATTGTGACAATTGACCAGTAAATGGAAGTGACATAACGCACTCGCAAACTTGCGTTATGAAAATCTTCGATGGATAAGGCAAACCATGTCCTTTTTGGGTCTGGATAGTTTGCAGCCATTAGATAGAAGCAGCACCCAGCAAAATGAACCGCGAACAGACACACCTATATAGAATCCTCATAAGATAGAATTGTTCAAGTCAAAATCTAGTGTTAAATCGTTTGATAGCTATTTCGTTTCTAGTTTTCTGTTTTTGAAGTTTATATTTTTACTTCTCACTTTTTAATTATAGATTTTACTTTCGTTAAAAAAGACACTTGAATTCTTAGTTAAATTTTAAAAAATAAAATATGTTTTTGAAAACTACTTTTAAAGACTCCATTTGGTGACCATTTGTTTTTGGTTTTTAGTTTTTGAAAACTAAGTCTATGACACTCTTTTCACCTCTTTCTTGCTTTGTTCTCTACTTTTTACTAATATTTTAAAAAACAAGCTAAAATTTGAAAAAAAAAAAGTTTTAAAAAACTTGTTTTTGAAATTTAGCTAAGAATTCAACTCTTGCACTTAAAAAAGATGTAGATCATTGTAAGATATTGAGCGGGTATAGGCTTAATTTTCATAAACCAAAAACAAAATGATTATCGAATGAGACTTTAGGTTTTCAAATTTTGACTTGTTTTTTAAAATATTGGTACAAAGTAAATGACAAAACAAAGGAACTCATAAGTGAAAATAATGTCTATGAGTTTAATTTTTAAAAACTAAAAACTAAAAATCACATAGTTATCAAAAGGGGCATTGTATTTGGTCTCTCAACTTTCTCTAGTATATCTAATGAGTCCCAAACTTTTAAATTTGTGTATAATAGATCTTTTACAAATTTATTCTTTTTTGAAAAAAATAATAATTGATTCTAGATATTAATTTGAATGTTAAATGAAGTGAAACCTTAAATTTTCAATTTTATGTATAATTAAAACTTTCAATTTTTTAGTTTTTAAAATTTAACTTGGTTTTTGAAAACATTTGTAGAAAGTAAATAACATAGCAAGAAAAGAGGTGTTTATGGACTTAATTTTTAAAAATTAAAAACTTGGTTACCAAAGAGAGCCTAAATGATTATCAAAATGGATATGAACTTTAAGATTTATCCGTATTTGGTCTCTCAACTTTCAAAAGTATCTAATAAGTTTAACTTTTAATTTTGTGTCTAGTAGGTCTATGACAATTTTTTATAATTAATTTTAGATATAATTTTGAATTTTATATGAAATAAAATCCTAAACTAGTTAATGCTTGATTTTTTTTTCAAAACATTTGAAACCTTAAAAAACGAAATTTGTAATAATTTTGAAAGGTAGACACAAATGTCAAAGTCAATTAATTTAGTCAATAAAACATCCGCTGCAGTTTACTTACAAATATAAGCTTTGCGCATCGAACCCAGAAATAGTTGAAGTTCCTGTCCTTTTCCAACCTGCCGCCATTATTGAAGGGGACAACAAAAATAAAGCAATGTTTAATGATGGAGTAGATATGTAAATGAACAGAATAAGAAGATTACTTTAGTATTTTGTGATGGATTTTCATCATTGTTCAGTGAAAATAGTTAACAAAATGCAGGGGAAATTTGCAAAGATGAGGATTTAAGCATAGTTTTCGTTAATGAAGCTTATAATTATTTGATATCTCATCTTTTAAAGATTACTCTATTATGAATTTTCGTCAATGTTCAATGAAATTAGTTAACAACAAGCAGGGGAAATTAGCAAAGATGAGGATTTAAGCATGATTTTGATTTATGAAGTTCGTAATAATTTGCTATCTTATCTCGTAAAGACTACTTTATGATAAATTTTCATCAATGTTCAATGAAAATAGTTAAGAAAAAGCAGAGGAAAATGCAACGATGAGGATTTAAAGCATAATTTTGATTTATGAAGTTTATAATAATTTTCCATCTTATCTATTAACGACTGCTTTATGATGAATTTTCATCAATGTTCTATGAAACTAATTAAGAAAAAGCAGGGGAAATTGTAAAGATGAGGATTTACGCATAGTTTTGATTAACGAAATTTATAGTTATTTATTATATCTTTTAAAGACTATTTTATGATGAATGTTCATCAATGTTCAATGAAAATAGTCAACAAAAAATAGGGGAAATTTGCAGACAAATATTTAAGCATATTTTCATGATTTGATTGAAAATAGTTAATAAATCATGATTGCAAATAAATAAATAAATATATATATATATATATATATATAGTCATAGACACGTTAAGATTGTTTTCAAATATAGAGAAATGAACTAAACTATTTATAAATATAGAAATTAATCATGCAGGGCTGTTTATAGAAATTTTTCTATATTTATAAAATATTTTTTTTTTAATTTTCCGGTCTTTTATGATAAATTAGAAAACAAAATAACAATGATTTGACATGTAAAAAAGGAAAAAGAAAATAGTGTTTAATTGAAAACATTAGGTTTGATAGATTAAAACCTCAGAATTCAACAATTTGTGATAGTTCTACAGAATATCTTTACCTGGCGAACATGGAACTGACTCTTCGAAGACGCCATAGACGAAGCATATTGAAGTAGCCATAAGTCTGAAGAGAAGGAGGAAGAATGGCACGAGCCATTTCCGACGGAACAATTGACACAACGTCCAGAACCAACCAAGTTTTCGCATAACGCAGAGCAATCAGCTTCCGATCATCCACGAGCAGGTAAGTAGTTTTGTCCAAATACGCCACGGAGAAGGTTAAAACTATATCAATGGCGAAAATTCCATTTACTACGTTATCAATTACAGCAAGAGCTCCGTGAGGCGAAGGGATGAACCCGAACTCAAACGGACAAACCCAGGCGGTGTAGAGTACTAGAAATATCAAAAACGTTTCCCAAAACCTGCGATAAAATTAACCTCAGAATCATCACAACAATCTGAAGAAGAATGAGGTTAGAGAGAGTTATAAGAACCTGTAATTGTAATCGAATGGCGAAATTATATGACGACGGAGTTTGACTCTTCGATTATTTCGGCCATTGACGCCAAGCGGCGGAAGGATTCCACCGGTGAGACTGTATTGGCTGCCGTCGTCTCTCGATAATTGCTCAATCTCTCGCTCTTTCTCTGTCCCGCACATTGATCTCCCTAATAATCCCATCTTCTTCGACTTCTGCTTCGACATTTTGACGAAAATCCTCAATCCTCAATCCCTAATTCCTAAGCCTTCTCTCGATTAGAGATTCTTCAGTTCAATAATCTCTACCATAATAATAAAGCGACTATTATATCGGAAATCAAAATCATCCGCCGGCCGCCGATTCAGTTCCTACAAATCTGAGCCTCTCTTCTCAACAATCACGGCCAGAATCTTGCTCGCGCATGTAGGGATTTCAGTTGGAAGAAATGCGAGGATATGGAGATGGATGTTAATAAAAGCAGAGGTGTGTGTGGATGGATGTTAATTAATGAGTAAGATTCCATGGCGATGGCGATGGCGATGGCGATGGCGATGATGGAGCTTGGATTGTGCGGCTAAATTAAGGAAAAATGGAGCGATGGAAGAGAAAGGGGGCCTCACTAACGTACGCTCGCCATTGGCTCTCCTCTCGTTGTGGACGCCATTATTAACCACCTGAACCTGAAGCATTGTTGTGTGTGTGGAAGTTATGGAAGTGACAATTCCATTTTGGATTTGATGTTACTTTTAATAACATGAATGCTTCTGTTGCTACACGGCCCCCACCCTATTTTCCACTTTTTTTTTTCTGAAAAATATCTAATTAACAAGAGTATTGATTAAATATAAATGTGAGAAATTATTATGAATAGAAAAAATATCAAACTATTTACAAATATGAAAAATTTTTAATTTTGATAGACCGCGATTAAGGAATTTTTTCTACATTTATAAATATTTTGGCTTTTTATGGTCACATGTGTTTGTGTATATATAAAAAATAAAAATTTATTTGAATTGTTTTTGGGTGCTTTGAACCTTGATTTGGGTTGAGTTGAGTTTTTAACACGTTTGACCTACCAACGTCACAAAGTCAGTGTTAAATAACTCAATTTGATTGAGGTTTGCACATTTATTGAGGAATTTCATTTTTTTTCTCTCCAATATTTCTAATAACTTCACTCGAACTCGACAACGACATGCTTTGATGACCACCTTGGGCGATCAATTCTAATGACCACTTCTGCACGAATACCTCCGAAGAAATCCACCTTTCACAATCATCTCCAGCAACCACTTCCAACGTCCACCAAACTCCATTGATCATTTTCAACGACTAACTCTAACAGCTAACTCAGTCGAATATATATATATATATATATATATATATATATATATATATATATATATAGTGATTAATCTTTAACATATATATATATATATATATATATAGTGATTAATCTTTAACATCGATGTCAAAAAATTTGGGTTACAAATATATGGATGTATTATGAGAAATTTTAATCCTTGGCTCCACCGAGCTTATTTGCAACCCATCCAAATCACATATTAGACTGACTTTACCACTCTGGGCACATAAAACCAACGGATAAATATTTGATAGATTTTACTTTTATGATGACAATAAACACTTTCTTTTTGGTGAGTTATCCAAATAAAAACAACTATTGAGTTAATTAATTAGGGCATGTTTGAGAATGATTCTAATTAAAATCACTTTTGTTCTCTTTGACATGTTTTTAATCCTTAAAAACTAATTTTGATTATAAAAGAAAGTTACATTTAAAATTGTAAAATTTAATATCAAATTAATCTCGAGTGATTAAAAACGTGTTTTAAAGTGATTTATTTATTATATATATATGTTTAAAAAATTAGAGTGATCTTGAAAATGTAGGGTTATGTTCAAATCTTATAGCACTCTTGAGATCATCAAGTCGTGTGTTAAAAAAAAAAAAAACTATAATGATATTTTCAAGCACCAACTTTGAAGTTGTTTGAAACAATATGCATCGATCCAAAGCAAAATTTAATTTCTAGTTTGAGATGTGAATGTGTTAAATATCGACCTATATGTGTGTTGGTGAACAATTACAATTGCTTTAATTATTACAATAAGTTCAATTTTAATTTAAAAAGTATTTTACTAAAAATTGTAATATTTTTTTTTAAAAAAAACAAACATAACCAAAAGGAATTACAACACTTATAACCAGAAATTTAAAAAAAAAATCTTAATAATACGGTAATAATTTGTCAAAGTAAACATAACTAAGTAGTAATTGACATATATTATCTTCCTTGAAATTAGAAGTACCCTATTTTCATTGTTATAAAAAAACAATAATTATAATAACTCAAATTATATTTTCAATTGTGGTTAAATATAGAAAAAATATTATAAATAGAAAAAATATCAAACTATTTACAAATATAGAAAGCGATAAACTTTCATCGCGGTTTGTAAATATAGTTTGACTTATTTTTATATATTTAAAAACATTCTTTAAATATATTGAGTATTTTTTTTTTAATTTGAAAAGTTCCATTTGGGAGTTAATGTATTGACTAGTTGGAAAGGGAAAGTTAGCGTACAAGTAATTATTTGTGATAAATATAAATTAAATTTAGATCTTATGGAAGCTTATAAAAAGGAATGAGAAAAGGCAAAGGTCAAATTTATACAAAAGTTATGCAAAATTAATGGTTGATTAAACTATAAAAGATATTTGTTTGTCAAAGCGAACATAATTCAACTAATATACGAGTATATAGACCGAGCTATCGTCTATAGAGCCTATCACCAACAGATTTTTCTATATTTACAATTTTTTAAAATATTGTTATAGATAATAATTATTACTAATATGTCCTTATTCACCATGCCTCTTTCTCTTTAAGGTCAGTTGGGAAGTTTGGGCCGACTAAATTAGTGGGTCACGTATTGGGCCATATACCTAATGGGCCGATCCGTTTGGATATTATAATTTCGCATCAATCGTAAAATCTTACGAGCAAACAACTCGACCAGGCGATTCTTCCAGAAAACCGGAGAGAGGCGAAGCCGAAGTGGGCACTGAGAAAATCAGAGAGAATTTTAGCGGAGGAAGGAGGAGAGAGATCGGAATGGCGTCCTTTTTGCAGTCCTTCATCGACCCAAAGAAGAATTGGTTCGCTCGTCAACACATGAGAGCGCTCACCCAACGTCTCCGTAATTATGGTAATTGAAACCCTAATCGTTTCTTTTTCTATGGCGTTGATTTCGAATTTTGATCTGTGGATATTAAGTTTGGGTTGTATTTCTTTGTTAGGTCTTCGATACGACGATCTGTATGATCCGTACTATGATATTGATGTGAAGGAGGCTTTGAATCGACTCCCGAGGGAGATTGTTGATGCGCGCAATCAGCGTCTGAAGCGGGCCATGGACCTTTCCATGAAGCATCAGTACCTTTCTGATAATCTTCAGGTTCTCTTCTACTATGGATGTTTATCTCCTCATTAGATCAGTTTGAGCCTCGCCGAAAAACAGAAATGTGTTGGATGTTTATTATAACTGAATACCTAAATGCTACGGTTTGTTTGTGAAATGGTTTTACTACGAGCTGGGAAGGAGGACTTGTTATCATGGAGTTTTATTTCTGTATCCGACATGGTCTTAATATAATTGTTCAGCGTGCGCTATTCTCGAAATCTGGGATCTATTTGATGTTGATGGTTCAGTTCCTATAATTTTTCATGGTCACGGGGAATTAACTCTTAATTATATTGGGTTTAATTGTTTTCCCCCAACTAAGCACAGCATGCTGAAATCTTAATAGTAGTTAGATGGTTATTAGTTTGAATTGTTTCAACCTTTTGGCAGGCCATGCAAACACCATTCAGGAGCTATCTCCAGGATATGCTGGCACTTGTAAGTCTTTTCATTATTTCAGATCTCCCGCTTTATTATTTAAAGTGAAAAAAACGTGTGGTAAAAAAAAAAGAAGTTAAAACAATGTCTGGTTGTTTTGATATTATTTACCATCTGTTAGCTTAGATGGTATCTTGCTAGGTACTTGCATTGCAGTTGAATTGTTTATTTATTGTAGTTCTAATGTTATCTAATTTCCCCTTTGAGGTTTCTCGTTCTGTCCTCTGCTGATTTCGGGATTCATGATCTAGATAGATATCAGCTTTTGGGTAATATATGTTTGAATCCTGGATATGTTTTCCTTTGAAGCAAATTCATGACTTGTGTAGGACTTTGTTTGTGGTTGAATTCTTGATCTGTTCTGATTGTAACATCACAAGAGTGAAATTGCTTTATCGCGTGCAAATAAAGTAAAATGTGTGTTGGTAATTAAAATTTTTGGTTTACTAGTCTGGATTCTTTGATTTTTATTTACTGGTGAGTATGGAAGGAAAGCTAGGATGACAATAAGATAGAGCGAGGTTGATGATTTGATTACCAGTGCAAATTAGCCTGCTCAATTCTTCTAATTTATGCGCCATGTGGCAGATTGTTTAATCTTCATGTATCAGTTTAGGTGAATAAAATTTGTGTCAATTTAAGCTGTGTAGTAGCTACAACTCCTTTGATTTCTTGGAGTATTTCTTATTGATTTTTTAGTATTGATTTTTTGTTGATGTTGGTCGTTATTAAACGGGAGAAAGCTGAGTTAATGAAGCTAATGATCCCTTTTTTCCCCTGCTTTGCGTATGTTTTGCAGGTAAAGAAGGAGAGAGCAGAACGTGAGGCATTGGGAGCATTGCCTCTTTACCAGCGCACTATTCCTTAAACTATTTCTGCTTTTCATAGTTATTTTTGGATGGAGTAAATGTCGTTTAAGACACAGTTTCTTCCATATGTTGATGGATTGGAACATCTCTCCATCATTTGTTTGTTTCCAACTTTTGTATTTCATTACCAAAGTTTCATTCACCATCTGTTCGAGTCATTATTGATATATAATAAGTGTGAAACTTGTTTTATCATCACGATTGGAATTAATATGAATTAATATGAGATTAGTCCTTTTTCTATGGCAATTGTTGGACCTATTGTTTAGTCTATACCCTTGTTACAAAAATAAAGTCTTGGATTGGATTTTTAATTTCAATTTTAGCTAGGGTTGTAAGATATTAGTATTAATGTCTATATATAACGACGTTGGAAAGCAAGTAAAATTTCTTTGTCATAGTTTATGGTGGGATCAAGAAATCAAGAATACAACGAGTCCACGTTTTCCCGCCGGTGAGACATAGATTTTTTGCCGCAAAGCCCATCTTACAATTTCCAAATATTAAATGCATGTGGTTTTCTCCTGCAAATTTCATCAGATTCCCCTAGTGAACTTGGCTGTTGATAATGATGGCAGATGGCATCATCCTCAGGAAGGAACAACTCCGGCCTCTTCATTATCCTTCTCGTGAGTCCTCTCCCTGTCTGTTTCCACTTTTCGCTTCTTCTTGAATGATGCTATACAGCCCACTGCATCTTTTCATTGCATTCCCTTGAGCCCCACATTTTTGCCCTGTAATGTCCGACATTCTGATTATGCCCACTTCTCTTTCTTTCTTTCCCTTATTTTTTTTCAAAACAGAAGATCTTGAGCATCTGAGAACTTTGGAAGGGTTGTATATCATGATCAGAGTTTGATAGCATTGGAAAAGAATAAATAAAATTATCCACCATCAAATTTCTGAGTGCCAAAAAAAAATGTTTCTATGCTTATTTTTTTGCCCGAGCTCTAAAAGATGTGTAGACTTCCTTTTTAGTGTTTAGTCGTCTGAGTATTCTCTCTCTCTCTCTCTCCAAACAAGACACAAAAAGGGGCTATTCTAATTTATGATCGATTGCTTTGTTTAGGGAGTAATCAACTATGTGGTGTGACTAGACTTGCTTGTTTTCAGCTCTTGGACGGATCCATACTACAGGGTGACATTTCTTTATATCTCCGGCCTGGTTCTTGGATGGTTGGATCATTTTCTGTCTTATGTTGAATTTCTTCAAGGACAAAAACAGGAATATACCTTACCCACACTTTGATAACATCGAAATGATGTTTCCAAAATCCAGACACGAGTTAATTTTATCTGATCTCCCTAGAAAATAGAGCTTCCAATTTATATTGCAGGTTAGAAATTGAAGTCATTCTCAATTTAATTATCCATGCTTTTTGCAAGAATATTTTTTGAGCATAATGTCAGTTGCATCTTTCCACTCATCATCTTCCATGAGATCCATGAGTGTTACTACTGCACATAAAACTATAACAGAGTGTATATCTGGCGCTCGTTCGGATGCTCTCGAAGTTCAGGAAAAGGCTCTTCAAAACTTGGTCACCATTACTCAGGTTAGTCCTCTTTACAGGAACTTGCTTGTACAAGTAGATGGATCAATTTCAATTCTTATTGCTCTCTCCAAATCATCTTCCTCTACCATCCAATCTCTTTCATTGTCAATTCTCTTCAATCTCTCTCTGAACCATGACATGAAAAAGCTTCTTGCATCAATGGATACCATCTACCATCTCAATACACTTATATCCCTAGGCTCCCCCGAAACCGTCAAGCTATCGTCCTCATTGATTTGCAGCCTTGCAATGCTAGACAAAAACAAAGCTAAGTTTGGTGTAGCAGGGACGATACAGTTATTGGTTAGAGCACTTTCAGTCCCTACAGTTCCTGCTGCCCATCACCTTCTCTGTTCTTTAGCTGAACTAGGCCAGTTTCATGGAAACTGCACTGTGGCCGTTCGCTCGGGAGCCATTCGAGTTCTTATCGATGTAGTGGAGAGTACTAGTGTAGAGGATCTCGCTGGCACTGCTCTTGTTGTTCTCGGTCTCTTGGCTAGATTTGAGGAAGGGTTGAGAGCTTTGATTAAAACTGATCGGATTGTAATTTCGATGTTTAATGTGCTGAAAGGAAGGTGTATGCTCAGTAAAGAAGGTGCAACCGAGATCCTTTTGCGATTGTTCGACGAAAGGGTAGGTTGTCTGAGTGATGCTTTGAGGTTGCCAGAGTTTTTGGGTGTTGTTGCTGATCTTTCTGTAAGAGGGTCAGCAAAAGCAAGAGAGAGAGCCAGTTTACTCATGAACAAGCTCATGAATACCGACTTTGATACATATTCAAATGCTGATTCAGTGTATTCACAATGGTATTGAAGTTATTATGGTCTCTAAGTTGATGTTTGCTTCTTGAGTTTGCCAATTTAATTGCAATAACACATTCCTCTTGGTGAGGAAATTGTTGGAGAAACAAGTATCATATTATGGAAACGGTATATATATATATCATTTGTAGTTCGAAATACTGTCTTAATATGCAAGGTTGTTTAAATTCGAGACTTCAAAATATTCACCATAGTTTTGTTGAAATGTTGATTTTATTTTTATTTTTTGAAATTACATTGGGTTATTAAAGTGAAGGATAGAAGCGTAACTATGCAAATTGAAATTATTTAGAGAGGTGATCGTGAAAATTTTTTAGAACAAACTTGGAACATTATTGTTAAGTGTAAACTTAGAACATTATTATAGGTTTAAACTTATTACATTTAGAATGGATATTTGAGGTTGTGATTGAATATGATGCATAGTGATAGTTGCAATCACAAAGGAAAAGAAATAAAATTTCAGCATCAAAGTATGTTTCTATTTTAACCCTCCAATTATATGAGGGGACAAAAGGGTGTTATTTTATGTATAATTTTAAGACATATTTTAACTAGTTGAATTATGTTTAGATTGATTTTTAATTCTATGTATACATTAGAAAATAAAAAACAAAAACAGTTTACGAAAACATAACATAAGTAGTTAGATATTTGTACTTCTTACAAAGTTGACTTTGAGGTTTGTATTCAACATGTTAACAAACTTTAAAAAAGTATTTTATTTCTTAAAACATAAAATGTGTTTATTAGATTTTTCAACTAGGTAACATAAGCATAGTTTACCAGTAATTGGTTTATGCCTATCCCTTTTAGGTCGAGGCCAAGTTTTAAATTCTCATATAAATTCCTCAACTTAAAAAGTATTTTTGAAATTGTAATGTAATGTATAATTTCATTGTGAGATTTAGACGACATTATAAAAGGGGAAGAAAGACAAAAACAGAAGTATTTGTTTAATTAAGGTAGGCGAACTTTGCCCGAGGGCTAAAATTCCCCACTCAATTCGCTTTATGATTATTCAACTTAATCGGATTTTTTCCCGCTTGATTTCGCTAATGTTTGTATCGATCGTGTAATTCCGGCAACCAATCCTCGAGGTTTTCTGTTTCAATTTGGTCACACAAGGATTTCAACGACCCAGATTCTCCATTTTCATTTCTGTAATGGTACACCCTCCAACTGTTCGACGAAATGCTGCAATGAAGTTCCAGGCTATGGCAGACTTGCTCGGAGTTCAACTAGGGAGTAAATTCATGAAGTGACTTCCGAGTCCTGATTATGGCGTGTAAGCATTTGCAGAGGCTGTTCTTCATCTCTCGCCGAAAGCATCTCAATAACACGAGATTTGGAGCTTTGCAATCAAATTCTATGTTGTATCATTCCGCAGAGCACTCCTCCGCTGATCAAGAGGTGTTACCATCTGAATGGTACGAGAATGCTTTTCGGAAGATAAAAAATTTGAGCTGCTCGTTGAAGAATGTGGATTTGATCGATGGACGACTTTTTAATGTTAATGATGATTCGACCATTATCGACGAGCGAATTGAACAGAGAATGCATACTTTCAAGTCCCTTGTAAGGGTCTTGATTGGTTCTCCATCGGCTCAGAGGAGAATAACAGAGATGGCCGTATCGAGTTCTATAGATTGTCAGCCTCACGCATGGTTCAGAAATTCGAGTGAACGAGAGCCAATTGTTGTTGATTCACTCACCAAGGTCAGCAACTTCCTCAACGTCTCTGCCCAACAAAGGAAACTGGTGCGCCACAACATATGCCCACAGGTTAGTTTTGAGCTCAAAAGCAGATAGGCTAGGAAATATTTAGCCTGGTATATGTATGGATGTTTGTCATTTTTCTTATATGTGAGCTTGAGTGTGAATTTGATTTGTGAAGTTAAATGCATGAACTGTTGATGTCAATTGGGTTCAGCTTACGTTGACTAGTTTCATGGAACAATTGCAATGCTTGACAATATAGAATTGTAAAAAAAAGGACAAATATCTAGTTATATCCCTAGACTTTAAGGTTGTATCAATTAAAACTATGAACTTATATTAATTTAAACCTTAAACTTTCATGAGTGTATCAATTTACACTCTCCTATAAATTTTGTTTGACCAATATTTTGGTGAAACTTATAATTTGAGTCAATTAAACTACTAAATTTTCATAAGCTAATCATTTTAGACATTTCATTATGATTACATTTGAAAATCATCCATGCATTAGTTCTTGAATGTGTGTAGATTTCTTCAAATGTAGGTTTTCACAAACTGCGCGGTTAGAGTAAATGCATGAACTTCAAAGGAAATTTTATCTAAGAAGTCTAAATTGGTTCATTTATGAAAGTTTAGAAGTTTAATTGATACAATTATAAGTTTCACACGAGGTTTTTCTAAATGAAATGTAATGTTACTAAAGTTCAGAGTTTAAGTCGATACATCCCTTAAAGTATAGAGATATAAATTGATAAATCCCCCCTCCCCTCACCAAAAAAAAAAAAAAAAAACTTGAATCCATATGCTCAAAACCTCCAAACTCCTTTAGTAGGCCAAGTCATGGTGGTTTGTTTTTGATATTGGGATAAATCCCTATGAAACCCAAAAGTTTGAACAAATAAATAAGTGTATGTTTGATCTTTAAACAGGTTACACAACATCACATTTGGACTGGTGCATTGGATCACATGCTGAAAGAGTTAAATTTGGAGTTGGATCCATTATCTCATCAGTCAACCAACAAAGGGATCAAAATGGGGCATCAGATAGTTTCAAGTTGCCTAAAGTTTTTGAATGATGCTACTACCAATTCAAATGCTCACTTCACTTCATGGATGCGGCCAGCGCCATTACGAGCAATTGTCGATTCGTCAGCACCGCCAAGATGGGAAGACATGCTCGAGATGTTCACCGATCTGATTGGCTGTCTGAAAGACGAGAAATTTTTGGTCCATTATGTGACAAAGCTTGAAGTTATGAAAGAGGGGCTTTCCCAGATCAAAGATGTATTGACTGATAAAAGCATTGGATACAAGGAAGCCAGTCATCAAGAAAGCTTAGTGCAGAAGAAGCTTTCAAAGACATTGGGCCACTCATCCAGGTGCTTGTTCACTCTTTTACTATACTATCTTTTTGGGCATTTTAGGGATATTGAAGTGGATCTTTCTGGTGGGTTGTTGAAGGCTGATGGGAATGACAAGTTTTTGTTGTTCATGGGGAGGGTTTTGAGTTCTGATGAAGAGAAAATTGTTTGGAATGGGGTGAGGCAGCTTGATAGAGTTATGGGGCTTTTTAAATTTGTTTGGGAAATAGCTGGAATGATGGGAGAATTGGAATTGCAAGGCCATTTATTTTGTGTTGGGGCTGAGGATAGGCAGCTTAGTTATAAAGGAAATGCTTATTTATTACATGATATCAATTTATAACCAAATTTCTCTCTTCATTATTTCCTTCCTTTACACTATAGCTTTGTGCTAAAGAAAATAAAACTCTTATCTTCATTTATGTTTTATGATTTGCTAACTAATGTGTTAGGTGATAACTTTTGAAAGTGATGATGTTTTTGGGTGAAATAATTTTTTATGAGAGCTCTTGATAGTAATGATTTATTAGTATTTTACCAAATTCAATAAAAATTAACTTCAAACTAATAATAAAAACTAATTTTAAGAGGTATTAAAACTAAAATGTAATGAGTCTTAAAGTATATGGACTAAAATAATATTATAATATGATGTTTTCAATTGCTGCAATTTTTTTCTTGAGATTATAATACTTTAACGGGTCGAGTGAGTTGTGTACTCAACTAAAATACAAAGCCATTGTATATGAATAGTTGGGTTCACTTTTTGTGCAAAATAAGCATACAATAGTTGAAAATTTTTTTTGATCTTTTTGGTATATTAAATTAGATATTTTCTCACCAATCTAAGCATAGCTCAATTGACATAAACGTATACTATCAAACCTATTTCATCCAAGTAGGTTTACAATTGAATATAACTAAATTGATTGAGCCATACACTCCTAAGAGGTCAAGACTAAAAATATTACTATAAAAAAAACGAAAAAGTGCATTTGATGTTAAAGTGGTAATTTCTCATTGTTCTGACAAAAACAGAGAGTTTTCAAACTTGTGATTAATTTACATTTGGGCCCCTATAAACGGTCTTTGTGCAATTCTTCTAAAATTTTAGTCAATATACTTTTAATGCCTAATTTTAGTTTTCGTACTTTTAAATTTTAAATTTAGTCCTTATCACTTGTTGAGTTTTAAAAAAAAAACTTTTATTATCCACTAATATTTTTGCTATAAATTTGAAAAATATATTCCATACTGTATTTTTTTATGAAATTTACTATTATTATTATTTAACATGTTTCGATAAAAATTAATTTGATGGACTAATGTACGATTTGTTGTAAGTATGTGAAAAAAATTCTAGGGAACTAAAATTGAATACATTTAAAAAAGAAAAAAAAATCCCGCTTGTGTTAGTAAACTGCGTCGTTTTGAGGAGAATCAGAAGGTTTATCGTCTTGCCGTTTGATATTTGGTCGAACAAAGTGTCTGTCGACATAAATCGACCGACGATGGTTCTTTCAGCGCCGGTGAAGGCACCGGAAGCATTTCCAGGTTCGCCGTCGATTTCTGGCCGAGAGAGCTTCTTCTTTCGCCAGCCCTTTCCATCCAATTTTAGTCTTCTGCGTCTCCCTCCGGTTCGTCACACTCTATCGCTTACATTTGCTCGCCGTCGGAACCAAAATTCATCAGTCAGTCCGTCTTCATCGTCTTCGAAGAAAAAGAAGGTAGAGTTATATAACGCGTGGTGAGCTTATTTTAGTAAATTTTTTATTGTTTGGGTTGCATTGGCATGAGCGTGGAATTAAGCTTATCCGAAACTTTAAATTTTGTTATTCTGCTCTTTTTTTGCAGAGAAATTTGATTCCAAAAGAAGCTAGGGGCGAGGAGGAGGATGTAGAGGAGGATGCTCTTGAGTTGTTGTTTAGTCAACTGGAAGAAGATCTCAAAAATGACGCCCCTTCCTTGGATGACGGTGAAGAGGATGAATTTAGCGAAGAGCACCTTGCCAGACTAGAGCGCGAGTTAGGGTTAGCACTTGGCATCGATGTTGACGATGAAGAAGAAGAAGAAACAGAAAATGAAGAAGTTCTCGAGGATACTGAAGAAGAGGAAATGCCTGTAAAACTTAAGAACTGGCAACTTCGTCGACTAGCCTCGGCTTTGAAGAAAGGCCGCCGTAAAACTAGCGTGAGTTTTTTCAATCATTGAGTCTTTTATGCAACATCAGTGACCTGTGGTTTTCGTTGCGATTGATTTGGAAACTAGAAAGCACAAAAACTTTTTGAATCACTTCCGTACGGAATAACATGATGTTAGAGCAAGAGGTCTTCCAATTTTTTATTTTGGATCGAATATTCGTTTGAACTTATAGACTCTGATACCATTTTAAATCACCGATTGACTCAAAAACGGATGAGTGAAGGTAGATATAATATTACATCAATACTCTAATAATAAACTAATACCCAAATGAGATTTTAGCATGTTTTAGCATCAAATAGGGAGCTAAGAGTGAGGGAAAATAGGGAGCGGGAACGAGAGCAAGATGGTCAGATAGAGAGTGAGAGTGAGAGCGAGAGGGAAAAGTGGGGAGCATCAAGCATGAGTGAGGACGAGAGGAGGGAAAAAGGAAGCGAGAGCGAGAGGAGATGTAGAGAATGAGAGCAAGAGGGAAGGTCGATAATAAAAAATACGTTTGCTGATGCTAGAAAAACTTATTTTGAGAATTCAGCCAAATTTAAAACTCTTAAATAACCGATTGACTCAAAAGTTTTAGTTAGTGGGTACAGGCAAATTTAATTATATCATCTAATAAAAATCTCATGTACTTTCTCAATGTAGTGTTTATTTTACTGATGAAAAATCTTCCTAAATGCTAATGCAGTGTTTACTTTGCAAATTTATCTTGCTGAAGTCTAATGCATTCTTTACTGTGCAGATCAAGAGTCTTGCTGCGGAGCTTTGTCTCGATAGGGCCATCGTTCTTCATTTGCTTCGGGAACCACCACCTAGTCTTCTGATGTTGAGTGCTACTCTTCCAGACACTCCTACACCATCAATTCGAGAAACTAAAACATTACATACTGATGAAGAACTCATAGTAGTAGACACTGCAAAAGAGGCAGAAGGGGTGACGGTGCCTGTTCATGTCATGCAACAGAGTTGGGCTGCTCAAAAGAGACTGAAGAAGGTTCAGATTGAAACTCTTGAAAGTGTTTATAGAAAAACAAAGCGGCCCACTGTAAGTATAGTTTCCTCCATCATTTGTCGTCAAAAGAAGTCGATAAAATCTTTAAATTCCGAGTATCTGATTCCTGTGCCAGTTTTTCCGAGGAAAAGAATATAGGAATTTTGAAACTTGTGTTAAATCTCTTGGTAGAGCTCCTCACATTGCCTTTAAAAAGTTTTGTTGAATGAACATGATTATCAAATCTCATGGAGTGAGCGAGATGTTTGGGAAACAAAATATTCTAAGATGCTAGGTAGTTTAAAAATGAAATAGGGGAGACCCCCACACATAGGTGATTACAAAATAAATTTTCAATTGGAAACATGATAAGATAAACTAAAATGAGCAAAGGGGTGCTTAGTTTTGTACCAATAGAAAGCAGTAGACAAAATCAAACCTATAAAGTGATCGAATGATGAGAAAGAATCTCTAAAAAGACAACCATTGCACCCGCGCATAAGGGTTTAAAAGAATGCACGCGTAATGGCCAGCCAAATCATCTTTTTAGAACCACTAAAAGGATGATCCACTAAAAGGGATGCAAGGATAACACTAATGTTCTTAGGACACACCGGAAACCAACTAATTGTTTAAACTTGTATCTTTGATATATATTTGTATGTGTGTTTGGTTGCATGAAATCAGTTAAATTCAACTCTAAGGCTCGGTTTGGATTGACTTCTTAAAAATTGTTTTAAGAACTCTCTATTGTGATTATGAATACCAAATGTTCTACAAGTTGAAGATCATGATAATGAACACTGATCGGGTCCTAGGGACAAATGCCTCATCCCAGCCTTAGCTTGAGGATCTTTGGCCTTCTCATTAAACTTATTCTTTTTGCGTGTGCTCATGAATATTTCCTACCTCAGTTAAACTTATGGCTTGTTCTGTATCTTCTATTTTGCTTCAACCACCCCCCCCCCCCCCCCCCCCCCCCCCCCCAAACATAGGTTATGAGAGGGTAGAATTTAGCAGTAGTGAAAACTTTACAATCTTACCTCAAGTAGAATATTATTTTAAAACCAAATAATTGTACGGGTGGGGTGGGATGGAGGATCAAAATATCAATGTTTAAGATGGTAATAAGTCGAGCTCTACTCAGATTAAAACATCAAGTGACATGTTACTTTGCACTTGTTATCTAACATTTTTCTTCTTTGAACAAACGATACAGAATGCGATGATTAGTAGCATCGTCCAAGTGACAAATTTGCCTCGCAAAAGAATAGTGAAATGGTTTGAAGATAGGCGAGTTGAAGATGGGGTTCCTGATCAACGCGTGCCTTATGATCGGTCTGCTCCTAAATCTGTTTGATCTTCTTCATCTACCAAACGCCTCAATGGTCAGCTTTCTTTAGTGCTTTAACACTCATTTCAAATTTGCTACTTCATTTGTGTTTTTCTATAACTCCATGAGATGGGGAAAAAAAAATTGAATGAAAATGACTATAGATTTCCACATAGATTTCATTGTTTCATTGGCAGTGTGTGCATAGATCAAAAAAGAGTTCGAATTCTAAACGCGAGATAGTCACATGGAATAATTTTCGTTCCTTATTTTTTTTGGTTATGTTTACCCAATCATCATGGGTTGGCCTAATGGTAGTAAGAACATAAAAAATAGGCCAAATAGGGGTCACAGGTTCAATCTATAAGGGCCATCTATTTAAGATTTAATATCCTACGGGTTGTTCTATGAGATTAGATTAGACACTCACTAATATAAATTTTTTTTTTTAAAAAAAAGACTATTTTTACCCTATAAAATCATATAGAATTTCGTAAAAAGATTTTTCTAAAAAACGATAGACCGCAAATGAATTTTTCTATATTTGAAAATAACCCTTAAAAAAACTAAGAATAAAAGACTAAATTTAAATTTTCTTAATAATGAAAATTAGATTTAATAGGTATATTTGAGCTCGGGTGAAAGATTTGAACTTTTACTTCTTGATCAAGAGTATATTGGGTTAGTTGAGCTATGATTATATATCTAAATTGACAACAGTATAATTGAAAATTTGATGATGTTTGATTTAATACATAACTAAATAATGTGACCATTTAAACTTTTACATGTCAGGTGTATATCAATTAAAGAGAGAATTTTGGATGCTCATTCATCGTCAAAGGATTACCAAAATGATAAAAAGAGGCAAAATATTTTGTACGACGGTGCTTACATATTTTAAATACTTATCTATAATAATAATAGTAGGGCCTACTTTATTGATTGACACCAAATAATTTCGGGCCTACTTTATTGATTGACACCAAATAATTTTACCGAAATAGTATGACGCATGTGATTGTCATTTTTACACTATTTAATTTAATATGTGCTGAGAAATTTAGAAACATATCTATATCAATTTCTATGTTGAACTTGGCAACATATATCAAATTTTATTATAAACTTTCAGTTTAATCAAACTACGCCTAATTAGGGATATTAGTATAATGTAGGGTGAAGAATTGAATCTTCAACCTCAAAAGTAATAGTAGATAAACGCCCGTGTTGACCTATATTCAATTAATATAAAATATTTATATATATATAGTATAAAGTTAGTGAATCTTTAAATAAAAATGACTATTAAGTTGAATTTTTGTAGTAAATTTTATTCAATTGGAATTTTGTGCATTCATTGAGTTTAATCTTACTTTTTGTTAAAATTAGTTGTTAAATTTCAAAGTTAAAAATAGGATAAAAATTGCAATATATCTTTATCTCTAAGCATTGGAGTGTCTGTTGTCTTCTCTAAATTATAAATTTAGAATTGATGATACATTGATATTTGAATGTTAGGTGAGTTTTCTTAACTAAATTTTATCATCAACAATATATTTCATCAAAAGAAAACATGAGCAGATATTTAGCTTAGGTTAAAACTCAATTTTTAAAAGAAAATTAAAAAAAAAATGGAATAGAAATTATAGAATAAATCTGAATGTCGACGGTAATGAATTTTTAACCATGATTTTTCAGTGTTGACGTAGATGGATCCGCATATGTCAAAATTGTATCTAATCGTACGGCTCCAACAGTACCACGCTACCATTTTTACACCTTTGATTGATCTCAGTTTGTAAAGCTCATCTTCCTCCACGTTGATTCATTATCAACCGTTAGATTGAAAAAGCAATTGAACGGCCAGATTCAACCCAAAGCAACTTGCTGTCCTATAAAGGCACTGTTCCCAGTCGCATCCCGCCTTTTTTTAGTCTTCATTTTCTTTTACAGCAACGTTTTTTGTCAAATTTTTTCTCTCGCACATCAATTTCCACGGTATCGATTGTTCGCCGGCGTAATGCAGGAACGAGCCGCCGACGCCGCCGTCGGTCGTTTGCGCTCGAGCAGCGAAAGATCGTCGAGCTACGCTTTTCAACTTGATGTTAAAGAAGGTTCGATCTTAATTCCTTTCGTTTTCTGGACAGTCTCTCGCGGAGAACTTGTACGCGAAGTAGTGTAACCGGATGTTGTTACTCGTTGGGAGTAGTTGTTTATCTCGTTCTTTTGATTGATCGGAGACGAGTTTATTTTGAAAATCAAATCTCCTGGCTGGCTGTGAGTGTGGTTTCATTTGATCATTGTTCGTTTTACTATCCTTTTTCTACGGCGAAATTGCTAGCGACTCTATATTCGATTGAAACATATTCTCCTCACCTAAATTCGTAACAATTTAACAGATTCTCCTCTGTGATTTTCCTTTTCCGTTCAAGCTTGTGAAAATTTGTTGACGTAGAACTGTATATATAATTACTAATCTTAAATTTCCAGGCCGAATCGCATCCTGTTTTTGTTCGTTTGCTAGAGAATTACGTTATATGATTTGATTTTTTCTTTACCGAAGATATAGGAGCGGAGAGTGATGAGGAGGAGATAAGCAGAGTACCGCAGATCTGTGGCAACTCCGCCTCTGCCGTTGGCATTTCAGCGTCTGGTAAAGCGCCTGCATCAGATAGCGTAAGGAACAGAGGACGAAGCGCCGCTGAGAAAGAAAGCAAAAGGCTGAAGAGGTAAGGTTTCTAGGTGTAGAATAGGGACCTAAGTAGCGTTCAATTGCAAATTTCTTCCGTCGTATCGTATGCGGAGGGAGTGATGCATGTCATTTTCGTGACGCGTTAATCATTTCTCTCTTAAAGATTGTTAAGAAACAGAGTTTCAGCACAGCAAGCAAGGGAAAGGAAAAAGGCGTATTTAAGCGAATTGGAAAGAAGAGCAACAAACTTGGAGAAACGGAACTCGGAGCTTGAAGAGAAGTTGTCGACGTTACAGAATGAGAATCAGATGCTTAGACACGTACGTCGAACTAAACCCCCGTCGGTACCACTTTCTCTTTTAGGCATCATCATTACGTTTTCTTTCCATCACAATTATACTAGTATAGATATCCCATTGTTTGGGAAATTGTCAAAATTAGTCTCAAAATTTCATGTCTGCGTCCTTTTAGAAAACTAGTTATAATAGTTGTTGTGGGTCCATCTCGATGGAGATCAACCACTAAGATTTAGATTAAACAATTAATTTTTTCATTTTTACGTTATACACAAAAAAAAAGAAAGTTAAAATACAAAGTTGGTTTCTATAATCTGGAGAAACTTATAATTTAATTTATGTGTTTTGATAAAAACCTCATAGTTCCCTTCCTACCACTTGAACCAAATTTGTTGACTAAAAAAATTAAAATATTAAAAACAGAGTAAAGAAAATTTGACATATGATTTGACAATTTGAGTAAAATGACAGACATTCGAGAGGCAAATAAGTATTTTCTTTTAACTTTGATTTCTTATATATATATTTTTTTAGTACAGATTTCTTGGATATAGGATAAGGAATAGAGTTATTTATTTCTTTGATTAATTTATTATTTTTTGATTTGTGTCAACACGAATTTATTTTGAGGTTATACCTAAAAGCTTATATTAGTAGAGATATTGTCAAAGGCCTTTTCTACTTCTATATATGGAAGACTTTATTTGTAACCTGAATTTTAATTATTTTTTGTCCTTCATAAGTTTGATAAGCTTTGATCCAAGTGTCATTAGTCTCTTCTTGTCAAAGACTAGCTAGCTAACACATTGGTAATTTTCAAATAGTTTTAGGTTCAATTTTCCCTCTTAGTAGACTCATTTATAAAAATAAAAATAAAAAGTAAATAATAAATGGTTTATGTTTCGCTAAAGTGAACTTAGCCTAACTAACCTTTTTCTCTAAAGATTGAAGATTCGATCTTCTATCACCTACTTGTACTAAAAAAATTGTTCGTTTTTCACTCCATATCAAATTTTTAGGCTTTGTCTTTGCATAGATTTACATATTTTAAGGACTAAATATGTTATGATTGAGATTATTTAGTTACTACATCATGTAAGTGTAGTGTTAATTATATCCATGTAAAGTTCATTGATTATTTCTCCGTTTCGGTACTTTGCATGATCAAATGAATTATACTACACTTTCACCTTTTCGATTTAATTTGTTATTGGATAATAATGGCTTTGAATAATATGCTTAAGAACCCTTTAATTCACTTGTTAATATGATTATATATAGATATTAAAGAACACAACAACCAACAAGAGAAGTGATGGCGACACAGCGAAATGCTAATGCAAACCTATCCTACATAGCTGGTATGACGAAGTAAGTTAATTATAGTATGTGTACATATTAACGGTATCGATGGACTTGAAGGGAATGAAAAAAAAATAATTATGGGGTATAGGATTTAACGTGAATAAATATTTAACATGTCTGACACGGTAGTTGATATTTTTTTGTCCATATTTTAGAGTGATTTTGAAATTGTTAAAATCACTTTTATCATGTATAAAATTACTTTGAAATCACTAAAAATTAATTTAATATTTAAGTTTACACTTAAATACAAATTCAAATCATCAAAATTGATTTTGAATGATTAAAAACATATTTAGAAGTGATTTTAGAAATACCAAAAGAGATTTCAACTATTTTAGAATCACTCCCAAACACGCACGGATGATTTGATATATGGCATGTGATAGAGAATGCGAAAATTTCTTTTTATTCACATCTAATGATCACAAAATTTATATTGTGGTACCAATTTTTTTTTAATAATTTTTATTGTTTGATGGTGTTATTGAGTAAGACTTATTTATTATTAGATTACACGTTTATTCTTTTGATTGGTGTTAAATGTTTAAATAAGTTGGGTTATGTTTAGGTTAGTAGTATAAATTGTTTTTTAACTCATCAACATATGAGGTTATGAAGTCGAGAATTTAAACTTCTAACCTGATGGCACATATCTTAACCAGTTGAGTTGGGAGTAAAAGCAACTTGCTCAGTTGGATAATTATAATTTTATGCGTTTTGAAAATTTATGGTTGTAAATTCTTCTTATTACCTTGCCATGATTTTTCATTAATAATTTGAATTCTTAGTCAAAACTTCATTTGACGGTTAGGATGTGTTCTGAGTAATATATTCTAGGATTTAGTCGTGTACCATATTATAGTCATTTAATCCCTACTTGGACAGGGCCTAAAATTGACGTTAAATCATATGGACTTGATTATTGATATTTTCTGTAATGTGCATTCCCTTTGGTTTTTTTTTGTTTTTTTGTTTTTTTTTTTTTTTTTTTGTTTTTTTTTTTCCTTCTTTGGGTTAGTTTTTCTTTGTTTGTTGGTAACTTATTTAATTACCAGTATGATTAGCTCAATTGGCATGAATTTGTGCTATTAACTTTTGGTCAGAAGTCCAGCTTTCAATCATATATTGAAAAAAATATATATATTTAATCATCCAGATGTTAATTTTAGAACAATTTTTCAAAATTCAAGTCAATCCATAAATTTGCTGGAAGAAGTTTTTTTTTTTTCCAATGTGGAAATTTATGAATTTGATAAATTAGAAACCCATTGCAATTTAAATAATCTGCATAATTTTTTGAAAAAATATAATGTACTTTGTAAATTATGTGTATTGCGTCTAATTTTTATGTTGCACATTCTTCTCTGGACTCGTTTGATAATGTTCTCGTTTTTCATTTTTTATTTTCTAAGAATTAGAAATGGAAATATGTTAGGTAATTATTTCTATTTCTTGTTTCTTGAAAAAAAAAACAAAAATGGAAACTTATTTGGTAATCATTTATTGTTTCTCGTTCATTGTATTTAACATTATTTAAGACAAATGACTTGAGTGAGATATAATAATGCAAATCAAATTTTAGCAACATATGAATGATAGTTACAATTGTATTACAGTTATTAATTTTGCATGGGGATTTATGTATATTTTATAATGTAAATGTTTTATAATTTTTTTTTATATCTCAATGCATGTTATATATTTTTTTTATTTTACATAATTAAATTATATTTAAACAATAAAATATAGGGGAAAAAAATACAAGAAATGAGAAACTGGAGATGATTATTAAACAAGTTGTTCTTTCTCTTTCTCTTTTCCAAGAAAAGAGTAATAGAAATAATTACTAAATATATTTCCGTTTCTAGTTCTTAAAAAGCAGGAAATATGAAACGAGAACGTAATCAAATGGGCCCTGAGAAACTACTTTGTGTAGTTTCTCAAATTTGGTCTCATTTTCTAGAACGTTTTTCAAATTTTAGAAATAAGAAACGAGAATAGTTATCAAACAAGTCAATTTTTTAAAAAATGAAAAATTAAAACGAGAATGTTATTAAATGAGCTCTACATTGAGAGTTTTTAGCTTACATAATAGTATGTAAAATATTTTATGAAAATGACATGAATGCACATTAGGATATTGATGTAATTTATATATGCTTTTAAAATATATTTTAGGTTTAATTATGGATTTGGTCCCATTGGTTTGGAGAAAGTTTAGAATTTAGTTCTTATGATATTAAATATTAGAATCTAATCCCTATGGTTTGATAAAACTTCATAAATAATTCCTATGATTTGCTGAAATTCTTATAAATAGTCCCTCTTATAAGAACTATTTATGAATGCTTTATCATACCAAAAGAACTAAATTCTAATTTTCTCCAAACCATGAGGACTAGATTTGCAATTTAACCTATATTTTATGAACAATATATATGTGAATAATATAGCAATATTTGGATGCATCTCAGGATGTACTCATATGCAATCTACTCTCATTGCATAAATAAAGAATGAATTAAAATATATCAAAAGGGAAGTAAGAGGTTTGTCATATGACTAATTGTGATTGGACAATTTGGTGGAATACACAAAAATAAATGCAATTTGAAATATGTCTAACTATTTTTTTAAAATGATATATAGCAATATAATGCACAACAATGGTACGTCATTACTTATATTTGATCATTTTAGGTAGAGGTAGAATATTGATTTGTTTTATTTCAAATTAATAGTCAAGTGAGCGACTTTGTAATAGATATACGTTGATTGTTTGGTGGCATACTATTATCAACAATGTAAAATTGGATTGGGAGTGCATATGGAAAAGCTTTCCAATCTTTCCAATCTTAGAACCATCCAACTAAAGCCCAACTTTGGCATCTCGAAAAAAAAAGAAGAGAAAAAAAGGTATTTTCAACTAGTTAGAGCACATGTATATTCTTGATCAGGTTATAAGATATTCAAATTCACGAATCTTTACACATTGTTGAACTAAAAAAAAAATACAATTCTAAGTAAAAAGCATGAGTAGATGAAGTCAAGTTACTATCAAATAAAAATAATCATTCTTATTCGTAATTGGTTTTGTTTATCGTACAATGCCTTAAATCGAATAATATTCAGGTATATCACAGTCTACCCTTATCTTTGTGTATTTCTACTAAATTTTCTACTCATAGTTTGTCACGTGGCAAATTATCTTTACTTTGTTCTTCAAATATTTTATTATTATTTTTATATGTGTGATGTATAATTATAGGTACATATTGCTCCATTAAATTAAATGTCAAACATGCCACAAATACATATTTCCATTTTTAAAGTGCATAAAACAATATTTTTCACTTAATAATGTGATTAGATGACCAATCTCTTTCATGAGAATGAAACACAACATATAAATATTTTAAAATCCATAAGGACTTTAAATCAATCAAAATTATGAGTAACCGAGTGAACCATTAGTAGATTTGATTATTTTTTCTTAATCACGATTGTGTTACAAAATCTATAGTATCTCACGCAACTATATAAAAAATTAGTCTTTTTAATTCAATGAATATATTTGAATTCTGATATTCATGCCATTTTTGTAATACTTAATAAATTGTGTTGTATGCTTAAGTTAATTATATAAAATTATAATATCACCCTTATTTCAAAACAATTCCTCGTGGGTTGTTGATGTTAAATTAACACGTGCAAAAGTTGTGTTCACTTATATGCATATGTACATAAAAAAAAAAAAAAAACTAAAGAAACAATATGACATTTGTCGTTTTCTTCATTTCAATTGCACACCCTCAAATTTTGTTGTTTTTTTAATGATTTTTGTTTGATCTTAACTCCAAAATTAAATATACTTCACGTATGTGTTTAGATTTGTTGAGACAAACAACTTAGACATAAACTTTTTCATCCATGAATTTACCGAAGCCTTAAAAGTTGTTTTAAAATAAACTTCAAATTTCAAGAGAGAAATAATCTTTTCAAAATTTAGAGGTATAATTAAAATCAACTCCATAATTTAAGATATTCTTATAAAATTTAAAAGTTTAAGGACTAACTTATAATATTAAAAGTCCTCACACCAACTAAAAAACTAAATTTATAATTTATCCATTTACTAAAAGATATTTAACCTAAAATGTATTTCTTATCCCCGACAAAATGAAATTCCGAATCAAGGACAAGGGCGGGGCATCGAAGGGCGATGATAAAATCCCCGTTGACATGCGTTCACCCGCCAGTAAAAACACGCCACGTCAATACAATACCTACATTCGCACAACGGTCGATCAAGAGTCAAATTTTGGTCAAACCTCTCAATCTTTTTTTCTTCTATTGTTCCATATTTCTTTTCCTAATAAAATGTTGTCTTAAAAAAATTTCTTCGCACTTTATTTTTTCTTGGGTTCTCAAAAAGGGAGAATAATTGAAAAAAAATAATAAAAATAAATAAAAAAAGGTGGTCCGATTCAGAGATATATCCATCGCGATCTGATTAGTTCACACTCTTATGCTCCCGCCATTTCCTTTGCGCTTCACGGATCGGGTAAGCTTTCGTTCTCTCAACTCGCTCTGCTTCTTCTATTATTCTTCCGATTCGTAATCATAGCCTTTCCACCAGATCCATTTCCTATTTTCTCCATTAATGATTTTAGTTCATCTTGATTATATTTGTTGATTGCGTGCGTCGATGGATTTGGATGTGAAATTAGCTGGATCTTCATTTCTTCTGCCGTTTTTTCGTATAATCTGAATTCTCAACGAGCTGTTTGTAGATGTATTTTTGTTTGTTTTCTATCCTATATCTTCTTTTGGATTTTAGGTGGTTAAGTCTCGAAGAGTTGGAAGTTGAATGCATTTGATGGTTTGGATATCGTTATTTAATTGCGTGTGTTGCTGTTTCTATGCATGTTTACGTGTGGCGGTTTACCGTGGGATTGAGTAACTATGGAGAGTTCATTGGAATTTTGGAATTAGATTTTATTGGAATTTTGTGTTCAGGAAAGAGTGGTTTTGGAGTTGGATTATGGATTTGTGGTGTTTTGTGTAGGATTTGAAACCGATATTTATGGGAGCTTTGTAGAGAGAACTTAACGACGACCGGGTAGTCTCACCCAACAATGCAAGACCTTAGAGCCAAAATCAAAATTGCTGTTCTTATAGCTGTGACCGTATGGATCAGCCTTGCTGCTACATATGGACTTCTAAAACCGATTGCTAATGGTTGTATTATGACGTACATGTATCCAACATATATTCCAATTTCTTCACCGGTGGGCTTATCGTCAGAAAAATATGGGGTGTATTTGTATCATGAAGGATGGAAAAAGATTGATTTCAAGGAACATCTTAAGAAACTTAATGGAGTTCCAGTCCTTTTCATTCCAGGAAATGGAGGTAGCTACAAGCAGGCAAGGTCTTCTTCTTCCTTTTCTGCTTCTTCTTCTTTTATAATATTGATTTCTCTGACTTTATAACCCTTATGTATTTGATTGAAAGTCAGAAATTAATTGTAAATTTCATTTTTTCTAATCTGTAAATAGTAGTTATGATTTTCTTTTGGAAATTTTCTTGATTACAGGTGCGATCCTTGGCAGCAGAGTCTGATAGGGCTTATCAAGGAGGCCCTCTCGAGCAAACTTTTTATCAGGAGGCTTCCATAGGTAAGGTGGAGGGCGAGGCAGGTGCTAATTTGGATGGCCTTCAGTTGCCAGACCACTACACGCGTAGGTTGGATTGGTTTGCAGTGGATCTTGAAGGGGAACATTCTGCAATGGATGGTGGTATACTTGAAGAACATGCAGAATATGTAGTACACGCCATCCACAGGGTATTTACTCTTAATGTTTTGTAATCTAGTTGTCTAACAGATTGCATCATTTCCAAGATTTTTTCCTCTTTTCCACCAAAGTAAAAGGGGAGGGGTGGGTGCATGGATGTGTTATATGGTAGGAAGGAATATTGTTCTATCATTCACTCATTACTCATTAGCATGTTCATCGTTGATGGCGCTCATTTGTTCTTTTCCGGGCTTCTCCATCTATTCCATAAAATTTAGTCAGAAAAGGGACAATGGAACTTTTAAAATAATGTAAGTGGTGGAGATAGTCTCAAATAGAATGTAACAACATCTCTATTAGAACCTATGAAAAAGGTAGCAAGAATATTTCTTTATTTTTAAATTTAGCTTGCTGGATTTTTTTGTGCAGTCATCATGATTGACTAGCTCATTCCTGTCTCTTCCTTCGTGCAAGAATAATGCAAATAATATCTTTTGTTCATTCTATTTCCATTTTTTTAGTGTAATGGTTTCGTGTTGTGGATTTGTGCAGTGAGTCTTTTGTTAAATTCTCCACTTGGTTACCAATCACCTTGTTATGTGTGTAGATCTTAGATCAATATAAAGAATCTTTTGATGCGCGAGCAAAAGAAGGTGCTGCTAACTCCGCAAGTTTACCTAGAAGTGTGATATTGGTTGGTCATTCGATGGGTGGGTTTGTTGCTAGAGCTGTAGTCGTGCATCCGAGACTTAGAAAATCTGCCGTTGAAACAGTTCTTACTCTTTCTAGCCCTCATCAGTAAGTTACACTTACATGATGCTGAGAGCATTTTTGGTTTGTTAATTTTGTGCTTCATCTGGTTTTTACGTGTTTTTCAGATCACCTCCTCTAGCACTGCAACCATCTCTGGGTCGGTACTTCACTCGTGTAAATCAGGAATGGAGGAAGGGCTATGAGGTTCAAATGACTCGAAGTGGGTATTTTGCATCTGATCCTCTACTTTCACACGTTGTGGTAGTTTCAATTTCTGGGGGTTATCATGATTACCAGGTATATTTGCAGCGATTAATGCATCGTGGGAACTTTGTCCTGTTTAAACTACAATTTGGTCTTTTAGGTTCTATTGAAAGGACAGTATTTTTCTCATGCATATTTGGTTTGAATGTTCATTAAAAAAAATGCATTTTTGGCTTAAAAACGTAGAATCTATCATCTAACTTTCAACTTTGATGAAGGCTTGTGGCCTTGATATATTTAGTAGGTGAAAGAAAATCTTGAGACCAAGAAACACCAAAGAAAACTCCTTTGGCTGTGTTCGTTTCTCTTAAATGATCAAACTTTAAGTGGTTTATGTTCCAATTGTTCAAACTTTCAGAATCTGTCTTCCCCCACCGATAGGATTGCTCATCATTCCAACATGAACATGCATTCCATTCCACACTTGCTCAATTTCTTTTCATTGAGTCCTTTTTCCCATATTGAAACCAAAAACCCTAGCATAAATAGAGGAATCCGTAGATCACCCTTCTACCCACTGTAACGTTGATATAGAAAGTTGGAACTTTCTTTGTTATACTTGTGTTATTGTTTGACGTCATAATAAAGATACCAGAATCTAGCTTCCATAAATTTTATGGAGTCGGTGGTTGGTTATGGGAAAAACCTTGAATTCTCTAGTTAAGTGCCTTTTCAAGAGCTTTTTCATGGTAAGTTTGGGAAGAAAGAAACAATGGAACTTTTAGCAATAAACATATTTATTAATTTTTTGTAAATGTATGTTTATGGTCTCAACTTTTAGTGCCCTACACAAATACTTTTTTGCAACTAAAATTTGGGGTGTATTCTTGATTCCTCTTTGAGGTCTTTTTCAGCCCCTTGGCCTTGAGGTTGTTCTTCCCTCTCTTCCTCATTTTAATGAAAGTTTCTGTGGGGTAATTTCTTTCTGCTTGATCCATCTTTTGTACATCTATATTGCTACAATCTTCTCTTTTACATCTATTTCATATTATCAATGAAATGGTTTCTCGTTTCCTATCCAAAAAAGAAAAAAAAATGTTTCTGTTGGGTCTTGTGGATAAATTTTCAGTTTTTAAAACTGGGATGGAACTTGGAAGAAAGATTCTTTTTTGGAAGAATCCTCGGATAAGATGTTAGCTTGTTAAGTTGCAATTTTGAACCTTATTTGGTTCAGCAGAAACTTTAATGGTTTTTGAGTCCTGGGACGTGAAAACTTGATCTTGACGAATTTTGGCTGGGAGAAATCTTTGGCAGGAAGAATTTGAGGAGTTTGGAGGTTTATTGGAGTTATCACAAGGTATCTCTCTTTCATCTAGAGTTGATAAAGGAATATGGATCATTACTACTCGCTCTTTTTCAGGCAACACAATGGTAAAAGCAAGATATAATTTCCCAAAAGTTAATGAGGCATGGCTAAAAGCTGTTTGAAATCAGAAAGTCCAAGAAAAGTTAACATTTTAGCTTGGTTGGTCTTGGTTCATTTGGAGGGCTTAAATACAACCGTACAAAAGAAACATCTTTGTTCTAATTCAGAGGAAAGCCAAGAGCATTCCTTTTTCCAAGTATCCTTAACTGTAAGTGTTTTGAACAAATTTTCAGGCTCTTGACATTTCTTGGGTTTTTGACAAAAGGCAAAGGACAGTATTTTTTAGCTTCTTGGTGGAATAAAATTTGAATGGAAAGCCAAGCTTTTAGTATTACTTAGGGTATTTGGAACAAGAGAGATCAAAGAATCCTTGAAGAAGAATCTTTGGAGTGAAAGAAAGGGAAAGGGTACATCTAGTCATAAGTCACGCATCTGTGCCACTTCAAGTTCTTTTTGCAATCATTCTTATTAGGTTAAAATATCATTTTAGTCCCTATACTTTGATGGTTGTTTCGTTTTAGTCCCTGTACTTTGTAATGTCCAATTTTGGTCCTTTTTACTTTTAATAAAGCTAAAAAATGGTCCCTACCTATTAAATTTGACTTAACAATTAACAATTAGTTGTGTTGGAAAAAAAAAAGTGAAATCGGATAGAGAATTACATAACAATTAAAAATCAAATTTTATTTATTTTTTCATTTTTAATCTCTTTTTCCTCTTCATTTTCCCTTGTTTTTTTTTGCCACTTCCATCTTCCTTGCTCAAATGGGTTTCGCCTGCCTTGCTCTTGACCTCGAAGGCCACGACAGATCTCATGGCCTCAAGGCCTTCGTTCCCAATGTTTACCCCACCACGTAATCCTTAGCACTTCTTTAGGTTTCAATTTACCAATTCTCCAATCCCTAGAATTCACAAACAACTCAAATTCCTCATCGGAGCCATCACTGGTCCGAATCTCCCGAACTACTCCCATAAACCTCTCTTTCTTTGCCACTTTTCCTTCCTGCAGACTCTACCTCAGTCACTGCCACTCTCACGGCGGCGCAAAAATGTCCACCATGGCTGCCGAAAGCTACGTCGCGGCATTGGTCGAAGTCGCGGCGTCGAACAACATGTTGGACGCCACAAGCAGCGACGTGGAGAAGATCGAGAGCATGTTTACGAATTCGCAGGTGTTCGACTTTTTTGCCAATCCGATGATTAGCATCAAGAAGAAACTGGCGGCGGTGGATAAGATTGCTTCGTCGTCGTCTTTACAGCCGCATTTGGCGGATTTCTTGAAGATCCTAGTGGACGCAAACAGTGTTTTTAAATGCCCAAGGCGCACTAAGGCGCAATGGCCCTCTGGAGCCTAGGCGCAAGGTGTCTTGGGCATGCTTGTCCAGGGCGTATTTGTCTATGGCCGCATGCCCAAAACCATCCTCAACCATGTCATATGTATGTCTTACTATTAATTTATCAAGTTGCTTTGTTGTATGTTGTGTTTTTATTTTTCTTGCGACGAGGTAGCACTTCCAGCGTGCAAGCCTGCCAGTCTAGTTTTTGCTTAGAATGTACTATAGGGGGAACACACCTGTCATCCCCCGACCAAGTATTGTTGTACTCTTTGCAATCAAAGCTTTTCCTTGCAATTGTCAGTCTTCAATGCTTTCTTTAAAGATGTTTTCAATGTTATTTCTCTCTCCCGTTTTATAAAACCATTTTCTCTTGAAACGGGCGGGGAGGCTAGACCCTATAGCGAGATTGTCCGCGATTTCCGGAATTGTACGGCTGACTTGCTCGCCGGGTTAGAGCAAGTGCCGCACAATCGCTCGTCTCGTGTTTGAAAAGTTGCGATTGTGACAAGTGGTATCAGAGCTTTGTTAGCTCCTCGGCTGGAAAATACCGCAATCATGTCGGCAGCGAAACAACTAAGTAAGTCGCAGTCTGAACGACTTACTGAGATAGAAGAACAGTGGCTGTATTTGAGGGAAGTGCCCGATGAGGTGAGATTCATTCAAGCCCGACTAGATGGGTTGGATGAAAAGGTGATGGAAATTGATGCACTGAATACTCGCATCGATGGGCTGCCGATAAACGACCTGACGCAGAGGGTCGATTCTCTAGAACACAGAGCTACTCGTCCCAGCAGTTTTGAACGTGGGGATAGCTCCACTAGCTCTGTCGCACACATGGAAGAACGTGTCGAAGAGCTAGATAGTTCTCAAAAGATCATGTTGAAGCTATTTAACGACCTAACTGATGATTTTAGGGTAACGATTGAAGCCATCAAAACTGAGATGGCAGAAATGAAGACTCAGGTTAATTTGACGATGCGGGCCGTAGGGAACCACTCCCTAATCAAGCATGTGCCCAACCTAACAAGTTCAAGATCCCGGAGCCCAAGGCTTTTAGTGGGAACCGCGATGCCAAGGAACTTGAAAACTTCATCTTTGACATGGAACAATATTTTAAGGCAAGTGGGACCGTCTCGGAGGAGACTAAGGTTACTCTGGCCTCTATGCACCTTTCAGACGATGCAAAATTATGGTGGAGATCCAAGGTTAATGATATTCATGATGGTCGATGCACCATCGACACCTGGGGAGATTTCAAGAAAGAATTGAGAGCTCAATTCTTCCCAGAGAATGTGGAGTTCATTGCAAGAAGGAAGTTGAGAGAACTCAGACACACAGGAACCATTCGGGAATATGTGAAACAATTTTCAGCTGTTATGTTGGACATTAGAGACATGTCCGAGAAGGACAAAGTATTTTGCTTTGTTGAAGGGCTAAAGCCATGGGCTAGAACTAAACTATACGAACAGAAGGTCCAAGACCTCGCTTCTGCCTTGTCTGCTGCCGAAAGACTGTTAGACTACAGCGGCGAACAAACCCCCCAAAGAAAATCTGTCCCCTCACCGAACTCGGGGAGTAAGGCCCCCAAGCCAAACCCTCCAAAGAGCTTCGGCTTTGACAAGAAGCCTCAAACCACAAGCGCAGGTCCCGCTCGAGGTCCCTACCAGTCAAACCCAAACCAATCAAGACCCATCGCTTGCTTTTTGTGTAAGGGTCCCCATCGAGTAGCCGAATGTCCACATCGAGGGGCCTTGACAGCGCTACAAGCCTCAGTACAATACAGTAATGAATCGGAAGCAGAAATTGAGATGGAGAAAGAGGAAGATGGGGAAACTCCCCGAATGGGGGCATTGAAATTCTTGTCAGCTATCCAGAAGAAAACATCCAGTCAAAAGGATGCCACGGAAAGGGGACTTATGTTTGTCGATGCAGTCATCAACTCCAGACCAGCTAAAGGCACCATGGTAGACTCAGGTGCGACCCACAACTTCATCTCTGAACAAGAAGCACGTCGTCTAGAGTTGAGAGTGGAAAAAGACACAGGCAAGATGAAAGCAGTCAACTCAGAAGCTTTACCAATTGTCGGGTAGCCAAAAGAGTACCTTTAAAGTTGGCTGAATGGTCTGGGAACGTTGATTTTGTTATTGTACGCATGGATGACTTCGATGTCGTACTCGGAATGGAGTTCCTCCTGGAACATAAGGTCATTCCGATGCCCTTGGCCAAGTGCCTGATTGTTACGAGCAGTACTCCCACTGTAGTCACGGCTAACATAAAACAACCTAGTGGGGTGAGGATGATATCTGCCCTACAACTGAAGAAAGGTCTCAGCCGAGAAGAGCCCACCTTCATGGCTATCCCGGTCGTGGAGGAGTCCATGGAAAAGAAGATCGTTCCGCTGGAAATCCAAGAAGTTTTGAGTGAATATACGGATGTAATGCCGCAAAATCTTCCAAAAGCTCTACCCCCTCGACGAGGGATTGACCACGAAATTGAACTTATCCCCGGAGCCAAACCTCCTGCGAAGAACGCATATCGAATGGCTCCACCTGAGTTGGCTGAACTCAGGAAACAATTAGATGAACTGTTGAATGCGGGTTTATCCGCCCCGCGAAGGCGCCCTATGGAGCCCCTGTGTTATTTCAGAAGAAGAAAGATGGGACGTTACGACTGTGCATCGATTATAGGGCTCTAAACAAAGTTACGGTTCGCAATAAGTATCCTCTGCCGATCATATCTGACTTGTTTGACCAGTTGAATGGAGCCCGATACTTCACAAAGCTCGACCTCCGATCAGGATACTATCAAGTGCGTATAGCCCAAGGGGATGAGCCAAAGACTACTTGTGTGACTAGATACGGGGCCTTTGAATTCCTCGTAATGCCGTTCGGCCTTACCAACGCCCCTGCTACATTCTGTACTTTGATGAACCAAGTATTTCATGAATACCTAGATCAGTTGTGGTGGTGTACATCGATGACATTGTCGTTTATAGCCCCACCTTGGAGGAACACCAGGTTCATCTTCGATTAGTTTTTGAAAAATTACGGCAAAATCAGTTATATGTGAAGAAGGAGAAGTGTGCCTTTGCTCAGGAACGGATCAACTTCCTGGGACATGTAATCGAATACGGAAAGATCGGAATGGATGATGAGAAATACGAGTGATCGAGGAGTGGAAAGCCCCCACTTCTGTGACAGAATTGCGATCCTTCTTAGGATTGGCAAATTATTATCGTCGTTTTGTTGAAGGATTCTCAAGGAGGGCTGCTCCATTGACCGAGTTATTGAAGAAGGGAACGACTTGGCAATGGTCAGAAGAATGCCAGTCTGCCTTTGACGAGTTAAAGGCAACCATGACGAGGGGTCCTGTCCTCGGATTAATTGATGTGACAAAACCGTTTGAAGTTGAGACAGATGCTTCAGACTATGCTCTCGGGGGCGTCCTCCTTCAAGAAGGTCACCCCGTGGCCTATGAGAGTCGAAAGTTCAATAATGCAGAAAGGAGATATACCGTCTCCGAGAAAGAGATGCTTGCCGTAGTCCATTGTTTGAGGACGTGGAGGCAATACCTACTGGGATCATGCTTTGTCGTGAAGACCGACAATAGCGCAATATGCCATTTCTTCAGCCAGCCAAAGTTAACTTCCAAGCAGGCACGGTGGCAAGAATTCTTGGCAGAGTTTAACTTTAAATTCGAGCACAAGACAGGAAAGAGCAATCAGGCTGCCGACGCCCTGAGTCGGAAAGGCGAACACGCGGCCTGTGCATGTTAGCCCATCTTCACTCGAGCAAGATTGATGGTTCAATGCGGGACATTATCGGAGAATACCTTCAGAAAGACCCTTCTGCCCAAACCGTCATGGCCTTAGCTAGAGCCGGCAAGACCCGACAGTTCTGGATTGAAGGGGACTTATTGTTGACGAAAGGGAATCGATTATACGTTCCTAGAGCAGGAGACCTAAGGAAGAAGCTGCTACATGAATGCCATGACACCTTATGGGCAGGCCACCCGGGGTGGCAAAGAACGTATGCGTTGTTGAAAAAGGGCTACTTCTGGCCGAAGATGCGAGACGACGTCATGCAGTACACCAAGACTTGCCTCATCTGCCAGCAAGACAAGGTCGAGAGAACGAAAATCTCTGGGCTCCTCGAACCACTACCAGTCCCTACCAGGCCATGGGAAAGTGTATCCATGGATTTCATTACTCATCTCCCAAAGGTCGGCAATCATGAGCCATTTTGGTCATCATCGATCGGTTCTCAAAATATGCCACCTTCATTCCAACTCCCAAACATGTTCAGCTGAATTGACGGCCCACTTATTCTTCAAGAACCTGGTGAAATTGTGGGGCGTCCCGACAAGCATTGTTAGCGACAGGGATGGTAGGTTCATTGGTACATTTTGGACCGAATTGTTCTCCTTCCTAGGGACAAGCCTGAACATATCTTCGAGCTATCACCCCCAGACTGATGGCCAAACGGAAAGATTTAATTGTCTGCTCGAAGAATATCTACGCCACTTCGTTGACGCGCGACAGAAAAATTGGGTCCAATTGTTAGATGTGGCTCAGTTTTGTTTCAACTGTCAGACAAGTTCGTCAACAGGGAAGAGTCCCTTTGAAATCGTAAGTGGAAGGCAACCGTGTTACCTCATATTCTCGATCATCCTTACGCAGGAAAAAACCCTCAAGCCCACAACTTCACGAAAGAGTGGAAGCAGACCACCGACATCGCACGTGCTTACTTGGAGAAAGCCTCCAAGCATATGAAGAAGTGGGCAGACAAGAAGCGTCGACCACTCGAGTTTCGAGCCGGAGATCGAGTTCTTGTAAAGTTGAGACCGGAACAGATCAGATTTCGAAGCCGCAAAGATCAACGGCTTGTCAGGAAATATGAGGGTCCCGTGGAGATTCTGAAGAAGATCGGAATGTTTCGTATAAGGTAGAGTTACCTACATGGATGAAAATCCACCCAGTAATTCATGTAAGTAACCTAAAACCTTATCATCCCGATCTGGATGACGACTGCCGCAACACCACAATCCGACCGGGGATAGACTTGAAGCAGAAGGAAGACAAAGAAGTTGAAGAGATCCTTGCTGATAGGATCAGAAAAGTTGGAACCCACACGGAGAGTTCTCGAGTTCCTTGTCAAATGGAAGAACCTCCCTGTGGAAGAAACAAGTTGGGAGCGTGCCGACGACTTGGATTCCTGGAAGCAGAAGATCGAAGAGTTCAAGCTCCGCCAGTCGACAGGGACGTCAACTGTTTAAGTGGGGGAGAATGTCTTGGGCATGCTTGTCCAGGGCGTATTTGCCTATGGCCGCATGCCCAAACCATCCTCAACCATGTCATATGTATGTCTTACTATTATTTATCAAGTTGCTTTGTTGTATGTTGTGTTTTTATTTTTCTTGCGACGAGGTAGCACTTCCAGCGTGCAAGCCTGCCAGTCTAGTTTTTGCTTAGAATGTACTATAGGGGGAACACACCTGTCATCCCCCGACCAAGTATTGTTGTACTCTTTGCAATCAAAGCTTTTCCTTGCAATTGTCAGTCTTCAATGCTTTCTTTAAAGATGTTTTCAATGTTATTTCTCTCTCCCGTTTTATAAAACCATTTTCTCTTGAAACGGGCGGGGAGGCTAGACCCTATAGCGAGATTGTCCGCGATTTCCGGAATTGTACGGCTGACTTGCTTGCCGGGTTAGAGCAAGTGCCGCACAATCGCTCGTCTCGTGTTTGAAAAGTTGCGATTGTGACACAAGGCGCACAAAAAGGCGCGGGCTTTTTTTTTGTTAAGCGCACTATATATAAAAATATTACATTAAAAAGAGAAAGCATAGTTGAAGTGGAAATATGGAAAAAGAGACCCCAAACACAAGAAAGTTTGCATTTAGGCTTAGTAAACTTGATTCTTTTAGTTAATAAAGAAGGAAAATCCTTAATTATTACAATTTTTTAAAAATAATGAAAAAGCCCCAAGGCTCAGGGCTTTGAGCCTTGGGGCTTCACAAAAGGCGCGCGCCTGAGGTGCACCTTATTTTATGAGCCTCGCCTTTCCAAAGCGAGGCGCTAGACTAGCGCCTTAAGCCTAGGCGCGCGCCTGAGAGGGCTTTTTAAAACACTTTACGCAAAGAGGATCAACATCCCGAAGGACATCGTAACCGAGTTTGAATTAGTTTACAGCAAGATTACAAACACAAAGCTTGCTGAGGTGAGCTTGGTTGTGCGGTTGGGTTTGACGGTACTGTTCTCGCACCCATGTGCAAAATCTATGATAATGTGAAACTCCATTGGCCGATTCGTCAATGTCTTACGACAGTTGCGAAATTTCTTTCCACTTTGGTAGTTGTTCCAACTGTGTATCTGCTGGACAAATCAGTCCAGGTGGAAGAGAAGAAGATTGTGGCGGAGATGAATCCAATGAGGGATAGGGGAAAACCCAGATTAAGGAGTGTCATGGAGCTTCTTAGAGTGACAGAGCATTTGATTTTTATTATCGGTGGCTTGGAGAAAAAAAAGGGATGGGATGAGAGGAAAGAGAAAGAAGATGAAAGAATTTTTTTTTTTAACTGTTGACTTTTCTATCCTATTTTACATTTTATATTATTTCTTTTGCCAACTCAGCTGATTTTTTAAGTCCAATTTAATGGGCAGGGACTATTTTTAAACTTGACCAAAATTGGACTTTTGAAAGTACAGGGACCTAAATGGAACAACCATCAAAATACAGGGACCAAAATGATATTTTAACCTTCTTATTATGTGTGTGTGTGTTTTTTCTTCAAAAAAAAGAACAAGGAACCTGGCATTGAGCTAATCTTTTGGCTGGAAGGAGATAATTTTGGAGGATAGATGAATATTTGGTTCTTAATTTATTTCTTAGAGCTCTAACTGTGTGTGCTTCCTAAACTTTTTGTAGTCATAAGGACTTGTCTGTTTATGCTAGTCTGTGAAATAGGAAATTTTTATCCAGTTATGCTTTAAGAGTATTATGTTTCTGTTTCATTTATTATCTTTTCTTTATATTCAATACATATTGATCTATCCTCGTCTATAGGTAAGATCAAACTTAGAATCCCTGGATGGGATTGTTCCTCCTACACATGGCTTTATGATCAGCAGCACAAGTGTTAAAAATGTGTGGTTATCAATGGAACATCAGGCGATTTTGTGGTGTAATCAATTAGTTATACAGGCGAGTGAATTTTTTATTCAAGTTTGAAAGAATATAAGCTGTCTTTAAATTGTTCTGAAAGTTCTCTTTCTTGTCTAGGTGTCACACACCCTTCTTAGTTTGGTAGACTCTAGTACAGGCCAACCATTTTCAGCCACGCGAAAAAGACTCACTATATTGACAAGAATGCTTCATAGTGGAATACCACAGAGTTTCAATTGGAGGACCCAATCACACACTTCTCAACAAATTGCTCATTTTCCTGCTAAAAACGTTGAAGATGCATCTGGTAGTTTGTTATATTGTTTTTTTGTTTGCACATTGATGTTGCTGCTTGTCTTTCCTTATAACATTCTATTCCAATGCATGGATCAATTATTAGGATCAAATTATTAGTTATTTCATGTATCAAAATAGTGTTTGGGAAAAAGGAAACAAGTTCACTTTCCTTTATCTTCAATTCATGGATCTAAGTAGTAGAGCTCTATACTTTTGCATGCAAGAGGTTTTTTCTTGGTCTTTTCTATAACAATTTTTTGTTCTCTTGCATAGGATCGGTGGTTATAAATTAGAAGACAGAATCAGGATCAATGTTTCATGAATTTATTAGCTTTCCTTTGAAGTTTCAATATTCAAAAAAGTTGTCTAATACAACCTCTGTATTTAGAAGAATGATAGCAATAATGATATATTGCAGGATCTGTGGTTCTATCTCCAGATGCTTGTCCAAAAAACGTCCATTGGAGTGATGATGGCCTAGAAAGGGACCTGTATATTCAGACGAGTACTGTCACTGTTTTAGCCATGGATGGTCGCAGGCGGTGGTTGGACTTGGAGAAACTGGTTAGCTTCAGTAATAGTTACATCTGCAATGTTGAGAATTTTGATTCAACGTGTTATTATTTCGTTTCTCGCATGACATCGTAAATTTCCTGATGTGAGGTCAGTCCTACAAGGCCTTAGTTTTATTTTACAAAAAAAGAAAGAAAAAAAAGAGGAAACAAAGCTTTCCATCGATAAAATGAAAAGAGACTAACGATCAAATTACAATAAAACAAAATATACAAGGCCTTAGTTACTAAACCCTTATAAGAGTAAATTTCATACATCAAAATTAGTTTCTAAAAAAAAACGGAAAAAAAAAATGATGAAGCATTGGGATGTATTTTAACTTTATTTTGAGGCTTTCCCCCCTTCTAAATCTCATCTAATTTGACACTAATTTGCCAATTTTCCCTCCCATTAGTTTGACGATATTTATTTTTGGTTTTACATCATTCCTTGGGTCAGGTTCTAACCTTTTGTTCTCTGTAGGGGTCAAGTAGCAAAAGCCACTTTATATTTGTAACAAACCTGCTACCATGTTCTGGGGTCAGGCTTCATCTTTGGCCTGAAAAGGGAAAGTCTGCCGGCTTACCTTTAAGTAAAAGGGTTCTTGAAGTGACCTCAAAGATGGTGCAAATTCCTTCAGGACCTGCACCGAGACAGGTATTAGTTTTGTTTATACAGTGGATCTTTCTCTTCTTTGACATCTTTATACTCGTGGCCATGGGCTAGTCTAGGATTTTATTCTTTCATTGATCTGTGCTATGCATATTAGATTGAACCTGGGAGTCAGACAGAACAAGCTCCTCCTTCTGCTGTACTAATGTTGGGACCTAAGGATATGCATGGCTTCAAATTTCTTACAATTTCAGTTGCACCTCGACCGGTATTGATCTTTACTCAGTCATTTAGATTTATCCTTTCTACTTCCATAAAAAGAATAGACATTTAGTCTTATAAAAAAAGAATAGTCTTTAAGGGCTGGTTTTATAGGCAATCCAGGTTTTATTTTATGTTTTCAGATTGACTGAATTCAACAAATATGTGTTTGGAAGACAATACAGATTCTGTTTCTAAAAACTGTTTTTGGATTTTGTGATCTAAACAGTGCAAATTCTTAAAATAACATTTTTATTTTTTCATTATATCCAAATTTTGAAGTTTAAATTTTAAAATGTAGAATTATAATAAAGATAAAAACGTTTAGAAATGTAGTATGTCATGTTCTAAACTCAATTCATTTTTTTTAAAGTAAAATATTTATCAATGTATTATAAATTATATAATATTACAAAATAATAATTATACCACTTTTTTTAACATAAAACATATTTATAAATAAATTAATAATACTTTATTGACAACTAATATTTAGTGGGTAACAACACCTAGTTTTATGATTTATAAGTATAGTATCAAACACATTTTAATCAATTGTTTAAACTAAAATCAAATTGCTGAATCTGCTACCAAACACATATCTGAAAATATGAAATACAACTCTGTTTTCATTTAATTCCTTGTTTTCAAATTTTTGTTTTTAGATTCCCTACTAAATAGGCTAGATTTTCCCTCTCTACTACAATAAGTTTCTGAAGTGGTTTTTTTCACCTGATTTCTTTTTTCATTCTTGTAGATTTAGGTTGGAATGCTTACAACCTAAAAAAGTTGGTTTATTCTCTGAATAATTTTATAGCGTGTGAATTGTACTTTTCTTTTTGTAAATAAGCAATCAGCTTATTTTATTTTAAATGAGCAATGTGTAAAAATTAGTGTGCATGTATTGTAACTTCTTTTGATGCTCAGACTGTTTCAGGCAGACCTCCACCTGCAGTTTCCATGGCAGTTGGGCAATTCTATAATCCTGATGCAGGGAGGGTGAAAATCTCACCTTGGTCGATGCTTCTTTCCAAGTACTATAATGATGTAAATACCTCTTGAAAGTGCTTTCCTTAAGTGCTCCAATCACTCAGTATCAAATTGATGACTAGACTATTTTAAAATTAATTGTGGTGTAGGACATATTTGTGAAGGAGGATCATTCTCTGGTGTTGAATTTATCATTCCCCATTAGCTTAGGACTTCTTCCAGTTACCTTGCAACTTCAAACAACTGGGTGTGGAATTAAGAGTTCTGGATTTTCAGATGATCAAGCCAGTGATATCGAAAACAATAGTAAGTTCAATACTTTATTGCGTATATTTAATGACTTGTGTCATATCTTTTACGTATCTATGTTATCTATAATGTAACTTGCAATTCATAAATTTATATTCTAGACATGCATTTCTTCATTTCCTTCCATTTTTTTGACATGTACATCTTTCTATAGCTCTTATATTCTCTCCTCTTTGGATCAATTGGAGAAATCTTTTGTAGCTCATTTGGTTCAGACTTTTGCCCTTTTGTAAATTTATGCATCAATAAAATATGTTTCTTATCAATTTTTTTTTTTTTTTAAACATGAGATGGGACTTTTTCTGTTTGAAGAGGCAGCAGTCAGGAAGCCTTCTTGTTCCTTCTGCTTGATGGTCTGGTCTTGCATTTATAATAGACTATATAGGCTTAATTCGAGGTTTCAAAGTTCACCCATCTCATATGTTACGTACATCCTATAATGCCTGTCAGATGTCAAGCCATCCAAACTTCCTATGCATCAATTAACACGTATATTTTTTGTCTATCAGAATAGCTCAACTGATAAAATCTAATTGGTTTAAGGAGCCTCTCATAGGCTCCAATCCCCCAACCCCAAATCCAGCTCCATATATGTACATTTCATCTATTTCGCTGCTCTTCCTTCTTTTATGACCTCCCCACCAGCTGATTGCTCCTCCTTGAGATTTTTCATTATCATTTCTGCTTGTTGTCAATTAGCATTGTAACACTAACTATCCCATAAATCATAGTTATTGCTAAATGTTATGACATCCATTTTTACGGAGGTTGAAAGAATTATAATAGTCTTTTTAGCAGATCGATGGAGTTTGTTTGGGAAGCTGTGTTCCTCTTCCTCATGGATTGCTTTACATGTCTTTTTTGTAACTATGAGTCCTAATGACCTTTCTATAATTATTGACAGTTGGAGGTCCTCACTCATTTGGCTTTTGCCTGCTCTAGCCTTATACATTTCATTTGAAAGAAAAAAACAGTTTCCCAAGTGTTTCCAGCACTCTTGATTGTAAAAGTGGACATAATATGAAAAGAAAATGAGGGGAGGAAACTGACATTCATTTGAAAGATCTCTTATTATTCCTCAATATGCTGTGTTAATAGTACAAATTTCATGGATATACACTTCATATTCATATCAGCGAACATTGAGGAGCACAAGTTTCCTAACTATGTTTAGGGTTTAAACTTCGGCAGTGCTCATGTTGTCATGGCTGCAAACTTCTGTTAGGTGTTTTATTTCACTATGAAGTGTAAGCTTAGAATGTTTATGGTTTATCTACTAAGTACCAACCATTTTTATGTTCCTTTGTGACCCATCATGGACTTGTGAGAGGAACTCCCTACTGTTGAGAGTTGGGACGGAGCTTAAATTACATTTTCATGTAATTATTCATCCACTCTGTTTCGCTTTCTTGGTAATCCAGGGCTATGCAGACTGCGTTGTTTTCCCCCTGTAGCACTCGCTTGGGATGATATATCTGGTCTTCATATTTACCCAAATCTTCAGAGTGAGACAATTCTTGTTGATTCCTCACCAGCACTCTGGAGTTCTAGTGCAGGATCTGAGAAAACAACCGTTCTATTGTTGGTATGAAGTTTCTTCCAGAATTCTTCTTTTATTTGTCCATCTGTAACAAAAATTAGAAGTGTTGATCTTGTTAACTCTTTTCATCTCTACAGGTAGATCCTCACTGTTCATACAAAACAAGCATTGTTGTCTCTCTCAGTGCAGCTGCCGGCAGATTTTTGCTTTTATATAATTCACAGGTAACAGGCTTATTAATACCCTAAATATGTACTTGCTTATTTCTTTAGCCACTAAATGTTTCACATTATTCCCTGGTGAAAGAAGAGTCATGCGTATATTTATTTTACTTTTATGCTTCATTTTTTTTTCTTTGGATAAAAAACCAAACTCTGATTGAGAAAGATGAAATAATATACAAAGAGGGAAATGAGCCCAAAAGTCTTAAAGAACCGGTAGAGCTAGAAGAATCATAACCCCAAAGCAAGGGGTTCAAACCCTCCTGTGTCTCCTACAAAGAACACACTATTGAGGTCGTAACACCATGGAGGAAATCCTCTGGATATTTTTTTTTTGGTAAAAGAAATATTTATTAATGAAGCGAGGAGAACCCCAATAAATGAATAGTTACATAAGTGAAAGCCAATTACTGACTAAAAATGATAAACTGAAGTGACTAAATGATTGTTTTTACACCAAAAGAAAGCAATAGAGAGAACATGTTCCATAAAACGAGGAGATGAGAAAAAAGCGTCATGAAAAAGACGTCGTTTCGTTCGTTCCATAAGCTCCACAAGAAAGCATGGACAATAGCCAACCAAACGATCTTTTTTGTTCCACCAAAGGGATGACCCACCAATAAGGATGCCAAAACTGAAATCAGGCTCACTCCATAGAATAAGAATGCCCCCAGGATTATGCTGTTGTTTCATTAGTTTGTCAAGGAGCCCTCCCGAATCGCCAAGGTGGCTGATTTGTCATAGTTGATCGATGAATAAAGGCCTTGAATCTCTCTTTGGAGTTTGGTTTTTTTTCCTGTTGCTTTTGTTGGTTTTTTTATTTTTGGAGGTGGATGGGAAGATGGAATGGTCATAACACACAAACCATGGTTTGATAAGAGAGTTGCTAAATCATTTAGGTTGAATGGCAGGTTTGTTGAGGAGGTCGGGTGAGCTTGGTGAATAGGATAAGAGGAAAGGGGAGTGGTCGAGTTGTCGGGTGAAGGGTCTTGTCTAGGGCTGATGTCGGGTGGGAGAGGGGGAAGGGTGCATAAAGGTAGATTGTGTTCTTCGACCGGCTCATCATCAAAGACAGTCACATCCAAAGGATGGGGGCTAGAGAGGTATCCTTCGGTATCCGAACCAGTGAAAGGAAGATTTTTTTTATTTGTTGATGTGGAAAAAGATGTGCCAGCATGGAGAGAAGTGGGTCTCTCTCGAAAAGGGATAGTGGAGAGAGAGGGTTGTGAGGACGAGGGGGAAGCATTAATGTGGGGGTTGCTGATTTGGTTTTGTGAGATTGTGAAAATGGTTGGGTCACTAGGATTGATGATGTGTGATGGTTCGGCTGGAAAATCTTCTGGATATGATGTTGAGTATTCACTCTCCCAAGCAAAAACTTGTTAGACAGAGAACTTTGTGCTTCATGTTTCATGGTTTATGATATTTCCTTCTCTCCTGCATTGGACAAATTCTCATATATACATTTACTCATGGAAAAGAGAGTAAAGATTAGAATTATGTGAAATCAAATGGAACTGTGTTTGGTTAAATTTTGGACGATGTTCTACTTGTTACATGCTCTTGTGAGCCGTGAGGTAACTATGCCAAAAGCTGATTGGAATGTTTTGTGCTTGTGTTCTGAAGGTTTTAACTGTTGCTTGCATAAATCAGTCCAAAGTGAAATCTTTTGATAAATCTAATTATGATATAGTTGTCAGATGTGTAATTGCAGTAAGCTAAGGTCGTAGATTCATTCGTCATGCTGTTATATTATTCAATTTATTACTACACTAGCAGATTTAATATTGAACTATCTCTCTAAACATTTGGTTACAAATACAATTTTACTAAGCCATTGAAATTATGAATGGATTGCACACTGATGTGGCCTTTTGAACCCAAAAATTACTTTTTTAAATTTTAATTTTATTTCGTTTAAAATTTAAATGTTGATAAACCCATTAAAACTCTTTATTTGAGTTTATAACTTCTATGGTATTAGATGGAAGACAACATTTGGAATCATTAAATTGATCCTGAAAGACTTTCGGATAGGATTATTGCAATTCGTTGAACATGTTTCCTTCCCTTAGATTGAGTCTATTCATTAACAATAAATTAGCTAAGGTATCGTTAAACCTCTTGAAGCATATAATTGTTTGTCTGTTTTTCCCCTACCTTTTCTATTTGACATGGTTTTGTGGTGACTCATCAAGTCTTTGCTAATTGCTAGCTGTCGAACGCCACTCTCGTGTCAGCTAGCTTAAATTATATATTCATTTATTTCTAAATATAACAACACTGAATGCCAATCTTGATTTTCTGTTGTTATGCTTTTCATATGCTACTCTTCAGGGGCGAATTTAGTATAGGCCCGGGGGCTCGAACCCCCCCTCAATTTTATGCTTTTTATATATATATATAAACTACGTAGTATCAATACCATTAGCTAGCCCAATGATAAATCTGTCTTCCAGACCCAAGTTCAAGCCCCACTCTTTACATTTGTTTTTTTAGATTATTTTTACTGAATTATAAAGCCTCCCGTCAACAAAATTTCTAGATCCGCCACTGCTACTCTTCTAGTATTCTTCCTCCCTTTTGAGTTTATGATATGCTTTTGAACCTTTCCTTTCTCTCGTTCTTTCACATGCATGCATTACATTTACCTTATATATTCCGAGTTACATTTAACGATCTTACGTTATGTACTGTTTTCATGCAGATAGTTGGTTTTTGTATTGTTGTTATTTTTTTTGCACTGATGCGGCAAGCACAAGCATGGAATCATGATTTTCCTGTACCCTCAATGCTGACAGCTGTAGAGTCCAACTTGAGAATACCATTCCCATTTTTTTATTTGGTCATTGTACCTATTTTACTATCTTTGTTCCTATCACTTTTAACTTCTCAACCGTTACCTCCTTTGGCTATCTTCACCACAGTCTCAGTGGTCTGTTATTCGCTTGCAAATGCTACTGTCATTACTGTGATTTTGGTATCCCAGCTGATTTTCTACGTGATGGCGGTTGTGCATGTTTTCATCAAGACAAGGTCAGATTTTTACTCCGTTGTACAACTCACAGAACTGGAATACTAAATGAATAGATGATATCTTAAGCATTTCCTGACAGAAGAAACTTCGTAACCAAATTACAATTAAGGGGGGAAGGTAGGCTATTGGAGTGTCAGTGTAGTAAACATATTGCTACCAAATAATCAGAGGGTTTAAGGTCATTGATCCATTCATCATGCTGGCGAGTATATTAGCCATCTTTCTGAATGCCTATTACTGTATGCTTATGTGCCTGAATGACCGCCTGACATGTTGCAGGTGGCAAGTGTGGGAAGGAAATGTCAGCTTTGTGCCGTTTGGTTGGTTTAGCAAACTATTTTCACGTTTTCAATCATTGAAGGTATGATTTTATCTGTGATAATAGATGCAGTTAATCATTTACACTTCATAGTACACTTGAACTAGATCTTCGCCAGACAAACCATACCCTGTTCAAATGTTTGTCATATGTATATATATATATATGAAGAAGCCACTCTCATTGAGAAAAAAATGAAAGAATACAAGGGTAATAAAAAACCAGCCCACAAAAAGGAGGAGAACCCTCTATAAAAGAGGACTCATTCCAACTATGCAAAGTAATACCTATAGAATAATTACAAAAAGCCTTCGAATAAAATGTTTGTCATCTTTATTTCAAGTCATGATGTGTTGTGTGCTTCACTTGAGTTGTCCGATAACTATAATGTGCATTTACCTTTACTCATGGTTGTGAACTAAAAATGAATTGAACAATCATTTTTGTGTGGGCTTTCAAGTTTTCTGATTCAGCCGTACTATGCCTGTTTGATGCAGTGAACCTTGAGTAAACAAGTGTTCCCAAGTGTATCCTAGATCTGTTTTCATAAGAAACTATACTGTCCATGACATGGACTACCATATATGTTAATAATTCTATCACATTAATACTTGAAAAGGAGCTTGTTTCCAAATTTATACTTTTCAGATTTAACGGGAGAATCTAATTCTGAGAAGCATCGACTTTGTTGTCCCTTATTGTCCATAAACTTAACTTGCTTCTGTTTCGATAGTATAAGGTTATGAGCTGTTGATTTCCAATTTGATCGATTATCTCACTCATTTTATAATAGGTTATAAGGGTGTTGGGAGTCAATCCGGTACTGGCTACTGCACTTTCTGCTATTACCTTGGCATGCTTTATTCATCCAGCTATGGGGTTGTTTTTGCTACTTGTTTTCCATGCTTTCTGTTGTCACAATGCCCTGTCCAGGTACTTGTACGTTGACCCTTCTCATCATTATTTTCTTCTCTTGGGGGAAACCTTTAAATGTCGTCTAAGCAAAGTAATGTTATTAATCTTGAAATGAATCAACAAATAGGAATATCAAGATTCCACCAAAAATTATTTGTTGAAAAACTACGACTCTTAAGGCTTTCTTTAACGAAATAAGAAGTAATTGGTGTCCGGGACTAAGATAAGGTTGTCAATCTCGTATGATACACACAACTCATGTATTACAAGTTGAAATGGAATGTAGGCTTAGTAGATCAGAGCGTGTGGTTGAATAAAAGATTTACTGGCATGTACATTTCTGATGGTTTAATAGAAGGAAACGCTCAAAAGTGATAAAGGGGTGGCAAACAATGAAAACAAAATGGGTTTGAAATGTAGGCTCTCTGCTTTGAGTCTATGAGATCAAAAGTTCTGGCAGCCGGTTTGAATAGTCCTTCCTTACAATACTTACAATCTTCGTGAAGACACTATTATTCTCATGTACTTGCCTGAGTTGAGATTTTCATTTTTTCCTATGCCGCTCCAAGTGTTGTTCCGTGTATTGTGTCAGTTTTTTGATAGTTACCTTTCGCAGCCATGTACGAAGCAAAAAATTACAAGGTGGAAATGGTTCTCAACAATCTGCATTTCCATTGCCCGATAAATTGAACTTGAAGGAGTCTATTGAAGATAACCTTTCCACCAGTCCTGGCTCTTCAAAAAGTTTTGGGGAAACACAATTGGAGATATTTCATCATTGTCATGGCATATTGATCTTGCATCTTGTGGCAGCAGTTATGTTTGCACCCTCACTTGTTGCTTGGTTGCAGGTATGATTATTAAAAAACAAATGGTTGCCTGCTGTTTCATAAGATATTCTTTTCGTCTAAAATGTTGACATAGTTCCTATTTGACATCATTTAGAAAAAGAAAAATACACCCCCCCCCCCCCCCCCCCCCAAAAAAAAAAAAAAAAAAAAAAAAAACTTATTTGTGGCTCCTTTTCTGTTTAATTGGGGAAAGAACAAACACCATTATTTGATATATTCAGCATGTTTTTCTAATTGCACAGTCAAGTTCCAGAGTTTACGGAGTTATCCTCCATTCCCCTCTCTAAAGATAAACAGCTCTGGTTTTTTCACCTTGCATTTAACATCTTTTGGGTTTTCACATTGCCTATTCTTTGGGGTTGCAGAGAATAGGGACAAATCAGAGTTTTCCATGGTTGCTGGATTCTTTTCTTTGCACTGGCGTTATCCTCCACGGTATCTGCAATTCAAAACCTGAGTTCAATTCCTATTTATTTTCCTTCTTTGGCCTATCACGGAGTGAGATCAGACTGGACTTCATCTATCTAGTTGCTGGATATTATACCTACATGTGTAGCCTGGCCTCGTCTCCATATAAAGTCTTTTATGCCATGGCCACCATAGGAGCCATTTCATTAGCCTTGAGGATTTTACAGAAGAGGACCAGGGAGAAGTTAGAGCCCCATTTCGGCGGTCGAAAGCACTCTCACAGACATTGAGAACAATGACAAACATCAGCCTGATTCAAGAACTGGCATTAGACCAGTTTCTCCCATTTTCTTGGTTCTCTAAAAAGGTTCAGATTTTTCATGGTTATTTTAGCCACAAAACTTGCCATAGATTACATGTAATTTCAAAATAGGGTGAGAATTAGATCTTAATGAGTCTTACAAGAGGCTGAGCCGTTTTTACCACATGGCCATCCCAGCTTTTATACTTCTTTTAAAAACACATTTAGTTGTATTTTGTTCTGACATCAATTTGGAGAGAGTTTGGTTTGTGTTGCGGCTTGGCAGGTTAGCTAATTCGTTCGTGTATTGTAGAACATTAACAAAGCTGATTATGGAAAATGAGGTACGCGATTTCTTGTGTTTCAAAAAATTGCATTGATTTGTAGTTTTACCATATACGTAATGGAAAATTCTTTGGTGCATCTCAGGCAACACCTCTCTTTGTGCATCCCACCAAATTGTCCGATCATAATTTGTCATATAGCAAACTCTTCTCATAATTTGCTACATGGCAAACTCTTCTTTATGTGTGTGATGAACGTAAGATGCATAAAGATAGATTCATCTTGAGATGCATCCAAGTATTGCTCGTTTGTAAATGTATGTATATGTGATTTGTCAAGTTAATGATCTTTTTCTTTCCTACGTAGCAAATACATATACCACAATATGTCCTTAGATCAATGTTTTAATGTCTTAACAAATTGAGTTATGTTTAAGTTGTCAAAATGCATTTGCCAAAAGAAGAACGAGGATGAAGGTTGGCTGTAATGTGCAAAGAAAATTGTTTACATTTATTTTTAATTTAACCTATTGATAATTATTGCACTTGAATTTCTATTTAAAACACGTCTGTTTAATTATAATGCCCTGAACTTTCTCTCTCTGATTGATAGAATGAGATACGGCGGCGCCACATATATATATATAAAGTGGCTCTGTTTGTTATGTTGTCATTTTCAGTTTCTCTTTCTTCTATCATTGTCTCAATTGTCGGTCCTCCTAAAAAATCCCTTCTTCTTGAGAAAAATCTGTGTGTTGGAACAAAAAGGGTTGAAAATAGATTAAATGATGAAAGGGATAAAATATATATGTCGTATTAAGGTTAAAAATTAGATAGACTGAATTGATTGTGATTATATAATTGATTACCAAATTGACTGTACTAATCTGGTTTAACAAAATAAATCCAAAACGAACCAATTGGTAATTATTCAATTTTTTAAATTTACTTTTGATTTTGGTTTTTATATTTTCAACTTTAATTCTTTTTAGTCCATGCATTTCTAAGTTCTATCAAACGAAGGATCATTTGGACCCCTTAAGAATGAAATAAAAATAAAAATGAAGAGACTAAAAATATCATTTTTTAGAAGTACACGGATTAAATGGACATTTTGAAAATTTAGGGACTAAAAAATAAATAAAAGGTGAAAGTACAAAGATTAAAATCATCATTTTGAAAGTAAATAGATCAATGAAAGTAAAAAAAAAAAAAACTAATATTGAATTCACGAGATTAGTTGAATCCATGTGCATAATTGTTTGAAAGGACGTATTATTCTATTAAATGAAGAATGACCATAGGTTGCAAGGACTATGAGTGATAAATGACAATTGCATGGGCAACATAAAAAAAAGTATCAATTTAGTTGCAGAATTTAATTATCAATTAATGTCCGACAGTTGATAATATCATTCAGCGAAAGGAAAGAAAATAGTGATATGTTCTATAATTACATATTAACCAAAAGTTGAGTTGATATCATATAAGATTTTTACTACTGTCATATCTAATAGATAACACAAATGAAAATAGAGAGTTTAGATGTTAAAAATTTTAAAAAGAAAAAAGAAAAAAGAAAAAAGTAAAATTATAATTTTATTTTTTTCATTTATTTCACACGACTTATGAAAAATTATTTTGTATCTCTAAACTTTTAAAATTAAATCCATTTAGACCCATGTTTGTAATTTAATTATTTGTACTCAGTTTCATTTAATACCAACTCAAAATAAGTTAAATAAATTAGTTTTCTCCCCAAATCTTGCCAAAGTAGCCCAAAAATGTATTATGTAATTCTTCCTAAAATGGTAAAAAAATATAGACTTCAGGCGAAAAAAATGAAAAATCACTCATATTTATCAAAAATCACTACTATCTATTTAATTCCTACATTTATATCTAATTTTACGTTATTCTATGCATTCAATAAGTATCGTATTTTATAAGTTTATTATTGAAAAAATGTTTAAACATAAAGACCAATTATATGTTTTTTCTAAAAAATTTGGAATCAATTGAAAAAGAATGTACTGGTCTACTGGAGAATAATTAATCATATTTTAGGCTGAAACAATAAATCTATTCGAAGTGACTCATTTTATACCATAAAAACATTAGAGATGAAAAAATATCTTTATGTAAAATCAATTGATAAAAATAAAATATCCTAAAAGTTGATAATTCAATTTAAATTGGAAAAAAAAATTGTATGGAGCCGTAAATATTGAGAGAAGCCAATTAAAATAGATCATTTCGCAGCTCACAGCTAGCAATAATCGAGTCCACCGACAACTACAAGCATTTGGTTCGAAGCTACCGACAATTTCCGGTGTCTCTCAGTACAGCCTGTTAACAGCAGAACCAATATATTCTCCATTTTTTCTTGTAATTAAATTATTTCCTATCCTTCCACCTCGACAGCAACTGTTCAACTAAACCCTCCACGTGTAACGATTTCAATGGTTACACTCTCAAAAGTCAACTAACGACTTAAAATTTACCGCTCTCCGCCCAATAAACACTCGACACGTCATCAACTATAAAAGTATCCAAAAAGCCCGTGGCTTACTGAGCCGAGTCGAGCCGGTTAGAGCACAATGGAAACCAGTCGATCCGGTAGTAAGTAAAGAGACAAAGAGACGGAAAAAAATAATAAAAAAATAAAATTTGAAAAAGACAAAAAAGGGAAATATAAAATATTTAAGAGACAGATACAGAGAGAGAGAGAGAGAGAGAGAGAGAGAGCAGCTGGTTTAGAGTAAAGTTCGATGGAGATGGCGTACTGAGTGGGGGAAGATTTGAGGAGAAAAAAAAATCGATTTCTTCTTATTTGGGTCTTCCAATTCACTTCCGATCTGCTTCTGGTTCGGAATCTGAAGAAATTCCGACAAGATGGAAGCAAATGCGGGATTGGTGGCTGGATCTTACAAGAGGAATGAGCTTGTTCGGATTCGCCACGATTCCGATAGTGGGGTTAGTCTTCATCGACATTCAATTCATCAACATTCAATCCGATCTTCTAACACTGAATTTGATTTTTCATTGTTGATTTTATGATCTTAGTCACTTGTGTGGTGTGTTGATCTGTGAAGTGGAAGTTCAGATGTGGGTTTTTTTTTTTCTTCTTCCCCTTCCCTCCTCTTCTCATTTGCGATCTTAGGGAATTTGGAACTGATTGCTACTTATGTAATCATATAAAACTAGATCCATTATGTTTTTTGTACTCTATAATACGTGGATCCGAGTGTTGATTTGATACTTATTGATGAATGAGCTTCAACCCCAATGTCTTAGAGCTCGATTTGCTTTGCTAGTGCTTCTTGTGAAAATGCCAAAGATCTGCTTTTGTATCTCTTAGTTGAGATCTGTACATTACTTTGCAATTTTTACTTAACCTTCTTTCCATGTTGTGACTAATCCATATTCCATTCTTCTTTGGACGATGCAGCCTAAACCTCTGAAGAATTTAAACAGCCAAACATGTCAAATATGTGGTGACACAGTTGGTCTTACGGCCTCTGGCGACGTCTTTGTTGCTTGCAATGAATGTGCCTTTCCCGTTTGTCGTCCTTGTTATGAGTATGAGAGGAAAGATGGGAATCAGTCTTGCCCTCAGTGCAAGACTAGATACAAGAGGCACAAAGGTTTGATTGAGTTTTCATGTGTCCTTTCAGATGCTGTCTTGATCTGAGTAAAAAAAAACTCAATGATTATATTCTATTTTGTTTCAGGGAGCCCTCGCGTTGATGGTGATGATGAGGAGGATGATGTGGATGACATTGAGAATGAGTTTAATTACGTCCAAGGAAGTGGCAAGACAAAACGACAGTGGCATGGGGAAGATGTTGAACTATCCACTTCTGCGAGACACGAGTCTCAACAGCCTATACCACTCCTTACAAATGGCCAATCAGTATGCATTTATCAATTTCATGATGCATTTGTATATGTTGTACATTCATGGTTATATTTTGCTTGCTTAACATCTTATGAATATGTTTCAGATTTTACATATTTGTATTGCCTCCAATTATTTAACATTTGGCTTCTTTAGGTGTCGGGCGAAATTCCTTGTGCTACCCCTGATAATCAATCAGTGCGAACCACATCTGGTCCTTTGGGTCCTCCAGAAAAGCATATGCAGTCCCATCCATATGTTGACCCACGGCAGCCAGGTATAACGAAGCTCGAGTTTTTCATGATCTTTGAGGAGGCTTTTCTGTTGTTTTAGGTTTGAACTAATTGCATTTTTCCATATCACAGTTCCTGTGAGAATTGTAGACCCATCGAAGGATTTGAATTCTTATGGCCTTGGGAATGTTGACTGGAAGGAAAGAGTGGAAGGTTGGAAACTGAAACAAGAGAAAAACATAATGCAGATGACAAGTAGGTACACTGAAGGGAAGGGGGACATGGAGGGCACTGGGTCAAATGGAGAAGAACTTCAAATGTAAGTACTTCATCCAAATCTAGCAAGTTATATTATATCATTCTATATGCCCTTAGTTTATTTTTTCTTTACTTAAACAGTTAAACATCAGTGATGCTAATTTTGCTGACTTCATTTATTTATTTCACAGGGCTGATGATGCTAGACAACCTCTGAGTCGTGTCGTTCCTATTCCATCCTCTCACTTGACCCCGTATCGTGTTGTGATCATACTTCGTCTTATTATTCTGGGCTTCTTCTTACAGTACCGTTTGACACACCCTGTGAAGGATGCATACCCCCTGTGGTTAACATCAGTTATTTGTGAAGTTTGGTTTGCTCTTTCCTGGCTTCTGGATCAGTTTCCAAAATGGTCTCCTGTCAATCGTGAGACCTTCCTTGAGAGACTCGCGCTAAGGTCGGTCTAGTTTTTCTGCATTTTTTCTAATCTAATGGGTTTAGTTTGGAAGATCGGTGGCAAGTAGTTCTATTGAGTCAATTGTTGTCTTCACCATGCAGATATGATCGTGAAGGAGAACCATCACAGTTAGCTCCTGTTGATATCTTTGTCAGTACAGTGGATCCACTCAAAGAGCCTCCACTTGTCACAGCAAACACTGTGCTTTCCATACTTTCTGTGGACTACCCAGTGGACAAAGTCTCCTGCTATGTATCAGATGATGGTTCAGCAATGCTTACTTTTGAAGCGCTCTCTGAAACTGCAGAATTTGCAAGGAAGTGGGTGCCCTTTTGCAAGAAGCACAACATTGAGCCAAGGGCCCCTGAATTTTATTTTGCTCAAAAAATAGACTACTTGAAGGACAAGATTAAACCTTCTTTTGTCAAAGAGCGGCGAGCAATGAAGGTTAGAGAGCTATGCAAATGATGATTTGATATTCGCAAAGTTGTTTCCATTGTTTGATATGCACTTTCTTTCTTGTGAGTTCCTCATACAGAGTAACATGAAATAGTATGACGCAATAGTTTCTCAACATTTACAGCGTTTTAGAGCTGGGTATTCTTAGAACTTGGTGTCTGTGCTTCAATAATGAGAATGTGATCTGGAAATTGCAAGCATGCTCCATGGATCCCCCAAATTCATTTAGCTTTGGAATAACATTTATTCGTCTAATTTCAGAAGCTAAATAGATGGATACATATTTTTTAATCTTTTGATAGACATTGAAAGTTAAGGTGTTGTTTCACAGAGAGAGTATGAAGAATTCAAGATTCGGATCAATGCGCTTGTTGCCAAAGCACAAAAGATGCCTGAGGAAGGTTGGACCATGCAGGATGGAACACCATGGCCAGGAAACAATCCCAGGGATCATCCTGGAATGATACAGGTCTCCTAGCTTTTAAATAGTTTTTTTGGCACTTTATTTTATCCTTTCTTTGGGGCAATATTGATATTGTGTATGTTCGAGTGCAGGTTTTCTTAGGCCACAGTGGAGGTCTTGATACTGATGGCAATGAACTACCACGACTTGTTTATGTTTCTCGTGAGAAGCGACCAGGTTTCCAGCACCACAAGAAAGCCGGAGCCATGAATGCATTGGTCAGTCATTTTTATTTGATACAATCGTGCATAAAAGATACAAGAAATTGAAAGAAGAAAAGTTTGACTTATAATTGCCAGAAAAATATAAAATAGTAATAGTATAAAGACGAGAAAGTGCATTTTTGTGATTTTCTGTAATTATTTAATGACTCGATTTCATCTTATCTGCAGATCCGAGTCTCTGCCGTGCTTACTAATGGAGCATATCTTTTGAATGTCGATTGTGATCACTACTTCAACAACAGCAAAGCTCTCAAGGAAGCCATGTGTTTCATGATGGACCCTGCTTATGGGAAGAAAACATGTTATGTACAGTTCCCCCAACGTTTTGATGGCATTGATTTGCACGATCGATATGCCAATCGCAACATTGTCTTTTTTGACGTAAGTTATATGATCTGTTATCAAGCATTTCAATCATATAACTCCACGTAATTTTGATGTTTTTGGGGTTTGGTTTGTTACTTGTGATTGACATTGTGTTCCTTCTTGCTATGCTTTTCAGATAAACTTGAAAGGGTTGGATGGCCTCCAGGGTCCGGTCTATGTGGGAACTGGTTGTTGTTTCAATCGGCAAGCTTTATATGGTTATGATCCAGTTTTGACTGAGGCAGATTTGGAACCGAATATTATCATTAAGAGTTGTTGTGGTTCAAGAAAGAAGGGCAGGAACAACAAGTACATCGACAAAAAGAGGGCTGCAAAGAGGACTGAGTCTACCATTCCTATCTTTAATATGGAAGATATTGAGGAAGGTGTTGAAGGTTGGTTTGCCCTCAAAATACTCATACTTTATTCTTCATTTTAAACATTCTTTAATAAGTAAATGAAGGTATGTCTTACTTCTATAACTGTTGGACGTATGAGAGAGTAAAAATTATTTTAAAACCATGTGAATATTGCAACATTGTGACATCTGAAACTTTGTCATAGTTTTCTTAAGTTAAGGTGATGGAGATTGCTATTATAGAACATAATATTTACCTTATCTGCTGTGTCCTACAGGATATGATGATGAGAGGTCACTCCTGATGTCTCAGAAGAGTTTAGAGAAGCGCTTTGGCCAATCTCCAGTTTTTATTGCAGCCACTTTCATGGAACAGGGAGGTATTCCACCTTCAACCAATCCTGCTACTCTTCTAAAGGAAGCAATTCATGTCATCAGTTGTGGATATGAAGATAAGACAGAATGGGGCAAAGAGGTTAGTTGCTATTAGACAACATCCCTAATCCTCCTTTCTTTCACATTTTTTCCTCTCTACTAACACTTAATTTTATACTTCTAGATTGGATGGATCTATGGTTCTGTGACAGAAGATATTTTGACTGGGTTTAAGATGCATGCTCGCGGGTGGATATCAATTTACTGCATGCCTCCGCGCCCAGCATTCAAGGGATCTGCTCCCATCAATCTTTCTGATCGTTTAAACCAGGTGCTTCGATGGGCTTTGGGTTCCATAGAAATCTTGCTTAGCAGGCATTGTCCTATCTGGTATGGCTACAATGGAAGGCTGAAGCTTTTGGAGAGAATAGCATACATCAATACTATCGTCTACCCTATCACCTCAATTCCACTTATTGCTTACTGTATGCTTCCGGCGTTCTGTCTTTTGACTGGAAAGTTCATCATTCCTGAGGTAATTTGATGGTTCCTTCCTTTCAAAATGAAAGCTTGATCAATTATGTTTCCATGATAAATCATTTGTTCTATCTAATCTAATTGTGGGACTCCTCCATATATTTTGATTCTATGCTTAACAATAATCGACATCCTGTTTCTATAACTTGTGATGAAATAACCATTCCATTTTCCAATTTGAAGACATCCTCAATCTGTATATAATACACAATATGTTTCTCTCCATTTTTAAAGTAACATATTGTTTTCACTACCTAATTTGCAGATAAGCAACTTTGCCAGTATGTGGTTCATTCTCCTTTTCGTCTCCATCTTTGCAACGGGTATTCTTGAACTCAGATGGAGTGGTGTTAGCATTGAAGACTGGTGGAGGAATGAACAATTTTGGGTCATTGGTGGTACTTCAGCTCATCTGTTTGCCGTCTTCCAGGGTCTCTTAAAGGTTCTTGCTGGAATTGATACCAACTTCACTGTGACGTCGAAGGCCAGTGATGAAGATGGGGATTTTGCAGAGCTTTATGTGTTCAAGTGGACTTCTCTCCTCATCCCTCCCACCACTGTCCTTATTATGAATATGGTTGGTATAGTGGCTGGTGTTTCATATGCCATTAACAGTGGTTACCAGTCTTGGGGTCCTCTCTTTGGTAAGCTGTTCTTTGCATTGTGGGTTATTGTTCATTTATATCCTTTCCTAAAGGGTTTACTGGGAAGGCAAAATCGTACACCGACGATTGTCATTGTCTGGTCCATTCTCCTCGCTTCCATTTTCTCCTTGCTCTGGGTGCGAATCGACCCATTCACCTCGGCCTCGACAAAGGCTGCTAACGGTCAATGTGGTATCAATTGCTAGACGGTTACATCATAGTTTTGTCCTGCGGTATGGTGATTTTCCTGTGAATATGACAAGAAAGAAATCAAGGCATTGAAAAGAGCCCTCAGGAAGGAACCAATTTGAAGAAAATGAGAAAGAAATGACCTTTTCAGATTCTCTTACAGGTCTTCACACCAGAATTTGTTGTAGGTGTCTTGAAGTTGTATTGGTATGTTATAATATTATTGTGCAGTATTGTGAAGTCTCATTTGTTTAATGAAAATAGATAAAGAAATTATTTATATCAGGAGAATTTGTATGAACAGACAGACAATGAATTTTTTTATGTTTCCGAATTGTTATGACAGTGAAATTATAATTTAATAACTGTTCATGTTCATCACAGTTTTTCAGCACCAGAAATGTATCTGTGCCCTAGCACAGATCATTTCACCTCCAATTTTGTGTGATATATATACACACACCTATGGTTTGGAGAAGGTAAGAATTCAATCTCTATGGTTTAGAAGTTAAAATTTATCCAAATGGTTTGATAATTAGAATTTATGGGGACTATTTAAGATGATTTTATTCAACTACATGGACTAGTCATACTATTTATAAGGTTTATTAAGGATGAAATTTTAACTTTTAAAATTATAGAGACTAAATTTTAATCTCCGAACTATAGGACCAAATTTATATTTTAACCTTTTTTAGTTCTTGTAGAAATAAGGACCAAATTTATGGATTCTTGATTACTTGGAAAGCTTTGGTGAGATTCTTATCGATCCTTCCAGTGTCCAGATTGCGTCTCAAGTTAGGTATGATCCGTTGGATAAAAACCTTCAAATTATTCATTATGATGCTTCTTTTAAGTTTGGCGAGCACTTTGTTGGAATTGGTGTAGTGGGTTCTTCTTTAGGAGAGATTCTGGCCTCGTTGTGTGAGTTTAGAGCTTTTTCAGGCAATGTGCTTTATGCTGAAGCTGTTGCTGTTCTGGAGGAGATCTGCTTGGCTGACATAATGGGTTTTTCTCATCTGCTAATTTTTTCTAACTTGCTAATGTAGATTCAAATTATGAGGGGTCTTTCTAATCCTCTGGTTGAAGTGCTTTATGCTGAAGTTGTGGCTGTTCTGGAGGGGATCCGCTTGGCTGACATAATGGGTCTTTCTCATCTGTTAATTTTTTCTAATTCGCTAATGTAGATTCAAATTCTGAGGGGTCTTTCTAATCCTCTGGTTAAAGTGGTCAATTGTGTTGTTGATATTAAACAACTCTATGCTAGATTTGGATCGATGTCTTTCAAACATGTTCCACGTTCTGATGGTTTCTATGGAAGAAGGGAGTTTTGTTGTAGTAATTTTTCATCGGGGCTGGTGGATTCTTATTCTAGTGATTTCTCTTTTCTTGTTACCTATCGGGATGTTTAGTCTTTTTGTGGTTTGTTGTATCTCAAAAAAAAAAAAAAATAATAATAATAATAAGGACTCAAACTTCTGATTGTTGATTGAATGCTTTAGCCAGTTTAGTTTGGGGGATATAATCATGCATAAGCATGCACATTTAATATGAAAGATAATCTTAGAAGCAAAGAGAGACAATAGACATGTCGATTAAAAAGAAATCAAATTTTCACACTATAAGAACCATAAGAATAAGTGACAGTACACATTAAGTTAATATATACTTTTACCATATTTTTACATTGTTTATAAAAAGAAATTGATGCAAATCATTCTAAAACTTCTCTTACATCATGAGACAACAAACAAGTTCTTCTCCTTCTCAGCACTGGGAAGATACAAAATTCTAGACATGCCGCAGCTGAAATCCGCTCCTTAGCTGTAACATTCATCGTTCAAGAGTCATGTTGAACAGACACTAACCGATCGATCGAACATTACTTTACTATTAATTAAGCATATCAAAAATCTGAGGTGGGTTTTAGTGCTCTTCTCCAATTACCTTCTAATTTTCATCATCTTTGTCTACAAGAATCCTCTTGCAAGCTTCATAACACATGAACGAAATGCCTGCATTAGGCACTAGCTTGATGCAGCTGGGGCCAAGCCCTCTATATAATCCCTGAATGCCTTCCCTTTCAAGTATGCTTACAAGCGCATGAATTACATTCTTGTAGACTTGTCTTCCACTTAGAGCCCCAACTTGCATCTGCTTCCGAGCTACCTCCAGCGGGAACGTTGCACTGCTCGAAATGGCACCAGCAGCTGATCCTATTAAAAGGGTTTGAATGTTACCGATTTTTTCTTGCTTGAAGATCTTTCGGTAGGCTTTTCGCAATGTGTCGTAAGCAAAGTAATTGGTGGCAGAATATGGAATCACTCCAATCAAACTAGGAGTGAGACCTCTGTAGAATTCTGCAGGCCCCTTCTCTTGAAGTATCTTAACGAAAGCATCTAATAGACCATCATAAACTCCTCTCTGCAAGAGTTAGCAAGAGTTCGAGATTCCGTGACATTGTTTAAAGAACAAATAATGTTGTTTCAGTTCACTAAAATTTTCCAGCTACCTGTATGGTTAATCGGGTTTTGAGCAACTCAAGGGGGTATGTACAGAGGGTTGCACTAACTCCAGCACAGGCTCCAGCAACTAATGAAGCAGGGATTGGAATTTTTGGTTCCTCCCCTGGTCCGGGCGATAGGTTCTTGTTGACTGTATCAAAAGCAAAAAGCTGCAGAAAGAACAGAAAAGAAGAATCTGTAAGCATTGAAATAATTATAAAAAGCAGTTTTTCACCCGAAGATGGGGTCAAGTCCTTCCTCTTATAATCTGGAAATGGATTCGCTATGGAAAAGTTAGTATCTTCAGTTAGATTATATTCTCAAAACTTATCTACTATTAGGGAAAATGGAAAATTCTACGTAGATGAGTTTCAAAGACAAAACACGTTTTGAACCATAACAAATTGTTCAAGAAGGAAATTTATGAGTTCAACCCTTTAGAGATTATAAACCATCACAGGTTGACCTAATAGTAAATAAAGGGCATGGATTTGATAAAAAGCTAAGAGAGAATGAGTTCAATCCATGTTGGTCACTTACCTAAGATAATGAGTTTCTTTGACACTCAAATGATGTAGGATCAAGCCAGTTGTCTGTGAGATTAGTCGAGGTGGGTGTAAACTGGTCGAGACATTCACGGATATCAAAAAAAAAGAAGACACCTTCTAGAGATTATATTATCTACTGGATTCCAACAAAGTACAAGAATGATAATCAACACAAACCTTAATTGCTAACTCAAAACAGAGCCTAACTGAACAATATCCAAGCCGTAAAGAACACAAAAGAAGGGATTTGTAGAGAATACATAAAGTTATCAAATTTATCACATCTTAACGCCTTAAGCTATTGGATCCAGTTTAAATAGAAGGCAGGGGTTCCTAAGTTTGAATTCCTGCAACAATTTCCTCCAATTCATATTAATAGTTATAAACCAGGTCTTGTGAATCACAAATATTCAGCCAACATATGGATGGGAATATCGAGAATGTACAAAAGGATTAAATTTAACAAACTCCAAAGAACCATTCTAATAAGCAATTACCCAACAGGAAACCATCAAAAGCAAGCAGAGATATTCTATTACTATCCTAGTTTTCAAGTGCAATGCAATATCAACAAAATAGAGAGCAAATTCAAAAGCAATACAATAAAACAACAAGAATTAAAGTTTCAAGTACCTCAATCGCCTTGCTGGGTGCGACACGAATAACATTAACCAAATTCCCCCTAAACAATCCCTTCCACCCATCATTCTTCATAATATCATTGAACACCTCTGTGACAGAATGCCCACTGTTACCCACCATCAAGTGAGTTCTTATGGTCTCCAATGGCGCCACACAAGTGTTTGACACCGTCCCAGCAATTGCACCACTTATCAACCTCCGCAGTGAAGGATTTTCAACCTTAATTCTCAATTGAAAACCTCCCTTCTTCTTCTTCTTCTTCTTCAGAAAAGTTTCCTCAACATTAACAGCCTCAGCAGAAGGCACATATTTCATACACAAATTCGTGAAAAGAGAATTGGTGTCATCCGAATTTGAAGAATTCGGTGAGATGCCGAATCCGACACCCATCTGACCGACGCTGGCGAATAAGCCTCCAGGGTGGAAGTGGCCTTCCTGGATACTCCATTGGGAGCCCAAATCGAAGACTGAGAAAAACCCATCTCTCTTATAGGCTAAAACTTGAGTTCCTTTCTGACCCATTGGTCAGGATTCAGAACGAAACAAGAAGGAAGGAAGAAGAGATTCTAATCGATGAACAAAACCATAGTCGTGACAAGATTATGGGCTAAAGAACACGATCAAACAGTAGGTAAACGGCCATGAGAGGAGTTCATTCAACTGCAAATTTGAGTTGAAAAAAGAGAGGAAATGTGGGCATATGAGAGAAGGATGGACGGCGAGGAGAGAGAGTGAGAGAGACGAATCTCCCTCTCTTGACGGCCCAGCCTCCGATCCCCTGGGAGCCCTTTATTATTTTCCTTTCTTTCTCTTCTTTTGGGAAAGATTCGGATTCCGAGACTTCGTTTTTTTTTTTTTTTTTTTTTAATTAAGAGTAATATGTAGCCATGTAAGTAGAGAAATCGACCCCTCTAACTAACTATAAAGTCATAAATACTACATAAATAAATGGATTGATTCTTTCATGTTTTGGCTTGGAGGTTTGATTTGAAAAATTAGAGTTTATCATTTAGATTTTTTTTAATGATGACCTAATTTATGTTGCACTATTGTTGAATAACAAATTTAAAAATAATGAATACTAACATTTTGCTTATGTCACATACCACCTTAGTTGCTCTGACTACTTTTTTTTATTCCTTTTGCTTGTGCTTCTCTCTCAAATCCGCGTGCTTTTGTTTCTCTTTCTCCTCTTGAAATACTAGAAGCATAGCATATCTTTGCATTCTTCTCTCAGATCCTAGCACTCACGATAAATGGTTGGAAGGTATCTAGAAGCACGAGCATGAAGATACGTCGAAGTTGGTGATGCACAATGGTTTGAAACATGAGAGTGAACATTTATCGAAGCATGTGATAAACGGTTGGACGATGACCACAAGCACAAGAGACGGAGGGAAGGAGGAAGTGCAAGAGAGAGAGTGAGAGGAAAGAAGGTAGCACAAAGGAGGTAGAGAAAGAAACAAAATCACAAATGATAGCAAGCGTGTCAACGTAGTTTGTGACATAAGCAAAAGGTTACTATTCACTATTTCCAAAATTTAAGTAATTCGACATTAACGCAATGTAGATTGGTCATCCATATAATAATAATAATAATAATAAATTTAAAAAAAACTCTTTATCATTTCCTTTTTTGAATAAAACGTTGTCGTGCATACATAAATATAGTGGCTTACCAACATGTGCATACTTCAACAACTAAAGCACCATTCCTACAAGCAACAAGGTTTTAGAAAAATGATTTAAATAGGTTAGTTAAAACTTATATTATTTTAGTACTTTTAATTTAAAATTTTTCCATAAACCTTAAAATTATATGTTGTAGAATAAATAAAAGTGAAAGCCGGTGCTTTGAGCCCAGCAATTGCATGTCTTTACATGCTTCAAAAAATAAATAATTAACAAATCAATAACAATTGAAGGACTACTCAATTTAATAAAATAATTATTAGTCTCTAACATTTTTGCTTTAATTTAAGTAAATATATTAAGGTTTAAATACTGTTTTATCTCTATTTGTTTTAGAATGTTTTGTTGTCTATACTTTCAATGTCTAATTTTAGTCTATATACTTTTAATAAATGTTTTTAAAAAAAGTATTTTAAAATATTTAAATCTAGTCCATATATCTTTGAAAATCTTAGAATTAGTCCCCAACAGTCGATCTTTTTTTTCTAAAAAGAAAAAAAAATAGAGTTTATTAGCATTTCTTTTCTAAATTGTGAAAATATAATAATAAAGCATTTTTTGAGAAATTGTGTTAAATAATAAAACTGCATTTTCAAATATAGCAAAATAATATATTTTCATATGATGAAACTTTTTACCATCTTGCTATATATCATTTTTTTTCATGAAAATTATAATTATTATTTAACCAATTTTGAAAAAAATTATCTTTGAAAAACTAAATTTAACATCATAGACTAAAATTTAACCGTTGAAAGTGTAAAAACTAAAATAAAATGATATTTTAATAAACAGCATTAATGAGTGAAGTAGAGAGAATGAAAATGTCGGGTGGATGGGTTGTATTTCAACATTTTCTGATCGTTTCAATAAGTTCTGCATAATCCTTTTTTAATTTGGAAACAAAGTTCTGTTTAAAAATAAAATCGAACTAAAAAAATAATCAATCAAACTCCAATTGTAAAGCACGTGGACAAGTCACAATGTCGTAAGGGCATATGATGCCAGAACTTATTCCTCCTCCCAATCAAAAGTTCATATTGATTATACATCTCGAAGGATAAAGTTTAGGCCACTTTTAATCGAATCGATGGTAATATAAAAAATGAGACCCATTTAAAAATATTTTCAAAAGCTAATTAATAATGTTATGTGAATTATGAATAATAAAAAAAATGGTGTACTTGGCTTAACTTTTCAAGTATTTAATTTTAAAAATATGTTATTTTGAAAAAAATTGAATTTTCTGACAACCACTCAAAATAACTTTTGACACATTTCTCAAAGTGTATTTTAAACCATTTTTATCAAAAGAGTTTAAATAAAAATAACTTTTTTAAAATACATTTTTTTTCTCTAATCAATCTAAACATACCCAAAATCTATTATAATGGTAATAATTTTGATTATGGAACACTTAAATCAATCTGGATTGAAGTAATGTTATCATGACATCACATTATTCTATTCAGGGCAACTAATATGGATTGCAAATTTAAACATGCAATTTCGAAAGAAATAAATTTCTTAATTGTTAAAGTAATGGAGAAATTTTCTAGTATTCTTTTGATCATACTATTGTAGTACCAGAATTTTTTTCTAAAGTATTCTGATATTGTTGTGAGTTTTTCCCCCTCCTTCGAGAGTTCTTTGCTAAATAAAAACTGAAAAACCTTCCAAAGAGTTCTTTGATAAATCAATAACATTTGCAGGACTTCTCAATTTAAAATTCTTTTAAGTAATTTACGAAATATAAATGATTTCAAAAAGACGGTTTTGATAGTTAGATCAAAACTACCAACCATGGAATCTTGTGAGAGAAGTTCAGAAGTTAATATTAAAATCAATGGTCATACCTATTTGAGAAGATGCTAAATGAGAAATTAACTTCAAGAAAGATTATATATACCAGTTCACCCGCTAAAAACATGATATTTATCAAATGGCCTTCTCGCTAAAAAAAAATTATTCGATGTAGAAACATGTTTTTTCTGTCAAAATAGTATAACTGAACCGTCTATCTTGAGGTCAAAGATTCAATTTCTCTATTTAAAAAGAAAAAAACATTCATCTCTAAACTTCCATAAAAGTACCGACTTAATCACTAAATTTTAACTTGTAACAATTTTGATCATATACTATCAAATTTGCATATAATAATTTAGTCCCTATACTATCAAATTTGCAACAATTTAGTCCCAACAATGAAAAATTCTATCAAAATTAGGTGTCCATTGTTCTTTTAGTAACGATTTAGTATTTGCAATTCATATACACATGTAGTTTCCAATCAATTTATCAATCTATACTTAGGTAAAAAAATCTCATTAATTTTTCATGATATCAGAAAATTTACCCATTAAAGTTTAAAAACAAAACTATTACAAATTTGAAAGTTCAATTCTAGGACTAAAATATTTTATAACCATTGAATGAAAACTTTAGGGTGTCTATTAGAATAGAGAAGCAAAAGTTCAGCATGTGGGTAAGCAGTGTCGTTGGGACTTTGGAAGGTCTAGAAAGCTTTCAAATTCAAACCCAAAAAAATGACTCACCCCTTCCCTCCTAGTAATATTTTTCGTATATTCTAAACACAATGTTCGAAATCGCATAGTATTATTTCAAGAATTCGCCACATAAAATCCCAATGTGGGAGTGAAATTATAGAGATCAAACAAGAAGGAATCTTACCAAGTATAGTTTTAACTTAGGTATCAAAGATAAAAGGAATCAAATGGACTAAGGGTGAAAAGATAATAACATTATTAATGGGTAGGGAGAGAGGAGGGAATAAAGAAAATGAGCATTATTAAAGCTTATTGAGTTGCTATCATTTCTATTATATACTACCTAATTTGATTTTATTTTGAATCCCCTTATCTTGCTCTGTTGTTCAGTTTTTATAACATTGCTCTGTTGTTCAGTGTTTATAACAGGCCCAAGATGCAATAGACTAGTAAGCTCTAGGGAATTAAATATATATATATATATATATTATAATCTGAATGGAGAGCTCTCTCTCTCTCTTCCCCCTATTTTATCCCACATGAGAGAGAATTTGAACAATGGAGAAGTACCTTATAAAGTCAAGATGATGGCTGAAACTGGAACCTGGGCGCTGGATCAACTGATGATTCTTGTTCTCGTCTTTGGAAATATGGATGAAGGTTTCGCACTCCCTCCAAGTATAATGGTGTCTGCATCTCAATCAATCGAGAAACCTACACACACAGCTAACCTGTAAATCACAGAACAATATATCCAAACAAAACATTTCCCTTCATATATATATCACAAATACCTCTGAACTATGGAGTTAATTTCAATTATATCCTGAACTTTTAAAAGTTGCATTTTAACCCTTGAATCGACTGATGACTAATGTTGTATATATAATTTTGCAAAGCTCGCATGGGTCGAAATCGACAGATGTTACAGCACGATTAAATCGACTGATGACTAATGTTGAGAAGAAAATGGTAATAATCAGAAAAAAGAATACAGGGTAAACTTTCTTCCGGATTTCAAAATCAAAGGATTAGGATGGAAAAGGCCATCGTTGGTTGTATCCCATTCATTTTTGTTACTATCAAAGATAAAAAGGAATTATTCGGTGGCAGTGCATTTGTTTTCTGTTCATTGTAAAAAGAAAAGAGAAACAGAATATCACAGTTTCATTAAACATTAGAAGGTTAAATTACAAGTTTAGTCCCTGCTTTATAACTATTAAGCCCCTAAACTTAAAAAGTGTTTGATAGGCCCTTAAATTAAGTTTAAATTACAAGTTTAGTCCCTGCAATCTAATTCCCTAAGGATGATACTCGACTTAGGCCGTTTTACAATATTATAACTTGACCCGTGCACTTGCGGTAATACTAAGTTTTGGCATATCAAAAAACTACATGTCTCAATACCAAAAGTAACCAAATCTAGAGCACAGCAAATATATAGCAACATATTTGAAATTGCACCCCAGGCTAAAATCTCATACTAAGAGGAAAAACCGAACACGAAAAGAACCTATTGGTTCCACAGAAAAGAGCCTGCTTCGCAATAGTATTCTTTAGTGTATAAATAAGTATCTGCAAATCATACAAGAAATATTATAGAAACCAAGGAGACAAGAAACTTACAGCTCGACGGAATGCAAACATCTCTTCTTGACCAGATAGCATTGACACAATTGCAGTTGGAGCACCTACTGATCCTACATTGCCTTCCACTAGGACATTTCGACGAAGCTTTCCCCCTTCTGCTTCTGTTTCAAACTGAAAACTGCAACCAGAAATACTAAGTTCATAGCACAGTGGAATAAAATATTTATTCAAATGTAACACGTTTGCCAAACTCTTATAGCCGTTATTCATTTAAATAATGCAGACAGTAAATAAGCATACTCGAGCATGAAATGAAATCCAGATTGAATTACATACTTGACAAATCAATGTAATCGAACTGAAGTTGAAAAGTTCACTTAAAAGTGGAAGCATTTATAAAGAAGATGGGGTATCATGGCAGCCTTCACATTCAGAGAGTTTCACCAAAAAAAGAAAAGAAAAGAACAAACCATAGCAATGTTTAACCAAAACACAGGAGGAACAATTACCTCTCCAAATCAAAAAGAGCACCCTCTTCAGTGCCTTGAAATAAATCCTCAATTGAAGTAGCTGCCAAGCAAAATAGGCAGCAATGGTGATTGTATAGCTCATCGATGAGAGTGATGAACCGTCGGGCCTAACGAAAGGCAATCACTAAGCTTAAAGTGAGGGAAATGGTGGGCAGCACAAAAGACGTTAAGTGCTACGCTTAAAGATGTCAAAGGCCAGAGAGAGCAACATTCAGTTAAATATGCATGTAAATTACCAAGGGAAATTACATTTAGGCACTTAGGCTGGTAACATGTGCCTGATTGAAATTTGAAGCTTCACTAATATTACAGAGAAGATATTGAAAAAAAAATGCTCGCTCATACCTTGTCACGAATGTGCATGCTCATCATTGGGATGTCGGATATGAAGACAGTGTGGTAGTTTTTGGCTAAGGCAATATAATCTGCAGCACCTACCTATGGAGACTGGTTAAAAGAAAAGTAATAAAATGGAACATTTAACAAGCTTTAAAGAACTAACACAAGTGTCACTATCCCCCACCAGAAAGTTACAACGAACTTTTTAAAAAAAAAAAAATTAGGATGAATTCAAACGCTTCTTTTTGAACGGCCAAGTATTTTGTATTCTTAAGTCTTTTCTTTTATAAGAAACCAAAAACCTTCCGTAGTGACAGAAAAAGATGCAAAAGCAGTTATAGGAAAAAAGTCGAAGAAGCCAACTGGATCATCAATGAAAAGGAAAATCCTCCACTTGGCATTAACCATAAAAAGGAATCATGATTACAAAAGAGATTAGAAGGGCAGAACCAAGTAAAAACATCAAAGTGACTTATCTCCCAAATTTTGTTAATGTTTCTACGTGTCATAACAGATAATGTGACTTCTTTCTAATATTTTTCACCAAATGCTTTTAACAACGCATTTGGTTGTATTCAAGCTTACCAAAAGAACAAGATAAGAAGATTCTCACATTCTTTTTTTTGGATAAAAAACATTTCATTGATGAATGAAATATCCAAATAGTTACAAGAAAAGAAGTCAATAGATAGATACAATGAAGCAGAAAGAAAGGAAGAAGACAACCCATGATAAGAAAAATGATGGAGAGAGAGAGCAATGAAGCCATAACATTTTGGCCAAAACAAAAAAAGTGTAAGACCCCAAAACCAAAGGCGGATAATTGGAGAAGCACATCCAAAAAAGGAGAAGATCTAGCTTAGCAATAACCCCAAAGTCGATGATGGATCAATGAAACCCGGAGTGGTGCCATCTATAAACCGAGACGCAGGGCATAAAGAGAAACCTCATGCCGATGTGGAGTATTCTATAAGCAGAGCTTTTGCTTTTTTGTCGTATGAGATAAAACTCTCTAGGTTTCTAAGTTCTCTCAATCCATTTTTTTCTTAGTAGATAACCGGGTGGAATGTTTGCGAGCCAGGATCACCTTTATGCAAAGGCCGAGGTCTCTAAACCACGGTGCCAAGGCTATCAAGTGGGGAGCTGGGTTGAATGATTCAAAACTATTATGTGGTAAGTAGTCATACCAATCTTCTCCTAAGTAATCAAGGTGAGTCTGTGGAGACACGTGCATAGGGCTGGATAGAAGAGCATAGGTGTCGGCATCTGATGGTAGAGCAACAATGGTCGTCGAGTGCTTGGTGCCAGACAGCAAGACAGCCCGTTTGGTAAAGGATGAAGGCTCCAAGATGTTGTTTGTAATCGATGGATTTGTGTTGGTATCTATGGAAGGATCAATGCTGGTTTCGATGGCAGGGGAAGGGTTCAAAATGTTGTGGGCTGGTTACCGTTGGCTTTGAAATGGTAGTTAAAGGTGACTGAGGAGGAAGGATTGGGATGATGGGATGAAATGGCCAATGGGTTGGTAGCCAAAGGTGTTGAGGACGATTGTTGGGGAGGAGGGAAGAGAGATGAGGAGAGGTTGGTTTGGTAGGGAGGGTTTATCAAAGGAGGAGTTAAAGATAAAGGATGTAAAGAAGAAGCAAGAGTTATTGATGGGGTAGGCCGTCGATGGTCTGTGGAAACCGCCAAAAAGTTAGTTTTCTGTGCGTCAGAGAGGGTTGTTTCACCAATCAGGACAGCATGTTCAGAGCTCATTGGAAGGCGCGCATTAGATGAAAGGGTGGTTTCTCCAGCTTTACAAGCAAGATTCGATTTTTAGGCTGTTAAATGACTCTTTGGTGCATCGGGGAAAGCTAAAAGGGCTTCATTTTCACACCTTAATCCAGAGGATAAAGCAAATGGAGTAGAAGATGCCTCAGTTAATGGATCAGTAGATGGATGGGGATTGGCATACGAAAGATGGGGCCCATTGTCATAACTCTCCTCAGTAGGTGAGAAGGAAGTGATCTTGTAATTGGATGGGGCCTCTGCGCTTGCATTCTCACGCGCCGGCAAAAGGAGTTCATCGTGCCTTTCTGCCAAAAGATCGACGTAGAGAATGGCTTCAAAAAATGGATCAATCTTCTGTGATTGGTTCTGAGGATGAAGATGGTAGAGGAATAATGGCCGGCAAGAAACCAAAGTGATTTTTCTTCACTTTAATGCACGCCTCCATCACATCCATACGAGCGAGAATCTTTTGGGCCACTTCCAATAAACCCCCACATTGATCTCCAATGTGTATAAATGTTTCTAGAGACCATCTGTCGATGGGTAAATTTTTAACCTTGATCCATCCTCCATACGATGGTACTTGTTGTTCTTTATAGAAAGTTTCAATGTTCCATGGTTGAAATTTCACCTTGTAAGGACCAACCTCGTACCAATCTCTAATATTGCATAAAATCTTACCTTGTTCTTTGTTCTGAACTGCTAGGATGGCCTTGTCTGGTTGTAGAGGGTTGATGGAGCCAAAATCTGAGATTTCTCTTTGAAAGGCCCTTAGAATGTCATGCCAATTATCATGGAAGTATTGTCTAATGATAATGATAGCCTTTTCAGGGTAAAAATCAGCAAACTTGCACGAGAGGGATGGGGAGGATGAATGAAGGTGGGGCTGTGACAGATGAAGATTGAGGAGATGATTGATGGTCTGGAGGGTCTTTTGTTATTTGGAGAACATCTTTGTAGGATTGTGCATTTGGTCTAGAGATAAGTTGTTTATTGTTTGAAGGAGACGTCTGTGGAACATCAAGCACCCGAAAGAACTCTTTCCAACCAAATTTGTTGGATCCACAAGGCAGAATAAGTTTGTTTAACCCTTCATTGATGCCAAGCTTTGTGATCTCAGCAAAGTGGCTTTTTTGGTTAGAGACTTTCTCCATCCATAAATCATATTCATCTAAACGATACTTGTTAAAGAACTTTTGGTTCAATGGAGCTTCAATCAAGGAAGAAAAAATTGAGTGTATCCAAGAAAGGGACTCTTTCTTAAGAGAGAGTGTAAAAGACTTGTCCCTCGATTTTTCAGTGATCCTGATTCCATGGGAGACTTCAATAGAAAAGGACTTCTGATCGATATCGAAAGAGGAAGGGGGAGGAAGTGTCGCGTCATCTTCCTGGCGAGCTCAAAAGACCAGAGAAGGGAAAGTGACGACGGAGGAAAGGGGGAGAAGCAAAAAGGGAAAGGAGAGAGGAGAGAGCATTTTTGGAGAGAAGAAGATTCTCACATTATTCAAGGATTGTCGATTACCAGTAGCATTGAAACATGTTGATCAGGGATGAAACTCCTACTTGTCATGAAGGGCATACAGGAGTTACAACTACAAATACCTCTCAAAGTGTAATGTCTAAGTCAATCTATCTTCTCTCTAGATAGGAATGCATCGAATCAAGAGATAAAGAAAGTCTTGAAAAGTCAAAACTTTCAGAGTCATAGAGAACTCTGGCAAAATTGATAAGCCAACAATTAATTTCCATGGACCAACAATCCTCCATATCAGAGCACTTTTAACTAAAAGGTTGGAAGACCCGAGGGAAAATGTGCATGTTTTATCAGCTAAATCATTGCAGATCATTAAAGCTATCTCATTTCGGATTTTTCTAAAACTACCTAACCTTTCCCCTTTTACATTGATCTACAAGAAAACCCTTCATCAAGACTTATCTTTAAAATTTTGTATTTGGTACCACTTCTTCCTCCATCAGGCTACAAGACCAGGCGATTAATAAAGGGCAAGAGGTTTGAAATAATATAAGTAGGTGGCCTTCCTACTTAAAACATTAATCATGACGTCGATAAAGGAAAGATAGAAACATTATATATGCCCTCACAGAAATAACTGTACTAACAATTGATAGACATGTTGTCCACCATTCTGTACAACATTGTTAACTCTCAATTGTACACCATTACACATGCACAGAGGAAGACATATTGAACCACATTGTACACCATTGTGTCAATAGTACAAAGATCAGCATAATACCGGTTGACCACAGAGAAAATCAAATGCAAATCGTGCCACTCCATTGCAGCTTTCTGATACCTCCAATTTTCTGAATGATATACATACAATTGGTAAAGCATCCTCAATGAACAAATTTGAGTTAAGTTTAGTAAGTACCTTCCAAACATCACAGGAATAGTCTCAGACGTGATTTGTCCTCCCAATTGGCTGGTGACTTCGACCCACATCTTTTCAAATTTGCCCACTGATGTGCAATCTAAAGGCCAAAAATAATGCACCTACACGTGTATCAAATGATAAATTAATAAAAATATGAACCACTGTAGGAAATAAATTGCCACCAGTAAATGAATATTAACATCTCACACTGCCCATGTCTGGTACATTGACCACTCTCTCATAAGTCATAATCTATAACATAAACATGGTATGCCATGAACCCAGCAACTCATCAGTTTCTCAAAAAATAGGAAAGGAAGACAATGGGAGTAATAATTTTATATATATTCAAAATCAAACATATGCTCCCTCCCTCCCTCCCTCTCTCAACAAGTGTGATGTTTTCATCCAAATTTCATTACTCTTCTCCAATATTTTATATTATGTCTACATGCCAAAGTTGACTTAAAAAATTATAAAAGATCTAACACTCTAATTTAAGTATCCAAGAAGTATCGGTGAATTCATCTCTAATGAGTTGAAACGTTATTGAAACTAAAGTGCTTGCGCTTTATAACTAATGGTTATGGTAACATAACTTTGTGCAAATGATATTAAACAAGCAACTAAAGATAAATTGGATTGGACAGGCAATCGAGTTTTCAAAATTCTAATTGATATAAAAGCTCCAGGTGGAAACATTCATGTGGATAAGATGTACATTCAACAACGTATACTTAAAAATTGTGTGTGCAGTTTTTCCTTGAATACCTTGTTACACTGTTAATAATCTCACCTGGTCAAAAGACCTTTGGGCTATAAAGCGCCGGTAATCAATCTCACTGCCAATAAGAACAAACTCACAATGCTCTTCCAGTTTGGTGACAAACTTTTGGAAGATATCCTTCTGCATCCCATCCTGCATTAACAAAATCCATCTAACACAATCAAAATGATGATTTTTCATATGCAAGTTCACTGCCTACCTGCTTTTTGACTGTTTAAGTGGTTTATTTTGAATTTTCTCCTTAACATTCTGCTAATGTTCTGCCACAGTGTGTACCTCTTGATAATTATGGTTTACTATTGTTTAGATCCCATAGTTATATCAGTAGCTCTGAAGGGGATAAGAAATGGCCACTTAAAGAAGGTACTAATTGCATGGGAATAAATTGATTAAAAAGTATATGTTGGAGGCTGATCCCTCAAAGTACCCGTGTTCTTCAGAGAATCATTCCCCAGAAGAGTTGATCTAATAATTTTATAGCTTCCAAGTCTGAAACTTAGAAATCAGATTATTTAGGTGACAGAACCATTCAGAACATTGAGGAACCCAAAATGGCAAGCAAAATTTAGAGAATCCAATGGAATTTGTAGTCCAACCCAGAAGGAATTGTGTGAGACCCCTAATTCGATGTGCCTATCAGAGGAGGGGTAAGAGAGGTAATTCGGGGACCGCAAAGGACAGTGGAATGGAAGACAGAAATGGTTAGCGAGTCGGGACCATATGGGGACCACGAGAAGTTGAGGTTTAAGAACGGTTGAGGCAAGGGAGGCAGAGGAGGCATTTCTGAAGTTTCTAAAGCTGAAGGCTGAAGAAGGGAGGGAATTCCAGCTCTCTCGAAGGTGCTGGGTGGATTTTGGTTCTCTGTGATTACTCTTTTTTTTATTCCTTGTTCTGTGAGTAGACTGCTGATATACATGTTCTTTGAGCTTGTTCTGGAACATTTTCTCTGTTGATAAATAAAATAACCCAAACAGGAGACAACAATCTCTGTTTGGTTTTCCTGGGCTTTGTTAGGTTGTGTTTGTGCAGGTGGTAACCTAACAAATTGCTGTCTCGAATTCTGAGATGATTGATTGGAACACATTTACAGATAACAGACGTGAATACCCGAGGACAAAGGGATGAAATCTATAGTCACAGATGATACTATCATCTTAGGGTTGGTCACGTCAGGATCTCTTCTGCAAGTTTTAGGAAATCAAAAACCTCTCATGTAGTACCACCAAAGAATAAAAGAAAAGATAATTGTTGTAGATGTGAGGAAAAAATAGAGAAACTGAAGGAAGATCTTCACGTTTCCACCAGTTGCCTAAGCAGGAATGTAGGTGCAGTAAGTGATGGAGATTCATTCTGGCACTAGTGAGTGGTGACAACTAGAGGCTTTTATTAGAAGAGAATTGTGTGTGTTTGTGTTTTGGACAGAAGGATGGAATTTCTTTCTGTTTCCCATCAAAGAGAAAAAAAATCTAAGAAAGAAGGTGAAAAGTATATCAAAGACAGGTTAATACCTCATCCCGAAGAAACAGGTCAGATGAACGCCAATCCCAAACATCTTAACAAGTCAGAGGAAGAAAGTTATTAGCTCCCAAATGGAGCACTTTTTCTAAAGCTTGATGGCCTTGGGAGGGCCGCTCATCTTCTCTTCACATATTATTTTTCCTCTTTGAAATAGAATTGTTTAAACTAGAAGAAGTTATTAAGTTATTAGCTCCGAAGGAAAGGGAAGAATGTCGGTAGTGGCCCCTACTAATTGAAAGGGCCACTGTTTTTTGTTTTGATTTTCATGTAGTTGTACTAATGCTCCGTTGCCCTGTTAATTTTGCAATTACAAATTACTTTCCCACTGTTTAGTTATGTCCCTTCTCTATAGTTTTACTAGTTAGTTTCAATGGGTATTATCAATGTCCTATACAACGAAGAGAAATGACTGATTATGGGAATAAAAAATATAGACTAGTTTATCTTTCTATTCCCTTAAACTACCATGCATACTTTTCAGATAAAAGAATCAATTTCATCTACATAAGAACTTATTCAAATATGATTACATTGTAAATCTGAATACCAGACTTCACCAGCCAGTATGATTTGAAAATAATAACATGGAAAATTAAAATTCTAATGTCCAGCCAGTGAATATCTTCTCTCCTTCAACATTTCAATTAGAATGGTACCTGATTCAAGTCCTTTGGAGCTCGATTGCTGGTGGCTACAAGAACTGTTCCAATACTCAACAATCTGCTTACAATTCCAGACAAGGCCACAATAGCAAATACATCAACTGTCTGAAAGAGAGAGCAAAGTAAGCCCACAAATAAACATCATGAATGAATAGAATCATTGGTAGCTAATTTCAGAATGTTTGCTTACAAAAAACGTGCGGGAACAAAACTTTGTTTCAGATATCAGCAACCAAAAAACAACATTTTTGTTTTCCATAAATTTCACTCCAAATTTTCAAAAAACTCTAGTTTTCCTAAGTTGGCCTCCATAATTTCAGAATTATGTTCTACTACTTTTACACCATAATGCATGATCCACTGTCATTCATATGTTATTTTGACAGTGTCAAGAATTGTACAATCATGAAGCAAACATATCAGCCAGAATTTTTCCTTAGTTTATTTCCATTTACCTGTATCTCATCGAAGCAAAGAATGCTAGCTCCTACTTGACCTGCTTGCTGATCAACAAGAAATTTATCAGCCACAGCAGGAAGAATGTTTTTCATCTGTACCTCTTGCTTGTATTTTTCTTCTGCAGCCAACCACTCCTTCACTTTTGTGTCAAAGGGGAGATTCATAATCCAACTTGAAATGCTGGATTGTGAAGATTTCTCCCTCACTTGATTTTTCCATATCTTGTGCATATCTTCATTGATTTTAAGCATAGCCTGCCATACAATGGAGTAAAATTGAAGACCAATACCAATCCTGAAAACAAAAGGCATGCATCTCTGAAACCGTGAAACGTTAAAGCTTAATACAATGGTTGGATAGAAATTATTATTGTATGTTCCAATGTTTCCAATTTTCCAAAATAGAACAAACTCTCACCTCATGGAAATGGTATCTTTGTCGATGTTTAACAACTCCTTCAGTAGCATTGTAAAACATATCCATGAGCATTGTCTTCCCTAGATAATTAGAAATTAGTTCAGCAAATCAGAATTAAATTGATTGTAAGATTATAAGCAAAAATCACAATGATAGTCAGACTATAAGCATAAATCACTATGAAGTGGTAACTTAGAAGTACTATCCAAGCTTGCCATAAAATTTTGTCGTAGTCAGAAACTTACCACTTCCAACATTGCCATATATGTACAGTCCTCTAGGAGCATGTGGAGCAGAAGGACAGCGACCTACAAGTGAATCCAACTTCCTCTCTCGGTTAAGGTATGAAACCCATTTTCCGACTCCAGGTTCAATATTTTCAGAATTTTTCCTAACATAAAATAAATAAATATTTGGAAAGATCAACTTTTACAAAGTTTATTATATTCAGAAGCCAAAATGGAGCTGCTGAAGATTTTAAGCTCAGTAAGGTGACTGGGAGAAGGAGTTGCCTAACCGAAACATCAATGTTTCAACAAGTTTGCTTCGGCGCTTGTTTACTGATGTCCATACATCACCCTGTTGTTTAGACTCAGCTTCCTCCATTAAAAGTCTACGCCTCTCGTTCTCTCTATTCTGCTTCCAGTTAGCTAGTTTTACCTTAAAAGTAAGAAGTTCAGAAAAGTTCCTTAGTAGTAGGTTTCAACCTATTTGTAAGAATAAAAGCATATATAACATTCAATCATCATAGTATTATCAATTCCAGTTAGTACATGATACTCCTCCATATCCTTTTCATATTGCTCCAACCTTCCAAGCAAACTCTCCAATTTGGAAGCCACTCTCTCTTGAAAAGGATCATGTTGTAGCTCCCCTCGCTCAACTAGATGCTTGTACTGATTTAATAGCCCTGAAAGAATGGATCTCATATTACAGGTCCGAAATAAATCTACAAGCAAGACTACGGCATTGCGGAATCCAAAGCGCCTATTCTCTATCAATATGAGTCATACACGAACTCCAAACCTTAAAACGGGGGGGGGGGGGGGGGGGGGACGAAGTAGAACGTTATCCACTTCCTATGCTAGCCTCCTTCCATCCGAAAACTAAACGAAACAACCAGCAAATTCGAATCCGGGAAAATGAGATCAATCAATACAATGCTTTAACGTCAAACCACCGTACCATAGGGAACAGAAATCAAACTAATAGAGCATCAGCGATCAAACGATTACCAAATCACGATCAGAAATACGAACATCAAGCGAGGAATTCAATTTCTCATGAATCATTAACCAGTGACCACCACAATAACACAGTACTGTGCATAAGTAAGAGAAGGAACTTCCACACGCATACACTATATGCTAATTCCATACTTCACATTATAATATACACGCATATAATGCGAATGCCAATGCCAATGCCAATGTGAGAGAGACCTGAAGGCTTTGTAGACGAAGAGAGGAATCGAACACACGGATCAACGCCGAACTTCGAAGATTGTTGACGAGTGAACCTCAGCGACAGTAGCGAAGAAATTGTTGAAGTTGAAGGTCCTCTTTTCATCTTCGAATCACAATTTCTTCTCCTTCTTCGATTCGAAGTATAGCGTGTTGTTTTTCTGCAAGAAGAGAACGTTGCAATTTCCCGAATCGAGAGCTCCAAATCGTTGATGTACCTGAAAACTGCAACGAAAATGGAAAGTGACGACGTGTTCTTCCCGCTAACCAGCCACATATTGGCAAAAAGGTACTACTTACCGCGCGGATGACGTGGATAGAAATCAGACCGTTGGATAATTAGAAATCAATGTTCTTTGTTTTTTCCTACGAGTAGAACAAATACGGGGACTAAGAATCAAACCTCTGACGAGTAAGGTCATGTCGGTTAACATTAAGCTAAGTTCATTTTGACACGTTAATATTTTTAGTACTGTATACTTCTTCTCACTCATATTTTGTCACATCGTTACCTAATATATTATTTTAATATATGTGTCTACACGATTCTTAAATGCTTCTAGTATGATAACTTATAGCTGGAGGTAGTACGAAAAATTTTACTAGTATTGTATAGTTTCCCATTAGAAACAACAAGGAAATAAATCATGCGGTCTTTATTATAATCCGAATTTTGAATTAAAAATACTTAGGTTTGTCCTGAACTATATCTATCTTTGTGCAATCCACTCTATTACAGTTTGTTGCATGGTAAAATTTTTTTGCTTTTTAGAAAAATACTGTTGAGTTTTTGGGTTGTGTAACTGTGATGGGTTGTAGAGAAATGATTGCAACCAATATGCACTTAAGTATCGCTCATTTTGGATGGAGTAATATTAACTGCTAATTTGGTTATAAGCTTGTAGCCATGTTTTGTTGTCGAGTCTTGCGATGCAATCATGTGTCGTGTCACGTGACAATTTTATCTTTTAACTTTTTAACTTTTTTTTTTTCTTCGTTGACTAGGTTGAACTATATATATACACACACAATTGATGCCATGAAATTTAAGATTGAAAATTTTAATACTATTGAAATGAAATTAATAATTATTTTAATACAACAAGTAGGATGGTAGAGATTTGAACTCCGAATTAAAAAAAAAAAAAATATCAATTACGATAAAATTGAAATGGATAAATATTGAAATCATAATGAATTGACAAAAAAAAAAAAAAAGTCTAACTCAAATAACAAAATTAATTTTCCTTTAGAGATTCAAGGTTTAATCTCCCTCAACAGATATTCTATTATTAGGGGGGAAAATCACTTACACATAATTTTTTCCTCACTTTATTATTGTTGCATGATATTTTTTTTTTTTTCAAATTGTACACTTAGATATAAAATTCTACACATATTTTTCATTTTTCAATTTTTGGATTAAGCAATAGAAAATTACTATAAACGAAAAAAATATCAAACTATTTATATATTTTTATTAGGAAAATTGTTGTGTATAGAAAAAAAATAAAAATAATTACACATATAGAAAAAAGTGCAACTTTTTTCCATACGTGTAATTACTTTTATTTTTTTTTTATTTGTGAAAAGACCCACATTTATTATTCACTCAATTGTAAAAGAAAAAAAAGTGTCTAATTTGTGCATTATATATTAAAACTTATGAGAACCATTCTCACCAAGTACGGTAAAGTCGTCTCATTATTATTTTTTTCCATGGTCGTGGTCTTGTATTGATTTAAATATTTATAATTAACTATAGTAAAATTTTAAAAAAAAAATATATATATATATATATATATATATATATAACATCTTAAATTTTTCATACGATCAAAACAATGATTTATTTCAATTTCAATTTTAAATACTACTGTTGAAAGAAAAAAGTTCCACTGCAATTTTTTCTTTTTTCTTTTACTGAGTCTTGGTTAACATATATGCTCTCAATCAAGAGGATAGAACCTCGTTCTCTCACCCTCGCATGTATGTGAAGAAAAAAAAAAAGAAAATGAAACTAGTCCTTGCTTACTAATAAAAATGTTCTTTAATGTGGCTTGAAATCACAATGTATTAACCTACTGATAAGACACTAATTTGTTAAAATTAGAAAGAAAAAAAAAAAGAATTGAAATAGTTATTTTTTAAGTTCAGTAATCAAATTAAACATTTTAGAAGTTTGAAAATCAAAACATAATAAATTTGAAAGTTTACCGATTAAATTAGGATTTAAACCTAATAGTTAATAGGGAAAAGGACAAAATCAACATAATGTTTTAGTGCACATTTGTCATGGTTAAAATCGCTTTCAAATACGTCTTTAAGCATTCATAATTAATTTCATATTTAGTTTTAACATTTTTAAATATAATTTTCATATCATCCAAAACTTATTTGAATAATTAAAAGTATGTTTTAGATTAATTTTGAAAATGATAAAAGTAATTTTAACTATTTTAAAATCCCCCACAATCATGCCTTTAATGTCACGAGCAACTGTAAAGGGGAGAAGAATCAATTTCTGAATCTACAGACTGTATAAACAAGAAGAAAAAAGAGTTAAGCATTATGTTTCAACAATGAAGAATATTCCAAGTTTCATGATTTTAAAAGATGGCAAAATCAAGATAGTCCAAAACTGCAATTCAGGCCTCTTTCTAAACCTTGTGAATGGGATTGACTTGGCTTTTTAGCCCTTTACCGAGTCTATACAAGAAACAATGTAGATATAAATTTAAAAACCTTCGCAACATTTAACAACTACGACTCGTTTTGATAATAAAATTAAGATAAAATTTTAAGGAATTTCATGTCATAAGTTAACAAGATTAGTCGAGGTGCTCGTTTACTCATATTTGTCTATATGAAAAATGTTGACAATGTTTAATCAGTATGAATTCGTTTGGTAGTGAGAAGAGCAACAATGAACTCACAGTTCAATTGTCCTATTGTAAATTTGGTTCCGTCCAACTACATTCAAAATTTTGCTATTTGTTTCAAAAGTATCTATATCATTTCAAAAATTTCAATCTTGGTCTTTTATAAATGTTTCAAAACTTCCCTTAATTAAAAATTCGTTAACATGTTGGATGAAAGATGAAAAATTGAGACATTAGAAAGTGAGGTGGTGATCGTTCTAGACTTTTTTATATATTCGTGAGTGTCCGAGCCGGCTTACGCGTGCGCACCTCAACTAATCTCACATCTCACGGGACAACCCGCTCGACCCTACAACTAAATTCTAGGTAGGTAGCCACCATGGATTGAACCCACAACCCCTTAGTCCTTGGACTTTTTTTTGGATGTTCCCAATACCATTAGGCCAACTCATGATAGTTGTGATCCTTCTAGACTTATGTTCCCAATCACCATCATCCAACTCTAGATCCAATTATTTTTCATTTCAACGGTAATTTTAAAACTGTTTATGAAAGATTAAGAACAATATTGCAACTTTTGAAATAAAATATAGATACTTTTGAAACATATGACAGGTTCAGTTTTTTTCTTTTTTTTGAAACATTTTTTTATAGGCTAAGTTTCTTCTCATTCATAAGTTCGTGATCCACATCTATAAATTGAATGGAAAGTTCCAAACAAAAAGGATCTAATTCTAGGCAATCAAATCAATTGTCATATCAGCATTGGTGTTAATCAGAACTATTAAACATAATTTCATTGGCATTGACATCAAGACATTAACAAGAGAACAATGAAATGCAACCTAAAATGAATAAATAAGAGCACTGAACTGAACCTTCATTGAATCAAAAAAGTTTCTAAAGAAAAGTAAAGAGATAAGAAATTTGAAATTGGGAAAAAGGGGAAGAGGATGATGCTGTGAAGAAAGAAAAAAAAATGGCATTTGAGAGTCTCTAGTTCTACAAACACATCAGATTCATCAATGGCCGCAGGCAATATAATCAAGCAACATAATCAAATCTCAAACACCTAATAATATTACTGATAACCATAAGTAACGATGGAGGATGATGAAATTCAGAAAAACAACCTGAATTTGAGTTGATGAAGAAGAGATCCCAAAATTCCTCAGCTGCCCCCCCAATTCTCCATATCGATCCTTTTCTCTTTGTTCTCTTCTTGCTATATTCTGTGTCAATTTCGGATTTGAATCAATCTTCTGATTCGTTCTTCTTCCCCAATCCGTCGTTCTCCCTTTCCTCCAGCAATTTTCCGGTCTCTTCATCGGCCTGAGCGGCCTTCTTTTGCGCCTCTTTCGCCTTCAGACCCTGCAATTTCGAGTGATTGTAATATGCAACTCCAATGAAGGCCAATCCATAGCCAAACAAGTTGATCGGAGTCACAGTGTCCTTAATCACCGACCATGAGAAGGCGATTAAGAGCCAATCCTTAACCACGCCGGCGACGTTCATCGTTAGGGCAGAGGTTTTTCCGACGAGTAAGAACACGGCAAGATTTAGGGCAAATGCGCATAACGAATTAGTTCCAAAAATCATATAATCGAAATGGAAACTGGATGTAGCCCTCAAAATTGGAAACTCGACGAAGATCCACGGCACTAACAAGAAAACAAAACAACAAGGCGCAACGTAATACAAGGAAGTGATGGGATTCAGCGAGATTCCTTTAGATGTAAGCAAAATCTGGATCAGAACAAGCCGAGTGGCCTCGAATGCAACGGCGCCGAGTTGCAAAGCCACACCCCAAGCATCAAATTTCGCTTCACCATAAGCAGCGATCCCAACACCAAACGAAATCGAGAGCATATTCACCATCGTTTCCGTCTTGAAACCTTCTTTCTTCAAAAGAACACCGATCGAATAAACAGCGACCGGCATCAGAGCCTTGAGCATCTGAATGAAGGAGACGGAGAGGTAAATGTAAGCGGAATTGGAAAGCCATAAAGAGAGAGAATAGAGTGCTCCGATTGGGACGACAGAGGAGAGATAGAGATCTCTGGACATTGAAACCGGTTCGACGAGCTTGAAGACGCGAATGAGAAGAAAAGCGAGAGAAGCACAAAAACCCATATGGATCATGGTGAGGGAAATCGGAAAAGGCCAATCGTACATCTTCTTGTCGAGGATGAACTTGTTGTAGACGATGACGGTGAAGCTGAGGAAGATCCAAATGGCGACATAGGTGTAAGAGAGAACGATCTTCTTCAGAACACTGTCACTGAGAGAACCGCCTTTGCCCATTGAGTGGATTTGGGGGAAAATGGAGATGATTCAGATGGGGATGAAGAAGAAATTTGCAGGAAAGATTTGAGAGATGGTGATGAATAATCAGCAATGGAGATTTAGAGAAAGGGTAATTGACATTTTTACCCTCTTGGAGCTCTTTTTCCATTTTTTTCTTTTTTTTTTTTTTTTTTTTGTAATTTTGGTTCTTTTTTAAAAACTTGTTTTGATGTGTAATTACTCTTTTGCCTTCACCAACAAATTCATTCTTTTACCCATCAAATCAATTGTTTTACAACTACACTTCAAAACAATCCACCCACAACAAAAAAAAATTTCTCATCTCAACCATTCGCAAAAATTCTCTTTCACCAAATTCTCTGCACAATCCAAAGTTTTTCTTCTCAAAACTTGTACTAAGTTGTGATTTGTTAATATACTACTAAAAAGTGTATGTATTTCATTTTGTATTGAATAGTTCGATCATTTCTTTTATGTTAAAATTTATTCGTTTGATTTTGTTTCAAATTAGCGATGCTTACTTGTTTATCGTTTCTTTTTGTAATATACAATTACTTCCTTATTGGTAATTTTTTTATTCAACTGTTAATTATATACCTACCAAATTAATGTGTTTTATAATAATTGTAAAAAAAAAAAAGGGTAATTGACATTTTTAGAGAAAGTTAGAAAATTATTATTTTTTAATTCCTCAAGATACCCGGCCAGGTTTCACCCGGTCTTGAGCAGGTCAACGTGTCCAGCAAATTTTGGGAGAAAATAGCTATTGGCTCGATCGGTTGTGCCTCGATCGGGTAGTTACCATGAGCAGGAGTTGTGAAACATTTTTCTTTGTCTGCAACCTTAGCATTCTTGCTCCACTCGATCTCGCCCCCAAAATGGTAGGCATATTGAATCGGCGACTCGGACCACTTTCACTCATACAAATCAAATGACGATCCTTTATAGGCAGAAATTCATAACTCACTCAAGATTGAGATCGAGTTACATATGGTCAACGTTTGAAATATTAATCTCTTTAGTCAACGGTGTTACAAAGAGAAATTATATATTTCGTGATCCGGTCTTATACAAACTCACTATATAGAATATCCCCACTCGCATGTCTCTACATGAACAATTTGGATCAAATCATTTGAACATTTACAAAGTGGGTCGTATACGTGGTGTTATCAGGATAAGATACACAACCTCATCCATATATTATATATCATTTAGGTAATTACTTGAACATGGCTCACTTGTATGTCAACCACATATTGTTCAAGTTACATTAAAAAGCATTAGATCTTAGTTTATTGGATTTGAATTATGCAATTTTAAACATCAAAATAAATAACACTTTATTTATTAATTAAATAATTTGTTTATAAAATACAAACCACGAGTTTATGGCAAAAATCACAACAACAGTATAGGTCATTTGGCCCTGTTTAGACCTCGGTGGGGTACTAATCAGATCAGGGCTACTGGTTTTTGTCCCGGGTCGGGTGTTGAACCGGGTACATACAGAAATTCGGTTATGTTTTTTTCACCAGATTTTTTTCCTTTTTTAATTTCTTTTAATTATATTAATTTTTTTAATTATATTACCTATTTTAATACTATTTTCTTATAAATGGTAAGGAAATGTCTTGCATTTGAATTTATTTTAGCAGTGTTTGGAATGAAAGGGAAAAAGATCATGATAGAGGAGAGTTGAGGGGGTTTGACATAGAGATTGAAACGGCGTACAATGAATTATTGACTGACGTTTATAGGATAAGCATTATAAATTCAACTGAGTACAATCTTGATATAAGGTGTATACTTCAATTGAGGTCAAAGCTCCTACATTTGTTATTCAAAATGATGAAGATTATTAAATATTGATGGCTATTTTCCTTATCATTAAATAATATAACAAGGGTTTAAATACAAGATTATCCAATATTATTCTACCTACAAACAAGGAAATACAAATAAAATATATGAATCTAGATTTTCTAATTTCATGAAAATCTCCATGAAAATCTCTAAAGATATATTTTACATTTACACCCTCCTTCAAACTCAAGGTGGTAAAGTGACAACTATCTTGAGTTTGGTAAACAACTGGTTGAAGCGACCAGATGGCAAGGCTTTGGTGAATATATCAGCTGGTTGTTCTGTAGTGGGAATGGGTTGTAAGGTGAGAGTGTTGCTCAGAAGGTGATGACGGACAAAGTGACAATCATTTTCAATATGCTTAGTGCGCTCATGAAAAACATCATTGTGAGCAATCTGGATGGCACTACGATTATCACAATGAAGTATAGTAGCAGATTGTTGAGGTACACCCATGTCGGCAAAGAGCCAGCGGAGCCATAATAATTCTGAAATAGCATCAGCACGAGCACGATATTCAGATTCAGTGCTAGAACGAGAGATAACACTTTGTTTCTTACTCCGCCAAGAAATGAGAGAATCATCTAGGTAGAAACAGTAGCCTGTGGTAGAGCGCCGATCAGTGGGATCACCAGCCCAATCAGCATCGGAATATCTAGACAACACAAGAGAGGACTGAGAAGAGAACTGAAGTCCATGCCCCAAGGTACCCTTGACATAGCGAAGAATACGAAGAACAGCAGTGAAATGAATGGTTCTTGGGGCAGCCATGAATTAACTAACAATATGCACAGCATATGCAATGTCTGGACGCGTCACTGTCAGATAAATAAGACTGCCAACAAGTTGACGATACAGACTTGTGTCTTCAAGGGGAACACCTTCAAACGGAGTCAAATAAACATTGGAATCAAGTGGTGTGGGAGCAGTGGCAGAGTCAGTGATACCCGAGCGAGCTAACAGATCAGAGGCATATTTGGCTTGAGACAATAAGTAACCATCAGAACGCATTGATACCTCAAGACCAAGAAAGTAATTGAGTGATCCGAGATTTTTCATCTCAAAGTGTTTTCCAATATAACATTGCAAGTCTGATATAGCCTGAGGATCATTACTAGTGATAATCATATCATCAACATATAGCAGAAGAAGAACAATACCATGATGTGTCTGACGCGTAAAGAGAGTTGTGTCATGAGGGCTCGAATTAAATCCCAGTTGAGTAATGGTGGAACTGAAAGTTGCAGACCAAGCTCGTGGAGCCTGTTTTAGACCATATAATGCACGGCGAAGAAGGCATACTTTCTGTGGTGGAGGGGAAGTACCTGGAGGTGGTTTCATATAGACTTCCTTAGATAAAGTCTCATTTAGAAAAGCATTCTTGACATCCATCTGAAGAAGGGGCCACTATTTGGCAGCTGCAACTGCTAAGAGACTTCGAACAGATGTCATCCGAGCTAAAGGAGCAAAAGTCTCTTCATAATCAATGTCATATTCTTGTGAATAACCTTTCGCTACAAGTTGTGCTTTATATCGTTCAATGGATCCATGTCTTTATTTTATAGATCCATTTGCAACCAATGGGTCTTTTACCAGGGGGTAGATCAACATAGTCCCACGTGTGTGTCTTTTCTAAAGGCTGGAGTTCCTCATTCATTGCTTGCTGCCATAAAGGATTAGTACTTGCCTCGTGATAAGAGGTGGGTTCAACTAATGAAGCTATAGTGGAAAAACAATGATAATCTTGGAGATATGTGGGAGTTTCCCTTACCCGAGTGGAGCGATGAACAATGGAAACTGGTTCATGTGCAGGTGCAGGTTCCTCAGTGGAGACAGAAGACTGATTTGGTTCCTCAGTGTAAAGATATATTTTACATTTACAAAGATCTTCACACATTCCTGACATAGAAATAAGTCTTAGTAATACCTTTTTACGTATTCACGTTTCCAAAGTGTTCGAGTAATCAGAGATTTTGATACATAGCATGAAATACATCTTTTAGCTTGATATTTGAGTACTTTTACTTAGGAAAATTAGCATTTACAGACATGGACAAAATGAACTTAGGAAGATCTTTGAAGTGCCAAAAGTTAATTTTTACTAATTTTAGATGAATTTGTGGACTTTCGCTGGAAAAATCAGAACTTTTGGAGAAAACGATGTGATGTGCCCATATCACCTGCAGTTAATGTGGCCACATCAAAACCCTAAAAATCAAAAGTCGGCCAGTCAATTTCAATTGTGATTCCTTCGGTTCTGACCTGCTTTTCAGCGTTGGAATCCTCCAGTCAACCTCCAAAACTTCAGTTTCAGTTAGCCTACAATCGTTTGGGGGCCTATAAAAGGATGTGGAAGCCTCCATGGTTGATTATCAGACAATCCTTGAGAGGAGTCACGCCTTCCTTAACAAATTTTAAAACATTGTTAGAATTGGAAAAACAAAAAACTCAATTTGTTACCAAATAGACCTATTTTCAAAAACTAAAAACCAAAAACCAATTTGTTATCAAACAACTCATTTTTCTTTAAATTTTGAGTTCAATTTCAATTTACCCTTGACATTTGAGTATTGTTTCAAGATGGGATCTAGGTTCCGAAATTTACATATTTAACCTTGATTTTCCACTTAAATACTCACTTTTCATCTTTAACGTTGATGGATGTTAATAAATTTAAAAGAATTATAATTAATTAAGTTCCATTATTTTTCATCACTTTTAAAATTAAATTTAGAATCTTACTTCACAATTATTTTTAATTAATTAATAGAAATTGATGTCAATTGATTGAAAGTGAGTATTTAATGAAAAATTGATGTTAAAATCTTAAAACCTAGAGACCAAATTAAAACAAAACTCAAATATATAGGCTAAAATTGTAATATTTTGAAACTTAGGGATTAAATTGAAACTAAACTCAAAAATTAAAACTAAATATGTAACATTTTGAAATTTATAGACTTGAGACTAAAAATATATATATATTTTTTTTTAGTATTATTTTGATATATGCATCCACACAATTCTTAAATGCTCAGGTATGAAAACCAATGGATTGAGGTAGTATGAAAAATTCTACATACCAAGATAGTACAAGTTACTTTCCCGTTAGAAGCAACAAGGAAAAAATCATACCGTCTTTATTAGGGTTTGTCTCGTAGGATCCATATTTTGTATGGAAAATACTTAAGTGTAGCCTAAATTATATCTATATTTGTGCACCCTACTAATTGTTTAACGACAATTAGTTGCATAGCAAACTTTTTTTTACTTTCTTAAAAAAAATCTAAACTTAAGGAGTTTCATATCATAAGTTAACAAGATTAGCTAAGATGCTTGTTTACTCATATTTATCAATATGAAAAATATTGACAAAGTTTAAACAGTATGAATTTGTCGGGTAGCGAGTAGAACAACAACGAATTCACGAACATTCAATTGTCATATTGCAAATTTTGTTCCTCCAAACCAAATTCAAAACTTTTGGTAACCGTTGTAGACTTATGTTCCCAATCACCGTCACACAACTCCAAATCCAATTTCTTTTTTTCCAATTTTTTTTATAGACCAAGTTTCTTCCCTTTCGTATAATTTATGTACGTCCGAGAATGTCCTCATTCATAAGTCCAAGATCCACATATTTATAAATTGAATGGAAAGTTCCAAACAAAAAAGATCTAATTCTAGGCAATCAAATCAATTGTCATATCAGCATTGGTGTTAATCAGAACTATTACACATAATTTGATTGCTGTCATTTCTCCACAATATCCATAAAGCCAAATCTAAGCCAAAGTATCATCCACATCAAGACACTAACAAGAGAACAATGGAATACAACCTAAAGTGAATAAATAAGAGCACTGAAATGAACCTTCATTCAATCAATAAAAAGTTTCTAAAGAAAAGTAAAGAGATAAGAAATTTGAAATTGGGAAAAAGGAAAAGAGGGAAAGAGGATGATGCTGTGAAGAAAGAAAGAAAAAATGGCATTTGAGATTCTCTAGTTCCACAAACACATCAGATTCATCAATGGCCGCAGGCAATATAATCAAGCAACATAATCAAATCTCAAACACCTAATAATATTGCTAACAACCATAAGTAACGATGGAGGATGATGAAATTCAGAAAAACAACCTGAATTTGAGTTGATAAAGAAGAGATCCCAAATTCCTCAGTTGTCCCCCAAATCCTTCATATCGATCCTTTTCTCTTTGTTCTCTTCTTGCTATATTCTGTGTCAATTTCAGATTTCAATTCAATCTTCTGATTCGTTCTTCTTCCCCAATCCGTCGTTCTCCCTTTCCTCCAGCAACTTTCCGGTCTCTTCATCGGCCTGAGCGGCCTTCTTTTGCGCCTCTTTCGCCTTCAGACCCTGCAATTTCGAGTGATTGTAATATGCAACTCCAATGAAAGCCAATCCATAGCCAAACAAGTTGATCGGAGTCACAGTGTCCTTAATCACCGACCATGAGAAGGCGATTAAGAGCCAATCCTTAACCACGCCGGCGACGTTCATCGTTAGGGCAGAGGTTTTTCCGACGAGTAAGAACACGGCAAGATTTAGGGCAAATGCGCATAACGAATTAGTTCCAAAAATCATATAATCGAAATGGAAACTGGATGTAGCCCTCAAAATTGGAAACTCGACGAAGATCCACGGCACTAACAAGAAAACAAAACAACAAGGCGCAACGTAATACAAGGAAGTGATGGGATTCAGCGAGATTCCTTTAGATGTAAGCAAAATCTGGATCAGAACAAGCCGAGTGGCCTCGAATGCAACGGCGCCGAGTTGCAAAGCCACACCCCAAGCATCAAATTTCGCTTCACCATAAGCAGCGATCCCAACACCAAACGAAATCGAGAGCATATTCACCATCGTTTCCGTCTTGAAACCTTCTTTCTTCAAAAGAACACCGATCGAATAAACAGCGACCGGCATCAGAGCCTTGAGCATCTGAATGAAGGAGACGGAGAGGTAAATGTAAGCGGAATTGGAAAGCCATAAAGAGAGAGAATAGAGTGCTCCGATTGGGACGACAGAGGAGAGATAGAGATCTCTGGACATTGAAACCGGTTCGACGAGCTTGAAGACGCGAATGAGAAGAAAAGCGAGAGAAGCACAAAAACCCATATGGATCATGGTGAGGGAAATCGGAAAAGGCCAATCGTACATCTTCTTGTCGAGGATGAACTTGTTGTAGACGATGACGGTGAAGCTGAGGAAGATCCAAATGGCGACATAGGTGTAAGAGAGAACGATCTTCTTCAGAACACTGTCACTGAGAGAACCGCCTTTGCCCATTGAGTGGATTTGGGGGAAAATGGAGATGATTCAGATGGGGATGAAGAAGAAATTTGCAGGAAAGATTTGAGAGATGGTGATGAAGAACGAACAATGGAGATTCAGAGAAAGGGACTGAGCTCGATTTGAGTACGGATCAGGGAAGAAGAAAGATACAGAGAGGGAAAGGGAGAGAAATCTGGGAGAATAAATAAATTGACAATCAATGGTGAAGGAACTTTAGGGAAGTCTATAGATCCATTCCGGTTTGATTTTTATTTTTATTTTTATTTTTATTTTAGTTTTAGTTTTGTTTATTTATTTATTTATTTATTTTTCTCATTGGGTTTTGGTGAAACAATGAAATAATAAATAAATTGTGGGGTCGAAAATGGGAAGAATCTGTCTTGATTTTGTTGTCATGTGTCCAAATTCTTGAATCACTGAGGGACTGCCATGTTTGAATTTCAAATTCAAAACAAAATATTTGATTCTCTCCACTATATTTATCATCTTATTGTCGAATTATAACTCACCACGTGTTTTCTTATTTCTTTTTTAAAATATTTTTTATGCAATTAGGGTAGGATGTTTTTTATTGTGTTTATTACTAAAATATCTGTAATTTGAAATTTATTTAATATATTTTTTTAATGTGTCTAATTTTAGTTAATATATTTATAATAAATCTTAAATTTACTCTCTCAAATTTAATTATTATTAAAATTAACTAAATAATAATAATAATTTACATAAAAAGAATTACTATGAATATATTTTCATAATTTATAGAGAAAATATTTATAAAGAATAAAATAACATAAAATAATAATAAATTATAACTAAATTCAAGATTTATTGAAAATATGTAGACTATAAATTTGACTTTTGATAATGCAATGACTAAAATTAAACCAATTCCAAAGTATATAAGACCATAAAAATTTCTTTAAAAAAATGACCATAATAATATTTTCACTTTTTATTATATAAATTGTATGGATACCCTTTTCATGTGTATATTATTATATATCAAACATGGAATGATAATAATGACTTTTGAAGATATTGATAATTTCCCTAAAAAAAAACGGATAATTCAGTACCAAATTTTAATTTCGGAGAAAAAAAAGTCAATAACAAATTGTGATGCATTGATAATAATTTTTAAGTAATTGTTTTAAATGGTAAAACTGCTACAAATATTTTTAAATATAATAAAATGTGGTTGTCTGTCAATAATAAGCATCGATAAATATCTATTTAAAAAATAATAAAACTTTTTAGAGTTGAATTAAAGGCATATTTGGCTTGTTATATAAACAAGATGTTAGGAAATGAAAATTGGGAACATGTTGCGGATCTTGAAGTCAAAGGGCATCGGTTAATGTTAATAGATTGGAGATAGCTTTACTTTTTCTTTTTTAAAAAAAAAAATTATTATTATTATTTAATTTTAAAATGTAGATAGCTTTAAATTGGGGCTTCCACATATATATATATATATAATCCAAGCAGAATTCAACTAAATAAGGTAAGAATACTATTGACCAGAAAAATAGATTATATATTATCAAGTATATATATTAGAAAAATAAAAAAACAATTTAAACTTCTAATCTTTTCGTCAATAAAAATGTCTTAACCAATTTTTTATGTGGTTTTTTTTAATACTTTTTTATGTGAACTTTAACCTATTAGATTTGTTAATATATATACAAAATTATTTAATGAACTTGAGAATTAAAATATACCTAAACTATTGAATAAAGAGATTTTGAAAAACTATTGAAGAAATAGAGACATAAATATAGCATTTAAGTTTCCTAAAAAAAAAAAAAAAATTGCATTTAAGAGGATGTATAGGTAAGTTGGTTCAATTATACTCCATTGCTAAATTAGATCATATTTTCTTTTTACAATATACCGAATGGGAGAATCTAATACGTCGAAATTAATGATATAAACTATATGCTAGTTTAACGTTCATTTTGACAAATTAGATCATCTATTTAGAAAATAGAAAATAACACTTCAATTGAATTTTTGAATTTTCTTACTTGACCACTCAAAACTAAAACCGATTTAAATGATCAAATTTAATTCAACAAAAAAATATTTATGATAAAATGGATTTGTGTTTTTAATGATTGTGCTTTTTAATATTTGACCTATTGATTTTTAAATTAATAAAATATAGCACAATATTTACAAATTTAGCATTTATGTTTCCATTCATTTTAAATATTGTTGACTACACGATAATTTAATGTTTTTACTCAAAAAGAAAAAAAAACTCAATATCACGACAAGAATGATATTATAAATATGTAAAAAAAAAAAACACTAATTAGTGATTATATTGTTATCTAATTCAATTTCTAACACAAACATGCATGGTTTAATAGTCTTTAAGTTCAAAATTTCATTATTTGTGATGTAATTTCGTAAACTTACTCTAATTACTTATTAAATTGGTGAATTACTACGTTTATTAGCAATATTTCACCTAGTAGAAAAAATGGTAACTATTATGATTTAAATTATTTTTTTTTGTCTCGTTATACATTTGTTAAAAATATAAATATATACTATAATATAATGAGTTAAGCTATAGTAAACATTTTTTAATGTTATATTTTGCAACTCCTTTTTAACAAAATAAAAGAAAAAAACATTTTTTTCGACTTTTAAACAAAAATATACTTTAAAGAAATAAAACTTTTCACCTTTTACAAGTAATCATTCTGCTTCCACAAGCAAAGTGCTGGATGTGCTTGCCAATAAAAAGGAAACAGTCATGAACTTATTATTATTATTATAAAAATATTTAGGTACAAGATAGCACTTTTTTTTTTTTTTTTTTTTTTTTTTTTTTTTTTTTTTTACATTCTATCAAATTATTTTATTATAATTTGACACGTGACAAATTTTTCTCTTTTTTTAAAATATTTTAATGATTATTTTATGTGAGTGATGAGAATGAGATGTATCAAAATGGGTACTACCCGGATGCACCCAAGTATTACCCATGTTATTATTGTTATTATTATTATTACATTACATACCATGAGTGCAACAAAAATCCCAAAACTCAACAAACCAACCTGGTCTACTCGTTTGATTTAGCTTTTTAGTATAAATTAGATATATTGGTTTGTATTTGAAAAAAAAAATAAAAAATGCTGCAATATTGGTTGTGTTAGAAAAATGATAAATTATTGTGATGAAGGTATGTTAGTTACTTAGAAAAAGACAAAGTAAAGAAAAAATGTCCAATTTCAATTTTAAAAAAAAAGAATAAAAAATAGGTCTAATTTTATTTTGAAAAGAGCAAAAATGACCCATTAAAAAAAAAGAAACAAAATGAAATTGGAAGTAAAAAAAAACAAAAAACAAAAAATCGAAAACAAAACCGATAATAAACGGAACAAACTAAGTATCAATCCATTGATTTTATTTTTTATCGGACATCGGCTCTGGTTTCCATCTTGATGTAATGGATTTGTTTACTCGTTCTTGGTTGGCTTAAAACCAACGAAACTGAATCGACTTTCACCCTTATTAAGTACAAATGATTAGATAATTTATTAATTATGTTTGTTAGTTTTATCTTAAATTGCTATTATTTAACCAGTACATTACAACACATATATTTTACAAACAAATTTAAAAGTTCTAAGAAATTCCGAAAAAATGAGTCTGAAGAAATTTGTACTAAAAAACAAAATTTAAAACGGTACAACTAAAATCTAAGCTCTGAACTTAACCTTTGAATATACTAAAAAAAAAAAGGGGAAAAAAAAACTTAGTCTTTAAACTTGGAAAGCTACATTTATTTGACCTCTAAATTCAAAGAATTTAGTTACATTCTTAAATTTGTTTCCTAAGTACGCTAAATCAGTTATTGTTAGTTTTAAATCATTTAAGAGGTATGTGATTTGAATTCTCTCATTTTTATCGTACTAAAAAAAATTTAAAACGAAATTGAAACATGAATTCATAGGAAAAAAAATTTAATTTATAAATGAGATAAAATAATCTAATTTCCATTTAGTTCTTAAATTTCGAAATGTTATACTTTTACTTGTGCATTTTGAGTTTATTTTCTATTTGGTCCATATATTTCAAAATATTACATTTTTCTCTTGAATTTCAAGTTTTGTTTTTATTTGGTCGTTATGCTTCAAGCTTTACTCTGGTAATGTTAACTTTTTATTAGAAATCTTTTTAATTTTTAGTATTGATGGATATTAATTAACTTTAAATAGTTAAATCGGTTAAAATTAAATTAGCTTCAATAATTTTTTATCACCATTAAAATAAAATTTAAAAGTTTTCATTATAATTATTTTAAAATTAATTAACCAAAAGCTAAACCTAAATATCAAAGTGAGCAATGATGAAAATACGAAGACAAAAAATGTGAAAGATTGAAATTTAAAAACAAAATAAAAATTAAATTCAAAACTTAATATTCTGAAATACAGAGATTAAATGAAAATTAAAAATTTATGAGTAAAATTATAATAATTTGTGCTCTAAATATTATTAAATCTGGCAGTTGACTGTAATTACAAGCATTAAGTAATATAACGTTCTTTTAGTAAAAGTGAAGCAAAATAATGAAAGAGTTGAAAATATAATTTGAAACAGCAGCACATGTTGTTGCCGTGGAGGGACTGTCCATCCTTAATTTACTGCTCCATGTTGGAAGGGGACAAATTATATTAAAAAAAAAAAAAAACTAAAATTGATATTGTTTTTAACTTAATTTTAAATTCTTATCTTACCGTGTAATATTACTTAAAATGATTGGTAAAAAAAAAAAGTTAATATTACTATGAAAACACTTTTATTGATGTAAAATATTTTTAATAATTCCTTCAAAATGACTATTTGTCATAATTACAAAATACCAAATAGCAATTATAGGTAATATATCAATTTAATTATTTATGTAATTCTTTTTTATAACAAATATTATTGAAGTAATGGATTATTATTATTATTATGAACAATACAAATGTGTCGGTATATCATTACTTTGTTAATTGTTATAACTTTAATATTGTTATTTGCCATGTTAAAAAAAAAGGTTAGGTTGTTTTCAAATATAGTAAAATGAGTTAAAATATTTATAAATACAAATAAATTTTACTATCTATCAGACTTCTATCATTAGACAATAGATAATTAAATTCTTTTATATTTACAAATATTTTGATACTTTTTTCATTTATAATAATTTGCTAAAAAGTTATTATTTATACAATTATTGTATTAAATTCAGCTTTTTGCACTAACCGAAAGGTTATTCTCTATTAATATTTATTTATTTTTGGTTAAAATGCTATTTTAAACCATGTATTTCGAAGTTGGTTTAGTTTTAATCTCTATACTTTCAAATGTCACATTTTAGTTCCTGTACTTTTAATAAATTTAAAATTTAAATTTAATCCCTTAGAATTATTTTTTTTATCGAAATTGGCTAAATAGTATCAATAATTTTTATTACAAAATATAATTGTGAATATAATTTTAAAATTTAGAGTGAAAATGCTAATAAATAAAAAAAAAAATCAACAATAAACAAATATTAGGACTAAATTTAAGAAATATTGAAAATATATAAACCGGACTAAAATTATATTTATTTTTAATTAATTTGAATCTTTTCAGCTCATAGAACATCTAGCGTTTGTAGTCCAACGGTTAGGATAATTGCCTTCCAAGCAATAGACCCGGGTTCGACTCCCGGCAAACGCATTTCCCTTTTCTTTTTTTTTTTCAGGAAAAATAAAATTATAATTATAATTATTTAAAAAAAAAAAAAAAATCCTCTTGTGCTTGCTTTATATGTATGGAAAATTCTTTTTTGGAAGCGAAAATATGATATAGAATCATTATGGTCTTGTAAGTTGTTAAGTACATTATTAATTTCCTCACCTTAAAATGTATTAATGTAGCTTCGCTTTTTTTTTTTTTTTTTTTTTTTAATTTTAATTTGTATGAGTACAAAAACATGGTAGGTGAAGTATTGAGTCACAAAGGCTTAAAAGAAGGAGTAATATGTCTATTGCCGTTACGCTACGGACATTAAAGGTAGGTTCATATTTTTTCATACCTCACAAAAAAAAATTCAAATTTTTTTATGATGATATTTTTTTTTTTTTTTGAAGATTTTTAACTGCTCATGTCTTGGTCTAAAATACGTGTTTTATGTGAGTTGAGTTATGTTTATATTAACTTTAAACAATGTATTATTCTAAGTCATTTTTTTTTATCTTGGTTTATTAATAGAATTTATATTAATATTAATATTAATAGTATGGCTAAAATTTATAAAAATAAAGGTTGCTTCATAGAACTTCTACAGTAAAATTTGTGCAAGTAGTTTTCTCGTGTTTACGCTATACTAATTTTTTAAAAATTTTGTTTAGTTTAGTAACATATGAGGTAAGAGATCCGAACCTATAGCATTTTCATTGATCATTAAAAATATAACTAAAGTTTGTGATTTTTAAATAATGTTAGATATTGTTGATAATAAATGTTACAGTTTTTTGAATTTTTTCACTTCTCTCCTGTGCATGAGTTGAGTAACGTCTCTTTTGGACATATATAACGTTGTCACAATGCTCTGGCATACTCTTTCACATCAAAGACGCTAGAAGAACGTGTTTATTATCTTCTCCACATTCCTTATCCTAAATAGTTTGTTATTCTCATGGGTTATGTTTTATCTTTTAGTTGGTTTGGTATTGTTGTTTACTTCCTTTATTAAATTTTTTTTTGCATTTGCTATAAGTTTTTTTTTTATTTTTATTTACTCTCCCTTTGCTAGTTAAAGGCATTGAGGAGGTTTTTCAACTTGTGGTTTTTCTCTCATACCTAAGACTGTCATTAATATCTTAGTTGACTTTAAAAAGTAGCCCATAATAAATATTCAGTTAAATTGCATTTTTAATGTTCCTCCATTAATTTTAATATTCTCTAGAAGCTAGTGAGTTGAACTACTAGTTATGAAAGCGCTTTCTTTTTTTTTTTCTTTTTTTTTTTTTAAAAAAAAAACTCAGTTATATTCATATTGATCAATCAAACCAATAATTTTAAAGAAATACAAATTTTAAAATATTAGTCCAAATTAAGTTGATTAATTCAATGAGACTTTTTAAAAGTAAAAAAATAAAGGAAACTATTTATACAAAATAGCAAAATTTTTAGATAGTTGGATAGATGATGATAGAAGTCTATCAAGGTCTATCGATGATAGAAATAATAGAAGTCTATCACTGATAGATGCTGATAGAAGTCTATCAATGTCTATTAGTGATTTTTTTTTGCTATTTTCTGTAAATAATTTGACATTTTTTCTATTTGTGAAAATTTCCCTTAATTCAATGTGTATACATTTGCATATGTGTGTATATCTATACATATATGATGAATATACAAGTCGCGTATATGAATAGAAATCTTAACCTAATTGCTTTTTCTTTTATTTATTTATTTACTTTTTAGTTTAAAACATAGAAGGTAAAATTACCACATCTTAAATAAGATTAGATGTCCCTTACGCATAAAGTTAAATTGAGATGGAAAATTTTTGTTGGATTTTTTTATTTTATTATTATTATTTTGAATATTTTGTTAGATTTCTCTTTCATCTATTATTTAAAGGGATCGCCACAATGTAACTGACAATATTTTCTAATTAGATGTATGAGAAAGAAATTGTAAGAATGCTTAAATTTACACCTAATTCATTAGGAGAATACAAATTTTCGAATTCATTCTACTCTTGATGTCGCCATCTCATTGAATAACTTTTAGTAATTTAATTAAATTTCCATGTTAGACCTTATAATTCAATGTTGGTTTTAATTTGGTCACTATGGCAATACAAGTTTCAACTTATTATCATCCATATATAATCGCCTTTACCAAATCAACAATTTGTTTTCTTTCCTTAAAATATAAAAATAAAATAAAATAAAATCTATCCCCGCCAACTTGAGCCTAAATCAACCAATTAGAGGATATATGCATTTTGTCTTTAAAATTTTAAAATATCCAAAAATGAAAAACATTAATATATATATATATATATTAACAGATATTTTTCGTAGTATAATCCATTAACAGCCAACCGTTCGGAATTTCAATGGCGTCTTCGTCTTTCTCGGCGTCGGCAAATTGCTTCAGTTCCAGAACTACAGTATCAGGTAACTCAAAATCATTTTCATTCTCGTAAAGATTTGCAGAAACATTTTTAGTGAACTACAAAAAACACTTGCAATTTATCAATCTTCTCACGAATTTCGCAGCAATTAGAGGTTGTAGTAATCAAAAGCTCAACCTAATTAACAATGGCTTCCATGATTATTCTTCCCCTGCTCGATTCCCTCATCTAAATGTCAAGGTTCTGCTTCTTCTCGATCGCCTTCTCCTGTTTGATTTTTGTTTGAAATGAAGCGATAATGTGTATATCATCTAAATTAGAGTCTGGAGAATGATTTGAAATGTTAAAATTAATGGAAATTGAAAATGTTTACTGTGTTTTCTGATCAATTAGGCTGCGAAGAATGATCGGAACACAAAACCTAATAGCGTGATTTGTGGCGATTGCGATGGAAATGGTGAGTTGATTTATGAGATTGGTATAGACGATTTAGGTTTTCCGAATGGCTGATGGTTTTGTAAAACTGAATGAAATAGGTGCTGTTCTTTGCTCACAATGCAAAGGAAATGGAGTTAATGCTGTTGATTTCTTCAATGGACAGTTCAAAGCCGGCGCATCCTGTTGGCTGTGCGGGTAATTTTGTTTTCTTCAATTATTTAATTGGAGTTTTTGTCAAATTGAAATTTGATTGACTTTTTCAAAATAAGTTTTTCTTACTTAGCAATAATTTTTTAAAAATTTTCTACACTTATTTCTTCTCGCTCCCTTTACATATGTATAGGTTGGGGGTTGCATATTGAAGATTTTTGTATGAAGGGCCTACATTTCACGTTCAAAATGTTGTTTGATCCAAAGTTTTAAAATAATGAAAAAACAATATTTTGTTGATGTCATGAACCACTTGTCGATGCTCTTTTGACGAGTGAGAGAGCAAAGAGAAGTGCGAACATGAGAGTGTGGGAGGAAGAGTCCTAGCCGTGTGAGAACATAATTGTATTAAATTAGTCGAGTGAGCACAAACGCTAAGAGGAAGGAGGAGTTGAGTGTAAGGGAGTGACACACGAAAAAAAGGTTATAAATCCTTAATTATTTTAAAAAAATTTGAGTCAAGTGACATTTACCATAAATTTAGATCATCCGTACAAAAGGAAAGTGAGAGAGAGAGGAGAGAAGGAGAGGAAGATAGAATAAAAAGAATATATATTTTTTTTAAAAGTTTGAAAATGATTAGAAACCTTTATTTTGAAAACGAGGTCAAATCTTATTTTATTCCAAATTTGAAATTTACTATGTGTTTGCTGATCAAAGGCTTTGTGTTGCAGTGGGAGAAAGGAAATGTTGTGTGGGAACTGCAATGGGGCTGGCTTCATTGGAGGTTTCCTCAGCACTTATGACCAATAGAAGTATGTGTTAAGCATATATATATATATATATAAAAGTTTAGTCTCTAAATTTTTAGATTTGTATCAAATAGGTCCCTGAACTTTAAAAAAAAGTTTTTAATATATATATGATTTTTTACTTTGTTTGATTCAAAAGGCGAACAACCTCTCCCGAGGTGAAGTGCTTGTAGTAAGCTGCTCTGGAAATGAAAAATTCCTATCTACATTTTTTATTTTGTGTCTAATAAGTTTTGAACCTTAAAAAGATCTCAAAGTCCCTAAATTTTCGATTTGGTATCTAATAAGTCAGTCTTTGAACCTTCAATTTTATGTCTTCGACATTTTAAAAAGTTCATGAAGTTATTAGATACAAAATCGAAAGTTGAGAGACATGTTTGACATTTTTAAAGTTTAAGAACTTATTAAGTACAAAAATAAAAAGTTAATGTACCTATTAGACACAAACATAAAAATTCAGGAACCAAACTTATAATTTAACCTATATTTTTTTTTTTTTAGGAATAACCAATAGTTGATATTATGTACATCAATTCTCATATAGTTTTGTTGGTTGTATGTACTTTTGTATATATACTTTTTTCATATTGAAAACAAAGGTGGGGTTGAATTTGTGTTTACTAAATTTAATCATATCTGATACCGCCATCATAATCTAAGTTTTGCAAATTTTGTTTTGACTATATCTTGTATACCTGATGGTTCAGTTGAGGTCTTGTTTGGTAACAATTTGGTTTTGATTTTTAGTTTTTGAGAAGTAATCTTATAAACAATACTTTCACCTTTTAATTATTATGTCATATTGTCCATTTTCTAGCAAAGTTTTAAAAAACTAAGCTTGAGTAATTTGAAGGTGAGGAATTCATACTTTAATCTCATCTGTTTCCGTCTTATACTCTTAGCTTATTAATTGTCAAATGCTCGTAAATTATAATATAAAACATTAACTTTTCATAGTTTCTGCAAGTATTGTTCTGTCCTATATTGCTAATATCTCTTCATGAATTGACTCATCTGCTTCTGAAGTAAACGAGTCGCTTCGGATTCGGGATGGAATACATGATATACGTGCGACTCGTCTTCAGCTTCTATCAGCTTAACCTCTTTTACCCTCATTTTTTGCAAGAATTTTGCATACAACTCTCCCCTTTCCTTCAAGAAATCCAAGCCAGCCACAAAAACCACCACATTAGGAAAACGACCCCATTCTTCTTTAGTCACTTGTTGTGCATTATTCTCATAGTTACATCCAAAATAATCTCGGTCTCTTCCTGATGGTATGCTCAGTCTCCAAAACATATCATTCATTTCAACGAATCCTTTTGCTCCTTGTACTTTCTCGTTCTCGGTCCGCTTCTCGCTCCCAAAATAAGGATGAATTAACAACAATCCTTTGATAGTCAGGTTAGAAATGTTGCTTTTGATGGTTTTGACTGCAACATGATGGACAATGTTCCCTCCTGCACTATCTCCAGATAGGAAGACTCGAGAAAGATCAACATTCTGCAACCATGGCTCATAACTTGCTTGATAACTAAGCCATTCAAGTGAGTTGTAGCAATCTTCATAAGCCGCAGGAAGTCGATTCTCCGGTGCCAGTCGATAGTCAATGGATAAGATAACAGATTCAGATGTAATAGCCAAGTCTCCAAGAAAGTTATGGTAACCAATCCAAGTAGTTGAGCCAATGCAAAAGCCACCACCATGAAAGTAAACCAAAATAGGAAGTTTTGTTGCGGAATTAGTAACATTTGGAAGAAACAACCTTCCAGTAACTAACTTTTTCGAGTCGATGATGACGTCTTTGAACTTATAATTCTTAGATGATTGAGTATCAGTTGAGACGACTACTTCAGGAATCAAACGTCGAACCGATCCATCAGAATATACCTCAAAGTAACCAGGTGCTTCTCCTATCAATGCCATTTGTGGTCAAAATAGTTGGGAGGTGATATTTGAGCCAAAAAAGTGTTTTAAAACTCTTTTGGATTGGAGTTTCAATAAGGTTTGTGAGGTTTTTATATAGGTGAGAGTGAGTTCGTAGTAATTGAAAATGTAAAAGGCAATATTGGTTGGTGGATTGGCGTTGGTCATGCAAATGAGATTCATAAGATATTTGGGCCAACAAATTAAAGTTAACAAAAAAAAAAAAAAGAAAAAAAAAACAAGCTTTTGCTGTTTGGAATTAGGTGTGGAATTTTATTTTTGAGTGGTTAGACGTTAGTGAAGGTTTGGAAGAAAACAGAAATTAAGTAGAGAAAAAAAATACAAATACAAATACCATTTTGTATCCTTAAACTTTGGAGGTTGTATTAATTTAAACTCCCAACTTTTGTGAGTGTATCCATTTACATTTTCCTCCAGATTTCATTTGACAAATATCATGTGAAACTTATAATTTGAGTCAACTAAATTTTTAATTTTTCATAAGTAAATCAATTTAGATAATTTATTATGGTTACTTTTGAAAATCATCTATGCATTAATTCTCAAATGTGTGCAGACTTCTTCAAATGTCAGTTTTGCAAAATAGGCGATTAAAATAAATGCATGAACAATTCTCAAAGGAAATTAAAACTAAAAGTCTGAATTGATTGATTTATTAAAATTTAAGGGTTTAATTGACGCAATTATTAAGTTTCACACTAAGTTTTTTTTCTAAACAGACTATAATGGAGAGTGTGAATAGTTACAACCTCTGAAGTTTAGGGATATAAATAGATATTTTTCCAAAAAAGGGGAAAAGGAAAAAAATGAAGTTAAGAATTAAAAAATCGCGCCAGGTAGGGGTCGAACCTACGACCTTCTGCTTAGGAAACAGACGCTCTATCCACTGAGCTACAGGCGCTTGTTGATGCTATACACATTTTTAATATTTCACATAGTAAAAAGAAGTAGAAAAATTGATCTACACCGTCCAAGATTACATTGATGATATTTTAACGATTGTGATTTACTTCACACTATCTTTCTTAATTAAAAAAAAAAAGTTATTATTACATCACTAATTTGTGGGTAGGATTTTGAATCTACACATAATATTTTAACCACCCAGTTGTTGTTTTATTTATTTAGTTTAGTTTAGTTTAATAATTGTGGTGGAGTCTCAAATAATCAACATTTGTAATAGTAATTATATCTAATCCATTTGACAGTACTAATATTTTTTTTTAAGTATGCATTAATTAGTAAGAAGGAAGCTAAAAAAATTTCTTACATGAGCAAAGTTATGCATCTTGCAAAAATTTAAAATTTAGAAATCAAATTACATGAAAAATGTTAAATTTCAACTTGATTTTTGGGTATAATAACATTACTTTGTTTTATAAAAAATATTACATCACAAGTATCTATGTCTATTTAAGAGAGGTTAGAATGCATTCATCAAGTTATGCTTAAATTGATATCAAAATACACATGTTAGTGTATTTATAGTTTTATAAACCATCATTTTAATCAATATGTTTTGGACTCAATCAATTTTGACCATTTTTTAATGTATATATATCATACATCTTCTTCAAATTTAATTAGATCATAATCTCTTTTAAAATTCTTCAATCATAAAATAGAGAATCAAATCATTACATTTGAAATGGTAATTGATACCTTATAATAACTAAATTATGCTCGAATTGACATCTCAAACATAATTTTCAAAAGGGTAAGGAAAAAAAAAGATCAAAAGGATTAATGAAAATTAAAAAGCAAAAATTCACACATAATGAAAATGAAGTTCATTCACTTAGAACAAAACTATAGAAAGAAAACAAGTAATATTTTTTTGACAATATGACGTGGGGTAGAGATCGAACTTATGACTTTCAGATTAAAAATAAAAATACTATGCCAGTTGAGCTATACTCATTTCGGGGAAAACAAGCAATTAAAACTGCATTATAAACATAACATGTAGTTCTCTAAATCACAAACCACAATTTTGATTCCTTTTGCCAATACTTGTGAAGCATAAATGGCTCATATTTTCATATTCCTTTGATGTTCAAAGCCATGAGAAAACATCAATTGTTGAACTTCCACCCCTAATCTCCTTAAGAACATTCAGCGCCGAGAACGTTAGCTTCAAGTACATACTCTCCATGTACTCGATCTCTGCAAGATCTTCGGGAATGTTCAACACCTTTTCTTTACTCTCGGTCGTAGTCGTCTTCGCCTCCGAGCAACCCCTTTCTTCCTCATTGACTGCTTCAGCACTAGCAGCACACGACATGTCTTTCTTGAAGAAGAGAATATCAAGCATAATCTCACATTCCTTCAATAGCTTATCGAGCACGTCGGTTGAATAGAACGGTTGGCGTAACACCTTCTTGATGAATGGCACACGGATGAGCTCGCCGCTTCGCTTGTCGTACTTCTTTAGAATCTTGGCCAATCCTGTGCTTGGTATGTATTGAATGAACTTTTAGAAAATTGAAGAGTTTGGAAATGAATTAATATTGAATCATAAGACAAAATTAACTTTTGGAGATACAAGAAATGGAGTTTTATATTTGAAAATGTAAAGAAGGAAGTATTTATAAGCTTGATTTTAAAAAATGAAATAATTATCAAACAAGACCTAAACAAAAGTCTGTTTTTAGCGTAATTTTCAAAAACCAAAAACCAAATAGGGTAATTTTCAAAAACCAAAAACCAAATAGTTATCAAACGGAGTTTTACCGTTATAATCTTGAATGTTCTTAACATCAGAATATGACCACCAACATCCATTTTTCAAGAAAGGCAATTTCTAAACAGCAAAACCAGAACAAGCTTTAAAAAGAAAAGAGAAAAGAACAGCAAACACCAACCTGTGTAATTCAAAGCACTATAATTCTCTAACAAAACCATCTCTCCATGGAAGTCTGCAATGTCTCTCCCTACTTCCATCAGCATTTTGTTCGAATCTCCAACCATCGCTACCTTCTCTTGCAATAACTGCATGCTCGACGATGTCGAAAATCAGATGTAAATGTGTATGTCTTGAAGGTTAAGGGAAAAGAGTAAGTAGCTTTCAACATTAATTACTGAATGATCTACTATTCAAGTGACTTCAAATAATTATGATAAAACCCAAATATATTGGACGCTAAACGATCACAGAATTACAAGATCAATCTAGTTTTTGAGGTACTTTGACCCTTCTAGTCTTGAAATCACTCTCAGGCCCTCATTCACTCACCAAAATATTGCTTGTCTTCTTCATTTTCCTCTCCTTCTATATATAACGAACAATATAACAAACTCCCTATCTAATTACTAATATAATTCCTATCGAATTGAAGACTTCCATTCTAGTTGTATCAAACAGAACATTTCATAGGCCAACAGGTGGACTTATGTTTAAGATAAATATTTGGAATTAGTTACTGAGATGGTAACAAAAGTGAAAATGTTTTCACTCTTTTTGAGACTCTAAACTCATTTCAAAACTAAAAATCTTAAAAATGTCACTCAGACACCAAAAAATTCAAAGTTTGAGACAAATCTATTTCAGAAAATACTATGAAAAGGCACCTTTCATCAAGTTGTGAGGAAAGTGTCATTTGATGGATATCAATTACACATATTCAGTTCAAGTAAACTTTCTAGTCTCTGACTCCTCAAACTTTAACTTTTTTGTTCTGTAATTCTATATTTTCACTCAATCTTTACCTCATCCCCATGTCAAACGTTTTTTTAGTGTTGTGGGTAGGAGATCGGCTCATTGATCTTTGTGATGGTAATTGGTACCTTATCCACCGATCATAGCTTAAGTTGGCGCCCACGTGAAACTTTTTTAATAAACGTCACATACTCCAAGCCATGTTTTCAATTAGTTAAAACTTGCAACCATCATGGCTTGGCCTAATAGTAAATAAAAGACTTGGGTTTGATAAAGAGCTAAAAAGGAATGGATTAAATCCACGATGGCCACCTACCTAAGATTTAATATCCTACGAGTTTTCTTGACACTCAAATGTTGTAGGGTCAAACAGGTTGTCCCATGAAATTAGTCAAAGTGCGTGTAAACTAGCCCGAACATTCACGGATATAAAAAAAATGATGATTTATTATGCTTAGTCAAAGGAAATATAGAGAGAAAGTTAGTGAAAAATTACCCTCCACTTAATAACATAATACTCCTCCTTGCCTTCAAAGAATTGATTAAACTTGTCCACTTCTTCTTCAAGCAGATTCAGAAAGATTTCCATAGAAGCTTCTCCACCTAACTTTAAGCGTTTAGGGTTTCCACCATCATCTTCATCTTCATCAGGGTACATCAATTTCAATTGCTTCTTCAATACCTTATACGAAATGTATTCATCTCTCCACTCTGGTAAAGTAGATTCAATCATACTGCAAAGGATCTTCCAAAACTTCATGGTTACCCTCCCTAAGGCAGTCAAATTTTTTTTTTTTCAAATTTTACATAATCACAGAGTGAAATCAAACATATTTATAATCAGAATTAGGGAGGAAACCCCCCAAAAAAACAATAAAGAAAAAAAAAAAGATGATTGCATAGAGAAAATGGGGGATTCTAGGGATATGCTCTTTAGGTTGAAAATGAAAGGGATATTGGTTAATGAGAAAAGGGGGAAAAATGGTGGAAACGAGGGGAATTAACAAGAGCATATTATGTATGGTTTGTGGAATCTTGAAGGATGACTTTATGGTAAAATAAAGAAACAATATATTAGCAAGAAAAATGTGGACTTGATTTCAAAGAGTAAAGACAAGGGGAAAAAATACTACAAAAGAGGAGAAAGGAACAAAGAGATAAAGACAAAAGAGTTTGAATTGAAAAGAAATTATAGTCTTGATGAAACAAAGTCCCTCCAATGGCTTCCTTAATAAAGCTTTAAGTTGGAGTTTTTGTGAAGAAGCTACCAATAAAAACTACTCACCATTCACCATCTCTCTCTCCTTTCTGTGGGTGGCGTGTGGGAAGGAGATTTTATTTATTTATTTATTTAACACTTAGGGTAGAAAATTTCGAACTACATACCTTGTTGTCTTTAACATACTCATATTAGAAATTTTTCCTTTATTTGAGTGTAAACAATAATAGTACAACAAATTGGCATATTAGAATTTAAGATTTAAACTTGTACTAATTGGCATATTAGGATTTAGGATTTAAGCCTATAATTGGAAAGAAATGAGTGTGTGTTAATTATCGCTTAATTATGCTTATTTTGGCTCTTTATTTGACTTCAACAGTGAAGCTAAAAGAATTATGTTCAAGCTGTATTTTTTTTATTTTAAAATATTAATTGTAAGTAACGTGATATAATTCAATAGTAATTGACATGAAATACATCTTTTAACACTATAAATGTGTGAATGACAATTTGGACCTTTAAAGTCATGAAAACAATTTTTTTTGAAGTGTTTTCTTTAACTAGTTATCAACTAAAATTAATCATAATTTAAAATCACAAATGTAAGAAATACCATGTTTTAAAATAATGGTCGATTAACTAACATATCAATTAAAATTGATAATAATTCTACATCATGATAAAATAGGAAACGAGAACATTTGATAGATTGCCTTTACAACCAAGGCATTAGTGGCACAAGTATGCTTGAGATGCATTTCCAAATAGTCACCTCAAATCATTCGATTCAATTCTCAAAAAAATATTTTAGCAATATTAGTACTAGAAATTTTCTCTAATAATACTTGAAAATAGAATTTCATTTCAAAATGACAATTTGTATGATAAAGCCATGAAATATATATATATATATCCAAATGTGAAACAATATTTAAGCATCTATCATCAGTAAAAAAAAAATATGACATTAACAACTTATTCATAGAGACAACCATTTAACCCTACTAAAATTTGGTTAAAAGTATTACATATAAAATATATGATTACCGTGATTTGAACTCATTCCCTTACTTTTTACTTTCACTCCAATGCCCACTAGGTTGGATGAGCTTATACATACCTCAAATACTCCATGGAAACAAACATTTAATCCCTGTGAAGAAAGTTGCAAGAATACTAAATCTTTAGTTCTCAACTACAAATTTACTTCATAATTCCACAGCATTCTACCATATAACATACAACAAACGTAGTCTGCTGTATTCTCAAGCTTCCTACCCACCATGAAAATCTTGATCCAAACAATTTCTCCAATTCTTTATACAGCTTCGCGTTCTAAATTACAAACTGAACGGGTCCGATAAAGAATAATATGAGAGCCAGATAGAATAGGTAGTAAAGTAAACTTATCAATCATGATGATTAATCCAGAGCTGAAACATTCTTTGGCATAAGTTGAGTAAAATAGTTGAAAGCAGCAAGCAGCAAAATAGTGCATCCGTTTCATTGATCAAAACTCATTGGGAGGTTTTAACCTTATCAGCCTCTTGATCCTGTCTTTCTCCGTGTTCTCCAAGATGCCCTTCATGAACATCAAAACAGATCAGTAAAATCTAAAATAGCACACGTGCAATCGATGTGTAGCACTTTCTGTTTTTTTGGAATAGGAAAAAAAAACGTATGTAATTTTCCTCCTTGAAAAAAACAAACTTCGATCGAAAATCCAAGATAACAGAGCCATTTTTTTTTCCACAGACACTCTGTTCAATGAAAGGCAATTGGCAAAGAATTTTCTTGAATTGAAGTTCTAAGTTTTTAATATGTCTATCACTATATCTGGCTGGAATATGAACCTTGAGCACCAGGATTTTTCCCAGCTTAGCCACAAAAACTACAAAGATTCTGAGTGAGGGAAAAAAGAAAAGGCATACCGTCCAGACAATTTCATCAAGACACAAACAAATCTTTCCATATTTGTCAAGAAACAAGCGCTCAGTTGGAGCTTTCCCACAGGCATCCTTTATCGCTGATGTTATTACAAAGATCACTTCTGCCACTTGAAGAAGTGAAAATGAAATTAATGCAGAGGGTACATAACAAAAAGATCAAGTTAAAAAAATAAATAATAATAATAATAATAACTGCTTGGGAGGTTGGGAATTGAGTCCAAAGAAAATGGAAGAATTGACATTTACTTACAAGCTAATTCATCATATTCGTCCTTCCCAACAACATAAACTGCAACATCGCCAAGCACAGTGTAAACAATATATACAGACCTGTTACAAGAAAGTTAGCTTAGATAGATTGAACAGGTAGAACCAGCTACAATATTTAAATTTTATATTTTTATATATATAAAATAATTATTATTAAAAAAAAAAAAAAAAAAAAAAAAAAAAAAAAAAAAAAACCAATGAGTAGTGCCACAAAATAGAAAGGGACTGATTGATGTAATGTATGAGCTTGTTATTTAAGATTCCCTTCCCTTGTAAGCAAGGCAGTCTATTGATGACTAGGGGGTGGGGGGTATGCGAAGTGACTCGGACCATAAGAATAATTAAGTGGAAGCAAAATGGCATTCTCTTTTAAGTTTAAAATACCCAGGCAGGGGTGGATCCTTACTTACAAAAGACATTAAAGTGAGAAGTGGTAGAATAGATTTCTTTCCAATCCATTTTCAAAGGTTTTAATCCATCTTCAAGACCTCACTTTGTAGGTTGGAGTGGAGGTTAGTCCTAGGTAAACCAAGAGGCTTCGGAATAGATGGTACATATGAAGAGTTGGATATTTGAGAAGCCATGTTGGCAGAGAGGATACCATTTTTTCCCTTTTTTTAGAAAGAAACTCAGAGATTTCATTGATAAATGAAATGAAAGGTCCACCAATGGTGGCTACCATTGATGTTATACATTAGAGCAAGGAAGTTGGCTTGTGTCCCCTCCCAATTGATTTATATTATGCAGGAATATTGATAAAGATCAAAGGCAACAAATCATGTTCAACGAGTTCTTCAAAGAATGGGAAAATCCTTAGTAGTTAGTACATTTGATTTATATAGGTGTTGTCGCTTGAATACCAAAGACTTCACAATTCATATCAGCTTGTCCCTTGCAGTTTCTTAAGGTCTCTCGACTGTTTAAAGTAGAAGGAAATTTTGGCTCTAGGAAACAGTTTCAACAACTCAAAATCAAATGATATTTGGTTAGTTCACTTCAAAACATTAAATATACTATCTTTTATTCTTTTTTATCTTAAGGATCATGATTGTTTTTGTTGCAGTAGTAACATGCAAAAACTAACATCAATATGGCAATATATACATTATTGCATATAATGAACTTCACAAGAATCACAATAATAATACACTATTACAATAACCACGCAAATAAAACTTCATCTATTTTCCTTGCGCGTTTGAAAATGTTAATAGACAAGTCCATATATTTCAGATGAAACCAAAACACTAAGGGGTGTTTGGGGCACCAACATGAAGTTTAACCCACTCCATGTTTGGGACACCAAATATAATAGTGGTGTTTACAACTATTTATAAACTACAATTAAGTATGGTAAATGTTATTCCAAACACAGACTATTATAAACCCATACTAAAATAGTCTGCACCCCAAACACAAACTATTATAATCCACAGACTATTATAACCCACAGACTATAATAACCAACTCAGCGCTCCAAACGCCTCCAAGGGGATGAGACTCATTAGAAGAGGAGACATCCTTGTCCTCTGAGCTTCTCCTTTTCACCCTCGGGTGGGGAAGATAAAAAAAAAACTCGGGTACTGCACATGCAGGGTATGAAGGAAGAACCATTGAAATGAAAACTCTTCTCAAGTGTTGCAAAAAATTAGTTTTCAAGTATAATGCATCACCGCGAATTACTCAGAATTGCTTCAAAAGAACTGATGGGAAGATTTCACTCACTTGTGTGAAGCAACATATAGCTCTTCATTTTTTGCACCTTTGAGATTATCAGCTCCCAGCTTCACTAAAAAGGATCGCCAATGCAATCGTTCCTCTGCCGGAACTCCATGAAACCTAATAAATAAATAAAAATCACGATCAACCGTTCAATCGCATGAAACTAGAGTATCTAAGACACTGTTATCCACCTTATCCATCATCATTTCACTCCTAAACACTAAACTACTCTCAATCTAATTTAAATTATAATTGGCGTACATCTGAAGCTAATCGCACATTTCATACAATCATTCAAATCAATCAGCACATAAAACTACGACAAAGCGATCAGTTACACAACAAAACCACTCAATCCACATTTTCTCGCTAAAGCATATCAGAAATATGAAAATCCAGTGAAAAAAGAGTGATCGATCGATCGAGCCAGACAGCATAAGGGAAAAGAAAATGGTACCGTTCGACGAGAATGTTGCCGACGGAGTTGGCGATTAGCACAGCCAGCAACATGCCTGATCTTTCGCCGTCAGCTTTCAACTCTTCGATCGGAATTTCGGAAGGAAAATATCTCCCAAAGGGCGTCTGGCCACCGAGAAAATTCGTAGCTACGAAATAAATCTTACAATCCCAGATTTTCGCTCGCTCCCTTTTTCCTTGAAGGCACCAATTAGGGCTTGTATGGAAATGGAGATAGTATAACCTGATTCGAGAATTATGATACCGCATCCACGTCGAGGTTAATATAATCCGGTCTATGACTTGAGCTATTACTAAAGAAAAGGGCTATTTGATATAGTAATGGTTTAATTTTTAATTTTACACTCTTAAATGTAATTTTTAATTATCAAAATTAGTTTTGAATTATTAAAAACATAGTTCACGATAATTTTGAAAATGATAAAAGTGATTTAAGTCATTTTAAAATCACTCACAAACATGTCCTAAGAGTATTAATACAACTTTTAAAAGTTCAAATATATTTTAAATGAGTATTAATGATTTGTGTTCATATGCTGACAGTAAGGATATTTTTTAAATAAAATACTAACATATTTCATACAAAACTAATAGCAATTATATGTTTGAACTATTTTTTAAAATTTAAGAATATTTTTTAAAATTTTAAAAATTAAAAGATATTTTTGACACAAATTACATAGTTTAAGAGTATTTTATATAATTTAGCATTTTAAAAACAAAAGATTAACAACAAAATAGTTCTCTAATGATGATGTCTAAGTTATCATTACACCTTGTAATTTTAAATCCTTTGAGCTATAAAATTGGCCATTAAAGTTATAAACTCTAATTTAATTATAACATTGTCAAAATAATATAGCTCAATAGTTAAAATTTTAATCATCGTCTATTATATTTATAGGTCAAAAGTTGAAATCTCACATTGTAGTTATATATATTGTAAATTGTATTTTTAAAAAAATAATAATTAAAAATAAAAATAAATAAAATAAATAAAGCATCTATGAACCCTACGTTATGAAGGGCATCCCAAACTACTTTATATTAATGAGTTTTCGTCATCTACTTTACCATTAAAGCATTTCAACCACTATATTTAAATTATATTATTAATTTTTGTGTTATCCAATCATCTTAAATCTCAATTATTTTACTGATTGCAATTCAAAACACGTCTACAAAATTTTGAAGAATGGTTCAATTTTAAATATTAAAAAATAAATAATTAAATTATAAATTTAATTATAAATTATAGTTTAATCACTATAATTTATAATTAGAATTTAGTCGTCTATAAATAGTTTTTATAATAAGAATTATTTATAAGAATTTTACTAAATTATAAAAATTAAATTATAGCTTTTAAAATTATAAGAATCAAATTTATACTTTAACCTAAATAAATTGTAAAATTAAAATGATGTTAATTTATTATATTTTCTTATTTTTAAAAACCATACAACCAAAAAATAATATCTCAAGAAAAAATTTATTGAAATTCTCATGAGAGTGGATAACAATAATGGACGGAAAAGTGAATTATTGGGTTGTCCTAAGAAAATTAAAAAAAGTAAAGATTGGAATAAAGAATTTATTGTTATAAAAAAATATTATTGAAATTGTAGCAAAGACTTTTGGGAGAGCATCATTAATTGATATGAAAGGAACATAACTACATGTCTAGAAATCCCATATGGAGTGTATTATGATACCATATCTACATCATTGAAATGTGATGAACCAATTAATTTCGAACTTTACAAAAACAAAGTTATTATTATTTTTTAAGTAATAATAATAACAATTTTGCTAAGTCTAGGTGGGGTATAAGTCATTGACCTCGCTCAACCAATTATTCAAGAACGTTGTCTACTCATAATTTCGCTTTTTTGAATTTCAATAATATATAATTTTATATTTTGACTTTTCTTTATTGTAATTTAAAATTTATCGTCAATTCACACTTAAGAGTGGATATTCAAATTAGCTATCACATCAATTTTCATATAGTTTTAACAAGGAGGAAAAAAAATTTAAAAAAAAAAAGAGCTCACGAGTTTTTTTTAGAACATTTCAACATTTGAAGATTAAAACATAATAATAATAATAGGTTAAAATAATATTTTAGTCCATGTACTTTAAATTTAATCAATTTTAGTCTCTATACTTTCAAATGTCTAATTTTAGTCCATGTACTTTTAATAAATCTTAAATTTAGTCCCTTAAAGATAAATTTTTTTATTGAAATTGATTAAATAATCACAATAATTTTCATGCAAAGAAACATAATATGTAAATATATTATCAAAATTTATAGTGAAGATACTAATAAAAATAAAATAAAAAGTAACGAAAAATCCACTGTAAACCAGTAGTAGAGACTAAATTTTAGATTTATTGAAAGTATATAGACTAAAATTAGATATTTAAAAGTATATGAATTAAAATTAAACAAACTCTAAAATATAGAGACTAAAATGATATATTAAACAAAATTTAAGAGCTTTTTTTTTTAATTTTTAAAAATATAAAAATAAAGGAAATTATTTACACAAAATAACAAAATTTTTAGATAGTTATGATAGATCTTGATAGACTGACGCTGATAGAAGTCTATCAAGATCTATCAGTGTCTAAATGATATAAGTCTATCACTGATAGATGTTGATAGAAGTCTATTAGTATTTTTTTGTTTTTTTTTTGTAAATAACTTGACATTTTTTTATCCGTAAAAAATTTCATTTTTAAAAAAAAAAATGAAAAGCGTAATTGAAACCTACTCTAAAATTGCATTAAATATACTTTTAAAATACCATATAAATAATAATAATTAAAAAAAAAAAAAAGAATAAAGAGAATAATAGAGAAGTTTAAAATGAGAATTTGTACGACGTTAGCGTTTGAAGCGACGCGATATGCCAATTGGAAAGTGTGACGAAAAATGTCAAACCCTACGACCAAAGAAACCTCTTCAGCCATCAATTTTTTGTGGCTCCCAAATTTCCATTGCATTTTCATTATATAAACTTCAACTACATTTTGTTTAAGTTCACAAACCATTCAAATCTCTAATCTCGCGATTCAACGTTTTATATTTAAATAGAGTTAAATTATATTCGAATGGATAATTATATAAAATAAGTTTAAATATTATTTTGGTTCTTATACTTTTAAGTTTAATTTATTTTAGTCTTTATATTTTTAAAATATTCATTTTGATCACTGCTCTTTAGAAAATTACTATTTTTTTGTTCTTTCATTTTGATTTTCATTTCATTAGTAGGAGATCAAAATAGTCAATTTTTTAAAGTTCAAGAAACAAAACGAACCAAATTTGTAAGTACAAAAACTAAAATGAACATTTTCAGAGTACAAAGACTAAAATGAGCCAAAAATATATAGACCAAAGTAATATTTAAACCTAAAAAGTATTATTGCTTAATTAGAAAAAAAAAAATCCAATACTCTTTATGATATGATTTTTTATTATTTTTTACAATAATCTAACTGTTTCTTTATTCGCATTGACAAAACTAAATTGAAATTTTTTTTCTTATGTTTTCTCTTATATTCAATAGATTGTAAAATATATATTGTACTTAGTTTTGACTACTTTTTCTAGTACAATAGGAGATGGAGAATTGAACCACGGACCTTTTGGTTATTAACATATCTATATACCAACGGAATTATGCTTGTTTTGGCAATATTAGCTATGTTATTTAATTGTTAATTTGTACATGGGTCGAACTTATTCCAAAATTTGATTTTATATAAATTAATAGGTTTAGGAAGATTTTTTTGTCAAAATTATTGTGCAAATTAGCAAGAAAAAAAAACCAATGATAAAGGTTGCAATACATATTTAAGTTTTTAAAAAATTTATGATTTAAATTGATATGAATATAAACAAATTTAGGGTTACAATTAATTTTTTTTCTCGTATTTTATGCTGGAATTTTGTAGCATCGTCACTCTTATAAATGTTAATATTAATTTTATAAAAATCGGTTGAAATTATTTTTGAGCCAATTAGCTGTGGCAACAATTAATTGCATGTCACGTGACTAGCATAAATTATAACAGACAAATCATTAAAAAATTTCCAACTAAATTACGGAGGTTTCCAACTTCTTTCATAGAATATATATAAAAAAATAAAAAAAATAAAAAAAAAAAAAAAAGGTTTCCAACTAGCGTAAATAATAAAAATAAAATTCCTCTTGCTTAAAAAATTAAAAATTAAAAAAAAAAAATTAAAAGGTTAAATTTAAAATGTGACAGACGGGATTACGAGAGTCCATGTACTTTAAAATTACGTTTTATTTTGGTTGATGTACTATTAAATTTCAAATATTGAATTTTAGTTCCTATAATTAATTTATTGTTGTTCTTTTTCTTTTTTTTAAAATAAATATAGTCTCTATTAATATTTTCTTTATAAATTGTAATAATATATAGAGAAATTTTCTTACATGAAAATTATTGTTATTATTATTTAATTAATTTCAGAAATAATTAATTTGAATGACTAAATTTAAGATTCATTAGAATAATAAATATAAAAGTTAGATAATTAAAAGTACATAGAAAAAAATGTAGAATGAAACTCAAAATACGAAGGATTTTAATCTTTTTCTTTACAATAATTTAATAAATGATTGTTAACATATGAATGAATTTATAATTGGTCCCTATAGTTTGCAAAAAGTTAAAATTTAAACCTTATGGTTTGAAAAATTTCTCTTATGAAAATATTATTAGGGATTATATGATGATTTTATCATACCATAAATATTAAATTCTAATTTTCTCTAAATTATAGGGACCAAATTTACAAATTAACCGATAAAAAAAATACGTGGAAGCCTTGCAATATGATTCTTCAACTTGATCGTCAAGGTTAGCTCAACATCAAATGACAATCTTGTTTAGGATATTTGAGTCATATAAGACTCGTCTCGTGGGATCAACATCTATACTTATTAGCACAATAGAGTCATTCTCATGGTATCCATTTTTGGAACAAGAAACAATATACATCAATTATATACTTGAAATAATATGATCATGAATGTTGAACAAATTAGGTTGTTTTTTTTATAAAGTCTTTGCACAAATCATTGTTTTTGTCATAACATATGTAGATTTGAATACATTTTTAGTCCCAATACTTTGACTTATATATATATATATATATATATATATATATTTTTGGAGTTTGGTCCCTTAAAACTTCATTTCCTCCCCCAAGTTATTTTCCAATCAAATTTCTAATTAAAAAAATAAAAGAATTAAAGGCTTATTTGCTACCTTGCTCTAAAGTATATGGGTTATTAGACCAAAACATTAAAAGCACTAAAATATGTTGATCAAGTTAATATTATTAACAATATTAAAACATTATTCACATCAAATAACAATATCCACACAAACTAACTTAAAAAAAAAAAAAAAAATTCAAATACATGCTCAATTGATAAAACATCAATTATCATCTTAAAATCAATAGTTCAATCTCCTGCCAAGAACTAAAAAGAAAAAAAAAAAAAAAAAAGTATCCATCAACAAATATATATTTCATGCCAAATTTTATTAAGAGAAACAGAAAAATAATGAAAACAATTCCCCACAAAAAGAAAGAATTCCCCTTATAATATATAAACAATGAAAATACAAAACATGAATCATATAGTGAAAAAGTCTTGCAACTGTTAGAAATATCAACCCATTTATCAACATCACCCAATATTCCTTTGTTCATCATCTGCAAACTTTTTTCCTTTCTATTTATATATATGTGTATAAATATATATATAACTTAAAAAAGATGACAAGTCCCCTATGATATTTTGATTCAAACTGACATAATAAAACAGCAACTTATCTATATGCAAAAGCTCCCCCTTTATACAGATTTTGAGCTTCCCAAGGTCCCATAAACAGCTTTACATAAGCTGATAGTAACAGAAACAGTAAGCATAAGAGATATATATATATATATGTATACATGTATATACACATACACAGTCAAACACACAGATTAATTAAGCCTCTTTGTTTTGATCTTATAAGTTTTATTTTTCATTTTTGTTTTTTTTTTTTAAAATTTTAGAGTTGAGTTTTGTGTTGAGATCTTGTACTTAGCTTGAAGTAGAAGGAAAAGGGCAGTTCCAATTGAGTAACTCTTCAATCATTTGCATTGCGATTCTGTCTTCTTCATCAATTCCATTCCCATGGCCATCAGCTTCCTGGCTTGTTGATTCAGGCGACGGTATCTCTTTCTTCCCTAGCTCAATCCTCATGACCCAATTAGAGGTAGCTCGAGTGCCTGCGCGCTTCTGCCATACGCCGATGTGAGCGTTGTCACTGTCGAGCCGCAGGCATGTCAAGGAGGGAGATGGGTTCTTGCAGCACTTCCTAAGCTTTGTGCTGAGTAGCTCCGAAAGTGCTTTTGGGGACATTGGAGAAGAACCATGGCGATGGCTGGCTTCTTCAGATTGGTCATTAGATGCAGGGAAATTGGTCTTGGCGTTTTGGCCATTCATCAAGATGGCTGCTTGATCATACGCTCGTGCTGCATCCTCTGCTGTGTCAAATGTCCCCAGCCACACCCTTCTCTTCCTACAAAGAAATAAACACATGAAAAGTATAAGAATGTGGGCACAAGGCGCAATGTAGAGAAGAAATAATCGTGGCCAATGGCCGACTGGCCGGCTAGCTTCGTTGAAGCAAATCAACAAACAGGTTGAAGGCATAAGAAAGGAGATGGGTTTTTTTTCACTTTTTCAGAGCATTTTTTGAACCAACAAACACAAGTAATGCATACATTTACAGCAGTTTACAGCAGAGAAATACACAACGTCTGTAAGAAATAATGTACTTCACAAATCTGCAGAAACTTGCATGCCATGGCCGGCCATCTTCTTTCAGGCAATTCAACAAACACATTATGGACACCAGAAAAAACATGGGGTTTCAAAGCTTTTTTTATCAAACAAACACAAGCCACATAACGCACATCCATACAACAATTCGGTGTACAAATCTCCAGAGATATACGCCCAGTTTCTTTCAGGCAAATCAACAAACAGGTTATGGGCAGCAGACAGAAAATGGGGGTAACAGAGCATTTTCCAACCAATGGCACATATATTTATAGCAGAAGAATAAACAACATAATGAAAGAGGGAATTTTACAGCAATGGGTGGCGAATTTCTGACACCCAAGAGCCCCACTGCCGCTGCCTGACTCCTCTGAACTTCCTTGAATAAACCATAACTCTAGAGAGAGATTCAGAGCCTTCAACAAGAGAGAGAGAAGTGAAAAATACAAACAAAAAAACAGGTGAGAGAGTTGGAAAAACGTACAGAGAGTAATAATTTCAACCATTTATATAGGATTGTCGGTGGGAAATTGGAAAGTCTCTGAAGAGAGAAGAAATAACAAAAAGAAGAAGAAGAAGAAGAGTAGTTTTTTAATGGGGTTGGCCATTAAAAACTTTCACCTGCTCAACCATGAAAGATCCACACAAAGACGCAGCTTCTTAACAACCAAAATTAAATGAGAGTCCTCCACATTGCAATTTCTCTCTCCCATTCTGCAACTTCTTTTTTCTTCTTCTTCCCCCTCTAATGGCGGATAGAAATGGAATGGAACTTCAAATTTGTCTGCTACCCAAAAAGAAAGTATCATTAAATTTTACTTGAGAGCTTTGTGTGAATGAGGAAAAAGGGAAGCATTTATGATTCTAGTGAGGAAGATGGAGTGTTTGAATTGAATAAGGCCCTGTTTGGCTAATTACTCATTATCAAACAAATTTTAATTATGCATTTTCCTCTTACACTAATTAATTGTTTTTTCTGTTAAAATACCATTTTTAGTCGATACATTTTTAAAAATATTTAATTTTAGTCTCTGTACTTAAGAAAATCTAAAATTAGTTTATTGTGAATTTTTTTTATAAAAAAAATGTAATTTCCAACTCTATGTTAAGATATAAATTATGAAAATATATTCACATTATATCTTTTCTTACACAAAAAAAGAAAAAGATTATTATTGTTTAATATGTTTTGATTAAAATACATGGACCAAATTAAAATAGTGCTTGATATAGAGGGACCAAAAATGGTATTTTAACCTTTTTTTTTATTTTATTTTCAAGCTCCATAAGCAGGTATTTTTTATTTTTTGTATTATAATTACTTAAATTTTGGTATTCAAGTTTAAAGTTCATAAAATTACCTTCCAAATTTAGTTAATTGTAACAATTTTAATCTTTAAATTGAAAAAATGTTGTAATTTTTACTGAATGATAAATTTTTGTTTGAATGTTTGTTAAGAAAAACATTTTCATACACTTCGATAAATTTGAAGATATATGTATGACTACTCGACTATATGGAAGAAAATAGTAATATCTCAAAGAAACCATACTAGAACAAACTTTTTGTTAAAATTTGTGATTTTTTTATATAAAATTTAGTATATTGATCAAACTTAAATTGGTGCAAAATTTTATGGTATTAAAATTATTGACTTAATTAACATTTTTACATTATTTTTTTCTTAAGTTTATTGAGATTAATAGGTGAATTGGTAATAAAAAGTCAAGTCTCAAGTCTACTTTGATGATATAAAAAAGAAAAAAAAAAGTTTGATCTGATGAAATTGAAATTTAGAATAAAAGTTTATACAATATGACAAAATTCATAATAAAAATGAAAATTTTCCAAAATTTTAGAATGTATATATTTTTGTATGATGAAATTAAATGAAACTTTATTTTTTAATACAACAAACATATATGTTATGAAGATTTAAATTTTTAACATCGAATAAGGTATTATGTACAAATTAGGAAAATTTTCAGAGATAGAAAAAATGTCAAACTATTTACAAAAAATAGTAAAAAAAACACTGATAGACTTCTATCAGCATCTATCAGTGATAGACTTCTATCATTTCTCTAGTTGGTAGACCCTGATAGACTTCTATCAGCGTTTATCACAAATATCTAAAAAATTTGCTATTTTGTGTAAATAGTTTCCCTTGTTTTTCTATTTTTAAAAATTCCCCTACAAATTATGGTTGACCTAAGTTCATTTTAATCCTAAATTAAGCTTAATATGATGTGGTAAATTACAATATATTAGAAATTTTACTGTGCATTGATGGATTAATTCTTAACTTTCTCTCTGTGCATGTATGCTCTTTTACCTCTAGCTTATTATTTTTGTTGTTTCGTTATTTTGTTTTATTGTTTGTAAAAAAATTGAATTAGTTAATTAAATTTGTATTATTTTATATGTAAATCAACTTTTATTTGTCATATATTTGTTATTTTGTTTACGAAGAAATGTCCTTTATAATCCAAATATAGGTTGCCTTCGTAATTAAATACTTAAAAAATAATAAGACTTATCCATGATTCTAAAATAGTTAAAATTATTTTTGTCAAATCTAAAATCATGATCAAACATGCTTTTAATCGATTTTGATAAATTGAAAATTACGTTTAAAAATGTAGAATTAAATATTATAATTAATTTTAAACTAATTTTGAACCTGACAACAGTGATTGTAACAATTTCAAAATCACTCCCAAACATGCGCAAAAAAAAATTAAAAAATTCAATGACTTATTAGAGATAAAATTAAGACTTTAAAAACTTTTTAAAAAATGCATTGATCTATTAAATATTAACTTGAAAGTTTAGTAACTATACTTGTAACTTAACATTTAATCATATTTAATCACTTTTTTTAGCTTAACAATGTGTGCGGTTGGAGAATTAAACATTTGACATCTTGATCGATAATATATGCTTCAATGAATTGCGTTATGTTTAGGTTGACATCATTTAATATTTTTTTTAAGAAAATACAAATAAAGGATATGGTATAAAATATATTAATAAAAACTTTTATCCAAAATAGAAAATAATGTTAATTAAAATATAACTCAACTAACAAATCTCTACTCTAAAGTTGTTAAGCCATTATAGATTTCAAAATATTTTAATATTCAATCAAACAAATGTATAAAAAGTGGGCTTTTTCTGAAAACTATAGTCCTTTGATCCAGGCCCAACAAGGCCCATTGTTAACCAAATTCATATTAGCCCACACTATATTTAAGCCCTGTTTAACTCTCTCTAATCGTAATTAAGGAATGAAAATAGATAAACGATGTAGAAGTTAGAAGAACCGCCCGATTACATTTGAAAGTGTTTACCTTTTTTTCGTCGGTTTAAATTAAATCTTATTTTAGTATTATTTTATCTCCATATTTATGGTTTTAAATACGTTATTAACCTCCTAAAGTTACATCAAAACATTGGTTATTGATGTTAAGTTTTGGGCTCTCTTTTATAAATATAAAAAAATTTTAGACCCGGGAAGTAGTAGAATTCTATTGCGGTCTGCGATAAAATTTTATCGCGGTCTATTGCTAAGAGATAATAATTTTTTTTTATATATTTATAAATAGTTTTATATTTTTTATGTTGATAGTAATTTTCCCTTTTTGTATTTTATATAATAAAAAAACTTATATTAAATGTAAATTATTTCATGCCAAGATTAAAAAAAACTTATATAGAAGTTTGAATACTAAAAACACACCATGACCAAAATGGAATAAATATTTAAAATTTAAAACAACAAAATATAATCTATTTTCTTTTCCCTTGTGCTTTCTTGTTCATATAGCGTGGGCTTGAATTAATCAAATTCAAGATCAGTTGTAGTTGTAGTTTGTAGGATTTAATTAAGCAAGAATAGTAATAAAAAGAAAAAGTCAATTGAACATTGGACGACGTTCTATGGACTATCACAATGTTCAATATTTTTATTACTCACAATTAAGACCATTAAATTTTCGTCGACGTTATCAATATTTCTCCATATATTTGAGTTCAACATGAGCCATGAGTAGTGAAGCAACATTTCTAAAATATCTAAAAAAATATCTATGAAACATAAAAAATAAACAACAAAATATTACTGATATGAAAATAATATTTTGATAAAACTAACTTATTGTTATCGACATCGAAATTTTAAACTCCGTTCAAAACTTGAAAGGTTTAGAGAGAGTTTAACCTCATTCTCCAACCAACCATATGAAAAGATAAGTGTGAGAGAGAAAATTTTGATGTGAAAAAAGTGGAAAGTATAGAAAAAAAATTATTTTTTAAATTATTATTTTAAAATTGGAAAATAAGAGAAAGAAATGTACATAATGGAATGTAGGTTTTATAGCGTAAATATGAAAAATGTGGGGGTGGCTGCTGGTTGAATTTTTATTCATTTATTTATTTTATTTTAATTCAACCTTTATAAAGTGAGACATTGAACCATAACTTATAATAGGGTCCAAGAAGAGTAAAGATGAAAAATGTGGACTTGGTGGCTAGTTGAGTTTTTTTTTTTTTTTTTTTAATTTTTATTTTAATTAAAGATATATGTCTTACTTTTAATCAGCTGAATTATATGGGACATTTGCAAATATAGCAATTAAATTCAAAGTATTAGCATATATAGCAACATTTTTAAAAAAAATTACAAATATAACAAAGTCTATCAGTGATAAGACTTCTATCGCTAATAGACTTTTATGGTCTACGACTGATAGACCATGAGAGTCTATTAGCGATAGAAGTATATCATTAATAGATTTTGTTATATTTGCAAATTTTTTTTAAATGTTGATATACACTTGGTTTTTATTCCTAAAATGGCTATTTATTACAATTACCCAAATTATATATATAGGTCGATGATAAAAACTAAATGACGTTATTTTGATTTTAAACAAAGCGATATCGTTTTAGTAATCATTTAAAAAAAGCATCACTTTTCGTCTTCACTAAAAGTTGCATCCCTCCTTAAATGTTCGTCATTGAGTTCTAGATGATTTTTAGCATCTCACATATACTTTAACATCTACATCAACAACAATAATTATACTTTAATTACCAACCACTAAGAGACGATAAAATCAACTAATTACCTTTTTATTCTTCAATTGATGATCGATATCAATGTCGGAGTAATGTCTGCTTCGACTGAATGCTTGTCTTTTTTTTTTTTGTTCGACAATTGCATACATGGTTGGAGATCAAATCATCGACTTTTGAAATAGTAATTGGTGCTTTATTTACTAAGCACTCTTCAAATTGTCGCTACTTAGATTGATTTGAGCCTTAATAAAAAATAGTTGATATAACAAGGCACAAGCTTGAACGCCTATAATGACACCGTACATATTATGAATATTTTGACTCAATTAAACTATTTTAGAAAAAAAAATCAATAATAAATTAATTGAGTTATTAGTAGCAATCTTAGTGATTATTTGTATGATTTTTATTTTATAATAAGATCAATATGTAAAAATTTATAAAGTAGATGAAGTAAGAAATTATGCTTATGATTTTTTTTTTCTAGAATTATCTACCAGATTAATATTTTCATTACAGACAAAAATGTGGGAGATGCTTATATGCACGTGCTTTAAAAAATAAAAAAGAAAAAATAAATTGAAACGTGGGTATATACCTTTAATAAACAATAATTAAATTTTAAAGAAAAAAAGACAAAAAGAAAACGTGGGAGGCGAAGTGTAAAAAAAATATCAGATGTGTCAAAAGAATTTGTAACCAATAATTGAGGGGAGAATTACAAATAAAAGAAGAAAATAAAGTAAATGTTGAGAAATAAATATATAAACAATTAGGTTGAGGTGCAACATCTTGCTCTTTTTAAGGAGATTCCTAAGATGTGTATTGAATTTTTTTATATCAACCACCTGTGCAACAGATGTTCTTTGGTCTGTCCTATCCAAGATACAAGAACCTAACGAAAACATTGTGCAGCTCACCACTCACCACTGAAAAATCGAGCTCAAAGCTCCACAGCTAAAACACTCTTCTTTTGACTAATTGCTCTTAAAAGAGCTAATAAAAAAAAAAAAAAAAATAGATGTGTTGAGTATTGTTTGTGTCTCTTGAAAGAATGGTAAGAGTCTTTTTTATAGTAAAATTTTAAATTTAATATTTATTATACATAATAAATAACATTTAAAACTCAACTATGTTTTGCTATTTTAACTTAAATCTTTAAATAGTTTAAATGTTAAAAAATTTAACAAAAATAATCAATTTTAAATTTTTAAATTTTGATCGGTCACTCTTTCTTTTTGGAGTCAAACAACTGTAAGAATGGAAGATCGAATATCTAATTTCAAGAGAGATTGTGCTTGGACATGTCAATTACCATTGAGTTGAGCTCAGTTTGACAAATTTGAGTGATCTCATGGTGATTGGTTGTTCGAAAAAATAAATTTAATAGTTTTCCAAATACATATGTTTTCATTCAAAATAAATATATTTAAAATTTAAGGTTAAACATAAGTTTAAACTTTGAAATTCGGGTCTATTTGATATTTGAACTTTTAAAAGTATTTAATAAGTCTTTCAATGTTTAATTTTATATTTAATAAATCTTTGACAAATATAAAGATAAATTTTATGAAATTTTTAATTTTACATCTAGTATATCCATAAATTAAAAAGTAAATAAATAAATAAAAGTTCAGGGACTTGGATTAGATAGATACAAACTTCAAAATTTAAGAATTAAATTTGTAATTTAACTAAAATTTAACAATTAAGTTACATGTTGAGTCATGAAAATGATGGAAATGCTTTTCTTGGAAAGCTCTTCCTTCATTACGTCAAAGATGACCGTTAGAGTTGCTGTCGACGATGGTCACCAAAGGTAGCTGACGACAGTAATAGTCATTATGGAGAGTGATGGTAGCTGGCGGTAACATGGTGAAAGTGAGGTAGAAGATTAATGAAGGTATCTTGATAATTTTTTGTATTATACAAATTAGGGATGGCAACAAGGTGGGGCGGGGCCGGGGACGTACTCCCCGTCCTCGTCCCCGTGGGGATTTTTAATCTCCGTCCCCGTCCCATTCCTCATTTTGGAGAGTCGGAGTCCGGGTCGGGGAATCCCCGCGGAGAAAAATCCGAATTTTTTTTCTTTTTTCTTTTTATTATTTAAAATTAATTAGAATTTAGAATTTATATTAAAAATAGAAATATTTTAAGCAAGAAATTAATATTTAATACTTTTTATTATAAATTTTATAAAATAATTTAATTTATTATATTTGAAAATTAAAATTAGAAAAAAAAAATTAAAAGCTACTGTTTTAGTTGTTTATATATAATAATAATAATAATTATTATTATAATAATAATTATATATATTAGGTATAAATTAAAAAGTTTGAGTTATATATATGTGTGTGTAAACAATTAAAAAAATTCGGAGCGGGGTCGGGGGTCGGGAACGGGGCGGGGATCCCCTCTCCGTCCCCGACCGGGGACCCGATTAAAATCCCCAGTTTGACTCCCATACTCGGTCAAACCGGGGATTCCCCGCCCCGTTAGGGTCGGGGACCCGACTCCGCGGGAAATTTTTCCATTCCTAATACAAATTAAGAAAAAAAATTACACTAAAAAAATTATTTTTCTAAAAATTGGTTTGAAGTGCTTCTCTCGAACCAATTCATTTAAGTTAAAATAGTTTGAAGTCCAATCCATTTTATAAAATTAAAATGTTAGTGTTGAATTTAATGGAAAACAAAATGGTTAAGTCTCACAATTAAAACATTCTTATACTTCAAAGATTTGTATATATAAAAAATAATAATAATAGTAATTGGAAGTGGTTAGATTAGTCAAAAAGAAGAAAGAGTAATTGAATAATATTGACTGAAAAAACTACGAATAAACGATGTTAGGTATAGCTTCAAATCAGCCTTTCTATACTTATTGCCAAATTTTCATTTGCTATTATTTTTGGATCGTGCATTTTAATTTTTTTTTTAATTTAAACAATTATTGTATGAATTTGTGTAAGTAATATTTCTAGTTAAATTGGACAAAATTATATTAGATTCATTGTAAGTGAAATATCTTTAAAATGTAATTGTACTATAATGACCCAGTTAATGTCATGTTACATAGTTAGACACAAAAAATATGTAATAAAGGTCACATACTCTAATCTAGTTATGTGATAAACAAAAAAAAATAATTATATATGACATGGGTCAACAAATTGCCAAGTTCACCTACACGAAATTTTTTTTCTTTCATAAATGTCTATCTAAATTCTCTATTTGATAGATATATTCGACAACTTCCATTCGCCTTCCAAATTTTAGTTTATAATCTTTTTGCCATGATATAAGCTTCTGTTTGGATTAACTTTGAAAAAAATATTTTTTTTAAAAAAAATTCATTTAAACACTTTTCATAACAACTGTTTAAAATAAAACACTCATGTGTTTGACAACTCTTTCTCAAATTTGTTTTTATATACGAGTTTGTTTAGTTTTTTATATGCTAAAAGTGTTTTTATTAATGTCAAATTAATATAAAGAAAGACTATACGATACTATGAACTAATAATTTTAAATAATGATCGTCGGAGGTGGTCGTCGATGGTGATGATTGGATGTGGTTGGAGTTGGTCGCAGGCGAAAGTCGTCAGGATAGAAACGGGGTGTTAGTGATGATGAGGACTGAGTGGACTGTTGGTGAACGTAGTATAAAATATCAGTGATATGTAAAATTGGTCTTCAAAATATTGAGTTGAATTTATATATCAACTCGTATCTTCACCCCAAATATCCCATAATCTCTTTCTTTTATTAAAAAATAAATATAAGAAGAATAAAAAAAGAGATAATATGGTTTGACAATTGACATGCCTATCCCCCACTTTGGGCTGGCCACCATAGCCCATCAGATGATAGTGTAAACATTGATCCAAGACAAAGTCTTTTCAATTTCTTTTTTGAAAACCCCAAATGGGCCCACATTGCTTTTTCTTTTTCCTATTTTGCCCCTAAAACTTGTTTTTATTTGGAAGTTTACTTTTAAAGTTTTTTTTCCCTCTGTTTTTCTTTTATATAATAACATCAAAAGTTTAAATTTTCCTCTGGTCTTCAAGCTATTATACAAATCTTATGTGACATGTCTCTTTATTTTATTCATTTGGTGAGTAAATATTTATAAGTACAATAATTTGATCTCACCTATGTTATGAGTGAAATTTCAAGTTGGAACAAACTTAGATTAAAATGATACAAGAAAATTTTAACGATAAGACTAAAACAACTATTTATATAGGGTTTGAGAAAAACAACAAATTTTATAAATTAAAGATTGAAAGATAAAATATTGAAATATGTTAACATGAACAACATAATTCAAATGACATAAGATATCTATTTTTTGTTAACCGATCAAAAATTTGAATCTTTTTCACTATAAATTATTGTAATAAAAATGAATATTTAAAGATTGTAATTTTAGTTCCATGAAAATCTATAAATTAATTTTCTTATTGAGTTAGATTCCAAACCTCCAACTAATTTATTTAGATCTTAATTTTCGACGTTATAATTGTTTTTAAAGGACGTTATACCACAAATAAGAGAGTAATGATGTCAAATCTATCAAAAGTATTGTCATAATAACCATTATCATACACGCAGTTTGATATAAATCTAAAATATTTTTTAGTGCAACGGGTTAGAAAAATTCAAATTACAAGACTCTTTGTCGCTAAACATACTAATTAATATATAAATTAACAATTAAATAAATATTAAATTCAAATATACTAATTATCTTCTAATTCTTATCTAACTGTGTTTATATATGTGTGTGTAGAGAGAGGGAGAAGAATTTTTTTTTTTTTTTTTTTGGAAAGTACATATATAGAGAGAAGAATTATTAGTTGTACTTTATATAATTCACTTTATATTTATTAATTAAAATATATATTTTTGTATATTTAATCTAAACAGGAAATTTCCAAGCCGCTGGGAGGAAAAACCGAAGAATTAATTAATTTATTATTATTATTTTTTAGATCGAATTAATTAATTAATTAAAGGGGACCGTTTCATGTGGTGTTAAAAAACGGGGCAGATGAATGAATCTGAATCCGCGTTGGGGGTGAAATTACAATTAAGGAAAAGTACGGGTTCGCTTCTCGATGATTACAGGGTGTTCTTTTCAATTATTCTTATTTTTTTCTTCCATTCTTCTTCGTCTATTTTTTTTAATAATAAAACAAGACACGGTAATTGTTTATGTAGCAACAATGTTTATTAAATTACCATTTTAGAACTATCTAGTTAGAGAATAAAATATATGTTAAAATATCATTTACATCTATATATATTTTAAATTTTATTTTATTTTAATTTTTGTATTCTAATTTTAATTTTAATTTATGTGCTTATAATAAATCTTAAATTTAATCTCTACAAATTAGATTTTAGCAAAAAATACTAAATAACATATGAATATATTTTTAAAATTTAGATTTTTTCTAGAAAATTTTTACAAATAGAAAAAATATCAAATTATTTATAAAAAATAGCAAAAAAAAAAAAAAAAAAATAGACATTAATAGACTTCAATCAGCATCTATCAGTGATAGACTTCTATCATTTTTATCATTGGTAGACTCTGATAGACTTCTATCAGCGTCTATCACAACTATCTACAAATTTTGTTATTTTGTGTAAATAATTTTCCTTATTTTTCTATTAATTTTTTTTTTCTTTGGTTTGAGAATTCAACCATCAACTTTTCATATAGTCAAATCTTCACTGAAAAATGGATTAAAATATACACTACTATTTTAATATATAGTAAAAAAAAAATAAACATTGAACATTTACACGTTTGTGTCTAAATAGTCATTTGAACAAAAAAAAAAAAAAACTAATAAATTTGTAAAACTTCAGTTCGTGTCTGGTAAAAGTGTATAATAAATCTCTTAACTTTTAATTTTTTTTGTTTAATATTGACATATTCAACATCTTTTGAAATTAATAGATTTATTAGACATAAAATTAACTGGGTGTCTATTATGACCTTGAGCCTTTTATTTATGAAATTAAGCTCTTTTTAAAGAAAAATATCAAATAAGTTAGACACATTAGATATAAAATTAAAAGCTTATGTCGTTTGTGAAAAAAACTCTCCAAACTAAATTTATAAGAAAAAATTTCACAAAAAATGTCAAATTATTTATAAAAAATAACAAAAATAAAAAAATAAATACTAATAGACATTGATAGATCGCTTCTATTAGCATTTATCAGTGATAAACTTCTATTATTTCTATCACTGATAGACCCTGATACATTTCTATCTGCGTCTACACAACTATCTAAAAATTTTGTTATTTTATGTAAATAATATTTTTTATTTTTCTATTTTAATTTATAATTTAATGGAAAAAAATAAATTAAAACATTGGTCGTGGAAGAAAAGTGATTCAAACGCACACCGTCAGAAAAGAAAACAGCGTGGAATTTGCGTTCAAAAGGAAAAAAGGAATGGTTTTGGAAGTTCGTATATAATTATAATAAGAATAATAATATTGTTATTATTTTAGGAAAATATTGTTTTAAATTGTTAGCATCATATCCACGTTTTATTAGTGGATTTAATTTAATCAGCTATGGCTTATTAAAAAGAATAATAAAATCAGCTACCTAAACTAAAACACGTTTTAGTCTTTATGCTTGAATTTTGTTTAATTTTAGTCTATTTGTTTTTAATGATTTAATTTTAATCTTTTGAATTTTGTTTAATTTTAGTCTATTTATTTTTAATGGTTTAATTTTAATCTTTTCTGAAATTTAAATTTTCAAAGTTAAATTTTACTCAAATTAATAAAATAATAATAAAAAATTTCACGTAAAGAAAGAATAGTGAATATATTTTAAAAATTTTAAAATAAAGTAATATTGATGATTAAATTTAAGATTTATAAAAGTGTTAAAACTAAAATTAAATAAAAATTCTTATAATTAGAAGCGGCACAATAAGAACGAAAATTCTTGATATTAATTCAATAAGTTAATTAGGTTTATAAATATCAAGCAAAATATCACAAATATCAATATAAATACTACGGTAAAAAAAAATCTGCTATTCTTTATTAGTATTTTTACTATAAATTTTGAAAACTTATTTACATATTGTATTTTCTTACGTGAAAATTATTAGTATTATTTAACAAATTTCAATAAAAATTAACTCTGAGTAACTAAATTTAAGATTTATTAAACATTTATACATTCAAAATGAACAAAGTTTAAAATACAAAGACTAAAATGATATTTTCACGACAAAAATTTATTTGTTAAAAAAATAGAGATTTGATTTGAAGTTCTAGAAAAATCCATAAATATATAGCATCTAATAGGAAAATATGTCTCTAAATTAGAAGAAACAGAGGTTAGTGGAGACAGATGCCCCATTAACTTGACATGTCCTTTATTGAGTGGGTTTAATGGATATTGTTTTAAGAAGCAAAATCATTGTGTAAATATTAGAAAAATTAGTTATTGAAAATATATTCTGGTCAAATTACTGAATCATTACTTTAGAGAATTAAAACAATTAATAAAAGTTTTTTAGAGGACTTTTAAGTATAATTCAACTAATTAACCCATCACATTTTAGATATAAATATTAGAAATTCAAATCTATTATTAAAATCTTTGAAACAAAAATTATAGAGGAATTTTTAAAAATAAGTAAAAAAAAAATAGTAAAATTTTTAGATAGTTGTGATAGACGCTGATAGAAGTCTATCAGAGTCTATCAGTGATAGATATGATAGAAGTCTAACGCGGATAGATGCTGATAGAAGTCTATCAATATCTATTAGTATTTTTTTTTGTTATTTTCTATAAATAGTTTGACATTTTTTCTATCAGTAAAAGTTGTGAATCATTGTCAAAACAATCTATTGTAAAGTATGAGAATTTAAATTTTTAACGTGAAAAAAATATTTCATGTCCATTATCGTCAAACTACGTTCATGATAGAATAAAATTACATCTTTTAATCCATTTCCCTCAAATTATATTATATGGAAAAAAACTATTCTTAGTCATTTTTATTTTTGTTTTCATTAATTATTTAATAGATAAAAGTAAATATTTGTCATCTATTAAGTAACAATTTAATTCATAAACTTAATTTGCAATGATTTAATCTTTGTATTTTTATAATGCATAATGATTTAGTTCATATCTTAATAATACTATTAAGGTTTAATTATAAAATTTCTTATATATGTAAATCGATAAACTAGCTAAAAGTCAAGTTTAAGATCGACGAGGTTTTTGCCAAAGCGACCAAGATGCATATAGATGTGTTAGCGACCATAAGTCAACTGACATATAAATATGTTAGCAATCAAGATGCATGTAGTTCGAATCCCCCACTCATACTATACTAAAAAAAAGTTTGATGAATTTTTTTACAATAATAACTAAATTGTTACAAATTTGAAAGTATAAAGACTAAATTGTTACATGTTATATTTTAACAAACTACTTATTATAAATTTGAGAGTACTGAAACTAAATAACAAATTTGAAGACTTTTTTATTAAATTTTGGTTACGTAATATGAAAAAGAAAATTTACTTTTTTGTCCATAGGCATCAAAACGTTATACTTGTATACTTGAGGTTAGGATTTTGTTTCAATTTAATCGGTAGGTTTTAAGATTTACACTTTTAACCTCAATTTTTCACTAATTTTCGTCTTTGGCGTTAATGTCTATTAAGTAATTTAAAATAATATGAAGTGAAAATTTAAAATTATTTTTAATATTGATGAAAATAGGAAAATTTATTTAATTATAATTCTCTTAGTATTTTAAAATTAATTAATAGACATTAATATTTAATATTAAAAGTGCATATTTAGTTAAAAACCAAGGTTAAAAATGTAAATCTTGAAATTTAGAGACCGAATTATAACAAAACTTAAATATCAAAAGTAAAATCATAACACTTTGAAACTTGGGCGTTTGGCCCACTAAGTGGGGTTAATAGGTATGGAGTTAATATACTGGAGTTAGTAAATTTGTGTTTGGAGTGTAGAGTTGTAAGATCGACAATTGTGAAAAGTAGATTAAGAGAGAGAGATTAAATTACTCGATAAATGTGAAAAGTAGATATAGAATAAAATATGAAATTTTTTATTGAATGTGAAAAGTAGAAAAAAGATGAAAAGATGAATTTATTCGATAAATGTGCGAATTTTAATAGTGTTTACTATTGAAGTTGAATTCTTTACACCAATTTAATAAATTGGTGGCGAATAAGCTCTTGGCAACTAGATTGAGGGTATGTTTGGGAGTAATTCTAAAATTGTTAAAATCACTTTTATTATTTTTAGAATCACTATAAAATATGCTTTTAGTTATTCAAAACTAATTTTGATGATATGAAAATTGTATTTAAAAGTGTAAAATTAAATAATAATTAACTTTGAGTGATTAAAAACATATTTTCGAGTGATTGTGAATGTGACAACAATGATTTTAACAATGGTAAAAACAACTCAAAATTAGAGTGATTTTGAAATATTAATAAACAAAAAGTAATAATTAATATAAAAATCCAAAATACATATCACAGATTCAAATATGCCTGAACTTTGAATATTTCTTCATAATTACGTACATTGTACCTTTGCCAACTTGTAAGCACGGCACCCTAGATGGTAGAAAATGGAATAAAACAACTCACAGAATTTCTTTTAATCCTATTTTAATTATACGAATTTTAATAATTACTTTATTTTAATCTACAAACTTAAAAAAAAAAAAAAAAAAAAAACTGTACGTGTTTCTAAGAAACTCTATAATAATAATAATAATAATAAATCACCGTTTGATGAATATATTATAAATTACAAAATACTAATACGACCATTATTCAATTAAAATAAAGTATTATTTACTCTCGTCTAATAAATTAGAGCTTTGATTCTCTCATCGATATATTGATGAATTTAAAAAAAATGACTAAATTACTTTGATTTTATAACCATATCTATTTAATTAGACTAAATACGACGATCGGGTGAGAATAACCCTTTTTCCTAAACTCTCCCAATTAATTTTCAAACTTGTGATTATTATGGTTATATCTCTAAATTTCGATGCCATTTAGTTATAAAAAAAATCAAATTAAAAAAAAGTGTGAAATTTAGAGATTACAATTACATATAGATCAAATATAATGGTGATTTAGAACGGTGTGACTATTCAAATTTTCAGTATAAGTTGATGCTACACCATTTAAAATTTCGATTTTCGTTATAAAGAATTGTTACTCTCTAATAGTAGTTTTGAAACGTCTATGAAATATTAAGGACAATGTCACAACTTTTGAAAAACAAAAGTATTTTTGAAATAAACGACAAAAGTTATCCGGAGATATATTTTTTAGGTTAAAATATTATTTTGGTCTATGTACTTTTAGTCTGGCTCAATTTTAGTCCCTACACTTTTAAAATACTAGTTTGTTGTTCAATTTTTCAAAAAAAAAAAAAGAAAATTATTTTCTATTAACATTTTTATCATAAATTTTGACAATATATTTACATATTGTATTTTATTGTATGAAAATCATTATTATTGTCTAATCAATTTTCGTTAACAATTAATTTCAAGCAATCAAATTTATAATTTATTAAAAGTACAATAATTAAATTAAGATATTTAAAAGTACAATGACTAAAATTGAATAAATTTTAAAGTTCGTTTCTTTTATTATTATTAAAGGAAATTTTCATATATAGAAAAAATGTCAAACTATTTACAAAAAATAGCAAAAAAATATTGATAGACTTCGATCATTTCTATCATTGATAGACTCTGATAAACTTCTATCAGCGTCTATTACAACTATCTAAAAATTTTTCTATTTTGTGTAAATAGTTTCTGTTATATTTTTTTTATTCTTAAAAATCCCTCTATTATTAACCCCACTCCCAAAAAAAAAAAAAAATCAAACACAACCAATGAAAGTAGACAAAACCACTTGTTCAAATTCTTGGGGATGGAAGAGAAAGCACTGTGAAAATTCCAACAAATTAAGGCTGTGTTTGGATCCCACACACATGCCTTAGCACAAGTGGGTTTATTTATTTATTTATTTTTTGGGTAAAAAACCAATAATAATAATAATAATAATAAATTAAAAGTAGAAAATCTCTGAAAACCCAAAATACAAAAATCTCAACTTGGGAGTTGTTTGATTTGATGAATTAATCAATACAAAAAGATGGGAATTTAATAATAATTTTTTTTGTAGATTTGGAATAATGGGTTAATTGATTTTCAGATCAAATGCAATAATATTCATGAAGTACTTATGCTGGCTTCTAAGCTTCATTAGCTGTAAAGTTTTAATTCATCAATCAACTTGGGAGTTTTCCCATGCCTTCATGGAATAATATGCTCTATTTTCTTTTAATAAGATTTCATGTGATTTCATCTCTTCTAACTTTCCAAACTAAAAGTATGTTTTAAGTTTAGTAGCTTAATGTATCTTTTAAGAGTAACTTTAAAATCGTCAAAACTACTTTTGTCATTATTAAAATCACTCGAAAATATATTTTTAATCACTTGAAATTAATTTAGTTATCAATTTTCATATAATCAAAATTAATTTTAAAGAATTAAAAACGTGTTTCATAGTGATTTTGAAAATGACAAAAATGATTTTAGCCATTTTAAAATCACTCCCAAACATGTCCTTAATTTAGTAGTTTTAAGTTTAATGGGTTAGTCTAGTACTAACTATACAGAAATTTATAAGTTTAGTTCGTGAATTTTGTTGTTTGATTTAGGGTTATTGGAGAATTTCAAAAAATAAATATGCCATAAGTTTTTTTTACTTTTAATTTTGTGTCGAAGAAATTTATAGTATGTTCAACATTTTTCTTAAAATTAACGAATCTATTAGACGTAATATCGAAAATCTATATTTAATTAGACCTATAATTCACTTTTATGTCGAATAGATTTGTTCGTTTTAAAAAATGTTGAATGTATCATGACATACTAAACATAAAATTGAAAGCTCGACAACCTATTAGACATAAAAATTGAAAGTTTAGAAATTTATTAGGCACTTTTTTAAAAGTCAAATAACTTATACAACACATCAATCCGTCTATAGGTCAAAAGATAAAAACATCATTTACCATCTCAAAAGTCGATAGTTTGATTCCTCACTCTATAAATAGTTTACTAAAAGAATGACCTAAAATTTGAAATACTAAACTTGTACTTTAATCGACAAAATGAACATAGCTTAATTTGTTAATTTTGACAAAATATTAGAAGAGTAGTTGTCCCACATTTGAAAGATTCAATGAACCTATTCTTTTGGTTTCTAATAATCTCAATTCGAAGCACTTTAAGCTTGATGTACTAGTTTAATTGTGCAAGTGATACAATGCTTTGAGAGATTGCTGTTGTAATTTGGGTCAGGAGAGAGATTTATGTGTGATTATAATAATTTTTCACACGGTAGAATTTTTTATAGTCCGTGATTTTTTCTCCGATTGGAAGTTTTTCCACATTATATTATTGTGTTTCAAGTTTGAATGAGTTCTTTAAATTTTTCCCTAACATAATTGACATATATTACTTCTCTTAATGTCAGATGATAGAATATTCCATACTCCTATTTGTTGTACTAAAAAAAATTGTAATATACCTATAATTAATGTTTAAAATTTCTATGTTCAATGAAATTATCACTAAAATGTTAAAAAAATTTAAAAAAAAAATTACAAAACAAAAAGTTAAATAAATACTTTATCAAAATGACTATTATTTATATTGCATTCACACTAGTGACATCTTTTTAATTTTATAAAATATATATAAAAAAAATATCATAGAAATATCGATGAAAAGTTGGATGAACTCTGCGTGCAATGAAGTAAAGTAAATATATACGCTAGAAAATAGAGTTTTATAAACACGTCGTCAACCGACCAAAGGCTTAAAAACGGAAGACGACAGATAAAGAAACTGAGTCTGAGTTAAGACGGCACGGAAACCACTAATACGGAACGGAGTCCGACTCGGAATTCGAGTTTAATTCATTGAATGGCGCGTGTACGTCAAAACCTTTTTTTATTTAAATTATTTTATTTTCCACAAAAAATAAAAAATTCATTTACCTTAATTTTCAAATTCATATTTATGTATATCGTTCATGAAATAAACTATGTACATTGAATAGTTTCATCCTCGTCTTCATTAGTTGAATGGACTGGAAATTGATACTAAAGCTCAATTGGAATTTCGGAATATTGTAGAAATGTTAACTAAATATTGAAAAATATGAGGTCAATTTACACAATAAAATTTGACTAGAATATTGCTATGTGAAGTAAATTAAAACATTTGGTTTGATTATGTGTAATTATTGAACTAAAAATAATAAAATTAACAAATAAAAATGGTCATAATTATGTTATATAAATCATTAAATTAAAAAAAAAAAGTATATAATAGATTTCTAAATCTGGAATTTTATGTTGGTTATAAAATTTGTAATGTTTACGAAACTATATTAAGCATAGGTAAGAGGAAGTGTCTCATTAATCACAATATTTAATTGTTTTTATAATAAGTATATAAATTTGTTAAAAGGATTATAAACTCTTTGACAGAAATTCAAAAGCTTGACTTTTTTTTCTTTTAAAAAAAATATACCTTTTTGAAGTATGTTTACCAAAAGGGGAAAAAAAGACAACTTATTTGCTACATATAATAAACTAGTAATCTTAAATTAATAATTTGGGTTAGATAATTACAATGGGTAGCACTTTTAAGGATTAATAATGAAGTATATATCAACCTTTTTAAAGATTTGCAAATATAGCAAAATTTATGTTATGTCTTTAAATATTTTGGTATGATTGTTATATTTGCAACTACCCATTGACACGACATCTAAAATAAAATACAAATGGATTGAACCCACAACTCATTTGTCTTTTGGCTTCTTTTAGATGTTTCCACTACCACTAGACCAATTCATGATAGTTCAATCTTGTTATACTTGATTATTCGATCACAATTTTATTTGTAGCAAATATTTTGAACAATAATATCTGTTTTAGTTTTATTTGTCAATAAAAGAATAAAGATAGATACAGTTAAGGATATATTAAAATATTATTTTTTATTTTTATTATGATGTTATACGACCTTTGAAATGTGTATCATTGTATGCTACGAAAAATGATATTTAATTATGTATTTTTTTTAATGGTAATTGGTGCGTTAATCTACCCATTTACGTTTGTATTAGTGAATTTTCATTAATTACATTTTTATAATGTTTAGAGATTGAGGATTGAACTTCTAGCTTTGAGATCGATAGTACATACTTGATACTAGTCGAACTATGATAATTTCCTAACTTAATTATATATTTAAAATATTAATTCATGTTTTAGTATAAATTGTATTATAATATATAAAAATATACGATATAATATCGTACAAACTAACTAATTATTACGAAAAAAAAGACTGTTACACATAAAATAAGTAAATCAATAATAATTGTAATCACTATAATATTTTAGTGGACATCTACCATTAGTTTTATGACTTAAAAGATAATTATAAAATATATTTTTGAACTAAAAAAATATGCAAAACTATTTAATGTGTAACAATAAAATTTTTATATATTTATAAATAGTTTGATATTTTTTTTCTGTTTATTTTAATTTTTTAAAGAAAAAAAGTTCAATAACTTGTTAAAAACATTTGAAAATTTAATGATTTACTGGACATAAAATTGAAACTCGTATATATATTTATTAAACATGTCATATGAATAAATTAGAAAATAACTTTCTACTTTAGTTTAAAAGATGTAAATATTGTTTTGATCTATGTACTTATTTTGGTTCGTTGTATTCTTTTACTTTTCACAACGTCCATTTTAATTTCATAATTTAAACTTTTATTTATTTTAGTTCGTATACTCTAAAAACCTCAAGTTTAGCTTACGTAAACTTATTTTAATTCAAATTTTTAGCATTACACTTCATCTACTAAATTGTTTCAAAATGCAACCACTGATTTGTACCAAAAGATTTTGATAATGTATAAAATTTTGTAATTAAAGATCAAAATTTGTCATATTTTAAAAATAAATAAACCAAAATAGACGTTTAAATATAAATGGACTAATACAAGCCAAAATCAAAAGAAGTATATAGATTAGAAGAAAACAATATTGAAAGTACATGGATTAAAATAATAGTTTAAAATAAATTTATAATAGTTTAGAATAATAACTTATTTCTTAAGTACAATTTAATTATGAAGACTTAAAATTTTTAAATCTCCAACCCTAAGAGAAATAATACAGAAATAATACATATTAATTATGCTAAGTTATGGTTATTTGGGCAACACATATATTTTTAATAAAACACTATATATATATATACACACACATACATTTAATGTAACACTATTTGACAATTAATAATAATAATAATAATAATAAGTAAAGGAAAGAAAAACAGAGTCTGGTTTTGGGTTTGTGGTTTTCTTTTTTTTTTTTTTTTTTTTTTTTTTTCCCTTAAAAAATTAAATTAAATTGATTTATTTATTTGGTGGGAGAATATTACAATGAAACTCCACTTTGTGAACAAATACATTGCACTTGGGTTGTTATTGGGTGTATGTGCATGTACCGAAACTTTCTTGAATTCACCATAAAGCCTTCTTCTAGACCGCTTCAAGCCTCCCATTTTTCCTCACTTTTTTTCTTCTCTTCTTCCAATTTTTTTTTTTCCCTATCTGATAGGGTTTCAACGATCTCCTTCGCCTCCGCCCCTCCCATGCATTCACAATCTCAGGCTGAATTCGTCTTGCTTCTGTTCTTCATCTTCGTTTCCGCTCTTCTTTTTGCTCTCTTTCGAGGGTTTTTGGGTGCAAATCCGTGCAGATTCCACCACCCGGGGTTTTTTGAGCTATACTCATGTCGAAGCTCTTCGCCTATTCCGGTAAGTTGATGTGTTTGTACTGAATTTATGTTTGGTTTGCCTGCTGTGTCATGGAGCTTGTGAATTGGACTGTGGAGATTCTTTAGATTGTGAGAGGCAGATTGGATATTTCAGTTTTAAGTGCCTTGTTTTGTATGGCTGTAGTAATTTTTTTTTGGATGAAATTATGGATCGTAGGAAAGTATTTGGAATTATTGATTTAGTTATGCGGGTTCTTGTTTTGCCAAGTGGCGGATCATGTCTTGGTATTAATTACGAGGGAGTATGGATGTGGGTTTCTTCTCTTAGGATTGTATTATGGTGTTGATTGGCTGTTTTATTGTCTCGAACAGTCTAGGCCAGATGTAATTTTCGGAATCGATCGGTTTATGTATCTTTCTCGAAAAGAGATTTCATAGTTTGAAGATAGGTTTACCTGTTAAGTGATAGGTATATGTTGTAGATCTATCATCCCCATACAGCTTAGGGTTAATTTGATGTATTTGAAATTTAGAACAAGATAGCATATCAATAATGAATATTAAACGATTAGATAATAGTTTTGGAGATATTGCTTCCTTCTTTTCTCTTTTGATAAGTTATCAATCATTTGATCTAGAAGTTGAGCGGTATTTGATCTAGGGATTTTAGTTGTGACATGGTGTTGATTGGTATCTAACTTCTTGTTGTTGAAATTTCAGGTAGTGAAGATTTTTGCCCTGGAGGGTCAATATACCCAAATCCCAAGGACTCAAGTTTATTCTTGTCCCTTCCTCACCATGTCGATGTCTATTTTCCTCCTCGCAAGAGGTCTCGCATCACTGCTCCATTTGTGTTTGGTGGAGAAGGAGTTGAATCAAAGGCAAATGTTTCTATCGAGATTCTTCCAGATGAGTGCCTGTTTGAGATTTTCAGACGATTGTCTGGTGGCAAAGAAAGGAGTGCCTGTGCAAGCGTTTCTAAACGCTGGCTTATGCTTTTGAGCAATATATCTTCCCACGAGTTGAAGTCTGAGGGTGAAGTGGCCTTGAAGGAGGTTGAAGACATTGAAATTGAGAGTGATGGATATCTGTCTAGGAGTTTGGAAGGGAAGAAGGCGACAGATCTCAGACTTGCTGCCATTTCGGTTGGAACTGCAAGTCGAGGGGGTTTAGGCAAGCTTGTGATCCGTGGAAATAATCATGTCAGCAAGGTTACAGATCTCGGACTGAAGGCAATTGCTCGTGGGTGTCAATCTCTAAGGGCTCTTTCTTTGTGGAATCTGTCTTCCATTGGAGATGAAGGTCTTTGTGAGATTGCCAAGGTGTCTCACCAGTTGGAGAAGCTTGATCTCTGTCGATGTCCTGCTGTATCTGACAAGGCTGTGGTTGAGATAGCAAGGAGCTGCCCAAAGTTGACTGATATTACAATCGAATCTTGTGCGAAAATTGGAAATGAAAGTCTGCGAGCTATTGGGCAGTTCTGCCCCAAGCTGAAGTCTATTCTGATTAAAGATTGCGCACTTGTTGGAGATCAAGGAATTGCAAGTTTGTTGTCTTTGAACACTTGTGCCCTGAATAAGGTGAAGCTTCAGGCTTTGAATGTTTCCGATGTGTCCCTTGCGGTTATTGGGCACTATGGCAAGGCAGTTACTGACCTTGTCCTCACCGATCTTAAGAATGTTAGTGAGAAAGGGTTCTGGGTCATGGGTAATGGTCATGGACTACAAAAGTTGAAGTCATTCACAATTTCCTCCTGCAATGGAGTGACAGACATGGGGCTTGAATCTGTTGGAAAGGGTAGTCCAAATCTAAAGCATTTCTGTCTTAGGAAGTGTTCATTTTTATCTGATAATGGTCTGGTCTCGTTTGCAAAAGCTGCAAGGTCGCTCGAGTGCTTGCAATTGGAGGAGTGCCACAGGATCACTCAGTTTGGATTCTTTGGTGTCCTTCTGAATTGCAGTACAAGTTTGAAGTCTCTTTCTCTCATAAGCTGCTTGGGAATTAAGGACATGAACGCAGAATTGCCTATCCCGGCCTCTAGTGGATCCTTGCGATCGTTGACCATCCGCAACTGTCATGGTTTTGGCAACAGAAACCTTGCTTTACTGGGCAAGCTGTGCCCACAGCTGCAAAATGTGGATCTTAGTGGACTTGTTGGAATTGACGATTGCGGGTTTCAAGCTTGGCTCCAAAACTGCCAGTCAGGTTTAGTGAAGATCAGTGTTAGTGGTTGTGTCAACATGACTGACAAGGTAGTTTCATCCATAATCGAGCACCATGGTTCGACCCTTAAAATGCTTAATCTCGACGGTTGTAGGAAGATCACCGATGCTAGCTTGACCTCCATCGCAAACAACTGTTCGTTACTCAGTGACCTCGATGTCTCAAAATGCTCGATCACGGATTCAGGAGTTGCAGCTCTAGCCCATGCCAAGCAACTGAATCTACAAATCTTTTCGATTTCTGGTTGCTCATTCGTATCAGACAAAAGTTTGGCAGACTTGATAAACTTGGGTGAGACTCTCGTGGGTCTGAACATCCAACACTGTAACGCTATCAGCAGTAGCACTGTTGATCTGCTTGTGGAGCAGCTCTGGAGGTGTGACATTCTCTCATAAACTGATAACAAACCAAAGCTAGTCGAAGAATTTAAACCGCGAATGTCCATAACGCTCTAGCCAGCTGTTCCGAGCAGGGGCCAGTTCGTAAAGTTTTGGGGTATATATATATATATATTTACCAAGGATCATCCCAGTCCATGCAGCATTTTGGTTCTCTTTTTCCAGGGTATATGGCCATCTCCCTCTCATTTTTTTGCAGATCTTCAATTCCTTGGCGATCTGTTGCCTAGTAGAGGGATGTAACTCTTTCGATGGCCAGTTTTCCCTGAGAACAATGGTACCAGAATCTGCATCGCCGGGCATCGATGCCTAGATTCGCCCCGCCCCTCGAAGATTGCCACGTCATAGGTCCATGCTTTTCCCAGTTTGCTTCTTCTTTGGTTCTTTTTAGGAGTCAAGGTCTAGAAATTACTCTTGCATGTCATGGTGTTTGGCTTGTAGGATTTTCCTGAAAGGGTTTAGGGTTATAATGTCAAGTGTTTTGTAGTGTCCATGGGTCATTGTTGTGAGGTTTGCTTTGGACAGTTCAAAAACTATGGTGCCTTGTGTTCCATGGGCTTTGGCCATCACAGCCCTTTTGGGTTGTTTTTTTGTTATTGCCAAGCCCTAATGTTTGAGGTGCCTCTTTTTTTCCCCCTTTGGAGAACTGTACAATGCAACCTCCTCTCATTCTACATGTAATAAAAACTTCACACCCTGTCTGGCCCTTTTGTTCTATGTTTTGCTTCTGTTTGTGTTCATAATTTTATTAGATTTGAAAAAGAAAGAATAAAGTTTGTTCATTTTTTCTCTAAAGGATTGAAAGAAAGTGAATGTATGCTTTTGATGCTCCATGATTTGAAATTGAAATGGATCTCTTCAAAAGATTTGGGATGAAAATTTTGAAACTAATACATGATACAGGTTAAATTATTGAAGTCTTATATTTATAGAAAACGATAGATGTTTATTAACATCTATCAGTAATAGAAATTATATTACAACTATTTAAAATTTTTGTTATTTTGTGTAAATGATTTTTCTTATTTTTTAAATATGAACATATTTTCCCGCCCAAATATTCTAAATATTATCAATAAAAATCAAACCCAAATTATTGAGTCTTTGGTTGATTTTCTCATATTTTATTTATTAGTCGGATGAAGTTTAGCCAAATTTTTAAAAAATAAATTCAATAAAACCTACATTTTTTTTCTTCCAAAATTAAAACTTTATAAACTTAATTTTAAAATAGTTTGGTAAGGGAGATATAGCTTTTACATTAATGGAGTTAGATAATGGGTTCGTATCTATCTACATTTTCCTATTATCAATAATTAAAAGGCAAACGTAGTGATGGGACAGCTCCATTTTAGATTAATAATTGAGATTTTTATTTTTATTTTTCTTTTCTCTTTTTTTAGTAATTGACATATCATCTACCTCCTTTATTGCTGAGTAGCTAACATTGAATTTGACCAAATATCTTTCTATAAAAAAAAAAAAGAAAAAGACCGAATAATTTGTGCATAAAATGTTCATTTCACCTAATTCTTATTCTTTCTTCTCTCTCTCTCTCTCTCTCTCTCTCTCTCTCTCTTTTTTTTTTTTTTTTTTTTTTTTTTTTAATTCAATAAAATTGTTAATGGCCCTTATATTTTGTGGACAAGGGGTTTCTCACAAAATTGAAAAATCGACAAATAAAATACATAAGAAAAAAAAAAATCAAAGGAAGTATAATATATGAAACTCTTGGTCATGAAGTAAATGAAAAAAAAAAATATATAAACAAATAAATGCGGTAAAATGAACAATGTATTAAAAAAAAGTAAAAAAAAAACAGTTGTTGGAGAAATAACTTTTTTAACGTTTTTTTTTTTAAAAAATAAAAGTAAATTTGAAAACAAGAATATTTCGAACAAATTCAGTTTATGAATAATTGAGATATGAATAAAAGACAAATGAAGTAGTAGATATTTAATTGAAGAGATATTTCTAATTTTCTAAAACCACAAAAGAGATTTTTCCCTCTTTTTTCCCATTTTTAAAATAAAGCCTTGAAGCCTTCTATAACCAAATCACTAAAAATTAAAAAGAAAAAAGAAAAAGTAAAGATGAAGTATTATATTTTTGACTACCGATTCATTTTTCCTTTAAAAAACTTTTTTTAAACGGAGAATTTTTAAAAATAGAAAAATAAGCAAAATTATTTATACAAAATAGTAAAATTTTTAGATAGTTGTGATAAACGTTGATAAAAGTCTATTAGAGTCTATCAATGATATAAATGATATAAGTCTATCAATGTCTATTAGCATTTTTTTTTGCTATTTTCTATAAATAATTTGAAAAAAAAAAGGGTTAAATGGGCGATTGAAGTTCGCTCTCATGTGTGGTGGGAGAATTTCTCACTTTGGATCCATAAGTTTTTTTAGGCGAATTTTTGTTGTTATAAGCTTTGTTAGCTTTGCTGTGTGCTGATTGTTTGAAGAAAAATAAAAAAAAACTTTCAACTATGTATCGATAGATCTTAAACTTTTAGTTTGTATCGATTAAATCTTAATAAAATTATAGCACTCACGTGGTTAATAAAATCATAGTTTTGTTAAAAGAAAATCAAACTTGTCTAAAAACTTATTAGATATAAAATTGAATGTTCAAAGACAATAAAGTGAATGTTTAAATAACTTAAATTTGGTCTCTAAACTTTTAGATTTGTGACAAATGTCCAAATTTTAAGGGAAAAAAAATCTAATAAGTTCATAAACTTTCAATATTATATTTAATAGGTTTTTAACTTAGAAAAATATCTAATATGCCCCCAAAACATGAAAACTGTTACATAAATTCACGAACTTTTAATTTTGTATATAACAAATCCTTTAGTTATTTGATATTTTTCTTTAAATATTCATGTAGTTTTTTAACACAAAATTTAATTTCATGTATAACAGATTCATTGATTTGAATGAAAAAAAAAAAAACAGTTGAAGTATGCTAGGAAATTATTAGATACAAAATTGAAAGTTCAATTATTTATTTAGACAATTTTAAAGTCGAGAAACCTATTAGATACAAATTAAAAATTCAAAAACTTATTATATTTGGGCACAAACAAGAAATTTCAAATACCAAACATTTTGATTCTAATTGAATGCATTTGAGGTAGACTAGAAAGAAGAGGTTTCCCCATGGGTTGAGCTAGCTAGAAGAGTTGTCGTGTCAATTTTGATACCGAATCATATCACTTAAATATAGACGTAAAAAATTGGAGAAAATACTTTTTTGGTTTTTAGGTTTTGGATTTAGTTTCTATTTTGTCTATAATTTCAAAATGTTATACTTTTAGTCCTTAAATTTTGAATTTGATTTCAATTTAGTCACTAGATTTCAAAATGTTACAATTTTACCTTTGAAGTTTGAGTTTTGTTTCAATTTGGTCCCTAGGTTTGAAGATTTACAATTTGAACTTCAACTTCCATTTTTAACTAAATACTCACTTCCAGACATTAATTTAAAAGAGTTAAGGAAATTATTAATTAAGTTTCACTATTTATCACTATTAATATTAATTTTAAAGTTTCTTTTCATAATTATTTTAAATTAATTAATAGACATTAACGCCAAAGGCTAAAGTGAGTAAACTACTGAGGTTAAAAGTGTAAATCTCGAAACTCAGGGAACAAATTAAAATAAAGCTCAAAATGAAAGGACAAAAAGTGTAATATTTTGGAACTTAGGGACTAAATTGAAATTAAACTCAAAACTTATTGAAAAAGTGTAACATTTTGAAACCTATTAACTAAATGGAAACTGAACAACAACACCTAGAGACCAAATGTATTTTTTCCTAAATAATTACTACTTGTCATACCATTTAGGAGACATTTAGTCCACTGATTGCATAAGTCGGTGTTAAATAACTCAACTCTACCATTTAAATAATTAATAGTGTTCACTATTGAAATTTACACATTTATCGAAAACTTCATCACTCTCTCTTTTGCATATTTATTGAGATGTGAGGAACTTCATCTTCACAACTTCACACTACAAACACGGACTTCCTAACACCAACATATTAACTCAAGAATTCAGAACTCAACCCAATGCCTCCAACACCTCCTTAATATGGAGTCAACCAATTAAATTAAATATCATTTATTAACGTGTCAAATTATGAATGAGAATAATGTATTATTCCCGCATTAGAATTTTTTTCCAGGCATATAATTAAGTTGGACTGGTGATCGAAGTACTAACAAGTACAAAGTAATTTACATTTGTAATTTAAGTAAAGTTATATGCTACATGTCACAAATGTAACCCTTTCAAACGATTACACATATTAGTGTTTGGAAAAATTTCTTATACTACCGTAGTAGTATGAAAATTTACCGGAATATAATAGTTAGGGGTATTAGAAACTTTTCCGTGAGTGTCCGTACTGAATCATCGCCCCGTCTCACCTCTTTTTCTCTCAACGAAAAAGTAAAAAACCTATCGGAAACAGAGCATTTTACGCAAAAACCCAAAATCTCTCTCTCTCTCTCTCTCTCTCTCTCTCTCTCTCTCTCTGTTTTGACGAATCATAGAGATGAAGATTTTCGCCTTCCTCCGCCGTTTCCGCGTCCGCCATCTCCGATGAGTCGTCGTCAATCGCCGTTATGATTCTACCGAATATGCTTCCGCCAAGTGCTTCGGCTCTGAACTCGAAGTTATGTGTTCATCGATCGACGCCGGGATTCGATCTGGTTCCGATTGCTCGGTTTCAGATGATCAGCGCCGCATCTATGTCCGTCTCGTGCGGCTCACTAACATGTAGAGCCTCTATGAGTATGCCTTCTAATTCTGTAACATCGTTCTCGTTTCCGATTATGGTGGAGAGGAAAGAAGGCGAGGTCGAGGTTGATGTTTCGTCGCGATTTGAGAAGTGTGTGATGGAGGAGGAAGAGGCGCGTGGAGATTTCGAGGTGGAATCCGCGGAGACGAAGGCGCCCGAGGTTCTTGTCGGCGGCGGAGTTGGAAGCGGAAGCTGCGACGGCGGTGAAAATTGGTTCGGTGATAGCTATGGAGATTCAGGTCGGGGAAGTGGAAGTATGGATGAATATTATCAGAAGATGATCGAAGCTTATCCTGGCGATGCTCTAATCTTAAGCAATTACGCGAGGTTTCTGAAGGAGGTAAGGATTAAAGAATCATGTAGACTATGAATCTGAATTTTTGAGCTACATTTAATCTGAGAAAATTGCATAAAAATGATCTGTGAAGGTGAAAGGAGATGCAATTAAAGCTGAAGAGTATTGTGAGAGAGCGATCTTGGCGAAGCCAAATGATGGAAATGCTTTGTCTCTTTATGGAGATTTGATATGGCAAACTCATAGAGATGAAGATCGTGCAAAGACCTACTTTCATCATGCTGTTAATTCATCTCCTAATGACTGGTAATTAAATCTCCATTTCAAACAATCTGTTTCTCATTCATGATGCAAAATGATACGACAATCATGTTCTTCATTTTCTAGGAATTCAGAATCATGACTGGTAATGATAAAACTCCATTTCAAAACTGTTTTCAGTTCATGATGGAAGAAGATGATGATCATCCATCTTCTCCATTATGGAAAATTAAGAATGATCAATTATTAGGGTTAAGTCTTACAAATTCAATTAACCAACTTAACTCATAATTCAAAATATTAAGGTTAAAAATCTTTTTTAGTCTCTAAAATTTTATCAAAGTAATAACTTAGTGAACTTTAGTTTGTAATAATTTGTATTGAATTTTTAATTTTATAATATTTTAATCCTTAAATTTTGCTAGGTAACAATTTAGTATTTGTACTTGAAGATTTAATGAGATTTCTTGCATAAATAAATAGATAAACTAATTAGAGACTCAACATTTTTATTTAAAAAAATAAAGCCTACATTATAAAATAATAAAAATTGACATTGAATTTTGATAAAATTTTTACGTTAGAGATTAAATTGTTACAAATCTAAAAGTACAAGGACTAAATTGTTACAAAATTAAAAGTACATAGACTAAATTGTTAAAAATCAAAAGGTTAGAAATTAAATTATTACTTTGGTGAAAGTTTAGAGGCCAAAAACGTTTTTAATCAAACATTAAGGGTGTGTTTGGTTTAACTTTTCAGGTGTTTAATTTTGAAAAACAATAATGGAGTGTTTGACAACCACTCAAAATAGCTTTTAGAACACTTTTAAAGTATATTTTAAACAATTTTTATCAAAAGATTTTAAATAAAAATATTTTTTTTCTCAAGTCAATCTAAATAAGGCCTTAATTTAGTTTGATGAACTGTAATAATTTGGAATGCAGTTATGTTGTGGCTTCCTATGCTAAGTTTCTGTGGGATGTTGGAGATGAAGGTGATGAGTCTCAAGAAGAAGATGAAGTAAGAGATTACTAAAACAAAAACAAACTCTTCTCAACCACGTTCCATTTCTTTAACTCTTTTATGATCAAATTCAATCACAATCATTCCAAGGCCAATATGAAATGGTAACGATCCAACTTTCTGACACACGCTAACAGAACGTTATTGCATGCAGCATATAGTGACGGCTTAGTGCAAGCCTTAGAAAGTCGGATCGATCAGAGAATTCTAAGGATACCTTGATAAGAGATTTTAAGTTATTTAGAATTTATAAAAATTAATTGATTTATGAAGTTTGTTAAATTTTCTTTAAATTTATGAAAAAGAATCGTTTGAGATGTATGCATGCATATAGTAACGGCTTAGTACAAGTCCTAGGAAGTCAGATCGTTACAGAAACCAACAATACATTTCATACCAACAATAAATTTCCATATATGAGGTAAAAAACTACAAATTCATGATTGATGAAGCACATCACCAATCTAGATCTAGCTTAAGCCTAATTGGACATTTTGAAATTATGTCAAATGTTTGTAATAGTTAATTAATTTCTACCTTCAAATGTCCAATTTAGTTATTGGGTTTTTAAATTTGGTTCAGTTGATCTTGATACACTTTTGAAAGAGTCATTTTAGCCTCAATTGGCAAAGTTTTTACTTAGAAAAAATGGAATGAAGTAAAAATGAAAATTAAGGAACCAAAATGATCCATTTTTTTAAGAGTAAATGGATCAAATTGAGAAAGATATTTAACATTTTTTCTTTTTCTTTCAAGTTTTAGCCCTTTCTCCATTCATATCCCTTACATGATGACAAGACTCATAAATCACAATTGCTTGAAATCGCGTTCAGTCATTTCATCTTTCATTATCATTTTCAAATTCTGAACCACAGATAAAAAGATAGATCAAATTCTATAGTAATATTTAAACTATAAATTTAGTCCGATAACTTTAAGAATTATATTTTTTTAGTCCCTAAATTTTCAAAATTATAAATTTAGTCCCAATAATAATAATTCATATATAATAAATCAATTAATTTTAAAAAATATTTAATTTGTAAGAGACTTATGAGACACAAAATCAAAAGTTTAAAAAAACCTATATAAGTCACACTTTTAATGTTCAAGTAGCAAATAGATATGTACCTCAAAATTCATGGTATATTAATTTACTAACCTCATTTCTAAAATTCTAGGATATAGCTTGTAAAATATTTTTCTCAAAGATACAATGGGTAGACTTTCAAATGACAACATCATACAAAGATAAAAATATAGAAAGAGAATTTGGAAGCTCAGATTAAATTCCCATTAGAAGAAGCACAAAGTTGTAAGAAAGAAAGAAAAAATGAGAGAGAGAGAGAGAGGATTAGGATTATCACAAATAATTTTGTTGTAGGCTCTCAAAGTTGGGAAATATTATAATTGAAGAAAAAAAAAAGGCAGAAACATAAATTAGATCAAAAAGGAAAGTGACGAGAGAAGTTACATACAAATGGCAAATCCCTTCTTCAGTGACGCAACCAGCAACTGTGAAAGTTGGAAAGGCACACAAAGTGAGAGAGAACTAATTGCTGCTTATAGACAAAACACATAATAATACATAAACAATCACAAAACGCAAATCCCCTTCACTTCAGTTCTTATAAATGTCAAAATAAAATTCATTCACGTCTCACATACCATTTCTTTCGTTTTTTGTTGTTTTTTTCTATTTCCAAAATGGCATATCACGATCACGATCACCGCAGCCTAGCTTCAAACGATGCTCGATGACTGCTCCAATTCTGCACCGTCTTCAACCAAGCTCTGATCCTCATCTTGTTCTTCATTCTCTGGTTCATCATCTGTCTGGTTCTCTGTTTCGCTAGCCTCAACTCCATTCTCCTCCTGGCTCAGATTCGCGACTTCGTTTGTTGCGTTTGATGGAGCAGTTTTCTCTTCGTCTATCGATCTTAAACACGCAGACTTCTTTGTTGTTGCTGCTTCAGATGATGCCCGTTTTTCTTCTTTCTTTCCATTTGTAGTAGATGCTGCTGCAGGCTTCTCCACATTTTTCACCTTGGTTGCAGAGGATTTCCCTGCATTTGTTACGACACCAGGTATCGTAGTTTTCTCAGAAGGCAGACTAGGAAGAGACCTGCGTTTCGGCTTGTCTGAACGGGCAGGAGAGACCCTCTTAGAATTGTTATTCAGAGCCACATTCTCGTCGAGACTTAAGCGAGCTGATCGCACATCACCGCCATCATTACTTGAAGAGTCTGCTGCTGGGGTTGAACTCTTCTTTCGGCCAAGCTTGGGAGACTTGGCTCTTGTAGGTGGTATCTACATCAACAATTTGTTGTTGTCATTAGTCAACTTTAAGGGTGTGTTTGGTTTAACTTTTAAAGTGTTTTATTTTGAAAATAAGTCATTTTGAAAAAATTGAAATATTTGGTAACCACTCAAAATAGTTTTTGAAACACTTTTAAAGTGTATTTTAAACAAATTTTATCAAAAGAGTTTAAATAAAAATGACTTTTTCGAAAAATATTTTTTTCTTTAGTCAATCCAAACAGACCTTAAATCAACTTAATAAAAAAAGGATCAAAATGCCCAAGTTTGCTTCTAAGCATTATGCTACAAGAAATCTTCACAAATGCCACGGAACTAAAATCATTGAATCTAAAACTGTCACCTAAGAATCTCGGTTACATGATATGCAGATGATTGACAGCTAGAATGCAAAATACCTACAGGGTCCACACACAATAGTAGATATTTTATAAAAGGACAGCGGTAAATTCACCTAGTGTCTTCTTGAGCCATAATTATAATTCAGACTGAGCAGCAAAAATACAAGAAATTGTCTCTCCACAAGTTCATGAGAGACCCAATCAATTTTGAAACCGATATTAATGAATTCCAAACTCAAATCTCCTTTTCAAATGTTGTTACCTTTTTCAATTCGACTTTGGGAGGAGGTGGTTCCTGATAAAAGCTCGGCATGGGAGTTGCTTTAAAGTTCAAACTCTTTCTAAGCATTTTAATCTCAGCCTCTTGAGTTTCCTGTAACAGAGCGACTATTTCATAATATATGAACCAAATGTGGAACAAATTAAGGTGACAATAGAGACGGTGATACCTTGGACTTTGCCTGTAAAGTGTTCTTTTCTACTTCCTTAGCTTGTATCTTTTCCTCAAGTTTCGAATAGAACTGCCCCACATTATATATAAAAATAATGATGGTGATAAAAATTTCAACACAGAAATCGTTGGAGAAGAGTAGCAGTAAAAAATAATAAATAAATAAAAAGTGCACGAAAATGTATCCAAAAACAGACCTCTCTTCTTTTCTCAGCACGCTCATTGCATCTAAAACTAAAACCATAGTTAGGAAGTCTCCCAACCCTATTTGGTTTGTCATCTCCTGCTCTGGGACTTCTATTAACAATTCAAGGATAAAACTCTTGGATCCAACAAACAAGATAACGTGAAGCAATGTCTAAATATTACTACATTTTTTGTTTATTTATATTTCAGGAAATTCTATGTAATAGTAGGTAAGAAACAAAGGATACAAAGAAGATTCCGACTCTCCTTCTGATTTACTAGGCTGACCTTTCTTCAAAGGTTTCAGGTTCGTATTCTCCCTGCACAAAGTGGGTCTCAACTTAGTGATCTCTGGAGTATTAATTGATATTCACTTTCAATAATTTAGTGGAAAGTTAAAGCTCTCTCCATTCATTATGTACGCAAAAATAGATCTCCAATTAGATATAAAACTAAAAAAATATTTAAACCAACCAAGAAGAGTCAATAAAATCATAAAAGCAGGCAGAACATACTTGGAGCCTTCCCCATCAGATTTCTCAGGTTGCTGCTTCAAACAGACAAAAAGAATATGAGAAGGGGATCATCGAGCAGAATAAGATATAATCAAAACTGCAACCCGCCCAGGGGGATGAGTATTCGAGAGCATAGACGAGTCAAGAAGGCAATGTGCAGAAACTATTACCTTTGGCACTTGAGTTTGCCTCTCATTGAATGATCTACTCTTACTAGGCCGTTTTGAGTGTGGATGCGATGTACCTGTACCTGAATCATTTAAAAGAGCAGCAATCTGTTCTGCATCTTTTCCATCTTTATTCTTATTCACCCCAGTCGAAGAAATGTGTTTAAAGCCTGATGACTTTTCATTCTTGCTCTTAACTTGACCCTTCTCTGGTTTCATTTTCTTGGGAGGATCAACATTCTTTTCCTCTCCTTCCTAAAAAGAATGCAATCAAAGAAGAAACTGCACCTGTTAGAGTCAAATAAGATAAACTACTTCATATAAAGGAACAGATTAAACAAAGTAGGCTGCCTTAGAAAGGGTCGATATATCGCTTTCTGCCGGAAAGCTTGATCCCTCCGTGAGTTCTCTTGTGGTCAATTCGTTGGTTGCACTGGCACTCAATTTGATATCATTCTCGATATTTTCTTGCTGCATTGTAGCTCCTGTGTCTTTGTTTATGCCCTCACTCACAATCACCTTAGGAACAATTTCCTCTGGGGAGGCAGAAACATGCTCATGAAACCCATTTTGAAGGGTCAGTTTGAGCCCATCAGCAGGTACAAGGATTTCCGATTCCATCATTTGGTGTAAACTACAACAGATCAAACAAGCATTACAAAGATATCAAACCACATCAAGTAGAATTGCAAAAGTTTTCAACCAAAACCATTACGACCAAGGAAATAATTTTCTGATATATCCTCCGTAACATAAATTGGAATTACGTCGTAATTAACAGTCTAATAACACATAAGAGAATTCTCAATTGCAAAAAATTTGCCATCCATCAGGTCGATGCCATACATTAACATCAAACTTACAGAAATTATCAACTGAAAGACAAACAGAGAAAATTATTCACCCATTTCACAGTCTTCACGATTCATACGACAACCGAAAAGCACGTCCGAAAAAAAAGAATTTATTAACAGCAAGTTAGTTCCAAAATAATTTAAAGAACAACACATTTCTAGAACTAGGACACGTGGTAGAGGATGGTTTGAAAACCGTCAACCATTTCTTCCCAAAGAAACCGTGAAGAAAGACATAGGCAATGATTTAAATAACCTTCCGACGACTTCGTCTTTCAACCATAAACCGAAACTATTAATTAGCCACACTCACTCATCAATCAATCACATTACAGAAATTCCGTCACCAAACAACCAAGCGAAATCAAGAAATCCAAGCATCGTCACACACACCTCCGATTTGCAGATTGAGGCAACATATGCCAAAATCAAAATTCCACCATTCTCATTCCATTATCCAGATTCAAGCATATATATCAAATGAAAAACCTTATTCTAACTCGATCTATTCGTAGAATAAGCATGCGGCAAATCAATCCATCTCAGAATAAACCAAACACACACAAAAAAGACATCTACCTTTCTGCTCTACCACAATAAAAAGGAAGAAAGAAACCACAAAAAACATACACTAAACTTCCCTCTCACAAACACAATCACACAAAAACGATAAGATTCATCACCACAATCAACCATTCCATCTCTTCCTCCTCCTCCTCCATCACAGCAAGCTCATAAAGAAACAAAACCACACCAACACACTCACTCACTCACCTCGAAAACCGCGCAAACGATCAGAACCTCATGAAAAACAAAAGCGCGTAAGCTTGGATTTGAGTTCGCGAGATTGAAGAAACAGCGGAAAAGATCTGCAACAAAAGAGAAAGAGATAATGCCGGAGCAGAGATCCACGGATCCGAAACAAGATCTAGCGATTCCAACAATGGAAGAACAAATTGGAGAAGATTGAAAGGGAATTGAAAGAGAAAAATGAGAGGGAAATGGAAATCTCAGAAGCGGGGAGTGGAGAGAGCAGTAGCATTCAAATCCATTTCCAGGTCAAGTCCGCTTTCTATCAAAGAAGAAAGAGAGAGAGAAGAAAAAAAATAAAGAGATGAAGAAGACACAGAATTTTAATGGAAAATATAATTTTATTTGTTTCTTAAATTATTTATGGAGTAGATAAAAAAAAATTAAAAAAAAAAAAAAGAAAAAAGAAAAATAGAGAAGAGAGACGGAAAGAAAAAGAAAAGATAGGGGAAAATATATATATACGGTTAAAAAAAAAAGAAACAAGATATTTACGGTTGCACGATTTTACCGGGGTAAAAAAATGTTGCCACGGTTAATTAACTGACGGGCCTAGCCCACTCTTCTCCCTCATCCAATCATCCCAAAACTGAATTTCTGTTTTTTTTTTAATTTAATTTTAAACCTGATGTTGAATTACAAGTTTAGTCGTTGACTTTTTTAATTTATTGTTGTGTTTTTTTCTTCAAATATTATTTTAATTGCTCAACTTTTGACTTTGGTTCGTTTTAATCTCTCTATTTCTAAAATGTTCATTTTAGTCCATATATTTTTGAAAAATGATCATTTTAGTATTCCATTTTTCATTTTTATTTCATTTTAAGGAACCAAAATCGTGGTTTTTTTTAATTATAGAGACAAAAATGAATACAAGTTGAAAAATACAAATACTAAAATGAATATTTTGGAAGCACAAGAAGAAGAACCAAAATAAACAAAAAATCAAAAGTGTAGTGACTACAATAATTTTTAACTTTTTTTTTTTTTCAATATGAGCATAGTTTGTGGATAAGGCCCCAACTATCATCTTCGTAAATTTTTTCCCGCATCGAAAAACTTACCAACCATAATCTCAAAGGTTGATGATTCAATCTTTCACCTTGCAATCGTTGAAGTAAAAAAGTCGGTAAATTTTTAATTTGTCTAACATGTTTTTTTTTATTAGAAATAAAATTGAAAGTTTAAGTGTTTATTCAACATTTTAAATTTTAGAGACTTACTAAACATAGAATTGAAAGTGTATGAGCTTAATAAACATCATTTTAAGTTTAAAAATCGATGTTGTTGTAGTTTAATCTATATAAGGTTTAAGATCTCTAATATGGTATTTACATTTTTAAGATGTTCTAGTTTTGATTCGTGTACTTTAAAAAAATAGTCACGTTTTTTTTAGTACAATAAATAAATATTCATTAGTGAGAATTTGAATATTTAACTTTTAAATGATGGGTAAAATGTCTTAATATATTAAATTGTCAACTAGGTTATTAATTCTTAAACTTAAAACAAAAATATAGTCCTTTTTAACTTTATGATATTAGATTGTAAAATAATATAAACTTAAAAACGTGTATTTGTATCGAAAAATTTTCAATTCACGTGTTAATACATATATAAATTCAAATTCACGTTAAAGTGTATGGGCTAAAATAGATACGTCAAACTTAAGAATTAAAATAAAATGAACTTAAAAGTTAGAAAAATTACTATAAACAGAAAAAATATCAAACTATTTACAAATATAGAAAAATTTCATTGTTTATCAGCGATAGACCGCGATAGAATTTAAATTCACATCTATCGCTCAAGCGATAGATCTCTATCGTTGTCTAATGCGTATCGCGGTCTATCGCTGATAGACAGTAAAATTTTTCTATATTTGTAAATAGTTTGACTCATTTTTCTATATTTGAAAACAACCTTAAAAATTATGGATTGAAATAAACAATTTAAAAATTTAGCATCAAAATACAAATATTATATTTATACTCCAAATCTAAAAACAAAATTATTTATTATTGTTATTCTTAAAATTATATATAATGTAGTTTTAGAGTAAATGACCATGTGTTTGCTGCTAACAACTTTTTTTGTTTTCAGCTTGTAAAAATATCTTTGAAATATGACTAACCTTATAAAGCAAAAAATAAAATGTTTGAAAGTTACTATTTTTCTATTTTTAAATTATGGTTAGGATTTTTAAAATATCAAAATATAGAAAACACACACATATATATGCCCTACTACATTTTAGTAGGCCTTATAAAAAAAAAAAAAAATTAATGTTTTAGTAGTATTCTATAAATTTTTAATTCAACTTGATTTTGATTAACCGTTTTTTAGTATAATGACTATAGAGATGGAAAGTTGATAAACTCTGGCTTTAAAAAGGGAGTACATACATATTAAACTGAACTCTCATTTTTATCGAGAATAACCATTTGATCTAGGGACAGTTGCAAATATAACAATCATATTCAAAATATTAGCATGTATAGCAACATTTTAAAAAAAATTGCAAATATAACAAAGTCTATTAGTGATAGACTTTTATAGTTTAGGTGGTCTATTACTGCTAGACTTTGCTATATTTGCAATTTTTTAAAAATGTTGCTATACACTTAATTATTATCCCTAAACTTACTCCTCATTACAATTACTCTTTTATTTCATTACACATAAAATAAATTTCACGATCTACGTTATAAAGTATGAAATTTTTGTGTCAATGAGAAAGGGACTTTTAACTTTCATTGACCTATCCATAATTTCTTTGTTGGTTGAGATTAACTATAGATTATTGAACCATGAGATTGGTAAGTGAGTTGCTTAACCAACTTAAAGCATTTAAAAATAAATAAAAAATAAAAAATTCTAAAATCCAATATAGTAAATTCAAATATGTGTTTTTTTAAATATAAGGTCTCATTTTTTAAATTGTAAAAAAGGTGAGAAAATAAACTTAATTTTCAAAAACAAAAAACGAAAGTGTTACTAAATAGGACTTAATGATCTATTACACACAAAATTTAATAAATTTTGTCGTATAATAGACCTATTAAAAAATATATTAAATATGTCATAGATTTATTAGGCACATAATTAAAAGTTCAATCAACTCATTAAACACAGATATTAAATACCAAATTTGTAAGTTAATGTAAAGAAAATGGACTAATACATTATTGAGGTTTATTGCAATTAATTAGAAATAGACATATTCCAATAAATATTTGCGATACACCAAATAAAACTACTTAAAAAAAAAAGTGAACAATAATTAATTATGTTATTGTCTAAAACTTTATCTTCCCAAATTGTTGGTTGTTTACAATAATTTTCCAACTGCAAAACAATGATTGATCTTATTACAATAATTTTGTTTGAATCCTTCATATCACATCATTTGAATTTTTATGGAGTAAAAATTTTTCCAAAAAAAATTGACCAACTTTCATAACATTTTAATTTAACCATTTATTATTAACTCTATGCAAATTAAGAGGTGAATGTAAATATATTAAAATATTTATATTAATGGTATAAATTACTTTTAGACTATGTTCATTTCATTTCTTTTTTAACATAGTTCACGTATTATATTAATTTGTAATGATTTTTCGACATGAATTTGAATACTTTCCTCTTTATTTATAATAATTTAAAGCCAATTTATTGAGAATGGTTTTGAAAAATAATATGATACATAAAGTCAACAACAAATAATTTTAAAGTGAAAGTTCATAAATTGACTACATTTCAAGATACTAGTAGTAGGCAATATATAGGTTTTCATCAAATTCATTTATCTCTTATTTTCTAAATAATAATAATAATAATATCCTAAAAGAAATAAAAATAAAAGTAATAAGTTAAATTGAAAATTTGGTCTTTATGGTTTCGATGAAAGTTAAAATTTAGTCCTCATAAATAGTTTGATAAAACCCTCGTAAATAATTCACAGCTTTATCAAGCTATATAGACTAATTTTAAAAACCATAGCAATTTTTTTAAATTTCTCCCAAACATAGAGACTCAATTAATTAGAATTTGACTTAATAAACAATTAAAAATATCATTTTGGTCCATTTATTTTGAAGTTTGTTCTATTTTTTAGTTAATGTATTTTTAAATGTCCAATTTTAGTCTATGTACTTTTAAGAATTCTCAAATCTAGTCTATATTACTTGCTTATTGTTGATTTTTTTAAAAAAAAAACTTTTTAAGAAAATTTTTAAAAATAGAAAAATAAGGGAAACTATTTTAAAAAAAAATAGCAAAATTTTTAGATAGTTGTAATAGACGCTGATAGAAGGCTATCAGAGTCTATCAATGATAGAGTCACTGATAGATGCTAATAGAAGTTTATCCATGTCTATCAATGTTTTTTTACTATTTTATATAAATAGTTTGACATTTTTTCTATCTGTAAAAGTTTTTCAACTTTTTATTATTTATCAACATTTTTACTCTAAATTTTGAAAACATATTTACATACTATATTGCATTGCTTGAAAATTATTGCTATTATGTAGTCAATTTCGATAAAATTTAATTTTGAAAGACTAAATAAAAAATTTACTAAAAATACGAACTAAAATTGAATATTCGAAAGTATATTAATTAAAATTAAATAAACTAAAGAAAAATTGTTAAATATAAAAAAATGAGTCAAACTATTTACGGATATAGAAAAAATTTATTGTCTATCAGCGATAAATAGTGATAGAATTCTATCCCTTGAGAATAGTAACAATAAAATTCTATAGCGGATAAGCAGTTAAATTTTACTATATTTATAAATAGTTTGATTTTTTTTTCTTTTATAGTAATTTTCCTAAATTAAAATAGTATTTTAACTTTAAAGAAACAAATGGTTTATCTCGTCACTTACCACAAAATGGAAAAAGGCAACATTAATTATGCGTGGTAAACTATATTGCATGTCCATCCAAAACCATTAATGGCAAATTGATTTTCGATTCATTTCAAACCACTTAAAAAATCATGAGAAGCTTGTTGTTTGAAAACCATTTCTAAATTTGTAGGGAGAAAAATCATAAAAATCAATTTAGATATTTCCACATGTTATTTGTCAATAGGGTTTCAACGTGGCATAATAATATTAATTTGTATGATCAATTCAATCCACCGACTTTTGAAAATAACTTAAAAGGCAACGAGTCAAAATGAGCTCAGTTGAGTGATAATTGCATTCATTCTCTTTAAATTATTTTGAATATAATTAAAAATGGATTATGTTTAAAAAAAACTCTAAAAATGTCATGTTTTAAACGTCATCTTTCCACAATTATAAACAATTACTTGACGATTTTTTTAAAAATAAATTTAATTAAATAATACGTAAGAGTAGAGATTTAAAATTTTTAACTTTTTGGTTGAGTTTAGAATTCTCTTAACTAATAAAACTATGCTCACTAGACATTCAAATAATATAAATTAATTAAAAAATACAATTATTTTTATATAATGCAACTCGTGTACAAGAAATAAAATTTAAATTACACATATGGTCTCTATAGTTTGAACATGGTTTTGTTTTAGCTCCTAACAAGTTTCAATGTAGTTATCAATGTGATAATTCAACCTTACTAATTGTATACAAATGGTTAAATCTAATGAAATTAAATAAATTGAACTAAGAAAAAATTTATAAAGATCAAATTAAACCGTTTAAAATTATATATGAGATAAGAACTAAATCATAAATACTAAATTCAACTAATTTAAGCATAATTTAGTAAATAGAGTATCAAATAGAGCTGTTAAGTATAGCTCGATTAGCCACATTTGGTTTTTAGATGTAATTGATGGGAAAATGTTGGCTGATATCCATCTGTAATTAGTGAAGATCTTTCTATCTCAAAATCTCAAAAGTAAAATTGTAACATTTTGAAATTCAAGGGACTTAATTAAAACCAAATTCAAAATTTAAGAACTAAATGTACAATATTTTGAAATTTATAGACCAAATGTAAATTATACCTAAAATTTAGGGACTGAAAAATATGTTTTTGAGAAAAAAAATTAAATAACGAAATTATGGAAGTGGAAAAAGAGGAGAAGCGCCATATTTATTCGGAGCATCACCCGACGGTAACAACCGCTCCAATTGATGTTTCCGAAAATGCCCGGACCGCAATCCATGTGCAACGTTCAAATCTGAGGTCAATTTGGTCAAAGCATGTCCCCCCACCTCACAATAAAAGCTACTACTTTTCCCGCCGGTGGTCGCTATGGATTGTTGTATTTTTCATTTTGAATTTGAATTTGTAAATTCTAATTTAATAATTTTCTTCTTTTTATTTTATTCATTGGTCAATGGAAATTCAAATTTAATGGATAAAGTATTTCGAGCATGGATGTGAGAGAGTTTTAACAATTATTATTATATATTAATATTTATTATTCAAACTAATATATAAATTGTCAATTTTTTTTAAATATGTATAACTCAGCTGTAATTAAAACATGCAATTTCATTTCTTTAAAGTCAGATATTCAAATATCAGGTTCCTATTTATTGTATTAAAAATAAACCATCAAAATTTCATTTGGTAACGATTTCATTTTTAGTTTTATGATTTTGAAATTTATGTTTGTTTCCTCCTAATTTTTCAATAATAATTTTCACGTTCGTTAAAGAAACACTCGATCCCTAGTCAAATTCTAGAAACAAAATCAAGTTTTTGAAAACTACTTATTTTAGTTTTTAAATTTTACCTTAATTTTTTAAAAAATATTAGTAAAAAGTGGATAACAAAATATAGAAAATTATAGATAAAAGTAATCTTTATAAGTTTGTTTTTCAGAAAAGCAAATTTTATCAAACCAAGTCTAATTACTTTCGATTTAAATTTTATTTTAGTTTTATTGTTCAAGTTTACTATATTTTTTTATACCTAGAATAACAAGTCTTTTGTTTCTTTATCTAAAACAAATATATGTTTTTATTGAAATCACGTGTAGTAATTAAGTATAACTTCTGAATTGTAGTTAGTAATGATTTAGTCTCTATACTTTTAAATTTATAACAATTTAGTCCTTAAATTTAAATAAGTTACAATTTAGTACTTGTATTTTACAATTTGCATTGTTCTAGTCTTTATTATAAAAAATATTATTAAGATGTAATGAAGTTTCTTACACACGTAGATCGATAATAATTGTTCGGAATCATTTTTTTTATAAACTATAAAAACTAAGTCGTAACATCATAAAAATTGACATCTACTTTTGAAAAAAAATATTCATGATATAGACTAAATTGTTACAAATTTCAAAATACAGGGGCTAGATTGTTATTTATAATTAAATTTTAAGGACTGAATTGTTACAAATTTAAAAGTAAAGTGAGTAAATCATTACCAATTAAAGGAACTAAATTGTTAGTTCGATGAAAGTTTCGGGACCAAAAATATTTTTTAATATTTTTTTAATGCAAAGATTAGGATTGAAAAAGTTGTTGGGTTTTGATTAATTGATTTATTTTTGCAAGTATTTGTTGAGTTGCAATTGAAAATGGAGGATGATTAAAATAGACGAAATTAATTGGATTGGAATGTAATTAAAGCCTAATTACCTACTTTGAAAGAAACTCCTCAATGCTTTAAAGCCAACTTCGTCTTCCTAGTGGCCAATTCCCACGTAACTTTTTGCTAATTGCCCTAATTATCCTTCAACACGTTTTTCATTTCTTCTATTATAATTTTGCTATAATAAACTCATTTCCTTTCAAAAACCTACCATTAATTAAATTAGATATTGAACAAAAAAATAAAAAAATAAAAAAATATCTATTTTTCGAAAATTTATGTTTGGAGTACAAATACACTATCAATAATTTGAATTGACTTTTCTTACTCTATTAATAACATGAATGTTATGTCATTTTTGTAGCTTTTAATCAATGACAAAAATAATAAGAAAAATTAATATAAATAAAAAAAATATCCAACTACTTACAAATATAGAAAATTTTTACTGTCTATCAACAATAGACTTCTATTGAAAACAACCCAAATGATAAGGGGTACTTTAAAAGCATTGAAACTTAGTTAAAAATAAAATGTTAAATCAAGCATGATTAAACTGGTTAAAATATTATACCTACGTTATAATGTGTCTTAAAAAGTTAGAACATCTCCCCTACATTATTGAACTAAAAATAAAAATAATATGATAAAGTTAAGATGCAAAATTTAAAGGGGTTATCTTCTATATGAACATTTAATTCATAAATCTGCACTTCATTCTCAAACTTCCTTAGCCTGCACCCCAAACACGAGTTTCTTAATTTCAGACTTCCAAAACCTGCATTTGAAACACATTTTTCTTAAACCGAGGCTACCTAAACCTCTCCGTCTAACCCCAAGCTTAAGATTCCAAACCTGCGCACCAAACGCCCCCTAAGAGAGTTTGCAAACCCACTCATAAACGATGTGAGTGTTTTTTTATTCATATATATATATATATATATATATATATATATATATATATAAAGTGATTATTTAATGAGCAAGGAATGGTGGAAATGAGCAAAACTATTTACAAATATAGTAAAATTTCACTGTCTATCAGCGATAGACTGCAATAGAATTATATCGCTTGAGCGATAGAGCGCGATAGACTCCTATTACTGATAAATAATAAAAAATTTATATATTTGTAAATAGTTTGATATTTTTCTATTTATAGTAATTTTCCATTTATGATTCTATTTTTTATTTTTTATTTACTTAATAGAACGTATTAAACTCATAATTCATTAAATGCAATTTATGAATAAAATCTAAATATCATAAGTAAATTATCCGGTGTTGTCTAATCATTTGAGTATTAAACTTGAAAAAATACGATTAACCATCATCGCTTTAGAAAGTTTTAGCAAATACAAAAGCTTATGTTCCTATAAATTAGTGAATGCCGGTTTATCATAAAATAAGAATTAATTATGATTGTACTTTTATGCACAAGAACAAATAATAAACACGGCCTTTTTCATTAATAGAAAAAAAAAAAAGTTAAGGCTTCCAATGAAATTAAACATAAACTACTCTAAAAAGAAGATATTTGGCAAGATCAATGTAATCATAAATATTTCTTTTGAAAGGCTTGCAATCTCAAGTACTTATTTAATAATTATTTTTTTAAAAAATTAAATTTATAAACTCCACTTTCAATTATATTACTTCATTACCTACTTTCTAAAAACGTTTTAAGAAAACAAGCCAAATTTTGATAACTAAAATAAATAAATTTCAAAAACTTAATTTTGTTTTTGAATTTTCAGTTAATTAGAATTCAATTATCATAAAATTATTATTTTAGTCCATGTATTTCGGATTCAATTCTATTTTAGTTTTTGCACTTTTATTTGTCCAATTTATATTTTCAATAAATCTTAAATATAATCCTTCAAAATTAATTTTTTTATTATAAATAAATAAAAACAATAATGTTCATACAACAAAATACATTATGTGATTATATTTTCACATTTTATAAAGAAAATACTAATATATATATTTGAAAAAAACTAACAAATAAACTAACTTTCATGAATTAATTTTAAGATGATTAAAAGTACAAAAATTAAAATTAGACAATTGAAAGTATAGAGACTGAAATAAAATAAAATTTAAAAAATATGAGTGGGCTAAATAAATTAATAAATAAATTCTCCAAGTGTCCCAATTTGGAAATTAAAATAAATTAAAAAGTGAGGATTTTGATATATGGGGGAACCAAATGGGGAATAAGATGTTTGCAAAACGGGAGAATGTTATCCTTATCCAGAAGGAGGATAAGGATAGTGTAAGGCCAACTCCAAACAATCCCCGGCAAGGCACGTGACGAGAAGGAGAGAAACACGTGAGGGGCCTTGTCTAATAGGTGGCACCACGCGACATTGGCGCGTGCATTCCGACCACAACATGTTCTCTTCTCTCTTCTTCTCCTTCTTACACTCTACTCTTTTCTCTTCTTTCTCTCAAGACATTCCAACCAATTTTTTCATTTTCTCTATACTGTCTCCCACCCAATCATTTTCTTCTACGTGGCACTCATTGCCACGTTGGACCCCTACTATCCTAAGTCGTCCCCCCTACCTTCTCGTCTCAACGTATAGCTTCTTCTTTTGTTTATGTTTCATCTATTTGGAAACGATGCTTCATCTATTTACAAACTCGACACTATAACGACCTGTTACTTCTAATCATCATACATATGTTTATTTCGTTGATGTGATAAATAATCAAATATAGGTTTTAATCTCGACACCTTAACGATTAAAAAGTTTGTGTATGTTGTTGAGCTAAAAAAATAGAAAGGAAACAATCAATATTTTATTTTATATTATTTTTAAAATTTGAGTTTGTAGACTTTCTAAATATTCATTTTGGTCCGTATTTATTTTGCTTTTAAATAATGGGTCAGTGGATCTCTTGAGTATGTGTATTACCATGGTAATATGGATATGTATTGAAGTTACATGGGTTAACTAAGGTAAAATTGAGTAAATAGATATTATTGATCAAAATATTAGCAAGGACCATATTTTTTATTATTATTATTTTTTTTAGGGTTTAGAGATTAGACTAAATTTTTTTAAGTTTATGGCCCAAAATAACAGGGGCCAAAATGGAAAAACTCAAAAACTCAAGAACTGAAAAAAAAAAAAAAAAAAAAGAACCCTTGAAAATTCATAAGCCAAAATGAAATTTTATTAATAATCAAAACTGACCGAGACAAAATGGAGGGAATCTAGGTTAAAACTTAAAATACTATTGTAACTTGGAAGAATCAGCAGTAAAAAAAATGGAGAATTTTTAAAAATAGAAAAATAAGAGAACTATTTACACAAAATAGTAAAATTTATGAATAGGTGTGATAGACGTTGATAGAATAAGGATAGAAATGATAGAAGTGTATCAATGTTTCTTTTTTTTGTAAATAATTTGACATTTTTTCTATCTGTGAAAATTTTCCTAAAAAAACCAACACATAAATTACATTAATAGTACAATTCTTCATGTTTTTACATTTTTTTTTTTTGTTCAATTACAAAAATGTAGTTTTTAGTTCCAAAGTTTTATCACATGAACAAGTGAAGGAACTGGGAGATAAGATGGTTGGAATTACAATGGATAAAAAAAAGGACAGAGGAATGAGGATATAAAAGGAAAAAGAAAAAAAAAAGGTGAGGATTTCAAGGACTGAGTGACCCATGAGCTTACATTTTTGGACACACATCATTGTTCAAAACCCTTTATTCCAAATGCTTCTTGTCTATATTTTTACATTTTTCAGTCCACACATTCATGTTTTTTCCTCCCAATCTACCACTTCATTTCTACCCAAATTTTCATCTCTCTCTTTCCCTTTCCCTATCACATTATCATGTGAAAGACGACGACGATAACGATAACAACAACGACAACAATGATGCAATTTTAGGGGGTGTTTGGAGAGTTGAAATGTAATCAGGATTACTAGGAATCAGAGAAGTATTAGAAAATGCAAGTAATCGAAAACGAAATGGAAATGAGATTGTGAGGCATGAAAACGATGAGAAAGATGGTTGGATTGAAAACCGTCGGAACGAAATGAATTTTATATTACAAATCGGACAAAAAACGCTCAATCCAAATATAAATTTTGGATTACATTACATTACATTCCCGTCTCATTACGGACCACCAAACACCCCTTTAAAGTTTTTGGAGTTTTGAAGAAGTTGAGTTTCATCACTCATTTGATAAAGTTACAAGATAATAAAGAAGCAGCAGAGACATGGAGGTTTTGTATTGAGAAAAAAAGAAGCTATTTGCAGAACCAATTTTCTATTTTTTTTTTTTAAAAACAGCAATCTAAATATACACAACAAACAGCAAAACTATTCAATTTTTTAGTATTTCAAAAGTGTTGAGGACAGAAACTAAATGTACAAGAATATGATGCTGTGTAGGAAGTATAAGAGAACTCATCTGTGGAATAAATCATATTCCGAAATCTTTTTGAGAGTTGTCGTCATCTTGGCCCAGAGAGCTTCACTGCCGAAAGATACGCATCGCTGTTGCAGTCCGATGGCCCGGAAGAGGTTCCTCCCTCACTGATTGATTTGAAGAAACTTGAAAATAGGCGAGAACCGAGCGGGGAGGAAGTTGGAGGAGGAGGAACGGCACAAAGGCCTTCGAGCATTTGGACTACTCTAGTCATTGGTGGTCTAAGGTGCATATCTTCTTGTACGCACCACAATGCAACTTTAATGGCTGTAAAAACTCTCTCATCACCATCGTTTACGACTAGATTCGAGTCGAGGATGTTTTCAAGTCTTCCTTCTTCCATCATTTTAAAAGCATAGGATGGGAAGTGGCATTTTTCTGAAGTTTCTGTTGAGTCAAAGTTTTTTCTTCCACCGATTATCTCAAGCAACACCATCCCGTAGCTATACACGTCACTCTTCTCTGAAATGGCGTAGTTTGTGATCCACTCTGGTGCAAGATACCCTCGAGTTCCTCTTAGTGTCGTAAAAACATGACTCTGCTCACGTGTCATTAGCTTTGCAAGGCCGAAATCTGATACTTTTGCAAGGAATTTGTCGTCGAGAAGGACATTTTCAGGTTTGATGTCACAGTGAATAATCTTTACATCACAATCTTCATGGAGGTACGCTAGTCCTTTAGCTGTTCCTAATGCAATATTGAATCTTGTATTCCAATCTAACAAAAAATCTTCTTTGTTCTTCCTAAATATCCATTTGTCCAAAGACCCATTTCCCATGTATTCATAAGCAAGAAGCTTGTGTGATCCTTCAGCACAATAGCCCTTCAGCCTGACCAAGTGAACATGATGGATACTACCAATTATGCTCACTTCAGCTCGAAACTCCTTCTTCCCCTGACCGATTGCTTCCAATTTCTTCACGGCAACCCGAGTTCCATCAAGTAGAACTCCTTGATATACTGAGCCAAATCCTCCCTGACCAAGCTTTATAGAGAAATTATTGGTTGCAGTTTGAAGATCGTCGTAGCTATAACGAATGGGCGCCCCCGTTAAACCGTCCAAGAAGTTATCATCCTCGGAAGTCTCGTGTGGAGTTCCTGGCAGTTTTTTCTTTTTCCTGTAGTAACAAAATGCCAAATAAACTAGACCACAAATGACGAACACGGTAAAAACAATGATGATCGCAACAATACGAGAGTTCATTCCACCATTTCTACTCCCACCGTTGTTGTCACCACCACCTCCGTTGTTCAAGACCTTGATGTATGAGACAAAGTCAGTGTCCTCATCAGAGTTTTGAAAGCTACCTACGTCGTCAAACAAGAAGCAGTTCCCTGTTCGGCTTTCAAAGAACACTGCACGGCAAGAACAGTTGTTCATGCAAGAGTTTTTGCAACCATTTAAATCAGTCGTTGAAGCGGACGGTAGGAATCCGAGTGCAAAATATTTGACCCCAGTCCCTGCACTTACAAGCTCTATACTTCCATTTGATTGATCACAAGGAGAGACAATCCCAGGTTGGCAATTTGAATTTGTGCTAAGAACTGAAGGGCATTGGCATCGGTTCTCACTATAACATATAAAATACGGGCCACACGGCTCTGGTGTGCTACAAGAATCTTCAGGTATCCGAGTAGTCGAAGCCGCACCAGAATCTTGAAGATTATAAAAAGACATGAAACCATCATCTCCTAAAACTGCTATCCAAGTAGCATTTTCATTGGCTTTATTCGAGAAGATGAATTGCCATAGCAAGACTTTGCTTCGATCATAGAACTTCCAAGAGTTTGCATCAAGAGTCGCCAAGGAGACTGCCCCACCGTTTTTATTAACGGTTTTACGATTCTCCTTAGCCATAGACCAGTAAGGCTGTGGGGATTGGAAGCCTGCTGAGAGAGTCATATCACCAGACTTCATTTCAAGGTAATAGCTCAAGTTATTATTGCTAAGATCACTCACAAGTCTCATTCCTTCAACAAAATCCTGCCCTGATAAAAGAGTATCAGTTGGATGGCTAAAACTCTGCCAAACTATTCCACCGTCGCTATCGTTCGCTCGTAAAACCAAATTTCCCGAGTTTTGCAACTCCAAGGCAGAAACACCTTTATCACTGGAATTTGTAGACCAAACAACAACAGAACCCTTCTTCAACATTACATTTCCCTTCTCATCAAATGTAAATTCATCAGAATTAGCAACAGGAAAGGCCCTATTTGCAGACCAAACTACTCTTAAGCTGCCTGTGTGGATGATAGCTAGTAAAAACATTGTCACATCTTGAGTAGTCACAAACCCGAATCCAAATTTAGAATTATTTGATATAAGAAACAAGCCATTGTTATCAATCCAGTTCATTTGAGAGCCTTGAAACCCTGGAGAGATTTTCCCAAAACTCCTAGTACTTGCAAAGCATACTTCACATTGATTCAAAATGAACAGAGACAACCAAGCCAATAAACAGATGAACCCACCAAAATTTGAAGCACCCATCACAAAACTTTCAGAATCAAACACCAACCCAGTTGAGGAAATCAATCAAACAAGAAGAAAACAACACAAAAAGAGACCGCTCAATGGTAAATATCATATTACCACAGCAGCAAAAAGAACCCCAATATCAATTTAGTTCACATATCCATAGGGTTAAAGAAAAGGAGAAGTTTCTAAAGCCAGATTACATCAAGTAAATCCAACCCAAATTTCCATTGGACCTCAAATTTGAAATCCATGGTAGAACAAGTGGTCAAATCAATACTTGGGGAAGAAGAAAACAGAGGTAATAATGAAACTTGCCTCTGAAAATGGTGGAAAAAGGACCAAGGCTCGAGGTTGTACGAGGAAAAAGAGGGGCTGTCGCTGATTCTTCTTCAATGTTGGTCTGAAAAAAGCAGAAAAATAAGGATTATTGGGTAGGAATTGTTTGTCCTGTCTCTATGTTCTTAGAGATACCACCATTTTCTTTTTACCCACCAAAGAAAAGATGAGCAAAGCGTTCATATGGGGTTCGTCAGTGATAATATTTAATGCTTTTTGCTTCGCTTTCATCCTTTATTCTTCTTCTTCTTCTTCTTCTTCTTCTTCTTCTTCTTCATCTCTTGAGAGATCCCAAAAAATGATGATTCAAAACTCTAATATATTATAATGTAAATTTGGTGTTGGGATCATAAATTATCAATTTTTGAATTTTTCTTTTTGGTATGATGATGATTGTTTTTTGTTTTTGGTGGAGCTACAATCCATAGTAATGACAACCCACTTTATTGAATCATGTTATTTTGAAGTACTTTTTAGTTACATGAGATTTTTACAAGGCTTGCAAATTCAAGTTCTTTTTGTTTCCTTTCAAATTTAAGCATAATTTAACTAATAAAAAATAAAAAATTGAATCCATTCCCATTGATTTTTTGTTTGATTATTTTGATAATATGTGGAATGAGAATTAAACCTCAAATCTCAAATCTTGAGATTAATAGTATAAGTTCATGCTCGTTGAGTTATGCTCGTGTTGATATTAATTATTTTAATTTAAGGAACTCACAAGTAAACAGTAACTTTTTGAGATTAGAAAAGTTTTACGTATTATTAGATATTTTTAGCTATATTGAATAGTATGTGAGTTTTGAGAATTCAAACCGTCTTAAATATTTAAAGACTTTGCTAAATTTTTTCTCCATTCGGTGGAAAGTGTTTGAAATTTGAATGATGTTTAGAAGTAAATTTTTTTTTTATTTTTTTTAAGAATATTAAGATATTTCTGAAAAAGTTATAAAAATCTTTTCCCCAAATTTGGTTGAAAATTTTGTAAGGAGTAGGTAACTTTTTCATGTGTTGAATTTTAAAAGTACGATTTTTTTATTTTTAATGCTAGTATATTTAACATTAGTAAGATTTTAATTAAGCTATTCTTACAATTTTATGGTTAATTTTAATTAAAAAAAATATTTGTCCAATAATACCAAAATAAAATAAATAATGTCAAATGGGATAATTTAATTAAATGGAAGGGTGTCGCATGAAAGATAATAGTAGTGGGGGAGGTGATAGGTTCTTGCATATATTTTTTTTTTCTAGCTAATAAATAAATAAATGCAACATTTTTTTGTTTGCTATTTTCTAAAAAAAGATTGATACCCACGTGCTTCAATGTTATTGGTTGGTTGGCTCCAACTTACAATCCTTCAACTAAGCACATTTTCTCATTTATTTTATTTGACCAAGTTGATTTTTTTTTTTCTCTTTAAAAAATAAGTGCATATTGAAAATTTCCATGATTCTTCTTCCAAATGTAAATAATTTTCAATTGATTCCAAAGGAAAATGCCAAAGGAAAAAACAGCAAATCCCTTCTAGAATCCTTTTCAAACCTTCTAGCATTTTGCTTATACTTAATTTATGTTTTAGGAGTATTTTTTTTTTCATTTTCTTTTTACAATTGGACAATTATTAGAGTTGTTTTCAAATATAGAAAAATGAGCCAAACTATTTACAAATATAGAAATTTTTTACTGTCTATCAGTGATAGACTGCGATAGAATTCTATCGCTCAAGCAATAGAATTTATTTGCTTGAGTGATAGAAAGCGATAGAATTTTATCGTAGTCTATCATTGTAAAATTTTTCTATATTTATAAATAGTTTGATATTTTTTTTTGTTTATAGTAATTTTTCCAATTATTATTATTTTTTTAAGTAGAAGTTCTCCATCTCTATTCGAAAAAATAGAATTTGAAGTAATGAAATAGAAGTTCCTAAAATTATTATTATTTTAGTTCAATTAATATATAATAGGTCGAGGTAATAAGATAGAAGTTCTTAAAATTATTATTATTTTTTCGAATAGAAGTTCTCCATCTTGTTCATGTGTAATATTTTACGTTGAGTTTAATATCCCTTTGTTTTTAATTTATATATATATATATATATATATATGGGACTAAAAGACTCCTCCTTTTTATATGGTATAAAGAAATTAAACATATAAATTAAGATGGCTTTATAAAATCAAGAAAATGAGAAAAAGAAGAAGTTAAAGTTCAACGCTAAGGTCTCGTTTGATAACGACTTCGTTTTTAATTTTCTACTTTATTTTTATTCATACTTCTTTTTTCTAAAATTTTTTACCATATTTTTCATCTTCAGACAACATTTGAATTCTTAGTTAAATTTCAAAAACAAAAATAAATTTTTAATTTTAAAAATTTTGCTTGATTTTGAAAATATTGACAGATAGTAAATAACATGCTAAAGAAACTTGTGAGAGTAGTATTTATAGATTTAATTTTTGAAAACAAAAAATCAAATGAAAAATAGAGAACAAGGACAAATGTGTCATAAACTTAGAAAGCAAGCATGTGATAGTTTTAAAAGCTCAAGTAATTTTGTCTTCCTTGTGCTTTGCATGCATATTATATGTCAAATTGCATGGGAATACCAAAAAGAAAAGAAAAATAAAGCATATAAAAAAATAATAATAAACAAAATTTTCTATCAACAATTGGTATATAAAAAAATAGATGAAAAGTGTATTAAAAATGTCACCAATAAATTGACATGCGATGGAAATTAACTATATTTCATAATTTGATTATAGAAATTACAAACATATTATATAAATTTTAAGTAGTTTATTTATAAATACGTTTTCAAGTCAATCTGAATATAGTTTAGTAGACAAACACACAAATTATCATTTTAAAAATAGATAGTTCAATTTCTCAGTCAGTAATTATTGTACTAAAAAAAAGGTAATTTTTTATGGAATTTTTTTCATAAAATATTCCACAGTGGCAACCAAAAATTGAAATTTCAAGTGTAAAAATGGCCTTTAATTTGGTTTGAAAAATGAGGAAAATAAGAAAGTACAAAAGTCACTTACTTTAAGACATGGAAAGGGTAACCATTGTCTACACAATGACTTTGGCTTTTGTGCTTTTCAAACACTCTTTTTAATAATGGAATAGTCTTTGGACAAAACTACGATAAATCAACTTTCTTATAAAAATATTCCTATTTTCAAACCAATAAAAAAACGATTACAATTCGTTTTAAACTTTAGATATATACACGTGCGAGTTCGATATTAAATATCGATGTGTCTTTGTCAGTTGTCAAGATCTTAAGTTTATCAGTTTATAAATAGATTGATGAAAAAATCAAATAGTTGGCGAAAATAAATTAAAATAACTATCGTATATTGTCTTATATTGATGGTGAAGTTTATCCTCATTTTGATGTTGAAGTTTTTCATTTATAAAATATTAAACTTGTTGATAAATGTGCGAAAATGAGTTAATTTTTTTTTCTTTTCCATTTGGCAGTAGAACAACGAACTTCATATTGTTTGCTTTTAGCCTAATTGTGTATTTAACGTTTAAATCGGCATTAAATGTTGAAACGCCCATATTCGTCAACCATTAATGCATATTTAAAATTATTAAGCCCTATAACCCCGTTATTTGTGAAGCTAAAGATCTCGTTATCTTAATTGAAGTCATTGGTGTTAACACTTGAACAAATTCTTACCAAACATATATGATAAAGAAGAAGGATGATGCAGATTGTCAACCTTTCATGAGGATATTCACATGATTCAAATGACCTTCGTTACTATTTCAATGCCACGTCACTTTTCCGTTTGTTAACTAACTGTCAAATTAACTCAAAAACCATTTAAAAGCATTTTCCGAACCTCGTGGACTAAAGTGTTTCTTTTGAAACTTCAGAAACTAAATAGACATTAATCTCAAACCTCAGGGTTCAAAAGTACATTTTGTCCAACAAGATATTACACTGAATCGACATAGCTCGATTATAGCTGTAACTTAAACAATACGACGCTAAGGTCCTGTAATTCCTACTAACAACAAGCGCGGAAATGTCACGAGTAAACCAAATCAAACAACAGAAAGACATTGATCATGCAAGTGAATGCTTTCTATCATCTAAATTGATTTAGAAGCCCTGCTATGAACATGGTTGAAAAAACTTCTGTTTTTTTGCCTTTTCTTCCCATGCATTGCTTCTTCTTGAGTCTAAATGTCCATCTTGAAACTCTGCTCCCTCAATAATGAGAATCTAATGCACCATATGTACCATGGAGAGGGAAGAAAGGGAACGTTTTGTCTAGTTGGAACGTGCAATCAGAAGAACTCGTGATCTTCTTTTGAGACGCGTTAGCACCGATGTCTTTGATCGTCTTGGATTGACCATTGTTGATGCTTGGATGTGGAATGGAGAGAGGGCCCAACCGCAACGATAGATCACAAGCTGTTTTCTGTTGCTTGTAAAGAGTACTATTTACCAAATCAACTCTACTCTTCCTTGCAGGAATCACATCGTTGGAATGGAAGTACTTAAACGGAGCTGGACCGGAGAAACTCGGAATGTTGTAGAGCGGCTTTGGTTGGATTTCAATACTGGGAACGTGTTGATTGCTTCCATGATACAATGGACACAAAGAAAACATGTTCCATCCAACAACGGTCTCTGTTAGGAACTGTTGGCTATCGATCGATGGCCAAACATTCTTATATATAGTTGAAGTAGGGATTGTGCTAGGAACACCAACATGGTTTTGGTTTTTCGGTCGGGCTCCCGATACATTTCTCGTCTGCTTTGACAAATTTGGACAATACGAAAAATGTTGTGAACTCAAAATAGCTGGTCTAATGATGTTGGTGTAGTGAGGTAGTGTATCTAAGACCTGTGGAGTGCAGGAATTAAGGTAGCCTCTCAGATTACTACCTCGGTTGCTTTTCGACGATCTTCTCGGCGTGCAACCCAAATAGAGAGCAGCTGACAAGGGCAATTGTTTTTTAACAAAAGATTAGGAATTATAACAAAACATTTATAAATAAAACAGCCATGTTCATCCTCAGATACAAATTCAAACTAATTAGTTTCAAATACTACCCTAATATTTCAATAACAATAGCCTAGATATTGATAATGATAAACCGTAAGCATCTCAACAGACTTACATGCGTCTCAAATGATCCTACGAAACAACAATCTTAATCTATCATCATCTGAACTAATCTTGCAAGATAAACCATTTCAGAGTCTAACCCGATATTGTAATAAAATCATATATTCTCAATATCGACACAAACTACCTATATACTGGTAACTATAGGTGTGACAACTAACTCACATACATCCCAAACAATCATCTACGTAACGTCTTACTCGACAGTGATATCCTACAACATTGAGACAATAAGTGGTGACAGTAGTTTGAAACTATGATCTTTTAACTTATTTATGTTACCTTTTTGATCATTTAGTTCTTAATGACATACATACAAAAGTTGGTCACATACAAAATGTTGTAACAGATTAAATGTTGCAGAGGCACCTTCAATACAAGGATGAAGAAACTCCCCAGTTTCGGTGTCCTTATCAAGCCGAATTATCGTATTAATCGCTTCATTTATTCGGACCCACAGTGTAGTAATATCCATGTATTCAGCCTGTGCAGATGTATAAAGATGAACAATGTGAGTTTATTTGTGTCCATATTAGGATTCTACGGGCTAAATTACAATATATATATAATATTTGAACTTAACTAGTTTTTTCAAAAGTACCCGTACTCTTGCAAAGGTTGCAATGTTACTCTTGAACTATTATAAACATTTCAAAACTATACTTAGAGTAGAAATGTTTTAGAATTTTGAACGAAAATTGGGACTTGGAATGATGTGGCAGTGATCTAAAAAGAATCCTATTCTTCAAAACTACATCATTCCAATCCTATTTTTCGTCTTAAATACTAAAGGATTTCTAATGTCAAGATAGTTTATGAACTTTAAGGAAAGATTAAGGATAATATTGTAACTTTCGAAAGTAGGGAGCTATTTTTGAAACAAAAAAGTATAGTTCATGGTTATTTTTGATAATTTACCCAAACAAAAACCGGTTTTGTACGGATGACCGAAGTTTTGGGGAAAAAATGAAGTTTGCCCCACTTTTCGAAAACGAGATTTTTTTACCCTTTGCTAACGTCAAATTCGAGTGAAATTGACAAAATGTATTGCACACGCAGAAAAGCTCGTCTCGCTCTCTCTCTTCCTTTCCTCACTCACATATTACTCCCCTCTTTCTCCTCTCTCATAGCCGGAGTTGATGCATGATCTCGACGAAGTTGGTCGCACTAGAGAAGAAGAAGAGGGAAAAAAAGAATTTCATTAAAGTTGGTCCGCCGGAGAAGTTATGCTTGCGCTTGGGAACAAGGAGAAGGAAAGAAGAAAGGAGAAAGAAATCTGAAGGACAAATTCGTAAATTCACTTGTACCTCAAGAGAAGGTCCGTTAATATTATATTAAAAAAGTGGAGCATTTTTTATTTTTGGCCTCTAAAATAAGTCACCAAGGCAATTATTCCATGTTATAATATAAACGATAGCCAATATGGACTAAGGTTTCTTTTTTTTTTTTTTTTCCTTAAGTTGAGGATAAAATAAACAGAACATAACAGAGCTACACCCAACAACAAAATAGTTCTCACTAAGTTCAGAAAATGACCATTATAGAAAAAACATAAGAGAAACCTTGATAAAGGTTCAAGAAAAACCATAAAGAAAAAAAAAGGGCACCTCAGAGTCAGCTTTAGAATACAAAATCTCCTCAGCTTTAAGCACAACAATGGGGAGCTTCTCTTGCCACTCCTTATTCTTCTTAGTAGCAGAGCAATGAACTTCACTAACAACCCTAAAACACACAACACCCAAACAATTAAACATTCCATATCCAAAAACAAGAAAAGGGTTTAAGCGAAAAAAGATGAAAAATGAACCTGAAAATCTCTTGAATAAGAGAACCTCTAATGGGTTGGTGCCTTTCACTATGCCAAGCTCTCCTCACACACTCAAATGGCCTACAACCTTGTCTTGGAGGCATCCTCACAGAAACAAGCTCCAAAATGTGTAGCTATGGAGTCTGAGAAAATGGAAATGGAGAATCATGGCCAAATAAACAAAGGGGAAGAAAGGGGAAGAGGGGGGGGGGGGCGCTGAAATGAACATTGGGAGAATGAGAGAGGAAAAAAATAAAAGAGCAATAATTTTGGAGGGGAGAGGGGTTTGAAGGGTAGGGTGTCCCCTACAAAGGCCACGTGCTGATTTCCCAAAGAGCCATTAGTCATTTTCTCTTAGGAGAAGGAAGAGTTGATGTAGGGGTAGGGGGAGAAATGAGAGGGTGTTGTCACTTTCAAGGCCTCATTTAAGCTTCCCTCTGAAGTCTCTCAGTGTGTCCACTGCCTCTGTCTCGGCCTCTGTGCCGGTTTTCGGTCAAATTTCTAATGTTACAAAAGTATCCTATTTTATTTATTTATACTATAAAGTTATATAAATATTTAGGATCCCACTTTATTTTTAAAAACATACTGATGTGATACACAATAAATGAAGAGAGTATAGAGTTTTTCATACTCATTGAGGGAGGTATTTGAAGTATTGAATTGAGTTCTTCGATAAATATATAAAATAGAGAAAGAAAGAAAGATATAGTTTCTCGATAAATGTGCAACATTCAATAACAAACACTATTGAAGTTGAGTTATTTAATCGTTAACACCAACTTATGAAGTTGGTGGGTCAAATACTCCGTTAATATAGGAAATTTTCCCACTATCGTTGAAGAGAAAAAAGTCATATGCTTTTCTTTTCTTTTTATCTATTGATGTTCTTGAAATGAGGAAAAGGGAAAAGGGAAAAACACTTGGGGATTTGGGAGGGGGCTGTGTTTTTTCTTGGCTCCAATATAGTTTCATTTCATGTGGGATGGGCTGGATTTTGTATTTTTCTATAAAACTTGTAGTGAGTAATAGGTTGAAGTTACACTTTTTGAGTCTTTTTTCATTGTTTGGAGTGCATGTATGATATGACATCTTAAAATTCAAAGTTTTTGGTGGAGGGTTTAGTAAGTCTTAGTTTAGAAAATTTGTGTTTAAAAAACTATTGTTCATGTGTTAAGTGAGTAATTAAAAAAAAAAAAAATCTGAACTCAAATACGTTTATAAATACGACAAATAGGCATGACAAACAGTTAAATTAACGTAAATTTTAATCTAATTTTAAAGTATTATTATGACCTAAAAGTAAGAGGGAGGGTAGTGTTAATCGTGTTTTGGAGTGCAACCAATAATGTCGGTTGAATTTCTATAATGAAAGAACACCCATAAATAACTTGCCACTTTAGATTTCTATCATTTCCCACTCTACACCATGTCACCAATGAATTAGAGTATGGTGATTAAAAAATATAAATGAACCCAAGTAACAATTAAGAAAATTATTATAAATAGAAAAAATCTCAAACTATTTATAAATATGGAAATTTTTTACTATCTATCCGCTATAGAAATCTATTGCGTTCTATCCCTAATAGACAGTAAATTTTTTTTATATTTATAAATAATTTGGTTCATTTTTCTATATTTGAAAACAATTCTAATAATTATGTATTTAAACTCATAATACTCTGTTAAATTATTGAATGTTAGGCTCTTATTTTCAAATTCAGCATCAAATGAGCAAACTTAAAACACAAGTCCATTTTTGTGATGTTTTTAACTAGAATAGTATATGATATGAAAACCAAAATTAAAAAAATCCACACAATTAACAAAGGCACCATGCTTGGTTTTTTTTCTAAGGTATAATTCAAGATCTTTTCAATAGAAAAAAAAAAAAAAAAAAAAAAAAAAAAAAAATCTACAAAAATTGTCCTAACCTGAACATAGCCCAATTGTATAAATCTTGCACTATCAACCTCAAGAATAGAAATTCGGTTTCCCCACCCACACATACTGTGAGGAAAGAAAAGTTATCGTGCTCAGTTCAAGCCCAATTGATAGTGGGCTGAATAATCGGGCCGCTTGATGATAGTGAAAATGGGCCTGGACATTCCTTTTGGGCCAGCCTCCAAACTACCGGCCCAGTAAGTGTGGTTGAATACAGCAAAGCACCAGCTTTTTATTTATTTATTTATTTTTGAATAATTATAATTGCTTTAGCCAATGGGCTGCTCGTGAGGACAAAATTGACATGAGCATCGTGTTTGCCGGTGGATTCTATTACTTTTTTTTTTCTCCTCCACAATATTAGAATTTAAAAAGTCAAATTTTAATTAAAAATCAATAACTGTTAGTTGTTTTTGAATTTACCAAACATTGAATTTCAAGGCCAAAGTCATTCTGAATAAAATAAAGACAATATTTAATAGCAAGAAAATAAAACAGATGAATACCCATTTGACAGAGATGTAGATGCCAAATCAGCAACATTTGAGCCATAATTTGTCAACTGGTGAAAGGAAGCAAATTAGACAACCATACTACAGCAAGGAATATTGACTAGAAAATATAAAGCATTAGTTGAATTGAAGTTCAGAGAAACTTGCCCCTTTTAATTGTAAAATCCAAGTCAGATGACAAGTGGCAGTTGATTAGAGTATCATTTCTCCCACTTACTAGGAAGAAAAGACCAAAACCTTGGAGCTATCAACAAGTTTTGAATCTTATATAATATATCTATTCCCTTCTGCTGTATATTTTCAAATTTCTGTATTTATATTTAAGAGAAATCATATGTGGCAGAGACTCATATCTTAACAACAAAGATCAAAATAGACCAACATCGAAAGTAGGGTATTTAAACCTAAGAATTAAGACTAAGATGGTGGGAAATCAAGTAGGGATGAGTGGATGCTTGAATTAGAGTAGAGGGATTTATGAGACTTCTATTATCAAAATCCATAAAATAATATCAGCTGTCCACAGTCAAACAAAGTTCCCACACCACTTTCTAGCACAAATAGCAGAAGGAAACAAAAAATTATATCATTTAGGCAAAGAAATACACTAAAAATACAAGATGAACAGAGTATATATATGTAAAAGGCAAGCATAAATTTCATTGAGGAACGTAGTAATACCCGCCCATTCCGTTCATCGGAGGCATTCCATAGGGCATCGGAGCCATTGGTGCCACGGCCGTGTTGTAGTAACCTGGGGGGTTACTGATTTTGTTCAAACTGCTCTGTCCCTGCATCCCATCTCTTGCATACTGCTGCCATAACTGCTGTTCCTGCGTCAGCAGATGCTGTTTCTTCTCCATCTCCACCATTTGCACATAAGAAGGAGGTGGAACGCTTAACGATGCTGCGAAAGGATCCTGATTCACTGCCTGGACAGTTCCATCTGGAGCTGGAAGAGCCAGTACAGGAGTTTTGCTGTTTCCAGGACCGGGCAATGCTACACTACTAGCGCTTCCACCGCTCAGCTGTGAGGTGCTAGTGTGCTGCCTAACCATTCCTTGATCATACATACCATTTAACAATAATGGGTCGAGTCCACCGCCGAGTGCTGCTTTCTGCCTTGATAAATTGCTTGCTGTCTCAACCAAAGCCAACTCCCAGTCGGCTTTGCCAGATTCAGCAGCCGGGTTCTGCCAGGCAGAGGTTACTTCTGGCTGTCCATCGGAAGGGAAAGCTTCCCAGGATCCATTTGCACCATTAGCTGCTGGACCAGCAAACAGAGCCAATGCCAATTTATTACCTTGATCATCTGCACTAACTGCATCATCTCTCAGATTGACCAAGTCTTCCGTGACTTGTGGTTGAGGTTTGGGCGCAGGCTGGGGCTCGGGCTCGGGCGGAGGTGGAGTGTAATTTTCAGGTGGAGGAAGAGCTTTTATTTCATTCATATCAGGCACTGGTTCTTCCTCTTCAGGAGCAGGTGGAGGCGGCTCCCTCTCGGGACTCTTCGGCCTCTTCCCTCTTTCCCTCAAAAACTCCTCCAATGTCTCCAGTAACTTACTGGTGATTCTCTGCACCTCTGGATACTCAGAGGACCTAGCAACTCCTGTATCTTTACACCAATTGTAGAATGCAATTAGCTCATCAATCTGCTTAGCTGAACTACCATATGCATCAAATGCCTTCATACAGTCAGAATACTCCATATCAAAGAATTTGTCGAGCAAAACAGCCAACACCTCACAAATATCTGCATACAATTGAAAACTCTCCCTCACTAGAGGATACAAAGCATACAAAATCATCCTACTATTCTTCGCCAACCCCGTTGGACGACATGACAAGAATCGATCCAACAGTCTCTGCAAATGTCCCATCTTCCCAAAAACTCTCTCGATCGTCATTTCCCTCAATGGGGTCACAGGCCCCTTGTTGTTACGACCCTGCCCTTCCCCATCCCTCCCCACAGATTCCCCCACATCACCATAAGATCTCGACCTCCTCATCCCACCATAATTCCCATACTCTCTTTCTCCTCTATACTCGCCGTAACCATTATCGTAGGGCCTTGGGGGCGGAGATCTAAAGTCATCTCTTCCATCAAATCTATCATCTCCACGGGAATTTCCCCTTGCACTACCACCTTTCTTCTCAAACAACATCAATTCCAGCCGTTGATCCAAGTAGAATGCATAAGTTCGAACAAAAGCCGAGTGATCCCACGAGCTCGAATGAGCTTCATCCTTAAAATCGGACATATTCAACAGCCTCGTGCCCCTTCTAGTAGCATACAAGATCTCCTCCTGAAACACCGGGTCCCCTTCATTCAACAACCTGTGCACAAGTATGAGTGCCTTGAGCGCCACAATCCAGTCCCTCGTCTTGGCCAGACGCTTCGAAATCGCCGACACACACGCACTCACATATCCACGAGAATACGATGTGAGGCTCAAAATCTCCCTGATGTACTTCTCACTGGCCGGATCATCGTCATGGCTCGTCGCCTTCACGATCGCTACCTCAAGGTCCGGCGCCATATTACTCGCAACCTTCGCAATTCCAATACTCGTCTGGTCCTTCACGGCTCCAATCGCCTTCCGGATCGTACTAGGCGCCATCTTGACAGTCTCAACAAAACCCTCAATAAACTCCCCGCTTCCTCTCGAACTCGATCCTCACTTCCCTTCCTCAGTAAACAGTCCACACAACTAAAAAACATCAAAACAGCAACAACTTAATTAAATCCCGCATAAATCGATCACTGAAAGAAATCATCACTATCCCAAACGATAAAACCAACCAAAATCATCGAGCTTACCAGCACTGGAGGCTGAAAATCCTGGATCTGCAACGAAATCCCTCAGATCGGCGCGACGGCGGCGGAATTGACGGAGGTTTTGGAAGGAAAAATGGTAGAAAAGGGAGGATGAGAGAGAAAGGAAGAAGAGAGGGAAAAAGCGACTCGGCAGAAGAACGAGTGAGAGATTCGGAGCGATGTTATCGGAGTCGGTGTTTTGCAGTGGGAGACGGGTGGATCTAGGTGGGGGAGTTGGAGAGCAATGTAACCGATCCTAGCCGTTCATTTTTCCATCACAGATCTGAAATATAATTTGCTATTTATATCTAATAAATCTTACCTTAAAATATCGTATATACGTCGATGGGACATTTTGGTTTGGGTTCTTTTTCTGTAAGTTCTATTTATTTACCAATATAATAAAATGTCTAATATATACTTACATTTTATTATATTTAAAAATATTTCTATCCATTTTTTTATTTAAAATAATTACTTTTTTAGATGTTGGTCTACCCTAACTTTTTTTTAATAACAATTTTATCCAGGAAAATTTTCGTGTGTAGAAAAAAAAAAAACAAAAACAATTACACATATGGAAAAAAATGCACCCATGTTTTTGTATTTCTTACTCTTTTTTTTTTCTATATGTATAATTACTTTTGTTTTTTTTTTCTATTTGTGAAAAGACCCCTTTTATCCCATGCTTTTAATGTTTGTAATAATTAAATTTCAAATTATCCGGTTTTTGTTTTTGTTTTGTAAGTTTTTCATATTTTTCAAATACACATTTGAATCCTAAATAAAAATTTTAAAAAGATTTCATGTTTTAAAATATTATTTGGTATATATATATTTTTTTAAATGAAGTTTATAAACATTACTTTTACTTATTGATTTCTTTGTTTAGTTGTCTACATTTGCATTAGTGTTTTCAAAATCTACCTTAAATTAAAAAAAAAATTAAAAAAATATTTTTATTTTTAAAATTGGACTAAAGATTCAAGTTTTTTTAAGAAAGTATAAAAGAATGGTTAGGAAATTGTGTTAAAACAAACACATTTTATTGTCCGTTGATTTCTTAGTTTTCAAATGGTTGCTTTTTAAATTTTATTATGATTTAACCATTTTAGTGGGGAAAAATTACAATATTGATTTAGGCCTTAAAAAAACTTATCAATATAAATATTCATAAAATTATTTAGTCTTTATATCTCTAAAATAAAAACATTTAACTTCTAATCTGTTTATCGATCTATGTATTTAACAAAGTTTAATATTTTTACATATAAATATTAAATCTAAACTGTGACAAATTTTAAATTAAGGAGACTAAGGCTTAGTAATAATTGATAAATTTTAAATTATTACCATATAAAATAACAAGATCATTACATTACAATATTTAAAAAAAAGCATGAATAATTTTTTTTAAGCACAAATTTGAGTGGACTAAATTATTACATTTATTTAAAATTTTGGTGAAAGAGATAATTTATGGAAGGTGGAAGGGGCGTGTCGGAAGAAAAGCATAATCGCGCAAACGACGCGTACAGTTTACGGTATTTCGGCGGTAATTTTCCAATTTTTTATTTTCTTTATTTTCTTTATTCACCGCCGGCCTGCCGTGTGTTGGTCAACTCGATCCCTTTTATTTGACTGCCGTTGTCCTTTTCCTCCAAATTTAACCCGCTAAGTCTAATTTTACCTTTTTTTTTTATTATTATCTTTTTTTAGTTAATTTAAGATTTGTATTTATTTAGTTTATAAATTAGACAATTTTTAAATATAGAAAAATAAGTTAAACTATTTATAAATATATAAAAAAATTTATTGTCTATCAATAATACACCGTGATTAAAAATCTATCACTCAGGCAATAGAGTTCTATCATAGTCTATTTATCAGTAAAATTTTTATATATTTATAAATAGTTTAATATTTTTTATTTAAAGTAATTTTTCTTATAAATTTTAAAATTTAGTATTTGTTTTAAGGGTATATATATTATATATATATATATATATATTAAATACCTGAAATTTAAATGTCAGAAAATCCAGTTTTGAGATTCACAAGACCCATCATGCACCGACATTTGATTTTTATTAATTATTTATTGAGTGGGAGACAGATGGTAGGATAGACCTAATTTCGTAAATTAGTATATTATTTACCATACTGCTATAAGTTTTTCCTTCCACCTCATAATGAAGTTAGATTAAAGAGAGTGGCATGTGAGTTTAAATTCTATGTGTACCTTTAGGGGACAAAAGGACAATTTTGTTGTACACCATATAAAAATAAAAAGAGGATATTTACAACAATTTGGAAATCATTTCTTTGATAGAATTCATAGTATGACATGTTTCATACCCATTGGAAAATGTTTTTTTTTCACCCTATTCTTGATAAGCGGGGTGTTCGGGGCATTGAGTTTATTATGATAGTTAGTGGTTATCATTGTTTGTGAGTTATAATAGTAAGTGTTCGGAGTGCAGACTTATTTTAGTTTGGTTATAATAGTTTGTGCTTGAGATATAGAGTATTTTTGTATGGGTAGGAAATAGTAAATACGATAACAAAGAATGATTGAAATAATAATAATGTAGTTAATTGTAAGTTACAATATTTAAAAACGCTTACTATTATAATTGAGCTCCAAACATGGAGCATGTTTTAACTTATAATAGCCCACTCCACACACTTAAAGTTGGGGCTCAAATTACCCCTTAACTATAATAACTATAGGCAGCATATATATATATTAAAAAAAATGAAAATGTCAATTTTTATCCTTAAATTTTGAGGTTGCATTAATTAAAAGTTTGAATTTTTTAATTGTATCAATTTATATATTAAAAAATAATAATTTTGGTTTGGTTTTTAAAAACACTCTTAAAAATAAAATAACAAAATAAAGAAATTGTTATGGGTAAAAAATATGACTAAGTATTTAGCTTTAGGAGGATAATTATCCAACGGATTATTCCAAGGGAAGTGGTTTGTTGGTTAAGTAGGGAGGTCGATCTATTGCTCAATCATGAGGGCTAAAGAGATCAACTCATGTCATAAGATCAAAAAGAACCATGAAGGTCAACCACGGGTCGACCAGAGACTTCATGAAGACTGACCTACACGGTCGCCTATAATGAGCAAATTATGCCCAAACGTTCGTCTATTAGGCTATGATATGTCAATGAGATTATTTGTAATGGTCAGATTAGTAACGATCAAATTAACCATCTAATAGAATAATTAGCCAAACGAGACTATTACAAAATCATTTTTCTATACAATAAGAGTGCTCAAGATATTTGAGGTACGCTAAAAGCACTTTGAGTTTTCTAAAGTATTACTGACTTGATAGTTAGAGTGTTGGTGACTAGGCAATGGGCTCCACACTGGTGCTAAATTTTCTTGTCTTGTAGGGTAATTGATTGATTTCTCCGAGTTATTACAAATTTATAATTGGCACCAAATTTTAATATCAATAAAAAATTAATAGTAGAATTAATACTTATAAACTTAATGTCTAAAAACTAAATAATTACCAAACGAAAACGATAATTGAATAAGTCAAATACGAGAGTATTAAGCTAGAATTTTCCTTGGATATAAAATAATAACCAATTCTACTGTTTGATTTTTTTTTTATTATTATTTATTATTTTGTTTTTATTTTAATGGAGAGTAACATTTATATGCGGTCGGTTTTTGGACACTTCACTGTCAAATTATGATAAGACTGACGTTGTCAATGTTGTTGCCCCTTCATAGTTGTCCACGCCAATAATTATTAGATTAAAATAGTAAAAAAATTATATTTTTAATTCTCAAAATTTGAAGTATATATATATTTGGTTCTTAAATTTTCAAAACACATCTTTTTAGACTCTAATTTTTTTAACATAGGCGGTCCTTGAGTTTTAAAATATATATATTTTTAGTTCCTATATTTTTAAAAATAAGTTTAAAAGGTCGCTGTAGTATTATTTTTAATTAGAAAAATAATTTTGAAAAAATTACCTCTTCTTTAAAAATTATTATTTTTCTTATTTTTTAATTAAAAATATCATATAATTATATAAAATAACACAAAAAAAAAAAATACTCTAGGAACCTTTTAAACCTATTTTTAAAATCTTGAGGACTAAAAAGGTACGTTTTAAAAACTTATGGACTAAATGCAATATTCTAAAAAAACCCGGGAACTAAAAAGGTATGTTTTGAAAATCCATAGACCAAACATACCTATTCTTTGAAACTCAAGGACAAAAAATGTAGTTTTTTCCATTAAAAAACTATTTTGAGAATTGTCTAATTTTGGTCTTTATATTTTCATATGTCTAATTTTAATCAATGTATTTTTAATAGATATTAAATTTAGTCCCTCAAAATTAACTTTTATCTAAATTGATTAAATAATAATAATTTTCATGAAAAAAAATATTATGTGAATATTTTTTCAAAACTTATATTGAAAAGGCTAATAAATAGTAAAAACTTATATTGAATATTTTTTAGACTCTAAATTTTTTAAAATAGGTGCGTTTGGTCCTTCAAGTTTTAAAAAATATACATTTTCAGCCCCTATATTTTTAAAAATAAGTTTAGAAGGTCACTATAGTATTATTTTAAATTAGAAAAATAATTTCGAAAAAATTACCACTTCTTTAAAAATTATTATTTTTCTTATTTTTTTAATTAAAAATGTCATATAATTATATATAAAAAAAAAACTCTAAGAACTTTTTAAACCTATTCTTAAAAATTTGGAGACTAAAAGAGTACGTTTTGAAAATTTAGGGACCAAATGCACATATTTTACAAAAACTTGCGAACTAAAAAGGTATGTTTTGAAAACTTATGAACGAAACACACATATTATTCGAAACACGAAGACTAAAAAATATAGTTTTTCCATTGAAATACTGTTTTGAGAATTGTGTAATTTTGGTCTATATATTTTTTCCATATACTTTCAATAGATATTAAATTTAGCCTCTCAAAATTAATTTTTATTTAAATTAATTAAATAATAATAATAATTTTCATAAAAAAAAATATTATGGGAATATTTTCTCAAAACTTATATTGAAAAGGCTAATAAACAGTAAACACTTTTGAAAAAAAATCAACAATAAACAAATTAGATATTTAAAGACATCAAGTCTAAAATTGAAGAGGTCTCATAAATTTGGTAAAAAGTTTCTATTTGGCAATTGAAAAAAAGAGATAAAATTGAAAATTTAGTCTCTAATAGTGGAAGAAAATTAGAATTTAATGCCTATAATTTCAAAAGTTAAAATTTAGTTAGGAACTATTTACGAAGATTTTATCAAACCATGAAAATTATTTATAAGGTTCTATCAAATTATGAACTAAATTTGTAATTTAACAAAAAAAAGAAAAAAAGTTAATTTTTATTTATAGGTTAAATATAAAAAAATGCCATTGAACTTTGTCATTCAAAGTACAATATTACTCTTGAATTTTCATAAATATTTCAAAAACACCCTCAGGGTAGAAACTTTTTAAAAAATTTGGACAAAATATTGAGACATAAAATTGACTTAAAACAAAAATTTGGACCGCCACAATATTTTAGGTCATAGTCACACAGTGCTAAGTCTCTATTTATGTTTGCAATTCTAAATGTATATTTTAATAGTAGTTTTCAAATGTTCATAAAAGTTTAGAAGTAGTATTACAACTTTTAAAAGTATAGAAATATTTTTAAAATGAAAAGAAAAATTTAAGGGTATTTATTATAATTTAGTGATGTTATTTATCAAGAGAAATGAACATTTTTCAAGAATTTGTGATTGTAATTTTTTATTACTAGCAAACAGTTGCGTACCTGTAAACCCACATGCGAATTTCAGCAATACTACAACAAATACACAGCTAGCAAGTTCTAATAATACCCATAAACGCCTAATAATTGACAGCAATGGATGAAACAAATAATTATAGATAATGTTATCGGTGATTTTAGACTAAGGGGCATAATTGACATTTGACAACGTTTACAAGTGTGAGATAAAAAAGAGTGAAAATCGAGCCAATGATCACATCTCGTGACTCAACTGGGCTTGGAGAAGAAGAGAGTTTGGGTACCTGCTCGGTCTTGGTCAACGTTCCCACTCTAATGAATTGGATACATTGAATACATGCTTTGGCTCATTTGACTCGAAAATCAACTTAATCCTATTTTGAAACCTTGATTTGAATGTACTAGTTTAGACTTTTCTCATTAGTACATCACTTTAGGGAAAGTAAGTCAATTTTCACTCTCAATTTTAAACTTGGCACCACATCAATGTGCAAGTTTTTTTTTTTTTGCAGGTCACGTTCTTCCTCTCTCTAAACAAATTTACCGATGTTGTCACGTGAAAGTCGAACTCTTTTTTTGTTCGGACTTTGACACCAACAGATGGATTGGAGGATACAAAATAAGGTTAATTTATAAATTTAATCCCTAAACTTTGGGGCTTGTATCTATTTGGTACCTAAACTTTCAATTTCTTTAAAATTCACAAATTTACTATACACAATTAAAACTTTAAAATTCTATTAGACATAAATTTCAAATTTACATTAAAATTGAAAATTCAATGACCTTGTAATTATTGCACAAATTAGCCAAGGAAAAATTTAGGTTAAATTGCAAAATTGGTCCCATGATTTGAAGAAAGTTAAAATTTAGTCCCTATAGTTTGATAAAATCCTCATAAATAGTCCCTACCAAATAGCCCTTAACAGTAGGGATCAAACCATAAAGACTATTTACGAGGTTTTATATATATATAAAAAAAACTAAAGTCTAACATTTAAATCGACATGAACTAAAATTTAACTTTCTCCAAACTATAAGATCAAATTTACGATATAACAAAAAAATTTATGAGGCTGCCCTTAGGTACTTGGAATACTAACATAAAATTTATCAACTAAAATTGCTAAAACATACTGAAGTGGTAATACACAACCCTATGGTATTCATGGTAAATATTTGTAGACTTGTTACAATTTATTTTTCTTCTAAATACAAACCTTATCATCTTAAAGCCTCAATACTTTTTTTTTCCAAAAAAAAAAGAAAAGAAAAAGAAAAAGAAAAAGCCTCAATACTAGACTAGACAAGAGCTGATGGATCAGACCCAAAAGGGGTCTTAAAGAGACTGACATGCAAAAAACCTCATGAATGGCCCATGACCCTTTTTTTTTTTTTTCTTTAAATAATAATTTATTTTTAATAAATATAATTGTTCCAAACTTTTCTCCATCCTCATCCTCTTCCTCCTTTCTCTCATTTAAAGGAGAAGGATCCTCTCTTTGATGGTGAAATAGTAATATTCCTTCTTATGTTTGACATCGAAGTTGATATTACAAGTACTATGCTAGTTGAGTTATGCTCATTTTGGTCATAAAAGATTAAATATGTTAAACATCTTATGAGACTTATAAGAGACCGTTATACACAAATATGAAAGTTCGTGGACCAATCTTACTATTAACTTTTTCTTGTCAACATACAAGATATTTTAAGGGTGTGTTTGAAATACATTTTCAAGTGTTTAATTTAAAAAAATAATTTTTTTTTGAAAGAATACAAATGTTTAACAACCATTCAAGATAGATTTTGAAAGTTATTAGTGTCTTTATTTTAAAGAGTTCTTATTAAAACAGTTTAAATGAAAATGAATTTTAAAAAAAATATTTAGGAGCTATTTGACATGCTGAGCTGAGTTCATATGTCTATAAAGTTTATATGTTTATGAAGTTCATATGTATGTATTTCAGGTGTTTGGAGTGCTGAGTTCATATGTCAAGAGTATCTGGTACCATTTTTTTTTTTACATAAATAATATGTTTTATTTGAATTTTTTAAAATCATTTATTTTTTTAAGTTAATCCAAACCTAATGTCAATAATGATGATAATTAAGGATGTGACAACAATCATAAGTTTTCAATAAGGCACGTTCTCTTGACTAAGATGTCATAGTTTCAATTTTTCTACCTTAAATGTTGTGTTGAACTTAGAGAGAGAGTGAAAAAAAAAAAAAAAAAAAAAAAACCAAAATTTGAAAACAATCCATTTTTGTTATGGGGGAGGTTCAGTCTAGACACCTAAAATTGGCCATATATGATTTACTATGCAAGTGTGAGTACTATTACTATCCAATATTTTTTTATGCCAAAAGGACTTTATTTCACTTTCTTATTTGAATTTATTGATATATTAATAATAAAATGATACATATAAATGGCATATTATTAACCATTGAAATTGGACAATCAAGTGATAATCTTGGAGTGACATCCAAAACCATCAAATTGATTTATATTCTTTAGCAGAGGGATCTCAAATTATTATTATAAAAGCAACATAATAAAATTGAACCTCATTCCATCACTCTTATAACAAACATGCTAAACAAACTTAACTAAATTAACTCACCCCCCCTTCCCTGTTTTGGGATATCATATAATAGCTCATTACTCAGAAATGGTATCAAGGGAAGTAAAACAAGCAGCAATCTCACAAAGATTTCTTCCATTAGTTTGATGGTTGTCTTCTTATAATCTTCATGCACTGAACTGACTCTAGAAAAGTCCTGTAAAAGTATTCAGAATCTAAATCATCATATCATAGAATAAAAGTTCATCATTTTTACTTCTAAGTTCTAATAATGCATAGAATCTTTGTAAAAATCATAAACTTTGAACTTGCAGCTCAGATTTGTACTATTGCCAATATTTTTAACAAGAGACGGAATAAAGAAAGAAAGAAACAGTGCTTACGGCCATGGAAGATCTCCTGCAAGCAGCCAATCTCCTTCTTTGTCCTGATAGGTGAGACTTAAGCTGGAATTACTATTCCCACACTTTTGATCTGTTCACAAGAAAACATCAAGTTTCTAATTTAATTACCTGGCATTGAGTTCCAAAACATGTGAGGTTGGAGGTTCCGAACCTCTAACCTCTTAGACAAGGATATATGCCTAAACAATTAAGTTAGGCTCAAGATGGCTCGAAAAACTGGATAATTATGGCTTTCTTTTCTTTTGTCATCCTCATGTCCCCTCACGATTTTGATTCACTGTTTTAAATCTATATATATCTATGTTATCCTTACTTAGTATTTCACTCTCTAAAGAAAATTTTGACTTCTTAGTCAAACTTTAAAAGCAAACACAAACCATTTTGAAATTAGATTAGAGAAGACTTGGTTTCGTTTTTTTTTTAAAAAAAATATATCACACTTTTCATTAAGGGAATGAAAAAAGAAAAAATACTCCAAGATACAATGTTAACAAAGAAAACTCATAAAGACCAGAACAGAACAAATCCAAACAGCAACAGTAACAGAAGAAACATAAGGAAAAAATAAGAGAACAATAAAAGATCAATAAGGAACAATAAAATTCTCCCAACTACGATTAATATCTTGAATGGAGAACCCCTTGAATCCTTTGGCAAGAGAACACCAGGAGAAGGCTTGGTTTTCAAAAATAGAAAAACAAAAACAAAAACTGTGCCTTATGAGATCAATTTGGGAAGAGAAACTAGTATTGCATGGTTCACTCACAGCAAGAATTGGAAAACATGTTGATCAGTGCAGTTTTCAGCGTCTGATATGAGTTATACAACCCCACATCAATCTTCCTTGCTATTGGTACCCCCTCCATCTTCACCTTCACATATTTTGGGTTAAAAACAATTCCATCATCTTCATCTTCTTCCATCCAACAATTATCAGAACCCAGGCCGTCCTGTTGCAGCCCATGAAGGTGCTTTTTCCTCCATGATTTAATGGGTGGCCACCCCACAACTTTCTTCTCCTCTCCAGCATTACTGCTATGAAAAGTGGAAACAAATCATCAGGCCAAATGCTTGGTGACAGAACAAATGCACCATAGCCTTAGAGTTGTCCGTACTATATTTTAAGTTTGAAAATGAAAGTCAGGCAAATGAAAGTCAGGCCCATAATTGAAAATAAGAACTAAAGTCTAACTTAAGAACAGAGATATATTATTTTCTTTAAAAAAAGAGTGGGTTCGTATTTTATTTGAACCATGAACTTTTCCCTCTAAATATGTTTTCTTGTTTGAAGTACATCAATTATGTAACCCTCTAAATATGTTTTCTTGTTTGAAGTACATCAATTATGTAAATGCCTATTCGAACATAACTAAAGTAGTTAGATACTAGCCTCTACCCTAATGAGTTGATGTTCAAATTCCCACCCTACATAATAATACTTTTTCGAGTTCAACAATTTTGAGATGGAGGATCAAACCATCGACCTTTAGGATAATACTTGGTATCTTTATCCACTAAGCTATGTCAAATTGGCTCCCTACATAATAATATTTTAAGAAAGAGAAAAGGAAAAAATCAGTTGTCTGAATTGAACTCACATGTGTATGGCACAAGAGCTTCTTTGGTTGGTGTCCTTCCTGTCATCATCTTCCTTGTTTGGGTGACCATTCCACAGCAGCAAAGACAACTCTTTAAACGAGTCTTTGCTCGTAAAGAAAGCATTTTCAAAGCCATGCTTGTGTCTACCATGGCTCGTGCTTTCTACACACAGACAGGTCCTCAGATCTGCACCAAACACATCTTTTCCATCACACGCATTCGTGTTCAGGTCAAAACCTCTGGTGGGATCTGGTACAGAAAGCGCTAGCTCAAGTTGAAGCTCCATTAGAATCTTTCCTGTTTTCAAATAATTCAAAAGCAATGAGATGATGCTGGCTAGCACTAGCAGTGGATAGAATGGGTAGTTTTGTTTGCAACTTTGGACTATTTATACGTGTATCAGTGTGGATAAGAGAGTGAAGGAGACGACAACTAGGTAGGGAGAGAGAGAGAGAGAGAGAGAGAGAGAGACAACAATGGAAGTTGGGTCTGCTGAAAGAAGGGCAGTGATATGGACACGTTCAAAGAAAAATACTACTTAATGGATGCAAGTTTGGTCATATAGTCATTTCTGTAGAAACATATCATAAATTAAGTAGGTCAAGTACCTAATTTGATTCAGCAAAGTCCTTGATCGTCAATTTCCCATGCTTTACACTTCAAAATACCATTAAATTCTAAATAAAATAAACAGTAATGGGTAATCCAGCATCTTCTGTACTATGATTTTGATATATTGACACATAATCAGATATTCCATTGACAGAAGAGACCAATTAAGTAGTTTCCAAAGTAATCTCATCAATGTACGCGTGATATGCTTAAGATATCATCAACTTTTGAAAATCAGATCATGAAAGAGACGACTAAGAGCAGATTGCATTAAAAAAAACTAATCAAACCCAAAAGTTAAATATCTAAAACCTTCCATTTCAGAAGATGGGTCATTTTCTTAAGTGGATTGGGCTTAACACATAAACTCCCTGTCGCAATTAAACGTTAAACAAGTCCAAATTGTCGGCGAAATGTTGTCAAAATGAGTCATGATGCATGAACTCTGATAATTCAAAGTTTCATGATAATGAGGTACTAAAACATTCCCTTCATCAGTTCCTTCCCACCTCAATAATTTTCGTACTTGAGTTCCTTTCTGTCTTGCTCAAATAAAATAAAAACGATTCCCTTTGTCGGAGTATAGTAGTACATATAATAGAAGAAAGAGATAAAAAAGGGGAAAAGATTTGTGTTAGACAACTTAACAAACACCATGCATACGTTTGGTATATGTTCAGAGTTCTTTACCTCGCAGCTGGATCCAAGCGAAAAGCGTAGGCCATCAGGGCAAGACCTTGTCTAGAACCGAGCGGGCAAGTTGAATTGAAGTCCACGTGATCTCAAAAATTAGGGCAATGAAACTGATCTTCTCAGCAGCGAGCGGCCATTGGAGGCACCGAATCGATTGAATTGGTCGTGTCAATGTCGAAGCCTGCATGGATGAACCCTAGTAGACCCCAAAAAGGATGTTACTGACATGAAAAGCTGGCATTTGCAGGGGAAGCATATTGTACAGCTCGATCGCAATCCGCCATTGATTTTGTTACACATCTTGGAAGCCCTAAAAGAAACGAATATATGTAACAAATGTAATCCGAATTTCAGCAAATATTCTGAAGAGATCACATGAACATCAAATTCTTTTTTCTTTTTATCTTTTATAATCAAATCATTGTTCGTTTGCATTTTTCTTCTTGGAGATATTTGATTAGGTCAGATCCGGTTTGAGTATTTTCTTCAAACCAAAATTGATTTGAAATGACTTATGCCTGTTTAACAAATATATATGTTGTAAATTAAACTAATTACACATTCATTAATTCTTGAAGTTGAGTTATAAAGTCCAAAGATAAAAAGTTTGTATAGTTAGAGGACCAAACATCTTCTTAACTTAGCTATTACTCTCTCATTATTCTAATTTAAACACCAAATTACTCTATGTATTATAAAAATGATTATATGAATTGTGTAAAACTATGGAAATTACGTCAAAACGAGCATGACTCAATTGGCATAATGCTTATACCATTGACCTCAGAGTCAGAGATTTGATTTCCCACCTATATATTGTCAAATATATATATATATAGAAACACATCTCTCGCAATTGAGAAAAAAAGTAGCTCATTCAATACAATGTATGTATGATAGTTATCTAATGTCTTCTTGAATAAGTTGAATAAAATAGACATATACAAGAAGACAAAAAATAGACGGAGAGAAGAATATATTTGAGCATGCTTGGAAATTTTTTTGAAAAATGCTAAAATCATTTTTATCATTTGTAAAATTGTCCTTAAACATGCTTTTAATAATTCAAAACTAATTTTAATTAGAAAAATTTTAAAAAATAGAAAAATAAGAGAAATTATTTACAAAAAATAGCAAAATTTTTAGATAGTGGTGCTAGACGCTGATAGAAGTGTCTATCAGTGATAGAAATGATAGAAGTGTCTATCAATGTCTATTAGTGTTTTTTTACTATTTTTTTTGTAAATAGTTTAAAATTTTTTATATTTGTGAAAATTTTTGAGGTCTTTTCACAAATAGAAAAAAAACAAAACTAATTACACATATAGAAAAAAAAAGTGGAAAATAGAAAACCATGGGGTGCACTTTTTTCTATATGTGTAATTAGTTTTGTTTTTTTTCTATACACAACAATTTCCCAAAATTTTTCTTTTAATTATATAAAAATTGTATTTTAAAGTGTAAGATTAAATTTAAATTAATTTCGAGTTTTTTAGAAGAAAATTTTAATTTTGGGTTATTAAAATGCATTTGCACAACGATTTAGAATATAAAAAAAGTAATTTTGACAATTTTAAAATAACTCGCACATGTATGAAAAACAGAAATGTCAATGAAAAATTACTACTAATATTACGTTAATATACAATACTTTTTAGTACAAATATTACACTAAAATCTTCGTTTGAAAAGGTTTTATATAGAAAAAACTTTAGATTAATCATTTTTAAATCGAAATCTTAATAAATGGCGAAACTAATTTAATTATGAGAGGTTAGAATTTTAATTGATACAATTATAGTCAAAGACCTAAATTAATTCCGTTACGAAAGGTTAGAGTTTCAATAGATACAATTATTGACTTGACATTTTTAAATGATACACCTTCTAAAATTTAGAGATATAAATTAATTTTCTTATATGTCACTTCACAAATATGTGATAATGTTGAAACTCACAACCTTTTAGAAAAGTTAGCTATACTCAAATTACAAATATAGTCTTTGTATTTTCAAAAAAAGTTAGAATTCAGACCTTATGGTTTTAAAAATTATAATCTAATCCTTGTGATTTTATAAAACTTCATAAATAGTTTATAGGAACTAAATTGTAATTATAATCCATAAGGATTAAATTCTAACTTTTTTGAAATTATAAGGATTATATTTGTAATTTAAAATAAAATAATAATAATAAATAAATGTAGTTGTTTTTTATACATAAAAGTCACTTTATCCCAATTCAAAAAGTATGATAGAGCACCTATATTTTGTCAACTAATATTAAACAATAAACTAAAATTAACTTATGTAATTTAAAGTTTGAGGACATTATTATAATATTTTTGAAGTTTGTGAATCAATAAGCTTCGCTTTCCAATTTGTCGTTTTTAATTTCATCATTGATTTTTGAACGACAGAAAATTATTAACACACATATATGAGAAATTTTTACCTATAAGAAAATGTTAAACTATTTTAAAAAAATAGAAAAAAAAATATTGATAGACATATAAATTTCTATCAGTGATAAATTTTTATCATTTTTATCACCGATAGACCCTGATAGACTTCTATTAACATCTATTAAAACTATCTAAAAATTTTGTTATTTTATGTAAATAGTTCTTCTTATTTTTTCTAAAAAAATTCTCATATATATATATTTATTTGGGAAGAAAATATTCAACTCATTTTTATTTTTTTAATGAAACAAGAGTTGTTTCTTTTAATAATAACATTTATAATGGTAGAATTTTAATGCGCTTATTTTTTACAAGAAGATTCCATCAAGTCGAGTAAATGGTTGTGGACGGAGGCAATCAAATTTTATAGTGTTTTTAATGGATAATTTTTAATAGTAGTTTATATTTATTTATTTATTTATTGTAGTTCTTATTACTAGTTTCCATGGTTTACTCCAGAATATGACCAATAAAGGAACATTTACACCATTCCCACTTTCTTAAACAATATGATGTGAATGTTTGAAATTTGACACATTAATACAAGTTAACTAAGAATTATATAATGACCTACCAAATAGATTCATGCGAACTAATATGTCTTGATGTACTAAATGTAATAAAGCAGATAACTAAATAAAATAGAGTGGCAATAGAATACATCATATTTGATTGGTTTAAATACTATTTTGAACCATAAATTTTCGAGTTTAATTTTTTTTTTTTATGAACATGTTTATTGTGGTCATTGAATCTTTTGTGTTTATTTCGTTCTGGTACTTAAACTTTTTTATAGTCTTTTTAATCTTTCAACTTTTAAAAAATAATCATTATAATTTTCGTTGCATTATTTTTTCATCTTATATTCATTTATCAAATGTTTATTTCTTACATATATGACTTTAAATCATGTTTATATAAATATTAGTACACATACTTAAAATTGTCACTAGTTTGTTAAAAACAAAATAAATGTAAGGAGTAAACAGGCTTAAAAGTCGAGTGGCTAAATTTGACATTTGCAATTTAAAAATATGTACCATTTCCAAGTGTCCACATTTAAAAATAGAGGAATTGTTATTATTATTTTTTTTTTTCAAAACATCATGATGTGAATGTTTAAAATTTGAGACTTGGAAACAAACTAGAAAAGAAACAAGATGATGGCACAAAGGACCCACAATTAAATAATGAAGGGGAAGGGCATAGAAACAATATGTTAGGAAAAGAGAACATTCATGTTCATATAATCTTTTGCCCAAAAAGACCCTCAAATCTTAAGCAATAACTCTTCAAAACTTTGGGATTGCATACGTTTGCGTGAAGTAATTGTTTTATATTTGTCTTTCATGATGTGAAATGTCCCATACAACTAGTATAGGGTTTGGGGGCATGTTTGGAACATAAACATAAGAAAGATAGGACCTGCTTTTCTTATCGTAATCTTGCTTATCGAATTTTCTAATCAGTAATCATAAGTTACCCTATTCATCGTGTTGGTCTGTCTCAGACCCTTTATTTAGAAAAATTGTTATCGAAAGTTGTCACAATGTGTAGTGGCGGATCCATAAATTTTATTGATGGGAGCTTTACAATCTAGTAAAAATAATATGAAAAAACAAACGTAAAGAAGGGGCTAAAAACAAAATTTGTCGTTGGGCTAACTAATTGTATTGATATTAGGTCCGTTATATATATATAGAAAATTTTTAAAAATAGAAAAATAAGGGAAACTATTTACACAAAATAGCAAAAGTTTTAATAGTTGTGATAGATGTTGATAGAAGTCTATCAATGTCTATCAGTGTTTTTTTGCTATTTTTTGTAAATAATTTGACATACTAAATCCGTCCCTGATAATGTGACAAACAGTTTTACGTCAAAATAATTATTTTTTGATCGTTCAAAGACCAACATAGATATAATGGACACATATAAACATTTGTAAACCAAAGTAGATATAATTTGCAATTTAGAAGAGTAATTGAAAGTGAGTGTATTCAAAAGATAATCGACGACAATGTTATTCTTATAATCAAGTTCACTTAAAGTAGTAGGTAAATTTAAATTGTTGTAAGACTAGCATTTAAAATGAATATTTTGAAAGTTAAAAAATCAAAATAGAGTAAATATAAGAATTTATAGACTAAAATAAAATTTATAAATATAAAAATAAAATAAACTTGACGAAAATGAGATTTAGAATCTAATTTGTATTTATTTATGATATATAAAATTTTAAAGGTCAATATATATGCATATTGTACACTTTCATTAAAAAAAAAAGACTAATATTTGCATTAAAAATACATGTATAGAATTGTTGATGTATATCAACCAAAATAAAATGATAATGGTTTAAATACCAATTTGGTCAGTGTATTTTAAGCTTTGTTTCATTTTGATTCGTGTATTGTCGAATGTCCAATTTTAATTCATATACTCTCAGTAAGTTTCAAAATTAGTCCACGCAGTTAGTTTATATAATAAAAAAAAAGGGTCTTTACTAACATTCATTTTAAATGAATAATTCTTTGTAGATAAGCAAAATAGATGGATAGAAAATAGCAAGAAAAATTATTACATAATTCTTTTTAGATAAACATCATTAAAAATTTGAAATAATTAATAAAATATTATTTGACATTAAGTTCTAATTCTTAGCATTATAAAGAGTGATAGTCACAACTTCAAATTTTAGACCCATAAATGGTCAAATAAATGTGAAGTTATCCTCCTTTTTTATTTTTAATTTAGATGAAACAATAAATGAAGTATCTCTATTATTTAAATTAGCCCAAAAATTGAAAATATACATTAAGGGTCAAATTATAAATTTTATTTATCAATGGTATGGTTCTTGTCTATTTAACTTGTATTTTTAAAGAGTCTAAATTTTATGTTTAATAAATCGCAAAAAATTTTAAAAATTAATTATAAAATAATATATAACTTTAAATTTTAGGGGTGTTTTCAAATTATAAAAGAATGAGTCAAATTATTTATCGTTCAAGTGATAGAAGTCTATTATAGTCTACTGATTATAGAGAATGAATTTTTTCTATATTTGTAAATAGTTTGATATTTTTTTATTTATAATAATTTTTCTAAATTTTATGTCAAGTGAAGTTTTAATTTTTTTTTTGAGAAACTTTTTTAAAATAGAAAAATAAGGGAAACTATTTACACAAAGGGAAATTACTATAAACAGAAAAAATATCAAACTATTTACAAATATAGAAAATTTTCTTTGTCTATCAGTGATAGACCACGATAGAATTCTATCACTTTCTATCGCTCAAGTAAATAAATTATAGAAATCGATAGAATTCTATTGCAGTCTATCACTGATGGACTATAAAATTTTTCTATATTTGTAAATAGTTTGACTCATTTTTCTATATTTGAAAATAACCCTTACACAAAATAGCAAAATTTTTAGATAGTTGTGATAAATACTATAAAAGACTATTAAGGTATATTAGTAATAAAAATGATAGAAGTTAATGTAGATAAAAATCTATCAATATTTTTTTTTACTATTTTCTATAAAAAAAATTTCCTTAATTTTGTGCGTAATGAATTCGTAAATTTTAAAACCAAAATTTTAAGTCTTTTAACCCAAAAAAAAAAAAAAAGAAAGAAAGAAAATCCACCAACGAAAAGCAACTGCAACGACAGCCAATTTTACAACGAAGAATATTCAAACGGAGAGAGCGAGTCAACTCATTAACCGCGTTTGGCAACTCATCGAGTCCAGAATCGGTTCTTTCTGTTTTTGATTGGTTTCCCTTAACCTGGCGACTACCAAACGGTTTTCGCGCTCCTTATCGCTGTGTTCTTCTCCCAAATCCCAATTCCTAATCGATTTCTACGCTTCACAGAGAAGGCGAGCTCAAAGATGTCATTGAAGGCGTCGAATTCCGAGAAGAATTTGATGCTGCCGGTGTCGGATCCTCCCCACGGCAGTGAAGAGAAAGAGCGATTGATCAGAGGCGATGAGAAGCTCTTCAGAGGATCCGCTATGACCAAACGAGGAGCCTATGCTGCTCTCTCTTACATGGCTTGTGCAGGTACGCGTAATCGCATCTGAATTCGATGTTTGATTCGTGTGGCTTTCCAATTGCTGCTCAGATCTATCTGCAGAGTGTTTTTATTTTTTTTTACGCATATTAATTTTCTGAGAAATTAGGTTTTCCGATGAGGATGTTTTTCTACTTGTGTTACTGTTTCTGAAGAATTTGGCGCGACTTGTTTTAATGTCGAGTAATTGTTTCAACTTTTGTAATATACTCTGTTTCCAGTTTCTTGATGTATACTTTTATTTTATTATTATTACTCTTTTTGTTTCCCGACTGTGATCTACTGAAGAATTAATGTTGAAGAATAAATTAGTTTTACTGTTCGGCTTTCTGCACACTTCATGTTGTTCAGTAGTCTGTTTGATCGGTGACTAGGAGCCAACTTTATGCCGTCGATTATTGTTCAATTTTGTCTAACCAGAGATTTCTTATCATTTATGCAGTGCTATTGGTTTTGTTCAACAAAGCAGCGCTGTCTTCTTATAATTTTCCAAGTGCAAACGTTGTTACACTTGTTCAGGTAAATGTCTTACTTGGTTATCTCTTTGAAGTTTGAACGATTCTCGGTACTGAAATATTTGGATTTGGAAAATCGATATTGTTTTGAAGAGAACGATATACTCAGTTGTCGTCATCTTATAGTTCTGGACATTTTCAGTGGAGAGCATTGTCTGTAGAATGTATTACTGGACTGGTATACGTTCTCTTTTTCCTGCTTGTATAGAATATATTAGGTATGATAGTGAAATTGCTACGTCTTGTTGTCCTTTATATCAGGTTGCAATTTTTTGTACTGATTGATATCATTTTAATGCCACGACCTTTAAATGTTGGCTGCTCAACTGTGGCATGGTTTCGGCCACACATCTTGTGTTTCTTTTTCCAATAATAATTGGTTGCTGAGTCGCCGTTTGTTGTTAAGATACGTTTTTCCTTATTTGTGGTGCAGATGGTATGTTCATGTTGTTTTCTATATGCATTGAGACGCTCGAAAGTCATATCTTTTACGGTGGGTGATTCCTTGTCTGATAATGCTGCTTCAATGGTTCCAATGAATAAAGTGAGGCAAACCAGTCCTCTTGCAGGAACCTATTTGCTTTACATGGTAAATTTAAATTATTTGATGAGGATTGGTAGATGCTTTAACTCTTTCATACACTATTGATGTGTACAAACTCCAATGTTTCTTCCTGAAAGCTAGCTACTATGGAGTCTGTTCGTGGAGTAAATGTTCCCATGTACACTACCCTCAGGCGGACCACAGTTGTTTTCACAATGGTGGTAGAGTATCTTCTGGCAGGACAAAAGTATACATATTCAGTTGTTGGAAGGTAAGATCTGCAGCTGCTACATGCATCTCGTGCTTTTCTTCAACTTCATAATCTGCCTTTTTTTAAAAAAATTCCAGATATACCATGAGTTGATCTCCTCATGAAGGTTGTCTAACATCTGCAGGGATGTGGTTGACTGTTCTCCCTTTATTTTGGTTCTTGAGCACTTGCCAGCTTTTTTTATCTGATGATTTTGGATTTTTGAAATAGAGAAATAGGTGATTTTATCAGTTTTTTTCTCCATCACTCTCTGTTAGCTATTAGTCGAGGGATTCACTGCAGTTTACATGAACATCATTGACATTGCTTCTGGAGTCAAGAATTGCACAATCAAAACCCTTATTCCCCTTTTTTCTTCTTCATTACAGTTTGTTGATAGGGACAGTTGTTTTTCCCCTTTTCTGATTTGTTTCCTTGGCTTGGATATTTTATTTTGGTGGGAATGGTTCTGATATAATAATTCAACTGAAAATTTAAAGGATGTTATCAGTGTTGGTTTGATAGTTCTTGGTGCATTTATTGCTGGAGCTCGTGACTTGTCCTTTGACGTATATGGCTATTCTATTGTTTTCTTGTCCAATGTCACCACAGCAATCTACCTGGCAACTATTTCCCGCATTGGTAGTTTGACTTCTTTTCTTTTCTATTCTCTGTCCTTCCCTCTTCATTTCTTTTATTTATTTTTCTCCGTTAACGATCTTTGGATGGAGTTACTTCTTTGTATGTGTAGCTGAATACTTTTTCTATAATTCCTTATGTCAGGAAAATCAAGTGGTCTTAATAGCTTTGGCCTCATGTGGTGCAATGGTGAGCTAACCGGTTCTTAGTAAAACTAGATTTTTGGTGTTGCCCATTTTACTGCCTACACAATCAGGTAATTGTATATTTCCTACTCCTGACATTTTATTCCTTTGTGAATCCACTGTAGGAATATTATGCGCTCCAGTTCTACTTTTCTGGACATTTATACGAGGTGACTTGGAGGCAACTATTAGCTTTCCTCATCTTTTTTCACCTGGATTTCTAGTAAGTCGTGTTTACTACACAGAGCTCTTTATTGGGTCTATAAATACACACACACACACAATTTATTTAATTAAAAATTAGTTTGCTTCTCTTGGTCAAGCATTCAGACGTTTTATAGCCAAATACACTTACTCTTAGTCATATTTTTACGGATTGATTTAGAAGTATGTGATGTTGCACTTCTCAAATCTTTATGTTACTTAAATGGGTTATTTGTGTGAAATTTCACCATAATTTGGGCAATTTCCAACTTTCCATGACCTTTTCTTTGGTCAGGCAGTGATGTTTTGTTCGTGCACGCTGGCTTTCTTCTTGAACTATAGTATATTTCTAAACACCACTCTAAATTCGGCAGTGACACAAACTATATGTGGTAATCTGAAGGTACTTTCACAGCTTCTCTCTTATTTCCCTTGCTCATTTAATTCATAATTAGATTTCCTCTTCCGTTAATGCCCTACTTCTATTTCTGTTGACCTTGTTGCTTTGTAATATAGGATTTTTTTACAATTGGTCTTGGCTGGATGATATTTGGCGGCCTTCCTTTTGACCTGGTGAGTAAAATACCTGTTCCGATTTGTTCGCAATCATTCCCCAACCATCATCCTTTATTTGCTCTTTCTGAAGTCTACAATTTGTTGTGTTTGCAGCTCAATGTTATTGGGCAACTTCTGGGTTTTGCTGGCTCTGGTATGTATGCCTATTATAAGCTCATAGGGAAATAAATCCTCTAAATGGCAAGTTTAATTGGAGAGATTAGCTGGTTTTTTGTAGGTCTTGCTCTCTGAGCAGGTGCTGATGATCCAATTTTCCCTTTTAGGCACTAGCATTTATCTTTTAGCTTGATTCCAATTTGTTCTGTTTGACTTCCATGGAAACCCCAATTTTTTTTAGGGCTTAACCAACCTAATTCGCTGAACAGTTTGAGCCCATACTTAATGGTGTAGTTCTTCAAGACCAACCCTCTTTTTGACATATTATTCACTGTAGTTGACACAAATGTAACGGCCATTTTATTGACCGTTAAATTTAGATGTTTGCAAATAGAATAGAAAAATGATTGTTCACCTTTTCTTTCTTTTTTTTTTTTTTTTTTTTTTTTTTTTTTTTTTTTTTTTTTTTTTCGAATAAGAGAATGTTTTATAATCATAATCATCTTAGCTTAACCATCTTTTACACGTTGAAAGTGTGTATTGTGGCTAATGTGCTTAGTTTTATACTGTTCTTAATTGGATTACATTTTTTTTAGGCCATTAATTGGATTACTTCATGTTCTAAATTTGTTACTTTTATTGATTTCTTTAGTTTCTAGTTTTTTTTTTTAAAAAAATAAAATAAGGTGGAGACTTGAATCTACTCTACTTAAGAAGGTATCAACTACTAAACTATACTCATGTTACGTTATTTTTTTAATTGATCGTACTTACTTTATTTAATCTTTGATTGATTCTATTTATCTTAGCGATAAATAAATCATTCGATATCTTTGGATAATTTTTTCTAGGAAAAATGTCAACGTTATCTTTGAACTTGTTACGTTGTATCAATTTTTATCATAAATTTTCAATTTTGTCAAATTGAACTCTAGATTTTATTGAACGGTACAATTTCTTCCCTCAATTAATTTTTTTTTGCTAATGCACCATTTTATCAAAAAGCAAGGTAAAAATCGTCGTAATTTTACTAATTTTGATACAATCAAATTTGGTAGTAATTTAAGTTTGATTAGTTCACAAATTAACTTTGTCAAAACTCATAAGTTTTGAAATCTTATCATTTTGTACCATGCACATATTTTATGATTCACTAAAAGCATATGACAATATTTTTTAGAATAATTTTTTAAATGAATGTTATTAGATGGTAAAATATGCAACATATTTTTTTAAAAAAATTTAAGGTTAAAATTACTGTACTTAAATGAATGTAAGTTGATAAAATTGAAAATTCAAGGTAAAAATTGGATAAAGGTGACTTTGTTTTCTTTTTAAACTTGATTGTAAAAATAATCAGTAAGCTCCTTCCGAACTTTTGAATTTATGGTCAAATTATAATTTTTTGGTTTCTCCCTTACGTGTGACCGTAAGTCTACAACAAGATCTTCACAAAAAAATTAATCCAATTATGGATCAATTTATGTAAAATTTACAAAATAAAAAATACTATACAATTTTTTAAAAAAATCTGGACATGTTTAAATGTAGTGGATTGATTATTACGGTAACTTAACCTTTTGTCTTTGCCAACTTTTGATGAGTCAATTATAAGTTACCCTAAGGTCTATTTGATATTGATATCATTTTTAATTATTTGTATTTAAAAATTATATTTACTTCCTAACATTTTCGTTGTGTATGCATATGTTTGTACCTTTGTTAAGAAAAAATATATTATATGAAAGATATCACATTTAAATGAGAGAGATCTCTATACAAGTATGATCAAGAGAAATTTAAAAAATAAAGAATTGAACACTGACAAGGTATACTATTTTATTCATTATGTTTTTCATGACCCAATCAAAGAAACTTTAAAGTAAAATACTTAGCTTGGAGAATTTTTATGTTAGGCAATCTCCTCCTAATTATCATAGGAAAAATATGAGTGAAGTCAAATGACCCATATTGATTTGTGGAGATGGTCTTCACTCTCATAGGCCATTAAAATATTAAAAAGTAGTGACATTACGAACTAAAAAAGGTTTGAATTCAACTCGCCAGATTTTTCTTTAAGAAACCCTTTTAATTAACTTCCATATAGAGATGTCAATTTCTCTTGAGAGAACCTGCTTCAGACGGCAAAAGAATTGGGAGAAAGCAGAGATGATTTTCTTTCGGTTGGCTAAACAAGAATGAGGACATGAATTATATTTCATGTCCCTATCTCCACCTTCTTTTGTTTAAATATTATGTGCGTATATGAATTGTTAGTTGCCAAAACAAGCATAGTTCAAATGACACATAATATATAGTAGCGACCAAAAAATCAGTGATTCGAATCTCTCCATCTTTATTGTACTCCAAAAAAAAAATTGCTAGTTATTATAATATAATAATTGGGAAAACTCATAAACTCATATATTAATGAAGTATAAACCCATTTTTTTCCTTAGATATTTATTTTATGGAGCTCACACAATTTTTAAATGAGTCTAGTTCAACTAACATCAAATACGAACTATCAATTTCGAGGTCAGATGTTCAATCTCTCACTCCACATATTGTTAAAAAAAAAAAAAAGAGAAAAGGCCTTCACATATTTCTCCTTTGAGATGGAAATGGGAAACGAAACGACATCGTTTTAGAAGGAAAGGCAGTTGAAGGCGCTTGAGAAACCGTTAGCGCCACGTAACCCAGTCGTAACTACCATCTTCTCCATGACCGTACTAAAAAGCGAAAAGAAAAGAAAAGAAAAGAAAAGAAAAAGAAATTGGAAATTGCAGCTTAAAAATTTCTTCAGTTCAGAGGAATTGCCTCCGACACAAGCTCCGAATGCTACTCTTTCTTCAAAAAAGCCAAACCCTAAAACTCTCCTCCTTCAACTCTCTCCATTTTCTCCATGGCGTGTTCTCCTTTCCTAAGCATCTCTCTCCCTTTTTCCCTTCCCTCATATTAACCCACCCCATTTCATCTCTTTTCCGATCCTCTCTCATCACCTTCCAATTCCATGGCTGTCGACCGCATTTGCAGACTTGACGTTGTTGAATTTCCTCCGCTGCCAACGACGGTCCAGAAGCATCGCAGATCGTTCTCCCTGCTTTCGTCTCCTTTGATGATCGTTGGGCTCTCCAGGAAGAATGTTTTGTATCGCCAGCTTCCGCATCAGCCTCTCATGCTCTCTGTCCTTAAATTGGACGGCTCTTGTTTCGGTAATTTCTGTTTCTGTGCCTGTGGAAGTTATATATATATGTGGATTAATCGAATTCGGTTTGGGGTACTTTGTGCTGGTGCTGGAGATTATCATCTGCTCATGAGTTTGTTTTCATGTATGATTAAGGACAGAGATATTGAAGGTTTTTTTATGTTTTTTTTTTCTGTGGCTGTGGATTTTTTTTCTTTTTAATTAATACGGATTAATCGAAATCGGTTTGGGGTAATTTGTGCTGATGCTGGAGATTATCTTCTGCTTGTGAGTTTGTTTTTATGTCTGATTAAGGGCAGGGTTATTGAAGGTTTTTATATTCTTTTCTGTTGTTTGGAGGATTTCTTTTTTTGTTTTTGGATTTATGGTTTTGAGGTGTCTTCTTCTGCTTGAAATGTTAAAATTTGACCACTGAAGTGAAAAACTGATGTCCTAAATTTGAAGAATAAGAATGTCTTCGTTGCACCCTCTTTTAATATAGGAGTGTTGGGTTTTGGCAAAGTATTAGAAGAGTAGTTGTCTCACATCTTATAGGTTCAAGAAAGTGACGGGCTCCAAACACTATAAAAGGAGTCTGGCCTTTGGTTTCAAGTCATCCCAGAAGCACTTTAAGCTTGGTATACTAGCTTGTTCGTTTGAATGGCATAATGCTTTGAGAGAATGCTCTTGTAGTTGGGGTCGGGAGAGAGATTTTTGTGTGATTGTAATAATTTTTCATATAGTGAATTTTTTTTGGTCCGTGGTTTTTTCTATGGTTTGAAGTTTTTGCACATTAATTACTGTTTTCTTTTACTTTCTTTGTTATTTTCTGCTTATTCTTGCGGTAGTAGTGAAAGGTTTTTCCCAACAAGGAGGACTTCAAATGAATTGAGATGTTTGACGCAGATATTCAAGTTAAGAGATCTGCTACAGTTGCTGAATTAAAGGGGGCAGTGGAGTCGGTCTTCAGCCACATGCCACAGGATGGACCAGGAAAGATTTCATGGTTAGTTTATTTAATTATTTGACCTTTTGATTGTAAGAACAAGATTACCCTTGTTTTTCTGTCAGATCCCATTATGAAATTCCAGTTCCATGTGTTCATTTATCAATGTTGAGCCAAAACTAAGGATGATATTTTGATGGCATGTTGAAAATTTGAAGGAGATGCTTTATAGAACTACTTATCAGCTCTAAATTATCAACTTCCCAAGACTTTATCTACCTTATTCTTAATTTAACAAGAAAATTTAAATCTGGATACCTTTTCACTGTGATACAAAAGTTTATATAAGGGTACTTCTCAATTTAAAATGTTTACTATTCTTGTTTTTGATTCATGAAGGCTCCATGTGTGGTGGCATTTCTGCTTATGCTATGCTGGTCAAAAGTTACTTGATGATGCGGACTACATTGCGAATTTTGGCATCAAGGATGGTGATCAGGTATGTAGTTAGTTGTATAGCTGTAGTTTATGTTGTCTTTTGTGTTGATGGTCGTACTGTGCTTGATGATTTCAATCTCCTGTGACGTTGGATCACTAGGTTTACCAACATGACATAAATCAGAGCATTGCTTTGTTGAACAACAATTCGGGTTTCTATAAATAACTGTTTCGTTGCTTATACTTGATTATTGATGCATTACTTGTGAATCTAGTTACTGTCAGGAATTTGCTTCCAGGATGTTAAGGAAATATGAAAAGGAAGAGTATAGAATTACACAATTTTATGCTTATGTTAATCGGATTTCCTTGTTTTAACATGTTCAGCTTCAGTTTGTCCGGCATGTCACAACTGGCTACAATGTTATACGAAAGCAATCAAAGAAATGTGTGGTTTCCTCAAAACTGCTCAGTAGGTAATACTCTTACCTCTTAACTAGTGATCCTTGATGGGGAAAGACAGTATTGACGCAAAAATAGTCGCGGACTTAGGCATTAAAAAGAATTTTAAAAGCTTGAGACAAAAAAAAAAAAAAAGAAAGAAAACATCCATCTTGAAAGTGATAGAATATGCTGTTAAAATTTTTGGGTATTATATTGGACTAAGAAAGCATATAAGTATCCGTTCTTTTTATGATTTGTTCATCTAACTAATGTACTTTTGCCATGGCTATCTCTTCACCGATCCCTTGTTTCCAATTGCCAATCTGTTCTGCTTACTACAGAATTCTAAATTCTCAGGATATCATCTAGGTCAAAAAGCTACAAGCAAAATGATCAGGAAGATATGGAAAGATATAACTACAACGATATAGAGAGTGGAAGGTTTCAACACCGTGGCAACAATGAGCTCTTCATGAACCATGAGCCAAAGATGGTATTCTTTTTGGGAGGATGGTTCTCTCACACCAAGCTGGCATCCGCAGGAAAGATGAGCATCAATAGCCTGATGCGTCCATCAGGAACTCGGCCTAGCCTGGTGCGTGGATTTAAGAATTTAATACAATTATGCCGTGAGAAACGACATTATGAGAAAGTGAATAAAAAGAAGAGATCCATCATAGGAGTCTGAATAGATTAGGAATGATTGATACACGTACAAGTCAATTAGATTTAGTCTAAACTCTAATAGATTCTTGATTCTTCCTTCATAATCCTTGATAATAAGGTGTTATAGAGATACCAGAATTCATAATGTTGGATACCATAAGTCTTTTGGATTCTTAGAACTTAAGGACATAGTTGTACAACCTACCGAACAGATCATGTTCAAGTAAGGTCGTAAAAGTCTTTGGATTCTAGTCGGTGATTATTGTGTTTTTGTGGTTAATGACAATGGTAGGTAATTACGAAATTATCCATTGATATAGAATAAGCATTGTATCAAAATACCCTATACCTATAGAGAAACCAACTTGTACCTTACGGACATAACTCTAAAAGTTTTGTCTTTCTAGTTGTCATTTTCAGTCCCTCACTTTCATTTACTCTTTTTTTTTTCTTTATAATGTTCTAAAAACTTGGTGAATTGCAAGTAGCTGTTTTGCTTTGTTTCACATTATAGTGTGGGTCCTTGATTCCTAGTCCTTTACAAATTTGATGGCTACAAAAATTCCAAGTAATGCCTCTTTTTTTCTATGCACATCATAATTTTAGGAGGTCCAATCAGAAAAATGGCAGGAAAAAAAAATAATATTATATGATGTTACCAAATTTTAGGGACCCCCAAATTAACAAATTGCTTGCTTGCATTTATCAAAACTTAGTATATACAATACTGCACTCCACAATTTCTTACTTAAAACGTCTTCTTATTCTTTTCTGGGATTTTTGTTTTGTATTCAAATTTGGGCATGACAGTTCCATTGTTACTAAATTAATTGCTGTAATTTTGAGAGACCAAATATGTCTCTAAATTTTTAATTTTGTATATATTAGGTTTTTCAAGATTTTTATTCAATGTTTAATGTTTAAATTGTTTATCAAACTTAATTGTCATATAAACTTTTTTTCCCTAAAAAAATGCAAATGGGCGTGGTTTTGTTACAAAATAGATGCCTTAACCTTATAAATGGGCGTATTACAGGTGATGCCATGTGATTGTCAGACTAAAACTTCAATTTAGTTGTGTTTTCTACAAGTTTCATTATTGTCATTATTATTATTTTTTTAAAAATAATAAATATTGTAGATAATGAGAGTATTTGAATAGTTTTAGCTAAGTGTAGGTTATAATAACAGGGAAGCATTAAGTGGATGTTTGGGACACTGACTTGATTATTATAATTCGTGGTTATAACAATCTGTATTTGAGGTGCATACTATTTTAGTTAGAATTAAATAATTGTAGGTTATATATAGTTATAAACACAACTATTATATTTGGAGTTCAAAACATGAAGTAGACTATTGGGAGGCTCCAATGTAATTGGGATTACTGGGAATCAAAGAAGTGTTGGAATGCGTGAGGTATCGACAACGGAACAAAAATAGGATCGTGAAACATGAAAACGGTGGGAAAGAGAGTTTAGTTAAAAATTGTTGGAACGGAATAAATTTAATATTACAAATTGAGCCCACAACGCCCAATCCAAATATGAGTTTTGAATTACAATACAATCTAAACTCATTCCAGTACGGGACCCCTTATAGCACACTCTATCAATTTTAAATTCGGGGGCCAAACATTTCCTAAAATAGTTCACTCATAAGTTGAGGATCAAATCCCTGACGATGAGTAACAAAAAATTAATAAAAAATGAAACAAAATCATCTATCGATGGATCTTGAATCTATCAATGAAAAAAAAATTTAATGAATATTGCCTATTGAACACTCCACATTAATATTAATTGTAGTTAATTTATGGCTTTTCAAACAAAATCATCTACCAATCTTGAATCATGAAGATCGATATTTTTCAATTGATCTAACTTGTCATTGTCTTATACTATTGAAATAAAATATCTTATCTACTCTTTAATGACAGATGGGTAGGTTTAGAAAATTTTAATCAAAGAATAAATACGATAGAAGAATTTTGAAAATAGATAATTTTGTTTTTTGTTTTTCAAAGAAAAAAATATATATGTTTATAAAGTGAATTTAAATATTACTTTCTCTTGAACTTTTGATTTTCTTTTAATTTGATCGATGTAATTTTAAAATGTTTATTTGATGTTAATTTTATTTTTTATACTTTCAAAATATCCATTTTATTTTTTTTACTTTTAAAATGGGACTATTTTGATTACTATTATTTAAAAGAAAAGAATTAGCTAAAGATAAAAATTGAGGGACCAAAATGATAAGTTCTTAAAAAATAAGAACCAAAATAGACATTTTAAGAATACAGTAACAAATTTGAACATTTTAAAATATGGGGATGAGGTTAAATTCAAGAGTATTTTGGTACATATATATCTATGTATGTGTAAATTCTACAATTGAAGAGATTCGAACGGTTAACCATTTCACTCTTAGTTGAGAGTACTAAACGATTATAGTAATGCTATTGTCTAAATTATAATGAGTTCGTTTGTACAAATGACTCAATCCTCAAAACTAATGAAAAATAACATGTTGCTTACATTATAGAGCATTCTACTATTGTAATTCTTTCTCCCGTTGGGAATGTCTCTCTCATCACGAAATTTTCAAATTCCCAACGCAATATTTATTTACATCGTGATTTTCTTAAAAATTCTCATTTGCCAATCGGAGTTACGATAACCTTGCACCGCGATATTATAATAGTGCTCGATCCCAATTTTAAACCCCATCACGATTTCTATGACATCCATGCTTTATAGAGCATGATTTTAAAGCCCATCGCCATTTCTAACACGTCCATTCTCTATGAAGCATGGTTACGTTAGAAATCATCAATTAAAATAATAATTAATTAACTAATTAATTGATTAATTAAGGTCTTAACTTAAAAAAGAGTAATCGAGGTGGCGTTCAGTTACACCGAACAAGTGGACTAATCGGTAATTTCAATAAATAATGCCATTGCCGATTTGCCGGCTCATTATTCCTCTTCCCTTTCTCTATTTTTTTCTATTTTTACCCATTAATTTAACCTTTTTTTTTTCTTCCCTATTTCTTCTCTTTCACTCTCTCACTCCCATGTTTCTTCCTTAGGCTCCCACCGATTTTTCCCACTTCGGTATGTTCTTTCGCTTCTCTTCAAACCCTTTTCCCTCTTTTCCCTCTGTTTTTTGTTTCCCACGAAACCCACAAAAACAGGGTCTATGTTCTTCCTTTGGAATCGGTTCATCTTTTGATTTCAAGTTTATTTGATTTTTTCTTTGTGCTGTTATGTTTTCTTTTACCTAATTAATCAGCCTGCTTGTGTTTTTGGTTTGATTGTTTGTTTGTTGTTCCAGTTGGGTTTTGATTGAAATTTCATGATGGATGTTGTTGTATGGTCAATGGTGTAATGTTTTATTCTACTTCTGTATTGTTCTTTTTCTTAATCTGATGCATTTCCTGTGGTTGTGGGGGTGTTTTGTTTTTATTTTTGCCACTTATTTCAGATTTTGAAGAATGGCTACACAAGAAGCTGCTTCTCAAGCGGTTCCTTCTTTTGAGTATGAGCTTCTTGATGATGATCCTGATCATGTCAGGACAGTGGTTGCTTCATCAAACTATGCAAGCCCTAGGATTGAACCTTCAAAAGTGAAGCTTAGGCATCGAATTGGGCGGGGCGTTTTTGGTGATGTTTGGTTAGCAACTCACCATCAGTCCACTAAGGATTATGATGAGTACCATGAAGTAGCAGTCAAGATGTTGAATCCTGTTAAAGAAGACTATATAAGGATTGTTTTGGATAAACTTGAGGATCATTTTTATAAGTGTCAAGGTGCAAAGGGTGTTTGTAGGCTGTATGGAGTGTCTATAATTGGTGGGAAGGTAATTCTGGTATCTGTAGCTGCTGCATTTTGTAGGGCTGTTTTGTTGGAAATATATGTGTAGGTTTGCTAAGATGTCACTGTCCTTTGTGTGTTCTTACAGTTATGCATCATCATGAAATTCTATGAAGGATCAGTTGCTGATAAAATGGCTCGCCTTAAAGATGGAAAGCTTTCTCTCCCTGATGTATTGAGGTGATATTCTTATATGGTTTTGAATCTGTTGGTTGAAAATGAAGCTATTAAATCTCTATCTGTATCTATTAGATTAGTGCTTCTAAGTTAATAACAACTTTTGAGGGGGTAAATTCTCCACCTATGCTACTTGTTTCAGATATGGAATCAATCTAGCCAAGGGGATTGTGGAATTGCACTCAAAAGAGATCTTGGTTCTTAACCTGAAACCTTCAAACATGCTCCTTACCACTAAGGACCAAGCAATTTTGGGAGATGTTGGAATTCCTTTTCTACTGCACGGTGTACCAATACCGAATACGGATATAATTCAGAGACTTGGGACACCTAACTATATGGCACCGGAACAATGGCAGCCAGAAGTTAGAGGTCCGATATCGTATGAAACTGATTCGTGGGGGTTTGCCTGCTGCATGATTGAGATGTTGACTGGTGTCCAGCCATGGCGTGGGAAATCAGTTGATGAAATATTTCATTCTGTTGTCAGTAAACAAGAAAAGCCATGTATTCCAAGTGGACTTCCTCCTATAATTGAGAATGTTCTTCTCGGTTGCTTTGAGTATGACTTAAGAAGTCGTCCTTTAATGACAGACATATTAAATGTGTTCCAGAGGTATGTCATCTCCTTCAAGTCTGCTCTGTTTTCCCATAACATATTTTTCCTTTCGAGAAGGAAATAAAAATTTTCATTGAAAAAATGGAAAGAGACTAGCTTAAAGATACAATAGCCCTCGAGAGAGGACAGAAACAAGGTAAAACAAAGGAAGGCAAAAATTCGGAAAATATATCTCACTGCTAAAGATCACAAAAACTTTAAAGCGATTGCCAAGAAAAGACCAGTTAATATTGATTTCCCTTATCAATCAAAAAGTGCTTCCTTCTTCCGATTGTAAGAGTTTTATGGCTTTCTGTCTATTATTTTTCTTGTTCTCTGGTCGAGGTGTATAATTTGTTCTCTTGGTTTCGTTTGAATTTCCTACTTGAATCATTTATGCATTTAGCTAGCATTAGTAATTAGTTTCTGTCTTTCTGTACTATCCAACTAAATTTCTAGACTTCAAATTTTGACCACTAACAGAATTTGTAGACTCCAAGGGACATGACAAGTGTGTTTTAAAGAGAGATTTTAATGTAAAGAATGGCAAGAATCTAACTACCTTTCTTCTTCTTGTTGCCTTTTCCTTGCTAAAATCTGTGCAAGCACATTAACCAATTCAGATAACTTAAGCACCTTGATTATGAATAAAGTATTGGGAGCATAAGGTTTTTAGAAGTGTACCTTATAAATATGTAGAGACTGAGAAATGGCGTTCTTCAGGGTTTTTTTTGGTGTAAGAGAGAAGATACTTAACTATAAGTTTATAAGAAATCTCATCTCTATCTCTTTTACTTTTTATTCAATTAGTTGATGGAGTTAATTCTGCTTTGTAGCTCTCAACATGTTAATAGTGATTGGCAAGCCATTGGGATTTCAAAAGTGTTGAACAAATCGAGTGCCATTGGGCATACTGAATGGTTTCTCTCAAAGGATCACTTGCAAGAGAATGACTTAGTGCGTTCTAGAAAGCCATTAAACTCATGCAAGTCAGATAATATGAACATCCCTGAAGGAAAGATAGTGGGTTTGGAACGCGAAACTGAAAAGGATGCTTTTGTTTTGGTGAGGGTTCGTGGAATCCATGATCCCGTAAGAGTGTATGCTTCGACACTCGAGCGGGTCAGTTTCGGGTTAGCAGCTGGTGACTGGATTCGTTTGAAGGAAGCAGACAAGAAACACTCTCCAGTGGGAATTCTTCATTCAATCGATCGTGTTGGCAATGTAGCTGTTGCTTTTATTGGTGAAGAAACTCTCTGGAAGGGTAACTCTTCCCAGTTTCAGATGGCAGAATCATTTTGCGTTGGCCAATTTGTACGGATAAAAGCCAGCATTCTGAGACCACGATTCAAATGGCCTTGTAGAAAAGGAAGTGTTTGGGCTACAGGGAGGATTTGGTGGATCCTACCCAATGGATGCCTCATGGTCAAGTTCCCTGGAATCCTCTCTTTCAAAGAAGAATGTGATTCGTATATGGCCGATCCAGCCGAGGTCGAGGCAGTCAACTTTAGCACTTGTCCAGGGGTGGTGAAAAAGTACCAACATCTTGAGGATTTTCACTGGTCAGTTAGACCAGTTCTGATTGCATTTGGGATGTTTACAGCAATGAAGCTGGGAATTGCATTTGGGAAGAAGGTGGGGAGATCAAAGGTGAAGAAGGGGCAAGGCAGCAATATTGTGTATTGTGAATCTCAACATATTGAAGGACAGAACGCCAACAATCCAGCTTGGATTCCTCCGCCTGTGAAAAACATTCTTTTCGGAGACTGCGTTAACACGGTCGCTCGATGATTCCACGACCAGTTTATTGTTGAATCAACTCAAGGTTGTGCCAAGTTATCTGTATAGATTAACTTTTCTGACTGGTTTATACTCCCAGTACTATGTAAATGCTTCTGTACAGTTGTGAAACAAACAAACAAACAAGCTTTAAGAATGTGTATGTATAGAAGAATAATATGTTGTTTTTATAAATATGGTCATATGTTTGTATTAAAATTGGTTCTAGATCTTTTATGCTGTCCGGTGGATGGATCAGGCCTCGGACATTGTAACAGTATACTGGCACATTAGCAAGTTATTAAATCACAATTCTTAATAATAGGATTGTGTTTTATAGTATGGACTTGATTTAATAGATTTTTGCTTATTGAAGATTTGAAATTTTAACTTTATATATCATGCATCTCTCTCTAATTCAATTTCTCTATTAATTTATGAACTTTATAAACATAGAATTACAAGAGATTAACTTGATATATGATTTAGAAAATTGATTTTAATTTAAATAATTGTTTAAAATGTCTTTGATACTATATTTATAAATTATAAAACTAATTGTGGTTATTCGCTAATATTTAGTTGACTATTATTATTATTAATTTATTTATAAATATGATTTATGTTTAAAAAAATATATAATAGGGAAAATTACTATAAACAGAAAAAACATCAAACTATTTACAAATATAGAAAAATGGCTTGAGCGATAGTAAGTGATAGAATTCTATCGCGATCTATCACGGTAAAATTTTTCTATATTTGTAAATAGTTTGACTCATTTTTCTATCATTGAAAAGAGCCCTATTTATATAGGTTGTTTTCAAATATAGAAAAATGAGTCAAACAATTTACAAATATATAAAAATTTAATGTTTATGTCTATCGCAAACATTGAAATTTTTCTATATTTGTAAATAATTTGATTTTTTTTTTTCATTGTAGTATTATAGAATTTAGTATACATTATATCTTTTTTTTTCTTTAAAATGGATTGTGTTTATAACATAACAATACTTTATTTGTAAATATTTTTACTTTATTTAATACAATTCTACATTTTAAAATTCTGTTTGGATTACAAAATTTGAAAACAATTTTCAAAAATAGAATTTGGATTATCTGTCAAACACATTTGTTGAATTCAATGAATCTGAAAAAAGTAGCAAATATAGAGTATTTGATTACAAATAGAGGGAGTGTGAAAGAAAAAGGTAGGCCAATTGTTTAGTGGTTATTAGGCTTAAATGGGGATCTCAAAAAAGGAAAGAAAGGAAACTTAGAGGACCTCAAATACATGGAAGAGTATATTATAGCTCCATTATCTCTTATATTTCAATACATTTAGTTCTATCAATAACTTAAAAAGCTCTTGTTTTCTTTTTTTAGTACGACAAATAAGAGAGTACGAAGATTTGAAACTCTAATCTCACATAAATGAATATATATATATATCAATTATTGTTAAACTATCATATCGTCCATAACTTAGAAAATTTTAGGATTAAATTTGTAATTTAACTAAAATACTCTAAAGTTAGTATATATATATATCAATCATTATTTACCCTGTCAGCATATATAAAAACAACCCAACAAACATGAAAGTGAAAAGCAATTGAAGTTTGAAGGTTATACCATTTTGATTATTTTTTACTATAGCAACCGTACCAATCAGAGCAATCAAATGGCTTTGAGCAACAATTTTATAGGACCTCTCCAACGGTGTCGCAATCAACTTAAGTGCTTTGGGAAGGAAAAATAATGCCAAAATCAACCAATATTTACACAAAGCTTCCCTTTATTCATCCCACTAATCCCCCATCAACAAATAAACCAGCTTCCTTCAAAAGCTGTTCAGTTAGAGATGAAAGGCGGGAAACTTCCAGCTTCACTTCATTGAATCTTGGGTTATTATTATCGACCCCACCGCCTATTCTGGCATAGACATTGTCATCGTCGTGTCGAATGTGGTTGCCTTTTGAATCGATATCAACCTCGAGGCTGTGGCCAGCTTTATTCAGAAGCTCTCGACTCATCTCTGTGAGTTGCTTAAGAGCGCTAGTAGCTGCTTCGACCTCTAACTGAGCAGCTTCAACTTGAAGCCTTTCAATTGCCAAGTCCTCTCCTCCAACACCGTCTTCTGCAAAAGTGTTTAGCTTCCTCAGATCCTTAGCTTCTTCATCCATCTCTTCCTTCATCTTCTCAAATTCTTTCTCCTTTGTATCTAATCTTTCCAGAACCGTTTTTAGTTCCTCATCTTTAACGGTCAGGGCCCTTTCTGCAGCTAGAATTTCCATTTCTTTTTGTCTCAAGCTTTCCTTGGTGAGCTCTAGCTCAGTTTCGAGTTGTTTCTTTTGTAGTCTGATGTTATCAGTAGGTTTTTTGAATAACTGCTGCGGTAGATTGAGGCTAAGGTCATCGTTCAATTTCAAAATGTCGTCGTCGCCATCTTTGATGGAGATTACCAATTTATTTGTGAGATCCACAATGTGTTCTACTGCTGCTTCAGCTTCGGAAATTTTCAGCTTTGTATCGTTTAGTTCGTTCTGCATTATCTGAACGCATTCATCTTTCTCTTTCAGCATAGCAGTCGTCTGACTGAGCTGGGCCTCTTTAGTACTCATAAGCGATTGTAGCTCAATAATTTCCTGGTTTAATTCCTCAATTTTCTTTTGTGCATCAAGTATTTCCAAATCTTTCTCCTTCAAAAGAAGTTGAAGAGAAACCTGTTCGGATTTCAAATGCTGGATTTCTAACTTGGCCTCAACCAACTCCGATGCTTTATCTTGAAGAAGATTGTGAGTTTTCTCAAACTCGATATTTTTATGCTCTAGCTCCTTCTGTAGAAGTGACTTCTCCTCAGTTGCCTGTTGGAGATGGGATTTCTCTTTCTTCAGTTGTTGCTGTAACTCATCAGTGAGCTCCTTTTCCATCAACAAGTCACATTCAAGCTCCTTGTTATGGGCCTCGGCGACTCTAAGCTTCACTCTCTCACTCTCTACTTCAATTTGAGCATCTTTTAAACTTGACATATATGCATTAATACCCTTCTTTTGTTCTTCAAGTTCTGCCATTTGCCTCTCAAGAATATCTTCTTGTTCTTCTATTTTCTTTTTGGATGACACAAGAGACTTTTGAGAGGAAACCAACTCACTTTTTACATCGGCAAGAAGCTTCTTCACTCGGTTGAAGTCATTCACGGTTTTATTCATCTCTGCTGCTTTCTTAGATGCCTCCTTTCTCAATTTTTTCAATTCTTCCTGTGCTAACAACCATTCCATGGTTCTCTTCTCCAGATTCTTCTCTATGACTTCCAGTTTCTCCTCTTCAAGTTTCTGCAGCTTTACAGAAAGTTCCAGTTCTTTTTCTTTCTCTAGGACAGCCTTTTTAAGCATTTGTAGCTCGACTTCTTGTCTTTTCACTACTTCGTTGGCTTCAGTCAGAAACTGGGACTTAGATTTAAGTTCAAAATCTGTCTTAACAGCTTCCTCACTCTTCTTAGCCAAATCAGCTCTCATTCTCTTCAACTCATCTTCTTTCGAAGTAAGGGAAGATTCAACTGCAGCAATCCCCTCGTCTTTCTCCCTAATTTGAAGTTTTAATTCATCAATCTGTCTAGCTTGAGAAGCTAAGTTTAGATTTGCCTGCTTAAGCTCATCTTCTAATTCTTGCTGTTTACGATAAGCAGCAGTAATTTCTTCCTCCTGCTTCTCCAACTTCTCCCTTGCATTGTTTAATTGGCTTCGTTCTAATAGAATCGTTCTTTCAGCATCTTGTAGATCTTCTTCCTTCTTTTTCAATACTGCCAGTGCAGCCTGGAGATCGGACTCGAGATTTTCAAGACTGAGCCCTAGCCAAACATCTTGTGGGAAGTGAGGATCTTTGCTTACATGTTCTTCCAATCTCTGTGTCTGGGCATACAATCTGTCCAGAAGCAGTTTTGCTTCTTCACTTGCTCCATTATCGTTTAAATTTGACTTGCAGTTATTCAGAACTGACTGGACAACCTTCAGGGAATGAGATCTTCTCTCCCGAGTTGTGCTAGAAATAAATTTTGTCTGATTCCTACTGAGCCTCAGAGATGACCTCTATACACAGGAAACAAAATGCAAAAATGAACACTACTTTCGGAAGATTCCAGTGAGATAATAGAGAAAACCATGACTATCTAGTACAAACTACTTCCAAAATACATAAAGTGATCAAATGCAGACATGAGCAGGATGAAAGAAAAAGATTCCTACAGCTAAGAGAAGAGGAGCGATTGACAAAAAATGCATATTAGGCTCTATAATAAATCAAACTAGGATTCGTATGGACATAAACGATCCCAACAACAGTTTAAATTGTAAAAGTAAGAGGGAGAGAAATGCGCCCATCAATCATTCGACAATATAGTACCAAAATATAATAACACAACAAAGACAAAATATTTGCCTAAAATGAGTTCTAAAATATACTTCAAATCTTTGTTGGTCCAAGAAGTCAATATCGATCCAAATCATTCGACAACAATCTAGAACCGAAATCAAAATGTGAAGATTCAAGTAAAAATGAGTTATAAAATATACTTCAAATCTTTATCGGTCCAAGAAGTTAATATCGATCCAAATCATCCGAAAACAATCTAGTATCGAAATCAAAATGTAATAACATGACAAGAAGATAGAAATGAAATATGAGTTCTATAATAATACTTCAATCTTTATCGGTCCAAGAAGTTAATCCCTCTCCAAATAACATCTCTAGTGACTTCTCCATGTCAACAAAAACAACAGATCCAAAAAAAACTCGATGAAAATCCAAGCCAATAAACTCAAGCCGAAAATAACATCAAATTTCCCGGACTTAAAAAACACTGAAACAAACTGTAACTAGAGAGCGATGCGAAATCAGATTAAAATAGAAGAGGACCTTGGAATGGCCGAGAGAGGAAGAGGGGTAGATATTGAGATGAGTAACCGCCGGAGACGCCATGGAACGCCGGTGGAGCACATCCGTGCACAAACAAAGACGAACGGTTGTTGGTTACCAAATCAATCTGAGAAATGCATCAAATTGAAGACGAATTTCAGTCTCTCAATCACGAGACGATCAACTTGAGCCCTAAGCTTTCATGGCAGATCAAAGAAAAAGCGCGGCGGAAGAGAATCACAGAAACAAATGAGCGGTGAGGAGAAAAGGCAGAGTTGAACGAAAGCAATTGGAGACAAAAAGCAAATGAAAGGAGGGAAAAAGAATAGTAAATGGCTCGAATTTTAGCAATTAACTTGCGCCGGTTTTGGACATTTTTTCGGAATTTTATAATACGACGGATTTGTTACGTATGGAAGCTCTGATAGCGAGGAGTTCTCTTCTAGTACCTTGACCACTGGTATTGCGCCACGTAATATTAAGATTTAGTTAAAATCCTAGGTCCTTATATTTTAAAATTTATTTTATTTTCCATGCTCAATTTTAATGTATATATTTAGAATAAATCTTAAATTTAATTTTTTAAGTTAAATTGGTTAAATAATAATAATAATTTTTTAAATAAAAAATCCACCATGTATTTACAAAATTAAAATAGACTAAACTTAATTTTTTCAAAAAACCAAACAAACTAAATATAGTCTATTTTAATCTTTATTTGCACCAAAATTGAAATAGAATGAAATTCAAAATAAATATCAAACTGATATTCTAATCAACGAGAAAATTTATATTAATATTTACTAGTCTACAACTAAAATACTATTAATCCTAAAAAAAAACTTAAATAGTATCTATTTGAAAAGTAGTAATATCATATTCCTAAAAATAATTATTTTAAAAAAAACAGTATTATTAGGACGTGACTACCATTAAAAATACCAAAGTGGTATTTATACTCGCTTACTTGGACATTTCTCTTCCATTTACAACTCAACACATTATTAAATAACGATAATTTATAATAATGTTGCATTTACTTTAAATTTCATTCCATTTTATTTCATATATTTTTAAAAGTTATCTAAATTTAGTCTGGATAATTTCAAACATCTTTATACGTCTTTATTATTAGTTTTAAGTTAATTTTGATCAAAATTAGTTAAATAATAATTATAATGATTTCTGTTTATAAAAAGTACAATACAAATACGTCGAAAACAAATAGAATTTTAAAAAAAATGGTTAAGAATAAGATAATCATAATCGTAGGACTTTTTTAAGGGTTTTTTTTTTTTTTTACCTCTATAAGTTTTTATATTTGTATAAATTTAGGGTTTGTAATTTTAAATGCTGTACAAATAAATTAGAAAGGGAAAAAAAAGGTTTAATTTTTTAATTAATGTTCAACTTCAACCATTTAATTGTATTTGTATCGAAGCTGCTGCACCTAACACGTGTGAAGTTTGATGCCACTCGTTTTCCCTCCCACAATAATTTGCTGCCACGCGTCTAAATATTTATATACAGCCCATAATTATTACACTAATCAACCATGATGTGGTGGCTTCTTTCTTCATCCCGTTTCCTCTTAGGGTGTGTGAAACCGATTCAAACTAAAGAATCAAACCGAACTAAATCAAACCAACTAGTTGGATCTATATTCTTTAAAAAAATTGGCATCATCGAGTCAAAATGGTACCTCTATGGATTCACCAATTTTGAATCCTATACAAGCTATTGAGAACAAATCAAATCAGATGGTTCTATTTCTCAATATTTTTTACTTGTTCCTACGAGTCAAAAAGGTTGAGAAAAATCAATCTAACACAGTCTTGACTATTAAAAGCCGAGGGCGAGCTTTATTTAAGAAAGAATGGGAAGGGCATCGAATCCATTTTCGTTCATGGTTTGGTTTGGACTCCTCTTGATCTTATTCATAATTAGGAAGAGAGAAAGAGTCAATCAATGAGCATTAAAGAACCATCATTGATGGATGTTGCATATGACACCATCATTTTTATTTTTGGACCAAAAGATTATTTGAATTTTATGAACTTTAATATGATAATATGCAATTCCATCATAAGAGCAATGGACAATTAAAAGAAAAATAACTCGATTGTATTGTCCTCACTTTTTTCAATGTAGGATGCTCTAACACATAATGGTTGTAATTTTAAATTTTTTTTTTACAAATTTGTGTTCTTTTTTCTGAAGTTAGGAAGAAGAGCAATTAAGACTTCACAAAGTTATTGACCTAATGAAGGTTTTTCAAGTGTTAATAGCATGCTTAGTTTATAATAGCAAGAAATGATTGTCAATAGTGCCTTTCCAATATATTATAAATAGTTAAACATCCACAAGATTCACAAGCTGATTAAAGGGGGAAACAAATCGCTATGCAGTTGAAAGAAACTATTATCTCACAAAAACATCAAAATCAAGCGCCACCAACTTGCCTCTTCCAAGAATCCTCCACAATCAGTTCATCAACGCCCCAGTCTTCATAACTGCCCATAATGAACAGAAACAAACAAACTTCACTTCTTTAGCCTTTTATAGCTCTTAATCAAAAGTTTTAAGGTTTCCTTAGAAACAAACCAAAACTTCTACCTAGTGTTTGTTATAAATATATATATATATATAAAAAAAATAAAAAAAATAATTAAAAAAAAAAAAGACTAAATCAGTCCGTCACAGTTAAAGTACGCCACCATTTTCTGTCATTCGCCACTCCTAACTTTCCTCTTTTTGAGGCCAGGTGGTGTACAATTTCAAAAACCTATTTAATATGTAGGCCAGGGGTTGGCAAACTATATATGACTGGGCCCATGACACTCGGGTTCGCCCGCCCCTATTTTAGGCTTATATATTAAAGAGGTTTTTGAAATTGTACACCACCTCGGTCTCAAAAATAGGAAAGTTAGGAGTGACCCTGACCAATGAGAAAAAATGGTGGTGTACTTTATGGTCTTATTTGATAACCATTTGATTTTTTAAAACTGTCTTTGTTTTCCTACAACTTCTTTACTATGGTTTTCATCTTTTCTAAATAAACATTCAAATTATTAATCAAATTCTAAGAGTAAAAATAAGTTTTTTAAAAATCAAATGTTTATATGCTTAATTTTCAAAGACCGAATGAAAACAAAGAAATCCATAGATATCAATAGTGTTAATATGCTTAATTTTCAAAGACCAAATGGTTATCAAACGAGGTCTTAATTTCTAGTGTTTTTCACCTCTTCGGGCAAGTGAATCCATTTCAAACGTTAAAGATAAAAGACTAATATCCAAGAGGGAGGCCTAACCTTCCATCTGGCAGGTAGCGACGAATGGTGAAGGGTATCTTCCGCTCACGAAGTTCCTTCATTGCAATCTAAGACAGTAAAGGATTAGATCAGAATTGAGATGTAAGAGAATAATGGGCAAGTATAAATCTTCATTCGTTAGAAAAGCATTGAGCTATTACAAACCGTAAACAATAATACCAGTTTTAGCAACTTAGTAACCGAAACCCATGAATGCCATCCAACATAGTACTTAGGGTTCAGCATAGGTTGGTTGAAACTGTAAACAATATCTTTATATAAATTGCCTTTAAACTTTGAAGTTCGTTTCAACTATACCCTATTGGAAGACTTCATTTTAACCCCCAACTTCAATCTTCGCGGGCACTTTTGAGGATTCAAATTAACCTTTTACTTTTGAGTAGGCATACCAACCAACATCCACATATGGGCAACTAAAATACATCTACTGAATGCTGAAACCATAAGAAAGTTTTTCCAAAGATTTTAGCTTAACATTTACGAATCTAACCTCAAGTGGATCAGTCTCACCCTCCAGCTCGACCATCACAGGAGCATTCATGCTGCCCAAAAGGAAAAAGAATCATCATACAATATATCAACTTGATGCATGTAAAAATTTGGATGTAACAAATTGCCAAAAAAAGAGAACCTGATTTGGAGGGCACGTGTACCCAAAATTCTAGCACGTTCATACTTAGTCATAAATTTTGACGTTTTACGCACTCTTTCAACAGGTTCTTCATCTTCCTTTTCCTCAGCTTCAACAGGTTCACCAGGAACATCATCATTGTTAGTAGTATCCAATTCTTCTTCAGCACCTTCCTGTACATAATTCACGGTTCCACTACAATTAATAAACTTCAAAAAGAACAGTAGTCCACTTTCTTTCAAAAAGAATTGAACTAATTATTTCTTACCTCAATCTCGGGTTCTGCTGGCTCATCTTCATATCTGCAGCAAAAACCACTTATATAAGAGCTGGAAGATAATTGCACCTTCAAATCATCCTAAATTAAAATATAAAGGCCTTTCACATAACAAGATTATACCAGTGAGATCAAAACTACAGCTAAGAATGAAATATTAGCAAATTTACTTCTAAAAACAAACCACTGTGCTTAGGCCCAAGAGCTGGATTCATGCATAGATTTTTACAACTACATTGCATTTATCTGCTTTCCTTGTGTACATTATGCCAATTAATAAAACCCATCAACCCAAATAAGGAAAAACGTGAGAAAATTTGATGCAAAAGACCAACCACTGTATATCGGTGGCTAAATTAACAAAAAAAAATCAAATCGATCCAGCTGGTACAGCAAGCTGATGAATTAACTCTATTCTAGAAGCAGGGCTGAGTCTTCTATGCAAAAGGGAAAGGGGGCATAAAAAACAGGGAATAAAGCGAATAGAAGCCTGCTTTGAGGAACTGATAATTCTCAATCAGTAATAATCCGTGGACATTGCTAATGAAGATTTTTATGACGCATATGCAGCAAGAGGCCTAGTAATCCGTTATGAATTGAACTTGAAACAACGAACTTAGTTTCTAGATTAGGGTTTTGCATTTGACAAAATTTCTAAGAAAGCAAGTGAGCAGAGGAACATAAAAAGGATTGGAGAAAAAACACAATGGAGTGAGAGAGAGAACCCCATGTCGAGGTCATTGTAATCGTCGTCCGCCATTGATGATGGATAGAAAAACTGCTGTCGAGCTCTGCGGTTACTGTCGAAAACCCTCAGTTGCAGAAGACCTCAGCCCCGACGAGGATTCAAAACCCTTGAGTAATGTATTTCGAGGAGCGTGAATCTGAAGCGAAGTACAGAGAGAGACAAAGTTGGGGAGGAATAGGGTTTGATGAAGGAGAAGAGAGGAAGAAGAACGAACGAAAAGGGAGGAGATTCGTAATTTGGCACGATATTCCTTTTTATAATGTTTAAAATATCGTCGAGGTCTTAAAGGAAATTTCGATCAAAATATGATAAAAATATGTTTTTCGATGTATATTTTTTGAAAAATTATAAAAACACAAAAAATTTTAATTAATAAATAAATATTTTATAATTTTTAAATAAGTAAACATGTGTATATTTATATTATGTTTATATTAGTGGCATTTTCATACTTATTTTTTATGTTTCGTATATTTTTTTACGATATAGATATCGAACCCATGCAAATGTGGAAATATCGACATATCGATAAAAATTTATACTATGTTTTTATTATTATTTTATTTTTTAAATAAAATATATAATTTATTACTAATTTATTTTATGAGTTTCACATTGCACTTACGTATATGGTATATTATAAAAAAAGTTTCAAAAACTCTCTTCTAAAATGAGTTAAAAAATACTCTCTAGCTTTTTTTTTAATTATTTTACATTTATTTATCTAAAAAAAATAATAAAATAAAATTGTCCACTTCAATTTAGGTATATAAATTATAATAAAGGATTTTTTCAATAATAATAAAATAATAAAAATATTTACAAATATAGCAAAATGGCAAGAAGTTTACTCATCTCAATGTGTTCTTTTTGCTATATTTGTAAATAGTTTTATTATTTTGTCATTTAAAACAATTTCCCTTATAATAAGAAGAAAGAAAATAATGGAAGATATTTTAAAACTTAAATATTTTAACAAAGTTGCAGGTTAGTAGTTGAGTGCGTATTAATAGCCAAATACATTTTTTTGTATTTGACTATTTATCATTTTGGTATGTTTTAAGAGAAAATTTTTATTTTGAAATTTTGGGGGAATTAACTTAATATTTTGATTTTGATTTTAGCTGTGGAGAAAATTGATGTACTAATCGAAAAGTTAGGAAAAAAAATGAGAATATCTATATGAAAAAAAGATGGATATTAATATAATTTCTTCTAAAATGGTACTCTTCGAACTCAAAAAAAAAATTAAGAGTATTTTTTTATATATAATTTAGCCTATAAAAAATTCTATCCTACTATTAAATTAATTCAAGCCTATAAAAAATTATATCATACTATTAAATTAATTCAAGTATTACGAAGTATGAAAAGATTTTCATAATACAAATAGAGTATGGCCAGCACTTAGGGATAGTCTAGTAGAGTTGACTATTTAAAACTATTTTCTAAATTTTAAGAAAAGTGTTTTAATTTAATTTAATAATAGCACTAATCATATTTTACTATTAGAAATATCCCTTCTTCACCCTAATTAGGAAAAAAAAGAGTGAATTGAAATTACACTTAACTCTTAACTTTTTCCAAGTATAAAGCTCATAATCTCGATTTGCACTAATTTTGTTGATTTCGATCGATATATTGATCAATTTTCCCTCTTTTTTTTTTACCCTTTGTTGTTTAGTATGATCGTATTGGATTTCAACAAAGTTTAATTTCATAGTCATTTTGCCTCTTTTCTTAACCCAATAAATCAATTTTAAGTTGAAGGATGCCAAATTACAAAAAATAATTACAAGCTTTGTCATTTCATTACCTATTCATTCAAAATTTACAATATTACCCTTTAATCTTTTATAAATATTCAAAACATCCCTCGAAGTAAAAATTCATTATAATATGTAGTTAAAAATACAGACCTAATTTGGTGATGACATGAGCTGATGTTATTAGATATCTGTCACATAAAATATCCCATTTCTTAAAAGTTAAAACCATGACCCAAAACATATCTAGATATTAACCATGACCAAAAGTGCAAATCTAAGTTCAATTTTTGGCTTTGTTTGCATCTCTTCTCAAGATGAACAAAATTATGAGGACAAAGTAAAAGTAAAACAACATCTGTGTTGTGGGAACTGGGAAGGGCCAAAAAGCTCAAATGTTTAGGGGGTATATGAGCATCCCTTATCAGTTGCAGGTCCCCTAATTTATAGTCTAAAATTCCCTGTAAAACACAACATCGTGGTAGTAAAAAAGAAAAATATCCCTAAAAAGCTAGGTTAGCAAACGCCAAGTCACAAAATGCCAGGACTGACTTTTGCACTAACCCACTCTAACTAAAATTATCGACTATACCAAGCAGCATTATTTATCCAAAGAGGTGCAAAATGGCTTCTGAATCAACAAAGTGCTTTCTTATATTTAAAGGGGTGGAGGGGAAAAAACAAGAAAGAAAGAAAGAGGGAAATAATATACTGATGAACAGGGAATCATGTCTCTGTTGTGGTATTTACTTTAGTATTTTGTGAAGAAGAAGAAGAAGCCTCTGAACCATCAGCTTCCATTGACATCTTCAATCTCATACTATGCCGGAAATAAGAATTGACCTGTTTCCTCAACCTAGCGTTTTCGGTGAACATATCTTTAAGTAGCATCCTCAACTCTGCTTCTACGTTAATCGAATCGTTGTCGCCATCCTGAAAGTCGTCATCAGCCATTGAAGTAGCAGTTTGTTTGCCATTGGACAGAAGATTTGCCTGAACAGTTTATCACAACAAATGTTTTAATTATGACCGAATGAAAACACCATAAAGCACTCAGATGAAGCAGCATGATGAGACAAAATGGTGACGAAAAAAGGATCCTAACTCAACAATGATAAAGGGTTAGAGTGTTATGAACGTCCTTAGTGCAGATGTTAGAAATATGATTATGATGTCTTTTAAATACCCTATATTGGGCTGCGCAGGACCCAGAAGACATCAAGGATTTTCTTTATTAAGCTCACTCAAAGAATCAAACACAGAACCTCTATGTAGGTGTTACTCAAAGATGTCTATGCCAAACGGACAGCCCTTTAGGGCATAAGTACAATACTCATAAGCCAAGGGTTTGGTACAGAGGGAGTGGGAGGGATGAGGAGACAATGGTTTAGTTGAGGCTTGAGAGTATGCAGACCAGAAAAGAGCTCTACAGCATAATAGATACATATTAAAGCCTTACACAGCAACAGATTTCTCCTCTTTTCTGAACACCTCACATACATAGCTTTCTCTTGGTGTAAATATAAGACATTCTTTTGTGATTACAGTCTTACTTCTCTTAGATCACACAGTGGAACTGTTTATGTAATCTTCATGGCAATCCTTACCCTTTTGTAATTTCATTTTATCAATAAAATCATTACCGATGTTTCTCATTTAAAAAATAATATATAACAATAGATACATATTAAAGCATATTGGATACCTCAGCCAGGAGGAGATTTAGTTGGTCATCAGATGTTGTCAACAAATCGAAGGCATTAGATAAGGATGATGATTCCACATCATGGTTATAACTATCGTCTGCTGAAAAATTCATGCTGCATTTTTTAAGCTGACCGTGTAGGCTCCTACATTCAGACAGCAGCTTTCTCCAAGCGGTGTTTGCATGCTGTCTCATTTCTCTTTCCTGTTGAAGGAATTCCTGAATGAGGAGGAGAAAAAGAACATCAACAGGACATACTAAAATTAGACACTTTAGTTCTGTCAAAATATGCCAACTAAATTTTCTCAGTTAATAAACTAAACAGATACTGCAAACGTAAATTTCCAGCTAAAATAGTAGATGCTTTTCTATTGTTGTTATTATTGGAAAATACATGCTCAGAGGGAAAAGAATGTGTATGTTTTACTAAGTAAAAGGTAGATGAGATATGGTCAAAGAGAGGGTTGAGTAGCCAAAGCAGACAAAATTTGTCCATATTGAAATATGTCAAACAAGTGTTGCAGAAAACAGGAAAAAGTTGTTATCAGCTTGAACTATAGTTTAACATCTTAATCATATAGCACAATTAGCAGATTGCAGTACTACCTCAGTCTCAGACTTCTGTTGAAGAGTTTGACTAAGCTCTTGTTTAAGTTTGGCTTGGGTACTTCGAAGAGATTTGACCTCTTTAACAAGAACCCTTATGTCTGCTTTTGATTTTCCCTCAAGCTCTTCAAATTGCTTAGAAGCATTCTTTAGTTGCTCTTTCGTGGATTCAAGCTCTTCTTGCAAGGCAACTTTCTCCTGGTGGGTAAATTCTTTCGTAGGCACTGAAAATGAATTTTCACCCTAAAGCATTTTGTGTATCATCAGGAGTTAGTGCAAAATAGTAACAGCAGTGAGATAAATAAGACCAATTTCGAAGATTAAAAACCTCTTTAGACTTCAATTTTAACTCCATTTCCAATGATTTGTGACGAAGTTCCTCCATTTCCCACTGCATTTGGGTAACTTTTTCCCTCTCCATCAAAATAGCTTGTTGAAGGTTTTCTTTACTTTTCTGCTTGTTTGTTTCGAGATCTACTTCCAAATCCTTAACCTGGGAACAAATTGGCACAAGATGAATTAGGTTTCTGTCAGTGTCCAGCATGTAATTACAAATACAACCATAAGTCATTTTCAGAACTTATGATAGTATTATTGAGCTGGTCATGCGTAACTTATGATAGTCAGTCCAAAGAATACAAGCGATTGGCACAGAAAACTTGACATCAAAAAATGATTTGGCATTCATTATTATCACATCCAATCTGTGGACCAGCTGGTATGTGTTTCTCATGACAGAGCAAACATATGACACAGCCACTCATAAAGAAACTTTGCACAGCCAATGGCTGGAAAAATGAATTACTAAGAAAATATGTTGAATGAATTTAAGATAAAAAGAACAATATATTCAAAGGGCCCTTGGAGTGGACAGATTCTAACATCTAAACCAAGAACAGCCAGCTAATCCACAATTGGAATAAACAGAAAATGTATAGTATATCATTGGTTATACCATTGTTGCAAGGTAATCTTTCACGGTTATTTCCTGATTCAATCTTGATATAAGGTCCTCCATGTCTGTTTTTGCTGTCACTAGCCTTTGATGCATTGTTGAAAGAACCCTATTCATTTTATGCCGATGATCCTTTGGGAAGAGGAGTGCATCGTGTGAAAAATGCAATTCAGGGTTGCTATGAAATTCAATTGCATTTGAAACCTCGGCACCTGAATGGTCAAGTGAGCCATTGCCTACTGAATTCCGAAGTGAAAAGCTTGAACTCTCTCCACCTCTCAGAGAACTTACATCACTTGCTACACTCTCATCGGACAGCTTGCGAGCATGGACAATTACCTTGCCATGCTCAGGCTCTGCAAACGGTACTAGTCCATTTTTATCCAAGTGCGATGCCTTGGAAGTATTGCCATTGTGACCATCCTTTAAATTGTTATTATATCTAGGATGAGCTTTATGTTTGGGAAGGCCTTCCAACTGCTCTAGAATGGTCTGTCCCATAAATAGTCCCTCATCAATATTGGACAATCCATACTTCACAAGTTTTTCAATTGGACTGGAAAGATCATCATCCAGAGCTAAATCATCTATGGCAATTTCAGAATTATCATCTCTTCCCAGACTTGCTGTACCAAGTTCAGAGGCCTCATAAGCAGTATCACTACCATAATCTGATGCAAGAGACAAACCACCAGCAACAGTAGATGAGCTTGAATTAGGAGGGGATTGATGCGCCGAAATTTTGCTGTTATAATCTGGGTATTCACCTGAAGGCCCCTGATTATCATTTTGGAAAGCTGAAAGCATTGTCATAGGAATTAAAATATTAGAACTCCAATATATGTGTTATGGAGAACTGCATATAATAACGTTTAGAATTAACACTTTAAAACGGGTAAAAACTAGAACAAAGCAAAGAAATTTTTGAAGTGTACTCTAAACTAGAAAGAACGTACAAGACCTAGCAGCAGCTTCTAGCTCAAGGAAAGACGCTACTGCAACACTCCTTGATATATCAATGTCAGACAGCAGCTTTGTCAACCACTCCTCCAAAGAGCGCCTTCTCTGCAACAAAATTAAACCTGTGAAGAATAATAGTTACAGTCTAACAGATACACAACCAAAATGCATAAAGATAGTTGCACATGTAAAGGAAACTTCGACACTCTATCTCAAAACCAAAAGGTTTTTAGTTAACTGTAGAAACTGCAGAAAATAGACTGCACACTTGGAACACGTGGTCGAAATGTGCAGTGCTTCAAGGAATATAGAAATCTATTAGAAGTCCTATAATATCCGAAAGACAGCTGCAGGTGATTAGCGATTCCTGCATTCCTTCAAAGAAATTATTGCAGAGGAATGCAGGACAAAGTGCCTAAACTTGGGTATGATTTAAGAATGTCTAAAACAGTCAGTAACTCAGTATTTATTCTAATGTTCCTCATTCCTAGTTCCTGTTGAAAATGATTCACAATTCCTTACATATTGGCAAAAGTCTAGATTCATGCAATGATTATCAATTCATACAAAACATTTTCCTGCAAGGTTACGTGTAAAGTAAACAAAGACACTGAGGAAGAACAGAAATTAAATGACATGCTCATGCATGCAGCGTTCTGCAGATTGCGCACCTCTTCTAAGAGTGCCCTGGTTTTCATCCGTAAGATTCCTTTGGGTGGAGCTGGAGGAATAATTTTCTTTGGAAAAGCCTTTTTAACCTAGAAAGTGATAAAATCTCATAACTGAGAACAATTAAACATGAGAGTAATTTTAATTTAAACATAATAATGGAAATCATTTTTCCTCAGAACACAGGAGGTAACAAGAGAGATTTTCAATGTGAGAAGGGGTTACTCCCAAGTAAAATAAAATGCATAAACTTACATCTGAAAATAAATTCATGAAATCATTAAATCGCCTTAATATTCCCCGCATTGCTGTGATCCCTTCAGGTGACTGTACACCAACCTGAACCCTGTAGAACTGTCACTTGATAATGTTAATGTACAAAAAATTATGTGCTATGCTATTAAAAATTATAGAAATCGAAACTTTTTTTTTTTGAGTTACAATGGTGGGATTGGGGGATAGAACCATCAACTTTTGGGATGGTAATTGGTGATTTATCTTTTGAGTATGTGCAAATTGGCTAGAAAATGGATAAGTTGATTCATACTAGAGAAATTACTTGTGCCATTATTAATTAATCCATTGCAGCTATGACACATTTTCTTGCAACATCGTTTTTTGGGCATCATATTTTGCAACTTCAAATAATGCAAGTGACTATTCCATATCGGTGTTTACTAACTACTAAGATGTTATTCATAGAGGCACAAATATGCTATTAATTAAAATAACATCCAACCATAAGTACCAAAAGAAACTGGGAGCCGTTGAAAAGCGTACCACTATGGGATCTGCAGCTCGTGTTTTAGGAAGGGCAACCCATGAAGGTATTATGACACAGTAACTCCATCCTGTGTGATGGTCATGAGGCCAAACTGTGTCCTTCCCATTCTGCACATGAAAGTGAAAGCTTTCTGAGTGATATAACTAAACTACCAAATATAAAGAACGCAGTCAATAGTAAAGGAAACGAGGGAGATAGTTACTATCGCTATACACCACCCAACATTGGCAAAAACATAGAGCTAGGCCACAAATCCTTACTTTTCTTCTTCTAAATTTATTACTTAAAATGAGATAACGTTTTAACAGAAATTTCAAAGACTTATCGTTCAGTTTTTTTCCCTTTTTTTAAAACAACAATTTGTATGAAAAATATTGCAACCTAAGCAGCCATAAATGGCTCATAAAAGAAAAGAAAAAGGTAGAAGGAGTCCAGTTCGTTCATGGGGTGCAAAAAAGGCCACCGATACACTAAGAACGATGCGACTCATTAGAAGTAACCCAAATTAAATATGGAATCTTTAGACAACAGCTTGAAAGTAGATTTTAAGAACTGAACTACAAATCAATGAGATCGTGAAAACAAACAGTAGATATTATTCAAAATCCCATAATCCAGCAAGCCGGACAAGTAAATTCGACAAAGCCAGTTAAATCTATTCGGTCAATCCACAAAAAAAAATCCAAATGAAAAAGGAAAACTTATATTAAGAGTTCTCATAATCGAAATTCCGAGCAAATAAATCCACATAATCAGAACACAAGACCAACCCATTTTCGAGGAGGAGGGCTCCAGTCCATTCCAAGAGGCAACGGCGATGTTCCATCATGTCTATGTTTGGGCGGACTTCGATTCTGCATCATACTTCAACTTTCTCCTAAAATTACCACGAATTGAAAACAGTCATCAGGATCGGAAACACGAATTCGATTAGATCGTCTTTCTTATCCTCTACGCAATCCAATCCAAATTAACCATTCGCTGAACGACCTTCCCGCTCGAGTTCCACAGCAATCAGCAACGTATTTTCCATCGGATCGAATCGGAAATACAAAAACGATGGATGGAAAATCTGACCATGGACAGATGTGAGTAGAATCTCAAGCCAGCAAAGGGGGAAAACGTAGCCACCTGAAGGCGCGTGCAGAGAGTGAATTGAGAATTTTTCTCTGAGCTTTGGCTTTTGGGTTCCGTCCTGTAGCTGTTGAAGAGAGAGAATGGAAGAAAAAAAAAAGTTAAGAGAGAGAAAGTGCTTGAGAAGCAAACACCGAACTGTCGTCGTCTCGCCCGAGACTTTCTTCCTTGAGCTTCTCGGCGGAAGCATTTCCCATAGTATAGAATAATGGCTATAATGGCCCTATTTTCCTTTTTTTTTTTTCCAAGAATGACTCTAAATTCTGCTGTTAAATTTTAATTGGAATAATGGCCCAAAATTCGTCCCGAAATTACCATTTTACCCTTTCCGAGATTAGAGAGACAGTATGGCCCAATCTCAATTCTGTATTAATCCAAATGGTGTAAACTTTGCGTATCCAAATTTTGTGTTCAAAATTTTAAAATGGAGAACTATATTTAAAAAATAAAAAATGTTAATAAATATAGTATTTTACATTAGACCTTCTCGAACTTGAAGGGATGGAACACTTCGATCTTACAGTAAAAGCAATGAAATCTCGTACTTTGATTTTTTATTAGAATTACAAAAATACTAAAACTATAAATAGGTAAATAAATCATACCTTTGTAGAAAGGTAGTTGCAGCAAAAATCTTCTTCAATAAATGTTCTTCTCGCAGCTATTTTATATATATATATATATATATATATTTTATTTTTTTTGAAAAATATGTGAATTCTAGAATCCCTTGTGTTCTCTACGAGGTGCTATTTATAGAACCTAATTAATTGTAATTATTTTGTAATTATTCATTCTAATATCTAATCGTGATAATCCGTCTCTACTTAAAAAAAAATCTCCTTTTAGATATAATTGTCTCATCGTTTTTTCTATGGACTCTTTTTAAATATAAAAAAAATAAATCAAACTATTTACAAATATAGAAAAATCGTGATAATTCATTTGCTTGAGCGATAGATATCATTCTATATTTGTAAATAGTTTGATATTTTTTTCTGTTTATAGTAATTTCTTTTTTTTATTTTATTATCTTCTTTATTTTCAAACTTTAATTTAAATCTTTTTTTTAATTGTGATAATCTTTCTTATTTCTAAAAAAATTATTGGAGAAGTTGATTACCCTATTAGTTTTAAACGATAAACTAAACCAAAATGTTTTTTTAACTTGTTACAAATTTCTTAGTTAATTACTCTAGACTTGATTATTTTCTTCATTTTAAATTTGATTTAAACCAATATTAAAAAATGATAATCCTTCTTTATTTAAAAAAATATATTAGATGATTTGATTGAACTAATATTTTTCCATATTTTATTTATTTTAAATTGGATGATTTGATTATTCCTTTAATTTTAAATTTTAATTTAAACAAAAATATTTTTTTCTATTTTTGTATTAAAAAATTTTGTTGAAAAAAGATTATCGTTTAAAACCAAAGGGTAATCAAGTCTTCCAATACTTTTTTTAAAATAAGAAATGATTATCACAATTTAAAAAAAAAAGTTTAAATTAAGGTTGGAAAATAAGAAGATAATTAAATAAATAAACTATGGGACAATTATCTCTACATTTAAAAAAAAAAAAAAAAAAAAAAAAAAAGGATTATGAGGATTTTTTTTTGGCAAAGGATCACAACTTCTTTTTTTATATATATATATTTTAAGTTTAGATAAAAGTTTGAAATTAGGGTATGTCAAATTATTAAAATAAAAGTAAAAATAATTATTTTAATTTAGAGACGAAGATTTAGTTCAGAGATTATTTGTTTTTTTAGTATAAATAGGCTATGAGTTATATTCATAGGTTTAAATTCTAAAAACGATTCCTCCTCAATTCTCTCATAATTTAATTTGTTTTGTAATTTGAATAATTTCAAAATTTAGTTGAAAATTTCTTCATGATTTTGGGCTCGTTTGGATTAATTTAAAAAAATATTTTTAAAAAATTTATTTTCATTTAAATGTTTTTGATAAGAAGTGTTTAAAATAAAGATATTATTTTGAGTAGTTGTCAAAACGCTTATACTTTTTTTTAAAATAACTTGTTTTTTTTAATTAAACTCCTTAAAAATATTCCAAACACACACTTTACCTATTTGAGTGACATATATAGATTTACAATAAATTCTAATGAAAAAAAAATCTATTCATAAATCTCTTGAGTAACCAATTACGTATTATTCTTTAAAATATTCAAATATTTATTTTAATCATATATTATTCAGAAAAAGTATTTAATAACTTATTACTCAAAAAAATTTTGTTTAATCATATAATTAAATTTAATATTACCATCAATAGGCAAAAAGGAAAATTAAAAGTTTATCCGACTAATAACTTTAATTCAAATGTTTTGAAATTTTGTGTTAATTCTCCCTAATTAAAAAAATTATTTAAATGAATTGATTGTCTCTTACTTTCATATTTGTATCTAAACCAACAATATATTTTTAAAATTAAAAAGTTGTGATAATCCTGTCCTAGTTTTTTTTTTTTTTTTAATTTAGAAATTTGTCCCTAGTTATTTATTTTGTTTTTTAAAGGTATTAAATTAATTGTAGATGGGAAATCGAATCTTTGACCTTGATGTAAATACTAGAACTATGCTTATTTTGGCTTTAGTTTTGATTTTGATAATTTGATTATCTTCATAATTTAATACTTTAATTTAAACAAATATTTTTTAAGAAAAAACATTTTGATAATCTTTTCTTAATTGGAAAAAAATATTTCTATTGAATGATTTGATTAGCCATAAATTTAACAAGTATAGATAGAAGATAGATCAAAATCAAATATCAAAAGAAAGGATTTAGGTTTAAGATAATATATATATATATTAATATATATATATATATACATATACATATACATATACATATACTAACAATATCACCAAGAAAAGCTACAACCAAACCTCCTCATCAAATAAAATGAGGAGAATACTACCTGGAATGTACATTCTGGGACAAAGACAGACCTCGAGGGAATGCCAAATAATAAGTCATTACGTAATAAAAATTGATACTTAGATATGGACTAATTTGTTACAAATTTTAAAATATAGAGACTAAATTGTTACCTATTAAAGTTTATGAATTTACGTGAACTAAATCATTATCTACTCTAATTTGTAGACTAGATTTTTACTTTTATAAAAGTTTATAAATTTTTCAGTACAAACAAAACAACACGTGAGTATGATAATTTGATTGAATTTGTAGTGACCACTTTATTTTTAGAATACTTTTTCCAAATAATTTATTTTTGTCATGTGATCGCGTTCTTTGATTTCTTGAAAGAATACAAATAAACAAGAAAAGATTAAACACCTTTGTCGATCCATAAAAATCTTCTCTCTGACAAGGATCTCGCTTGTGGGAACCGCTTGTAGAAATAATAAAGGAAAAATTTCGTTGGAACTTTTCTGTAGTAGTAGAGATTATAGTTTGTAGAGAGTGTTTTATGAGGGCTCCCAATAACCCTATTTATAGAAGTTACTCCTAATCCTATTAGGATAGCCTTTGCAGATATTTTTAAATTAAATATTTAATAATATATAATATTATTAAATATCTATCTAAATAATATCTTTTAAATATTTAAATCATATTTAAATATTTATCTCCGGCACAATCTTTAATTTGAATCTCATCCAAATTAATAGTTAATTATTTGAATCTAATTCAAATTAATTAATTATTCCTACAATTATTTAATTCAAATCTTATTTAAATTAAATAACTTTATTATAGGGATCTCATCCAAATAATTTAATTATTGGAATCATATTCAAATAAATTAATTATCCCATTATATATTTAATTCGAATCTTATTCAAATTAAATAATTTATTTATTTACATGGATCTCATCCAAATAAATAATTAACTATTTGAATCATATTCAAATAAATTAATTCTCCATATTATAAGGTTATAATTTGAATCTCATTTAAATAAGCTTTATAATAAATCATGTAATTAAATTGTATCCAATACAATTAATATTTTCCCTTATAAATTTGAACATTTCAAATTTTTCTTTCAACATAGTTGATCCTTGTTGGTTTGTGGTGAGCTAGCAAGGGAATGGACCTACAGATTATAGCTCCAATGATCAAGATTAATTAATTAAACTCTTTAATTAAATTAACCTTCATTTATTAACTACAAGCAAACCACTATAGACCCATATTTGAACTCTTATGCACTGTAGGACAAGTTGTGTCCATGGATATAATCAATACAAGCAAGTCGATTCACGAGTTGTTCATAATTACATTTGGGTCAAATATCCGTTTTACCCCTGTAATTACCTATTTTCCTTAAGTACCACTGATTCCTCTAATGAACAATTTGTTTATGGTCCAACCATAAACTAAGTCCCTCTCGGGCCAGTGAGAGGGTGAGACCCTCCGAAATCAGCACTTAAAGGAACTACTCATCTACTTACCCTATGCGGGAAGGAGTGAATTCATCTTGTGAAGCTTATGTTCCCAGCTCCCCATTTAGTCAAGTCCCCATAATGGTAGGCTTATTGAGTCGGCAACTCGGACCACTCTCACCCGCGTAAATCAAAGAACTGACCTCACAGACAGGAGTTCATAAGTCACTCAGGATTAAGATCGAGTTGCACGTGATCATCCTATGAAATATTAATCTCATCAATTAACGGATTTACAAAAAGAGATTAAATATTTCGCGGTCCGGTCTTATACAAACTCTTTGTATAGGATACCCCACTCACATGTCTCCACATGAATGATTCGGATCAAACCATTTGTAACTATTACAAAGTGGGTCGTATCCATAGTGTTACCAAGATAAGGCACCCAACCTTATCCATATACTATAGACCTTTAGGTTATTTCTTGAACATGATCCACTCGTATGTCAACTACATGCCTATTCAAGACTTTATATGATAATCTCGAATTTTTATGGTTAATGGATAAATTAATATTGCATAACTAATAATTAAATTAATCAACTAATAAATTACGAGGCTTTAGGACACAAATCCCAACAATCTCTCACTTCCACTAAAGCCAGCGAGACATGTATCCTATGGCATACTCTATGCCCAACAGTGACATTAATCCTTCAAAGCTTAGAGCATGTTTGAGAGTGATTTTGAAATGGTTAGAATCACTTTTGTCGTGTTCAAAATTACTTGGAAATACATTTTTAATCACTCTAAATTAATTTAATACTTAATTTTATACTTTTAAATATAATTTTCATATCATCAAAATTAGTTTTAAGTAATTAAAAGCATGTTTTATAGTAATTATAAAAATAATAATAATAAATACTTCTAAAAAAAAGTAGATAATAAAATTTAAAAAAATCATTAAAAATAAAAAATTCCTATATTTTTCCATGGTAAAAGTTTGACCCCACCCCACGTTTATTACCTTTTTAATAAAAAAGAAACAAAATACTTTTGTTTTATGTGACAAATCATCTTTATTTATTTTGATTTTGTATTTTAGTTAAGTTTGTTTGACTCAAACAAATAAATTTCAACTCCTAAATTTAATTATCGGTATTATTATTTTATATTCAAATTTGTCAGTTTAAACATTCAAAATATTATTATTTCCTCATGAAATTAAATGGAGTGCAATGCAAAGTGGCATTTCCGTCCCTTTCAAAACAATTCGTGTCACCATTTTTTTTTCTTTTGAAATACAACAATTCGTGTCACCTTAAACTCTAATTTATATTTTAATTCATTTATCATACCAGCAAATTAGATTAAAATATTATTTTAATCTCTATATTTTAAAACCAACCGTTACAAATATAACAATTAAATTCAAAATATTAACATATATAACAATATTTTTTAAAAATTACATTTACAGCAAAATCTATCAGTAATATCGCTGATAGACTTTTATGGTATAGGTAGTCTATCAGCGATAGAAGTATATCACTGATAGACTTTGCTATATTTGTAATTTTTTTAAAATGTTGCTATACACTTGGTTATTATCACTAAAATTGTTACTCATTATAATTATTCATTTTAAAATTTGTTCAATTTTAGTCCGTATATTTTCGATTGTTTAATTTTAGTCTCTATTACTTTCAGTAATCTTAAATTTAGTCTCTCAAATTAAATTTTCTAAAATTGATTAAATAATTAATAATAATTTTCGTGTAAGAAAATATAATATGTGAATATGTTTCTAATAAAAATGTTAATAGATAATAAAAAAATATTTATTAAAAAAATCAATAATAAATTAATAATCGGGATTAAGTTTTAAATTTATTAAAAATTACTAAAAATAGAAAATTTGAAAGTATCAAAATGAATTTTTAATCACCCCTTCTTCTTATTATCATTACTAATGGATCATAATTCTTTTCTTTATTCAATGTTCTAGGGACTTTTTTGGGATTAATGAATTTTTTTTTTTTTTTTTTTTTTTTTAAGTTCTGATAAATGAATGCTGTAGTGAATTTTTCAAAAAAGAAAATAAATAAATAAATAAATTGTAATGAATTGAATGGTTTTTTTTAATGGTACTATTTTTTTTATTGCTATTGTATCTCATTAGGTAATATACATTATATTGAGAAGAGAGTGATCACCAAAATAAGCATAATTCAATAATAATTAATTGACTTGCATTGTCTCTTTTAAAATGAAGATTCAAATTTTCGACTATCTTATTGTCGTACTTAAGAGAGAGAAGAAGAATAGTAATTTGGTGACGTCAAGTAGTTAACCTTACCTAACTAATAAATCGAAACATTAATATCTTGTTTTGCACCTTTTTTTCTCTCTCTCTCTTTTAGAATACCTACTTTATACTTTATACTTAGCAAGTAAATAGAAAATTTTTAGTATTGCGGTATCTATTAGGAGTGTCCAAACGGCTTGGTTGGGTATCAACTCATTTGGGTTGAATTGGGTTCAAAATAAATGAAAAATTTATGAATTGGGTTGGTCTATGGGTTCACCTAAAATAACTTAAACCAACCTGATTTATCAGCATATATCAGTTATAGACTTCTATATATTATTTCTATCACTAATAAACCCTGATAGACTTCTATCAGTGTCTATCACAACTATCTAAAAATTTTGCTATTTTCTGTAAATAATTTCTCCTATTTTTTCTATTTTTAAAAATTTTCCTAATATAAATTAAAAACGAGTTATTAATCTTAACTCAATATATGAAAATAATTAAATAAAATGTGTATATATTAACCTTTTACTTATTTTTAGAATAAAAATTTAAATAAATGGCCCGAGTAACCCGAACCCAACCCAACCCAACTATTAAACATTTAGATTCATTATTTAATAAGGTTTTTTACTTATTTGGGTTAACAAAACTTACGCCCCGAACAATTGGTTTGGTTTAAAAAGTGCTTAACAGCCCAACCCAATCCACGAACAACTCTAGTATCCATCTATTTCTTGCCACAAAAGTAGCATTTGAATAATTATGTGAGGTCCACGAATAAATAAATAATAAATTAATCAATTATCTAATAATGTGTCAAATAATGAATAAGAGTGGTAGATATTACTACTATTTTATTTTTTTTTTTTGCAAATAAATGGTTGTACCTTTTTTTTCCTTTTTTATATGAGTAGATGTTAGGCAACAAAATAATAACAAATATTGTTATTTTTAAAGTACATAAGCTAAAATAATTAAAATGATAATTTTTAAAAATTTAACGCCCATGTCAAAAGCTTAAAAATCTAACAAAGGATAGAACGAGATGAAGATGAGATTTTAATTAAACTTAGTTTACCAACTTCTTAAAATATTATAACCTTTTCTCATACATTTAAAACTTTACTCTCACAAAGGATAGAATTAAACTAAATAAATCAATATAAGTATAAATCAACTTTTTTAAATAATATATGCTCAATCAAGGTTGGTTAGAGGTTTAAATTTTGAGCCTCATTTTGTTAAATGAGATTAAATAAATAATTTTAAAGTGAATTTAGCTTAACGATAATTGATAAGACCTCCCTCCTTAGAAGTCGAAGGTTCGAGGTTAAATTACAAATTAGTTATTAATTTAAAGTTTATGTCTATCTGATCTATATGAACTTTCTAAATGACAAATTCAGCCTGTGAACTTTCAATTCTTTTTTTCTTTTTTAAATTAACAAATCTACCGAACACACAATTGAAAGTTTAAGATTTCATTAAACATAAAATTTAAATTTATATACAACAAATCAATTCAACTCATTAGACACAAAGTTTAAAGTTAAATAAAATTGAAAGTTTAGGCCACGTTTGATAACTATTTGAGTTTTGACAATTGAGCATATAAACACTACATGAGTTTTTATGTTTGGTTATCCATTTTCTATTCATGATTTAAAGAATGCACAAAAGTTTTGAGAACTAGAGAAAAATAGATTTCAAAAACTTGTTTTTGTTTTTAGAATTTGACTTTTATATCAAATGTTCTTAAGATGGGTGAAAATTACAATAGAGAAATTGTGAGGAAACAAACATTTCAAAAACAGAAAACTAAAAAACGAAATTGTTATCATAGAAACCAACTAGACACTCTTAAAAGTCTAAAGACTAAATAAATACAAACTTCAAGTTTTTTTTTTTAAAATAACAAACCTCAAAGTTTTAGTATTAAACTTGTAATTTAACATATTATTACGACTATTTAAAAATGGTTCAATTACAAATTTGATTATATATAAAAAAAAAGTATACTCAGAGGAATTTTTAAAAATAAAAAATAAGGGAAACTATTTACACAAAATAGCAAAATTGTTAGATAGTCGTGATAGATGTCTATAGAAGTCTATCAGGTCTATCAATTATAGAAATGATAGAAGTCTACCACGGATAGATGCTGATAGAAGTCCATCAATGTTTATCAGTATTTTTTTATTAATTTTCGTAAATAATTTGACATTTTTTCTATATGTGAAAATTTCCCTACAATTTATTAAATTACATAAATAGTTTTTAAATAGAATTTTATTAAACCACATTGACTAAATTCTAATTAAAAAGAAACTAAAAATTCAAACTTTTCTCAACCATAAAGATTAAATTTATAATTTAACCTAAAAAAAATCCTAGCCAAGATTTATTTAAAAAAAAAAAAAAGAATGAAAATGTTTCTTTTTTGGTCTTCATTAACTTACTTTATTTTATTTTTTAAAATAATAATTGAAAGAGAGGGAAAAAAAAAAGTGAAATTATTGCAATCAACTTTCTAGCTCATTCCCGCTGTGTTGGCGATGTTGATTTTGATTTTTTAAAAACCTAATTTCAATTCCTCTCTCCGCGATGATCTTCAACGCCTGAATTTCAAGCTGGCGGTGAGAGAATCAAGATCTTGATCTTTCCACCACGTATCCGCTGCTCTACCTCCACTAATCGCTCCGATTTTATCCTAAGTCGACCAATTTGATCATCACTCTCATGGCGATAATTTATGCGCTGGTGGCGAGGGGATCGGTGGTTTTGGCCGAATTTTCTGTAACTCCGACGAATGCAAGCTCGATTTCTCGCCAAATTCTCGATAAAATTCCCGGAAACGATGATTCTCATGTTTCCTACTCGCAGGATCGGTATATCTTTCACGTCAAGCGTACCGATGGCCTTACGGTGCTCTGTATGGCTGATGACACTGCCGGAAGTGAGTATCACTCTCTTTCTTCATAGGAAATTTTCACCTGTAGTCTCGTTAGTGAGGATTGCGTTTGTTATACCTGTGCGTTGTGCAATTGAGTAGTATGGTGCAAATTATTGAATAATTGTTGTCTTAGATGGCGAATGCCAATGATTGAACACTGTATAATCGGATCATTTAGTTGCACAGTACAGCAAAACATTGATTTCTAAAATTGGCGGACTGTGACTAGAGCCTACTAGTCTGAAGAGTGAAGACGGGGAGTAGGCAGATGTCCGTTGTTATGTTTGACTCTAAGGATAATTTATTTTCGTAGACTATGCGTCGTTCTTGAAGAAATCTGTTGAGTTAGTTGTTTTGTTTGTTCACTGTTCGTTGTTTGCAATTATTGCTTGATCTGTTTGGATGCTCGCTAAAAGACAGTATATCTGGAGTTTTGATGACATTTGTATTATTGAACCTGGATGATATTTTCCATGATTTCAATTCATTTTAAGTTACATCAAAATGATTAGTGTGAGGATTCTTGCTGCTATGTAAAATATACAGACATGAGGAATACAATGTTTATCAATCTTAGTCGGCTCTGGACCACCAATAAGTGAAGCCAATCATTTTATAATATCTCTGTAGCAAGTCATCTTTGAAACCCAAGTCATTCACACTGTAAACTCCAGTCAATGGGTTTTGAGTTGTACTGACAATGACAACCTATATTCTTCAGGGAGGATTCCTTTTGCATTCCTTGAAGATATTCATCAGAGATTTGTAAGGACATATGGCCGTGCAGTTCATTCAGCCAATGCTTATGGCATGAACGATGAGTTCTCAAGAGTTCTGAGTCAGCAAATGGAATACTACTCCAATGACCCAAATGCGGATAGGATCAACCGCCTGAAAGGTGAAATGAGTCAGGTGATTATAAACAAATTTCAAGGATTTTATTTACGTAATCTCATGCAGCAACTGAAAGCAGCTATTTTCCTCCTTATACTTCACTTAGTCTAGGATGTAATGTAATGGCACACACATCTTCATATTTTCAATCTGGACAGATGGGAAGAGAGCGGGTTATACATATAGAATGATGCAGATTGTGAGATTGTTTTTTTGTTCTTAAAGTTTGTTGCAGTTCTATTAATTACTGGTGGCCGTTTAGGTGTGACTCTTCCACTACCTTATTCTAGTTGTCCATCACCAATATACTGCCACGTTGTTATCAGTCTCAAACTATCACTGTACTTCTTGTCAGACTCAGCATAATATCATATAAGAAACAAAGTCCATCTGAATAAAAAAAGTAACACACGTTATTAGGAGGAAGAACCAATTCAACAAGAAGTATACTGAAAATATTGTTCACGAAGAAAAAAATGACAAAGAAAGACGGAAAGACCCAGATTTCTACACAAATAACGGTCTACTTTGGAACATATATCATATAATATTTCACTATAAATGTTTTGCTTCTCAGTTATGCAACTAGCACACCATTATTGATAACCAAAAGTTATTATGTTTTACAGGTGCGAAATGTCATGATAGAGAACATTGACAAAGTTTTAGAGAGAGGTGACCGATTGGAGCTGCTTGTGGATAAAACTACTAACATGCAAGGAAACACCATGCGATTTAGAAAGCAGGCTCGACGTTTCAGAAACACAGTATGGTGGAAGAATGTTAAGCTCATGTATGTTTCCTCCCCTTCTAAAGAATAAATCCTCCATTTAGTACTAACAAGTACACTAACGTAAGATTCTTCATGCATTTCTATGTTACATGTCTGCAATTTGTAACACGGGCTGTTGAGATCTTAATTATGGAAAGCATGTTCGCCTTTAGCAAAAGGTTAATAACTGTTCTAGTTGAGAAAATTATCTTTTTGGTCCCAAGGTTTTGGGTCTAGTTTCTATTTGATCCCTAGGTTTCAAAATGTTACACTTTTAGTACTTAAGTTTTGAATTTGGTTTCAATTTAGTCCTTAGGTTTCAAAATGTTATAATTTCACCCTTGAAATTTGAGTTTTGTTTCAATTTGGTCCCTAAGTATCAAGATTTATATTCTTAATCCCGATTTTTAACTAAATACTCACTTTTCGTCTTTAGTGGTAATGTCTATTAGTTATTTTTTTTTTAAAAATAAATTATAATTAATTAAGTTTCACTATTCTTCATCACTATTACCATTAAATTTAAAATTAACTTCATAATTATTTTGAATTAATTAAAAGAGATTAACACAAAAGACTGAAAATGAGTATTTGGTGAAAAATTAAAAGTTGAAAATGTAAATCTTGAAACCTAGAATTGAACCAAATTGACACAAAACTCAAATGTCAAGAGTAAAATTGATACATTTTGAAACGCAGAGACTAAATTGAAACTAAACCCAAAACTTAAAGACTAAAGTTGTAACATTTTGAAACCTAGGGACCAAATAGGGCTCAAAACCTAGGAACAAAAAAGATATTCTTCCCAAAAGAGTTCCTAATGCCTGCCTTTTCATTCTTGGTGCTTAAACATTTATTTCTACGCTCTTCGGTCTGCTTCAACAAGTTTCGTTTAGAAAGCATCTCAATGTCTCAAAGATGATGATATTCTGCTTCCTACTGATGAAATAAATGCCATAAATCTTGCAGGATAATGCTGATAGTCCTCCTCCTAGTGATTGCTTACTTGGTTCTGGCTTTTGTTTGTCATGGAGTGACATTACCTACCTGCCTATAATTAGACCAAGTTGGCATGCAATAGTAACTAGTTTGGGTTGCTCCCTTTTGTTTTGCATTGATTTTCCACTGGTGTACGTTGCTTGTACACTAATTTATGCGATTCTATAAACTCAGCTTGTCTTTGTGCTCTCCCTGTATTCCTCATCATAATAGGGTGTTGATGATTTGGATTACACTTGTTCGTCTTCAGAAGCCATGGCTTTGATTGAACATTGTAAGTAAATTCTTAAGATGAATCTATACTCTTTTTATACTGCTTTGTTTGTTCACTGCGAAATCTTTGATTCTGAAGGTCTCTTCTGACCATATTTGATATCTTTAAACAGCTGTGTTATCAAGCCTTTTGCTGAAAAGCAACCTTGTGCTTATTTTGCAAGCAACTTCAAAACGAGAAATATTAATTCTTTTGAAAGTTGCAATATTACTCAGTCAAGTGGTTATTAACATTCTTTTATCAGCCTACTGGAGGGACTATTTATGAAGTTTCTATCAAACTATAAGGACCAAATTTTAATGATAAACCATAGAGACTTCCTCCAAATTATAGAGACCAAATTTGCAATTTAACCCAGAGACATATACTATTTTAGTATGATTTTCCATTTTTCAAGTAAAAAGAAGACTAAATAAAAACAAAAATCCTGAATTTTGATCCGTCACAAAAATATTCATTCTTTCAAAATTTGCACTATTACTCTTATGTCTTAACTACTCTTATGGAAGGTTCCAAACCTACCTTTTGGAGTAGAGATATGTTAAAATTTTATATGAAAATTGAAATATAGAATCAATGTAGCAATATCAATTTAGATTTCAAGTATTTGCTCCATTGTTCTAAGCCTCAATTTTTGTCCTTTATAGATCAAGAGTTAACTTCTAAAAGAACAGAGATATTTGGAATAATTTTTTTTTTTTTTTTTTAATAAAATTAGGAATTGTTCTCCATCTCAATGTTTAGATATGCCTACCTTGTTGTGTTGAATTCTGGAGGCAGAAATTCGAGTTTGCATTTCATACCTTTTATTTAAAAGACTTCTCGTGACTAGTATTACAAATTATCCATTTTTTCAAAATTTCAAACTTAGGATCTTCGAATTTCCCAAACTATTGTCATGTAATGCACCTTTCGAGGGGGTGTCTATTTTATAAAATAATTAAAACAACTAATCTAAATAAAAAATAAAGTTGTTTTTTTAAGATAATATATTTATCTACGATGGCGACTCCATTCATAAAAGTCAATGAAATAGATGAGAACAGAAAATTTTGGAAGGCAAAATAACAAGAAAATTTTTAGTACTACAGAAGTACCATAATCTCTTTAATCACACTATTGATTCATTTCCATAAATATTACTAGACCCACACTAATGTTAATGAATCTCATTCTATTTTTAAAAGCACATTAATGTGACACACATAATAAGTTAAAGGAACATACTATAACTTTTTTTTCAAAATAACAATGTATTTTAAACGTCAATTGAGCGAGCCCACGCCACACGTACCTAAACGGTTTGAATTGTAGTCAAATCACAATTTAGTTTTTTTTAGTATAACAAATATGATAATCATTTCATATTAAAAGCAACGAAAAAAAATTCCTCTAATATATAATTTTTTCTTTCTTAACGTGTGGGGTGAGTTAAGCTAGTACTCGGAAAAAAAAAAAAAAAAGTTAAGCTATGCTATCAATTCAAGCATGGCTAAGTATGAATTGATACTTGCCCCCTATTTATTAACCAAATAATTCTATGCATGATCTTCACCCGTAAAGTCTCTATACATCCAATGTAGCTATAATGAATCCATGAGGGCCTATAGAGTCATCCATAGACTATAGCAGTAGCAGGTCTTCAATTAGAAGGCAGAGCAAATACTATTATTGAGGACCTTGAAAATTCAAGGGGGTCAAATTACAAGAATGGTCTCGCCTTTAGTGGTTGTAATCATAATCAATGATTAAAATACCGATGTTGATATGGATGAGATTTCAATTTTACAAATGTATTGATAAAATATCGAGATCGACGAGTATTTTTATAACTCAAGAAGTTTATAAAATTTATTTAAATTAATAACTAAGTTATTTTTACTCATAAACTAAGTTACGAACATTGTTATTAGTATTCGTACTCATATTCATATAGGACTAAATAGATGACATTTTTTTATGCTTTATGAGCATCTATAAAAGATGTTGAATATATCCATGGATATTTAATATCAATGTTGAACCATTCGATTTATAGATATATCAATATCTCGACGGATATTTTCATCCTTAACAATATGAGCTAATATGAGCTCACATGTAAGACATTCCAAAAAAAAAAAAAAAAGTCATTACCCTACGAGCTTAGCCTAGGAGAGACTACTGTATGATAATAGAGCTCTTGCTTAAATTTCCACAGAAAATTATGCAATATAAAGCTCCTCTATCATCCATAGGTAGCCTATAACGAGAAAAAGTAAGAATAATAGACAAACTAGACGTCGAGCCAGTAGATATACCAAAATGCTGTAGTGCAATTGCATATATTAAGAAATGATTCTTCACTGTTTCTTATTTCATACTTACTTGATAACATGGAGGCAAAGTTCTGATTGGATTAGCTAGCTCCTTCTCGTGATGCAGATTACGAGCCTGCTTTTCGTTCCCTCCCAATAGGTTGTCGGAACGTGTAAGGCCAATTTCGATCGAACCAAACACCTATTTCCCTGAAGTCATTCCTACAATAATTCAGATATCTCACTTTTTGAAACATATAAAATGAGACAAACTTCTTCCATAACCATGATGAATGGTTAGGTACCTCCCTTTGACCAAGTTTGGCAAGGGAGCTTTAATGGAAAGGGCTGAATCATTATGTATGGAAGTAGAGAAATGAGGGTTTTCCTGAAGAAGGAAGTAGTTGGGCTTTGATATCTTCGATCAATGCCCCACTTATAACCTGCAGAACATCATGGCAAAGGAAAGCAAATCAAACAAATAAGTCCTGAATCTCTCTCTTTGGGATGCTTACTCCAAATCGCAAGTAGGTTCAATCCTTGATAACCACCTACCTAGGATTTAAATCCAACAAGTTTTCTTGCCAGCCAAATGTTGTAGTAGGATTTAAATCCAACAAGTTTTCTTGCCAGCCAAATGTTGTAGTGTCAAGTAAGTTGTCCTGTGAGATTAGTCGAGGTGTGCGTAAGCTGGTCCGGACACTCACAAATTAAAAAATAAAGGTAGGGGAGGGGTGTTTTGGGAGAGGCTGGGAGTACTGTCCAATTGTTTACCTGCATAATGAATAAGTTTTACAGAGGGAATCAAGATATAAATATTGTTCTAGGGATTGATGAATTGATGAACGGGGGCATACATGTGGCATCTACACACAAGCATTGTCTTTATGACAAATCTTTGTATTTTTTTCTTTTTCACAATTACTTCATCAGAACAAATTATCCATCGTTATTTAGATCATCCTCTACAAGATTTAATTTATGTAACAACTCCTCCAATCCTTGCAATGCAAGCTTATAACGTTCTTGAGATTGTGCACCTTCTTCTACAACTGGAAGTGCAAAATTAAGAATATGACTATATTGGTATGTTGAACTATACACATTTGTATTACTTAAGCTCTGACCTAAAAGATACCTGCACTTAAAATCTTTACACCAGCGTGGCAGAATGTAGCGAGCTGGGATTTCTTCCACGCCATTATAATTAAGAACATTTAACGCATGCCTGCAAAGGTAACCTTTGTAGTTGAACAAACTGCAAATGCACCGAATGTCCACTTCAGTTGTCTCATACAATACCTCAAAATATCTTACCTCTTTCTCGTTTCCCTCAACTTCAATCCTTTCTTTGACAATGTAAGTTACTATAGGCCCATTTACATTGACCTGCCTTGTGTTGAAGCAAGAGTACATTCCTTCTACCTCAGATTGGAACTTGCTAAACATTTCTTTTGTGTACACCTTGGAGAGCTGCAACTCAAAATTACATCTCGTTTTCAAGCCAACGCTTAAATTTCTTGACTCCAGATCTGCTACTGCTTCTTTATGGTATTTCCTGTGGAGGGCAAGATCATACTTATCAACAAATTCCTTAAAAGATGTGTGCTTATGTACATATCCATCAAAAAAGGTTTTGAAGCTCTCATTTGCACGGATAGGGACCAGTCCTGCAAAAAATATGTCTTTTAAGTATACAGGAGCCCATAATGTCCGATCTTCATAAAGTGATTGGAGCCATTTGTTATCTCCAAGCCCATTGTGCTTGATCATATTAGTCCATGAAGTTTCAAATTCAGCTATCTTCAATGAGCTAAAAATGGTTTGGTTCAGTTGGCTTCTTATAATTTCATATCCTTCCAGTCCGCCCAACTTTTCTGGTATTCTTTGCATGATATACCACATAGAGTAACAGTGACAAGCTTTAGGGAAAACTTCAGAGACTGCAGCTAGCAATGTTTTATTTTGGTCAGTAATAATGACCTGTGGAGAGCGTCCCAGCATGCACCTAAGCCACGCATTCAAAATCCAAACAAAATACTCCACTGATTCAAATCCAACAAAACCACATCCTAGCAACACTGATTGTCCATGGTGGTTCACACCAACAAATGAAATCAGAGGAATTTCATATCTGTTTGTTAAGCAAGTTGTGTCTATAGTGATTGTATCACAAAAGTAACAATACGCCGACCTGGACCGGGAATCTGCCCAAAACACATTCCTCAAATGCCCATCATTGTCAAGATCCATCAAGTAAAAAAAATTAGGATTTGTCAATTTCATGCGGCAGAAATAATTATACAATGCATGACCATCCCCATCTTTAAGTTCAAGGTGTTTCAAGTGATCAACAGAACTGATACCCTCCCTTTGGTCAGCATTTGAGCTTCCATTACAACCGTTAAGCATGGTTCTTCTATAGAGCTTGATTGTATGAACTTCAGTTACGGGATGCAGCTGTGGCTGTGCTTTCTTTGCCGCAAGAATCATCTTTTTATGTGACTTGTAAAATCGAGTGATTTGAGGACTCACTGGATGGTTGTGTTCAAGCTCAACTTCAACTATTCTCCACCTTTTGATGTCAATCAGCCTAATAATTATCATTGCAGGACAACCAGTTCTGGTTTCTGGCCTTGGATTATTGGCTTCACTCTTTTTCTTGAATCCTGCACTGCTGCAACTAAGTTTAGCTCTATATCGTTCTTTTCTCTTAGATCGAAACCATGAATTGCTGACTCTGATGCCAAATCCCAGTTCCTTAGCATAAACATTATAAAAGTCATATGCCTCTTCGAAAGAATTAAATTCCAAACCCACAGTTGGCAGTGGAGGATTCTTCTTTGACTGTGCTTCCCCAGATTCATCTTCGTTGTCCAGAAAGGAACCATCACCATCCACCTCATATTCGTCACATTCATCAAAGATAGGCTCACTATTAAGACAAACTTCCTCCATCTGAAAGAAAGATTTAACATAATTATGTTTTGGCAGTCATGGGCCATTGGGTATATTTAGAAACAGAGAAGAAAAGAAACTATAAGAAAGCAAACATAACAAAAGTTCAATAATCAAATTTTGTGGTTATATATTGTATCACAGAGTCCATCATAAATCTAATAATACAAAGCCATCCAACGTGTACATCAGCTGGCTGGAGAATTTAAAAAATTTCCACATATAACTGATGGCATTTACCCCAGGCGTCTGTTGAGAGGTTTACCGTCATTATGCAAATATATTGGTCCCTGTGATGCATGAAATTCAATATAAATTTGTTATATCCTTGGGCACATTAGACACTCGGGTTTAAGGAACCGAGGAATTAACATTTTGACAAAAGGTGAGGTACAATTAGGCACACTTTTTTGTCAGGATGACATTCGTGAAAAAAGTTCTCTCAGTTATTAGAGAGAAATCAGGTAACAACTAAGCATATAGGTAGAGAACTTACATTTCAGCCTGTTCCAGCCTTCATCCTTTAAATTCACCGCTCAACACTTGGCCCCCATGATTATGAAAAGACCAATATCAAACTCCATGGTTGACCTTCAAGATAATCTAATTTCAATCCATGTAATTGTAAATAGTAGGCATTCAGAGTACTAAATTGATTTGCAAAATTTTCAATAACTTTATCTTCATTCAAGCAAAATCGCATTATTTTTAGCGCTAACTGCTAAATAAATCACCTTCCTAATAACCTTACGAAATTCTTATCTTCTAATAAAGCAACTACAAGTACACATTTCAATTGGTCGGTCATCAAAACAATGCACGCTCATGGGCTCAACAATGCTAAATTACATCAACAACGTCATGAAACTTGACGTGCAAGCATGAATTGCTGAATGACAGTCCATCGAGTAAACGAGACAAAATGTCGTAATCATTTCTTTTAATATGTTTGCGAATATACAGACTTTTCCGTTCTCTTCCTTTTAACAAAAAGAAAAAAAAACCAACAGATTCAACAGTTTCCCCAAAAGTTTTTTAAAATTGTCCAAAACAAAGCGAATTCATAGAGCCCTATGAGAAAAACATGTTAGAAACATTTTCGACCAATTCAATGCCCTAATTACTGAAATTATGCAGCTATAGGTTGAGAATCACGGTGATCTTACAGAGTCGACGGAGAGGAACCGGCGGAGTACGGAATTCGCCGGAAAATTCGAAGTCCAAGTGATCTACCGAGCTTGGCCCGCTGGAGAAGAAGCACGAGTCACAGTGGAGCTCACAGAGGTCTGGGGAAATGGGGATTCTTTCAACTCAGTGAGCTGACACGTGGTCTACTGTTACATTGTCATTCTATTTACTTTCGGGTCCTTGCATTCTCATTTATTTCAAATTATACCACGTCTAATCAATCAATGGTAATATAAAAATTGAGGCCAAGTTAATTGCGTTTATTGATATTGTGTAAATGTGATGAATGTTGGGCCCATAATGAAATCCGTAATCCTTGTTCATAATCTGATTTGTAGAGGAGAGGATGATAAAAAAAATCAATTTTTTTTATGAACCTTTGACAGGTCACTTAGTTTTAAGGTTTTCTACATGATAATTGATACGGCATCCAAAACATCTGTTTGTTTTACTCGGGAATAAGTGATTCTCGGACATCCTCTTTTTTCACTTATAGGGATTTTCTTTTCCCTTCCAAAACGGTAGGTTTTCTCTTTTCCCCTTATTCTTTGGTTTTCATTTTATATAATTTCATTTGGATATAGTTAATTAATTAATTAACTAATATTAATTTAATAAAATTATTTATTTATAATTGGTAATTATTTATTGTGGTTAATTTTTATTTCTTCATTCATTATTAACATGTCACATTTATATATATAAAAAAAATAGTATTCTTTATTACCATATCATATTTTCATCTCATTTTTTCACTTTTGTACATAATATATTGTTTATTCAAATATTTCTTTTATTATTTAATTAAAATTAAATTACTAATGTTGAACTTAATTAATTAAAAATGATTGAATATTATAATATAATTAATATGAGATTCATTAAATATATTAATTAGTTAATTTTAGGTGATAAATTATTCAAATTTTAAATATTTATAATTAAAAATTATTATTGATTTTCAAATATTCTTATCAATGTATTGAATGACGTTCATTGTTTAGTTAATTAATCTATTAAATTTATATAATAATGTCATATTTAATTTCATAAATTAAATACAAACATAGTTTTTGTTCATCAAATTCTAATAACATTCTCATGCACAACCAAATAGAGACATATTTGATTCTCAGACATCCTATTCTCATGCATTATATTAAACCAAACAGCTTATGAGTATTTTCTAGATTTTGTCCTCACACGTCATCAATTATCATTCATACAGTTTTGGTTGATACAGTATCGGGATGTATTGGTATCAATGTTAGTAAACTATATCAATGATCTTGGACACTATAGTAATCACGTTTGTTCTATTCCATTACAAGTATCAATATAAATTACCTCAATGGAAATCAAATTACCATTGCAATCTCTTTAGTAAATAGGCTCACAACAATCCCATTAAGATTATATCTTGTCTTAAATTATAGTAATCACACTTCTTCCATATTCATCTTGTCTCATTATGTAAATATTTATGGTTTGTATCAACTCGAACATAACTCAATTAACTAAGATATATATGTTGTATATTTAGAATGTAGTGAAATAAAGTGAAACATTATTGAATATTGAAATCATCAAATTATATGATGTCTTATTTATAAATTTAACATATATGAAAGTTAAATGTATAGTTTATGCAGTTAAAATGAGTTATGTTTGATCTTGGGCAAGTAACAACTCATTTGAGTTAAAATTGACAAATTTTTCAAATTTTTATTTATTTGATTTCATTTTTTTTAAAGTTACTAAGTTGTTGACCTATAAATAGCAACTTGTTATTCATTTGTAGCAATCCATTCCAATTTGAAGAATTTTTTTTTATCTCCGGTCCTTTTCTTTATATTCTTATACTGAGTTGAGTTAAGAGCATGTATCTAGGAGTCTTATTAGATCCAAGACGTTTGAGGTTGCTGTTATACAAGATTAGTCGTTATATCTTGTTCCTACAGCACTGTAGGCTACTTGCAGTTCGTGCAGAGCATAGTAATTACATTTACGATAATGCTTACCAGAAGCATGCCTCGATTATTATTGACGTTTTTGCAAGATCATGAGATTTTTTGTTGTTCCAATTTATAAGTATCGTTATACCATCTAGTTTACTTTTGAGTTTGAACATTATTATTGTATACAGTATACTGTAAATTTAGCTAGTTTGCTAGTGTATTAAGTTCTTATATATCATTTTCCCTAACAATATATCATAAACAAATAGATTAAATATTAAAACCATCTACCCATTTGTTGAACTTAAAAAAACTAATCAAAAGCCAAATTAAGCTCAACTGACACTGTAGGTATGTTACCGACTAAAATGTTTGTGGTTCGAATCTCTTTACTCTCATTTGTACTAAAAAAAATAACAATCAAAACATATCATAAATTAAGCTTTTTATTTTTTATTTTGAGATAGAAGCATAATATTAAATTTTCATCGACATGTCGATATTTCCATGTTTCTTTAGATTCGACATCGACATGATGAGTGAATAAATATTTCCATTATGTGATAGAAAACGAAACATAAAATATAAGCAACAAAATGTCACTAACGTAAACATAATATAAATGAAATATTTTTAAAAATCATAAAATATTTATTTACTAATTCTAATTTTTTTTTTTTTAATTTTTCTAGAAATATCCATATATTTTACCGATATTTTCGGATAGAAGCTGTTTATCTCCGGAGTCTATGAAATCATGCCGAATATGATTATTTTAGTACGAAACGGTTTTTTAGAGAGAAAAAAAAAATTAAAAAAGATACAAAATATAAAATACAATTATATATATATATATATATATATATATATCCGTATTAAACACTAACACAACTAGATACTCCATGGATATTTTGATGTTGATGTGCATTTTAAATGAGATTCACTTATTTATTTAAACAAAATTGAAATAGATTAAACAAAATATATCGCGTAAGAAAGTCAATATTATAATTTAAAATCCTATTTTTAATATGTAAATACAAGTTTATTTTTGTCAAAAAAAAAAGTGCAACTTTATTTATTGATATTCCATGTTTATATTTTTATGGTTGTTGGACTTTAAAGATTGTCTTATAATTATTCTTTCAATAATATATATAGAGTGAGAACCAATATTCAAATTCTAAAACGTTATACCAAATTGAAACAATACTCAAATCTTAAAGGTAAAATTGTAACATTATGAAACATAGTGATGAAATTGAACCAAATTCAAATTTTAAAAACTACATGTGTAACATTATGAAACATAGTGATGAAATTGAACCAAATTCAATTTTTGAAAACTACATGTGTAACATTTTGAAACTTAGTTATATAATAAAAACTAGGCCCAAAACCTAATGACCAAATAATTATTTTTTCTATTTTAAATAAAACAATAGAAGTTAACTAAGAAGATGGATTATTTATTAAAAAATTGAGGGTAAAAGTGTAATACTAAATTGAAACAACACTAAAATTGTGATATTTTGAAATTTAGATACTAAATTGAAACCAAAATTAACGTCGAGACTAAATAAAAATTAGATCCAAAATAAGATTAGAAGATTATTTTTTTCTAAAGAAAAAAAAAAAGGATAAAGGAATTTTCAAGAGGAAAAAGGCGCAAGTTAGCTTATCATGCGCATCTCATTGTCCAAAGCTTCACTATTCTTACCCTCCCACCACACATCACAAACTCTCTCTCTCTCTATTGTTTTTTTTTTCTTTTTTTCTTTTTGTTTTTTGATTTTAATTTTCTATCTCTTTATTCTTCTTCTTCTTCGTCTTCTTCATTCGCTCTCTACGTGAATTTGATTAAAAAAAAAAAGAAAGAAAACAGCAAAAGTAAAGAGAAACCAAAACGAACGAACAAAGCCCTCAAAAGAGAAGAAACAATGAAGCAGAGTATATCTGAGGCAGTATCTTCATCATCCACCACGGGGTTATCGGAGCAGTCGCAATCGTCGTCGTCGTCGTCATCGTCGACGACGCCGTTGGAGAAGCCTCAATCGATATCGGCTGCAGCGGCGGCAGAGGATTTGGCCGTCGGGTCAAGGGATGGCGGCGGCGCGCAAGAAACGGTGACTGTCGATCGACGAGGGGACTTCTCCGCGGTGTGTAGATGGACAGTACAAAATTTTCCAAGAATCAAGGCTAGGGCTCTATGGAGCAAGTACTTTGAGGTTGGAGGTTACGATTGCCGTCTGTTGATATATCCAAAGGGGGATTCCCAAGCACTGCCGGGGTATATTTCAATCTACCTTCAAATCGTGGACCCGCGTGGCACATCATCTTCCAAATGGGATTGCTTCGCAAGCTACCGTCTGGCCATCGTCAACGTTCTCGATGATTCCAAGACCGTTCATCGGGATTCATGGCACCGTTTCTCGAGCAAGAAGAAGTCACACGGATGGTGCGATTTTACTCCCTCTTCCACCGTGTTTGATTCTAAGCTCGGTTATTTGTTTAATAATGAGTCTATTTTGATCACTGCTGATATTCTAATCCTCAATGAGTCTGTAAACTTTACCCGGGATAACAATGAGCCAGCCTCATCTATGATGATGGCATCCTCGGTTGTTGCTTGCCCTGCGCCCGAGGTGCTCAGTGGCAAGTTCACCTGGAAAGTTCATAATTTTAGTTTGTTTAAAGAGATGATAAAAACACAGAAAATAATGAGTCCCGTGTTCCCAGCTGGAGAGTGTAATTTGAGGATTAGTGTCTATCAGAGCTCAGTTAATGGGGCTGAGTATTTATCAATGTGTCTTGAGAGCAAGGATACCGAAAAGACAGTAATATTACCCGATAGGAGTTGTTGGTGTTTGTTTCGGATGTCCGTGTTAAACCAGAAGCCTGCTTTGAATCACATGCATCGAGACTCATATGGGAGATTTGCAGCTGATAATAAGAGTGGGGACAATACCAGTTTGGGGTGGAATGACTATATGAAGATGTCTGATTTTGTTGGGCAAGATTCTGGTTTTTTAGTTGATGATACCGCTGTGTTTAGTACCTCCTTTCATGTGATCAAGGAGTTTAGTAATTTTTCAAAGAATGGTGGATTAATTGGAGGTAGAAATGGAAGTGGAATTAGGAAATCAGATGGTCACATGGGGAAATTCACGTGGAGGATTGAGAACTTCACAAGGCTAAAGGACCTCTTGAAGAAGAGGAAAATTACAGGTCTTTGCATCAAGAGCAGGAGATTTCAGGTGGGGAACCGCGACTGTCGTCTCATTGTTTATCCTCGAGGTATGCTCAAACTTCTCCCAGAAACTTCTGCTGCATACACGAAACCAAAATTAGATTAGAGAGGATGAGATATCCTACAAGAAAGAGAGAGAAAAACTCAAGCATCTAGAATTTTATACCATAAATATAAATGTATTTATTGTATTTGTATCTGTTAGATTAAATATAATTCTGTGTTTAAGCACTTGTAGAGTTCTCTTAATCATTTTGAACTTTGTTTGACATTCTCTAGCCTGCCGTGGTCAAGATGTAGATAATTTATTTTTATTCTTTATCATGGTTCTTTCAGCTGAACTTTTTTCAAGCACGTCTCGCTTAGTATGATTTGTCTGCTCTGAGATCAAAACTTGTATATGAATATAGCCATCAAGTTACACGTACACTTCATATCTTCTTGCTGGAAATGGGTTGAGTTGAGACGATACCTGGTTAGATCATGCTAGACGTCTCTGATAGTCTGATATCATTGTTATTGTTTCCATATTGTTGGAGTTTCATGTTAAGTTAATTAACAATTTAACAGGACACATATACTGTTGTTCATTGCTAGTCATTGTTTTAGGATACGTTGATTAAATTGTCCTTTCTACTTGCTTGTACCAGGGCAGTCTCAACCACCATGTCACCTTTCAGTCTTTCTTGAAGTTACGGATTCAAGAAATACTTCCAGTGATTGGAGTTGTTTTGTGAGTCATCGGTTGTCAGTAGTAAACCAGAAGATGGAAGAGAAATCTGTTACAAAGGAGTCTCAAAACCGGTACTCCAAAGCTGCAAAAGACTGGGGATGGCGTGAATTTGTCACACTTACCAGCCTCTTTGATCAGGATTCCGGGTTTCTTGTTCAGGATACTGTAATATTCTCAGCAGAGGTCCTTATATTAAAGGAGACATCTGTGATGCAGGATTTTATTGATCAAGACATGGAATCAACTGGTTCCAGCTCTCTGACGGATAAGGTAGCCAAAAAAAGTTCATTTACATGGAAGGTGGAGAACTTTTTGTCCTTCAAGGAAATAATGGAGACTCGTAAAATTTTTAGTAAATTCTTTCAAGCTGGTGGATGTGAGCTCCGTATTGGTATGTCTTTTGCATCTTTCTTAATTAGGTGGCAACCCTTTTGTTTGTATCTTCTTATAAAAATTGTCGTGAGTTTGTATATTAAAGTTATTTCAAATGTTGCAGGCGTCTATGAGTCCTTTGACACCATTTGCATCTATCTGGAGAGTGATCAGTCTGTTGGCTGTGATCCAGATAAAAACTTTTGGGTCAGATACAAAATGGCTGTGGTGAATCAAAAATATCCAGCAAAGACTGTGTGGAAGGAGTCTTCTATTTGTACAAAGACATGGAATAATTCTGTTTTGCAATTCATGAAGGTGTCAGATATGCTAGAGGCAGAAGCGGGGTTTCTTGTACGTGATACAGTTGTTTTCGTATGTGAAATATTGGATTGCTGCCCTTGGTTTGAGTTTTCAGATCTTGAGGTCAGTGGATCTTGCCTTGGTTTTGTTTTGTTCTCTCTTTTTGTTCTCTTTTATGGGAAGCAAATATTTCTTTTTTTAAAAAAATTAAAACACCAAGCTTTCATTGAGGAAAATAAAAGAATTCGAAAGGGTGTATGAATGAGTAGCCAACTAAGAGAACTAACTATACAAAAATGAGTTCCTATCCAAGATAATAAGATAGAAAATAAATATTTCATTGATAATATGATATATTACAAAGAAAAACTCTATGGAAGAGGTCCTATCTAGAGTTACAAAAAGCTCTTGAATAAACTTTAAGACCATTAAGACTACAGCTTGTGAAGATGGTGGTCAATAGCTTTTGATTTTTTCTCAATGAAAGTTGTTTTTTCATTAAAAAAAAATGTTTTTTTTATTAGTTTGACTTTTGAGATCTTGACTTCTGTAATAGAATTGTTTGAGGAAGAAGACTATCTAAAGGAAGTCATAATGTAAGTTCATTAAATGGCTAAATCACAAATGAAAAAGAAGATATATTTTCTTTCTCCTGATATGTTCACACTTCCGCTATATGCTTTTCAGTAGAAGTGTAGAACTCATCAGGGAAAAGGAAGAAATTCGTGGACACTTGTTTATCTCTTGAGCTACAATGTTAGACTTAATTATGTCTATCATTTCTCATAGGTTATTTATAAATCAGTTATTCCAAAATTAATATTTTTGGACTCCCATATCTTTCTCTTATAATCTTACATTTCTTTTGACCAATTTGAGAAACCTCTTGTAACTCCTTTGATTTGGGCTATTTCCCTTCTTTTGTTAATTTCATATGTCAATGAAATTTGTTTCCTGAAAAAAAAAAGAAAAGAAAAAAGAACTCCCAAATCTTTTACAATGTGAGATGGTTATGTGATCGTTTTCAAGCGGTACCTCCCTTTTCAGGTTTTGGCTTCAGAAGATGACCAGGATGCTTTGACTACTGATCCAGACGAACTCATTGACTCAGAAGATAGTGAAGGAATAAGTGGTGATGAAGAAGACATTTTTAGAAACCTTCTATCCACAGCTGGATTTCATCTAACATATGGAGATAATCCTTCACAACCACAAGTCACTTTGCGAGAAAAACTTTTAATGGATGCTGGTGCAATTGCAGGCTTTCTTACTGGACTTCGTGTTTATCTTGATGATCCTGCTAAAGTTAAGCGCTTACTTCTTCCTACTAAGCTATCCGGTAGCAATGATGGAAAGAAGGTCTCAAAGACAGATGAGTCGTCCCCCAGTTTAATGAATTTGCTGATGGGAGTCAAAGTATTACAGCAGGCAATTATTGATTTACTGTTGGATATAATGGTTGAGTGTTGCCAACCTTCAGAAGGGGGCTCTGGAGATCATTTGGAAGCAAATTCAAAGCCTTCTGTTCCTAGCAGTGGAGCCACTACCACACCACTGGAAGGTGAAATTGAAAATGCAGCAACAGAGGCTTCAGATTTTCCTCCACTTCAGAGATTGGATTCCGTTGAGGAAAGTAGTAGTGCTCCTGCTGTACAAAGCTCTGACATGATTAGAACTGATAGGCAGGGTAAGTCTCTACCTGAAGAGGTAATACATCCACCTGAAACATCTGCTGGGGTTTCAGAGAATGTCTTCCTTCGTACAAAGGTACATTTTAATGCTGCTTCAGTGGTGAACGACTTTCTTTTGTTCCTTGACATTTATTGGTAGCACAAATTGAATTTGCAGACCAAGTGGCCTGAGCAATCTGAGGAGCTTTTAGGCTTGATTGTAAATTCATTGAGAGCCCTAGATGGGGCTGTCCCTCGAGGATGTCCTGAGCCAAGAAGACGGCCTCAGTCTGCACAAAAGATTGCTCTTGTGCTGGATAAAGCTCCCAGACATCTACACTCTGACCTGGTTGCACTAGTACCTAAATTGGTCGAGCATTCAGAACATCCACTGGCTGCTGGTGTGCTTCTAGAACGGCTTCAGCAGCCTGGTGCTGAGCCAGCGCTGCGGATACCTGTAAGTGCAGTGTTATATATCCTCCTTTTGACCATTATTCACTGAATGACCTTTGACCTTTCTGATTTGCTTTAAGGAAACAATTATGTGTAATGCCTGTGCTCCTATGGCTTATGTTCTGTTGGAATTTTAGTTTCTTCTAAAATTTGATTTTAGAACGCTTCTTTCTCTTGATTGGGACATCGTTTTTCCTTAGGTTTTTGGTGCTCTTAGTCAATTGGAGTGTGGCACCGAAGTTTGGGAACAAGTTCTATTTAAATCTATTGAGTTTTTAGCAGATTCAAATGATGAGCCTCTTGCTGCAACTATAGATTTTGTTTTCAAAGCTGGAGCTCAGTGCCAACATCTCTCTGAAGCGGTATGTATATGGAATGATTCGACATTGCTTATATTTTCTGCAACCTTTGTACTCTATTATTATGTTTACTTTTCTAAGTACTACAACCTTATTCTGCTTCATTCTATAGGTGAGATCCGTGCGTGGTAGGCTGAAGAATTTGGGCATGGAGGTTTCACCATGTGTTCTTGATTTATTAAGTAAAACTGTAAATAGCTGGGGTGATGTTTCTGATATTATACTCAGAGATATTGATTGTGATGATGATGTTGACGATTTCTGCTCAAAAATATCATGTGAGCTTTTCTTATTTGGTGAACCTGGCCTTGCTTCAGAAAGTTTGCATCCGTTGGATGAACAGGATTTACATGCTGCTCGTCATTTTTCTGATATTTATATCTTGATTGAGATGTTATCAATACCTTGTCTTGCTGTTGAAGCATCGCAGACATTTGAGAGAGCTGTAGCTCGTGGTGCCATCACGGCTAAATCTGTTGCTGTGGTGTTGGAAAAACGTCTTGCTCAAAAAGCAAATAGCAACACTAGATTCGTAGCTGAAAGCTTCCAGCCTGGAGATTCTGTAATAGATGGAGAAACTAGTGAGCAGCTGAGAGTCCAGCGGGATGATTTTACTTCTATTGTTGGTCTTGCTGAAACATTAGCACTCTCTAGAGACCCTCGCGTTAGAGGATTTGTGAAAATGCTGTATCCATTATTGTTTAAGTGGTATGCAAGTGAGTCATATCGAGCCAGGATGCTAAAAAGATTGGTCGACCGTGTAACCAGCAGTGCAGACAATAACCGTGAAGTAGATATGGATTTGGAAATTCTGGTTATGTTGATTGGTGATGAACAAGAAATAATCAGGCCTGTGCTAAATATGATGCGAGATGTTGCAGAACTAGCAAATGTTGACCGTGCTGCTCTCTGGCACCAGTTATGTGCTACTGAACATGAAATCAGCCGTATCCGTGAAGAAAGCAAAGTAGAAATTTCAAATATGATGAAAGAAAAAACTGTTCTGTCACAAAAATTGAGTGAATCTGATGCTATGAACAATCGCCTTAAGGTATTTGGTTCTGGCTTGTCCATGTACATTGCTTATAAGTTAGATTCAGTTGCCTTTGGAATGATATATGGATGGCGAGATTTAATGAATCACGTCAAAGAAAACATGATGAATTTAAAAACTAAAATATTAAATTTTAACATAAAATTTACATGATTTTTGTAACTTCTTTTAAACATGCGATAAAGATATAAAAAGTTAAAGAAATGCTTTCAGAAATAGATTCATATCAAGAATTGTATTCTAACTTTTCATTATCCATTTGCTGTTTCACGATTGTTGATCTTCAAAAAAAAAAAAATTGACAGAATGAGATGAAGGCTGAGATGGAGCGATTTTCTCGTGAGAAAAAGGAACTTTCTGAACAAATACATGACATTGAGAGTCAGCTTGAGTGGCTTCGCTCTGAGCGAGATGATGAGATTGTGAAGTTAACAGCAGAGAAGAAAGTTCTCCATGATCGTCTCCATGATGCTGAGACCCAAATTGCACAATTGAAATCCCGAAAACGCGACGAGATGAAGGTATCAATTGATACTTTAAGCTAATGATTAATCAACTAATGACTATCCTTTCTTCATGGGCAGTAAGTTGTTGTTTGGATCATCCCTATTTGAATGATCTTTAAAATTAAGGATCTCTCCTCCTTCTGGTAGGTGCAAGCAAGAAAATGAATATCATTTTTAAACATGTTCTGAGAAAAATGAATAATAAATTTATCTGTAACTAAAAGACTAATAGAAAAACATTTGGCCAAGCCAGAAAGGCCTCCAAAGATTTTTGTTGACATCTCTGTTTGATACTCATCAATATTTGGAAAATGATCTGCAAATAAGTTTCTGTATTAGATGCTCAAAGGAATGCTGTAAGCTGAATTGTATTCTAAATGATCTAATTTTATGGTCACTGCATATCGACTTAAAAACATGACTATTATTGTATTTGATATGCAGCTTTTATCATTGAAAAGTTGAAATGTGACATTGATGCTGCATTATGCTTAAACATTTATTTTCCATAAAAACTTGGCCAACTGAGCTGTAACTGTAGGTGCTGTTGATGTCATTGTCATCAAGTGTTGTAGATATATTGTCTCCTATATGTCTATTTTTTTTTTTGAAACAGAAACCAGACTTTTTCATTTGCAGCAACAAATAATCGGTTGAATAAATAAAAATTTGTTGTCGAAATGTCAATTTCCTAGTATTGAATTATAGAAAATGGTAATTAATGGAAATGAAAAATCTAAGACTTCAATCCAAGATAATAGTTGTGAGGCTTCAAGGGAGAACATCGATGTAAAACATAGAAAAATGTACATCTTTCTATAACTCTTGTAATATCTTTTTTCTTTTGACCAATTGGAGAAATCTTTTATAACTCTTCGGACACATGTCATTCTTCTGTCATTCATTATCCTTTACTCTTACGATTTTACTTTTCTTGGAGAAATAAAAGGTTGAGTTGCTTTTATTATTATTATTATTTTTTATTTATTGAGAATGAAGGAAAGAATACAATAGTATACAAAAAAACAAGTCCTCAAGAGGAGACCCTCCTAAAGGAAAGGGCTCCAAGGATTAAGTTGCTATATGTTCCCATGCTAGTGGAAGTTAACTGTTTTCTTTCAAACAGTTGGTTCTTGCCTTGTATGATCGATCACTTTAAGCTTGTTAATGACATCAATCTCTAATGTGGCAGAAAGTAGTGAAGGAAAAAAATGCACTTGCTGAGAGATTGAAGAGTGCCGAAGCTGCTCGAAAAAGATTTGATGAACAATTGAAACGGTATGCAAATGAGAATATGACGAGGGAAGAAATCCGGCAGTCACTAGAAGATGAAGTTCGCAGGCTTACACAAACAGTTGGACAGACTGAAGGAGAAAAGAGGGAGAAGGAGGAGCAGATTGCTCGATGTGAAGCATATATTGATGGGATGGAAGCAAAATTGCAGGCCTGCCAGGTTTTTTCCTACTTAGACATGATAGTAATCTCTCTGTTAGATTTCTATCTGCTCAATTAAATTTCTGTTGCCTGCCAAATTTAAGGAACAAAAATGTTATAGCATCAGAATTCATATATTATGAATGGGACATGTTGGTCAGCATCATCCTTGGCAAAAATCTATTCAACAGTGAAGATTTATTGTACAAGTACTTTAGCTAGTATAGGGGGTCATTATATGAGATAGTTTGAATTTGTTTGAGGAAGTTGTTAAGACAACAAAAAAATCGGGAGAAGGAAATGAGCTAAGGTAGACAAACATTGAGGATTAGATTGTGCGAGAGAGGTAGTACCCTTGAAATTTTTCCAGAAGGCTAAGCTTCCACCTGACACCATCAATGATCGTTTATTAAATAAAAGAAAAAAGAAAGAAGAAAAAAAAGAGAGGTAGTACCCTTAAAATCTATCAACCTCTTTTGCTTGCTACAGTCATCCAGCACATGCCACATCTCTTACTCTTTTTTTTTTTTTTTTTTTTTCTTAAAACGAAAACAAGACTATTCATTGATATAATGAAAGAGTCTCTTACTTTCCCACTCCAAATCCCTGTTCTTATCAATGGCAGCTGAGCATTTTCTTGGGGTGGATCCAAAATCTATAGAACACTGGGAGAGTCTTCGTGGTCTGCTGATGGAAATGAAGAGTGTTTTGACCTCTACGAACTTGAGGAAAAGTAGAGGTTACAAAATGGTTCAGAACAGCTTTGGAAATGGTTCTTATCTGGAAGAGAAGTGAGAGCTGGAGGTGGAGCAACCGAGGTTTCACTTGGTTTGGATGCGGTGGAAATAATATCTGGTCAGGTTTTGAACGCTATGAGCTTGGTTGCAATTATGAATTCGGATGGGCTGAAAGAAACAGGGGAGATGAGCTGGAGGATGGGAGTGTAGCCGAATCAGGAATGAGATAATTGCTCCGAACGTTTTTTTTATAAGAAACAATTTCATGGATGGGGTATGAAATTACAAGAGGGGTATAACCACAAAAGAGAATTATAAAGAGCTCTGCAATTATAGAGGAAGGATGAAAAATTGGAGAGCTTTTACACCAAAGCTAGGCTATACTATTTTGACTGTTTTGAGTATGGTTTGCAAGAAATGTAGTCTGGGGCGTGGAAATTACTCCAGCGATTAAAAAGGCACTCAGACCTAAATAAGACACCTGAACTGAACTCGTGGATTTGGGGAGGTAACTTGAACATTTTTTCCATCATAATTTTTTTTTCTCAACCTAGAGAGAGGGGGAGTTTGTTAAGAGGGTTGAAACGGAGACCCACCTTTTCATTTAGATGGTGAAAAGTTACAAGATTTTCAGAAGTAAACCCACACTTAAAACTGACTCACAAGCAACCAAAATGAAGTCACCACCCTCCTAATGAAATGCAATGACCGAAAAAAATGAAAACTACTGAAATCTTTTCCAATAGGAATCCTACGTGAGCAATGAAGTTTTGAACTTTCAAACACAGCTCCCCATTCTTTAGAAGCTCCTTTGAAAATTAAACTATTTCACAGGGTTTCCTTAAAACCACTTCCCCACAATTTCTTAGCTCTTCAAATAAAGAGATCCACAACAAAATCTTTGGTCTTCTGTTACTGAAAGATGAACATCCCACTACAGACTGAATATCTTCAAGGCTGAATTGTGAAGGGATTGTTAAAGAAATCTGTATAAAAAGGGATGGGTTAGGCAAATATCAGGATTTAGATTGTGGTGAGAGAACTCTTTTTGAAGGCTGTTGACCTTTATATTCTTCTCTGCAGCAGTTGTTCTATACATTTTTTTCCATATATATATATATTTAGTTTCCACCCCTAATTCTAGTTATTATCATAGATTTTGTTGGATATGCAGAACAATAGGAAAATTCTATTCAATGTTGAAGATGCTTATTAAACACGTGATTTATTTTTGTTTGTGTTGTTCTCAAGAGTTCTACAGAAGTTAATCTATCAACACGACGTGCCACTGTCTCTTTTTTTCTTGGAACTGAACAACTCTAGACCCATGTTGGATTAATGCAACTTTTTCTTCTCTTGCAGCAATATATCCATTCACTTGAAGCATCACTACAAGAGGAAATGTCAAGGCATGCCCCTCTGTATGGCGCTGGTTTGGAAGCTCTGTCAATGAAGGAGCTAGAGACATTATCCCGAATTCACGAAGAAGGATTAAGGCAAATTCATACTCTTCAGCAGCGCAAAGGGAGTCCGGCTGGCAGTCCTCTTGTGAGCCCCCATTCCCTCTCTCACAGTCATGGGTTGTACACTTCTGCACCGCCCCCGATGGCAGTCGGGATGCCTCCTTCACTCATTCCCAATGGCTCAGGGATCCACAGCAATGGGCATGTGAATGGTGGTGCAGTTGGACCATGGTTCAACCATGCTTGATTGAACACTTGGTCACAGCCACAATGGTAACATAGCCATTTTTTCCTCCCTAATAGAGCTAAGATGATAACATCACGAGAGAAGGATGTTACTTTTTTTTTTGAGTCGGCATTTTAACTGGTTTAGCGGTTCGGGGAGCGGAATGCGAAATTGAATGAAATAGAAAATGGTTTATGAACATAGGGTTCTCATAGTTGAGTTTGTGAGGATTCTTGTTGATTCCGTTCTTAGTATCTAAGCAGTTACAAATGCCATTCATATGCATTTCTCTTTTCAAGTCATAAAAGTTCATTATAGGTAAATAGGCCATCCCGGAAAAGCCCTTTGTCATTTCTTTTTACCATCTTGTTCTCTGATTCAATTTCGTTCATGGCTTTACTGACTGAGGTAACCGACATCGACTAAATACGCATCTTAATTGGCTGAATTAAGAGAAGTTTGTCTTGGTTAATAACCAAGCATATTGTTCACACGTTGCCTTGGTATGAATTTTGGATGAAAATGAACATCTGGCGTGCTAGATCGTTTATCATGTCATTGCACGAATAACTTTAAGTAGAAGAAGTCAAGTAGTCAGATTAGTCCGAGTTGAGTAGGAAAAAACAATGAACTAAGCAGAAGCATATTGAGGGACAGAAAAGAAAAGGGTAGATTTTCTTTACCCTTGTTGAAACTCCTTTGAAAAAATGGTTCCATCCTAACTTCCAAGTAAAGGTTCCTCATTATTTGAATCTCTTTTCATGTATCTAAGCTTTCTAGTAACAGTTTCTTCTTCCAAATAATTTGATGGGTGTTACATTGCTCAAAGTGACCTGAAATTATCAATTGGTTTTTGGAATGTTCTTATTGTTGTATCAGTTCACTCAATCAAAGTTATGCCAAAAATAAACGTTTTTGATAAGGATATGTTACATGGCATGTTCATATAAGATGCTATATAAGAAATAAACTAATGCACAATCCGCAATGAAATCGCTCATCTTGCCTCTCAATGTTTTAACTTTTATTTTTATTATTCTGTTGTACGTCTAAACATGGAACATTTAGACTCTTGAATATATTTGTAAAGCAATTGTTGAAATGGAATGAGTTGGTAATAAAATCTAGCTCTCTACGTTGAAGTTGAAATTTGTTTAATCTTAGTCTTTATACTTTTAAATATCCAATTTCAGTTCTTTTACTTTTAATAAATCTTAACTTTAGTCCCTCGAAGGTGTTTGGACCCCAACTCGAAGTTGGTGTATTCCATGTTGGGGGCTTTAAATATAATAGTTGTGTTTACAATTTTCTATAACCTACAATTATCTATAATATTACTATTTCAAATCTATCTTTATTACATTGTTTACCATTTTCTATTCATCCTCTCTTTCCTCTTTGTTATAATGTTTACTACTCCTTACCTAGATTAAAATAGTTTTTATTTATTTTTTAGAGAAGAAATATTTCGTTGATAAAATGAAATAAAGGGAATACCCCAAATCACCAAAAGGTGTTATAGAAGAGATTTTCAATTGGAAACTAAAAACGAAAGGCTAAAGAGCTTAAAAGGGTGCTTATTTTTGCATCAATACAAGGCAGTAGATAACACCGTGTCCATAAAGGGAGCTTAAAATAATTTGTACCTCGAACACAAGCGATTATAACCACCGACTATAATAACTAACTCAACATCCCAAACGCCCCCTCAAAGTTAATTTTTACTTAAATTGGTAATACAATAATGATAACTTTCATGCAAGGAACATGTTTTCAAAATTTACATTAAAAATGCTAATGTTTATAAGAAAAATCAACAATAACTAACAGTGAAGACTAAATTTAAGTTTGATTGAAAATACATTAACTAAAATTGGACAATTGAAAGTACAAATACTAAAATTAAATATAGAGATCAAAATGATATTTTTACCTAAAACTAACAAGAATATGATATTCGAGAAAAAGTTTGTTTAATTTATCGATTCTTCAAAATAATCTATATATAATATAAAATAAAATATTCAAGAATCAAGATGATTATCGTTACGCATTAATGAGAAATGAAACAATCCAATCTATAAAGTTAACCAAATTTAAGAAAATGATCATGATATATACTAAACAACTCTCATTATTCGAAATCTTTGAATAAAATAAGATCACTCTCTTAGCAATTATCAAACCTTCGTAAAATCGAACAAATGTAAAGTAATTCAGACTTCAAAGAAAGAATACATACTAATTACCACTAAGTCATGGTCAGTGTCGACAATTTTGCACATGTAAAATGTGGTTTTTTTTTCTCCCTTTTTTGAAATAATGATAATAATTAAAAAAAAAACGATATGGACAAGGATAACCATCGTTTGACTGACAAGTGACAACATACCATAAAATGCTCATTGCCAAAATAAGAAGAGAGGAGGGAGAGACTTAAGGAAAGCCAAGAAATCAAAAGGTGGAGAGAAGGTAAAAAAAAAAAAAAAAAAAAAAAAAAAAAATACGGAAAACGTGTCCTCTCAAGCACACACACAAACACACTTTTTCTCTAAAGAGTTGAGACAAACCACTTCCACATATTGTTTTCCAGTTCCAACAAAAAATTAAAATAACTTATTTTTCAAAATTTATATAAAGACTTTGACATTTTGTGTCTGATTAATTAGGTTAAAGCAAGGATCTTAGATTCTTTGAATTAAATTAAATTAAAGAGGCACAAATTGTGATTATGGATATCAGCTGGCCATGGCCTACTCCCACATCTTCCCCTACTTTACCTCTGTATGACTTTTCCCTAGCTTTGGCCTTTTTCTTTTCTTTTTCTTCCCATTTTCTTCCTCTCTAATTTCTTCTTCTTTATCTATTTTTGCATGCAAAGCAAATTCATCCCTCAAATCATGCATATCCCCTAAATATAGGTTTCTTTAGGTCATTTCCATGGTTGGCACTTACATTTCCCATTCTTCTCATCTTCCATCTCTCTGTCTCTCTTTTTTCTCTTCGATCTGTGAGACATTTTTTTTCTTTAAAATTTTATTTTGCAGCATGAAGAATGTTTGTTGGCCCTATTTTGATCCTGATTTTGATACTCTCCCTGAGAGGATAAATGGCCCAACGTAAGTATTTAACTTACCTACTATTTCCTTCCAAATTAAAACCTTTAATTATCTTCATCCAAATTCCGACGTAATCAACCCTTAATATTGCCTATTTCTTCTTCTTCTTCTTCTTGCAGTTGCAGGGTCTGCATAGACAATGAAAGCATGGAGGATTGCACCATTGTCAAGGTAGCAATAATGGGTTTATATAAGCTATTCTTTTTTTGATTGTTCATTGGCTGCTAATTGATCAGATGGGCTCCATTTTTGGTGCAGGTGGATAGCTTGAACAAACAAGGTCTCCTCCTTGAGGTGGTTCAGATTTTAACGGATTTGAACCTTTCAATCTCAAAAAGCTACATTTCTTGTGATGCAGGCTGGTTCATGGATGGTACCATCTCATTTTTTCCCTCTCTTTTTCTCCAAATATGAATGAATGTTTTGCCATTTCTTCTAATGAGACCCTTCCTGAGATGGAACTGAATTTGGGGTAAAAAAAAAAAAAAAAATTCTGCAGTTTTTCATGTAAAAGATGAGTACAGCCACAAACTTACCGACCAGAAAGTCATCAACTCGATCCAACAGGCCCGTAAAAATCCACTCTCCTTTCTCTATCTTTCCTTTTTTTTTTTTAATTTTTTTTTTTATTACCATGTACTTGATTTAGTTGTTTTCCATGCACGTGCAGGCCATTGGAACAACCAAAGGACCTGATAACTCTGCCAAAACCATAAGCTATGCTAACAAACTTCTGAAATCTGATAACTCTGGCGAGCATACGGCCATTGAAATGACCGGCACCGACCGGCCCGGTCTCTTCTCCGAGATATCTGCTGCATTGGCTGACCTACATTGCAATGTTGTGGAAGCTCATGCTTGGAGCCACAATGCTCGTTTGGCCTGCATTGCTTATATTTCGGACCAATCTACAGACAGTCCTATTGAGGATCCCCACCGGCTTGCCACCATTGAGGAGCATCTCTCCACCGTCCTCAGGGCAGCGACTGCCCCTCCGATCACCAGTTGGACGCATACCCTGCAACAAGAAGTGAAGATATCAGCCACCATAACAACCAATGTGGAGCGGCGGCTACACCAACTCTTGCTCTCGGTTAAGGATTATGATTGGACGTCTGAATCCATTTCAAAGAGACCCAAAAGCAATGAAGAGTGGAGGAAGACAACGGTGGGGATTGAAAGCTGTGATCAGAAAGGATACTCTATTGTCAGCATTGAGTGCAAGGATCGGCCGAGGCTTATGTTTGACACAGTTTGTACTCTTACTGATATGCAATATGTAATCTTCCATGCTTCCATTAGCTCCAAGGGAGGTTATGCTTTTCAGGTATCAACAACTACAACCATTTTAATCTAACATTACAATTGAAAATGTGAGTATAAAGTATTCTTCTAAATTTCTAATCTATCGCTTTGGAAATGGTATGAACTTGTGCTGCAGGAGTATTTTATCAGACATGTGAATGGGTACGCCTTGAATTCAGAGAATGACAAGCACAGGGTGGTAAAATGCTTAGAGGCAGCCATTGAACGTCGTGTTTGTGAGGTAAATCTCCCCTAAACAAAAAGTTATGTTGAATTACTAGTTTGGTCCTTGAGTTTTGAAATCAATCCCTATAATACAGTCAGAGGAGCTGCAGATAAATATAAAGTTTACAAAGTTTAGGAACCAAGTTGTGATTTAACAAAAAGTAAAGAAAGAAAAAGAAAAAAAATCACTTACAGAGACGGAACTTTAATCTCTACACCACCATCAGTAGGAAGCTGCAAGTGTATTGATGTTGATGTCTTTTCTAATACAATATTTGGTCAGGGAGTGAGGCTGGAGTTATGTGCAAACAACAGGGTGGGATTGCTATCAGATATAACAAGGGTTCTGCGGGAAAATGGGCTGAATGTGGTGAGAGCAGACATAGCAACACAGGGAGAGAAGGCCATTAATGCATTTTATGTCAAAGACATTTCAGGTAAAGAAGTAGACATGGAGATGGTGGAGTCAGTGAAGAAGGAAATTGGCCCTGTTGTCCTTCGAGTCAAGAATGAGACGAGCCCTCCATCAACGCCTCAAATTACTAGGTCCCGTTTCTCCTTTAGCGACATGCTCAAGTCTCAGCTCGAGCGCCTCTCTCACAACTTCATTGCCATCAGGCATTGATGTCTTTCTCCTGGCAACAAGTCAAAGGGATTGCAGCAGAAAACAGAAGAACAAGAAAAAGATGGGTCGGTTAGATGTTTATATGTGTATGATATTGATTTGACATAGAATTGGCTGTAAATAGTATGGGGTTTGGCAAAATGTGAAGATTGTGTGGCAGGTGTTAGATGCAAATGTGCTGTGGACTAGAGATTTGGATGCACATTCATAATAATGATGCAAAGAAATGATTCTTTTGTTTAGCATTGTGATTTGTTGAACGGAATGGACGGCTTCCATGAGCCTAAACCTTTGAATTTAGAAGAGAAGATTACTGTTCATACATTCGAGAAGATCTTTTATTGATGGGTTTGCTTTGATTCTGTTTCAGTCATCATCAACTAATCTGATGTTGAAACGGCATGAATGGAATCGACAAAGATCTAATCATTTTAGTATCCAAAAATAAGCTTATGTATTACTACTAAGGGGTAGTTTAGGGGGTTGGAATATGATTAAGATTACTGAAAATCAGAGGAGTGTTGAAATGGCAGAACGGAAATGAGATGTAGAATGTGAAAATGGTGGGAAAGAGGATTTGGTTAAAAACTGTCAAATAGAATGAGTTTAATAGTACAAATTGGGCCCAAAACGCTCAATCCAAACATGAGTTTTGGATTATATTACAATCCAAACCCATTCCAATACGGTCTCCCAAATAGTACCTAAGATTCCTTTATCTTGTATGTAATCGACCTTTTTCTTAGAAAAAAAAAAAGAACACAAGGTAACTTCTAGAAATTAGGAAAAAAAAAAAAATCTTACTCACTTTTTAGAGTGCAAATAGAAAATTGTTATCTTTCATATATCTCAAATAGTATACAAGCCTCCTTCAATAAGGTAATTACACATATATCCCGTTATATCACAAAATAAGTTCATTCATGATATTATTCAAATCATAAAACATCTTGAAACATGTATAGTTTATCCACTCTCATCATTATGGAGTGAAGAATCTCCAAGAAGATGACCAATTGTGGAGAAATTAATTCAGCAACAAAAACTCCAGTGCAACAAGAGCTGCAGAGACTGATCTAATAGCAAAATAGTGTAGTAACTGTTTGACAGACATTAAAATAGGCAATAGTTGAGTCAGAACTTAGCTTTCTAGGCCTCAAGAACACCAAGCTTCCCCAATGCAGTTCCTATGTCAGCAATCTTGCACCCTTCTGCTTGGACAACATTTGGGCTGCTGAATGGCACAACATGTTCCATAGGAAAGCTTCTGTTGGCATGAAGCTTGCTAGCATTGCAACCGATCCCCTTCAATATCACCGTTTTGTGAACTCCTCCAATCAATCTTTCATAATCTGTGTCCCCACATTCTCCCACGAACACCACCACCTTCGTCAAATCCATTCCCCATCGAAGGTAGAGATACCTGGAAAGGTTGTAAAAGTTGTCCATGATCCCAAAGATCAAATAATTTTTCTTTTCTCATGAATGTGGAATGGTTAACAAGATACTTATTATGAAGCTCCAGATAATCAAAATTGTTACATTTCAGCTAAATTAAGCATTATGTATCTATTGAAATTTTTACGATGTGATAAAACCCGAATAGATTGAAAGATAAACGATAATGAAATTATAAGATAAATCAAGTGTTCGAGGTACTTAGACCCTCTCGATCTTGAGACCACTCAAGCCCTAATTCACTCACCAAAATATTGTCTATCTTCCTTCTTCCCTACTCACTCTATTTATAACCAACAAACTTAACAAAATCCAACTAATTACTAATATACCCTTAATATCCCTCTGGTGCCATTCCTATCACGATGGCAGATATACTAAGGCACTGACTGCATGGTGCTTCATTTACTTGATGGTTCACAAACATATCATCAATATACAGAAACCAGAGAGATAATGGCAGAAATCACAAGGCAAGAAAGTTAAACCCTCAGAGCCTGGGACCTTGAAGCCAACAAAGGGATGACATTCAGCTTCTTTCCATTGTGACAATATAGAGCATGACAGACAATAACATCTAAGAGCCTGGATTCTCATCGATTTCCGTAGCTCTTTAACTGGAAGAAGCTGAAATTAAATTATTCATCATCAAAATAAATGTAAGCACTCTCCTCTTTCCAACAACAATTGTAAGGCGTATAAGAAATGTGCTGCATGTATCATACATATCAAAGTGAGCCAAGCCAGAATTGACAACCACGTGACCGGTTTTACCCAACACAGGACGACTCGCCAATTAATATAATTAGTTCTTAACTGTTGGGGATAGCAAGCATTAATTTTATGTTAATATTTGAGCGACCACCGGTAATAAATGGAAGGGGTGGGGAAGGATATCGTCATTCTGATAGGTGGTTTTGGGTTGGGAGAGCTAGGGAGTCCCTCAAACCAATCCCCTTGGCCCTATGGTTGGTTCTGTCTTCAGTACAGTATTAATGGCAGGGTTCAATGACAACGCTAAATAAAGATAATACAAGAAAAAGGTATGACAGTGCGGTTCAAATTACAAGTGTATGCAAATCCAAGAATCAAGGAGATGCGTTTCCTTTCAACAAAAGTTTTCACGCGAAAGATATATATTACACTCTATTTAGAAGGAAAGGAGAAGGATGGAAACAAATGTTAACATACCATTGTCGGGTCTCTCACTTCGAATGCAAAACAATGTGAAGTTGATCCTGACTCATCTTCCAAAACAATTCGGCCTTCCCCTTGCTTTTCATTGATGGAAGCAGCCCAATGAACCAACGTTTTTCTCAGAACTTCTCCACCCCAGCGGTAATCAATATGTGAATGATAATCCACTTCTATCACAAAGGGAAGCCCTGAAGGGTTGTCATTGGAATTTGAATACGGATAATAGAGCTCACTTCCGCTGCTACAGATGAAAGCATCAAAGTTTGAAGGGCTGAAACCTCCCATGTTCATTTGAGAGTATACCTCATTTATGCTCAACGATGTTGACAATGTGAAACTGATATACCCTGCATTACTGTCCTTCCCTACTGCTTCTACAATCGACTCCATGACTTCAAGTGAATCAGAGAATGAATCAGAATCCACAGACACCACAAAGATAGTTTTTTTTCTTCTTACAGCCGGAAATTTACTAATTGCAGGATTCTGGTCCACTTTATCAGTTGAGCCAACCATTTGAATGCCATCTAAAAGAGCCTTTGACAACGTCAGAATAACATTATCTGACTTTCTTTTTTGCATCAACGGAATTCTCCTCAGAATCAAGAACATTTTCCAAGGTCGTCCTCCCTTCATTCTTCTCACCATCGAATGAAAACTTTAAGTTAAGAGATATATCCTGTATATCTCGCAAACAATCACCAGGTGAGTCTGGCCTCAAGTTTTCAAATCTATCAGCATCTCCTTGCCATTGTGGCTGCCTTGGTTTGCAGCTGACTATTCGAGATAGATATGTTTTGCAATGCTCTGGCCAGGAGAAAAGATGAATATTTTTTAGACCATTCTGTTTGAACCTTGCCCAGAGTTGCTTATCCGAATCAAGCTTTAAAAGAGCGTCAGAAATGGACTTCTGATCATGAGGGTCAACCAGCAGACCATTATCATGCACCTGTTGGAAGTTTATTAACAATATTAAATAGCCAGTACGGAAGCTCAACTTGCAGCAAATTCAGAGAGAGAGAGAGTTCCTCATTTAACTTTAAAAAAAAAGGGCACAAAAGAAATGACTCCAACATTAATTTTTTTTATATGATTTTCATACCATATTCTTGAAGCAAGAGGTTGAAAATTAACATTCGAAATAAAGATGATGACTAACAGTATACCTTTGTTTTTGCTGCTAGTCGATAGATGTTGGGAACATCATACTGACTGTGATGTTTAGGGTATGCCACTTGACCGTACAAGTCATTCTTGTCAATCAGCTTAATAATCGATAAACGAACTGATGCATTTGTGCCAGACATTTCATCAATATCATCACGGTTTCCCATTATTAGAAAAGGAAAATAAACTACAAGCTTAGGACTTCTATCTAATCTAATCTAACAAAACATGCAAAACTTCAAATGCAAATGGAAACTCATTAAATTGTATGCAATTATCAGATTCAAAAGTTTGAGAATACCAGGTTTGTGAACTCCCTCAGTGGACGGCATTCTCCAAATGCTTTGACTAAAGTAGTGATATTCTTCTTTGGGTCTGGCCCTTGCAAGTGCAAGTATCATTGGCTTCCGTGGATTGGAAAAGAAGCATAATCTTGCATTCAAGTCCCCAAGATTACCATTGTCAATAATTCTTCACACTTATTTGACTAGCAAAGCATCACACAAAGAATTGATGAAAGACGAAGTATAACCTCAGCCCCCATCGGTGGGTCTGAAGAAGCATGACCGTCACCATTTTTCTCAACTTCCCCATCAATGTCAGCATCTGGTAGAATAACATGATGAAACTCCATTCCAGGAGGAATTACCTGATCGTTATGGTGACAATTAGTACATAAGAATAGCACATTAGTATCAAGATATAATAAAACAAGGGAAATATAAAAATCATTCCTTCAGAAGCAGAAAGGTTCAGATGTTGATTAAGAATCTCAAGATAAACTTTTTATTACTCACAACCATGCGAGGCATAAACATGCCATAACAGCTGACTCCTCTTTTTAATCTTGCTCGCAGCTTTCGCTCTATTACTGGATCAAAACCATCAAAAGGCGCCATTTCTCTTCAATATCCTGCCTGGTGCTAGTTATAATGATTTCGGAAGCATCAAGACACAGCTCCTCTGCCTCTATCATCCCGCATTATTTTGTAAGTTTCGTATATTTCTTCCCTCATTTGACGTCCTTGTTTTAGAAGTTGTTCGAGCTTATCTCGCCCAAGTGAGTGACCAGTAAATAGCAATGGAACTTTTAAAGTTCCAGATAGAAGAGCTGCGGAGTCACCTGCATCTGCATAATGTCCATGTATAGCAACAGGCCAAACTGGTTGCCCACATCCAATTTGCTCACCAAGAACTTTGGACATCTGGATTATATGGCTAAGAGCACCATCAACAAATTCTGGAATATGAGGCCAAAGAAGTTCTTTTGGAATATACTTGTCCTTTGGCCCAAATGAGGCTCGGATAATATAAGCTCCACTACTCTCCCCATGCTCATCTTTGGAATCATCACAGTTCCTCGAATTAAGCATCTCTGTAGCCTCACCATAACTCCAATCCACATCAGGAGATATCGTACATATCGTACTCAATCATATTGTAAAATTTCAATCGACGAACACTGAAGTATAGAATATACGAAGAAGAAACGTAGAAAGCAGACCTGCTTCTTCTTTCGCGCCAAATTCCAAATCCTCCAGCACATGTTCTCCAGCCTCGTGTTCCTCTCCTGCGGACTCTTCGTAGCCGCAGCCTAAATCGACGAGAAGAAGAATTTACATTGAAAAACCTCCTCATACTCCCATAAACAACCAAAAAGAGAACAGTAATCAAACCGTCGTACTCAAATCCAAGATCGATAGTCGATAGAGATCGGTCTCATCAAAGCCAGTGATGACCTCCTCAACGAAGTAACGAGTAGGACTGAAGTGTCCTCTCTCCCTCAGCAGAAGCGACGCTTTGGCATCGTCAAGTCGAGGCCCAACGTCAAGTATCGCCTCCAAGTAACTGTTCACCCAATCATTTCCCGCCATTACCGCCACGCTCTAGAGTTCTCCAACACACTGAAGAACAATGATCCACCAACGAAAAGCTATATAGTAGAGGAATTCGCAGTGGACTACACTGGTGCATTGCAGTGCATAAAACAAAAGAGAAACAGAGATTCCGCGGCGGTTACGATGAATATGATTCCGATTCTGATTCCGGCCGTAACCACCACCGGAGCATATGTAAGTTGATTTGATTTGTTGAAAGAAATTGACGATTCTGATTTGACAGAGAATTTCGCAATAGTGGCGAGGCGTATGGACTATGGAGAGCCGTCTGGAAGAAAGTTCGGTTATTAAGTTTCATATTCTTTTTCTTCTTCCTCCTTACAATATCCAATCGGTTAAATTTTACTTCGTCTCTATTTTTCGTCTTTCAACGGTTGTTTGAATTTTAATGTCGTTATCCATAGGCTTGTTTACAGACCATCTTTTATTAGGTCTTTGGATTCATTGATGAAAAATACTCAGGAGCCTACTTATCTTTAGGCGCAATTAAAATTTAGGGTTGAACAGAAAAAATTTATTAAACTATTTACTAATATAAATTTTTTTTACACTAGACTTCTATTACAGTTATTGCTATAGACCATAAAATTTTTATATATTTATAAATAGTTTGACTCATTTTTCTATATTTAAAAATAATTTTTAATCATTCTGGTTCTAATTTTATTTAATTTTAGTTACCGTTATCAAATTTTAGTCATTATACTTTTAGTAAAGGAAAATTTTCACATATAGAAAAAATGTCAAACTATTTACAGAAAATAGCAAAAAAAAAAATAAAATACTGATAGACATTGATAAACTTCTATCAGCATCTATCAGTGATAGATTTCTATCATTTCTATCGCCGATAGATTTTGATAGACTTCTATCAACGTCTATCACAACTATCTAAAAATTTTGCTATTTTATGTAAATAGTTTTCTTATTTTTCTATTTTTAAAAACTCCCCTTTAATAAATCTTACATTTAGTCCAAATGCTAGTTTATTGTTGATTTTTTAATAACTTTTTGTTATCTATATCATTTTTACTATACATTTTGAAAATATATTTATATATTTTATTTTCTTGTATAAATATTAATAATATTATTATTTAATCAATTTGGTAAAAATTAACTTCGAGAAACTAAATTTAAGATTTATTGAAAGTAAGGAATTTTTTTTAAAAATAATGTTAATCTAATAATATATGACAAAAATAGGGTAGAAGGCAAAATAATCCCAAAATTGGGGTTGTAAAATCGTGTACTCGGTCCACGAGTTCCCTACCACCTCTGCAGTCAACGCTGCCACGCCACGCCTACACGTCTGCCACGCTGCCACGCCATGCAGCAAGGAAATCGTGGATCGGGTCCACGATTTCCATACTCGTGGACCGGGTCCACGAGTTCCACCCCTATAACCCACCAGCCTCCTCCTTTATTCTTCACTCCTTCTCTTCTTCACTCCTTCTCTTCTTCTTCCACCGCCCAAAATCCTCCCGCCGCTGTCGTCGTCCGCCGCCTACCACCGTACTGCCGCCGCCGTCTCCGCCGCCGCTGGTATTTTTTTTTTTTTGTACATAAAAGTTGTTATGAAGTTATGAAGTTTGTTTTGGTTAATATTCACTAAATCTAGAGTGTGAATATTTATTTGTTGTTGATTAATATTGAATATTTATTTGTTTTGTATAAGATTTAGTATTTTTTGACCATTAGTTTTGATTTTATAATTTTGTTTTTTGATTGCATGAGTTTGGGAATTTTTTTTAAAAATAATGTTATTTTAATAATATATGATGAGAAAATAGAGTAGATGAGAAAATAATATCAAGATTGAGGTTGTAAAATCGTGGACCCAAGTTGAGTTGTTTTTTTTTTAAGTTTATTGGGTTGATGTTGGCATAAAAAGTTGAGTTGTTTTTTATTAACTTAGTAAATTAGACTAATATATATAAATTGTAACAGTTGTGAACATCTGATTAGATATGTCGTTGCGTCCTGAAGATTTAGTTGTTCTCGAACCTGGTAATGATGGGGATAGCGATATTGATCTAGAAATTGATGAATTGTTTGGAGAACAAGAAAGTGTTGAACATGACAATGAATTGGTACCGTCCGAGATGTTCACTCAAATTGATTGGGATGTTACTAATTCAATATGTGAACAAGGATCGACACTTGAAGAAAGGAATAGAGATGTAGATAGTGCTAGTTTAGTACAAAAAGGAATGTTATTTGACACGAAAGAAGATCTCCAACTTGTTGTAAAAAAGTATTGCGTCACAAATCATTATCAGATTTCCGTAATAGAATCGAATCAGGATATTTGATATGTGAGATGCAAACAATGGAAGGAGGGTTGCGATTGGAGATTACGTGCTTGTCGGCGTAAAACACATGGGATGTTCGAAATTACTAAACTTGAAGGGGAGCATTCATGTTTGTACTCAGAATTGACACAGAATCATTCACAACTTGATTCAAATTTTATGAGTGTTGAAATTCAAAATTTTGTGAAGGCCGATCCTGGTGTACTCGTTGCATTGCTTCAAGAAGCAATTAAAAAACAATATGGGTATAATGTGAATTATAGACGTGTGTGGCAAGCAAAGAGAAAAGCGTTGATTGCTGTGTTTGGTGACTGGGAGAAATCATACTCGGAACTTCCATATTGGTTGAGTGCTGTTGTACATTACAATCCTGGAACACGAGTTGATTGACATTTTCTTCCATCCGATGTGTCTGGTACAACTATATTCGATCGAGTTTTCTGGTCATTTGGTCCTGCAGTAGAAGGGTTCAAATATTGTAGGCCATTAATTCAGATTGATGGAACTCATCTATACGGAAAGTATAAAGGGAAATTATTGACTGCCTTATCGGTTGATGCAAATGGGCATATATTTCCCCTTGCTTTTGCTATTGTTGAATGGGAAAACTCTTCCAGTTGGTCATGGTTTCTATGGGCATTGCGCGAATATGTTACCAAACGAGATGGTATTTGCTTAATTTCTGATAGACACAAAGGCATTCTTGCTGCAATTAACAATGAGGAGATTGGCTGGAGTGAACCTAGAGCATACCATCGATATTGTCTTCGTCATGTTGCTAGTAATTTTAATATGAAATACAAATCGAGGCAATTGAAAGATTTGGTTTTTAAGGCAGGAAATCAACACCAAAAGCGCAAGTTCATTAGGTGCATGAAACAGTTGAAGCAATTGAACCCCGAGTGTCTTGAATATTTTTCTGAGATTGACTTGGAAAAATGGACACAATCACACGACAATGGATATCGTTATGGGTGGATGACAAGCAATGCCGCTGAATGTATGAACGGAGTTTTCAAAGGAGTTAGAATGTTACCGATCACTTCTTTGGTTAGACTAACATTCTATCGTACAATACTGTATTTCGAACATCGCAGGCAAGAGATAAGCGAAGCACTTGATCGTGGAGACGTATATACAGAATATGCTATGAAAAAGCTCAAGCGGTGGGAACAACGAGCATCTGCACATACAGTGGTTGCGATTGATAGGGAAACCCAAACCTTTGAAGTACAAACTGGCATGAGTATGGTTTCTCCCTACAAAGGGCAGCATGTACAGGTGGTGAGCTTGACGGAAGGCACATGTTCCTGTAACAAGTGGCAGTCATTTAAAATTCCATGCTCGCATGTAATTTCTATTTGCAATTACATGCGTCTGACGTACGTACCGTTTATTGATGATTGCTACAAATTGTCGCATTTCAAGCAATGTTATGAAGGTCGCTTCCATCCTATACAACACCCAGATTACTGGCCAGAATTATCATTTACAGATGTTCGTCCAAATGCGAACTTACTAAGAGAGCATGGTCGACCAAAAAGTGCGAGAATTCATAATGAAATGGATTGGCGAGAGGCTAGCCAAAGAATTAGATGTAAAATATGTAAAGGAGAGGGGCATAACAAGCGTACTTGTCCACATCGTACATCAGGTGCTTCGTCTTCGGGTCATTGATGGATTCGTCTTTGTTATGTAATGAACCTTTGTAATTGGCTTTGTTATGTAGTGAATTTATTTGTTTTAGTAATCGGAGTTGTTTTTTCTACTTGTAATGGAATTTATTTATATAATAAAATTTGTTTTTTCTACTTGAAATTCTGTTTCAGTGATTTCGCATCATGGATCCGGGTCCTTCTAATCCCATACAACTATATCAACAAAATTCTCATCGTTCACAATCAGTATGGGATAGTGCTTCTACTACAATTTTGAGTTGCCGAAGGAGGGAGGCAGTAGTTCAACGAACTATCCCATTCGATCCACGTATCATGCCATATGTACAACAGGCGGGTTTTATTGGGGTTGCACAAATTGGATTCATCCAACTAGATTGGCACCTAATTACTTCTTTAGTAGAGCGTTGGCGACCAGAAACCCACACATTCCATATGCCTTGTGGCGAATGCACTATTACGTTACAGGATATTGTAGTTCAGTTTGGACTACCAGTAGACGGAGAACCTGTGACAGGATCCTTACAATATGATTGGAAACAAACTTGTGAGGATTTTTTGGGGGTTCGACCTATGGATTTGAAAGGCTTGAGGTTGAGTATCCCATGGTTAGCCTCCCAGTTTACAGAGTTGTTCCCCAATACTGACGACATCAACATACAAAGATATGCCCGAGCATATATTTTGCAACTGATTGGAGGATTTTTATTCGCTGACAAGTCAAACACTCTTGTCCACCTAATGTTTCTTCCACTACTGGCAAATTTCGAGCAAGCTGGTAGATACTCGTGGGGTGGCGCCTGCCTTGCATGGCTCTACAGAGAACTATGTCGAGCCAGTAATGCACAAGCTTTGGAAATAGCAGGGCCACTGATACTGCTACAAGTATGGGCGTATGATCGCTTTAATAACATAGCACCACAAATCCAATTGGAGGCCCCAGACGCAGGTCCACTAAGTGCCAGGTATTAATTTATTTATATATTCTTTTAATTATTATTTTATGGTACAACTATTTAATTATATACTTTTTTAAAATTTTATATAGAGTGGTATTTTAGTTCCATCAGAACAGTCAGCGAACATGCTCCTGGTATATCGACAGATATTTGACCGATTAATGCACAGTCAGGTAATAAATGAATATACAAATGAATATTGCAGTTTTTTTTTTTTGTGTTTACTTATTTTTTATTTTTTTTTTAGATTAATTGGACGCCATACACACAAACAATTATGACATCCCTACCTGATTATTGTCATGATGGTCATGACATATGGTTGACCGTTAGCCCCCTCATATGTTTCCATATCATAGAGTGACATCAACCAGATCGTGTTCTACGACAGTTCAGTATGCGACAATTAGTCCCATCATTGTGTCAGACACTCCCAGCACTACACCAGATTGATCTGAGAGGTAAGCACGATCAAGACTGGCGCCGAATTCACGCAGAATATATAACATTCTGGCGTGCACGTCGTAACCGTTGCGTACAGGGAGAAATAACAAATGGCCCAGCTGTATCAGACGACTACTTTCCCTGGTACGATTCAATCACGAGGCGGTTTATCACCCCTGACGGTGCTTACTACTACTGCATGGTAAGAGTTTTGTAATCTTATATTTTTTATTTATATGATATGAACATTATTTAATACTAAAATTTTTCACCATTCAGAATAATTTTGTCCACGATGTACATCAATATTCTGTACAACAAGATTTACCAGAGTTGACTACAATGTGTGATCAAAACTTGGTAAATGTACAAAATATTATTCAGCAGACAAGACGACTTAATGTTGCTGACACTGATCGAAGACGTATTCATCGTAGACGACAACGCCAACAGGGTGAAGCTATTCCAGAGGAACAAGTTGACCCAGAACCAAAACCTCCAATGTTTCATGATCCAGGTCCAACTTCTCCTAGATCAGAGATCGGATCGAGTTCTGGCAATCAACAAGAGTATTATGAACATCAATCCGTCGTCACCCAAGAGGATATTGATGAATTAATTCATCAACAACAACACTTTGAAGTGCCTGTACCTCGTCGTCCACACCGTCAATGAAGACGTCCACCATATGGCACATGACTCGTTTGTAATTTAAAGTTTAAGTTTTTATGAATTTCTAATCTTCAGACGCATTTATATGAGTATGCTATAAAACAAGAATATTAAGAAATGTAATTGTTGAATAAAAAAAAAAAAAAAGGGAAATCGTGTACGGGGTACACGATTTCACCACCCTATTTTTGTCAATATTTTCTTCAACCACACTATTTTTTAGATTTCTTTACTATGTACCCTATTTTTGTCAATAGTTCAAAATTTAACATTAATTTTGAATTTTACCCGAAAGTAAGAGAAATAAAATTGGACAATTAAAAATATAGGGACTAGAATTGAATAGACTTCTTAGTATGGAGATCAAAATGGTATTTTAACCTAAAATTTAGTATGTGGTAAGTAATTTTGCTCTTTCTTAAACATTTGAATGGTTATTTCTATGTTTATAAATGAAGTTTGTATGAGATAGTGCACTTAATCATTGCACAAATTCGTAAATATGTGTTTAGTATATAATTTAAATTCTTTAAAACCGTTTTAAATTTTTGTGGAAATTGTAAAAACAACATTTTAAAACGTATTCATGTTTTGAATTTGAAAATTTAAAATGTAGAATTATATTAAAAAAAAAAGATAACAACGTTAATAAATATAATATTGGAGAATTTTTAAAATAGAAAAATAAGGGAAACTATTTACATAAAATGGCAAACGTATCTGGATTGTTTTGATCACGTTTAGTTAGGCATTTTGCAAACACAATCTGATTACAATTGAAGTTATTTATTTTGCAGTATCTTTTTACAGTTACTATTACTGTTTTGGGTCAATTGATAACAATAACTATGATAGATTCATAAATTTCATAATGTACAATAATGGTATCTAAGGACAAAAATTGAAAAATCGTTCAAAAGTATTTGAAAAAAGCTATCGGGTCCCACATAATTTTCAAATGGCAATGGACCCTACATTCCACTACGAATACAAAATATAAGTAAACAACAACAAACGTAATCATATAGAAGCCACTTTTTAAATTACCATAGGTAGATTACATTTTCCCGAAAATAGACATGGCCTCAATTAAGGCACCAGTAACTTGGATTTGACACTTCCATTCCTCAAACCACATTCGTTAAACTTAAACTAAACCAAAAAGAAAGAAAAAAGAAAACCCTAATAATATGTGTTAAACTTGATTTTGGTGCATCAAATTTCCGTCCACTACAATTTATATGACAATCCTCAGGGGCCTATTAGTTAAAGACCCCATAAATTAGGAGCGATATCCAATCGCTTGACCACACTCAATAAAGCTAAACTAAAGAAAGAAATAAAAGAATGAAAATAATGAGACGTTAAAACATATGAACTCTAATCTATTTAAACACAACCCACAAACGAAAGAATTGGCTTTTGATAAGAAGAGATGAATTCCCACCCCTGACTTCGTATTTTAATCACTTAAATTTAGATTAAGTACCTAAGTAAGACGATGATGACGAGGCGCTGCAGCTTTTGGCTTGTCGATCAATGAACAAACGTCAACCTTGAAAGAAATGAGGAGAATTTTTTTTCTTTTTCTTTTTGTTCATCAAGTATCTCGGAATATTGGCTGGGCTGCCCACTTGAGATGCAGATAAACCCGTCCTGATTTGGCTCCTTCCAATGGAAAACAGTCCTGAATTTCCCCTTCCAATATCGCTCTTGTTAATGTCATTATGACCCTCCCCAGTTTATCCTGTATATAAACATTAAACAAGTGTTCAATGATCAAATATATTCTCGTCCATCTATCAGCTTGAGTTTTGGATGTGTTCATAGTTTAATATGGGTACCCGAGCAAGAGATATGATGTTTGTTTGATATTAAAAGTTTATTAGATTTAGTTGTAATTTAATATGGTATCATAATAACAGGTGCAATATAATTTCTTAAAAAGTACCTCTCAAGGGTGGGAAGTAGAAAATTCAGATGACTTATTGTTAAGTTTCTTACGTGTTTACTTTCTAAGAAAAAGAAAAAACAAGCTTTCTTATCTTTCCCTCTCTTCTAACCATCAAAAGTTTAATGATCGGGAGCAGGAACTAGTTAGTAGGGAAGTATTATTGGTAATAATTTATGTGTTTTTCAGTTGCTCAATCGACGTCTTCAATAATTTATATGTTGGGTTTTACAAATCAAAGTAATATTCAAACTGCACATAATGCCTCAGCTTAAATTTTTGCTCCACCCAAGTCAGACAAATTGTACAGTTAAATTGATTGAGATGGAGAAGATTACCTTTCCAAAAGTGTCATGATCCCAGACCTCTACCATTAGCATATCGTGTAATGCATCCTCCACCAGAAAGTCGAACGTTTGATTCCAGACAGGATTCAGGGTGTCGTGTACAACCTAGTGAAATCACCCAATGAGATTTTAGAGTTTGATATTCCAATATTGACAAGTTAATTTTCATTCTTGTTGACATACCATTAAGGAAATAGTAACAATGAAAATCATTAACAATCAACTTGAAGGATTATTAAATGACCAGAGAAGTATGAAACAAAGGATTAGTATGAAGATGAAATCAAAGAAAGTTGTGAAAAGACTTGCTGCAAACTTGAGTGTGTGTGTGTGTATATTCTTTCTTTTAATACAAAACTGAGAACCTCACCCTGGTTTTAACTTTGGTCTCGGCTTTCTTCATAATGAGAACAACGTAAGGGTCAGCTTTTCCCATGAAATCTACAGCAGGCAAATCTTCAGCAGCTATTACTGTCACAGATAGCACTCCTCTTACAATCACATCCCTCTTCTTTGGGGAGCTTTGTTTTCCAGAATCTGCATCTTCTGAGGCATTCGGAGCCGTTTTTAGAGCCTTCTCCACTGAGGTCAATGCATAATCTGGGTTAAATGGGTTTATATAGAGGCTCTGATCAGTTCCGAAGGGATAGTAAAGAAGCTCCAAATGCACCTGTGCACGCATAAAAGTTAAGTAGATTACTCGGTTTAATAGAACCCAAATTAAATTGGAATTGATATCATGGAGTTCTGACCTGACCCCTGTATTTGTTATCTCTTTGGATGTCCAAATCTTTGACCAACTTCAACCAAACATCCTTCACTTTACCTGGCTCGAGGTCCTTTAATGCTACTTGAGCACAGCCAATTAGTTCAGAGGCCTGAACTCCTTCATCGTCAAAAACTCTTATAGTCAAGTGCTGAGTAGATGCATCTTCAACAACGAAATCAAAGTGCTCATTCCATATGGGATTCAATTGATTATTCTGACCGGATACAACAAAAGGAAAACTTATTTCAGTTCAGCCATTAAAAACCAAAAACAAAATGAAAAGAAAAACTTTGTCTTACAATGGTTTTACTTGTTTTCATTCTCTCTTTCAATGGCCGTACAAACAGAACAGCATAAGGATCCGACTTTCCTATAATGTCTTTATTGGTTAATTCCTTTGCCTGCACGAGCTTCACTTCTAATGTTCCAACAGGCTTTGCCTCTAAATCGCTATAAATAATAAACATCTGAGCATGACATTGTTAAAAATTAATGGTAACAAACCATTAAGTAATTTTTCATCTTCTGGTTGTGTAACATACCTATAATCTCCTGCTATGATGGGCACAATCTTCCGAACTGGCCACATTATAGTACCTTCGATAGCATCTCGAATTGTTTCCTGGAATAGAAGAGTCCATCAGTTTGGCTTATGCTACAGAAATTTGTTGTGCAAACAAGAGCCAGAAAGATCAAATAAGTCTGATTTACCTCAATAGCATCAGAAACCCCAGGAATAGATGATATATCTCCTCCAATAATCTTAAGTTTAAAATCAAGATTTTTCTGCCAGCAGAAACATGAATAATTGTGGTGCATTAGTCTAGAGGGCACTATACAAAAAGTCTCTTCAGAAGTATATAGTTTCTTCATCTCTTAATTTACCTTTTTCCTCAGAGAATAACACACTGCTCCAAAGCAAGGAAACTCGTCAACCAATGGCTTGAAAATTAATCTGAAAAGCCCTGTGAATGCAATATCTTTTACCTAAATAAAGAAGGAAATAAGAGAGGAGATCAGTGAGGGTGAAGAAGCTATATAACTACTTTTAAACTTACATGAAAACATTTATTAAGTAAAGAAGCAAGAGTTTGTTTCTTCAGATTGAATACATATTCACAAGTTATAGTGTCTATTAAACTAATTTTCACCATGAGAAATAGAAAACTCCTTATTACCTGTACTGGTAAAGAAACGCCAAGTTTAGTTTTGATGTCAAGAACAATGTTTGGATTACCATCCCATTGCATCTCCAACTCCAAAGTTATTCCACCGGCTTCTGGCTCGTCTTCAAGTACAGCAATTCCTACAGAACAGAACGCCTATCGAGTGAATTCACATTGTTTTGATTTAGAAGGTCGTGATAACTAGTAATGAATCTGGTTTATGGCTGCAATGATTTAATAATTAAACCAATTTAATACCTGTAAAATGTGGAGCGACAGTACCCAGGGTCAACTTTGAGAACTTCAAAGAAGATAATATCGCCGGTCGAAATTGTTCTAGAACCGGCTCCACATTACTCCTTATCAATTCCGATGCTGCCTACATAAATCGCCATTCCATAGAATGCCAGAACAGAATAACGAAAGGAAAAAGACCGACTCGACTCAAGAATCAAAACCATATTCTAATGAGTTAAGGCATCAGAGAAGTGCAGATTTTGATTACCGCGTCAACATATGGCCAGATTTTATCAAGCTGAAGATTGAGCCAAGTTAACTGCAAATTACATATTACAAAGAAATTATAACTCGAAATCCTGAAATTAATCCATCGCCACATCTAGACGCTGGTAACGAATGAGATCTTCTAATTAATCAAGTGAAAAAGAAAAAACGGAAAACGAACCAACCTTCTGTCGCTGCGTAAATACAACCCACGACGGATAAAACTCCTTGGGAAGAATTTTTCTTGAATCCTGTGCCGTCATCATTGCAAATGCCGCAATAGTCGTAGCCTAAATCGCGAAAAGAAAAAAAAAATAAAAAGAACAAGTATAAGAACAGAGCATTGCATCAAACCAAGGGCAACGAGGAACAAATAATATGCAAAAGTGATATATACCAAATCAGAGCGATGCTTGGCGCGAACATTCCCGGCGCGAGCAAGAGCGATAATCAGTAGGACACCGACAACAACGCCGAGGAAGATACCAGAAAAGAACGACATAAGGGAATATTCGGAGAGAGACGTGAGAAAATGAAAGCCAGAGGAAACAGAAGAAGAAAGAAGCTAGTAGCTAAGGTGTGCGGCGGCGAACGGCATCACCGGACGGAAAAGCAATGAAGATAAGGCGGAAGAGAAGAACGTGTGAGGGAAGATTTGTTCCATGATCGGAATTTGGATGTCGAAAGAAGAAGAAGAAGAAGAAGAATTGGTTCTTTTCTTTGGTTTGGCGTCTCTTTCTGCATACAGTGGATCGGATTTTCTTCATTTTTCACAAGGAGCTTTTCTGGTACTTGGTTCCACGTTAACTGTTGCGTTTTCGTGCCACGTGGATGCGCCTAATGATTTCCTGCTTCTGCGGGATTCATGTCGTCGCTTTTTTATATAAATAAAAAATAAAAATTGAGATGATTAAATAAGAAAAATACTTATATGCCTTACGCATTGAATCATAATTTTGTCACGTAGAATTTTTTTTTAAATATTATAATTCCTTGCTTGTGTATATATGATGAGAGTGAGATGCATAAATATAAATGCATCATGCACCATCTATTAAATAAAAAAAAATTACCATGCAAGTTAAAAAAAAAAAACATAACTTATAAATCTAGTAGAAAATTTAAGTGATTAAAGTCCTATTTTTGGTCTTCATACTTTGAAGTTTGTTCAGTTTTAGTCTCTATGCTTTCCATTATTCAATTTTAGTTGCATGTACTTTCAATAAAACTCAAATTTAGTTTTTTAAAATTATTTTTTATCGAAATTTATTAAATAATAATAACAATATTTATGAAAAGAAATAGAATATGGGAATATGTTTTCAAAATTTATAATAAAAATGATATTAAATAACATTTTTTTTAAAAAAAACATCAACAATATATTAGTATTGAAGACTGAATTTAAAATTTATTGAAAATATAAGAACTAAAATTGAATAATTGAAAGTACATAGACTAAAATTAAACAATTTTCAAAGTATATGGACAAAAATGATATTTCAATCTTTTTTTATTTATTATTTCAATCATATCCTCGTTCGTGCATATGAGTATATATATTGTGTATAAAGTATCATTTATACAACTCATGTAAATTATCTCATTTATAAATGAAGGTAAAATTAGAATATTCGAGTTTATGATAATATGATAAATTTAGGGTGTGTTTGGAAAACCTTTTCAAGTGTTTAATTTAAAAAATAAGTCATTTTTGAAAGAAATACAAGTGTTTGACAACCATTTAAAATTAATCTTTGAAAAGTATTTTTTTTTTTTTTTAAAGTAATCTAAAAGATTTTTAGTTTCTAGGTTTTGACATTTGTATCTGTTAAGTCTATTAACTTTAAAATTATAAAATTAATTTTTACAGCTTCGGCTTTTTAAAATTCACCAATAATTGGTAGAGTAATTCAAATTTAAAAATTAGGAAGTTATTATAAACATAATTGAAAGTACAGTTTAGATTGTATAATAAATTAGGACAACTTTGACTATCTATTAACTAGTTTCATTAATTTTGTCATTCAAATTTTTTATTTTTAATTTATATACAATACTTTTATTTTTTTTCTTATGTAGAGCATGTTTGGGATTCATTGTAAAATAGTTAAAATAATTTTTGTTATTTTTAAAATCATTATAAAACATTACTTTTGATGATTCAAAATCAAGTTTGATGATATAAAATTGCATTAAATTAAATACTAAATTAAATTAGAGTGATAAAAAACGTATTTTTAAGAGATTTTAAACATGACAAAAGTGATTTTAACACTTTCAAAATTACTCTCAAACATGCACTTACTGTCTCTAAACTTTATTTTTTGTTTATGAACAATTGTTAATAATTCATTATATTTGAATGCATATATTTGTTTGTATATATGTATGTATGTAAATTTGTAATATATATGTATATTATGCGTGTGTGAAACCGATATGAATCGGGTTTAAAAATATGCACTTTCAAAAAATTATAACTTCTCAACCATCATGGGTTAGTCCGTGTGGTAAATAGAAGGCATGACCTTGATGAAAGGTTAAGAGGTCATAGGTCTTATCTATGATGGTCACCTATCTACTATAGGCATCCTTGACATCCAAATATTATAGAATCAGGCGGGTTGTACCATACAATTAGTCGAAAAAATCATAACTTCTTTCTTTAAATTGGACTAAAGACAAAAACGAACAAGCTCTTCTCACTTTTTAGTTTCTAAGTTAATAGAGAATACGTTAAAGTTTTAGGACTTTTGATTCTAAGCTTTAAAATGATATGCTTTTAGTTATTGAATTTTGAGTTTTGATTTCAATTTTGATCTCTATATTTTAAAATGTTATAATTTCAATTTTGAGGGTTCAATTTTGTTTCAGTTTGATCCCTAAGTTTCAAGATTTTACACCTTAACCTATATTTGACGTTAATATCTATTAATTAATTTAAGACATTAACACTATAAACTGAAATTGGTATTTAATGAAAAATCGAAGATAAAAGTTATAATATTTTGAAACTCTTAGGGACTAAATTGTAATCAAACTCAAAACGATTGAAAAATCAAAGGACCTCATAATCTTAATAAGGTAGATAAACTACTCATTTCATTGTCAATTAATTTTACAGAATAGACGATTAGAGTAAATACATAGACAGTTTTCAAAGTAAATTTTGTCTAAGAACCTAAATTGATCAATTTTTCCAAACAAAACTTAATAAAGAGTGTAAATTGATACACTTACAAAAATTCAGATTTAAATCGATAAAACTATTAATTGTCTATTGAAGGGAGCTAAAACATTCAACCACTGTGCCAAATATTGAAGTTGAGAAGGGTTAAGTCTCGTTGGGCCTATAGTTAATTTAGTTAAAATATATATTCTCAAGCAAGATGTCAAATTTTCAAATTATTTTATTATAGTTGATTTTTTTAAAACTAAATTATATATTGATTAGTTATAATTAGTTGTTAACTTACCCAATAGGGTACATTATTTGCAACTACCCAAACTTTTTAAGATTTATGTAATAAGAATATTATGAATGCAAAATTAGTTGGAATGTTTTGGTCCACTTGTAAATTATTGTAAATGATAATTTTAATTTAAATATTATTAAAACACTAAACTCAACTATATAGAATGCAAAATTAGGCGATGATAATGCATGTTTGGTGTACTGTAATTAAAAATTGATGGGATTTCCATAATATTTGACTACTTAGCCTTTAAATACTTAAATGGTGATGTGTGATCTCAAACTTTCCTACTTTACGTTATTTGCTTTTCGTCCTTTGATCTCAAATACTATGGGGATTGGCAAACCCCACACACACGCATACAAAAATTATTATAAATAAAAAAATATCAAATTACTTATAAATAAGAAAATTTTATTATTTATCAACGATAGATCGTCCGATTTCTATTACTTGCGATCTATAATCTAGTGATAAAATACTAATGCTAATAGAGAGTGAAATTTTGTTATATTTGTAAATATTTTGGTTAATTTTTATATATTTGAAAACAACCTTATTTAACATGTAAATAGTATATTTTAAGAAAGTTTTTAAAAATAGAAAAATAAGGAAAACTATTTACATAAAATAACAAAAATTTTAGATAATTATGATAGACGCTGAGAGAAATTTATCAAGATCTATAAATAATAGAAATAATAGAAGTCTATCATTATAGAGGCAATATCTATCAATATTTTTTTACTATTTTTAGTAAATAATTTAACATTTTTTAATTACGTGAAAATTTTCTTATATTTTATATACTTTTTAATTTAAAATCGAAATTATATTTATTAAATTCATAAACTTCCAATTGTGCTTTAAAAAAAAAAAATTAAAAACGTGTAAAACTGGTTTTACATAAAATTGAAAGCTATTACACACAGCCAATATTTATTACACAGGAAAATTAAACACGGATAAAAATATATGCTTTTGATTTATATTTGAATACCAAATAAAGAAAAAAAAAAAAAGACGAAGATCGAGAAACGCGGAATTCAATGATCATCGGTTTTTTGGTGCTGATGAAATTGCAATTAAAGAACGCGACAGGTTGGAAGGACGGCGAAGAGACGAGAGGGACAGACGGGAAGTAACCACCGATAACTTAAATTCTAAATCAAATCTTCTTCTTCATCTCTCGGCGTTTCTCTTCTCTAACAATCAACCCATCACAACCTGAACCAACACCAATCTTCAGGCCCCCATTGTTGTTTTTCACCAACCCATTCACTTTCCCTTCTCCTAGATCCGTTTTCTTTTGTTCACGTTTTCCCATTGCCCACCACTGAATTTGAAGCGACCTCGACGATCTGCAAGAAGAACACGGATCCCTTTTCGAATTCTGTGATTTTTCTATCTGGGTTTTGTGTTTTTCGTGATGGGTTGGAGGTATAAGGCTGGTTTGTTCCTCATAGTTACTGTTGTAATTATATGGGTAACCTCAGCCGAAGTGACCCAGGTTTGTGTTCGTTCTTTTTGTTTTTGTACTCGACTTAAAACTACAAGATCTTGAGTTGTTTGCAGCTTCATTCATTGTGAACTTCCTCTTTTGGGAGCTTGTTGGGTAGTTGGGATTTTGTAATGGTGAGCAGGTTTTATTAATGCATTTGTATACGCTTGCTGAAATGTAGGTGCTATTTGGTTTCTTAGATTGGAACTCTGTTCTGCATTTTTTTTTTTTTTGAAATTCTGTGTTTCTGAAGTATTTAGAGCTTGTTTGCAGAATGGTTTGTTTTTGGATTTGGGATTTCCGTTTACTCTATTTTGACTTCAGAAATTTTGATTGAATTTGAGCTGGGAGTCTTGGGATTTTGGTAGCTAGGTTAGAATTATCTTAGTCAGTGGAACTAGTTTCGTGTAGCTAAGAGACTTGGACGTGTTTTCAGAGATTTGTTGACCTGTTTTAGGCCTTCCATTTCAGAGCTGATAACTTATTGTCGGTGGACTTCTAATTTTTTAAGGAGCAATCTTATATGGTTATTTTAAATAGTTCATCAATATTTTTTTACCCTACTGATAGTTCACTAGTATTTCCATGGTGACATTTGTTTAGAAGACATGGAGTCGTTCAATGTTTCTAAAATTTGTTCAACTTTTGTTATTATGCTCTAATCTGCATGCTTGCAGGCTAGGATCAAGGCTTTACTTTTGTTTGTTTTCTTATTTTTTTTGCTTCCCTTTGATTGCAGGACATATTTACTGCTTACAAGCAGCCTTTTGCCATAACATATCTTGGAGCCTCTCTCATGGTAGTTTACCTCCCAATAGCATTCCTTAAGGATTGGTTTTGTAATTTGGTAAAACGCCACTCTTCTAAAAGTGGTAAAAATGCAGAAAGCTTCAGTGAGACTTGTGCTCTAAAACACAGTGGAGCGGAGACAAACTTGGATGTGGAACTTCAGGGGAATTTCACTAGAAAAGACAGCGATGCTGATTTTTCAACTCATGCTGAAGAAAGCCCCCTCGTTTCTAGAAACAAAGATGATCCAAATATATTGAAACAAGAGAAAGAGCTTACTAACAAGGAAGTTGCTGCCTATGGATTTTACATTGCGCCCATCTGGTTTGTAACCGAGGCAAGTTAACACACACCTTTGCTTCTTTTTATTTGGTTCTGAACTTTTGTCCAATTGAATGGTTGGGACCCTAAACAAACTATTGACCTTTTTTTAATAAGAAATATTTATGTGAATGAGAGCGTTTGAAGCGTTTTAGTCGATTCAAAAACTTCTCGAGCATATTTGATTAAAGAAAAAACTTCTCAATCATATGTATGATAGGATTTCAAGTGTTTTTGCACGAGCATTGAGATATCTTTTTAATTTTTGTGAGAACTCCTAATTGTTGGGTGTCTAATGACTCTAATTTGCTAGTTAGACTTCTAATATTTTCCCTACAAATGAAATGTTCTCAATCCCATTCTAGAAATATGGGGTCTGGTCCCCGATCAAAGATAATCAAGTTCGTTGGTGTTCAATTCATATAGCATTGTGTGAAGTTTGCATGCCACCGAGATATGCTCATTTTGGTATCATATTCAGGCTTTGAGTAAATGATTTCATACACAGTTGGTTTGTTTGAGGTATTATTCTCTTAGCATGGTTTCAACTTTCAAGTATGAAGATTGTATTGACGAGTTGTATGGTCTGAGGAAAGTTGGATGATGTAGTTGGAATCTTAACTGGGAAATCTCAAATTAACATGGGATCACATTAAACTGGAAATGAGCCACGGGGAGGCATTGTCATTAATCGTTCATAATGTCTTTATGTTTCTTGCATTTGCATCTTTAATGTGTAAATCTCTGTCATCACACATTTGTAATGCATAGATCTCTTAGAACCCTCAATAGTAGTTCCTAACACTTTCTCCTTTGCAGTATCTATCAAATGCTGCACTTGCACGGACAAGTGTTGCCAGTACAACAGTTTTATCCTCTACTTCTGGACTTTTTACTCTGTTCATTGGTGCTGCCCTCGGCCAAGATTCATTAAATATGATCAAAGTCGTTGCTGTCTTTGTTAGTATGGCTGGTGTCGTTATGACAACTCTTGGCAAAACTTGGGCTTCTGATGAGTCACAACTAACTGCATCTGAGTATGTATCCAATCTTTCTTTCATGTAATTTTGTCTCATCACTCAAAATTGCTCTTCACTAGAAATATATAGCTCTGGTCTATTGATATAATATCTGCCTTTGTTAGTCAAGCTAGGGTGGCAAATTATATATAATAACCTTTATATTTTCGCTGTTGCATGAAAAATCATTGGTAAAACACGAGCCTTAAACATTTTGTATTCTTTTACCAAAGAAATTAATCCATCCTCATAACCATGGTTAAACACACAAATATTACCTATAATAATTAAAATAATAATAATAATAAAAATAAATAACTTGGTAGTGGGGTCAAGCTACAGCCTCTATTATCGATAACTCTGGATATCTCATTGTAATGAATGTGTCTGCTATGTAAGGAATTTTTTATCCCTGATAGCGAATTTTCTGGTGCAGTAATGAACACTCCCTCATTGGAGATCTTTTTGGTTTACTCTCAGCTGTATCATATGGGCTATTTACTGGTAATAAATGTGTATATTTCTCGCCCTTTTTCAGATCGGTGTATAACTGTTGATTTGACTAGTTTCTTTCATTTCTCCTGTAGTGCTTCTCAAGAAGTTTGCTGGAGAGGAAGGAGAGAGGGTTGATGTGCAAAAATTGTTTGGATACATTGGTCTTTTCACACTTGTTACACTTTGGTGGCTAGGTAAGCAAGGTTTATTTATATTCTTACTTGTAATCTATCAAACAGAGTGCATAAATTGATATCATGTTCTCATTACTTCTTTCACTATGCTACATAAGATAGAAAAATTGGATTTTGTGGGATTGGATTTGGAAAGATTCCTTTAGCATTCTTTAAATGCTGGTTTCATGAGATTGAGATTTAGGCTTTGCATGAGAAGTTTTGTGTTTTATATGATACATTTTGCCTAGATGCATGGCTGGTGGCCTGGTGCATCCTATGTTGGGTGATATTAAGCTTGTTTTTGTTAGGAACCAAGGTAGTATGGACTACCTTTGTCCCACATCTATTAGAATAGGATGACCAATGTAGTACTTAGGTGGCTTGGCTCTCTCACCTCAATAGCTGGCTTTTGGGGTGTGGTTCTCCAAGTTGCTTAAGTACCTAACAATGGTATCAGGGCCTGTTCGGGTTCTGACTAGGTGTTAGAATTCTAACTTTTCCAACTTTTTTCAAACCATAGGGATCAAATTTGTAATTAAACCATAATTAATGAAAAACATATATTGCCCTATTGGGTCAAGCATTGTATCTTTGAAACATTATAGTATTTTGATTTGAGACATTGTGTTCAATTGAGGCTCTCCTTTGTTCATTTCTTTTTTCTTATTTCAATTTTGTTTCAGTTTGGCCATTGACAGCCTTGGGAATAGAACCCAAGTTTTCGATTCCTCACTCTCTTAGGACCGAAGAGGTAGTTCTCGCTAATGGATTTATTGGAAGTGTACTTTCCGATTACTTCTGGTATGTCAAATCAAGTTAAGCCTACCAAAGTGTTCTATTCACTTGTAACTATTCCTCCTCACTTTTGGAACTTTTATTTTGTACCCAGGGCACTCTGTGTTGTGTGGACTACGCCACTGGTGGCAACGTTGGGCATGTCGCTCACCATCCCGCTTGCCATGTTGGCTGACATGTTCATCCATGGCCGTCACTACTCAGGGGTTTACATGCTTGGCTCGACTCAGGTAACTACCAATAGATTAGCAGCTGTAAATGTCCAAGAGCTTTGAGTTCTATAGGATGGTTGTATTTGAGTCCTCTCATGATATCTTTATAACTTATAGTAAAAAGGCAAAAACCACCACAACAAACTTGAAGAAGAAACCTTTGCAATCAAGTCACAATATTATTACTTTGTTAATTGAAGTTTGGAAAATACACAAATCACTCTTAACTAGAAGAATTGTTACAATCAAATCTTCGAATAGTAGGGATTTAGTCTTTTTTGTACCGATATCTGGAATCGACATTGTGTGGAGATGGGTAATTGTATACTTTTGGTTTGCAGGTGTTTGCAGGATTTGTAATTGCCAATCTTTCAGACTGGTTCTCAAAGAAGCTGGGGTTGTAGCATTTGATGATGATCTTTATTTTGGCATTCTTAACATGGCAAAGTAAAATTCTTTTATGAGGATATTTTCTCTCCTTCATCAATTGAATTGCAATGTAAATTCTGATGGAAACCTGTATAATCTGCAATTTTGAGTAAAGAAAATACCATTTGCGTAAACCATAGATGATTGGATTTTACTCGTGTTTTACCATTGGTTGTGTAAATTAAGTCGAAAGTCAGGTTCGTTTGGGTCTTATTTGGATATTGAGCCCCTTATGTAATAAGAATGTTTCTTCTGTTTAATTGAAAATTTAAGTCATTAATTGTCTATGTTTTTCTCGGTCAAAACATGCCTAAATCTATTGAGTTTTATTGAGGTTAGCGTAATATTATTGTTTTTAATTTAAAGTTTCATATTTCATATTTTTTTTTATATATATTTTACAAATTAGAAAAAGAAAAGAAAAACAAAAGAAGAAAATGTGTGTAAAATAACAAAGGCATGTGTTTTCAAAAGTTGCAAACAAGAAAGTGTGTGTAACAAAAACAAGTGCTAGTTGCCCTCTAAATCCTAATTCAAAGTAATTACTTAATTATTTTAAATCAATAGTGTAAACATGATAAAAAAAAATGGAAATAACATCTTAGTTCTTAAATTTCATCTTATTACAAATAATACAATGTAGTCTTTGAACTTTATTTATACGATGGCTATAATGGAAAATGATTGAAAGCAATTTACATCCCACATGTATTAAAATAGGATTAATGCTATAAATATAAATTATAGAGACTAATTTGTAATAAATAAAGGGATAAAAATGGTTACTTAAACATATTCTTAATGTATCTATTAGATTTCCTAGGTAGGAAGATATTTTTTTAGTACAATAGAAGCGAGGGATTTGAACCATCGATTTCATAGTTGCTAACACATTTAAATGCCAATTGAGTTATGCTCTCTTTGATATTGAAGTTGATAATATAAACACTATGTCAATTAAACTATGTTCGTTTTGATTTTCTAGTAATGAAGAATTCAAATCCTTAAATAGTTAAATATCTTAATAAGTTGGATTATTCTTGGATGAGAGGTCAATTGCTATAATACAATAGAGTTAAATACAAAATTGGGATATTTTTAAAAATAGAAAAATAAGGGAAACTATTTGCACAAAATAACAAAATTGATAGAGGCGGATAAAAGTCTATCATAGTCTATCAGTGATAGAAATGATAAATGTCTATCACTCATAAATGCTGATAGAAGTCTATTAATGTTTATCATTATTTTTTTATTATTTTCTATAAATAGTTTGACATTTTTTAAAATTTATCAACAAAATTGTGAAGAAAAAAAAAACCTTAATTGTAAATTTGTAATTAAAATAAATTAATTTATCCCTAAAAAAAAAAAAAAAAAAAAAAAAAAAAATCAGATGGGATCGAGAGAGAGGGAGTAAAATTAGTTCTCCGCGCATTCTTTACTTTCTAATACACTCGGCCACGAACTAGAAGAACCGCGAGATCTTCCCTGTTCCGAAGCGTCCGCCAAGCAGATTCTTCGAAAATGCGATCTCAAGTTTTCATTCTCTTGCTTTCTCTCCAATTATTCTTCTCTCTATTATCTCTGTCGCATGCGATTTCTTCTGGGTAGGTATCAGTGCTTTGTCTTTAATTCACTGTGACTTTGTTTGTGCTCGACTCATCAGGAATATGAATTGATGAAGATCGAAATTAATGATCGATGATTCTGTCGAATTAGTATACGTTGTTATCTCTTTCGATTGCCTTTGTCTTTGAATCTCGTTGTCGCTTTTGGCAGGTCCGGCGATGGATACACCATCTATGGCCGGGTGAAGATTCCAAGTACGTTTCTTCTTTTTCTTATTCTACATGTTGTGAACGTTTTTTTTTTATTTTTTATTTTTTATATTGAGCTTCTAGATAAATGTAGAATTGTTACTTAAAGAAAGTTATTCGTTGGAAAACGAGAATTACAGAAAAGATGAAGTGAAGAGAAGATATCTTAACCTAATCTAAGGGGATTAGAAAAGTTCTTCAATAGACATTTGGATAAATAAGGGAAAATGATTATCAGAAACAGTTCTTGGTGTGGCAATGGGAGAAATACTATCTTACGACTGACCAAGAAGTTAGCTAAATTACTCTGAGTGGTCAACAGAATCTCCTCCCTTAGAAGTTAGCTAAATTACTCTGAATCTTTTCTTCCAAGGAAGTACAGAAGTCCTTACTTCTAGGGTCTCCTAGAAGGTTAAGGTCTGAGTTATGGGCCAAAGAACTGCAGCATGACCATAGAACTAAGCAAGATTATCCGCCTCATCCTTAATATAATTATTTCTCTCCACCATGGACTCGAGGTATCCACATGAAAATAGTGATGCTGCTTTGTTAATTCTGGAATCTATTATCTGCATCTGGGTAGTTGGATTAGCATGAATTTGAAATGGGGAAAAGGATTTGCAGACCCCCAACTTACTATTATAGGTCCTCATAAAACTTTCCTTTTGGAGGAGAGGCAACACAGCTATGTTTAATGTTATGAGAAATAGTGTATTATGTGTGCAGATGTCATTTGCATTTTTCACCCCTAGGGGTGACTAGTATGTTAGAAAAATCTGTTCTCCTCAAGTCCTTAATACAGTTTGGCATTACGAAGATTAAATTTATAACTTCATAATATTCAAAATGAATGTTATATTTGCTTGATATTCTATGATGTGATGATTGTGGTTATATCCTGAGCTAATGCATCCCTGTTGAGCTTTGGCAGGCAACGCACTTAAAGGATATGGACTTCCTGGAAAAATATCAAACATTAAAGTCATACTTAATGGTGGCCAAAGAGTAACCTTCTTGAGGACCGATGGATATTTTTCATTGTATCCTCCATATGTTTCTAGTTAATTGAAAATGCTTCAAGTGAAGGAGTTATATTACTTTTAGGCTTATTTGCATACAGGATTTAATTTTCTGCTTTGCTCTTTTTAGGACTCAAATGATCTGCACTGGTCATTGACAGTGTTTTAAAATCCCTCCCGGGCGTGAGGCGCACACTTTTTGTGAAGCCCTAAGGCTCAAAGTCTTGGGCCTTGGGGCTTTTTCATTATTTTTTTGAAAATAGTGATAATTACAGTTTTTCCTTCTTTATTAACTAATAAAATCTAATTTACTAAGTCTAAATGCAAAATATCTTGTGTATAGGGGTCCTTTTTTCATATTCCACTTAAACTATACTTTTTCTTCTTAATCTAGTACTTTTATATATAGTGCAACTCACAACGCTTTTTTTTGGCCTTTCGCTTAAGTCCCGGAAGACTATTGCACTTTATTGCACCTTGAGCTTTAAAAAACACGGGTCATTTATACAATTTTCAAACTGGATATAGCATTTGATTTTATTTTGTTTTTTGCTTTCCAGTAGTTAGTATTATAATTATTTTGGAGAGTTACGCTAAAAAATTTGGCCGTACAATTTATTCACTAACTGGTCTCGAGTAAATTTTCTGGTTCCTGTAATTCCTTAACTTAAGCTCTTAAAGTTATAATGTGTCAGCAGGAACCCATCTAATCGAAGTGGCTGCATTGGGCTATTTCTTTTCTCCTGTAGGTTTTCTTTTTCTTCCATCACCTATCAGTTTCTCTATAAATCTGGTTTCATATGACTCATTTTTCTTTTCCATTTTCTATTAATTCCTTAGGTTCGAGTTGATGTGAGTGCCAGAAATCCAGGTAAGGTTCAGGCAGCCCTAACAGAGAACAGGCGGGCATTGAGTGAGCTTGTTTTAGAGCCTTTACGGGATGAAGAGTATTATGAGGTTGGTTCAACATAACCTCTTTTTCTATTTTTCCTTTTCATGGACTGCAGGTTATTGAATTTGATCTTCGATCTCACATCATTACTCTATCTTGTATTATAGATTCGAGAACCTTTCTCCATAATGTCTGTTGTGAAAAGTCCTATGGGTCTGATGGTGGGATTCATGCTAATTGTTGTATTCCTGATGCCCAAGCTAATGGAGAACATAGGTACGTACTGATTTGCTCATTAGACAGTCGTCACTGTCTTCATCCTATTTATGACTCTAAAGTGTTCACTGGCCATCGAATGGCAAATTATTGTGCTACTAATAGTTCGTTCTTTCTTTATATTATTATGAACTTTGAGGTTTGTATCTATTTGGTCCTTGAATTTTAAAAATATCTAAAAGGTCCCTCAACTTTCAATTTTGTGTCTCATATTCAAATTTTTTAAAAATTAATTGATTTATTTGTTTATTAGATATAAATTTGAATTTTAGTCTTATGAGTATAGTCTCTAAACTTTTAATTTTGTGTCAAATATATGAATTTTAAAGAATATTGAATAGGTTGAGAACATATTAAATACAAAATTTCAAGTTCAAGGATCTATTAAACACTAACTTTAAGTTTAAGGACCTATTAGACATTTTTTTTAAAAAAAGGTTTAAAGACTTTTTTGATACAAATTGAAAGTTGGACCAATAGACACAAACCTCAAAGTTCAGGACTAAAGTTGTAATATAACCAATTATTATACCCTCAAAGTTATTTTTAAATACAAAGTGCTCTATCACAATTCTCTCTTTGAAATTTCTTTGGCAATGTGTTGATGAAAAATTCTTCGAACTTTTCCACTTAGCGTAGGGCCTTGGTTACTGCCACATCAATTTTTGTTACTTTAATAGATGAGATTCTCTCATGCCAAATCTCTTGGTGAAAGTTATGTTGCTAATTGCTTGCCCTCTCAATGAACCTGCAACTTCATTTGGTTCATCATAAAAAATCAAATGGGGAAAGTACATATTGTTGGTTCCGCTCACAAATGACCAATGGCCAATGTGTTGGCTGCCTTAGGGCAGCAAACTGGACCTAAATCAATTCTTTCTTATAAATGAATGATTTTCTTCCCCAATCCTACCCAAAAATAAAGAATGATTCTGTCTCTGACCGTATGATTTTGCAATATCCCGATGATCAGATCCTGAAGAAATGAGGAGAGCACAAGAAGAAATGAGGAACCAAGGTGTCCCAACTTTATCAAGCTTGCTACCCGGGGCTGGCCGGAGCAGTTAAAAGGATCACTTTCGATATCGACTACATCCCCGGCTCAAATGCTTCTAACTCCTGCAGAAAGCACTTGGGATCTAACAGTTGAAGCAAATGCGCCTAATCATCTGGTTGTTCTGATGACAACATTCTGGCTATGGCAGTCTGGAAGAAGCTAAAGTTGTTTGTGTGCTACGTTTAGATTTTGATAGTCATTTATTAGACATTACTTTGGTCTGGATTTCATTGTTATTCTTAACGAGTCCCTCAGCTATGTAAAACGACCATCGTCTATGTTACCCAATTGGGACTAAACATCATTTTGATAGTTCAGTTTTAATATTTCTTCGCATTTCACTTTTTCCCCCCATTCATCGACAATTTACCTTTTCAGGATTGTTTTAATATTTCTTCGCATTTCACTTTTTCTCCCCATTTATCGACAATTTACCTTTTCAGGATTGTCTTTATTGTAAAATTGTGTTTAACAGGTTTATGTTATCAATTATCATCTGTGTTGTGAAACACTCAAATTTACTCCGAACTAGTATCCAACATGGTCTTGGCTACAAGCTTTTAAAAGACGGGAGTGTTTGGTTCAAAGAGTTATGGGAGTATGGAGTTGAAGGGTGTTTGGTTCAAAGAGTTATGGGAGTATGGAGTTGAAGGGAGTGAAGTTGTAAACTCCACCTCCTATTTAGTTCAAGAAGTTTGTGGATTTCACTACTAAAAAATATCAATTTTATATATTATCAACTCTTTATAATGTGCCAAATAAAGCATAGCTTAATTGACATCAAGCATCAAGCATGTTCTATCAACCTCGTAAGAAATTTGAATCCCACCTCACAAATTGTAAAAATAAAAAATAAAAAAATAAAAGTGGTTTTTGCAATTTGTCCTTTATATATTGTAATTTTATTATTCATCTAATTAGGGCAGTAAATCATTGCCATGAAAGGGAAAAATCATGTACACAGTGACACGGCCTTTTGAAACAAAAAAAATCGAAACAACAAGAATCATAAGAAGATTTATTATTTCGATTCCTATGATACAGAAAAATATGATATAGAATCAAGTTTCCATTCCTTATTATTATTCTTTATTATTTTACTAGAATAAAAAACTTGTTAATTAGTTAATTAAAATGAGTCATCTTTTCCTAATCTCACTGAATCAGTTGAGACTTATAATAATTCTTCGAAGAAAAAAAGGAAGTGTTTCTTAAAAAATTGTTCCCTTCGTTCATGTATTGGATCTCATCAAAGGAAAATAACGCATTTAAGAAATTATTGTTTTTACCAAAACTTCTTATAGCTTTTTGAAATGTAATCACTATAAGAGCTACGGAAAATAATGAACCACATAAAAGAGTTGCATAACCCAATACCATCATACTTAAGTGCATCATTAACCAATGAGATTGGAGTTAAAAAAACCTGAAGTAGCATGTTTTTGTTTCTTGTTCTCAAAAAAGAAGAAACAGGGAATGAGAAACAAAAAATAGGAAACGGAAACGTTATCAAACGGACCCTTACTTGCGTTATATATTTGTGTGTATATATTCAGATAAAACTTGTTTCTAAAAAGCAAAGAAAAAAAATCCCTGTTAATTGGCTGTCATCTTCAAGATTATTCATTTTCCTTTCCTTTCCAAAGGCATGATCAAATAATTCTCTCTTATATAAATTTATATCTTTTTAGGCTAAATCTAAAATTTTAGAAAGTTCTTTATAAAATATTATCAAGAAAAAAAAAATTATGGTTCTTCACGTCTCTACTCCTTTACCTATCTTTTCTTCTAGTTGATTGGTTCATCCTTGAATCCATTCTTTACCTAATCTATTATTGTTTTGAAAAGTTTAAAATTTAACAAAGTCCTCATCGTTGAACTTATTTTTTAAACAAAAAAATACCAAAAACAAAGTTGTAACTATTAAGCTAACAGTTCAATTTAGCATAAAGTATATACTCTAGACTAAAAGGTCAAATATTCGAATGTCAACTCCACATATATATTAAAATAATTCCAAAAATATTTAAGAAAAAATAAATAAAACCGACCCACAATGAGGTTATAACTTTTTATGCCCTAAATTTTCTTTATAAGCTAAACACAAGAACGCTTTCCATTTGCACAAGATTTTTGAAAGAAATTTTTTTAGAACACAAATTAAATTGGATGTACATATCAAACTTGATCTAATTTGTGTTTGTTCTTCTGTGGAAAGTTTTTTGAACATTTAAGGAAGTTTGCAAGGCAATGCTCCATGGAGCAGTTAACAATCACCAATTAATAGAAACTCCAATCGGGGCAATGATAAATGGCAAAACACAATAGAAACTTACGAGAGATTTTTCTATACTATGGGGTACCATATTTCTTTTGTTCACACTATAAACTGAACTTCATAAATACAAGTGAACCCCACATTAATGTCAATGAGTCTCATCTTATTTTTAAAAGCATGTTGACTTGACACACAATAGATAGAAAGAGTATGAAAAAAAATTTCATACTACAGCAGTATAAGAAATTGTAAAAATAAAAAATAAAAAAATAAAGAAAACTTCATGATATAATCAAGGCCTTCAACACTTTTTTTAGACGCATTTTGATAAATTTGATTTTTTTAAAAACAAATTTCCGCTTCTCGGTCAGAAATTCAAATAATGCCAAAAAAATATACCCTATTTTCCTAATAATTTTTTAATCCAACCTTTTTACTTAATTTTTTTTCTTCTAATTAACCCAAAAAATATGAAGGGATATAATTGTGATCTTACTATTCATCGAATTAGGGCAGTAAATCATTGTCATGAAAATGGGAAAAATCATATACACAGTCGTGAGTGAGGGAGCAGTAAAAGAACACTGATGACTTCGCTTCGAGTGAACTCGCAAGTTAGAAGTCCGAGTTGAGAATCGTGGATAACGAATTAAACCAGCGCCAGAACTAGCAGAAGAAGGGCAAAGGGGCAGGGACAAAATCCAAGAACAGAGCAACAATGGCTTCCCTCCTTAAGTTCTACAACCCATTAACCTTCACTCGATTCTCCCCAATTTCACTCTCTCAGTCCATTCTCCGTGGAACTCACCGGAATTCGCATTTTTCATTCTTTAAGTCTGCTAGAAGTTTCGCTTGTTTCACTTCTTCTCCGAGCTCATCTCAGCTCCCGGTCAGTGCGCAGATTCCCAAAGATATAGGCGCCGTTAGGCACGAGATTACATCGTCGGAACTGTGGCTGCACAACACAATGAGTAGGAAGAAGGAGGTGTTCAAGCCCAAGGTAGAAGGCAAAGTGGGCATGTACGTGTGCGGTGTCACTGCCTATGATCTCAGCCATATCGGCCATGCTCGTGTTTATGTTACATTCGATGTTCTCTACAGGTATTTGCTCTTTCTAAGTTTTGCCTTATTATTTTTCCCCCCAATTAGACACTCGCGACTGATCGGAGAACAGACTGGTAGAGCTAACTTCCGCTATATATATACATATTTTCCCGTTTGTGTAATGGTTTGCTAGTTTTTGTTGTACAGATATTTGAGGCATTTGGGATACGAAGTTCTTTATGTTCGCAATTTCACCGATGTGGATGACAAAGTGAGTGAATTTGCTAAAATGGTGCCATTTATGTAACAAACTGCATTTTTCCTTGCTTAAATTGTTGTCTCCTTTGCACATACATTGCTTCTTCCTTTAAATGGGTGAGATTAATGATAACAAGATGATCAAGAACGAAAATGGATTGAACTTCTTTTTCCTCTTTCAGTTACTTTTTGCTTAATTCTATGATTTGTAAGGTACATCTGCTGTAGTGAATGGTTTTCCTTTTTCTTTGCTCAAAAGAGATAAAGGGAGCATCGCTCTGAATAGCGTGATTGAATACTGCAATTGGTTGATAAATTTGAGTGCCTAATGAAGTTTAATTTTCAGGAAGAACATATATATAAATAATGATCTAGGTAAAAATTTATGGGATTAAATCTCAAATTTTGTGCTAGTGAATGAAAAAGCATTAAGAGATTGGGTTACTTTCTTTGGTTCATTCAATTGTCGCTATGACATGGCTCCTAGTTTCTTAAGAAATTAGCCGTTACAGAATTCCACCATCCTTTAGTAAAGAAGGCTAAATTTTTCTGCATAGAGTATACCAAGGCCACTGCAACGAAACATATTTCTATTTAAGCAACTTCGTCCTAAAGATTAGAGAGTGGATGATTCGTATTCATGTTTTGGGCTTTAATTTCATTCCTTGTTGGTGTAATGGGGTGGCTCACATAGTCATATGTTAGCCAAGTGGGTTGTCTCTAATACGAGAGGGGGAGGTGGACTATTCACATACCTATGTGGCTTAGGCCTGTGATTGAGCATGATGCTCTGGTTTGTAACCCGGTAAGGGTTGTTTCTATTTATTGAAGTAGTTTTCTTTTTTTTAAAAAAAAACTTCATCCTAAAGAATATACTGAGAATGCTTATTGAACATATCAGCAATCTTGGAAGGGACTTTAAAACACCAAGAGATAATAAGAGGGTGGATTTATCAAGACTGCTTTTATAAGTGTGATTTTACGTATGGAAATCCAACCCTAAACCCCTTTCCATTTTTTTTTCTAATTTAAAGAAACATTGGTTTGATTTTTTCCCATGTTCATGTCTTATCTCCACTGGTTAGGTGTTTACTCGTCTAATCTAACTCAATTCAGTCTGTCTTCCTAATTGCTAAATCCTACATACTTAGGAGATAGATTCCCGTTGTCACTTTTGTTCCATGTAGCCAACTGTTGCCTTTTGCACTTGTTTAATGCTTGATATTATAATGTTTTTCCTATCTTGTTACCAACTTTTTTCATAATGCTATGACAGGATCCTGAGTCTGCACTTTTCAAATTCTGTAGATAATTGTTAGAGCAAATGAGTTGGGGGAAGATCCACTTAATTTAAGTAGACGTTACTGTGAAGAGTTCTGTCAGGATATGGTGTATCTTCATTGTTTGCCTCCTTCAGTTGAACCCCGAGTTTCGGACCACATGCCCCAGATCATTGACATGATAAAGCAGGTAAATTTTTCCTTGATTTCTGGTCCTCATTTGATAGAAGTTATCAGGCAATTGTATTGTCTTGATTTTTCAACTATCCTTGAAACCATCTTTTGGTTCAGTAAGTATATATTGTTCACTTGTTGAGTTCTTTTATGCCTTGCATCTGTCTTGTCTTACACTTGATTCTAGGAGGGGAGGGAGCTGTGCGTGACAAGCCATTAAGCTTTTATCTTGTGTCTTGACAGATTCTTGATAATGGGTATGCCTATTGTGTTGATGGTGATGTGTACTTTAATGTGGAAAAATTTCCAGAATATGGACTATTGTCTGGGCGAAAATTAGAGGATAATCGAGCTGGAGAGCGGGTTGCTGTGGACTCCAGGAAGAAAAACCCTGCTGATTTTGCTTTGTGGAAGGTCAATTTGGTTTCCTTGTATTGTTGTTAAGTATTGCATGCATAGCATCAAACCATGAGATTCTCTAAATGCAAGGGTTGGATAAATTTGTTTTTTGAATTGAAGATGAATAACAAAAAAAAAACAACCCTATCAAAAAGTTTGAGCTTCATTTTTAGGTACAGTTCAGCTGCCTTATCAGTGTAACCAACAAAGATAAACACAACATGACAGCACTTCAAAATTGTATGATAGAGCCTTGCTTATCTTTCACATATGTGTGTCCTGTTTTTGTATTATTGTTGAAGTCCTGTGGTATCTTGCAGTCTGTAAAGGAGGGGGAGCCATTTTGGGAAAGTCCATGGGGTCCTGGAAGGCCTGGTTGGCATATAGAGTGTAGTGCCATGAGTGCAACTTATTTGGGGTATTCTTTTGACATACATGGTGGAGGGATGGATCTTGTCTTTCCCCACCATGAAAATGAAATAGCTCAGAGTTGTGCCGCTTGCAGAACAAGTAATGTAAGCTACTGGGTACATAATGGTTTTGTGACTATTGACTCGGAGAAAATGTCTAAATCTCTTGGGAACTTTTTCACCATTCGGCAGGTAGAGTTTAAAAAAATTTCATTTAGACTTCCCCTTTTCCTTTTTCATTGCATTTTTCTTCTTTTTGAACATTATATAGAAATTCTTTGCAGGATTTTATTTTTGTTGTTTCATTTTATTACAAGAATTGGTTGTCGATATGATAGCTATAAATTGCCAGGTGATAGATCTTTACCATCCACTTGCTTTGAGGCTTTTCTTATTGGGGACACACTATCGTTCTCCAATCAACTACTCTGATTTACTGCTTGAGAGTGCTTCAGATCGCATTTTTTACATCTATCAGGTACTACAGCATACAATTTTCATAATGAGAAATTATATTTCTACAGTCATTTTAACTGCTATCATGACCAAGTAGACATTTCCAAGAATGGGCGTAGACAATACAAATGAGAACATCGTGATGTTTCAATAAATACAATTGCCACTCATATAAATTTAATCTCTTCGACCCCACATCCTATTGTTCCTATATCATAATATAAGATGCCCAAATATCATTATCTTAGAGATCGTTATCATTTAATTTCACTGAATTTGAATGGTTGCAGACTCTTGATGACTGTAGAACTGTTATTAGCCAGCAAGATGAATCAAGTTTTAAGGGTTCCATTGCCCCAAGTTTGGTGGAAGAAATCAACAAATTTTACAATGTTTTCCTGACCTCAATGTCCGATGATATTCACACTCCTGTGGTTTTGGCAGCGTTGTCAGATCCTTTGAAAATTATCAATGATTTGTTACATACTCGTAAGGTATTACACATAAGTGTAGCTCGATCTATTCTGATATAGTTAATGGTTGGCTAGTTGTAAGAGTATATAGTACAGCTTCTCCTAAAGAACACATGCTTATCTATTTCAACGCTTTTTTTTTTTTTTGTGTAAAGATTTACCGGCCATTAAGAGCCATGGTTTCTCCTTAGGCTTCAGTGAACCTGTGTTCATTCAGTATTATCTATTGATTAACGTTGTGGTAAGATCATTGTCATCTATTAACGAGGTTCACTTATTTATTTAACGCATCTAAAAGATTTTTAGAGTTTGTCTAGTCTTTCACATATTGTTAACTTGTTACGGCTTTCACATATGTTTCCATTCTTTTTAACATGTGTGATTCAAATCCATACAGGGAAAGAAGCAGAAATTTCGAATGGAATCTCTTGCAGCTTTGGAGAGGATAATTGGCAATGTGTTGTCTGTCTTAGGACTGATGCCTGCTAGTTACTCTGAGGTAGAAATGGGCTGATGTCACTATGAAATAAAATTCCTGGAATAATCTTGCGGACTCCTGTAGGACTTCAATTTAAAAACAAACGTTTTACTTACAACAAGCTTGGGGTGGCAGGTGGGGATTTGAATCTCCAACCTGAAAGGATGGAGTAGATTTTATTGGATGATATAATATTAAAATTTTCTTCACCCATCAACTTAAGTTTTTGGGTAAATTGGTGATTTAAAATGGTATTAGAGCAGGTGGTTCAAGAGTCCTGTGTTCAAACCCTCCGCTACGTTATTTCTTTTCCAATTAAAATTGATTTCCAAGGTCTTCTACATATTTCAAGCCCACAAGTGAGGGTGGATCAATCGGTGGTTTAAGAAACTTCAACCTTCAAAAACTGATAAGGATGAATAGATTTTTTAATTTAGTTTGGACAAGTCACCAGTAACTTAACAGAGCCTTCTTATTTTTTTCACTCAGTACTCTGTCATGCCAGTGCTTTGGTATGTTTGTTTGGAAACAAACTGACTAACAATTTTGTTGACACAGGCTCTGCAACAGCTGAAGGAAAAGGCTTTAATGCGCGCAAAGATGACGGACGATCAAGTATTGCAGAAAATAGAAGAAAGGAATGCAGCAAGAAAGAATAAGGAGTATGAAAAATCTGATGCAATCAGGACTGATTTAGCTGCTGTTGGAATTGCTCTCATGGATGGCCCTAATGGGACAGCTTGGAGACCAACTGTTCCTCTTGCACTGCAAGAACAGCAGACTGCTTCAACTTGAATGATTTCTTGTCCAAGAACACCGTGTTTGTTTTGTAAGAATAAGAGTGTATTTGGAATACATTTTCAAGTGTTTAATTTAAAAAATAAGTCATTTTAGAAAAATTTGGAGTGTTTAGCAATCATTCACAATAGTTTTTGAAATGTATTTTAAACTTTTTTTTTATCAAAAGAGTTTAAATAAAAATGTGTTTTTTTGAAAAATCTCCCATCGTTTAGTTTCACTAATTCTCTTAATTTAGTTTAAATTGAGATAAACTGATACCACTTATTGTTGGTTTAACAAACCTAGAGAACTGACAAATTGAAAAATATATTTTTATTTAATTTTATTGTTAGCAATTTTCAAAATTGTGATAATTGATGAGGTTATTTTATTCTTAGAAAAGCTTTCAACTTTTAGGTTGTGTATGACTCTAAATACTCGAGTTGAGCGAGAAATTATGTGACAAATGTGATGGTTACCATGCAATTGGCACGTCTTTCTTTTTTTAGGTTGGAGGTTCAAATTCTTATACTATAACATTTGTACAACAATTGCATGGTAGGGATTGAACTTACAACCTCATATGAAGAAGGGCATGTCAATACTATTAAATCAAACTTACTTTTGACAGAAAAAATAATAAATAAATAAATTACCACCTTCTAAAAATAAATAGGGTAAAATATATAGTAAAATACATTACCCTGATTTTTTTTTTATTTTTTAATTTTTAGGAAAACAAAACCATCAACCAACTATAAAATTCATGGTAATGAATTAATTTGCTATAAATCTATTAATGTCATTATTGAAAATATTGACGACATAACCATAAATTTGTCATAATTACCACCATTAATGTCATTAATCCATAACCAAAAACGATCAAACGTTAAAAGTCTCCTTTCAATTACATCATTGAAATTTGATTTCTTTCATAGACAAAAAAATTTGAGGAGTGGGTTAACTCAGTGACATTTTATCGATTGAGCTCTCTCTCTATATATATATGTTCGAAGTGATTTTAAAATTTGAATTTTGCTTCAATTTTTTTAATACAATAAGATTTGATTACTCTGTAGTCAATAACACTATTGTATGCTAGTTGATTAAATACAGACATGAAATTTTATATGCGAGTTTGAATACAACAATATACGGAGGTCAAAGATTTAAACTTCTTGGTCGTAGATGCATGTTTTAATCCGATTGAGCTATACTTAAATTAACGATAAACATATATCATATTAGTATTCTGTTAATGGTTTTAATATGAAGAATAATTGAATAGAAAAATATTTAAAATATAATTGAAATTTGATTAAAAAAATAATAATAATTGAAACGTCGGTTCAAAAGTCAGAAACTACATTTATGTAATTTAACCACCATAAAATATAGTTGTTTTTCATTGCATTCAAATATTATTATTTTTACACTATTTTTTTAAAAGAAAAAATCTCATAATGCAATGTAACGTTTTTTTCCCCTTTTTAGGTGAACAAATAAATTCAATTACTTCTTTTCTAAAAAAAAAAAAAAAAAATCAATTACTCGACAATTTCGTTTATATGGAAATATATTAAATAAAAATTATTGTTTTCATGCATTCATTATGTGCATCATAAATAGAATCGCTTCAAATGGTCCTTATAAATAAGAATACATTTCCACTTTATTTCTCATCAAAAACAACTTTTTCCATATTGAATTGAAAAAGAAAATCACAAATTAAAAGTATGGTTGCCTCCATCATCAAGTTTCTATGTGTACTCTTCTTCTTTTGTCTCCTCTCCAAAGGTATATATATATATTCATCTCAAAATTTCATAATATTTTAGCTTCAATCTTTTAACGAGTTCAAAATCGAAATTAAAATCAAAATTTTGTTTATGTATCCATCGAGAATATTACGATCAAAGTTTCATATTGATATAACTGAAATACTATCTCTATTGATATATATAAAACCCTTTGATTTAACCTAAAGCAAAGTCACGAGAGTTTATATGTTCAAGTGGACAATATCACTCTGTTGTAAATGTATCATAAGTTGTCTCACGTAGTTTTTAAAACTTTTCTTATAAGAAAAAATACTCGTGATTTTTTTCACTAATACATTCAACTTCATATACGTGTTTCTTTGAGACTTATATGCATAAACATCTACTCTTCAAGTGACATATGTCACATGTTAGGTTTCTACTAAACGATCAATAACAACGATATGACAAATATAACATTACATTTTAATATTGTTTTGGATTTTTTTTTTCAGGCAATTGCCAATGCACATTGGATGAGATAACAATCAGTCAAAGTACAACTGGAAAAGAAGTGAATGGGAAGCAAGAATGGAGAGCCACAATCATAAACAATTGTGTTTGTTCACAATATAGTGTGAAATTGGACTGCAATGGATTTAACACAGTTGAGAAGGTTGATGAATCAATCTTAATGGTTGCTGGCTCAGTGTGTTTGGTTAACAATGGTCAGCCAATCTTTAAATCAAATCCCATTTCCTTCACTTATGCTTGGGATAATGCCTTTGCTTTTAAGCCCCTCTTCTCTCAAATTGCTTGTTCTTAACTTCTCTTTCCTTATTTATTTACCAACAATAATGGGCAAAGTTTGTATTGGCCTTTAATTATATGAATTTTATTTCAATTTTCTTTAGTATCAATAATAGTGAACTCTTTTTTTAATTGTTCAATTAGCTAAAATATATATACTCGATTAAAAGGATATAGGTTATATGAATTCACTTACTCTCTAGGTTATTGAACTAAAAAAAATCTCGAGATTGATAGTATATACTTTATCACAATCTCAAACTATGTGCCTTTAATTTTTTTTAATTATATGGAGTTTAATTTTAATGTCATTGCAAAAATGAGGAATTGCGTATGTTTTTTACCTAAAATAAATAAAGAAATAAACATGTTGGAATTTTTTTTTAAAAAAAAAAAAAAAAATTGCTTAATAAATTTGGTAGATAATAGTAAATCAACAATCATAAATTTGATTGATTTATTTATTTATTGAGGAAATTTTATGGAGACGATTTTCTCATAATAATTAATATTCCCTTAGCCGTTCAAAAAAAAAAACATGAGGGCTTTCAACATTCAATTCATTTTTTCAGCCAACCTGAATTTCCTTATTAAGTCCTATATAAGGTCAAATGGTCTAATTTCCCACTTCCAAACCTCAACATTTCACTTATTTTTCCGTGGTTACCTAAATTTACCAAGAAAAAAAAAAGTTATTCAATGAAATTAATTGCCACGATATACAGGTGCATTAGAATTGTAATTTGATATGGACTCGAAAATTTGCATGTTTTTAATAATCATTGGATATAAATTTAACATAGTTTTATGACTTCTTTTCATACGTCTAACTGCGCAAAACTCCCCGTTGTACCACATTATAGCAAGTAATTTATCCCTTCCGACTCTCAATTCATTGAATATCAATTGGGCACATGTTATAGGACCTATTAAGCACATTGGAGAATTTTATAAACTACGAGAGTAAGAATTCATACTCCCTCCACTTATTGTGTATGCTCTTTATTTGAACAAATATGGTATATGTTGGGTCAATTTAACAATAACTTAGATAAATTAATTAGCCGAATTTACCTAAGTAAAATTAAGTCCCTATTTTTTTTCAAAACACTTAGTGAGAGAAAAAAATATATATGATATGTCATTTTTTATTCACGTTCTCCTTTATAAAATTTACATTGTGAGATATATATATATATATATATATATATATATAAAAATCAAACATTCAACTTATAAATATAAATTTTTTTTATTATCTATCAGAAATAGACTGCGATATACTTCTATCACTTAAGCGATAGACCGTGATAGAAGTATGATAGATAAGTGAAATTTTTCTATATTTGTAAATAGTTTGATATTTTTTTCTATTTATAATAATTTTTCTAAATTTTATATTGTATAAATATAATCGAAACATTCTTATAATTCTATTTTAAAGTTTGAAGACAAAATAAATAGGATCTTTACAAATCAATACATAAAAATGTTGGGGCGGGGGATGTGAAATATGAAATGTGTTAATCTGGCTGACAGAAAGAAAATCAAATTGGAAAAAACAAAATCAAAAGTTTAAAATTATACTTAATTTTTTTTTTTCAACATAAATGTGCAGCTCAAAACGATTCGATCAAATTACTTTCATTCCATATTTGTTGAACTCAAAAATAAAAAGTAAAAAAAAAAAAAAATCAAACTTTAAGGATTGAATCCCAATAATAAATTTATCTCATTATATACAAATATTAATTATTTTGAAAGAAAATCTTATGGGACTGATATATAACGCTTTTATCTCAGTCCTACAAGGAAATGGTGATTCACTAAAAACAAATTGATTCAATTACTTAACAATTTTGTTTATATTCAAATAATCTCTAATAAATCATCAAATAGTAAGATATTAAATAAAATTTATTATTTTACACATTTTTTGTGCATTAAAAATTAATAATCCCTTCAAAGGATCCTTATAAATAAGACTACATTCCAAACTTTATTTTTCATCAAAATCATTACTTTCTAATTTCCACATTGAAAAAGAAAAAAAGAAACACAAGAATGGTTGCCTCCATCAAGTTTCTTTGTGTACTCTTCTTCTTTTGTCTCCTCTCCAAAGGTATATATTTATGCTTTAAATAGTTTAATATATTATTTAGTTTATATCTCTAAAATTTTAAATATATTTTTCTTTTTTTTCCCTAAACTTTGGAAGTTTATGAAAATAAATTATATTGCTTTGTAGTCTTAAACATTAATTTTTATATCAATAATTTAAGGGAAATTTTTAGAGATAAAAAAAATGTCAAATTATTTTTAAAAAAAATAGCAAAACAAAATATTGAACATTGATAGACTTCTATCATCATCTATCAATGATAAACTTATATCATTTCTATTATTGATAGACTCTATTACAACTATCTAAAAATTTTGTTATTTTATGTAAATAGTTTCTCTTATTTTTCTATTTTTAAAAATTCTCCATAACTTAACCTAAATTATATCTTCTTCTTTTTTTTTTTTCACGTAAACGATTTCTTAAGAAAAGATCATCAATTACAATCCTACAATAAGACAAACTTTTAAAAGTAATAACAATTGGTAGCACTTTTCAAATTAATAATTAAGTGTATAGTAACATTTTTAAAAAACTACGAATATGACAAAATCTACCAATGATAGACTCTTATTAACAACATAGTCTTATCACTGATAGATTCCAGGAATTAGATTTAAATTTTACTATATCTACAAAAACAATTTGTATATAATGAAATATATGTTAGACCTAATTGTTAATATTTGCAACTACCAGATATTTTAAAAGTTCAATAACTAAAATAGATCAGAAGTTAAAACAGCTAAGTTGGAGTAGCATGCAAACATAACTGGTTTTGTTTTGTTAATTTGTTTTGAATGATATATTTTTAGGAAATTGTGAATGCACGTTGAATGACATTACAATAAGCCAAACTACAAGTGGAGCTCAAGTGAAGGGGAAGCAAGTATGGAGAGCTACAATTACAAACAATTGTATTTGTTCTCAATCAAGTTTGAAATTGGATTGCAATGGATTTAACACAGTTGAGAAAGTTGATGAATCAATCTTAATGGTTGCTGGCTCAGTTTGTTTGGTTAACAGTGGTCAGCCAGTCTTCGAATCAAGCCCAATTTCTTTCACTTATGCTTGGGATAATGCCTTTCCTTTCAAGCCCCTCTCCTCTCAAATTTCTTGTTCTTAAATTAACTTTTTGCCTTATTTAAAATCCCTAGTTTTCCATGAAAACACATTATTGTTCAATTTTCTTTATTATTATACTTTTTCTTTTACTCAATTTAAACATAATTCAATTAATATATATATATATATATATATATGTTCGACTAAAAGGTTGGAGGATTGGATTTCCTATCTCTACATGTTGTTGAACTCAAAAAAAATCTAAAAGAATAATATTGAATTAATTAAAATTGTCGTCTCATTTAAAATTTGCCAACTCAACAGTCACGTCACTTTTCTGTAAGTCAACTAATGGTCAAATTAGAGACTGTTAGAAGTTCGATTTTTCTACTCCACATATTGTTAAAAAAAAAAAAAAAAAAAACTAACAGTCAAGTTAACTTAATGACCATTTAGAAGTATTTTCTAAATTCCAAAGACTAGAGTATCTTTCTTGAAATTTAGATGCTAAATAGACACTAATCTCAATTTTTATGATTCAAAAGTGCATTTTACCCTAATTTAAACTAACTTTTTTTTTTCTTTTAAAAAATAAAGGTTAAATTACGATATTGGTCCCTATACTTTGAAGTTTGTTCAATTTTAATCCTTGTACTTTTAATGGTCTAATTTTAGTCCTTGTATTTTCAATAATTTAGTTCTCAATGCTTATTTTTTAAAATCTTTTTGTTATCTAGAGCATTTTTGCTACAAATTTTGAAAACATATTCACATATTTTATTTTCTTATATGATAATTATTATTATTATTCAATCAATTTTGATAAAAATTAATTTTGATGGACTAAATTTAAAATTTATTGAAAGTACGAGAATTAAAATTGAATAACTGAAAGTATAGAAACCAAAATGATATTTTAACCAAAAAATAAACTTAACTAAAATCGATTTAAATCAAATAGACACAACATTCAAATTTTGACGTGACGTGATCCCGTATTCAAGTATTATTTCTCAAAAAAGGAATAATATTATATTATATTATATTATATTATAGGAAAATTTTCACAAATAAAAAAAGTCAAACTATTTACAAAAAATAGCAAAAAAATCACTGATAAACATTGATAGACTTCTATCATCATCTATCAAACTATCTAAAAATTTTGCTATTTTGAGTAAATAGTTTACTTTATTTTTCTATTTTTAAAAAGTCCCCTATATTATATTATATTATAATTATTTATTTTGTAGATAGAAAAATTATTACGTTGGTGAGAAGAGAGCGTTTTTTTCCCAATAAGGAAAGTGATTCACTTCCCAAAAAAAAGCTTGATTGTTCAATTGGTTGACAATTTTGTTTCTTTTCAAATCGTTCTCGAAACTATCTTTCGAGAATGGAAAACTACCAAATAAGGTTCTTTATTTTTACCATTTTGTTTTTAATCTTTTTATACTCATTTCTTTATAGTTTTTATATTTCTTAAATAAACACTTAGATTTTTAAACAAATATTAAAACAAAAACTACGCAGAGTAGATAACAAAATAAAAAAAATTGTAAAAAGAATCATGAAAGTAATATTTATTAGCTTAATTATCAAGAAAAACAAAAAATCAAAACTATGTTTGATAATGATTTTATTTTTGAAATTTTTGCTTATTTCATCCAACTTTTCAATTGTAGTTTTATTTTCTTGTTTTAAAAAATACTTGAATTTTTAATCAAATTCTAAAAACAAAAATTACATTTAGAAAACTTTTTTTTTCAAAATCGGACTTGATTTTTGAAAACATTAGTAGAAAATGAATAACAAAACGTTAGAAATTTATAAGTAAACGTAGTGTCTATAAACATAATTTTCAAAAATAAAAAATCAAATAGTTTAATCAAACAAAATCAAATCATTATCAAACAAAATCTATTTGTTTTACACATTTTGTGTGCATTATTATTCCCTCAATGGGGCCTTATAAATAAGACTACCACTTCCAAACTTTATTTCACAAAAAGAAAAACACAACTTTTCCATACAAAAAAGAAAAAGAAAAGAAAGAGAGAGAGAAACATGAAAATGGTTGCCTCCTCCATCAAGGTTTTTTGTGTTCTCTTCTTCTTTTCTTTCATTTCCAAAGGTAAATTACTTGTTATATACTTGTAATATGATAGTGTTTAAATTCTCTTCTCTAACCCTAACATTTTATATCTATTTCGTTCCTATCTTCAAAATCTTTAACCACATTTTTTATTATTTTAATCTCTAAACTTTCAAATATCTCACTCACTACATGTAACTTTGATTTATCACACACATGAAAAAAAACCAATGACAAAACTAATGAAAGAGATCTTTTACTACACCCAAAACTAAGGAAGGATTGACTGTTAATCTTAACAGACCGTAAAATTGAATATTTTTAACGTTCAAAATATATATTATCACGAAAGACGTACGAGGCATACGTAAATCATTTCGTTTTGTTGTCGATTTTCATTATTGTTTTTTTTTTTTAAGGCAATTGCCAATGCACCTTGGATGAGATTGGAATAAGCCAAAGTACAACTGGAAATGAAGTGAATGGGAAGAAAGAATGGAAAGCCACAATTACAAACAATTGTGTTTGTTCACAATATAGTGTGAAATTTGATTGCAATGGATTTAACACAGTTGAGAAGGTTGATGAATCAATCTTAATGGTTTCAGGGTCAGAGTGTTTAGTCAACAATGGTCAACCAATCTTTCATTCAAATCCAATTTCATTCACTTATGCTTGGGATACCTTATTTGCTTTCAAGCCCCTCTACTCTCAAGTTGCTTGTTCTTGAACTTTATTATTCTTCTATTTTTCATTTCAACTTCTTATCACGGTTTAATTTGTATTTTAATTTGGGGTTGTTTTTAAGGTTTATAATATGATTTCAGTATATGCTTGCTTTTGCATGCATAATTATTGTTCAAATATTCTTTGTTAGTCATTCTCGTTTTGATATACCAACTTGAAAATTGTTCAACTTGTTTGTTGACGTACATATATACTCTAACGGACAAGATCTAACAGGTAAGTATTGTTTAAATTTTCTTTGTTACCAACTCTCTCTTGATACCCAACATGAAAATTGTTGTTAAACTAGTTAACGCATATACCCTAACCGAGAGTATTTAACACGTAAGTATTGTTCGAATATTCTGTTTTAGCAACTCTCTTTTGATATACCACCTGAAAATTACTTGGTTAACACATATTGCATGATGGTTTCCAATAATCTTGGTTAATTTCCTACGAGAATCTCAATTTAAAGGAAAATTTCGTAAAACTCATAATAGAAAAACAAAAGAATAATTCATATATCTAATTATTTAAGGGTAATTGTTTTAAATGGACATTTGCTATATTTGTAAATAAATTGACTCATTTTATTATATTTAAAAATAAAGAGTATCTCCTTATTTAATTATCTATGCATACGGAGTTTAAATAATATGTTGAGAACTAGGTGATGCAAACCTGTCTAATTATCTAAGTCAGTTCCAATAATGAAATCTTAAGCTTAAATAATACACAATTCATAATCACAAATGTCCCAAACATAATCTAATAATTTCCTTAGAAAAGTTAAAAGATGCAAAAAATTAAATAGGGACAATGTTCTAAATTTAGAAACTAAAATTATGATTTGACATATATAAAAAATACAGCCTCGATTTCACAGTATTCAAAGATTAAATTTCTTTAAGAAAAAATAAATAGAAATCTTATGTAACTGAGTGGGTATCTCCTAATTAAGATAGAAAGTGATTCACTTGCCAAAGAAATGAAATTAAAATAACTTTTCAGGTTTATTAAGAAAGAAAATTACAACAGTGGTTTCTTCCCATCAAGCTTCTTATCTTATCTCTATTAAAAGAAAAAAAAGAAAAGAATTTTTTTTTTTTTTTTGAAATTTGCCTTAAATTATGTTAGGTTTTAAATCACCCAAATTTCAATTGAAGCTTTTGTTGGGGGCACCCAAGAAAATGGACAGTTATAATCACCCAATAATTGATATGAAGGATGGAGATTTCAATTTTCGAAGGAAGGAATAAATGTAAAATTTTAATTTGGTTTGGTTTATTATTGGGTTGGTTTTCGATTTTGACATTTTCTTTTTTTTTTTCTTCCAAATTTTAATTTTTTTTTTCCAATTTTGTTTTGAATTGGTTATTTTTGCTAATTTTAAATTAAAATTGGGTCCTTTTCTTTTATATATATATATATAGATTGAAATTGGACATTTTTATTTTTTTTCTTGTTACTTTCTGAATAAATATCATATACACTCCATAATAATTGATCTCTTTTCTAAACAATAAATATATATGCACCATAATAATTAAAACACTAAAAGATACCTAATATTGTTAGTTTATTTTTAAGAGTATATATACCTTCGGTTTGGTTCGATTTTGATTGGATTTTCCAATCAAAACCCAATCCGAACCAATATTTTTTAGTTTTCTCCAAATAAAAATCAATATATCCAATTTTTTACTAAAAAATCAAACCAAACTAGTGAATCAGTTTGAATTGGTTTGCTTTTTCGATTTTTCAGTTTTTTTATCACACTCCTACCAATTAGTATAAAACTTCAACGAGTTAACATTTGACTTTCCACCTCACCAATTGTAAATAATAACAATAATAATAAAATATCGTCATTTTTTGTTCTTTTTAAATCCTTAGCTGTTTCAAATTTTTATTTATCAAATAATAACGAGATGAAACTCGTATTCTTTTAACCCAAATTCAAACTTTAAATGCATTAAATGAAGAAATTATGTATTTGTAAAACTGTCATACTTCTAGAGATGTTCACGGCCCCTCCCCTATTTCAATCCTCACCTCAGAGGGAAAATTTTCCCCTTTTTTTAATTAATTTATTTTTTTAACTATTTTTAAATTTAAATTTAATAAAATTTTATATATTAAATGAGTCCTTTCGAATACATTCTTATTCAAAGAAAGCGCTAAATTTCTTAATAAAAAGAATAATATTTTATGTACAAAAATATAATTAAAATATTCAATCTCATATTTTCTAAAAGTTAAAATTTAAATATTACAATATCATAGTCTAGCCTTCAACTTAAACGATATCTCATATATGATCAACTTTCAATTTTATCACTAATAAATGTTTAGCACTAGCACATTCAACATTTTTTAAGAAAATGATGAATATATTAGATTTTATGTATATAATATGATGTTTAAACATTAGTTTTTTGTTTGATAGGTTCATAAATTTTAAATAATGTTGAATAGGGTAATGACATATTAAACACATAATTAAAAGTTCAATAACTTATTTGATAATTAAAAAAAAATTAACATTTAACTTGCCAATTGTAGAAAGGAATATATTATTTATTGATTTATCATATTAATAAACCCCAACTGATTATATACATGTGATTAAGTAAAAGAAAATAATTTTTTTAGCACAACAACGGCAAAGATGTAGGAATATATAATAGATTGAGATGGTATTGTAAGGTAAATCTAAATAAGTTTAGGGCTTTGTTTTTTTTAAAAAAAAAAAATCTAGTCTAAAGGGATAATACATGAGAATAATTAAAAAAATCACAAGAGAATAATTTTAATTAATGATTTCTTTTTAGAAATATGATCAATGGAATTTGGTGGTGTGTTCCTTTCATCAGGTATAAAATTAAGAGGTTTACTTACCTTATATATTTGTGTGTATATATTCTATGCTATCTCCTTTCCTCATAAGATAAAACTTGTTTCTGAAAAGCAAAGAAAAAAAAAATCCCTGTTAATTGGCTGTCATCTTCAAGATTATTCATTTTCCTTTCCTTTCCAAAGGCATGATCAAATAATTCTCTCTTATATAAATTTATATCTTTTTAGGCTAAATCTAAAATTTTAGAAAGTTCTTTATAAAATATTATCAAGAAAAAAAAAATTATGGTTCTTCACGTCTCTACTCCTTTACCTATCTTTTCTTCTAGTTGATTGGTTCATCCTTGAATCCATTCTTTACCTAATCTATTATTGTTTTGAAAAGTTTAAAAGAAGAAGCATCCTAATCCAAATATGTAAAAGTGATTTTCTTTATGTATATACATATAACATTATCTCAAATCAAATGATTAATTTAGGACTCGTTTAGCACCCCTAAACTTTAGTAAGTTTATCAATTAATACTTTCTTTCAAACTTAATTAGAAGAATATCGTGTAAAACATATAATTGTTTCAATTAAACTTCTAAAGTATTATAAGTAAATCGATTTAGACCATTTTTAAGATTATGTTTGAAACTTATCCATGCATTCAATTCTTATAGTGTTTAGACTTCTTCAAATGTTGAATTAATGAAATAGACAATTATACTTAATACATGGATAATTTTTAAAGGAAATCTTAATTGAGAGTGTAAACTGATTCCCTTATAAAATTTTAAAGGTTTAATTGATAAAATTATAAATCACAAGCCACACAATTTTTATCAAAACAAAATATAATAGAATGAATTGATATAGTTACAAAAATTCAAAGTTTAAATTTACACAACTCTCGTAGTGTAAAGGAGTAAACTAATATTTTTCTTAATATCTTTTCCAAAACATATATATGTATATAAGGAAATTTTAAAAAAATAGAAAAATAAGGAAAACTATTTACACAAAATAACAAAATTTTTAGATAGTTGTAATAGGTGCAGATAGAAGTCTATCCGTGATAGAAATGATAAAAGTCTATCACTGATGCTGATAGAAGTGTCCGTATTGTTTTTGCTATTTTTGGTAAATAATTTGACCTTTTTTTTATCTGTAAAAATTTTCTGTGTATATATATATATTCTTAATTTTAGTTTTAACTTTATTTCTAATTTCTTCCTTTCATAATTGATTTTATATTCGTAACTAAATTAATAGCACGTCAGAAATAACCTTTTAAATGCTTAGAAAGGATATTTAAGTGTTTAGGAAAAAAAAAACCATATTTAAACACTTGAAAAGTCATTTCAAATGGGCTTTCAAGCATAAGGAAAACACTTCCTAAAAATCTATTATATTTTCCAAATTCAACAAGAAATTCAAAAGTTTTAAAAAAGAAAAGGAAAGAAATGAATTGCTGTTCTATCCTTCACTAGTTTTATTGGTGGGAGGTAGCTTTTAAGGCTTTATTTATTTACTTATTTACAAAAAAAGGAGCTTTTAAGGCTTTAACTCACCAGCTCTCTTGACCTTTCAATACTACTAGCATCAACCTCCACACATAGCCTAGCAGACTTTGTAGGCATGTTATCACTAAAAATAATAATAATAAATTGAAATTGAAAGCATATTGAAATAACATAAGAAATGAAAGTACATCAAATCTTAAATTATTTAAAGCCTTTCACCCACAATGACTACGTTAATTTAACAAAGTCCTCATCGTTGAACTCATTTTTTAAACAAAAAAAAAATACCAAAAACAAAGTTGTAACTATTAAGCTAACAGTTCAATTTAGCATAAAGTATATACTCTAGACTAAAAGGTCAAAGATTCGAATATCAACTCCACATATATATTAAAATATTTTCAAAAATATTTAAGAAAAAATAAATAAAACCGACCCACAATGAGATTATAACCTTTTATGCCCTAAATTTTCATTACAAGCTAAACACAAGAACGCTTTCCATTTGCACAAGATTTTTGAAAGAAATTGTTTTAGAACACAAATTAAATTGGATGTACATATCAAACTTGATCTAATTTGTGTTTGTTATTCTGTGGAAAGTTTTTTGAACATTTAAGGAAGTTTGCAAGGCAATACTCCATGGAGAAGTTAACAATCACCAATTAATAGAAACTCCAACCGGGGCAATGGTAAATGGCAAAACACAATAGAAACTTACGAGAATTTTTTCTATACTATGAGGGTACCATATTTCCTTTGTTCACACTATAAACTGAACTTCATAAATACAAGTGAACCCCACATTAATGTCAGTGAGTCTCATCCTATTTTTAAAAGCATGTTGACTTGACACATAATAGATGGAAAGAGTATGAAAAAAATTTCATACTACAGCAGTATAAGAAATTTTCCAAAACTTACAATCACCCATGAATGCCAAAATTGCACTCGTTTCAAATGAGAGATTGAAGTAGGGAGGTTTCAACACAGCTGAAGCCATCAAAACCCACCAGTTTAGTCAAGTTGGGGGATCAATGAGTGGTTAGTGGTGGCTTTCCAATCTATTCTGCTGTTCCCATCACCTTCGCTAATGCATGGGACCCTTCATTTAATTTCAAGCCTTTCTTCTCTCAAGTTGCTTGTTCCTAGTTACCCAAGGTTTTTGCTTTCTCTTTTCTCCAACTTATAGTGTAGGAGTCCTTACTCCTTTTTATGTTTTGTACTACGAGTCATTGGCAAAGTTCAATATATTTATAGGGGTTTAAGTCTTATTTTGGTCTCTTCATATTTTCGTATATATTTAAATGGTTTCGAAGTTTTTGCCATGAGCAAAAGTTGATCGAGGTCGGGTAATTTTGAGGTCCGGCCAATCTTGAGACCAACTTTCAATTGGAGATGGCATTTACTTTTTCTTACCAATCGAGCTTGAGCACAAGTCTCATCGCTCCCAGTCCAAGAAAAGTAGTTTTAGTTTATTGTCTCCTGCTCTCTATTACAACGAATCCTGATTGGCCTCTAATTTGACAACAATTGGTTCGAGATGACTAGTGAGATGTTGAGGGATGGTCTATTGGTGTTACAAAGAGTGTAGTTTGGGTGTTGGCAAGTTAAGAGCGAGAGAGGGATGTATGAAGAAATATGTTGACGTGGCACACAATATATGGAGGGAGTACGAAAATTTTTTCATACTCCTATAGTACTGAAAATTTTCCCGAAGGATTAGAGAGAGGAAGAGAGAGTACTATATGAAAAAGAATGTTGACAGGGCACATAATAGAGAAATGGACGGAATATGAAAAATTTTCCATATTTCCCTAGTATTGAAAACTTTCCCAAGAACTAGGGGCATGGAAAGACAGAGAGAGGGAATGGAAAAGGAGTAGAGTCATACATGCAAGAGAGAGAATAGTGGGTCTTGCAATGTTAAAAGAGAGAAAATGAATGAGTGGAGGGTCATGGGAGAGAGAAGAGAGATGGATTTGGTTGGCAGCCTTGCATGTGAGGAAGAGAGAAGAGAAAGATGGATTTGATTGGTGCATGTTAGAAAGGAAAGAAGAGCACTGAGAACTTAATAAGTGAGAAAGAAAAAGAGAATAGGGAAGAGAGAAGAACAAAAGGTTGAAAGATAATAAAGGAAGAGAGAGGAACATAATAGGAAGAGAAATAAAGAGTTTTGGACGTAGGGTCGGTCAGATGGAGGTGTATATACTCTCCTAACTAAACAAGGGGTTAGTTTTTGGACATTCAGGGTTCGGTCATGAATTTGGTCTGATTCGGTCTTTTAATTTAACTCCCCTAATCTTTTTAATTATACCCTTCAAACTTATAAAACGATAGCAATTAACTCCCAACTATTTAAGGAATTAAAACAATAGATTTAAGTTACAAGAATTTTGTAAGCTTAAAGGGAGAATTACTATATGCCGAAAGTTGCCTAAATAAAATTTAAACAAAGCATCAATTTGATGTAAAAAGAAAAGAAAAAGGAAACATCGAGAGAATAATAGGTATAAAATCACGTCACGATATGCATCTTCCTATTTTTGTTCTCAGTTACATGGGATGTTCAATGTTTAAAAACAGTCAACCCAAATGAAATATTGTGTTGACAGCACATCACACACTAAAGACTTGCGTGAGAGTTTTAAATTTATTTCTTTTTCTTCGAGACTATTATTAATATAATTATTGCCATAATAACCAATGAGGAAAGCCATTCAAAATACAGATATGAAAACACTGACATACTATAATTTCCAAGATAAAGTAATCAAAAAAACAAAGAAGTTGATTTCTAAACCCACTTATCTCAAAAGCACTGCCTGCCAGCAAAAAATTCCCTTCAGCTATGATCAACCTCTCCACCATGATTGCAGCAATCCTCATCCTAATCCTAAGTTTCATCAACGAAGGTAATAGTATTTGACAAACAGAAAGTTTAAAATCCCAAATAAAATACTAGCGATCTCTACCTTTAGAGCTTTCTCTTCCCTTTCTCAGTTTGAGTTGGTGGATTTTGTTGCAGGGTTTGCTGCTGGAAGCTGCAGTTTGGATACCATTAACATAGGAACACAAAGAAGCGGAAGGGAGGTTGGAGGGCAACCTGAATGGAACGTGCAAGTGATCAACAACTGCAATTGTCCTCAGAAGCAGATCGTCTTGTCCTGCCCAGGGTTTCAGACAGTTGAACCCGTTGATCCGTCGATTCTGTCAAAGCAAAGGGACACTTGCCTTCTCATAAACGGAGGAATTGTACAACCTGGTTCTTCAGTTTCATTTTCCTATGCTTGGGATCCCCCTTTCATCATGTTCCCTCGTTTCTCTGTTCCTGAGTGTCCTACCTGAAGCACCAAAACCAATTTTTTTTAATTTAAAAAAACGGTTATCAATTTAGTCTCAGTTAATATTGTAGTTAAGAAAAAAAAAATTGAAAAATAATCGCTCCTTTAGTATGAATGGAATTATAATCGATTATAGGTGATGTCTTATGCCCCCATATTTCTTGAGGTTGTTTCCTTCACCTGATTGATCTACTAAAGATGGGCCTAGACAGCATATACTTATTTGGTACAAGGGAGAAATTTTACCTGTAGAGAAGGTCTTCTCTCTACACAAATGTTGCCATCCTCACTTGAGTTTGACAATAGAATAGAACCTGCCTCTCTGTAAGATTAATATGATATAAGCAACTTGTATAGCTTGTATAACTTGTATTTGTACAGCATGATTTTGTTAAGAACCAAGGCAGTATGGGTTACCTTTATCCCATATTGGTTAGAATGGGATGACCATTATTACGTACTTAAGCACCTTGGAGAACCACACTCCAAAAGCTAGCTATTGAGATGAGAGAGTCAAGCCACTTAAATACCACATTGGTCATCTCATTCTAACCGATGTGGGACAAAGATAACTCATACTACCTTGGTTCCCAACAATACTCTATTCTCGGAAATCTGATGTCCTGGTGACTAGACCGATAGTACTTCACTTGGAAATATCTAGTCAAAACCCTCTGTCGGTGCTCCTCTCCAAAATGTCAACAACCGACTCTTATACCATTGTTAGGTACTTAAGCACCTTGGAGAACCACACCCCAAAAATCATCTATTGAGGTGAGAGAGTCAAGCCACTTAAGTTCCTAACAATGGTCATCCTATTCTACCCGATGTGGGACAAAGGTAACCCATACTACCTTGGTTCCTAACAGATTTCTCATTCAGGGTTTGTGTCTGTTGGAAAGACGGAGTGTTGTATGTATGAAAGAAGCTTTCATCGGACTATATTTTGTTATCTGAGTTCATTCTTTCAGATATCCTACAACGAAGAAGATGAGAAGTGAGAGAGAGAGGAAACTATTTAAAGGTGGAGAAAAGCTCCTTCCCCTTCTCTCATGTACGATTATCATCTATTAGATAACATGGTGTTCCATCTCAAAATCAATTGGCCAGAGAGGAGTAACTCATCTATCTTATAAGGATTGTGAGGCCCCTTGATTCTTCCTATGTGGGATCCTCAACATCATTGAGATCATCCTCTTCATTACATAATCTCCACAGGCTTCACAATCCTTTCCTTCATCCCATCATTGAAATGAGGTAACCGCTTCTAGTTCATGCTTCATATTTCATTTGTTCTCATCCTGATTATGACCGTTTTAATTCCTACCTTCATTTAGACAGATAGACAGACATCTATTTCATTCTAAACCTTTCCTTCATTCTCTTCTCACTATCATCATCGTGTCCTAAGCAATTGCCTCATTCGAGCATTACCATTTTCTAAGCTTCATAGTCATTTTGGCTTACATGAACATTTTGTTTTTCGTTAAGCTAAGTCAATAGAAAACTACAAAACGGAACAGGGTTGCTTTTGTGTTCCCAAGGAAAGCAAAACACATACACAAACATAAATGTAAATGTAAATCTTGCAGCACTGCAAGTTGCAACTAACCCTTTAAACTTGTCAATTGACATATAGAATGGGCAGGCATCAATTTCTTCAGGTGCAGCTCCGATCTGTAAAACCCAAACCATACGTTAGACTTAAAAAGAAGTACAAGAATCTCCTATCTGCAAAATCTGAATATAGAATTAGAAAGCAACAGCAAACGGCTGCATAAAGAACTTTCAAGTTTCAACCTCTATCCAAGGTGTACGGCTGGGTGCATATAAAGAGGAAGAATACGGAAGATCGAACAAATGATTCAATTAGTTCAAGAATCTCAAAAACACAATCGAAGAAAATATCCTGTTGGGGCAAAAGCTCCAATGGAGGGGAGGGGTTAACACAAACGCAAAAGGAAGCAAACAGAATCGACATAAGGAATCTCAGAGGCCATAATTGAAACAGTAACTCTGATTTAAAAAAATAACGCATCGCACAATGTACTCGATGAAGTGTCACCAAACCAAAAAGCCAAAATAATCCAAATAAAGCTTCACAGCGGGAAATTCAAATACACAGTGAATTAGCAGAAGAAAAACTATTCGAACTAAATCACGTTAAAATAACAGTGACTACGCCATTAATATGAAGAATACAACAAATGCTGGAGAATCAATGGCCGTCTGAACCGCCCCCCGTCGTACGGCGGAGATTTTGCAATGCAGCGGCGACGGAGAAGTGCCGGAAGGAATCGATCATCTGTCAGTTTAACAAAAGTTATGTCATTTGAAATCTAAAATTGCAAATAATTCCAATTAGAATCTACAGTTGCAGAATGAGAGCCAAAAATCATAGTCGTTTTTGCTTCGCTCCGATGTGTTCTTCAATTTTTTTTTTTTTCCCTCCATGGTTAACAGATTCGATCTGCCGGTAATTCTGAAAATTCCTGAAAAAGGGCAGATCGATGATCCTACGAATGGGCCGAACCTGAAAACTTTGGGCTGGCGGGCTCGTAATTAAGCCCATTTAACAGATACTATTAGAATGTTGATTAAAAAAAACATAAACACCTTTGAAAATAATGAACAAAGTTAAATATAGATCAAAATTAAAATACAAATATACATTAATCTATGTACGTTAACAAATTATTGAATTTATCAGGGGTGGTCATTCAAACCGCTAAAACCGAACTGATTGCGAAACTGAACCGAAATCGAATTGTGCGGTTCGATTTGGTTTAGTGTTATTTTAAACCGAATTTATGCGGTTCGGTTCGGTTTCAAAACCCAAACCGCATGAAAACCGAACCGAATCGCATTTTTAAAAAATTAATATATTTATTATTTTTAATATATATTTATTATTTTTAATTTTTAATTTATTTTTAATTTTTAATAAATTAATATAAACTGAACCGCAAAATCGAACCGCACAACCAAATCGCAAAAAAAAACCGCAAAATCGAACCGAACTGCACCGCATATATGCGGTTCGGTTCGGTTTCATGTTAGCTCATATTAAAATTAGCGGTTCAGTTCGGTTTTGGCCTCAAACCGAACCGAACCGAACCGTGAATACCCCTAGAATTTATATCAACGTGTAAATTAATAAGAACTTTAGTTAATAAATATTTTATCGATTCGTTTATCTAGACCTAATATACTTATGGGTAAGACAACATGAGCTATTTTCAACGAAGTTGAATGTTCAAATTTGTATACCCTACATTTGTTGTACTACAGATAAGATATCAAGAGAAACTGAAGAACAACATTACAATACAAAAGTAAAGACAACCACTCAGGATAAGGGAAAAACAAAGTAACATATATTCTCTCATTTAAGGTATATGTTGTCGGGTTATAATGAGCCAAAGCGTTGTGAGACCGCCAAACGTGGGAAAATTAAATATTTCCCAAGACCTGCATCAAATCCTTAGCTTATTGGATAAAGAAGGGGACTTTATTTAAATCAACTTCATTCCCGTTTATAAGCTTAACCACCTCCATATAGTCAAATTTGACCTAAATGAGTTGCAATTTGATTGTCAAGGCCCCTATGAGCCCATCACAGAGTGTCTACACCTCAAAAACTTTAACCTCTCTGCAACAGAGAATGTAACGCATGTTAGCGAGACAAATGCACCCTGGATGATCTTGAATCAACCATCTAGAATTTTAAGTTCAATTACATATGGTTTGTTTGTTGTATCTCTTATTGATCAGTTGAGTTATGCTTAATTAGATAACACAGTTTAGTAGTTAAAATGGGTATACATCCATTAAGACTTAGATTTCTTAGTCACATATTGTGTTGTTCTAAAAACTTTAAATAGCATTGAAATCATTAATTTATTAGTGTTACTATTTTGTTGTCAATATGAGTCTAACTTAACTGTTAAGATATGTACTATAGTTTCTCTCAAAGTTCCAAATCTCCACGCCTGTTTGTTGTATTATAAAAATCATCAAATTTTTTTAATGACATTGATATCAAAAGGAAATTGCATGTTAAGGTCTTGTTTAATAACCATTTTTTTAAATTTTGTTTGTTTCCTCTCATTTTTCATATAATGGTTTTTGTCTTTCATATGTAAAAGAGTTGTATTCTTAATCAACTTCTCAAAATAAAAATAAGTTTTTAAAAACTATTTTTTTTTTTTATTTCAAAACTTGACTTGGTTTTTAAGAACATGGGTATAAAATAAATAACAAAACAAAGAAATCTAGAGGTGAATGATATTTACAGGCTTAATTTTTAAAAACCAAATAGTTACCAAGCGGGACACCTTAAATTATGCAAAGTGTTCCTAAACTCCGGGGTAGATTTCAATTATGTCTTTAGACTTCGAAATGTTTCATTTTTCTCATGAACTTTGAACTTTGTTCCAAAAGTACTCTTGGAGAGATTTTGTTTTTCATCAAAATAAGATGGAAATTGACGTGGTGATTAATGAGTAAAATTGAATCAAGACATATGTGACATTATTTACAACTTCATACATGTAATTTAACGTAACAATTGAGTGGTTGTCAAACACTTATATTTATTTCAAAATGACTTGTTTTTTAAATTAAACACTTGAAAAGGTATTCCAAACACACTCTAAATCTTTTATATAACCAACATTTTTCTAATTTCTATACATTGACTACTAGGTCTATTTTCATATCTCATTTTAACTCAAAAAATAATTTTTTTTAGAACAATTTCAAATTTTTAAGGTAAAATTATTTTTTTTATAACCTATAGATATAATTGAAAACATGCTTTAAAGTTAAATTTTTTTTTGTTCTAATCAAAATTATACTATATGCAAGTACGTATTATTATACTCTGTGCGAGTACCTACTACTACTATTATTATTATTATTATTAGGAAGATGTCTTATGTATAGTTGTATATGTACGTATGTAAGCATATATATATTTATTAATTTCGATGTTACATTTCCAACACCAGATTCTTTGCCATTTTAAAGTCTTCGACCGTTGCAAAATCCTCACTCTCATCCTTATTTCAATTAATGGCTTCAAAATGGCAAATACAGCAGTGTGATAGCAACCTTATCAACATCATATAACCTTTCATTTATTTAAATTACAGAAATAATTTATTTTTCTTTAATTTCTAACTTTTTATTGTCAAAATGAGTTTAGTTCAACGACAACTAACATATTCTTCTTTTCTAAAGATTTGAGGTTCGATCTCCCAATCTCCAAAGTTATTGTACTAAAAAAATACTAAAATTAATTGGATTAAATTAATTGAAACTCCAAACTTCAGATATCAAAATTAATTGGATTAAATTACAAGTTAAGTTTAACTTTGAGGCTTGTGTTGAATAGGTATTTGAACTAAAATAATAATAATAATAAATCTCAAACTTTCACTTTTGTGTCTAATAGGTTTTTGATGCATTGAACATTATATTATTTACCTCCACAAACTTATCATACATAGAATCGAAACTTCAACGATCTATTAGACATAAAATTAAATTTTATTTATCATAGATTTATTGATCTTTTTATTAAAAAAAAATATTGAATATGCCACGAACTTGTTAGGCATAAACTAGTACCAATTTGACATTTTTAAAATTTAGGAATTTAGGGTTTGTTTGGATTGACTAAAAAAAAAAATGTTTTTTTAAAAAAATTATTTTTATTTAAACTTTTTTGATAAAAATTGTTTAAAATACACATTGAAAAGTGTTTCAAAAAGTGGGTTGTCAAACACTTCAATTTTTTTCAAAATGACTTATTTTTAAAATTAAACACTTGAAAAGTTAAACCAAATACACTCTTATTAAACACAAAATTGAAAGTTATGAAACCTATCCATTAAGTTTCATAGACTTAGACACAATCAATGATTAAAGTTATAAGGGATTGACTAGAGGGGAAAATGTCTTTCAAAAAAGTAATTATTATTTAAATTCTTTTGATTTAAAAAAAATATATTTAAAATACACTATGAAAATGTTTCAAAAGCTATTTTGAACGATGAACCTTCTCCCACTTTTTTAACATATAAAAGTAAATAGGATTTGATAAGATTAAGAATGTAAATAATGATTTGTTTCTAAAAAAAATGTAAATAATGATTTGTTTCTAAGAAAATGTAAATAATGTTTATACCAACTAGACCATGTTTAAGATCAGTTAATGACAGAAAACTATGCAGGTATTAGTTCTTCTAAAGATGCCAATTAAACCTCACTAATTAATTAACAAACATTATTATCAATATACCTTTGTAGTTTCATCGAAACTCGAAAAATATCGTAATTAATTATTTTTTTTTGGACAATTAAATTGTGTATTTCAAACTTCTTAGATACTCAATAAGTTTTACTAAAATCATTTTTTATGTGGTTTTTTCAAGGAAAATTATTATAAATAGAAAAAAACAAACTATTTATAAATATAAATAGTAAAATTTTTCTATATTTATAAAGAGTCTGACTCATTTCTCTATATTTGAAAATAATATTTTTTTTAATATTATATTTTCACTATCTATCAACCTTTTTTGAATAGTTAAATTGTGTATTTCAGGTTGATTGACTAGAGAAAAAAGTATTTTTTAAAAACTTTATATTTATTTTTATTTTTTTGACAAAAAGAGTTTAAAATACACTTCAAAAGCTATTTTGAGCCGTTGCCAAACACTCCAATTTTTTTTTAAAATGATTTATTTTTTAAATTAAACACTTGAAAATGTATTCCAAACATATTCTTAGTCTTATCAGATACTCAATAAGTTTTACTAAAATCACTTTTTATGTCGTTTTTTTTTTAATGTTATATTATCCCTGTGTTGTAATTAAAATATTTTTAATTTTAAAGATAGAAATATCATGTATTATATATACATTGATCTTCTTCTAAAGTAATTGACCTTTACACATGACACAAAACCGTTTTCTTAATGATGTACAACTCGATCTTTAGATATGAATATTAAATTACCGTTACAAGTATTTAATACATCGTGATTGTTAATAACGCCAATAATTAATAACTATTAGATTACGTTGTCAATGATTAGTTAGTCGTTATTGTGTCGTCATATGAAAACATAATCAAAACAAACTTTTAAATGACCACTTGAATTTGTTTGTCGTGAAACACACGCGATCTCATACATATAATATTTTTTCATATTTACGAGTTTGACTATATTTTCAATTAACGCTAAAATCATTCCATATACCTCATTTTGTTTATTAGATGAAATGATGCAAGATAGAACATCATATTATAAAATGAGATTTTATACATATAAATCTCTACCGATCAAAAACAATAACTTGACAAATCATGAGAGCACTTTCTTCTGTAAATGCATTTGTCTCATGACTCTCTAATTTCTTAATCAAAATTAATGATAGAAATTAATATTTATTTTTTTAGTTCAATAATATATAAGATGTGACATATTTAAGTTTCTAATTTTTTAGTCAGAAGTACATATTTTTATGTCAGTCGAGTTATGTTTGTATTTTCTTTTATGAATATTTTTGAACCGCGGTGATTCTAAAAAATTTAGAATATATTGTATAATTTAATAAAAAAAATATAATATATTTGTATATTTATTAATTTCAATGTTACAGATTCTTTACCATATTAAAAGCCTTGTCATTATTTTATTTTTTTTCTTTTTGATTTAAATCACTTTTTAAATTAGTTTTACAAATACACTACTTCCAATTTTGCAGTTACATTACAATTTACAACCTCATCATACATGGACACGTGTCAATCATAATGCTTAAAATCCTCTGGCGTGTGGTCCCCATCCCGACGAACTTACCATTCATGAAAAATTCCATGGGCTCGCATGTGGAGTTGCCAGTTACAATTTACGGTGAATGACAAGTGGGGACGGCGGAGCGGAGGTGGCCCCAAATTCCCCGTTATAAATTAAACCTTCTCCGGCCACCATTTTCCACCTTTAATTCTTCGTTCTTCCGCCCATACCAAACACCGTCCACCGCGGCGATATGGCGACCGATCCCGATCGCGGCTTGCTCTTCCTCATCCTCCAATTCCTCGACCAGCAAAATCTTTCCGAAACCGCTCGCTCGTAAGAAATAATATATATATTGTATTTTTATATTATTTCTATCACAGATCGACTTTGATAGACAATCTAAAAATTTTATTATTTTATGTAAATAATTTTTCTTATTTTTCTATTTTTTTTATAAAAAAATGTTTTTTTAATTAATTTTTAGTTGTGTATGTTTTGTTTTGTAGACTGGAATGCGAAACGGGATTGTTCTTCAACATGGGTTATTTTGAAGAGATGTTGAATTGTTGTGCTTATAATGAAGCTGAAAGCTACCTTTGTGGATTTACTGATATTCATGATAATATTTATTCCACCAAGATTTACTTTGGGATTAGAAAGCTCAAATTCCTTGAAGCACTCTCAGAGTATGTATTAAAAATTCTTGATTATTATTCTTCATTTTCTCTTCGTTTTAATTATAGACCATAGTCCTAATATATGCTTTTGAAATTTAATAGCTTAGGACATCATTAAATTAATTATTAAAATTTTCTGACTTAAGTTATAGAAAGTGCCCCAACTTTCTATTCGGTTTTTAAAAAAAAAATACTTTTTAAGTGAAAACTTTTAAGTGAAAGATTAGTTTGAGATGGAAACGGTTAATGTTGATTTGTTTGAAAAATATCATTTTCGATTTAAAAGTTTGAATAATACTTTTAAATTTTAAAATAAAAAGTAAAAAATACCTATTAGAGACAATAGAAGATGGAATAAAATATGAGGAGGTGTAGATAAACGGTTTTCTTCTATATTATTCTAACACTAATGTCACCTTTTAACCCATTTTTTCAAATGTGGAAAGTATTAATGCAACATTTGAAAGTATATATAATACTCTTTTTTTTAAACAGTGTGCTATTAATTTTCAATATATATAACAATAAGAGTATTTTTAAATTTTTTTTAAAGTTCGATGATATTAATGAAATTTTTTAAACTTCATCAATATTTTTCAAATAAAGTACAGAATTTAAAGGTATTTTTTAATAATTTAGTCAATTTTTTTCTAATGCAGCGGAGAGCGGGAGATTGCTCGGGAAGTGGTTGAAAACGACATCGAAGTTTTCAACTATTATAACCCAGGGTTGGTCCAGCAAGCTTTTGAGCTACTGCAAATGGGGAATTTTATGCAAGTTTTCAAATTCCATATAATTTTTTTTCTCTCCTCGGTTAAATTAGAAATTTGGTCTGGGCATAGTTTAATTTGATAAATAGAGTATTAAAATTTTGATTAAATTCTAAATTTAGTTCATGAACTTCAAAGTTTGTGACAATTTAGTATTTAAATTTTTAAAATTACAAATTTAGTCCATTAACTTTATTTTTTCTTTTTAAGTTCAAGGATATTTTAGACGCAAATTAAAAATTTAAGATTCTAAATTTATATCTATAAATTAATATTCTTTTTTTTTTTTTTAATTTGTTAGTTACCACCTATTATTAGACATAAAATTAAAAGTTTTGAGACTTATTAGATAATTTTAAAATTTTAAAGATTAAATAGGTAATGGACTATATTTATAATTTAATCTAAAAAATTGAAATTCATTTCTATAACTTGATTTGCATTAATTTTGCAAAGTTTTCCTAAACCCGTCTTTCACTCAACCAAAATCCACCTATTTTTTCCTTTTCTTTTTTTTTTAACATTTTGATGAATAAAGATACCTATTACCTTTTCTAAGGTAAAATTAGATTCTCCAACAAGGAATTTGTTTATTTAATTTACAAATAACAATAATATGATTTTAAATTTATTAAATTAATTTTTTTTATCACATTCAAAATCATTTTAAAATGTGTCGTTAATCAATCAAACCAATAAAAATTTTTATTTATATGTTTAAACGCTATTTTGCATACTATTAAAATTAGCAAAAATTCAACTCTTTTTTTAAAATCAAATAGAAAATTTAGTGAAATCGAAAAATGTGGTTCGATTCGGTTTCAATTTTTAAAACCGAATTTGAAACGGAACCGAACACATTTTAATTAGTATATACATTATATATTTATTTATTTTAAAAAAGAGCAAAGTCGAATTTAAAATCGAATCGAACCAAACCGTTTTTAATTAATATACATATATATATACACACATGTTTTTTTAAAGTAGCAAAACTGAATTTAAAATCGAAATTGGTTCAGTTCAATTCAGTTTCACATATAAAAATTTTAAAATTTTTTGTTCGGTTCAATTTTACCACCGAATTGAACCATTTCCACCCTTAATTAAAAGCCATGTTACTCTCACGAGTTCAATATGCCAAAACGATCAAGCTCGGTAGTTAAAATATTTATTCCTTCATGTCTCAATTCCCATCCTATATTTCATGAACCAACACAAATCATAAGAGGAAGAATTTGGACTAAATAATTATAGAGCTCAAATTGAAACTATGCTAAAATCATAGGACCAAATTCGAAAATTTGTTTATTATTCTTTTTTTCTTTTTTCATTTTTTAGAAATAGAATATATTATCATCACATATCATAAAATGCAGGTCTCACAAATTACTTTCGAGTTACAAAAATATGAAAGCGGCAAGAAAAGTTGTGATAGAAAATATCAAGAAATGCATTGAAGCCAATCCCCTTCTCCAAGGGAAGCTTTCATTTCCGCCACTCCCAACAACGTTGCAGGCCGTCTACACGGCGGCAATGACCACTAGGGGCAGGCCACCGGCAAGGGCTTGCAGGCGAGATTCCGGCATTTGAAAACAATGGAAGCTTTTATTGAGTGATATATATGCTCGACTTAAAACTGTTCTTTATGATTTTCAATTAATTTTAGAAATTTTAAATCTACAGAGATGTTGTAAGAAATGAAATGATGAGAAAAAAATTATGGTTTGGTCAATTAGTTTGTCACTCTGTTAAATGAAATTAAGGCTATTTAAACTAATTACGACCAGTTTTTTAATGGAGTATCTAGTGGGTAAGTATGTTCGAGAGTGTTTCTAAGTGATCGTTATTAAAAAGTATCCAGTAATAGACCTTCTTTGATGTTTGGTTATGCATTATTTTTGGAGTGAAAAGTACTTTAAAATTATTGTCACACATTTTATGCATTATACATAATTATTTCATTTGTAGTTTTATACTTTTCAAAGCTTAAATAAATATCTGAAATTTGAGCCAAAATTTTAAAATATTGATTATTAATTATTTAAAAAATTACATGAGACTAAAATTGAACAAATCTCAAAATATTATTTTAACCTTATTCACATTTAGATAATGCTTTCGGTTGTATCTCAACCTTAAAAGAAAACATACTTTCGGTCCTACCAAAACCACTCTTATATATATACACGCAATTTTAGCGTGGGTATATGTACGCATACATGTATATTTCTATTTAAAAAATATGGTTCAACTTCATGGTAGGAACAACAAATATAAAGAAAAAGATAAAAACTTATCTTGGTTGCATTTATTTTGATAACAAAATAAAAAATGTAGATTAATTATATAATTATCTGGTTCAATATACTATATTTACAAATATTTTAAAAGATAATTATTTTAAATGACGAAACTATTAGAAATATTTTTAAAATACAGTAAAATGTCAATTGAATGCAACTCTATTTTAAATCACAATAAACGAAATGAATATTAATTAAACGAATATATGACTAAAAAGACTAGATTTGTAAATATTTTTTTTAAGTTGGATTTGTAAATCTTTTGATTAAAATATTGTTTTGGTATTTATATTTTGAAATTTGTTCAATTTTAGTCATTGTACTTTCAAATGTATAATTTTAGTCCATATACTTTCATTGAATCTTAAATTTAGTAATTCAAAATCAATTTTTATCGAAACTGATTAAATATCATAATAATTTTCATAGAAAGAAACATAACATGTGAATATTATTTCAAAATTTATAGTGAAAATGCTAATAAAAAATAAAAAGTAATGAAAAATCTACAATAAATTAGTTGTAGTGGTTAAATTTAAGATTTATTAAAAGTACATTGACTAAAATTAGACAGTTAAAAATACAAGAACTAAAATTGAATAAACTTCAAAATAATAAGGACCAAAATGATATTTTAACCAATTTTAAACCGCATTGAACTTATAAATATGGAAAATTGCAATTGACAGCATTTTTATGGTTATGAATTGAGTGTATAGTAACATTTTAAAAAAATTACAAATATAACAAAATCTATTAGTGATAGACTCTATCACTTCTCTTAGCGATATAGTTTATCACCGATAGATAATGAGAGCTATATCTAAATTTTATTATATTTACAAATTATTTTACTTTCTACTGCTCCTATAAATATTTACCGTAAATAAGATACTCATGTAAGGCAGTTTCTGAGCTTATTACAGTATTGTTGGCGAATTTGAACTGGGCCTTGACGGAAACAACTAATTGGGTCCAATTGGATCTTACCCAGAAAAAGGCCCATTTGTGAACTTTTTATGGGCCTGTCTTTGTTGCCAGTAAGGCCCAAAAATATAGTATATTTCGTGGGGCCCACTTTCTCTCTCTAATGGTGAAAAAACGAGGGAAAAAAGTCAAAGACAGTCGACAGAGGTTTGAAAATCAGGACTCAATTGCCAGTAAGGAGTAAGGACACAACTTTTGTCAATAGTCGAAATTTTCTGATAATTTTATATGGCCGAACCGAATTTTGGGGAGACGAGACTAGGGGATTCTTTTTTTTTCTAAAATTCAATTTAATATCACGTCATATTATCCTTATTTAGACGAATTAAAAGGTGGTCCGAGTAAGTTGAGGATGGTCAAATTGTTATATAATTAAATTCACGGCGACCTATTAACGTTTTTTTTTTTTTTAAATGAATTAGTGTTTAATATGATATTAGAGCAAATTTTTAACAGAAATTTTTTTAGTATCATACTTCTTTTATTTTCTATAAATTTAGTTTCATAAATATTAATATATTCTACTTTAGTGTATTTCATTTTTATTTTTAAAAATATGTCATTGTGATATACAATAAATGGAAGGATACGATATTATTTCGAATTTAATTTTCTTTCTTATCTAATTAACTTTGAAATGGAGCTCAATGTGATCTAATGGTTTAACTCTAAATTTGAAAATAATGAATGACATTTTATGGATGTCACTAACTATTTGTGAACGTTTTTTTTTCCCTTCAAAGCAGTGAGCGTAAGAGAGTCGGCAAAGAAAAACTATAATCTATGAAAATATGTCCATAGTGAACAGAAGGAGAAGCACCAACGCAATAAAATAACATGCAAAATATATGTATATATGCAAAAAATTTCAATATTTGGTACGTGGAAATAAGGTGGATGAGAGACGAAGAAGAAAATAATAATAATAATAATAATTAGGAAAGCCGAAAGGGGAGGCGGAATTAGTGGGCCTTAATGGGCCTTCGCATACTCCAAAAATCAGACAGATAAACTCAAAAAGCTAACCATCCATCGGATGTCGAGCCTTTGTGGGACCCTCCATTTTGAAAAGGTCTCGTCTGGGCCGCACTTCACAATCCCCTGGCCCAATTAAATCCCTCTTCTTTTTTCTGACACAAATGCCCCTACCTTTCCCGCCTTTCCAATTTCCACCGTCTTCTTCGGATAAATTCTGAATTTAAAATTAAAAGTTTATTTCAATCAATTCTACTTTTCTTACTTTTAATTTCCTAATTTTAGTTGCTAACCGAAACAATAATTTAACCGACATAAAAGCTGGTTATATTAAATATTTAATTTTCTATTTATATAAAAAGATACTCATTTTAGTTTGTACATTTTCAACCAATTAAATTATCTTAAATTTAGAGTTAGTTTGGATTAACTTAAAAAATAAATAATTTTCAAAAATTTATTTTCATTTAAACACTTTTGATAAGAAGGGTAAAATAAAGTCACTAATCGCTTTTAAAATCTACTTTGAATGGTTGTCAAACACTTGTACTTCTTTCAAAATGACTTAATTTTTAAATTAAACACTTGAAAATATATTCCAAACACACCTTGATCATTCAAATTTAATTTAAAAAAAAAAAGTTAAATAACAACAATTTTTATGTAAGAAAGTATATTATATGACTATATTTTTATAAGTTATTAAGATAATGCTAGTGGGGATTTTTATATTAAAAAAAAATCAACAATGAACTAACAGACTAATTTTAAGATTTATTGAAAACACAATTAAAATTAGACATTTAAAAGTACAAAAATGAAAATATAATGAAAGTCAATGTAACATAGACCAAAATAGTATTTTAATTCTAAAATTATATGTTTAGTTCAGTTGTATTGTTTTTGTATCTATTTAATTCTTATTGAAAAATTTGCTAATGGTATTTTAACTCTGCCATTAATGTCTTTGCACACTATTAACCTGTCTTTGTAGGGTAAAAAAAAAAGGGTTAGAAATAACAATTTCCCCCAAAACTACATCTAAAAGTAATATCAAGTATCTTTTTTATCCACTTTAAAAATAAAAAAATTGTTTTTTTTAAATCTCAATTCTCTCTTTCTTGGTAATATGGTTTAAAGTTTTAATCAAGAACTTTCCCCCCCTGGAAATTCGACCAAACATTAACAATCTTTTAGAAAGCGCTTTTTGTCATCCTTAAAACATGTTTAAAAGGGCATGCTAAACCTTTTCTTTTTAGTACTCAAAAGGTAGGCTAATGAAAACACACTAAAAAGTATTTATATATTTAATCTGAGTAAGCAGCTTAAATAATAAGAGCTAAATTATATTTTTAAGAAAATGATAGAGTTTTGTTGCTTGTCTAAAAAAATACCCTCCACGTAAAAATTATTTAAAATTTCAAACAAAATCTAAAAGTCGAAACGATGTGATGATGACTTAGAATCTATGGCGATCCAATTTTTCGCTATAGGGCACTATCACACAATTATAAATTCTAATTTTAGTCACTCTAAAGATAGTTTAGAAAAGGTTTGTAGAAAGTAAATGATAATATTGCAATTTAAAAAAGAATATGAGTAATTTTGAAATTAAAAAACTCAGAAGTGTTTCTTTAAATTAATACTTGGTTGCACCCATTTACATGCATCCCCTTCAACTACAAATAGAAAAATATATTTTTTTTAAAAGAAAATTTGTATCCATGATAGCTTGCGATTGGTCAAATGCAGAGATGAATGTAGTAAGGATGCACCCAATATTATTAAAAAAATTATAATTTTTTAGTACAATAATTGTAGAGACGTGGGATCGAACTTCTAACATCTAAAAATAGAGGGATATTTGCAAATATAGCAATCAGATTCAAAATATTAACATATATATCAACATTTTAAAAAAGATTGCAAATATGGCAAAGTTTATCATATTTGTAATTTTTTTAAAATGTTGCTATACACTTAATTTTATCCCTAAAATTACTACTCATTACAATTACTCAATAAATGACCATAAACCATGGTTGAGTTAAGCCTCACATTCCTCCCTTTTTTCATAATATAACTAAAACAAACATGCTGATGCTTCTTAATTATCCATTAAAAATTTAAAACATATTTTCCAAAACTATCATAAGTTCATAACGGATGGAAGGGTAATCTCGTCAGAAAAATTCCCAACTATTACGAGTGAGGGACAGCAGAGAAATAAATAACAAAATAAATCCAAAGCATCCAACGTTCTCGTTAATCCCTCTCTTCGCGACCGTTTTCAGTTCCGGCCACCATTTTTTCCGATCAACGGCGAGCACCGAGCATCAGCCCCACCGCCGAAAACCCTCTCTCTCTCTCTCTCTCTCTCTCTCTCTCTCTCTCTCTCTCTACAAACCGCAAAAAAAAATGCCACGTCATAGGCCACCGGCATTTTCAGTTCTACTTCTAGCTGCAATTTCACTCTGCTCTTCCTCTGCTCTAGTTTCCTTCTCCCATGGCGATTCTCGAACTTCGTTCTCTCAAATTCCGCCCATCTCAGGTTCCTACTCTAAATTTTCTTGTTTCTTTTCGAAAACGAAACATATTTAGAGAAAAGGGTTGTTTCGATTTTTGCCATTTTTTAACAGTCTAAAAAGGATAACGTTCACAAAAAAAAGGACAAAAACAAGGATCGCTTCTGATTTTCTAGCTGCTTTCTTCTTTTTACGGCTATCTTTTTGTAGAGTGGAGAGATGAAGACTATTATTCCGGTGGGGAGCTTGCTGGGGGAAGTCCGAGTGGGTCTGTTGTGGAAGGCCCTACGATGGAGCCTGTTGACCACTCGTTATTTGTGTTAGCAGCGGAAAGAACTCGAAGGAAAGACCCTCTTAATGGCTTTCAAGCTTACACTAGTGGTTGGAATATCAGCGACCGCCATTATTGGGCTGTAAGTTTGTTCAACTTCACCCAACTGAATTCATTGTCGAAATTTTGAGACAAGTTGCTTTTCCTCTGAGAAGTTACCTTGTAAGGACTATATTAGAGTAAGAATGTGTTTGAATGGACAATCAACTTCTGTTTTGTTGCTTGAAAAAGATATAGAAACTTAGAGCTGCTGCTGTTGAATATAAGATAAGTAAACAAAATCGAGCTTAACTTCATGTCATTTGATGGAAGGTGACTTCTTATATTAGTTGAATATAGAACTTCTTGTAGAGGGTATTCCATTTATTTGCATTTTCATTCTGTTGATAGCTCTTTTAATCTTAATGTTCAAATGGATTTTGTGTTGTGAATACTTGTTATTAACTCTTCCCCTTAGGAAACAGGAGGATGAGTTGTTGATGTTAGAGTGAGTTTGATTACATTTGAAAGTAATGCTTTTAAATGAAGTATTTTTTTGTGTAAGTATGTTAGGAAAAAGCTTCTAATTAATTGTCTCTTTTAAGAGCACTTCAAATGCTTACTAGTGTTTATTAGAATTTTCAATATTGTTTTTAACTATATATTCAAACACCATGAAAATGTCAAAAAAAATATTTGTTAAATCACTGATTCACCCAAAAGTTTTAGCTGATGGATTATGGTAAAGTTAATTATATTAACACTTTAACACTCCCCTCACTTGTGGGCTTGTAGAAGACCCAACAAACGGAAATTAATATGAATTGAGAGAGAAAATGACTTTACAGAGGTTTGAATACAAGGCTTCTTGCTCTAATACCATGTAAAATCATCAATTGACCCGAAGCTTAAAATGATGAATTATGGTAAATTTAATTATATCAACATTTTAACATAATATATCATGCTGAACTCATTTTTACTTGTTGTATCTCGTCTTTAGTTTGTTTACATTGGTGTATCTATCTACACTGGGCTCTTTACTATAGCTGAGATTGCCTATTTGGTATGGTAACATGTAATGATTTTATTTTGGTTTTATTTGCAAATATTTTATGCAGTGCTTCTCTGTTCTGTTGTGACACTCCCAAGTTTATTTGCTTTCCCATACTTCATGTCCTTGCTGTAATCGGTTAGTCTATTATAGCTGACATTTTTCGGGATGTGTCTCTGTGTCTCTGTTCTTACTCTGTGTTTTTGTCATTTGGATACAGTCTGTTGGCTTCACTGCAGTTCCTTTGTTTGCTGTTGCTGCAGCCTGGCTCTTGGGTTTTGGGCTTTGCTTATTGGTCATCTCTCTGTGTTACTTCTGTTGCGGAAGGCGGTCGTATGGCTATTCTCGAACAGCTTATGCTCTTTCACTTCTTTTCCTCATTATGTTCTCCATTGCAGCAATGTGAATATCTTGTCTTTCTCTCTTCCACTTGTTTAGTATTTGGTTGAGATCTTGGTCGAAAAAGCTTATGCATCGTCATCTCGTGTTTCAGCATTGGATGTGTCATTTTATACACTGGTCAAGGAAGGTTTCACAATAGTACATCAGAAACATTGGAATATGTTGTAAGTCAGGCAGATTTGACTGCTCAAAAGCTTCGGGATGTATCGGATTATTTTGCTGCAGCCAAGCAGACTGGAGTGGATCAAGTTTTTCTGCCTTCGGATGTTCAAACTGACATTGATCAAATTGAGATAAAGATAAACTCTTCTGCTAGTATTCTTGATGACAAAACTGTGCACAACTCAAATGACATAAAAGATCTCCTTGATTCTATGTATGTGTAGCCTTCGCTCCTTTTTCCTATTTATCCGTTTCTCATATTTCAATCATAAGCTGACGATCTTCAGACACCGCAGTCGTCTGGCTCTGATTATCGTCGCAGCTATTATGCTTCTGCTGACATTTCTTGGATTCTGTAAGCTTTTTCTGATTTTTAACTATGCTTTTCAGCTCCCTAATATCCCTCCACTGAAAATTCCTTCAGTGATACTCACTCGTTTTAGTATGATCTAACTTTTCTTGCAGTATTCTCCATATTTGGTATGCAACTTCTTGTCTACATGTAAGTGAGACATTTAGGCCATGTTTGATGGCCCTTTTTTTATTTTTTATTTTTAAATACACTTATAAATACCACTCCCACCTATAAATTTGTTTTGTTATTCACTTTTTCCTAGTGCTTTTAAAAACTTGTTTTTGTTTTTAGAATTTGACCAAAGAATTAAGTGTTTCTTTAAAAGATGTAAAAACCTTAGTGCGGAAATTGGTATGGAATGAGCATAAATTTCAAAAACAGAAAACTACAAGTGAAATCGTTATTAGCTCTTCATTTCTTCCCTTCACGTGTGTCATTTTAAAATAGTTTATAAATACTATATTTCCTTAAACAACCATCATGACGTATTGTATACTATTGCAGCCTGGTGACAACTGGCTGGTTACTTGTAACTGGGACATTCATCTTATCCGGCACATTCCTTATTCTTCACAAGTAAGCTATCTTCGTACAATCTTATGGTTCAAATATTTTAAATGAAGTAAATTTCCATAAAACGTCCAAGTATTTTAACATTTGAAATCCTTACAAATCTCACTTGTAATAACGTTGATTGTAAGAATTTCACTTCTGTGGTGAGGTGTCCTAAACAAATGCATTTGAATCATGGCTTCATCATCTTCTCTTTCGTTCTTTCTAGGGGGAGGGAGAGATGGGATTCAATAGCCTATTGTTCTTTCTTCACTCTCTTTGTCCTTCAATTCATAAACAAGAAGATCTGATGTATTTTTCGTCTTGATATGTAGTGTGGCTGCAGATACTTGCGTTGCAATGGACCAGTGGGTCCACAATCCTACCGCGCATACGGCCTTAGATGACATTCTTCCCTGTGTGGATAAAGAAACTGCCCAAGAAACCCTGTTAAAAAGCAAGGAAGTGAGTGCACAACTTGTCGATCTGGTCAACGAGGTGATCACCAATGTTTCCAACATAAACTTTTCGCCAAACTTTAAACCGATGTACTTCAACCAATCTGGTCTGGTTATGCCAACTCTTTGTAACCCGTTTCACCCGGATTTGACACCAAGAACTTGTTCTTCTGGTGAAGTAGACTTGCAAAATGCTACACAAGTAAGTCATAGGACTCTCAAATCAGATAGGCACAGTGAACTTATTATTCTCAATTTACAAAGGGTAAAAGAGAAGTCTTGTATCATATTCTTATTTTTAACAGGTATGGGGCAACTATGTCTGCCAAGTTTCGCCTACTGGTGATATATGCATCACAACGGGGCGGTTGACTCCGACCTTGTACAGCCAAATGACGAGTGGAGTAAATCTAAGCTATGCACTTTTAAATTACAGTCCTACTTTGGTCGAGCTTCAAGATTGCACGTTTGTTCGACGGACATTCGATGACATACATAGAAATTTTTGTCCTGGTTTACAACAATACAGTAGATGGATCTATGTTGGATTAGCAACCGTCTCCATTGCTGTTATGCTTTCTCTGATACTATGGATTATTTATGGTCGAGAACGGTGCCATCGTGCTTCTACAAAAGCATTCACTACTAAACCAACCGGGGAAGAATTGGAGGAGAACAAAGAATCTTGAAAACTGTAAGTGTAAGATTATTTCCACTGCTAACATAGCTTATATCTAAGAATCTACTTGTACTTTTTTCGTGTAATTTCACGAATGTATAATATGCCGAGATTCCCTTCAATGTGCATCCTATTTTTTCGTATTTTATTTCATTCACAACCAACACAATCGTATTAGCCAGCTTGTTTCTATATTGTTGGTATGCATTTCAAGGGTACTAAAGGGGAGAAAAGAAGGATATTAGATTGTGTTATGTTCTTTGGTTTCTGATTCAGCCATTGAATCCAAAGATGGAACAGAGGACCGGGATGAGAGCGGTTGCAGTTAGTTGACGTTTCGGAAACCAAAGTCTACGAAAAGTTGGTTATCATATAGTTTTTATTAGTGATAACTTGATTATGGAAGTAATAGTAGTATTGCTCTGCTTGTTGATTGATTTTACTGAAATAAAAAGCATATATAGTTACTAATTTTCTTTGATGATGAAGAAAATAGCTACAAGTAAGCATTAAAGTAAACATATTTGTTAAAGTATGGTGGGAAAAGGTTGGATGTTTAAATGGTTAGAGGAAGTATTTGTTAGAAAGAGGGTTATTTCTTGTTTCTCCTCTACCTCACCTTACTTGTAAAATAATCTTCTTTTGTTTCCATTGGTAGAAAAAATGGTTGATAAATGGGTGAGGGTAGTTTTGAAAGATATATGAAGGGGGTAGGAATAGTAATCACATAAATTTGGATAAAGAATAGGGGTGTGGTGTAATGAGTCAGATTGACATCAATGAAGCTTTACTTGTTAAGTAATTGATCATTTAATGAGAAATGTGAGGGAGATGGTAATCTTTTCAAAATTTCAAATGGATCCATGATTTTGAAGATATGTTTTATTTAGTTGTTAAATGGTCGTTGTTATTATTACTATTTTAGTACAATAGGGATAAGGGATTCGAATCACATATCTCTTGGATGTTATTACGTTAATATATTGTTTATGTCAGTTGAGTTAATCTCGCTTTGACGAGGCATGAGTTGGTTAGTGATAAATGACTTATACTAAATAAAAATACAATTCACCTTTGTTGATGTTAGTATAACCTCTTTGGTAATTTTATTTATTTATTTTGAACCTCTGACTTTAAGGGAGGTGATACGTGTCAATAATCACTGAGTTATTGGATTAAGGAAAATTATAGCAAACAACCTCGTTAGTCAAAATATCTATTAATATAGAACTTTTTAAAATTAATTGCATATATGACACATACTCACCGGTTGGTTTTAAAATTTTCATATATTTCCAAGTTTGCCCTTGTGCTCTTTCTCCCTTCTTTTCTACTTTCTTCTTTTTTCTTTCTTTCTTTTTTTTCTTTTCTTTCTCTCTTGCATGTCCAATTCCACCGTCGCCACACACCATCGTCGCCTCGTACTCTCTCTATGCTTCTCTACTTTCTCCTTGGCCTAGCCTAAACCACCATCGAATCCTACCTCAACCAGATCGTCGTTCTCGACCATGCTGCCCAAACGAAATCGACCCAGATGCTGAAATGGCGAACGAATGCGACCCAGTTGACGAAATCCCATCGATGCTTGCAAACTAGACAGGCTAGATGCTGCAATGGCGAATGGCGACAACCTAGTTTCCAGAATTTCGTTGGCGCCAGAAGGCTACAAGGAGTATAGACTCGTGGAAGGAAAAAAAATCCTAAATTGAACGTTCTATCAGTATTAACAACTGATAGCACATTCCTCAAATTGAAATCTATCATTAATAGCAGTTATCAATGATAGCAGTTATTAATGATAGCAATTGATGATAGCACATTTCTCAAATTGGAAAGAAGCGCGTGAAATGGTGGCTGGACATAGGCTTTTTAGTCTTTTATCATTTTTTTTGTTCTATATATACAATTATTTTATTCCTGTACTACATATTTTATTATTTTAGACTTGAAAACTATTTAAGCAATTAGCCGTTCAAATAATTTAATATGGGTAATAAACTGTAAGTTAGTAAAAAAAAAAAAAAAAAGGCGCACACACAAAAGAGAGGGAGATTGATAATTTTCCTTGTGTTTGGAAAGGATTTGTGGATTTCAATGGGTCAATTAATATTTTATTTAAAATTTAATCGTCTAATTGATGAAATTTAGTTGATTTTAATTTTGGATCAAAGTTGAATTTTCTCTGTTCTATTTAAAAATAAAAAATTTATTTGCTGACCAACGGAGTTATTGAAAAAGAAAATATGAGTTTAAATATTAGACGGTTTTATTATAATAACTATGGAAGTTAATGAAAAAATCAAAGCTCTGAATGATTTTAGTCCATAGAGCATGAAGCCTTGGGATTGGAGATTGGGCCCAATTTGTATCGAAATTTTTAAATAGGGTAGAAATTCAATAAAAAAATAATTAATGCATTTACATTTTTTTAAAAAAAAAAATCTAAACTAATATTTTTAGTTCTTGTAGGGGTCAGCCGTCACGTAAGGCCTAAGGTAATATGTTAGTTTATATCATTTTATAATTTAGTTAGAAATTTTAAAAAATAACGACCTATATATAAATAGGTTTGGAAAATAACATGTATGCCCTTATAATAAAATATCTCGTTTAAAATAATTTATATGAATAGTTGAACTCTCCATCAGTTGACTATTGAACCAGTTCGAGTATAATGGATTGGATAAGACACCAATTTTTATTTTAAAAATGAATGGTTTGATACTTCATTCACATTCATGTTAAACTAAAAATTTAATATTTTAAAAGATAATAATAACAATAAATTAGTTTAACAAATATAGAAATATGGATCAAACTTTTTACTTAAAAAATAATTGGTATTTTAGGTTCATATTGGTAAATAAAGAGATGTTTATCAATAATAAAGAAAATTTTTTGTTTTTTTTTTAAAAAAAGAGAACTACTTGAGTACCATCTCTCTTAATTTTAAAACACACACAGACACATATATATACCGCGGTAGACTACAATTTGTATTGCGATAGTATACTAGGCAATGAAATTCTGCTATATTTGTAAATATTTTAGTTCATTTTTTTTTATATTTAAAAACAACCCATAATTTTACTTTTGACAATAATTCTTTTAATACTATAAGGTTTTACATTATTTAAAACGATATTAATGTGAATCACGTGACAAACTGTAAATGAACCCACCCATATTTTCATATGATAGTATAAAATTTTGATTTAGTAAACTTAACTCAATCTTAATTCTCCTCTAATTCTAGAATAAAAAAATAAAAAAATAAAAAAAAACCCTAATCCACTAGAGGAAAAACACAACATATGAGCTGCAAAAGTGGGAGAGTGGTTCCTTTTGAACAAGCCGATTGGAACATGTCACCCTCTTGCTTCCCAATTACCCTACCACTCTTTTAATATCTCCGCCTTCCATCCCATGTGATTTGCTCTCTAATCATTTTCATCCCACTTCCCATCCATTTTTTTCCCCTTTCTCAACTTTATAATATATGTATTTATAGTTATTGATATAAGAGTACAGCATAACATAAAGGTAAGATTTGAACTTATGACCTTCTTAATCGATGTATATATTTTAATTAATTGAATTATTATGTTCGAATATATATATATGATCATTTTGATTCAGGTAAGACAATTTTTAAAAAATAATTTAGAGAAAGTAATTTTTTTTTATCATTTATAAGAAAAGAAGAAAGAAATATAAAAATGAAAGAAATATAAGTATAAATGAATAAATAAATAAAAGTATACGAATATAAGACAATTTTTTGAATATATATTCCAACCAAGGTTTAAAATATCAAGGTCTTAATTTTATAGAAATTTCTATAGAAATATCGATAAAATATCGATTTTGATTAATATTTCTGGAAAAATTATAAAAACAAAAAATCAAAAAATAAATTTAAATTTAAATTATTAAATAAATATTTTATGATTTTTAAACAGGTTAACATGTCTATTATTTATATTATGTTTACATTAATGATATTTTGTTGCTTATATTTGGCTTCTTGCTCGATAATATGTATTTTAATTAGTTAATAATTCTAAAGGCCAAATTTATATTTATATTGTGTATTCAAGCGAATGATGATAACTAACCCTTTGGGAAATCAAAGGGCAATATTATTGTTTTTATTAACCGGCGTATCAACAATAATGTAATATTTGTATTGACAATATGAATGTCAAATACATTATAAAATATTGTGTTGTTTAATTAAATTATCTATTCAGTTGTTAATTTTTAAGCATGGACCTACTTGATTTAAGATTACATACATAAATTTTATATTATAGTTCATGCTATTAATGTAATATCATTCTTCATATATACATTTTTTAAAAACAAAAGTCAATGATGAGAAGTCTATCTTTAATGTTGTCTTAATATCATTCTTCACTTTAAACTCAAGTAATTAACATAGTTTTTTTTGTTACCCACACCAAAAAGTTTTATAAATGGCTTTTTTTTTTTTTTTTTTTTTTTTTTTTTTTTTTTTTGTTATGAAAACTTTTTACTGTGAGTATATATGAGATATTAAAATTTACTTTTTTTTAGAGATTACATGTTCAAATTCTTCAATCCATGTTGAATTTCATTCAGGAAGAAAATTAAAAATAAAAAGAAACAAACAAACATAGCACTACACTTTAATTCATGCACTTTCATTGATTTAGTAAACTAGTCTCTATATTTTAAAATATTTATATAATTTTTGTGATTTAATATGTAGAGATTCAGTTCTTATAGTTTAACGTTTTGTTATGATTTAATCATTGTAATTTACAAACACATTTAGGGTATGTTTAAAATATAATTTTCAAGTGTTTAATTTAAAAAAATAAGTCATTTAAACAAAATTAGAGTGTTTGCAACCACTCAAAATAGATTTTAAAGTGTATTTTAAAAACGAATTTTTTGAAAAATATTTTTTTATCTAGTCAATCCAAATAGACTCTTAATTTATAAAAGAATTATCAATCTATATAGGCATAAAAAGACTATACTCGTATTATTCTATTAGCTCTCTCGAGATTATGTTTAAATTTTTAGTATATTTGTTATTCTAAAAATTTATTTTTTCTAGACTAAAATAGAAAATTTCCAAAACAAAAAACATAAAAGAAAAATACTCAAGAGTGAGAAAATATAAAGTAAGTTGAAAATACCATTTTGATCCCTATTCAAGTTTGCTTAATTTTAATCCCTGTAATTTTAATAAATTTTAAATTTAGTCTCTACTATTAATTTATTATGATTTTTCAAAAATAGTTTTTTTTACCAATTATCATTTTTATTATAAAAATTAAAAATATATTCACATATTATATTTTTTATTTTAATAAAATTTAATTTTAAAATATTAAATTTAAAATTTAGTGGAAATTAAAAAACTAAAATTAGATATTTAAAAAGATAAAAACTAAAATTGAATCTGCTTCAAATTTAAAAACTTATAAATTAATAAAATAGACAGTTGTCAATCCACCATCGACAATTATATTAATTACTTTGCTCAAAAAATAATAACAATAATTACGGATTTCCTGCCTCTCTTGGATTTGTGAACTCAAAACTCAATTGTTCCTTTTTCAACGTTTCAGTTCTGCTGCCTTTCTTCCTCCATTAACGTTATATATTATTTATATAAGTTCCCTTTTTTTCCACCATTTTTCGAACGTTCGATATGTCGTGCGAAATGGCGACCTTACAAAAGACGACTCAATCAACAATATGCGGCTATAGCCGACGGATCGTTTTGATTTCAACGCGTTGTTCAATTATGAAGAAAAAAAAACTTTCTTGGTCAATGTATAAATTTTATATTTATAGGTATGAATTTTGAGTTTAGTTTCTATTTTTTTTTAAATCTTAAAATGTTACATTTTTAGTTTTGAGCTTTGAATTTGATTTAATTGAATATAAGATTTAGTCTAAATACTTTGTTAATTATGCAATAGAGATATAACGTGTTTTTCTTTAGTTTTATTAGATTAAAAATTGCTAAAGAGAGTATAGCTAAACAATCATCTATATGTGTTAGTGGTCACAAAATTTATAGTTCAAATCTCCCGATCTCTATCGTAGTAAGAAAATTCAAAAGCAAATTTCCTAAAAAATACGGTAATAAAATAAAATGTGTACAATTTTTTTGGGACCAATTATGATAAATAAAAATTAGTGTTTATTTTTAACTCTACATTAGGTTATGTAAGCTTAATGCATAATCACATTAATATTCATAAATATAATTACATCTAGAGGTTGATGGTTCAATTTCTTATTCCCGCAATTGTTTTATTAAAAAGAATTAAATTTGATGTACAGATATATATTGACACACACTTTTTTATTCAAATTACAAATTTTTAAGTTGTAAACATATTTATATGTCAATTGATTTCGAGACTTAACTTAAAATTGTCATTTAACATAAATACTTTGAGATTTTTATTTTATTTATTTTTATTTTTCAAAAAAGCTAATTTATTTATTATTTACTTAGGTTGGAAGAATGGTGATACTTACGTAACGGTTTGCCCGTCACGAATCACAAGGAAGACAAATCTTTACAGTTACACTACGTGGAGTTCACGCAATGGATATCGTGGCTCCAAGCATATCCTCATCCAATGGCAAACTGCAATTAAAGATTCTATACCTGGTTTTTTCGTACTTTCTCACATTTTTCCTGTCAGAAGCATCTTAACACGTGGCAGATTCTGCCACTCCTTAAACTTGGATAAACGGCTCCCATTTTCGTCGTCTTCTTCAGTCAATTCCCCTTCCAGCCGTTAGATTAAGATTCCCAACGCTCCTTTAACCCAACCCCACCTTTGAAACCCTAACCAATCTTTAACACTACCATGGTTAAGTCAACTGACTCCACTTCTTTCTACAATTACCCCTCCTTTTCCTCTTAATTACCACTCACCCCGTTTTCTTTTATCTATAAAATCGGCCTTTGAGAATCGTTAGGTTTGCCAAACTAACGCCCCGAGGGGCCCCTTTGAGGGAACACAACAAAGAAGCTTTCTTCTTCTTCTTCTTCTTCGCTTTCTCTCTCTTATGTTCTACAATGGTGACTTCATCTTCTTCCTCGAAAACCAGATCCAGCGGCCCGGTGCTCCGATCACTCTCGCCGGGCGGCCGGTTCTGTAACTCTCCTTCTTTGTCCTCTTCTACGTCCGCCTTTGCTTCATCTTCAAGCTTTTACTCGTCTTCTTCTACTTTCCGTCACGATGACCATCGTGATTTTCGCAGCCATCATCATCAACATAGATCCACATCTCCTAGCCGTGTTAATGTTTATTCATCTCCTTCTCTTACTCCTTCTGTCCGTTTCTTTATCAATAACCGTTCGAGTTCTCCGAATCGATCGGCTATCGTTTCCAGGAAAAATCGGCCGGTGTCTAATGTTAAAAGGACTTGTATGTGTTCTCCGACCACGCATCCAGGCTCGTTCCGGTGTAGTCTCCACAAAAACGTTTCGAATAGCGGTGGCCATAGCCAGGCAGCGTCGTTTCCTTCAACCAGGTTGAATATGTGGAGATCGGCTATGGCGAACTCGATTGTACGAATCGGCGGTGTAGAAGGAGAGTTGGTGAAACGTGCATTGACTACTTTGATTCGGCCTTCTTCGCACCAGCAGAGGAGGAGAGCGGCATTTCAACCTAGATCTAGTCGGCTCTCGGTCATGACCAAAGCCGACGACGCTTGAAAATTTCAGCGGAAGGTACGGTGATGTCTAAAACTTTATGATCTCAGGTTCGATGAAGATCATCGGTTTGTGAACGTTTCTGATTAAGAATTATAGCGAAAAAGAAGCACCACACACATTGCAAGGCGGAATCAGTGGTGAAGTCTAGTAGATTCAATATTCAGATTGTGTTTGTTGTTTGCCGAGTTTGTGACTCGTGATGAGTTCAGCTTTTCGATTTCGAAGCGGGACTGAGTCGGCTCGCCGAGTTTTGTACGCAGAGGGGGAGGGTTCGTCAGTCGAAATCCTTCGTGGTTTTTGGCAGAGGATTTGAAGAAGATAAACCGACGAATTTTTCACCAATTTGTACATATACATCATTTGCTGTGGAAGGAGAATTTCGGACATTTTTACTTTGAATTTGAACCAAACGAACTAAACAATAATCGAAACAAAAAAAATTATAATCCAAAGATTAATTTCAACACGAAAGAATCTGTAGCAACGATTTGCAAATAGGTTTTAACGCCGTTGGATGAGAAATATGACCCGTTCCAAATCCGTTGTGTGTGCAGCGTTGGGATTCCGTCTGTGCCGTTCATCGGCTCCGTTCATCGTGATTTTCGTCTCCGTCGTTTCACGTGTTCCGTTTACTCCGTTCCCTTACATTCCGGTTCCAGGTATTTATATATTTATTTTATTTTATTTATAATCCGTAAAGTTGATTTATTTATTTTTGTGTTATGAGTTGTTTTTATTTTTGGTGCAGGAAGTGCTGCCCGGTGATATAATTTCTTTGGGATGGAAGTTTGACCTTTGACTTTTTGACTTAGTTGAAGATTAAGATTATACGTTAACAATGGCGGAGTTTACTGGGTGCTGCCCCATTGGACCTTTATTTTTACTCTGATGGAACTTTTACAAGTGAGATTGAGAACAGATAAATTAATGAGAAACATTTTAAAATTAAAAAATGGAAAAATTATTAATATATAAAATAATACCGATGATAATAAAAGGTGATTGTGATTTCAATCAACTCCAAGAAAATGAAAACTTTGAATAAGGAAAGTCTTAATAAATTTGGCAGTACAGAAATAGCTTGAAAATATTTATGAGGTGGACATGGAAGTAGAAAGAGAAAATCATGGAAAAAATAAACAAAAAGAAAAAAAAGAAGGGAAAAAAATAGGCTAGTTTGTTTCAAAAGTTCTTTCATAAAACTTATAACTGCAAAATACGATTAAAAATATAAACTAATTAATTTATAATTATTAAATATAAATACATTTTTTAAACTTAATGAATTTTAACTATTACATTTATAATTAATATTTAATATTAACTTGATTTATTCAATATAAAATTTTATTATTAATATTTATTTATTTATTATTAGTAATTCGTTTAGTTATGTTTAATTCATGTTTAATATAAAATATATTTTTTTTTTATTTTAAGTGAATAATTAATTGATATATCCACGACATTGATTTGTGATTGCTCTTCTAATTTCCTATTTGGTCATTCAATTTTAAAAATAGTGTACTTTTATTTGAGTTTTCAGTTTAATTTTTAATGGGTCGTATTGTTTTAAAATATTACGCTTTTTTTTTACTTTGTCTTAGTTTTTGTTTTCATTTGATACTTAAGATTTCGTCCTATAACTAATGGGTTATTTGTTTTTAATTTTTGAAAATTAAGCCTATAGTCATCATCATACCTCTAAATTTATTGATTTTTTTTCTATATTTTTAGTAAGGCTTTTCAAAAATTAAGTTAAGTTTTGAAAAAAAAAAAATTGGATCAACTTGTTTTTCTTTTTTAAAAATAGAATTTGGCTAAGAATTAAAACTTTCTTTAGTAACTATTTTGTTTTTTTTATTTTGAAAACTCAACCTATTTTTTTTCACCTTCTAATTTACATTTTTCTTAAGTAAAAAAAGAGTTGAATTCTTAATTAAATTTTAAAAGCAAATTTTTTTTTTAATTTTTAAAATTTGACTTAGTTTTTTAAAATAATGATAAAATAAGAAATTTAGAAGTAGAATAACTGTTAATTTTCAAAAATTATAAATTATAAATCAAATAGTTCTTAAACTAGACGTAAATTTTTTTATCTTTTATGATTTTTGTAGCTACCTTTTTACTTTTAAACTTTTTAGGGGTGTTGTCTATTAATTAATTTTTTTAAAAAATAAATTATTTAAAAATTAAAATTAAAAAGGAAAAAAGGGACCATTCGATGCTGGAAATGAGTGTGATGGTTGAACAGACAAAACAGAAATGGTGGTGTGGTACAGACTTACAGTTAATAAGGAAAAGAGTATTTGAGTTTGGAAATTAAGTGGGCCCCCAACTACACGGCGGTGCCCCCGAGATTTTTGTGACCCCAACGGGACCAACTTTCTCGATCTCCTTCAATTTTTAAATAAATAACTATCCTATTCAACTCTTTTTTTTAAGGTAAGAATCAATTTTGTTTTCAAGATTTAGAAAATATGTAAGTATATGTTGGGTTGGTAATTTAGATTTTATTTTATATTTTTAAATTTTTTAGCGAATATGTATTTCGCATAGAACTTGAATTATATTTTTTAAATTTGTTATCAAATTTTTTAACTCAAACAATGCAAAATCTTAAAACAACATTTTTTATGTTTTATGTGTATCAATATTTTGAAATTTCATATTTTGAAATACATAATGAAATTATAAAAACAATAGTATTTCATGTTATAAATTCAATTTATTTTGTTAAATTAAAATATGTATCATATAATATGTTATATATTATATGGTATTATAAAATAAGAATTATATAAAAAAATTAACATAAAACAAGTTCATAAAATAATTAGTAATATTTTATATTCAACCTAATATTTAGCGAGTAACTCTAATTAGTTGTATGGTTTATAAATATATTATCAAACATATTTTAAAATTTTTGTTTAAATTCAAATTTAATTACTAATTATGTTACCAAACACATACCTGAAAACATAAAAAAAAATTATGTATTTATTGAATAATTTGTTTTCGAATTGCCTACTAAATAGACCTTAACAAATTATATGATTTTAAATTTTTAATTATTTTTGTGTACCAGATTCGTTAATTTAAATTTTATGTCCAATAACACATTGACAAATTCAAATTTTAATTTAATTTTTTTTACAGCTGAATAGACATTCACAAAGGGATCAAATTTAAACACCTTTAGCAACAAAATAAAAAGAAAAATAAATTTAATTAATTTTTTTTATATATAAAATTAATTCATCTATTATATATAAATTAAAATTTTATGCTTAATGAACTAAATACTATTTTTTTTTGTTGTCTACTACTTTGAATCAAAGGCAAATTAAGGGATAATTGTCTCTAATTATTTTCTTTTGCAGTGTTGCACTAAAAAACTAATGTAAATATGACTCAACTGATATGTTAATATTAACCTAATTTTGAAATTAGAGGTTCGATTTTCTTACCTCACACTGTCACTATTTTGATGCCTTAATTAATAATATCATAGTTCTAATGTCATGATCATTCTATTTCTACCGTTCTATCATATATACAAATTGAATTTGTAGAAGAAAAAAAAAGTAAGAAGAAATTGAGATTATAATCTAACGTTTAAAAAAAATTATTTTTTGTTCCATATTCTTCAACAATAGATAGATTTGGTTCTTAAGATTTTAAAATATAATTTTTTTTAGTCCTCTAATTTTAAAAAATACATTTAAAAAATGGTTGAGTAGCTTGTATTTATATTTTACACAATATTTCAAATTAATATGTATTCTCTCATTCCATCTTCCTTCCCTCTTGTTATTTTTTTTAATTATAATTTTGATTAAAAATGTCATGTAAACATTTAGAATATTACAAAAGTTACTCAAGTACATTTTAAGAGTGTATTTTTAGGAAATCTGAGGATTAAAAAAATATATTTTGGTTTGAAAACTTAATAATTAAAAAGGAAATATTTTCCAAAATGAAATGAAAATTATGAAATAGAAACATCGGCCCCGAAGCTTGGAGCGTTATGAATACATTTACAATGGGCGGCATTTCAATTCCAAATCAACGCGCTTTCGGTGAATCCCACCGAACGCCAGCTGGCATTGCTATTTCCTCTCAATTTATTTCGGAGTGTTCCTTCTTTATTATTTTCTAATTTCAATTCTCCCCCACACAATAAAATCTCAAATAAATAACAATTTCTTTTTCAGTCAGAAATATTAAAGATGTTTTTTTTAATAATGTAAATATAATTATAAACATTAATTGCTCTCCAGCTGTCCCTCTCTTTTCTTTTTATAAAACTAAAGGAAAAAGAAAAAAAAACACTCCGATTTCATAAAAAGGAAAAGAAAAACAACACTCCAATAGTTGTTTATTTATTATTATAATATTATTATTTTGAAAAAAAAAGAAAAAAAAATAACTTTTTAAATATATAAGTTGGACTGTTTTCAAATATAGAAAAATGAGTCAGATTATTTACAAATATATAAAATTTGTATTGTCTAGATCGCGATAAAATTCTATTACGGAAGCGATTGAAGTATACAGACAATAAAATTTTTCTATATTTATAAATATTTTGATATTTTTTATGTTTATTGTAATCTTCTTTATAATTTTAGATTTTTAAAGTTTTAAAATTGTCAGAGTGGTTAAATTTATAGTTTCCAAGAAGAATGGTATTTAACGTCTTTAAAATTAAAATGTCATAAATAAATAAAAACTTATTAAATATAAAATTTAAAGTCCAATAATATATTAAATGCATGCCTGAAAATCAAGAGATATATTAAATATGCTTTAAATTTCGAAAACCTAATAAGCTTGACATAAACTTTTTTCATAAAAATAAAATAAATGAGACTTCTGATCTTATCACTCTCTTTGGCCCATATTAAATACCCTCTCATGCTTCATATCTTAAAATACACCTAGACATATACACACATTTTGTATATGCAATATCATATTTGGGTGTGAAAACAATATAAATATAAGAAAATTTTCACAGATAAAAAAATTGTTAAACTATTTACAGAAAATAGTAAAAAAAAAATACTGATAGACATTGATAGACTTCTATCGGCATCTATCAGTGATAGACTTCTATTAACATCTATCCCAACTATCTAAAAATTTTGCTATTTTGTGTAAATAGTTTTCCTAATTTTTTTATTTTTAAAAATTATCCATAAATATAAGTATTTTAGATAAAAATGTTTAATTCGAGACAAAAATAAGTATATGACATAATGTTTTAGAATAAGATTTTTTTAGTTCACCTTTATAATCAGTATTTTAATTGCCAGCTCAGTAAGATGTATTCCTCTACAAATCATTTTATTTTTTCATTATATATATTATATCATACATTCTTACTGTTTTTTCTTAACCATTCGAAACAAAACCCCTTGTGTTATTTCCAAGGGGAAAATGTTTTTTTTTATTATTATTATTAAATTGAGTTATATATATATATATATATTTTGGCATAATATTTATGTTAAATTTCGTAAATTAAAACTAATCCAGTGGGCTGAGCAAAGATGTTGTCCATAGTTGGGTTCAAACGAAAAAGAAGTCCAACAATTTTCTGCCTGAAATGGCCACAATTAATTATTCTTGGGTTGACCTCATAAATAAACTATTACCTTTAAAAAAAAAAAAATAGCAAACTGATGAATCATCTGAAAAAATAAAGGAAAGCAAGAGAAAAAAAATCTTGCAGAGAGAAAAAATAAAGTTAAAACCATGAGTGAAAATATTGTAAGATAATATAGTTCAATTTTCATGATTTTTTGAAATGTAAAATCATAAAATACATAACATTTAATAAAATTGAAGAATAGAAATATGAAAGAAAAAAACACACACACACACCCACCATTGACTTGTATTTGTAAAGCCAAATACAAAATTACTTTACCAAAATCCACATTTTCATATCCCATCTACTACTGTTTTCAAGTGTCATTTTAGAGAAATTATATATTTTATATTCTTAAACCAACCATTGTTGAAAGCTTCATTTTGACTGGTAAAAATCCCACCGTACAATATTATAATTATTTGAAGAGCAATGAGTCGATGTCAAAAATTAGACAAAAAAAAAAAAAATTGTATCTAATGTATTTGTTGAGACAAGAATGAAACCTTTTGGTTGTAATAAGAGTTTTAGGAATGAAAATGAACATGTATTTATAGTATAATTATGATTTAGAGGGTCTGAATTAGGTGGAAAGACTCGACCTTAACCTTGGCCAAGGAGGTCAATGTGAGCTTTTGACCCCAAACTGTTCTCTTCCCTTAAACCAAATGAGTCGATGCAGACTGTATATGCCCCAGTCATCAAATGGGAAGTAAGCCAAGGCTAAGACCTAGCAGGTCAGTTTTTCTTTAGCTAGACTTTTCTCTTTCATGCTTAGCTGGAAATTAGGATTTTTTTTAAACTTGTATCTTCAAGATGCCTCCTTAGAGGCCATTTTTGTGACCATTGAATTTTACACTTTGTCCAATGTCAACTTTGACTAATTTGGAACTATTAGATATGCTTGATGCCTAAATTTATATGGACCATAAACGGGTGGATATCCATTATTGACGACCAACCAATTATGAGATAAAATTGGAGAGAAACTTAAATACAACCACCTCTCTATTGTATTTGTTGTATGTAAAATAAAGGAGAGTATGTGATTGAGTGCAACTTAGACTACACCTAATCATTACTCATAAAATAGAGTGTTTGCTCTTCTTTTATAAGAAAGAAACTATGTAACTCTTATTTTATATGATAGAATTATTCTATCTTTATTTGTGATTTTTATCCTAATTTATTTAAGATGTTCCACATAAAATCATAATGTATTAATGTTATTTTCTGGTTCTTATTTATTATCATTATTCTCAATCTATCCTAGAAAAATAGGAGAATGCTAGAATGGTTGTTGTGCATGATAAAATAACCTTAAAAAATATTAAAATTCAAATAAAATCTGGTAAAAGTAATTTTGAAAAAAAAAAAACAATAGTAATAAACTTATATTATCTAAAGAATAAAAAATAAGTTATATACCAATGTAGCTCAAAAGATATTAAATAAGAATCTGGAATGGTAAAAAAGGAAGATCGGAATTGAAGACATCGTGAGTAATGCGTAGAGAGTGTACTCATAATAAATACTATTTTTCAGTAAATAAAGCGAGTTTGCTTATTAATTATTTAATTCCACGTTTGACAAAACGACAATTCTATTGGCGCCCACAAAGCCACGCAAAAAACCGGGCAGTATTTATTCTCAACCGGCTTCGACTCTCTTTTTCCTATCTCATCTTCTCTCTCTTCTCAGCTAAAATGGCTATGTCGTCTTTACGATCGCTCCGGAGATCCCCGCCGTCCATTTCCTCACTCCACTCGATCCGATGGCTCTCCGTCAATCAATCATCTTCTTCATCGGCTTCACCTTCGACTTCTGATGGCGATCGGTTTCCGATCTCTTCCTTTGTCAAATGGTCGTCAGGAATTTTGCTTGCTTCTGGATTAGGGTTTCTTTATGTGTCTACTACTTCTGCTACTCCAGCATTAGCTTTTGCCGATTCAACTGTTGTGGATAGTGCTGAAGATGTTGTTGTCCAGCAGGCGTGTTCGACTTCGTTTTTTAGGAAGTTTTCTCTGCCTGAAATCTCCTCCAAGTTTCTGTTTGGTGGTAAGAAGTGATCGTTCTTCCATTTCTTCATTGTTTGTTATTTCGTCAGGATCAGGGGAGTAGAAATGATTATGAGAGATTAGGTTTAGTTAAGTATGGTTGTTGAACTTAGTGAATATGTAATAGTTGAGTAATCGTAGTTGGGAAGGATGAAAATGAAATGGTGTTAGTGTTGCTGACTCTTTGCTCCCTCTTACTTGGATGTTACAGATGGGTTTCGTCGAAAGGTATTCTTCAATTACGAGAAACGCATTCGATTGTACAGTCCTCCTGAGAAGGTATCTTCTACTTTTTATATTGCGTATTGTATGTTATTTCTATTTTTAGTTTTTTGGGGGGAAATTCAATTTATACCCCTGAATTTAGGATTGTATCAATTCACATAAGTTATAGTGGAATACTCAAATCAAATTGATAGTAGTGGTTTTTTATTAATATGAGCGGTTTTCGATCCTCTTTCTTCCTCTGTTTCCTTTATTTAGAAAAAAAATTATGTGATAATTTTCATTACTACCTTGGTGGGATTTTGGGATAAGAAATTTTTTGTTATTAAGTGATTTTTGTGCTTATTTCAAACGGAATCAAGTGAAAATAGGTATAAATCATCAACGAATGGTTTAAAATGATTCACTTATAAAAGTTTAGAGTTTAAATTGATACAATCATTAGTTTGGAGTTTTAATTGATACAATTGCAAAGTTTACGGGTATAAATTGATTTTTTTCATATTTTTTCTTTGACAGACTTAGTAACTATCATTGTGAAATATCTAATGCTCTTTGACTCTGTCTTTCTTGAAATCCAGTAATCTTTCTTTGCAACTACTTAAAATCAGGACTGTATGAAAATTTTGGTTGAACGATCGACTATTTGCTCTTGAATCCAGTTATGACCACGACCAAAATGATTATGAGTTCAGTGATAGGATTGCAGAAACCAGTAGGATGAGACTTAGTTGGTTTCCAGGCGTCCCCACAACTTTTAATCTCACAACATATATGATTGTCTCTTATCTTTAATTTTCTATGCTTTTCAACTATGTAAAACTCTTGTGTTCCTTGAGCTTTAGTCGTCCGAAATGCCTAACTTCTAATAATTTGATACTAGGTTGTTTAAAAGTTTGTTATTTTGACATATTTTCTTGCCATCTCATTTCTTGAAGGTCTTTGAGTATTTTGCATCATTTCGTGCTCCAGATGGAGAATTACTCATGAGACCAATGGATCTAATGCGGGCAGTGATTCCTGTCTTTCCACCTTCCGAGTCACATCTTGTAAGAGATGGATATTTGAGTGGGGAAAGGGACCCTGGGGATCTACGTTGTGCCCCTTCTGATTTGCTCATGCTTTTTGATACAAACAATGATGGGCATGTTTCTTTTAAAGAGTGAGTCATTTTATATTTTTATGTCACTTATTATATTACTCTTTGTGCTGTGAGATTATATTTCATTTCCATGTTCAACACATCATGTGCTTACACATATTCTCACTATGATATATAGTCTTTGGATAATTGTCTTCAAACTTGAAGATATTTTTCTTTGCTTAACAGGTATATCTTTTTAAAAACACTACTCAGCATCCCAGAATCAAGTTTTATTGTGGCGTTTAAAATGTTCGACCTCAACAATGATGGGTACGTAATGTGTAAACTTGTTCTATAAATTTACTTTCACAAATGCTCCAGACATCAGTCTTGCTATTTTGAGCCTTGTCAAATATTATTATTTTTTGAAAGGACAAAACTCTTGATTTAACAGTTTCATGCTTTTGTTCACTATTAGCTATGAGTCATATCATCATGGTCTTCTAACTCTTCTCTAGCACTTTTTAATGTGCCAGCCTTTTCTTTTTTTATGCTATTGAGATTTATATGTGGGTCTATTTTTTTAGCCTTCTCTCAAGAATCTTCAGTGATTGGAGCTGTTCTAAAGGTGCTCGATAATTTCTTCTCATTATACAAGGCATTTGAACTTTACACGATAATGATTTTGAATGTAATTTGTTTGTTCATTTAAGCATCTTTTAGCTGAATGCTGAATTCCTGGGACAATTTTAACTACCACTAACCTCCTTAAGGATATATATGTATTTCATTGACAATGGTGCCTTGAGTAATAGTTTTGCATTTTATAGAGAGATTGATATGAAAGAATTCAAGAAAGTGATGGCTTTGATGCGGTCTCATAACCGGCAAGGTGCTCAACATAGAAATGGACATCGTAGCAGATTAATCTTTGATGGCTGTGTGGAAAATGGAGGCCTAGTAGAGTATTTCTTTGGTAAAGATGGAAATGCAGGCCTCCGACTTGAAAAATTTGTCCAATTTATGAAAGATCTGCAGATTGAGGTAACCCTATGCTAACCGAGTCTTGATCCGAACTAACTTGTTGATAAAAGCCAATATTCCTTGCAACATTTCAATATTGCTTGATCAGGAAACAGTTTGGAAACTGCTCGTTAACATTCTATCTGAATTCTGAACTCCAAAGTATTCGTTTGTGTTGTAGATGTTGAGATTGGAGTTTGCACATTATGACTATAAATTAAGAGGAACCATATCTGTAAAGGACTTTGCATTGTCCATGGTTGCCTCAGCTGACTCATCTCGTTTACGCCAGTTGCTCGATCGAGTTAGTAGAATGGACGATAAACCACATTTTAGGGACATTCGTATTTCATGGGAGGAGTTCAAGGATTTCGACACTCTTCGTAGAAAATTGCAACCATTTTCTCTGGCATTATTTAGTTACGGAAAGGTAAACGGCCTTCTGACGAAGAACGATTTTCAGCGGGCTGCATGCCAGGTACCATGTTTATAATAAACCTTCTTACCAGACAAAGTCCATCTGACCCTTATACTTTTTAAAAACTAAAGAACAAACCATCGATTTTGACTTGGGCGGATTTTATGTAATGTCAGGTGTGTGGCATCAATCTCTCAGACGAGGTCGTGGACATAATTTTTCATCTGTTCGATACAAATTTAGATGGCGAACTGAGTGCCGAGGAATTCGTAAGAGTATTGCATAATCGAGAGAAGGACGTTGCTCAGCCTGTGGAGGCAGGGATGATGGGGCTTTTTTCTCGCTGCTGGAGTTGTGAAATCAGCCCTTGATTTTTGCAGGTTTGCTTTGTTTCTCACTAGTTTTTAGTTTGTGTAAAGTTTAACCCTACGGCCCTTACCACGTTCGATCTCAGATGCTTCAAAATTGTAAATAATAGCGTAGGACTAGCTAGCTAGCTTATCTCGAATAATGTTCTTTTAAATAAAATCTTTTAAAAGTGCTTCTCGGATAAAAGCTTATTTGGCGCATTTGTATGTATTTAATTGATACTTTGTTTGGACTAAATCTTGTCAAATATAGTTGAATATGGTTTCGGTGGTCAGACCTTAATACTTTGAATTACTTTTCATGTATGGATAGTAAGAATTAAACGATGAAATCTTTTCTCCTTTACGTGATGTGAATATTAAAAAGGAAAAGTCCAAGGAGAAAAGATTTCATTTTGGTCGCTAACACCTGTTATTTGCTAGTTAAGTTACGTTTGATTTGGATTTAAGTTAATATACACATTGTTGGACATAAATATTTTAATTGTGAAGTATGAATATATTTGAAGTTGGAGACGAGTGGCTCACTCTCAATTATGGTTAGAGATGTCCATGGGGTGGGGACGGGAAGCCTTCCCCGTCCTTGTCCCTGCTCCCCTGTTTTAATTTCCATCTCCACGAAATTCCTTGTCGGGATTCTCCACGGGAAATTCTCGGGATTAGGTTCCCTGCTGGAAAAAAATTCTCCATTTTTTTTAATTTTTAAATTTATTCATTTTTTTAACAATTTGTTTTAATTTATTTTCAACCAAATAACTTTTCTAAAATTTTCTATACTCAATGGATAATTTACGATACAATTTTTAGTTAAATAAAACGTTATGAAATCTCTAGCTGAAAACAATAATATTTAATGTGTAGAAGATATGATTAAATTGTTTAATTTTCGTAATTTCTCAAAATTAAATATTTAAATATTTCAACGTTTAATCTTCAACTTTATATATATAATTGAAGCGGGGCAGGACGGGAAATCGGGGATGGGACGGGCAATCGGGGAGAAAAGTCTCCCCGCTCCCTCCATTCTCCATTTAATCGAGGATTTTCTTTCCCGTCCGGGGAATGGACATCTCTAATTATGGTTGAGTTTTTGCCCACCTTTGCGAATAGAGCTTACATATGCTATTTATTATTATTATTATTATTATTTATTTTTGGAAAATTATCTTTTTAGTTGTCGAGTTTTCAAGAATAGGTGCATTTGGTCTCTAAAGTTTTAAATGGACTATTTTAGTCCCTAAATTTAAAAAAAATAGATTTAAAAGGTCTCTATCACTAACAAAATAGTTAAAATAAAGGGGATCTTTGAATTGATGAGTAGGCTTGATGATTTGGTTTATGTTTAAATTAATAAATACAATATTTATTTATAACATAGACAATTTAACACCCTAATAGAACATCAAAACTTCACGATTTCTAACCCACAAGCCATCTCTGTCCACGTCTGTCCATTGTCCCGGCCAACGAAGCTTCAACTACCAGCGAGACATGATTCCGACCGAGGCTACCAGAGTCCTGTGAAATGGATTTTAGACTTTAGGGTTTAGGTGGGGTGTTCTCATAGTTAACCAATGGAGTTGGGCTGGCTAGGATCATGCATTCTCCTCCTATGTGTGGATTTTAATTTTATTAAATTTCTGAGAGTTTGTAAGTAGGGTTTGGTCAGTAGGCTTTCGCCAGTGTGAGAAGGTTAATTGAAAACATTTTGTTGACGCAGAGATGTGCATTTTCTTAATGAAAATAGGGACAATAAAATTTCGAAATAATCAAGTTGTTGAGTTTTATATCCCTGCTTATGCTTTTCAATTATTATTCGTTAACACAAATTCGCATTTTCTTGATGAAAATTAAGGCTTAAGTTGTGTATTTTATAAATAAATTTTGTAATTTATAAATTGACACAAACTTTGATCATCAAGTCACATAATTCCATCATGAAATTGAGTCTGATTTGCTTACGGTCATCAACATGCTGAAAAGTAGAAAACAAAACGATTCAGAAATTGGATTGTTCCAAAAAATTTCAGAGCTTCCAAAATACTGGAGAAAATACTTGCATACAGGACGACAAAGCTTGTAGCTTCTCATGGGACTTACCGGCATTTGGCTTGAGGAAGTCCCATCACCGTTTTACAACGCTGGGAAATAGACTAGAATCCACCTAAACAACGGGTTTGATTTAACAGTTGGAGGAACTTTTTAAACCTATTCTAAAAAATTTAGGACTAAAATGACCTATTTAAAAATTTAGGACTAAAATGACCCATTTAAAAATTTAAGGATCAAATGTACATATTCTTGAAAATTTGAAGACTAAAAAGGTAATTTTCTCTACTTTTTTTTCCTCTTTTGTAATGTTAGATTTGTTATTTCTACTCTGAAATTTCTTAATGGATGGTGTTGTTTTTTGCATGGTTGTTAATAGTCTGTTTTTATTTTTTAACCTAAAAATTAGTAGGTCATTAATTTTTTAAATTTATGAGTATGTTATGACTTATCACACATAAAATTAGGCAGTTTAGAGACTTATTAGACATTTGAAGATTTATGGATTAAATAGATAAAAATTTGAAAGTTTATAGCCATTCAATACTTTTAAAAGTTTAATGACCAAATAAACATAAATCTAGACTAGTAAGTTAATTGAAATATAAAATAAAAACATGAGTATTTCAACAAATAATCAAGGGGCGTGAGTAATTGAATTGATTATTATAGTCCGTAGTTATTATAATTTATGAGTTATAATAGTATATGTTTGGGACAGATTATTTTAATTTAAGTAGGATATACCAAATACTATAATAAATAATATTGAAGTTAATTGTAAGTAATATATATATATATATATATGATAGTTAAACCCATCAAATTATTATTATAATTGTACATATGGGGTGGGCTATTGGCCCAAACACCCAAAGTATTTCTGCTAGTCCCAATTTAATGTATTATTTTTTAAAACACATTAATGTAAGTGCGCACTGCGCAGACAAGGCACCGCAAACCAGGATCATATTCCCTTAGCCAAATTACAAATATTCTTCACCTTCTCCCATGCTTGCTTTTGTGGGCAGCGATTCCCACACATGAAATACGGGAAATTTGACTAACTAGCTCACCTAAATGCCTAAAACTTCTACGATATATATATATATATATATAATATAGCAAAAGAATATATGCACAGCATATGGAGGAGTAATTTAATAGAATGACCTAAAAAATTGAACAAAAAACTTATTTGGCATGAAAAAGTGAAATATAACGATTTTAAGTGGGAAAAAACGAGAGGAAGAGCAAGAACGGAATCAAGAATGAAAGTACGAGCAATAAAATGAGCTAGAACAAGAACAGGAGTGAGAAAATACAAATAACAATATGGAGAATGTTTGGTGATGCTAGTAAAAGATAAAAGACTTTTGTTTTGAACGGTCAATTAAACTTTTTATTTTATTTTTAAACTAAGTGGTCCGTACAAGAATTCTCATATCAAGAGAGCTTAAGAATTGAGATATGAAGCGAAAATGAATCATTTTCTTGTGAAGAACCTAAAAAAAATGTGGATATAGTTTGAGGAAGACCTCACAATTTTCTCTCTTTAAAAAGATATATTTATTTAACAGAGAATACTTTATTTAGAAAAATTTTCACAGATAGAAAAATTGTCAAACTATTTACAGAAAATTAAAAAAAAATACCGATAGAAGTATCTATCAGCGATAAATTTCTATCATTTCTATCACTGCTAGAACTTGATAGACTTCTATCAGCGTCTATCACAACTATCTACAAATTTTGCTATTTTGTATAAATAATTTTCCTTATTTTTCTATTTTTAAAAATTATCTATTTATTTATTATTATTATTTGAAACTGTTGAACTTTATAAGGTAAGGGCTGGAGTCCAACCAATTCCACTTATCAACAACTTTCTCAAATAGTAATAGCAGTGTCTACATTTTTTTTTCCTGTAAAGGTGAGGAAGAAATAAATAAATAAAAACCCAGCAGTGTATACTTTTCTATAAATTGCCTTTTTAAATCCAATTCAGAAATATTGTATAAAGTAATGAAAATCCACACTCATGATCTCTCTACAGATATTCTCATTAAAGAAAAATCATGATATTCAATATACTTCCTCAATCAAAATCAAGTATTTTATTAGTGTATAAATGATTATCAACCTACCAATATAAGCATAATTAAATAATAATTAGCGTTAATTTTTAGACAACTATAATTTCAACGAATGTTGAACTAAAGATAATCTTATATGGATTAGTAAAGTAAACAAATTTTTATTTGCAGGAAATAACATTGTTATATTTTGACAGATTCAACCATGGGCCACGCTTCTTCTTCACTTCTAGCTGTGTAATTTTAATATTCTAAACAAATTTAATCGAATTATAAATTTACTTGCTAAACTTTTAGAAGGGTATCTATTAAAATGTATCTAATGTATTTTTCTAATTCAATTTTTATTTACAAATGTTTAATATATTCCTAATATATTTAGCTTTTTGTCGAATGGATTTTTTTATTGTTTTAGAATATTAGATTCTTGATTTAATATAAATAAAATTTAAATTTTAAAGTCCAAAAACTTACAAAGACATTATTATTGAAAATTGAAGAGCTAATTAGATTTTTTTAAAAATCGACAGACATATTTCATATAAAATATTTTTTCAGAGGTGATATCGTATACTAAGTTCTAGATTAGAAGTATATGTTGAAATAAAAGTTCTTGGACTAGTAATAAAATACTATTTTGATGCTCTACTCTATGACTAACTCAATTTTAATATTTATATTTTCAAGTGTCTAAATTTAATTCTCATACTTTCAATAAATTTTAAACGTAATCCTTGTTATTAGTTTAAAGTTAATGTTTAAAGACACATTGTAAATGAATATATTTTCAAAAATGAAAAAAAAACCAAACAAATTTATTATTAATACGTTTTAGAAATTTACTGACAATTATTAGACTAATTTTAAGATTTATTAAAAATATATAAACTAATTTCAAACATTTGAAAGCACATTTCAATTAAAATAAAATAAGTCTCAAAGTACAAGGACTAGATGATTTTTAACCTTCTTACTAACACATTTAAATTTTAATTTAAAATAAACCTTATTATTATAATTCATTAGTACAATAACTAGCGTTTAGAGGTGTAAAGATTTGAACCTCCAACATGAAAGAAACGAGTACATATCAATTAACATTTAATTATATCCACTTCGATAATTTAAAACAAGTCTTATAAATCCTTGGTGGATAAAAATACTAATTACAATAACATCGCTGATTCAATGTTTTTTAGTAATATAGAATAAAAAAAATATACTAAAGAGTCATCAAATCACAATTAATAACAACTTTGACACAAGAAAAGTGATCTTTTAGTCAGACACAAAAAATGTTAGTTATTTGATTATAGCAAGTTAGGCGGTGAGTAACAAAATTACAATGATATGGATAAAAGGAAAAGTTTAAAATAAAATTTTGCATTACAAAACTCGAATGTCATTAATAAAGATTTAGACTTTGTTATTAAAATGGACAGGTAGATGGTTTAATCAAGATTTAAAATATCGATATCGATGAAAATATCGAGGTCTTAATTTTACGAAAATTTCGATGGATATTTATGGAAAAATTATAAAAATAAATTTAAATTACTAAATAAGTATTTATTATTTTTAAATTAGTAAACATATTTATTATTTATATTATATTTATATTAGTGACATTTTGATGTTTATTTTTTGTGTTTCTGGTAATTTTCTATGATATATTAAAAATATCGATTAATCCCTTGTATCGATATCGAACTCATAAAAATGTGAAAATATAGACGAAAATATCGATATATTGATGAAAATTTAATATTATGGGTTTAATACTATGGGTTTAAATGTTTCCAATGTTATTGGGTGGATGGGTCAACGTATATGTAATTTAATAATACGAAGAAGGAAAAAGTTCCGACAGGCGCGGTAATGACAATGGGGATTGACAAGATCCTTTGAAAAGTTGACCTGCCATTTCACGAAACCCTAGAAAAATACCCTGTTTCGCTATTCTCCGAGGCGCCTTTTATTTTTCCATATCCATCTGGCTTCCTCATCTCCTCCTACTGTTCCTGAAATTCTCGGCTCAACAACTTGATTTCGATTCGATTCTGTTGTTTTTATCGCCTCCATTTCTCATTCCGTTTCGTTTTCGAATCCGAATTTTCAGGTACGGAGCAGTCAAGAGGAAGCCAGATAGCTATACAACGTTGGTTATTTGATTTTTCATTTGTTGTTCATCAAGCAAGATTTGGACGAATTTCGTAATTTCGATATTCAAGACCTGTTTTCTTTGGCTCTCTATAGTTTGTAAGCTCTTGATTTGTATTCGATATTCCACGAATTTTAAATTTCCACATACATATTTAGATGCGGGTTTATGTGATTTGAGGATTAGAAAGGAAGAAGAGTGAGGCTTTGATTTGAGATTTGAATCAATAACTTTGTTTATTTCTGAGTTATTTCGATGGGGAAGCCAGCGGGGAAGAAGAAGGAAAATGTTGGGGAGAAGCCTGGAAATGCTAATTCTAAGACTGCTCGACCGTCTGACCGAAACTCGAAGGCGTTCGATGAAGACACGGCCATCTTCATAAACATGTCTCAAGAGCTCAAGGAGGAAGGCAACCGGCTATTCCAGAAGCGAGATCATGAAGGCGCCATGTTGAAATATGAGAAAGCTCTTAAGCTTTTGCCGAGAAATCATATTGATGTTGCTCAGCTCCATAGCAATATGGCTGCTTGTTATATGCAGTTGGGATTGGGAGAGTATCCACGGGCGATTAACGAGTGCAATTTGGCATTGGAGGCTCATCCAAGGTACAGCAAGGCGCTGCTGAAGAGAGCAAGGTGTTACGAGGCTTTGAATCGGTTTGATTTGGCGTTGAGAGATGTGAATACTGTTTTGAGCTTGGAGACTAATAACCTCTCTGCTTTGGAAATTTTGGATAGTGTCAAAAACACAATGAGAGAAAAGGGCATTGATGTCGACGAGAAAGAAATCGGTTTGGGCATCGTAAAGCTACCTCCGGCAGCTCATCTGCGAAAGGTAGTTAGAGAGAAACTAAGGAAGAAGAAGAATAAGAAAGTTGAGGAAAAGACAGATGATAAGTTGATTGTAGAGGAGAAGGTTGATCAGGTGATTCAGGTTGATCATGTTGAAGATAAGGAAGTTACAAAGAATACTATTGAGGAAGACAAATTATTCGTTGAACCGATCGAGGAAAAACCGGTCTCAAAGACGGTGAAGTTAGTACTTGGAGAAGACATAAGATGGGCGCAGTTACCTACAAATTGCACAATGAAATTGGTGAGTGAGATAGTTCGAGACAGATTTCCAAGCTTGAAGGGTGTTCTTGTGAAGTACAGAGATCAAGAGGGTGATTTGGTAACGATTACAACGACTGAGGAGTTAAGGTCAGTTGAATCATCTAGTCAGTTGCAGAGTTCACTTAGACTTTACATCACAGAGGTCAGTCCTGATCAGGAACCTTCCTACAAGGAAATCGAAAACGAGGAGAAGCTTCCAGAGGTTGATAAAAGAAGAAATGCAGTGGTGGTGAATGGAGATTCAGAAAATGATAAAGAGGTTATAAGGGGTACAACTTCGGTTGAGGACTGGATAGTTCAGTTTGCAAGATTGTTCAAGAACCACGTTGGGGTTGATTCTGATTCATACTTGGATCTTCACGAGCTTGGAATGAAGCTGTACTCGGAAGCGATGGAGGACTCCGTAACAGGAGACAGTGCACAGGAACTTTTCGAAATTGCCGCAGACAAATTTCAAGAAATGGCAGCTCTGGCATTCTTCAACTGGGGCAATGTTCACATGTCCAGAGCAAGGAAGCAGGTTTTCTTTCCAGAAGACAGTTCGAGAGAAACTTTACTTCTTCGGATTAAGGATGCGTACGAGTGGGCGCGAAAAGAATACAAAAAAGCTGAAATGAGATATGAAGAAGCTCTAAATGTAAAACCTGATTTCTATGAAGGTTTCCTTGCACTTGGGCAGCAGCAGTTTGAGCAAGCTAAGCTTTGCTGGTATAATGCAATTGCTAGCGGAAGCAAAATCGATTTGGAATTGAGCTTCTCGACAGAGGTCTTACAACTTTATAACAAGGCTGAGGACAGCATGGAGAAAGGCATGCTGATGTGGGAAGAAATGGAGGAGCAGCGCCTGAATGGACTCTCCAAAAGTGAAAAATACAGATCTGAGTTGCAAAAAATGGGATTGGAAAGACTATTTAGTGAGATTCCTGCTGATGAAGCTGCAGAGCTAGCTTCAAACATGAGATCACAGATATATCTTTTATGGGGAACCTTATTGTACGAGCGTTCTGTAGTGGAATATAAGATCGAACTACCAACTTGGGAGGAATGTTTGGAGGTAGCGGTGGAGAAGTTTGAACTCGCCGGTGCTTCCCAAACAGATATTGCAGTTATGATAAAGAATCATTGTTCCAATGAAACTGCACTGGAAGGTAAAGTACAAGCAGGCCTCCTTAGAGCTTTTGTTTGATGTAATATTATTGAACTTTTCTTTTCACAATCCTTTTTTTGTTATTAATAAAGTATCTTATTAGCAGGTTTCGGCTTCAAAATCGACGAGATCGTACAGGCATGGAACGAAATGTATGATGCTAAAAGGTGGCAGTTTGGTGTTCCATCTTTCCGCCTCGAGCCTTTGTTTCGACGCCGGGCTCCAAAACTTCACTTCACTCTGGAGCATTTTTGAGAGTTTTGTTGTTGATGGGGGCATTCTTTAGGGGCATTTAAAGCAATATTTCAGTTTTCTTTGAATCAAATTTTCTGGTGTTCTGCTTCTCACATAGACAAAAGGTAAAATAGTATCTAGTGTCCCTGATTATCTCATTTAGAAGCTTTCCATATTTTGTTTCTTTTTAACACCAAAATACTCTGATTAAACTTCTATTTTAATTTGATAGATGTTCATAGACCTTGTTGTTTATTAGTTTATATACACATGATATCGAAGCGGAAACACCTTCTTCGTTTCTTCGAAGCTCGATCGTCGTAACTTCTAGTATATATTTTGTGTTTTCTTTCAGTCCTGAATTTGAAATTTTCGATAGAATTTATGCTATTTAACTTGTTACATGTTTTGTTTCTTATCTTCCAAGTTACTCATGTAGTACTCTTTCTGTGGTTGCAGATGTTTTACGCCAGCCGTTATCGTTTCAATTCGACGTTTACTTGGTCACAGGGTAAGTTTGTTTATAGTATTATTCTTTTGCACTTTCATTCAAGAAGAAGATTGGCGATTCAGCAGCAAAGATATAGTTATAGAATTATTCATTATTCATCAACGATTTTATAGGTGGAGGAAGAAATTTTATTTTGAATTTGATTTATGGGATTGAATAGAGAGAATTTGTTGTTTGTGAAATTTCAAGAGCAGTTTGTTTATGTTGTTATAGCGATTGTCAAATTGATTGTTTTGGAATTTGAAGAGTGATGGAATGAATTATACAGCTACAGCAAATTATTTTTTGTTACATTCCTCTGTGTATAAATTTCTCTTTATTTATGCTTTTTAGTTTGAACTTGTTGCAGGTATTTTGATATTTGATAAACAAACCATCTTGATTTGTTTAATTTCAGTATCATTTAAATTTTGTAAATTTATTGTTTCATGCTGATTCCGCTTTAAAATAATAATAATAATAATAAAGAAATAAATAAAAATGTAGAGTTACAAATGTTAAAAATTAAAACAATGTTTAAAGCTATGTCTGAGAAACAATTTGTAAATTTTTGGTTAAATTGCAAATTTAGTCTCTATGGTATGGAGAAAATTAGAATTTAGTTCCTATAGTTTATAATTAAAATTTAGTTCTTATGATAAAACTCTCATAAATAATTCCTACACTAGCAGTATTTTTTAGATTTTACTACTCTAACTTTTAAAACTATAAGGACTAAAGTCTAACATTTTTTAAACTATAAAGATCAAATTTGTAATTAAACATAAAAAAGATGTAATTTGGAATTATTTCTAAAAGTAATCATACCATAATAAGACTCAAAACTAAACAAATATTGTATTTATTTATTTATTTTAGAGAAAGGAAACAAATATTGGACTTGGAGTATAGCTATGTTTAGTTTAGCCGTTCAAATATTACTGATATATATATACAGATTCTGAAAGAGTATTACTGATATTTATAGTCTTTTTCAACTCAATTAATTTTATAAGTTGAATGTTCAAAATCTAACATCTATATTTATAACTTTTATTCTAAAAAATTAATCAATTATTGTGGAAGCAAGCTGGTCAATTCTTCAAATTTGAGGTTCAAATTTTAATATTTTGTAATTGTACATCAAAAAAAAAAAAAAAAGAAAAGAACTGATAAATTAGTGGGCCACGTGGCGAAATTAGATAAGGAGTCATTTTTCCAAACGATGCGACGCGGTACCTGTTATTCTCGAATGGGACACATGTAGCCCATTACCCAAACACCAGTATCTTAGTGGGTCCCACATCACTCAGTTTAATAGAACCAATAAAAAGCAAACACGTGTCATGGTTTGTTGGCGGGGACGCAAAAAGCATTTCGCTGTTTTTATACGCTACTTACAAAATAAAAATACTCCTTCGCCATTGCCCATTCCCCCTATTTCTCATTTTCTCTAATCAAAATCTTTCCCCGATCCATCGTCCTCTCGAAGAAACCGATCTCTGATTCTGAATCAAAAAGATTTGCTCAGATCGTCTTTAATCAATGTACGCCGATGATCTCTCAACTTCCTCTACGGCGTTGATCGTTGTGCCTTACGGCTTACGGTACTGTTCTTCACTTCTTCTTCGTGTACATTGCTGGAAAGCGCTCCTCGATATCTGTAACTACTTACTCGATGTTATTTTACATTTAGGGATTTGTTTTTGGAATTTCTAAAATCGTTTGATCTGTTCTACGCCTAATGCTTCTTCATTCTCTTCTTTTTGTTTTTCGTGCTTGAATCGGTGCGTTTTGCTTTACTTTTGAGGTGGAATGCTGGTTGTAGAGGTTTCAAGTGATGGATTATTACTGGCATTGTAGTCATCTACAATACAGTGTTGATGGCTGCTCTATGGTGTCGGAGTTTCCGCCGTTGCTCGTTTGTTTTCCTCGCTTTATTTTCGTATTCTGGATTCGTACTCGAGGAATCTGTAGTACTACAACGTGCATTGCTGAGAACGTTGAATTGTTCAAGTCCGTCGTATTTGTTTTATGAATAATGTGTTTACCTTTAGGTATTGAGTAGCGTATCGTTCGTATGAATTTTGTCCTGGTAAATTAGTTGCGGCACTGGAGCTTGGATGGCTCTATTGCCCTCTGACTGGTTTGCGTTCATCTGACCCTCTTTGATCATACAGTTAGCAAGCTTGGTATAAAGCTACGGAGAACTGACCGAACATTGTATTGATGCTTGGGAGCTAGCATGTTTTGAAGTCATGGTACATTTCGAATTACAGTCCTGAGAAGAAATTTTGCTTCATAGTTGCATAAGCATGTTTTAATGACGTTAGATCTAAAGTATGCTATCATTTGACATAAATTAATAATTAGGGTGAAGCTAGTCTTCATAATATATTCTCAACCACTCATAAATATAATGTTTAGCCGCGTATAATGTTTCAAATTTTAGGCCATATGTTTCCCTTGCCCTCTCTTGCATCCTCGAGTTTCTGTTTCGTTTTGTCTTCCATCTCATTTTTGGTTTTCTTTTGAGAATAATACTTATCTTTCCCTACCATTTACTCTTTAGATTTTTTTTAGAAGAAAGAAAGAAAAATTCACTCTTCTTTTTCCTCCTTTTTTGCATTTCTCTCTTCTAATGGTTAGAATTAACAAAGAGCATAGTTTATTATATAAGACACCTATCATCATTCTAAAGTTCAATGGTTCATTTTCCCTACCCCACAATTGTTCAACTAAAAAACAATAAAATGAAAAGTACTATTCATTTCTAAAGGTGTTTATAATGGTTCAATCTCGACATTGGTACCTGTGCAGCTGCAGCATATAACCTCAAGTTGGTGGATGTAAAATGTGGATTTCTTTTTGTAACTTGTCTGGTGAGTGTTCTTAAGATAGACGGCTGAGGTGATGCCGTCTTTCAAGCCGGTATTCTCTATTTTTACTGAATATACTTTCTGATGTTTATGATGAAAATAATTGAGACCGTATGTTGTAGATATACTGTTTAATTGGAAAATAGTTTTTGGACTTCTGAAGTATTCGCTTAGGCTGATAGGAGAAATCTTTGGAGGTATAGACTGCACAAAAATAAAAAATAAAAATAAAAAGATGAGAAAAATTGTACGCTGCTTCTTTTGGATATTTCAGACATTTTGTAGATATTCAACTTCCCCCCTAGGAAAATTGGAATTGTTAGTTGTTTGTCTCTGTAGCTTCTGAGTAGGTATCCTGCCCTATTGTCTTGCATATTCTTAATTAGTCGGTTTGATAACCATTTAGTTTTTGAAAATTAAACCAATAAATGTTCATTCCACGTCTAAATTTCTTGCTTTTCTACCTCTAAATTTTGAAAACTAAAAAAAAAATAGTTTTTAAAAACTTGTTTTTGATTTTGGTATTTAACTAAGAATTCAATTTTTGTACTTAAAAAATATGCAAATCTTTGAAAGAAATTAAAATGAAATAGTCTTATTTTTAAAAAATGAAAAATAAATTGGTTATCGAGCCTTAGTTTTTCTAATTTTTTTTTTGTTAATCATGAAATATTAATATACTTGTTTCTTTTTCGAGAAAAAAGAAAAGTAGTTCATTGAGCATATATATCTTTTACCGCAGCAGAAGGAATTTACAAGGTACGAGGATGAAATGTTTAGAATGTTGATATCAGCAAAGGTGAGGTTGCTCGATTCATAGATCACCTGTGTAAGGTATATTTTCTTGCGTGAATATTTCATTACTATCTTTTCTCTATGAACCACAATTTTATAACTTTCAATAGCGTCCAATTGATTCATAGTTTTCCAAAATATTGATTAGATCAAAGCCTATTAGACATATAATCAAAAGTCCAAAATACTCAACCACACTTTTAAAAGTAAAAGATAAAGATGTATTAGACATAAAACTTGAAAGAGACTATTACACATTAATTTTTTTTATAAGACCTATTTGGTGCAAAAAAAAATAGAAGTTTAGACTTGAATTTTTAATTCAAATTTATTTGTAAAGAGTAATTCTTTAAATTTAAAATTTAAAATAGAAGGATGGACATGTTAAAATATGATTTTCCTTGCATTACGATATAAATTTTTTGTAAATCATCAATAATATAATATTGCCAATGCATGTTAAATCTATGCCTCTGGCACATTTTTCTTTCCATCAATAATGTCTTTTCCACTCGAGAAGTTGACACCCATACATTGGATTTTTTTTTCCCCTGTAACTGCTCATCTTTCTGAAATTTGCTGTTGTTTCTACAATGTGCATAATATAAACGTATGCATTTCTTTAACACAATTTCTTTTAAGCTTTCTTGATCATCTCTGTTTCTCATTATTTTTCCTATTGCAAACTTGAAGTTGATCGTTTCCATGTTTGATAACTTCTTGTATCGTAACATGAACCTTTGACTAGGTCGCCTGGCCTTCGTGGATGGAAGTTTCTTTTAAACCTCAGTGAAGGTAAGACACTTCTGAGAAAGATTTTGACCCCCAAGCCACAGAAAATTAGTTTGAGTTGAACTAAACCAAACTACCTATTAAACTTCAATGATTTTTTTTTCATACAATGGATTTATATATACAAGTATTTGTTTTAATTTTATTTAATTTCAAAACTTTTTTATTATTTATTCTCCAACTCTTTAAAATCTTAAGCCTTTTGGAATGTATTTTCTCAATATATATTTAAATTGAGTTTCATATCTCAATTTCATGTTTCAAACAAATAAAAATATATATAACACATTAGCATTTTATTTTTTTCTCAAAACAAAACTTTAAATAAATGATACGAACTAACCCAAAACAACTCTGAAGAGTTGGAATTAGTTAATTTAGAAGAATTGTTTGGGTTGAAAAAATTAACCCAAAAAATTAAGTTTGATTTAAAATGTGTCCCAAACAGACCTAGATCCGTGAACACCCATAAAAAGACAATGATATGGTTAACTATTTGACTTTAAAATAGTTCACACATTCTAACTCACCTCGACTTTGATTAACCTAAACTCTCACATTTTTATTATGGTTGCATCCTAATAAACCATCAGATCTAGACTGTAATTTTGCATCTATTCTAAAAATTCACCCTATCACTTGACATCTACTTAAAAAAAATTCCTCAATTCTACATGTTGAATAAGTAACATGTCTTCTCTTGTTGATCTCAAAAAAAAAAAAGAAAAAAAAACCTCTGTTAACTTCTTTGTTTCATATAAAAGAATTTTTATAGTACGTAATTTTCCCCAGAATATAAATATAATATGATCAGTGAAAATTTTGTTTAATTCATAATTATAACATAAAATTATAGCGACAAATTTACCTAGAGAAAAACAGAGAGGACAAAAATCAAGAACATGGGTGATGCCGGATTGAATAAGATGGCTTGATGCAATGCTCATGAATACCGGAAACTGTGAATTGCCTTTTGAATACGCGGGAATCTATCTCCCCATCTAGAATATCCTGAAATCAAATTTAAAAGGCCTCTTTCAACGTTTCCAGAAAAGAAAAACCACGTTCATCATTCTTACTATGATGCAGTTAGAGACAAAGTGAAACCAAGTTACTTATGAGACTAAGTGAAGTACATACATAATTAACATTTTTAAATGTCATAACACATTTTCTAATTGAGTAGGATTAATTAATTTCTTTTTGATTAAAAAAACTGTAGCTTAGAAGGAAAAATTTTAAATGTTAAACTGGTGAAGAAAATTGAGAAATGAATCTAGTTTGTATTTGGTCAACATTTTGAAACCTAAGGTACTAAATTGAAATTAAACTCAAAACTCAATAACTAAAAGTGAAGCATTTTAAAGTTTAGAGACCAAATAGAAACTAAACTCAAAGGTCCTTTGTTCTATTTTCTACTCTTTTCGTTTTGCTACTGTTCTTACATTTCTATTGTAATCGTTTGGGAACTCTGGTTATACTTATCAATTATATATCTACAGGGGATGTAATTAATGTGTTTAATTAAACCTATGTTTGAGAATGCACGAACCTGCAGTGATAATCTCGAGAAGATCCATCTGTGCCATTTCATCATCCTTCATGCTCTGCTGAAATCCAAACAAATTCAACATTATATTATCAACCCCGGCACCAATAGGTGGGGTGAGGGATCGATAGTACATAAATGCAAGTTTAGCTATACTCTTTTTGACAATTTCAGCACTCTTGTTAAATTAATTAGTCTCTAATTTTTAAAATTTGTGACAACAAGTCTCCATACATCTTGAATAGTATTTAGATCTATTAAAAATAAAACTGGATTTTATACCTAATAGCAGTGTTTTAAAAATCCCTCTCGGGCGGGCGTCTAAGCTCTTGACCTCTGCCTCGCCTTGGAAAGGCGAGCTCACAAAATAAGGTGCACCTCATACGCACGCTTTTGTGAAGCCCCAAGGCTCGAAGCCTTGGGCCTTGGGGCCTTTTCATTATTTTTAAAAAATAGTAATAATTAAGGGTTTTTCTTCTTTATTAACTAAAATAATCAAGTTTACTAAGCCTAAATGCAAAAATAGTAATAATTAAAGGATTTCCTTTTTTTTTTCTTTTTTTCCATATTTCCACTTCAACCATGCTTTCTTTTTAATGTAATATTTTTATATATTGCACCTTGGGCATTTAAAAACACTGCTTAATAGATATGTGAGTTTTACAAAATGTGGAATATGTTAATGACCTTTTAGATATAAATATTTTAAAAAAATTTAGGAACCTATTAGATATTTTTAAAGTTTAGAGACCTATCATCTAGAGAGGTATACAAATTGGAAAGTTTTAAGGACAATACTTGTAATTTAACAACAACAAAATAAATAAACAAAACATCGTCAATAGTTACCATACCTGTTGAGACAAAGCGAAGATTCTTGAAAACAGTCCGCATAACTTATCGAGAGACTTGTCAGCAAAAATAGGATTGCTTAGAAGAGCGTTCTCTGACGTGAAGTCAAATATTAAGGCACATATGCTGGCAGCCATCATCATAACAGATGGCTCATTGGCATCCTCTACAACCATGATCAACAAGTTCAATTAAAATTTCAAGATTTTCTTTTACTTTTTTAAACGAGATGTCAAGCAAGATATATAAAAGCAATGTTTGACATCTGCTCCTTTCTTTGAGGTTAGAAGATCAAATCTCCACACCCCACATTTGTTGTAATCAAACGACATATATTATAAAAGTTTCTAACCTCTTGCCCAGGCACATAAAGGCACCGAGATAAACCATTTTCATGTAAGTTGGAAGTTTTTTTTTTCTATTAATTAGGATCAAAGATCTTGCGTAAGAAATGACTAATAAACCAGGCATCAGATTATATCTTTAAACATCGAGGCAATAATTAAAGGTAATCATCATCCAACATGCAGGTATAGACAATGATCAAAGAAAGATAGATACCAGTCGAATTTGCAATTGCTTCCAACAGGTGAATAAAAGATGATTCACCACATAGAAGTCCAGCAAGCTCTTTCTAGAAAAGAGTACAAACACGTTGTTACGAAATTGGATGGGTTGTAATACAAACATAATTTGATACTCTCTTGTAGATAACTAGATGAGTACCTTCAGAAGCACATTCAAGATTGTATCACAAGCCAAGAAGATGGATCCATCATCGTCAATCCAGCCACCGTACTTGTGAATCAAATTTATAAGGCATTTCACAACCTGCATGCAGACCCAAATGCTCAAAATGATTAAAAACTTCAGCCTGACAAAAGTACTAAGAATGTAGAAAAAATGATAGAAAACTTCAGCCTGACAAAAGTACTAAGAATGTAGAAAGTTTCAAAGGCATATTGAAGAGTTCACAAGGCAATTGATATAAAAGCCAATTCGAGACTGCAATTACTTACAGCTGCAAGACCTCCAGAAGAAACCAAAGTTTTACATCCTTCAACGTTCATTGTTATTTGACATAGCACGGGAAGCAAGAAGCATATAGAGTTGAAGGGGCTGTCATTTGTAAATATAGAAACAAAATTCAGGTATTTCATAAAGGTACGACAAATACCATATTGTTAGTAAGTTAGTAACTGGGAGCCGACAGACCTCTGTTCATCTTCACCTTCAACAGAGAGCATATAGTCCAAGAGTTCCTTAACTTTTTCTGTCCATGCATTGGGGGTTTGTGCAAGAAAGCTGGAATAAAAGAAAAAATGATGTTTACTAGCGGCGATCCAAGTAAAGATAGAGTTCAATCTAGTTTAGAATATCTTACCTCCCAATAACCCGTACAGATGCTAAAAGGTCATCTCCTTTTCTCTGTCCATGCTCCTGTAGAATATAATAAATCACAATCCTAAATAAGAAACAGTATCACCATAGCCTACTACTGCCATGAGATTCCTATCATTACCTTTGCATCTTGCAAATATTCTAGCACAACACCAGTAGTCTCATTAAGCCCTCTAATCACTTTCATCAGTGTGTTTTCATTGATAAGATCTCCTACAAAATAAATTCTGACAGTTATTCAAGATATTATTTGAGTATGAAATAATTAAAAGGAAAATAAGTCGGCATTGCTGAATATATTAGCCAAAGGTCAACATTGGATCAGAACATCATGACAATGTTAAGTTATATCTCTTTGAAACTGCTTTTATGTATATAACAAACGTTAAAATCAGTCCTACATTTTCTGTATTTAAAACAAATACCTTATACCATCCAAACAAGGCAAACCAGAAGGCAATAGAAATATCAAGAGGTTAATAATTCTATCATGTGCACCCCCAGAAGGATCACAGAAAAAGCCTATTTATACATTGGTTGGGTGAAGTCATCAATTTCCTTAATTTGTTTGTACCCCCTTATCCAAGTGATTAGGGAAAACCTCAGCAAATGGATACCACGTGATTCTATAAGTAAGCTAAATGGGATAAACTCTTAAACCTACAATTAAAAACATATAGGCCCTAAAGGATTAGGGAAAACAACAGCAAATGGATACAACTGCCCTATATCATCCTGCCCCATTGCGGCCCTTTTTCTAACTAACAGAATATAATGGCCCCATACAATAACAATGAAAAAACTATCATTCACATGTCAACCTCACACGCTTACTTTCATAAACTTTTGTAATGTGGGGCCCATCAATCAATTTCAATGCCAATTAATGAAATTAAAGACTTAGCAAATAGTTGACATCAAATTAGCTATGCACCTTGATCTTCATCAACATTTGATATTAACTTAATTATCTTTTCCACCAAAGAGAAGGCAGTAGCTACATTCCGTTGCTTTAAGATGATATCCTCCAAGGAGGAATTCTTGGAAGCTTCATATTTCGTATAGGCCAGTTCATTCAGCATCACAGCAATCTCAACTCTTGACTGCTCTAAGACAAGTATTAGACATCTGAGATAAAGACGGAAGAGAAAAATGAAAAGTATATATATGAGGAGTTAATAAAGCATCATTGCTGGTAGCAATCACTGAATACCTGTCAGATGGAATAGCATCTCGAACATCAGGTAATTCTATTTTGCCTATCAGCCAACCCTCTCCTAGAATAGAAACCATTGACTCGGCCAAACTAAGAGCCTGAAGCTTTTCAGCAGGTGCTGAACATTGGACAGCAGAGCACGAGATTCAATAAGTTAGAACCTCAAACATCTTTCTAGGCACTAGAACTACAAAAATAGCTATAGTAAAAAGAATATACATAAAACATTTGCCACAAATTTTCACTTTTACATTACATTACACGAGCAAATGAACATCTAAGTCTCAATTGAAATAATAGAAAAATTCACCTTATAAAGCTGAATATGTATGATTATCTAAATTAATCCAACGTAATCAGATTTCTTTTAAAGAAAAAAAGAGCGGCCTTCCAACATATACTGTATTCAAGCCCTAACATACACTTTCACGTCTCCTTTCAACTATCTTTCATGTCTCCTTATATGCCTACTCGCAGACCAAGTTTCACCAGTCCAATAACATAGGAATGCTGCACCTTTCATAATCAATCAAACCTTTCTTGTGGCTTCCACTCAAATAGACTTGTAGATTGTAAACACCAAGCAATTGGACTATATGTCAAACAAATTATAATCAAGCAATGTAGAAGATTAATAGAATGGCATTTTAGGGCCAAATTGATTAATATTAATAGTAACATTGGAAAACAAATAATAAATAAATAAATACAGCTACATGTTGATTACCAGAAAATGGAAAAGAAAGAGTAATGTTTTGACCTTGAAGAAAATACAACTCAGGATACCTGTGCGGTTATGAAGAATAGCTGAAACTCCATCACGCATATGTTTTGACCAAACGTTGGAGGGCATTTGACGAAGGGCATCATAAAGTGGCGCCTAAATATGAGATGCCATTTGCAAAACATACAACGCAGAGGCAAAACAACAAACGTAATTATGACAGATCTAAGAACTAAAATGACTGAAAAGATAGTAAAGGATGATTAAAACCAAAAAGAATGTCTAACTAGATAAATCAGCCTAAAAGTGATGCCTTAGTCGTCAAGGCTAGGCATTATGGTCTATTACGCCGGAGGAGGGGGGGGGGTGTATCCCAACACTCCAAGAAACTATTAAAATAATCTTTCCTACTGGCACCATGAATTGCATACCAAATGTGAAGACAGGATGGCAGAAAGCAGGTGAAGTGCTTCAAACTTCATAGCATCGTGGGTCACTCCAAATTGCCTCGCAATAGCAACAACCTGATTTGATAGCATATACTCAATTATGGGGAAACGTAGGATTTCAGTCTTCCTATAAGAATATGGAGTAAAAAACAAACCAAAATGATTGAATTATCCTGAGAGATAACGACTAAAACAGGCATATAAAATTTAACTCACAATATTTGATAGTTCAGGCACACAGTCGATGATGACAATTTCCAAAGAAATCTTACTAATGATCAATTGAACAAGTTGCATGGAAATCTTCATCAGATGAGAACCTGCACACAAAAACTTATAATGAGATATTAAAGTTAAATGACCCTAGTTTGAAAACATGGCAAGGTTCAGATCAACCACCCACGACAAGGTAACCAATGAGATTCAAAGACCAAACAATGAGAAATGTTACCATCTGGCAATGTCGGCATCCAAGCAGCTATAATTTTCAGGCTTCCAGATTTATACAGAACCGTTACTCCAGCATCAGAAGTAGTTGACACCAGATACAGAAATTCAAGACACTCCCCCAAAACAGAAGATCCTGACCTTGCATAAACAACAAAAGAAACATCGATCAAATAGATTAGAACTGACAAGAAAGCACAAAGTACATAGCAATTAAGAAAATCCAATCTATGATGCAATTAATTATTTCTTAATGGTAGGAACCTAAATCCCCAGAGCACAAGAAAATTCAAGAATGAAATAGGAATTTTAATAAATTATTTAATTGCAATCTGAAAGATAGTCGAACAAGTACAAGTACCGCAAATATGAAGTCGTGCTTTTAAGATCAATCTCTAAATCTCCTCAACAGAACATCAACAATCAAAGGAGTACGAAGAATACTAGTGAACAAACAATTTTCATTTTCTAATTCCATTTTGACACATTTTCCTTCAATATCATCTCGTTCCTTAAAGGATAACTCGTCATTCTAATTCGTATCAATAACGAACTGATTGATGTAGAAATGTAACCAAGAAATTTTTTACTGATAGCGGACGCACTGGTTGGACAGGGTTTCCAATATCAGTGGAATCTTCGAGACCATCTCTTCTGAAGCAGCAATCTCAGGAACATGACAAAACGCAGCCAGAATCCTAACAGACAACTGCAAATACGCATCGCGATTTTCTTCTCCAGGTCTACTGACGGTTCCTTTACCCATGCCTAGAAGTTTTAAACACAAATTCAGTTTATATACATCAAAACTAAGCATATAATTCTCATACTGTTCGAGTTCAACTAATAAGTTTAAGTGATCGCGAAGTTATAAGAAACATACCAGTTCTCAGAAGCCGATCAAGAAACTTCGCTCCAACGGCATTGTAAACTCTAGAAAGCGAGGCAAGGTCATCCACCTTGCAAACTTTAGTAACTAAGAAAAGGCCAGCAAGACGCTGCTCGTCTTTCTCTCCCTTCAAGAGCTTCAAGCAATCTTCTATGGATACCGACGGAGTTTGCTCCTGCTGTAACTCCTACAAAATAGTAAAACAAGAAGAAATATGCGTATAATGAGAATGCTAAGAAATGGAAAACTGAGTTTGTGAAAAGAAATAGAGGAAGATACACACCATGAAAGCGGAGAACTGAAGATTGGAGAATGAAAATGAAAATGAAAACCGAGAAGATGGTTCAGAAGGCTTTTCTTTGCTTCGACTTGGCTGTTTCTATCTAATGAAAGCTTGATTGAGGTTATCTTATGGCTTCCAAACATGGTTTAGAAGTGAAGAACCGAACGAAACGAAACGAAATTCGGCCATGGATGCTTCGAGAGAGCTCCCGCCGCTGATTCTGAAGCCCGGGAAGTTGAGAACAGTCGCAGAGCCCACTTATTTATAATTGGGCCGATCCATTACCCGAAAATGTAAGGGCTGAGAAATAGCAGATTGTAAATGAAATCGGAGAGGAGTAACACGCATCCTGAAAGTCTCTTAAATAGACCTTAATTAAACCACAAAAAAATAATAATAATAATAATAAAATATTTTTACATAAATGATCATTTTTGGGCCCTATATTTCAAAAATGTCTTTAAATTTGAATTTTTTCAAGAAAGACTTTTAGTGTTATTTTTGGACAAATTTACCATTTTTTATTTTTTTATGTCCGAATTTTATATATATTTTTCCTATTTTCAAAGTTCCTTTAATGATGGAGAGAGAAAGTGAATTTATGATGGAGAAAGAGAATGCATTTAATTAATTTTTTTTATTATTCAATTGGAGAGAGAATGCATTTAATTAATTTTTCTCATTGGAAAGAGAAAATGCATTTATTATAATTTTCTTTACATTTTTCAATTTGGAGAGAGAAAATGCATTTAATGAAATTTTATTTTCTATTTACATTGATTTTCACGTATCAACTTATCGGTTTTTTTAGGGATTCATGATTATTTTAAATATACCTTATAACATTTTGTTAAGTATTTGAAAATATTCTAACAAATATATGAAATATACTACCGTTTGTAAATTAGAAAATGACTCAATGCTTGACATAAATCACAATATAAACCAATATATGAAAAATACCACGGTATATAAACTAATATATGAAAAATACCATGGTATATAAACCAATATATGAAATATACTACCGTTTATAAATTGGAGAATGACTCAATGCTTGACATAAATCACAATATAAACCAATATATGAAAAATACCACGGTATATAAACTAATATATGAAAAATACCATGGTATATAAACCAATATATGAAATATACTACCGTTTATAAATTGGAGATTGACTCAATGCTTGACATAAATCACAATATAAACCAATATATGAAAAATACCAAAATATATAAATCTTAACAAATTTCATTTATATCGCAGTATATATATCATATATACCATTTAGGTAATCAAAAATCAAAACAATCAAAATTTGTATATATCATAATACATGAGGTCTAAATAAAAAAAAAAACTCTCGTTTATATCAAATAAACGAATACATATATCAAATTTTATAATCCGTCATTTTGTCATTCCGTCGTCCCCTTAAAGTCCGTTCTTCGTCTACTCTGAGTCCACCATTGTCGTTTGTTCGCTCTGAGTTTACCATCGTCGTTTGTTCGATTTGAGTCCACCGTCGTTGTTCGTCCAATCCGAGTCCACCCACATCGTCCGCACTGTCGATTCACTCATGTCGTTTTGTGTCGCTCCGTGCTGGTCCCACGCCATCCATCTTCCGCTTGCAACTCACATTGCCGGAAGGAGAAAAGAGAGAGGGAGGGAGAAGGAGAAAAGAGAGGGAGAGAGAAGGAGAAAAGAGAGGAAGAGGAACAAATGACCTTGAAGAATAGGGTGAGAGAATATATGCATGAGGTAGAGAGAATGTGCATCGAGGAGAGAGAATGTGTATGGGGAAGAGAAAGGAGAGAGAATGTGCATGGAGGAGAGAGAGTGTGCATGGGGAAGAGAAATTGTGCATGGGGAAGAGAGATTCTCTCAGTTTTGTTCTTTTTTAATACATAAGGACAAATTGGTAATGTATATTGATATTAATGAAAAAATCATAGCAAGAAGGCCTTTTCTGTATAATAATGGATGTTTTAGACAACTTTGTAAAATGAGCCCAATCTTAAGGCTATTTATGTTGAAAGCCCTAATAATAAATGAAAAACACGGCAAAAACCATTCAAATTTCACATGTTGAACTTCCCATATCAAGAGGAACTGGACAGAACCTCACAGCCACAATCTCAATGGCCGGCCCGCGGCCGCGTCAATGGATGAAATGTGAGAGGGAGAGTGAGATAGATGGGCACGACTTACCACAACGATGGATAGTCGTTGGCGTGCAATAGTGACGACCAGCAGCAGTCGTCGACAGGCAGAACCTGACGACGGTGGGAGGTTATGGCATTGATAGGATTAAATAACTTAGACCCCGTTTGGTAAACATTTCGTTTTTTATTTTTAGTTTTTTAAAATTAAGTCTACTTGCTTCACATTTCTTACAATAATTTGCATATTTCTTTAAGTACCATGGTTGAATTCTTAGCCAAATTTCAAAAACAAAAATAAGTTTTTAAAAACTATTATTGACTTAATTTTAAAAAATAAAAACGAAAAACGAAAAGGTTATCAAATAGGACCATAATTTCTTTTTTTCTTCTTTTAGAGAAAATGTTTTTTTAAGAAAATTTTTACAAATAGAAAAAATGTCAAACTATTTATAGAAAATAACAAAAAAAGAAAACACTATAGACATTGATAGACATTTATCAACATCTATTCGCTTCTATTATTTCTATCCTTGATAGACCCTAATAGACTTCTATCGGTCTATCACAACTATCTAAAAATTTTGCTATTTTATGTAAATAATTTTCCTTATTTTTTCATTTTTAAAAATTTCTCCTTTTTGTATTCTTATTCTTTTTTTTAACTCACATAAACATATATATATCCTCATTCTTAAACCTAAAATTGATTTTGATTTAGTCTCTTCCTTGAATTCAAATCTTTCACACAGGAAAATAAAGTCCAATAATTTAAGATAAATAATTTATCTTAACAATTACATCTAAGCAGCTTAACTCAGATATAATATAATTTCTAACAGAGAACCTAACCCACGAATTTTCTACGAAAAATCTCCACCTATATGAAAAATTAAATGAGGGGACAAGGACAGGTGGCACTATATTGTGGACATTTCTGATTTCTGCCTATGCTCATATTCACTATTCGAATTATGCTTTGGTATACCCTAAAATCTCAATTATGAAAAGTGATTATTTGTCACATTCCAATGTATTAAATTGGATTCACGAACCTTTCAAACTGATTTTTATTTTCTTGTCTGTATTGTTTTTTTTTAAAAAAAATACTCCTATGAATTAATTAAGAACTATTGTTAAACTGTAATTTACTGTCAGTCTTCACTACATCTAGGAATGGCTCAACCAACAGAAGTTGACTAAAGATTTTTATTGATATTAATATAAAGAAAAAACTTGATAATTATTATTTTTTTTAAAAAAAGGATTGTTTTCTCGCCATTGTTTTTACAATAATTTTCATTTTTTTTTTAATTAACACCTACATTATTAGCCCAACTCCAAAAAAATTTAAAGCAATTTTTTTTTTTTGATTTTCAAAACTTGGATTAAATTTTAAAGCCAATTATAAAAGATATGTTAAAAAATTAAAATTTAAAAAGAAAATAAAGGTAAAACGTAGATGTAGTGTTATAAGCTCGAATTGCAGATATCACCAAAAAAACACAAATGACAGTCCAACAGAGCCCAAAATATTCCTATTTAAGAACCAAAACAAATTCTTTAAAAAAAAATATAATAATCTAAAAATTCAAATGATTAAATTTTAGATTGAGCCTATAATTTAATTTATATAAAACGCTTTACATACAACATTAATAATGCCAAATAGGAGGGGGAAATACATTTAAAAATAATCTACCCAAAATCAATAAACTCAAACTATAATATAAATATACAAATTAAACCCTAAAAAATTAAGAGGATCTAAATATGTTTTTCTACGCCTTAAACACGATGTTATAACATATAGAATAACAATATGACTAACAAAGGTAAATAGTAAAGAAGATATAACACATAAATTGATAATTCAATTCGATGCAATATTATCTATGTCCGGTAGCATTACGCCTATTGGAAAGAAATTTCACTAATGAAAAAGTTCAGCAATTATAACATAGTACACAGATCCTCTACAGTGACTCACGAAAAAGCCAACTCTTAGTTTCAACTTAGGTTCTCCATAAGTTTGAGATTCCCTTGCTTCCACAAATACTCTTCACTTGCCAAACGTTTGAGATCCCCTCAAACAAGCTCACTTGGACTCTCCCTATGAGTTTTTACAATTTTTCTCAAACAACAAATAGAGAAACAGTACAACTTCGGTCCCCCTAAATACATACAAACATAATAACACTACTTCATGAAATAGTCAGTACAAAACCTTACAGTTTAGTCTAGATGACTGCATACTACAAACTCTGACTACTAGGTTAACATTGAAGTTTAAACTCGTGAAGAACAAAGCACCTTCACCGAGTACATTAACACTATATACGTAAAATGGCTAACCATAAACATAAAGCAACAACACTATATATGGTGGTGCTTCAAAGATAAACTCAAAACGGAAAGAATTCTTGGTGGAAGTAATAAAAAAACAGTCGCAAATCAACACTAAATAAGGAAAGATATTTTTAGACGAAAAACCGCATATTATAGAAAATATGGCTTCAGAACAATTTGCCCAAACTGTAGTGACAAATCTCATTTAAATAAATTTAGCCAATCACATAATCCTGACATTTCTTTCATTACATATATACTTACAATTTATTGCATAACATTATTCATATATTTACCACTTGAACTATAGTTTAAAGATACGTTTGTTCTTCATATATATATATTTTTTTTCTTTGTTTTTAGAGTATCAAACCGTTAACCTCGACAAAATTATAATTCTAATATCGGTTGTTGGTGTTGCATATACTTGCAATTTCGAGCTAACTTATAAACTTGCAGAAGTTGTACTATTGTTTGTCATCCTATTTTATTTTATTTTAGAGAAAAATACATTTTTTGTCTCTATATTATTTTCGGTTTAGTTTTTGTTTGCCCTATCGATTTTAAAATGTTACCATTTTACTCGTGAGATTTGAATTTTGTTTCAATTTGGTCAATATATTTCAAGATTTTCACTTTTAATCTTCATTTTTTACTAAATACTCACTTATTGTCTCTAGTTTTAATATTTATTAATTGATTTTAAAAAATTATAATTAATTAAGTATTATTTTTCATCACTATTAAAATTAAATTTCATTAATTATTTTAAATTAATTAATAAACAGCAACGTCAACGACTGCAAATGAGTATTTAGTGGAAAATCTAGATTGCAAATAAAAATCTAGGAACCAAATTGAAACAAAACTCAAATTTAAAGGGTAAATTTGTAACCTTTAGAAACCTAAGAGCTAAATTGAAATCAAACTCAAAATTTAAGAACTAAAAATGTTACATTTTTAAATATTTAAACTAAATAGAAAATTAAATTCAAAACTTTGGGACAAAAAAATAATTTCCTTTTCAAGTATTGGAATCCTAATATTGAATAGTGAATACTTGGCATATTCCACGAATTACATTTAAAAAAATGTATTAAATTAGATTCACGAACCTTTACAACATTAATGTCATTACTATACATTATAATATTTTCCAGCTTGGTGGTAATGAATTTATGAAAGAAAAATATTTGAGTGTAGCATTAGCTACACCTATCTCCATGTATTCCACTAAGTATCCAATTAAAACCTACTATGTGGCAAAAATAATTTGAATTTTTAAAAAAATTAAATTATTATTTTATTACCCTTTGATAAATGATGGACTACATAGAGATAGGTGTAGCCAAGACAACACCTAATCATTATTCATAAAGAAATATATGTGTGCAAAATGAGTAAATTTCATGTTGAGCGGAAAATGATGTGTGTGCAAAATGAGTTTCAAGTCTAGCTTAGTGGTAATTAAATTAAGAAATATGTATATGTAAAATGATCGACAATTATCTTTTGGTTAAGTTTGTCGAGGTTGTTGAGAAATCTGATCCAATGAGGTTCAAGAGTGGGGTGAGTCAGGAAAGATGGTCTCCCCCTCCCCTTGAGTGGTTCTGGAAACTCAATGTCGATGCCTCATGGTGCACAGTCAAGAAGGTGGGCAAATTGGGGTGGGTGGTTCGTGACACTTAGGGCTCTCCTATATGCACTAGGTTCAAAAGATTCGATAAGGGGTGGCTTATAAAGGCTTTGAAAGGTGAGATTATTTGAGTTGGTCTTTATTCCCTTCTCCAATGGAGAGGGAAGACATGTCAACCTCTTATGGTGGAGTCAGACTCAATAGATATCATTCAAGCGCTTAACGATATGGACGTTGGTCTTTTTTAAACAAAGAATGTGGTAGATGCCACGACTGCGCTTGGCCAACGTTTTTGCGCAATTTTCTTTAATTATTGTAATCGTTCTTATAATTTTGTCGCTCGTTCTTTGGCCCGTATTGCTGTGAACCTTTTTTATCTCCAGAGTTCTTCCTCTTAGGAGAAAAGATCATGTTGTCTGTTGGGATGACGTTTATCCTAGTTGAATGTCCTCTATTCTGGATGAAAACTTTTCTTTTATTTAGTTTTCTGGTCTTAATGAATTTATTTTCAAATAATAATAATAATGAGAAATATGTTGTCCTAAAACAAATAATAAATTAAGAAATATGTTTTGTTGGTTGCGGAGCTGAAGGGCCTCAAGTGGCGAATGAACCAAAAATGGTCGGCAGGTGGTGTTGGTCACGTGCGCTACAGCAAAAATAAATAAATAAATAAAGGATACTTTTTAAAAGGAAAAGGTAACTCGTGTCAAGTTCTCATTGGCGAAGCCTTTAAAATTGGTCGTTGGATTCTGTGGCGGGTGGCTGTGGCAGAGATCCCAACGGAAGTGACTATCGGAGGCCACATACATACATTCTATCCCAAAAGGTCATAAATACTTTTTTTTTAATAAATAAATAAACCTTAATTTTGTAGTTAGATTTATCTAAAAAATATGTGTGAAACTTACAATTGCTTCCATTTACATATACATTAAACTTCTTCAAATATCGATCAAATTAACATGATAGATGATCAGAATGGAGGCATGAAAAATATTTTCAAAATAAATCATAACTGAAAGTTCAGTTTGTTTCTGTTTAATTGATAAAATTACAAGTCTTATACAATGTTGATCTACATTTAACATAATTGAGAGTATAATCTCATATACCTGCAAAAATTTATAGTTTGAATTGATACAGTTATTAGTTTAGAATTTTAATTGATGTAACTTTAGAAATATAAATGAATATTTTTTCAAAAAAAATAAAGAAAGAAAAGATAGTCCAATTCCAATGTAATGTTTTTGGTTATAGATGCATTGCATTTGTATGCTTCCAATAAAAAAGCTTGTGGTTATATTGAATTGGGAGTTGTGTTGGGTGCATCCATTAGCACTAAATTGGTATTTTCAAAATGAATCCATCATTTCAATTATGGAGTGAAATGTGGGATTAAAATAAGGTGGAGTAGTTAGAGAATTTAACTCACAATTATGAATTAGGTTATACAAAATAGATAGTGGGTAAAATATATTTGATATGTTACACATGCTACTTTATTTTGTCTAGTCGTTTATTTATTTTGTATATCAACTTCATATTTTATGTTAATGTCAAATCAATTTAAAGTTATTGAACATGACATGTCTTCTCATCGTTTAAACTATATAGAATCATAACCTAAAGTTAATGGACTAATAGTATTATTAAAAAAAAATCAAATTATTTTCTTAAAGAAAAATCAAATCATATAGTATAAAATAGCCACAATAATGAAAATATAGGGGACTACATTTTAAATAAACATAAATGTAACAATGTCCACTATGTTGGAGTTAGGAGTTAGCGCCTCACACTTAGAGGAAGCTTGAGTGTTGTATCGCTAATATACCTATCATTAGGGAGAGCCTAAGGTCTTTTTTCAAAAATTTAAAGGCCAACAAAAATATTTTTTCCAAAAATTTTCCTACTCTCATAATACTTCAAAATTTTTCATCCCTATTAGTAAAAACTTCTAAGTCGAGGCTAAACAACTCTGCTCCTTATTCTAAACGTGTAATTAACGAAAACGATGTCACGCATGTCACACGCTTTCCCCGCTCCTTCCTAACCTACTTTTGAGAGCGAAACAGCCGCAAATATCTCTTGTCAGTCTTATCTGTCCCTCCATTCTTCTTATTTTCTTCTTCCCACAAAATCTCTATATATATCTCTCTTCCATTTCCCCAATTCCATCAATACTTCTCAGTTCTCATTCATTTTTCATCTCTCTCTCTCTGTGTATAAACACTCAAGAATTTGCAGCGATTTTCATCTTCATGATGCTGAACCAGTACAATCCATTTTCATTCACTCACAAGCTCAAATCCTCAATCCGTTGTTTCCGCCCCGATCATGGCGATTTGGACGAAACCGAAGACGATTCTTCTCCAAGAACTCCTAGATCGCCTCTCAAATCAATGGCGTCAGAGCTCCCGGAGCTCCGGGGAATGTGCCGGAATCTCGTCGCTCGAATCAGCAGGAGTCGCCGACGGTACCATCACTCCGCCGATTTCCGATACGATCCTTCGAGTTATGCCCTTAATTTCGAGGACGAACAGATTCGCGATGATGATGAGTTTCCTATTAGGGATTTCACTTCGAGATTGCCGGCGTCGCCGCCACTGAAATGAGGAGTAGTAATTGGTATTACCGCCGCCGCCGTCTGTAAATCTCATGCGATTTTGAAGCGATGGGATTGGGAATCTTCAGAGTCTCTATCCATTGATTGTAACTGTATACGGTAATTTGCTACGGTGTTCTTCGTCGAGCTAAATGTATAAATATCTAAAAAGCTCGCTAATTATTCTTTTCTATTAAAAAAACAAATATAATTGCTGATTAGCTCGTCTTGTTTAATTTCGATAAAGTTTAATTTGTTCGTTACAACTTAAGAGTTATGAATGAATTTCATGTTCGTCGTGAATTAATCATTATTGTTCGTTATGAACTAAAAACAATTGATACGAAAAAATGGAATCAATGTGGAGTAGTTATACTGAAACCTCCTTAATTGATTATCAATTTGAAAATGTCAATAAATATGGTCTAACTAGTCCAACTTTATCATGGATAATCAAATTAATATTAATGATTTCTCAAGAAACTAATATCAAGTTAAATTATGGGAACTATTTGCTTCATGAAAATAGTGATTGAAGTCTCAATTTTGTGTCTAATAGATCTTAGATTTAAACTTTTTTAAGAGACTTAAATTTAAGTTTTATGTCTAATGAAATCTTAAACTTCAATTTTTTGTTTAGTAGATACATGAATTTCACTGATAGACCCTAATAGACTTATATCAACGTCTATTATAATTATCTAACAATTTTGTTATTTTGTGTAAATAGTTTTTCTTATTATTATTATTATTTTAAATTCTCTTTTATAGTTTGAAGGTTTTTTTTTTCTTTTTAATATTATACTTGAAAGTTTATGGACTAAATAGATACAAATTTTAAAATTTTAAGACTAAACTTGAAATTTGATAGTGGGTGTTCCAAAAGGAAAGAGGAAGGGGGAAGGGTGAGAGTGGAGGAGAAAGAGAAAAAAAAAATACAGTAAAAAAGATTTAAAAAATTGCATTTTTATTTATTTTAATTTAAAAAAGATTAAAGAAAATATTTGTTTATTAAGGAATAAAATGCCACCTTTAATTAGTGAAAAACTTGTTGGTAGGATCAAGGGGTGCTACCAAAAGAGTTTGAAAACTCAGAAAACCAAATGCAATCTAATTCAAACCTTAAGAAATTAAAATGTAATTTTACCTAATAACAATCATCTTAGCAAAAATTTACAAACATCCATTTTTAACTTTATAGTTATGGCTTGATCCTATTTTAGCAATGTGTTATGGGCTAAAACTTAATAAAATAAGAGCTTAGTTAAATTGTAAATATGGTTCTCTATGGTTTATGTTATGGGTGATTTTTTACCAAAGGTCATAATCAACTTCAAGCAAAAAAAACATAAACAATATAGTCAAGAAAATAGCAAGAGTCGACCCAGACATGGCAACTTAGGATCAAAATGAGCTTAGAAGAAGGAGTTGGCTTAGGCCAAGGCCAAGGTCGAACCTCACAAAATACCTAATAGGGTTTGCCTTGCGAATGCCCTAACTCAAGGGATCATCTTAGTCCCAAAATATGACAAAGATAAAGTACAAGTCGAGGCCGGCACTAGCAAAATATGAAACGGGCATTAAATTAATCAAAGAAGGATAACTTAGAGCCTAATAAACAACACATAAGACCCAAGAGGAGGTCCAAGAAAAAAGACGAAATGGGCCGGAAAATCAGCCCAAAATTTGTTTTGCTCACTCGACTCGATCTAAAAGTCCCAAAAAGTCTCCTAGTTAGATTTTAAAACATAATCCTAAAAGGATTAAGACATGAGAACTTATAAATAGACCATGGAAGCTTCATACTTTTTTCTTTTATTTGTGGCTCACTTGAACATGGAGTGGATGTGGCATCCACCACACCAGTGCACAGTGTTACTCTTTTTTTTACAGGATTCTTGTCTTCTCTATACAAACAAATTAATTTACTGTTGATGTCTATTTCAAATTTTGGCATCAATAATTTAGTTGTAAGAATTTAGTCTTTATTAGTATTTATGAGTTTTTTTAATCAAGTCATAAGAATTAAATTTTGATTTTTAAAATCATAGAGATTAAATTTTAACTTTCTTTAAATTATAAAGAGCAAATTTGTAATTTAGCCATAAAACTTTATAGTGATGGGTTATAAATAAGAGGACATATATAGAGCTATGTGATTGAGTGTAAACATAAAATCAGTTATATTATACATGTGGTTTTGGTCCCTAAGCCTATCAGAGTATCTAGTAACTCAAAGAAATTAAAAGAGGATTTAAGCATAAATATATAAAGTATATAATACTCCACTATGTAATAATATTTAAAAAAAAAAAAAAAGGAAAGTGCTATATTAATGACATGTATTATACTGTAAGGAACAATGCACAGATTATTAAAACTGTACACCCATATAACCCCTCACCTTTCTTATTCACATACATGAAGAAGCTAAACAAAAATCACAACTCCATTCCATGTGGAGTATCCAATTCATTTCAACTAATATACTCCTAAATATCAACTTCTAACCATATCATTAAAAAAAAAAAAAAAAAAAAAAAAACCTTCTACATTTTCGATCTTTACGCTTGCACCCCGCGACACAGCATATATTTCTCCGTCCCCATCCTCGTCCCGTCTTTTTGTCCTTAACTTTCTTTGGTCAAAGCGATAACCATGTTCGTTTTGCAAGCTTAAAATGAATTTACTTCCAATGCTTGTAAAATAATTAGTATATATGGGGAGGTTGGGTTTATATATGCTGCAGCAAAAAGTGTTGAAAACAGGATTTTGTTGGCTGTTTGAGAAGAAGTGGAAATTACCAAGTCATTTGAAACGGTCGCTGTTGTTTTCACCTGCATTACTTCTTTCAAATTAAGGTTGGTGCAAGTTCAATTAAGTTAATTAATAATGAAAATCAACAAAGAAATAAACATGTTTTTTAAGGAATTTAATTATATTTACCTTTTGCGTTTGCTTTTCAAGTTTGTTGAACTTGAAGGATTGCTGTGCCAGTTTCTCTTCCTTTGGTTAATGAACCAATTGTTTATCTGTTTCAGTTGTAAACCAGTTTCTTGCACTAACCTTGCCTTGTCTTCCTCCTGATAAAGTAACCAAAAACAAAACATCCAATGTCAGATTACTGTTCTGACCAGCTTTCAAGTCTGTCATCAAGCACTTCAAGTCAACTCTTCAAAGTTTTTTTAGTTAAATTATAAATTGCGTCATAACATACCGAAAGTTAAAAATTTAGTTCCTATAATTTATAATTAAAATTTTGTTTTTTATGGCTCGATAAAGAATCATAAAGATTATTTATTAAGTTTTATTAAACTATAAAGATTAAATTCTAATTTTTAAAATCATAGGAATTAAAGTCTAACTTTCTCTACATCATAAAGACCAAATTTGTAATTTAACTAAGTTTTTTCATATAATACTTCAAGTCAACTCGGAAAAGTTTTTTATAACATTTAAGATAACATTGCATTATTCTCTTCTAAAGAATGTTTTATTTGTACTAACCAAAAGATGACGTGGTATAGAGAAAGACGAGTAAAGTAAAAAATTGAATTAATAGTACTCGATGCGATTATCTATCTCGACTTTTCCGTTAGTTAATTGGGAAACTAACTCTAGCAATAACACGAGCAAATTTACTTTTAAATACAAGGATTTTATCCTTTTATTTATTTTTAGGCATGATAATTTTTCATTTATGGGTCTATAGATATCAAATAAGTGAGTGATAGGCTAATAGCATTAGGCCCAAACTCTGAACTTACTGTAGGATAAGGCCACTTTGAATGTGATTGCCACCATTGTTTGAGGACAGAGGTGGTGTCACCAGGGAGTTTTCCAGCTCTTCTCTTTCTCAGAATTTCTTCCCTTATATCCACAATTTTCTCCTTGTAACCCTGTCAGCAAAAAAGCTTTAGGAACAGAACATATTAATTAAACCAAAACATCAATGTAATAATATTATATCCATTAATTACCGCTTTTAATTCATGCTTCAGTTCTTGCCTGACTCTCTCCATCAAGGACCTCTCACTCTCTGTGGGAATAAGAGGGCCAAATCCCATGGTGTCTGGACCCTCTAAGCTTCCATCAAACAGATTTGCATCGCTGTCGACCTGGTCGTCGTCGTCGTCTGACATTGTTGCTCCTGTACCTTCACCGGGTGAAACTCCTGATATAGCAAAGACGATACAACTTTGTTCTTAATAAAAGATCACTTGCTTCCCTACTACGAGGGAAAATATAAAACTCCATTTGATAACAATTTGGTTTTCGAGTTTTAGTTGTTAAAAATTATGCAAGCTTTTTCACGATTTCTACTGCTTTTTTTAGTTTTTAAATCTTGGTTTGAATTTTGAAAAAAAATTAGTAAAAGCTAGATGACAAAATAAAAAACTAAAAATTAAGGCCATGTTTGGTAATCATTTTGTTTTTTGTTTTTAGTTTTTGAAAATGAAGTATATTTCCTTTCAATTTCTTACTATGATTTGCATCTTTCTTAAGTTCAAGAGTTAAATTATAAGTCAAATTCCAAAACAGAAACAAGTTTTTAAACACTACTTTTTTAAGATTTCAAAATTTGGCTTAGTTTTTTAAAAACATTAGTAAAAAATTGATGACAAAACAAGAAAGTAAGAGGTGGAAGGAGTGTTTATAGGCGTAATTTTCAAAAACAAAAAATCAAATAGTTATCAAATGCGACCTAAATAATTATCAAATAGTGCTGGCAGATTTAAGAGCAACCAAGTAATGTTTGTGAAGGTTCATGGAATCTAGCAGTTGGATCATATGGGTGCAATGAAAGTGTTTAATAAGGCAAATTCTTGGTGACTTAGAACAAGCAAAACTGTACTGGTTCCTTGTCCAGAATCCATTGAAGAGCGTCTCGCCGGGGCTAAGGATTACGATCATGGAAGCAAGTAATAACAGAACACAATTAGTTAGAAGAAAAGCGCACAAGAGGCTAAAACAATACCTGTTAAGCTTTGTAAGGACTGCTCAATGTCCCAGCAAGCCATTACTGCTTCCATTGCATGGACTCGAACATGTTGTTGGAGTTGTTCTTTGAATGAACAAAGCAAAAGAACATAATGTGTCTGCAACACAAAAATATAGAAATTAAAGGACTAGGATTTGCATTCCAATTGAAAGAAACAAAACAGATGCAGAGTGTTAAAAAAAAAAACTAAAAAGAAGCAGTTCTACAGCAAACTTTGCAACAGAATGACTAATCAGATTTACCACAAATTATTCCTTTAGAGTGTGTTTAATATGACTTTTTCTAATTTTCAAGATCATAACCAAAACCATAGAAACAAACCATCACAAATGTAGAATAAGACATATTTTCAAATTTTTAAATAAGATTCATTTAAGTTAGCATGACGTCTACAGTAAAATTTGTCCCAATTCTCAGTTCTGATCTTCAGTCACTCAATTAAATGTCCAAATAAATGTCAATAAATCAATAGAAGTTATAAGGTATGAAGAGATTATTAGAAAAAATCCTATGGCTGAGTGTATCATTCCAAGACAGTTCATAAACTAGACAGGGCAGCCTTTTCTCAGCTGCACTGCAACAACATAAATTTTCTCGATCTAAGCAGCAGGAGAGTACAACTGAGAGAAAATTGACCAAGTGACAACCGACATAAAAAAATATAATTTATGGTTACTGTCTTGCAAATTTGTCCATACATTGTAAAAAGCCAGGTAACACAATTAAATGGAGATTCTAGTTTATTTATTATTACCACATCTGCCTTACTAATTATGGCAGTACTCCAAGTTGCAAGCAAATACATAAAATGTCTATCCACTAGTGAAATGATACATTAATTTAACAACCAAAGAATTATCCATTACCCAATATCTAATACCCAAAACCCAACTCAAATAACCTACATAAATACAAACACTTCATTTCCCAATTAATTGAAGCAAGCCAGAAAGATAGAACAATTTCTGGGAAAAAGAGTGAAACCCAATGGATTATAAATGAAAAGGAAAACATTCATATACTTAAACAGCAATAGCAATGGAAGTTTCAACATCAATTTAGCTTCCTAAATAGCAATTCCCAATAGGAACAGATTAGTGAATATGGTAAAGAGAGGAAGAAATTGGAAGGATTATGAAGGAATATACCATGAACTGATCAAGCTCTTTATCATCACCAACCATGGACGGCGGAGCGGAGTGGCCCAAGGCGGAGTACTTAGCGACGACATTCTGCGACTGAGCGAGCTGAGCGTCGATCCTTGGTAATTGATCGACCGGCGTTGCGATGCGAAGGCAAGCAACATGAGCGGAAAGAAGCTGCTCGTAAAGAGGATGAGAAAGAATCTCAGCTTTATAACGAGCATGTTGCCAATTCAAAACCCCTTCACCACCGGCACCAGTTTCCATCACCATACCCTCGCTCTTGTTCAATCCGTCGCCGCTATTAGCATCATTTTTCAAGTCAACAGAATCGTGAGAGAGCGCTGCAGTAGCAGCACCGATCATAGCATCACCGGCAGCGGCGGCGGTGACATCGTCGATGACATCACTTTGGTTACGATGGAGGATTGGGCGGGAAAGCCATTGGTTAGAGGAGTGAGAAACGGTAGAATCGGATGCAGTGGTGTGAAGGTTAAGAAAATTAGTATTGGCAGCGGCGGTGGTGGCGGTGTCGGTAGAGTAGTGAGAATGGGGGTTTTGGTTACGGAGAAGTGCGTTGTTGAGCCAATTCGGCGCCGTCTGAAGTGGATGGTGATGCTGGTGGTGATGGGGTTGATGAGACTTGGGGTCCGGCGAGGAGTGGCCGCCGGGAAGTTGGTCCGGCAAAATGGTACGGAGAGAAGTATCAGAGAGAGGTTGATTTTGGTGGTGGTCAGAAAAGTGAAGAGGAAGGTCTTGTGAGAGATGATTGTGGTACGCCATGGGAAAGGGGAGAGAGAAGGAAACAAGGTATTTGTGAAATGGGTCAGTGATTATGTAGCCATGGCGGTGGATCCTGTAAGCAAAAAGGGGTCATCAAATTCGAGAAACCAATAAAACCTGTGGAAATAAAGGAAGAAGAAAGAGAAGATTTACAGTTCTTTGTTGCAGTAATAACAAATAATAGAGAGAGAGAGAGATAAAGGGAGAAAGGTCTGTACGTATGCTTTTCAATGGTGATTGGAACAGAAAGATTGAATGGGAGAGAGAGAAAGAAGATGATATGATTATGAGGCTCTACTTCTAGTCTTCTACTATAAAAAATTATAGGACACAATTTTTAGACAGAAAAAAAAAATGCATACTTAAATTTTTTTTTTTTTTTAAGAGAGTCTAGAATTTCTCTCATTGAGAAATTATTTAAAGAGACTGTCACGACCACCGTTATAGTCTATTTTATTGTAATGTTAAAATATGAATTAGAAAATTTACATGTTTCTAATAACTATGACCTCGTCAAATAATTTTTCTTATAACAGTTTGTAGTGAGTATAAAATTAAATTTTTTTTATTCCTTCATTTGTTTAGAAAAATATTCGTATTATTTTAAAAATTGTAATATTATGTTTGCCTTTCGTGAAGGTGTAAAACACAGAATTTTTATATGAAAATCGGTATCTAAGAGAGTGTAACAAAGAACTAGAATGATGTGGCGATCTAAATTTTTATTTCGATTTAGAAAGGTAGTGTTTCAAGTTTGTTTTTGTTCAAAATTCTAAATAATTTATATTATATGGATAGTTTTAAAATGTTTGTGAGAAAAAATGGTTATATTGTAACTTTTGAAAGACAGAATATTTTTTACAACAAATTGCAAAGTTCACAATAACATTTTTATAATTTCACAAAAAAATTAAGTAAAATTCCATAAAAAGTTTAGATTATTTTTTAAAAACAAAAATGAATATATGTCAATATTTAAATAGTTTTTAAATTTCTAGGGAGATATAACTCAATAGTAATCATCACTCTTTTTTAAAAAACATTATAGGCTAAATTTATAATTATTATACTTCATAATAAATAATATAAACAATTTTAATATTTAATAGTAATTGACATGATATTTTTTTTAAAGTCATATGTTCGAATTTCCATCCACGCGTATTCAAAAATAAATAAATAGTTATTGATTTTTTAATTGGATAAGGTGAAAAATCTCTCCTCGAAATATGTGTTAAATTTATATTTTCAAACCATTAATCTTCGGGATTATCGCAACTCACGGTCATTGACTTGAAAATACTAACAAATAAGTAATAATCAAAACAGACGATTAATTTAGACAAAAAAACAATATCTGTTGACGTGGACCAATAAGAATCATATTTTAATGGAAGGGAATCGGACGGTGTGAAATCGTCAACGTTGCATAAAACGATAAATTTCAACGAAAATTATATAGATTAACGAGCGCGTGTTGATGAGCGTGGTATATGTCGCAGTAATCCGCCGTACAAATCGTTATGTTTGCTCAGTGAGGACTCAGGAGAAGAGAAACCGAACGGCTACGGAGAAAAGCGCGTGACTTACTGTTCCTTTCGGTCACTTTTTTTTTTTAAAAAAAAATACAATAAATAAATAAAAACAATACCCTCCCCGGCTTCTCACTGCAACATCTGATGGTTCACTAAAATAATATATATGTGTATATTTTTATTTTAAAAAACATATTGCATTTATACCACTAAACTTTAAATATTAAATGAATTAAAACCCTTAGTTGATAATTAAAAAACATTGAGCTTTCCTACAATTTTTACCATTTAACTTTAAACTTTAAATTTTTAGAAAGTATATCAATTAAACATCTAAACTTTTATAAGTGAGTCAAATTAGGCTATTAGTTATAATTTATTTTTTAGATGGTCTCTACAAGAAGTCTATACATTTTAGATGGCTTTCAAAGGCAACGGTAATAAATAGTATAAATTGATTCGCTTATCAAAAATATAAGAGTTTATTTAATATAAATTATAAAGTTCACATGATAATTATCTAATGAAATATTGACGAGAGAGAAATTCAAAGTTTAAATTAATTAATACAATTTTTAACTTGATATTTTAATTAATATAAATCCAAAGTTTAAGAATATATAAATTGATATATTTCTTTAAAAAAAATAATAAACAATAATAATAATAAAAAGTGGTTGAAAAAAAAAGGAGATTTTTGGGATGAATTTAATAGTTGTAAAATAATCGTGTGTGCTACGTGTTTTGAAGATACCCAACAGCCACCTACGGATAAATTAATTATTTTTAAGTACATTGGAATCTTGGTGTTTTTTTTTTTTTTTTTTTCCAAATGGGTGCATCACCTTTTATTCCTACTTTGTTTAGGTTGGTCCTAAATTTATTTAATTTGCATTACAAGCTATTAATCTTCCTTTTAACTTGTCACACCAATCAAACCTCATAATTATTCTTTATTTAACAAAAAGTTGTATGATTATAAAAACATAAATGTTTTGATGAAAAAGGGTATGACTCTATTTGTAGAGAGTTGATAGGTTAAATTTATAGTTTTTAATACATATTGGTAGTTATTTAATTGTTTTGTACAAAGTATTTGGTACCAAACATATTAGGTTGTCTATTTGGAAGTCACATTCATGGGTTAAACAACTTCCAAAAACATCCTTTCATTTTTGCACATCTTCAAATTGTCTTATAAAAGGAAAAAAACAAAACATTTAATGTGGTACAAGTCATGAGTATATGCTACAAGTTTTGCAACTCAAATTAAATTACACAAACTTTTATTTTAATGTTAAAGTGAAGCAGCTTAACAGTAATTAGTATGGATTAGTTCATTCTTTAGGGTCAAAGGTCCAATCTCCTATCCCTATAGTCGTTGTACTAGATTTTTTTTTTAAAATATATAATTTGTTTTTCAACTCAACTCTTATAGAATAAGAAATCAACCCATTAACTTTTAAGATGACAATAAATGTATCATTCATTTGATTTGTATAAAATTTGACATTATAGTTATTGTTATTAATTATTTTATCTATAAATTTATAATTATGTAAAAACTAAACCTTTGAATTTACGTAATTCTAAAAATCGAATTGCATAAATTACACAATTAAGAATTCTGAGCTCTCAACTCATTTTGTAGGTGAGAGAGCTCATGACAGTTTAATTTTTATTAATATTTTAAAAATTGATGAGAAATAAAAAGGAGAAGATAATATTAGATTATAACTAAGGAAGCTTTAATTAGAACTTGATTATATAATGAAAGGAAATGACCACCCAACACGTGGGGCAGATTAAAAGTAATTGTTATGGGGAAATCATAGCTTAAACATAATGATTTAAGATTAAATTAAGTTAATAATGATAAGGAAAAAAAATAAAGGCTTTAATTAAAGTAATTCCCATTCCATAATAAAAGTAGACAGTTTATCTAGAAGGAGGTTAGTGGAAGTTCGTTAATGTCCCCCCCAAGTCTTGGAGCGTGGTCTCCACGTCAGCCATTCTGGCGTGGGTGACCGAACAAACCTATAAAAAATAAAAACAAAAATTTAACGACCACGTACAAAAAAACATTATTTATTGTCCATTGACCTAATTTTACCTTACCCGTTCCACCTGCCACCGGTTGGGGAAGTAGGGAGTGGCCGTTTGTCACGTTACAAAAGTGACCGGCTGAGCCGGTGGAAAAGGGGAGGAGGAAAAGGAGGGAGGGAAAGAAAAAAAAAAAAAGAGGAGGGTGTAGCCGTGTAGGGGACCATTGATTACGTCGGTTCTCTCTCCGCTACTCGCGGGACAACGACCGGTCGACACGCGTCGGGCTGTGGTCATTTGGACCACTTGTGGGGACCGCTAAGGAAGCACGCTTGAGATAGGCGAATGAGAGAAGGACACGTGGAGGAAGAGAACTGGGGACCACGAAGAGGGAATTCCTTGATCAATCTGACAGCCGCCGGCTGAAATGAATGCGAACCGTGGGGTGGTCCCCACTACGGGACCCATGAGTGAAGATTGGAGGCACAAACAATAGGTGGGGTCCACTTACTAGGCCCCACCTCCTAATTATTATTATTAAAAAAAAAAACAAAAAAAGTGAAACTGTTTGGTTTTAATGCCGGTCTCCGCGAGAAAGCCATGGTCCCCTACTACACCGTTTACCCACGTCACCTTCTTTCGTTATTTATTGTTGTTGTTTTTTTAGTTAAAATATCATTTTAGTGGCTTATTAAGTTATGGAAAAGTTATATATATATATATAAACATTATGGAAATAATACTTTTTGCATCGAAATTTAAACTTATTTCAATTTAGTTTTTTTAAGTATTAAAAAGTTACAATTTTACTCTAAAAATTTGTATTGTGTTTCAATTTCAAAATTTTTACTAAATACTCAATTTCATAAATTAATTTAAAAAATTATAATTAATTTTAGTTTTACTATTTTTTTCATCAATATTAAAATTAATTTTAAATTTTCACTTCATAATTAATTAAAATTAATTAATAAACATTAACGGTAATGGCTAAAGCGAGTACACTATAAAAAAATCAAATTTAAAAAATGTAAATTTTGAAATCTATCTATTAAATTGAAATCAAATCCATAGGACTAAAAGTATAACATTTTGAAACAGGAAGATGAAATGAAAATTAAACTAAAGCATAGAGATAAAAAGAAAAAATTCTTCCTCAAGAATGTCAGTGATTTTCTATATATTCTCAATAAATCTTGAAATTAAAAAAAATTAGAATGTCTTTTCAAAATTTATAGTAATAAAACTAATAGAGATCATTTATTAAAAATATCTAAACTAAAACTTAAATTATAAGGTACGAAGATCAAACTAAAATTATAACCATTTTTCTAAATAAATGAAGATAAAAATGCACTTGACAATATACCGATTACAAACCTATTCTATACTTTTCAATAATTTTGTTCAACTCATTTTATTTATTTATTTTACTTTAAGAGAAAATATTGTTGTGGTAAGGTTACAATTTTATCTTGAAATTTTTAGTTTAATTTATCTCGTCTCTAAATTTAAAAAATTACACTTTTAGGTTTTTTTTCAACTAAATATACACTTTCGGTCCTTCATATTAACGTTGATTAATTAATTTGAAAAAATTATAAAATAATTACTTTCACTGATTTTCTGTCACAAATTTAAATAACTATAAAATTTCATTTTGTAACTATTTAAAAGTAATTAATTGAACAATTGAAGCATTAGCAAAAACTCGAGAGTAAAAATGTAAAATACCAACTTAAGAATTAAATGAATACTAAATTCAAAACTCCATGATAAAAAATATAATATTTTGAAACCTAAGAACCAAATATAAATCAAAATAAAAATTTAAGAGTAAAATTGTAATTTCTTAAAACCCAAGAACTATATATATGGGTAACTTTATGCATCTCACCTTTAACCACGCACACAAAAATTGTTAAAAATATTTTAAAAAGAAAAGTAAAGTAAATTTGCCACGTGACAAATTATGATTAGAGAATTTGGTGAAATGCACAAAGATAGATACAATGTATAATGCACTTAAGAATTTTTCTATACATAAATTATTTTAAATGACAAAATGTTAAAAATGTTTACAAATATAGCAAAATTTCACTATCTATCGCAGATAGACTATAAATAGACACAAATAGTAGTTTATCGCGGACAGTTAAATTTTGCTATATTTATAAATATTTTAATTAATTTTCCTATATTTGAAAAGAATCTTTTTTTTAAATATATATATATATATATACACATTTTTTTTTCATTTACTTTTTTACTGTATTGAAGCCCTATAGTTGGGCCAAACCCAGGGCACCCTAGAGAGAGAAAATGAGAGGAGAGAGAGATGCAAAGTGGTCCATACCATTAGTTGAAATTAATGTGCGGTAAAAAGCAAATATTTTAACCCAAGATTTCCCATTATTATGGGGGCATCTAGATTCCATATTTAACCATAGGGTTTGAAACTTTCAATGGGATTAATTAATTAATTAAATTGACGTTGAATTTTCCGCAAGTTTTAGATGAATTTTGCCGGCAAGATTTTATTGTTATATAATAATTTTCAAAGTCTCTGGGAGGAGGGTGAGGGTGGGGAATATACAAACTATTTCTTTCTAATGTCTTTTCTATTAGAAAATTGGGAATTATTCTAATTAATGTCTATATATAATGCCAACGAGAGTCTGAACCGATCTCTCTAAGTCTCTACCATATAAAATACGTCAATTTGTGATATTTCCACGTGGATTTTGGATAAGGATAAGTAAATTATTTCACTACCATTTTTTTCCTTTCTTTTTTTTTTCTTTATTTAAAAAAAAATCAATTTATTTACCTATATTTGGGAGGCTGTATCACGCCTTGATTCAAATCTTGTTTGAAAGATAGTGTGTTAATTGTATTTAAACTCTCTTGATTAAAATTATTTTTAAAAATGATTAATGTAAAGTCGAATATTAAATTAACAAGATAGACAATTAAAATGAATGCGAGAAAGATTTTCTTGAAAATTATGACCGCAATTCTAAATTGATTCATTTATCAATATTTAAGGGTTTAATTAGTAAAATTATAAGTCTCTTTATCCAAATAAAATGTAATAGATGATATATGATTGACCGTATACTTACAAAAACTCATGGTTTGAATTGATACAATTATTAATTCAAGATTTTAATTGACACAAATCTCAAATTTTAGAAATACAAATTGATATTTTTTTAAAAGAATGTAACTTATATTAGTTTCTCTATATAAGTTTTGAAAATACATTCATATGATACATTTTCTAGGTTAAAATTATCAAATATTAAGATTTGTTAAACATATATCATTTTGGTCTTTATACTTTGGAATTTATTCAATTTTAGTCTTTATATTTTCAAATGTTCAATTTTAGTTCTTATACTTTCAATAAATCTTAAATTTAATCCTTACTACTAGTTTATTATAGATTTTTTCATTAGCATCTTCATTATAAGTTTTGAATACATATTCACATATATTGTTTCTTTGCATAAAAATTAACTTCGATAGACTAAATTTAAGATCTACTAAAATATAGAGATCAAAATGATATTTTAATCTAATTAAAATATTTAATAATATAGAGACTAAGATGGAACGAGAGTAAGGAAAAAATGATATTAGAATAAAAAAGAATAAAATAAAATGGAAAGTTGAAAGAGTACAAAAAGGGAGGCAGAAGAGGCAGAATGGAGAGCAGAGTTGGAAGTGGGAATTTTGAAAATCCTAATGAAAAGAAAAAAAAAAAGAAAAAAAAAAGAAAATAATAAGAAGAGGGCGATGGGACATTGGTTTTTAAGAGTTTCTGATACTCTTCGGGATTGGGATTGGGATTGGGATTGGGATTGAGATTAATTGTCTGTTTTATTTTTATTTTTCCTTTCCTTTCCTGTCAATCTGTCAGTCCCTGTTTCTTTTCCACGCCTTCCCCCTTCCTCTTCTCTTCTAATTTCTTATATGCATAAATCTAAATTTCTTATTCTTCTTCTTATTATTATTTTGATTTTTTTTTTTAAGGATTATTATATTCCATTATAGTTCTGTTAGTTATATTGTTTCAATTATTATAATTTGTATAGTCATTTGGATCTGGTATTTTTTTTTTCACAGAAAATCACTAAAAATAAATAAAAATATGTAACTTAAAATCTACCTTCCCATATGTAGCTTTAAAACTCTCAAATAAGTTTTTCTTTTCCCTTTTAAAAAAATTATCAAATAAGCATGTTATTCGAATATAGGTGGAGTTCAAATCTTATTTTAGTCTTTATAATTTCAAAGCCTTCATTTAAGTCATGTACTCTATAACCCTCGTTCCGGTCTAATTTTGCAAAGACAATCTCTTTAATTCATAGCCATATATCGTGACAAGATATTACATTGATCAAGAACTTACGTCAACTAATTTAGACATATATATATTTGACTAAATATTAGAGGTTCAAATTCTTCCAACCCGACAAGTTATTGAATTGAAAAAATGAGAACGAGAAGAATAATAGCCCAAGAAGACTATAGACAAATATAAGATAAATCACATTTAAGTCTCAACTACACGACTAAAAAAAAGAACGAAAACCATTCTTTAAATCATCTAAAATAAAATAGTTTTTTTAGTACAATAAGTAAAATATGAAATTTCGAATATGCGATCTAAAAGAATAGTCAATTACCGATGATCTATACCCATCGATAAGACCGATGATCTATGCCCATCGATAAAGAGACTAAAACCCAAGATTTAAAATGTCAATATCGATAAAACTGTTGTAAAAATATAAAAAAAAATTTCAATGTGGATGAATATTTTCGAAAAAATTATAAAAGTTATTGCATTGGGTAACACTTTTAGGAATAATAATTATAACAACATTTTTCCAAAATTACAAAATATAACAAAATCTTAGGACTCCTTCCAGCAATATGGTCTCATTGATATACCCCTACTAGCGATATAGTTTATCACCGATAAACTCTGAAACCTAAATCTAAATTTTGCTATATCTGAAAATTCTTTTGCATTATATTATATTTGTTAATATTTTGAGACTGATTACTATATTTGTATCTGTCTCATTTCGTGAACATTTGAACGATATAATAAAATATAAAAAAATCAATAAAAATTTAATATCATGGCAAGAACAGAATAAATAAATATCCAACAAAAGAAATCTCTAAGTTATTATTATTAACTTTTTTTAAAAAAAAGGAGAGAATGACGTGTGAAAATAGAACACTTAAAAAAGAAAAAGAAAAAAGAAATGGAGGAAAGGGTTTCGTGGGGCATCCGCCACCCTTTTGGCTTTGGTAAGAAAATGAGTCCGACTCTCTCTCTTTATTTTGTGTATCGCCTTCAACCAATCACGCTCCGCCATCTATCGTCCCTTCCACGCCAATATTGCCCTGCCCCCCCCCCCCCCACACGTTTCACACGTACCAACATAATTAAAACAAAAATCTTTTTCTTTTTTCTTTTTTTTTTTTTGGGGGGGGGGTACTTTTCATTGCCTTACCAACAACAAATCAATACCCTAATCTACAAAACCATGTTGGATTTTAGGGGTTATTTAATAATAATTTATATGTCTATCCCATCATTAGTCTCTAACCCTATCCTACACTTCTAACTTAATAGAATTCTACAAGGTTCGTCCTAAGAATTTATTATGACGACTATTCAAATTACATGCGAATATTGTATAACATATGAGATTAGAGAGGATTTTTTTTTTTTTTTTTTTGAGTGGACAACTTTGGTTTGATTTATGAATATGGGGGCACCCCTTATCGAAGCATATATATCTATCCCCGTCAACCCACTTGTACAAAAAGGAAAAGAAAAATCATTATCGTATAGCACATGAAATGAATTGTTGGGATGTACAATTTTTTACGACTCCAACTATAATTCGACAGAAGTGGGTGCGATGATTGAATTGTCTTTATTGTTCAGTCCATTATTAATGGTATATTCGCGGACTTTAGTGCACAACTTTAAATACACAATGAGTGAAATATAAATCAAGAACAATCTATCTATCAATAATAATCGATTATAATTAGTAGATATAAGAAATTTGGTCAAAGATCATTTCAGCTATGTTTCAAACTTGATAGAAATTAAATGACCTAAAATTGCAAGAGAATTTAATGAAATAGAAAAAAGAAAAGGGAGGAACGTATAGATTTGGTTTTTCTCATTTGTCATAATTCTTGTTAGGACAAGAAGTGGGGTAAGAGACCTTTTTTCAGAAAAGATATGGCTAAGGTAAGAAAGGAAAGTAGAATGAAATAGAAGGCTCTAACCCATGCTTCAAAGCACACCTCTTTGAATTCCTATCTAATCAATTGATAATCTTTTCTTTTCAACTTTGACCAAACCAAAGGATTTTACTTCCTCTCCCAAGGTTTTCTCCTTCCTTCATCACCTCCCACCCCACAAAAGCAATCTCCATCAAAATCTAGGAAAAATCAACTAGCAAAAAAACTCGTAAGATATTAAAACTTACATAAGTAGCCACTGTGGATTGAACTTATTCCATCTAAGCCCTTTATTTTACCATTCTAAGTCCTTTTCAAAGAGTTTGAAGGATAATTAATGTCTTTCGAGCGAGAGGAGAAACATAAGACCTTTATTTTACTGTTCTATGTATGGTTCAAAGAGTTTGAAGGATAATTAATGTCTTTTGAACGAAAGGAGAAGGCGTTCTAAAAGTTGTTGGGTAAAAGGGTATGGGAATGGAAATCACTAGTTGGATGAAATGAATGAGATAGGGCAGTGAGTGTAATAGAATTGCGCGTGAAAATGGTGTTTTTGAGTAAGTGGCAATGGGCAGTGCCCCCACAAAGACAAAGCTTATGGCCCTTATCCATATTTGATATAACGTTTATGTATAGAAAGGAAGAGGGTACACTTTTCGGTGTGGAACTGTTTACATTTGCTTTTGAGGGCACACTTGTCTCATAGGATGGATTATAAATTTAAATCAAAAGGCTATCAAACCTATTACTACTCTCTCTTCTTTCTACACACCTAAAGGAGAAAGAGCCATTAGAGTACAATATTTAATTTCAAATAAAAAGAAATTAGGATATTACACGTTCCAAGACTACTCTCATAGAAACTCTGTTGAGACTTGTGTTGGAATGCCTTTAATATGTTATCTGACACTCTGTACGACCAAGCATAGAGTCTCTCTAACTCTACTGACACTTTTCAATCTGTAATCTAATATTTTTTCTTTACCCGTGGACATAGTTAACACACTATTAAATGGTCTTTGGAGAGCTGGAATGTAATCTGGATTACTGAGAATCAGAAGAGTGTTGGAAAGCGTGAGTAATCAAAGACGGAACGAAAATGAGATTGTGAAGCATGAAAACGATGAGAAAGATGGTTGGATTGAAAACTGTCGGAACAAAATGAGTTTTGTATTACAAATTGAACCCAAAACGCTCAATCCAATCATAGATTTTGGATTACATTACATTACATTCCCATCTTATTACGAGCCACCAAATACCTCCTTAGTGAATCACGTAAATCTCCATGTTAATTTCTCTACTTATGTTTCTTCTATTGTCGATTTCCTAACAAGGAAGGAAGTAGCCTTGAAGATTTGAATTATGGTTCCAAGTCACTACCATACAATCTTAGGACCTAATTTCAATTAACTAGTTGTAAGGGTAGTTTTGAAAGGCTACCAAATGCAAAGTTTTTAAGGGTAAATATTTAAGATTTAAGCTGAAATGTAAATGACAAGATGATGATGATGAAATGGTGGGAATAGAGAAAGAAGGTTAAGAAAGAAGATTGACAAGATGGGAGGAGGAGTAAAGGAAGTCAAATCAAATGGTTTTCTGCATGTACTGTACTGGTTTTTTCTTTGATGAGTTTGTCTTTATAGCTCACATCCATTCATCCTTCCATGTCTTCCACACATATGTTCCCTTTGCGCTCCAAATTAGGCTTTTTCTTCATGGACCACTACATCACTTGCACAAAAGGCACCATTTTGCATGGACCACACAACCCACTTATCTATCATTCTTTCTTATTATTCCACACCACATATTAAAAACAAAATAATTCAAACTTAGGAGAGGAAAAATTATGTCCTTTAAGAACTTCAACAGTAGTTTCATCTATTGCTAGTCAAATTATTAGATATTTAGCATGTTAGACTTTAAAACAAGATGAACTACTTTTCTGTTTTACTTTGGAAGTTAGCAACAAAGTATGCTAATCCAAAAGAGGGAGCTGGAACACAAAATAAAACACTAGAGATTCATACATGTGGCAAAGTATCATTAGTCATTATAACCATGCTTTGTCTACTCTCTTTTTCTTCAATAAAATGTTACAAAAAATACTTAATTTTGTAACATTTGATGCCAAAAAAAAAAAAGGTGTCATATGAGAAATGGGATTTCCAAACAGAGGGAAAAAACATGTTTCATATTACTAGTGCAAATGCAAATAAATTTGTTCTTGAACAATTACCTATAACAAAAGTTCTTCAATCACAATTGATACCGTAGGTCTTCAAATAGCAAGAAAGACAAAGAGACAAACGTCTAATTTGAAATGAAGAAAACAAAACCTTCATATGGATGTCTCTAAGAACTGTTGAACAAAGGCAGATCCAAAGCTGGAAGAACTGTTAAAAGAAGAGAGGAAAAAAGGGCCAAAATGAGTAAAAAGAGTAGTCCATTCTTTGCAGCTACCCCACCATTTAATGTAGATGATAAGATAGATGAGGAAAAAAGGGCAATAAAGGACGTATGCTATGAACAAACATGGCCTTGATGTTGTGTTTTCATTGCTATTCTTATGCGGTGTCAAACCATTCTGCTTCATCCCCCCACCCTAAAAATAATAATAACAATAATAAAGAAATAAAGGAATTCCCCCTTGTTATTATTGGTGGGACCAACTTAACATTTGAAATTAAGAATTTTATAAAGACAAACACTACAAGAAGAAGCATATTTCCCCTTTGCATGACATAGATTGCACTACACATGGAAAAAGAACTAAGAAGGATTTTGGCATCAATCTATGAAGCTTGGGAAGCAGCTTCCAAAGGCCATAAACTCAAATTCACTATGGGACAGAACTGTTCAATAATTTAAGGCAATCAGAGAATATTGGTCCAAGTGTTCTTATTAATTTGCAAAGATTCAGTGTATACATGTTTTGTGGGTTGTGAACAAGGTGAGATGAATAAGAAACTTTAGAATGGGAATGATGTAATGTAACCAAAGGGCAGAAAAAAAAACACCCATATATTTATATTCATAGTTCTTGAAACCTCAATAACAAAAGAAAGAAGAATTGACCATTAAAATATTGATGAGGTTAAAAAAAAAAAAAAAGTGTTGATTGTGAAAGGACTTCACATCATTATACAGAGAACCCCGTGTGCATGTACTGTAGAAACCAATTATCAAAAGAAGATGAGGACCACATCTTTGCATCGTCAAAATAGAGTGATTAAGGGATGTTCTAAACAGGGTAAATAAACATGTTTCAACCTCATATTTTACTCTTATTTGTTCCATAATCTATTTATAATCTTCAAGTATTTGTATAATTACAGAGATGGAATACACAAAACAATGTATTTTTAGATACTTGAAAATGAATTATTTTAAGTTCGGATAAATTACTAAAAAAAAAAAAGTGTTTTGTTTCAAAAGTACCCCTATACTTTCAAAAGTTGCAAAATTATCCTAAACCTATTATAAAGGATTCAGAACTATTCTTCAGGTAGAAATCCTTCAAAATTTCAAATGGAAATTGGGACATGGAATAGTGTGACGGTGACCTAGAACAAAGTGACGATCCAAATTTTCATTCTAGATCATTGACCATCATTCCAAGTCTTAAAATTCTATTTGAAATTCTAAAGGATTTCTACACAATGATAGCTTTGAAACATTTATGAAAAGTTAAGGGTAATACTGCAACTTTCGAAAGTACACAAGTATTATTGAAACAAATGACAAAATCTAGGTGTATTATTTACAACTTAACCTTTAAGGGGGTATTTGAGGCATTGATTTGGTTATTATAGTCCGTGGTTATCATAATCTATGCAGTATAATAGTATGTGTTTGGAGTGGTGACTATTTTAGTCTGGGAGGAAATAACATACACTATAACAAAGAGGAAAAAAGAGGATGAGTAGGAAATAATAAACACTATAACAAAAAGGATTTGAAATAGTAATATTGTAGTTAATTGTAGGTTATAATAGTTGAAAACACAAACTATTATAGTCCACTCTCCGACTTGAAGTTAGGGACCCAAACACCCCCTAAGTTACAATAAAGTGTGGGTTATACCAGACCAAGAGATCAGAAGTCTAAATCTCCCGGCAGTTGAAAACTCAAAAAAGAAAAAGAAAAGAAAAGAAAAGAAAAAAAGGTGGGTATCTACAATCATTGTCACCGATGTGCTTGAAGACTTACATTTTCCCACAATTTCAGTCCAATTTCATTCCCATTTCATTTTCAATACAGTAAATTGTTTCCATTCTTTTCCAATCCTGACTCTGTAACTAGAGAGCGACAATGTCCCAAACCAAAGCTTTCCAACAACTACCTAATACTTCTACTGCTATTACCCCACCACCAGGCACCAGCCATTATAAATAACTCTAACCCCTCTTCTTTATTTTCAAGAAATAGCCACTTGACTTCAAGCCAAATACAATATTATGTAGAGAAGAATAATAGGAGACAAAAAAGACTTTAAGGAAAATAAATAAATAAAACTTAGGTACTTTCTTCTTATTGTAGTCACATGCTGTCTACATTAAGGGATGTTTTAGTATCAAATTGGTTCATCCAAATGAATGGAAAAACAATCGACCAAATTAAATTATTGGTCGGAATAACAAAGAATCGTTTTCATATGTCATAATTTTAAGAACCTAATTCCTAAATGCCTTCTTATCTCTGTTGATTGTTTCCTTACCCTAAAAAGGGCCCCCAAAAATGAAAATTCAATCCATCGATATGACTCTCAAAAGTACAATCGTCCAATGAACAGGAAAATCAACAAGAAAAAGAAAAAAGAAAAAGAACTATCATATCTAAAGTAGGAAAGATCAGAAGAGATGAAATATGGCAACATCAAGAAGTCAATTATTGATGGATAAAACTATTTTTTTCTTCATAGGTTTTGGATAATTACGAAGAAATGCTTGCATTCTTCATCACTCAATTCGCCCACTTCATAAAAGTAAATGAATGTCAAAGCTTTTACAAGAATATTTGGAGCATCTGGCGTACCTGGCAGAGCAAATTTCCAGAGCCATGGAGAGAAAAATATCGATGGAATCTGGTGATTTTTCGAGGGAAATTTCGATTTTTATTATTTTTTTTTACATGAACTAACGATGCTTTAGGTTCCTTTCAATTAAGGCTCTTCTTTTTGTGCTTTGGGCCCAATATAAACCAAAGCCCATTAGTGCAAATTAAACCTTTTGCTTTGCACTTTTTCTGGATTCCTTTCCGTGATTTTGAATTTATTATCAAGTATTTAAGATCAATTTTGAATATATTCGTTATAGATTTTGAAGAATTAAAAATATGTTTTATAATAATTTAATCATTATCCAAACACCTATTTAAAATATATTTGAAATCGTTTTCTATCTTTGAACTTTGATGAAAGTAGCAATTTAGGTCTGTTTGAATTGACTAGAGAATAAAACTTATTTTGAGTGGTTGTCAAACACTTCAATTTTTTCCGACTTATATTCAAAATTAAAAACTTGAAAAGTTAAACCAAACACACCCATAGTCTCGAGTTTTGGTTTGTAACTACTTAGTCCTTGTTTTTACGAATTTGTGACAATTTAATTTAGTTCTTGAACTTTCGTTTGTAACAATTTAATTCCTACCATGAAAAATTTCATCAAATTAAGTGTCAACTTTTTATCATGTAACAATTTAGTCTTTGTAGTTTATAAGCACATTTGGCCTTCTATTAATCTCTACGTAGGTTATTTTTTTCATGACAAATTAAAATTACGTAAACTAAATTGTTGCATAGTAAAGTTTAAAGACTAAATTATTTTTTGTAACCATTACAAGTTTTTTAATCTCATATGGTAAGTTTGGGATGACTTTTTGAAAATATTGTTTTTAATTGAAATATATTTTTAAAAATTTTGAAAGTACTTTTTAATTTTTTTTTTTTTTAGGATTTTCAATATCGCTTTTGATCTGTATATTAAAAACATCATGTAATTATTGAAAAATGTTTTTGATGAGCTAAAAGGACTCTCACTTGTTTCTAAAGTCGTGCTAAACTTTAACTTTTAGTATCTTTTATGTTAGTTTAAGAAGGCTAGTGTGTTGAGTTGAGTTTAGAGAAGAATAACACGGTTTACCAAATGTATAATAGTGGGAAAAATAAATAAATTTTTGCCTTTCGAATCATTGAGTAGAAAGATTGAATTTTTTTAATTAATCTACTTTCTTAACTGACTTAAACTCTTCATACTAACTTTTACCTAGATCACTATATTTTGTTAACCTACGTTTTATCTTAAAAAGGAAAGTGAAAAGAGAAATTTCTACCGATAGAAAAAATGTCAAACTATTTATAGAAAATAAATAGACATTAATAGACTTCTATCATAAATAGACTTATATCATTTCTATCGTTGATAAATCTTGAGACTTCTATCAGTGTCTATCACAACTATCTAAAAAAAATTTCGAAAAAAAAAACTCCTTTTAAGGTAGAAAAAAAAAGAAAGAAAGAAAGAAACAATGAGGGTGCATCTTTTAAAGTAATAAAAAGAAAGAATAATTCAGAGTGGAAAAATTCAAAGAACGCAATTTGCAAGAATACAAAGATTCACTCAAATAATGATCGTCCATTGGAATCAACATCTTTTGGAGTTAAAAGGTTATAGGTTATCCCTATCAGAAAAAGTGCACACTTTCTTTAGTATGATAAAATGTCATAATCCCATCCTGGGAAATGGTGATACATCAAAAAAAATGAGAAGAATATTGCATTTATTTGATCTAATGTTTTTAAAGATATCTTTTCTTTAAAAAAATAATTATAATTTCAATACATGAGGTATTTTTTCAGCCATGCATTCAAAATTTATGGAAGTGATAGTGGAATAATTCCTCTTCAATTCAATGTACTTTATGTCAATCTTGATATACATCTAAAAAGAATAATATCCATCTTTTTTAGTTCATAACCAATTGTTGTTTGCTTATTATTATTATTACTTTCTAGTTAAACAATTGTGAAATGAAATTAGATTATGCTCGAATTTTGTTGCTCTCTCCAATCTCCATTCATTAGTTGTGATTATTTCAGTGCAATTTAATGAGAATTATAATCTTATGGCTCACCATTAGAATATATGGTTTGGGCATCATATATGAGTAAATAAAATGAATAATAATTTTAATTAGAGAAATGATTATAAACAGTAAAATATCAAATTATTTACAAATATAAAAAAATTTCACTGAACGATAGACCGTGATAGAATTCTATAGCGGTCTATTGTCAAATCTTTCTATATTTGTAAATAGTTTGATTTATTTTTCTATATTTGAAAACAACTCTAATAATTATCAAACAAATATTTTTCTCAAGCATTATTATTTAAGATGAAATATAGTATAGTAATATTTTGCTTCTTAATATATTTGGTAAATTCTGCTGGTTGAGGTATCCACCATTGACCTATTTATATGAAATACAATGGTTAGAGTTGGTCATTTCAGTTAAATACATCTGCTAAGATGAAAGAAACCAGATGGTCAAATTGAACAAATATTAAAGCAGAATGACAACTAAATAGTTTCTTTTTTGGAGATCCTCTAAGTTACAAAGATAATTGAGAAACTCCTATGCAAGTGTATCTAATCACAGCCCCATCCAACAACTCAAGAAGATTGGACAGGTTTTTTTTTCCCCTCTCATTTTGCAGGACACAAAGGTAACAAACAGAAGAATGGAAGAAAAAAAAAATGTCGATGTACTTGTGCCTTACCGAATAAAAGATTGGATCCTGTACTTTGAGAGATAAATCCCCTCGAAAAACCGTTGAGCTATAATGAGCTAACCAATTGATACAGATGAAAGAAGAAGAAACTCACGCTGTACCATTAACGCGAAGGTGGTATGGAGGTCCACAGCAGAAAATCGGTTCATCAGGTGAACTAGTTCTCGCACGAGCTCGGAGGATGTCTGTAGCATCATCGATAATTGCGGCAGCTGACAATGTATATTCGCCAGGAATAAGGAAATACAATGAGAAAGAATGTGTAGTTTCTTCAAGTGGAGGTACTTCCAGGGTGATCCCACTTAATACACCTGCAAGAAAAGTAACTATGAAACTTCAATGGAGCACGCAGCAGAAGCTTTTGTTCAAAGAAAATAGGGCTAAATACAATACAATAAAATCTAAACGCAATCCATAATGAATGAAGAGGATATACGAGTAACAAGTAATCAAAAGTATTGATATAATTAAGCTTTTGAGTTCATTGATGATTTAGCACGTGTAACTTACCATTCCATAAGACAGTTGATTTTGCACCCTCAACGCAACTCTCACCAGCAACATCTCTGCATGTTATATTAAGACTCATTTTGATCATTTCCTTGGTGTTGTTACGAACAATAACTTCTAAAGGAGTCATTTCATGTGCTTCCAAAGAGCTCTGGGAAGATCCGTTATGAAGATTCTGGTTTGATTCTTTCCTTTCCGAACTATTGCTGACTGTCCTGAACCCAAAAGTCAATGGATCTGGCAATAATACATCCATCATTGACGATTGCAAGGCTGCCAGTATAGCATCCTTGATGTTTAATTCTCCGAAGCTATTCCGTCCCGATTGCCACTTGACCTTTATTCTAGATGTTAGATTCTTGATCGAAGCATTTAGTTCAGCTTTCGTATTCTTTTCTGAGAAGCTCAAATTTCTGGCATTGGCCATTCCGTCTGCTCGAACATCCTTACCAAAGAATGAGCTATCAAGAACAGGCAATTTAAAATGTTCTAAGGGTATTAGCACTCTTGCAGAGAAATCTCTGTCTATTCTTGTTTTATGATAACTATATTCAGTAACGTTTAGGTCACCAGATACATTTTCCTCATGGCATGAATTTTCAACCTGGACAGAAACGCTAATTTCGAACAATACATCAGTTGGATTAGACAACTCGAGTTCAAGAAACCGAAGACCCCAACTTCCCCGGAATGGATCAATCTTCACCAATCTGTCAATCTTGCTTTGGGTGTCAATAGGTTGCTCTGTAGAGTTGTTATCAATTTCAGCTGGTTTAGGAAGGTCTTCCCCCACATGTGCTGGAATTTCCATTGAAAGCAATCGTGCTTTCACAAAAGACAAGCCCTGTAAAACACAAATTTGTAGTGGAATAACCAGGCGTCGACCAGGGGGTATAGCAGAACCATTGGGGAGATCTCCAGGATTCACCATAGGCCCTAGAAATCAAAATACAAATACAAATAAATTTCCAGGACATGGATCAATAAGTAGCATTACAACGTTTTGACGGTTCATTCTCACATAACAGCAGAACCGGTAAAAAACCAATGCTTGGACTGATATTTATCAGAATGAGTGTCATGCAGCGCATACAATCTAATTTGAAAATGAACTTAACTAAAGGAATTAATTACAAATCAAAGGCATAGACCGTGGATATATAATATGCAGGTCAGTACAATGTAAATGGTCCCACCTGAATTAAGTGTCCAAAAAGTACAAGGAAGGCATTGGTGTATCAACAAAGTATGATCAATAGGGGAAAGAAAGACATATCAGAAGTAAATACCTGCATAATGTATCAAGAAAGTTGGGCTGCTACCATCCTTAGAATGCCTTAACACGCTTACAGATGCACTCTTGCCACTAACTGTATCAGAATCAACCACCCCAAGCTGCCAAGCTTTTAAGGTCACAGGTATGATCACTTCAGCACCAGGCTTCAAAGGAAGAGCAGATTTTAAAGTTTCAAAAGCAATTGAAATAACGGAATCTTGGTGTTTTCCAGATAATGATATGTGTGCCTGCTCAACTGGAATTGTACCTGCATTAGCCAGATGTATCCATACATCACGTATTTCACCTTCATAGAGTATAATGGCACCATTACCACCAACAACGTGTGAAACTAGCAACGGCAATGGCGATATCACAGATATATTTGGAACTGATACATTCCTCAACTTCATGGACCCACAGCTCCGGAATGGGTCAGAAAGAACAAGTCCTTGAGCTACTCCATTGAGTAAATTGTCAACATCCTTGAAAAGGTGTTCAGTTATTGCACCAAAGCAATGTACAATACACCCAGGAATTCTCACTGGCCCAACTGAAGTCGGAATACCAGATAAAGTAACCACCTTTGATGAATTGGGAGGAAGATTAACAGAAACTGGAAAAGCATCAAAATTTCCCGAATGCACAGAAAGGTATATACTATCAACCCTCAACTCAAAGCCGCATGGATTGGCTAATTCCACCAGGACCTGCACCGGTTCTCCCACAACCCAAACCAGTTCCTGCTTGCTGTTATTTGACGTGTCTCCTTTGCTGAATGGAGTGTAAATGAAAGGTCCAGAAGGGGCAGATCCTGCCCACCAGTCTTCCTTATCTGGATTGCGTTTAACAATGTCCAATTGTGAAGGATGAAGAGGAAAAGAATGCAACCTAGAAATACCAGTTAATCATTAATTTACTCACAAAAAACTCAAATTTGTGCATATGAGATAACTATTTAGTACAGTATAGGTAGCGGCTCAGGTAGTATAAACTTTTTCGGATAAGCACTCAGGTGGTATAAATGAAAATCAAGGAAAACTCTATTTGATGGTTTATTGGTAACTTATCGGACTGTGTGCGTCTGTGTGAATATATTACAATGGTTAAATTGGAAAAGATATAACAGATAAGATGGATATCAAAATGGCTAATCACCTTATGAAAGGTAAGGCAGGATCGGCACAGCGAACACCTGATGGTAACCTCTCCGCTGAATTTGAAAGGGCACTTACCAGGCCATTTTGGCCTGCTGGTGTAATTAAAGGATAATAAGATCTAAGTAGCCGAGCTGCAGCACTCCATGCAGCAAGAGGATCTCCAGCACGGACAGCAGACAGTAGAATCTCCCTTAATACAACCATTTGCAAAGTACTCCATTGAGACTCAAATAAAGATACTAATGACTGATGGTGCATTTTTCCAGAATCAGAATTACTCAGGCCAACCTTATTCTTTAAGGATAGAAAAGAAGAAAATTCAGTTAAACCAATCATTTTGGAACAAAACATCTAAAACAAGATATACGGGGGAAAAAGAAGCAAAGAAAAAGAAACTGACAAGATTCATTAAACCCCGGTAGGAGTTACAAACTAGATACTTGCCATGTAACTCTTGTAATACTCACATGGGAGAAAGAATGATCCGCCTCAGATGATCTACTTTGAACACGATAAGCTTTTGTTGTCAGGGCCAAGACTTGCAAGGCGCTAACAGCAGCATGTCTATTTTCCTGTTGTAAGTATAATTGAGCAACCTGCCTTGAAAAGAAAGCAGCTTTCCGCTGGTAACCAAGAGAACCAAATAAACGAGCTATTTCAACATATAATATTAATCTATCACTGGCATCAATCAAAGATTTAGCACCATCTGCTGCACTGGTTAATAACTCTGCAACCTCTTTAGCCAGCTCTCTCCTGTGAATCAAACCCCTCGAAAGAGTAGATAAGTTATTTGTTGCATAACTAAAAGTCAGAGATATGAAATACAAACCAATTCTACGTTAAAATCCAAACTGAATTTTTACTGTAAATTTTATTTAGACAACTAACTTTCAAAACATATAGAGATGCATCTTCTTGAAGAGATTCACGCATACAGATTCACACAAATAAATTGATGACCAATGTGTTATTTGTAATCAGAGAATATATTATCTTGTTTCTTTTCCTTCCTTTTCCTTCAGATCAACCACAAGGTAATCTATACACGGTATAATATATTCAGAATTCAAGTGCACAAATCATAAAACATACCTGCAAAGAAATCTAGCCAACTTCAAAGTAGCCTCAAGTTCGAAACTTAGGGGTGAAACCCTGATGAAGAGAGAGAGAGAGAGAGAGAGAGAGGGAAAAAATAAAGGAATGTCAAAGGAGCAAACATATGAAATGACATATCAGAGATTAGTAAAATGAACAGCACATGGAAGTACTCATAATGTTAATTGAGCTGCAAAAAGTGAATTTCGAACAAGAACCACAAAAGATTTTCCCAAAGAAACATAATTTCTTATTACTCATTCTATCAAAAAATAGTTTTCATCATGACAATCCACAATTAATCACCAGATAGAGTGTCTAGGCCACCTTACATGCACTTTTGCTAATCTCATGGTTGCTAGATCTTTTTTTAAAATCATAGGTAGGTGACTACCTTGCTGAAATTTTATTCTCTCAAAAACCATTTAGTTTTTCCCAGGCCCTAATACCACCACTAGGCCTTCTCAATGGAGGGAGATTTTGTCTATCTTATTACATCAATATTTAAAATAATTACTTAAAACCGTATGCATAAATTCTAAGAGATGAGAATGTTTTTAACAATATCCAATTTTAGTACTTCACTCCTTAATTGATTTGCCACAATATTTTTAATTTTTTTTTAAAAAAAGAAAGACCAGAACTCTACCTTTGGGTGTTATCTTGTATAAATGACTTCCTGTAATGCAAAATAACACTGTTGTATCTGTATCTGACTTCTTCCTCCAGAGCTGAATCCTTTTGACCCATTCGATCAATCTGAAATCACATTTATAAAGTAAACCAATTAAACAAAAATATGTCAAAACATATGCACGCCAAAATTTTAGAAGTATCCCATGATTACCAATAGGTTTTAAAGACTCATATATCATTTAAGCTAATTTTATCTCAAAATGAATGAGAAAATAAAGAATTTGGCTACATCTATAACTGTTGGAAACTTTTTTTTTAAAAAATTATATATATATATATATGTTGACTCAAAAATAATGTCCAGTAGATGGGGGAATTAAGAAGACCCCTTGCTCTCAAATCAACAAAATTTAAGCTGTCTCCCTTATATGATACATCACTTATTTTTCATCTTGACTAACTATATTTCGACTTAGGTCGGTATTCAAGAGGCAGACTTCCTTTATTCTAACTATTTCTTAACCACTATTCTCTTCACCTCCTGCTGCAAGTAAAATACAAGGGGAGGCCTATCAACAATTACAGCATTTATGGAAATGCTCCTACCATCTTTCTCTATGGCGCTCAATTGGCAGAACTAATACCGTAATAATGTTTTTACATCAACAATGAAGTAAATCCCATGATAATATCTCAGTTCTGAAACAATCCATCGTACGATAGCATCATGCACAATGCCTTGACATGGAGTTCTGTAAGAATCTTTTAAGTGCAATAGATGAAAACCCTTCCAACGTGTAATCAATCAATTTTAAACTAGTGATCCTAACTGTGTCATTGAAGTGACTTCTAAACTCATCATAAATATGGGCATAGGTAGCACTCCACCCTCCTGCATCCTGGTAAAATAGAACTTGTATCGAACAGATCAAAGGGAAAAAAGAAGTTCATACGTAAATATATATATTCTAAACTGCCTCAAACTTGGAAGTTACAGCTGTACTTCGATCATAGAAAATAGCTACATAAACTATATGAACCAGAATCACTAAAGAACTTCATCACATGAAATTTCTACGTACATTGAATTCTAGTAATTAAAATAATGTTGCATCTTCATGTGGGAAAAAGGGAAAGAAATCATAGTAAGAGGAAGGTACCAGTAAGGCACAGACACTTCCCTCCAAAGCCCCCGCGTACCAAAAATAGTCCCCAGTTAACCTAGCAAGATCAATTGCAGTAGAATAGTGAGCATTGGCATCAACTGGCGATCCTGCTAGCAGACAATAGTCACCAATTGTCTTCTGAGCACGACCAAGCCTTCTCTTTTTGGCTTTAATAACCTGCAATTTCATCAAGTAAAAATGATTAAGTTGCAGCATTAAGAACGTCCTTTCACATGTAGGAACAATTCCATTAAAAGTGAAGATGAGAATCATATCAAGATAAGAAATGGTTTCTACAGCAACGATCGTAATGAGAAAAAGAAATCAATTAATTAGGACACCTAAACATAAACCTCCTCTGAGCTGAGACTTGCTTGAGAATCTAAAGGCGTTTTCAAAATAGTTCCAGCAGACTCTGCTTGAAGGACCCATTTCTCAAATTCCATCAACAAAGAAGCTGCAATATCTTGCATCATTGTGTTCAGATGAAATTCCTGAGTTTGCCGGTCAGCTGGGGGAAACAACCTCAAATTACCTCCTTTCTTGCTGCCTTCTTCTAGCTGCAGCAAATGCCAAGAAGGAAAACAAAAATCAGATCCTCAAAACCTTTAATTAATCATAAATAACTCTAAATTTGCAAGTCTTCCGACCGAATTCGACTTAACATTCACGAAGATCATAGTTCCACATTCTTTTTTCAGATGAACATGAATAAAACAAAGTTAACAAAGAGCACAAAGCAACTCCCTGCCTGAGAATCATCGGGACAAAAGGCGAAACAACGTTCCACGAGCGCTGAATTGTAACCCTTACAGACGGCATTGAACTGTTCAATAGCAGAATCAAGATCGGGAGAAGACGGGCAGTGACAGATACCAATAACAGCAAGGATCTTGCGGTTGGATTGGAAGTCTTCCCAAGGGCTAGGCGGATCTCCACCGAGAATAAACTTGAAACGAAGACTACCAGAGTCCCAAGGCTGATGAGCAAAGGGGGATTTCTGGTGCTCCGTGTAGAATGAACTTATGGCGGAAAGTGGAATCAATTGGTGGCGCAGAAGCATAGACAAGTAGTCCCGGAGTAGAGTGGGCGGAACTGAACCGATCGGGAGCACCGCCACTCTGATCATGGAGCTGGTTTCGATGCTGACATCAGGCTCCATTGCGGGGATCTTGGAAATGGGCGTCGAGAAATGGAATCGAAGGAGGAAGACGATGAAGAGTTCAAGATTTTGGTGTGATCGTTGGTTGAGCTTCGAGGACAGTGGAGAGGTCTGTTTGGCTTCGGCGTTATGCTGTCCCGTCCAAGTTCTGTAATTATCCTCTCCCAAGTGTTCATTATTATTTTTCAACTAATTACATATTGTAAATTTGTAATTTGTGATTGATAGCCGTTAAAATATTATTTCATAATGTAATAAACAATTAATTTATGATTAGCCAAAAATAAATATAATTCAATTGGCATACGAGCTTGTTAATAATCATAAAATTTGTAGTTTAAATTTCTCTACTTTTAATTGTACTAAAAAAAATTGTGATTAAAATATTATGTTCATATACTTTCATCAAATTTTACCTTTAGTCTTTTAAAATTAAATTTTATCAAAATTAGTTCAATAATAATAATAATTTTCATGCATGTAAATATAATGCTATTAATTTATTGTCAATTTTTTTTAAGTGATTACTTTCTATTAACCTCTTCTATATCAATTTTAGAAATATAACGACTTTTTTATGTGAAAATTCTTGTTTTTAGTTAACTAAATTTGAAAAAAAAATTAAAGCTAAATTTAATATTTATTGAAACTATATAAACTATAAAATGAGGTATAAATTTAAATTACAATGATATAAAATAATATTTTAACACTTGTTAAAAAAAATATATTTTAACACAAAAAAAACAAAAAACACAACACAACAACATTAATGTATTTGCTTGCTTATTTTAAGTTGATGGTTGGAATTTTATTCTCCTTTAATGTAATAATGTTAAATTTTATAATTTATATTTTAAAGGTTTAAAGGAAAATTATTAAATAAAAAAAACTATTTATACTTATTAAAAAAATTTACTGTCTATCCGCAATAGACCACGTATAATTCTATCCACAATGAAAATTTACAATATTATAAATAGTTTGACTCATTTTTTAACATTTGAAAACAACCCAAGATTTAAATCCAATTTTTGTCTCAAATTTTATAGAGTTGTTTTCAAATATAGAAAAATGAATCAAATTATTTATAAATATAGAAAAATTTCGTTATCTATCAACGATAGATCGTAATAGACTTTTATCACTAGTAGATATTGAAAATTTTATCTATTTGTAAATAATTTGATATTTTTTTATTTATAATAATTTAACTAATTTCTATAAAATATAATTTTGAGATAATAAATTTAACATTCATGTAAAAAAGTGAACAAACAAAACTAAATTGTTTGAAATATAATTAGGCTTAAATTAAAAGAGAATTTGCAAATCCGGAGCGCGCACATATACATTCGGACCGGGTAGATCCGTTCGGACGAGATTACCTCTTGGCCCGTGGAGGCGACAGAAACTCCGCCGCGCCGGAGAAGACACACGGCGGACCGAAACTTTGAACCGCCAGTGGGCGATAGAGAATAACCAGTATTATTATCAGCACTCTGTACAGTGATCTGAAGGTTACACTTACAGCGGTGGAAAGCCATTTCAATGGAGAAGGCCGATGATCACTGTTTGTCTAAACTTCAACTCACCGTGCCTTCCGATGATCGTCCTTCAGTGCTTCGACTCCATGAAATACTTGCGGCTTGCTCCATGGTAAGACCTAGAAGTTCAACTGTAAAAATTTCCCTGCTCAAACTTCATTTCCCACTGTGATTTGCTGGTTGTTTGCTACTCCATTTAACTATGTGACTGCAGAGACCTTATTTCTTTATATATTTTTTTCTATTGAAAATGTATACTTATAAAACTGTCATTTTTGAAGATTTTATTCAATCAACCTGAAAGAAAATAAAATTTTCGGCAGTTTTGCTTACCTGGCTGCAAGTTATTTTGTTTAATGTTATGATGCCTTTTACAGATAAGTATAGTGTGAATGTTTTCTAATAGCAATATGTTCAGGGGCAAAGATTATGTGCAATCAATTTTCTTTTTTTTTTCAACGAAACATGGTGAACGAGCCCATGACTACTCTTGTTTTGTGTTTAGTAACTTTAACAATGGCTGGATTTTAACAATCTTTTTGTCTATTTTCAAGTCGATTGTAAACGGAGACACCCATCAATCTGAAGGCTTGGTATCTGAGCTGGTGAATTACCTTGATTCTATTTCAGAGGCTGCTGAAACAGACTTGGACAATGGAGATACAGAGAGTGATGCCTTTGAAGTCCTCAATGAGATTTATCAATTTATATCTTCTCCTTTATTAGACCAGGTTCTGTATTTTATTTATTTATTTGTTTTTTATGTTCATCTCGATATCTCTGTCATGTTATGTTGTATGGTTTTTGCTGCCCTTTAGTTGTTTTCCCAGCTGACACCTCTGCCCACAAATGTTGCAGGGTACTATTGACACTCTTTCATTTGATCTTCCAAAGGCAGTTTCCAAGTTTATAAAAGTAGGCGGATGTCTGGAGATTGTTGATAATATTATTGATAGGTTCGTTACTACGTGTAGTCCACGGGATATGCTGTCGGTTCTTTGCGAGGTACTTCAGTATTAATATAGTGATAATTCGGTGGTTTTATTTGCTATTACATGATTAGGCATTCAGCTTTTAGTTCACTGGTGCATGCCTATAACTGTATGATTTTCTTATTTCCACCTGCATATGACTTTCGCAAAATGGTTACTTTAATTTAAAACAACGATCTATATAATTAGATTACTATATCTTCCACTCTTGTATTAGAGTCGAGCTATTGTTTTGTGAGATTAGTCGAGATGGATGCAAATTGGCCAAGATAGACACAAACTCATAGGTGAATAGTAAAAATTAAATAAAATAGAAAAGGATCTTCTACTCTTATATCTAAACCTTGCTCAAGTTAGCAAGTTGATGCAAAACAATATATTGTTGTCCTCTAATAAAGGCATTCAAGTGAAAGTGTATGGGGCAATGTGTTTGGTAGATGAACTGCACTTTTCATTCTTAACAACTCCATGTAATGACTGTAAGTTGCAGCTCTTAGATCTTTAATATGCTTCTTTTGAGGAGATAGGTTCATTTCAAACTCGTTTTTGCTTAACATGGTGGTTTAATTGCATATTCTAGTTCTTCATTAACAATTATTGCAATTGCTTCAGGCATTAGATTTCCAGACGACCAAAGCAACCAATTACATTGCCCCTGTCCTAAGTGGTCTCTCAAAAGGTAATAGTTACATAATAAGTATCTTTGTGGGCAGGGTGGTTGAATTGCTAGGTGTAAGTATACTTCCTCACAAATCTTTTAATTGCCAAAATGAGAATGACTACAGGAAATATAACCCAAAGACGATAACAACCAGCGGTTTTGAGAGCGCTGGTAATCTCTCCCAACACTAGAACTACTGTTTTATTCAAAATACAAGCATGAAAAAAAAAGCCACAACACAGCCAGCTATAATAATACTAACAGACAAACGAAGGTACTAACAACATTCCTTTTCCAATTCCCTTATTACCCCTCCTAGAGTAAGCATTGAAAATTGGGGGCCTAACACCAGGTTTGATGGTCATCACCATCTTTGGGTCATCTATTGTGGGAGGATACTGGCACTAGGATCCTTGAATTCGGCCACATGATGTATTACTGAAAATAAAAGTTATCCTCCACCCTAGCACACTTTGTGTAGTATTAAAGTGAGGCTATATTTATCCATAGGTTTTGCTCATGAAGCCTTTTATATTTAAGATATCTTTTGAAACATTTAATATATTTATAAGTAGCATCTTCTAAAATAAACTGATATGAGCCTGTATGAATAATATGCACTATAAATTTACACGTATAGTGTGTCGTTAGATAAATTCTTTTTGGTTTCCAGTGTATTATCTCTAGGTCTATAAAATATTTAATTTTTGGTTTTCTCCTTTTGGTTTCCAGTGATTCGTTCCATTCAGAGGCGTCATTTTGAGCAAATAAAAGTAGTAGTTCCTGTTGTTCTCAATGCACTTAAAGCCGTGGATTTTGAAACAAGTGAAGGGGATGTGAAATGTGACACTTTATATGGCAGAGCAATGGACATTGCCAGTTCCATCCAGTCAGTTTGTGTGAAGTTGGCGGTATGTGGTGTTTTGATGTGATATCGTTCTTTCTTTCAAGGATTTGCCTGATGTTTTTTTACCAACTATTCCTGACTCTGGAGAACTTTCTAAATTATGATACAGGATGGCAAAGTACGCGAGAAGCTCCAATCTCTGCTTGGTATCTATGTGTTGCAAATCATGGTATTTTGTTCATTCAAATGAAATTTTGCAGAGTTCATTCATAAAGTCATGTCTGGCTTCTCTTCCTCTCCTTTTATAATTCTCCGTGTAATGAGAGTTGGGGGTACCAATATGATCATAATTGTAATGCAGGCTCTCTTTTCAGTCAGCATGAGTTATGAAGTTTCAAGCTGTCTTCCTTTTGTCTCAAAATTGTCAAGGTTTCTTCCATTCTGTGGGTTGTCATATGCTGGTCTTATCACTGGATCTGATATTGACAAAATTTCTAACAACGTTATTGGAGGTAAGCCATGTTACTTTTCCTAGTTACGTTTGTATTTTTATTTTTTTATCCATTTATCATTCCTTGTTAATTTTTTATACTTAGAGGATGAAGAAGATTATACGGCTTGTTTTTCCTACATCAAGCACGGTGCATTTCTTTCAGGTCTGTGTTCATTAATTTCAAAGAGTCCTTGCACGCTTAATTGATAGGCTCTAAATCGTTGCTTTCTTTTTTGTTTCCCATCTTTTTTCTATTACCTTTTTCGTGCAGTTCTTTGGGGATTTATTTCTGAAGAGGTTGCTCAGGCTGCAGATGAAAAAGTGAGTGCTCTAAAAGATGAACTGACAACCAAACAAACTGAAAGATGGCAAGCTATAGGCATGTTCAGGCACATACTCTCTTTTGCCGCTCTGTCGTGGACACTAAAGAAACACGCTATTGACTTCTTGCTTTGCATTAATGGGTCTGAAAGTTTTGATGACAAACAAAGTGACTTCATATCGTATATGCCTAGTCTATTTGCTGCCTTACAGGTAGTATTTCATGTTCTTCAGATCCCATATGGAGCACTCAGTTTTTTTTTTTTTTTTTTTTTTTTTTTTTTTTTTTTTTTTTTACTATGGATGGAGTTGGGTGGTGTGAAGATTGTGTAAACTATTCTTTTCTGGTCAAGTTACATTTCAGGCTGTTCAGATAATTATCATGTATGCACCAGATCCAATACTAAGGAGGAATGGGTTTGATTTACTTAAAAAGGTGAGTTACTTAAGTTCTGTCTGCTGTCTCTCAAAGCTAAATTCCACAATTTAATGTTTATACACGGCGCTATTTTTCTATGAGGATATCAACTGATTTAAGTCTAACTACCATAACCAGTTACTTGCTGATATTCCATATTCTCAAAGGTTCGACATGTTAAGAGCTCTGATTGTGAATAGTGACTCTCCCTCTATGGTAAACTTAATCAAGCCTCCCTTTTCAGTTAAATGTTAATGATCATCCAGGTTCTAGCAACATCTCTAACCTTATCGTTAAAACTTTAAAATAGGTTGCACTTCTTTTAGATCTTGTCAAAGGAGAAATGCATGCGGACCTTTGCCAGAAAAGAGCAACTGACATTCGGCAAATCGATGCTGAAGCACGTCCAAAACCATCATTTTGGACTGCAAGTATCCTAGAATTGGTGGAGCAGGTTTTAAGGCCTCCGAAAGGAGGGCCTCCAGTGCTTCCAGGACAGAGTGATGCGGTATTTAAACAACTATATGACAAAACTTTATTGCTTTTTCATATTATTTTCGCTTTACCTGCCCCATTTCACTTTCTAAAGCCATATCTCCCTGTGATTTGTTATCATTTTTACTATTTCTTGCCCTTGTTCATCAAGTCTTCCTATCGGACGCCTCTATCATTGATGCAACTCTTTAGTCTGAGTTTTAATGGATAGCAATGTATATGCTTCGTGATTACGTATAATTACAGGCAAGGTCTTTAAAATGCAAAACAATATATGGAAAAGGCCTATGTGCTTTACATCCCCTGTCTTTCATTAACCAATAGATAAGAAAAGGGAGCTTGCAGAAGGGTGTCTAGTATTTGAGTTCTGGGCTAGAAATTACAAATAAATGGTTTGGCTGTCTTCATCTTGGTTCTATAATATTCGGTTAAGAACTTTTCATGTGGTACAGGTTCTTTCGGCCCTCAATCTATACCGATACGTGCTGATAACAGAGACAACAGGTATCACTGCTGAATGTTATATATTAGTGCCTTTTGGTATTAGCATTTTGCATGAGTTGCTACTAAATGAATTTAGAATTTGTCCCTTCGTAACTGAAACTGCTTGTACATATGGATGATTGTGAATTATTATCAAAATCCATGGAACAGGAAACACAAACTATACAGGAGTTTTGTTGAAGAGCAATTTGCAGAAATCCTATAACGAATGGCTTCTACCTCTCCGAACGCTAGTGACGGGGATAATGTCGGAGAATAAAACCGACTATGATCAAATTACAGTGGACATGGAGTGTGCCTTAAACCCATTAGAGCTCGTATTATATCGTTGCATCGAGCTCGTTGAAGAGAAGTTGAGATGAATCTTAAAAACTGCTGGAGACTGTTGGGAGAGATGGTGACCAAAACAAGTTTTCATTTCTTCTACGCAAGATGCTTCATGTTTCCAGTCAAAAATGGAAATTTGCCAAAAGTCTTAATTTCTACGTAAGATATTTCATGGTAATTGAGTCAAAATAAAAACAAAGGACAGTCACTTTTATTTTTTATTTTTTATTTTTTTATTTTAATGACAAAGGACAGTCGCTTGGAAAGTCCATTTCCCAGTTTTGAAACGCGTTGCCGTTATATTTATATTTATATTTATTCTTCACTTTCTTGAATTGACTTAAAGTGAGAAACTGAATATTAAGTTAAATGATAATTTTAGATCAGTTTAAAATAAAATATTCTAGGTTTAAATACAAGGTTGATCCCCTTGTAGCGACAATTATCTTCATTTTCATTTTCAATCTCTATATTTTTTTCAATGGAAATTTTAATTCAACACAATTCAATTTTTTAGGAGTGTAGCCAAAAATCAGCAACAGTTTTCACTAGGTAGAATTTATGTTCATTTTACATTTAGAAATCAAAATGAAAATCGAAATGAATTAAAATTGAAAGTAAAAATGCGAAAGAAATTATTAATTAAACCAATATTACATTCAAACTATATTCTCTTTGACATAGAGTGGTCTCATATTATGTTTAGGAGTGATTATGAAATGGCTAAAAATTACTTGTCATTTTCAAAATCAAACATGTTTTTAATCATTCGAAACTAATTTTGATGATATAAAAATTGCATTTCAAAGTGTAAAATTAAATATTAAATTAATTTTGAGTGAGTAAAGGCATGTTTCGAAGTAATTAGTAACATGACATAAGTGATTTTACCAATTTCTAAATCACTCCAAAACATGCACTAAATTCATGTTTCAAAGTAACTTTAAAATTGGCAAAAGTGATGTTAAAATCACTCGCAAACAACACAAATACATCATTCTCATTTTCATTGCCATAATCCAAAATCTAGCTGTGATTTGTCAGCTTATGCACACCTTAAGTAATCTCACGAGACAACTTGTCTGACCCTACAACAATTGGGTGTCAAGGAAACCTGTAGGATATTTAATCTTAGGTAAGTGGTCACTATAAATTGAACTCACGACCCCTTGGCTTTTGGTGTGATTTAACACTTATTCTAATCAAATTAAACTAATGCTTTGAATTAAGGCACTTTTGTGTCAACATAATGAGTAAGAATGCACTAAAAGAAGGGAGGCGCAGTAAAGTGGAAATGCCCAAAAAATTCCTTTTTATAACAAAGTCATAACAAACAAATTCAGTGACTATGTACCTATAATAAACGCTACAACGAATGAATCAAACCTACACCATTCTAGAGGGATTCACCAAAAGGCCTTCAAGAAAAGAAAAAAAAATGTAGAACATAGGAATTAACAAATGCTAATATAACAGTCTGGTTGGGCATTCTACAAGACAGCAAACTTTTTTGCCATCACCAAATTGTAGAGTCATTGGGGCTCATGACTTTACTACCTGTGACTTCCAGGTTTAAATCAACAGAATCCTTCAACCATGTCATATTAGAGAACGAGAACGAGAGCGAGAACAAGAATCAATGTAATTTCACCTTAGTCAATCCTCTGAAGGTGTCCTATTTAAATCCGGTAAGAGAAAGACACAATCTTCTTCGGTTGATTTGCTATTCTTCTGTGATTGAGCCTCGCAAGAACCTGATCCTGTGAATGGTAATGTGTAAGGAATTGTTTCAATGTTAGAGCTTTCCCTTTGATGGGTTAGTGTGGATGAAGATTCCTCTAGCATTACATTGGAGTTTGTACTGAATTTCTCTGTGTATTTTAAGTTGAAATCCACCTGCATAAAAGTAGGATTTTTTGTTTTTAGAAGCCTTGTAAGCAAGGAAGAGAATATTGGTTGTGAACGTCAACATCTTTGAAACTCTTTTTCTGTTTATCTTTTTATAACTTTACAAAGGCAAAAAGACAGTAGCTTAGATGTTCATGGAAAAAGAAAGCAGATATGTCGAAGATAAAAAGGCAGAATTACCTTCATTTTCTTCAAACTTTCATTCTTGGCTCTTTGTTCTTCGAAGTTTGCCCGTAGAGTGGCCAATTCCTGTTCAAAAAGTAAGTTAGGTCATCAAAAAGAAAGGATAGTGTGAACAAGAAAGAATAGGCAACAGCCATAGGCAACAGCCCCTAATTTGTCTTGGATTGAAAATATATATATATATAAGATATTACAAATTTATTTCTAGAATGAAAGAATTATACATAAATATGAAAGTATGATTGAAAGAAAAAAACAACAAGAAATTCAAAGACGATAATAACAAAAGAAGATCATACCATTTTAAGATGAAGTTTCTCCTTCAAAAGCATGCTTTCCTCTTCCTTAAGTTCAGCGAATGTCTGGAAAACAAAATAACAAGAGAATACCTCATCAAATAAAAGCATAAAATAAGCTTCGTTACTGTCTTAGATATACAGTTGGTTGTTGAACCGTTCATTCATCAAGAACAATGCAAGCCAACAACTCAATTAAAGTCAACAACAAACAAATACTTGGCTTATATGGCCAGACCCCAACAAATCCATAATTGATTTTTCCTAAAAGAAATTACCTTCTTTCGTCTTAACCTCTTTGTAGCATTACCAGCTGTCGATTCATTTGCAGCAGCACCCTGAAAAACAAATCCCAAATTTATTGATAAGAATCAATATTAAAAAAAAAAAAAAAAAAAAAAAAAAAAAAAAAAAAAAACTAACAATAAAGTCTATCAATAGGAACCAATATCACAAAACAATTGGGGCATAAGGTTTAAATCAAGTCCAAACCCATTAATAAGAATCAATGTTACAAAACAACTAACACAAACTTTAAAATCAACTCCAAAGTCCAAACACATTGATAAGAATCATTATCACAAAAAAGTTAACATAAAGCTCAAATCAACCCCAATTTTCAAACCCATTAATAAGAATCAATATCACAAAACAACTAACACAAACTCTAAAATCAACTCCAAACATATTGGCGAGGATCATTATCACAAAACAGTTAACACATTGTTCAACTGAACTCCAATTATCAAACCAATTACTAAGAATCAATATTACAAAACAATTATCATATAGTTCAAATCAACTCCAAACATAATAACAAGAATGAATCAGTACTAGTACAAGGAAAAAAAAGGCAAAATAGCACAAAATTTGGAACAATAACAAGCCCATTTCTCTGCGCACGGCGCTACACCCGGGAATGTTTCGGTCCGGACCCCTCCCGTGAAGTCTGGATGCTCGATTAAACTTCCAAAAGCTCCAAATTAACCTCGAAACGTCCATAATGCTCCTCCCTCTCCTCCCAATGGGAAACAAATATGACCCCAAATTTGCATTTACCAGAATCGTACGCCACATCATGAATTCCACGTGGTCACTTTAAGATTGCGACCACACCCGAGCCATCTCATGCCTTGCTTTCCCACCTCGCGTGACTCGGTCACGTGGATCTTTCTTTTCCTCTTCTCAGCCCAACAACTTATAAAACAATTCTATATATATTTATATATTCCCCCAACCATTTTCACGATCCAAATTCAAATCCGTTATCGTATATATTTGTTATTCTACTTCAATCCATTAATCATAAACAATAGGGTAGTTTCCATTTTCTAATTAAAAATATTTCAAAAAGCTAACACAGGAACCAACCGTGTACCATCGCCACACCCGATAATTACTCCCTCCCCAAATAACAAGTCTGCATCAAACCTAACGCAGACCTATCTTTCTCTTGCGAGCGTTTCTTCTCTTACCTGATCCGATTACGGCCCTCACTTTAAAGCGTCGTAGACGGTCGAATCTGGCCGGCGGTTCGACCAGACCGGCTGAGAATTCGTAGATGTGACCAGAATACCCTCGGGGTTGGTGATGAGTCTTTTACGCGTCGAGTGGCAGTACGGTCAAAAAGAGGGGAAAAAGAAAGGACAAATGGACAATGGCTGTAGGGAAGTTTCGAGGCGCTTACTATGGTCCCTGCGTAGACCGTCGGCGATGGAAGAGAGTTTATATTGGAAAAATCTCGTGCGTGACGAAACAGCGACTCGATGTACGATTTGGAAAGGTTTGGAATCTAGCGAGGGATTTGAGGGCGTTTTGGTCAATTTGAAGAAATAAGGGATTTCGAGTCCACAGATGGAGCAGAAAAGAGGCGAGAAGAAAACGCGAAGTATTTTCAACCAGCGTTCATCCGCTGACCTTCTTCACATGAAACGTGGGAGTTTATTGTGGATTTGTTGAATTAAAGAGCAGTTTCTCCACGGTGATTTGTTGAGGATTGTCCGCCATTGATGGAGAGAACTGGAAACTGTTTGGTGAAGTACAGAGCGGTTATGGAATTGAGAGATTTGTAGGTGCGTGAGTTCTGATAGAGAAACTTCGTTTCGGTAAACTGATGAAGAGGAAATCAGGAGAGATTTCACGATACGAAATCAGATTCTTGGAAAAACAAATGGAGAAAACGTTAACGATGCAATACACGAGGCTTCTCCGAGATAAGAATGTTTTCATCTGAGAATCCACGCCGCCGCCGGCCGCCTAAAATCCACATCCGACACCACCGCCGAGTAAAAGACGTAATTAAGAACGCCAGCGTTAAGATTTGAGAACTCATATCAAAATTCAAAAAATAAAAAAGACAAAAACCAGAAAGATCGGGAAGGCAGAACACAGAGAGACGAGAAAAGAGACGAAACTACAAAAATCCAAAACAGATGGCATATAACAGATAATGAGAGAAAGAGTCAAGAACCTTAAATCTGGAAGCAGCATGAGAGAGAGTAACGGGACGGCTTGACTCCTCATAACCGTCAAGCGTAGCGGAAGGAGAAGCTCCACCGCTCCATGAAAGCGGCGTCGTAGGACTGCATCTGGTGGAGTCAACATCCTTACTATTCCTCTGCAAGACAACATCGGCACATCTGACAGCCACCGTAGGCATAGCTTCCGCCGCTGCCGCCGTGGCCGTAGACATCCTAGACCTGGGTTGCCTAATCCCCCAAGTAAACGGCACCATCATAGGAAGAGAAGATTTGGAAGGCAATACAGCCTGGGACTGCTTCAACCTGAACAATAACTCGGCGACGAGAGTGTCGTCGGCCATGGCAGCCGTAAGCCATTGGTCGTTCTTGAGCATGATCGGCGGAGAGAAAAAAGGGAAATGGGGGAAAGAAAAGAGAGAGAAAAAAGAGAAGAGGGTGGCGGAGAGAGTAAAGGAGCGTATAAATATTGGGGGAGAGAACGAAGGAAGATAGATAAAAAGAGAAGGAAAGAGAGAGAGTGGGGTTTGCTATGTGGTGGTTGTTCAGGTTTCCCTTCTTTGTTCCACTTCCTTGTCAGCTTCGGCGTGGGCCTCCCACTCTCACTCTTTTTTTTTCCTTTTTTCTTTTTTCTTTTTCTCATTTTTTTTTTTATTTTAATTAGCTCTTGGATATGTGGGTCCCCTTAGATGGAAAAGTGACAGCTTCCATTCCTGTTTCGGGTTTTTTCCCGGTAAACCCGGACCCTAATTTCTCACCTTCACACCCGTCAACTACTCGGGTCGGGTCGGGGTTTATTTTTTAAAAATAAATAATACACGATTTAAAATGTTTGACCGTATGAATCATGCTATTAAATTTTTTCTTTAAAAAAAAATTAAATTAAATAGCGCTATTAAATTTCTGCAATACTTTTACATTTTTATGTGTTGGCCATCGTTTCATTATTTATATGGTGAGAAAATTCATGAATCTAAAATAATAAATAACATAATATTACTATATATATATATATAAATAAATATGTTAATTTGTTTAGGACATGTAAAATATTTATGTATTGATTTTATTTTGTGTTTTGAAATTTTTGTTTTTATATAATTTTTTTTATGAAATATTCATTGACATTGATATTTTATCATTATTTTCGTAAAATTGAAATCTTGACATTTATATCTGACATCGATATTTTAAATTTTAGTTTTGATTTTACAAAAAATGTGGATGAAATGTTGATTTCGATAGATGTTTTTGTAAAATATTGTAAAACTAAACAAATTTTAATTTTTATCATTAGGCAAGTCAACGTGTTTCATAATTATATAGTGAGAAAAATACATGAATCATAAAAATAAATAAGTAATAATACAAATGGTTAACATGTTAATTTGTTTAAAAAACGTAAAATGTTTGTTTATTAATTTGAATATCTTTTTTAAATTTTTATTTTTATAACTTTTATAGAAATATTCAATAACATTAACATTTCATCGTTATTTTCGTAAAATTGAAATTTAACATTTCTATCGATATTGATATTTTAAAATTTAGTTATTTCTTTATTTTATACATTGAATTTTGGTCTTAATTTTTTAGAAATGTTAATGAAAATATGAAATAAATGTTGATTTTAATATATGTTTTTGATAAATATGATAAAGCCAAACAAATTTTAAAATGTATTTTAAATTAATAAAAAAAAAACATTACTTATATAGATTGTATTGATATTCTTTTATATGCTTGATCTATTTTTTTCAACATAAACAAAATATTATTTTCACCTTTTATGTTGAGATTAGTAGAAATTTAAAACTACGGTATATATTTTTATTTTCATTATTTTTTAAGCCAACCCAAATGAACGAAGCCAAACAAAAATGATTCAATTTGAATTGACCAACCATTTTTTGGTCTTGTTTATATACATTTATATTCTTTTCAAAAAAAAAAAAAAAAAAAAAAAATTCTACGTTAGAGTATATCTTTAATATCTAAGATTTGGACTTACTTTTGTATGGTCGGAAAGATTTGATTTAGTTTTATTTGGTTTAGTTTGATTTAAAAAAGTAACATATTTTGTCCTAAGGTTTGTATTAATACATATTGATAAACTTATGCTAATGATTATGTCATCGTCTTGTTAAATCGATTGATTATCAATTGTGCGCATATATGATTTTAAAAAGACAGTATCAATAGATTATTATGTTTCTTTTGAAACGTTGAGGACCAAATAAAAATACAAAAAATGTACTTTTATTTTACTTTTAAATTCAAAGTTTAAGAATTATGTAGACGTGATATTGATCTATCCATTTTTAAATCAGCAATAAATATTTTATTAATTAAATATGACCATATCAACACTATTTTCGTTTAATACATTAAAACTGATATCTCTCTAAAAAAATGTTGCATAACTAATTACAAGAGTGAATGTTCAAATATATGGTGGTCTTAGAAACAAGACTATCTTAACTACTTTAAATTATTAACTTAAGATTGTGTTCATATAAATTAATTGTACTTAACGAAGGTATAACTTATAAATATAGTTCAAATGGAGTAAATTTGATCGGATTTGGTTTTGTTTTGCTTTATACATGTGTGCGCGAAAATCATCATGGGTTGGTCGAGTGGTAAATAGAGGGTTACGAGGTCATGGAATTAATCCATCGTACCCACCTATCTAGGATTTAATATCCTACGAGTCTAAATGTTGTAGGGAACGGTTATCTAATATCCTACTAGTCTAAATGTAGAAATTCATACGTTTGTGGATATGACCCTTACCTTCACTGGTGGGCAAACCTAATGTCAAGTAGGGATGTACAGTGCTCGGTGTCGGTTTTGGGCGAAAACTGACCATAGAAAAATTGTTGATGTTCGATTGACGGTCGGTTAGTTTTATTTGTTTGTTTTTTTTTAAAGTCTCATCTCTTTAGAACTTCCTTCTTCATGGACTTGTGGATAAAGAAGTTATTTCTGTCATGAACTTATCACTCGTGGATATGAAGAAAAAAAATGAATAAAAAAATTATTAAAAAAAAAGTGGGGAAAAAAGTCTTACACCCTATGGTCCGTTGGCGGTGTCAATTTTTGGTTGAAAAATCGACCGCCAACTGATCATGGTCGATTCGGTTAGTTTTGGCCAATCGGATTGGTTTTCGGTGTCTGTATGTACACCCCTAATGTCAAGCTAACATGCATATAAATCTCGAAACATGGGTTCAAATTTAAACAAAACTCAAATCTTAAAGAGTAAAATTGTAACAATTTGACACATAGGGAGTGAATTGATACCATACTCAAATTTTAAGGATTAAATTCGTAACATTTTGAAACCTATTGTCTAAATGGAAACTAAACCTAAAACATAAGGACTTAAAGATATTTTCTAGAAAAAAAAACATCTATTAATCTCAACATGATGATATACACTGATAACAAAGAAGCAAAAGAACTAAATTACAAAATTAAATCCTTTTTAATAAATTTTTGTATTTACACAAATATTTTTCAATATCGATATTCTATGGGTGTTTAAAACATTCGATGACTTGAAAAATTACATCAACTCAACTCAACTTAATGCACAACATCATAAAGATAAAAGACATGTCAATTAGTACAACAACTACGGAAATTAAGCCTATGCAAATTTATCTATTAATATAACTGTAAAATTTTAATTTTAATATAATGTGACATCATATTTAATCTAAACTCCATCTAACCAACGTACGGATCTCGTGTTGCACAAATCATCAAAGCTTCCAATAGTAGACTGCCACGTGTTTGGGTAGGAAGAAACGCATGTCAGCTTGCGTATTGGAAAATTAATTGGCCAATCACCAGTTCCCTTTTCGGAATCAGCCTAACAATTGGGCAAAAGCACCGAACAAACAACGTAATTTCAATTCTTCCCCAAAATTCTTCCAAATTAATTTATTGTCAAATATATTTCCACTTTTGCACCCCCCGCGATTCGGTAAAAAGTCAATGGCTTAATTTTTGGGTGAAAAAAAAAACAATAATAATAAGTTTGAACCATTAAAATTACACATTTACTCCTATTTTTTTATATCAAGATATTCTAAACTTTAATAAGATTTTATCGCCTAAAAAAATAATAATATTTATTTTTCAATAAATTTTGAGTTTAATTTTCATTGGTTCCTAAATTTCAATTATTTAAATTTTGAGTTTAGTTCGATTCATTAGTTTCAAGATTTACACTTTTAACATTTATTTATTTTATTTACTAAATACTTACTCATCTATGTTTAGTGTTAATATATATTAATTAATTTCAAAGAATTATAATTAATTAGATTTTATTATTATTTTTTTTATCAATATTAAACTTAAACTTAAAATTTCACTTCATAATTATTTTAGACTAATTAATAAAAATTAACGTCGAATAGTGAAAGTGAGTTCTAAGTGAAAAATCGAGTTTAAAAGTGTAAATATTGTAACCTATGAACCAAATTGAAACAAAACTTAAACCTCAAGAGAATATTTTGAAATAAGAGATTAAGTTGAGATTAAACTCAAAACTTAAAAGATTAAATATGTAACATTTTGAAACTTATGTACTAGATAGAAATTAGACCTAGAGATGCACCAAACAAAAATATTTTTTTCCCAATATTTTATTATTGGTTACTATAAAGATATTTAGTCCCCCTTTTTTGTCACACGTATGGAAAGAATTTAGTGATTTGAATATTTTTTTGGTCCATTGTGATATACTGTTTATCAATAAATTATGCATAGTTAGAAAAGAGGAGGAGAATTCAAATCATTTTTAAAATATTGAAATTCACATGTCATATTAGAGTGGGTAAGGTTGAAAATGTCCTTCTCATATTCATTTTGTGGACAATTTTATCCTTCGGTTCGTACGCACTTCATTTATCAATTTTAAAAATTAGTTCATTTAATAAATTTTCAATAATGATTGAAGATTACATACTGGGCAAAATTCTCCTTTCTAATTATTTTCTTCTTTTTCTAGTAATTTCATATTAATAATTGTTTAAAACAATACACATATATATTTTGGTTAAAATATCATTTTGATCCTATATTGTGAAATTTGTTCAATTTTAGTTACTTTAAATGTCCAATTTTAAATTTTTATATTTTCAATAAATCTTAAATTTAGTCGCGTGTTTATTGTTTTTTTTAAACAAATTCATTTTAAAAAAAAAATCAATAATAAATAAATATTTCTTTCCGCACTAAAATTTGGCCATTAGTCTATTGCACTCATAGAATCATTTGAAATGGCTTGACTCCTGAGCTAATAACCACTTTTACAATGATTTTTTTTTTTTTTTTTTTTGTCTCGCTAAAATATATTGTCTTTCCATGAATAAAGATATTTTCAAAATTATTATTTTGAAAAAGAGAAATGAGATATTTTATTATAAGAAGGAAGAAGATAAGGTGGACAACTGCCATTGCTTTCTCTCTTTTGTCCTCAAAATATAAACTAATTAATGTATGAGCTAAAAATAAATCATACTCTGTCGTGAGATAAAAATTAATTTTCTTTCCTGAATTTTTTAAACTTGAATCAATTTTCACATATTAGGAAGAATTTTAAAATCACTTTTGTTATTTTTAAAATCACTAAAAAATACATTTTTAATTTCTCAAAATTAATTTAGTCTTCAATTTTACACTTTTAAATGTAAATTTCAATCATCAAAATTAGTTTTGAAGGATTAAAAACATATTTCAAGGTGATTTTGAAAATAACAAAAGTGATTTTAGCCATTTTAAAATTACTCCCAAATATGTCCTTCAACTTCATTAGATATTTTTTATTCTTCCAATTACATTTCAAATTTACATAAGTTTTGCAATTTTAACTTTGAACTTGAAAACTTGTTGAGTTTCTTGCTCGAAAAATCATTTACAAAAAAAAATATTTCTTTTACGTATTCAATAAATTATAAAATATATGTATGATATGAAATTGATAAGATTGTAGAGAAAAATAGCTTTGTGGTTTCAAGTTTATAAATTTTAACAAAATTATTCAGTTCTTAATTTATACGTTGGTCAATTTTATTTGGCGTAAAGCATTAAGATTTTTTTTTTATTCAAATTAGTGGACAAATTAACGCAAATTGAACTAAGAGTAAAAATTACAATATTTACTTAAATTTAAAGTCTAATTTGATGAAATTTCAATTTACATTAGGGTCCAAACAATATACAACTTAACAAATATAGGGGTCAAAATTGATACTTCCTTATAAATGAATGATGTATTATATTATTAAGCTAAATTATAATAAATACTCTTTAATTTTTCTCTTTATTTAAAAAATACCCCTATTCTTTCGTTTCAAAACTTCTATTGGAATATAAATTCTCTAGAATTTTGAACAAAAATCATAACTTAGAACTATGTGACAATGACCTAAAATAATGCGATGGTTCAAGTTTTTGTTCTCTGTCACCTACTACACTATTTTATATATGGCAACTTTTGAAAGTATAAAGATATTTTTAAAAATATATGATAAAATTCAAGGATATATATATTTTTATATAATTTAAGCTATAGTATTATTAACCTTCTGAAAATGCATGGAACATATAATAGGAGAAATTCCATATCCAAATAAAGACAATTACAAATAAAGGGGACCCCAAAAAGAATCAACAAAGTACAAATTAAATAGAAATAGAAATAAAAGAAGATGCTAAATGCTTTGTTGGATTTTAGAGAAACGAATCATCACTCATGTGACCTTGACTTCTATGTTCCATCTACAATTCTTGCAACAATTTTGTAGTCTTCATTGACAAATATAAAGTATTTGTTCCTTTCTTAATTGCTCCCTTTGTAGCGATTATTATTATTATTATTTTTGTTAAATTATAATTTCACTTCATTAATTTTAAAATTTATTTAATTTATTAGGATAAAAAACTTTAAAGAGTATTTATGGTAGATCATTTTTTATAATCTATATATCTAAGTGAATTATATGTTTAATATGATCGCAACTCACCTAAGTGTCTAAATGACCATCTTTTATTTCTTTGAAAAATATATTAAAATGTATATTTTTTTTCCTTTGTTATAGAAGGAGATGCAACTTGGGCTAAGCTCAACTAAGTATCGTAAGTAAATTACTCTTGGTTGTTCAATCATTTGATAACCAGAGTTATTCTTTGATAAATGATCATTATGAGTCAGACTCAATAGAATTTGATCAATCATTTTTTCTGTCGTTAAGGTGGAGAACTGAACCAAGAATTCTCTTTCTTTATCATCAATCAAATCACTGTTCGAAACCCATGATTCATTTTATCATCAATCCAATCACCGTTCACATTTTTTCTTTTTCTTATCAATGAATATATCTCTTTACTTGTATGACTTAGACGTCTCGTATTTCTCGAAAAAGCGATTCAATTGATGGGATTTTGTATGATACTTATGAGATCGATGAGATTGATATTCCAATCTTTCTTCTTTGAACGTAAATCTATAGACTCATTAGACATTAAATTAAATGTTAAAGAGATATTAAATATGCTAGACTTATAACTCAGCTAGTATAAAATACTAACTCAAAAGGAGTCCAATTTGGGTATTATACAACAAAAAGAATGTAGAAAAACTAACTAGAATAAACACAAACTTCATGACTCAATGTTAAACACAAACTTAAAGTGTGTTTAGAATACATTGTCAAGTGTTTAATTTACAAAATAAGTCATTTTAAGAAAAATTGAAATGTTTGGCAACTACTCAAAATAGCTTTTGAAATGTATTTTAACCAATTTTTGTCAAAAGAGTTTAAATAAGTCATTTTATCTACATGTATAAGAAATTTCATTAATCTTAATAATAATTTTCACAATAAAGCTAAATTGTTTCCAATACTTCTTCCCTTTTTACCTCATATTTGTAGTATAAAAAAGATTGAGTTAGTCAATTGTAATAGGAGTTAGAGCCATGTAAAATTAGAATAATCTAGGTTATTTCCAAATGAGTAAAATAAAATGTAATAAGTTCAAACTAAAAGTGTCCAAATCAAATTATTGACAATAAATCGAGACTTCTTACATTTATGGGGTTAGATTGAAATATATATATATATATATATATATATATATATATATATATATATATATATATATTTTAACAACAATCACAAAAATGATAGATCGAGTCTCATACTTCAAAGTAGGTAGTACACGACAATTATCACTTTAAACTTAATTGACAAATACTTTAGCGGCTTGAAACTTTTTTTTTTATTTTATTTTATTTAAAAAGGAAACTATATAATTAGTAGGAAGAAAGAAAATTGTACATGGAATAGTTTTTAATTGTACAAATTCCTTTTGGCCTTGGACCGCTTTATTATTATTGTCTTTATTTGTAGGCATTCGAGAGAGTGAAATTGTGAGTATTTTTCTATTAATTCCCATATTCTTTTGGTCATTGTTTATTTTAGAATACTGTCGTTCAAATAACGGAATGAGAATTTGTTTGATTATGATTTATTCTCTTGCTTTTATTTTGAATATTCATTTTTTTATTCTCTTATATCCTCTATTTGAAATCTATGGAATAATTAAAATAAAAATAAAATAAAAAAATTTAAGTTCAAATTTCTGTCTAATTTGTTGGTAATATACATCCCAAGTGAGTTATGGGCCAATGAAAGCCATGGGAAAATATTGGACTACAAACAAAAAAAAAAGGGCCCATGGCCCATGATTGCCGAATAAAGGGGGAAATAGTATGATTTATGATTAAACAACAAACCAACACCTCATTTCACCGCTAGAAAAAAATCGTTTTTTGTTCACAGGTTCACTCCTTACCCAAAACATCGTCTAGAATCTTTTAAACCCATAAAAAAAAAAAAAAAAAAAAAAAAAAAAAAAAAACTGGACCATGGTTATTTGGTTTAAATACTACTTTAGTTACTGTATTTTGAATTTGGTTTATTTTGGTCTCTGTATTTTTTAAATATTTATTTTAGTCTCTATACTTTTAAATTTGATTCATTTTGGTCCCTAAACTATCAAAATATTCTTTTCGTTTTTTATATTTTCAACTTTAGTTTATTTTGGTCATTCTACTTTTAAAAAGTGATAATTTTAGTTTTTTCATTTTTATTTTTTTTTATTTTTAAGTAATTAAAATGATTACTTTTTTTTAAGTTAAAATGATTAAAATGAAACAAAGTTGAAAGTATAAAGACTAAAATAAGTAAAAGTTGAAAAAATATGAATTAAAATAAATATTTTAAAACTATGGAGACCCAAATGGTTATAGAGACGAAAAATTGTATTTAAACCATGGATTTTGAAAAGAAAAAAAAATCAAATTGGAAACACTCACAACAGAGTTGCAGACACTCGCTCCCTTTAGCAAAACCATTTCCCCCGTTTCTGAAACTCATCAGATTTCGCGATCTTCAACCTCCTTCTAAACCCTAGCCAAGAAGAAGAAGAAGAAGAAGAAGACCAATCAATGGCGATGCTATCTCCATTTCTCCATCACTTCCTCTTTCGTCTCCATCTATCACTCTCTTCCACTTCTTCTTCAACCGCTGCTCCTTCACTCGGTAGATACATTAAATACACATTACAATCTTATTTCGTTTTCTATATCTTATCTTTCGCATCAACAAACATGCTATTTCTCAAATCCCTAATCCAATTCAAATTTCTTTCATAAATTCGTTATTTCCATTTTCCGAATTGCATCCTAACTTCTCCATTTAAATTCGGAGGTGAAGAACATCATTAACATCATAATCGTTAGATGGAAGCTCAAACGAAAAAATGGCAATGGCAATGGCTATGGCTGGATTTTGCTTTAATTTGCCCTGGTTATCGCCGTTTTGATTTCATTGCTCTGGTTGTGGATTCACTGGCGAAGGAGAAACGCTGGTAAAAACAAAGGTAACCCTAGAATCTATAACACAAGCTAGTTTAAGAACTTATTAAACATATTCTAAAGCTCATACCTAAACTTATAATTTAACATTTTAATTTTTTCATAACCTGACAAAGACATCCAATATCCACATAAACTAATTTATGGTTTCATTCAATAATTTTGTTCATAGCAGGACTATGATTAATAAAGGCACCCGGGATGGGGTTGCCCATACAAATTTTATGAAATTTAATTTTGATAATTAAATGAAGCTTTTGTGGGGCGTGTGTGTGTTAGTATTTAAGGCCATCTGTTTCATAAATGCATGTCTAATTTCAAAACATTTATTATGGCTCATGTACTCTTAAAAAGTGAAACGTTTATGATTTTCTTATTTTTCTTATTTTATCCTTTTTTTTATAAAAGAAAAAACGACAAGTCGAAGAACCAACACAATCCAATTCATACGATTTGAGTACATAGACTTTATACGTTCCCCCAAAAAAATTGTCAAGATTTTCAAAATAAGGTCATAAACGACACATTTTAGAATTAAGTTTTAAGTTTTAACGTTTCTTTTTATTATTTTTAATCAAAGAAAGTTTTTTTTTTTTTTTTAAGTTTAAGAAGTAAAGAGACAAATTAAATGAAAGTAAGATAGACTTATAATAAAATAGCTTTTTTAGGTTAAGAAACACTTTGGTCTCCGTAGATTTATATAAGTAATAATTTAGTCATTGAATTTTAGTTGGTAATGATCTAGTCTTGTTAAATCGCCGATTGACCTAATAGCTTGATACCATCTTAAATCGCCAATTGACCTAAAAGCTTAAGCTAATAGGTGAAGGACAAATTTAATATCATATCTTAACAAGTATCTATATTTTAAAATTTGTAACAATTTAAATAAAGATTTAGTTCTTGTGACAATTTAGTCTATATTGTGAATATTTCCATCAAAATCTAGTGTCAATTGTTATTATGTAATGATTTGGACTTTATAGTTTATAAATAAATTTGATTTTCAAACAAGTTTATCAATTTACCCGGGTAAGAAATTTAATGAAATTCTACTAATATTTTTTATGATAGAGACTAAAATCGTTACAAATGGTAACGTTCAGAGACCAAAAATATTATTATTATTTTTGTTAACTTAATTTTTATTTATTATTTATATGTTTCTTAGGATATATAATGAATGTTTTGTCAGCAGGAAAATTAAGAGAAAAAGTGTTTGGTTTTGGAATTGTGGTATTAGAGGTTGTGCTAGGAAGGCGGGCAGTGGAGAGGTGAAACTGGGAATCTATAATCACATGGGTATTATAGCTAATTGATATTCATTTTATTGAATTATTAGCTATTTCAATTTTGTTTTAGTAAAACAATAAATGTGAGGATAAAATATGTAAATGGAGAGAAATAATGATATGGATGATGAATATAATTATGATTAACATGGGTGTGGTTATTAAAGATGTTCTTCACTCTCTGGTTCCCATGGAGTTTGGAGGTACCCCCACACCATGCTACTAATCTTTGCTAATTAATCCACATCAACACTTTTTTTTTTTTTTTTTTTTTTTAATTATGTAAAATTATGTGCATTTTTAAGGTCATTTCACTTGATAATTTTCCATGTTTAAAGACTTTTTTAAATGCAGTTATTAATGTAAATTAGATAAATAAAAATTCAACGTATTAAGCGAAAAATACCTCCTAAGACTCATAATCTAAAATACGTTCAAAATTGGAATTTGTACCATCAAAATATAAGACAAATTGGAGCCCGAGAGATATTTTTTTTCTGAATTTTATCTTCATATTTAAATTTTCTAATATAGCATAGGGTTTCAACTAGATTTATTTCTCCATTTTCTTTAATACAATCCTCCATTTCTTTTAAACCTGAACTCTATCAACAATCTAAAATGCAATTTAAGGGGGAAAAAACCCCACTAATTTTGATCAGATTTTTTCAAGAAAGTTGGTGTTATTTGACGTGGAAGAATACATTATTCCGTGAGACCAATTTCAGCATGATCGTGGTGTGAATCGTCCTTGTCGATTGCTCCCTAAGGTTAACACAACACCCACTTTCAAACATGCACTCATCAAATGGAGGGTTAGAATCAGAGAGAAGAAGATGTATGTTCAGAATCGAAGATGAAAAAGAAAGAAAGATAGATCTGAAATCTGGTAGCCCATGTCTTTCTTAAGGAGGAAAAATGACTGTAAAACATTTTTCCTTTATGAAAAATAATGGAACCATTAACCCTAAACGACTTTTATTTTTAAAACAAATTTTTAAAAATAATGGCACTATTTCTTTTTTTTCCATTAGCGCGATTGCCCGAGTCCGCCCACCTGCGTGTCTCCCTCTAAAAAGTCCGTATAAGTGTAAAAGTGCAACTCTCCATGTGCCATTGTAGGCCTTGGGCCTGAGGTATATGTGGAGCACTTGGCAACAACAAGACAATGTACACCGACATGCAAGCATATAATAGTTCAATAAACCTAGAGTGAATGAGTTTGATTTCGATACTATCAGCCAATTCGAAACTCGAGAGCAAGGAGTGCTTCAGATCATTGGACTCTGAATCTTCTTGATTTTGTTGGTTGACAATTACAGGGAAGAATGGATCGTTTTAGAATCTGAATATAGCTGATTACTAAATTGGGAGTGTTAAGAGACTTGGAAGCCATTAGTCTCTGAGTAGAGTTAGGATTATGTGGAATTTGGTGGATGCAATTGAGATTAGGATATGGAATTATCATAAACAGGAGTAATTGTCAAATTGCACTAAAAATACGAACTCAGAGTGGTAGCCATGATTACAAGGAGGGAAGAACAAGAAAAATGGATGGAATTAGTGAACAATCAGTTTGAGAGAAAGTTGAGTTTAGTGAAGGAAAAAAGGGAATATTATAGAGTGGAGAATTTAGGATCATTGATTAGGAATTGGAATTAGCTTTCAGTTAGGATACGGGGAGACGAGAAACTATCATTCGTACTAACTCATTTCCGATCCTAAAGTAATAATTAATAGCAGTTTAATCTCTTTTTATTTATTTATATCTAAAAGCTTCATCCCCTCTAATTCTTTTTTCAAAAAAATTAACGGAAGTATTAGAAAAAAAAAAAAAAAAAAAGTTAGAATTTAATTCAATAATCTATCAACCAAAAAATTAAGACCTTTTTGTTTTTGGTTTTTTTAAATTTAATTTATTTCCTCTCAATTTCTTACTTCTTTCCTGAGTAGAGGGGTTGTATTCTTATATAAATTCTAATAACAAAAAAATATGATATATATAGTTGACCGTATTTATTTTAATTATAATTATATAATGCAAATGAAGATTAATATATATGTGTAAAATTAAAATAAAAATAAAAAGACAAAAATATAAAATAAAGACCGTCTTCAACTCAAGAATCTAGAAAATTCATGTTTCAAGAAAACATCCAAAACGCTTAAAATGTCCAACTCCAGAACTAAAAACCAAATGGTTATTAAATGACCACTTGGAAACTTATTTAACACATTTGAAAATATAGAGACTTATTAGACAAATTTGAAAGTCCAAAACCCAAAAAGATACAAACCTCAAGATTCAAAAATCAGGGACCAATTTAACTTTTTTATTCTCAAAATGTAATTTAAAATATTAATAATAAATTACTTTTTATAGCCATTCTAATCTTAAAAAAGATTATATCGTGAGTTACGAAAACTAGCCCTAAATTATCACTTTTATTATTTCCTATACAAAATTATACGATCTTTTTTCATATTTTATTTTTTTTCAAAAATCCAAATCTAATTTTATCTTTTATAATTTCAATATTATTATTCTATTCTCACTTTAAAATTTTAATTTCGCGCGGGATATAGAACCGCCTTTTAACAATCCAAATCCAAGTCTAAATCCAATTCATCTCCTTATTAAATCAGACATTAATTCTTCCTCCTTTAAAAGCTCATTCCCTCTCGACAATCAAAACAAACTATTCTCTTCCATTCCATTAAAGCATTCATTGTTTACTTTACACTCCATGGAAATTCCTTCAAACCAAGTTCTTCTCCATACTCAAGATGGTTGTAAGAAGATAGCCAAACCGAACAAACCTCCACACAAATGCAGCCTAGATAGGGGTAAGGTTAGGTTTCAACAACCCGACAAGTTCACTAGTAAGATAGATGAACGGTTATTCTACGCTAGAGCCTCATCTTTTGGCATCTCCCCACCACCAAGTTCTCTACCTCTACCGACTTTCTTAACGAAGACCAATCTATTTAAATCAACTATAGATGGAAGTACTTAGAACTCAAGGGCACAAATGTAGAACTTATAGAAGGTATAAAACAAACAATTCTGGAGTACTCTATAGAAGGATATCTCAAAAAAAGTTTTTTTTTCTCTTTCAGAATGACCAACAAGATTTTTCTTTTTGTGTTAAGCCAACATCCAACAAGGTTGTGGCTGTATTGGTACTAGGATATAGCTAGTTGGAACTTCTTGATTATCTTTCACTGTAAATGAAGATCAATTATGAATGTTAAAATATGTTTTGGCTACACAATTTTATGAATTGGCTCAGATTTTACAGGTTAAATAAATAAAAAGCTTTTCCTAAAAATGATTATATCTATGCTAAGAAGTGGACAATAGATGTCCACAAGACAACATTTTCATTTCCCATTTCATTCCTTGTCCCCTCCAAATTCCTCATGGAGATTGGGGCGAGCGGAGAATTTCTCAATTCCTATGCAGAATAGATTAGATGTCGATGGGAATTAACCTAAATCATGACAAAGTTTAAATTAAATGGTCAACTTTTGTATAATTCGTACTATATGGACCATTAGAATCTAAAGAGAAATTATCAAAATTTTCGAAGGAAAGAAATATAATTATCTATCAAATTATTTATATATATAATCTAAATTTACTAAAATTTAAACATATCATTTTTTACTCTAATTAAAACATATTCATTATTTTAACCCTTAAACAATAAATATTGAAAATTAAATAAAAACATATCAGGGCAAGGGCGAGGAAGCATCCCTATTTAACTTGGAGAATTTTTTTACCCCTCCCTCCTCCATTCCCCCACCTATGGGGAATCCCATCCTATTCGGGGCAGGTCCCGGGGCCAGTTCCTCTACTGGAAGTGGACATCTCTAGAGAACAGAAGAATTAATGTAACAGATTGGCCACACAATTCGATCAATTTTGTAAAGAATGCCTATCGATCTCATTCAAATCCTTAGATAATAGAAGCAGATAAATGCCATAAAGGTTTGGAAAAAAACTGCTAATCCATACTCCACAGACATAAGTATAACCATCGACAGTAAATTCACTATTCCAAACCACTTCAAACTTGAGTGTAACGATGATTAAACAAAAATATCAGATAAACTAAATTTCAGTTGCGCAAATACAAAAATAGTTCCTTACGAAAATTCAAGTTCTCAATCTTAACAAAATCAAGGTAAATGAACATTGAAGTTATGATTCGAAAGCACCTCAAAACCCTAGCTTGGTACGACGCCAGTGCCTGCGCTTTGCGTTGTATCTGTAATACGATCCAAATTAAAACGTCAGAAACTAATATTCAAAATCGATCCGAGAGAGATAGAGATATTCAAAGGGAAATATGTAGATTCAAATAGCGTAGGCTTAATACCTGATCGTGTTGTCTGTTCTCAGGCGGATCCAGTGCGGGATTGGCCTATTCTGCCTCATCTTCTTCGCGAGCTTCTTCTTGATTCTGAAAGTCTTGTGAGACGGCTGCGGATTGGAAAAGAAGAGAAAATCGAATTACAGAATCGCAGAAGTTCAACCATCCATTAAAGAACGATGAATAGCACCAGGTTTACGGGGAAGAGAGTTCAGGGAGTCGAATAACAATGCGTACCATCTTCGGGTTCCGGCGATCGACGGCGAGCTTGGAAGCAGACGGCGGGATACAGAAAAACCCTATCAGTAGCGAACAGGTTTTATAGCTCCACTGAGAAGGGTAATCGAGATTTGCCCGCGGGCAGCCCAACTAAATGTATACTATCGGTAAATGGGCTTCTGATTGGGCCCAACTTTACCAGACTCTTGAAAGGTAATGAGAAATTGGACTAACATTTGAAACTCATGGCCCAAACGATAGGGCCTGGCCCATTAATTTTTAATTTTCCTTTTTTTACAAAATTATTGTTGATATTTTTTAGTACAAGAATAGTATAAAAATTTGAACCTAGAGAAAAATACATTGTAATTACTATTAAGATAGACTCATTTTAGGTTTTAAAAAATTATGTTGGGTCAAGAGTGGAGGAGTTGAATCAAAAATAAAATCTTAAATCCAAATTATAATTAGTATAAACAAGATTTTCACAAAAAAAAAAAAACGTTTACCTTAATTCAATAATAAAATAGTAATGAATCAACCAATAAATCATATAAAATTTATGAATATTGTTTAAACCCAAATATGAAAATGATCCCAAATTGTATAGTACAAAATAACATAGAAATGGATTCATTAAAAAATCTCACTCGATATTTAAAATTGTTTCTTTTTTATTTCATAGGAATCAATAAAACAGAAGAAATATTTCAATTCGATTAAATTTCATCTAATTACAGTAAGATCGGAATGAAGAGAACTATTTTGATTTCAATGAAGTTGAAGAAGAAAATAATTTTATTTATCTTATAAATTGGGGTAGTTCTAGAAGTTTATTTTTACTATGAATTATGATACAAAGAGCAAGAATTGAATAATTATTCTATGATTCATAAATTTTGATTAGATCTATGTATGGAATAAACAATTGTTGGTGAAAAAACGAAAACTGTAAATGTAGATTTTTTATAAAAAATGAAATCATAGTTTAAAAAACTAAATAGAATTCTGAGCTAAAAGTATCCATTAAACATAGTTTAAAAATATTATTTTCATAGTTATAATTGGTTGAACGTGTCTATAAAAAATAATTTGAATATGAATAACTCATTATTAACTCGATTTATGGGTCATATCATTATGTAGGAGAGATGGCCGAGTGGTTGAAGGCGTAGGATTGGATATGCGATGTAGGCTTTTGTTTATCGAAGGTTCGAATCACCCTCTTTTCGTACTAATTCAACAATGTCGACGATTAGACATTTTTTTGGATATAGATTTTCTATATAAACGAAAAGACTGAAAAGAATAGACAAGAAATGATATGTGAATAATAGAAATTTATGAATATTGGTCAAACCCACACATGAAAAGTACTCGAATGTAGCCCAAAATAATGTACATACTTAAAAGGGAAATTGCTATAAACAGAAAAAATATCAAACTATTTACAAATATATAAAAATTTTACTGTCTATCTGTGATAGACCGCGATAGAATTCTATTGCTGTCTATTTGTAAATTTTTTCTATATTTATAAATAGTTTGACTCATTTTTCTATATTTGAAAACATCCTTACTTAAAATAGCAACACTTCTTAATTTTCTATATCCAACAACAATTTCAACCAAACAAACAAAAAGAAAAATAAATAATTAAGTAAACAAAGAAAGATCTCATGAGTGCTCATTTTAGTTAAATAATTAAGTAAACAAAGAAAGATCTCATGAGTGCTCATTTTAGTATATTCAAATTCAAATTCAATTATGACACCTCCAAAGAAATCTATATTATTAGTATAGATTGAATCAACGAGTCTGTAGTAAGGATATATCTTATATGAAAATAATATAACTCACATCATAAAAATTTCTATTTGACATAATAGAATTATGTTCGTATAATTTTTTTTTTTTTTTGTCAAATAAGTATAACTCAATTAGCATACGTAATCATGAGGTCTGTCGTTCAAATCTTCTTATCCTCAATTGTATTAAAAAAAAACATTGACTTTGAAAAAGTAGCATAAGCAAAACTATGTGCTACAACTTTGAAAAAAAAAAAAGTTAATAATCAACCCACATACAATTATTAATGTATATATAGTTTTCAAAAATAATCGTAAGGAACAGTCTAAATTAATTGATAAATAAAAATTTAGGAATTTATTTGACTCAATTGTAAATTTCACACTATATTAGTTGAACAAACTAATACAATCTAAAATTTAAGGGTATAAATTGATATTCATGTCTTTTCTTCCCTTTTCTCTTTGTGCTACCATGCAAATCGTGGACTTGGACAACTATTATGTATAATTTATTTTTAATTATTGCAAAACTACCCACCATAGACGATCATCTAGTCTAAAAGCCAACACTATTAATTAAAATTTAATGGAGTGGCTGATAGAATATTATGAATTTAGATTAATTAACATACACTCATTTTCATCCTCATAATTATTGTAAAAAAAAATAGAAAGGTTCAGAAAGAATACGAAAGAATGTGAACAAATAATACCATCGACATAAAAAAAATGGTAACATTTTTTAAGATGGAGTTTTTTTTAATAGTATACAACAATTGTGAGAATGGAGATCAAACATTCAATCTAAAAAGAAAGTTCTCATATTAATTACCGTTGAGCTAAACTCACTTTAGTTTAAGGATGCATGATTGAATCTCTAAGCCTAATAAAGAGAATATTATTTTATTAAAACACGATCTCCTATCGAATATTATTTAACATATGAGAAGAAATACATTCATTCTAAAAATCGAACTTACCCATCAATAAATCCTTTTTTTTTCCTAGAATGTTCATGTGTTCAAATATGGTAACATATATATATATAAAGAAACTAAAGAACAACCATAAAGTAAAGAAAACTAGTAAAATTAGAGAATTTGGACGTAAACTTGAGAATTTAAAAGATTCAATAGCATTTCTGGAATTTATAATAAAAGAGAATTTTGTAAATTAAGCCTAAAAAAGAATTTAGTGGGAAAAATCAATATAATTTATATTCCTAAACATTAGGGTTGTAACACTTAAAATCATGACTGTAGCAATAAAATTTACAATCCTATTTCAAAGTTAGTTTGAAAAATATATCGGCAAGACTTATAACTATTCTTATTAAACACTTAAATTATTATAAGTCAATCAATTTATACTTCTTTATTAAAATTACTTTTGAAAGTCGTCAGTAAATCAATTCTCACATGTGTGTTGACTTCTTCAAATGTTGTATTAAAGAAAATAAACGATTAGATTAATGCACGTACGATTTTCTTGTCTAAATTGATTCGCTTATGAAAGTTAGAAGTTTATTTGATAAAATTATAAATGTGATGCTCGATGTATGTTCGAATAAAACGTAATATGGAAGATATAAATTGATACTATTTACTAAAATTTATTAGTAGTTAAAAATATTAAAGGTATAAATGGATGTTTTTTAGGGGAATTTTTAAAAATAGAAAAATAAGGGAAACTATTTACACAAAATAGCAAAACTTTTAGATAGTTGTGATAGACGTTGATAGAAGTCTATCAGGATTTATCAGTGATATAAATGATATAAATCTATCAATGTGTATCAGTATTTTTTTTACTATTTTATGTATATAGTTTGATATTTTTTTTATCCGTAAAAATTTTCCTTTTTTTATGTATAATTTATTTTCAACGTTTAATTTAAATTTTTTTGTCGTGTTTGATACGGCAAAGTACCAACTTGGGTTTAAATCCAGCACCTTCTAATACCTTCTTTGACTGTGAATGAAAATACAGTGTTTTCAGTTTTGCATGTGACACTGCGAAACAACGATATCTAATTTCTACATCATAATTTTATATCATATATTTTAAATTAATTCCAACGTATCTTTTTTAATATATAAATTTAGTTATTTAATGAAACTACCACGTGACATGTGTGGGACCCATATAAAAGATTTTGCTAATACACACTATTGCATAAAAGAGAAATGATTAAGCTGCACCTATCTCCACGTGACACAATTCCTTAAAGTGTTGGCCGAGCTATACAAGAGATGAGTAAGAAAGCTTATTAATAATCATAAATTTCAACCTAAAAAATAATTCTAATATTATTTTTCTCTAAAAGTTTATCAACTTCTTATTGAATGCATAAGAAAGATTTATTTATAAAGATATTTGGGGTGAGAGAGTTTATTAGAAGATTAAAATTGCAAACACTTTTAAAAAATTAAAGTTATAAATGCAACACTTGTCTAAATTTTAGATGTAAATTAATTAGATTTGAAAGTTTAGTGTTAAAAACTTATACAATTGGATAAGTTTATGACAAAATTGTAATTTAATTTCATACATTTTTCCAACAAATTTAAGGTATTCATTCATTTATATTAATATAGTCATTTTCTTTAAATAAAAATTGATCCTTAATCATTTTGGTTTACCGGCCTAATGAATAATACTAAAAGCACTTTTCTTCCCTCCAAAGTTACGTGTATTACAGCTCAATAATTGATACATAAATGAGTCCGAAATAATATTGTTTGTAATTAATTCCATTATATAAAAAATTATTTATCATATATAAGTCGATTCTACCATTTTATGCAAGTTGAATATCTCTTGAAAGGAAACCTTTTGGCAATATATATCACATTTTTAAAAATAATGAATTTCTTTCTTTCTTTCTTTTTTTAGTAACAAAAATAGTGAAATATATATATATATAATATGTGAGGTGGAGAATTGAACCTCTAACTTCGAAGTTGAAAATACAAACATTTTATCAGTTGAGCTATGCTCATTTTAGCTTCCTAGCTAACTATTGGTATTATAAATTTTATATATTAAAATAATGACTCGTGAATATTAAGCCACGTCATCCAAAACTTTGTATATTTAGAGAGAGGGAGGAAAAGACATATTTATTATCCTCAAGTGGTATTTGAATGTCAAACTTTTTATTTGTTAAGATTGTGTATATACGAGGGATACTATATGTTTATTGAATGTTCCTTCAAAATCATTCAAATATTATTAAATTATTTAATGGAAAAACAAAACAAAAAGATATTAATATTAAAGAAAAAACAAATTCACAAATAATATTTTACTCTTTCAATAAACCTAGAGGTAGATATAAAATGATATAGGCTCTGACGTGTTTAATAGTACCAGTCAATACAATGCATAGCTCTCACATGATAGGACTAAATTATTAGGTATAAATATATTTCCTATTATATTAGTAACAAACAAAAATATTTTCATCGATTTTTAACACATACAATGTACATGGGTCGAGCTAATAAGGTAAGAACGTTTCAAAACCTACTTGAAAATGCAGTTATAGTAACACCCTAATCGATCCAAAATAAGTTAGAATCTTTCACGTGAAAAATAAAGATTTGGAATGATGAGTTCAACGCGCCATGCGTGATAATACTTACGTTATAAAATAATTAAAATATAGATATGATTAAAATCATTAGTGAGCATTCTAATCAAGAGATTAAGTATGTGTGATTAGTGAAAAGCAATTGATTAGGTAAAAGATTTTATCAAAAGATTTGAATGGTTGGATTGATGAATTATTAGGCTTGAAAGAGGTTGATCTTCTAATGATTTGTATGGATGAAAAGGAATATTCAAATAATCATATTGGCACAAAAAATTACTCACATTTTCTTAAACTTCACACTCAAAATCACATGTAAATTTATTTTTAAAAAATACAAATAAATAAACTATACACCCAAATTGATGAATTTTTTTTTATTACAAATTCAAGACATGTGAACTGATTTTTTTTTTTTTTTTTTTTGTCAGTTTCAAACTTCAACTTACCTCTTTTTTCTAGTAATTTCCACTGTCAAATGCTCAACAACCAGCTGGTTGGGCTATCTAGGAAAAGAAAAAAAAAATTAGGTGTATCTCGGACTCCACTTATTTTTTTACAATATATATATGTATATATATATATATTTTTCTACTGTGATTAAGATAAGAGGCAAGAAGATAGGTGAATATTCAGGTATTACTTTTGGAGAAATTATTTGATAAAGTTGCTAGTCTACTATGATGTAGTTGACAGTTTTTTAGGGTTAGACGTAGAGAAATAAGGGGTTGTTTGGGAGCCCATAATAGAACGAGTTTAGATTGTAATATAATAAAAAACTCATGTTTGGGTTGGACATTTTAGGTCTGATTTGTAACATTAAACTCATTTCGTCCAAACAGTTTTTAACCAAACACTTTTACCTATTGTTTTCACGTTTCACGATCTCATTTTCATTCTATCTTCGATACCTCGCTACATTCTAGCCTCTCAAACAATTTCTAAGTGTCTCGAAATTTTATCTAATGATTATTTTATAAAATAAACATATTATGAATTGTGACGGCCTCATTCAACAATAAATATATATATATATATATAATAAAAATAAAAATAATTGAGACACATCCGTGAGACCCCACTAAAAATGAAATTGCTTGCCAGAAAGGCTTCACAAAACTGGCTCCGCGATTGCCGTCTTTGTCAGGAATGACCAAATATAAAAACACCCATTTTTCCCCTGCTCAGAACTACCAATTTTTGTGCTCTGTTTTTCTTTGAGGCATTTTCACAAACACCTTGTGGCTTTATAAAAAGTTATGCCATGGCCAGACCGCAAAAGCGCTACCGTGGTGTAAGACAGAGGCATTGGGGCTCTTGGGTTTCTGAAATTCGTCATCCTTTATTGTGGGTCTCTTGCATTTTCTCAATCTTCTTCAATAACTTTTCTTTAAACTCATAATCGACTCTGTTTTTACAGGAAAACAAGAATTTGGTTGGGAACATTTGAAACGGCGGAGGATGCTGCGAGAGCTTACGATGAAGCTGCAAGATTAATGTGTGGACCAAAAGCAAGAACGAATTTCCCATACAATCCAAATGCAATTCAATCCTCGAATTTCAGGATTTTGTCGGCTAATTTGACTGCAAAATTGCATCGGTGTTATATGGCTTCTTTGCAGATTAGTAACCAAGCTTCAAGGGAGTTTAAAAGAGACATTCCGGCGCCGGCGCCGCTGCCTTATGCGGTTGTTAGCACCGGTGTGGCGAATTCAGCGGTGGAGGAGATTAGACCGGCGGCGGAGGAAGGGTCGTGTACGGCGGATTGGATGGTGGGAAGTGTGAAAATGGAAAATGAATTTGGGGAGCTTAAATTGTTGGAAGATGATCACATTGAGCAAATGATTGAGGAGCTTCTTTATTATGGATCCATGGAGTTTTGTTTGTGATCTCATTGAAATTTATAAAATGTATATTAAAGGTTTAGATTTTTTCCCTCACTAAGCTCTCAACAATTTTGTCATCAAATGTCTATTTTTTTCCCCCTTAAAAAGAAAAAAAAAAACATTTTAGGCTATATCTATTTTGTTTCACAATTTGCAACCTTTTTAAAAATATATTTTTATATTTATATATTTTTTAATGTAATTAGAGTGAAATGCACACATATGACTGTATTTTATCAAGATACACTCACGTTCATGGAAATTTTGTGATATTTTGTAAATGATTATTCTTTTAACCTGGCTGAATCTCATTTGAGGACTAAAATTACTTGAATACATATATCTTTGCGGAACTCCAACTTCAACAATATCTACATGCTCTCCTTCTATACATCAAGCGTACGCGTTCACTAAAGATCGAACCACATCCCTATCAAATCTACATAAACACAAGTCAACTCCACGAAACACGTTTTTTCGAAAACCTCGTGCAAACAAATTGACACGCGGTTATTTTGAGGGCTTCTTGTGTGCTTGTTGAGTTTTTTTTTTTTTTTTTGAAATTTGGTTGGTTCTTAAAGAATTACTTGAGGAAAAAAAAAAGTTTATCTTATAAATGTTTAGGTTAAATTGTAAAATTGGACCTAAAATTTTAAATAAGTATATAATAAATTGAAAAAACATCCATTTATATCCCTATATTTGGGACATATTCAATTAAAATTCTAAACTAACAATGTTATTAATTAAAATTTAAGTGTTTGAAATTGTTTCAATTTATATATTAAAATTGAATAGGTCAAATATTTATTAAACATAAAATTAAAAGTTGAACAAGTTAATGTTTAAAAACTTACTAGATATAAACATGAAAGTTCATAGGCTAAACTTGCAATTTAATCTAAGTATATTAGATAGGCATACTTTCAAATTTTAATTATTTATTGAACTTACTTAAACTATTAAAACCTAAATTTTTAGTGGATTTTTAGTCCTTTGGTAGTTTCGCATAGGGATGATAAAAATTTTTGCAAGGTAGGTTCCCGAGTGTCCCTGAATCGATCGGAGTGGGAAATCTTTAGTTTTATCGGGTACGGGAGTCCAGTTAAACTGAGGATTTAAATCTGATCCCCAATCTCAGACCTCACCTCACCCCAAATATTTTAATGACATTTTAATTATTATATATATATATATATATATATATAAAAACAGTAACGGAAAGCTATTGTTTTAGTTAACTTTTTTATAATATAATAAATTTAATTTTTGAATTAAATTTATAATATAAAGTACTTAAATATTTTTTTAATTATTCATTTAAACAAATATATATAATAATAATACTAACTTCTTATATAAAATTCTACAATTTCAATATAAATACTAAAATTTAATTAATTATAAATGATAAAAATAATAAAATAAAAATTTGGGATCCGAAGCTCTTTAACGGAGATTCTCCGACCCCGACCCCGACTCCCCAAAACAGAGAATGGAGTCGAGATGAGGATGGGGATGAAGAGTGCATCGTGGTCCCACCCGGTTGCCATCCCTACGACTCTAAATTTGGGTGAGTTAGGTTGAATTTAATTCCCACTAAAGGAAAAAAAATAGAAAAAATAAATATTGTTTATCCTTGTAATTAGTTATTAATCTCGAATTAAAATTACTAAAATGAACATAGCTTAATTGAAATAGTGTTTGTACTAAACTTCAAAATCAGAGGTTTGATTCTCCTGCCCCACATATTGTCAAAAAAAAAAATCCCATATTAAATTAATGAAGGACTTAATATTTTTCTACTTTTAACCTTTAATTAAGCGCTTGATTGGATTGACTTGAGATTTCTTTTTTCAAAATACACTTCAAAAGTTCTTTTGAGTGGTTAGCAAATATTCTAATTTTTTTCCAAAATGACATATTTTTTAAATTAAACAATTGAAAATGTATTCCAAACACACTCTAAGATTTGTGGTTAACTTCGAAGTTTTTCTTTTTCTCTTTCTTTCAAATGAACATAGTTTAACTGACATAAAACATTAATCTCCATAGTATTAAAAAAAAGGTTTCCACCGTTTTAGTTGCTTGATTTGATGACTAGCTTCAAATAGTTTTTATTTATAACTTAATTTTATGTTTTTTTTTCCTAATTAACCTCAAATAATCTTTCTTTTATTTCTGTTTGTTGGTTTATGAGCAAATGGTTTAAAATATAATTTAAATCCTAAAAAAATGGAGGAGCTTATGATTAAGAAAATATAAGTTGGGTTCTTATATGAGGTGGGGAGTAACAAAATTGAATGGATTTTAATGATTATATATAATTCATTATGTTCCCCCACAAGGCCACAACTATATAAAAGTTCATGTTATCTGTTCTTTTTTTCACTCTCATTTCATTATATAGTTCTACTATACATTCCTTATCAATGGTTGGATAAATCATGAGTTTACAATCATTAATAGTTTGAATTTTAATATCAACAAACAATATTGTTGTCACCTTTTTAGCTTGCATTAATCATTTAATCAATTTCATTATTGTTATACGTATGATCGATAAATGTTTGTAAATTTTTGTTTTGATTATCTCGAAAATTTTATATTTGATTGACTAGTTATGAAACGTTCAGGTTCTACCTATCCAATTCAATCTAATTCACATATAAGAATTAATTATCTTCAACTGCATGCTGTCTACTGTCCCTATTTCTAGTTGGATTGTTCATTGCTTCCCAACGAGACTTTGTACCCTTGTTGACTTTTTTTTTTTTTTTTTTTTTTTTTTTTTTTTTTTTTTTTTTTTTTAGCTTCACTCTACATCCATTGAGTTGGACAATTACATTCAGAAACACACGATTCTAAAATTTGATTGTCAAAATTTTCAACGCTCAATAAAAGATTTGAGAAATTCATGTTGAGAGATCAGTAATGGTATATTTGGAACAACTCGTGAAAAATATGTTTTCTAGATGCAATCAATTTTTTTCTTAATTTCTAGAAGAAACTATGAAAAGTTAATAAATTTAAAGATGAGTCTATTTACCAGAGTTTCATGAATGATTTTAGAGAATCAAAAGTGTTTTTTTTTTAGAGAAAAATTATAATAAAGATAAAAGCACTTTTGAAAACAGGTTTTTAAAGTGATTTTTATTCATTATTTTTCTTTTAAAAAAACTTTTTGATTATCTAAAATCATTCAACAAGTTAGGGTAGACCAACGTAATGGAAAAATTGCCCAAATTATTCTAAACAGAATCTAAATCATTTTAGTTAAATATTTTAACGTAGTTTATTTTATTTCTAACGTTTTTAATTTTATTATTTCTATAATATTTAAGTCTTATTGTTCTTTTAATCAAGGCGAATTCTACATGGGTATAATGGCCGGCCCATTAACATCGATACTATCCGGTAACATAATCGGGCCCAGCCCAACTACCGATCTTTCTTTTATATTTTTATTAATATTCCATATTTTTTCCGTTTGCCGTAAATCAAAATTTGATGTGACCCCTATTTTCGATATTTTTATTTTGATTTTTTTTAATTGAACCTCTAAAATTTGCAGGTCCTATTAATTAAAACACTACTAATTTTGTGGGTCGACCCTTACAATTTTTTATAATTTTATTTTATCCTTAGCTACAACTATTCGAGTTGAGGTGATTATACTTGAAGTGGTATATTTTTTTTATGTACAGGTGTTACTTAGACCATAAATATAAAACGTTACAATCTAACGGTAGAGACATGTTTGAACAAACAGTCACATCATTTTTTTGTTATAATCATTATTCGAGTTTAAGTGATATAATCTTTTTGTGTATGAGTGTGACGTAGACCATAGATATACAACATCACGATCTACTAATGACGTGCTATATTTGAATGAACAATCACATCCTTACATTACAAATATTCAAGTTGAAATAGTACATCTACGTATCACGTAGTTATTTAAAAACACACCCACACATTAATAAAAATCAGTACTGTCAATTTTATTACAACAGTTATCCCAAATATTTTGTTAATTCCTGCCTTATATATTTTTATTATATTCATTTGGTATGATAATTAGTTTGAAATTTTAGTAGTTATAACTTTAAAAGTTTATGTTTGAATAAAAACTAGATTTAAAAAAAATTGGTTTCTATTACTTCCATAAACATAATAATTTAGTTTACAAATTTTAAATTTAAGATAATTTGTAATGGTTGTCTCAAAAAAGACTGCTTCTTCATACTTTGATTTATTTCAAAACTATAATTCTGTTAAATTTTTTCATTAAATGAAGATTGAATACACACGTGACTTGTAAAATAATAGTATACATGACAAATTAGTTAGTTTTATTTATCATTAAACTTTATGGCAGATTTCAAATTTTTTATTTTAATAATCAATTGCTAAAAAAAACTATGAAAAAGTCTTGGTCACATTTGAAATAATTTGTGAATTCATAGCAATACAATATGTAATTTTTCTCACTATTTTAACTAAAATCCAATCTCTTAAATATGATTCTCCCTCTAATAGATACTCTTTAAAATGAGATTAAACTCCTTAATTTCTTTTTATATATGTCACGACTAAAATATACCTATATAGATCTTTTATTTCTCAATTAATTGACACATTATATTTTCGCATTAATTTTAACTCGAAAAACTAATGAAATTATTAATTTTAAAACCATTTAAAAAACGGAGGATTAAAATGAAACTCTTGAAACGAAGACATTATTAAAATTTAAGATAAAGGACGAAAGTAATTGCAGTATAATCATAACCTACCATTTGTGTCACGTGTACCATTATTTTAGAGGTAGTCACCGTGTCTCTTTTTTTTTAACTACTTGAAAGTTTTTTTTTTTTTTTTTTATAAAAAAAGACTAAAAATGGGTAATTTTTTTTTTTTTGGGTTGAAGTCAACTTTGGGTACCAAAACATGCAACTATTTTGTGTCCTATTGCTTGCACTTATTAGTGACCCAAGTTTAATATATAACATCCAATTCTTGCTTCCTATAATTAAAGTCAATGTGACTTTATATTTATACCTACTTTGATTTTTCTCCCCTTTTTAATAGCCATAAAACATTCAAACAATTTATTACCATAATTTTATATGAAACATATTTACACTCTGCACAAATATGATATGACATATATGTCAATATCGAAAGTTACAAGATCAATTACTTTTCTTCAAATCCGTCGGTGCATCAATATTGTATAACCATTTGTGAAATTTCATTTTTATATTGTTGTTTATATATAAACTCATCTGAAAATTTGATATAAATTTTTTGTATTTAAATTGTAAAGTTAGTTCATCAATTTTGAATATAAAGTGTATAGTCGCTATACTTATTTATCAATCATTATTGAACATTAAACTATACGTTTTAGTCAATTCTTATAGTTAATACTGTTAGTATAATGTTTTAACAGGACATGTGACATATTTATTTTATTGTATAAATTTTGACTTAGCTAGTGAGCTATGACAAGCAATTGATTAGACTAGAGCTAGAGCCAACTAAAGGGTCAAGTGGGTAACCTAATAAAATTAAGGTTTAATGTGCTTTTAATTAAGTTCAGCATTAATACCGTGCCAATAAACATTTCTCTTACATCATTCAAAAAAAAAAAAAAAAAAGGTTAAAATTCACTTTCGATCTTTAAACTTTATGGAAGCAACAGTTTAATCTCTAAACTTTAATTAGTATCAATTTAGTCTTTCTAACGACTTAGTCCCTATTGTGACAAATATTATTAAGATTTATTAAAAAAATTTACACATATTAGTTGATTAAACTAAGGTTTAAAAACTACTTTGCTCCATGTATTTTTGACTTTAATTCATTTTGGTCCCTGTATTTTTAAAATGGTCATTTTAGTCCTTGAACTTTCAATTTTGATTCATTTTGGTTCTTGAATTTTCAAAAAGTGACCATTTTGATACCTTAAAAATAAAGTAAAAATGAAAATGGAGGGACCAAAACGGTCACTTTTTTAAAGTACAAGGACCAAAATGACATTATGAAAGTATAGGGACCAAAATGAACAAAAATTGAAAGTATATGGACCAAAATGAATATTTTGAAAGTATAAGGACTAAATGAACTAAGACTAAAAGTACATAGACCAAAGTAATATTTAAGGTCGAGTTTGTTTATAAATTATAAAGATAAGTCGTTACATAATAGAAATTAAAAATTATATTTAATGAGATTTAAATTGTTACTCACTAAATTAGTTTTGTTATAATTTTTATTTTTTCTTTTAAATATCGAACAACGTTAATATTTTCATGAAATTTTTTTGTAAAATCGACATCTCCATATTTCCTTAAATATAACACACACCCAAAAGGGACCTTCTTACGCGTTTCTTGTTGGTTTCCTTTTGCTTTTTTTTTCAATAGGAATCAAATTTGGTTTGTAAAGGACTCCAATTTCAATTATTTTATGCTTTTTACCCCTTGACTTCTTTTATTTCTACACCTATAAATTCCATTCATTTCCTTCAAAACCATAGGCCAATCAAATACATTTTGTCACACATCAAACTTAAAAATATTGATTAATACACTCATGGAATTTTTTATTAAGTCGGTTTGATTTCAAAATTTTCAAATGAAACTTTTATCGATTCATACATGACATTATGATATTTTATATTTGGATCGTCTTTATTAGCTTATTAATTTAGAATTTAAGATGGAATAAAAAAATAAAAGAAAATAAATAAATTTTTAAGTGGATAAGAAACTATTTGTGAACAATATGTGAGATTTAACCAACAAAGAAGATCAAATTAAAAACTTCGATACGATAGATACTAAATTTAAACTAAACTAATAAATCGAAACAATTAATTGAAATATTATATCTTTGACTTGATTAGTTAGAAACTTAAATATCTACATTCACACCTTATTAATTTTTAGACCGACAACAAATAATCATATTAAAAGCATGACATTAAATTTTCATTGACATTTCTACATTTTCATGAATTAAACATGGAAATAAGAGGTGGATCAACATTTTCATTATATCGTAAAAAAATTATAAAAAAAATATATATAGTAAAAAATCCACTAATGTGAATATAATATGAATAATAAATATTTTAATTCGTTCAAAGAACATAAAAATATTATTTATTAATTTAAATAATTTATTTAAATTTTTTATTTTTGTAATTTTTATAAAGATATCAATCAACATCGATATATTATCAATATTTTCATCTACATTTTTATATTTTGAAACTTTTGAAAATAGGTCTAAACCACAAAAACCACTTTTATAATTTAATATATAAATAATAATAAAAAAATTATTATAAATAGAAAAATATCAAACTATTTACAAATATACTAATTTTTTATATATTTGTAAATAGTCGATTATTTTTTTTATTTTTTATTTATTTTTGGTTGAAAACAACCATAATAATAATATAAATAAATAAATAGCTGTAATAAATAAATAAATAAATAAATAAATAATAAAATAACAATAAAATATTTAAAGAGTCCATCCAAGGGCAAGGGAATGGTCTAATAAGGCGAGTCATATTGGCAACGGCAGAGTTCTTCATTTCCAAATCTCTGCAAATTTCACTTCTCAATTTTCCCCTCCAATGTCCGCCGCCTTCTCTTTCTGCTTCCGCCCCTCCGTCCACCGCCGTCGCCGTCGCCGTCGCCGTCGCCGTCACTCTTCGCCGCCAATTTCCGGCTGCTCCAATCTCACCACCTGCATTTACCATACCAATTTCGCTCTCTTCTCCCTCTCTTGGTCTCAATCCCTCTTCTCTCACTCCCTTCTCCTTCACTTCCACCAAAACCCTAACCCCTTTGATTCACCTCTGAATCCTTCTTCTTCTTTTTCATCATCTTCTTCTTCAATCTCTTTTCGCCTCCTTATCAGACCTCTAATTCCATGGAAGAAACACGGCTCTGAGAAGCTTTCTGACAGTATCCATGTCTTCTGGGACCTTCGGCGAGCCCGTTTCTCCTCCTCACCCGAACCCTATTCTGGATTCTTCATTGCCGTCGTTGTTGACGGCGAAATGACGCTTCTCGTCGGCGATATGATCAAAGAAGCTTCCACGAAGACCAGAACGGCGAAAACCCAAATTCCCCAAACCCTAATTCTCAAAAGGGAACACGTAATTGCTCACAAAATCTACACCACAAAAGCGAAATTCGCCCGTCAAATCCGAGAAATCGAAATCGATTGTGGCTTCTCCAACGACAACGACGACGAATTAGGGCTCTCGTTCAGTGTTGACGGAAAAAAGGTTCTAGAAATCAAGCGGCTGAAATGGAAATTTAGGGGAAATGAAAGAATCGAAGTCGCCGGAGTTCCAATGGATGTGTATTGGGATGTTTACAATTGGGTTTTCGAATTAGAGAAAGAAAACAGAGGAAATGCAGTGTTTATGTTCAGATTCGAAGAGGAAGACGAAGAACAAAGCAATCCAGTTGGGCGACAGCAGAATTGGAACCTGGGATTGAACGAATTGGAGTGGAGGAGGTTGAGAAGTAGTTTATCTTCATCATCAATGTCGGTTTCGATGTCGACGTCGTCGGTCGGATCGTCGACCGGAGCTAGTTCCTCAGTTATGGAATGGGCCAACAGTGAAGATAACGATCAAATTGGAGCACCATTTGGATTTTCTCTACTAATATATGCTTGGAGAAGGTGAAATTCAGAGACGAATTAAGACATTATAGGTACAAATTACAAGAAATCTTCGATTTCCATTACAGTTGATTCATTGTTTTTACCAAATTCCTGCGTTTAATCTGTTACATCATAAAGAGTATGAAGAATCAAAGTTTTAGTGGTGATCTGGCTTTGGATTCTGTTAAGTGAATTGGAAGTTTTGGGAGGAGAGGACAAAATAGGCAGTGGGTCTCTATCGTCTTCCGGTTTGAATGGGGACAAAGTAAAATGTGTAATCAAACTGAAACTGAAAGAAGGAGATGATGGACGCCATTAAAGTTCCGTTGGGAACAGTGAAGAAGAAGGTGGAGAAATGAAGATTTTTTAGGTAATTGTTTTAGATGGCAAGAGTGCTTCAAATATTAATATTTGTTTATTTATAAATAAGTTGGTTAATTTTAATATATTTAAAAAAAACCAAGTTTATATTAAAAAAAAAACCAAGTTTAAACGATATAGTAATTCCCTTCTAAACTTTTCTTTTATTCCATGTTATTTTATTTAGTTTTTTTAGAAAATAAAAATTTATACTTCTATAATGGAGTTATTTAATAAAAACTTTTAACTAATAATTTTATCACATTAAATCAATATCAATTGGGGTAGACTCCAAGTATTAATTACAATGAATTGGGATATAATAAAATTTAGATCAATTTTTTTGAAAATGATGTTTGGGAGTGATTTTAAAATGTCTAAAATTACTTTTGTCATTTTCAAAATCACAATGAAATATGTTTTTAATTCTTCAAAACTAATTTTGATTATATAAAAAATACATTTAAAAGTGTAAAATTGAAAACTAAATTAATTTTGAGTGATTAAAAATGTGTTTTCGTGTGATTTTAAAAATGATAAAAGTGCTTTTGACGAATTTAAGATCACTCCCAAAACATGCACAAACTATATATCTAATATTTGTCTAAAATAGATAATTTTGTTATATTTGTAATTGATTATAAACTTAATTATTAGTCTTACAAATACTACCCATTGCAATTACCATATAAATTTGTACATTCACCCTGATATAATTTTTTTTTCTTTTGAGAAAATGCCATTATGATAGGACTTACAATTCTAGGTTTTAAATTGAAATTCTAATTTTTTTTAATACAACAATTTCGGGGATGAAGATCAAACCTTCTACCTTTAGAAGGAAGATCATGTCAGTTACCATTTATACAATTAAGATGCGATATAAATTGATATTTTCTCTAATTTTTAAAAGACAAAAATGAAGATGATAATCACATTCCTTGAATAGTTTTTGGGTAATTGAGAATTGAGAATTTTTTTTCCGTATATTTCTTATTATTATTATTTAGGAGAATTTTTAAAAATAGAAAAATAAGAGAAACTATTTACACAAAATAGCAACATTTTTATATAGTTGTGATAGGTGCTGATAGAAGTCTATTAGAGTTTATCAATGATAGAAGGATAAAAATAGATGTCGATAGAAGTCTATTAATGTCTATCAGTATTTTTGTTGCTATTTTTTTTTAAAAATAATTTAACCTTTTTTTTATATGTGAAAATTTTCATATTATTTATCATTTTAAGAAAAATTCGAGATACAGTCAATCTCGTGAACGACTAGGCATATTTTTCTCTGCTGCTTTTAATTTCGTCAAAAAGTATAAAGTTTTATTTTTTATCCCCACCTCTTTTAAAGCATACGGAGGAAGCCTCGAATAAGGAATTTAAAGTCCCTATGTATGTATGTCTGTTTTATTTTTTTCTTTCCTTAATAGAAAATAAAGGGGAAAAAATCTCAATTTTATTTCAACATTTTTTTTTTCTTTTTTTAAAAATTTACGGTTGTGTTGTGGGTGTGATTTAATTATATAGACCAAAATAGATTTATTATTTCAGTTATTCACACTAATATTTAATTTATAATTGATTATAGTATAATTATTTAGAAATTTAATGATTTAAATTGCATCTAACTTAAGTTTATTCTAAATTATTTAACAAAAAGTTTATAAAAAAGATTGAATCCATCAAAATTTCACGTAACAAGAAGTGAAAAAGTATATTAATGTAAATTGATAAATTTAAGACATAAACAAAGGTTATCTTTAAATAAAGCAATAAATTAGTTAAAAAAAACCATGTTGGCCAAATTTGACCCAAAACGAACCTATATAATATAATCTACACTACACCCCTAGAAAATCTTATTTATAACCTTAAATTTTAATTTAATTATTAGATAAATTTAGTCAAATTCTCAATCATACAAACAATATTTTCTCAATTTAGTTGACGCAGCTTTCAAATTATATATATTAAAGTCCCAAATTGTCTGTATTCTAAATAAATTGATGTAGTTATAATTATAAGAAGTAGATTGCTTCATATTTGGACCCCACTAATATTCAAAGAAAGGCTTCCAATATTTGACTCTAAAACCATTCAATGCAAGTTCTCACATGTGGAAAACTTGGCAAAAAAAAAAAAAAAAAAAAAAAAAAAAAAAAAAAAACATTATTAATCTATTTCTACACTTGCCTAAAATCATATAATAATAATACATTGATGGCCACAATTGCAACTCTTAGTTAGGTTAGATTTGAATAATCAAATGTTAGGGAGTCCAACAATCAAAAGAACATTATTTTTCTACTTCAAGTCGTACCTAATATTGTATAATATAGGAACTATCACAACCACAACTCTTACTTATGTTATACTATAATAAAAATTAAAAAAATTAAAAAATTTTCTACAATTTTTCTTACCTAACCTAATGTACCATTATACACACCTCGAGAGCCACAAATGCAACTCATAATTAGTTTAACTAAAATTTCCAACTAAATCCAGAAAAAAAAAAAAAATCCTTCTAGGGCCAATAATAATCACGTGATTAAATTGTAAATTTAGTCTTTGTTGTGAGGAAAAGTTAGAATTTAGTTCTTATATGGTTTATAATTAGAATTTAGTCTAATAAATAGAAGTTCTTATCAAAGCTATTTATAAAGTTGTATCAAATTGTAAGTACTAAATTCTATCTATTAAAACCAATTTAACCAAATCATGTTTCAAAAATCAATCTCTTATTAATTTTTTTTTTTTTTTTGAGCTTTCCATCAACATTTACATAAAAACATTGTCATAATTGTTAGATAAACTGATTAAAAATTGTCAATTATAGACTAATTAAACTACAATATTTTCATGCTTTCCATATATTTTTCAGAATTTTCATCGACCCGACTAGAGTTCATTGACATTTCCATACAGCAGATACAAACTACACAAATTCAAGTTTCTACATAATCAATACTTCTTCACAATCCAAATATTGATCAGACCTGCAAACTTTCAAACCCTTCAAACCATGGGAGGAGCCAAATATAATCAGAGAAGGGAAGTTTCTATCCCATTCAAAGGAAGAAGAAAAGAAGGCTGTCATTTCAGTTTATTTTTTACCACCAACATTGAAAGATATATATATATATATATACACACACACATTTCAAAGAAGACTTTGGGTCCATAATGAAAAGAGAATGGAGCTTCCACCACCAAGTCCCCACCATACCCACTTCCATTAATGACATCTCCACTTCAGTTGACATCTTTTCATACAATCCCTTCTTCTTTCTTCTTTCTTCTTTCTTTCTTTCAATCCTTTTCAAACTTCCCATAAACACTGTTCTACCATTTCAATTGATAAAAGCACAATCAAAATCATATTAGTTGGTAATATGATTCATTCAGCAGCACAACACATACATGCTGCCATTTCAACACAAAATTGCTCCATCACAATTTTCCTTTTACTTTTCTTTGGGATTGATTAGTAGAAGCAGAAGACCAGTAGAAAGGCAAAATGGAAGAATTAAGCTATTTTGCCTATCTTCTGTTGTTAATTTAAACTCTTAAAATCTTCCTATACAAAGAAACCAATTATTGTTACAACTTCAGAGTCAGGGTTGTGGATGATGAAGAATGAATCACCGATGACGCTGTCGGGATACATCGTTTTTGTCTACATACTTTGATGGTTGAAGTTGATGGATTAGAAGGTAAGGGTGGTGGTGGAGGGTTAGATGAAGATGTATTATTATACCTAATTGGTTGGCTTTTCAATTTCTTCTTTACACCTTCATTAAGCTTATCTCCTGATCTTACTTGTCGAACCTTTGCTTCGTTCAAACTCGCTGGAAGAACGCAGTTGCAGAAAAGACCTGAAAAACCGAAAACATATCAAATTAAAGATAACAAATTGTTGTAAGTTACAATCTCAACCATGTGCAGAAGGTAGTAGAGGGAACAAATGAAACGCTCGTAACGGTATCACTTAGATAATTAACGTCTCGATACCAGATCATTCATACTCTTAATAATGCAGGGGAAGCCATAGAAACACAGTGGTTATGTTATGATGGGCAGTTTGTTTGTAAACTGGTGATGCTCCATTAAATGAAAACTTTCACTTCTAGGTTTCTATGACACATCAAGTACAAACAGGATGTTGGGTGACCAAAATTTTGAGCATAGAACAGAATATGATTATAGAAACGAAAACGGTTAAGCTGGGAATATAACCGGCGATCATACCAAGTCGAGCAAGTCGGTTGACCCAGCTAGGGATTGGTTTCCCTGCCAACTTTAAGCATACATCATTGCAAAAGTGGTTGCAATTTCTTGTTATAAGATGATAAGTGTTCCCAGAGTACTCTTCAGCTAGTTTCTCCATAAACGATCGAACATCTTTTGGACCGAGATTCGTTCTTCCAATGCAAATTGATTTCCTAAATGTAAAACCAGGACATTGTCTTGGTTCTACCTCAAATATACCTGAAGTAGCATGTTCATGTGCTCCAAATGCATATTCAACTCCATGAACTGCAAAAAGATTCTTCCCAGTAAGATATTTGAACTTTGAACACCCTGTACTACTTGATAATATAAATTAAACAAGCTGGATACATCGGAGATTTCTTTTGGATTTTAATCACAGAAAAACATTGACTGCTTAAGTCATCAATCAAAAAACTCTTAAAAAGGTCAAACACAAACGATATAGATTAAGGTCAATAGAAACTCATATAAACAATTAGAAGCAAACAAACATGCAGGAACTCAAAGTTTTTCAACACATCATTCATCAATATCTCAGCCAAATCAAGCTAAACATTACAGAATCATCTTTTCACAGAGATAAATACACAATCAAAACCAGAAAACTTCACAACACTGCCATAAAACCCCCCCATGTTCCTCCAGCTTATCAAGTATCACAAATTTCAGCCAAAAACAGAACGAATTCAACTCAGATCTGAAGGAAAACTCAATGGAGAATCAAGAAAAAAGGAAACAACAATTTAAAAAACCCTTGGTCCATATGGAAAAAATGTTTTACAAGAAACCCAAATCCTCATCATCTTTGCTAACAACATCCCAAAAAGGGAAGAAGAAGAAACACAGAAGAGAAAGAAAAAAACGCCATAAATTGTCTAACCTTGCACGCCGGAATGGTAAACCCCAAGACCGAGCCAATACGCATAGCCATTGATCGGCGTTAAATCATATACATTCAAATAAACCGGCACTGTTCCACTCTTCTTCTTCTTCGACATCATAGCAATTCTGCACAACATTTTCCCCAAACCCACCACTTCTTTTCTTCTTCTTCTTCTCTTTCTCTCTGAAATCAAAATCATACAACACATAAGATTCAATCCGAAGGAACTTGGTCAAAGAGGAAGAAGATTGAGAAACCGAAAAGCGAGAATTAGAAGGAACACAATTCATTACCAACGAAACAGAACGAAATGGGAAATCAATCGTCAGGGAATTGAGAGAATTGAGAGAATTTTTTAAGGAAAACCCAAAAGGGTTTGTCAGTTGAGGTTTGAAACGAAGAATTATCGAGCAACGGACCTTGGAATTTATCGGCGGCCGAAACAATTTTCTTAAGCCGATCTCTCCTGCGTCCTCGTTCTTCTCCAATTCTTTTTCTCCCTTTTTTATAACACATTCGTGTTAATGGAATTTAATTTAGTTTTTTTTTTTAATTTTATCCTTTTTTTTTGGGAATTGCGATTATTATGTGGAGGATGGATAGATAACTAATAAATAACTGAAAAGAGAATAACTCCAAAAATCTCAATTTCATCTGTCAATTAAGGGAAAAGCTAATTATTACAATTTTAAGATAATTACACTTTTTTTGTTATTATTCAGAAAAAAAAACTTTGTGAACATTTTTTCATAAATTGTCAATTATTATAATTGAAAAAAATGAACATTTTCATTATATATTTAGAATTTAGATGTAACTTTTTTTGTTTATTATTGACATAAATAGAATAATCGCTGTTCGATGATTATTATTCTTTTGTCCTATTTATATATTTTTCTTAATTAAAATTTTAAAAATATCATGTCACTATCTCAAAATTCTAGTATACATGCAAATTTTTTAATAAATAAAGTGTAACTATGATTTAACTCGGTATGCAATTTGGACCAGCTAAAGAATATATTAAGATATATATATATATACTCTTTATATAGTTTTTTTTTTGTGACACTTAATATATTCCTTTTGTTATTAGTGCCTATTGGAATCCAAGTGATGAGAATAAAGTGGATAAAATTTTTGAAGGTGGAATATGAAGGTGTGGGAATGGAGGTACCAGAAATTGCACTACTCTAATAGACTTTATTTATTTATAAGACCCAAATTTTCGACCTGTTCGAATCTTCGTATCATTATTTGTTGCACTAAAAAAAATTGACCTATAAAGAAAAGTATTGATAACTGGTAAAATATACTCGAGAGAAGAATTTACCCACCAAAGTTAACCTATATGAGAGGTAACAGTAAAAAAAAAAATATATCCAAAAGAAAAAAGAAAAAGTCAATATGTTCGTGATTATGCCAGTTGAGTTGACTATAAATTTGTTTTAGTTTTGTTGAGTTGAAATTTTTTATTAAACCTTATGAGTTGGAGTTGGTTCGTAAATTAGTTAAAATTGAGTTGAACAAATTTGAAGCTAATATAAAAAAATGATAATTATACATATATAAGTTTTTGCTTTTCAACAAATTCTTGAAGCATTTTTTTTTATTGACATCAAATAGTTAATTTCAGTCAAATTCTTTGAGAATAAGTAAACAAATATTCAAATAATCTGAAGTAACTCATATATAATTAGACTAACTCAAACGCGTTAATGATTTGATTATAATCATTTGAACTAAATAAGTCTAAAAGAGTTTCGTTATAACCATCAAACCAAACTCGAGCCAATCAAATTGCAGATAATAACATGTTGAATAAAATGTGGAAAAAAAATTTGAAGGGAAGAAAAAAAATAACGTCCTAATAGAGAAACGCATCAAATGGAAACTGTCTCCATACATAAGTTTCAATAAGAAAAAAACAGTCTTTTTTTTATTATCATATTTCTTTCTTTTTATTTTATTTTTTTCCCCAAATGGTGCAAAAAAGAAAAAAATAAAATAAAATTGGGGGGCCGATTTGCTTGTGAATGAGTTAGCAAATGGCCTTTTCTTGCGGTGTGTGGCCGTTTGATTCCACTCTTCACATTTGACCCCTTTTTCTGTTTTGGCTCTCTTTTCTATTTCTTTTTTGTTTTCTTCCCCTAAACAACTCTAAATTGCAAGTCTAGTCCCTTAGCTTTTGTATTTTTGCTTAATAGTTTTTTTTTAATTTTACAAAATTTGTAATAAAGTTATACACATCCCCTGAGTATCTGATAGGTCATTGAGTTTTCAAATTAGTCTCGAATCAGCGTTTTTAAATTAGAGTATAGAGTAACTAGTGAAGTTGTTTAGTGGTTGGACTCACAGTGTAAGGAGTTAATAAGTCGTGGGACCCATAATAAGTTTGAGACAGTGTTTAATAGATTTCTAGGTTTTCAATTTTGTATTTAATAGATTTGTGAATTCAAGATTTAAAAGACATATTAAATGCAAAATTGAAGATTATGTGACCTTTTAGACACTAAATTAAAAATTGAAAGACATGAACTTAAAAGTTGAGGAACATAGTTGTAATTTAATCAATAAAAAAGTAACCTTATATTTTTCTCTAGCTTGCACATATTACTTTGAGTCTCCTAGCCGCTACCATATCCTATTGTTTAAGGTTTTTTTTTTTTTTTTTTTTTTCTAATTAAATATATATATATATATATATATATTTTCTATGTGGTGGTTTGTTTTGAAAGTAATATTGGATCTTGCGTTTGAGTTTTCATTTGTTTTTGTGAGAAAAAATTGGATCCTCAAAGTGTTTTGAATGGTTGGGAAATTGTTGGGGCTAGTGGATGGAGTGATTTGGATGCCTATAAGATGACACAAGTTTTGAGGTTCTTGTCTCATGGGAATTGTCTTTTTCTTCTTTACTAGATTATAGGTTTGATTGTGCACTTTCGGCATATTATTTATTTACTCCTAATTTTTTACAAATTAAATTAGGGTAGTTTTAGAGTTTAATTATATGCTTAATGTTAACATTAAGAGTACGAAGTCAGTTTGATTTTATTAATTTTGAAGATAAGTAAGAATGAAACTAAATCGATCAGTTTTATAAAGAAATGATCCATACTGATGTCAATAAATAACAAAACTAATGAATTGGTTTTTATTCTGCTCGTTCATTGTTGGTGTGGATCTTTTTGTCAAATTTTTTAATTTTTTTCTATTTTTTTTTTTAAATTTTGGATTGATTTTTTTTACTCTTTTCAAATTAAAATTGGACATATTTCTCTTTTTACATATTGGAATTGGACTTTTTTTTTCCTTGATATTTTTATAAATAACAAACATACATGCACCATAATAATTGATGTTCTTTTCTACAAAACCAATATAGATGCACCTAAATAATTAAAATATTAGAAGGTACCTAAGGTTGAAGTTGATTTTTAGGGGTGTATATATATATATATATATATATATATATATATATATATATATATATATATATACACTCTCAGTTCAGTTTGGTTGATTTTTCTAATAAAAATCGATCCGAACCAATAATTTTTTTTTGTTTTTTCGAAATACAAACCAATGTGCCCAAGTTTATACTAAAAAATCAAACCAAACCAAACAAACTAGTGGATTAGTTTGCTACGGTTTGATTTTTTGATTTATTGTTGCACTCTAGTTAACATGACATTTTATTAGATATACTTTGGAGAAATGACGTTTATAAATTACACATCTTGATGAGAAGGCACAAACCAACAAGATTATTATTTTTGCACCCATGTTGTGCTAAACACATTGGCAAAGACAACGTAGAATGAACATTCAAAGCTAGAGATGTGTAATTTGGGACGGTTTAAAATTAATAGAGAACAAACACAATAATTAAAATTAATGACTATTTACAATAAGCATTTCCATAATCGTAATAGTGTTATTCTTATCCAGATCTTAGCACATCTAGATATTTTTGACGTCTCTTCAACAATATTATTAAAGTATTAATCCATCTTTCTTATCGATACCCAACCTTTTCTAGTGCCCTAGCACGTACGTGTATACATGTCGGGATTGTGAAATTAAATGCGAATGCAACATATCACATGGCATGAATGTTGCTACGGCCATGCTATCTATTTTTCATACTTGGTCTTTATGTTTGGTTGTTGGGTAGCATACTCTATTCATTTCCTCACACTTCAAAAAAAAAAAAAATTAACAAAAAAAAAAAATCATTTTTCAACTTCACCATATTTTCACTTTTCCATCCTTACTTGTCTTACTTATCCATCCCCTTTTTATTGTTCTCTTTTTTTTCCTCTCTATATTGTAACTGAAAATAAAAGGATAGGAACCAAATTAATTATTTATTATTGTGATTTAACAAAGAATTTTAATTAGCTTATTGGGCTGCATTTTGCTCATCTGGGCCGGCCCAAATCCAAAGCCGAAATAAAGGCCCATGTTCACAGTTTAGATTTGGGCCGTTAAAAGATTGCGTCCAAATCAAAGTTTGAAATAGAGAAATATCCCTTCAACTTTTTCGATAATTATTGTTATGTATTACTATTATTAGGGAAATTACGGTAGAAAAAAAAAGACTATTTACAATAAAACAAATTTCATTTAGAATAGTTTGACTCAATTTTTTTATATTTGAGAACGACTTAGTTTGTAAGTTTTATTGTTGTATTTAAAAGTTATTCACTTATTCAATATATTTTTTTTAAGATTTTAGATGATAGAGAAAAATACAACTACTGTTTCCAGAATGTATTTATTTATTTTTTAAAATTATTGTTTTTAATAAAAAAGAATATTTATTTCAAACGCGCCCTATTCTACATCTATCTCAAAACGACATCGTACAAGGGGGTGCTGAGCTGAGAGACTAAACCCTCTTCCGTCGTTTCGTTACAGTTCTGACCGAAACTCAGAAACGTTACTGCCGGAATCTTTATTCATGTCGGGGGTTTTCCGATCAGTCCACCGGCAGATTCGATCATCTTACAGTAAAATCCTTACACGCCGATTATGGCGACGCCATTGTTCGCCTTCACGAAGTACCGTCATCTCAACATCACTCTTCACCAGGCCATTTGTTTCCGCCGCCGATCCCATATCTCCCTTCGATGCCATCACTCTCAGAGTACTTCGTAACGAGATCGAGTACCAGTCCGATTACGCTCCTCCCCATCAGGTTCACCGACTATTCTTTTTCCTCCTTCTTTCGATCCATTTCCTCGTCCTACATTTTGCAATTTGTTTCCCCTAATTTCCTTCAATTTGCTGCTGCGGAATTTTACAGCCTGCAACGACGTTCAATTCATTTACGGTTGAAGATCGACCGGGGATGCAGTGGATCATGCTGAAAGGGAAATTTGGGGACACTGAAGATATTAAAATTGAAGCGACGATGTTTGATGGCTGTGAATCTGTTCCCAAACTTGGAGACGATAGTGATGATGAAGAAGACCTCCGTCTTCATATTAGCGTGCTTGTTGACATTTCCAAGGGGGATGGTTCTGAAGATTTGGAGTTCGTTTGCTCGGCATGGCCTGATTCTTTGGAGATTCAGAAACTATATGTACTTAAACGAGATAGTATGCTTGCAAGACCCTATATGGGGCCTGATTTTAGGTATGGCTTATCTCAAATTCTAAGTTACACTTCCTTTCTGTGAATTTCTAGCTGCTTTGTCCTCTTTTGTTGATTAATTACAGATTACTTGCTCATTTTGGCTTGATTTTAGGATGTCTAATATGGCTGCCATAATATGTTGCCCCGATAAGTGACCTATGCAATTGTGAAGTTCAAAGTCCCTCAAATAATTTCATCGCTTTTCGATTAGGCGATTCACAATTTAGGGCTAAGAAGCACGGATACGAATATGACATATGGCAACACACCAATTTTTTCTTTTTAAATTTAGGACATTGACACAATAAGGACACTTTACTAAAATATACATTTTTAAACTAGAAGGAAACTAAAAGTCAATGAGTTTATGCTTTTATATGCTTAAATAATTAGTTTGATGTATTTTGCTTGCAAAATTTATTATTTTTGTCATATATGTGCCTACTTAGTATACTTACCAAGTTTTTGATGCATGTCAAACAAATGTTGGTCCTAGTTTGACCTTGTATAACTAGTGTCTAACACATCTATTGTACTAACAAGTGTCGGATACATCTCCAACACGTGTCGGAGTGTCCAACTGTCCGACACATGTTGGACAGTTGGACACTCTGCGTGTCGGACACGGATACGCTAGCCAAACTAAAGTGTCTTTGAAACACTTTTTAAAGCGCTTAAAAAGGCATTCCAAATCAATTATGTTGAGGATTTGAGGTGACTTTGGGCGAGAAACAAGGTGACCTAGGGTCATCTCGCCTTTGGTTAAGTCAAGGTAAGCGTCTTCAAGAAGGCCCTTGCCCGACTGCGCATTCGTTAGCGCACCCAAATATATTGAATATTTTATATATTTTTGTGTCTTTACTATTTTGTATTAATATTTAAGACTTTACAATGTATGCTTCATATATATTATTTATTCATTTATTGCACCTTGATTTACTAATGCCTCTCTTGCCTTGAGGCTTGAGGTGCACCTTGAGCTTTGAAACACTGTCAGGCCCTTAGTTAAACGAAGTTAAGGATTAAGCTTCTTTGTGCTCTAACTCCTGTTGTCTGCTAATGGTTTTTGTTAAATTCAGGAAATTGAGTGGTGGAATTCAGACGAAATTTCGGGAGTTCTTAGCAGAAAGGAGGATAGATAAGGAGCTCGCTGTATTTTTGCATGAATATATGATGAACAAAGACAGATGTGAACTTATTCGATGGTTGGGAACTGTCAAGTCTTTTGTGGAAAGATAAATCATACGCTTTTTTGGCACCATCAAACATAGTTTTTACCATTTTTAAGGTATTCAACATTTTGTTTTTCTTCCTTTTTCTATAATCAGATGCTAACCATAGTTCATCAATCATGATTAATTTTAACATATGCACAGCTGTTTTCAATTTTGGGGTCAATGTTGTCTTAATGAAAAGAAGAGGTACAAAAAGGTAAAGGAAAATTAGACAGTTGAGTGATTACAAATAGGTAGAACTTAGTGCCTTTGGTAATTACAAATGGTCTCTACCAGTTGGCCAAGAACACCCCAAAAACGGGGAAAACTTAGTTACAACTTTGAACTTACAAAAGAGCCTTGAAAATTGGTCCTAGTGAAATCATTATAAGAAATGACTGTCACTGTTGTTTCCCCAGATTACTACTGGTTATATGGTGCAAACTATTTGATTGTCTGCATGTGATGTTTGTTATCAATGTTGCTTGGCTGCTATTGCTTTACTGCAATTATTATCTTTAGGAAACACAAATCATGTCATGGATTGGTATAAAGATTTTTTAGGCCATGTTTGATAACCCTTTGATTTTTTTGTCCATGATTTTTTAAAATTAAGCTCTTAAAACACTAATCTCATCCCTAAGATTCTTTAGTTTATGACCAATAGTTTCATTGAAAACCTAATGATTATCCATGGTAGCCACTTACTTAAGATTTAATATCTTACGAGTTTTCTTGATACCCAAATATTGTAGGGTCAGGTGGGTTGTCCCAAACGAAAAAATCAAAACACTTATCAGTTTTCTTTAGTTGTGGGAATGGAAGCTGTTCTGTTGTTGCCAAATTTCTCTTGGTAGTGCTATTCATAATAATGTGGGGTTAGAAAGATGATAACTTTTAGAAGAAAAGGTGAAGACAGATAGAAATCAGTTCTCAAATCAGAATTAGAGACAAACTGATCTCCTGTTTTCTACTTTTGTTTTGATCCACACGGGCTTCCTCTTCCCATGTCCTTTTAAATATGCCAAGGGGTGTTATTTTCTCTGCTTGAGCATGCTTTTCAAAAGCTAAAATGTCTATAATTAAGTGAAACTAAGTTTAATCATGATTTGGATTTTGTTCACATTTATAGCTTTGGCTTCTGTTATTACTCCCATGTGCTATCATAATTGAATAACCATGCCAATGTTTCTTTTCTTGCTTTTATGATTTCTCTCTCATGTTCAACCTCAGTTCCTCTAACTTGAATGTAAAATACACATTAATGCTGCTTTTTTTTCTTTCTAAATTCCTGAGTTTCTTCCTGTTGTCAAATTGCTGAGATTAGAAAGGAGGAGGCTTTTTTAGATTTGTTGTTTTCACATGTTGGCTTATGATTTAGGATTGTCTGGTGTTGACTTTTTTGTCTGCAATTATGTTATATATGGTCTGGATCTGACTGTGCTTGTAAAATCTGTTGACTTTTTATTTATTTATTATTGTTATTATTTTTTGGAGTAACTTTGCAGTGTTGTTAACGGTTAATTTATGCAGAGGCTAATATGAATAACTTTTTATAAAAAAAAAAAAATTATTATAAATAGAAAAAATATCAAACTATTTACAAATGTATAAAAATTTCGCTATCTATCAACGATCGAAGTCTATCGCGAATAGACGGTGAAATTTTTCTATACTTGTAAATAGTTTGACTCATATTTTTATATTAGCAAAAAAAAATATTGCAAAAAATTATAATTTTGTGAAAAAAAACAGCCTAATGAAAAACCCATATTGATTTATCTTAAAATAATTCGTATTTATATTGTAGAAAACATGAAAAATTGTGAAGTTTTTGGAAATTATATACTGAACTTATGCCCTTCAGTGGATTTTTTTTTTTTCATTTTATTTTTAAAATAAGAGAATGGAAGATATCTTTTTCGAGAGCATGCGTAAATTATTAATTAATAAGTTAGTGCAATGAGATATTTCATATTCTCTCTGTCCGTTTGTAATGAATTTTAATCAGGAGTTGGATATCAATATTGATATTGGTAAAAAATTTAATCTCTCAAATTGCAAAAATGCTCGTAGTGAATAAAAATAAATATAATAAGCAACTCAATTCTGTATAATCATATATTTGAGCTTTTAATTTTATTATTCATAAACTTAATGTTTATGAAATCGTTGGAATTAAGCTCGTAAGATGGATATTATCACTCCAATCAAATCCTCAAGCCTACAAGGTAGATATTGTCAACTCAATTTTGTATGTATATTGAATTTTACGGATTCTACCTTAGTGGCGAATCTAGAATTTTATTTAGGGGCACAAATTCATTTAAATATAATTTTAGATACATCGATATAATATTCAAATCATATAATATCGCTAAAACGAACACAATTAACTGAAATACAAACCGTGGCAGATAAATAATTTTATGTTAGAGGTACAACTTTATATAAGGTTAAAAATTTAGCCCATTGACTTTTAAATTTGTGTCATATATAGTTTTAAACTTTAGAAAATATAGTACTAGATCACGGGCATCTTGATTTGTGTGTCTAATAAGTAGCATTAGACATTTTTTCTAAAAAAAATAATGTAAAAACTGAAAATTTGAGGTTTAATTAAAATAAAAATATTTTTTTTTGTCTAATAAGTTAATTTTTAAACTTTTTAAATATTTTATGTGATTTTTAAATATTAAATAGAAAGTTTATATATGTGACATTTTTAAGGAATTCATTAGAGTTAAAATTGAAAATTTAAATATTTATAAGTCATAATTTTAATTTATATGTACAGCCCATTATGATTACGCTCAAGTTGCTGTGGTGGCTCTTTGTATTGTTAACAATTCTTCAACAATAATAAAATTGAAAATATTACTTTATACAGTCTAATCATATTTATGTTCCAAATTTAGTTGCTAAATCTGATTTGATTAGAAATTAATTTCATAAAATAGAATATGTAATACTTTTTGAACAACAATAAATATGATCCAATAAAATTCCAAACATATTATATAGTTTTTGGTGATACATAAGAGCACAATCCAAAGTGTGAGTTTATTATATAAAACAATAAAGAAAGCAGATCCTCCTTGGATTTTGTATCTCCAAATGAAAGTGACATATTACACGCTATTGCCACTTCCAATATGACAATTATACCCTTTTAATTTTCAATTATTACCAAAATTCCATTCCTCATGCCATTAGCCCAAATGGTTAATAACCAAATTAATCATATTTGTGTTTTATATATTCCTACGTATGGAAAAAAAATCAAAATAGCAAAAAAATACTGATAGATATTGATATACTTCTATCAGCATCTATTAGTGATAGACTTCTATCATTTCTATCACAACAATCTAAACATTTTGCTATTTTGTGTAAATAATTTTTCTTATTTTCTTATTTTTTTTATTTTTAAATTTTTTTCTAAATTTTATTAATTAATCTTTAAATTTTCAGTCATAGACCATTAATTTTAAAAGTGTTTAATAAATTGCTTAATTTTCAGCTTTGTCTAATAGATGACACATTTTACATTTTAAATTTGAATTTCTGAATCTTAACCTTACATTTTCATGTCTACTAGGTTAGTGAAATAAAATTTTAGAAATGTTAGAATATGACCTATTGAAAAAAAAGAAAAAAAGTGAGTTTATGAATTTATTTGACATTTTTTAAATTTTAGAGTCATATATTAAATACAAAATTGAAAGTTTAAAAATTCATTATATAGTTTTTTAAAAGTGAGGTATTTACTAGACACATGCCGGTAGTTTAAAAGAATTAAAATTGTAATTTAGCATTTAACATTGTACTATTTTCAAAATAAAAATACTACAATGTGGTTTTATAATCATTTTGTTTTTTGTTTTTTGTATTTAAAAATTAAACTTATAAACATTATATTTACTCTATTACTTACCTTTTAAAAATATTTTAAAAAATTTCAATCTAAATTTAAAAAATATTTTTTTTTTTTTTTTTTTTTTTTTTTTTGGAGTTCGCTTAGAATTTAAACTTGTATTTTTAAAGAAGGTGGGAAACCAATATAATTTTTAAAAAGAAAAACAAAATGTAGTTTAATAAAGACAAATTATAAAATGCAATTAAATATGCAAAACCAAAAGTGGCGTGCTAGGCTTCTCATGATATCTTATCGCAACTCTACAACTACAACCTTAATTAAAATAATTAAAATCTAAACATTTTCATTAGTGTAGGCCAATTCTGTCTTGTCCATGTTAATAAATGATAATCAAATCTAATCAATCAATTAATCTAATTGGGTTAATTGCCGTCCAACTGACAAAGTGTAATTAATTCAAAAAATAAAAAAAAATTGAAATCTTTCCATCTCCAATTATATATATAAAAGTTAAATCAAACTAATTTTTTCAACTTTTTTTTTCTGCGTATTTAATGATTATAACAGTAATACCAACTCTCGACATAATTTCAAAATTCATGACTTGTAATAATTTATTTACAATATTAGATTCCATACATTTATTCATTATAAATGATTTTACCTAAACAAAATGAGATAAACTAACACCCTCTGATGCAAAAGGAAAAAATTAACTGAAAACATCTAAAAAAAAAAAAAAATTTAAATACGATTTTGGTTAACATACGTTGAAGTTTGTCAATTTTAGTGGCTATACTGTCAAATATTCAATTTTAGTTAGTGTACTTTCGATAAATCTTGAATTTAGTTCCTATTACTTGTTTATCGTTAATTTTTTATTTTTTTTTGTTATCAGCATTGTCATTATAATTTTTGAAAACATATTCACATATTATATTTTCTTAATTGAAAATTATTATTATTATTTAGTTTATTTAAGTGAAAACAATTTTAATAGACTAAATTTAAGATTTATTGAAATTACAATAACTAAATTTGGACTTTTGAAAATTAGACTAAAATTGAATAAACGTTAAGGTATATAGATTAAAATGATATTTTAACAAAAATAAATAAATAATTATGACAATGAAATTGTGACACGTGTGCATATTTTAAACTTTTCATTTTCCTTTTTTTTTAAAAAAAAAAATTTACAGTAACAATGAAAATTTGACTTTTACTAAAGAGGAAAAAAAAAAAAAAAAAGAAGCTGTTGCAAATGCTGCAAATAACATAATAAATGCTCCAAGTAGTGCATGGATTTTCAATGCTGTTTCAAAGAGAGAGATATCAAATCTAATAATTTATAAAGATAAATAAAAAGCAGGTAATAATAATAATAATAATTAGCTTAAATTAAATTCTACAAGAAATCTCCTAAATTTTCAAAGTCCTGTCTAACTCGCCCTTAAGTCTCACAAAATTTGTATTAGATTTTCACATTTTCATGATTGTCTATCTAATTAATTTCAATTTTCTACATTTTAGTGAATTTTAACTGTGAACATAGCTCAGCTGCAATTGACGTGTGAGTAATCTTTTAAAGTTAGAAGTTTAAATTTCATACCTTACACATTTGTATACGGAAAGAAAATCCAATTGTTTAACTTTATTAGCTGTGAATTTGATTGTCGTGTTGTTGCACTTGCTACACTCTTGATCTAATAAATAGTCCATAGTTTTTTTTTTTTTTAGTTTTTTTCTTATACATCCAACAATATAAAACTACTCTATTCTTAGTCTTAAATAATTTCTCACTAAATAGAGACTAAACAAATTTATAAATATGACTAAATATACCCAACTTTTTCATATATGTAAGTAAAAAGGAAAAAAACAATTTAATTAACCTAATATTAGGATGAGTGAAATAATAATAATAATAATAATAATAATAATAATAATAATTTGCTTAAGGTTAGAGTTTAAGAGACAAATCAAGGAAATTGGACTGATCCTGATCCTGTTTGGTCTGAGAATGAACAATATTAACATTATTACTACTCTCATTACCCGCGTTTGAGCTTCCAATCGCCGCCCATCCTGCCACGTCATCATATCTTCCAAAATCCCGACCACCGCCCTCCGCCGTCAACCGCCCGACCGCCGGCTGTTGACCCAAAAACAACGGCCTTGGCCATAATTGAGAACTAGGCCCGGCCCCACCAAAAAACAATCCGACAGCTGGCTTCTGAATTTGCTGAGAGTGCGCGTGAATTCCCAACGAGGACCGTCGATCAAACGCGCCGCCGTGAAGTGGAATCGCCGCCGCCGCCGCCCAATCAAATTTTTGGACTCGCTTGGCTAAAGTCCTCTCTCTTTTGTGGGCATTTTGATGACCTCCCAAAGCTTGGGAGCTGAAGAATTTTCTTTGGCAATAATTACATGAGAAAATTCTGGGTTTTGTTGTTGAATCTGAAGAATTTGATGAGAGTTGAAGATCCAAAAGGCTGCTCCGGTCGTCGGAAAATTCGCCGGTAATTTCTTTCTCATCGTCTTCTTCGCCGTCGCCGGAAAATGGGTTCCGGTCGGTGTGGGATTCCATTGGGGGAGAGAAATAATTTGAAGGAAGGAGCTGAGATTTTTTTTCTCTTTTCTTTTTTTTTCTTTTTTTTGTTGGGAAAATGGAATTTGATTTGTTAAAAGTATAAATGGATAATGGTTTGGATCTTGGAAGGACATTGAAAAACTTTACATAAAAAGGCCTAAACTGTACTGTACAAACCCCAAAAAAAAAAAAAAAAAAAAAAAAAAATCATTGGTGGTCTCTCCTATTAATTTTATATGAAGGCATAATCATCACGTTTTTTTGTTGGTTGGGATTTTATACGACGTAACTTGTTTTTGAATTTTGAAAAAAAAAAATGACGGTTTAGCATTTTACTCAAAGAAAATGAGAATCTTGGACGTGTTTTATGAACTGCATGAATTAAATCCATGAGTAGAATTGATTACACCCAATAAAAATTAGACAAACTTCAAAGTATAGAAATCAAAATGATATGAAGAAAGTTAATTGAGTGTCCGAACAGCCTCTAAGGGATTATTCCCAAAAGAATGTTGGAATGAATGAGGTATCGAGGGCATAATGGAAATGAGATTGTGAAACGTAAAATGGATGAGAAAGAGGGTTTGATTAAAAATTGTTAAAACGAAACGCGTTTAGTATTACAAATCATGCCCAAAATGTTAAATTCAAACATGAATTTTGAATTACATTACCATCTAAATCCAATTCATTATGGACCTCCAAACAGTTTTTAATCTAACTCTCTTTTCCATCGTTTTCACGCTTTACGATTCTATTTTCGTTCTGCCTCGATTTTATTTCTCTGATTTTTAGTAATCTTAATTACATTTCAGCTTTTCAAATTTCGTGAATATTTTTTTGAAAACAAATGATAAAATATAATAGCATTGAGTGGATGGTGTCAGAAAGCAACCTAATTCTTCAGGTGGGTTTACTGATATAATTCAACTATGCCCATATGTTACTTCCAAATCTCTCTGCCCTATATTTTAAGGGCACTCTCTCTTTCTTTGTGGTGGTGGGTACCCCTCAAAGTTTGGACCTTTTTGTGGTAGTGAGTGATTTTTTTTTCTTTTGACATTTCTTGTCAATGTCTATAATTTTGCTACATATGCCCTACAAATATCCAACCTTTTTCACTTATGTATTGTCACCTTCCTACCTTTCTATTCTTTGTCCATTCTTCAAACTCCAATTTTCAAATAAATTAAGAGCTTGAATTCATTTTTGTTTATATAGTTTCATAAAAATATATATAATAGGGAATTATAAAGTCAACCTAAATATAATCCATCACTGAAAAATATAATGATTTCTCGATCAAATGTTGACATATCAGATATTTGTTCTTACATTTTTAATATTTAAATATATTTTAAATATGAACTTCTTTTTTTATTATTATTAAATTTTGAGTATTCTTCCTCTTTTAAAGAAGAAAACGTAAGTGTAAGAAAATGTTAAATTATCTTACTTTAATTATTTAGGTCATATTCACTAACTATTTCATTTTTTAAAATGAAGTTTATTTCACTCGTTTTCTTACAATTTTCATTTTTCTTTAGTATAAGAGTTGATTCTTAGTCAAATTCCAAAAACAAAAACAAGTTTTTGAAATCTACTTTTTTTTAGTTTTCAAATTTTTGCTTATATTTTTTTTTTTTTTAAAAAAAAACACTGATAAAAAGTAGATAAGAAAGCAATAAATTTAGAGGTAGAATGTGTGTTTATAGACTTAATTTTCAAAACAAATAACAAAAAATCAAATGGTTACCCAATAGGGACTCAGTTTTTGTATTAATTTTACTAGATATAAAGTTTTCTATAAATACCTCTCTTACCTTACTCTCAATACACACAAGATATATATATCTTCAATCCTTTCTTTTCTCTACTTTCTTATATCTGTTTCATTTGCTCTTTTAAGAGCAATTGGCTAAAAAGGAGCGTTCTTAGTTGTGGAGCTTTAAACTTAATTTTTTAGTGTAGAGTGATTTGAATTGCACAACGTTTCAGTTGGGTTGTTGTATCCTAGAAAGGATAGATCAAAAAATATATATTAGACTTGTGATTGATAAAAAAAGATATACAATACATACCGCAGAGGACTTGAATCTCCTTACAAATAGTTAGATATCCACACCTCAACCTAATTATTTACATGCATTTGTTTCTCAATATTTACTCCAATTTTTTACCGGTTATTTGTAATTCCCCCAACGATATTTGATACACTTGATTAATATTAGTTTAATTGTTAAAACAACGGATACTTTCAACAAAAAAAAAAAGTTTAAAATTTGAGTTCCTTCCTCCCACATGTTGATGAATTAAATAATAATAACAACAAATAATTTGGAATATATAATGGAAAAAAAAACACTTTCTATAAGGCATAACCAACTCTTTTAAATGTTAAGAGTTTGAATCTTTTCTCTCCTCAATTTTGGAAAGAAAAATGCCAGTGTTTTTTCAAAATTATTTTAAAAAACTTTTGATTGATTATTTAATTAAGAATCTGCTTGGAGTAGTTTTTTAAGTGCAAAAAAAAAAAAAAAAAAAAAGGTTTTGGAAAGGTCATTCTAAATATATATCCTAACTAATACAAATTTTGAAAAGTATCTTTAATAGTGGGATGTACATTTTTTTAGATAAGTCATTTCAAGCTCACATAAAATTGTAAATTGAGACTTTTCTTTTATTTTGAAAGTAACGAAAATTTATTGTCAACTTCAACATAGTTCAACTAATTAAAATATTTATGCTCTTGACAAATCAAAGTTTGAATCTCAATCTCTCCATTCAAATTCCGTGTTGTGTTGAACTAAAATAAAGTTGAAAATTAATAATTAAATTTTAGTAATTTTTATATCAATTTCAAAATTAGAACGAAACTAAGGCAAAGTAAAGCTATCAATCATGACAATGTAAGCACGAATCAACTAATATAAATAAAATATTATTGATTATGAGAAGTCAGAAGTTTAAATTTTTCCTCTACGAAAATTAAAAAAAAAAAAATTGACCAATCTAGTAGTCAATGAGATAGTAATTACTAAAGATTAAAAGAAAATATGGGATATTTAATATTTTAGAAGTCAGTTTGGTTGATTTTTTTTATGAATTATATATTGAAGAAAATCTAAATATATAATAATAATAATAATAATTGAAAGAAATAGAGGAGAGGAAAAAGTTGAAACTTTTGAAATTAAACTCTCATGGTGTTATCCAAAGGGACACATCATGTGATTGCATGAATCATTTACTTTATTTATTATATTGAAACTAAATCTCTTTATGAGATTTCTCTGTCTTTCTAACATTTGACTTCACTATCCAAATTTTATAAAAAAATTAAAGAAACTCCCTATTTTTATCTTTTTTTTTTTTTTTTTTTAATATTGGATTTCCTCACTTTCAATATTCAATTTCTCTTTCATTTTTTTTCCTACTCCTTTATGGTTTTTATGATTTTTTTTTTAAATATTTGTATATATAAAGGTTTATTGTCTTAGGATTTATAGATATATTGGTTTTCATAAATGTTTTTGTTTTGTGTGGGTGTGTTTTTACCATTTTTTAAATATGAAAAGGACTGATTCTCTTACTTTTCTTTAAAATGTCAATTCATAAAAACTACTATTTTAATCCTTGCTTGATGTTATAGTAATCTATAAATGAAGCCATTTCATATATGTTGATGTCAAATTTTGAACAGAGAAGACGATCTTCACATGACAACAATGGTATAATTTGGAGAAAAACGTGACCTGCAGATGGAAAAATTTACACAGCTGAATGGGCCAAGACATATATTAGTTGGTTTTTATTTCTTCTAAAGTCATCATGATGTATTTACAATGGAATCTTGACCTAGGACATATATTTTAGAGTTTTCAAGTCATATTAGGTTAACTTTTAAGCTAAATGGGTCAGGACATACTTTTAGTATGTTCTGTTTATCAAATTTGGAGGCTCGACCTTGCCTCATCCTTGACTGATGTCAAGGCCCAAAAGGTTAGTTTGGGCTCTTTATCCAACCTGCCCTCTTCTCAAGGCCCAAATAGGTGGTAAATGGTCGGCTTCAACCTCATCTTGGCTGAGGCTGAGGTCGAAGAGGTTAGTTTGGGCTCTTGGTGCAATATGGCCTCTTCTCAAGGTCCAAATAGGTGATAGCCATTCGCCAAACCAGCAAAGGTCGATCGGGTTACTTTGGCACAAAACTAAATTAGCCCTTTTCCTTAAGTCCATTTCATCCTCTTGACCCAATTGCATATATGTTTACTACCATTTCCTTTGCTTGATAGTTTCCTCTTCTTTGTTTCTATTCTTTAACCCAAAAATTACCTATAACAATACTACAAATTCTTATGATTCAATGTCATTTTTTTTATTTATGGCCCTTTTGATTAATTTTAAATATTTTACTAGCTACTAATATTTTGCTTTGTATCGTGAACTATCTTCACGAATATTTATTTATAATAATATAATAAAATATTCTTAATTTTTTGAAAGATGGGAAAGAAATACAATTATGTGTAACGCTATTTCTAAAAAAAAAAAAATTTAAAAATTGTAAGATGTGGTAATAATGAATTTTGGAAAAATACATTTTTGGTTTATGTTAGATTTTGGGTTTAATATCCATTTGACTCTTAGGTTTCAAAATGTTACACTTTTAGTCTTTAAGTTTTGAGTTTGATTTCAATGTAGTTCTTAGGTTTAATTTTTTTTACAATTTTACCCTTGAAGGTTGAATTTTGTTTCAACTTGGTCTCTAAATTTCAAGATTTACACTTTTTAACCTTGATTTTTCACTAAATATCCATGTTCAATCTTTAGTGTTAATGGATATTAATTAATTTAAAATAATTATAATTAATTAAGTGTAATTATTTTTTCCAATCACTATTAAAATTAACTTTAAAATTTTTACTTCATAATAATTTAAAATTAATTAATAGATATTAATGCTAAAATTGAAAATGAGTATTTAGTAAAAACATCAAGGTCAAAAGTATACATCTTGAAATCGAATAACCAAATTGAAACAAAATCAAAACTAAAGGAATATAATTGTAATGTTTTGAAATGCATTTTCCCCATAAAATTTCCATTAGAATATAAATTTGGTTTCAGGACGGCCCAGGGGTAGTATTGTCAAGTGAGGGTCCATAGTCCTTTGGTGGCCCATGGGCCTACAAGCCCACACAATCATTTCCCAATAAATAACATTTGGGCCTGGGCTTGGGTTTGGGCTTAACATTGGGCCTCCCTATTGGATGCGAATACATATATGAAATTCTATTTATACGTCGCCCAAAATTTTCAAATATTTCATTTTAATACTTCAACTTTCAAATATATTGTTTCGTCCCTAACAATATTGTATATTATAAAATATTTTAGTCTTTGCTATTACTTATTTAACAAGAAATTGAACTCATTTTAAAATCCAATGCCTTACCTATTATATGTCGTTTTACATAATTCCTCGAAAAAAAAAAACGTATACATAAACATCTATTTGTTATTTGAATAAGAAAATTTTGCATTTTTTTTTTAATGTTTTTGTTTAATAATTTAAAAACATGAACATAAAACGAACAAAAATGGTCATGTATAAAGTTAAAAAAGTTAAAATAGAAATAAGAAATTAGAATGGATAAATAACGAGTATAGATTAACTGATTATGACATCTTCGAGACTCAGATCACCATCGTACATGTTTTTGAACTAAAAATAATAATAAACATCAAATTTAAGGAATAGAATAAGATTTAAACCTATAAAAATGATTAAATTACAATTGTATTGAAATGATAGGAACATACTTATTAATTAAGGCAAACATCTTCCACTCAGTGATCGGAGGTTGGAATCCTGATCTCACTTATTATTTAAGTTAAATAACTTAATAACAAAATAAATTCAAATAACCATTTTTTTAGTTGAATTCAATAAATATTAAATTAATCCATGTCAATTTCTTACACAACTCCAATGAATCAAATTTGTTAATAATCAATGACAATGATATACACATATTTTAATTAGATGAACTAATTTAAATAATATTATTGGTCAGAGACAGACAACTAGACTATTTTAACACATGTCTAAGAACTAATTTGTTTAATGCATTAAAAAAAAACTATTGAGATTCAAAGTGTATAATGTTATATGTAACAGATGCATGAATTTAAAAAAGTAGAAGGCAAATAATGTAAGTGGGAAGGCACCAAATTTTAGCCAATATGGTTTTGTGCTACAAGAAAAGAAGGTGGGAGGAAGGTACTTAATATATATATATATATATATATATATATAATTGTAGGTTTTAATTAATGCTATATCTTATAATAGGAGACAATATTAGCTAATCCCACACACCCTATAAATATTCTCTATATTCTCTATCTTTCTCTCTCTCCATGAAATTAAAATTATTTCAAACTTAATTATTATTATTTTTTTAAATATTACCCTAATCATTTGATATGTCTGACATTTCACATTTTCATTACTTCAACTTCGACATAAGAGATAAATTGATATTTTTATTATACCGTAAAAAAAATATGTGAAATATTAAAAAATAAGCAAAAAAAAAAAAAAAAATTATTGATGTAATGTAAATATAATATTATGTAAATAATAAACATGCTAACTTGTATAAAAAGTAATAAGGTTTATTTATCAATTTAAATATATATTTTTCATTTTTATAATTTTTTAAGAAATATCTATTGACGTAGAAATTTTATCAATATTTTTGTTAAACTGGTACATCAATATTTTTGTTAAATTAAAATCATGATATTTTTATAGACATCAACATTTTAAACCTAATAATCTCCCGTAATATTTAACTCATAAGATCTAACTCATTCAAGCTAAAAATCTGATCCACCTATTGAAAAAGTCCATTTTAGTCCAAGTGCCCTATCTAAGTAGCATGACCACATGTTTGAATATATTAATGTTGAAATAATAGTTTAATGATATGTACCCACGCATATACCAAGAAGGTTTGTTAGCGTTAGGACTTTAATCAAACCAAATATTTTGATGATAACAAACTTAAGTTGTTGTACAAGTGTAATATGTGAGAGAAAATTGTTAGAGTGTCATAGAGTTAAACTTATGAATATTACTTATTTAGAGGTACACCTTAGGTTGTGAGAAAAAGAAATTAGTTAAATCCTGTAACAGTGAAAATGATCGAGTTTCTCTTAAACCTATGTGGAAAAAAGAGGGTCATGTAGGTTTTGTTCTCACTTGTAAGAGAACTTTTGATATGAACCACCCAAGACATCAAATTATTATTTAATAATTTTGATGTAATTTAATAATTTTCAATTTTATCTTTTTTTATGACATTTAAGTAGGGGTAATTTTGTCATTTTACTAAGTTGCATTAGGGTTTCTTTTATTGGGAGACTATTTAAAGTCTAGCCATTAAGTTGTTAAGAACAATTTTTGATGTTTTTAGAACTTTAGGGTTTTCTTGAATGAGAATTCTCTATCATTGAGTTTCATCCTGCCACTTTTGCAATTCTTGAATCAGGGTTGCATGCCAAGAACATTTAGGTACTTGTGGAGTGTTCGAACTTGGAGTAAGGAACTAGTTCTCCTTATCTCGGTCTTCGATCAAAAGGTAATTCAGTTCTAGTCTTTTCGTTTGGATTGACATCAATTGATTTGGGGGTTTTGGGATTTGTTGTTAGGGGTTCAACAATTGGGTTCCTAGTTTTCAAATTGCTAGGGTTTTCATATCAACTTTTTTCAATAAAATACCTAAGAAGGAGTATTGGAGAGTGGACATAGGCAAATTTCCAAACCACTATAAATTTTAGTGCCGTATTTTCCCTAAACTACTTTATTTTGCACTTAATTTGTTGCTTTGAATAATTGCGATATTAGCTATTAACTTGAATTTGTTACTTGATGTTATTTTCTTATATTAAAATTCAAGTTTAGTTGTCACATTTAGATTAATTAGAGTTTAAAGTTAAAATTTGTAGATGACAATCATATTCACTCTTTCTGGTGTTGTCATTCCATCCTACAAGATTAAGAATCACTCGATATTTATAGCAAAAAATATGTTTAGAAAAATCTCTATGAACATGCTATATATATATATATATATATATATATATATATATATATATATATATATATAGATAGACTTCAACTAGTGACATAATTTTTTTTTCCCGTTGAAATTGGAGTTTTCATTGAGAATATATATATTTTTTCTATTGGGAACGGTATTAATACTGCTTAATTTTTTCACATTTTTCAAGAAGATCCTCTATGATCGAGAAATATATTTATTATCTCGTCTTAAGTTAGGAGTTCTGGATTTAGTAAATTATGGTAGTTGTGTTGTATGTTTTCTTTTCCTTTTAAAAAAAAAGTTTGAAATTTTCACTTCATATATTATTTTTTTAATACATGTTTTTTTTTTAAAAAAAAAGTTCTCTTTTTCTCTCCACAAATCCACAACTTATAACTTCAACTGGTCAAAGAAACTTTTTGGATGATGTATAATTTGTTTAGGAAATTTAGGTATTTTATGAGATTTATGATTGTGTTGTAGACTGAGCATAACAATATTCTTAATATATATGCATTGTTCATTTTACAATATGATGTTAATTAGGTGTATATAAATGATATATTAAATCACTTATTATTTAGTGCTATGGATAATATGCCATATCGTTGTTTCCTTTTCATTCAAAATCATTTGTTGACTACCTTAAAAATAATAGATAACTATGACAATCACAATATGCTGAATCATCAAAATAATAATAATAATAATAATAATAACAACAACATTATAAAATCATCACTTTTTTTAAAACATTTATTTTTGTTCATTCCCTTTATACCCCTACTTCAATGCAATGCTAAAGTGCTTATATAATTAAATTTAGTATCACACATCAACTTAAAATTTTAAATTAACTAATGATTTAACATAGTATCAAAGTAAGAGATCATGTGAGAGGAAATGCTAAAGTGTCTATATAATTTAATTTAACTATAACCATTAGCTTAAATTTTTAGATCAATTAGTTATTTAATATAATTCAAATCATAAACTTTTATTTTTATAACTATTATCAAATAATGGATAAATTGTATACTTATTTTGTTTGAAAACACACAAAAATCAAATCGCATGATGTGAGAAAGGAGTAGAGATCATATAAAATATATATTGACAATGTCATTGAATTTAATTTTAGAATCTATACTTTTTTTATATGTGTTCTTCACCATAAAAAAAAGGGACATTTTTTATAAAAAAAATAATAATAAGGAAAACTATTTACACAAAATAGAAAAAATTTTAGATAGTTGTGATAGACGCAGATAGAAGTTTATCAATGTCTATCAATATTTTTTTTTTTTTGCTATTTCTACAAATATTTTGACACTTTTTCTATATGTAAAAATTTTCCAAAAAAAAAAAAATAATTAAACATACCTTACAAAATTCGAATTATTTTTACAATACTTCACATAAACATTAGAGAATAATATAACTTTTAACTCCATAAAACAAAATTTGAATTGTAAATTGCTAAGAAAATTAAAAAAAAAAAAGTGATATGATAAGAATCTATGATATGCAATATAAAGATCCTATTCACACCCACTAATATATATATATGAAACACAAAGCACAAAAATAAATAAAATAAAAAGCATAGAGTATATATATGTAACATCACCATATCTATGAATATCTAATTAATTTAGAAAATCTTTTAGCCACTATCCCCATTAAACCAAACTCACCCACCTTATAAACCCAACTATTTTGTCTTCTTCTTAAATTCCAAAAGCTCATAGGGCTAAGCTAATAATAATCCCAATTTAGAGAGAGAAAGACAGTAAATAACGTTTTTTTTTTTTTTTAAAGAGAAACATTTAATTAGAATATTAGATTAGAGAGAGAGATATTTAAGAGGGGAAAAAAAAAGATTCCAATCACATCAAGTAATGATTTTTATATTTATTTTAATTAGAAATTTTCCAATAAGGGGCATTTATTAAAATCAGCATGCTTTGATGCGTTTAGTGTTTGGGTTTTCCACCACAAACAAAAATGCCCATTTTTACCTCTTTTTTCATCATTTGATTTTGCATCTTTCCTTTCTTCTCAAACTTTTTTTTTTTATTTTTTTTATTTTAATTCTAGTCTCTTCCAATTATATTATGTTGAATTACTTTTTCCTTTTTAGTCCCTATTTATTTGGTCTTCTTGCACTTTTATTATTATATATATATATATAAATTTATTATAGTCCTTGTGCTATTTTTTTAAAAGTGAGAACCTCTAAATTTTTTTCTATGGTTTAAAAAGTACTCGTATTCTTTTGAAAGTTGTCGTATTGGCATCTTTCATCTTAAAACTATTATGGAAGTAGAATTTTTTTTAGAATATTAGACAAAAAAAATCAACATGACGATGGCTTGAACGATGTAGTAGTGACTACGAGATTTGCTTGGATCAAATTTGAAAGTACGACACTAAGATAGGTCAATTTTTCGTCCAACATTCTTATGATTTTCTACTCTAAGAATAGTTTTGAAATGTTTACAAAATATCAACAGTAATATTGTAAATTTTAAAAGGATAGAAGTATTTTTTTAAAGAAATGACAAAATTTAAGATAATTTTTCTAATTTAGTCTTTTTTGCGTATATTAAGTCTTCTAAAGCATTCCATACATTAAGATATTAATCAAATTTTCTGTTAGGCATTTTTTTAACCTATGTTGACAATTAATTGATAATTTAGGTATAATTGCATAACTACGTGTATTTGTAATAAAAGGGGAATGAGAAAATTAAGCTGGGTTTGGCGAGTCAGTATCGCATATTTTTTTAAAAAATTTGGTAATGGTTAATAACTTTATGTTTATAAATTGAGCAAATATGTGTTTGATAGACAACTCAAATTCTATTTTTAGAAACTATTTTTAGATTTTAGAATCCAAACTGTACAAATTTTGAAAATAATTTTATGTTTTCATTCTATCTAGATTTTGAATTTTAAATTTTAGAATAAAAAATTTTATTAAATAAAAGATTATAAGAAATTTAGTTTTACTATATCATGTTATAAACTCAATTCATTTTTTGAAAAATAAGATAGGTGTTATGTAGTGTATTTTAAATTATATAATATTACAAAATAATAATTATATAATTTTTTTTAACCTAAATCATATTCATAAATAAATTAATACTAGTTTATTGTCAACTAAATATGAGTGGATAACTACAACTAATTTTATGATTTATAAATATAGTATCAAACATGTTTTAAATAATTAGAATTCAATTTCTAAATCTGCATATATGAGAACATAGAAATACAATTTTCATAAAATCTCTTGTTTTCAAATTCTCAATTAAACAAACCCTAAATATTTAGTTGAATTCTAACTTTTATAAACTTGTTTTAACTTACAAATTTGGTGTAAATACTATTTTATCATATTATATAATCTATAATAAATGTAATCATCCTCCTCTTTTGTAGAAACAAGGATAGACAAAAAGATACACATAATTAAAACTACAATATTTTAATAATAAGTTTCAAAATAATCCTATATTTTTAATAAATTTTTAAAAATACAATATTAATTTAAAAAAATCCCTGTTTTTGTTTATTTTAAAATTTCAACTTTAAAATCTAGGTCAAAATCCTTCCTTTTGCTTTTCAAAAACCCTCATCCCCAATACCAAATAATTCTCCAAAACTAATTTTACTATTTAAGGAAATCAACCTTATGATTTTTCTTTTTTTCTTTTTTTAGGGAAACAACCTTATCAAATCTATGATCTCATATTCTATTATACTAATTTTAAATTACCACAAAATTAAAAAAAAAAAAAAAAAACTTTAGGTTAAAAGATTTACATACATCATTCCCTTTTAGCCAACTCTAATAATGTTTAACTCATTAAAAAGTAACACTCAATGAAATAAACAACCCTTCCCTTTAATTTTTAAGATAAATAGTAAATTTAAATGTAAAATATCATAACTCATATTTCTTAAACATTATTTCGTCTAAGATGTGCAATTAAGTCAGCTTTTAGCTTAAAGTAAAAGTTTGTATGTGTTAACACACGCTCATTTACAAAAAGTAAAAATTGATTAAAAAGTGTAAACTAATCAAAATCGAGAAACCAATCGAAACCCTTAAAATGAATATGTTTTAAAAATGATTAATTTTTTTTTATTTGGCTTTTAAACTTAAGAATTAAGATGGAATGAGACATGATTTCTTGGTCTTAGAGAGTCAAAATGCACACTTGAGTTGGGTTTTCCAAGACCATTTACCCCTTGAAAATTACTCAAACTTTGATCTCAAAAGTACCCCTTTCCCACTTTATAAAAGATAAAGCTGTTAAAAGCTTAAGTTTTTTTTATTATTATTTTTATTTTTTTTAGACTTAATTAATTGTGATTTTGTATTCTTGTGAATTACATCAACATCAATGGCAATGGGGCTTGAAACGTGTCTTGCATAGACAGTTTTACTGTGCTCCCAACCACACATGATCCTAGCCTTTAGGAATCTTATACGTTATTCCTTGTTTGGGAATTTGCAAATAAAACGGTTTTTGTTCCCACGGTTTTAAAAGGAATTGAATGTGATGCCTATTTGTAGCCTCATCGTTTGGTGTTTTTTTTTTGTTGTTTTTGTTTTTATTTTTTATTTTTATCTTTTTTATTATTATTATATTATATTGTTCTCATTTTCAACTGCTCTTAAAAATAGAAAAAAGAGTCAAACTATTTATAAATATAAAAAATTTTACTGTCTATCATAAAATGACTGCAATAGAACTTTATCGCGGTTTATTGTTGATAGGTAGTGAAATTTTTCTATATTTGTAAATAGTTTGATATTTTTTCTATTTATAATAATTTTTCTCTTATTTTTATACAATTTTAAGGTAATCATAAAATATTTAACTTTTTAATTCAAAGTTTATCTTGGTCTTCAAGTTGGAAGCTGATTCTATTTTTCCTTAAATGTTTTGTTTTAATATCTTATAAAATTTGCATTAGAAAATTAATTTAGGTTTTACTATTAACTTTAATTTTTATTTGTTTGTTTGATCAATAGACATTTGTTGGTTTACTTTTAAAACCGAAAGTAACAATTAAAAAAAAAATTAATTGAGTGATCTTCAAATTGACCGCTAATTTATTTACTTAGATATCTAAACAGCTAATATGAAAAAGTTAAGGACCAATCCTTTTTTTGAAGTCGAAGATTTGAAGCTCTACAATTACATTTGTTGCATGAAAAAAGTAGATGTCTCATTGAATAAATTATAATAAGTCGGGTATTCTTTTTCGAGATAAATTTAAATTTATATTGAATAATCCATGAAAGTTTAACCAAACATTAACAAAAAAAAAAAAAAAATGCAAAGTTCTAAAATAAGATCTTGAAATTGTAAGAAAAAAAAAAGAAAGTAAACATAATCTTTTAGTTTGGAATACGACTGTTATTTCACACATGTAGTTCAAATCTCTCCATTTCGACTTGGATTCCAGTCTTGAATATTTTCTAATTTCTTTTAGTATAACAATTGTGATGGTGAAGTATCGAACTTATGATCTTAAAACATGAGTGAGGAATCCATGCTAATTAGCATCGAGTTAAGCTCACTTACATAATGATGCTTTAGTTGACACATAAATAAGATTCAAAATCTTAAAAATTATATACTTTTACTATCCAATATAATTAACTTGAAAAATTAGATCAAGTATCATTGAACCAGAACAACTAGATCTAATTTTTAATATTATAAGAAATAATTTTTAGCTCTCTCCAAATTATAATAACAAAATTTGCAAATTTACGATTTAAAACAAATAAATAAAAAAAGAAAATAAAAGTTTTGCTGGGTCAACCCCTAGTCGGCGTATAAGACACGCGCCGGAATTCCAAATCGCAGAAACGAAATTCCATTTCTTTTCGCATCCGCCTTGAAAGCAGAGTGAGAGTGAAAGGTTCCATTCTCAGCAAAGTCTACAGACACTCCCTCTGCTCTGCTCCCACACCTCTCTCTCTCTCTCTCTCTCTCTCTCTCTCTCTCTCTCCCCTCCCTGTCCGTAGATAATTTCAGATTCCAATTCCCATTTCTCTCTTTTTTTCCTTCCAAAAAAAACTGACCAGAGCTTCGTTAATCACCCAATTTCCAATCCCATCTCTTAATCTCACTCATTTCCCCCTTTTTCTCCTCATTATTTCATCTGGGTCGTCCCCAATCTCATCCAAAACTCCCCAAATCCTTCCCCCAATCCAATTTCTTGCCTCTTCCAACTTCAAACGATGACGGTTGAACCTAGACTCGATGATCCAATTGACCAATTTCCCACTGGAATGCGTGTTCTCGCCGTTGACGACGATCCCACTTGTCTTTTGATCTTGGAGACTTTGCTTCGTCGTTGCCAGTATCATGGTATACTCTCCTCTGTTTTTGAGCGCCTTCTTTTCTACTTGCCTGTTTAATGTTTCTGTTTCTGAAGATTGTGTCTCTCCATTTTGATTTTTACTATTCATTCTGGTGAGATCTTTACTTAGTTACTTCTTGGGTTGTCAAATTATTCGATCCGTTGACTTGATTGAATGCAAGGGAATAAGGTTGATATTGAACTTTAATTTGGAGTTTTGGATTCCCTTCTTATTCCAACACACTTTTATCATATTATCCTATGGTTTGATTTTTCTTTTATGTGTTGCACGAGATTGGTTCTTAAATTCTTTATGTTCAGTCTAGTTATTGAGAATCATCTCATACTCGAATGCTCTTTTAGGTTCTGGGATGTTCATGTCTTGGTTGCATTTATACATGGTGCATATTTTTGGAAACTTTTCTCAATCAAATCAGATTGGTTCATACCATTTCTTTAGATGGAATTGTCTAGTTTTTGAATCTTGTTAACAGACCAAGCAAATTAATGTTGTAGATTCAATGCTCATCAAAATCTCATTTCTTCTGATCTGCCAAGTCTGCAATATTTCTGGACTTTTTCCTTTGTTGGTCTATAGGTTGAATGATTTATTTGTGTTTTGAAGAACTAATCAAATGTAAGTTAATTGTTTACATTGGGTGTTGCAGTCACTACAACTAATCAGGCTATTATGGCACTCAAGTTGCTGAGAGAAAACAAGAACAAGTTTGATGTGGTTATCAGTGATGTCCACATGCCTGACATGGATGGATTTAAGCTGCTGGAGCTTGTTGGGCTGGAGATGGACCTTCCTGTTATTAGTAAGTCTTAAGCTGCCTTACAAAACTTCATCTTGCAGCCTTTCCCCTATTTTCATGCCTGGAAGCTTTTCAATGAAAAATTTGAAGGTCTATTTTGGAGACAGATAAATAATGAATTTTAAGAGTTCCCAAGTTGATCAGAGCTAGATTTTAAAGTTTGGCTACTTTGGAGAAATGTATGAAGTTTTCTTACTAAAAAGTGGTCTATTTTGCACTTTTATCCTTTAGTCTTATTTTCAAATTTAAGGTAAAACTGCAGGATATTGATCTGTTGTTTGTTTCAATTTGATCTGTCAATGTGTTCTTAGTGCTCTCTGCAAATGGAGATCCCAAACTTGTTATGAAAGGAATTACTCATGGAGCATGTGATTACTTGTTGAAACCTGTTCGCATTGAGGAGCTAAAGAACATTTGGCAGCATGTAATCAGAAGAAAGAAGTTCGATCCAAAGGACCAAATGAATTCTGGCAATCAGGACAGGCCTGATTCTGAGAATGGTGAAGAAGCAGGAGATCCAAATGGGAAATTTAATAAAAAAAGGAAGGACCAGAACTATAACGAAGATGATGACCAGGACTATGGGCAAGAGAATGATGACTCGTCATCCCAGAAGAAGCCTCGTGTTGTTTGGTCAGTGGAGCTGCATAGGAAGTTTGTAAATGCTGTTAACCAGTTGGGCATCGACAGTGAGTTCTCTTCCTCTCTCCCTCTCTCTCTCTCTCTCTCTCTCTCTCTCTTTCTTTTGGGGCAAAGAAGGTTCTAACGAAATGTTAACAGCTAAAATAAATTTCTTCAGTCAATACTTCCAGTTCCGATCATCCCCTTTGAAAGAATGAGAATTGGATTACCGAATTGCCCCTTTTTCCATTATTATCTGCTATTTTTAGCTTCAGGATATAGTATTGACAAGACACAATCGATGCATCTTGATAGCCATTAGTTAACTTCAGAATGTGATTTCTTATTAAATTGTATATCGATCTATAGTTCTGTTGATTTCTTTCTCTAATCGTTCTTTCTTTGTCTATCTCTTTTTGGGATACAGAGGCAGTGCCTAAAAAGATTTTGGACTTGATGAATGTCGAAAAGCTCACAAGAGAAAATGTAGCTAGCCATCTCCAGGTAAATTGTCTGGTGATTTGATTATCGATGTCATTCATTACTTGTAGAAGCCTAATTTTAGTTGTGGGTTGCAGAAATACAGGCTTTATCTAAAGAGAATCAGCTGTGTGGCAAACCAGCAAGCTAACATGGTCACTGCATTGAGCAGCGCAGATCCTTCTTATTTGAGAATTGGTTCCCTTAGCGGAATTGGGAATTTCCATTCTTTGACTGGACCTCCACAGTTTCCTAGCACTGCTTATAGATCTATCCCAACCACCGGGATGCTTGGTCGATTGAATACTCCTGCTTGTATGGGTATGCATGGCCTTTCTTCCCCGGGAACAGTCCAACTGGGTAATTTGAACAATTCAAGCAATGATCAGTCTACATTTCAGCCAATCATGCTTTCTGGAAACCGCAGTGGGAATATTTTTCGGGGAATGCCTGAGACATCAGAACTCGATCAACTACAACATGTTAAGCATGGGACCCATGTGGACAATCTCTCTTCTGCTTTTGATGAGAGAACAGTATTTCCTGCTTCCATTGGCCTACCAAATGCAAACATGTCTTCCAGTACTCTAAGTAATCCTCTTTTAGGATTAACTAATGATCCCCTGATTTCAGAAGTCCAGCATCATGAAGTGAATGGTGGTAGAAAATTTGGAACTCAATCTTCCATTTCGGTAGTATCTTCGAATTCAGATAGCTCACGTCCTTCACTAGATAATGTTAGATGCACCGGTGACAATTGGTCAAACACCGTTCATTCATCTAGGGTGCACTTGAATACAATTCCATCTAGCAACCTTTCTAATGTTGCTACTTCCTACCATAGTCAGTTGAGAGACAATACTACCAGTGCATTGCATATAGGAAATTGTCTTTCTGACATTTCTTCTATTACTTCAATATCTACTCAGTCTCATGATTCGAGAATAGATTCTCAACGTCAAGCAGCCACAACTAGCAACAGATTTGATCAAATGATCTCAAAGGTTCCTGTTCAAGATTGGAATGATCATAAAGAGGATTCCTATTACCACACAACTATGGCCTGTAGCTCATCAAATTCTTTGATACCAGTGAATGGTACTGCAGAGACTTTGCCTAAGCGCTTGGAAAATCAGAACACAATCTTCTCTGGTAGCAAGGATTTTAATGTGACTGGTCAAGCAAATGTTCTTGATCATGCAATAGTGGAACATGATCAATTCAAGAAATCAACCATGGAGACATCACTCATGTTGAAACAAGGTTACCTGTATGATCATCAGCAAAAGATGCAATCCAGATTTTCATCAAGTAACTGTGGCTCCTTGGAAGACATAGCATGTGCGATGATGAAACAGGTAACATCTTTTTCTTTTTGTCTTATTAGTGTTTACACATAGTGTTTTTAGGCTTCAGTCACTAAACTTATTGTCTTCAAGGCTTAGTAGTGCTGGTGCTGAAAGGGAGAAAGAGTGATAACTCTTTTCCCGCTTATCCTGCAATTTCTTTCCCTCTTTGCGATTGTAACTAGTGAACTTGGTATTCTTTACCATTTTATACGATACCTCAATATCCAATTTCTCAGATTTTACTTTATTCTTTAATGTTTCTATGAGAAAATTACACATAAGTGATAGGAAAAAGATTGTTGATTTTATGCAATAATTTTGTCTAATATAAGAAAAATATCTTTCTTTCCCTTAGTCCCAGAAATCTTCTAGATTATGCAATTTAGAGCGACTGACTTCTGCAAATAATTCAATCTCCTATAGTTCAAGTACAAAGATAAGAAAAGCAAAGAAAAAATACAGAGATGAGCAGTTGTTTCCATACTTTTGGCTATTGTTTGTTTTAACCTCTCACTTGAGGCCTTCCCCTATTTTCTCTTCTTTAGACATAAATTGTTTACCTGATATGTACAATGCTTCGACTAATTACTCGAACTCCAAAAATTTCTCACGCAACCGATAACCCTTTGTTCAATGGCACATGCTTAAGGAGAGATAGTAATGAAATTATGAGTAGGACGAGTTAGAAACCAAGAGAAAGTTCTGCTAAATGGGAATGTTGGCCTCTCATATGGGGTCAAACTTGCATGGAAGGGCACATTTCTGTATTAATATTAAGAGATTCATTTTTTTTGTTCATTTTCGGTGTTGACCGAGACTTATACTGTCAATTTTTTTTTTCATCTGAGCTTCGCTTATGCAAAGTATTGACATTGCTTCTCTGTGTAACAATATAGTGGGCACTTACAAATAGATTTTGATACTATGCAGGAACAAGATGATGGAAAATTATTGGAAGGAGACTTTGGATGTGATAATTATCCCATTGGAACATGCATGTGAAACCGATCTACCCGACTAAAGAATCCTCAAAAAACGGACAGCCAGTGTTATCTAGTTTTGCCTCAAGCAGATTTTATTGTATTTAGTGCCTGCAGGTTTAGCTCTCTGACCATGTTCTTATTTAGCTTCCTACATAGTCTGTTTTTCTGTTTGACAGAGCAGAAATACAAAAGGAAGCCTCTGTTTCATTTTGATTCCATGACTGTTTATTACTATTGATGTTGGCCAACAATTGTACATTGTAATTCATATGGGTAATGATTTTGCTTCACTACACTACATGTGATTGGTTGCGTTTTAATTGACATTCGGAACGATATCTATTTTAGATTAGATGGAAATTATTACAACACCCATCTGAATGTTGACACTGATTAGACCAGAAAAGCTTGCCCTCTCTCTTATTCTATGCAGAAATGACATTTTTCTTCTTAGTACTTTTTGACCATTTGTTCAGTAATGAACAAAAACCCTTGTACTATTCAAACTTTGAAGCTTACTAGTGGGATACCCTAAAATAAAGCAACTCTTGAAGAAGAAGAGTAACTTTGAAGCTTACTGCATGCTGTTCAAGAAGTAGGAAGAGAAAGCATCAAGAGTATGCGAGAGCAAAGGGACCTGAACATCGATCGCCTGGCTATCTGTGGGGTTCTGCAGAAAGTAAGCAACCTCGAGGATCGGTGGCTTCAAAGGAGATGCATAGGCAGCTTCTCCATGTAAGAATTGAATTTTGTGGAATGGCATTCTTGTCCAATCTGATACAACAGTGAGCTCCTTGAGAGGAGGAAGTGAAGCCTGAGGGCCTTCAAGGCCTTGTTGGTATGCATTGATGTAGTCGTTGTCGACTCGAGCCTTGGCGTTTCGAATCATTTTGATTATTGTTTTGTAGCTTTCTTCCTCCAATTGTTTTGCAGTTAAGGCGACCGAAGCGAGAACAAAGGCGTTGCCACTGAAGCCTTTAGGCAGAGGAGGCATCAGTTTGTTTCTGGCATCCACTGCAAATTGTAAGCATACCATCTTTTCTTTGCTCACTGACAGAGCCTTGGTCCTTGCCTGTTCAGACAATAATGTCGCTCAAACTAAGACACCAAAACCTCCAATCAATTTGCCTCAAGCTTATCTAAACATAAAATAATTTTTTTCCTTTTCCTAAGAATTTTACTAAACAGCCTTATGATATCATCAATTATTTGAAAATGAGTAGGTGAGTCCCTTCAATCACAAAGAGGAAAATATATATATATATATATATATAAAATACTTTTAAAGAAAGAAAAACTTGCCACATGGTATCTTGTGATTGGGTACTTAAGTGGGTTGCATAAAGATAAGTGGAGCTTTGGACGCATACTAGTAATTCAATTAATAAAATACCTTAAATCCAATCCTAAAATGCCAAATTCAATTGCATAAAAAAAACTCACATGTTGGAGCAAAATCGCAAACATAATATATTAAGAAAATAAATAACAGGAAATAATAGTTTCATAATTTCACTTCTTTTTTTTTTTTTTTTCAAATTGAAGATGGAATTAAAGTTTAATTTATTAAATTCTTAATATCACTTGATATATTCTTCTTTTCTAATTACAAATTAGTTTAAATACTACTTTTGGTTTTTGTTCGCTCTACTTTCAAAATGTTCATTTTGGTCCCTATACTTTCAATTTTGGTTCATTTTGATCCCTATACTTTCAAAATGTTCATTTTGGTCCTTGTACTTTCAACTTTGGTTCATTTTGGTACTTGAACTTTTGAAAAATTGACCATTTTTATCCTTTAAAAATAAAAATAAAGGGACCAAAATGACGACTTTTTAAAAGTATAAGGTTGAAAATGAACCAAAGTTAAACTTACAAAGACTCAAATGAACATTTTCAAAGTACATGAACCAAAATGAAAAATTTGAAAATATAAAGATCAAAATAAAATCTTTTTGTTACTTTTCATAATTTACATTCAACTCAACTTCGCTACATTCACAAACTATCCAAAGCTACCAGGAAAGCTCCCTACTTACTAAATTTAAAAAACTAAATTTTGCTCAGAATTAAACTTAAACAATACACATAAAAATTATTCATAAAAGCTCTCTTATTGGGAACAAAAACCTAGCGTTACTATAATTTTTATCGGAACTCCCATCAATTTTGTACTAGGCTTCTATTTTATAATTCATTGAAATATTGAATGAAAAAGCAAACATTTTTTTATCAACAATTTTTCAAACCAAGTGTCAAATTTAAATTAAATGCTTCATAGTTTATTCCAAATCTAAGGTTTAATTAAATGAAACCGAAAATTAAAAATGGCAACTTTCCATAAAAAATAATCTAATTAATTATTATTATTTACCGTTTGAGTTAAAAAGAGTCTCAAATTGTCAAAGGATTTTAGTTAAAATTTATCAGTACTCAACTGATATATACACTAAATTACTCTTTAGAAATTATTATCCCATCTTTCTTCAATTTTCTTCTAATATATATATATATATATATATATATATAACAACAAGTCCATGCAAATCCACCCATTCACAGTGCTAAAAAAAGTGTTTCTAACGTTTTTTTTTTTTTTTTAAATGTGATTTGTATTAAAATAATTTAAAAGTGTCTGTCAAGGAAAGAAAATAAAATCATTTTTAAAGAATTCCTTCAAAGTTAATTCTTCATAAAGTAATTATGAAGTGATGAACAAGAAATCACTACTTTTAAATATAGTTCAATCAAAACTACTTAGGGATTAAAATCACTTTTAAGAAAGATAATGTAACCAAAAAATACTCAAAAAAATTCATTAAAACAATTGTTTGTTAAAAAATCATTTTGGTCCACATATTTTAGGTTCTATTCTATTTTAATCTTTATATTTTTAAATTTTTAAATTTAGTCACTGTATTTTTTTAATAAATCTTGAATTAGTCATTTGAAGTTAATTATTATTATTGAAATTGGTTTCTTTTTTAATAATAATACTAGACACAATAATTTGGATATAGTTTTTTCAAAATTTATATAAAGGGGAGGCTAATATAATGGAGAATAAATTTGTTGGAAAAAGTTAGCAATAATAAACTAACACTAAAAACTATTTTAAAATCGTTAAATTATAAGTGAAAATTACTATAAACAGAAAAAATATCAAATTATTTATAAATATAGAAGAATTTCACTGTTTATCAGTGATAGACTGCAATAGACAATAAAAATTTTCTATATTTATAAAAAATTTGGCTCATTTTTTTATATTTGAAAACAACCCTATTATTAATTTGAAATCCCTATAGTTTGATAATAAATTAACAATAATAGTAGAATTTAGTCTAAAACTTTCTTCAAACTATAGGAACCAAATTTGTTAATTATGTCGAACACAAAAATTAATAATTGAAAAAAAAAAAAAGGGTTAGTTAATTAAAGTTATACCTTCCATAGATGAGCAGCAATAAGATCGAATGAAGAAGAAGCAAAATCACCACTATTTTCCCCCAAAGCATTGTTCTTCAACCTCTGAATCATCCCACTACTCACTCTAAATGTTCTACAAACATATTCCTTTCTCCCCACTTGATCCTCATTTCCCATTGCACTTTGCATTATCAACTTGTACAAATGATCGATCGCCACCGCCACCGTCACAGCAGCTCCCGACCCCGACCCCGAGCACCGATTTGCAACAACGCTATCCGTCAAAAGCCTCCCTCTCTCATGAATTGGGGTGGTGATCCTATGCAATAATTGGTGTTCCTTGAAAATGGCTGAATTTGCTGCCCATGCACTTAGAAACTCATAGGCAGCTGGTCCATCAAATAATGAATGGCTTATTCCTGTTCCTATGGCATATCCTCCACATCCAAATCTTGTCACCTATATTCATTTTTAACAACAAAATTAACATCATTTCCTGTGTTTCAAAAATTGCTCGTTTTCTTTTATAAGTTTGCTCTCTAAACTTTTTTAGAATCGTGTTTTGTTTAGTCATTTCTTTACTTTGAAAGATTTATATGTAGAGACTCTGTTTGATAAATATTATTTAGTTTTTAAAAATCAATTAAACTTGTAAACATTAATTTCAATCCATAAGTTTTTATGTTTTGTTATTCATTTTCTATACTAATCATATTTTTTAAAACCAAACCCAAGTTTTGAAAACCTGAAAACGTGGTTCTAAAAAATTTTGTTTTTATTTTTAGAATTGAACTATGAATTCAAGTGTTTTCTTAAGATAGCTAGATAAAAATCATGGTAAAGAAAATGAGGAGGAAATAAGCATAAATTTCAATAACATATAACAAAACATGAAATGTTACCCAACGTGGCCTTAATATTTAAAAATGTTTAAATATGTATGAAATTTCCAATCATGTTTAATAAATCTAATTTGACTTAAAACTTAAGTACATAAAATTTGAGGTCGTGAAAGTTGAGAGATTTATTCAAAACTTTATGAGAAATATTTGGGTGTACTACCTCGAGTTACTCATCTTTTAGCAGCTACCCATTATTTGTCCAGTTACAATTTATCACATGACAAGTCTTTTTTTTTTTCTTTTCTTTTATTGTGTGATTGGAGGGGAGTAACACAAATAGATGAGTGTAATTATATATAGAGAGAGAAGTTAAAAGCAAAATTACCCATCTAAAGTTAATTACTCTAATTATATTAAAAATTATCCTTTAAAAATCTACACTTTCTCTAATTCTATATTTTCAAAATGGAAAGATACACACACATAAATACACTCAGAAAGGGTTTAAAATGTCTATAAAAATAATTCTAATTTTGCTCTAGAGATTAAATAAATGTAATATAGTTTTCCAAAAAGTATTTATAAGTAAAAAAAAATTATAAGCACTCAAAAAAGTCAATTCAAACAAGCTCTAAATGTTGTATGGTTTTGTAGAAGAGTGGTCGAGAATTGAATTATGATATAGAGATGTTAAAAATAGTTGGACTTTACAGACTGTGAAAATGTATTTGATTGTGTAATCCAAAGCTAATTGTCTCTTTGCCCTATAAAGACTCAACAATAGGCGCTGTCTTAAACCAGACAGCTTTTTTGTGATCTTTTGTTTCTTTGTCCCATGCAATAAAATCCCAATTAAAAAAAAAATCTTTTCTTTCATCTCTTTTTCATAAAACTATGCAAATTCTTCCACAACCCATGTTTTAAATCTTAAAAAAAAAAAAAAAAAAAAAAAAAAAAAAAAAAAAAAAAAAAAAAAAAAAAACTTTTATTTCTTCTCTTTTTCATGAAACTAATTAATTAAGCACACATTCTTGAACAATAATTACCATGTTTTTTAGGTAAAATTGACAACAATAATCAAACACACAGATTATATAGTTGATTTATTCACTTTTTAATTTCTTACCCAAAAAAACCCTTTTTTTTTTTTATCCTTCAATGATTTTTCAGTTGTATTGTAAAAAGAGAGCCTCTCACCTGAGCCACAACCAAAGGGAATTCAGAAAAATTGCCATTGAAAACAGGTTTATGAACCAACTTCTCAAAGAACTCATTATAATTTGAGAGATCTCCAAGTTCTGAAATCTTGACATTTGTGATTGCTTGAACTAGAATTGCACCGCGATTATCGCACCGGAGATTCAGCTTGCCATCGGTAGGGTTTCGGTCCAACCGACCAGCTGCCGGGGACCAAATCGACAAGGTTTCTTCTAAACCTATCTTCAATTTGGTGAACACTAAATCAAGTGATGAGTTTGTGTAAACAGAAGAAGGTTTATAGAAGAAAATAAGGTACATATGTAATGGACACTGCCTATCTAAATTTGAGAGCTCCAAAATTTTTGGAGAGTTTAAGGTTTTGGGGAAAACAATGAGAGATTTTTTAACAGAAACTTGGGAATGAGATTCATGGGGAGATTTTGCCATTATGATGATGTTTTTTTTCTGAAGAAACTGAATTTTGTGATGTTTTTATTTGTGTGGAGAAGAGAAGATGAGTTTGTGGGGTAAATATATAAAGGGACTTTGAAGTTGGAGATTATTCCTAGGGCTAGGGTTCATCTCTAACTTGTAATTAATTTAATTTTGCAAATTCTTTTCATTAAGTTAGGTCCTACATTATTAATGGTTGGTAACAATTATAAATTCTTTTTCTTTTTTCCTTTTTTCTAAATGCTATGATCTATACATCTATTTCAATTTTTTTTTTAAAGAATAAATATAAGAGTTGTTTTCAAATATAGAAAAACGAGCCAAACTATTTATAAATATAGAAAAAATTGATAAACAGTGAAATTTTTCTATATTTATAAATAGTTTGATTTTTTTTTTTTTGTTTATAATAATTTTTCTAAATATAATATATATATATAGTATGTAAAAAGGAGGTTGTGTATGTCAATGACCATGAATTTTAGGGTTTGAATATATATATAGCTTGTAAGATAGAAAATTTGTTGTGTATGGAAGAAGCAAATTTATACACTATGAACTTTTGATCGGATAAAATTATACTATTACTTAATTAACTCGTTAATTAAACACTTTTTTACGAGAATAGAGAGATTTGAATTTTTAACCTATAAAAACTGGTTACTAATAACTTTTATTAATATATTCATCGCGTATAAATTGTACTTAAATACTTTACCTCACATATAAAAAATGTGTTAATTATTTTGATGAGATATGATATAGGGCATTCTATATATCATTTTCTTTAGCATATTTGTCTCATAAGAATAATTGAAGTACAATTAAGTTCAAAGTATCTCTATTTGGAGTACGAAATTCTCCAATTCCTTTCTTTTAGCATATAAAATAATGTTTTAACTTATTACTTTAGGTGAAAATTATTTAATAATCATTGATAACAACACATATTGCATTATTTATAATGCAAACCCCACATTTTCTCTATATCCTTTGAACCTTGAACATACTACTTGTAACATCTTGAATAGCAATTTCTTTATGAAATGAGCATCCTTGTTGATATGACATAACATAAACATAGAGATCATATAAACTAAAAGTTTTAATTAAAATAATTGCATTACTAATTAGTTTCTACATACTAACTATTCAAAAGGTTAATGGTTCAATCTTTCTACCTCGTAATCTGGTCGAGTAAGCCAAAAAAGGAGTAATTACTCCATGTCTCTCCTCTAGTACTTTTTCCTAAATCTATATATATATATATATATATATATATATACCTCTTCATTGGTAGACTTGAAATATGTAGAAGACTTAACAAGTAGAAATCAATATTAATTAGAGAGAAAATAATATATTGCAAGTGTTTGAACACAAAACCTCTTGGACCACCTGCCCTAATATTATGTTAAGACCCAAAAACTTAAGCTACTAATAGGTGGAGGTAAATTTAATATTATATTATCTAACAAATACTTTAAAATTTGTTAATTTTAAATTTTCGTCCACTCTGTTCCCTAAAACGATATAATTTCTTGCTCCATTCTTATACTAAATATTATTTATCAAATAGAGTTGAAAGAAAAGACATAAATGCTAAAAAGACTATAATTTATCCTACAATATATGTATGAAGAGAATGATATATATGTAGTGAGTTGTGAGTCCTAATCTAAGCATAACTCGATTGATTAAATATTATATAAAGTGAATCACGGACTAGCTAGAAACTTCTAGCTATCGAAGATCCAAAAATGACCCTAAATCATGATTATGATTATGATTATGAGTCTGACCATTAATATTTAGTGCTGGCTCAACATTGGGAAGGACCTCTTCAATTTGTTGCTATGAACAAGAAAAAATAATTAACGCATACTTTTTTTACAATATTTTTTTAACATATAATGACAATTTTTTTTTTTTTAATTCTAACACAGATGGAATTTTTTTATCTTTTGACCTTAAAAACAGTCAAAATCGAAGATAGATAATGTGGTTGATAGTAAGTAAAAGTTAAACTAAATGGTCTTTAATATATTACATATTTTGTTCCTAAAATTATTGTTGCATAAACTGAATTGAAGCCAAATTAAATACAAACTTGCTAGGTTGAGAATAAACTAAATTCGCATTCAAGACATAAACCAAATGGCAAAAGAAACCAAATGAAGAACACAATTTTTTATCTCAAGTTTTTGTAATGATTTAATCTCTCTTTCTTCTCAATTTTAGCAATTATCCAATCTGTTCTAAAATTTATAACAATTTAGTCTCTATCTTAAAAAATATATTATTAAGTATTAATAAAATTTCATATATATAGAGATAGATAAATGGATTAAGGACCAACTTATGTATTTTAAACTACAAACACAAATCATCACATAATAATAATAAATAAATAAATAAGGAAAGAACACTTAAATATATGAGAGGTAAGAATTTTCATAGTAGTGATTAAGTTAAATTGTTACAAAAATAGCTAACATATAAGTATAGTACTATCGATAGAGATTTGATTTCCTCATCCCACATTGTTAAAACTAAACCTAACTCGTTATAAATTAAAATTTAGAGACATATATAAATTGTTACATTAATGAAAGTTGATTGGCCAAAAGTGTTATATATATATATATATATATATATATATTTTTGGTTTTATAAGATGTTGGAAAAACAGGTTGGGTTGGAATTATATTATAAGTAATAAAATAAATGTGTTTATGTGGGAAAGCAAAACGCAAGCGTGGATTTGAAGCACAGTGATTTATGTCTGTTTAATGTCTTCAACTTTGGCAACACTTAGCCTTATATTCTGCTCTCTACTTTATTTTCCTCTCCATTCTTTTCCTTTATAAATAATTCCTTCCCCACCTAATTTTGTTTATATTCTACAAAACAACAAGAATCCTTCTTTTCCCACACCCCCTACCATTTTCAATTAATTAATTCCTCTTTTTTTTTTTTTTTTTTTTTTTTTTTGCCTAAGATTCCACCACCTTCCACTTGCTATATATTCTATTTGTAATAGCTAATATATATATATATATATATATGTATATATAAAATAAAGAATATTTGCAGCCATGCATGCAAATTAATGGATATATATATACACATACCTACAATTGATAGGATTAATGAAGATAAAAATTTGATGGTTAATTCAGTTGAATTATACATAAAAATCTCATTTTTACATACACCCGACCACATTCCAAAATGAACATAATTCGTTATTGTTGTTTGAAAAGAGAGGAACTTTAAGGTTTATCAGTTGAATTATACATAAAAATCTCATTTTTACATACACCCACATGGCAAAATGAAGATAATTCATTAGTATTCTCTGAAAAGACACAGGGAATTATTGATGGTTTATTAGTTGAATTATACATTAAAAAGAATCTCATTTTTACATACACCCACATGACAAAATGAAGATAATTCATTAGTATTCTCTAAATTAAAAAGACAGGGAATTGATGGTTTTATTAGTTGAATTATACATAAAAAAAATTTCATTTTTACATACACCCAAATGACAAAATGAAGATAATTCATTAGTATTCTCTAAAAAGACAGGAAATTGATGGTCTATTAGTTGAATTATACATAAAAATCTCATTTTTACATACACCCACATGACAGAATGAAGATAATTCATCAGTATTCTCCAAAAAAGACTGAAATTTGAAGGTTTATCCGATGAATTATACATAAAAATGTAATTTTTACATGCACCCACATGACATGACACAGAATGAAGATATATACAATTCATTAATATTCTCGAAAAAGACAAGAACTTTATAATGGTATAATTCAATTGAATCCCTGTCTTGTCTGTCATTTAAGGTAATAAGCCAGAAGGGGCTCTCTTTTTCAGCCAGCTCAAAGAAATAACCAATGTCTATATGTTCATGGAGAGATATGGTAGAAAACAGGCCTTTTCTGTCTTCATATAATTGCTTCTTGATTAATTAATAATAAGCTAAACCCACCAGACAATTTTATTTATTTATTTATTTTGACAAATTTGAGTGGTGGGAAGAACTTTAGAAAAGATAATATATACATTTTTTTTTTTTTTTGGGTTTGGCAATTGTCGATGGAGAGGGCTAAGTGGAAGAGAAAGGGAGTTGCCTCCATTATTATAGCCTTTTTTTTTTTTTTTTGGGAAAGATTATAGCCTAATTGTTAAAGCCTTAATGCATTAAAAAATTAATGGCTACCTCTAGACACTGTGTCTTTAATGAAGTAAAGTCGGAATATGTTGAAATAACTTTGCTGGTGACTCAAGAAATCTTATCTTTTAATTAAAAAAAATCAGTGTAATTGTGATAATGAGGGTGGATAAGGGTAGTAGTGGTCAATAATTGAAACCCCACACAAATTTAAATGTATAGATTTACACAAGACTAAGGGTGTGTTTTGTTTAACTTTTCAAGTGTTTAATTTTGAAAATAAGTTATTTTGAAAAAAGTTGGAGTGTTCGACAATTACTCAAAATAAATTTTGAAACACTTTCAAAGTATATTTTGAACAGTTTTTATCAAAATAGTTTAAATAAAATTGAATTTTTTTTAATTAATAATGCATTAATAATTGAGTTACGTTTTCCTCACTTTATAATTTTGTTCTAAGTAGTTGCATTGCATGCGCGCCTTATTTTATTTAGATTGAATACTTCTCCATTTCATAAAATTATTTTCAAGTACAAAATAATATCTTCGTCTTTAGAATTTTAAACCATTATTCTCTATATTTTGATGAACTATCTCAACTAGTCAATGTTTTATTTTTATTTGTATAAAGTATTTTCTATTTAGAATGAAAAATGTATAAAGATTCACTCATTCGTTGTTGTTCGGTACAAAAGTATAATGCCTAATTTACTAATTCGTAGGAAGAGACAGTACTTTTGTATTTGAAAAAAGTTTCAAAAGGATAATCAATCTCTGTGTAGATGATGGTTGATAAAGTAATTCTGGATTGTAATTTTCAGTATGAGTATTTGGGCCAACATGAAACTTAGGTAACTTAATTTGATCTTCATAAAATTCTCAGATATTTTCTTATAAAGTCTTGTTATAACATCCATAATAGCATCAGGTTTAGGTGGACAATCCGACAAATACACATTGATAGGAATTAACTTATAGGAAAGAGGAGGAAGAAGAATAGAGGGAAAAGACCAATCACATAACAAAAAGATTATTTATGTAGCATGAAAAATGACGCTAGAAACCTTTTAGAAATTTTATCAAACCTATTACTAAAAATTTAGATAATCTTTTAGCTATCAGAATATAGAGGAGATAAAGTTAGGAATTAGGATAGCCTAGAACCTTGAAATCTAAGAGTTTGGGCAAACCTTTTTTCCTCTACCCCTAAGATGAATGAAAAGGAAACCTCAATTCATTTGAACCGAAGAGTGCATAATAATTACCAACATGGTACAAATGGCTTCAACAAAACTCTAAAAAAGCCAAATGAGAGTCCATATTATTACTTATAATCAACACTTTTCTTTCCTTTCATATTGTTACAATTCTTACATTGGGTGAGAAATCAAAAGAGAAACTAATGGTGAATTGCTTGTATTTCTCTAATCATCTAACACAATCACCCGCGCCTTACCTTCAATGCTATGTTCTTCTGCTGCACCAATCTCCTTGCTCGCTTCAGCTTCCCTTTCATCTATGCTACTTCTCTCAGGTACAGTTGTGGATTCCGGCTGATCGGGGTCTCGATCTTCAGAGCCTGGAACATGAGCAGCAGATGGTTCAGGCATTTCATTCATCAGATCAAGGTCTATCTGCATCGCCTTGTCGCTTTCTTTATGAGGTTCGGATTCTGTCAAGGGATCTACCTCCATGTTTGTGACAACACAAGCCTTTTCACTGTCTGGATCTGGATCTGGATCTGCGAGTGATGATTTAAGGCCAACATCGATGCTCGGTGATTCGACGACTGCAGCTTGTTCTTTAATCGGGTTTGGTTGTGGAGAAAGAATTCGGTGCACATCTTCGATAATCTTCTCCAGAGGGAGAAGGTTATTTTTCAACTCAGAAGCTGCATGGTGGCTCCCAGTGGGCGCATGCACCAGCTCTCTACAATTTTCATCCACAACTCTGCACATCTGCCAAGGAAATGGATGGCAAATGAAAAACTCGAAACCGGAATTCATGAAGAAACACTCATTGTAAAGCCGTTGATCGTTTAATGAACAAAAGGGATTACCTCATTGTAAAGCCGGCTTAATTCCAATCTATCAGGATTGTCATCACAAGCAGCAGAAGTTTCCCCTGTAGCTGCACAGGCAAAATACAGTTCACCATTAGTCTGTTGCCAAAGAATCTTGGATCCTTTTTACCAAGTGTGTTCAAACGATGGTCTGTGTACAAAAGTTCGATTCATTAATAAATCCGTATTCACAAAATAATTCTATCAACCATTGTCATTTCCACCCTAAAGTCTTGATAAATATACAGAGTTCTTAAGCAAGCACTAAATTCCATAACGAAGTTGTGAAACTTTTCATTAAGAAAACGAAAAGAGACTAATGCTTTGAGATTGAATACTATTCTTAAGCAACGAATTACTTAAGAAAAGAGGCTTACAAATTGGATCTACTTGAGGCAACTGATCCGCCTTTAGAGTATCAGTCTCCACAGCGCTAGCACCTGGCAAATTTGTAACCTTGGATTCATTCTCAATATCTTCACTTGTAATATCATTTGCTTTCGAGTCACCCTGGGAGTAGGGAGGGAAAAGAAAAGAAATGAGTCCACAGGAAACTGAAGCTTGCTTAACTAGATAGCAACTCAAAAGTACCAAATTTTGTAGAATGTATATACTAAATTAACCACTTCGATTTATATTTGCAATATGTAATACTCATAACAATATAAATAGAACTTGACAAAATCAAAGACATAGGAAGAAGATGGCTAAAAATGAATTTGATATAATGATGTTCAAAACCCAACAATAAAATCAAAAAAAATTAAATCTAGGTGAGAGTGGCAATCTAGCATGTCGCAAACCAAGCTACAACAACTCAATAAGAACCCCTTCGGTTTGGAAGTTTCTGAGACGGACCATGACTAGTATCTTTATCCTTTTAATGACTTAAACTAGAATCTTCTCGTCCCCTTCCTAGTTCCTTTAATAATATGTTGAAGTAAAGCAAAGAATGGAAGCAGGCATAAGATTATGGCGGCATTCATTTGGTTCTTGTTTTCTACTGTTAACATTGAGACATAACTTTGATAACCCGCAGCAACTACACTGCCGTAAAGTTCAGAACTTACAAAGTATTCTTTCTGGTACTCTGCATTCAGCCCTTTTTCCAACAGAAGCACCCTTTTCTTGACAAACTCAACCTGTCGTCTCTGCATATCTCTAAAATGATAATATATAGACGAATCTTGATACAACTGGGATTGATTAGCAGTATCAGTTCCTCCTCCCTGCACATCAGATGAAGCATCGTTTCCACCACCATTTTCCTTTTCCCTAGACTCACTTCCAGCTGCTTCAGTGTTTGGTGTGTTTCCACCATTCTGAACTAGAGAACCAGTTTGTCCAGGAGCAGGTAGGTTTACGACGGGAAGATTCAATTCCAGACAAATCACCTCTTGAATCTTGAGGTCCTTGTCATCAATAATCGCTTGCCATCTACCGTAGCCATGCCTTAAGATTTGAAAATTTGAAGATTAGTGCTGGAAGATCAAAGCTTTAAAAAGTAAAAAAAATCTGCAACCAAGTCTAGTGAAAAAATATCTGCCCATCAAATAGATCACCTAATAATATTAGTCACTACTAGGTATGCAAGATCAAGAGGACCTATCAACGTCTTCATCTATGACTAACATGCACAGATGTCAAACTTATATTTACATATTCAATCATCCCTATGCTAGACAAAAGGATTTAACATTCCTAGAATTGAACCTATCAGACAGTTGTGAAAACCCGTGTATCTATAGATAACCCTCAGTCCCAGCAGTAATACAATATCAAGTCGTCAATGCAAAGTAGAAAAAAACCATATACAGTGAGAAGCAAACTTGGGAAAATACATACTTAAGAACAGCAAGCAGCAATAATCTATCATGTTCTTCCTTCCAATGTTTTCCGCCTTTTAGTCCTTGGTAACGAGATAAAATGTCATCTGTGAAAAGTGGAGCACTCGGATTTTCTGGAACAAATTTCGCCTATAGTTCCACCAAAAAGAACAAGAATGATCACATAAGTAACATGCATTCGCAAAAATTGAAGTGCGAAAAGATTACTACAAAAAAAAAAAAAAAAAAAAACTTAATGTAACAAAAATAATCATCTAACATAGGCCTTCCTTTAGCTGAGCTTTGGGAAGGGGTTATCTCTACCTCTAGCCCCTAGCCCTTAGGTTGTTCTTTTGTCTTTGTGTGGATATATTTCCTCATTTCTTACCTTTTTTAAATAATAGTAATAATAGAAAATTTCTGTGTTGACTACAGACAACCTATAATTGCTGTACTCCGTATCAAAGCCATGGAATGGAACTTAGCTGATATTTCCATCTCCCACCAATCTTTTCCCTTTCAAATTTAAACTACGTTAATCTTTTCCAGCCACATAATCCTCCAGAGTGTTGATTTTATAGATTTAATCTATCGCTTTTTTGCTTTTCCCATGAAAGGATGACTGCATAGCATTTAAGCCACCGTTTCGTCCACAGAAAAATGAAAGCCCCAAAATAGTCCAACATTTGTAGAATAGAACTCCAAATCATCAAGCTAAAAGACAAGAAATTACAACAATATAACAGGAAAATAAACATAATTACAGCTTACTTTATCCTTTATCAAGAGTAAAACTGCAATTCTGATTAGCACATCCTGTATCCTGAGTCCTTCTTTAGGAACACCATCTAAACGGCATCAAGAATATTAAGATGTTAGTATACCAAAAAGAATTAAAAGGAAGAAACAGCAGTACAAAAATGAAGCATCAAGGATGCAAGAGATTTACAGCCTTATGCATGTTAAAGCTTCATTTTCAGTCAGCATTACTGTTTTTTTTAATATCCATGAGTATTCGGGCCAGCTTACGTGCACCTCGACTAATCTCATGGGACAACCCGCCTGACCCTACAACATTTGTGTGTCAAAAAAACTCATAGGGATATTAAATTCTAGGTAAGTGGCCACCATAGATTGAACTCATTTCCTCTTAGTCCTTTATCAAACCCAAACCTTTTATTTACCATTAGGCCAACCCATGATGGTTCAGTCAAGTTATTACGGTTGAGAGTCCAAATATCACTCCTTTTTTTTCTTTTGACTAATAATGGGGGTGTTTTCATATTAAAGCTACTGTATATCTCGAACACTATTTAAGTTCTGATAACCCCTCTTTTTGTGCAAAGCTTCTCTGGTAGGTGTCTTGAGGGAGGGGGTGGTTTTCTGCTGAATTCATCGCGTAATGTTTCTGTAGATTTTCTACCATCTTGATGAAAGTTTTCTTTGCTTACACACAACACAGACACAGCGTTAAGGATACAATACCTGAAAAGTTGGGGGAATCAGTGATATCTTCAGCAATGTGAGATAAGAAAAGAGTCCCATATCTGAACAAAAGGTAGTGATTGTAAATCAACACATCAAACATCCAGAAAAAGGATACTTTTTCATGAAGTAAAGATGAAATTGATCTAAAAAGAAATTTCAGCACGTCGTAAAAAAATAACAAACATCCAATATAAGTTTGGTAACTTATTAATAAAATTAATCCAGGAACACCCAATAATTCATACATATATATTATTCGTTTCATATTTTAAAAAATAATAATAAAATAAAGAAAAAGATACTTGCACAACCTCTTATTCCATTGTTTTTCTTTCCCATTGGTTCTCTCATTTAGTAAAACCCTAAGTCTCATGCATAAGGGCAACCAATTCTTTTAATAGCATTTGTTCTACTTTAGCAATATGAATTTACCAAATTATTTGCAGCAAAAGAAATGTAAAACTTAATACTATCCAATGAAAGGTAAAAAACAGTTACCAAAAAAAAAAACTATCCAATGAAAGGTAAAAGTTAGGCCTACACCCAAGAGAGAGAAGTATATGGTGGTGTAAGTCCTATTTATCCACATTTCAACCCTTTTTTAGGAAAGGAGTTAAAAAAACACACAAAACTAAAACCTCAACATGATAATAATTCAATACCAACAGTTCCTTTCATAATGCAGAATCCATATCACTTACTCCTTTATTTCTTCATAAGTCTTCTGCTTCATCCGAGAAGTAAACTCCTTCCAGTCAAAATCCCCAACCCCAAACCTGTATTAAGTAAATCAACCGTTTCAGCATAGAAAACACGAAAAAGCAAACAATGGTACAGCCTTTCTTACAGACACAAGAATGTCGGCCAGGAACATAAACACTCGCAGGTTAAAGATAAAAAAGCAAAGCAGAGACAACAAAAATAAAAATAAAGCACAAATGTTAGCAAGAACCTCATTAAAATTTGCACAAATGCAGCCCTTTGATTTTGGTTGAAACCAAGAACTCTAAATGATCTTCCTTCCCCTTCCATTAAGGGAAGTGGCTCAGTGCTATCCACTGAAAATCAAACCATGAGGAGTCAAGAAACAATAAAAAAAGAGATCATTACACGATCAGAGTAAAAGGGTGCAAATAGAAACATATACCACGAGATTTCCTCCGATACGGCTTTCTTGCAGAAGGAACACCAGAAGAATTTGCTTCACCGTCAGTCAAATCAGCTTCATAGTTATCGTCCTCACCCTCGGAGCTTACATCTTCGAGTCCAGCTAGGTCATCTTCTTCAACAGATACCATCTAAACAGATTTCGAAGTTCAAATCACCCAAACTTCAATCAGTAATCTCAATCAGTAATGACTCAAATACTACTTGAAACAAACTGACAAGCATTTAAATTTCAATGAAGTTAAATGGAACATAATAGTTATTCTTATGTTTTCACAACCACACTTATAGATTTAAAATAGTGGTGAGATGGACTGAATAGTAATTCCAAGTGAGGAGGAAAGAGTCCAACGACAGAGTTCTCTTTTAAAGAATTTTTCTTTTACTGGAAGAGCCTAAGAAAAAAGTTATAGATATCATGAGAGCTCCACAACTGGTAGTTAACAAGAGAATAAGATAATTTAAAAAATCATTGGAATTACATACCCACAAAGGAGAATTAACGGTATATATGCTCAAGTCCTCATCTAGCTCGTAACTTTTCTCCTCAATGGTTTCTAAATTCTGTTTTATTTTATTTTATTTTTTTCTAAAGAATACAAAGCTTCCCAACTACCGAAAGTAATTTTAGATATCTACCAGTGGATCACCAACCAACCCCTAAAGGTGATGTCTCCCTCCATTTTTAGTATATCAAATGCTAAAATTAAGTAAGGTCCACTGTCAATCGGTTGTGGAACCCCCAATAGCCAAAGTTGGGACTTGAAGTTGAGGAGAGGCTGTTTTGACAGGGAGTTGGAAGAATGGGGTAACAGAAAGTTGGAAGAATGGGGTATCCTTATTTCTATTTTGGAGTGTTTTAAGCTGTCTAGTGTCCAAGATCAACTGGTGTGGAGTATAGAGATGGGTGGAAAATCTACAGTGAAGTCAGCCTATTTGGAGTTGCAATAGAAGAGAAGGCTCTAGGACAAAATAAGTTGCTCGGCCATTTGGGAGATACCAAAAAGGTGATTCTTTTTGTGGACCACGTCTCACGGAAGTATACTTACTCATTAAAAAGTCCCAGAGATATCATCTCCATTTCCCATAATTATGTGCATTTTGTGCTAGAGGAATGAAGACACTTGAACCTTCTTCTTCACTGCAATTTAGCAGAAGGGTTTGGGATCATTTTGATAGCCTGTTTGGTTTGAATTAGTACATGCCTCGGTCAATAAAGAAGTGGATGGTGGATTCCCTAAATGGAGGAGGTTTAATGATAAAGCTAAGATGCTATGGAGTAATGCTTCGATGGCTATTTTGTGGTTGCTTTGGAAGGAAAGAAATGCTAGTATTTTTTCAGATAAGTATAATTCTTTTGATTACTTTTATGACCGTACAGTTCCTGGCCAGTGGCCTCTAATTGGAGCAGCCAACACAAACTCTTTTGTAACTACACCACTTTATAAATCAATCTAGATTGAAAGGTTTTCTTGTAATCCCTTTTGGTCAGGGGAGGGGAAACCTCGTCCCTTTGCCAGTTAGGTTGTCATGGTTAGTTTTTTTGTGAAGTGGTTGTAACAAAGCAGAAAAAAGAAAACCGAACATATTTCAACTGAAAGAAAACCGCATGGAAACTTGAGAGAGAGAAAATAGTTGCTTTACAACTTTAATAACGTGGCACTATTTGGAGGAATTGCATCAATTATGACTGCATATATAACAATGATGTCATACAATCACTAATCCGACTGACCTGCTTACGGCTCCTTTTTCCTTTACCCAAAGCGTTAAACTCTTCTATCTTATGCACTTCATATTTATCCTTCAACAACTCTTCCCAATAGCTAGCTCTTTCCACGTTGCTTGCAACAGGCTTACTTTCCATGGATGCCCTTTTTGCTGCCTCTTCAGCTGCAGCCTCCACTTCATCAATATATTCAAAATTTGCCACCTGCAACACAGATTATGTCTGCATCACTCACAAAATGAAAACAAACAGAAAACACAAAAGTGAAGCAGATGTTGTAAGCACTTGGTATGTAAAAGTAAGTCTCATGGAAATTTCAAGTTTCAACAGTGGGTTGTTCTCATAATGTTATAACTGTTTGTTTTCACAAGCTAAAAAAAGTAAGTGAAGCACTTAGTATATAACCACTCGCGCAAGATAATTAGTTAAAGACTTCCTCTAAAAGCACTTTAACTGTTCTTTTATCTACTTTTAGAATTTTTCAAAACAGCCTTTGATCATAAAAAATTTTAAGAACGCGCGCGCGCACACTTTTTACTGCTCGTTAAAATTTTAACCAAATATTGCCAATTTAAAAAGGGCACTTTTAGTCCTCTTTTAAATTAGGCATGCCAAACAAACATTAAATAAGAAATACAACAGGTAAAGAAAAGGGTACATAAATTCCATGCTTCTCCTTCCCCGATTTAAGTTATGGCATGCTTGCTCCATAAATTGCAAATAAATACTGTAATCTGAGGGGCAGTATAACACAATGACAATAAATCATTCTAACAATAGTACAGCATGATAACACCCAAAAAAAAAAGATCAAAAAATAATTTAAACTCTGGTAAAATGGCATGTCCAGTAGAGGTAACAATAACAGACCAGGAAATCCCAAGCAACAATAATGGATAAACAGATAAACTAACACTTAATAAATTCACAAAATTCATCCTCCCAAGCCTCTTTTCATCTTCTTATAGAGAACATTGTTCACTTCTTTGTTCAGTAATTGCTAGCCCCCATCCAATATTCCAAGAGAGTGTGTAAATTGGAACACTATTGGCTAGGGGGAAAACCATAAGGAGGGAAGGGAAGGGAGAGAGAGGAAGAGTAATTGGAATACCATTGATGATTGAATAGGTTAAAAACCAAAAGAGACCTTGATATAGAATTGAAAATAACAGAGAATAAACATACATGCAGCTCAACTGCCAAATTTTTAAGACTGCACAAGAAAAAAATTAGTGTAAATAAAACCTTAAAGGCCTTCAAAAATTCATCATCCTCTTCATCATCAACAGTTGCTTCTTCGTCTCTAATTTGATCACGGTCCAGCAATCTGTGTAAAACAATGAGTATAAGAATCGAATGACATATATATAAATAGTTGTTTAAATTAGAGAAGTTAAGTGTTACCTCTCTATCGCAGCATCATCATAATGAATTTGACGAGATTTTCCTGCCTCATCATTCTCGTCGGCAAATAATTCCTTTGAGCCATACCTTATAATATCATCTAGCTCTTCCTGAATTGGGAAGAGATAGACAAAATGTTCAGTCAAATACTCATAGAGATCGCGTAGAATTTCAAAATTCCCTATGCAACTTCCTTAACATCTTGAGCTTTGGTCACAACAAAAACAGAAAATGCTTTCCAAACGAGCTGTAAACCTAGCAACAAAACTGAAATATGTATTCATGTATGTACAACCAGTCAATGGAAGATCAATCTCATATGTTCTTTTGGTATTCTTTTTCTTCAAGTGTTGGGTCAAGCTTCTTGGGTGCCTTTAATGTTTCCCAAAAGGACAGAAAATAAGTTGTCTCACAGCTTCTTTGTGGCCAAAATTAAAGAGATACGTCCTTTAGGAAATACCTCCTATGTTAGGAGTAGAGAATTTTTTATTAAAGTGAAGGTTACATTTTGAGAATGTTGAGAAGTTAGAGCCAAAATTTGACGTATGCTATCAAAAGAATTTTTGTAGTTACAAAAAATTTTTGAACCTTACAACCTAGAACCCTTTTCTGTAATCTCCTATTCTTGTAATTATTCTCTCCTATAATTACTATGGAAATCATTTTTTACCTACTGTAAATTCAGCTTTGGGAAAATGTCCACATTGAAATATATTATCAGTAATTGAGATTCAAGTTCGTTCACCTTTTAATAGCAAAGCACCAAGTATCAATTCAACATGGGTTGTAAAGCTACTTGAAAGTAGAACTACACATATTAGATAATTTCTATACCTGATTAATGTTTTGAGCCTTCAGCCTTCCAACAACCAAATGCTCTAAGACCATCTTCTTCTTTGTCATTTGCATCATCCTTTCTTCAATGGTCCCTCTTGTTACTAGCCTATAAATCATAACCTGCAACATCAAACGAAGCATCCAAGTAAAAACAGAAAGCAGTTGCTGTAAGTCGCAACATTCCAAAAGAGAATATTCAAGACCTTGTTAGTTTGCCCAAGCCGATGAGCCCTAGCCATAGCCTGTAGATCAGCATGGGGATTCCAATCACTACAGATGGACATTAGTAGAATGATATCGATTAATAAAATTGATGGAATGAAAAATTATAAGCTGGTTGAGTGACAACTAATCCAAAACCTAGAAAATTCACCATTCAGTAATAATCATACGCATTCTCATGTAAATTATCCTTATAATTAGCTTGAAATCATCATCTATCAAGAATCACCAATCTAGAAATACTGGAACCGAGACATTTTTTATTAGTGTTCCAAGCTACTAGTACCGTAATACCGATTGGTGTTTTGGGGTTCAGCCGAGCATCTCACTTCGTAAAGCATTCACCTCTCGTGAGAGGTGAAGACAACTATTATTCTATTAAAATGCTATCGTAATATCACAGCAAACACATTGGCCAGAAAAAATAAAATGAACTGCGAAATATAAAATGAGAATATTATCACACCTGTCATATATGATAACTGTGTCGGCAGTTGCAAGATTTATTCCCAGACCCCCAGCTCTAGTAGAAAGCAGAAAACAAAATCTGGAGGAATTCTTGGCATTAAACCGATCTATTCGAATTTGTCTTTCAGCTCCACAAACCTTGCCATCAATCCTTTCATACTGCCATTTCTGACCCAGAAAATAATCATAAGAATCAGACTTCAACTCAAAAGCATCACAGTTTCTGCCTATAAGAACAGCTACTGCATTTTTATAAGACAGCTTTTGTGATCATGATTAAAGATGTACCATACCTTGTAACTGCAATAATCTTCCAGCAAATCCAACATGTGTTGAAACTGTGTATATATGAGAACTCTATGACCTTGTTCTTTGAGTCTCACCATCATCTTATCCAATAAATGCAGCTTTCCGGAAGTTTCCAAAAGCTGTCTGTCAAGTTACATACAACCAATAGGAATTTAAATTCAATAAATAACTAGCATTTGCTCTAACTCTCAGCTTGTTGATTGTTAGCATACCACAATTTTCTATATGTAGTATATAGGTAAGCCACATAAAATTCTTCTGGAAACAAAATATGAAGCATTAAGATAGAGACAAACATAAAGAAACCATAACTTTCTACTTGCCAATCTGACTACTTAACATGGAAGCGTGAAGATCAAGGTAGAAAATTACTTATATGCTTCTTCAGCATCATCTATATCTGGCTCAACTCCTTCTAACATGTAAGCATGACAACAGAGCTTCCGCAATTCCATAACAACGTTGATAAGAGAAATCTGATAGAAAAGTTCTTTACTTCAACAATCTTATAAGGTTCAAACAGAAAAGGAAAGAATAGTAGAGACAGCGAACTTGTAATGTTACCTGTGCACCACCGCGGCGAGTTAATATTTGATAGTTACGAGTTAAAATGGCTTTGTAATATTCTTTCTGCTTACTACTTAGTTCGACACGCAAAATTAGTTCTTTCTTAGGGGGCAGGTCCTTCATGACATCTTTCTTGACCCCTGCAAGAAATTAAAGTTTGGCAAAAACACTTCTAACTCAAAATTATTTAAAACTAAAGGAGACAAAAATATTTTGTTTGTGCTGTGAAACTAATAACGCAAAAAAACTAAACTGCAAGAAAAATTGGTGTTTGGACGCTCCTCAACTATTCTTCCAAGACTATTGTCTTAACCCTATTACATTTCGATGCCAGCATTAACATTTTCATTGAATTACGCCAATTAATTCTCTTCTTAAATTGTCGTCCTAGAATATTTCAAAATGAAACCTAAAGACTAAAGTAAAGGAGGACTATATTTCAAAATGAAACCTACAGTGAAGGAGGACTATATTTCAAAATGAAATCTACAAGGAAATGAAGAATTACTTGTAAGTATCTAGAAACAATTACAAGAGAGCAATAAACTAAAGCAACTATATAAATGCCAAAAGACTAGCTGATAAATAATGTGATTACAGTATAGCTGAAAATAGTGTTAAAACAACCAGAGTATAAAACGAATATTGGCAGTCCAACCAATCAAGTCAATCTGTCACGACAAAATTTAAGAGCCTTACTTCTCAGGAGATGAGGAGCTAACATTCTGTGAAGCCTCAAGATTTGCTCCTCTTGATTGATATCTCTGAACTCCTCTTGGAACTCTTCCAGACTTCCAAACTGAAAGAATATACGCATCCAAAGTGATGAAATCCTAATAAATTCATTGATCATGTTTGAATGATTTATAACCAGCAGATGCATTATGTCTGATTTGATTGGAGTGTCCTACTAACCTTCCCCGCGTCAAGGAAGTGCATGAGCATGAAAAGTTCATCAAGATTATTCTGAAATGCAAACAAGTAACAGTGAGAAAAATGCAGGCATTTACCCTCTTTATAAATTTGGCTATACGCATTTACATAGGTTAACACTTTGAGAGATGTGAACATCAAACGGAGTATGGCTTAACTCAACATTATTTTGTTCCTTAAAATGATTGGAGCAACAAATATTAGAATGAAAAGTGAAATAACACCATTTAAAAATATTTTTAATCAGTAATTGTCGTTCTCTGCCAATTACCGTAATTGGCGTTCTCTCTGGTAACCACCTTTTTGGTGTTTGGGGTTCTCCCCTGTTTTCTTCTATCAATGAAATGTTTCTTTTACCAAAAAAAAATAAAAATATTTTTTTAAAAAAATTGTTTACAAAATAGTATTAAACATAACAAGCAAACTAAACCCAAAGTTACTCCAAATTAGATCAATACAATAAAAGGACCATCTTTTCAACATGTTGAAAGGCAAGAGGTTCACTGTGAAGAAGTCAAAGCTTCAATGGTCGAAGTAATTCATTCAACATGTTGAAATGTTCCAAATAGCAATGATTAATTCATTCAACATGTTGAAATGTTCCAAATAGCAATGACACCATCGTATTTAGATACATGCATACATACAAAATAAAATAAAAATATAAGTATCAATAGAATAGTTAGCTACATCTTCCATTTTCTTTTCCAAGCGGCAAACTAAGAACATAATTTAAACCTATCAAAAAATTAAAAGGAAAACAAAAATTGTTATCCACTATACTGAAAAGCCATGCTATACAATAGCAATGAGAAGTCCAAACCAAATAAATTAAATGGCTTAAAGCCAAAACCATAGGCGACTAATGCATTAATATAATCTAGAACAAACCTGAAGAGGAGTTCCAGTCAAGAGTACACGAAGGCTACTTGAAAACTGTTTCAATGAAGAAAATAATTTTGAATCCTTATTCTTAAGCCGGTGACCTTCATCAACAATCTATAGAGAAATCAGCAATAAGAAAAAAATGGTAAGTCAATTATGATACCTCAAACTTTAACATAGTTGCAACAAACGAACATCACAAATCAAGAATTAGTTATAAAGATAAACTAATGGTAGATTCTCACCAAGGATTGCCATTTTATAGGCTTCAGTGTCACCACATCATAGTTAATCATCTCATATGATGTTAGCAGAACATCAAACTTGATTCTATCTTGCTTACTTTCACTAACAATTTGGCCAGATTTCTTTTTCTTCACCTTCTTATGATTCTTTGGAAAGTAAAATTCATATTCCCTTATAACCGCACGAGCTTGGGCAGTGCCCACGTACATAACCTGCAGTAAGTAACATATTAACGTAATGCAACCCAACAAACATTATGATGAATTAATAACCAACAGATACATACAACATTCATATGAGGAGCCCATGTAGCAAATTCACGTTCCCAATTTCGAAGCGTTGAAAGTGGAGCAACCACCAAGTGGGGAGACAGATTCTCTTCATAAAGGGATGCTAAAAAGGCAATACTCTGTATGGTTTTTCCTGTAGCCAATTAGAAAAAAGTTTTCTCAAGTTAAAGGTCATGGAACCTCTTTCTAAACTCCTTTATACCTAGAGGCGCAATAACTCACCAAGCCCCATCTCATCAGCAAGTATCACATGAGTTTGCTTGGACCAAGAAAAACGTAAGAAATTTAACCCTTCAAGCTGATATGGATGTAATGTTCCTTCATTTGGACCAAAAAGTCAGCTTATCACGTCTGGGGAAAATATAGTATACAACACTAGAAAGTATAGAAAAAAATTTGTACCTCCAGAAAGAAACTGAGGACTACAATCATATTGTTGGAATTCTTTTTGTTTTTTCTTTACTTCACCAATATCACCATGGCTGCTTTTGTTCTTATTAGAAGACTGTTTGCGAGATCTAGACTGAATTTTATGGAACTTATCAATTTCAGGCTGGAAGGCAGAGATGTCTAATTCAAATTCCCAATAACATTCATCATAAGAAAGTTCTTTATATTTCACAAGATATTCTTTTTCTTCATCATTTCCCCTACATTGAAAAGTAGCATTCACATCAATCAGTTTCTGCTCCACCATTATAATTCAAATTGATTGTAATAAAAAATAGGAATGCAATGCACGTGATTTAAAACGTCAAAAAGATTTATAACCATACAAGAGAAACCATATGACTGCCAACATATATGTATTTGAAAAACAAATACTGGTTTGAACTATTGTGTACATTCAAACTTCTTACGGCATAAAGAATTGTATTAAAGCAGTCACAACAACAACAAATATGTGTGTGTGTGTGTATAAACCCCTTCTGTGTTGAAACAAATGGACATAAAAATTGAAAAATAGTGGTATATCAAATTTTTTCATCCCACAGCACCTGGGCATTAGAAAATATTACAAAAAAGAATGGTCTAATTTTTTGTTTCATTTAAATTTAGAAGAATGGTCTAATTATTTAAGGTACTTTTTAGAAACAAACTATAAGGGACTTCAATGTCCAAATTTTGATAAATAACATGAAAGATGTTGGGTAACTATAGGGAGAACCATCATATTAGTAAGTAGATACAACTTCATGGTCTCTTTACACCCCATAGAAGTATAGGGTAGGTTCATGGAAATGCCAACGTTGAGAACTCCTATGTCTTTTTTTTTTTTTTTTGCTTTTTTTGTGCTAAGAAACCAAGCTTATATTGAAATAAAGGAAAGAATGTAAAGGGCATACAAAAAAAAGGCCCATAAAAAAGGAGAAAGCAAAAAAAGAAAAATCATTAAGAAAGACACAAGCAAAAGGTCAAAGGATTTGGCAAAATATTGATTTGAATTGGCAATGACAGTCAAAAGATTATAGTAATAAAGGAACCTATGCAAAGAACTCCAAGAAAAGAATAAACCTGCAAGCAAGAATCCGGTCCACTGTTGTCCATTCAGGTCGAATAGCAACGAAATCTTCCTCAGCATTGTTGTTCGATGACATTTGCTTATGAAAATTGTTTACTTTAGTCTTCAAGCGAGGATGCGTTTTAAAAGCTTTTATAAATTCTTTCTCAGGCACCCTGACAATTAAAAATAAAGGGACCAGAATAAAAGATATGACGCAAATTAGGGAAGGATGTAAATAATACTACTACTAAGAGGTAGATAAATATCTACAAACACACACACAAAACAAAGAAAGAAAAAGGAAACGATTCGAGAAGGACTGCTGTAACAAAGAAGAAGTAAGAAAATATCAAAATAAATTACCATGTGCAGTGTAGATAAGATAAACCCTTCCACTTTACAAGATATTGTTTCACAAAAATTTGCTTCGAACCAAGCTTTGATGCATCACTGTCTCCAGCAAGAGTAGGCCGCATTTCGCAGTCCAATATTTTATCAATATCACTTAGAGGGCTAACCTGTGAGATGCAAATAGATGGGGAAAAAATTTGCTGACAATAGTAGCTACAAAGTCTACACAAAAAGCAATTCAAGGTTCCAAAAAAGGAATCGTACACATTCAGGGCACCTCCAGTTGCTAGGGAGAGGAGCTTTCAAGGGTGGAAGTAGACATTTAGGATGGTAATCATATGTACAGGTTTCACAGGAGAGAAGATTCTCGCTTTCTCCACAAGCTTGACATGCATCTTCTTTCTGCCAAAGGATGTGAAAGGACAACAGAAATTAAATACACATACAAAAAGTAGACTAGAAAATCCTATTGGGGAAATATATACATGATAATAACACCATCACTTTCCCTTACAAGAGATGTAAATAATACAGGAAAGAATGAGAACCGTTCCAAAACAGAATTCTATTAAATTATGTTTCCACTTGATACTGCCAATTGATGATCGAAACTTTACGGAATAACCCTATGATAAACATTTTAAATATACGTACCAATAAGTTCCTTCTCATTCAGACAAAAGCCATTTTTCTCATTATGCAGTTTTTCTGATAAAGTCCTTGGTAATTAGGGGTAGCTTGAGAGATTATAAGAATGGGCTTCACATATCTATTCTTTTTTTCTTTTGTACAGTTATTAAAGGGTTTGGATCCCTTCAATGTAAGTGTGTACCATCTACAGAGAGAATGTATCTTGGTATAGGGTTGGGCATGCTAGTGAACGAAAAAGAATAAGCATGCCCCAATTACCACCGACACTCTACATGAACAAATGCTTTCTAAGTAAGAACAGTCACATTGTCATTGGGCTCACGGGAACTTGTAATGAAAATGAGAGGGGCCTTTAAAAATTAGATTGACAAAAGAATATATATATATAACAAGCAAGTAAAACTATTTATTTAACCACCATATGGAAATATGACAGAAAAAGACCAGTAGGCCTTGAATTAAAAAAATAAGAAAAGTAAACAAACCTTGTCATCCCTCTCTAATCTTTCATATATCTCTTGCGTTGAGCCAGGTTTTTTATGCTTATAATCAAATTCGTCATCTGACTCATCAAGATTATACACCGGCCTTCGTTCTGATCTAACACGAAGCCTCTCAACCAGGCTACTCATATTCTGCACCAGCATATCATTATGTCAGTAAACACAACAACACTTGGTAGAAATAAAAAAATAATGGAACAAATCCCTCTGGATGAGGTTATAACAATTGCAACAATAAGATAGCTTCAACAACAGTATGAATAGTGGCAGAAGCAAAATCTTAAGCTCAAAATATACAACTGTGGTCCAAAATGGTAAAAAAAGTTCTCAATTCTAGGGTTTGCTTAGTATGGACATAACTTGTGAACCATGTGAAACGCCTAACAAAGAAGGAACCTTAGAATAAAATCCTACGTCCAGAGTTGCCATATGCAAATACATTACCATAAAAAGATCCAAACAGACAAGCACGCATGGAAGAACTCTGTAGTACACACCACGAGCAGTATTAGATTTCCAACACGCAACGCGATGAACAATTTCTCGTATTTATATACACGTACCGTTCAACAACAAAACCCATGAATTATAAAAATAACTAACAAAACAAAGATTTTCACGTGAGCGGAAAAGGAATGCAGCCGATCATGTTCAATCTCAGGAAAAAAAAACGAAGAAAACGAACGCATGACCACCAAATGCCACTGCCATAACGACGATGAATTCTCAACAAAAAGAAAATCAAGCATTTCACCACCATCCAGAAAACCTAACACGCGTTTCTCAAAACGATAACACACCCAAGAAGCAAATTCATCAATTTTACACGACCCCATCAACAACATTTACAAAAGAGATACAAAAAATCCATCCCCAGTTCATAAAACCAGCTGCGGAAAATAACTATACAGACTTCACTTGTAGTATTAATGCAGCGGGAGAGAAAAACACAGGAATTACCGAAGACCACCGGATCTTGAGGCAGATATATTATCGGAAATCTGCCTGAACCCACAACTGAAACTCAGAAGAGAGAGTAAAACCAAAAGAGTAAAACACGGTGTGAAGAGAGAGAAAGAAGGGGGCCCTTGATCTCCCAAAGAGACAGTGGAGTCTCCTGTAGGAAGATTAACAGAAAAAAGCGGTAAATGGGAAGTGAAGAAGGAGAATTTTACTCAGATCAACGTTGGGCTAATCTAATTCCATCGTCTCATCTTGATTTTCAACAGAGAAGACGATCTTTAATTCTTACATAACTCGTCTGTAGGAAGTAATGGTTGCTTTTTGATACAGATAATTTTGAGGAAGGGGCCAAAAGGGAAGCCCTTGGTAAAGCAAGTGCCGCTATTGACCTTCTCAGATGGGCTTTTGACTATTTTGGGCTTTCTTTTTCTTTTTCTAAAAAAAAAATCTTGGAAGTCTAATATGTTCTTGGAGTTCTTTAAATTGGTAATATATTGGCTGTTTTGGATAATCTTCATGATTTTGTAGTAGGGATATATAGAAGTAATCTTTATATAGTAGTTAATCATAAATAATTGATCGCATTAGATCGTGTTGGTTCTTGGGTTAAGAGATATTTTGGACCGACTTAATTATTAAACTTGTAGATCTGTCCAAATCGCGTGTTTTACCTCAGCTTTGTGCATTTATAGTTGGTTATAAATAAATGGCTTTGTCGTTATTGGATTAAGAGATGTTGGATTCAAGCGTTTCTTATTAGCTTGGTGAACTAGCAGCTAACTTTTACCCAGTTATTCAATACTATTAGTTTGACTCGTTTGGATTGTTAAGGTTATGAATTTAAATGTTTGTCAGAACAGTTATGGATATAATTGTATGATAGCAGTTTATCTTCCAGTTTTAGACACGTGTTTAACTGAAGTGAGTAGTCCAAGGTTGCCATTTTTTTCCCACGTGCTTATGTATAAACAATAACCTTGTTTATAAATATATATACACTATCGAACGATTTTTCAAAATTGACTGGTTGAATTAACTTGCATGTGACTCCATAATTTAGACAGTAAAAGCCTTTTTCTTTTTTACATTAGTTTGATGTGTCATTTTTCGTAACAAATCAACCGTGTTAGATAAGGGATCGAAAAATGTTCAAATTACCATTATGAGCATAGTTTGGTGGATAAGATATTAATTGTTTTTTACCATTGATGGTTCAACCCCCATCCTACAATCATTGAATAAATAAAATAAAATATAAAAAAATCAAGTCATTCAAAAAACTCAAATAAAATTCATAAAAGTATCATCTCATATAGTAATATGGATGTGTTCGTTTACAAGATGTGAGCGTACCGTTTTTTAAAAGTATAACAAGTTATGCAAATATTGCATAGATTTAAGACTCGTCTCACATTTATGACGGTGGCCAGTTAAACACAATCTCTTGTGCCATAAGAACCAGGTAAATCTCTTCCTCTATTAAGTCGCCAAGTAATTGGCATAGATGAGATAATGTCATAGTATTGTTTAATAGTAATTGTATGCACTCATGCCCTTGAGAATGAACGTTCAAATTCTCGTACTCCCACTAGTTAAACTAAAAAACAATAATCAAATTTTTGTAAAATCATAAACTCGCAAAAAGAAGTGACATGTACGAACAATTGGTTAACACAAAATAAACCATATTTGAATATGGAAAGAGATAGTCAAATCTTTAGTAAACTTATCAGGCCAAATATTCCTTTTCTCCGCAATGACCTACCCCTAATGGGTAGAGAATAATGTTTTGGGAGAAGGACGAGAAAAAAGTCAACCCAACTTTTCTCTATTAGCTAACTGAGAATAGAGATGACGAATACATTCTCCATCTCTAAATTCATTTTGATATTTTTAATATATACACACACTTAAATATAGTAAATTCTATAAGAAAATATATTTTTGGTTTATGAATTTGGGTTAGGTTGCATTTAGGTCCTTAAATTTTCAAGCTCGACTATTTTATCTCGAATTTTAGTTAAGTAACATTATGGTCATTCCATCCAATTAATATTTGTTTTTTCAATAAATAAAAATATTTTAATTTTTGTAATTGCCTTTTTACATTTTTTTTTTCATTTTTCTTAATTTTATGTTTCACTCTCATCCTTCTCTCATTTTTATTGTCCATCTTCTTTCTCTTCAATGGTCGTCAGTGACCATCGACGGCTACTGTCATGTTTAAGGGTATAATACACATGTTTTAAAATGTACGATAAAATAAAGACGTGAAAATTCTCCTCTCACAAATATTTTTATTATACTAATTTGACACTACATGTTGTGTAAAGTTTGAATACATGACTTAATTATAAAAGTCCAATAATACTACTTTAATGTATTTATAAGAGAGATTTGTTTTTCAAACAAGTAAAGAAAAATAATGTTTATACACATTTTGGAAGATAAGAGGGGTAAAAACAATAGTTATTTTTTATTATTAAAAAGAGTATATAGACTAAGCATGTACAAGAGAATAAATTTTGGATTAAATTTAAGTTTTCAAGTAAGCAATTAATTACTATTACAAGTTAATCATTTAATAATTATATTATATTATATTATCAAAACAATATAAATAACACTTGGCAAAATGGACTAACCAAATAGTTGAAAATTACAATTACCTTAGAATTTACTCACAATGTATAATCAATAACCTTGTTTCTAACCTTTAGACTTCTTTTATTTATCCGAATTTTTCTCGTTTTCGATAACAATCTACTTACAATTTTAATATAAAACACTTATTATTTTTAAGTAATAATTACTAATTAAATAACTATTATTTTAAAGTAATAATTACTAATTAAATGACAATAGTATATCATTAAATTAACCTAGATTAGACAAGTAATGAATTATGGTTTACTTTTAGTCCGTAGTTAATTATAATTTGAAATTGTACATGTACAGTTAAATTTACAATGTTATTAAAATAACAGAGATGAAATACGAAATCCAAACCTTGTAAACATTATCCCATTAGATTTTAGCTTCTCACAATTCATATTGTTAACAAAAACTAAATTGAACTTTTCCCTAAATTGAAATATATACAATTCAAACAATCATTATAATTATTTTGATATATATTTTACACTTTCAAATAACTTATTAAATCAATTTATGGCATTTTTAATAACATAACTTGAACTTTGCCCTTATTTTTGTAGAGAGAGATTTATATCTAATTTTTTAAAATATTTTTTTTTTACAAAAAAAGAAGTGATTGATGCCTAATTTGGTTTTACTAAATACCAAAATCAAATACAATAACCGCAAATATAAACAAAATCTAGCAAAAGTAAACTTAACTCGATCGCAATTGACACGACCGTCCTTCCTAAAGATTGAAAGTTCGATCTCCATCCTTGTCGTTGTATTAAAAAAAAAACCTACATATTTTTAATTAATGTAACAAATGTTTTTATCTTTTTTTTTTAAGTAATATTTTGATCATTTAAACTTTGCATTAAAAGTAAGTTTTTTTTTTATTAAAAGCATGAACGTAGAATTATTTTCAAATATGACAATACAAGTCAACTTATTTACAAATATAATAAAATGTCACAATCTATCACTTATCACTTATAGAAGGTAACATTTTGTTATATTTAAAAATAATTTTAGTAATTTTACCATTTAAAACAATTATCCTTAAAATAAGTTTTCAATTTTATTTTTGGGTTGTTTTAAAATATAGAAAAGTGAGTCAAACTATTTACTGTCTATTAGCGATAGACCGCGATAGAATTATATTGCTCGAACGATAGACAGTAGAGGTAAGTAGAGGTAATCAAATGATATAATTCTATCGTGGTCTATCACAGATAGATAGTAAAATTTTTATATATTTATAAATAGTTTGATATTTTTTTGATTTATAATAATTTCTCTATTTTCTCATTTAAACGTGGATTTTCATTAATTAATTGTTGTATAAAAAATCCAGAGTATTAATACATCCACCTACCCTACTTATTATTTAAAAAAGAAAAACCGATAAAATTAATGAAAAAGGAAAAAAGGAAAAAGGCGGTACGCCAGTAATGTGAATAATTAATTTTATTTAAAAAAAGGGTAAAAATAATTACAAAATCAAAATAAAAACTAAGAAAAGCGGGGAATTAACAAAAGGCGGTAAAAAATAATCAAATATTTGGTTTCGGAAGTCGTAAAAGGATTAGGAAAATAGATTAGAAAGTTAAACTATAAAAATGTGATGATTAATGAGTGCCCATTCAATTTCTATTCCCAAAGTCGTGGAGGGTTTGATTACGAAGAGATGTCTCAAATAGGTAAAGTAATTTCGTCTTTGAATAACGATGCTTGGATTAACGAAGCTATAGATAGTGTGAGATGTATTGGAGATGTTGGCGAAGCAGATTTACAATTTCTAGAGCTTATTTTGCCACATTGCACTGTTGGCCAATTGATGCACGTTGAAAAAAGTTCTAAAGGGAGAGATCTCACTCTAGTCACGAATAAATTGTGGAAATCTTTTTACGAAAAAAAGTTTGGTAAAGACGACGCTAAGATTGTAGTTGAGAGGATGCATCGTAGGAATGAACCATTTAAATGGATGAATTTATATGTGGCCAAGATGGAAGAGTTAGAAAATAAGGCAAAGAAAATTGAAGAACGAATAATACAAACCTATCAAAAGGAAAAGGCTCGAAAGCAAAGTCGTCAATTAATATTTTGTGGCAGTGGAGATTCCTCATCAAGCAACGAGAAATCAAGATCTAAAAGAACAATTGGATATGAGAGTAAGCTATTAAAGAAGGCAAAGAGTGAAACACACGTCTTTGAAATTCCTCCTTTGAACAATAAAAAACGTAACTTTGAAATAACAACGAAATCTAGACGTAATAGTAATAAGAGCAAGATACTAAAGAAAGCAAAGAGAGAAACACTTCAAAGTATAGAGATGAAAAATCTCACAACTTTTTGTAGAAATGCAATGCATAAGTAGTTTCGTATTGTTACTCATATGACTTATGAACAACATTATTTATATGATTTTGGTTAATTGATTTCACTATAATGTTTTATGTTTGTCTGTATAGAATAATATTGTAGAGATTTTTATCGATTCCATTATAATGTCCTCTATATTTATATTCGATACACGTATATTTGCATCACACATAATTTAAGAAGAAACAAATATAAATTTAAAAGAGAAATTATTATAAACAGAAAAAATATCAAACTATTTACAAATATAGAAAAATTTTACTTTTTATCTGCGATAGAATTCTATCGCGTTCTATCGCTCCAAGGATATAATTCTATCGCGTTCTATAGCTGATAAACAATAAAATTTGTCTCTATTTGTAAATAGTTTGACTTATTTTTCTATATTTGAAAATAACTCAATTTAAAAAATAAATAATAAAAATCGAATCAAATAAGAGCTAAAAATAAAAGATATTTTAAAATCAAAATTTTAAGATTAAAATACAAGAACTAAATCGATTTACTTTCATGCAAAATTTATGTCCTCGTCGGTGTTAACGATTCCACGTCATATCAAAGCCTCCAATTGACCGGAGAGAAGACTCCACTGCATCCAATAAAAACAAGCCACCTCATTCAAACGACACGTGTAAATTTATGATTCGTTCAAACTAAGTATTCTTACGTGTCACCGAAACCACGCCGAAACCCCAAATTCAGTTTAATTTCCGTGACTTCACAAGAAAAAAAAAGTAAAAAAAGGATTAATTATTTAAATCCCAATTCTCAGCTTCACCGGTCGAACCCAAAATCGGAATCGCCTAATTCTTTCATTTTTCTTTTGGACGTCGTCCGTTTTGGCGAGATCTTCCGATCAACCGTGGCTTCTTCAGGGTCTTCAGGTCTGTCTCGGAGAAAACCTTCCGCTTCTGCTTCTCCTCCGCCGTCAGCGCCGACGAGGATCGTCTACAGGGAGAGAGTTCCGCCGTCGCATTCCGATTTGCCTTTCTGGCAGCGTAACTGGTTCATCGCCTTGCTTTTCGTTATGGCTATCGGTTTCTTCGCTCTTGCACTTTTTCTCTTCCTCGGTCTCGATCTTGACCACGGCTCCCCGTCGTCTGCCTCTGCTGCGTCCTCCGAGGGCGTTGAGGTTTGAATTACTTAACCTTGTTTAGTACTTTGTTCGTGTTCGCATTGATTCGCCGCGTTGGATCCTCTCTGGTTAGAAATTTAGGTTATTAGTTTACTGCGTAGATGATTGGCGAAGAAACGATCGGATTGGAATGAACTAGGGAATGGTTTGATTAACGTGTGAGGAAATCGATAATGTTGATTCGATTTGAACTTAGGAAAATGGAAAGAAACTCACTTAAACGCAGTTAGATGGTACATTGAAATTCAATCGAACTTCTCAACCTCGTTTTTCCCCCCCTAAAAAACGCGCGTGAAGCCATCTCTTAAGAAGATTTGGATTTTCTTTCTAGAGATTCCCTGCTTGGTTTAGAACTGATCAAATGAGACGATTGAGGGAAGATATAATGATTAATGAGTGAGGATAACGGCAATGTGGATTCGAGTTGAACTTATAAGCATGAAGCTGAAGGAATCTGCTCAAACGCAGATAGATAATTTGTTGGAAATCGCATAATTTGTTTAACCTTGTCTTTTATTTACTGAAAAGTTGCACATGAATACATCTCTTAAGCAAATTTTGATTTGCTTTCCTGCAATTTCATAATCTTACAGCGATTGATCAGAGCTTAAATTGAGTAACTGAATCCTATAGTTGGAGCCATTTTGTTGATTGGTGTCTTTGTTGGACAGATTACTTATGGAACAGTTCTAAAGCTAATGCACGAGAAAACTAAATTTCGTTTGCATTCCCATGACGTGCCCTATGGTTCTGGCAGTGGGCAACAGTCGGTCACAGGATTTCCAAATGTTGATGATTCCAATAGCTACTGGGTAAATCTCTCGCCTTTGCCTTCTTATTCTTTCCAACAAAAAATTGTCATCTGATCCCCCCAAGAATGTTGGCGTTGGTTTGCAATTGTAACGAGTTTCTCATTGGCAGATAGTAAGACCTCAGCCTGGGACATCTGCGAAACAGGGGGACACAATTAAAAGTGGGACAATTATCAGATTGCAACACATGAGGACAAGGAAATGGCTGCACAGCCACTTGCATGCGTCCCCAATATCGGGAAATCTAGAGGTTATTGAATTGTAACATTCATGTTTAACAATTTTTTTGACTGGTTGATCTCATGATAATATGTCCATTGCATGGCATCTCTTTGTGCTGTCTCTTGCTGCTTTGATGTTCTTCTCGTATTGAATTTTGTTGGTTGCTTGTGTTGATTTCATGATGACTGAATTCATAAAGAAAGCTCAACCTGCCGTAATTTAAGGGCATTCATCAAGCCCAATATTGTTTGTGTATAGTGGAGCTAGAAAGTTAATCTGTTTGCATGCGTGTTGAACTTGGGATTATATTTCTGAGAATTCAATTATTAGAGTTACCAAAGGAAACCATGTGGACCGTACGTGTTTGATATTATTGAACTAAAACGAGCTTTCTCATTCATCTTTTACTTGCATTAACTTTTCTAGTATATGAATTTGCCTTCAGAATATTCAGTTGATTTAGATGTACGCGCACTAAATTTCTGGCATTTCACAAATTCCAAAGATTGTTGGTTGAGTATTTTATTCTGCAATCAGAAATGTTTGTCCTGCAATAGATTCTGTTATTGAATTTACCGAAGAAACCAATTTCAAGGTCGCCATAATATTTTTAGACAACAATTGTAATTTACAGTATGGCATTATTATCACTTGACATCCCTCTTCCTACGTTTTTATAACTATTTCCTTTCTTCTACTTAACAAAACCATGCAATACTTTCCACCTTCAATTGCTACGTCACCTTCTTCTGTTTTGATTGGTATCTAAGTTTCCCTAATCGTTGTGATTTGTGATTTGTGGTTCGCTGTTTACTTGTTTTGGCAACTGGGCTTGTTTGATATGCATACCTCACTGTATGATAATTCTGGTTCCAAATCCTGGTCATGGTTTCCAACTTTCCATGCTGGCTAATGGATATACTTTATAATATAGTTATGGCCTATGGGATATGAGAATTTTGATTTCATTATGGTTTCTATGCTTGCTAATGGTTTTAGACTCCTTGGTGCAGGTTAGTTGCTTTGGTGGAGAGTCTGACTCCGACACCGGTGATTACTGGAGGTGAGATAACTATTTTCTTTAAAAACATGACAGATTGTTCGGTAATCACCAGTGTTTGACTCCGACACTGGTGATTACCGAACACACACATTAGTGGTTCCTCACCTGCAAAACTTGTGCAGGCTTATGATCGAAGGGAGTGGAAAGACATGGAAGCAAGAACAGAGAGTTCGGTTTCAGCATATCGATACCGGTGGCTACCTACATAGTCATGACAAGAAATACAGCCGTATTGCCGGAGGACAGCAGGAGGTGAGACTGTGAGATGAGAACAACAAAAGATTATCTCACTAAATCAGTAAATGTAAACATGGTCTGGTAGTCATCTGGAAGTGACAATTTGTAATCATTTTATTTGCCGTTTGCAGGTCTGTGGAGTGCGGGAGAAGCGAGCTGACAACGTCTGGCTGGCCGCAGAAGGTGTTTATCTTCCTGTTACGGAGACAAAGTAGAAACATTTTAGTGAGGTAACCATGTATTTAACTTTCAAAATTAGGTTACTAGGTTTTTGAAATATTGAGAGATTGTTACCTGCCTTACATGAAGTTGAGCTGATTACTTAATATCGTTATCGGTCGACGAAGTCACGGTGTTATTTGGACAAGATCTGTTCTATAGGTTGTATAATTGTGTTTTTGAGTTCTAAAGGACGGTTGATGAAGTCCGTAGAGATTGCTGTTTATTCATTGATAATATGTTACAGAGTATTCGGGGGAAACTGAAAATTAATGAAAATGATCTTCCATTTCCAAACGGCTCTGCTTTCTTCCACTGCTGGCTGCTGAGTTGGATTTCTGTTTCGGCCTCAATGACAGATGGTCCCTTTTTGATGCATACAATTTCGTTTGGTGTTTCTATTTTTTTCTTTTATTTAAATAATGTAGCTGTTTGAGTTCTTAGCTAAACTAGAAAATCGAAAACAAGTCGATAAAAGTTACTTTCTTGGTTATAAAAATAGTGTTACAAAAAAATAAAATAAATTAAAGTAGTATTTATAAACTTAATTTTTTAATTTTTAAAAATAAAAAAATAAGAAAGTCATCAAATGGTTGTCTTCCTAGTATATTGTTTCTTGGGAAAATTTACTTAAAGTATATCGATTTAGAACTTTTATTTTATATTTGAAAATCATCAATGTATCAATTCCTATATGTGTAGACTTCTTTTTAGGTTGATTAATAAATGTACGATTATAATTTGCATGGACAATTATTCAAATAAATTTTAATTGAGAATCTAAATGGATTTACTTAATTTAGAAGTTTAATGGATAAAATTATAGATCTTTTATAATATTTTATTATTACAAGATAAATATATCCGTATATCATAAGGCTTATCATTTATTTACTTAAAATTTAATTTAAAAGAAAAGGGAGTGGTTATCAAGGGTACTTTTGTTTGTTTTTCCTATAGGAATATCAAATATGTAAGAGAACAAAGTTTTATGGAGATGTAGTTCTGTTTTCTTTATAAGGAAGAGGAAACAACCAAAAGGTGAATGCTATTCCTGTGTTTTTGAATGTTGTTATTTCAAAACCCAAAAGAAACTTCTGGTGAGAAATTTGAAATTTGCATTTGATCATGCGTTCCTTACCAAGAAATATATAATTTGACTCTTAGTCTTGCTACTTTAAGAAAAAAATCTTGATTGAGAAGTCCAATTAGTCCAATCTAGATTTTTCCAAAAGCTATAATTCCATGAAAATTCTTAGAAGATGCATCAACTCAACTCTCTCCCTCAACCATTCCTAACATCTATTTTATATTAAATATTCATTTGATTGTTAAATGTCCCATTATCATTTATCAAATTCAAGTCTATGTAAAAGAATTCACATTGCCTCATCTTGTCAATTAAAATCTCCCAACATATCACTTGTTCTTTTCGTAAGAAGTTTCTATGGCTAAAGAAGATTTGTTTAGTTAAACTACCCTTGTAAACAATCACTAATTGCTGAATCACCATTACTATGTTATGACATGGAAACTAATTCATATGCTAAATAATTAAATGAATAATTATTATAGAAAATGAAAAATAAATCTAAGAATGAATCAAAAGACACATTTTAACTAACAAATAAAAATTTTTGAAAAAAAAGGTTAAATTACAAATTTAGTCCCTATGATTTGGAGAAAGCTAGAATTTAGTCCTATGGTTTTAAAGGTTAGAATATAGTCTTTATGGTTTGATAAAACTTCATAAATAATTTCTATGATTTGATAAAATTCTCATCAATAGTCTCTACCGTAAGAACTTTTTATGAGGATTTATCAAACCGTAGGGACTAAATTAACTTTCTTTAAATTATAGAGACCAAATTTTCAATTAAAAAAAAAAAAAAAATCATATGAAGACATGAAAAATAGTGACCTATGGAGGAAGGCATGAGATGATTAGGACCAAAGAAGAAAACATAAAAAGGGGGAAAAAAAGAACATACTAGGATGCCCCACGTTGACAATGGCCAGTCTTCCTCCAAATCTCAATTATTCTTCCCCCAAATGATTCCATCAAGAACAATAATTCCCCGTCTTCCTTGCCTCCAAAATTTAGAGCTTGAATTGACAACTAAATTTATCAAATATCAACATAATTCTCACCAGAAAATAAAGCTGACACACATTCAAACATCCTTATTTTTTCACAAATTTTTATGTCCGACCACACGTATCTGCAAGGAAGTAAGAAAAAAAAGAAACTATAATTTCTGCTAAGGAAATAAATAGCCACATTGATCCTTAAATTTCAACTTTAGTAGTTGAACTTAGAAGTTTGTGACTTTGGTCTCTAAACTTTCAACCATGAACTCTCAGTATTGTATCAATTGTCAGGTAGGTTATTGAATTTTGATAAATATCTACTAGGTTCTTAAACTTTTTCATGCCGAATAGATTTGTAAATTTTCAATTTCGTGTTTAATAGGTTCCTTTGAATCTATTTGACAAAGTTGAAAGTCAAGAGTTTCATTAGACAAAGTCTAAATTTATATCTTTCTGATCAATTATTATTTTAAAAAAATTCGAATATGTCATAGACCTAGTAGACATAAAATTAAAAGTTCAAGGAACAATTGAACAATTTTAAAAGTTCATGGACTAAAACAGATACAAACTTCAAAGTTCAAGGATTAAACATGAAATTTAACCTTCCAACCGTGTATGACTAAAAGAATATTAGTTGTAAGCTATGAGATGAAATGAATTAAACCTAGTGTCTAATTCTGAAAGTGTCAGCTGACATAATGCTTATACTATCAACCTCCAAATCAGAGGTTAGATTCCTCCCTTCCACATGTTGTCAAAAAAAAAAAAAAAAAAAAAACTACTGAAAGTGCCATTCCAATTTAGGAGGATCTTCCATTTTTCTTTTTTTCTTCTTTGCACAAGATAAGACAATCATAAAGAACTCAACTACCAACCATGATCCTCATTAGTTTACAGATGAACTTCACAATCAAAAGAATGAGACAAATGGGTTGTCTTTAGCCAAAGACAAGTCCAATCCAATACTAAAAGAAAATGGAAGAATATATGTGCATGCTTAAACATCAGTAGTTATTGTTGTTGCTAAATGCCACTAGCTTTCTAGAGAGTCATTTTCATATAATTCCCAAACATACTTATTGCCTACACCTTCCAACTGATTATTATTGCAAGTCCCATCTACTTTTGGCCTAAAACACCAAAAACTTGCAATATGGAAATTACAGCTCATTTCAATAAATGTACTTAAATCTTTGAGAAAAGTTGGCACTTGGTTTTGTGCTGAAGACCTATGGTATTAGCTAGCTAGTCCCAAATTTAAGAGACCCAAAAGTTAAAAAGGAAAAATAAAGAATGAAGGTTTTTGCAGATCAACTTTAAAATAAGGTTGCAGCAAAATCTATAAAGAGCACTTCCAATGCATTAAAAGAAGCACTGTTATAAATTAATAATACTACATTTGCAGTATACATGTTCTCTCCCCAGCCCACACAATAATTTACAAAGAAAACTTATGGGTTTAAAGTTTCTAACATGGTCCATATAGTTTAAGCAAATCTCACAAAATATCTTCACACATATTTTTGCAAGACTACAAGTTGGTGTTTTTTATTTGGCTAACTAATATATATCAGGCTACTATATTAAAGGTCAAGGCTGAGTAAAAAAAAAATACAAGGGAATAGCCCTGTTTGGTAACTCATAGTTTTTGGTTTTTGACAATTAAGTCTTCGTCTCAATTTCTTACAATTTTTTACATCTTCTTTAAGTAAAAGAGTTGAATTCTTAACCAAATTTCTAAACACAAAAACAAGTTTTTAAAAACTATATTTTTTAATTTTCAAAACTTGGACTTGGTTTTTGAAAACTTTGGTAAAAAGTAGATAACAAAGCAAGGAATTTAGAGGTAGAAAGAGTGTTTATAGACTTAATTTTCAAAAACCAAAAACTAAAAACCAAATGGGGCCTAAGTGTTTTGGTTAGGTAAAGGACCATTTTATGATTTGGGAAGGTTAACTATACCATAGGAACTAAAATGAAATGAAACCCAAATCATAAGAACTAAAATGAAAAATTTAAAACTATGGGGTCAAAAATTGAAACTTAACCTCCTAACGTAAACCTCCCAATGTAGAAACAAATTTATACTTTAATCTCAAATATAATATAAATAAAGGCTAAAGCAAGGAAGCCTTTATTTACTTACAGGTAAGTCAAAGAACAAGTGGACCACGACCCTGTGTCGGTAGTCCATTGGTTTACTTGAAAAGAAAATTTCTAGTACTACAGTAATATTGACTTCTACTTCTTGTTTGTCATAAAAGAAGTATTTAAAAATTGTATAGGATCTATGAAATAAAATAGTATGTCATGTAATGACATGCTAAATGATGAATGAAAGAAGTATGTATTATCGTACTCTTGGAAATTTTTCGACATTGACAAAGAATATGGGCAATCTTTTCCGATATTGAATGCGAAAAACGAAAACAAGAAAAGAAAGAAAAAAAGAGTCAAAAGAAGCTTTAAGAGCAGTAGAGAGAAAGAAATTGAAGGGCATTGAATAACAAAATATGATGGCAGTCCGCAGGTGAAGTAAAATTTAGTGCCATAAATGCATTCATCTACCTCGTGCAGTGCAGATGCGTGCTGCTCAGCTATTTTATTTTTACATTTTTGATTGCAAGTTTGGTTTAGGTTATATTTAGATTCTCGAGTTTTTAAACTCAACAATTTAATTTTGAAGGTTCATATTTGGTAATATTTTTGACCCTTTTGTCAGTTTTTTCATTAATTAATAACGGAAAACTGACATGGACCCAAAATGTTACCAAATGCAAACTTCAAGGATAAAATTGTTCAATTTGAAAACTTAGGGACCTAAATGTAACCTAAACCAACTTCAAGGACCAAAAGTGCTTCTCTTTTCTTTCTTTAATCCCTTTCAGTTTCACCAGGTCCACACTCCAAACCTTTTGTGGGATAGCTAGATCTGTGTAACCCAAGACAAGAAAATAGTTTAACAACTCCAATCTATTTGTATTAGTAGAAATAGTTTCTTGATTCAAATCAACTTTGCAGAAACAAACTAAAATATAACACACCCATATGAAGCAAAAGTTCAAGTTTAGTCTTTAAAGCTGTATTCAAAAAACTTCTGAAGTCCATAACTTCTAATTTGTTCTTAAATTTTCAGTTTTGTTACAAAAAAAACTAACCTATTCGATATTTTATGAAATTCACATGGTCTAATATAATCCAAATCTTTCAAGTTAATATCAAATTCATTAAAATAGGGACTAAATAGATCCAACTCTAAATTTCATAAGCTGAAGTTGTAATTTAACCATATATACAAATATAAAACAGATCAGAAGTAGAAAAATCCATGTAAAGTGCAAGAAGTGAAGTCTATCCCATTCAATTTTAGAGATCCAAAGAAGCAGAGAGTAAAATATTAGAGAGCCACATGCTAAGAAATCAAAAAGTAAAAGATTCCAAGACAAGAATAGGCAGAGTCCCTGTTTCAAAGACACCTTCCAATTTCAAACAAGAAAAATAAAATAGAGCTTTCTCAGGTTTCCTTCTTTCTAGGAGGATAAAAAAGAAAAAAAATAATATAGACCGACACTGTTGGAAACAGAATTATGTGATGTGTAAATATTAAATTCTATGGGGACCTGTATGAAAGACAAAGGGTACCAGTAATTTATTACAATACTTTGGATCTCGAAAAATCTAAAGAGCCTTCCACTATGTTCTATCACTAAATCATCCACAGAGGTTTGCAGATCCTATGGTACGAACACTATTGGTGATTCCACTGTAAGATTTCAAGAATCGATCCCATAAATTTTGGTTATTAAATTTTATTCTTCACTTGGATTTTGGATTTCATAAACTAAACCTTTTCTTTAAATTCAACCAAAACTACTCACTCTTAAAATGGTAATAGGTGTCTTATCCATTGAATTATGCTCGCAGAATAGATTGACTATATAAATCCAAATTTATTGAGATTATAAAATGTGCATTTAAACTCTCTATGGATATCTTTTCAATTTAGTCCCTGCTTTTTAACCTTTAGAAAAGTATAATGAAGCTTGAATAAGTTAAGCTACTTACTAAGTTTGCATAGTTTAGAGGAGGAATTAGGCACCTAAGAAATGAGAGATTTTTTTTTTTTTGCATTTTTAGGTGACTTTTAACTCCTCTAATTCAATAGAGGAGATATGTTAAAGTGAAAGAGACTAAATTGAAACTTTTCAAACAATAACCTCCGATAATAAGAACTAAAACATGTAGTTGATCTAACCTATAAAACAAATCTTTAATAAATTTGTAAAATATTAATTTTATGATAAACAATAAAGGCCAATTGACCAACCCCCAAAAGGTTAAATAAGAATACAAGCTACACAAGAGAGATCATAGATGGATTTATAAAGAGAGACTAACTTCAGAATCTTCAATAACGCCATGACTCCAGATAGTCGAGAACTCAAAATGGCAAGCTTTTTGAAGTGGAACTTGATGTGAGCGACTTGAAATGATCAGAAGGCACAAAATCCTGAGGCAAATTGGCTCTCTTCACAATTCTCCTCATATTGTTTTGCAAACTTTGGCGCACCAATTGCTTCACGGCTTTCTTCTCTTCACTCACCAAATCATCTACTCCTTCCAAACCTTCGGCAGAACCTAGAATTTGGTTGGTAAAAGAAGATAAAGAACTAGAAATTGGAGCAGAAGAATTTCCTCCAAAATGATCAGAGATCTGTTTCCCTTTATCAACCCTCAAAGACTCCAAAATCCTCGAGGCCCTCTTCTGAGCCAATGTACTGCCCAAAAGAGTTAGTTCCAACAAAGCTGATGAAATCCCAGCTTCAATCATTGCTTGTCTATCACTGTAAGATTTATGCGCCATTACCATTAAAATGTAGGATGCTTTCTCTTGGCAGCCTGGTGAATCAGCCCAATTCAAGACATCTGTCAGTATTGGAAATGAATTTGGGAAAGTGCTTATGGCCTTTCGACCTTCTGGGGTTGATACCACATTGCTTAGAACAGAGAGGGCTCTTTCACTTACTTCCATGTCCCCCAATGCGTTTAGAAGAAATGGGATCAACTTGGTTTCTAAGATAAATGGAACATTGGATGGGAAAATAGAGAGATTATAAAGCGCACGTAGAGCGTCTTGCTTGACTTGTGAACTACTTTTTTTATGTGGGTCGTATAAGTTCTTTACCAAGAATGGAATTGCACCTGATGACCCAATTACCAGTTTGTTCGTATCTAATGCGCTCAACCCGAGGAAATTCGCAACTATAGCTTCTGAAACAGATGGATTTGGGTAACTTTCAGATTCGATCAGCTTGAGCATTTTGTGAACAGTACCCGCTTTAGCAATGGCCGCCTTGTTCCTGAAAATGGGGTAAAAAATTATGCAACATTCAAAGAACTAATAACTCCGGATATAAAGTTGTCAATCTATGTATGTAAATTAGACAGGAAAAAGAAAGGATCATCATGTGGCAGGGGAGGGGAGTTTGATAAGGCTATGATGGGCATAGAAGCAGACAGTAAGTAACAGAACAAAGATGTAGGGAAAAAAAAAGGATAATTAATGGATGCAGATTTAAAATTTGGTAGCTTAAATCATAAAAAACATCTAACTTTGCTGTTTGTTTAAAAAAGTTCTCACTACTTACAAAATTACCACTAACAAAGCTTCAAAATTAATGTTAGAATAACGGAAAGTAAGACCTTGAATATGATAGTCACCATCTAAATTTATTTTCAAAGTCACTGTCATATCATTCAAAGTCCTAATTTCTAAAAGAAATTCTAAAATATTTCCACTAAAAAATAGTTATGAAAAGTAAAAAACAATACTATAAAAAGTATTAGAGTATTTTTTAAACAACATCATATGATGATTTTTATGTATCAACTTTTCTTATTTTTTAACAAGATAAGAAATAATTTAACCTATTTTTAACTCTTTTTTTTTTTTTTTTTTTTTTTTTTTTTTTTTTTTTTTTTTGTAATAAGATAAAGAAATAATTGAACCTATTTCCAATTGTGGCTGTCTCTTCTCATAATTTCTTCTATAAAAAAAAGTTACCCAACTGCTCAATTTAATGCTTCAAGGACATTTCATATAGTTTCGCTATCCTTCTATTACATTTCTTTTTTACGTCTCGTTTTCCGAGAAGGAAGACGAGACGTAAAAAACACAATGGAGATACAGACAAAACGAGGACATAAACTATAGAAAGAACACAATGGAGTCAGAAGTTAATAGAACTTGGAATATAAAAAGGTTCATTGAAACAAAAATCGCCGAAACAAATTAGAGAAAATACTGAAAGGGACTCATCAGTACCATTCCTCCTACCAGGGAAAAAAAAAAACGGGAGAATCACAAACCAAGTAAGAACAAATGGAGATTAAGAAAAGGGAACCGATTCCAAGAACACGCGTTAAGTAAACCATGGGAAAATTAAGCAAAGAGAGAGCAAGAAAAAACTTACAAATCGTTTCCAATTCCAAGATTGAGCAATGCATAAAGTGAGGCGATCTTAGATTCATCATCTTCCAAATCAAGCATTCCAACTAGCGGCGGAATGGCTCCGAGCATTGCAAGCGTTCGCCTCGCTTCTGCATCCTCTTTTGCAAGCAACCTAACCCGACTTGCAGCCGCTCTCCTCTCCACCAAATCCTCATCCTGCAACTTCTTCACCGACCTTTTGAACTCTTCTAGCACCTCCTCCTTCTTCTTCGTCTCCGGCTCCGATTCCGGCGACGACTCCAACTTAAGAAGATCGAACAGCTTCTCCGACTTCACATTGGACCGTTTCGGCCTCACTGCCTCCCTTTCCTTCACAATCTCGGACAACGACCTAATGGCCGAGGAAACAGTACCATCGCCGCCACCGACATTGCCGTCGTGGTGATAACGATAGCGAGAACTTCCGCCACAACTTACAGCGTCAAAAACCTTTCTACGGAATGAAGCGGCGGAGAAGGAAGTGCAGAGACGGAAATGGCTTCCGGCGGCAGCGGAAGTGGAGACTCGGTCAAAAGCTACAGATCCAACGTCGTTTCTTTGACACTTGGCCATATCGGAAACTGGAAAACTGCTTCTGGAAACTAAATTGCGGGGAAAAGAACAGCACGAGGAATCTCCGGAGGAAGAAGAAAATGTTGGAGATGCATTATTGGTTCGGTTCTGCTCTGTTCTTCAATCTCTTAGAAGAGAGAAATTTCCATTCGGTTTAACAAAGCTTCACACTCAGAACTCAAGAGCAGAGAAATGCTTTTAAGTTTAGCGGCAAAAATGATGGAGTACTCTACACACTTTCTTTCAGGACCTTTCTATATATTCAATTATTTATTTTTATCACTATTATTTTTTTAAGGAAAATTTTTAAAAATAGAAAAATAGGATAAATTATTTATACAAAATATCAAAATTTTTAGATAGTTATGATAGACGTTGGTAGAAGTCTATTAAGGTCTACCAGTGATAAAAATGATAGAAGTCTATCAATGTCTATCAGTCTTTTTTTTTGTTATTTTCTATAAATAGTTTGACATTTTTTTGAAAATTTTTCCTTCTTTTTATATTGTGAGTACAACAATAGAGTAGTGAGATTCGGCCACAAACGTCTTTGTTACTAACTAAAACATAAATCTATGTTCGTTTTGGTAGACTTTTTATATATTTGTATATTAAAAAGAGAAAACAACTTTGAGGCTATATCAGTTAAAACTATGCACTAATAATTTAAAATTTTACACTCTTTTCATATTTCGTTTGAAGAGTATGGTGTGAGACTTCCAAATGTCGGATTAACTTATGGAATATTAGAGTTTATGAATGAATAATAGAAATCCTACTTGGAAGTTCAAAGTGATTTGCTTGTGAAATTTAGATAATCAATTGATAAAATATTTATCCACACATAAAATAGAAGAGGACATGAATTGATAGAGTCACGAAAGTTTTAAGTTTTAATTGACACAATCTTCAAAGTTTAGAGATATAATTTTTTTTTCTTTTACAAAAGTTAATTTCATTTCACAACTAAAATCAAACAAAAATACTTGATAAATTTATAAGTCTCACATATTCGATAAAAATCATAATTCTCACTAACTTCGAAGATGTTTAATAAATTTTCAACAAATGTCATGGATTGTTCATTTGTAACAAAATTATCAATATAATCATTTAAAAGGAAATAAAAAATTTTTTGTTTTTATTTTGTTTTTGGTCCTCGTGCTTCTAAAAAAGCTTGATAAGTATCACAATTTTGTATTTTGTTTCTAATAGAAGTTTTCTTTAATAACTTTCTGACCAATTTAAAAAAAATTGTAATGGTAAAATTGCCTAGATTAAATTTATAACTAAACATCATTTAAAATATGACTGTTTTTAAATATAAAAAAATGAACTAAAATATTTGTAAATATAAAAAAATTTCACAATTTATTTGCGATAGACAATGATAGACCGCGATAGATTATTATTTGTATCTAACTGTAGTCTATCACGATATAAATAGTAGTCTATAGTAGATATAGAGTAAAAGTTTGCTATATTTATAAATATTTTTAATAATTTTGTCATTTAAAATAATTTTTTAAAAAAAATATATATTTTTTGAGCTTTTTCTTTAGATAATCTGAATTATTTAATTTTTTTTTTGGTATTTTGGGATTAAAAGTATCGACTTTATTTTTTTATTTTTACAACAATAAAAAGTACGAACATCATGGTGTTTTTTTAAGCCAAATATGAATTTGTTGGATACTACTTGTTCATTCATCAATTTTATTTTATTTTTAAAAAAAAAGTTTTCAGTCAACAATTGACTGTAAGTTCCTTTTGACTTTTAATACTCATTGCACATGAACGTGATAAATATCAAACGTGACAGAAATAATCGTTTGAAAATATACGTAAATAAATTAAGTTAAAAAGTAATTACAATATTCGATTCAATTTTTTTTCAAAAAAAAAAAAAACAATCACTTTAAATGGTAAATAAATTATATATTTTAGACAATTATATTCACCACTACTTAAACACAATAATAATACCAATTTTTTTTTTTAACATAGCTAAACTCATATAAATTTCTACGTTTAATCTTGAAGTTTGAAATTTCGTCGCCACTCTGTATATTGTAAAAAAAAAAGATTAATGAAAAAATATTTTATTATTAATTTTTAACAAATCTAAATTTTATGGGGATAAGTTGAAAAAAAAAATAAATTAAATCAAACTAGAGGCCCCACTTGAATGGAGTCCCATTCCTTGTCTTCCTCAACCACATTTCTTTGCTAACGTTGGATAAATATAAAAGTAATTAATTTTATTTTCGCCAAAGTGAACATACCTAAACAATAATGGACATATACTACTTTCTCTCTCTATTCTATTAAGGTGTAATAATATATACAATAATATTTTCTCCATAAATTATCAAATGAATCAATAAAATATTACATTTCTTAAAGATAATATTGATCCTCTATAAAAAAATATAGCAAAAAAAAAATACTGATCCTCTGTAAAAAAAAATATATACTTATACGAAAAATGTATAACGAAGTTAAGAGTGAGCCTTCATTCTTAATCACTGCACCAACACATGTGAAAAAGATAAAATCAACATGCTAATACACATTACACTCTCATGAAACACAAGAATTAAGTCTATTTGAAAGTCATTTAAAACATATTGTTATTAGAGTGTGTAATAATTTCTATAGTTTGATGAAATAATACTCATATATAATTCTTGTAGTAAATTATTTACGAGAATTTTATTAAAATTATAAGAATTAAATTATAATTATAACTATAAAGATTAAATTTTATTTTATTTTTTGAAATCAAAACCTTACTAAAGTAGAAGAATTTCATTTAAGGAAAGAAAATTAGGTAAACTTTAGTCAAACTTTTGTGTCGGTGTAATGCGATCACCAACCACAAACAGACAATTTACCCACCAAACTAAATAAAAATTAATTTATCAATTTCTCTCTCTGGCCATCCGTCCCTAGTAAATCATGTACGGATACAAGTTTTTTCAAAATTTGGGCAATCAATTTTTGGATTCGTATCTATTATCTGTTTGTTGATATGCCTGCATTTTGCTGCTCAACAATCATACACAATAAATCTTATTCAAACTAAAGAGCAATCAAAATTAATATTACAAGACTACTGTTAGAAAAAACCTCTTCACTTGTACCGCAACAAAAAATAAAGAAATAACTGAAAATTTTTTAAAAAAAAAAGTTATAAAGATTGAGAACACAAAAATTTACGTGAAAAACTCCCAATTCGGAGAAAAATCACGGACTAAAAAAAATTTATTATCTAAAAAATTGCTATAATCACACAGAATAATTTTCTCTCCCGACCTCAATTACAAAAACACTCTCTCAAAGCTTCTATACTACTCACATCCATTCTCACTCTCAAATTAGAGAATACATAAAGGGAATTTAACTAAAGTTAGTATACTAAGCTTAAAGTGTTTCTAATTGGGACGACTTGAAACTAGAGGCATAGACTCCTTTTATAGGCTTAGACTCCATCTCCAATCTTCAATTTAACCGATGTAGGACAACTGCACTTCTAATATTTTGTCAAACACCCAACAAGGAGTTGATTTCAAATTCATATGTAGCTGACATAATTTTTTTACCACACAATTGTTTTGGCAAACCGCTTGTTTTGACTTCAACGACTAGTTGTTTGGATGACTGTTATATGTTCATGAGAAGCAACTGTTCGTTTTAGAGAAAATCAAAACAATTTGTTTTGAGGTAGAAATGAATGATCATGGACTTGATCAAGAGCATACATAATGTTGTAAGAGAGTAGAGAGTTGGTTTCTTACGTCTTTCGAAGTTGTTGAATAGAGAGTTGGGTTATCTTAGTTTAATCGTTAGAGGAATTGAGAGATGCTGTGAGAAGCAATAAGAGGTGATCAAATTTAATTTAGATGTCACGTTTGTTAATGGGATATTTTGTGATTATTAAAATATTGAATACGATAGCTAATGAGAAAAAGCTACAATAAACCTTTTATAGTCTTTTTCGAAAGTCATAACTCCTGACAATCGATGTTATTAAAGGTTTAAGACTTTTTTATAAGATTTTTGTAGAGTTATAATGGATTTTATAATATAATATGAAGGTATAGCTTATATATAGTGTTAAAAAAACATTTTATAGCATTTTTTTATTAGAGACATAATATGTTTATATAGCTAAAATAATGTGATATATTTAACTTATAATAGCATTTTTTAAATGTTATATTCTAATAATTATAGCTTTAATCTTATGCTATAACAATATTATTTAATCTTTTCTAATTACTATAATTGTTGTTATAAACATTTGGTAGCATTTCTTTTTGCTGTGTAGAAAATTTTTATAGCTTTTACTTGTAGTTATATAACTTTTTTCTTAACCATATATTCGTAATAATCAAATGTGAATCGTTGTTGTGTCGTAGAGGATCCACTGCCTTGAAAGTAAAATTTGGCGCGACTTTGGTACTAAATCGTTACTGTCGGTTGCTCTCCAAGGTTCACACAACGTCTAATCTCAGGTGCACACTTATTGAAGAAAGGAATGGAACTGTCATAAATATGCTCAAAACAATATAGAAGAAGACAATGAAGAAAAACAGAAAACAACTGAAGGAAAATCAAATCTATATTTTTCTAAAAGAGACTCACATTAAGATGCGTATACGATCTATCGACAAGATCAATGGCTGCAAAGAAAAGTGACCTTCATGAAAGCTTTGATTGGTTATTTGTTCATAACAAGAACAATAAAGTGCATGGAGGAAATTAATTGGACAATGAAAAAGGAAGGAACTTGAGAAAAACCCAAAATTTTAAGCATGAACCACATAATAACCTTTGTCAGGCAAAAATTACTATTCGTTCTCTACAAGATGACTCGGTCATTCTCAGCCAATTTTTTAATATCAAATTACTATAAAAAACACTTTTAGTATATTTAAAAACACTTTTGTCAGTTGAATTTTTTTGTTTTTATATTTTTTCTTTTAGTATATTATCATTCAAGTTGATCATTAGAGTTAGTTGGTGGAGATGAATGACAATTTTGTTGGTTTTAGAGTTGGTTGCCCAAGGTGATCGTCGGAGATGACTACTAAAGGTGTGTCATTGGAGGTGGTCTTCACCAGAGTTGGTCGCCTAAGGTGAATATTGGAGTTGATCGTTAGAGGTAGTTTTTGCAGGAGATGTCGAAGCTCAAAGTTGGTCGTTGGAGTTGGCTGTGTAAAGGTGGTCACTGGGGTTGGTCGCCAAAGTATATTACCGGAGTGTGGTAGCGGTAGTCGTCGGCGATGACCTACAGATGGAGTCATTGAGAACATTGGAAGAAGAGAGAGTTGGGTTGAGTTGGTTGCAATGTTGGGGTGAGTTGTAAAAATAATCAATTCAATTCCACCAATATTTAAAGTTTACATTGAGTTGGTAATTTTTACCAACTCATGTTAGTGAGCCAAACATCCGCTTAAAGTTAATTTATGTTATTATTATCACAATTGTTTGTTATTATATAATGAAGAAATAAAATAAGGTATATGTATTTGTCTATCTAGGCCAAACTGTAGACCCTTAAATTTGTCCGGTATTTTATCTCACCGTCTTGATCTTGTGTAGTTTTTGTGTCATTTTTCATAATTTATAATTCACCAACTTTTAAGTATAATAAACAAAAAAAAAAAAGGTATATACCGTAGGAATCAAAATTTTGTTTTATATTTTCAGATTCACTAAATTAAATAAATACGTGTTTAGTAGACAACTTAGATTCTATTTCTTAAAACTGTTTTCGGATTCATTAATTCAAACAGTGTAAATTCTTAAAAATAATAATTTTATGTTTTCATTGTATCCAAATTTTGAATTTTAAAATCTAGAATTATATTAAATAAATATTTAAAAAATTAAAAATATGCTATGTCAGGTTATAAACTCAACTAATAATTTTAAAAATAAAATATGTAATTTGTAGTGCATTATAAATTATATAATATTACAAAATAAAAATTATACAATTTTTTTAATATGAAACATATTCATAAATAAACTCATAATAGTTTATCGTCAACTAATATTTAGTGGGTAACTAAAATTAATTTTATGATTTATACATATAGTATCGAACACATCGATTTAAATTATAATGAAATACAACCACTTTTTCATTAAATCACTTGTTTTCAAGTTCCCTACAAAATAACCTCTAAGTTTCTTTTTATTTCTTTTTTTTTTTAAAAAATAATTTTGAGCAACAACACAATTCAAATCAAACTCTCCTTCCACTTTCAATAGGTGTGTTCGTGGGTTGAGTTAAATTGAATTGAAGAACTCTTAGATCCAACTCAATTGTTCGTTTCTTCAACCCAAATAATTCTTATTAAAAAATAAACCCAACCCAACCCAACTATAAAATTAGTTGCATTGGTTTAGATTATTCGAGTCATTTATTTAAATTTTTGTTCTAAAAAGAAGTAAAATGTCAATACGTAAAAATTTGATTTAATGAATTTCATATATTAAATTAAGATTAACTCAATTTCAATTTTATAATAAATTTTTTCTTTCCAAAGTGCTAAGAAATTATTTTTAAGAGGAGTTGAAGAATAAATTATCTAAAAAATAATAAAATTAAATCAAACTAAAATAAATATATGTATATTTAATTATATCATATGTAAAAAAAAAAATACACGTTCGAATCAGTTTAGATGATTTTAGGTGAACCCATGAACCAACTCAACCCATAAAATTTTTATTTATTTACGATATTAAATTGAGTTGATCAATTTTTTCGAATCATCCAATTTTTAAACACCCCTACATTCTATCATTTTAACAAAGACCAAATAAAGACTCTAATTTAGAAGTTCTAGGTGATTTTTTATTAATTTTTTATTCTTTAGATGATCTACTTTTTGAAAGTAAGGAGAATATATATATTGAGGTGGACTTTAGTTTAAGAGTTTTTTCTAAGTGATTTTTTTTTCCTGAATTACTTTATGAAAGTTCAGATACTAAAATTTAACAAGTATAGTTACGTATTCTAACCTAATAACAATAATAATATTGCACAAAATTTATATCTTCTAAAAGAAGAAACTTACAACCATAGTTGAAATTTCACGTACTTCTTCCCATCTTGTTTGAGAATTCTCCTACCCAAAATTCCAACATGTCACAGTGTAAAGAAATCAACAAAAACTAAACTATTATCACTTACTATTTACTGTATGAGATCAGTCATTCGCAACCATAGCCTCCGAGGTAGAGCTGCTGCTTATTTTCTTTATGCACAATCTTTTCTGGGGAGGCAGGTCTTTGGCAGAAGAAGATCTATCGACATCGAGAATGATCGAGTCGTCTTCTTGAAAATCGCCTCTCAAAACTTGCATTGCTATCTCATTTTCTACTAGTTGTTGTATTACTCTTTTAACTGGTCTTGCTCCATAATTAGGGTCAAATCCCAATGTCCCCAAAAGCTCAAGAGCTTCTATAGTGTAATGAAGATTAATGTTCTTCTGTTTCAGCCTATCGCGTAATCGTTGTATCTGAACATAGAAATGATATGTCAAAACCAAATCTAACTCTACATAAAAAAATCAAAGAATAGTCAACAACTTTAGACATTGTTGATATACTATTGAGATATAAACTTTAGTGTAAAGGGTTACCTGTATCTCAACAATCTTGCATATCTGGGTAGCATCCAAAGGTTGAAAGACGATATATTCATCAATTCGGTTCATAAACTCCGGCCGAAAAGTTTGCCTTGCCAATCCAACAACTTGTTTTTTCATCAATTCATAAACTGCATCTTTACTATCTTTTGTGTTACTGAGAGTTTCAAGGATGTAGTGAGAACCAATATTTGATGTCATTATCATGACACAATTTGTGAAACTAACAGTTCGACCCTGAGAATCTGTTATCCTTCCATCATCCAACAATTGTAGCAAAATGTTGAAGACATCATGGTGTGCCTTTTCAATCTCATCAAAAAGTACCACGGAATAAGGCCTTCGACGAACTACTTCAGTCAGCTGCCCACCTTCTTCATAACCAACATAACCAGGTGGTGCCCCTACCAAGCGAGATACTGCATGTTTCTCCATGTATTCACTCATATCGATCCTAACTAGAGCATTTTCGGTGTTAAAAAGATACCCCGCCAAAGCTTTTGCAAGCTCGGTTTTTCCCACACCAGTTGGACCCATAAACATGAAGCTGGCTATAGGTCGATTTGGATCAGAGAGTCCTGCTCTTGAACGTCGAATGGCATCTGCAACTGATTTTACTGCAATATCTTGACCAACTACCCTCTGATGGAGAACTTGTTCGAGTAAAACTAGCTTGTCCCTCTCGGATTGTTGGAGGTTGGACAAAGGTATGCCCGTCCATTTGCTTACAATCTCAGCAATATCAAGATCTGTGACCTCCTCACGAAGCAAAGAAATTCCAGACTTTCGGAAGTCCTGAAGATTCTTTTCAGCCTCTTCCAATTGGCGGCGAAGGGATATTAGAGTTCCATATTTGAGTTCAGCTGCACGATTCAAATCAAATTCTCTTTCCGCTGCTTCCATCTCGAGGTTAACTCTATCAATCTACCAAAGAAGAAATAGAGACGGTTGTTTTCTAACGTAAAAATAGTAAGATCTTTCAAACTTGGGAAGGATTAGTGAAAATGTGGTATGGAGATGCACATCAAATTTAAGTAATTTAAAACTACCTCTTCCTTGATAGATCGTATACGGGTCATGAAAGACTTCTCACGATCCCATTGTTCAGTTAACTCTTTCTGCTTTTGTTTAAGTGAATTCAGATCTTGCTCTAATTTGCTTAACCTCTCTTTGCTGGCTTTATCTGTGTCATTTTTTAAGGAGAGCTTTTCCATCTCCAACTTCAAAACCGCTCTGTCAATCTCATCCAACTCAGTAGGCTTAGAAGTAATCTCCATCTTCAACTTTGCAGCAGCTTCATCAACAAGATCAATGGCTGCAAAGAAAAGTGACATTCATGAACTTAAGGGGACAGCCCAATAATTTTAACTATTTTTCTAGTAAGTTGTACATCCTGCCTTAAAAAAATAATCAAACCATCCATAAACCAATGAAAGCTCTGATTGGTTATTTGTTTATAACAAGAACAATAAAGTGCATGGAGGAAAGTAAGGCCAATGAAAAAGGAACGAACTTGAGAAAAAACCCAAAATTTTAAGCATGAACCACATAGTAACCTTTGTCAGGCAAAAACCGTTCTGTGATGTATCTGCCTGCTAGAACCGCGGCTGAAACAAGCGCACTATCGGAAATCTTTACACCATGATGTAGTTCATATCGCTCTCGTAACCCACGAAGAATAGAGATTGTATCTTCAACAGATGGTTGGCCACAAAACACTTGCTGAAATCTACGTTCGAGTGCAGGATCTTTCTCAATGTATTTTCTATACTCCTTTAATGTAGTTGCACCAATACACCGTAGTTCACCTCGACCAAGCATTGGTTTCAAGAGATTGCCAGCATCCATCGCACCACCAGTAGCCCCTGCATGAAAATCATTAGCCAATTATGTGAACTTATATCCGATCATCGACATCATGATGACAGCTTTGTAAACACAATAATGAGATGAATAGAGGACAATGATAAATAGATTGACAAAATGCGTCAGAAAACAAACCTGCACCAACAACTGTATGAATTTCATCTATGAACAAGATAATTTGCCCATTTGAAGCAGTGACTTCCTTTAGCACAGCCTTCAATCTTTCCTCAAAATCTCCACGGTATTTTGCACCAGCAACCAGTGAACCCATGTCCAGAGATATTAACTGCAAATGCAATCAAAAGTAATATGTATAGTTTGGGGTAATAAATGCGTTGAGAAAAATGAAAGACAACAAGAGCAGAAAAAAGACGATACAATACAACGACTAAAAGATGGTGCAAAAACATACAGGATGACAAATAATAATAATACTATAAACATAAGTATATATATCAGTTATTCTAATATTCAAGAACAATTGGCCCCAAAGGACTTTGAGCGGACATAGCAAGAAACAGAGCACAAAGTTTACAGAAAATTTACGCTGATAATACCTTTCCACAAAAAAAGTGAAAATGAGTAGAAGATAATAATAAGAGATCCAAAGCAGTTCCCCAGATTTTTTTGCAAAATTGAAATATGTTAGTTGACTGTTTAGTTGTGATCATCAGTATCAGATTTTTAGTATCCTCCTTTTACCTTTATTTTAAAATTATAGAGGACCCTTCACAATGGTTTCAGGTCAAGAAAATAATAAATGTAATACAACAATGACTGATAAATGCTTATGTTCAACAAATTAAAATTTAGGTTTCAATAATAGTCTCACATTGCATCAGTGAATATAAATAAACACAACTTCTAATATTGGTTAAATGAGTTACAACCTTTCTATTCAACAAAGGTTCTGGAACATCCCCGCGCACAATTCGTTGAGCTAGTCTGCAAGCAGAAAAATTCAGCATCCACACCAATAAAAAAATACAACTCAAAGCACAGATTTCTGATGCAAAACAATCAAGTCACCTATTTAGTATGAAGCAGGAAATTCACCAGACAACAATGCAAAATAAATCCAGCAAGGCAGTGCCATACCCTTCAGCGATTGCAGTTTTCCCAACACCTGGCTCACCAATGATTACGGGATTGTTTTTAGTTCTCCTTGATAGAATTTGGATGCATCGCCGTATTTCATCATCTCTTCCAATAACTGGATCAAGCTTACCGCGTCTAGCAAATTCAGTTAAGTCAGTCCCGTACTTGTCAAGAGCTTCATATTTTCCTTCAGGATCTTTGTTCAAAACAAAAGACAAAAATACAATCAATTGAAAAGAATGAACAAACGAATAGGTATACAATACAAGAGTATTTGACAAATGAAGTTCAATTCAATTTTTTTACTTTGATCAGTCACCCTCTGATTTCCACGAACAGCCTGAACAGCATCCTTCAAATCCTTTTCACTAAGTTGCAAGTTCTTAAATAGTTGCTGCCCAAATCTCTTATCTGAATGGAAGGCTAACACAAAATGTTCCACAGATAGAAAATCGTCTCCCATTTCTTTTTTATGTTTTCGAGCATTGTCCAAAATCAAACCTAGATGCGTGCCTATTATTGGACCACTAGTTTCGCCTGTTACCTGTTATAAGATTCATGATTATTTGTTATTTTCTAAACTAAAAAAAATAGGTATATCTGTATTGTCTAGATGTACCTTTGGTTGTTGAGATATAAAATCAACTGTAGCATCCAAAACTGATGAATTGTCAAGTCCGGCCTTAGAAAATATTCTCCTTGCTAAGCCATCCTTCTGTTCAAGAAGTGCTTTCATTAAATGTTCACTCTCAACAACTTGTTGTTTATTCGCCCGTGCAGTATCAACTGCACCAACTATGCCTTCCCATGCCATCTCAGTGAAGTCTGTCTGATTTATCTGCTTAAAAAGAAGTATTAATCAACTTATCTTTGGCATACAAGAGACAATGACATTTTCTAATCAATCATAAAAATGGATAAGAAAAATCCCCTACTAGATTTCAACTATCGCTAGTGGATGGATTTCCTCAGCAAAGAGCAAAATTCAATTGATACCATTAGCGGACACTGCAAAACAGAAACACTATAATTTTGAATTGCTAAGGTGTCACTTAATTACCATTTGGTTTTTGAAGATTGTGCTTACTTTCTACAATCTTTCTACAATGATTTTTATCTTTCATAAGTAGACATTTGAATTCTTAGGCAAATTCCAAAAGGAAGGGAAAAAAAAAAAAAAGGTTTTTATTGGTTTGAACACACTCCTAAAAATAGGTAACCAAACAAAAAGAATCAATAAGTGAAGTTGTGTGAACTATAGATTTCTTTATTTTGTCATGAGTGTTTTCATTTCAATATCTAAGCAAAGTTTTGAAAGCTAAAAAGGATCGGAAAACTTTTTAAATTTGGCAAAGAATTCAAATATCTACCTATGAAAGATGAAAATCATTGTAAAGAAATTAGGAACAAGTTATCCGAGTAATCAAATGATCATCAACAGGGCCTAATCTCTCCAACACCCAACTCATTAAACATTGACAATTACTTTTTCCCATTAATTTATGAGACTACGCCATAAATTCTATGTATAATATTTTGCAGTCAATTCCAATCCTGTTCAATACTTCCAGCACCAGAAAAGCTAAAACAATCTTCGAATAAATGGAAACTGCATAGCAAATAAAAAAGTCGATAGATGGATGATAAAGCAATCAATTCGATATCTTCTGTAAACTTTCAATCAAAGCCAAATGCAAAAACACAAATTTCAAAAAGTGGCAAAATCAAACCTGAGAAGAAGCCGTAGCAGAGTAGCGAGAAGGACGCGTAGAGTGGAAGTTCCGAGTGAAAATCGTAGCCAAATACTTGGCCGACGCCATGGAAGCGCCATTGACGGGTCTGGAACCATAAGACTTGGCAACAGAAAAGGAACCGATGGAATTACCGAGAGAAGAAGATGAAGAACGCGAAAGTGCAGGTGAACGAGAGAGAAGGGAACGAGAATGAGGAAATTTTGGAGCGTCAATGGCGGCTAAAGCAAACCTTGTGAGCTTCGAAACTCTTCTGGTCGCCATTTTTCCGATCAAAGAGAAGCAGCTACAAGGAGAGTGGGACGAAGATGATTAAACAGCTCGGCGATTAAGCAATAGAAGCTTGGAGAACGTTCGTCTATGTTCTAGGGAAAATATTTTATTTTATTTTATTTTATCACAAATTAAAAGCTTCAAAATTAATTTTAGTTTATAAGCTTCAAAATTTACATTTTTTAGCGAGTTCATAATTAAAAAAAAATAATTGTCTTAATGTGTGTTTGAGTCAGAGAGTTAAAAAATTGGAGAGTTAAAAATAGTAGAGTTGTAAACTTCACTCCTTGTCCAATCGTTTGTGGGTCTAATACTAAAAAACATATATTTTATTAATTATTTACAGAGATGATTCCATGAGATTACAAATTCTTTTTTAAGAACCATGAGATTAACTTCATAACTTCATGCTATAGGAATTCTTACATACATGACCTTAATATTAACCTTATATTATTCAATTGTTTAAATATCTTATTTTTCATATAAATAGACTAATAGAGTAGTTTTTTTCCTACAAATGTTATAGGGTGTTTACGCTTTAGTCCTTAAAACTACTTAAAATTGAATAATAAAGAAAAAGTCACGAAAGGAAATAGAATGTTTCCTATTCAAGCACAAAATCTAATAAAATAATTAATCGTTATAATATTATAGAATGAAAAAAAAAATAAACCCATATGCTAGTTGAACTAGGTACAAAAATATTTATGCATTTAATGTATATTTTCGCTCGAAAATAGAAAAGACAACCAAAGTTGCTAAAACTAAAAACAAAATATGGTAAGAAAAAAAAAAAAATTTTTAAAAATAGAAAAATAAAGGAAATTATTTACCCAAAATAGCAAAATTTTTAGATAGTTGTGATAGATACTGATAGAAGTCTATTAAGATCTATCTGTGAAAGAAATGATAGATGTTGATAGAAGTTTATTAATATCAATATTTTTTTTATTATTTTCTGTAAACAGTTTGATATTTTTTCGTGAAATTTTTTTTAAAAAAAATCATATCTAAAATTGCTTTAAAAACATTAAATGTAAATAGCTAAAATAAGGGAGTTTGAAAGTCAAATCTAGAAAGAAAAAAGTGGAATATTTTTTTTTTTTTATTTAAATATGATGGCCCTCCCGCCGGTAATCCAAGGTTTAAAATGTTAGAATTTTTCTTTAAAAAAAATGTTAGAATTTTAAGACAAAATTTAGATACGAAAAAAAAGTATAGACATTTTTTAAATTAAGTTGGTATATCGGTCTTTTTGTCTAAGCTAGTTTAATACTACCTCCATTATAGCTATTATGTAAAGTTTAAAAGAGAATTTAATTATAAAAGTTTAATAATATAATTTTAATTTATGAACAACAGAGTTTGAAGAAAAAAAAATACTTAAAAACTATGCGTGAAGATTAAAAAAGAATCATGATAATCCTTTCTCATTAAGAAAAAAAACCTTTTTTATTGGATGATTTGAATATGGTCTTAATTTTAAACTTCAAATTAAATCATAATATTTTTTCTATATTTTATTTATTTTGAATGAGTTGGTTTGGTTATTCCCTTAATTTTTTCTATTTTTTATTTGATTATGCTCCTAATTCTTTTTTTTTTCAAATTTTAATTTAAACCAAGATATTATGATTATTTTTTATGCATACATAAATCTTAATTTTTTTTTCTTTTTTTCTGTATTTGCAATGATCTTCCATTTTAAACTTTATTTTAATTTTATAAATTATTTTGAAATTATACGTAGATGAATTGGTGTATATTTACAATAAATTTGAAAAGAAAAAAAAGTACAAAAGCATGTAAAAAATAGTAAATTATTAGAAGCTCACTCGTTGGTGTGCATTTAAACGTAAAAAAACTATAAAAGCATATAAAATAATCAATCATTCTCTAATGTATTAAATCATAGATAGGTGGTCACAGTGGATTGATCACATAACCACTTAGCCTTGGGGAGTTTTTTTTATGTTTTTATTCTCACTAGATCAATCCATGATGATTACAATCAATAAAACAAATACAGATAAGTGTAATTAAAGTTTTTAACTTTGAAAAAATTATACTAACAAAAAATTAGATGTGCTTTGATGTAATTAATTTATTATAGTATAAAAAACACAATTTTGAACTTTACAAAAAAAAAAATAAAAAATAAAGAATACCAAAATTGTTATAAAAATTCAGAGATTAAAGTGAAATTGTTGCTGAGAAAAATTTAAACATAAACCTCAAAAATGCTTTCATTGAGAGTTGAACTCAAGACCTCCCGCTTACTAAACGGGTGCTCTAACCAACTGAGCTATGAAAGCGGATGTTTGAAGAATCTTCGTTTATTATATACGTACGTATAAATTTTAATAAATTTATTTATTCTTGAGAAACAATCTATTTTATTCATTGATTTTATAAATTAGGTAAAAAAATAAAAAATAAAAAAGGTATTTTTGTCTATGTACATTGGATTTCACTCGATTTTAGTGCATGCACTTTCCATGGTTAAATTTAATTCCTCTATTTTTAGTAATTCATAAATTTAGTTGGTGTACTATCAACCAATCTTAAATTTAATTATTGGTTAAATAATCATAATAACTTTTAATTTAAATATTTGAAAGTCTATAATTAAATTAGAATAAAATCATGGACTAAAATGATATTTTAACCTATAAATTATTTTATTCTTTTGAACAATTTTGCCTCTCCACGGAGTAGTTTTAATAATATTATTAATGTAAAATTTCCCTTATTTGATTAATCAATTATGTAAGTTGTTTTCAAAGTAAGTATAGTACAGTTGACATAGACTTGTATTATTGACTTTGAAGTTAGTGATTTGATTCCCTCACCCCATATATTATTTTTAAAAAAATTATGTAAGTTGTTATATATATATATATATATATATATATATATCAATTTATACTCATAAGTTTTGGGTTTGTAGTAGTTAAAATTCTAAACAATCGTATTAATTTAAACTTTTTAATCATATCAGTTTATACCCTCATTTAGACTTCATTAAAAAAATATCGTGCGAAACTTGTAGTTATAACAATTAAACTTCTGTGTGTGTATCCTTTATTAAAGTTATATTTAAAAATCATCCATTCATTAATTATTTCACGTGTGTAGACTTAGTGATGCATAGACAATTTTTAAATGAAATTCTAATTGAAAGTTAATTACAATGTTTGAGAGTGATTCTAAAATGGTTAATATCAATTTTTGTCATTTTCAAAATCACTCTAAAACATGTTTTTAGGGTGTGTTTGGGAGTGATAGTTGAAGTGGTGATTTTAGTGATAGAGATTTTGGAACAATTTGATTTTGTAAAATTGATTTTTAAACAATCAAACCTATGTTTGGTTCCAAACTTTTAAAGTGATTTTCAAATATATAAAAGTGATTTTAAATTTATCATGTTTGGTTCTAAAAGTAATTTTAAGATTACCAAATTACTAAAAAGGGTATTTTATATTTGAATTTTTGTTTTAAAAAATAATTATAAAAATATCTAATTTTATTAATTTATTTTTTTATTTATTTTAATGTTAAATTATTGTATGCATAATTGATAGGTAAGAAAAATACACATAATAAAAACAAAAGAAAATTCAAAACATATATCTCATCCAATCTAGAAATTTTTGTATCATTACAAAATACTTAAACTAGATATTATCTATTGAAATACAAAATGTATAACAAAAACATTAACGAGATATAAGAAGTCTTGCAATTTTCTCCCGCTCCATCAGAAAAGTAGAGAGACTAAAAAAAATCAACAAGGATTGAAGACAATGATTGAAATATCCCAAAAAAAATGTTCATATAGAGAGGAAAAGCCACGAAAGGAACAGAGTAAATAGTAACAAAAAACTAAGGAATGATACAGTGAAAAAGCAACAAAAACTGCTAAAAATTGAAGCTCATCCATGTGAAAAGAAAATTATAAAAAAACAAAAACTTACTGAAATCAGCACTACCACGAATAGTTAATGGAACCAAGCGACGGGCACAAGAGAGAGGATGTATCGGCTGAAAGAGAAGGAAGAAATGGATTAGGGCTAAATCCTATCCTTAAATATGAGGGGCAAATTTGATGTTCTAAATTTTTTATCTGATTCCCTGATAATCACTCCAACCAAATTACCAATAAGCTGATACTTACAAAATTAATTTTTAGTGATTTCAAATTTTTGAAAAATCAATTTTATGTGAGTGCCAAACATCAACTTTTTATTAAAAAAAAATGATTTTGACAAGAGAAAAAAGTGATTTTGGCCACTCCCAAACACACCCTTAATCATTCAAAACCAATTTTGATGATATGAAAATTGCATTTAAGAGTGTAAATTAAATATTAAATTACATTTGAGTAATCCAAAACGTGTTTTCAGAGTATTTTGAACATGATAAAATTGATTTTAACATTTTCAAAATCACTTCCCAAACATACAATAAATTGATTCACATATGAAAGTTCATGGATTTAATTGATCAAATTATATCTCACACGATGTTTATTCAAATTGAATGTAATATACGATATAAATTGGTACACTTATATGAAAGTTCAGTATTTAAATTAATATAATGCCTCCAAAGTTCAAGAGAATAACTTAATATTTTTCCTAAAGCTCTGTTTGATAACTATTTGTTTGTTTATTTTCGTTGGTTGTTTTTTTTATGTAATTTTTTATTTTTAAAAATTGAATTTATAAACACTATCTCACAAATACTTATGTTTTCTATTCACTTTCTATTAATATTTTAAAAAAGCAAGCTAGAATTCGAAAACTAACAAAAAAAAAAATTTTGAAAATTATAATTAAAAAATTGGGAACAAACAGCATACCTTTTAAAAACTAAATCGTTGCGGAAGGAAGTATAAACTATTTAAACTTTTTTATTTTATTTAAAAATACACATAATAAATCTATATTAAACAAATAATTTTACTATTTATTAAATGAAGTCTAATGTCCCATTACAAATTTGGATTCTAAATTCTTTAAAGTTATCTCTATTTGATTGTGGTATTTTAAAATTTTACAAAATATGTTAAATTTTCTAAGTCATGTTGATTTGTTATATGTAATTTTAAAAATTTTATAACGTATTTCAAAATTTTTAAATTTATGGCAATAGGTTATTTATGTTTAATATGTTAGATTAATGCATATAGTTGGAACTATGGACAAACCATAAGAATTAAAATACACATAGAAAGTTAGGTTAGTCCAACCCATCAAAGACTTTACTCTTTGCTTGAACTAACTTTAAGAATATGAGCCTTTAGATTAAATTAACTCGTTTGATCTCTCTCTATTTGATCTATCAATCTCTTATATGGATCATCATTTAAAATAAGACGTGAAGATTAAAACATAGTAAATTACTAAATACATTACTCAATAAAATTGTACCTAGCTAGATTGATCATTTTTCATATGGATTTATTTGGTAACCAAACATTCAATGTAAACTATTGTGTAGAATAGGATAGAATGGGTGTATTAAATGTAGACATTAAACTCATAAATTAATTCAGATATGAGACTCAAATTAATTTTACATAATAAATTTCATATTTATTATTAAAGTAAGTATAACTCGACATTAAATGACAAATAATACTTTTTTGAAATCTAAGGTTGAGATCCATATTTCTACCCATTGTACTAAAAAAATACATTATATTTATTTGTACAAAATGTTTAACTTAATGGTTCACTAAGAAATATCAATATTTGTTTATCAAATAATAATAATAGTTCAATTACATATTATATATATTAGCGACTAAGAGATATGTGGTTCGAATATCCACGTTGTATTAAAAAACAACCATAATAATACGATTAAATTTCATAGTAGTCTCTAATCTTTGAGATTGTGTTTACTTAATCCTTCAACTTTCAAATTTATAATATAATTAACAGATTTATTAAACACAAAATTAAAAGTTATCCTACCAACATCAATTTTTAACATCCTAAAATGAGCATAGCTCAATTCACATCAAACATGTAATGTTGATCTCGAGATTAGAGGTTGGATCCCTGTTAAAAAAAAAAAAAAAAAAAATTCCAAGTGATATTCATATATCTTTTTGTTGTCCATTTCCATAACAATTTACAGCTCATAAAAATTCCTTGAACTTATAATAGACCAACAAAGCCTCAAAATGTACGAATTAAATTTTCCATTAATTATTCCATTTGTTTATGTACACGATCTTTAAGGTTTGTTGCTATTGCTTAACGCACTAACCCAAATCAGCCTGCCCAGCAAAAGGCCGTCCAAGGCCCAGTCTAGAACCGTCCTTGATTGTTGAGTTCTTCCAATTTGTCAATTCAATTCAATTTCCGATCGGGACTCCAATAATCACCGGCCAAGATCTCTGCTAACGGTACAATTTTGATTCATTTCATTTTACAAGTTCGACAAACATTGTAGAATCTAGATTACGGTGGTGTTTCTGATCCTAGCGAGCGAGAGAGAGAGGTGATTTGGATCCCAATCTCGTCCTCATGCATCACACACCCAGATTCGTTGGGTGTTTTATCTTATTATGCTCGATTGTTTGTTGCTATGCGGATGCTGGATCTGGTTGTTCTAAAACCAGTCCTCTCGTCGGTTTCGAGTCCGAATTTAAAATGGTACAGCACCAACTTAGAGGTTCCTTTAGGATAATTGATGATTGTTCTTTTAGGGTTTCGAATTTCGATATGCTTTCTGGTACCGATGTGCACTGGTGGGGTGCGATCGCTCTTGATTTTACTAATTTCACGTCCGGGTTTGTTGTGTCTGATCAAAAGCTTAATGAGACCTACAAAAACGCTTCCTTCGTTGTGCGTTTGAAGAAGAATGTTAAATGGGATCAGATCCAAGTCATTTCCGCCTGGGACCTTCCTGCTGCGTCGGATTTTGGACATATTATCCTCCAGAGACCGGATAATGGATCCGCGGGTAGTCCCAATATGGCTCCATCACCGTCGGAAGGTGGGAATTCAGGGGAAGAGATGGGTCCGATTTCTGTTGAGCCCACCACGTTTGAGAATTGCAAAGTTTTGGCTGATAACTACAGGATTAGATGGACATTGAATACTAAGGATAAGTTGATTGACGTCGGGCTGGAGGGAGCAATACCAATGACGAATTACATGGCATTTGGGTGGGCAAATCAGAGTGAGAGTTCTAATCTCATGATTGGGGCGGATGTCGCTGTGATGGGGTTCAAGGAGGATGGAGTGCCGCTTGTGGATGATTTCTACATCACAAAGCTCAGCGAGTGTATGATAAATAAGGATGGTACGGTGCATGGTGTTTGTCCAGATACTATTTTTGAAGGTTCAGACCCTGTTGGTTTGGTGAACAATACTAAGTTGATTTATGGGCACAGGAGAGATGGGGTGTCGTTCGTTCGGTATCAAAGGCCACTGGTTACAATTGATGGGAAGTATGATATGCCAATTAATCATACTGAAAATATGACTGTTATTTGGGCTGTGGGACCGATGAAGCCACCTGATGCAATTCGGCCATTCTATCTTCCTCAGAATCATGGTGGGACTTATGGGCATCTGGTTCTTAATGTTTCAGAGCATGTGAATGATTGCTTGGGTCCGCTTGATGCAGAAGACAATGAGGATCAAGATGTTGTAATAGCAGATGCAAATGCTCCTCTTGTTGTAACTAGTGGTCCGGCTTTGTATTATCCGAATCCTCCCAACCCTGCAAAAGTTCTCTACATCAATAAGAAGGAGGCTCCTTTACTGAGAGTTGAGAGGGGAGTGCCAGTGAAGTTCTCAATACAAGCCGGACACGATGTTGCACTCTACATTACTTCTGACTTGCTTGGTGGAAATGCAACATTGAGGAACATGTCTGAGACTATTTATGCAGGAGGACCCGAAGCTGAAGGAGTACAAGCCAGCCCCATGGAATTAACTTGGCAACCTGATAGGAATACTCCAGACCAAGTTTTTTACCAGTCAATTTACCAACCAAAAATGGGTTGGAGAGTGCAGGTTGTTGATGGTGGTTTGTCAGACATGTATAACAACAGTGTTCTTTTGGATGATCAGCAAGTTACATTCTTTTGGACGCTGTCAGAGGATTCGATAACTATCGCGGCTCGTGGTGAGAAAAAGAGTGGTTATCTTGCTATTGGATTTGGAAGTGGAATGATTAATAGCTATGCTTATGTGGGTTGGATGGATGAAACTGGTAAAGGTAGAGTGAGTACCTACTGGATTGATGGAAAGGAAGCTTTGAATGTACATCCAACAAAAGAGAATTTGACTTTTGTGAGGTGCAAGTCAGAAAGTGGTATCATTACTCTGGAGTTTACCCGTCCTCTGAAACCATCATGTACTCAAGGTCACGGACCAGAGTGTAAAAATATAATTGATACCACCACTCCACTTAAGGTTGTGTGGGCAATGGGTGCTAAATGGGTGGATGAACATTTAAGCGACAGAAATATGCATTCTTCTCGAAGCAGTAGGCCTATGCGGGTGCTGCTTATGCGTGGTTCTGCAGAGGCTGAACAGGATTTACAACCAGTATTAGCTGTTCATGGTTTCATGATGTTCCTTGCTTGGGGTATTTTGTTACCTGGTGGGATATTGGCTGCTAGATACTTGAAACGTGTGAAGGGTGATGGATGGTATCAAATTCATGTTTACTTGCAGTATTCAGGTTTGTCAATTGTCTTACTTGGCCTTCTTTTTGCTGTTGCCGAACTTCGGGGTTTTTATGTCAGCTCAGTACATGTTAAGTTTGGGATTGCTGCTATACTTTTGGCATGTATGCAGTCAGTAAATGCATATTTCAGACCAGCCAAACCAGCCAATGGGGAAGTGGTTTCCCCCAAAAGGATTTTATGGGAGTATTCACATGCCATTGTAGGCAGATGTGCGATTGGTGTTGGTATTGCAGCACAGTTCACAGGAATGAAGCATCTAGGTGATCGATACGACAGTGAAAACGTCCATGGCCTTATCTGGGCTCTAATTATATGGTTTATGATCATTGCATTGATGTCTATTTATTTGGAATACCGGGAGAGACAACGGAGGAGGGACAGAGCAATTGGAAGAAGCAATTGGGTGCTTGGGAATGATGACGATTCTGTTGATCTTCTGGGTCCGACTATTTCAATTGAAGGAAAAGAATCTCATCCTTCAGGAACTATGGAAGTTCAGTTAGAACCTTTAAGAAGATAGAATGTTCTTCTCTAAACCTATTCTTTTTGATATGGAGTTGGTCCATTCACCAGCTTTGATTTTTCGCAAAACGGAGATAGCTGCTTTGGGTTTTGTTCTTGAAGCTTTCACTGAGAACATGAAGGGGTTTGTAACTTGCCCAGACATTGCCCCCTTTACTCTGCCGAAGATCATCATCTCCTTACTTATTTTTGAATACAACAGGACACCTCTACACAATTGAAAAGGCTCGTTTCTACTGTTTGTTTTTTTGTCAAGGATAATAACGCTGGCAAATTTTGTCATGTTTCAGCTACACAGTTAGGAGGTTTATAGGTATGTCCACTATGGGCATGAGAAGCAAGAAGTTTCATTAAATGAAATGAAAGCGATATTTGTTGTATATATGAGACTGTCACTGATACTCTTGCTTTCCAGTGAAGATATTTGCAATTAACGTTTGTCAAATCCAGTGTAGCCCCTAGCTGTTTCTTATCTTTATGTTTAATTCCCAATACACAAAGATATATAGGATAACGATTTTGGGGTTTTTTCCCCCCCAAAAAATTTTAGAACCATTATTGGCCAACAGAATACACCTTTCAAAATTTCATACTGATGGCCTTCATAATCAAGAGTGTTCTCTAAAATTTTCAGAAATACTTGAAAGCACTTTTTCTTGGGAAGTCCTTAATTCTTCTTTTTCAAATTATATTTGGTAAGAAAAATGTTCTTTTAGAAACTCTCAAGTAATAATCTTTTGTGTTGAAGTATGTTTCGATGGATGTGGTTCATTGTTTAATCTTAAAGATGTGAGTGCACTCAAGCTGAATCATTAGATGGATGATTCTCTTTTAAGCTGCAATCTATAGTGCATGACATCCTAAACCTCTCACGGTACACTAACTGGCAATTTCTATATTTGTTTGAATGAAAGAATTAGAGAACTTGCAAGTGAGAAAATAATTTTTATTTGAATGATAGAATTGTCGAGCTCATTTGATAACAGTGTGGCTGCAATACTTCTCCAAGTGTTATTCCAGAGACTTTGAACTTCAAATTGACAGGTATCAAGTGGAAACTTATTCTAATAGAATCTTGGTTTGAAATGGTTCTCATGTTTTCTTTTGACACTTGACACTGTTGCATTTGTGTGGAAGAGGTGATATTATTCTGTCATATATGGTCATTGGCCCATTGTAACATTTTCATATGATTTTTTTAGGCCATTTATTTCATGTCTGTCGAAGAAGGTGCAAGTCAAGTTTGTGGAAAAAGTGCGAGTGATCTCTCTTGTGATGCATAATTCCTTTTCAACCTTGATTTTGTATGTGTATTTTGTAATGATAACTGTTGAATTTCTTTTCCATCTATATTTTACAGGTTAGCCTCCTAATGATATTATTACTGGTAAGATATTGGACTGTGAAATGTGATGTACTCTTGCTGAAGAGATGATCTTATCTGCACTGAAAAGTGAAATTTGGCATTGGTTAAGTCAAAATCTTTGTTTAACAAAGTTGCTATGTGGAAAAGATCAACTGGTTTGCAGAATAGATGGTAAGTGAGAACCAAGTGTTTCTCTTTTGGCATTATAGAAAAACGAGATATAATTTTACAGTTATATATGCATGGTTTTTGTTTTGATTTCTTAAATACATGCACATTTTTTTTCTCTTTAAATTCCGAAATAACATTTCTGTATCAACAACACTAGGCTTTGGGATCGGATTTCCTTGTCCTTTACTGTCTAGCCAGAAGTTCTCAATTTCTAGAAATAGACATCCCCCTGTTGATATTATTACCTGTTTCAAGCACAACAGGGGAGTAGTTGAGCTCTATTCCTACCTTTTCTGAGAGCCCTCATGTCTTTAAATATATCTTTTTACTCTTTAGACAAGAGGAGAAACGACACCTTCATGTTGTACCATTGCTCAAGGGAACTTCAATTAATTCATCAAATCCTAATTTCTTCGTGCTTCCCTTCCTTCTCCTCCCATTAAAATTTTCAAAAGCCTACCTTGTTGCATGGAATGTCTTTTGCAAAACACCAAGAAGCAAGAGCCATCTCAATAGCCATAGAGGAAAGGTATTTTCTTTCTTTATGTCCCACAATACCATAAATGTTGGTCCTTCGTTTAAAACCGGTATTTTTGTTAATGGATGTAATTACTATCACCTAATCATCAATGGCGACCTTGTTTTGGAGAGAACAATTTTTTGCTCCCAATTAATACCAGAAGATCCCATCATCTTGTGTGGGCAAAACAATTTCGGACTTCAAAAATAAATACATAATTTAGGACTTCAAATGAGGGACCATCATTTCACATTAAGGTTAATCAACTGTCTCTGCAACTTGTTAGCAGTGGCATTTAGTGCAAGAGAGCTGATTGACAAGAGAATGTACCTAGGTTATAAAATATCCTGACAAAATAGTCGATATTTCGATTAAGGGTCACACATTCGACTTTCATAGTGAAGTAAGATACATATTTGACAAGTACTTGGGGGGAAAAAAAAGAAAAAGAAAAAGAAAAAGAGAGGAAGAGATTGCGGTCAGACTTAGACAATGCTTATGTTATTGTTGACTTTCTTTAGATTTCATTGAGAGGGCTCTAGAACTGAATTACTCAAATAAATCTGTGACTATGGTCTATGAACATGGTTGTGTTTTCTCTTGAAATGATTTGTCCTCTAATTTATTTGTTGAGGAAATTTTACAGGAAGAAGTGTTGTGTGTGCTACGTTTATGAACAATGGTTAACGCAAAGGAACTGAAAGCAAAATCCTTAGGAGGGAAAGAAGATGAGTGCACCGAAAGTTGTCAACATTGTCAAATGAAGGTGGAAGAGAAGGTAAACGTTCATTTCTCTCTTTAGTTATTTTATATATTTTTATAAAGTTTCACATGTTGATTTCAGAAATGAAAAGTATCATAAGTTGAATCTTGATCAAGTAACTTGGCTGGCTTTTCTGCTTTTGATGGGAATCATACGAGTAATTGTTATTAATTGGAACTTGGTGAATTAGGGTGACTTTTGGTGCTATAAATAGTACCACTTTTTTAGCACGTCTAAGAAATTGCAGATGTAATCAAATGTAATTATGAGATTTTAAAAAATATTTAAAGCCCAAGTGCTTTCAATGGATTGACTTAATTAAGAAGCTCTCCCTCTAAAGATACTACATAAAAGTAATTATCACGCTCACTCTTAGGTATGAGGTATGTTGTGAGTACCATAAAAGTGTCTTTTGAAAAAAGTCACGAGCACTTTAAAGTGCTCAAGGATTTAGAGTATTTGCTTGAGTTGACTAGATATTTTAGACGACTTTTAAAAGTATGAAATATTAAGTTATTTTATAGTCTAAAAGGTGTCTAGAATTAAAATATGGTGGTAGATTGAACAATGTTTGTTAAAATGAGCATAATTCAACCACTAATATATTCCTCTTTTGAAGTAAGAGGTTCAAATCTTCTCACCTAACTCTCCATAATTGTATTAAAAATTTGAACAGCCTTTGAAAGGAAAAGGGGTATAGCTTGAATGAAGCTACATTATTTGGGCTTAGCCCACGAAAATATTGTCCAAAGGAGAGTAAAGAAATGGTTCTGTGATTGGAAGGAAGGAAAGGTCAGTCGTTAATAAATTATTAATTATTGATTAGTATTTCTTTAATAGATATTTTGGTCGGGATTCGTTGACTTTGAATGTTTGTACTAAATTGACATTTGAAATGCCCCCACGATTTGCTAAAGAAATAGCACAACAACTATTGCTTTTAGTGATGGTGGTTTCTTTAGAATTTGGTGTCCTTGTTGCTCCACTAAACAATGTGACCATTTATTTCTTTGGCATTAAAAAGGTTTTAGTTGGATGGTTAGTGTAACTTATCTGATCATTATTTTCCTTATTTTTATTTTTGTTGTCAAAGTTTGAGTGACTAGAAATCCTTTGTTCTACATCTTTTTCAAACATATGGCCCCCCAAAATTTTGGTGGTCCAGTTTTGATTTTACAATTTTGATAATAAGATGTGAGGGGCATGCTCATGCTTTTTTTTTTTTTTTTTTTTTTTTTTTTTTTTTTTTTTTTTTTTTTTTTTTTTTCTAGTTTCTTGACGTTGTTATTAGCTTTAGAATTTGTTTAGAATGATTTTTAAAATGTTTAAGAATACTTTTTTTAAAAGTATTTTTAAACACTTAGACAGTCATTTCAAAAGATAGAACAAACTCCACCAAACTCATTCTTAAAATCACTCAAAATTAAGTTATTCAACAACAAAAAAATGTATTAAATTCAACAAAAAAAAAAAAAAAAAATATCTATAATACTAACCTCTAGTTAGAGGAACATACAATTTTCCTATTAAAGTGTGATTATGGTTTTGGAAAGGGTGAATGAAGTTTAGATTTAATAATAAAAAGCAACCACCATTCAATGAAGATGCAATAATCCATTTTGCCTCTACCAAAAGGGTTATAAATAAGATGTGGAAAGCAGCTTTAATACTTAAAATAGGACACCCCACAATCCTTAGTGCTACAAATTCTTTGCTCCCCACTTGAATTCAAAGTTCAAAGTACTTGTTTGGAGACCATGTGGTTGTCATTGTGCCTTTCATTTTAAGATTCCCACATCATTCTCATCACTACTTCCTTATTTTCCTTTTGCACCACTAAAAAAAAAACCCAACTTTTCCATTAATATTTTGGTTTTGTATACTTTCATTCATTTGTTTTCTATGCTTTTATAAATGTATTAACTTAAACTTTGCTTGATTATATCGTAACTATAGCTGACATGACAGTGTTAATATCAAAATTGGTGCTATTCTTAATTTGTTTATTTACTGCTATTAAACTAGATGATTGATGTCATTATATAGTTAGAACAAACTGTACAAAGAAACTAGGGGTGTTTGTGGAGGAGTGATGCATCTTATCTAGCCCAAAGAATTCTTAATTAAATTCACATATTAACATCAATTTCATGGTTTATTAATTTCAAATACTTTGAACCCTATGACTATACAAATATATTCTTTTTCTCAAACACCCTTAGAGAGCTTTGTCCATTGTTTCAAAAATTGCAACATTATCACTGATCCTTTCATAAATGTGTTAAAATCACCTTTGCAACAAAAATAAGTTTTAGGCGAAAAATCGATGTGACGATGACGTGGCAACAATGACTAAGCACTTGCTTGAATTACGTTTGAAAGGATGACATTCATATATATTTCAATGATTTTTCTACTAAAATATTTATGAAAGATGAACGATAATATTGACTAGTTTAATGGTATGTAATAATATAGGTTTTCCTTGAAGCAAATGGAACTTTTATAAATGGTTTATTTTGCAGGAGTTGACAGGTTTGGTCAAAGGTTGGTGCTAGGTGCAAGTTGATGTCACACACCATTATGAGAGAGAAAGATGAGGGTTTGGGAAGAAGGTAAAAAAGTGGTTGCTCTGATTGATTGATTAAAACCCTTTTTTGGAGTTTGGCACTGTACTTTTTTGGGCTGTGAAATAAGATCTATGGGCATATATATATATATATATATCATCACACCATCATGCATGTACAATTTACTATACATTGTACATTTTTGTTTTCCCATCTCCATCAGGGCATAAGATTGACCACTCCTATCATGTGAAATCTATATGCATTTTTTTCACTACTTTTTCCTCGATATTTTATTGATATATTTGTAAATTTGAAATCTTATTATAGATATTTGACATCGAAAAATATTTTAAGTGCATCTTAGGCAGTACTTGTTTTTGTACATCTCATCGAATTGTACAGTCATAATTTGTTATATAGGTTTTTTTTTTACTTCCTTTTTTAGATATTTTAAATCATTTTTTTTTGTGTGATAAGAGTGAGATGCATAAAAATGAGTGCATCTAAGTATTGCTCTTTAACATCGATGATTTAATCTTTTGATTATAGCATAATACTTAGTGAATTACACAAATTTAGAGAAAGAAAAAGAGAAGAAATTATTAATTCCTTCATTGAATTTTTAAGAAATTAGTAGAAATTTGAATTTTTTTAGATGACATGTTTTTTTTTCCCTCTAAATTTCTACACATTCACTTAGTACTGTGCTACGTAAATATTGCCAACCGGTTTTTACATTTATTAATAGTGATGGGATAAACTGAAAAATGTTCCTACGTAATACTGACAGTCTAAATTGATTTTTTTTTTAATAATAAGAATTGAATTAGAAAAAAAAATACTCAGGATTAAAACATATATTTATGAGATGTATTCAAATATATAGAAAAATGAGTCAAGCTATTTATAAGTATAAATTTTTTTTATTATCTATCAACGATAGATCGCGATAGAATTTTATCGTTTGAGCGACAGAAGTCTATCGCTTGAATGCTATCGCAGATAGATAGTAAATTTTTTTATATTTGGTGTTTAATCCTTTTTGAAGTGTATTTGAAGCTTTTTGCTTATCAAGTACTTGGATTAAAAAAACACTTTTTATTTTATTTTTATGTGCTTTTGACTTCCAATCGTATTTTTACATTTTTTTTTCAAATATGACCACTTTGATAGAAATGTGTTATTAGTCGTATCTAAAATCACTCAAAATAGGTCAAAACGAGCATAACTCAATTAACATACGAGTGTTAATAATTACGAAATTTGTGGTTCGAATCATCTATCTCTAATTACACTAACTCCAAACATAATCTAATTAGTTGATTAAATATATTATTTGTCAAAGAAAAAGTGATTATTTCACAATTCTCCTTTGAATGGATGTTATGTTATATTATTCCATTTCTTTTCTTTAAGGTTGTATGTGGGTGGAGCCATTTGGACCATAAATAAAATTCTAAATTAAACATTCTTTATCAATTGAGAGACACTACTACTTGCTAATTCATTCCATTATTTCTATGTACTAATGACTTTTATATTGATCTTTTTTTTTAAAAAAAATATATAGTTTATTTTTTTTTAATACAACCATTACAGAGAGATTCAAATGAGGGAGTATATAGTCTTGTATATGGTCTAAATTCAGTTTCTTGACTTTTTTTTTTTTTTTTCAAAAGTCAATATGATTTGCATAAGTTTGTTGAATGATTGTATTTGCTTTCTTCCAATATATTTAATAAATACTTTTTATATTATTTTAAAAACAATAGTTTAATATTTACTTTTGTACCAAATTATCTTTTTAAAAATTCGATAAAGTTATTATTAATAAACATTAGATGATATTTTTATTGAGATGATTAGTAGGTCACCATGTTAGCCAACATTATTTTTAATGAATATATGTTTCTATGGAGCAGCAACTTGTTTCGCATATTTAAAGTTAATAAAAGATATGTTTGTTGTGAAACAAACTATTTCCAGTATATTTTTAGGGTTGTTTTTAAATATAGAAAAATTTTACTGTCTATCAGTGATAGACCGCAATAGAATTCTATCACTTGAGCGATAGACTTCTATCGTTGTCTATCGCTCAAGCGGTAGAATTCTATCGCGGTCTATTGCTGATAGACAGTCAAAATTGTCTATATTTGTAAATAGTTTGATATTTTTTTTTTGTTTATAGTAATTTTTCATATTTTTACTCCTATTTTATTGTCCTATAGGAAGAAAAAACTATTTGGGTTCATTCCGATCTTTAGTATACTTCTTTTTAAGTTCAACAATTTCATAGGTAGAGATTAATATCATTAATATTTTAGACAGTAATTGATGATTTTATCTACTTAGTTGTGTTTAGATTGACTTATTAATGTACCTCCATCTAAGTAATAATGACGGTTCCTATACTAATATCACTTTATGAACCAAAAAACTCAAGTTTGGTCATCAAATTTGAAGAACTTTTGCCAAAACAATTCATAGTATCTCGACGTTCTTTAGTGCGCCTTGACACTTCTCGCTATAATGAATTATATATAAAGTAGGGTTTGAAAGGGGGAAAAGTTGGCAATTCATTTTTTTTAATGAAATTGGAGGATAAAAGAGACCCGTAGAGAGCTTAGAAAATAGATTTTCAAGGCTCGAGATCGTAGAGATTGAGCAAGGAAAAGAAAATTCACATGACTACATTTATTTTTTCTCCTTTTTCTTAATTAACTTTTTGCAACTTTTTATGGAAAGTTAGTATGAGAGTTGGTTGTCTAGACTTTGATATTATGAGTAGCTAAATTTGGTATTATTAATTAGGGCTTGAGTTAAATCATTATTCCGTTATCCTTAAAGATTCCAAAGAAAGAAAAGGAGAAAGTAAATATATAATGTTTTTTTTTAAGGGAAAAATATATAATAATGTTTAAGGTTTATATGGTTTTGGAGGCATTAATATTATCCGACACATTTTCACATGGGGTTTGCCGATCCAATTGATTTCTCTTCCCACTTGTGAAGATTCCTAGACAAAGGATCCCATGGCCATGGAGGGATCAAAAATATAATTAAAATCTCAAATCTTTTATATATATAGATATATAAAACTGTTGTAAAATATGAACCAAACAATAATAAAGGAAGAATAAAGAAATAACAAAAGAACAAAGTAGAGAGAATTAGAAAATAAGACATGAATTGTATATGTTACATTATGTAATTCAATGGAAGATTTAGATTTTGTAACCTACGTAAGTTATGGACATCTACACTAAATATTAAATTTATAATAAAAAACCATTTTTTTCTAATTTGTTTTTGCTTGTCAGCCCATGGTACAAACACAAATTTCACCATTACTATTGCTTTATTAAAACAATTCTTTTTCATCCCAAACCTTAAACTTTTCTAACAATATGTTAATGCTAAAGTGAGGGGCTACGATGTGTAGTCATTTTTTTCTCTCATGTTTCGTCGTTGTCACAATGGTCTGACACATTACATCATTACCTTAAAAAAAAGCATTGGAGGATCTAAGCGTGCTTGGGCAAGAGTAGTACTAAGATGAGTGACCACTTGAAAAGTCCTTTTGTTGCACCCCCTTAAAAAAAAAAGCATTGGAAGATTATGAAGTCTTGTCTTGATCTCCATTCTTACTCTATGTTAGTTAATATGTTTGTGCCATGTGATGTAACTCTATAGGGCTTTGTTGTTTTGTTTGTTTACTTTTTCGAAGAAAAAAAAAATTTGGTCCCTAAATTTTGGATCTAGTTTCTATTTGGACCTTAAATTTCAAAATGTTACACATTTAGTCTAAGTTTTGAGTTTAATTTTAATTTAGTCCCTAGGTTTCGAAATGTTGCAATTTTACCTTTAAAATTTGAGTTTTGTTTCATTTTGGTCCTTAAGATTCAAGATTTATACTTTTAACTTTGATTTTTCATTAAATACGCTCATTTTTCGTCTTTAATGTTAATGTTTGTTAAATAATTTAAAACTTTAGGGTTCTTGAAAATAATATTATACAAGTGTAAAATTTCAAACCTTTAACTTCTTTAGAAGATTGTACAAAAAAAAAAAAAAAAAAAAAAAAAAAAAAAAAAAAAAAAAAAAAAACTACTTTAGAAAATGTAGAAATACTGTTATCAATTTTGGATCGGTTACTCCAGAATGTTGTTAAAAAAATATCATTACTCAAAAATCAATTTCCTTATCATTAGAAAAAACAAAAAAACAAAAACAAAATAAAACATGTTCATATTGATCCAAATACTTATCTCTATTTATGGATAAATATCTTTCACACTAACCCTAAATTTTTTTCTAGTGTGCATTATATTAATTGTTATTGTTATTTTTTTAGTTTTCCGAGATAGAATATTCGAACTTCTGTCCTCTTAATCGATGATATGTGTTTTATAACAGTTGAATTATGCTCATGTTGACAGCATAAGTACAATAATTTTATGTCAAATATAAAAATTGTCACCCTCCAAATTAAAGCACATAAATAATGTCAGAGGACTTTTTCCTTGTGCGATCAGTTATTGAATTATGAATTTGATGTGAAACTTAGAAAAACCATCACCAAACAAACTCAATAATAATTAGAAAAGCTAATTCCTTAAGGAAGGGGAAACTAATCTTTTATCATATCCTATTAATTAATTTCTATCTTTCACTTTATTAAAACTAATTCATACTATTTTGCTTAATAGGAATTTCATTCATACTATATTTCCACTAATTTTTAGTATGGTAATGTAAAATCCACTACATATATAATTAAAACAGCATAATAGACGACGATAAGACTAAACATGAATGAGATTAGTAAGAAACTATTGTACGTTAGATCACAATAATGTAACTTTCCTTCACTATCACATGATTCTGGTTATGATATTTTTTTCGTCAACCAAATCCACACTTGACACATGAGAGAGAGAGGTTTTTTTTTTTTTTTTTTTTTTAGAGATAAATTTAGTTTGGTGGTGTATAAATTGAATTTATTATTAAAGGAGTGGTCCATGCATGGGCAACCAAAACACAATGGGAATTAATAAGGGTGGGTCTCCCCCTTTTTTTTTCCCCCTCTTTTCACTCTCAATATTTAACATAATACAATGTTTTAATTTGTTCCTATGAATTTTTGCTTTTAATTTTATAAGAATGCAAAGGCAAAGGCAAAGGACTAACCTTTAAAGTTTGGAAAGGGTAAGAGAAGGTTGAGAGAGAAGCACCCTTAGCCATAGATAGCCATTACCTTTCTTTATTTCTCTTCTCTTTCTCATTTATTTATTCATCATAACAAAAGTGACCTTGCTTTTAACCTTACCAAAACAAAAAGATTGGTCCCCATCCCTTACTATTTTATTTTTTTATTTTTTTTATCGAGGTATTATTTCATACTATCTATATTCATTGTTCTTTGTTGTTGCAGAAAATAGTTAAAGAATGATGTGGTCCATGAGATAAAATAATATATCATTCAGAGGGTACGGTGTTTAGGCCACCAACATGAAGTTGGTAGAGTGGGCTATTATAGTCCACTTCAGGTTTGGTCGGGCTCCAATTATAATAGTTGGTGTTTTCAACTATTATAACATACAATTAACTATAGTATTATTATTTCAAATCATTCTTTGTTATAGTGTTTACTATTTTCTACTCATCATTTCTTTCCTCTTTGTTACTGCGTTTACTATTTCCTACCTAGACTAAAATAGTTGGAACTTCACACACATATATACTATTTTTTTTAACAAGATACTAAGGAAAAGAGAGAGATATCAATAGGTGCACCAAAATATCTCAACTAGGTTGATACATCCAACTAAAATATAACCTAGACTGAAATAGTCTCCACCTTAAATACAGACTATTATAACCACTGATTATAATAACCAATTCAGCGCTCAAACGCTCCTTTAATATCATGTCAAATGTTGAATGAAAAGATGATATACTAGTATACTTATGGTAATACTTGAAATTTCTGGTCTCTCGATCCGTACATTCTCTCTCTCCTTGTTAGATCTCCCTCTCCTTACAATTTTCACACCTTTTTCTCTCTCTAATCTTACATATATTACTCTCTCTCTCTCGTAATGGAGGGAGGCAATGAGCATCACAATTTCTTGTCAGGAAAATGAAAGTTGAGCAACCCATTTCATCCACACACAAAGCACCAACAAAATAGAACCAAAACAAAAGGATAAAATTAAGGGGAAATAAAAATAAAAAATACCCCAAAATAAATAATTAAATAAAGAAATAAATAAACTGTCTCCTCTCTTGACGCAGTCCCGTCAAGCCCAATTTCCAACAAGACATAAAAACTCATTAGGGTACAACCATCCAACGGCAGGGATTCCTCCTCCACTTCCCCCTCTCCCATCTACGCTCCATATTCACACCACCTCCTCCACACGTGCCATCTTCATATTAAACCAAAATTATCCAATGAGATCGCAACAATATCATTCTTATAATCCTTTTATATATACCGATTTGTATTAACCATTTTAAGATTTTGCTGAGTACGAGAGAATAACAATGTAAATTGACGTATTAATTCCCGTTTGAGTTATGCTCGTGTTGAAAAAAAGAAAGTATATTTATTCAAAAGATAAACCATTAAAATTTTTTAGACAAATTGTAAAAACTACTCCTAAAGTATGGTAGTAGTTGCAATTATACTTTCAAACTTTCAATTATAAAAGTTAATCCCGTTAAAATTGAACCCTCAAACTTATGTAACGATAGAAATTATAATAATAGTGTAAGTTTATTGATGCAATTTTTACCTTTGAAAGTTTTAGACTATAATTGCAACTACTACCATACTTTATGAGTGATTTTTACAATTTACATTAAAAAAAAAATTAATGATGATCAGTCAGAGATTCGTGACAGGTGTGTATAGATAAGGATTTTTTTTTTTTACACCATTAAATGCATGATTCAACCACAACTTTTCTCTCTCTTCTATCTCTTGTAATGTATTGATTTAATGGTTTGAAAAACATAAAGAAGGAAGGAAAGAGGCTTAGTATCTGTCTTCTTCTTTCTTCCCTATAAGAAGAAGAAAGAAAGAAGAAAGAAGAAAAACCCAACACATCAAAAACACAGTGTGATTGATAAGATGGCCATTAGCCAAAGCCCAAAGCTTTTCTCAAAATGAAGAAGCTTTCATCATCATCTTAAATACCACAATTTTTTAGTCTCTTTTTTTTTTTTCCCTTCTCCCCATTGTACTTTTTTTTCTCTCATCTCAAAAACTTTCCCTTTTTGGGTCTTTTTCTCTATATTCTTCTTCTTCTTCTGTTTCTGTTTTTCCAATGACCATTTTATAGCCAACTGTTTTATCTGCCTTCATCAGAAGAACAAGCAAAAGTAAGTGATTAATGAAGACAGAGAAAAACCCAAAAAAAAAAAAAAAAAACTTTGCTTTTATGGTTTTTTTTTCTTTTCCCCCTTTTCTTTACCCTAAACCCTAATTAATTAAAAACTTCCATAAGGATATGTTTGAAGTATGAGAAAATTTTTGCTTTTTTGGCATTTTTCCTTATCTGGGTTTCAAGAATTTTCTGATTTTATTTGACCCATTTTGTCAAAATCTTCTCTTTTTTTTTTTTTCCATAGTTAATTAATTAATTAATTTCCTCAAAGGGGATTTTTTTTTTTTTTTTTTTTTTGAATAATGGGGATTGGGAATGGTGTTTGTAAAATTAGAAGTTGACAGAAGAGAGTGAGCACACAGAGGCTTTTGGTATAATAATATGCCATTGCTCTTGTGTGCTCACTTCTCTTTCTGTCAGTTTCCATTGCCAATTCCTTTCCTTTTTTTTTTTCTTTTTCTCTCTAAATTCTTAAAAAAAAAAATTAATTTCTTTTTGTTTTGTAATGAAGTCTCTACTATTATTTTTATGGTTCTATCTTTATTCTTCATATATTTATATAAAAGTGTTTACTTTTGATGATTTTGTTGTGTAATTTCACACTCTTAATGTTGATCTCTCAAATTATACTTCAATTTTCACCTCTTCTCTCTTCCAGGTTCTCTCTCTCTCTCTCTCTCTCTCTCTCTCTATTATTCATTTATTTATTTTTTTTTATTTTTTATTTTTCTTCAAATATTATGGTTCATAGGAGAATAAACTGAGATGGGTTTTCACATCTTCGAGTTGTAAATCCAATTTTTAGGTAATTTGTTTAATCTCAAAGTGGAAACCTAAATCCAGGTCTTTTTTGCTCATTGGAATTCTCTAGAAGAAGAAAATAAAAAAATAAAATAAAATAAGTCCCCCCTTTAATTTATTTTTTTATTGCCATTAATTATTATTGTTTCATTAATTGAATAATGTGTGTGATTCAATTGTAGATTTGACAGATAAGTTTGTGTTGTTTCTTCTTCCTTGATTCTTTTTTGGCTGATCTAGAACAGAAATTAATGGAGGAGGATCTACAAAAGAAAAGCATAACATTTGTCATTTATGCAGCTAATTATTTTTTATCAACAAGGAAACTGGTAAATTTTTTTAATTTTTATTTTTATTTAACTAATTTTGTTTGAAGATCTTGTGTCCTTCATTTTAAGACAGCCGTACGTCAAATGCAGTGACAAAAGTTAATATATTATTGCAATTTATTTTCTATTTACTTAATTTTGAAGTTCAATTATATATATAAAACTTTTGGTTTAAAATTTTGGTGTTGATACTTTAAACTTAAAGCAATATTGGCCAAGGAACAACAACATAAGTTAATTAGATATTGCCTTTCTTTGTTTAATTGTTTCTTGTTGTTTCATTGGTTCACTTAAATTCATTCCTTGTTTATCACTGTCATTTTACTTTCATATATCAAAAAATTAGAGAGATAACTTTCAAGAGCTCGAAGAACCATATGTTATCTAATACTATAGATTATGGACTTGTTTAGATTGACTTTTAAAGTGTTTAAAAACTCTTTTTTGCATTTAAAAAATCAATCCAAACATACTCTGATTAGGACAATTACTTAAGGAACATATATCGAGAAATGTAGTTATGAGAGAATCGCCTTTGTGGTATAAACTACGCTTAGTTTCCATCTCTGAGCTCAAATGTGAACGATTTTTTTTTTTAGTTCAATAAATATCTAGCAAGTGATTAAATATTCAACTTTATCGATTCATATAAATGTACTTTTTAACATAAATTAGGTGATTTTTCATTTTAATAATGTTTAAGATAAAATGTCACTTTATTGCAATACAATTAATTTGTTGCAGCTTTTACATTGAATTCATATGTTTGCCTTAATAATATTTGATTGGTGATATCACTTTCAAGATGTTTTTTAGTTCCATTTACTCAAAATTCAGTGCTTTTATGGTCTTATATATATTGTTTAAGTGATTCTCAAAGCTTCATTCTTAGCCTTTTTTACCACTTAATCTTTGAATGGGAAATCCTTCAAAGATTACTTCTTTAAGTATTAAACATTTCTTGAGCTATTGAGATTTAACAATTTGTTCATTTCATAATTTTCTATCACAAGGAAAATCAATAATAGAAAGAAGATCTTGTGTAAAAGTTGGTTCTTTCAATAATGGTTAATGATTTTGTAACTATGTTGTTTATTGCAAGATGCTAATTTTTCTAATGTATATGTAATTAAATTGACATATGATACTAAACATCTATTTATATGGTAATATATTACACTTGTTTGTGTTCCTTTCAAGAAGTGTCAATATATTGATATTTCCTAAATTTTGTTTCTTGATGTGTCAACTATATTTTCGATATATCTTCAATGCGTATATCTCGAATTATGAATGCATATTAGCTTATTAGTCAATTTATATGTTAATGAAAAAAATCATTCTTTATTTATTACTTTTATCATCCTTTCCTTTTGCATTCAATAATATTGTGTTGTATCTTTATGTGATCAAATGGAGAAATTGGGGGATTTTTCAAAATGACTCATGGTTTTATTTGTTGGCCTTCAAAGGAAGTGATTGAAGAGCTAAAATCACTCTTGAATTTGAATCCCCATTGGAAGATAAATATACTAGTTCATTCAATTATAATTATATTGCATATGTAACTTATCAGAAGAAGGTTAATGTTCTAGTAATTTATCAATTTGAGTATAGTTTAATTGAACAATAAATATATTTTCGACAAATAAGTCAAAAACTTAAATCTCCCACATCGACATGTTGTATGCAAATAAGAAAAAATAGTAATACACTTTAATTATTTGGCTTGTTACAGCTTACAAAGAGGTTGTGAGCTGCCAACTACAAAACAATAGAAAAAATAGTAATACACTTTAATTATTTGGCTTGTTACAGCTTACAAAGAGGTTGTGAGCTGCCAACTACAAAACAATTTATTGATCTAACAGCATATCTCTGATTACTTTTTCTTGATCCAGACTTATCATATATGCTAAATGAGCAAAGGGCAAAAATGTTTCCATCCTCGAGTAATGGATGGAGCTTGATCGGCTCGAAGCCCAGAGAGGCTGATATCGAAGGAGACAGGCGGTAGAATCATTCGATGAAAACACATTTGACGAGTAAAAATTTTGACGGGTTTGACGATCAAATATCTGCTCTACTAATGCAGGGCATTGGGTTGAGCATTCATTTACAAAAAGCTTGACTTCAGGTAGGAAAATGTTGTAGGCTGATGCTGCCAATGGGTTTAGGTTGAAACTCTACTCTTTAACTTCAAAAGGAATAAGGATTATTGGTTTTTGGACTTCCACACTCTGAGATATTTAGCAGTTGGTAGGCTTGGTAATGCAATTTGAACATACATTGCTGTAATTCACATACTTTATTTAGGCTTGTTGGCATATATTTTGAAAGGAATAGAAGTTCTCTACTTTGAGATACAGTTGCTGTGAATTTTGTAATGATCCCAAAATGAAACAATTGCAACAACAACCCATAGTAGATCAGTTCTCATCTAAGAACAACAATATAGATATAGATATAGATATAGATTTTCTTCATACAACTGCTTGACTGTTGGTTGAATAAATGGTATGCTACAACCTGCCAAGGAGGTTGAACCAAGAAGACGATGGAAGAACATGTAACCTCGTATTAGTATTGGTTCATGCTAAACTAATCAAACATTAGAAAAATCAATAATCAAAAGAAAATACTTAGATGTATCCCAGGTTGCACCTATGTTTGTGCATCCTATCAAATTGTCCAATCATGTTTGCTACGTGTCATATTCATTTTGTATGCATGATGCTGTGAAATGCATAAAAATGAGTGCATCTTAGAATATACCTAAATATTATTCACATCAAATAATTTGCCGAGGCAAGCTAAGCTATTAAGCTCCATGTTAGAGCCAAAGCTTAAAGAAGTGGAGGAGAAAAGTACTCCAGCTTTATACTTTATTCTTCTGAGCTTTAGCACTAAATGTGAACTGCCATCTCCAACCCTAATAAACAGTTAACATGAGAATCATTTCTTAGTTTGCCTCTATCAAGTCAGAGTCTACTGTTCTTGATGAGCTTCCATGTATATATTTTTCTTTCTTTTCATGAAATGCAAATGAATAAGACTGAAGAAACATAGTACAATTTGAAACTGAAATGGCAGAAATAAAAAAGATGACTTTAATTCAGGTATAATAGTATACTACCTTTATCAGCCTGTTCACTGCCCTGAGTAACAGTGAAAGTTTGGCATTTTCTTATCTGTACTTTTTTTTTCTGTCTTTTTTTTCTTATGCACTTGTTTTTTTTTTCCCCTTTCAAATACTCAATTGCACAAACAGTCCATATCCTTTTACACTTTTCCTATTCTCAAACTTCTTTTTTGCTGCAAATTTTCTCATCTTTATTTTTATTTACAATACAATCATTTGAGGGGTGAGATAAGCCCTGCAAGTACTTGTCATTTCACTTCAAAATTTCCAATGAACAGAATAATTCTTGCATGGATAAGATAACGTCAAGACTTCCTTTTGCACAAAAAGTTTGGCTGGAAATGATACACTAATTAAATAGGCCATTAATCGAACATTACAAAGAGATTTTATCAGGACAATTATATTAAACAAGGATTACAAAAGATTACAAGAGTGTTAAGCAGTTGCACTTTTTGAGAGCGCCCCAGCTGCAAATAAGAGGTTCCTCCGAGAGAACTGAATCAGAAAGAAAATAAAACCATTTAGAGAAATGTTATGTGAAGAAATAAGTTTAAAAATAAACAAGTTCGGTCCATCTGTACCCGCAAACTGTAAACCGGAGTCGACTTGGTTGGTAGAGTCTTCAAGGATCTAAGTCTATTGGCAGTTCCACTTTTGCTGATAATGAGAACAGAAACGTTCAATATGCAAAGGTCAAATTTTGAGCTAAAACATCTTAAAGTACTTTAGGGAGAACTCACTTTTCATCTGCTCTTGGTGGCTTTGTGCTTGAAGTTACGTCCCATAATTTCACTGTGCAATCGGCAGAGCCAGAGGCAAGGAGAGAGCCCTCACAACTGAAATGGAAAACAACAAATATTGGAGGATTATTTACGTCAATATCTAAACCCAAAAGCAGGCAGGGATGTGGGGAGGGGTGAGGTGGGGTCGAAGTTCTCTTTTTATGCACCTGAAGGCAAGGGTCCAAACGCATGATGTATGTCCAATCAAAGGTGTAACACAGCGACCCGTCGATAGGTCCCACATCATAATCGTACCGTCTTCGTCACCAGATGCCATGAACCGACCATCAGGTGACATTGCCAACGACAGAATCATGCTCCTGTGACCAATGAAAATTCGAACACATTCCCCACTCTGGACATCCCACAATCGAACAGTTTTGTCACTTGAGCCAGTTGCAATGTAGTTGCAGTTGGCATGCCATTGAACACACTGAAGATGCCGTAAGATTTGTTATGGATTATATTATACCAGAAACACTAGGATCAACCAACAAAAAAGAACAATCATAAAACAAAAGCTTAAATATTTATTTCTAGAAGATAAGGTTTTACACTGCAAAACAACTTCCATCGCTAACGAAAACAACTGCATGCAGTGAGGGAATAATGCAAATTTGGTGGGAAAAGGACAGCCCAGGTAGGGAAAAAAACGACACAACTATCTGCTTGAATATTCTAACAACCATTTCAACTTATATATTAGCAATAAAAGATCAGAGAAGGAATAAAGAATGAACTGCTCACATCCACATCAGATAGATGTCCTGCCATGATCCTTAAAGGTTGAATTCTGTCCATAGACCAGATCCTTGCAGTTCGATCATGTGAGCAACTAGCAAAATAATGTCCAACCGGACTAAACTGCACCAGGAAATCAAGCATAACAATGAAATCTTTTAACATTGCATATCTAAAAGTAGAAAAGTCCAAGTACCGCATGCAGATTAAAATTAAGTATGAACAGAGAAGTCTATTGAACTAAGAGATCAGGGGTTCAATCCATGGTGACCACCTACCTAGGAATTAATTTCCTACAAGTTTCACTGACACTCATAAGTAGTAGGGTCAGTCGGGTATCCCGTGAGATTAGTCAAGGTATGCGTAAGCTGACCTAAACACTCACGGATATCAGGAGAGGGAGAGAGAGAGAGGGGAAAAAAAAGTGTCTATTGAAGCTTTTAAAAAAAGAGAGACTGATCAACCTCTCTACCTATAAGAAATTAAGAAACAAAAATTGGATAACAAACAACAAAAGCGAGAAGAATTGACATAAGAAATACAGGCACAACACTTTGAACAGACAGGAACGATGTGTGAAGGAAAGTAATTGCCATTCAATATCACAATATCAAACCAATATAATCAGTCTCTTAGTCTCCTTCAACTTATATATACATACATACATATATATATATAATGAACATATCCTTGCTCTGTCCATGACTTAATCCTCTAGAAAAATTATGTGCAACAGAGTCTTGCCTGCGTCTATGTTGCTTTGCTTGTGACTTCACCTAGTGCTCTGGTTTTTTTTCCTTTAAATACTAGAAAAAGAAGTCGGAATCCAAGTATCATCGAAAGTTGTGGGTATGTGTAGATGCCTTGTTTTAGGACACGAGCTCAGAACACTAAACATATTATTGCTAGACAAACCTTCTTCTACTATTTTTCCCCTGGGGAATAGCGGTAGTGAGGGTGAAACATCCTAGCACTGTATTATTTGCATGAGCCTTGAATTAGTCAGATTTTATACAATCTCGTGATTTCACCTCTATTATGAATTGCTTAATTTTTTTTCCCTCCAAGGGCAAAGATACTTTGTCCTGGATCATCAACTAACCACTTGAGATATTCTACATCAAAAGATGGAGAGAATTAAATAATTACAATTTTGAGTAGAATCATGAACAGCAGTTTCCGGTAATGCCACCACAAATGTTGTTGCATAACGAAGTTAAGAGTGAAGACCAACAGTGGTGGGACCAAACAATGAAAGAGCACCAGAAAATTGTCAGCCTACCTCACCATTGCTCGCCTCTATTTTTAACACTCTAACTGGCTAACAATCTCCTCATTCCATAGTTGGCAATTTAACAAATTCTAACTAATACAGGTAACCTACATACCAGTTCACCTACACCGCAACCATAGACATCTGAAATAAAATATTTACCTGAACATCCCATACTGGGTAATTGTGACCTTTGTAGCAAACTAGATTGGCATTTAGTTTTGTGCTCCATAATCGAACTGCAGCAGAATAACAGAAATATTCATGATCTCAAGAAAGAATATAATCAAGCTTAAAAGAAAACAGAAGGGCCAGTATGATCATACTAGTTGTGTCTGCAGAGGATGAAAGAACAAAGTCCCCCATGGGACTGAAAGTGGCAGAGTGAACAGGCCCAGAATGACCTTGAAATAATGTATAAGACCTCTTCCCACTTGCATGCCCTGTCACTGGATCACTAGTAGACATATCATTTTCATCCTGCAAAACAGCTGATAGACGTGATAATGAAAGTCAAATTTCCTTCCCAAAATATTTGAGTAAAAGAAACTTTTATAAAAAAAAAAACTCGAGATAATGAAATCTTGAAAAGGGGAATGGTAATTAGTTGGTGAACTTAACTCAAAGTTGGTACATGGAAACGATTAATCAATTCTCCTGAAGTAGGAGATATGAAATTCTTCAAGAATTAAGGAAGAGGGTGGAGGGAAAATCAGAAGCACTATAAAATTTTATACAGCTTCAGTTTATCATATTATCAAAACCCAAAATCTCTACTGGTATTCCTTACATAAACAGTACACACGAATTATCAATAACATTATGTTAAACTGTATGATATCTATAGTAATGTATATAAACCTGAAATTTGAGGCTTTGAGCATGAGTTTAGATTCATAAATGAACGCCAGTTTGCTAGGATAAACACAAAGGCCTCGAAATAACAAACCTAATCTGTGGTCCACTTCCAGATCCCCTGGCTATTGTTATATTACATGAATATCGAAATGAGCACTAATATACATGAAAAGGTCTTTATATATAATTTTTCTTCAAAGCATACTATATTAAAAGTATTATATAACAAACAAAAAGCCAGAAACAGAAAAAGCATCCCATGGCAACTCAACTTATTTAACAGACTTACTATTGCCAGCTTGTTGTCCCAGCTTTGCCATGTCCCATACCTGAAGAACACCAAGATTTTTGAGGTTAGCAATCAATAATTAGGCCGTCCTAAGGAATTTAAAAAGAAGACTTACCTTCAAAGAGGAGTCTGAAAATCCACCAGCAACTAAAGCTCCATCATGCGATATTGATGAACAGTTCAATCTACATCAGAATCAATGATATCAACTGCAAGCGCATTGAGACTAAAGAAACTGTTAACAGAAACAGAAAGAAAATTTGATGGATACCCATTGTGTGTATTAATGAATGTATAAAAGCTGACTGATGGCAGAGCTACAGAACTCAACTGCACACGGTTCCTCAAGTCTTCAAGAATAGATTGTTCCACCTCTGTTGAACTGAAAGCAATCAACATGACAAATCAACAGCAAGACAAACTAATACTGTTATTGTTTACTCATTTTCATCAAAGAACTGGTCCTACATCTTTCCCTCTGGCATCTATAAATACTTGAATCTTTTTCTTTTTCTTTTTCTTTTGTGAGTATAAATGCTTCATCCTAGACAACAACTTAGTTCGACTCAGCCTTAATATGATGTGGTATCCAAAAATACATCATGAACTAATCCCATAACATCTAACACAAGGGTGGCTATAGTAGTACAGCAATCACCTAGCAACGAGCAATATATTATAACGGTCGCAGAAAATAACATTATACAGGATTCAAGAAAGTACATTATGGGTAAAGCAAGCTCCGGCTTCACTCGTGGTGCCATAGATGCAGTATTAGCTTCAGCCCTCAGAGTTTTCCCAGTTGCACCGGCAGTCTTGTCCTTCTTGACCTTTTTAATTGAAGCACCTTGCTTTCCTCCCTCAGTTGTTCTTTTCTAAACAAGCAAATGAGGGCATATAACTCATGAGATTGGACAATAAACAATAATACAATGTGGATTTATAAAACAAAATAGTAACAATTTAATGATAACTATAGATAAAAGAGAGTATAGCCACTAAAGATAAGAAGCGCAGGGACACCACAGGTACCTTACTCTCATCTACATCACCATCCTTGGTTTCTCCCTCAGCCTTTTCAGAATCTGAAAACAAACCAGCAGCTTTCTCCAAGCGTTCTTCTAAGGAATCTTCGAGTAACTATTGCCAGCATAAATTTAAATACAACAATCAAGGAATTTGAAATTGAAGAGGATGTCAAATCAGCAAGAATTTAAATGACAGAAAGGAAGAAGAAGGGAGAAATGGGAAACCCATAAACAGCTCAAACAGAATGTTGACGTTATTTAAATTTTGACATAATTTTTTCTTCTTTGAGAGAAAATTGAAGAATATCTTTCTACATTTCAAATCCAAAAAAAGAGCAAAGATGTCAAAGCTTGTCAAGAAAATAATAATAATAATAATAAAAGCAACCAAGCAAAATAATAATCGTCCTAAAAACCAGAATGTATAGACTAAGTGCAACGCACCCCCCATTGAACTTCTTTTTTATTTATCTGATTGGCAGTGTCCTGGGTGCTTCCCGTGAGTGTCACAAGTTCAGCATCGTCAGATATTGAGCTAGGCTGACCAGGGAAAACTGCAAAACCAGACAAAGCTTGTAATAGAATCAGAAGGTAAAAAACACTTGGAGCTTGCATAACAACTTAACAATGTGAAGCAAGTATGAAAAGGAAAAGGACCTTGGAAGTTGATGCGTTCATTGATAATCCCAAGTATCACTGTGGTTTGGGTCTTGTGAAGATATTGAAGTAGCATCTCATAGGAGTACTAAACAACATAATTGGAAAATAAAACCTTTTAGAAAATATAGATTGATTAGTTCAGTTCTATTCATGAGAGATCTAAAATGATCCATAGATAACTCAAGCAAATGCATGATGATCATGAACATGTTACAAAATAATGACTGATAACCAAAGAATTACCTGGCATATTTTTATGTTGACTTTGCTCTGCCTGAGAGAATGAGCAAATTCCATCTCCTAGAATATATTATCATCTTAATGTCAAAACCAGTACTGTCTTCATTAAGCAATGACGGGAACATAAGAAAGTCATTATTGGCTAACAACCAACCTCCAAATGAGAAGGAGATAGTACACCTTCCAATTTTTGTAGATCTCGTAGGTGCATCATTTCATGGTCTTCACGGAACCTATTGAAAAAGGTTCGAGCTGGCAGATATCAAGCAAAATAATATAAATTTAATCATATTTACCCCCATTACATGAGACTTTCAAGAGAGATTATTTTGCAAACCTTCTTGAATATGTCCCTTGGCCACAAGATCCATGAAACAGTGGATAAACACAGGATACAGCACACGAAGCAACTCATGCTGAAAATGCGAGAATTAGAGTTCTTATTATAGGAAGAAGAAAGTTAAAATGAACCATAATTTCAAGGAAGAAATTAAACAACTACTTACCTTGTACAAATCTAGGGAGTCGTAAGCCCAGGACCTAAGTTTGCTATATCCTTCAAGGTATCTGGCTGGAATATTCTCTGCTCTGGAAAAAAAACATTAAAGAGCAAAAAAGAAAAAGAAAAAAAAAACTCTATAACTACTTCTGCTCAGTAAAATACAATATGTAATAAAAGAAGCAAATAAATAAACAAGAATGAGGATGGCAACTATGACACTGTGCTATCCTCCCAATCCCAAAAGCCAAGAAAGACCACAAAGAGAATTTCTAATTGTTACATATATGAGTGCATGCATAACGAGAGAATGCATGTGTGGGTATAAAGGTTCTATGCTAAAATAAGGTGGCTGACTAGTAATTGCTGGATGAGATTCAAACAAAGAGTATGATCCCTCTAAGAAGGAAGAAATGAATAAGTTCTTAGAAATGCAATTTGGTCCCATTTTGAGTGGCTCTTCAAAGTCCCTTTAAGAACGAAGAAAGGAATAAGCTCTAAGAAGTTCTTAGAAGTGCATTATGAACCCCTTTTGAGTGGCTCTTCCAAGTCTAATCGGAACTTTATTCGTGGTGCCATTGACCTTGTTGGCAAACTATGCAGAGAAAGATAGACAATGGGTTGAAGACAGTTTTGGCGTGATTCTCGGCTTGCTGGTGGCTCTCTTCTTTTAACCAATCCGCGGCTTTATTGCTTATCTACTCGTCCAACAGATGCTTCAGTATGGAATTTTGAATACGGACCTTGGTTTTGGGCATTCGTCAGAATTTAAATGAGGAAATTCTAGAACAGGCAAGTCTTGCTCATTTAGTCTCTTCAGTTTTATTGAGGAGTATAAACGATTCTTGGATTTGGCACTTTGATCCTTCAAAATCCTTTGCAGTTTGTTCCTTAATGTAAGCAGCTAAAGGGAGGCAAACCATGCCAAAGAATTAGAGTAAAGGAAGTTCGTATCCAAAGTATCCTGTACTAATGCCATAATTGATGCTTACAGGTACATTTGGCAGGAAAGAAACTAAAGACCATCAATGTAAGAAGTAGAGACTGGAAAATGATTTGAGTACATGCTAAATTCCATGCCCCATCATGGAATCTCTCTAATTGTTACATAACACTAATCTTTTAGCCCTTGTTTGGTAACCATTTCATTTTTTGCTTTCGTTTTTGAAAATTAAGCCTATGGACACTACTTCCACCTTCAAATTTATTCCTTTGTTATCTACATTTTACCAATGGTTTAAAAAACTAAGCCAAAATTTGAAAACCAAAAAAAGTAGTTTTTAAAAACGTGTTTATGTTTTTGGAATTTGGCAAAGAATTCAACTATTGTGCTTAAAGAGATGCAAATTAATGTAAGAAGTGGGGAAGAAATAGGCTTAATTTTCAAAAAAAAAAAAAAAAAAACGAAATAGTTACAAAACGGAGCCTTAGCAATTTGTTTGTAAATGAAGTGTTTTCCTGTAAGCTCCTAATACTCAGGAAAATAGAATGTCAAATGAGAATACGCCACCACAATATATGATCAGCATTTTCAAGTAAGTAGCTCTAAAGGGATTTACATTAGCTAGGGTACAAATCTAGTCGTTATAAACAAAAGCATTTAAAATCAAGTCATCCTACAACAAACCCACTCGCTGAATTTCTAGTTTACGACCATATCGCCCGAGAAAACAATTTGAGCTCATTAATTTCTCAACATATAAAAATAGGAAACAAAGGTTCAACTGATTCAAAAGATCGAATAACCCAAGAATAGCTGAAATGCAAATGAAAATTTGGAATCGATATGAATTATAAGGGTGAAGAAAGTACTCGGAGAAGGCGAGTAAGTGCTTAGCGAAGTCGAGGTCAGTGGAAGAAGGCGAAGAGGAGGAATTAGTTTTGTTCTGACGTAGCTCTTCCTGAAAAGCTTGTTCCGTTTCCTTGAAACCCTTCTTCTTCAAGTACGCTGACACGAAATTCGCTATCTGTTCTTCGTCCATTCTGCAACCTTCTGCAATTCACCTTCTTGCTCCACAAAATTGCGAGCTCTCTCTCACTTTTCCCCTTCCCGCACTTTTCCACGGCTCGAACTCTCTCGCTCTCTCTCAAAGGAAGCAGAGAAAGGAAGTGTAACCGGACTGGCTCGGGCCAGGTGTTTGATTAATGGGCCTTCAAATAACCATTGAGACCTATCAACATTGGGCTTGAAGCCCAATAGACTTATCTCGTGACTGGCCCTTTTTACGGGCCTGTAGTGACTGTTGGGTTTTCTTTGGACCCAATTAAGCCACATATGAGTAGACTGTAGGATCTTAATTGGAATATTAGTGGGTGTTTCATGTGGCTGAGTTGGTTATTATAGTATATGAGTTATAATAGTTTGTGTTTGGTGTACAAAATATTTTAGTATAAATAAAAAATAGTAAATATTGTAATAAAGAGGAAAAAATATGATGTGTAGTAAATAGTAAATATTGTAGCAAAGACGGATTTGAAATAGTAATGTTGTAGTTATCATAGTCGGAAACCATAACTATTATAATTGTTGCCCCAACCATGGAGTGAGCTACACTAGCCCACTCCACCGACTTGAAGTTGGTGGCTCAAACACTCCCTTGTTGAAAATTAAGGTATCGTTGGGTAACCATTTGATTTTTTTATTTTTTTAAAATTAAACTTATTTCTTTCCAATTTTTTACAAGTTATCTTTTTAAGTAAAAGAGTTGAATCATTAGTTAAATTTAAAGGCAAAAAAAAATTAAAAACTATTTTGTTTGATATTCAAAACTTAGCTTGGTTTTTTAAAACATTGATATAAAGTATACAACAAAGCAAAGAAATCTAGACGTGAAAAATGTGTTTATAAGCTTAATTTAAAAAAAAAAAACTAAAAATAAATAATCAAATAGTTACAAACGAGGCCCAAGGGACCTAAAAAAGATATGGCAGTGACTCAAAATCAAAATTGAGAGTTGAATGCGACCACACATGTTTTTCATCCAATATTATGATAAATTTCTACTCCAATGGATGTTTTGAGATATCTAAACACGGCTAATATCAAGTTGACGAATTTATATAATTATGATGTATTAATTAATAAAATAATTAATGAATTCTAATTAATCAATGAATAATGATAAACTAATTAAAATTATTAAAAAAATAAGTTCACATTATATTAATCATAATGATCATTAACTAATTACAAACATAATAATTAATGAAACATCCATATGGGCATGTTTAGGAGTGATTTTAAAATTATTAGAATCACTTTGTTCATTTTTAAAATCACTCCAAATCAATTTAATTTTCAATTTTATACTTTTAAATGTAATTTTCAATCATCAAAATTAGTTTTGAAGGATTCAAAACATATTTCATGATAATTTTGAAAATGATAAAAGTGATTTTAACAATTTTAAAATCACTCCCAAATAGGCTCTACGTAAATTCGAAATAATCGATATAGGCCCAACTCCTTTCTATCCACACGTCACGAGTGCTAGTCTAGTGTGAATGAGACATAAAAGCTAGAAATAAATGAACATATTTACAATTTTAAAATAAATAAGCAGTACATATCGAACATAAACTCTGACTTCTAACATAATCCACAATCTTAAAATACCAACAAACAAATTTCTATCTACCATTGGAGGGGCAACATGGGGTGCTATATGGGTCGAAAGCAATTGAAAAAGATGTCATTGTAACTTAAGTGAATTATTGGTAGTGGTGACGGTGACGTGGCACTCAAGTCACCAACCTTTGCCCATGAAAAACAAAAATCAAAAATTAAAAAATTGGCCAATAGAATTTTAATTGGATGCCACGTTGACAATTTTCAACTAAACACACAAATTAATACGTGGTTTCATAAATATTCAAAACTATTTAGACTTTTATATATGTATTAATTATTTGGTTAAATTATAAATTTGATCTTTTATACTCAAGAGAAAATTAGAATTTAAGTTTTTATAATTTTATAAATTGAAATTTAGACTTTACAGTTTCATAAAATTAACTTCATATATAATTCTTATAGTTTAATAAATCATTATTTATAAATAATCTCTGTCATAAGGATATTTAAGAAAAATTTATGAAAATTATAATAATTAAATTTTAATTATAAAATTTATAGGAATTAAATTAGACTAAATTTATAATTTAACCTAATTATTTTATGTATTTCAATGGAGAACAAAGTCCAAATAATAGCCTGTCATATCCTTCTTCCATGCTGTCTGTGGAGCCACGCATATACGTGCTTTAGCACTCAGATACGAAATAAAATAGCAACGATTTTCATACAAATTAAAAAAAATGAAGGCAAGAATTTATGCGCTAATTTGTTTAAAAAATAAATTAGAAGTTTTTTTTTTTTTTAATTATAACAAGATATTGAAAATTACAAGGAGTAGTTTTCGTTTTTTTAATTATTCGATTGAGATCACGAAATCATCAACAATAAATGTGTAGTCTGAGTTTAAAATAGTCGGCAAAATTAATTCATTAGAAAACAAAAAAAAAAAAATTAAAATTGTTATCCAATTAGATTTAAATAACATAAATGTGTAGTATGAGTCTACTTTCAAATTTCAACCGACATAAAATTCTTACTATTAATTTTGAGGTCAATGATTCAATTCTTCTCATCTATTATGTTAATATGAGCGCTTTCTCACATTTTTTTTCTCTAATTATTTAAGAAAGAATCACATGTAATGTAATAACTTCTAATTTGAGAGAATAATATTTTTATTTATATGATTTTGAGCTGTTTAAATAAAAATAACTATAAATCAATAACATGAGATCTAAATTGGTTTTTTTTATATATAGATATTTTAATGTTTAAATATTGGTATAATTATTAGTTTAGAGTCATGATGGGTACAATATCTTCAAATTTCTCGGGAGTATAACTTGTTTTTTTCATATTTTTTACTTTATAAATATTTAAAAAATTACTATAAACAGAAAAATATTAAACTATTTACAAATATAGAAAAATATCACTGTCTATCAGTGATAAATTGCGATACATGGATAGCGATAGAAATCTATCATTAATATACAGTGAAATTTTTCTATATTTATAAATAATTTGACTAATTTTTTTATATTTGAAAATAGTCTTATAAAAAATCTTATAAAAATTATCAAAAAGTTTGGAGATAGCGAATGATGTGGATTTATTGTCCTGGATGGAACACATTTGAGGATATATTTGAAATTACAGTATTCTTTGAGGATCACATAAAATTATTATTATTATTCTTAAAAACAATTTTTTCCCCCCAAAAGGTGGATTGGGGTTGTGCTACGTGGCTTGCAACAAATGGAAGCTTTCTCACCGAACATTACAAAGCAAAAATGAGTTGTGGTGCAAAAGTATTGGGCAGAAGGTCCATTGCATTTGCTCTTTATAGGTTGCGTGGCTAGGTTCTTATGGCCAACCAAAATCGGTTTTTTTTTTTTTTTTTTTTTTTTTTTTTTTTTTTTTTTTTTTTTTTATGGGACCGTCTTAATTAACTTCAAAACCCTAATTATTGAGGTTCATATGATGGAAATATTATATTGTTTTTAAAAACTAAATTATCATTTTCCTTAATCTTTATGTGGTTAATTAAGTAGTTGAGTTGGAAACATTTTCAGAACTCCATCATTTTTAATTTTATTGTTGTTGAAAATTAAGTTGTTTTTATACCCAAAATAATAAAAAAATAATTTTGCTCATTTTTCTATATTTAAAAATAGTCCTTAATACAATGTAGGTTGGGAAAAAATTATATAGTCTATTATGTGCAAAATGATGAATCTACCTAACTCACCAAGACGATGGAAAATTGCTTGAGATTTGCAATATAAATGATCAATGCAGTTAGGTAAGCAACTTTGTCTTCAACTAGTTGTACGACTCAATGAACTTTTCTTTAGTACACCATATATAGAGTTTTGAAAATTTAAACCTTTAATCTCAAGATAACAAATACATGTTAATTAATTACCACTAAGTTAGGTTCCACTTGGCCTAACTCAACTAGCTTTCTATCTTCAAATCAGGAGTTATTTACGTAAAGATAAAAAATAACACGTGTCAAAGCATTGATATATTATAATCAAATTTATCATAATCTATCAACTTAGTTTTTGAGTTAGACTAGTATTTAAACATAGTATTAGAATATGATGTATTGAGTTTGAATCTATGCCTGCATGTAATTTAATATCTTATTTTTTTCTATATAATCCATCATATTAATGCTTTAAGCTTTGGGATCGGTTGGTCAATCCAAGTATATAAGTGGATAAAAGTACCCGTTATCATTTTAAAGATCGACAGTTCATTTTTAAAAAAAATAGCTTTTGAAAATGTAATTCCCTAATCATTTTATTATTCTCCTAAAGGAATATATATATATATATATATATATATATATATATATATATTAAAATTGACACCTGGGCTTTTCTTCTTGATCTTAAATTATATTACATAGTTAGCATTTCTTTATCAAGATAGTTCTATCACTGTTGCTTGAATAACCTATCACCTTGATTATAATATTAAAGCTCATGGCTGCCGCTGCCGGCAGAGTTAAGGGCAGAGTAATTAATAAATAAATAAAAATAGCTTTAACGACATGTTTGAAAATAATTTTGAAATTATTAAAATCACTTTTAAAATATTCAAAATCACTCTAAAATATTATTTTAATCATTTAAAATTAATTTAATATTTAATATTATACCTTTAAATGCAATTTTCATATCAACCAAATTAATATTGAATTATTAAAAAACATGTTTTGGAGTGATTTTAAAAATATCAAAAAATGATTTTAACAATTTCAAAATCATTCTCAAACATGCAATTGTTGTCCAGATGTGGACATTTTCATGGACATTTCCACATTCTCATGAATTTAGTGTCAATAGATGCACCAACATTTCTACTATATTGTAAAAAAATTCATGAAATATAAAAAATAAGCAATAAAGTGTCATTGAAAAAAGATTCTAACTTGTTTAAAAAATATCGAATATTTATTTATTCATTTAAATAATCAATATTTTATTGACATTTTTATCATGAGGAATCTCTGCCTTTTTAGTTAAGGCAGCTTCAACAAAAATTGGCCATTATGGATTATCATTGGGAACAACTCTAATTTAAATTCTGTATTGGGTATTTATTATTGTTGTTGTTGTTAAAAATTATTTTGAATAAAATATAAATTATAATGTTGCTTCCCTCCTAAAAAAGTACAATGATTAATAATACTATATATTAAAAAATAAATAAAAATAAAAGTTGTGCTCTGCTAGTGCTAATGGAACAGCCAAGCGTCGGGGTAATCTTTATCAAAGCGATGGCCGCTCCCTGTGGGACCTGATTTATTTATTTATTTTATTCCAATTGTGCCCCAACGAGGCAACTGGCAGCTTCCTCCTCTTTCTTCAAAGTGGGGAAAATACCAAAAATAAAAAGGATAGGAAGAAATAATAATAATAAATTAAACTAAATGAAATTTAAACTTTCTAGTGATTAAGTGCATGTTTGTAGTTTTGTTTTGTTATTTTTTAGTTTTTAGTCCCAACAAAAAAAAAATTACTTAAAAAAAAAAAAAGCAACTCGCAATTTAAATCTTAGGTCTCGTTTTTTCTTCTCTATTTTAATTTGTATACTTTTAATTATTCGTTATAGAATTTAAGAATGGTTTGTAATCAGATTAACATATAGTAACATTTTTTTAAAAAATGATAAATATAGCAAAGTATATACTTATAGAGTTTTGTGGTCTAGGTGGTTTATTATTGATAGACTATAAGAGTCTAATCATTTGTTATATTTACAATTTTTTTAAAATATTGCTATACATTTGGATATTATTCTTAAAATTACTATGCAGTATAATTACCCTATAATTTATATACTTTTTTTTTAAAAAAACGTTCATTATAGACATTTTTTTGTAAGTTTATTTTTTCTAATTTTTTTAATACAATAGAAAGTAGATAAATTTGAACTATAGACTTCATGATCAATAACACTTTCGTATATCAGTTAAGGTATGCTTACTTTTGCTGTTTTTTCTAATTGTTTTCAAGTATAGCAAAATGAGTCAACTTATTTACAAATACAGTAAAATATCACTGTCTATCAGTGATAGACACTGATAGTATAAGTAATAGAAACTGATAGATGTCTATCACTGTATTTCGCTGATAGATAGTGACATCTTACTATATTTGAAAATATTTTCAGTAGTTTTTCCATTTAAAACAATTATCCTAAAAGTAATCATTTGTTTTTAGTTTAATTGATTAATTAACTAATTAATATAACAAAAAAATTAAATAATACTAATTTTATTGATGACTGCATTAATTGGTCTTTTGCATTTAGTTAAGTAACTATTTAATCTCGGTTTCTATACACAACATTGGTGAATTGAACACAAATACTTAACTTTCAGACATTAATTAACTTACATATCCAAACACAGACATTAATTATCTCACACATTTAAAATTTATACATTTAAATCCTAAATGTTTAATATCTATACTTATGAAACAATATTTACATTTCAAATGAGCCTTGAGGGATTTCGTGGGATTAGAATTTCTTGTTAAAATTTTAATTATCATTTATCTTTTGTAAACTAATCAATGAAATACAAATTAGATTTATTAAAATTAAATTATCTGTCTTAAGTGAATTTTCTTAAACCTCTTGATATAAATAAAATAATTAACATATTAAATTATTTAAGCATATTGTTTTATGCTAAATCTAATCTATTAAACAAACAATAAGAACTTGAAATTCAAGTAATTACAAAAATAATAAAACAATATAAACATACACAAATGGTAAACCAGACCGGAGTGAGGATGGGGACTCGTCTCTGTATGGCTCTCAACAATTTCCTAGTGTCATGTTTCATAACGGTTTGATATATGGTTATTATTGGAGACACGTCGATTTCTGAATCTATATTCAAATGTTGCTATAAGAAATACATTTTGACAGTCTTATTGAATAATTTTTTTATCTATCCAACTTCTTTAAAAGACTTCATAACGTTAAAAAAAATTTAGATTGAATTCATAAGTGTCTGTTTGGTAGAAAATTTGAAAATATAAATTTAAAAACAAAGTAGTATTTCATATTTCCAAATATATGTTTGTTAGTAAGCTCATAAAACTAACCGTTAGTTACTCACCAAATATTTGTTAACAATAAACTATTATTTATTTATTTATGATCATGTTTTACGTTTTAAAAAATTGTATAATTATTATTTTGTAATATTATACAATACATTACATAATACATATTTAAATTTTACAAAAATCAATTAAGTTTTTAACCTGACATACTGTATTTTTAGATATTTTATATAATTACACACTTTAAAATTGAAAATTCAAAATATGGATACCATGAAAATGCTGGGATTAAAACCCAAAACGCAGCGGAAACGTATCAGAACCGTATCTCAAAATTAATTTTAATAATTTTGAAATACTTTTACATTGGCAAAAAAGACTTAAATTAATCTAGGTTAAGCAAAAATTTAGAGAATAAAAACTCTTACGTGTTGTGTCACCACCACTTGGAGACCTTCCTATTCTCTGAATCTTGAGGGAAGGTTTGTGGAACCTTTTTGGCACAGGAAAAAAAAATACAGAACTCTTCTGGATATTTTTTTTTAGAGAACGCTGAGAATTTTGTTTTTTTGTTGAGAGAATGTTCACCCCAACAAAATTATGTTTTTGCACTAGAGAGAAAAATGGGAAACGTGGGTGTTATCCCACGTTTAAGTAACTCCCCTACGTGGGAGTTACAACAAACTTAATTAATTAAAATTAAATTAATTAACTAAATCAATAATTAATTAAATTAATAATTAATTAAATCTAATTTAATTAATCAATTCATTTAAATCATATTTAAATGAACATCTCTCACATAACCTATAGTTTTAATTCAATTAATTTAATTAAATCAAATTTAATTAAATTAGATTAAATTAAATAACTAATTAATTCTCCAATTAATTAATTACCAAATTAAATATCAAATATTTAATTTTAACTTGCATTTGAATCAAATTCAAATACATTTCTCTCATAACCTATAGTTTTAATGTACATCTAATGCGCATTAATTTTAACCTATAGTTTTAATAAAATAATATTTGAACAATTTCAAATATTTAATTCTCTTACAAATTAACTTTGAATCATATCCAAAATTATATTTATACTATAAAGTTTAATTTGTAAAATAAACTTTATATTATAATGTATCATTATACATTATACTTTTCCCTTAGAAAATTTGAACTATTCAAATTTCAACCAATAATAACCTCAATATTCTTTACGAGCTAGGAATGGGACCTAATGGACCTACAGATCAGAAGCTCCAACGATATGAGATTAACGAGCTAAACTCATTAACCACATTAATCAATATTCGTTAACTGTGGGTACACTCCACTAAAGACCCACAGTTGCACTCTTCTCACTGTAGATATATTTCTGTGTCCACGGATATAGACCAATGACAGCAAGTTAGTCCTTCACAAGTGTTCGTAACACCAGTTGGGTCAAATTACCGTTATACCCTTGGGTTACTTCTAAATCCTTAAGTACCAGTGCTCCTCTAATGAACAACATGTTTATGGTCCAACCATCAAACAGAAACCCCTCTCGGGCCAGTGAGAGGGTAGGGCCCTATGTTCAAGTCCCGGAGACACCACTTAAGGGAACACTTATCTACTTACCCTACAGTCGAGAAGGAGTGAAATCCATCTTGTATAATTATGTTCCCAGCTCCTCACTCAGTCTTGTCCCCAAAATGGTAGGCATATCGAGTCGACAAACGGGCCACTCTCACCCATACAAATCAAAGGACAATCCCTCGTGAACAGGAGTTCACAATATACTCAAGATTAAGACTAAGTTGCCTAGGTCAACCTATTGAAATAGAAACCTAACCAGTCAACGGAGTTACATCTAGTGATTACTATTTCGTGGTCCAGTCTTATGCAAACTCATTGCATAGGATACCTCCACTCGCATGTCTCCTACATGAACGCGTTGGATCATTGCATTTGTATCAAATACAAAGTGGGCCATATTCATAGTGTTACCAGGATAAGGTACCCAACCCTATCTTTATACTATAGACCCTTTAGGTTGTAACTTGAACATTGATCTCTATATGTCTCTACATATTGTTCAAGACTCATAAAACAACCTAGGATGTTAGTTTATTGGATTTTAGGGTTATTAAAACAAGATAAAATAATCAATAACATTTATTGAATAATAATGAATAATCATTTATTAATGACGGTCAAAATACAACATTTACTATCTACGAGTTTTAGGGCATTAAACCCAACAGAAAATATAAAAATGTTATTTTTAGGATTTGAACTGTTGGACCACATAATATGATAACAGTTTTTAGAAACAAAATTCGAGTTGTTTCTTGAACTCAATAAATCTGAAAACATAAAATAAATTTTGAATTACCAACCAAACATGCTATAAGCTGAAAATGTTTTTTTTTCTATTAAGTTCCTAAACTTTAAAATGTGTGTTTTTTTTAATATACTTTAAAAAGTGTTTTGATAGGCGCTTGAACTTCTAATTTTGTATTCGATATGTTTTTAAATTTTATAAAGTGTTTAATAAGTCCTTCAACTTTTCAGTTCTGTGTATTTCTACATTTCCAATTTTGACTCATTTTACATTTTCCTGAAAATTCATAGATCTAATAACACACAAAATTGAAAGTTTAGGGTTCTATTACACATAAACTTCAATTTTATATCATATATCAATTAATTTTTTAAAACTTTTTTTAATATATCAATGATTTATTACATACAAAATTTAAAGTTTAAAAACCTCTTAAATTTTTTAAAGTTTAGAGACATGTTAAAAAAAAAAAAAAATTCACGAACCTATTATAATCAAATTTAAAGATCTTTTAAATATAAATTGCACATTTTTCAAAGTGCTAAAAAGAAGATTTAGTGAGCTTAGTTCATAGACGGTCTAGATTCAATTTTCTAATCTAAAAAACGTCACATAAATACAAATTTTCAGATTAATTAAGTTTAGCAATATAAATTAATATTTTGAAAATAAAATCATTTTGAAAGGAAATAGTAAAGATAACTAATAATAGGAGTGTTAAGAAAAAATCAAAATGCTTAATCAACAAGATTGAAAGAAAAAAACGCGTTGATTGATCAAGAGTCTGAAGACTCGCAGGCTCAGGTCGCGATCATCGCGGTTTGTTTCTAGCGAATGTTTGACTTCCACGCACTACTCGTTGACTTTTTCAACACTGGAATTTTCCTCGACTCCAACGAACTAATGGGGTCCATCGTGACTAAATTAAGTGAAGAAAGAACATAAATAAAATAAACCAACCAAACTAAGCATTTATTCCTCTTCTAATAAATTTAATAAAAAAAAATTGAAATTGGTCAATAAATTCAACGTAAATACCAATTTATATCTTTAAATTTTAGAGTTACATCAATTTAAACCATCTATTATGTTAATTTATGAAAAAATTCAAGGTTTAAATTGATACACTTATTAGTTTGATATTTAACTTGATACAACTCCTACAGTTTAAGGTTTAAAATTGATACAATTATTAGTTTATGGTATAAATTGATACAACTTATAAAGTTCATATGTATAAATTCATATTTGTCCTATATTTAAATACATTTATGACGATAGGGCCCATAACTATATTTAAAAATAAAATTGCATTTATTAACGATAGGGCCATGAATATATTTTAATATAGGGCAAATATCAATTTAGGGGCCCTATCGTTACTATAATGCAAATTTGTTTTTATTAAAAATATTATTTTAGTCTCTATAGTTTAGAGTTTATTTAATTGTAGTCATTATATTTTTAATAAAATCTTAAATTTAGTCTCTTAAAGTTAATTTTATTGAAATTAATCGAATAATAATAATAATTTTTCATGCAAGAAAATATGATATGTTAATATATTTCCAAATTTTATGGTAAAAATGTTAATAGATTATAAAAAAAAATTACAAAACCAACAACAAACTAGCAACTGAGACTAAATTTAAAATTTATTTGAAAGTACATTGACTAGACAATTAAAAGTATAGAAACTAAAATTTAACCAACTTTAAAGTATGAAGACCAAAATGTATTTTAATTTTTTTATTTTAATATGGTTGGAATTTGTCTAAATTTTAATTTTTATACTTTTAAATGAAAATTAGTTTTCAGAGTTAAATTGAAGTTTTTTTTTTTTTTTTTTTTTTTTTAAGCTTGGCAAGAAAAGGAAAAAAATCATTAAAGAAAAACATGGTATGTATATATTTATCAGATTTATAAAAAACTAAATCCAGATATTTAAAATTATATAGATTAAAATAAAGCCAATCTTTTTTTTCTTAAAAAAACAAAAGTAGATCAAATTCCAAATTACATAATCGAATGTGTAATGTCTTAATTAGTTAGGAACGGTTAAATTGCCAATTGACCCAAAAGCTTAAGCGGATAGGTGAAGGACAAATTTAATATCATATCTCAACAGGAAAAATTGTAAATATAGCAATCAGATTCAAAGTATTAGCATATATAACAACATTTTTAAAAAATTGCAAATATAGCAAAGTCTATCAGTGATAAACTTCCATCGATGGTAAGCTTTTATGGTTTAGATGGTCTATCGCTGATAGACTTTATTATATTTATAATTTTTTCAAAATATTGCTATACACTTAGTTAATATTTATAAAATTACTGCTTATTACAATTACTCATATTTTTAATCGATTATGAGTTAGATTAAGATTTTGACGTAACAAAACTTTAGTTTGAATATCATTATATTTTGAATAATAATCAAATGAAAGTTTGATAATTACTTGTTAAATAAATTATTATTATTAATTTTTTAAATTATCTTATTTATTAACAATATTATTGACTAATAATCTAGTTCGAAAAACCAAATGACAGCTATTGAACCACCTTATTTTTAAATATACAAAATAAAAGAAAGTCTAGCTATTTGCAAACGTTCTCAAGTGTATAATTTTCGATCTTTTAAAAAAAAAAGTTGCTCATTTCATGGTTTATTTTTCCACTTTTTAAATGTTTTAAAATCTTATCCAAATTACAAAACAATAACAACAAAAATAATAAAAATATGAATCAACTTGTCTTTTAGTTTTCCACTCTCTTTATTGCTTTTAAAATTATATCATAACCTTAAAAAACCTCTTTGAAATGTTTAATCACAAAGCTAAGAAATTAATGACAAACATGTTGGGAATGTATAAAAATAGAAAAATAAGAAAATTTATTTACACAAAATAGCAAAATTTTGTGATAGAAGTCTATCAGAGTCTATCAGTGATAGAATTGATCGAAGTCTATCAATGCTGATAAAAGTCTATTAATGTCTATTAGTATTTTTTTTTTACTATTTTATGTAAATAGTTTGACATTTTTTCTATTTGTGAAAATTTTCCTTATTTTTGTCTTAAAAAAACCTCACTTTAACAAAATCATAAAATAAAAGTAAAATAATTATCAATCAACCCTCAACATAATATCAAAATAATAAATTCCAAACTTCCATTGTTCACCGCCTCAATTGTGGTCCTATATGTTAGCTAGAAGGATGAGTTCTCGAAGATTTCGGATAACTTCTAAGCTTCTTTTTAAATTTAGTTCGATATTTCAATGTGATACTTAAAAAATCTTAAACATGATTAGAAATAATTTTATAATCGGTCACCATCAACTAATTTTTTATTTTTATGAGAATGAATTCAATAAGAATTAGAATTAGTAGATGAAACAAATGTATGGTACAAAGAAATTGACATAATCAAGTAGTGTTTAATATGAATATATTGGTTCATGGTTGTTAGACACCATTGTTAGCAGCCAAATTACATGGGTTGAGCAAACCAAACCCCAATTAAATATGAATTTTGAAAAAATATTTATATCTTTTGAGGCTTGTGAATTAAAAGAAAAAAAATTAGTTGGAGAAAATACAAAGTGGGCAAAGATATTTGATGGCTTATAGTTATATTATAAAACTATTAGTGAAAGTGTTTTTTTTAAAAAAAAAAAAGTATATATATATATATATTTGTGAAGGTGATGGATTCCTAACCATCAAATATGAATAGAAAATAATAATAATAAAAAAGTCACCATCAAGTTAATAGTAAAATGAGTCTACTTTAAAAGTTACAATTATATCCTCAAACGTTCAACCAAAAAATTAAACTATCGATTTTGCATAATCGAAGAAATTGAACCTTACGGACATGATTAAAGTGTATTATTGATAATTAATAGGCAAAATTGAATTATATTTAGTTTAAATTACAAATTTAGTTTATGAACTTTTTATGTTTGTATCAAATAGATATGTAAACTTAAAAAAAAAGGTCTATTAAGTTTCATAAACTTTGAATTTTATACTTAATAGATTGTGAACATAAAAATTAAGTAAAATAGAACACTAGATTTTTCTTTTTTGTTTAAAATCATTTGACATATTCAACATTTTTAAAATTGACGGATTTATTAGACATAAATTGAAGGATAATTACAATTAGTAGCAATATTAGGGATAATAACCAAGTTTATAGCAACATTTTAAAAAAAATGCAAATATAACAAAATCTATCAGTGATAAACTTCAATCGTTGATAGACTCTTATGGTCTATCAATGACAGACCACCTAGACCATAAAAATCTATCAACAATATAAGCTTATCACTAATAGACTTTGCTAAATTTGTAATTTTTTAAAATATATGCTAATATTTTTAATCTAATTGCTATATTTGCAACAAACTCTAAATTGAATTTTATGTCCAACAAGCTTGTAAATTTTTTAAAATATCACGAATGGGTTTATCAAATACTTTTAGCACCACAAAATCGAAAGTTTAGAGATTTAATAGACGCAAAATCGAAATTGAATGAGATTTATTAAAAGAGAGTTTTTCTTTTATTTCTTTTTTTTTTTAAAAAAAAAAAACAAAGTGAAGAACTTATTTGTTTCTTTATTTCAAGGAAGGTTAATTAAATCTTATTAATTATATAATTTGTTTATTTAAATAGCAAGGATAAATATATTTCTCTTATTCTACTCTTAAAATCACGACAAAGACATAAATATTATTTACCATTCTCATCTTTCTTTCTTAAAAAAAAACTATCATTCTCTAACTGGAAAACTTTTATCTTTCTCTCTTATTTGCTCTTTTAAAAGCAATTGACAAACAAAAAAAAATGTAATTATTTATTTTGAAATTTTGAGTTTAACCTTTCAATGTATATTTGTTTGAGTTACACAACGTTTTAATTGAGTTGTTGTATCTTAGAACTAACAGACCATAGAATATCTGTACTGGTTAAATTAAAGAAATGTAATACACACTACCGATAGTTTGAATCTCTTAAAAGAGGGCAAAATACCTACCATCTCAACTTAATTATTTATTTGCTTGTTTTTCAAGTATTTACTCCAATTTCCTTTATTATTTGTAGTTTTCTCAACAAATAGTTTAATTTTGAGCACAATTGCATAAATCGCTATGCTAGTTGTTTAAAAAAACATTAGAAAAATTTAAAATTTCAATTTAAACATAATAATATGTGTATACACCATTAAAATAACAACCATTTTTTTAAAATTAAAAACAAAAAAGAAAAGAAATTAAGAATCGAGTGCATTGAATACATTATAATAAGATTTTACTTATCAATACTTAGGAGCATATAGATAAGACACCAATTATTAAGAATATGTTTGGAAGTAATTTTAAAATCGTTAAAATCATTTTTATTATTTTTAAAATCACTAAAAAATACATTTTAAAAATTAAAAATTAATTTATACTTTTAAATGTAATTAATCTACTTAGAATGCTTAGAAAGCCTTAATTTCTGGCGGTTGTGGTTCCTTTCTTCTAACAACTTGTCGTATTCATTACAACAATGGTTTGACTAAATGCCAAGGCTTGCAATTTTTAAGTCCTCAAGATTTTTTTAATTCGGCGGAAAAAAAAAAAAAAAAACTACTAACCTATTTATCACAAGATAAAAATCAACGTTAAAGTAACGATGACACAAAATTAAAGTAAGTATGCTTTGAGAAATTGATAACGATTTGTGTATATGGTTTGTACCAAGAAAATCAATATTTGAACTATGGTTGATGTATAACATTTATATTAAATTTGACTTCACTTATCAGCTTAAATTTTTTTGTCAATCAACGATTTAAGATGGTTCCTCACTTGTAGGCTTGAAATATGAAGAAAAGCCAAGTAAGTGGAAATAAATGTTAATTGAAAGGAAACAACAATGGAGGGGAACCTAAAAACTTAACCTATTAAATAGCCCATTGATCTAAAAGCTTAAGCTGATAGGTGAAGAGAAATTTAATATAATATCTAACACTCCCCCTCACTTGTAGGCTTGAAATATGAAAAAGAGTCAAGCAAGTGAAAATTGATATTAATTGGAGAGAAAATAATAATGTAGAGGCTATAACATAGGACATCCTGAAGCAACCTGCTCTGATACCATCTTAAATCGTCGATTGACCCAAAAATATAAGTTTATAGATGAAGATAGATTAATATAATATCTAACAATTAAATGCTAAAGTAAACATAGCTCAACTGATATATATATGAATGTGTTAATAAAACTTATCATACTGAGCTAACACAATCAATCAAATAGAAAAAAAGTAGTTATCCTAAAAAAATGAGAAAAACATGTAAGATGCTGGCTCATTGGCAGACCAAATTGAAATCCACCCCAATCAAGAGAATTAAATATATAATTTTAAAATTAACCAAATTAAAGCTATGACTTAAATGATTGATGTTTGTTAAGAAAAAAAATCAAATGTAATAGAATAAATGTATTATATTAATCTATGTTGGCCACTTACCTAGGAATTAATTTCCTACAAGTTTCTTTGACACCCAAATATTATAGGGTCAGACGGGTTGTTCCGTGAGATTAGTCGAAGTGCGCGTAAGCTGGCCTGGATACTCACGGATATATATATATATATATATATATATATTATGCTAATTGAACTATGTTCACTTTAATTTTAAAAACTTAATTTGGTATTTAAAAATATTGGTAGAAGAACGAATATACATTTAAAAAAAATTAATAATTGAAATTTCCTTTTCTAAAAAATAAATGAACCTACCTTTTTTAATAACATGTTAAATGAAATTACTATTGTAGGTCGTTGCTTACTTTTACACATCAGATGGTTCACCGAATCCACACACCAAAACCCCTTCAATAAACTTTGGTTAAACTACCGATATCAATATGGTCCATTTTAGGTATGTATATTTTTAAATGTATAATATTCATCTTCATACTTTTATAAATAATAAAATTAGTCATTATTATTGTAAGATAATTCTCATGAATCTATTTCTAAAATTTATATGACTAAAATAAAATAGAAAAAACATCAATTAATATCCTTAAAATTTTGAAATTTTGTTTGAAAAATATAATGTGAAACTTTAATTTGTTTCAAGTAAACTCTTAAATTATCATAAGTGAATCAATTTACACTATTTATTAATATTATCTTTAAAAATAGTCAATGCATCAATTCTATTTTCGATTAAATACTAATGAAAATCTAAATTGATCACCGTTTAAAATTTTAATTGATAAATTATAAGTCTAAAATAGATGTAAAGATATAAATTGATATTTTTTTCAATAAAATATGTTTCAAAATTCAAAGTGAGGACATAAATGGTATTTTACCGTAAAATTTAGATGAAAGGAATTGGAGTTTTTGTACTGATAACCTCTTTTTAGGGGTCCAATTGAAATTTGGCTCAAGATTCAAATTCGCTTAAAAAATGAATTTTTTTTTGCTTACGTCAGCCGCGTGTGTGAAAATACCATCTTGTCTCCAAACCGCACACGATAGCCTAGTGCCCAAACGAATTCTCGTTTCTTCCTCTAGCTCCTCATTTCTTCTCTCGTTCCTTATCACACATAACTCCAAAAAAAAATTCCTTGGTTTTTTTCGTTCGTTTGAGTTCACTCATCAATTTTGTAGTTTTTTTTTAAATTTTTTTTCCTTCGTTCAAATTCTCGCTCTCGCTTCTTCCTCTCGTTTCTTGATCTCACTCCTGTTTTTGCCTTCCGTTTTGGTTTACGCTCCAACTTACATCTTTAATTCCATAAGAAGAAAAAGAATAAGACAACAAAAGGGAAGAAATTGCCGGAAAAAGGGCGACTAGAAATTCCAATAAAATGGGTCGACCGTGAGAGTAAAAGCATGGAAGAAGAAACACAAAAAAAATATATAAAAAAACGTAAAAAAGAAAAAAAAGGAAGAAGATAAAACGCATAAAAAAAGAAAAAAAAAACTACAAAAAGACAAAAAAAAAGAAAGAGAATGAAGGGTTAAAGCGGTAATTTCATAGTACATACCAAATTTCATTGGTTTATAAACTTGAGTTAGCTTTTATTTGGGCCTACTACCCTTTGTACAATTATTTCAAAGGAATTGTGACGGTAGTGAGAAATGGGGTGCGAATAGCAGCTTTCCTTTATTTCTTTTTATTTTCCTTTTTTTTTTGTGACGTTTATGGGACCGGTCTTCTCCTCCAGGCTCCATATATAAAACCCATGGTAACGGATCCTTTCTGCGTGCTCCTGAAAAGCGCCAGAAATCGCGGCCGCTCCTAGTTTTCAACCATTTGGTTTCTCTCTTCTTCAGTCAACTATTTTTTTCTTATTCTCAAGCCTTGATTCCTATAATTCCACTCACCATCAGTACATCTCACTGATGGAATCCGTCGGAATCAGCATCTACGCCGTCCTTTCATGGATTCCGTCACGAATGTAAGTGAATTTCTTATCTAGATTCCCAATTAGCCTTGCTGCTTCTAAAACTTTGTGTGTGTATGTGTGTGTGTTTGTGGATTTTCTGTTTTAATGGAGGAGAGGCATGTTCTGTTTGGTAAATATGAGATTGGGAGGTTGTTAGGGAAAGGGACTTTTGCTAAGGTTTATTATGGAAAAGAATTGGAATCTGGTGAAAGTGTAGCGATTAAGGTTTTAAATAAGGATCAGGTCAAGAAGGAAGGGATGATGGAGCAGATCAAGCGCGAGATCTCCGTTATGCGTCTTGTTCGTCATCCCAACATTGTTGAGTTGAAGGAGGTAATGGCGACGAAGACGAAGATCTTCTTCGTTATGGATTATGTTCGCGGTGGTGAGCTTTTTGCTAAAGTCGCTAGAGGAAAACTCAAGGAAGATGTGGCTCGGAAGTATTTTCAGCAGTTGATCAGCGCAGTCGATTACTGTCACAGCCGTGGAGTCTCTCACCGCGATTTGAAGCCGGAGAATCTTTTGCTGGACGAGAACGAAGATCTCAAGATCTCCGACTTTGGACTCTCCGCTTTACCGGAACAGCTTCGGAACGACGGTCTTCTCCACACGCAGTGCGGTACTCCGGCTTATGTCGCCCCGGAAGTACTAAGAAGGAAGGGGTACGATGGGGCGAAAGCCGATATCTGGTCTTGCGGTGTGATTTTGTATGTTTTGTTAGCAGGATTCCTTCCATTTCAGGATGAGAACATCATGACTATGTATAAGAAGGTTTTCAAGGCAGAATTCGAATGTCCGCCATGGTTCTCCGCCGAATCGAAGCGTTTGATTTCAAAAATCCTCGTCGTAGATCCAGGAAGACGAATCACAATCGGAGCAATGACGCGAGTTCCTTGGTTCCGAAAAGATTTCTCGAGATCGCTCTCGTTCACGATGAAAGAAATAATCGCAGCGAAAACAGAGGATTCCGATTCCGAGAGTCCAAAACTATCGACGCCAAAATTCTTCAATGCGTTCGAATTAATATCGTCGATGTCGTCCGGATTCGATCTGTCGAGTTTATTCGAGAACGAAAGGAAGACAGGATCCATGTTCACATCGAGATGCTCAGTGTCGACGATCATGGAGAAGATCGAGACGGTGGCGAAGAAATTGTGCTTCAAGGTATCGGAAGTAAAAGATTTCAAGGTCCGGCTGCAAGGTCCGGCGGAGGGGCGAAAAGGAAAGCTGTCTGTGACTGCGGAGGTATTCGAAATAGCGCCGGAAGTTGCGATAGTGGAATTTTCAAAGTCGTCCGGCGATACTCTGGAATATTCGAAGTTCTGTGAAGAAGGCGTTCGCCCGGCACTGAAAGACATCGTTTGGACGTGGCAAGGTGATTGTGTCCCTAACGCTGACGGACGTCACGGCCAATTTGACGGCGACGAATTTTTATGATGAAAAGGAAGAAAACGGTGACGACAGCCTGTGAAAATTGGCTTCTGTTTTAAGTTTTAATTTAACTGCCTTCTGTTTTAAAACATAAATTTCCTTTTGCAGGGAAAATAGTGCATTTTTGCTGCAAGATTTTTTTTTTTTTTGGTACAGAATAACTTTACTAAACATATTTGATTTCACGGTTGACAACACCTTTTTTTAGGAACACTTTTTCAAGAAGCATTAGACAATACCAATTATAGTCTTGAAAAATCCAATTATATAAAAATATATATTTCTATATAATTATTAACATTTTTGTAATTTGTGACAAATCTAAGATAGCTATCGGATGTAACTTGTAAGCATATAATTTTGATTTTAGGGGAGTATTCATATCGTCTTATATTTTTATTAAAAAAAATGTTTAAATGAACAATTAAGTTTTTTTTTTTTTTTTTTAGAAAGAACAATTAAGTTATTTTTATTTTTAAACTAAGTTATGTTATATGTATTGTTATTAATGTATATCTTCCTATTGAGATTTGTAGATGCTATTTTTTTTATTTTATAAATATTTATAAAAGATATAAAAGATTTCTAGCGATTAATATTGAATAATTTAATCCTTACTAATAAGTTATAATCAAATTCACATTTGTCAAAAGTGAACTCTTCACAAAATTAAAGTTTGATGGTATAATAACATCTATCATCTACCATATTTTTAGGTGGTTTTTGTAATTTGTCGGTAAATTAATGTAAAAGAAAAAGAATAAACTGTCAATGAGAATAATTTAATGACAATGAAATCTTCGTCTCCCTCACGTTGAAAGCTAATATATCTTTCATTTATAAAAGCTCGAGAATAAGATCCTTTTTAAATTATTTTAGTTCCTAATTTTTTTTAAAGGCTCATAATTATATTTTGAACTTTAGACTTATGAAAAATTTATCTTAATGCTTTTTCATTAGACAATTATTTTAACTTGACTTTCGAGGAAGTAGTTTGGGATGCAAGGAATCTTTGGCATATGCCATCAGAATTATGTTTATAATTTTAGATCCATTAAATCATTTTTTTTTTAAATCCCCATTAATCAATTTGATTCAACGAATGTTTGAGATAATTGTTTCTTTAAAACTATTGTTGGAGTCCATTTGGATTAATTTAAAAAATAAATATTTTTCAAAAATTCATTTTCATTTGAATATTTTTTAAAAACTTATTTAAAATAAAAACACTAATAATTTTCAAAATTTATGTTGAGTGGTTACTAAATACGTATTTTTTTTCAAGTGACTTATTTTTTAAATTAAAGGTTTAAAGTTATTTCAAATACACTCTTAAATTACATTATTCAAACAGTTGAAATTTTGAAAAGTAATATTGCATCCAATTTTCAAATTGAATTTTTAAAATGCAGACGTAAAATTTTACAAAATAAATCTTCAATAAAAGGAAACTTTTTGGTGATGTAATCGGGATGTTTTTAGATTCATTAAATCAAATAGATTTAGCAAATATTTGACAGAATTGTTTTTTTCAAAACTAGAATCCTAAATAGTTTAAATTTTGAAAAATAAATGTTTAGAAAACAAATATTTTACAAATATTATGTTTTATGTTACGACTATCGTCTTAGATTTAGAATTTCACAATATAATAAATTAAAAATAATATTAACTTTTTAAAATGTCAATTGAAAATTATATAAATAGAGTATGCTTGGAGGTGGTACAAGTGTGTTCAGTATGGTGGTTTTGGTCATTCTATTGATAAGTGTAGGCGAGAGGTCTGAAGGGATGCTCCTCTTTGATATCACTAGCTCTTGATGGTGATAGTTCGAGTCTTGTTCTTGTTGAGGGGTCAAGTTGTTGGGTTGGTGCCCCTTTATCCGAGGAGGGTAATTGTTGTTACCGTTGAAAGTTCTAGGTTTGACATGTAGTGGCCTTCCTGGCGAAACTTTTTTTTTTTTTTTTTTTTTTTTTTTTTTAATTTAGCTATATGTAAGATGGAAAATTCGTACATCTGACCTCGTCAATAGTATATGTTTTATATCGGTTGAACTATGCTCTATTTATTATTTACATGTATTTTTTTACCATGGGACCAACCTTTGATGGTTTATTTTAAGGGTAATTGAACAGTATTTAAGTAAGTTCCATTCTTGTTGTAGTTATCAATTATGAACATAAATTTTTTTACAATATATGAGGTGGAAAAATCGAACCTCTGATTACGAGGTGCATAGTACAAGCACTATGCAACTATGCTCATTTTGATAATTATGAACATCATTAATAGTCCAATAAAATAAAAATGTATTGATTACAGCGGTAAGAAATGACTTTTTCTTTACTTTATAATTATTTTTCTAAAAAGATTAAAATACCATTTTAGTTTTTGTACTTTATGAATATTTTTCATTTTGATTAAGTATCTTTAAACGTTTGAGTCTTATTGTCAATAAACCTTAAATTTAGTCATTATTGTTAGTTTGACATTATTTGTATTGAATTTGGTAAAAGGATAATAATATTTTACATTCAATTAAAGCCCTAACATGAATACATTTCCAAAACGTATAAGGAGAAAGCTAACACGTACTAATTTTCATGTAATTGTAGCAGTTCATTCTAAAAATTTTAAAAGTACTCTATCATCATTTCTATAGAGGTAAATATTTGTCTGCTAGGTAATATATAATTTTTATTACTACGAAATTCAAGTAGTTAATAATGGAGTTACTATTATCCCTTTTGTAATGACAAGTATTTTATGAGTTCAAAATAAAAACTATTCATATTTAAGGGTCTCAAAAGGGACGAGGAAATACATAAAAACAGAACATTAAATAGACACTAAAATAATATTTTAACTAAGAAATATATTTTTATAAATATTTATTAAAAAACAAATCAATTACCTACTTGGAATTTATAATAATCAGTGCACATGATGGGTTTGGATGTAATAGAAGGCCCAAACTGAATTCATTTGAGTCGGTCCATTGTTCCGAGCCCAAAACTAGACTGAATAGTAGTGTAACGTTCAAATATTCAAATATGTCTTTTTTAAGTTTATTATTAAATAGATAAACCTACAAACCCACTTGTTAATTTCTTTTTATTTTTTTATTTTTATAATTTGTGGGGATCAAACTTCTGACCTCGAGTAATAGTACATACTTGATGTCAATTAAGTTATGCTCTTTTTTGCCACACTCACTTATTTAAGGCTCATATACGTACAAACTTAGAATACATGTATAGAACAGACAATTTTAACATTTTTTTTATATGTCAAAGGCCTTTAAAAACTAAAAATTCTTAAATTTACTAGATAATTTTAAAGTTTAAGAACTAATTTAAAAAATAAATTAAATCTAACCACATAGTTAGCTCTTGAAAATTATAAGAAATCAATTAGATACGAGGATTACACTGCTTCCAGGTCTCAAACAATAACATAATCTCATGTGCAGAGTTTCTTGTATCCTGTTTTACCAACACAACACTAAAATATTTTATCACTAAATTTTTGTATAGTAAGATTCACATATTTACTAAATACAAACGTGAACGTTGAGGAATTTATTACACGTATAATACAAACTTACATTTAACAAATATCAATTAACTTTAAAAATTTTAAATTTGTCAATGATTGATTAAACACAATTGAAAGTTTATGGTAAACCAAAAAAGTTTGAGTATAGCTATAATCCGTTGGCTAGAAAGATAAGTGTCATGTAGTATGAGGAATAGTTATGAACCTTTTGTCGACCATCCATAATCCTGCAACTCCTTGAGTTATCGTGCACTTGAAAGAATAATTATATTAAATACTTTTAAAAAATTAAAGGACTATCCGACATAACCCTCAAATTTCAAGAATTAACTTTGTAATTAACTTTTTAATTTGGAAGATTTAATTTTTTTTCAACTATAGTTTATATATTAAAAAAATCAAATTATTTATTTTTAATGTTATAGGATTTTTTAATTATACCATTTGTTTACAAATACTAAACTTACACGCTATGATATTAAGTGAGTAGGTAGAAATTAAAAAAGTGAATCAAACCACTTGGAATATTTGAAAATTTGGCAAGTTTTTAAGAAATTTAGAAAAAGATATGGAAATTACTATTGTTTTGGACAGGTGAGAAATATTTTGCTAACTTTGTGAATGCTAGGTTAGATAAATTTATCATTGGTCACTTGACTATAGAATTAAATTTTTTTAAAAATGTAAGGACTAGATTGAAAATTTTAAAATAAAATAGACTCATTTGAAAAAGGAACTATATATATATATATAGCAGGTTCAAATATATCACTAGTATATTTAATTAAGTGATTTTGAAATTAAATATATTTTTTAATAAAGTTCACGAAAGCAACATTCTTCCTTTTTTTTTTCCCATCTTTTTGACACAAAATAAGTAACATTCTTTTAATTATTGCATGCCAGCCCATTAATATTTTTCTACCATATAAATTTGATATATTTTAAGAATATGATTCTTTTTAAGAAAACATTTGTGACCGTGAATATTAAAACATTTAAACTGATAACGTGCGACTGTGAGTGAATATTTTTCTGCAAAATAATATCTCGAAGACGTCATCTTATTAATTTTATATGATTTTAACTTCGATGTCGCATTCCAATTTTATAGAAATATCGACAATATATCTATAAAATATTATTTTCGATGAATATTTTTTAAAAAGTTATTAAAATAAAAATCCAAAATAATAGTTTAAATTAGTAGATTAGGTAAACAAGTTAAAATGTTTTTATTTATTTATATTATATTTACATTTGTGATATTTTGTTGTTTATTTTTTTATATTTCATGAATTTTTTTACGATATAATGAAAATTTTGATTCACCTTTTACGTCGACGTCTAATCTGTAGAAATATAAAAATATTAATAGACATGTCGATGAAAATTTAATACAAAATACTAAGTTCTTACCTTTTATTATTATTTTTTTCTTTTTTCCTTTTTGGAACAATTTCCCCATTTAAATGGATTAGTTTTAGAGGAAATTTGAAAAAAATGAAATACATGGATTAGTTTTTAGATAAAACTGTCATTGTTTTTTTAATGAGAAATATATCATAGAATAATTTAGGAAAAAAAGTTAATTTATAGTATAAACTTAGTATGATGCTATTCATTATTATTATTTTTATGAGTATGATGGATTAATGTATACTACAGATGTTCGATGTATTAATTTATACTAAAAACTTTTTCTCAAAAAAAAAAAAAAAAAAATATTATACTAAAAATTTGATATCATTAATTTGAATTAACCCAAGATCATATTTTTCAAATTTTGTTCATGGTTCAAATTTAGCTAAATTCTTCATTTTGAAATTTATACATGCATAAATAAAAACAATTAATTCGAAAGTTCAATATAATCCCTCAAAATTCACAAAATTTCAACAAAAATCATATTTTCGTTCAATCTTTTTTTCCTTCTAAAATCCCACTAATTTCATGATCATATATATTTTATGTGTTAATAAAAACATATTATAAAAGGATTTAGGGTAAAAAAACTAATTTATATCCAGAAATTTCAATTTCATCCACTTGAATTCATTGACTTACACTGCTATTTCAATTTTCTACCTGTTGTTTAATTTTTGCTAAATTCACCCATTAATTTTTTTTAGAAAAAAAAAACGTAAAACTTTAAACTCGGGAATCTTAGCATGACACGAAATTGAGTTTTTTCAGCTTGATTATTGAACACTATTTACTTTAATATATTATAGTTTAGTTTAATTATTTGTCCCCAAAATATATTTACTATAATTGTTTTAAGATTGTTTTTTAAAAATAGAAAATGAGTCAAACTATTTACAAATATAAAAAAAATTATTATTTATTAACAATATATTGCGATAGAATTTGAGACCGTAAAAATTTTCTATATTATTCGTAAATAGTTTGATATTTTTTTTTTGTTTATAATAATTTTCGTTTTTAACCGCGAAGAAGTTTATGAAGCTAAAATAAGATTGATTTCTATTATCAAGTGAAACCAATTCATTAATCAAGTGCCAATATTTTTCAAAATAAATAAATAAATAAAATGCCTATGGCCCCAAACCATGCTTTTAAAAAGTAGATCTAGAACTGAATTTATCACTGTTTTCTTAACTGTAAAAAAGGGGGCAAAAAACATTCCAAAGTGTTTGAGTTTAGAATATATGCAAACACACTGTTTTCTAAATAATAATATCTTCATTTTAAAATTTTAAAATACATATTTTAATTAAATAAAGTCAGCACAGTTACAAATTATGTGCCATCAATCAACATCTTATTTATTTTTAAAATCTAATTTAATATTTCAATTTGGATGGATTATAAAAGTTAATCAAACTAATTTAAGATTAAAAACTAGTTTTCTTATTAAATGAAATCAATTCATTAAATAAAATGTCTATGGATCACAAAACCAAACATTTATTTTTATTTATTATTAATATATATTTTAATAAATAAAAGAAAAAAAGTAGATCTGGAGCTGAATTTATCACAGTTGTCTTAAACTAAATTCAAAAGTATTAGAATTTAGAATATATGCGATCACAGATTTTCTAAATGAGAAAAATATTTATTTAAAAGTAAATTGAATCAAACGAAAAGAAAAATGATAAGAGAAATTACAAAAGAATATGAATTAAATATCAAATCGAAGTTTTATTTAATAACCTAAATATATTTTTTAATAATATAAAAAAAGCAATAGCATTTGATTCTAATTCAGAAGAAAAAAAATGTAACAAAAACAAAAGCGATAAGATAGAATCGAAAAGAATATGAACTAAATATCAAATCGTCATTCTTACTAAGTTTGACTAAAAAATAAAAAAATAATAAGAGGAGAGAGAAATTTAGTATAAAGTATAAACTCAAACTCCTGAGGAAAATTGAATTTTAGGCCATTTCAATTTTTGCTGCTGCAAAATATTTGTTTCCAGCCATTTCTTTTAATCTATAAAATTCATCTGAGAATTTTTCATTCATATTTAATTTTTTTTAACAGACAAAAAAACTAAGCTCACTTTCACTACATTTTTTTTTTTTTTTTTTAAGCTTAAACCTTTTGTTCTCTATAAAAGAATTACAAATAAAAATCATTTGCTCCCTTGTTGTTTTTTTAAATTAAAAATTGTAAATATTCATATATATTTTTTTCTTTTGGAGTTCGACAATAATATATGAGAATAAAGATTTGAACATCAACCCTTTTAGTCGAGGATACATGTTTTAACCACTTGATTAGTTATGTTTTAACTTTTGATTAATCTCATGTGACGATCATCGAATCTTTCAACATTTGAACCTTATATTTGATAACTATTTTGCTTCTTTTTTTTAAAAAATAAGTTTACAAGCACTACTTCTACCTATGTATTTATTTATTTTATTGTGTATGTATATAGTTTAGGTATATTACTTCCACCTATTTTGACAACTAAAAATTAAATTAGTTTTTGAATAATTTTGATTTTGTTTTTAAAAAATTTCCAAGAACGTAACTTGAACTTGTATTTGTTAGGGGTTTAGGGTATCAATTTATACACTTAACTAATGATTATATCAGTTTTAACTCTAAATTGTCATAATTGTATCAATTTACACTCTCTTTTAAGCATAGTTTTAGAAATATTGTGCGAAACATATAATTGTTTCAATTAAACTTCTAACTTGTTCTAATTGAATCAATTAGTCCATTTATGTTAAAACTATATTTGAAAATCATTCATGCATTCTATTCTTACACTTCTATTCTTACACTTCTATTCTTACATGTGTTTAGGCTTATTTAAATATTGGATTAATAAAATGAACGACTAGAAGTGATGCACGGACAAATTTTAAAAGAAATCTTAATTGAATCTAAATTAATTTGTTTATGAAAGTTTAGAAGTTTAGTTGATAAAATTTTAAGTCTCACATGATTTTTCTTAAAATAAAGTTTCACACAGTGTTTATTAAAAAAAAAAAAATCATTGTAATGAAGGGTATAAAAAAGTTTAGGACCTTAAATTGATATTTTCCTAATATAATTGGAAAGTGACAAATAATTAATTTTATAAAAGTATAATTTAAAATTAATCAAACCTCTTGTTGTTATTATTACTATTATTTTATATGTTTCTATAAAACGACATTATTGTCTTACGTAGACTCTAAAATTTTGCAAGTAATTTCAAAACTAATTCAATGAGATAAAATATTAAAAAAAAAAATTAATTTCATCTATAGTAAAAATAAGATAATGGTGAATCAATAGTATAGATTAATCAACCATTGTTATGATTGACGTCAATAATTGTCAATCATACAAATCAATTCAAACGAAGTTTAATGGTTAAGACATTAATTACTTCTCTCTTCAAGTATATATAAGTCTAAAGCAATATCACTCCGGATCACTCCAACCTAAATCATACTCATTACAATTATTTAAATTAATAAATGATTTATAAATTAAAATATATTTTTATTTAAAATTTTAAAATAATAAATATATATTTTAAAATAATGCATATTAATAACAAATACTCTTTTTACAAAAATAACTTACCCATTTAAGTTTTAGGGAAATTATTTTAAATGACAAAATAATGAAACTATTTACAAATATAGCAAAAAGAATAAATTGGGATGAGTAAATTTTTTGTCATTTTACTATATTGGTAAATATTTTTATTATTTTATTATTTATGAAAAAATCCCTTAATTTTATATAAAGAAAATGTTTTTTTAAAAAAAGTACAATTTACATTTTTTTTAGGATCGCTTAACCCATCTTTAAACCAAAATTCTATCACTATCCCCTCCCTATACATGTAAACTTTTCCCAAAACTTGGAAAGCAAATACAAATTAAATATATAAAAGAAAAATTAAAAAATACGGGGACCTCGACAACTGGAATCAAGCATAATTTTGAAAAAAATGGAAAACTAAGAATCAAATCGTTATCAAACCATATTTTAGTTGTCAAGAAAATCCTGCAAGATTTTAATATATTCCATTTTTTAAAAGAGGTAAAGATGTTGCAGGCATTTTAACCTCTAAGTTAAGATTAGCATCAATATACGAATTTTGAACTATATGTTATATGCATCTCTAAAGTTACTTTATATTTCTTGCCTTTGTCCTCGACCAAGCATTTCTTTCTCTATAATTTTTCCTTTTGGGAAAAAAAATTCCCACTATAAAGTTTGTTAAGTTAAGATATATTTGAATATAACATAATTAGGAAACATTTATACTTATAATATTATGAAAAAGAATTCAATGTGACATAAAATTTTCTAAGTATATCTAATTAATTCAGCCTTCTAAGACTATTTGTGTAGGAACAAAACAAATAATCTCGTTTGTTAGGAAAGAAAGGAACAGTCTTGTGGAAAAAGAATCATATATGTCGCTTAATCAAAATTAATTAAGATTATTATTTACTAAACATTAATTATTACTTATATTCACGTGATTTACATATTCTTACTTGTCGTGTAGTCTATTCATCTTGACCATTAGAAACTATGTTTTTCTTTAAATTAAATCGACTTTAATTACCAAGTTAAATTAACAGTAAATATAATTTAGAAATTACAGTGGTTGGAAGTTAAAAAATCACACGATTAAGAGTAAAATAAGAAATGTCGGTTGAGATTTGAACATTTAACATCTACCATTGTTACTAATTTCTTAATAGTTAATTAGTTACACTCGAGTTGGCCAATGTTGTTGAATTTATAATTCAGAAGATTTTTTTTTTTCTTGGCATGATATAACTTGGAGATAGAATTAAGCAAGTATATAATATAAGTGTCAGTCCGTACATAACTTGGTGAATATGACACTAATTACTATTTTAGATGATTTGATCTGACCCCACTTTTTAGTTGAATTAAAAAAAATCAAATTAAGCAAGTATATACATACTTATAGTTTGTGGGTAGCTTTTCTTGAGCTATTAATTAAGGGTTTGATATAGTATAAACTTATGTCAGTTGAGCTTGTGTTCGGTTGGTGATTAGAATTGCTAACTTAAATACAGTTCAATTGATTAACATATTATATATTCAAGCTTATGTTAATTGATATATCTCATTCAAGTTAAACCTCTAACCTCGAAATTGATAGTATAAATTTATGTCAGTTGAGCTTATGCTCGTATTGGCGATTAAAATTACTAATTTAAATATAGTTCAACTTATTAAAACATTATATATTCAACCAAAATGTCAAAATTTAAATTCTTACTTCTATAATGTGTTGTTGAACTTAATAAGATAAAAGGTTATTGTTAGGTCACATGCAAATACATATTTTCTTTACATTATCCTTTTGAAACCATAATTAAAATTCGTGTATTGTAGAAAGTTATTCCTTTTACCCATGGAAGAATTAACTTTTCTAACTTTTCTTTTTAGAACCCAAAAATAATAATAATAATAATAATAATAATAATAAATAAATAAATAAAGGGTTAGACATGACAAAAGTAGTAATTAAAAGTAAAGGGACCATAAATTTTGAAATATATCTTTTAATTTCTTAAGTAGTACGCCAATACTATTATATAAAAAGAGACAGCCCAATAGTAAAACGTATGATTCTTTTTTTTGGTCTATAGTATTTCAATAAATCTACTCGTATAATTTTTTTTAAATGAAAATTAAAAAGTAAGACTATTTTGCATGAACTTATCTTTTAAAAAGAAAGAAAGAAAAAAAGAAAAAGAAAAAGCGTCCAATTAATGACATCAATATGTGGTCCATTGGTAACCATAAACCTACAATATAATACAGCTTCAATATGTACAGTACTTTTAAGAATAATGGGAACAAAATTACAAATTTAATTTTTTTTTTAATTTATCGAATATGTGTTTGGTAGTAAATTTAAAAAGTAAATTATTCAATAAATAATTAATTACATATTTATAAATAATAAAAATAGTTGTAGTAATTAACTACATATTTTGTATAGTTATTATTTTTAATATTATATGTTTTATAAAATATTATGATATACCTATTTTAGTTTCAATAGAAACTAAACAAGTTTAATAAAATGAAACAATATATTTTTAATTTAAAATTTGGATATACTAAAAAAACTAAAAATATAAAAACGTTACTTTTCAATAATTCAATATTTGGTACAATTTTTAAGACTTTTCATTTAAATGGACACCTTCCATCCTCTAATTCTAGTTGAAATTTCATAATTTGCTATGGGCTTGAAATAGGTAGAGCAGCGGTAAATATAACAATTAAGTTCTAAGTGTTAGTAAATATAACACAATAAAAAAGAATTAATAAATATTACAAAATTTAAATTTAGGGTTCAAATTCTATCAACGATAGACTATATCGCTAATAGTAGTCTATCAGCAATAGAATCTATTACTAATAGGAGTATATCACGGATAACTTTTGGTATATTTATTCTTTTTGTAAAAATGTTGTATACACTTGATTATTAGCCTTAAAAGTACTACTCATTGTTATAATTACCTTAAACATTTACATGAAAGCTTAAATTTTAAGGGTCAAAGTAAAATTGTCACATGATATAATATTTTACAAATAGAAACATATACCTGTATTAAAATATACTTGAAACATTAATTTTATTAATGTATGAAAAAACAGTATTTTGGTAATACATAAGTGAAAAATTTACCCTAGTTTTAGATTATTTTTATAGTCCGTAAGTTGTTTATGGTTTTCATTTTACTCCTAAACTTTTAAAAGTGTCTAATATAAGTCATTGAACTTTCAACTATGTACTTAATAGGAATATGACATATTTGAAAATTTAAAAATTAATCGATTTATTATATAACTCGACTGACATACAAATGTGTCAATGACGAAGAGATTTATGGTTCAAACTTAAAATCCCCTATCTCTTATTGTACCAACAAAAATTATTATATATAAATTTAAAATTTATATCTGATGAAATTTTAATCTTACTTGTATTTGGGTTACGTTATATATGTGAGTACTCCTAGCAAAAAGTAGTTTAATTTTTTTTAAATACGTATATTTATAAAATAAAAGAGAAACTACTTAAATTCAACCCCAATTTTAGAGACGAGAAATATGATAATATAAAATAGAAATTACTTCTTACGTGAACTTAATTTAAAATTTAACTCATAGAAAAAGATAAATAAAAATAATCAAACTTCTCATTGCCATTCAAAATATAATGTGAGCAAAAAAGTCATTTCATTTTCAAAAGCGTGTGGGACCCTAACACACTCAAGTCAATCATTCTACTCTACTTTCAAAGTCAACATAACCAAAAACAAAATTAAAAAAGCAGAAAATAAAAATAATAAAAAAAGTGTGATGTAAATTATGAAGATTGAAAGGGTGGACTAAGAAAAGAATTCCAAAACCGACTTCTTCCAGAAGAATGGGACCCACTCAACCCCACAACACACAGACAAAGACGCAGACCCTTATTTGCAATTTTTTCTTTTTTTTCTTTTTTTTTTTTTTTTTTTTTTTTTTCTCTTTATATATAAGTCTTCTTTCTATAATCACTCAATTTTCTGCAAAATCATTCTTCTTCTTCTTCTTCTTCACAAAAAAACCCCAAATTTTCTTCTTAATTTCTTCTGATTCTTCTTTCCATGCAACGATAATAAATCTCAACCTTTGTGCTTTTTTTAAAAAAAAAAATTTTGAAATTAGGAATATATAATGGATATTTTTTTGGACCTTAACGTGGATCCTACTTCTTCTTATGCTAATTCAGCCATGGATGAACCTCTTCATTCTTCAGTAAGTTTAATTTTCTTTTAATTTGGGTTTTTTCTTTTCCTTTTTCTCTGTGTTTTTTTTTTCATGGTGAATTTTGATGTAATAGAATGGATTTGTTTAACTTATTATTAATAATTAATTTTTTGTGAAGCAGAAAAGAGATCAGTTTGATGGGGAAATCTTTGGAGATAAAGAGAAACTCTCACTGAGCTTGGCAAATAAGGTGAACCCATGAATCATGTTTAATTTCTTCTTAATTAAAAAAAATTATATATAGATTTGTTTTCAAATTTCAACCCTATTTTATTATATATACTAGTCTTTACTTCTAGGTTGTTGGAAGTGAGTGGAAGAATATTACATAATATAGAAAAAACTAGATCAACTAATTTATACAACAATTTTCAATTTTCTCATGACCCTAATTTTAATTTGATCAAATTTTAAGACAATAATCAAACATTAACACATACTTCTATGTCATGTTTAATCACTCTACCATAATTTTTCTCTCTTCCATATTTCTCTCAACATCCCACGACTTGAACATAACTCAATCGATCAAAACTAAGACATACCGACTTACCTTGACATGGTCGGAAGTACAAATTCCCGCCTTATATTAATTGCACTCAGAGGAAAAAAAGAATAAAATTCTCCAACACAGTGGAGTTGTTGTTTAACCCTAATCGTATTAGCGATTATTCTGACGGTACTTCACTTAATTCAAATGCAGGGAAGTGATTCGAGCTCGACATTGGAACAAGAGTTGGATAGAAAAATCCAAGAGAATGGGAAGCTAAGTCAAATGCTAAGAATGATGTATGAGAAATACATTAATCTTCAGAAGCAAGTGATGTATCTGTTGAGCCATCAAAAGCAAAACTCAGAAATGGAAGCTGTTTGTTCAAGGAAGAGAAGGGCAGAAGGAGAAGAAGATTATGAAAATTTGGAAGGGATTTGCAGCAGCACAAGAGATGAAGATTTCAACAGGTGGCTTAAGAGGCCAAGATTAAATGGAAACTCAAAAGTTTCTAAGGTTTTTGTGCAAAAAGATGCATCAGATCCAAGCTTGGTAATTTTTGTAACCCTAGTTTAATTTATTTTCCACCCCATGTTTTTCATTACAAAACCCTAGTTAGGTTTTAGAGACTACTAATTAGGGTTTCCGCTTGATGAAAGTTTTTGTTTTTGGTTTTCTGTTTTGGAGATATATATGTATAAAACTAAGATTGTTCATATTTTTTTTTCTCGATTTTGCTTTCCCCCTTTTTTAAAAAGAAAATTTAGCTAAATTTCAAAAAATAGGGGAAAAAAACAGAAACAGTTGACTTTTTAAAGCTTGGATTTAGTAGTTTGTTTTGTTGAATTTGGGTAAGGAGACTTGTAAAGATTGAGATTGGTATATGTGATTTTTAAACCCCAGTCTCCAATCTACACTCTTATTTATACTATTAGGCAAGGTTTTAAAGCAAGAACCTGCTAGAGAAAAAAGGAGAATGTTATATAATCATTTAGATTAAGGTTAATTAGATGAATCGTTGGGAAGTTACCATAAACAAAAAAAAAAAAAAAAAAAAAAAAAAAAAAAAAATTAAACTATTTACAAATATAGAAAATTTTCACTGTTCATCAGCGATAGACCGCGATAGATAGTAAATTTTTTCTATATTTGTAAATAGTTTAACTCATTTTTCTATATTTGAAAACCGTTCAAGATTGTTTTGGAACACTACTTCCTATTATTTTATATTCTCTTCCATGTATAACATCAACATAAGCATGTCTTTGAGATATAATTAGCATGTACTTCTTTTCTTGGGATCGAAAGTTCAAATTTTCATTATTCTCCACATTTGTTGAAAAAAATAGATTATAAACTTAACTATAATGACCTGAATGAAAAGATCCTACATTAACTTTTGAGATAGATGGAACTTTTAATTTGATTGAGAAACCCTAATTAATTAGTGTGAATGATATTTTTATGAAAAAAGGTGGTGAAAGATGGGTATCAATGGAGGAAATATGGGCAAAAAGTCACAAGAGATAACCCTTCTCCAAGAGCTTACTTCAAGTGCTCCTCTGCACCAAATTGTCCTGTCAAAAAGAAGGTAATTCCCTCCATAACTTTCAAACTATGCTTAAAAGTATGCTAAAAGCAGCCAACAAATCCCTCATTTGGTAATGTATTAGCAATAGAAGTCTATTGCGGTGTATCGTTAATAGACAGTGAAATTTTTCTATTTATGTAAATAGTTTGTTTTTTTTTTTTTCATTTTCTTATTTCTTGTTTTTCTTAGAAAAAAAATTACGATCAAGATTAGCTATGATGGCCTTTTCTTCTCTTAAATTATAATTAAAATCAAATAGTTTACATGAAAATTAGTAATTAGGTTAAATTGCAAATCTGATCCTATAGTTTAGAAAAAGTTAGACTTTGGTTCTATAGTTTTAAAAGTTAGACTTTGATAAAAACTTTATAAATAGTCTCTACCGTAGGTACTATTTTATGAGAATTTCTATTAAACTATTATAGGGACTAAATTCTAATTATAAATACTAAGAACTAAATAAATTTTAACTTTTTCCAAACTATAAGGACTAAATTTACAATTTAACCTAATTAGAATCACAAATAATAATAATAATGGTGATTTTACTGTATTGTTTGTTTAGGTTCAAAGAAGTTTGGAAGATCCAACAATTTTGGTGGCGACTTATGAAGGAGAACACAGCCATGCCAGCCATTTTCAAACTGAGCTTTCTTTAAGGTCCATCAATGGCGGCAAAGGCAGCGCGGTCCCCGTCTTAGCCACGATCAAACCGTCATGTGCCACAGTGACCCTCGATTTGATTCACGAAGACGGGCTATTTAAGAGTCCTAAAGATTACGCATCGTCGGAGTCGGCGGAAGCAGCGGTTTGGCAAGAGTTTTTAGTACAACAAATGGCCTCTTCTTTGAAGAAGGATCCTGAATTTGCTGGCATTGTTGCAGGTGCCATTTCAGGCAAAGTTTTGGGAAACCAAACAAACAGAGAATAAACCCTAAAAAAAACCCTAAAAATCCTAAAGGCTTTGTGTTCTACATTTGCTTTAATTTCTTTTAATTAAAGTACTATCTTAATTCTTAGCCTTTTGTGAATATTTGTTTGTTTGGATTAGACAACTTATAATTGGCTGGGTTACAAATCATTTGTTAATTAAGCGCTCTACTACTCAATTAGCAAATATTTTAAGGACAGTTTCAGTTCATTAATAAAGATCAATTTTCATGAATTTCAATTTTGTTTTGTCAAAAATTAATTAACAACCACTTGAATTTATTTATCTATTTATTTATTTATTATTATTAAGTAGTCCATGAATAAAACATAAGTTGAATGCTATTTTATTATGTGTTTTTGATTTTCTATTGGTTGGATTTATAAAAAAGAGGTTAATTAGAAAAGTGAGTAAATTTTGTTATAATATTTAACCTTTTTTTTTTTATTCTTCTAATTCAATATCATGGAGCAGTAGAAATTCCTACTTACTTTATCTTTATTTTTTTAGCATGTTTTTCAAATATTCATAAAGAGGAATAAGAAAATAATGTAGATGCTAAAATGAGAATCCTTTCCAATAAATGTGAGCCACTCCTATGGGATAAGGTGTGACTTTAGGATACAACTTTAACTAAAAAAAAACTTTTTTCAATTGGGGATTTTTAAAAATAGAAAAATAAGGAAAATTATTTACACAAAATAGCAAAATTTTTAGATAGTTGTGATACACACTAATAGAAGTCTATCAAAGTTTATTAGTGATAGAAATGATAGAAGTCTATCAATGTCTATTAGTAGTTTTTTTTTGCTATTTTATGTAAATAGTTTGACATTTTTTCTATATGTGAAAATTTCTCTTTTTTTTTTTTTTTTTTTTTTTTTTTTTTTTTTTTTTTTTTTTTTTTGTAACAAATACTATATATTAAGTGTTTTTCTAGATCCATGTGACTTTTTAAATTTATGTTGGGTTCTTTTCAATTTTCTAAGTTCTAACTATAAAACAAAATCAAGTTTCTAAAACTTTTTTTTTTCATGTTTTTAAAAACTAGGATTGAATACTAATAACATTAATAATAAAAAAAAGGACAACAAATAAATAAAAAATAGTTGAGATGTCCTATTATACTTACTGATGGCTATAATCATAGTAATTTGTTAAAAAAAACTTATAACCTTAATTTTTAAAATTCGAAAACATAAAAACCAAAAGTGATTATCATGTTGTTACAATTTTCTAAATCACTTTTGATTATATAATCGAAACACACTATGGAAATATTGAAAACTACTTTTATGATCATTCTAAAACCTCATCCTAAAAAACCAAGAAGAATATAATAGGTCAAAATCACACACATGTAAGAAATTAAAGTTTGAAATTTAAAATTTAAAATTTAAAATTTGTATATTATTATAGATCATGATAGAAATGATTAATTTTAAAAACCTAAGTTTATGTAGATAAATTTGTCCAAAATTAGACCACCTAGATTCTCATCCACTAAGGACCTCTATTAATTTGATTCAAATCTTTCACATAAAAATCCCTAATAATTCTTCAAATTCTTTTAGTTAGTTTAAAAAATATTCAAAGAAAGTGACTCGATAATTTCGAAATATGAAAAGAATTAATTATCAAACCATAATTTTTCTTTTCCCATCTCAAAGTCTCAAACATATAATATAATTCTAAAAAAATTGGTCATTATCGAGACAGCTATTCAAGCGAGGTTAAAACACTTTTCAATTTAGTCTCTAAATTTTAATTCGTAACAATATAGTCTTCATACTTTCAAATTTATAACAGTTTAGTCCATATAGTTTAAAATTTATAACAATTTAGTCTTTATCATGAAAAGTCTCATAAAATATTCAGTGTCGTTTTTATTGCGTAAGGACTAAGTCTTTTATAATTTATAAACGAAATTTAATTCTGGTGCAATACTGATCTCTCAGATCTCCATAGTATCTTTCTAAAAAAATTCCAATTATTTAAAATATAACTTTTTAAATTAAAATTAAATAATATTTTTCATGATAGAGACTAAATCTTTATAAATTATAAAATACATTGACTAAGTTATTATTACTTATTAAAGTTTAGCGACTAAACTCTTGTAAAATTGAAAGCAGAGAGATTAAACCGTTAGCAATTAAAGCGTTCAAGAAATAAGTTATTACTTTCATAAAATTTTAAGGATCGAAACGTATTTTCTAATCCTATAAAATATCTAAGAAAACCTAGTTAATATACTTAGCAACTAAAGTCCATGATTTGTAAAAATTAATGTGTAGCAAAGAAATGAGGTTAAAACATTCAATCTATGTTGTATTTAAGATTTAACGAATCTTCATGTGATACCAGCAGTTAATTTGTTTAAGAAGTGAGGTTAAAAATTTAATGTGATACCAACAGTTAATTTGTTTGAAGGGGAGAAAAATGTGGCCTGAGAAAACTTACACACCGGTGTTGGTGCTTAATTGCCACACACACTTTGATGCTTAAGTTAGAGAATGAAAGAGTGTGGAAGCTAGAGAGTTTGAGAATAAGATTTAAGTTACTTCATATATATGGAGCTATAATGATGTATTTATACAGAAGGTTGATCTTGGTCTTCTTCTATTCCCTTCCGAAATCCAATTATCTAATAAACTAATTGAATCATATGTAGGATTCTTGAGCTCGAAGACGTACTTATGCAAAAGTTGGGCTTCGAAGCCAAGGCCAAGGGAAGGTTGGGCCAAGAGCCCAACGCAAACCCAATGGCCAAGTAGGTTCCTCGGTCTCGGTAGTGGTGGGGTTAGTCGAGGCCAACGGGTAGTTGAGCCCAAAGGTTCAACTCCCCTGATCTCTTGACTTGTCATGACCCTGTCTTGGTTCCGATCTATTTTTTTTTTACCCTTATTGATTGATTTTATCCTATCTTTGACTAAAAAAATAAGAAGTTCAAATCTCTATCCCTGTCTCGGTTCGGAATGTGAGATGCACTATAGGGTTTGTGGAATATAATAATGAAATGGAAAAGGACAAGAAAACCCTAAGAAGACAAAGTATGGAAAGTGGAGGAAATGCGAACAAAAGCGTCCGCAAAAGTTGACTGAAAAGAAGGATACACTAAGTTGTCGTGCGTGAAATGGAGTTTGGAGTTTATGAATTGATGATTTTTGAAGGTTGGATTAATAATTGTTTGAATTTCAATGCCCATTGACTTCAAATTTTCTTAGCTCATTTCTTCTCTATTTATTCTTTTCCCATGCTCTATACTACTATCTATTACTCTTAACACACGCCCACCATTATTTTTTTTCTATCTAAAATAATCTCCTTATCATATAATCTTTTATCATGGGAGAAAGATATATAAATTCCTAGTCAACTATGTATAAGTAACGTGTAATTTCTTTTTTCTTTTTTTAATTTTTAAAATAGTTGCATTTTTAGACTTCAAATTATGGTTATTTTTAGGTTATATCTAATGTAATGTGTTAATGCTAGTTCACACATTCCTTTCTTGAAACAAATAGAGAGATTGACTAAATATTTGTGAATCACTCGACCATACTATCCCAAATTTTATGTCTTAACAACGAAAATAAAAGAATAAAAGAAAATCTAGGGTTAAAAATTGAATTTTTTTTAATGAAAAATGAAGATTAAGTTACAAATTTAATCATTGAAATTCAAAGTTTATGTTTATTTAGTCTTTTAACTTTCAAAATTACAAGTTTAGTTTCTAAATTTTTTATTTTTTTTAATTCATGGATATACTAGTCACAAAATGAATAATAAAGATTTCACAAAACATAAAATTTTAAATTTATGTCTAATAGAGCAATTGAATTTTAACTTTTTTATAAAAACAAATATTGTCAAAAGTTCAAGAACCTATTCAACAAAAAAATTAAAAATTAAGAAATCTATTAGACATTTTTTAAAGTTTAATGGACCAAATAGATAATATTCAAAGTTCAAATACTAAACTTAACGAAAATAGAATAGATAGGGACCTCACAGCAAAGAATACAATGTTCAATGTACAGAGACGAAATATATAAATTAACCCAGAGTGGATAAGATTAGAGATTTGCCAAGATAATAGTTTTTTTTTTTTTTTTTTTTTTTTAACAATTTTATTCTTGGAAAAAAGAAAGAATTGCAGGGGGAAGAATATAATTATATAGAACATGAACAAGAATTGCAGGGGGAAGAATATAATTATATAGAACATGAACAAACTAGTATTACATATGATATATTTTACAGCAAAATCCTGATCTAACCAAGAAGTCCAATTTGAGTGCTTCTGCCTCAAACGCAGACTTCCTTAAACTTCACCAAAAAATCTACCACCCTACCTGTAACTCAGTTACACAAACATGACAGCAACAATGGCTGATGAGTTTCACACCCCTATAGACTATAATTATTTCTTCTGTTGTTAAGATCGAATATTACAAGCTTGGTAGAAGACTTACTGCTTTTTAGTTTCATCCCAACACTGGCTACTTATTCTACATCCTGTGCCTCTGAAACGCTGGCATTATTCGATTATGCACGATCAGTTATCAGTTACTTTGGTCGTCACAATGTATTACCGACGTATGGAGAGGATAACTTAGTATGTTGCAGAAATATTTGTTAGAACACACTTTGAATTGTTCGACATCACTACGCTAGGTTGGAGTCTGCATCAAGAATCCTGACTCCTTTTTTGGGGTATTGACTTTCAACTTCTCCTTTTCTGCAGCTTCCTTCTGTGCTTTCTTCTTTTCGTAATCAAGTTGCTTACAGTTTTCTACATGCGCTCGCACAAACATCTTCACGAAATTGAACAGTGTCGAAACAACTGATTCGAAACAAATGCCATGGATTTCAGTACCAGAGATAATGTGCATTATAGCAGTAATATTCATTTCAATTCGAAGTTGTTCGAGAATAGTGGCAAGGATTAGTAAGTTCTATTTTCACCTTGTTCAAAAGGGCAACGTGCTGGATCTTCGCCGAAATAAAGAGCCAATGCATCAGCATTTCTACCCTGAAAATTCCCACAGTTAAAGAATTTACAATGCTACTTTCACGATCTATATAAAAATTGAAGGAGAGAGCACCAAACATACCACATTTGAATAGAGAGAAGCAAGAGACCTCACTTCAGCCTCGGCATGAGAAAGGAAGTCTTTTAAAGTCTGAATATATCCAAGTAAACAATGAGATTAGCAACCAACTCAGATTTTGAAGTCATTCTTAGATAAGGAAATCAACGCGAGTGAAAACCGAAAATGATGATCCAACCCGCTAATAATGCTGGAACTCAACATCAATCACAGACTAATATTCTGAAGATTAATTGTAAGATCGGCCAAACTATCATGTTTTAAGCAAACTACTTTAGAACTTTACAAAAATAAAACTGCCCTTCATTGAATGTTACAGTACCCGACAAAAAGTTTCCGAAACGAGCCCATCGTTCTCTGAATTAGCCAATTCCTGAACAACCTTCTCAAGCCCTTTGCTTATGGCTTGCATTTCCTCTGCCAAGTATTTCAGTTGTATCTGCATGATAACCAAACGATAAACTTTACCTACAAAACAACACTGGAAATTGGTCACAACCGCACAGGAATGAAATAATTGAATAAATTTTACCTTCGTAGAAGCTTCCAAACTCACAAGATCCTTCGGAAAATCTAGAAGTTCTGGCAGCTTTTCAGCAAGCACCTGCGCTCAATCAGGCAGATATCTCACAAATTAACATAAACATGTATAAAATATGCCACAGAAGTTCAGTCCTCATCAACATAACCTTAAAAGTGGCTTTAATAACATGAAAACTTTCTATTTTTTTTTATTTTTTTGCAGTCCCATTTTCATCTGAGGCATGAAACAAAGAAAAAGGGGTATTAGCATTCTACAATTGCTAATTGTTGGCTCGTCAATCTCTGAATATACAAGTTGAAAGAATCTTCCTCTCAGAAAATAAAACTAATCGTAGTGGGATGCCATATTTTTATAAACTGCCAGGTCACACTAAACTAGAAGATATCTGTCCATTTCTTCGATTCAGAAAGTCCACTCTGCCAGCCATTTAGATTTTTTTTTTTTTTTTTTGTGTGCGCGCGCGCTCGCATGCGTGTTCAATGCTACCTTTATGAAGACCTTTATAAAGATCTGATACTCAGATTACGATTAATCTTTGACACTATATTAGAAGTTGTGGTGTTCTGTTCTTCATCAGAAAATGGATTATGGTCCACACTCGGGGAAGGGTTCTTTCATTGTCAATTGTACTATAAACTCACGATTTATGTTGAAACTTCCTCATCCTGCAGAACCATCAAGAAGTAAACGATGTACCACTACACAAATAGCATTGACATGAAAATTATAGCAGATAATTGGTACTAAATGCAGGTGGGACAGGAGTTTACTTCAATAGAAGAGAAGAAGGTTTTTGCTGAAATACAATACAAAGAAGACTGCAATACACTGAGTGTGAGTGCAAGCCTGTAAAGTTATTTGACAAGCAAAATGAGAAATGTATTGAATAGAACAGGAGAAGTCTACCTTACATAGATAATGCATGAGAGTCATCTTATTGTTTCTGGCTCGTGTATCAGTGAGTTTGAGGAGACTATCAAGCCGAAATCCAATAGCAGAACCTACATGAACAATAACGAGAACTCGTAGCACACTTGAAGTCTTGGTGATACCATTCAGAAGTTCTAATAATAAAGCAGAAACTAGAGACATGTTACAGCATGAATAGAAATACTGTCAGCGTACACAACTATAAAGGAGAAAAAAGTCAGAACCTTGCACTACTTTAAAAATATAGTTCTTCTTCGTAGTTTTCCAATTTAACGTATCTAGTGTATTATGCATGGCATACTTGTAAACTTGCTTTTTTTGAGCTTCTTGGGGTGTGCGCTATTTTTTGGGTTCTTTAGGGAGAGCAGAACAATAGTGTTTAATAAAGTGTCTAGAGGACTTAGAGAGAGATCCTAATGATGTTAGGTCCCTTGTTATAATATGTTTCCCTTTGGGCTTCGATTTCGAAGATCTTTTGTAACTATTCTATAGGTTCAATTTTGTATAGTTGGAGCCCTTTTCTTCCGTAGGGCTCCCATCTTTAGTGGGCCTGTTTTTTTTATGCATGTGTGTTCTTTCCTCTTTTTTTTTTTCTCAACGAAGGTTATTATTTCTATCCCAAAAGAATCAATAATATAATGATTGGTACAAGTTAAGATGACTTAAGATTCAAAAAAGTTGAAATTAAACAAGATAATTATGAAAATCATGTAAGAACATAAACATGTATTTATTTGAACTCCAAATAATTTTTTTTAATAAAAAACATAACTTTCATTATTAAAAAAACGAAACAAAAGGAGGGAGAGGTGAGGTAGCCCTACACAACAAATTACAAAAAAGAAGCCCAACTAGTATAAATTCAGGTTAGACTACAATTACAAAAGAATTTAGAAGTGGAGGACCAAGTCGAAGCAAAAGGAGTAACCAAACTCTAAAAAAGATCACTATTAGTTTCATGATCACAAAAGATTCTAGAGTTTCTTTCAAACCATGACCTCCAGAAGAGGGCAAAGATCCCATTGGACCAAAAGATTTTCCCCTGAGCATTTAACTGAGGACCTTCAACTAACTGTAAAAGGGCATCTGAAGCTTTTTTGGGCAATTCCAAATTATATTAATAATAATAAATAAACATTTGTTCTTCATTTTGTCATCACAAATAGTACTTTCTTAATTCTTATGCTCAATTCTTACAGATGCATGACATTTAAAAGAGCTAAATAAACGTTAGATATGATTCTATAACAAATAGTTATTGTAATTAATTTTAACCTTCATTTTTTAAGGCATTTATATTATTTCAGAGATTTACCCAAAACTGTGAAGGCAATTCTTTTCAAAATAATGTTTCTCCACCGTCCATACGTATTTTAGATGACAAAAACTGCAATGCATATTTGAAAGGGTAAAGACTCTCACCTCTAGCCGTTCCATGGTTCAAAGCATTACCCAATGAAAGGATCGTTTGCATTACCCTTTTCAACTTTACCGAACTTCTGATCTGACTAGCACATAGAGAAAGGGTTTAAAATGTGAAAAATGTCCAAATGAAGCACCTAAATAAGGAAATTTAAAAGAATATCACTTGCCTCTTCAGATGCCGAATTGATAGTATTCAGATTATTTCTAAGGTCAGAGGCCTAGAAAGTGAAAATGGTGAAATTGGTGACAAGTAGTATAGAAAAAGGAAAGAGAAAAAAGGAAAGGAATAATTAAATAGGTTGTCCCCGCACCTGCAATCGGAATTGTATCTTGAAAGAAAAGACCCTTAGCTTGGACTCTACTCGTGGGACTTTCATCAACTCTAAAAAGAACTATAGGGGAAGAAGACAGAACCAGGTTAATTTTTTGCAGCAAACAAATTCTCAATAAATAACAAGAAAACCAAAAACCAAAAGATATAAAAGAAGTGTTGGATGACATATTATTAAATTTGCCTTCACCCATCAGCTTTGATTTTTGGGTTAATTGGTGATTTAACATGGTATCAGAGTAAGTGGTCCAAGAGGTCCTGTGTTCAAACCCCTACAATGATATTTCCTCTCCAATTAAAATTGATTTCTACTTGTTGGATCTTTGACATATTTCAAATCCACAAGTGAGAGGGAGGTGTTAGATTAATATTAAATTTGTTTCACCCATCAACTTAAGCTTTTGGGTCAATCAGTGATTTAACAAGAAGAGACTCAGATGCTAAAATGAGATTTTCCTAAGCCATGGTTCAAACAACGACATGGGAACAAGGGTTAAATTGCATATTTTTAAAAAATCAAAAACCAAAACAAAACAAAAGCTAGAAGGAGAGAGAGAGAGAGTAAGGAATTAACGCACTTGTTCACATTTTCCCAAGTTGTCCTTATCCCCACTGTACCCCTGAATGTAAAAGCAAAAATTTCGATGTCAGGAAAGGGTTTCCAACAAAATTAACGTAGAGGTCAAAGCAGACCACAAATAATTAGTGCAAACGAAAGGAAATACAATATGATTCAGGCCACTGAATGTAAGCACTTGCACAGAAGGAAAGAATTACCTTAAGTAATTCCATTTCTTCCTTTGTTGGGCAAAACTTGATTAGGTTCTCAACCTGATCCACATCTAATGCCGAATCATCCAATGCAAGGACTGAACACTGTGAATGGTAATACCAGAACAAATCATCAGAAACTATGCAATGTGTTACGATTTCCACGACCTGATTAAGATGTTTAATATCCTGTTCATATATTGTTCGAAACTATCAATTTGGCTTCAAGAAATATGCAAATTGGTCACTCACCATCATATCAGGCAAAGGAATCTTAACTTTGGAAAGCATAATTTCACAATTATAGGCCCGTCGAAGTTCAATCTGCCAGAACATGTAGAAACACAAAACATAAATTGCCTTGGATGAAAAAAGTATAACAATGTATCAAGGACACAGTGTGTTAGCCACAACTTTCATAATTGAACAAATATTAAAGGTAGTCAAATACAAAACTCCGGATCTAAAAAGTAGTTCCAAGTTAAAAAAAGTATAAGTTCAATATTTGCAACAAATAAACTAACCAACTTAAAATTGTACCATACTAATGAGATACTCAATGACAGGTAGATGTAATTATATTCGTATAAACCTAGAAAAGAATTTATGCTATGCACTAGTTGCTATCTAAACGTAGGATGGTTCAGAAATTAAGAAAAACTATTATTTTTTTCCACTGACAGAACCCAATCAATGGGCTTGAGCTTCTTAGACGGCTAAAATTATGTCATAACTGACTTGAATCTTCATCCAAAAGAAAAAAAATGTGATAATAAGTTAATTTCTTTGATTACCAAATGAACTTTATCTGATTTTGGCCCTGAGGCTCGGCGATTTGAATTTCCACCCGAACCTCCGGAGTCCGAATTTGGTGCAGCTGCAGAGAAAAGACTTTCAAGTTCGGACATGTCAAACTCCGGAGCTCTATCACATATAGATTAACTAAATTAACAGAAGGAAATTTATAATATATAAGAGAACTAAAATATACAACACGTACTTGGAAGCTTCATCAGTCTTTTGTGTCTCTGCCCATAAGCTTCCTTGCATGGCCCTCGTTAATTTTAACCAATGATATGGCTTCAAGTTGGACCTTTTAGGTTGAGACTGGTTTTTGGAGTTCAAACGTCCAAGGCCTCGTCCCTTTGCATTGAATAGAGCGCTGGAAGGTGGTCCAGGAACAGAAGGTATGTTGCTGTTATTAATGCCCACTTGAGACTGTGAGGAAGTACCATTGACATTTGAGAGTTTATTACCGCTGAGACCTGGAGGAGGGGGTGCAGGTGGAGCATTTGTTGCAGAATCCTTCATTGAGAAACCTGGAGGAGGTGGAGCAGGAGGAGCTGACGTTACAGCATCTGGACATAAGGTGGGTCCAGAATTTGCAAAAGGTGGTGGAGGAGGAGGAGGGGGGCCAGAGACATGCATCAAGTTAACGGTTGTTGTAGAAACATTTGGTGCAAGACTAGGAGGGGGTGGCGGGGGTGGCACTGAAGATACAGTTATAGGATCTAGAGACGAATGAGACGGGGGAGGTGGGGGAGGTGGAGGGCCAGATACAGCCATCAAGTTCCTAACTACTGTGGCAAAATCTTGTGGTGCAAGACTAGGAGGTGGTGGCGGCGGCGGTGGCCCTAAAGGCGTGATACTAGAATCACAAGTAGATGTTGAACTGAAAGAAGATGGAGGCAATGGTGGGGCTGGAGGTGGAGGTGGAGGTGGGGGATCATGCATGATTGTGTTTATAGAGTCCTTCCATGTAGGAGGTGGAGGTGGGGGTGGGGGCACTGATGTTGGCGAGACAACACTAGCGCCCAAGTTAGGGCTACAACATGGAGGAGGAGGAGGAGGAGGAGGAGGAGGGGGGGGAGGGGGAGGGGGAGAGACACTCGTCAAGTTCTTTTTAGGTGACTGAGTAGAAACTAGACGATCATCAGACGAAGAAAATTGAGGAACAGATGGAATTGATGTCTTTGTAGAGGATAACAGTATTGTTGTAGAAGGAGCTTGTGGTGAGGATGGGAAAATTGAACCATTTGCCCTACTAGAAGATGGAGATGTTACTAAAGCCAAAGGTGAATCAAGATGGGGAAGGGGAGGAGGAGGAGGAGGAGAAGAGGGAGGGGTGGAAACGGAAAATGATTCCTTAGTACAAGAAGATGGAGATGATCTTAACAAATGAGAGGAAGAGGTTCTTGAAGCTGTGCTCTCATTGAAAGAGTGTGGGGACTCCTCAGGAAAAGAGGTAGGAGTTGGTTGTAATGACGACGGTGATAATTGACTTCTCACCTGTGATGTGTCTTGAGGCAGTTGAGAAACTGAAGATTTAATAGGTCTCAAAGAAAGTTGGTGAAGTGACAATGGATCAGGACTGGTTGAAGTTGACACGGTGGTCGAAGAATTTTCTGATGTAGATCTTGGCTCTAATGCTAGCGGGAGAGGCAAAATAGGAAGCTTACCAGGTTGAATGTCTTTAAGTGAATCTAGAGCACTTGAACTCAACAAAGCGGATGATGGTGAAGATATTGTCCCTGGATGTATGACTTCTTTACCACTAAAATTGGAATGATCGTGTAATAAAGCTGTAATGCCAAGAGCTGAGGGTGCACTGTGATATCTTAATATAGGGCGAGGTGAACCTTGCACAGAACTACGGAAGGAGGCTGGCGTAGACAATGAAGGTTGAGGTATTCGTTGGGTGATGATTTTAGACTGAGGTGGTAGTTGGAGAGCAACCTGCAATTCTGAGGGATCAATCAGTGATCTCTCTGAACCTGCAGCCTGAGATAGTTCGGAAGAAAGATGAGATTTTTTTGCCTGTATCTTCAATCGGGGACTTCCAATATTGTCTTCGGATGTCTCTGATTCCAAGATTAGTTTTTCAAGAGATAAGTCAAGCAACTGGTTTCTATCTAAAGAGCCGGAACTAACCAGTTTCTCTTGAAGTAAATTTGAAGCTGTTATTTTCTGAAGCACATTAAGAGCTGCATCTGCCTTTGGGCTTAGCCAGTCCACATTGCTAAAGATCTCTTGAACTCTAGCAAATGCTTCAATTGGAAGACCATCTTTCTCCTCAATACTTGGCAACTCAATTGAAACAAGTGATGCGGAAGCATCCATCTCTGAGAAAAGAACCTTCATCCAAACACATACCTTATTTAGTCTTGAGAAGATAAGCACAAGAAAGAAATAATAATAATAATAGAAGAAAGCATGAAAACAAAGAAACATAAGGGATAGAGGGGAGAAAAAAAAAAGTAATTGGACATACCTCTGCTCTGAAATCCTTTGGAAATTGATCCTTTGCGTGCCATAAAATATCAATGTCATCACGGTTAAGCATCAAAATATTTGACCTTATAAATGCTGTGTTAAACATAACTCGAAACATCATCTCCTCCCTTTCCAGATCATTGTCCAAACTTATACATTCAAGAACAACATCACCTTGGATATGGCAATGGATATCAATTTTAACTAGTTCACAATCTACCTGTAACAAAGTATGAAAGAATTACAAAAACAGCCAGCACCTACAACAAATGGGAACAATACGCAATCAAAAAATCTTGCAGGCTTCCTCCACAGACAAAACCAGGAAAGTTTCCCTGCGAAGTAAAATGCTATTTGTCTTTTACCATTTAAGGTTCATAATTGGCAATTACTCCAATGAAAGACTAGTTATATGATCCAAGCCACATTAGAACTGCAGACTTTTTTTAAGAGAGAGAGAGAGAGAGAGAGAGAGAGAGAGAGAGAAAACAGGGCAAAAAAAGAAAAATAGAATCTCATTGTTCAAAATTCCCCCACCTACCCCAGGTCCATATGCATGAACATGTAAAATAAGACTGAAGAGAAAAAAGTTTAAGGAAGTGCCGATCAGCAGAAATTAATTAGTCTTGGCATTGAAAAGACTTGATTAACAGATAAAGCAATTCCCTACAGACAGAAAGTATCCAATAAATATAGACAACAAAAAACTGGGCAATATACGCAAAATGCTCTATTTAAAAGGGAAAAAAGTGGTAACCTGCTTATACTGACGAACAAGTTTACTCTTTTTGGGGGTTGAGAACAATACTTTGGAAGTTCGATCAGCAGCCATAAAGGGATCCTGTCCATATATCCTAAATATTGGGCGGCAACCACCCTCCCCATCCATATTAGGAATAAATCTAATAATTATGCAGTCTAGAGTAAGGGCCCTGTCAAGCGGAGGCCATTCTGAGCCCACATTTCTTCTTGATACATATTGAAGATACCTCAACTGTGAAGGCAATGGATTAAGAGGTGACATCAACTGCAAAAGTTCCCGCGGTGCTTGCTTGTAAATCATGTCCAAAGTTTTCTGCTCCCCGGCATACTGCTTCCTATAAATCAGAAGAGCGGCCAACATGAAGGCCAAGACTGGCCACCCCCCTCTTTCACAGTGCATCAAAAGTACATTCTGTTGCCCAAGTGAGAGCCAGCTTTCACTGGATCTTAAGAAGTGGTGGATCATCTCCATCGTGAGTAGAGGACAGCCTTCATAATGTCGAGGATAGTCCATGACAGTCATATCATATACTGATAATATATTGGTAATGGGGCTATGACTCTCCCCTTCTCGGAAATTGAACACCATGAATGAAGCGTCGGTGAGACTCTCACGAAGTTGACCAACAATCCCTCCAATATAGACCTTGTATTCGTCTTCTTCCAAAACCTCCGTTGTAAAGCAGCAGTCGAAAACTGCACATACATTCACTGGTTTATCCTATTTCCCAATCATCTATAATCAAGCAAGACTACACGTGCATTCACAAGTTTGGGAAGAAAAGATTTATAACTTTGAAACATTCATTCAATACTTACGATTGAACGCATAGAGTGTTTTGGGGAGTTAAAGGCCTGAATTTGCGGTATCTTTAAGGGGGGGAAATGTTGAACATACACAATCCCAGGCCAAAAAAAAAATGCAGATACAATAAAAGAAGTTAATGCATGAGAATGAGTGTAACTTAAAAGGAAGAATGAGGATAACTTGCAAGAGGGAACAATAGAATCCACAGCAGCAAGCTCTGAGAAATAACAGCGAAGGGGTTGCATCTTATAACTTGTGAGAACTACTTTCAAACAGGGACGACTCAATGATTATAAAGGCCCACAAAAACAACAGCTATAGTGACTTTTAGTAACAAATTTTCCTAAAAAACACCATAATATCACTTGGCATTCAGTTTAGTCCAAAACCAGAATGATTTCCAGAACTAATAACCACCCCTTCACTATGCAAAATATGTTGTGAAAACAACGATGAAGAATGATTTATGTCAACAATAATTGTAAAATCCATACTCCCATTTACTTTCCAACCAGAGATACCAAACTTCAATCAACAGTTAACCTAAGTAGGACATACCATAAACCCTTTCGGATATCTCTAAAAGCCCGTCCGGTGGCTTCCGATAAAAGAATTTGCGAAATAAAGCCATTGTGAAATTGGGGTTGAGATCGAAATAAGCAGAAAACGAAGGTGTTAAGAATCAAATCCCCAATTTGAAGCCGCATTACGAAAACACATTGCAGGTAATTTTCACCTCCACGGATCACCAAATCCTCGGAGAGGAGGATCGATTGCAGAAGGGCATGATTGTGTATGGCAGAGAGTGTAAATTCCGGAACCAAAATGGGAATGGATTTTTGATTGGGCTTGAAGGGAACACTTTCCTTTCGGTGAAGCCGTTGTTGCCGTCACGTTTACACTTGATTTTTCATGGTGAAGAAAGAGAATAAGAAAAGATTGACTTAGCTTTCAATCAATTCAAGCTCGCATGTCCGAACGAACCAGAAGAAATTGAGGAACAAAATTGAAAATGTAGTTTGTTGGGGTTTAGAGAAAGAAAGTGGTGGAATATTCCAAGAAAATTGGTTAACGGAGAAAAATACTGTAAACAAAGAAGAATTGGATATGGCGGTTGTTAATGGAGGATCTGAGCTTTGTCTTTATCTATCTCCTCTTTGTGACGCGCTCTGAATCTTTTTTTTTTTCTTTTTTCTTTGCAGACAGATTTGCGTTAAATTAATCTCTTTTTTTTTCTTCAGACAGTTTAATTGTTAATGATGATGATTATTATTTTTTTTTTTGGCTTAAAAAATACCCTTTTTCTTTTTGTTCTTTGCGTGAAATATTAAAACAAAATGATGTAAGTTAGATGAGATCTGTACTTGTTCAGCTTTGACACGTGCATTCCTCAATCTTCATGCACGTTAAAATATGTGCTCTATTTAATAAAAGATTAATTAAATGTTTAGCTTACCAACTTTTAAGTTTGTATCTAAGTTTTCAAAAATTGGTTAAATTCTAAAAAATATCTAAAAATATTCTGAACTTTCAAAAGTTTTAAAAATACCTTTAAACTTTTAAAAATAGTTCAAAAACACCATTGCTGTTAGTTTTGGATGAAAATCGTTAAAATTTTGATTAAAAAATACCCAACTTTTCAAAAGTTTCAAAAATACCCTTAACTAAAAAAAGTTAAAAAATACCTTCAAGTAAGTATATGAACACAAACCGTTAATACCTCGTTGCAAAATAACATTAAAATTTAAAAAAAAAAAAGTTTATAATTGCTCCTAACGTTAATATAGTGATCAATTTGTTTAATTTGTTTAAAGTTTTCTTATGTTCGAAAAGAATGAATTTTCAAATTATATAGTTATTCTCATTTTTTTTTTCATATAGATACTCTTATTTTCTCTTACTTTTCTAATTCTCAACTTACACCAATTTTCTCACCAACCAAAATTCTAAAATCAAAATCTCCCCTAACATACTAAAATAAAATAAAAAATGTTAGTAGTTGAGTGTGTTAATAACCGAATAGATTTTTTATTTCACTATTTATTGTTTTGGTATGTTTAAGTGGAGATTTTGATTTTAGAATTTTGTGAGATTTTATAGAATTTTATGTTTTACCTTCAAATTTTGGTTGTTGAGAAAATGAGAGTATCTATATGAAAAAAAATATATATATCTTTATAATTTGTTTTAAAGTTCATTCCTTTCGAACTTAAGAAAACTTTAAACAAATCGATCACTATATTAATGTTAGAAGTAATTTTAAATTTTTTTTTTTAATATTCTAAAATTATTTTTGCAACAAAGTATTAATGGTTTCTATTCATAAACTTATGGTGAATATATTTTTTAACTTTTTTTGAGTTAAGGGTATTTTTGAAACTTTTGAAAACTTCAGGGGTATTTTTGAAACAAAAGTTTAACCATTTCCATCCAAAACTAACAGTAGGGGTATTTTTTAATTCTTTTGAAAGTTTAAGGGTATTTTTGAAATTTTGAAAAGTTTAAAGGTATTTTTGACAAAAAGTACATAGTTTAGGGACATTTTTTATAATTTAATCTCCATGCACTTGTTCAGCTTTTGACACGTGCATGCCTCAATCTTAATATGTGCCGTATTTAATAAAAGATTAAATTAAATGTTTAGCTTACTCACTTTTAAGTTTGTATCTAAATTTTCAAAAAATTCCAACAAAAAAAAATATATATCACGACTTTCCATTTTTAATTTAATAAGTATCCCATTTTTAAATTTTATATGTACTAAAAAAAAATTAAATTTTATATTTAATAAATTTCTAAACTTTTAATTTTAAATTTAATAAATCTATAATGTGTAACATTTAAAAAATTGATTTATTAGATATAAATTTAAATTTTATATCTAATAAAACTCTATTATTTCAAATTTATATTTCATGGATATATAAATTTTAAAAAAATATATAATAATTTAGTGACCGATACAAAGTTGCAAAATTTAGAGATATATTAAACATAAAATTAAAAATTTAATAAATTATGGTGATTTTTTAGAGTGATTTTTTAGAGTTAAGAAACTTAATGGACATAAAATCAAAAATTTGAGAATATATTACACTTTTTAATGTTTAGAAATTTATTGGACATAAAATCTAAAATTCATGAAATTATTAGATATAATTTTGAAAGTTTTAAAAACCAAATAGACGTAAAACTTAAAAATCATGAATTAAGTTTATAATTTAACCTTAACAAATTTTTTTATTTAATTAGAGATATTTAATGTATAGTTGTTTAGGTGTTACAATGGAGTTGAAGGTTCATATTTCACCCTCAAGTACTATCGGAAGAGTAATAGTTTAGTATATGAAATATAACTTATAAACAAATTAATCTTTATATTTTTAAATGTGTAATAATTTAGTTACTTTAATATGTAACATTTTAAATTTTCGTAGTTTCAAGTTTGTAGCAATTTAATCTTATTATGAAATATCTAATTGAAATTGAGTATCAAGACTTTAATTAATTTGAAATAGTGCAGTTGTTCGCAGGAGGTTTTTGTAGAAATGTGTTTCGTGCAGTTGAACTTGTGTTTACGCAGATTTGATGCGGATGCGGATGCGGTTCGATCTCTAGTACTTGAAGCAAATAAATTATAGAATTCTATCGCGGTCTATTATTGATTGATTGTAAATTTTTTTCTATATTTATAAATAGTTTAGTTCATTTTTCTATATTTGAAAACAACCCAAAATAAAAAATAAAAAAAGTCTACATACTATCTAAATCTAAAATCTAAATAAAAATAGGAAAAAAAAAACTAAAAGTCACGTTTAAAAAGATAAAACAATAAAAAAATAAAAAAAAAAATTATATATTATCTGAATCTAAAATCTAAATAAAAACAAAAAGAAAAAAAATTAAAAATCTAAAAGTCATCTAAAAGTCACATTATCAAATTTAAATTTGTTCTATAAATAGTTAAGTTAAATCTTCAATTTTGTTTTAAAGGGTCTTCTCCAAGATCCCTTCAAGATCCTACTCATTCTGAGGAAGAAAGTCAGCCTTTGATATACAGTGAGATTTTTTGGGTTTTTTTTAATATGGATTCGGAAGATCTCTTAGATGATTGGAAGAAGTTATGGCTTTCCGAAGAAGAAAAAGAGTACATAATTGCTTTTGATCCGCAACTGGAGTCCCTCATTGATGGCCAGATGGATCATTGCTTTTGATCCGCAACTGGAGTCCCTCATTGATGGCCAGATGGATCACTGCCTGGTCGACGAACTTCTTTTAACCAATCGTATCATAGTTTAAGGGATTACCAAGAATGTCTTTGCCAATGCGTGGAGAACAAAATTGGGTTTTAATGTTGGGAGTCTTAGAGAAAAATCTTTTTTTGTTCAGATTTGATTCAAGAAAAGATAAGGAAATGGTATTTCATCTTGGTTCTTGGCTACTGTACAACTCTCTTCTTTTGCTGGAAGTTCCTAAAGCTAATGTCAAACTATCGTAGTTAGCTTTTGAGAAGATGGCTTTTTGGGTTAGATTCATGGATATCCCTCTTGGTTTTCATAACAAGTTTATGGCCAAGAGATTGGGAAATGCCTTGGGAGAATTTTTGGATGCAGATTGTGATCAAGATAATTTTTATTGGGGTGAAAATCTTTTGACATTACCAAACCTCTCCGAATGGGAATTTGGATTGAAGCAGGAAAGGTCTTGAAAGTCTGTGGATTCAAGTCAAATACGAAAGGCTTCCTGACTTCTGTGGGAAAATAGGTCATGTTGTTAAAGACTGCGTTTTGTTTACTATGAAAGATCATAATTTGGAACCTTTTCAATATGGCAGCTGGCTGGCTAAGATTCCAAGGCAACAATCAAAAGCATAGGAGGAAAAATGACTCCCCCTCTGCATCTTCCCATGTGGAGCCGTCCACTGCTCCAAAAGAAAATTCAAGCAAGAATGTGTTTATTTCCAAAGAGAATGGAATGGATTGTACCTCTCCTATATTGACGGTTTCTTTTGACTTGAATTTTGGCCCAGAAGGCCCGGGTTACAGTTTACAGTTTGAATCAGTAGGTTCAACCGGATGTTGTTGGCAAAACTTTTGAGCTGAGTTTTACTTCCCAACTAAAAGAATCTTACCCCCTTCTTCACTCTGAAGGGGATAAGTCGTTGATTCTCAAGAAACAAAGAACTTGGAAGAGAAGAGCGAGATTAGAAATTTTTATTCCTGCGCTTCAAACAGGATTCAATGGGGATTTGAAAAGGAAAGGAGATAGTTTGAAGGCTTCTTTGGGGAAAAAGATGAGAGAATCTTCCCTTCCTATGTATTTGGAAGAAAACCAAAGTTTACTGGCAGCCATGAAAATCTTATGTTGGAATGCTCGGGGATTGGAGAATCCAAGAGCATTTGATATAATCAGAATAAGACGTCCCCAAATCTTATTTCGGTAAAGAGATAACTTGCGGGGCAAAGAGAGCTGGTAGTTTCTTGGGTTGCTTTACCCTCAAGAGTGAGGGTTCCAGAGGGGGTTTATGCCTCCTTTGGTCAGATATAGTTGACTTGAAAGTACGATTTGTTTCAATTTAGTTTTTGTTTTTGTTTTTTTTTTCATTCCTATTAAGATTTTCCCTTATTTATATATATATATATATATATGCACCCACGTGTGTACATATGTGGGTGCTATTTATTTATTAAATTATTAATAATTGAATCACCATCTTAATTGTTAAAATTGTGTTAATTGTGTGAGATTTAATGTTTAGGATTTCAAATCACTACCAATGTCTCCAATTAGTCATAGATTGCGATTAACAAAATAATTTTTTAAAACAAAATTTTAAAATTAGTTATGGTTGGATATGCAAACAAGCCTTTAAAATTGAATAGATAAATTTGTGAATTTTGTAAAAAATTATTATTTTATTAAAATAAAAATAAATGATTTTATTTAATTTTTACAGTATTTTGGAATTAAAGAAATTAAATAATAAAATAAATTAATTACATATTTATTTATTAAATTAAACAATATTTTGAACTAAATAAATTAAATCATTTATAATGAATTCTTTCATGTATTGAGTTAAGTAATATTTGCAAAGAATTGAACAATATTTAAACAATTATTTTAAGTTAGACATATTTTATATTAATAGGATAACCGATTCTCTAATATATTGTGATGGTTGTTGGTGAATTTGAACATCACATGATAGGCCGAAAGTCAGGAAAAGATAAAAAAAGATAAATATTAGATAAAGTGGATTTATCTAATCATATCTAATCCTAACTTATTAGGATTAGGAAATATCCATCTTGTCTTATCATAAAAGGAAAAGGTAAACTCTATCTCATTCTCCTTATAAATACATCATTATAACTCTCTCACTTCTTCTTCTCTATTCTATAATTTTCTTACTGAGGCATCGGTTTTTGTAGGTTCTAATTTACCGTTGTTGTCACGTGGAGGTCAAGTGTGCTCTTTCCTTCGGCCAAAAGTTGACAGTGATTAATACCTATGAATTAAATACTAATCATCAATCTTTTTTTTGTATTAGTATTTTCATAAAGCTTTTGGAAATAAGTGAGAAATTTATTTTAATACACTTTTCATAATTATTAATAGTCATATATAAAAATTAAATTCATTAAATCAACAACATAATTAACAATATTTAATAAAATCACATATCAACTTCTATAGAAGAAAGATGTTATATTTTAAAAATTTATAACACATGTGTCGCAAGTAGTAATGAACTTGTAATAGAATAAAAGAAAGTGCTAATTAAGATGGAAAACATAATAAAAGTGAAGTCACTAGAGAGATGAAAGATGAAAAATGATTGAAACACGTGTATTAACCAAGGTGAATGAAAGTACAAAACTTGAAGAAACTCAATGAAGCTATAAGATAAATGAAAGAAGAAGAAAAAACAATAAAGAACTTAATACAGTGCTGAAAATTGAAGTTGCTGAAACTGTAAATACACATAGAAAAGCCTAAGACTCAAGAGGTTCTACAACAACTTTTCTCAATCAATCTAACTTCCTTTGTCTAAGTATTGTTAAGTCTTTAACACCTAGATCTTTCGATAAGGATGGATTTAATACAAAATAAAAAGTAATTAAGAGTATTACAAAAAAAAATTAAAGCAAAAATAGAATGTTGAAAAAAAAGTAATTATATATATATATACACATATATGCATACAATGACTCAATGATGGCAAAACTGAAAACAATAATGGCCGTCTGAAACAAAATAAAACGAAAAACAATGGCCTCCGGCTGTGGGGGGACAGGATTTTGTTCCCCTAGTTTCATAAACAAACATGCATTTTTATTGTTATTACATTTTTGTCTCCATATTTCAACAATTATTATTCTCACCTTAGTGTGCCCACACGTGATTTTTTTTTTCCTCTTTTGCCAAGGGTGAATTGGTATTATTACTCCCATTCTCTAGTTATAAATATGTTAAAATATCATTTTAGTCTATATATTTTTAATTGTTTAATTTTAGTCTATATACTTTCAATAAATATTATATTTAGTTTCAAATGCTAATTTATTGTTAATTTTTCAATTTTTTCTTTAATTTATATTATTAATTTATTTAAATTAAATTAAATTATATATATATATATATATATATATATATATATATATATTAAATCTCATTTAATATATAATAATAATTAATTACTATTTAACCAATTTCTCTCGCATAACCTATAGTTTAATATGAATCATATTCACATTATTTTTAACCTATAGTTTATATATGAATCTCATTCATATAATATTTAATATTTGAATCTTATTAAAATATTTCTCTCACGTATATTATAAAGTTTAATTTTTACAATTCATATAAAAATCAACTTTATATTATAATGTATCGATGTGTATTATTTAATTGTATCTCATACAATTAATTCCCTTAACTTAATTCGAACAATTCAAATTAAACCAAGACTGCTGACGACCATCTTAACCTATATGAGCTAGTAAGTGGACTTAATGGACCTATCAGTTTGAAGCTCCAATAGAACAAGATTAATTAATTAAGCTCTTTAATTAAATTAATCAACATTCATTAACCGCCAGTCATTCCACTAAAGACCGACCGCTGCACTCTTCTTACTGTAGATATATTTCTATGTCCACAGATAGAATCAATCAACAGCGAGTCGACCCTTCACAAATTGCTCGTAACAATTTGATCAAATTACCGTTTTACCCCTGTGTTACCTCTAACTCCTTAAGTACCACTGATCCCTCTAATGAACAATTTAGTCATAGTCCAACTATGAGCTAGACCCATCTCTAGCCAGTGAGAGGGTGAGGTGCCTTATTGTTCAAGACTTGGTATCAGCTCTTAAGGGAGCAATTCATAAGACATAAATTTCTTCTTGTACAGTTGAGTTCCCAGCTGCCTGCTCAAACAAATCCCAAAGTGATAGGCTTATTGAGTTGGCGAATCTGACCACTCACCCATACAAACCAAAGGATTGCCCTCACAGGCAGGAGTTCACAACTGACTCAGGATTAAGGTCGAATCACCTATGATCATCCTAGTGAAATGTAAGTCTCATTAAGTAACGATGTTAATACGGGAGACTAATCATTTCACGGTTTAGTCTTATATATGTCTCACATATATAAGATATTCTCATTCACATGTCTCCACATGAACATTTAGGATCTAAATGTTTGTTGCACTTTGCAACACTTGTAACAATCACAAAGTGGCTCGTATTCGAAGTGTTACCAGGATAAGGTACCCAGTCTTATCCATATACTACAAACCGTTTAGATTATCACTTAAACATGATCCACTTGTATGTGTCTACATACGTGTTTAAGTTACTACTAATAACCTAGGATATTAGTTTATTGTTTTTTTTTTTTGTTAATGCAACTAAATGTCAAATAAAATAACAGTTATTTTATTAAATAAATAATTTGGTTTGTACAATACAAGTTTACAAAATACAAGACCACGAGATTTAAGGTATCAACCCCAACAAATGACAACTGCTATTTTTATTATTTTTTTGTGAACATGTAAGTGAACCACTGATGACAAACCTATTTTTTGTGCGTGTTCAACTAACATGTTCCATGACCGTTAAAACTATGTTGTAGGATCGTTGATTATGTAAATAATAGTATTTTGTCTACATCAAGTGCAATAACTATGTGTATAAAATTATAAAATATATTTTTACTTTATTGTATTCATCTCAAATGAGTGTTCAAAATTTGGGAAAGGATGTGTGTATTTTAATGGTGAAACAACAAACTTAAATAAAAACAAAAAACAAAACAATTAAAAAAATACATATTGTTTTTAGGTTACAAAAAACTACACTAGATACTCACAACTCAATTCAACTCAACTCAACTCTGCAACCTAAACACAAACAATTGTTATCAACTCAAGTCAACTCTACACTCCAAACACATATAATTATTATCAACACGGACAATTATTACTCATAAATAATTATTACTAATTCAACTCAACTCAGTCCATCAAACGCTCCTTATATCTCTATATGTTGTTGAGCTAAATATGAAATAAATTTTAGGATAAATTTCAACCATTTCTTTTTTAAGAAATCACTGTTAACTCTTAAAATTAGAAAAATGCTTTTAAGAAAGACATTGGACAAATTTTTCATCAAAACAATCCATTGATGTGATGTGACGTCTTAAGTGTAAAAATGGAATAATATATATGTGACGTCCTTTACCACATGATTTATGTTAATTAAGTACGTAGTTGATGTGTGAATATTATTTATTTTGCAAACTAATAAAATCGTAAATGATATCAATGATATGCTTGAGTCGAATGGAATGATGATAATAATTTAAGCGTCTACTTAATTGAAAGATTATATATGCCTTTAAATTCTTATACATCAGTTATCATGTCAATTTTCATATGTCATCGTAACGAAAAAATTAACCCCATTTAATAATCATTTAGTTTTAAATTTAAAAATTAAGCTTTAAAACACTACTTTCATCTATTGAAAATTAAACTTAAAAAAAGTAGTTTTAAAAACCTATTTCAATTTTTTAAAATTGACTAAGAATATTTAAATGTTTAGTTAAGAAGATAAAAACGATGACAAAGAAGTTGTGAGAAACAAACATAATTTAAAACAAAAACAAAAACAAAAATCTAACACCCCACTTGGTACGTACTCATTTGTTTTTTAATTTTTAATTTTTAAAAATTAAATATAAAAATCTAACACCATCATGTGTTGGCGTAGTTATAATATAAAAAAAAAAAAAAACCAAAGGGTCAAGGGATCATGAGTTTAATCACACTTCACGATCCCATTTTTGTTCCAGACCTCTGATTCTCAGTAATCTTAATTACATTAAGCTTTCCAAACAACTTATAAGTTGAGTTCTTATTGACAATCTAGGGTATTTAATTATAATAAAATAATCAAGAGTTACTAAATTATTAAATCATACGAAAAAAAAAATATTTAATAATTAAATTAAGTATGAGTTTTTAGAATAATGTTAAAAAAAACATGTGGGGTAGAAATTTAAACCTATTGAAAAACATATTCAACGTACTTACTATATACAAAGTGTTATTACAAGTACAATTAATGAGATTAAAAAACTACATTTTATTATAATTATAGATCAATTTTGGCCTAAAAAGTTAGTGGCCCTACAATTAAAAATACATCAATTTTATAAATTTATTAATTTCTTATACGGTTGATTAAACATCTCTAACATATGAATTAAAATTTAAGGGTTATTTGGTTTCCAATCCATATTCTGTTTTCTATTTTAAGATTCATTGAATTTAGTGAATATGTAGTTGGTAGACAAACTCGAATTTTATTTATGAAAATTGTTTTCGAATTTTATGATTCAAACAGTGTAAATTCTAAAAACAACATTGTCTCCATAATTTGAATTTTAAAATTTAGAATGTAGAATTCTATTAAATAAAAATAAAAGCATTTAGAAATATAGTATGTCATGTTATAAACTTGATTCAATTTTTTAATTAAAATATGTATTATGTAATTGTTATAAATTAAGTTAAATTCCAAGTTTGGTCTTTGGATAAAGTTACAAGTTAGTTCATATGATTTTATCAAATCATAGGAGTTAAATTCTAATTATAAATTCTAAGACCTAAATTTTAACTTCTTTCAAATCACAGAGATAAAAATTTTAATTTATCCATAAATTATATAATATTACAAATTGATAATTATACCATTTTTTTAAAATATAAAACCATATTCATAATAAATTAATAATAGTCTATTGCCAATGGATAACTACAACTTTACAATGGTTTAAATTAGAATTTAATTTCTAAATTAGGTTATCAAATACATATTTAAAAACATAAAATAACCTTCTTTTCATTTAATCTGTTGTTTTAAATTTTTGCTTTGTTTGTTTAAACTTTTTCCTTGTTATTTTGTTTTGTTTAAAGGAAAAATATTCACATCAAAAGAAAAAAAAGATTCTATTTATTTCGGGATATGTTTAGCTTAAACAGTGATTTTTATGGGAAACAGATAATTGATTTTGAAGCAAAGATATGCTGACGCAGTTAAATCATAATTAATATTATTTTAGTCACTTTGAAACTAAAGATACTGCTTGGATTAGTACAATAAAAGATTTTTCTTAAAAAAATAAACGGTAATTAAGAATCTTCGAAGTGGTGGCATCAGCATGTGACAAATCATTAGGTGAAAGTAAAAATTAAATCCATTTAATTAATCGGTCCCCTAATCTTTCCCCATTAAAATAATAAGTAATTTACCAAATGTGGGATGAAGCACATGGAAATTTGAAAAATAATCCTTTCTAAATGACCAAAATAGCCCACCAAATTGTATTTAATTACATTTTTGCTTCAACCAGCTTGAGGCCATGGTTGTGCCACGTAGTAGTATGGAATAAAGCAAGTGGATAATGAAGATCAGTGGCCTGCACAAGCCCTAGAATAAGAGGGGAAAAAATGGTGGGAAATTTGAGAAAAAGCGTTTCTCAGTTTCAGAGGGAGCAGAAGGGGAGCGAGAAAATTATTGGGAATTTTGTTTTGTTTATTTTATAGTATGCATTATTAACGGTCCGTGTTTTTTGTGGGAAGATTTTGTGTTTTTTTTTATTCTTTCTTTCTTTGTTTCTTCTTTCTTTTTTTTTTTTAGTGAAAAAAAAAGTACAGAGATTTTATGAGGTGGTGGTGAATTTGAGTGTGGACATCAGACTAAAGCATCGGGTTTCTTTGGTGGAATGGGTTCTTTCGCCGCTTGGGGGATGATGGGCTTGTTGCAGAAGCTCAATTCTACTCTTTCATGGCGATGTTTGTGATCTTCTTGTTCTTTAGTTTCTTTCTGAAGGTGGGTTTGCTTCTTTCCTTTTATTTTCCCCCTTTTGTTGGGAATTTCCGATATCTTTTTTCAAAAGGTTTGTTTGTTTTGAGATTACTTTACTGGTTTCCACTTTTTCTGTGGCATGCTTGGTTAAGGAAAGAGGGCTATGCATCTTTTCTTCTTGTTTTTGATTCGTTTTGCATTTGTTGTTTTTATTGGTCGAGTGGATGGTGGGTTGTTATATCATATGTGTGAAAGGTTTTGTATTCTAAGTTAGTTGTCTTCTTATTTGAAACCAGCAGGGAATTCGTCGTAGGAGTTTGTGAAGTTGAGGATTCTTAGGTTTTCAGGAAGATGGGGATATTGATATGTTTTTGGGCTCGGGTGTGAGGTATTAATAAAGAGTGATGATGGTAGAAGACAGGGTTTGTGACAGTAGTGGAAGAATATATCCTGTTCTTGGATGTTTGCGTATTGGCTTATGTGCAGCTTTAAGTGGATAACAATGGAGGCATCATCTGATCACCTTAGAAACCAGGATGATATATCTGGGGTTTGTGAGGAAGATATACTAGCTGACCCTTATGTGCGTTCTCATAAATGGAGTGATATTAGCTTGAGGCAATGGTTGGATAAGCCAGGAAGATCTGTGGATGCTCTTGAATGCCTACATATATTTAGGCAAATAGTGGAGATTGTTAATATTGCTCATGCTCAAGGCATTGTCGTTCACAATGTGCGCCCTTCATGCTTTGTGATGTCTTCTTTCAACCATGTAACCTTTATTGAGTCGGCATCATGTTCAGATTCTGGCTCTGATTCTCTTGAGGATGGCCTAAATAGTCAAATGGCAGAGGTTAAAACATCATCTTCTCCCTTTCCAAGCAGCCTTGGAAGCGAGGGTTTTCGATCTGTTATGACCCCCATAAACGCTTTGTCGGAAACTAGTTGCATGCAGTCAAGTTCAGTATATGCTGCTCAAGTATCGTTAAATGAAGGGTCTGGAAAAGGTAGGAAAAAAGATAGAAGACATATTGAAGAAACAGAAGATAAGATGCAATCATTTCCCATGAAACAGATATTGGCCATGGAGACTACATGGTACACTAGCCCAGAAGAGGCTTCTGATGGCCCAAGTTCCAGTGCTTCAGATATCTACCGGTTAGGAGTTCTTCTTTTTGAGGTTAGTACTGCAAGTTCCATCCGTGTTATTATATGATTAAGTGCTTTAGGTTTTTGGGTGCCTGGGGCCATTTTTACTTCCCCAGGCTCCTTTTTTGCAGTTAACACTTACTTACACCTTTGGACTTTCTATTTTTAGTTTAATATATAAGCTTGTCTGATAATGACACTTGTGACCCAGTTATTCTGCTCCTTCAGCTCGAGAGAAGAGAAGAGTAGAACTATGTCCAGTTTGAGACATAGAGTGCTTCCTACTCAATTGCTGTTGAAGTGGCCGAAAGAAGCTTCATTTTGCTTATGGTTACTGCATCCTGAGCCAACTAATCGACCTAAGCTAAGGTGAACCCTCCTTCATTGGAGTTCTTGGGATACAAATATTTGGATAAGCTGTTAGCCTTTTGTGATTTTTCCTTCTTTTCCTAAAAGCTAAGTTTGCAATAAATGGACTCCAGAAATCATTGAGTTGGAAGGAATAATCATGCAATTACATTGAAGTATAATTTGTTTAATAAGTTTCAACGGTTTTGCTTGTTTATTTTCCTGGCAAGGTGTCTGTGCAGTTCAACAAATTGGTATTTGTTCAACTAATCTCATGAGTGCTGTTATGTCATTTTCCTGTATCCATATAAAAACCTTTTAGCAATGTTTGAAGGTATGGGGGTTAGGCTAAGAATGTGGATATTTCTTCTTACTTGCAGATCAGATCATGGTCCAACTTGGATAATATTAAGATGTTTAGAGTACGATTGTGTCCATGGTTGAAACAACTAGTTCACATTTAAATGAATCTAGATGTCATCATTTTATTTTAGTTTGACCTGTTGTTTCTTAATTAGTATTTTTATTTTACTAATAGGGAACAGGATTACTATTGCTAAGGAAAGTTCCAAAAGACGATCTGTGGTGATGAGATATTACCTCGGGGAAAATTCTAGGGTATTACCAAACAACCCTCCATTTGGCAATAATTAACAAAATGTATGTTGTTTCAGAAGTCCTTGTTCATGTCAGACCTTCGAGAAACAGAGAGCATATTCCTAAATGGATTAGAAAACCTTATTATTCCCTTCAAATTTTTCCCCCTCATTTCTTTCCATTCAAATAAGCCAAAGAAAACCATGTTCTGCATTTCTCCTGAGAATCCCTATTTCGCTTTTGAGAGGAATTCCACAAAGGCATTGATGTACAAAGTCCAATGCATTTCATGAGGCACACGACATAAAAGGAAATTGGATTTGGTCATTCACATTCATATAGGTTGTCATGTTGCAATAAAATTAACTCCAGCAAGAAATTGAGAGTGAGAGAGTATTCTGAGAATTGGATTTGAGGCCAATATGACACTAGTCTGCTTGATGGATGTTGTGATGGAGAAATCTTCGGAAATATTTTAGGAATGAAGCTAAGGATTTGAGTTGGTGGTTATGTCTTTTAATATTATGGAGGCATCTCAGGTAGGATTTCAGTTTAACCTACGCCTATGTGCAAAGGCCGTGTACCTGTGTAGAATGCTGGAAGGCGTTATTGTAGGGCTCCCTTTCAGCAAGGAGTTGTGTTCTTTGACATGCTTTGTCATATTGCAAGACATTCTACCAATTAATTCAGGCTGACTCTTGCTGAAGTTTTTTATTCAATTATTTTTGTAGTAGTCTTTTTTAAATATTTATCACGATATTTAATATGATTTCTTTTCACTCTATCCTTTGCTAAACTAGTGACATATTGAAATCAAGCTTATGCATCTTACTGACTCTCGGTTCCAGGATTACAGCCCTATCTTGCCTTGTATTCTTATTTACTGCAAGTTGTTTGGAAATGTAATTATTTCTTAGCAAATGGTGCTGAGTTTTAGTAGTGCATCTGTGATTTATCTAGAGGACACATTTATCAGGCGTCTCGTTTTCTACTTTTACAGTGAGTTATTGCAGAGTGAATTTCTCAATGAAACAAAAGATGACCTAGAAGAACGTGAAGCAGCAATCAAGCTACGAAAAAGAATTGAAGAGCAGGAGTTACTGCTAGAATTCCTTTTGCTTATGCAACAAAGAAAGCAGGAAGCTGCTCATAAGCTGCAAGATACTATTTCATTTCTGTGCAGTGATATTGAACAAGTTATGAGGCATCAAACTAATTTCAAGAAAAAGACTGGGTCACGCACAGATTTTGTGAAGGACAATCATTTATCATTAAATCACCCTTCAATGACTCTTGTCAGGAATACTGATTCTGCTGGTTTGGGATCAAGGAAGCGATTTAGGCCAGGAATTTTGACCCATGATATAGAAGCATGCGGTGATAATCTTGATGACTCTGAGAAGTCAAGTTCAGACAATGAAAATGAACAAGGTGTACTTTTTAAGAGTTCTCGATTAATGAAGAACTTCAAGAAATTGGAGTTAGCGTATTTTTTGATGAGAGGTAGAGTAAACAAGCCATCAAGGCAGTTTGTTAAACACTCGTCAATAAGTAGCGATGGTAGGGGGTCTGTAGTTTTGACTGAAAGAAGTTCAGTTAATAATTTGGCGTCAAAAGAGAGTTGCAATGATAATAGACAAGGTGGGTGGATAAGTCCGTTCCTGGAGGGTTTGTGCAAGTATCTATCCTTTAGCAAGTTAAAAGTCAAGGCAGACTTGAAGCAAGGAGATCTATTGAATTCCTCCAACTTAGTGTGTTCTCTCAGTTTTGATCGTGATGGAGAATTTTTTGCCACAGCTGGTGTTAATAGGAAAATTAAAGTGTTTGGGTATGACTCAATCGTGAACGAAGACCGTGATATTCATTACCCTGTTGTTGAAATGGCTAGCAGGTCAAAACTAAGCAGTGTTTGTTGGAATCGTTACATCAAAAGTCAAATTGCTTCAAGTAATTTTGAGGGTGTAGTGCAGGTAACTGATGCCATAATTTTTATCCACCATTGAGATTCTTTTATTTTGTGGTCATGTTGTTGCATGATGTTTGTAGGTATGGGATGTCACGAGAAGTCAAGTAGTCACTGAAATGGGAGAACATGAGAGGCGCGTATGGTCCATTGACTTCTCATCAGCGGAACCAACAATTTTGGCTAGTGGGAGTGATGATGGATCAGTTAAGCTCTGGAGTATCAATCAGGCAATTCTATTTTTGCACTTGGTGGATGTCAGCTTTGAAACTAAACGTACTACAGTAATCTAATTGCATGATAACGATATTTATCTGGAATGTTTGATAATTTGTTCCTTACTTGGGTTGCTACTGCAGGGTATAAGTATTGGAACAATCAGAACAAAAGCCAATGTCTGCTGTGTACAATTTCCTGTGGATTCTGGTCGGTCCCTTGCATTTGGTTCAGCTGATCACAAAATTTATTACTATGACATGCGGAATATAAGAGTACCTTTGTGCACCTTCACTGGACATAACAAAACTGTGAGTTACGTCAAGTATATAGACTCAAGCACTCTTGTTTCTGCATCCACTGACAACACCTTGAAGCTCTGGGATTTGACCATGTGCACATCCCGGGTTGTTGATTCTCCAGTTCAGTCCTTCACGGGCCACATGAATATCAAGGTACCAATTTTATTTGTGGAACTTTGATCACGTATTTTAATGTTTTCCCATCTGCACTGGTAAAAAGGTAAATAAATTCTCACTCCTTCAGATTCATGTATTAATTAGGAAACAAGTGGGTGTTAGCACCAGTTTTTTGGTTTTGGCTCAAATGGAATATGGAAGCTATATTGCATTTGGTTTATTGTTCTTTCATAAAAAAAAAAGTCGAATGGAATGAGAATGAAAGGTGGAAAGGAATCCTAATAGGAACTTCTGATTATCTTATTTGGTGTAGTTTATGGAATGGATGGCTGAATCATTTACATGAATGATGACTTTATCTTGTAGTTTCTATTATCGTTTTCTAATGAAATGAAGTTCTGCCTCCTTACCCAGAAAAGAAAAAAGGAATTAAAAGAAATATTTGTGAGTGGTTGGCACGAACTTATGCGCATCTAAACTAATTTCATTGGAAAGCTACCAACCATTTGGTATATAAAAAACTCAGAGATGCTTAAGGTTCTAGGTAGGATGTTTGTCATGGTTCAAACCTGCGTCCTCATAGATTTACTAGTTACCAGTGATGGTGGTTGTTTATATTACTACTATTAGGAAACATTGTTTCTTTAGCGAACAGTAGTTACTTATAAGCAATGTTTATACCAAATTAGATAACCTAAATGGACTTTGGGAAGGTGTTACCTTTGAAAAAGGCTGTCCTGTCATCTGTTAATTGGAAAAAGTCTCTTGCCCCTGGAAGAAGGGGCCTTTTAGGTGTGGAAATACCACTAGAAAGGGAATGAAGTGCCTCTTAAAATGGCTGTGGAGATTTCCTCTTGAAACAAATGTGTCATGGCATGAGGTTGTTTCCAGCAAGTATGGTATTGAAGGGTTTAGTTGGTGCGCAAGAGTTTCTAAATCCTCCTCTGTTTCGACTGAACTCTTCTCTTCACTAATGGAAAGATCGGTTTCCGTTTGAAAAAAAGAATAAAATAGAGTTTTTACATCTTCAAGTCCGAATGTTGGTGGAATCATTATTCTTTGATTACTTTGAATCAGAAACTATTTTGTTGTTGTTGTTTTTTTCTTAAGATCTATATTTCCTAAATATTAAATTACAAAAGAGGGGGGAGGAAAGACATCCAATTGGTACAAAGAACATGCTATTGCTATTGAAAGGAGCCTATAATTAAGGCCAATAGAGGGCCACAAAAGAAGTATTGTCTAAAAAGGAGTGGAAAGTTACTCGGCCTGAATGTTGAAGTTCAGTGATCCTCTCAAGCCATAGGTTCCAAAAGAAGGCTCTTATAAATTGTACCCAAAGAATCTTCTCCTTGTTGAAAGAATGAGACCCCACCCAACCAAATGTTCTGTGTTATCGAAGGAGGAGAGAAGGATCACAATCTATTTGCAAAGGCTTGTCTATGAAAAATCTGTTTGTGTTCTACTGATAGAAATTGGTAATAGCTGTGATCAAATTGGAGCCCTTATCTCTCCTTACGAGAAGACTCTGGTTAGTAAGGTTACAATACTAGAAAGAAGCATCATATTCTCTAAATTATATCACATCTCTGACTCTAGTTTTCCAAAAATATTTCACAGCCCTTTTTTATTAATCAACGAAATGTTTCTTTTGAAAAAAATAAAGTATTTCACAGCTCTTATCAAATTCTATCGTGCCTCTTTCCTGTACATGAGTAATTTTATTAAATATCTATTGACAATCAAATTGTTTGATGAATTTCTCCTACTTCGGACTTAAAATTTTATGGTTAATGCTAATTTAGCATAATATTAATGTTAGATGATATGATATTAAATTTGATGCTTTTGGGTCAATTGGTGATTTAATATGGTACCAAAGCAGGTGGTCCAGGGAGGGGTTCTGTGTTCAAACTCCTGCATTGTTATTTTCCTCCTTAATTAATATGGATTTCCATCAAACTTTTGAAGCGTTTCTTTCCTCATGTTGATGAAATTGACTAATGACACAAAATCAAGCTTGTGGATTTGGTTCTATTTAATGCTCTTTATTGGTGTAAATGCTACACCTTTTTAAAAATTATAGTCTTTCTTCTTTAATTTTTAATGGGAGATCTAACATGGTGGTTATTTCATTCATCAATTTCTTTGTTTTTTCTAAAAAGAACTTTTGGAATTGGTGATTATTTAACAATATCTAGTCTTTTTTTATTATTATTATTATTTTTATCTAGTCATTTAATATCAATAAATACTGTTAGTAGTTATAAACATATAATTATCAGTGTAAGTAATCAACATATATGATTACATTTGTCAATAGAGTGGTGGTTCGTGGAGAATCAAGTGGAAGGGCATTTCTACACACACACACATATTTTTTTGGTTTGTTGCACAGAAGAATCTTTGTTCAATAAAAGTCAAAACATCAACAAATCAAACTACGGAATGCTTCCTTTCCTTTCCACCCTTTTCACCATCCCGAGCAGTATTTAGGGTTACTTATATTTGTTTGCTATATCTGTAAAATGTTAAATGGGTTGCTACCCCCCATTTGACATAAAAGCCTCTTACCCTGCAAAAAGCACTGAAGTTGATGAATAACTGATGGCCTATTTAAATTTCTACTGCAGAACTTTGTGGGGCTGTCCGTCTCTGATGGTTACATTGCTACAGGTTCAGAGACAAATGAGGTTAGTTTTTGCATCTTTTTTTTTTTTTTTTTTTTTTTTTTTTGTTTATTGCTAAAAGCTATTACCTTCAATTTTAGATAATACACCTTAATATCATCCCTTGTTGCCACCAATGATTCAATCTGCATTTCATCGGCTTCTTCCTTAATTTTTTATTCCTCAAAACTGCATCTAAGAAATCTCTGTCCATCCGTTCTTGTTAGGACAAACTTTTATGTCATCCTGTGCTTAAAGGGTCCTATTCCTACACAAAGTTGTGACTTCTAATCATGCATATTGGTTTTTCTAGATCAAACATGGCCCCTCCCCCCTGCCCTTCTCTTTATCATTCCATGAGAACATAGATCGTTATCGTTGCTGTATCTGATCTTCAATTGCTGGTTTTCAATTATCATCTCATTAGCTCTTGGAATATGTTTTTCTATTTTCTGGATTAGGTTTTTATCTACCACAAAGCCTTTCCAATGCCAGCATTGTCGTACAAGTTTCAAATGGATCCTCTTTCGAGTCATGAAATGGACGACTCCGCACAATTTATCTCTTCAGTTTGTTGGCGAGGCCAGTCGTCTTCATTAGTAGCTGCAAACTCAACTGGGCATATCAAAATTTTGGAAATGGTTTAGAAGAGAGGCAATGCCTTAAATAAGGGTAACTGTTTGCAGAAAAATTGAGGCAGAGAAATATGTTGCATACCCAAGAAGCTCGTGCAGCTTCTTTTTACAAAGGTAAGATCTCAATATTAAGCAACAATAATTTGGCATTATATCAGAGTGTGTGGGGGCTTTTGTTTGGAAGAGATTGGTGTTGTTCAAGTCTGTAGATAGAAATTCAAAGCAGCAAGAGAGAAAGAGAAAGAGAGAGAGAGAGGTGTGGGGGTGGGTTGATATCCCTATTCATGTATAAATTGAATGCAAAATCGTTCAGAGCAATTCAGTATACGGTAGTCTTGCATCTCTCTCTCCCTCACTAAAAGAAATTATTCAATCGTTCAGACCATTAATTTTGATTAATTATTAAATATAAATATATTATTTAGACTTAAAATATTTCCTCTAATATATTGTCTTTAACTATTTAATATAAAGTTGTATTATTAATTATTAAAATTCTAATTAATTTATAAATATTTAATTAGTTTTAGTAATTAATTAAGTTTAACTAATGTTTAATATAAAAATATTCATTTTTTTATTTTATTTTAAGTGATTAAATAATTAATTAAAATAATACTAAATTAAATTTATGACTACATTAAATATTCTTAATTTTGGTTTGATGAAAAATTAGTGTATTCTCGTCTCCCTCTTTTAGTCATTTCAATTTACAACACTGGTGTCAGTATAAAGATGATGCCAACCATTTTTAACGCCAAGGAAGTTAGACAAATTAAGTAGGTTAATTTCCTTCCCTGTTTAGTGATTCAAACATTAGCTCCATTACTCGGGTTCTCCACTTTGATGGAGAATATTTTCCTGTCAATAAGGATTGATCTGGTTGGAGGAGAAGGCGCTGATCATGGTTTCTGGCAGCGGTTGACGGTTACATATTAGAAAAAGGGGAAGAGGAGAGAGGAGAGCATTTTTTTTTTAAAAAAAAAATATATATATTATATTTGTAGTTTTCATGTCTATTTAAAAAATTAAAATTTGAGTGTTGGAGAAAGCTTGTTGTTTTTAGTATTTTATTATTTATTACCGATACATGGATATTATTGATATCTACCTAAGTCATATTATCAAAATCATTGATATCATCGATATTTACCTAAGTCATATATTAAATATCTACTTAAGGTATACCACTCAAATCACTAATATCATCTATTTTATATGCTAGAATTACCAAATTCATATTTTCACATTTAAATATAATTTTAGTGAATTCTTTTCTAACATTTAAAGACGTGGATGATAGTCCGTGAATTCTTTATTAAATTTACAAGAAGCTTCCTCCAACACTCGAGCTTTAATTTTTAAATAGTCAAAGTTTTTGTACTAATAAAAAATATTTTAAAAAAATGATATGCACGCACCCACATTAAATATACGAAACAGAAAATAAATTCCAGTAGACTTAGTTAAAGATTTCTTCTTATTATTTTCCTTTTTTCCTTTATGTGTTTAAATCATCGATGCCTTACATCAGGTTATTTAAGGAAAAAAAAAATCAAGAAGTTAACAGACGTTAGTCCTTAATGTGGGTTTTGGCCCAATTTTTACCCAACATAAAAGTTTTAGGAGTTAGATTTTTAATATTCAAAGTTGTTTGGTGAAATTGTAACTATTACCATATTTCAAGGTAGTTTTTATAACTTGTCCTTCTATTTTTAAATCAATAGACATTAACGTGAGTATGTAATAAAAATTTAATATAAAAAGTGTAAATCGTGAAATCTAAGTACCAAATTAAAGCAAAATTCACATTTTAAGAGTAAAATTGTAACATTTGAAACCTATAGACTAAATTGAAACTAAACTCAAAACATAAAGACTACATATATAATATTTTTATAAAAGAAATGCTCTCCTCTCTCACCTTTCCTCTTCCCCCTCTCCTAATTTGTAACCATCAACACTCACGATTTTAGTCTTACATTTTTAATCTATGCAATTGTAAACAAATATACTTAGCTTAGATAGCGTTTGTTGGAATAAATGGTATGTGACCTATCGTGTAGATTTGCATTGTTTCATAAATAAACATATCCTCTTGAAAATAACGAACTTGAATAAGAGACACAACTATTCAAATGGCCACGAATAAGCTATAAATATGCATGCCTCTTCTTCAAATTGTTTTTTAGAATTTTTTCATAAGAATTTTCTCCATTGAAACTTTCTCCTTTTTTATAAAGTCGTTGAAGTTCTGTTAATTTCCACAAAGTATAGTTCGTTAGATCTTGTGAATGAGGTGCTACTTCCATAAGAAAGGTAATTTGTTCTATCATGTGAGACAATTACTCATGAAACTCAAGCATTAGAGCAAGTAAAATTGTCTTAAAGAGACAATGTGAAATTGTTGGGCTCAAATTCTCTCATGTATATAAGGTTACGTATTTTTCTAATCTTTTGTTGATATTATTCATATAACAACGTTTTCATTATTCGTTTCCAAATTGTGAAACAGATTTTACTAAACAGACTAGGATTAACATGCATTCCTTTAATGACATTTTCATTACTCATTTCAAAATTGTGAAACATGTTCATGTTTCTTTACACATAAAGTGAATATAACAGAAAAATCATTATCAAACATGTTTGTTTCTCATTTAAATGAGAAACAGGGAAGGAAATGAGAAACAAGAATGTTATCGAACGATAACAACTATGATCAGAGAGTGATAAGTGACATGGAAACAAGAATTCCAAACTTTTTTTTATCTTTTACCTTCTTCATGAATCAATATTTCTTCTAGCTAAGACTATTTACACTGATCTTGACCTACTTTAGCAGCCAAAGTTAGCTTGGTTATGAGGTCGCGAAGCCTCTTAGCTCCTGGCCCTGGCATGATCTTCAACGGGTTTCCAACTTTTGTGCATTTAGGCTTCCCAGAGCACCACCCACCAGGGGTAAAACTCCCTTTATCATCACGTCCCAATAGCTCCTGATCAATCTTGTCCAGCACAGGGTTGTCCCGTCGAAACTTCCGAGCGAAGGCAGCACCGCTGGCTATCATCTTTTCGGTGTCGTTGATGGTGAGGGCATGTGGATGCTGTCGCGGTGGTACGTCCCAAGAGATATAATGCAAGTCATGGTTAACTGTAGTTTTTGCAAACTCAGGCTCATTGCAGATCACAGTGTGAAAGTAGCCTTCTGGGGAGGAAACAAAGTTTGTGTAGTACATGAGAAGTGTTCTAGGAAGGTTGTCCCAACCCCAGATGAGATACTCCACAAATGAACGAGATAGAACCATCCATGCGGATCCTGGTAAAAGAAAAAGCAAAGAACTTAAAGAAAAAGACATATAAAAGAACTTGTTTGATAACATTTCTGTTTCTAAGTCAACTAAAAGTATTCAAACTCAGTAGATTAGAATGTTTGATCCGTTATCTGATCACAAACCAGTGAACAACTTGAATGCTGTGGGAAGAGCTCGTGGTGGGTTAACCCAAAAAACATCTGATTTGGTTGTTTTGTATAATCCAGGATCTATCATCAATGGCATTGCTCGTTTGGTCCTGCAGAAGAAATTCAAATATTGACTCATTTCACCATCATGGGGCGGGAAAGAGAGAGAGAAAGAAGAAAATGCTCACGCTTTCCATCCTAACTTGCTTGTGTGTTCAATGAAGTTCAAATTTCTATCTAGTGGTGAGAATGTGTGAAGAAGATCTGTAAGTAGCACCAAAATTTCTCCTCGTTAAATCACACCAAAGCAAGAAAAGGAAAGAAAATAGATATATTGGTGATTTTAGCTACTCAAGCTTCTATGTTCTAAACCCCCCAACCTTGTTTCATATGTTGAAAGAGAATGATGGAAGCACTTCACAACCTTATGCCTATCTATTTGTTCGACCAATGACAAAAATATTCAACCGGCTCTTGGTTCACTGCTTGAACTCTCAATCAATTGATGGTAGAGTGGCTAACAAGGTCATAAGCAAGAAAAGTTCACTGGTGCAAGCACAGGGGCTTGTATGTTGCCAGAATTTCAATTAAACGATGAAAATGGGACTGACCGTCTTGAGTGATGAGAGGGTAGTCTGAGGCACTGAGGTTGATAAACCAATCCCAATCATTGCTCCTTTTAAGAAGAATAGCACAAGCATGGAGGGTATTAGCCACCATTGTTGGTCCTCTGTAAGTAACCATATTTGCTTTGGTGATCATGAAAACATTCCCAATCTCAGCAAAAATGGACTCGTTTGCCACTCTTGAAGCAAGCTCCAACCTCTCCCTTGGAGGTGACTCCAGGTCCAAATGAACAACGTATTGATTCAATGGATGGTAAAGTGCTTTGAGAGTTCTCCACAGCTTCTCTAAGTCGCCTTTTGATCCTGAAACCAGGTAAGCAAACCGTGGAATCATAGATGCAGGGTTCAGCGGCGGAGGAGGCTGTGGCAATCTCCCGACTTTCCTCTCAGCAAAGAATGCTTCATTAGTTTGGTTTGTGGGCATTGGAGATGGGAACATTGAGAAGATTGAATTGAAAGTGTGGAGAGAAGAGATTAGACCCATGTTGAAGGAAGTGGCAAGGAGGAATATACATATTAGAGAGCTTATCACAAGAGGAAATAGCCATTTCTTCTCTAAGCTGAGATGATGTCCCATAGCAGAATCTTATCATAAGTTCTTGCAGATCAAACTCTCATCTACTTGAGCCTTTGCAACTCCAATCAAGAGCCTTAATCAAACAAGTTAATGACATTTAGACTTAAAGAATATGATCAAATGAACAGAAAATTGCTGAAGAAGTACACTCAGAAAAAGGCACCAATATCTAACATTAACATTTATTTTCACAAAGTAACAAGAATTTTCTTTATTGAAACAGAGTGAAACAAGTCCAAATGACATCAATTTTGACCGAAACTCAGCTAAAATGAGCATATAAACCTATTATTTTCATCTGATGAACACAATTAACAAGACAGAAAAATGTTTGAAACACAATGAGGATGCACTAACATATCTCTCTCTCCAAAATCTAGGAATCCAAATCAATGAAACAGTAACAAACCCTAATCTGTACACTCAGTAACAGGCAACAGATTCAATTGACCATTCATATAACAGACCACCAACAGGTGAAGAAGGCTAAAACACCAAAAAGAATCCAAAAACAAGCACGACCCAGATAAGAAAATCGATTTATCAAATCAACCCATATACCCAAATCAAAAAAGAAAAAACTCAAACCATTCCCAATATCAGAGGCACAAAACGAAAACAGAGCAGAGTGTTGTTACAAATAAGAATAAACAAAAACCAAAGAATACCCAGAAATGGTTGCAGCAGTGAGGCCAGAAAAAGAGCAGCAATCTGAATCAAACCCAGAAGAGAATCAAAACTGGGGGAACAGAAGAGGAAGATGATGATCCTGAAGGAATAAAAGAAGCAGAAGGCGACATGGGTTTGCTGTACGCACGTCCAGAGAAGAAGGAAGATTATTATTATAAAAAAGAGAAGGAAAAAAAAACGATTGTTGGGATTTTGGACTGAGCAACAGAAGGTGAAAGTCAGAGATGGGAAAATAAAATAATGAGGAGAAAGAGATGGGAATTGGGGTTAGCCATTTCTGTTATGTTGTAGCTTTCTTTGGGATCTTGACCAAGACAACGGCTACTTTTCCTACCATTATTGGTTCTCTCTCATATTCTTTTTTCATTTATTTTATTGGTTAAAATATCATCTTAAATTTCTATATTTTCGAGTTTTTGCAATTTTAGCATCTATACTTTAAAATTTGTAATCTTAAATTTAGTCTCTCAAAGTTATGTTTTTATCGAAATTTGTTAAATAACAATAAGAATATTTATAGGTAAATTTCTAAAATTTATAATGACAATTATGGGTGTACATCGGTCAGTCGGTGTCAGTTTTGGGAGCCGACTAGAAAAATTGGTTGGTGGCGGTCGCCGATTTCCCTTTTTTTTTTTTAAAGTTGAATTTCCTAACTTCTTTAGAAAAGGAGGAGGAGGGAGCAAAGGTCGGTTGATTTTTTATAGAAAAATCGACCACTGACCGACCAAGACCTATCTTCGACCGATTGACGTTAATTCAGTCGATCAAATCGGTTTTCGGTACCTTTATGTATGCTCCTAATGAAAATGTCAATAGATAATAAAAAGTTATTGAAAAATATCAATAGTAAACTAGTAACAGAGACAATTTAAGATTTATTTTTAAGTAACTAAAATTGGACATTTGAGAGTATATAGACTAAAATTGAACAACTACAGAAGTTTAAGTACCAAAATGATATTTTAACCTATTTTTATTTCATTCTTTTCATTTTATCATTTAAAAAAAAACAATAAATTTACCAACTTTCAATTTCATTAGATTGCACCCAGAGCTAATTAAGTGTACGGTTTTAACCTTAAACTTGAAAACATTTGGCAATTTTTTCCCCTAATAAACTTTTGTTTAAAAATCATTAAAATGTATTATCATTTTCTAATGAATTATAAAACATATTAGAGTACAAATATAACAAGATTTCAAAGAAAAATGATGTTAGAGTTAAATTTTTGTTAATATCTGTTGAGCTTTGACAAAATTATGTAGTGGTTAATTCATACATTGACCAAACTTAAACTTGTGCAAATTTTGATCTTATTGAAATTTATACAGATTTAAAAATTGCTTTTCGTTAGTGGATGAATTGGAGAAAATTGAATAAACATTCCAATGCTTTTTTCGCCATGTATAAACTAGATCGATAATTAGGATAAGTACGAAAATTAAAGCTTCTATAAAGACGGATACTCCTAATACATTACTCATTGCCCATGGATAAAGAAAACCGTTTCAACATAAAAACAACAAAAACTAGAGCAAACATATAATAACGGATTCTAAATTGTACGATTAATTTAACTAAATTTAAGGTTCAATTTGGAGAAACTAAAAGATAGGGTAAAAATGTATACATCGTAAATATGTAACAAGTTTAAGGGTAAGTATTGAATTTTATATACTTTCAAAAAAAATCTTAAAATAAAGAATTGATAAAAGAAACAATATTAATAATGACTATCTTATTTCTTAAAAAATGTAACAATAAACTAACAATAGAAACTTTCTATTTTTAAACTTGGACTTAATTTAGATATTTAAAAACACGTTAATAAAAATTTTCTATTTTTAAACTTGGACTTAATTTAGACATTTAAAAACACATTACTCAAATTGAACTTAAGTTTCAAAGTAAATAAATTAAAAAGATATTTTAAAAAAAAATAATACTATTAATATATGATAAAATATTATGATTTTCATTTTTTATTATTCAAATTTTACCCTCAACTATACATCGGCAAGTATATTTGATATACTTTCAATTATACATCGGCAAGTATATTTGATATACTTTATATTTGGTATATCAGTCAACTAATATACTTTGTTTTTGTTGTATCATTCAATTGTTATACTTTATAGAAAGAATGTGCAACTGATATACCATGATCTTAATTGTGTCACTATGGATGTTGTTATTTTTTTTATTTGTTTTGATATGTAGTTTTTTTTATTTGATTAGTTCAAATTGATATACCAAATATAATTTTTTTTTATTTGTAAATTTCAATAAACCTTTGCTAAATTAATAATTTGAAAATAATTTTTTTACGATATATATGCAACTGCGCCTTTATTATATTCTAATTAAAAATTGGTTTGAATGTTCCGAACTATGTTTTAGAAAGGACTTAGTCTAATACTCAAAATAAATAAATAAGGGATCTTGTCCTCAAATAATTAATGATAGGATCGACTTGCTTCCCATCTATTGTTTATTTATTAAATAAAATATTGACAAAATTATTTCCATTATTAAAATTCATATCATCATAACATATATGAACGGTAAAAATTAGCATTTTTATTGAAACTCGAACTCATAAAAAAAATTATGAATAGAATCAAATAGGAAAAATTTTCACAAATAGAAAAAATGTCAAACTATTTACATAAAATAGCAAAAAAAACACTGATAGACATTGATAGACTTCCATCAGTATCTATCAGTGATAGGCTTCTATCATTTCTATTACTAATATATTAGTGTCTATCACAACTATCTACAAATTTTACTATTTTTTATAAATAATTTTTCTTATTTTTCTATTTTAAAAAATTCTCCATCAAATATATAGTATTTACAAACTCATGGGAGAATAAGTAAATAAATAAGCATGTGTGCGTGGATGGTTAATTAAGATTAAATTGGTATCGATGGTATTTAGTGCCTCCATTTTTATAGGTGAATGATCAATTTTAACTTAAAAAATTGGACAAATACCAAATTATATTCCTAAATTTTAGGAGTTGACTCAATTTAGACTCTTAATTAATAATTATATCAATTTAAATCATAAACCTCCGTTAGTGTATTAATTTACACCCTCATCTAGATTTCGTTTGACAAATATAGTGTGAAACTTATAATTTGAGTCAATTAAACTCTTAAACTTTTATAAGTTAATCAATTTAGACCCTTTATTATGATTACCTTAAAAATCATTCATGCATTATTTTTTGAGCATTTGTATACTTCTTCACATGTCTGTAGTACAAAATAGACGATTAGAATAAATGCATGGACGATTCTCAAAGGAAATTATGAAATAAAAGTCTAAATTGATTCATTTATGAAATTTTAGGAGTTTAATTGATACAATTATAAGTTTCACATAAGATTTTTCCAAACGGAATGAAATGGATGGTGTAAATTGATACACTTATAAAAGTTTAGATCGATACAATTAAAAGTTCAATCGATTTAGTGTAAAAGTAGGACTAATTTCAAAAATTTTAGTGTAAAAGTAGGACTAATTTCAAAAATCAAATTTCAAATGGAATGGAATTTTTTTTTGGATTTTTCGGAATAGGCATTTTATCTGTTTTGAAGAAATGTTAAATAAATTACATTAATTATATATTAAATTTTTAGATCTAAAAAGTATTATTAATTTCGAAGTATTTTTATATATATATATAATTTAATGTTTGTCATGGGTAATAACCGGTGGGTTTGGGCCTTTGGGGTAATCAAGGGATGAGGGATAGTTTACTGGATCTGAGCCTCTATCCAAATTATCCAACCATTGGGCAGTTCCCATCCGTCTGATCAAAAATTATGATCGAACGGCCAATAGAAACGTACTTAGTGGGACCCACCAGAAGGTAATTATCTGGTGTGAGTCGTGACAACTTATGGGCCTATACCGTTTTAAAATGCGCGTAGTTTGACTTGGGCCGCCAACCGTGTACGGCGCAGCCCATAGGATAATTCCAATCAATGGGATAAATTGCATTTGTTTTTAATGTTTTCCACATATCAAGTTAAATATTTAGATTTTTCTAGTGATATAAACTTCAACTATCTAATAGTTTATTCGGAATAATTTTTTTAAAAAAAATCGATTTTTATAGGTAACTTTGGAAAATTTAATAATCTAGAGTGTGTCCATTATATACATAGGTGAACAATAGTGTGTATTCCTTTTTAAAATTCTTAATTTTTTTTAAAATTACTATTTATTTATTAATTAAAAAAATAATATTTTTTGATAAGTAGTTATAGAAAAATTAATTTGGTTGAAAAAGCAATATTTTTCTTCATAATTTATTCTGAACACACTATAACTTTCGGGTTTTTAATTTGATGAAATGAAAGTAATCAACATGTGACGGGGTCAATTGAGAAGCTATGTGGGAATATGGAGATGCAATTAGAATCTTTCTAATGATTGATAGAGAAATTAAATTTTAATTTACTGTAGAAATATTTTAAGTCATATTTCTCTCATTTGAATGGTTTATATTATTGAAGAGAGTCGATGACGAGCCTATGTGAATGAGTATTGTCTTGCGATAGTTGCAAATTTTATGTAGGAGTTATATATATGCATGGTAGTGGCCTAGTGGATTAGTGGTGAGAGAATTTTGAAGGTAGTGCTATATTTCTCTAGTGGGAATGATTGCAAAAGTTAGATGATAAAATAAAAATTCAATTTCTAAAGTCTTAAGACTTCATGTTTATGTTGAAAACAAATAATAGCATAAATTTAATGATTATTATGTATAAATAGAACTTAAAAATTCAATAGCCAACAAGTAATTGATATGTACGGACATTTAAGGTTGAAATATCTCGAAATCTTATTCATGTTATATTAAAAAATAGCATAATAGTAATAATAAAGGAAATTATTTTAAATGATAGAATGGTGAAAATATTTATAAATATAGTAAAACAAATAGACACAGATAGTAGTATATTGCAGTCTATCGGTCTATCGTAGATAGACAGTAAAATTTTATTCGTAAATATTTAGGTTTGAAAACAATCCTAGTAATAAACTATAGGGGGATTTTTACATATGAAAAAAATATCAAACTATTTACAGAAAATAGCAAAAAAGACACCGATAGACATTGATAGACTTCTATCAGCATCTATCAGTGATAAAATTCTATCATTTCTATCACTTATAGACCTTGATATACTTATATCAACGTCTATCACAACTATCTAAAAATTTTGCTATTACGTAATTTCTCTTATTTTTTTATTTTTAGAAACTCCTCTAAACTATATCTAAATTATTAATTTACCACTATTTTGACCAAAAATAAATCAGACCATAATTCAAATAACCAAAATCTATCTATTTTTTCTTGTACTAAAAAAAATCTATCTATTTTTTCAAGGAAAAAATCTATCTAATTTAGGTAGCATAAACTAAATCTAATATAACATTCAAAATATTAGAAATACAATCAATAACAATGTGTGTTATTTATTGCTAACAATTCAAAAAACAAATGTATATCAATTTAAATATAGTTAACCGTTTTGTAATTTTTTCTATATTTTAGGTTTGAGTTTTCACTCTCACAGTTAAATGATATATTCTGAATCATAATGAAATTTTATAGAAATAATTATATTTTAAAAGGAAAATATGAATTTATTTAATAATAATGATTCATACACTTGAGTAGGAAAAAAATGTTTCAGTGTGAAATTTGTTTCAAAACAACATTAAGGACAGTTTGTTTCGGGATATTTTAGATTTTCAAAAGTAGACATCTAGAATACTACATTTGTTTAGTGGTATTGTAAGATTACCGCATTTCAAAAGGACATTTGAAGATTTGTGGGCAGCCCTAAAACATGAGTTTTACAAATTTTCAAGTTGAAGGCATTCTTATTTTTTTTTTCTCTTCTTTTTTTGTTATTTAATAGGTCATTATTTTTTAGCAAGATATTCAAATTTAAAATTTAAATTAATATTTATTTTATAAAAAATATTAAATTTATAATATTTTATTTTGTTGAGAAAAAATAACATATAAAAATAATATAAATTATATTAATTTTTTAAAAAATAAATTTGATAAAAACAAGTATGTTCAAACTCTATTAAATTAATTATAAATTAAATAGACATAAAGACATTCTTGAAACATTATATAAATTTAAGACATTCTCAATTAGAAATTCTACAAAAATAAATATATTTATCAAAATATTTTCAATATTTTTACAAAATAAATATGATTATCTAAAGATGTCGTACATCTATAATTTCGGACATTTAAAAATTTCGGTTATCTACCTTTTAAAAAAAATAAGTTAAAATGGAATTTTTAAAATTGGGTATAATTGGAAAAAGAAAAGTTTCTAAATTAAAAAAAAAAAATATATATATATATATATATATATAGCAGGCGAGGCGAGGCGAGTATGTATCCTGTAATATTTTTTCTTTTTTCTGGAAAAAGAAAGAAAAGAAAATCCAAGTTAGGGTATTATAGTGGTAGGATTTGTCAATGTGTCCTTGTTAAGGGCTACCGGAAATCCACGTGTTAACACGTGGGGAATTAAATTGACTCATTGAGGGAGACAGAATTATGATACAAACTAGTAAACGTAAGGGCATTAAAGTCATTGCGTATTTCCAGTGGCCCACAACTTAAAGACAAAACTCCTCAGTTTTCATCTTGCAGCGCAAGCCACGCGCCTTTTGAGTTTTGCGTTTTCCTTCGTCTTAATTACTTTTTACTCCCTCAATTTTTTAAATATATCTGTTTATTCCTCAGATTTTTTAAATAAAATTTCTAAAAGGATTTTTTTTTTATTATTTCAAATAATTATATGATATTCTAAATTTTAAAAATTATATCTCTCTTAAATTATTTAAAACTTGGTACCAAAAAAAAAAAAAACCCTACTTAGAAATATTTGGAGTGAGAAAATGAGATGAGTTGAGATATGAACTCAACTCATTATTTGAGAGGTCAACTTCGTATGTCATCGATATTTTATACCATATCTACCAACAGTGTACTCAATCCTCATCACTAATGTCAAATTTCTAAACTTCGACGACCACCTCCGATGACCAACTTAAATTATTTCTTCGTGACATTTCAATTTTTCCCCTCAAAGCCCCATTTTTTTTTGTAATGTAAAATAAAATACAACAATCAAACTTGTGTTGTTTGTGAAAAATAATAAAATCTTGTGATATTTTTAAAATACTCATTTACTTTTTGATATTGAGCAAAAGTTATCTTCATTTTTTTAACATGAACATCACTTAAATTTTTTTCCCTTCTAATTTGAACCTTTAGAGCCTGTTTGGATTGACTTTTTAAGTGTTTATAAACATTTTTTTTTGTACTTAAACACTTAGAAAGTCAATCCAAATGCACTCTTAATCTCTCGTTCCATGTTTGTTGAATTAAAACAAAATTTAATTTAATATTTACAATTTCATCCCTAGTCTTAATCTATTTTTCAAATATAATTGCTCTACTTTTTAATGTTAGTATACAATGTTGAACTTAAAACTCATAAATATACCATCTTTAAGACATCAATAACTTTCCTAACCCCTCCCCACACATTATTTAAACTTAAAAAAAAAAAAAAGATTCAACTAGAATAAGCTACAATAAAAATATATATTAGTTAATTAAAATAAATTTACACATTCTTATGTAGTATCCAAAACCACTTTCATCATTGATTGTAACATTTTTTTACTTAAAAAAAATCCCCAACTAAATTTCAAAAATATAAAAATGTAATTTATTGAGGAAAAAAAATTATGGTTTTGAAATGAGCCAAGGTTTAAAAATTATTTGTTGAAGTGTGAAAAATAGAAAAAGTCAATATTAATATTAGTGGTACCACTAATAATTTTCAAGTAACTGATAGCCCCTTGATTCCATCACTCAAAAAGTCAACTTTATTATTAACTTTTTTTGAGCTCATATTATTATTAACTATACCATAAAAAAAATTTCTTAATTTAAATATAAATAATTTCATTATCTTGATTATTCATAGAAAATTAAAAATAAGGAAAGAAATCTGCAAACGTCTAATTTTTTATTAGGAAAAAAAAACCCTCTCGTGTTTTTAATTATTCTATATTAACCCTTTTTCCAACTATTCATTTTAGATTAAATTATAAAAAATCTCAGGAACTTTATTATTTATTTAAAAAATATCTATACACTTTCAAAACTTACCATATTTCACCAATGAACTTTCATACACATTTTAAAATTATAATTTTATTTAGAGTATAAAATAGAAATTGAGTTATGAAATAGTGCAACAACCACCTAAAACAAAAATAAATATATATTTTTAACTCATGTAGGGATTAAGGGAGTGAAGTGGTCAACTTCACTATCCAAGAAGTTAGTTAGTCTCACCACTAAAAAAACATCAATATTATTATTAAGTTAATTCTTCCACATTCTCCACAGTGAATAATTCCATCACCTATCCCGAAATAAATAATTTAGGGCAAATATCAATTTATACCCTTGAACTTTGGGGTTGTATCAATTTAACTCCAAAATAATAATTTTATCAATTTAAATCCTGAACTTTTATAAGTGTATTAATTTAAAATCTAAACTTTCATAAGCGTATTCAAATTAAACATAATGGAGGGTTTATATCGATACAATTACGAAAGTTCATAATCTAAATTGATACTTATAAAAGTTCAGAGTTTAAATTGATAAAATTTTTAGTTTGAGGTTTAAATTGTTACAACCACCAAAGTTTATAGTTTAAATTGTTACAATTATTAGTTTACGAGTTAAATTGATACAACTCTTAAAATTCAATGGTATAAATTGATATTCATGGAAGGGTTTATATTTTAATAATAGTTTTGAAATATTTATAAAAAGTAAAGGGTAATAGTGTAACTCTCTATTTCTAGAATAGGGAAAAAAAAAAAAATTAAGGGTGTTTGTTATAATTTAACATTTAATTTAATTCAAATTCTCATCACATCTAAATCTAAATATATTTGAATCCAAACGAAAACTCAACCGTAACAATAATTCCGATACGATTCTTTAAAACCAAAAAGAAAAGAAAAAAAGTAATTCAACAGTTCACCAGTCGATCCGTAGAAAAAGGATGTGTATAATTCTCGAAGAGACTAAACAAAGATTACATTTTTATTTTGTTTGATAATGGATTATGAAAACCAAGAAACAAATTCTTTTTTTTCCATAAAAAGACGATAAATTTGTCTTACCCACGAGAAGAAGAAGAAGAAAAAGGAAAGTGGAATAAAAATTAAAATTTGATGAAAAAGAAAAAAGAAAAATGAAAAATCAAACCGAAAAAGCCCATTAAAATCATAGCGAGCGAGCGAGCGAGCGAACAAACACCTACCCTCTGAAAATTAATATATAGATCGACTAGTCTCTTCCATTTTTTCTGTTCTTCTATATATCTTTCTCTCTCACCCCCCTCTATTTTGAAGAGAGAGAAGTTGTTTGAGATTAAAAATAGAGGGCGAGATCTGGGTCTGACCCATTTCTTTCTTTTTTCCTTTCTGGGTTTTTTTGTCTAAATTCGGAATTCGAGATCCCTTCGTTCAAAAAGGGTCGTCTTCCTCTTCCTCTACCTCTTCTTCTTATTTACCCGCTTCCATTACTGGTAATTATTATTTCTTTTATTGGGTTTCTTTCACGTTTCTCTGTTTGTCTCTTCATTTCTGTGAATTGGGAATTTCTGATTCTTTTTTTAGACACCCTTTTCTTGTTTGATTTCATATGATTAGGTTCGATCTTTCACCATCTGGTTTGTTGTGTTCTGTTATTTCATGCCCTTTCTTTCTTTTGAATCCCTTTGTGTGGGTTTTTTCCCCCCATCTTTAATTCTTGAATCTAACGAGAATTTTCATGGGGTTGTCTCATGGTTTTTTTTATTTTTATTTTTTATTTTTTTTTATCGTGGTTTGGATGTTTCTTTTTGCATTGTTAATTCAGAGATCTGTTTTTTTGAAACTGATACTTCCTTTTTGGTTGGTTTTTATTAGGAATTGTAATCTGTTATAGATGATGTTATGGTCAATCAATTGTGAATGTTTGGATTGGTTTCTTTTATCTTAATCAAATGGGTGTTCTGGTTTTGATGGCTCAATTATAAGTTTGTATTGTTTTTGCCGTGTTGCACCAGGATCTTTTAGTTCCCTGTGCTGGGAGCTATGGGTGTTGAGGTTGTTGGATTTGAGATGGTCAAGGGACCGATGGATTCGGTATCGGCATCAGATGATTCTGTATTGAAAAGCAAGGAAAATGGAGATTCGGATCAATTGCCTGAAAAAAATGCGACCATAAAATTTGGTTCTCATGAAGATGAGCCTGTTAAAGAGCAGGCAGATGGTTCTTCAACCACCAATGTTCCAAAAGATGCTGCTGATGAATGGCCTGCACCTAAGCAAATCCATACCTTCTACTTCGTGAGGCATCGGGCGTATGACGATCCGAATGTCAAGGCTAAAATTGATTTGGCTGATAAAGAGATACAGAAGAGGAGTCAAGCTCGGTTTCAAATCACTGAAGCACTCAAGGGAAAAAGGGTAAGAAAAAGGGGTTATATATATATATGTATATAACAAATTGGAGCTTGAAATGAATATGACAGTATACTTTTTTATTCTTTTAAGCATAATTTGATAAAAAAACACACAGACACACACACACTTCTTCTTTCCTTGTTAGTCCCTTAATTCTCTGTGTGATGACTCTGCATGTGAAGGGAAATAATCTGATTAAAGCATGAAGGCAAATGAAGCCCCTAATTAGTTCCAGGAATAGTTGTTAGCTCAAATTTTGAGAGGGTTTCTATCCATATTTCAATTTTTGGGTAGGCTTTCTATCATGTGCAAAAGATATTACTCAAATTTGTTCGGATCGAGCTGGCTTGAACATTAATGGATATAGAAAAAAGGGGAAGAAAAAGGATCATCTTGTATGAAAGAATGAAATTGATGATCATAATTTGAAAAGGTTTGGAGTTGTCTCATTGGCCTTGGTAGAGGCACTTAAACTAGCTATAGTCGTGCATGGAAAAATGAAATAGATTACATCGATGCAATAAAGAGTATATACTTTTCCTGTGCGTTAAAATGTTCAGTGTTTCTTTTTCTAAGGTGTGTAAGCTGTGTGCAATCACTTCAGCTACCTTTTCTTAGAGAATCATGAAGCGCTCCCAAGCACATGCTAGCTTATTTGGATATTAAGTAGTTCAATCACTAGTCTAATCTTCCATGTTCCATACTTCCTTGAGTTTAATTTATTATTACATTCACAGGGGGAACGGGCAGAGTTGATTACTCAAATGAAAGCTCTGAGAGATGACAACCGGCAATTTAAATCAATTGTTGACGAGAAAATTAAGGAGATCGAACCTCTTAATCAAGCTCTTGGCAAGCTCCGTAATGCAAACAATGCTGGTCGCAATGGTGGTTTATGTTCATCTGAGGAAGAGCTTAATGCTGTTGTAAGTTTTGATTTGAGTTCTTAGAAAATATCAAAACCACTAATTTCTTTCATTTTGATGTCGCATTCACTTCTTGTCTCTCTCCTCTTCTTCCCTCTTTGATCCCATTTGGGTTGCTGGCTGCAGATTCAGAGCCTACAGTACCATATACAACATGAGAGCATTCCACTTTCTGAGGAAAAGCAAATTTTAAGAGAAATTAAACAGCTTGAAGGGACAAGGGAAAAAGTTATTGCTAATGCTGCTATGAGGGCAAAGCTTCAGGATTCAATGGTACATAAAGAAGCCCTCCAAGATCAAGTCAAGGTTAGGAACTGTGAAGTTAAATTCAATTCTGTTTTACCAATTAACTTCTGTAATGCAATAATTTCACGTCTTACAAATCATGCTAATGTAGATTATCGGTGGCGATTTGGATGGAGTGAGGAAGGAACAACAAGCAGTTAGGGCCAAAATAAAGCAACTCGATGACGCCTTGAAGGCAATAGACAATGATATTAAAACTTTGCAGGATGAGCTAACTTCTGTTACAGAGAAGAGAGGCAGAGCTCATGAAAGCATTCAGCAACTTAGGAAAAACCGTGACGAGGGGGTGTGCTGGATTACTTGATCTTACCAATTTTGGTTTTATAACTGTTTATATTGTCCTCTGCAACAGGGCAGTTGATGTTAGTTCATGCTGCTCTGTGGTAGAATGTTAGATCATCCCTCGTGAACAAGTTGAATTGAACACTTAGGAAATATGTAGGAAAAGTTTGATAATCTATGAATAATGATCAATCTTTTTGTTAACTCCACGCTGTCTTCTTAATTTGACAGACTAAGAAGATAGTTTGGATTAGACACGCTGTCTTCTTAATTTGACAGACCAAGAAGATAGTTTGGATTAGATTAATCTATTTTATTTAAAGATTAGTTAAGTGCCGTTTTAGAAGTACGCAGAATGAAAACAAAAACATGAGTCCAATTAAGTAATGCCCCTGCCTTCTATCCTGTAATTAGACTCTTCTTAAAAGGTCTTGTTGGAGTTTGGGTGTCTTGAATGCAACTATTCAATTTTAAGTTTCTTAACATGAAGTTTCAGCCTAAACTAAACAGATAGAAACAACATACATAGAGAATAAGAGAGTTTGAACATGATGTCTATACATTTGGAGTATAATTTGGGTTCGGGTTTGTTTCTTATGTTACCTTCTTTTCATATTCATCTGGTTGGTTATAATGAGGTTTGAGGTGGTTTTTTGTTGGATGTTGTTACGTTTCCCAGAATGCCCACTTTTATCAAAGCCGATCACTCTTAAACAAAGCTAGAGACCTTGCTGCAAAGAAGGACGTCAAGGCCCTTGAGGAGCTTGCTTTTAATGAGGTTCGTTGAATTATGTTTATTTTATTAAGAACATTACTTGTTAATCTCAATTTTCCCAATTGCACATTCCTTCACTTTGTAACTTCAAAATTTCTGTCGATCAGGTTGAGAAGTTTATGTCCCTCTGGAATGGTGATAAGGCTTTCAGGGATGACTATGAGAAAAGAATTCTTCCATCGTTGGATGGTCGGCAGATGAGTAGGGATGGTCGGATAAGGAACCCTGATGAGAAGCCAATACTTGCGCCTGCAGAACTGGCACCACCTCAAACTGAGATGGCAGCGAAACCTAACATTAAACGAACTAAGGAAGAACCCAAACCAGTACCATCTGATGCTCCTCCTGCTCAGAAAGTTGATAAAGAAGTTAAACACAAAGCTGGAAAACCCATACACCCCTTGGAGCAAGAGGATAAAGCAGAGGAGGAGATCCCTGGTTTAGAAAAATTGTCAAAGGACATCCCTAAAGAACCTGAGGTTGATCTTGCAAAATTGAAGGAAATGAAGAGGGCTGAGGAAATCGCAAAAGCTAAACTAGCCATGGAAAGGAAGAAGAAATTGCAAGAGAAAGCAGCTGCAAAAGCCTCTCTACGAGCTCAAAAGGAAGCAGAAAAGAAATTGAAGGAAATTATTTTATATTTATACACATATAGTTGTCAGTTCTGAAATACATTCTTCTTAAGTTTGCATCATGATAGTGACATGATTCTATATTTACCTCAGGACCGTGAAAAGAAAGCAAAGAAGAAGGCAACAGCTTCTGGATCTGCCGCATTTCCTGATGAAGAACCTGCAGATGCTGAAGCTGATGCAGTTGAGGAGGAATCTACAGAGCTTGAAAAGGTTAATGAAAGTAGTGAAGCTCCGGTTGTTCCAGTTAAGACTAAAACCCCAAAGGAGGCTGGCATTAGGAGGCCTGGCAGGCAAAGAGGGCTGGATTCTGTTCCGAAAGTGATTCGGAAGCGCAAGAAGTCGATCAATTACTTGGAATGGGCTGGTCCTGCTGCTGCTGTTGCTGTAGTGTTACTTGTGATCCTTCTGGTGCTTGGATATTACTACTACTACCTTCTCTAAAAACTGTGAAACTAGGAGTTAGAAGAGGTTTATGGATGGGACAAATTTTCTGTTGATGAGCATGGTGATGATGAGTGGTTTTAGAGAATCAGTTGTATTTTTAATTATGTTTTATTTCTGTTTATTTCATCCTTACAAGGGATGGACTCAACTCATAATGGTTGGCATTTTAGTCAGGTTCACAGTGTTTACTGAGGTTGAAACATGCATTTGGTTGGTTCTTTCAATGTATTTCCAAATTTTGACTTTGATCAATCTTCATTGCTGATATATCTTGAGGCCTCAAATTTGCCTTTTGTAATAGGATGAATTGGCTTGTTGCCATTTTGACTGATTTGCATGATTTGAAATTGTAAAGCTTAAAAGTTTTATGTGGACGGAATATCTGAACTTGATGTTATTTAAATTTTAGGGAGAAAATCTAAGTGTATGGGGGTTTGAGTAATAACATAAAATTAACTCAATTTGCTTGTAGTGAATGATATGTCTAGTCTTTGTGTTGTGGTTATGTAAATTGTTGGATTTTTTAATACGGAACTCCTTCATAAGTCGGCACTATTGGACATGGCTAATGGCTTAATTTTTTGAGATATCAAAAATATCAAGTCTTCTTGGCAAGTATGTAACGTATTTCGATTGATTTAAATATATTACGTTGTCACCTTCCTAAATTTCTACATTAAAAAGTATAATTAATTATCATATCCTTGTTGCTTCTAATAACTAAAATATGATCAAAATGTATCAAAACTAGAGAATAGAGACATTACTTTCATTGAGAAGAGTCCTAAAAACAATTGGCAAAAAAAAAAAAAAAAAAAAATTCTAAAGAAAAATGGACTAAAAATAGAGAGAAAATAAGGTCCATTGAAAAGAGGTGAAAAAAAAGAAAAGAAAAGAAAAGAACTTTTCATATATATGACATAGTGGGTTGTAAATTGAACTAAAAAAGTTTAATAAAATATGTATAATTCAGTTTCATACAACTTCTTTTTTACCAATTGTTTTTAAAAGGACTCTATTTTAACACTAAATTCTATAAAAAAAAAAAGAAAAAAGGAAAAAAAGAACGAAATAGGGTAAAAAAAAAAGCCAAAATATTATATAATTTAGTTGAATAATAAAGATAATGTAAAAATAATAGGGACAATTACAAATATAACAAATTCAAAGTATTAACATATATAACAATATTTTCAAAAATATTTTATGATCTAACTGGTTTATCACTAATATATAATTACCTAAAAATTTTCCGAGGCCCATACAAAAGTCAAGCCCAGTTTCCACCAGAACGTTAAAACGAAATTCAAATTCAAATTCAGTCTCTTCAGTCCGCTCCCCTTTCCCTTTTCCCCTTTCTTCTTCTTCTTCTTCAGTTTTTCACAACTCCAATGGCTTCCTCCACTTCATACTTCACTACGCCAACCAAAACCCCTTCAGAAAAGTCCTCCAGAAAGGTTCAGAACTCCAGCCGGATGGACGCCTCCGAGTCCAGATCCCGATTCGAAGCCTACAATCGTCTTCAGGCGGCGGCTGTGGCGTTTGGAGAGAAGCTTCCCATTCCTGAGATCGTTGCCTTGGGTGGTCAATCCGACGGCAAGAGCTCTCTCTTAGAAGCCCTTCTTGGATTCCGCTTCAATGTCCGCGAAGTCGAAATGGGGACTCGCAGGCCCTTGATCCTCCAAATGGTCCACGATCCGACTGCTCTCGAGCCCCGCTGCCGATTTCAGGTCCTCTTATGCTTGTATTTAGTTAGTCTTTGAAGCTCCTTTTGGTATACTTACAGTGGATTTAGTTCGATGTTTGACTTCCTAGGAAATAACTCGACCGAATTTTATTTATTTATTTTTTTGACGATGGAACTTGTTTCTTATGGGAAAATAGGAGGAAGATTCTGAAGAATATGGACATCCTATTGTTTTAGCATCTGCTATTGCAGACATTATAAAGTCTAGAACTGACGCACTGTTGAAGAAGACCAAAAGTGCAGTTTCTTCCAAGCCAATTGTAATGAGAGCAGAATATGCACATTGCCCCAACCTTACCATTATCGATACCCCTGGCTTTGTTCTTAAGGTTTGGTATAGAAATTATCAAGAACGACATTCTTGATTCCTTCAAATTGATGTCCTTACACACACACACACACACACACACACATATATATATAATTAGTTCCTAGTGATTTATTGGTCCTTTTTGGCAGGCAAGGAAGGGAGAGCCAGAAAGCACTCCAGAAGAAATTCTTTCAATGGTGAAGTCCCTTGCAAGTCCTCCCCATCGTATCCTCTTGTTCCTTCAACAAAGTAGTGTAGAATGGTGTTCATCCTTGTGGTTAGATTCGATTCGTGAAATTGATCCAGCTTTCAGACGGACAATAGTTGTTGTCTCTAAATTTGATAATCGTCTGAAGGTATGAATTTACTGCACATATGTGAAACCCATTTTCTAAAAGAAATGTTAGATGGATATTTTACACCAGAAAGTTACTTGAACTTAAGTCATTGAATCAAAATCGTTATGAATTCCGATCATTTTCATGGGCTACTGAAGACTTGATTTTGCTATTTCCATGAAATCAAGAAATTCACTGGAACGTGTAGAGCAGGAATAGACTCACTGGCCTTTTCATGTGGATAGAAGTTTATGATATTTTCTTTCATGCTCAGGCCTTTTCATGTGGATAGAAGTTTATGATATTTTCTTTCATGCTCAGGAATTTGGTGACCGATGGGAAGTGGATAAATATTTGAGTGCCAGTGGTTACCTAGGAGATAACACGCACCCATTTTTTGTGGCCTTGCCAAAGGATAGAAATACTGTTTCTAATGATGAATTTCGCCGACAAATATCTCAAGTGGATTCTGAAGTTCTTCGTCATCTACGTGATGGTGTCAAGGGCGGGTTTGATGAAGAGAAATACAGGTCTTACATTGGTTTTGGCTGCCTCAGGGAATATTTAGAATCCGAGCTTCAAAAGAGATACAAGGAAGCTGCTCCAGCAACTTTGGCTTTGTTAGAGCAACGTTGTGTTGAAGTTGCATCTGAACTATGTAGAATGGAGTCAAAAATACAAGCTACTTCAGATATTGCGCATCTTAGGAGATCCGCTATGTTGTATACAGCTTCTATCAGCAATCATGTGGTGAGTAGTTTCTTGACGTTGACATTTGTGATTGTAGGTTTTTGTTAATATTTATTTATTTTTTGTTTCTTTTCTCTGGATTTTGGATTCAGAACATCAACATTTTGAAGCTTCCAATTTGTGAATCAAATCTAATTTAATTGTTAAGGGCACATCTTATGACAATTTGGTTTTAGTTTTCTGTTTTTGAAAATTGTGTGTGTTCTTCTTATCCAAAAAATTGCATGTGTTCCCTCACACTTCTTTACTATGGTTTTTACCTTCTTAAAGAAACATTTAAATTTTTAGCTAATTCAAAAAACAAAAACAAGTTTGTAAAAACTACTTATTGTAGTTTTCAAAACTTGGATTATATTTTGAATATGAGTTTAGAAAGGGATAACAAAGGAAAGAAACACATAGTTTGAAGTAGTACTTATATGTTAAGTTTTCAAAAACAAAAAACCAAATGGTTATCATAGGGGACTAAGTGTTTCAACTTTTGAGGGTGCCATGGAGTTATTTGCAGCTTTGATTGGACAAGTAGTTATATTTTACTTGAAGGCTTTGTTTCAAATGTTTTTACTCATTCTTTCATATCATTCTCTCATTAACTGAGTTCACCTCTAGACTAATAAAATAATGTCTTTCTGTTTATCTATGGTAAAGAGCGCATTGATTGAAGGAGCTGCAGATCCTGCCCCAGAGCAATGGGGGAAAACTACTTTGGAGGAACAGTCAGGAAGTGGTATTGGAAGTTGGCCTGGTGTTATATCAGAAGTCAAACCTGCCAACTCTAGCCTTCGGTTGTATGGTGGTGCTGCTTTTGAAAGAGTAATGTTTGAGTTTCGATGTGCTGCTTACTCCATTGAGTGCCCTTCAGTTTCAAGGGAGAAGGCAAGAATCACTCATCCTTTCGAATTTGATTAATTTTCAAGTCAACTATTGCTTAAGCTCCTCTGCTTCTTGAAAACAGGTAGCAAACATATTACTTGCTCATGCTGGCAAACGTGGAGGTAGGGGATTGACTGAGGCAGCTGCAGAGATTGCTCGTGCTGCTGCACGATCATGGCTTGCTCCTCTTCTAGATACTGCTTGTGATCGTCTTGCTTTTGTATTGGAAAATCTTTTTGATCTTGCTCTAGAAAGAAATCGTGCTTATGAATCACAAAGTAAATAAACTTCTTCCAGTTTGCCTTTATTTATTCACTTTTCTTGGGGTTTTTATCTGTATTTGCAACTTCTACATAACTTCATCTTTGACTCATCTATAATCATGGATGAGCGAGAATACCTCAATAGTCATTCCGGGATCAGTCTTTTCATACTCTCTTATATTTGTTGGGTGGAACAAAACAACTTGCATTCTAGTTAATTCATGGTTAGTGCTTTCTCAAACAAAGATTTTGGTTTTCAGATGGGAAGAAGCACTGTAACATGGATGGCTACATTGGTTTTCATGCTGCTTTAAGGCATGCCTACAATCGTTTTCTGAAGGATCTTGCTAAACAGTGCAAGCAACTACTTCGTCACCACCTTGATTCTGTTACAAGCCCATATTCACTTGTTTGCTATGAGAATAACTTTGAAGGAGGCTCTCTCTCAAATGCATCATCTTTTCAGAAAATCAATCGGGTTTCTGCAGGTTTGTTCTCGTTCGAATTATCTGATTGTGGGGGAGCATCTCGCGATGAAACAATGAAGGACCAGGAGAACATACCTCCAGAAACGAACATACAGCAGATAACACCAGGAAAAGGTACAGAATCTAGAGAAGCCCTTCGAGAATGCCAAATGACCGTTCCTGAGACTCCATCACCAGAACAACCTAATGATGCTGGGTATGGAGTAAAGAAGGAACTTGGGAATGGGATGGATATTGGAGTTCGAAAAAGAGTTTCAAGAGTCAGAAATTCTAGCCGGATAGGCGGTCAAGATGGTTGCGGAACTTTATTCGGTAATGGTGATGGAAGTTCAAGATGTAGCTCAGCTTACACAGAAATTTGCTCATCTGCAGCGCAACATTTTGCTCGGATTCGTGAAGTTCTCATTGAGCGAAGTGTGATGTCTACACTGAATTCTGGATTCTTAACACCTTGGTAAGTTGGCTATTATCCCCAAATTTTTTTAGGGTTGATGAATGTTTATATAAATAGATATATTATATGACAATGGGGTAAAACAGAAATAATTTAATTTTCTTCAAGAAAGAAATCCACAAACAAATTATTCAACTTTTGTTTGCAATTAATTACTGTTGCTCTTTGTATATGGCTTTTTGCAGTCGAGAAAGACTTGTAGTGGCACTTTCTTTGGAATTATTTGCCGTGAATGACGAGAAGTTCACAGACATGTTCGTAGCTCCAGGTGCTATTGAGGTACTTCAGAATGAAAGGCAGTCTCTTCAGAAGCGTCAAAAGACACTACAAACATGTCTGAATGAGTTCAAAACTGTAGCTCAAACACTTTGTTGATAGTTCAATGGAACTTGAATTCTCAACTTCACTTCCAAGACCAAAGTATTTCTGTCCTTGGCGGCACAAAACAATGTTATGTGTATCTTCATCCTGCGGTACTTCAAAAAGGCAATCTCTCTAGAAGCGTTAGAAATATGACAAAAGCATGTTTGGATGAGTGCAGTTCAATCACTTTGTTGGCTCACTTTACCTGCATCATTGCTATAAAACTCCCTGATTATTTCACTTATGAGAGCATCAGAGTTTTTTCGTAATTGAAATCTGCATATTGTAAGTGTATTCTTTCCCTGTTTAGGCTCATGTAGTTCTTCTCTATTTACATGAGGTGTAAAAATAGAAGCTACTTTTTCCTATTGAGAGCATTGAATTATTGCAATTGTTTTGTTGTTGATTGTACTGGAAGTCTAGAGGAGCAAATAAGATGGTTACCAAATATTAAAAACAAACAAAAGGGAGTTACTTGATCTGTTTTCCTCATCTTTATTGTACATTTATCAAACTATAGGACCATGATATTTCTTCATTGCAGCATCATGTTACTGGCAGTATGTTAATGTCATCATCTGGGCATGGACAATTTGATTTTGCTGATTTTTTTTTCACAATCCCAACAGAATTAGTTGAATAACTTTGTTCATGTGCATGTGATTGCTTAAAGTTGAAAGTTGAAGGGGATGGAGTTCTTTAATTCTTGTAGTGGAAAAATTGATAGTCAGAGGCAGTTTTTGCTCATTAAATTTTTTTGTAAAGCTTGTGGTCAGGAGGCTATAGTCTAGTTGTTTGGTTGTCCTTTTGTAACTGGAGATGGTACAAGTTGCAAGTTTGTTCTTCCTCAATTATTAAGGCTGAGCTGATTTTTCTCTCTCTATTACTTTTATGATTAAAATATTTTGGTTCTTGTAATTTAGGTTTGATTCTATTTTAGTCTTTGTATTCTCAAATGTCCAATTTTACTCTCCGTACTTTTAATAAATCTTTAAAATAGTCACTCCATTTAGTTTATTGTTGATTTGTTTGTTTTTTTTTTTTAAAAAAAAAAGTTAGTCTCTATAGCATTCTCTTCATAAATTTTGAAAATATATTTATGTAATGTATTTTTTTTTGCAAAAAAGTATATTATTATTATTTAATCAATTTTGATTAAAAAAAGGCTAAATTATACAAAATACCCCTAAATTTTGTATTTTGTGTCAAAAATACCCTTGAACTTCCAAACTGAGTTAAAAAATACCCTTACTGTAAGTTTGGATGGAAATCATTAGCATTTTGTTTACAAAATACCCCTAAACTTTTAAAAATTTTAAAAATACCCTTAAACTTTAAAAAAGTTTAAAAATATTATTATATGAACACAAATCGTTAATACATTTATCTTGGAAATGACTTGCTCTAATATCAAATGTAACTTGGAAGTGATTCAACGAACTGAAGACAAATGTCACATAACATGTCAATGATGTACTTATCTATAAATAACGAAGATTATAGGGACACTTATAGAGCCTAACTTGCTAATCACCTAGGCTCCCCCTAGATGAGAGACTTCCTCTCCCTTGAACTTAGGCTCCCCTAAGTATATGAAGATTACTGGTGCAACACTTAGACTCACTTGAAGTTATCTTTCCTTTTTCTAGTGAACTCCCTCCACTTGAGAACTTATGCTCCCCATAAGTCTTGAGAATTCCTTTTCGATTGAAACTGTCTTAGGCTCCCTATAAAACCAAACACTTTGCAATAATGAAACGTTCTTACAAAAATACAATGAAGAGCATGCTGCCACAAACACAAACTAAAACTAACTGTCTTCTTCAACATACACAAAGAGTATAACTTTTGACAAAACCAATTCACGAGTGCACAATATCAACAAAGTGGCAACCCTAACAACCCAACTTCTTAGGCTTATATAGCACAACAGATAGAAGGAAAAGATCCCCACACATAATTGACAAACTACCAAAAAGGAAGACATCACAGAGAAAATATTTTGCAGAATAATCTAATTAAGGAAAGAGAAATTTTGTGAAAACGACAACTTCTGAGACAAGATCCCTTGGAGACAAAAACTAGAGTTATCCTCCAAACAGCCTAAGAAGCATATGCCATAAAACTTAAACAAGTGTATATAGCCAAACATACAAGAACCTAATACTTATTATTATAGTCTATATACCTTAATTGAAGTGTGTAATTTTATTTATTTATTTTTTTAGATATACAAATGTCAAACATTTAACAAAAAGGGGAATAGGAGGGTATTGAAGAGATAGAGGAGAAAAAAGAGGGACGATAGAGAAGTAAGACGATATTAATGGTTTTTGTTCATATTAGTAAGAGTATTTTTTTAAACTTTTTTTTTTAAAAGTTTAGGGGTATTTTTGAAAATTTGAAAGTTTATGGGTATTTTTGAAACAAAACACTAAGGGGTTGTTTGGAAGGCTAGAATGTAATCAGGATTACTGAGAATAAGAGAAGTGTTGAAATGTGTGAAGTATCAAAGACAAAACGGAAATGGGATCGTGAAACGTGAAAACAGTGGGAAAGAGGATTTTGTTAACAATTGTCGGAATGGAATGAGTTTAATATTACAAATTGGGCCCAAAACGTTCAATCCAAACATGGATTTTGGATTACATTACAATCCAAACTCATTTCAATACGGTCTCCCAAACAGCTCTTAACAATTTTTATCCTAAAACTAACAGTAAGGGTATTTTTTTAATTCATTTTGAAAGTTTAAGTGTACCTTTGAGATTTTTGAAAGTTCAATGATATTTTTGACACAAAGTACAAAGTTTAGGGGTATTTTATATAATTTAGCCTTGATTATTTAACAACAAGTAAAGTTTTTCTTGATGTAGACATCAATTTGCATCATAAAATAGAAAGACTCAAATCAATGTTTAAAGTGGAATAATGTCTATTAAACATGCTCTAAAATAATGAATCTATAATGAAAATTGTGAGCATTCATATTTCACTTTTCCTTTTCTTAAAATATAATATCACAAATGTAGGATAGAGATTCAAACTTGAAGGTTTGAGATTATTATTATTATTTTTTTTTCAATAGATGGTAGGAGGCAATATAAATTATTTATAATCAAACTTAAATTAAAAAACCAAAAAGCTAAAAAGAAAATAGTTTAAAAGAAAGTTTCAAAATCATGTATCCACATCTTTAAATATGAGTTATATTTTAAAAGAATATGGTTGATTTTATTAGTTAAATGTAGAAGATGCATTGAAAATGTCAAAATATAGAAAAATGTTATTCCACTTCACATATATACATATTATATATCTATCTAATTAATGAAAAAGAAAATGATAGAAATTATGGGTTGGCGTAGAATAAAAGTCAACACTAATATTTTTGATGTCAACAATCTATTTATAATCAATAAAAACCAAAGATATCTATGTATGATAGGCCTTTGAAGTTTTCATCCATAGTTTATCAGTTGAATAGTGGTTCCCAACCATTAGTTGAAAATGGATTAGGAACTAACTAGTCCACAACATCTTAATATTTGCATTTTCTAATTGATTTCAATTTTATCATTATTATGCCTATACTTAATTACAATAATTTATCATTTCACATTAAATTCAGTGGTGATAAATTAATTAATAAACTAATATTGTTTTCAAATTAAGTCAGCCATGCAATTATGAGATCACTGACCATGAAATAATTCCCTATACTTTTGACTTTGATTTATTTTGGTCCATGTATTTTTAAAATCTTCATTCTGGTTCTTATACTTATAACTTTGGTTTATTTTGATCTTTGAACTTTCAACTTTGGGTTATTTTGGGTCATTGAACTTTCAAACAGTGACCATTTTGATACCTTGAAAATGAAGTAAAAATGAAAATGAATGGACCAAAATGATCATTTTTTTTAAAAGTATAAGGACCAAAATGAACATTATGAAAGTATAAGGACCAAAATGAACATTTTAAAAATATATGGACCAAAATGAACCAAAACCCAAAATTACAAGGACTAAAGTAGTATATAAACCTAATATTTAATATTTTGACTTTAAAAATGTCTATAAGAGGTCCATAAACGTTTAATTTTGTTTTCAATAAGTGTAATTAAACTTTCACATTTGTTTTCAGACGGTGCTTGAATTTTTAAATATGTATTTAATAGTTTATTGACTATTCAAATTTAAAAGTTTAGAATTATATTACAAATAAGATAATTTTAAATATAATAGAATAATTAATTTTTAAAATTTAGAATATACCTAATGGACATATTAGACACAAAATTGAAAGTTCAAAACCTTAACTTATTAGATATTTTTTAAGTTCAGGAACTTATCAAATTGAATATTGGAGGTATAGGAACATATTGAATATACTTTTTAAAGTTCAAGGGTATCTTTAAAAATAATTGAAAATTTAGGGACTAAATTTATAATTTAATAAAATAATTTTCTATTTGGCAAAAAGACCCATTAAAAAATAGATATCAAGTTGAATGTCCAAATATTAATTTTTGTTGTTTATTAAATAAATTTTTTACGCAGATTATCGTTAGATATTTATTTATTTATTTGTGACTTTCATTTATATGTTTATGTATATTTTGGGTTGATGTACAAAAGAATAAAATGGAAAAACAAAAATTATGGTTTCAATTCATTGAAAAAAGAAAAAAAAAAAAAAAAAAAAAGAGGATGAACAGTACTATTGTTTGTAAAGTTAGTGGTGATTTTTATATTTGGGATTGGACATTCATGGATAACCAAAAGTAAAAATATGATTAAAAATTAATTATAATTAAAATTAACCTAACTCAACTGATATCATTATAAAAATTATGTTTATCACTTGTGTAATAAAAGAAAATATAATGAATCAAATTGCAAGCAACCACGACTAGATTCAATAAACCTTTATAGACTAATATAACTCCAAAAGTCCAACCTTATATTTCTTTCTTTCCATTATGAAAAAAAAAAAAAAAGATTATGGACTAATTTTATTATTTCGTTTAATTTTCGAAGATAATTAGTTTGACTTAAAATTTTACACTGTTTCATTGACCTGGTCTACAAGATAACTAATGAAATGAAATCTACCAAATCGAAGATGTAAACTATTAAGGATCATAATCTTTATAAGATAGATGAATTATTCATCTCATAATTAACTGGTTTTGTGACAGAATTTCATGTTAGCAAAGATGGTATTAGAGTTTATGAATTTCAAACAGATGCATTCAGTCCAAAAATAAAATGTTGAAATCTAGTCTAAGAATGGTAAACTTAAAAAGACACTAACAAGCCATTTTAAACCAACAAGAACAACAGTGATGTTCCTTATGTTTGTTTTTTGAACTAAGTTTGTTTATTTTTACCTAAAAAGGAATATTTAATTAATTAGTGTATATATGATGCAAAATTCATTCCAAAATAGGGATTTTAATAATGGTATTTCTAGAAGCCCCCCACCCCCACCCCCACAAAAAAAAAAAAAGAAAAAAAAAAGAAGCATATAATAAACAAATAATAATAAATTTGCATGATCAAAACCCTCTTTCAATCATCACAAGAAAACAACAAAAGAAAATGACCCAAAAGATATAGAATATAGAATATAGAATTACATACCTAATTGGAGGACTATGTCAATGCTTGAAAAGTACATGATATCTATTAATTTGGACTACTAAACAAACATATATTTATGGTATATTATAAAGTTAATTTTACTCTCCAATATCCAAGTGGTAGGCACTACCACCAAATACATCCAAAGAAATTTATTCAACTTTCAATAATAATAGTTAATATAAGTATAGCTTTAATATGAATTTGTACGATCAATTTCGAAGTTTGAGGTTCGGTCCCTCACTCTACCGTTGACAAAAAGAAAAAAAATCTTTGAATGAAAATAAAGGGCTATAGAATTAGAAAGTCTCATTATTTCATTAAGTTTTTTTTTTTTTTTTTAGAGAATCTAATTTTAATCCCAATAATAATTTTATTAACACACAATACTCTTGCTATTATTGGAATTTTTGTAGGGATGACCCCTTTTTAAGGGCTCAAGGTTCAAAAATGAATGAAAAATGGTCTTTTGCTGACGTCAGCTACATGTGAAAGTACCCATTGACCTCAAAACGCGTGCAAAGGGCCTGACTCTTGCTCTAGCTTTTCACTTCTCGCTCCTCGCTCTAGTTTCCCATCAGACACAACTTTGATTTTTTCCCTTTTTTGGATTCTCGCTCTAGCTTCTCGATTCTCACTCCTCGCTCTAGTTCCTCATCAGACACAACTTCGATTTTTTCCCTTTTTTGGATTCTCGCTCTAGCTGCTCGATTCTCGCTCTAGCTTCTCGCTCCTTGCTCTAGTTCCTCATCAGGCACAACTTCAATCTTTTCCTCGTAAAAAAACTACAAAACGAAGAAGGGAGAGAAAAAAACTACAGAACGAAGAAAAAAAACGCATAAGAAAAAAGGAAGAAGATAAAGAAAAACGCAGAAAAATGGAAGATGAAGAAGATGAAGACGACAACACAAAACCAACAAGAAGCGGAAGAAGAAGAAGCAAAAGAAGAATAATGCAAAAGAGAAGAAGAAGAGAACACATAAAAAAAATTTCCATATCGAGCAATTACAAAATGAAAAAGAAGAAGGCAAAAATGTATTTGGGGTTAAAGTGTAACTTCTCATAGTGCTGACATAAACAAATGACCAAAATTCATTTATTTTCAAAAGGGTTAATTTTTATTTGGACTCCTTTGTGCCATTATTCTGCTATTATTCACCAAAAGGTTAAGATTTTTTTTTTTTTTTTTTAAAAAAAGCCATGATTTGTTACATTATAAGTGGATAAAATTAGTTATTTAATATTTTTCTAGGGTCAATTAGATTAAGCTTTTGGAAAGAAAAAAGAAGATGGGAATTTGAACTAAGATGGTTGGGAGAATAAAGAGATGTCTATGTATGTTTGGATTTGACATAAAAATGCTCTTTAAGAATAAAATATATAATATATTTTTGGATGGTAAGGGTGAGGTATGTAAAAATATCTCTCTACTCTTTTTTATTTTATTTTATTTAATTTCTTACCAAATTGCATTGCATTATCTTTAGTTCAATATTGACTTTAGATTTGATTTATTATCTCTACGATTGAAATAAAATATACTTGAATTTCTATAATAATGAGATTTAATTCATGATCTCACGTCAATAATATTATTTTTGTCTATTTTTATTAACGTTAGCTTTGAAAGAATCTTACAAACAATAGATTTTAAATGCCATCATATTCGATGTTGATTGATGACCAAAGTTTTCCTAATTCACACTTAAATCAATGGTCAATAAAAGAAAGAAGTTTAAAGGGCCTTTAAAACTAGATGGATTCTTGAGAAAAAGTAAGAGAGATTATTTGAAGGGACAGTTAGCAAATATAGCAATCAGATTCAAAATATTAACATATATAGCAACATTTTAAAAAAATTATAAATATAGTAAAGTCTATCAACGATAGACTTCTATCGCTTATAGACTTTACTATATTTGTAGTCTATCATCACTGATAGACCATAAGAGTTTATTAGCAATAAAAGTCTATCACTGATAGACTATGTTATATTTGTAATTTTTTTAAAATGTTGTTATACACTTGATTATTATCTCCAAAATTGCTACTTAATACAATTACCCTTATTTAAATGAAAATAAGATCATAAAATAGGTGGAAAAAATAGGCATCAATTGATCTGACCATATATTCTCATAAAGGAAGATTAGTATAACAGAGGGAGGAGAAATGAGATAAGATTCAAATAACATATTTCTTGGTCGTTAACACGTCTTAGCTATTAATTAATTAGGTCAAATGATTTTTTTTTTAACAATATGTGAGGGGGAATCGAACATCTAACCTTGAGATAGATAGTATAAATGAATCTATTAAACTATATAGTTTACAAATCTATTACTATTAGGCATAACTTTAAAAGTTTAGAGATCAAACTTATAGTTAATTCAAGCACAGTTCAGTAGATAAGACATCAATTATCATCTTAAAGAACAATATATAGTTTGATCCACCAACTTTGCAATTTTGAACTAAAAACAAAATCAAACTTATAGTTTAACTAAATACTTTTTTTAAAATGTAGTTAAGGTTCATATTTCAACCCTCTAATTTGAAATTAATACTTTTAAAAAGTGTACGTACATGTTTTCCAAAATAAATAGCAAGAACATATTTAAATCATCGTGGTGAAGGCATATACATTAGAGAAGGGAGTCAATTGTGAAAATTCAAGATCGTAGTGATTATGAACAATATATGACTCAACAAAGTCAATTTACATGTCACAGAAAATCATCTTTTAGTCTTCCATAAGAATATTTTGTCGGTAATTAATATTCCAATTATCCTAATATAATTTAATTTTAAATTTAGTTACTTATTGATTCTCATTTCATGGAAAAAATAATGCATAAAATAAAATAATTCAGTGAAAATAAACAAGTGACTCTAAAATTAAATACAATAAATAAATGATTTTGGATAATACAAAGTTGTCAAAACATTTTATTTTTAGTTTAATATAATTCTCAATTCTATAAATTTTAAAAGAGATACAAAAACCATAGATTTAATATAGTTTTGAAGTTTTCCACTATATATAAAAAAATCAGTGTTAAAATGTCGTCAAATTAAACAATGTAAGTTGACTTTTATTTCGGCAAATTGTTTTTCTTTTTTTTTTTAAAATATATATATATATGCGCGCGTATATATATATATATATATATATATATATATATATATATATATATATATATATATATATATATATGTATATGTGTGTGCGTATATATATATATATATATAAAAAGATTGAATTAGTTAAAGGCTGAAATTAGAAGAAAAAAAAATTAGGCTAACACATTTCCATAAAAGGGAAAAAATATTTCAAATTAACTTGTTTGACTATATATATATATTTTTTTTTGTGATAGGGAAAGCTTCCATTGACTATATAAGATTTGAATGAAGTAGGTTTCATATTCTTCCTGTCCATCTTTTTTAAAAAAAGATTATTAAAAAAAATTAAAATATCATTTTAATCTTTAAAATTAGTAAAATTAAAAAACTGAAAATTAAAAACGAAATCATTTATCAAATACATCTTAAATATTGATTAATTAAGACAAATTACGGTAATTATTGACTAGCATGCATTATATATATAATTAATGATTAATGGAACCATAATAATTATGGTGAACTTTTTTTCTCAAAAGAAAAGAAAAGTTAAACAATAAGCAATTACAAAGTCAACGAGGCCATATCAGCCTCAACCAAACAGGAAAATTATCTTGCCAAAAATAAGAATAAGAACATGTTGCGCCCCATGAACACGATATCATCAGCCAAGGAGTTAATTGGAGTAAACACCTATTCCTTCCCATTCAACAACAACACACAGTTGTGACACAATCTGACTCCACCACTAACGACAGTTGTATCTATTGAGTCACAACCCGAAAACCCTTCTGCAATCACACTAACTTCTGCCTATAACATGTCAAAAGATCGGGTAGATTTGTAATTTACAAAAATAAAGAAGTTTATAATTAAGGTGCCAAAATAAACCTAACTTAATTGTTATAATAAGTCTTAACAAAGAAGAGATTTGTGGTTGGGAACTTCATCTTATTTTACTCTTAAAAAAGCGGGGAAAATAGAGTTTATAATTATGTGTAGTTTAAAAGTGAAAAATGGAAGGGGAAAAAGTGACGTGGCAACAAAACATAGGGGTTTTGGTGGGGTCGGCGGACCCTACAATGTAAAAATTTTGAGGATATAATTTTATTTATTTGTTTTAATTTTGACGAAGAGAATATATCAAAGACAGACTTTGCCTTGTAATTTTGTCTTTTGCAATTTCTGCATTAAACCTAACATATCTGACACTAATTTATTAATATTATTATTATATATATAAATTGGGGAATAATAAGTCAAGCCGGCCAACCTTTTAAATATGTTTTTCATTTCTTTTTCATAATTCAATTTTTAATTCACTTAAATATTTTTAAAGCACATTCCCTTTCCTTGTAAACTTGGCAAATTTGAACATATTATATGACTTTTTGAGCCGTGTTTTTTAAATTAAAGATTCTTCTTCTAACCACTTTTCTTTTAATTCCTTTCAAAAGGTGTTGTAAATTGGAAAGGGAGTTCTCAAGATTTAGGAGACCTAAGTTCTCATGTGAAAGGAGTTCACTAAGTCACGAAAAAGATAATCAAGCTGAGAAGAGTCTCACACGCTATTGAAAGCCAAAGTGTTCATCACTAATATTGCCACAATTAGGGGCAACCTAAGTACTACTGAGAGGGAGTCTCACATCTAGGGGAGCTTAGGTGCATAGCAAGTTAAGCTCCGCAAGAGTCATTGTAGAAGTGGTTACTTTACAAATAAGTACTTTGTTGTAAACGCTCGACTCATTTAATATTAGTGGATTATCTTTCCTGGGTGCACTGCCTCCAGACGTAGGTGGTTTATCGCCGAACTGGTTTACCAACTTCTGTGTGCAACTACTCTTTTACTTACTATTAGTTTTACAATTGTTACAGTGTGTGTCTGTGCTTTTTATTTAACATCGGTGATTTGAATGGTGAGATATTTTATTGCCTTTTTACATTGTATTAGTCAAATTCTAAAAATTAAAAAAAAAGTTTTTAAATAGTACTTTTTAATTTAAAACTTGACATGAATTTTAAAAATAAAGTACATAACAAGGTAGAAATATTTTTTATAAGCTTAATGTTTTTTATAAAAAAAAAACAAATACACATAATTATCAAAGGAAGTCAAAATTATTTATTTATTAATTCTAATACTTTTGTTAGAGTATTTATTGAAATTGATATTTCTATCAATATTTTTATTAGATGTGATGTGTGTAGAAGGAGAAGACAAAATGATGATGAGTTGTGCCCTAGAAAAAGGGCATTGAAAAGTTTCCAAGGGTTCCTCATATTCTCACTCATGAGCCTTTTGACATTGGCTAGCCTTTTTGAAATCACACCCTCAAGCTCAAAAAAGGAGTTTCCCATCTAATAATTACTTACCTTTTGACATTCGCTAGCCATTTTTGACATATGAGTTAATCAACCTAGTTCAATTTACATAAATTTATACGATCAGTTTTGAAGTCTAAAGTTCGATTTTTTATTTTACATATTATTAAAAATAAAATAATTCAGTGCAATCTCGACTGCATTCATTTTTTGTGCAATCCATACAACACCCAAATAACAACGTGTTGTGGCAAAAAAAAAAAAAAGAAGTTTATTTTTTTAATATTATTTATAGTGTATGAGGAAAATGAGAGCATTGGGTTAAGGTGTACATAATCATTGTCCATTGCAAAAATCATTCCTAAAGTATTTTGATAGTTGCAATTAAACGCTCAAATTTTATATTGTAAAAATTAAGTCCTCAAACTTATACAAGTGTTAAAATTAGACTTCAAACTTATAATAGTTGTTGAAATTGGACCCCTAAAATGATAAAAACTCATTTGAGGGTTCAATTTTTATCGTTTGATGGACCAATTTCTTCCAATATTATAAGTTTGAGGGTCCAATTTGTCATTTATATAAATTTGAGAGCTTAATTTTTACAATTAAAAGTCTGTACCACCATATTTAAAAGGTAGTTTTTGCAACCTATCCAAAATAATAATAATAATAATAATAATAATTAAATCCTTTTTCTCTCTCTCATGTATTAACTATAATTTTCCTCATAAATATTATACTTTTCTTTCAAAACGTGGGCATTAAGTACTCTTGTGAAGCAACTATTTTTATGATAATGTAATTCTTCTAAAATGTGACAAAATTTATTGCTAATTTGGATAATATTGTTTTTACCCCCCAAAAAAAAAACTTTATTACAATATTTCAAAATTTGTATGATAATGTAATATTCTTCTAAAATGTGTTTTTTAAAGAAAAAAAAATTTACCAACTAGTTAGAATAAGTTTTAAAACTACTTTATTACAATATAAGTTTTTTTTTTTTTTTTTTTTTTTAAAAAAAAGAACCATCTTGCTTTTATTTTAATATTCCATCCACCAACAAGATGCAAGATCCAATATTCCTATGAAAAAGAATTGAAAAGAATATTTTGAGCACCCAAGAACCTGAGGCTTTCTTTTATTTATTTATTTGTAATTTATTTGTTTATTTGATTTAGAGCCATTAAATATTATGTGTTATATCAATATGTAGGAGTTTGAACTATATATACAGTGGTTGGTATAGGAAAAGATAATGAGTGTGTGTGGAGCTTTGATGGTGCTTTTGGACACTGTGTGTGTGAATCAAATCATATAGATATTTGAGCTAACAAATCCATCATTTTTGACCTTGTAGATTGTGTTATCATTTTTGGGTCCCCTCCACATTTTCACTCTATAAATCATAAAAAAAAAAATTGAAACAAAATTCAAAACAAATTCCACTTTGAGTAATATATATTTAGCTATTATAGGGTTTATTTGAAATGATTATTTAAATGCTTAAATTATTTTTTTAAGCGTAAAAAAAAGTATTTTTAAGCACAAATAGTCTTTCAAATAACGTTTGGGGTACTGAGTTGGTTATTATAATTGGTGATTATTATAGTTTGTAGATTATAAATAGTCTATAGGTTGTAATAGTCTGTGTTTGGGTTATAGACTATTTTAGTCTCGTTAGGAAATAGTAAACACTATAAGAAAGAAAGAGAGAAATGATAAATAGAAAATAGTAAACAATATAACAAAAAGGAATGTGAAATAGTACTACAGTAGTTAATTATAGATTATAATAATTGGAAACACCAACTATTATAATTGGAGCCTCAAACATGGAGTGGATATAATAGCCACCACACCAACTTCAAGCTGGGCCCCAAACACCCTTGAACTCGAATATTGATATCCACTACTAATATTTGAAAAGTACTTAAGTGTTCACCGTATACTAATATAGTAGTCACTAAAATAACTTTGATAATCAAGTTAGATATGATCATTAAAAAAGTAACTGTAGATAATTATGCAAAGTAATTTTATTATAATTAAGGATATCTTGAAAATAGTTATATCGCATATGACTACATGAGAGATTCTTACCATTAAAGTTAGAAGAATATTGAAAATAGTTATATCGTATAGTATGTATGAAAATTCGTTATGAAATATGATTGTCAGATAGAAGAATTAGATTTTCAGATGTGCAATTGCTGTTTGTTGAAATTCTTTGTCTTTTAAATTTTATCTATGTAAAATTAGAAAACTCGAACCTCTAACTTTTTGATTGATAATGTATCAAGAATCCAAAAAGAGTAAGAATCACTTTTTTTTTCAACCCCTTCATAAATAATTTTCCACATTTTGATAATTAAAAGATTTCTATGTTTTGACCGTCAAAACCAAACAATGCCTTCTCTCTCTCTTTTCAAATGCAAATGGAAGGGGTGTAATTCCCAAAATGCCCTTTTTATTATTATTATTATTTTATTTTATTGTGTATTATGAAATGAAAACAAAACTAGGAGAACTAGGAGCCACTAGCTAATGTGGATGTGGGAATAAATAAATATATTCAGAAATTTGGATTTGACAATACTTAAATTTAGGGAATCTAAATGGGGTTTCAGCTTACTAATGCAAACACTTATTTTTGGAACAAGAACTTATTCATATTCAATATATAGTGGAAACTATTTTCATTTTTATTTTTTAATTTTAAATTAAAAAAATTAAATCTATTCAAATAAAGTGACGTGTCCAACTTTCAAAAGCTAGAAAATTTAAAATTTTAACAATTATTTTAGGTTAAAGTACACTTATTTTTTTTTTAGAATATAGTATTAAGAATTCAAACATTTGACTTATAAATAATGTTATTAGTTTCTTAATTAATTAAACTATAGGCGATTATATTATTTTAATTAATGATTAATTCATAACTTAGATTATACAATACCATTTTTATTGCTTGACATTAATGTTATATGAGTTTTGTATTTTATTTTTGGATCTCAAAGTCATCAAAGGGTTAGGTTAAAAATGATGTCATAGGGTTTGCTTTGCTTCTAAGAAGCCTTCACTTTCACTTGCTCAATTTCACTTTGTCCACAAAAAGTCAAAGTTTGACCCTTTTTTTATGGTTCATTTTTCAACCATCATATTCTAGATAAACTACATCATCTCATAATATATATATATATATATAGTGATTGCCAAAAAAAAAAAAAGATAATAAGATTTCAAAAACAAGATCAAATTATTTTTTTAAAAAAATTATTAGTCTCATATGGTAGTGCAAAATTATAAGTTATATATATGCTAAGTTTAATTTTATAGTCATTTATATCATTAGGAAAGCTTAGTTTGGATTCAAATCAAAACATCTTTTTTTACTTGCGTAGAACAAAATGAACCATACATATTCAACAGAAGATATAATTGTATAATAGACTCAATCCTAAAGTCTAAAATAGTTTTTATCCTACTTTTTAAAACTTAAGAATTTTGACCTTTTGCTTACATCATCATCAGTCAAATTTACAAAATTATCCTAAGTTTTTTTTCCTTCCTCCTCCGTCTTCTTTCCTTTTCTGATTTCTTTTTTTCTTCTCTCTCTTCATCCATGAGGTCTTCTAGTTTTCGATTTCACTTTTCTTTTCTTCTCTCCCTTCTCTCTCTCTCTCTTCATCTACAAGGCCTATCCTTCTCCTTCGTCCTCGATTTCTTTTTTCTCATTTCTCCGACGACTTCTCTCTCTCCATGGTGGCTGCCTTCCTCTTTTCATCCATACCACCAACATCCCCTCTCTTTCTCCGTTCAGTATGTGTTTCAGGGTGAGAGCGTGAGTCGGAGAGAGAAATTCGAAGAAGAGAGAGGAGAGTGATGTGCGTGGGAGAGAGGAAAAGAAGCGAGAGAGCGAGAGGTCCCATTCGCGTACACGAGGTTTCATTTTGATAATTTCACTTGAATTTTACGTCAGCAAATGGTTAAAAAAACTCTTTCATTTTTTTTCCCCAAATTTTAGCTCATTTATTGCCCGACCCTCACCAAAAAGGCTAAAATCAATAATCATTCACAATATATATACAATAAAATAACATAAAATATTCCAAAAGACAAGGAAAGCATGTGCTTATTTGACAATATATTAGACAGTGCATCTAAAGCTAAGGTGTGTCAGTGGTGATCTTGTAGCTCATCCTATGAAATCAACACATACATTTTCTTCTTGTCATCCGTTCAAAATGGAAAATTATTCATTGTGTTGTCACACTAATGGTGAAACTATAATCTTAAATTGTTTTCTTTACGCATCGATATAAAACTATTTGTCACATTATATTTACACGCCTTTAAAAATATTCTAAATGAATAAATTCTAACAAAATTTCGTACATATTTGAGAGTGATTTTAAAATAGTTTAAATGACTTTTGTCATGTTCAAAATCGGTTTGTAACATGTTTTTATTAAGTCAATATCAATTTAACGTTTGAATTACACTTTTAAACGTATTTTCATACTACCGACTTAAAAATTAATTTTGAATTAGTGAAAGAGTGGTTTTGAATTTAAATTTAACAAAAGTGATTTTAAACATTTTAAAATCTCTCTCAAACATGTCTTTCAACTCCAATTACCGTTAATAATAATTCATTTAGTTAAAATCACAGTCTTTTTTCCCTTGAATATAACAATATTTAAAAAAAAAAATTAACACGACCATCATTAAACATGTAAGCTTGTATAACCTACATAATCCTTAAATAATACAATTGTTGTCAAAGTTCTTAGCAATGAAAATATATGATGAGTGCCTAACTGAATTGATCGAGTCATATAGGAATAAGGATTCAAGTCTACATGTCATTGAATGCTTCAATTGTGTGTACATAATTATTGAACTTCTACTCATGACACCTATCAAGATTATAAACGACTCTTTTCATAATTGTGACTCCCTCTTGAATTCTCAAAACATATGTTGCTCTATAACTATAGGAGCAGAGAATCCATCACATTCTTGATCGTTCTAGAGAGGTTCTTAGAAAGTAAAAAATAAGAAAGCATCCATTTTGGAGTGTGCTTGAGCAGAGCATCAATTATCTATTCACCTCGTACTTAATTGCTCAATATTTATTGGGTAGCAATAACTAGCACACACCAGAGGTACATCCTTCTTTGTCTTGCTTCTCGTGATAGGGAAAAGATCCTCTCAATTCTCTAAAGTCATACAATGGAAATATCTTGAACTATCGCACGATGTTTTGAATTCAACTCACATATCACTTTAATGGGCACATACCATAGAAGCATGTATAAACTAACCAAGTCAACGATAAACTTATTAGACGTGTAAAATTGAAAATTCAATAACCCATTAAAAATGATTAGAAATACAAGGACCTATTATATATAAAATCATGAAAACTCAAGCTTGACCTAATAAAACCAAAGAGAGCATAGTCCAATTAGCATTTATATGTGATAGTGACCACGAAATATATAGTTCGAATCTCCCAAATTCCTAATGTAAAAAAAAAAAAAAAAAAAAAAAAAAAAAAAAAAACCTTCGTCTAATAAATTATTTAACTTTTAGTTTTTAGTTTTTTGAAACCAAGCTTATAAAACACTACCTCGAGGTTTGTAATTTTTTTTACTTTATTTATCTACTTTCAAAATTTGTTTTCAAAAACTAAAAAAATATAAACTTATTTTTAATTTTAAAATTTGGTTAAAAAAATAAAATATTTTAATAAATTTAAAACCAAACGAGAATTTTAGGTATAGAAAATTAGAAAATAGGACCTAAAATTTCAAAGAAGCATAGGGTGTAATAAATTGACGCGTGAAAGCCACGACGTTAAAATGTCCAACGCAATGGGGCAGACACTCAGACAAATAAGTCCTAAGCTCAGCTCAGGGCCTCTCAAGTCAAACCCTACATTTTCTTCTCTTATTAAACAATATTATTATTATCAGTGAAAAATATTTTTTTATCCCTAAATTTTTTGTTTAATTTATATTTGGTCTTTAAATTTTAAAATATTATATTTTTAATAAAAAAAATTTGAATTTAATTTCAATTAAGTCTATAGGTTTCAAAATATTACAGTTTTACTAAATATTTGAATTTTGTTTAAATTTGGTCCCTAAGCTTTAAACTGTACACTTTTAACCTTTATTTTTCACTAAATATTCACTTTTACTATTTGGTGTTAATGTCTATTACTTAATTTAAAAGAAATGAAATAATTATAATTAATTAAGTTTCACTAATTTTTCCATTGCTAATAACATTAATTTTAAAAGTTCGCATCATAGTTAGGAAATTGTTATAAACAGAAAAAATATCAAACTATTTACAAATATAGAAAAATTTCACTATCTATCAGCGATAAACTACGATAGAATTCTATCGTTGGAGTGATAGATTTCTATCGTTGTCTATTGCTCAAGTGATAAAATTCTATCACGATCTATCGCTGATAGACAGTAAAATTTTTCTATATTTGTAAATAGTTTAATATTTTTTTATTTATAATAACTTTTCTTCTTTTGTTATTATTATAAATTTCAAAATTTCAAAATGGAAAATGGAAAATTGTTGGTTCCTTGTGTCAAACCAAACCAATGGCATCCTCTTCTTCTTCTCTACTTCTATGGGCTGTTGGGCATTTTCTCATCAGTCACTCACCACCAGCACTTCTCTTTTTATTTTATTTATTTTTAATCTTCTTCTATTAATTATATTCTTTCTAAGTTGACAAAATAAATAAATAGTCCTCTAAAGAGAGATTCTTGTGTAAGTTGTATTCAAACACTGTTTGGCAGATAAATCATGATTCCTACTCCAACAATTATATATATATATATATATATATATATATATATATGAAGTGAAGGTGAGTTAAACTATGCTTATTTTAGCTTTTTTATCTTATTTGAGACCCTTGTATTTTTTATTTTTTATTTTTGTTGACAACTGAGAGATAAATTAATTTGGTTGTAAATATGATTTAAATAGTAGTAGATGATCTCTTGGGTTTAGCCTTTCAAAATATTTGTTTATTCCCCTAAAACAACTTGAAATATGAAAAAAAGAAAAGAAGAAGAAAACTTCAACAAAAACCCCACAAACATAATAAAGTGAAGACTTTGAAAGAAAAAAAAAATTATAAAAAGTGAGAAAGAGAGAAAAAGAGGCAGAAGACAACAAAAACATTTCATACACAAGCAAAAGCCTAAACATTTTCTTTTTTCCTTCACTTTCTTCCTCAATTCTCCATTTCTCCTCATCAAAAGCCTTCTTTCTCACTCCTCCCCTTTCTCTCTCATTCCATCCAATCAAAACCCACCCTCAAATTCTCAAACTCTCAACCCCCCCCCCCCCCCCCCTTCTTTCTTCTTCCCTCATCCTCTCTGAAACTGCTAAACCAGAAGAAGAAGAAGAAGAAGAAAGGTGTTTGTGTTTGTTGTCTTGCATTTTTAGAGAAACCCCATCAATGGAAATCACTTCTTCTTCAACCTCAACAACAAGATCATCTCATGAAAGAGAAAGAAACCCTTCTCCAAATACTTCCCCAAACAGTACCACCATCAACTCCAATCCTCCTCCTCCTAAGCTCCTCCCCAGATCTGATTCCAATCCTTATCCCACCACTTTCGTTCAAGCTGATACCTCCAATTTCAAGCACGTCGTTCAAATGCTCACTGGCTCATCCGAATCTCCCCGGCCACCGCATCCACCAACGCCATCCCCTAAGCCCTCTTCTATTCCTCCTCCTTCTCCTCAAGAACCCTTTCAATCCTCCAAAAACTTCCCGATTCCTCCCATCAAAACAGCCCCCAAGAAACAGCAGAGTTTCAAGCTCTATGAAAGAAGAAATCACCTCAAGAATAGCCTCATGATCAATACCCTAATCCCCAATTTCTCCGGTTCCGGTGCGGTGGGGGGATTTTCTCCTCGTAACCTTGAGATTCTCTCTCCGAGTATCCTCGATTTTCCTTCGCTTGCTCTCAGCCCTGTTACGCCTTTGAACGATGACCCGTTGTTCGACAAATCGTCGTCATCGCCGTCGCTTGGGAGCTCGTCGGAGGAGGAGAGAGCGATTGCCGAGAAGGGGTTTTACTTGCATCCATCGCCGATGAATACCCCCAGAGCCGCCGACCCGCCGCAGCTTCTTTCTCTGTTCCCGGAAACGTCGCCTAGGGTTTCTGGATCCTCGTCTTCTTCGTAAACGAAATGGGAGGGTTTGGTTGTCTTGGTTTGTCTTTGTAGAGATTTGTAAGTCCCCCCCACCCCAAAGAAAGATGATCGTTGATCAATGAATTGGGTTTGGGTTTGATGAATTGATTCTGTGAGATTGAAAAGGAAAAATTAGGCAGAGAAGAGAGATCTTAATTCCGATATTTTCACTGTACAATTTGATGAGAAATCCATTGGAAATGGTAAAGCCCTTTCTTCATCTCTCTCAACTCAACTTCGAATTTTCTTTGATCTTCTTGCTTTGTTAATTTCAATTGCTCTGTTTTTGTGAACCATTTTTCTCGTTGATTTTCTTTTCCATTTTCCGGGAAAGTTGGTGAGAAAATTTGTGTGTGTGTGTGTTTGATTGGTTGGGTCAGTAAAGCAGTGGTAACCACAAGTCTTGTAGGGAGAGTGAGTGTTTTATAATTTCACTCAAATTTTATAAATTTGATCTCTTATACAGCCTTTAGCTGTATTTTGTAATTTCCAATTGGTGTAAAATTATCAACTACATGGAATTTATGGGTGGTGAAGGGAAGAAATTTGAGATTTTTATTATTTATTATTATTATTATTATTATTATTTTTCTTTTTCTTTTTGGGTCTTCTTTTTGAAATTAATTATGAGTGACCGAGTCAATGGGGGAGTGCATTAAACAATGGTGGAGATCCATAAGGAAGATGGTTGGAAGTTCCACTCATTGTTTTGATGGATATCTTTGTTCTACAAATTGGGGCTGTAAATACTGTTGCTTTCTCATTCTTTTGTCTTTTCTGTTTTATAAGGAAAAAACAAATATTACTTTTCTTTTTTCTTTTTAATATTTTATTCTTAAACTCTCAATTTCCCCCCTTCAAGTTTTCTTTTAATTTTATTCCTAATTTAGCACCCTTTTTTTTTCCTTCTATTTTCCAAATGCTTTGTCCTTTCTAAGTCCTATTGATAGTTTGGCATGACTTTTTGAATTGTTTAAAGGTGGCCATAGTCTAAATTTTCATACCTTTTATATTATGTTTTTTTAAGTTATATTGTCTACAGTAATTTTGATGACTCTAAAAATACTTTCACAAGAAATAAGTCATATTAAAGTCACTTTGGTGCTTTCAAGTGTATCTTTTATATTACATTTTTCATTTTTAGTGGGCGCTTGAGGTGCAGGTTCGGAATCAAATGTCTGGAAGTTTATTTGAAAGAATTTTGAAGCCTGAGAATCACAAATGTATGTATTTAGAGTGCACTGTTTGAAAGCCTAGATTTCTAAAGCCTGTTTTTGGAGACCAAATTATTAATGCTTTGGTTTGGGTAATGTGTATTTTTTTTTCTTGTTTTTTGAAGGGTTATTTTGTGAACTGTATATCCTCTAGTATATTATGGATCAATTATTATGATAGATTTGAAATAAAGCATATAATTTATTCACTTCAAAATTAAATTTATATTAGCTATTTCTTTTGTACCTCTAATTTAATTTATTTATTCTATTGATTTTCATGACAATAATTTAAATTTATATATATATAACAAAATTAGCTTTTGATAACAAAGTTTGAAATTTAGTTTTATAACAAGTTTAAAAAATAGTTCTAATCTAAATTTCTAATTTATATCTTTTTTTCTAATAACAATTTTAGTTTTTGATAACAAAATAGCAAAATTTGAATTTTAGTTTACTAATATTAACTTACAACATTTAAATTCTTAATTTCTCTTCTTTTTTTTTTTTTTTTTTTGTGCTATAAAATAAATTTTACTCCTGGGTTTGTATTTAATAACAATATTATTTCATTTGTCAGTATTCTCCATCTCCCCCTTCCATCTTCTTCCTTCAACATCAATGAAAATCGCCGTTGTTAGAGACGGTCTCATTCCTCTCTTTACATTTTACTTTTCTTATTCTTTATTCTCCTCCCCTTTTCCTTCTCTCTTTCCCTTCTCATTTCTCCTCTTCCTTATAATTTAATACATATTTAATTCTTTCTAAGAGATTAAGCAATTAAATACATATTTTTTTTTGAAACTTAGATAAATAAATATGCAAAACGCAGATGGTTCAATAGGTTGTCCCCTCTTTCTAGAGTAAAGAAACAAAATCATATGTCTAGGTACTTTTCTTATATTACTTTTATGAAATTTGTTAATTACCCAACCCTTTTGATATTGGATTTCACACAATATGTTAATCTAAGTGACTAAGTTAGATTAACAATAAAACATAAATTCACTAAACGCAACAAGTGATATAAGTGACGAGTAGGGTTATAAAGACAAATCTAAGAATTTTCTTTCTTATCTAATTACGGTTTCTACTTATGTAATCCAAAGGAGATCATAGACTAAAATAAGAGAAATTACTATAAACAGAAAAAATATCAAACTATTTACAAATATAGACAAATTTCACTACCTATCAACGATAGACCGCGATAGAATTCTATTGCTTGAGTGATATAATTCTATCGTTGTCTATCGCTCAAGCGATAGAATTCTATCCTGGTCTATCACAGTAAAATTTTTCTATATTTGTAAATAGTTTGGCTCATTTTTCAATATTTGAAAACAACCCTTAAAATAAAAAACATATAGCTGAAAATCAAATAAACAATAACGAAAGTTCACTTAAAAGAATTCATAGGATTTCATTTCTCTCCTAGCTTATTCATCCTCTTTCAAGGATGAACATCACTTACACCTTCTTTTATTATATTTTTTTGTTAGGTCGTAATTCTTATTATTTTTTAGCAAGATGTTCGATTTTAAATTAAAGTTAATATTTATTTTATAAAAAACCTTAAATTATGATATATTATTTTGTTGAGAAAAGTAACATATGAAAATAATACAAATTATATTAATTTAAAAAGAAATTTAAATTGATAAAAACAAATATGTTATATAAGTTCAAATTATATCAAATTAATTATAAATTAATAAGTAGTTGTAAGGGCATTCTTGGAACATTACGTAAATTTAAGAAATTTCATTGTAGAAATCCTACAAGACAAACACAACCATCAAAATATTCCCAGATATATGCAAAATTTTGTGCATCTAAGATTCTGAAAAAAAAAAAAAAAAAAAACAAACGGGTAAATGTTAAGTATACAAACAATCCAAAAATAGTAAAATGACAATGGGAAAAAAGGATTCCAATTTTGTAGGTTAAAAGGAAAAATAACCCAAAGTTCTTCCTTTTCAGGAAAAAAAAATTTACAATTCAAACAAATACCATTGAAAGTGGTCCTGAAAATAACAAACACAAATGAAAGTCAATTGTTGTTATTTTTCAGTTTTAGATTTCATGGGAGTTAGTTATCAAAATGTTAATCAATCACAAATTTGTCTACAAGTTTCTTAAAAAAGATTGATTCCAAAGGGTTGGGTTAGAATAATTTAGGCTGTGTTTGGCAAAATTAAATAGAAATTAGGCAATAAGTATTGTGTGTTCATGTGCCTCTGTTTTCATATTTATTTGTCAATTGTTAATATGTAAGAATCAATATCTTCTTAGTTTAATATTCTTGAAAATTAAAAAGTACTTTTTTTAGTTAATGAAGTTAGTTTTCCATGATCAACAAATGTAAGGTTAGGATGGTTTGGATAATACTAATGTGATAGAAACTAGGTAAATTACACTTTTAGTTCGTAATGTTTAGAATTATCAAATGAATCTTAAGATGTCAAAATTGAACAAAACAGCCAATTTTGGTCCATGCATTAGCCAAATTCGTTAAATCTTTAACCACGGCTAATGTAACAATTTAAAATTTAAAAAAAAAAAAAAAAAAAAAAAAATTCTCTCCTTTTCCATCCACTAGCCCGTTGTTGCATAAAAAATTGTAAATGACGAAGAACAATCGGAACTGTGAGGACATTCCTTGCATTTCACACGCGCGCACACGACACCAAGAAAAAGGAGGGGCGAAAGGTGAGAGTAAAAAAACAATTTCATTATTATTATTAATATTATTAAAAATCAAACACTTTCTAAACATCAGGGACATGGTTGTTCAATTTTGAAATCTAACAAATTCCAAGAATTATTTTTTTTTAATAATTTTATAATCTAGTATTTTTAAGTTCGCATAACATTATTACTTTTATTTAAAAAAAATACTTATTTTTAGGAAAATTATTATAAATATAAAAAATATTAAAATATTTACAAATATAGAAATTTTTTATTATCTATCATCAATAGACTGCGATCAAGCAATAAATAGACAATGAAATTTTTCTATATTTGTAAATAGTTTAACTCATTTTTGTATATTTGAAAATAACTCTATTTTTTACTAATTAATATTATACAAAATACGATTTCTATTATGCTCCACATTTCAAAAAAATTTATTTTTATCATTAAACTTTAAAATTTGTTTCAAAAGTACATTGAAGAGTTATTTTTTTAACATTACAATAAAATGAAAATTGATGCGACGATTCATATATAAAAATTGAAAGGTACACATGACATCATTTACAATATCGTTAAAATAAATTGAAGTGCCATTTGATCAAACAAAATTGATTATGTAAATTATTTTTCAAAATTAAGTCCATCCCTTTTCAATTTCTAATAATGTTTTATATATTTCTTAAGTAAAACGGTTGAATTCATAGTCAAATTCTAAAAACATAAACAAGTTTATAAAAACTACTTTTTTATAGTTTTCAAATTTTTGCTTGTTTTTTTTTAAAAAAAAAATTTGATAATAAGTAGATAACAAAACAAAAAAGGGAAAATTTCACAAATAGAAAAAATATCAAACTATTTACAGAAAATAACAAAAAAAATACTGATAGACATTGATAGACTTCTATTAGCATCTATCAGTGATAAACTTCTATCATTTCTGTCACAGATAGACCTTGATAGACTTCTATTAGCGTCTATCACAACTATCTAAAAATTTTGCTATTTTGTGTAAATAGTTTCCGTTATTTTTCTATTTTTTAAATTTTTCCAACAAAAAATCTAAAGGTAAAAATTATGTTTATAGACTTAATTTTCAAAAATTAAAAAAAAAAAAAAAAAAAAAAAAAAAAAACCAAATGGTCACCCAATCACAAAAACGACAATCATTTGAATGGTAACAAACAACTTTGTTAAAGAGATGGAAACAAAGTGTTGGAAAATAAATAATTCAAGAGAGTATCAAATGATAAAAGAGGGAGTCTTGAAAATATTCAAAATAAAAACAATAATAATAAATTTAGTCCATAAACTGTGACATTTGTATATATTTGGTATCTGAATTTTCAAAACTATCTAATAAGCCCCTAAAATTTCATTTATGTTTCTAGCTAATATTTTAACTTTGAATTTATCTAATAGATCCTTAACAAATTTTAAACTTTTAAAATTAATTGATATATTAAATGTAAATGTAAATTGTATGTGTAATGAAAACCATAGTATTAAATTTCCATCGACATGTCAATATTTCCATTGATATTTTCATGTTTTCATGGGTTCGACATCGATATGAGAGGTCAATCAATATTTCCATTATATCGTAGAAAAATCTATTAAGTATAAAAAAGTAGGCAACAAAATATCACTAATATAAAGATAATATAAATAATAGACTTTTAAAATTCATAAATATTTATTTAGTAATTTAAATTTTAAATTTTTTAATTTTTCCAAAAATATCCATCGAACTCAATTTTATCAATATTTCCATCAAAATCATCAAATTTTTCATAAAATTAAGATCTCAATATTTCCGTTGACATCTACATTTTAAATCTTGAATGAAACTTTACCCTATCAATTTTGTGTTTAACACTAACTTGGGTGCTAGTTGTAAAATAATTATTATTATCTTTTAGCAACCTCAAGGGAGAGTACATGTCTGCATTATTTCTAATAGATTAGTAGTATATTTGAAATACATTTTCAAATGTTTAATTTAAAAAAAATTGAAGTATTTAACAACCACTCAAAATAGCTTTTGAAATATATTTTAAACAGTTTTTTTTTGTCAAAAGTTTAATAAAAATGAGTTTTTTTTAAAAAAAACATTTTTTTCTCTAGTCAATCCAAACGGACACTAGCACGTTTGGATTGACTTTCTAAGTGTTTATAAACATTTTTTTTGCACTTATACATATTTATTTAAACACTTAGAAAATCAATCTAAACACACTCTAATTGTTCATTTCATCGATCATAATTAAGCAACAAAAGTTATCTTGTCTTTAAAATCATTAACAATAATTCACAATTGGTGTGAGATTTTTATACTCAATTTAGTCAAATGAACACAAAAATAAACCTTATCCTCAAAAAATAAAATAAAATAAAATAAAAATGAACCTTTTATTTAATTAATTAATTAAGACCTCAAAGAGTAATTAATTAAGATAGCTTGGTTGGTTAAGCTTCCTTTTATAGAACCCTTCATTAAAAAGATAAAACTTATAGCATTAGAGTAAAACAAATTAGGGGTGGCTTATAAGCTCAAATTTATTGTCATTTAGGGTAACTGAGTACAATTCATACACCAAAGTAGAAAATAGATAGCATATAACTTTATATTTGATAGAGGTCCCTTATCAGTTAAATGAGATTATACATCAAACTAGAATTATGTTTTCTATTTCGTGTAAGATAATTCAATCCTCATTAGTATGAACGCAACGTAATAGAATCAAAGGTAAAACTCAACTTTCAGATCAGTTTGGTAACGAAACTAATCACGAAAAAGATGAGTGATATGAAAACAAAATTACGGTGAGTGTTGCTATACATAATCGTGTGAGGTAACGTTAATCGATCGTCTGAAGAAAGGAACAAAACTTACAAGGACTATTGATGCAGGAGAACAGTGATGATTATCATTGCAGACAATGAGAACTTGCATTTAAACTCAAAGATGTTGAAGAAGTTATTTATTTGAGAGAAGTAGACTCTCTTCTCAAGCTTTATTGTACATTTTAATATGGAAAGAAGAGACACACATACCAACTCTTCAAATTTCTGAAAAAGATTGAATGGTTTTGAACCCATGATTGTCTGGAAGAGGAGCGTTGCCGGGTCGTATGGATATATGCACATCCAATCCTGAAAAAAAGGATTTCGATCAGGAAACAAGTTATAAACAGTGAACCAAGTGTGGTACGGTTAGCAATAGAGATATGTGCGCGCACGCGCATGCACACCACGCAAAAAGTTTCATCCCTATTTAATTCCATGAACTAGGAAGGGCGTTCTTTGTCCTCGCTCGGTTCTTGTATATGAGAATCACTGATGCATTTGATGTTCGTATGGTCGACCATGCTCAATGTACTGTTAGTCATACGTATCAAAATCTCGATGCGAAGGTTTGGAGTTTATGACTGTTTCCTTCATCGTATTATATCTTAAACTTGTCTCGTGACATGACAAGACAATTACTCATCACTATTTAACCAACAATACCAAGGAGATGATGACTCTTACAACCAGATGTTTATAGAATACACCATAAATGCAGAAGGGTCAAGAAGATGTTAAATACCTGCTGCTTTTGCAGCTACAGCTTCCTGGAAAACATCAGTGACAAACAAAATTTCTGATGGCTTATCAACTCCAACAGACTCTCTGATTTCGACATAACTGCGCGTTTCTCTTTTGTTCCTGAGAGCATAGAATGAGTAGTTTGTATAAGAGTGTAAAGACATTGTTATAATTCTATCCTACTGAAAGGGAAATTATCAAAAGTACAACTAGATTTTACCCCACTGTGGTATCGAAATATCCAGATAAATATTTTCTCAGATCCCCATATTTTGTATTTCCAAATAGAAGCCTCTGTGCTAACCTACTGCCGCTTGAGTATATGTATACCTGCAAAATTATTTTATTACTTCGTTGTTAGAAAAGAAAGATTCATCCATGGTTGACAGTCATGTCAGAAACAAATGTAGAAACTTGAACTCTCCAACCATTGCAAGAGTAAAGAGAGATTACAAGAAATGAAAAATGTCAATCAAAGGAAAGAATAAAAACTTTGAATGTATTTCTGCTGCTTTGGTTATCTCCGCATGTTACTAAGATGCTGCATGTAATTCCAGATACTATCCCAAAGAAATTCTGAAGTGGAAAATATGTGGATATACGACTGTGATTTTTGAGGTATCTGGTTGATTATTAATAAAGTTTGACGGCAGGGAGTTAACCGTGAGTAAAACTATCTTTGTAGCATGTAATCACACGGATGGCGACGGCATATTAAGCTCCCAGAATTATAGAAGGAAACTTCAAAGCTAAGGGGTTTTATTGGAAACTAAAATCAAGTGCGTTAGTACTGAAATAAGTAAAAGACATAGGGGAAGTGAAAATATTTCAAGAGCAACCCATTATAAACCATTATCACTCTCAGCAGTATTCAGGGATGAGGATTCATTTATAATTGAACAACAAAAAGCAGAAAACTACAGGAATACAAAAATAGATATTGATGGAATAAAGGTCATGGACTCGGTCGTATCCATCTACGAATAGTGACCATAGCATTAACATAAATTTAAAGGATATAACTTTGTTTGGGATGAGTTTGATATGACTTTAGAAAAATTACTTTTAGAAAGTACATTTGAAAATTTTCATGGTATTTGGCAACAGCAAAGTAATTTTCAAATTTCTCATGGTGCTTGGTCACATATGTAAAAGTATATCTAAAAGTTCTAAAATCACTTAAAAAGTACTTGAATGTGCTTTGAGATGGAGTAGTTAATTATACTTTTCCAGAAAGTGATCATAGAAAAAGTTGCTGCTGCTATTGGTACAGAAGAAAAAAAAAACACTAAAAGAAGACATGATGAAGCAGAGTTATAGGCATATCAAAACTTGTAATCATCAGCATTGCAAATGTGGAAGAGAGAAAAGTGTATTATATACAACCTTTATGCCCGCAGCGTGCCACCTTTCCAAAGCTCGTGGTACGTCCTCAAAAACTTCACCTTTCAATTCATTGTTCTCGAATCCAGTTAGCCATATATGACCCTAGCAAAGCTGGAGGTTAGTTCTTGTTCCACAAAAGTTGGTTATTTTCTTCCTTAATTATTTCTGCTTACTTGTAACTGTTTTAGAGCAGGAATCTTCCTGTCAGCTTTTATCATGGCTTCGACATTCGCAACTATGGCTGCAATAACCTCCTCTTTTGCAGAATCATCAAGAGGAATAGGCACCGCACCAGCAACACCTTTTTCCAGATCATCTTGCACCTGCAATTGGATTTTCAAAGTTACTCGCCAACACACGTTTAGAATACTTTTTCAATATGCTCAAACTAAACCATTTATGGTCAAACTTTGCTTTAATACTCTGGAATTTTCAAACCTGTAAGAAGGCCATGTTGAACTTTCAGTGTGCTTCTTTAATTAAAAAAGATATCCACTCGAGGCATTTCTTCTTAATGACTCCATTGTGTCATACATTCATTCTTCAATATTTTAATAAGTTTCCTAAGAGACTTGTTTAAAAATATCCTATCCAATGCCAAAGATGTTTAGTGACCTTGAATGCCTGAATAGAACTATCTTACCTGAGATCGCAACAACTTAATATCTTCTTTAGTCTCTGCAGTGTCAAACGTTAGAGACAAATGTTTGTGGACATTATCGCGAGCATATGGAAAAAGAACATCGGTCACAAACGATATTGGAGTAGTAGTTCCTTCTATATCAAGAACAATGCAACGCTGCAGAAGAATTATTGGAAAAAATGAATTGAACTTCAGAGTTACAAAATCAAACTCAAGAAAATAATTAAAGAACAATTTAATCTAACAGACATGTAGGTACACACTCCACAGTCCACACACACACACTGTACTACAATCAAATTGCTCGAGCGTATAGATTATATCAGAGCTATAACCTTCGAAGATGCTTCATTGTTGCATCCACCTACTACAACTTCTTTGACTTTCTGAATGGGACCATGATTTGGGGTAGACCAGTCTAGGCCCAATTGATAAAGCTTGATGGCCGCATCAAAGAGATAGTGGTAACATTCAGCCTGAAACAATGAGTGGACTATTCAAAAAGAGTGTGCGTGAATATTGAATGTAATATCTTCCCTTGCCTTCCATGTTGGACAGTTACTGTATAAAGCTGGAAATTTCGAAGAGTAGGGAAAAATTTTAATTTTACAAATCTTATTTTCAGAATGCAATAGGATCCTAAAATGCAGATTATAGATGTACTTCATCTATCACTGTTCAAGAGTACAGCTGAAGCAATATAAACACAAGTGACTCAAGACTTCAATACCAGAGTGGTAGCAGGAACCATTCTATTTTGAAATCAAGCCAAAAGATGTCGAACATACTGACTTGTCCCTAAACTATCATGTATAACAAACCTGAGTTTTTGCATGGATCCATGAATCCCCCCATACATAAATGCCATGGTTTCGAACAAGCACAGCAGTTGTTTTTGGGTAGGCTTCAATCTGTAGAAAGCAAAGGAAATTGCATTTACTCTTAGATGCAGTCAACTGGTGAAATGAGTATTTTAGAACAGAATAAACACTTGTCAGAGTATGCATGGTCTTTTACTGGCAGAAAAAACTTCTGTCATTTATCAACAATGAAAGGTTATTCCATTAATCGGTCAATATCAATAATTCCATCATTTGTATTTAATGGCATAGTAGTTAATACATAGGACAACAATGTCCATCCTTACTCGAAAGACACAATGATCAGTATGGTGAAGACACCCAACATACGCATACAGGAATTTTATCGATTAGTAAATTGATTTTCAAATAAGAACTGTATTAGTCTATCATTTATTAAGTGGAAATTGCTTATCATTGGTCCTTTTTCAATTCTCCTCAAAGTATTGTTAATAATTGAAGACCAACAAGAAAAACCAGCAGATAAAATTTAAGTTTAATGCATTACAACTCCTTACTGCTATAGCTAAAGATTCTGTGAGCTCATATTCGTAAGCTGTATTTTCTATTATTGGGATCACAAGTTCGTCATAGTAACCATGCCCTTTGATTCCTTTGATCATTTCCATATGAGTAATCTGCAGTAATAATAGACTATAGTAAGGAATAATTAAAAAAAAAAAAAAAAAAATCAAGAATTACAACAGGAAACAAATCCATAATTAATAGGAAATTAACAGGATAAAAAGATATTCTTGTCATCACGATAGAATTTCACATGTTGCTGGATTATATTTCAGCGTGCCTCATGACTACATTCTAAAACTACTCTAAGACTGATATGCTCGATAAGTTTATATGCAACTATATTAGTTATGCTAGCTAGAAGGCCAGTTAATTTTGGCCCAGCTCTCATTTGTACAATGTTCTCTTCAAATGAAGAATGACATCATTAGAAATTTAACATTTTATTATTGTAAATATTAGCTTGAAGATCAGAAACAGGCCCTTTTACACAAATAAAAGTGACTGTTAATTTCGTTGACTAGATCTGAATTCAAGTGGGTTAAGTTCATAACAATTTATTGTAGAATCGTCTATCTTATGACCAAGTTTCTACATACAATTATCCAAAAATCTCTCACAAGCTCACAGCTACAAGGCTACAATAATATATTCCCATGCATCAAGACCTATTGCGTCTATACTATATTTCTTTGCAAAATATTTAGCTAACCTCCTACAGGCATCTTTACAAATCCAGATGGTATCCATGGTAGCATCAACCAAAGAATATTTAGTCCACAGAGCTAGAAATAAATCATACAAAAGGCAGTTCATCATCATATAGCCTTCATCCAGATTCAAAGAATAAAGTAGATCTGGACAAAGGTGGACATGAACTGGAAAAATTTGTGGGATCAGGCACACGCAACATTCACCCTTGTGAATAAATGCCAAGAAGTGAAAACTCACTCTAAATTCCTTTGCTGATGGATCGATCATTGTTGCAAGGCATGATTCTATCCCATGACTGTGAATAACAGCTCCAGCATCTCGCATCTGATATGCCTGGAATGGAAGGGGGGGAAATATGAAAAATTATCAGATATTAATCTGGCAAACTGCTGCACAATCAAGAATCTAAAAGTATAAAGTGGTCAACCTGACTGAAGAAGTCAGTACACCTTCATAATTAAACTTTCTGGTTAATGCAACAAATATTGTGTATCCAATAAGGAAAGGCACCAAGGTATTTAGCTTCATGCAAGGATCTTTTTTACAAGAAAAATATGGTGATGAAACGAACAACAGAAGAAGGCTATAGCCAGTTGCATTCTTCTTGGAAGGGAGAAAAAAAGAGAAAGAAACAGAAACTCAATTGCAACGTAATTCAGCTTATGAAGATAAGACACTTTATTATCTGCACTATAGTGGAAATTTTAGGCCAAAAGGTTCAGTTCTCTGCCAGCCTAGTATAATATCACTGCAAAAATGGTCATAGTTTTGCAAATACCAACTGACAGGTGCTATGTCAGATTTTCTTTTTGTTCCTAATCTAGAGACCCAAATTCAGATAAATTAAAAAGAGATTTCTTTGTACCTACTGATTGAGAATCTTTGACATTGCCTCCTATATATTATCACATTGTACAAACATGAAAAATAAATATGTGCACAAGACTGCACAGCTCTTGGAAGTTCAATCAAATTTTGACAGAAAAATGTTAGTAACTTGTCATCTGACAAAATGAACGAAATGAACAAGAAATGGCATATCAGCATGGTAGAAGAAGAATGTGAAATTAAAACCTTCATAAAAAGGGGACCACAGTCTGAACATTTTGGAGGCTTGTGTGGGTATGGCTTCACAGTAGGAGAAGATAAGACAGAACCATCAGGAGATAACACGTACATGTCCTCCGGTACCATTCGCTCCTTCTGAACGCCTATTAATGAGTGATAAATTGGTATGAGAACCATGCCAGATAACCAATATAAACAAAACAAACAGATAATTTCACAGTCTAGAAGAGACATTGCGACGAAGAATTAGACACAAAAAATCATGGTTTATCAAGGAAATAAGCTAGCAAATGACAAGGTAGACAGCTGAAAATACACAACAAGCATCTTTGAAACTGAGACTAACATAAGCACCCTCCAGAGAGTCAGATGCCCCTATGCATGAAACATGTGCAAATAAGGAAGCCATGCTAGAACACACAATACCTCTATACAAATAATAGTCTAAGCTTGAATAACTAGCTTAAAGATCAACTAACGAATGCAGCTCAGAGCACAGAAACTGCAAACCAGGGATTAAACAACACGAAAATAATAAAATCCCAAAAGGAGTTGATAGCAAATCCCCATGAAATTGGGAGCAAAAAACTATGGATGCAAATCAGAGAAACAAACAAAAACTTAATGGACCTTGAAAAACTCCATAGACCAAACAAACAAATGGGGAAACAAAAAAAGAAGACACTATAAATCAGCTAACTGAAGGAAGAAGGGGAAGAAGGATGCAAAGAACAAACCAGAAGGGGACATGACGACGAGCTGATTCTGCTTGGGAATAGCATCATCATGGACCTTGATGGTGATACTACCGCCAGTTCCAGAGACCCATCCAAGCCCATAAAAATGGCGGCATAGCTCTGAAAGTAGAGCCTTAGTTTCATGGACCCCCTTGCTCTGCAACAAATCAGGAGATAGCTTAGCCCTCTTCTCTCCGTTCACACCCACATCTGATGCCGTTGCCATTTGGGAGGCTATTTCAATGTTAAAACGGAGAAGCTCTCTAGAAAATGGGTGGTTGAGCTTGGAATGAAAAAGGGTTTTAACTTAATAGATGAAGATTAGAAGAGAATCGCGAATGGGATTCTTTATTCCTCGTTAGCTCAGTGTACAAGAAGGCAATCAGAGCACTGCGCTTAAAGGTGAAGCAGCCAGAGTCTTGACCCTTTTGCTCTCTAAGAAAGCTGAAATTTTTTGAATTGGGATTTGATTATTGGCAAGTTTCGTTTTATTTTTTTCGTCGTATTGCAGTCAATTCTTAGAATTTTGGCAATTTCTTGTATTGAATTTGTGTACGAAACTGACTCGTGGGTTCACCAAATTCTACTTGGATGGCTCAATGGGCAAAAAACTTAAAACTGGGTAAGATTTTCCGATCGAAATTATAGAATTTTTCGTCCAAAGTTTTCTCATTTCTTTATTGCTCAATCGATCAAATGAAAATGAAAATAATGGGATGAAAATTATCCATTTTTAAAAATAAAGAAATGAAAGTGAACAAGAGTTGAAAGTAGAAGATAAAAATCAACACTTTACAAGTATAGGAATCAAAATCAAAACTACAATGACTGAAGTAGTTTTAATGTATTCTTGAAAATATTTGTTTAGAACTATATAAAAAAAAAAGTTTGAATATTTACTACTTTAACCTCTTTTGATAGCTATTTAAGATTGTTGAGTAATTATTTAAGCTTCATTTGACAACTATTTTGTTTTAAATTTTTTGTTTTCAATTTATAAAGACTATTTTCATCTATAAATTTTTGTGTTTTGTTATCAACTTTCTACCACATTTTCAAAAATCAAGTTAAGTTTTTTTATAAAAAAAAAAAATAGATTTTCAAAACTTGTTGTTGGTTTTAGAATTTGACTAAGAAATCAAATAATATTTTAAGAAATTGAAAATCATAATTAAAATTAACATTCATTAACTATGGGGCAAACAACTATAGATCTATAGTTGCACTCTTATGTACTGTAGAACGAGTTGCGTCCATGGATATACTCATTACACATAAGTCAATCTTTCAGAGTTGTTCGTAATTATCGATTTGGATGTTCGTTTTACCTCGGTAATTACCTATATATCTTTAAGTACCATTGATTCTCTAACGAACCATTTATTTATGGTCCAACCATAAACTAAGTTCCTCTTGGCCCAGTAAGAGGGATGAGTTCATTGTTCAAGTTCTAGAGGTAGCACTTAAAGGGAACTACTCATCTACTTACCCTATATGAGAATGAGTGAATTTCATGTTGTGAAATTATGTTCCCAGCTCCTTATTCAGTCAAGTCCCCAAAATGGTAGGCTTATTAAGTCGGTGACTCAGACCACTTTCATCAATACAAATCAAAGGACGAGCCCTCATGAGTTCATAACTCACTCAAGAGTAAGATCAAGTTACATATGATCATCCTGTGAAAAATTAATCTCTTCAATTAATAGAGTTACAAAGAGAGGTTAATTATTTCGCGGTCTAGTCTTATACAGACTCTTTGTATATGATACCCCACTCACATGTCTTCACATGAATGATTTGGATACATTATTTGTAACACTTACAAAGTGGGTTGTATCCACAATGTCAACAAGATAAAGACACCCAACCTTATCCATTTACTATAGACCATTTAGGTTATTATTTCGAACATAATTCATTGTATGTTAACTATATACAATTCAACTTTAAGACACAATCTAAAATAACAAATTATTTTATTAATAAATAGTAAATAGGTTATTAATTTACAAACTACGAGTTTAGAGCATAAAGCCCAACATCCTTAAACTTTAGTGAGCTATAATAGTCCACTTCACTAATGCAAATTGGAGGTCCAAATGCCCCCTTACTAATTTGAATAGGTTTGACAATGCTTAAATTAAACATAAAATAACTTTGCCAAAACTTATACATTCAACAAAAGTTAGCAATAATATTGATTCTATTTGAAATCCTTTCAATTATGCCACACATATATGTTTTATAATTTATTGGATGCATGTGATAATTTTTTTATTGTACTTCGAACAAAAACTAATTAGTTGATTAAAATTGCTAACACTTTTTAAAGTTTAATGTTAAAATCTTAATACTTATCTAAGTAGTGGAATATAATGAAAGTGAATGTTTATGGTAAAAAATTTGATATATTCTAATAAGTCTAGAGTTCAAAATTGATTTTGTCTTAATAAAAACCTTTAACCTGCGCATTAGAAATTAGAATAGGCTAAATTATAAAAAATACCATCGAATTTTCTCCTTTGTTTAAAAAATACTCATATAATTGCAACAGTCGCAACACTTACTCCTGAACTTTCATAAACATTTCACAACTATTAAAGTATAAATCCTTTAAAATTTTGAATAAGAATCGAGACTTCGAATAATGTGACAATGACCTAAAACCATGTGATGATCCAACTTTTTGTTTTAAGTCACCATTAGTCTGCCACAACATTTTAAGTCTCAATTTTCGTTTAAAATTTTAAATAATTTCTACTTCAACAGTAGTTTTGAAACTTTTATGAATGTTTAAGAGAAATATTGCCACTTTTATTGTTTTTCATATAAGATTATTTTTCAAACAAAAGACAAAGTTAAAAGGGCATTCTTCATAAACTAAAGACTAACCTTAGAAGTTAGAAGAAATACAAAAGTTCACATTTTTTATAATATGCATTAGGTTCTTACTTTGGGAACAACATATTGGTGAGGGGCCCGTCTGGCGAGAGTCTAGAGAGAAACCCATCTCATAAAACCCAATTCTTGGATAACCTCATCATCTCTCTGCACATTATTTTGATTAATCCCAGCTCTATCTTTCTCTCTGCTTCCATGTCTAGAGGAACAGACCATCTGGTGAAGAATTTGAAGAAATTCGCTGACTTTCAGTACAAGCTTTTCACAACTCGATATGGGCAGCAAGTCATTGACATACTCGAGTTCCCATTTAAGGTGGTCTTATCCCCTTTCACGCTTCCTTTCGACATTGCCGGCTCAGCTCCTCGTGGCTTCGGCGTTCCCGAGCTCATTTCCAAGCTCTCATATGCTTCAATCTTTGTAAGTTTTTGAAGTGCAAAGTTTGTTTTTTCTGCAATGTGACTAATTAGCTTAGAACTATAAGAAATTCAAAGACTTTAGTGTGTTTGCGAGAGTGTGAATTCTCAGAGTGGGAGGTTTTGCTTATAACGAGCTCAGCTATGAAGAATTAATTCATATGACAGCGAGTGTTTGGTACAATCCCAAGGCATAGAACAGAAATGTTTACCATTTCAGATGATTAGAGGAACCATATAGTGACTGACTCCTCACAGATTCAAGGTAATGAAATTCTCAGTGATGAGCGTGAAGGATTGATGCTCAGAATGTTCTTGAAGTATTGTGCCAGTTGAAGGCGAGCTCATGGATAACATGGTGTGGGAGTGTTATTTAAACATGGCGTATAACTCACATTCATGACCCTTCAAAAACGAAGGGAGACAAATTACTCCAAGTTTGCTTATGAGAAGGTAATATCAAGAATGGACGGGTGCAAGAACATGACTTAAAGATGAATTGTAGTGAATATCAAGAAATTTGTTGATGATCATGTTAAGGATGAAATGTACGTCCAAATCTGTCCTTTTCTTCGGTGAAAGATCAGATTTCAAGTCATTGTCCCAACAAATAATTGGTGTTGATGAACATGAAAATGGGTTGGTCTAGTGGATAATAAGGACTTATGTAAATAATAAGAGCTTAGAAGGTATGAGTGTCCAGAGGTTAGAAGTTATGGGTTCAAGTCAAGAGGTTACCTATTTAGGATTTAATATCCTGCGAGTTTTCTTGACAACCAAATATAGTAGGGTGAGATTGTTTTTCCATAAAAAAAGTCAAGGTGTGTACAAATGGGCCTAGACACTCACAAATATATATGTATGTGTGTGCGCACTTGTGTGTGAATATTTCCAAAGTTTTCTAGTGAAGATTGAGCCATGGATTTTTCAAGTATTGAAGGGCTCTATTGATGCTGCGACAGGAGTAGAAATTATTAAGAAATTTCTAGTGGAGATGGGAGGGTATGGTTTTGCTTGACCATCCTTGCTGTGTGTTAATATTCTTAAGCATACGTTGCCTATGAGTTAAGACAAAGAACAATCTTCTAGGTGTTTGATATATTTGTGTGTGGATATTCCTTTTATTGAAGTCAAGATTGTGGCTGGTAAACTGAGATGTGAAGCATTATTTGGATCCTTTAGGCGATGGCTCTAGAAGATTGGAATTGTGGAATTCAGTCAAGAACAAATGCAGTATAAACTGGAGAAACAGAACAAGTTTCACATATAGGAATGTGGAAGATCAACTCTTTGTCAAGTGATCGTTGCAAATTTACCTACCTGCCTCGTGTCAATTTTTCCTATGCTGAGGAAAATGGCAGTGAGTTTGAAAAGGAAGATGTGAAATTTCTTTCAGGATGGTCATTTTTATGGAAAACTTAGCCATCTTATTAACTGGAACGTGGGGTCTTTAACCATTGATTGTAAAGGTTTGGTAATTGGTAATTTGAGGGGAAGATCACTCACAGAAAAATGATTTGTGCTTTGTACAATAATGTGAATTCAGCTGGGTTTTGGTTATATATTGCATGTCACTTGATTCCTAACAAGTTAGTTGTATCTTTTTAAATAATTTTATGACTGACTTCTTTGATGCACGGTGTTGTTGGTTAGATTGGTCATCTGGATTTGCACCGTACTGTCAATGTGTCAAATGGATACTGTGATAAACTGTGAATGAGCCAGTTGTCTTGTTAATTTTTTTAGTTGTGTTCAAGGGTCTGCTGTTCTTCACTGTCAATCTTTTTTCTTTTTTGATTTTTGGAATTTTGCACAAGGTCTATAAATTTGGGGGTGGTAAGTGTGGTTTCCTACCATATAAATTTGGAGGTAGTAAGTTTGCATGAGGTCTAAAACTTGGAGGTACTATCTTTTCAATAATGTTGTCTCTAACTCTGGTTATTGCAGGCTATTGCTACTTTTGGGACTTATGATATTGCGCTAGAGCTAGGAAAGAAAGTTATATGTCAGAGGTGCCTCCTGTTAACATCTTGAATCTCTTTTCATGGTTAATCTTGGGCATAACTATTTTGTTTCACTTCAAAATCAAATGAACATGTTATTTAGTGTAAACTGTAAAGTATCTACATAATATGTTGTGCACAAGATCCAAATTTTTTTTTTGGTAATTATTCAATCATATATGATCTCTTTTCTATTTACCAGAAGCTTGAAATCTTGTAATTTTGTGTTTCTGTTCTCTGCTTTTGTTCAGTCCTTTGTAGGGCCTCCTCTTGTACTTTCATTTGTTGGTTTTTCATCAAAGAAAGATTTTCTTTTTGATATAAAACACGACTTTCATTGAGAAAAAAAAAAATGAAAAAAATCATCAAAAAAGAAATAAAAAATTAGAAAGCTTGCTTTGTTGCTTCATAGCTTGTTTTTCAAACTGGTTGGTTAGATAATTACTAGTTTCCAAATTAGATGTACAACTGGAGTTCATATTTCTATATTTTGTGTTTGTTTGTACTTGTACTTGTTTGTTCCATGTCTGATAACTTAAGATAGTTTGGTCTTTTGGCAGGCACTGTCAAACCTGCAATGGATGGCAAGCCATGCGGTGTACCAAGTGCAGAGGGTCAGGGATGGTGAACTACCAAGTGAAGAACTATGAATTGAGAAGGTAACCCACTTCCTATTCACTTTGGTTTTGATTGGAATCACGTAAATTATTTTTCACCAACGGAATCATTGACAACTCATGTACCTCAAATTCATAACTTGAATCTTTCTATTCCAATACCTCAATTCATAACTTTGATCTTCCTGCAGTGGAGAGAAGGCAACAGCAGAAAGTATTGCAGATGCCATTGCAGAGAATCGGGCTGAGTTGATTCACCTTCCTTCCACTTTGGATCTTCATACACCATTGCCATCCAAAGATTGCCCAACATGTGATGGAACGGTGATGATAATATCTCCATATTCCAAGCACCACACACTAAGACATTCAAAATAGTATATAAGATTAAAAAACCAGTCGTAGTCCTATAGGCTATAACCTAATTAGCATCTTGTTATTGGTTTTTGCATCCTTCAGAATCTTGATGCTTGCAGATGACTATAATATGCATCCCCTTTTTGCTTTATATGCGCGTGGTTATTCAAATAATTTCCTTTTTAGAAGAAAAGATCTAAAGGATTAGGAAGTGTACCCAGACATCTCAACTAGGTTGACACCCCCTTAGCACTCTCATCATTTCCAGTGGTTATTCAAATAATTTATTTCAATGTAACTAAGGGGATGGGTGTTCAACTATAGCACAACCTATTGGTAACTTGCACGCACAATAACTTATTTGTTTTGTTTTGTTTTGTTTTTGTTTTTGTTTTTGTTCTTGTTTTTTATTTTTGGCTTGGATGAAATTAAAGAAAAGGAAGCGACGGTTGGACTTAAACTTGCAAACTCTTTCCAACAAGAATTCATTCTGTGTATATATTGCAGGGAGTGATGAGCTGCCCTGAATGCAAGAATAAATTGCAAGTGAGAATCTCAGCAGATGATGTAAGTTTCATGAAAATTTTAATCCATGAAAGTGCATGTTACTTTATAATATTGAAACTTCAACTACTTTTGATGTCCGAACAAGGCTGCATGAATTTTCGAAACTTTAACTTGTAGACTGCCTTTCTTCCCCTGTAGCCAGAGCTGAAAGGACATAGGAGGGCCTGCTTACGTAGGATTGCATTGAAAACATTCTTTTGCTAGTTCTAAGGGCACATGACTTTTAGATTCAAAAGCTTTTAATTTTTGTACTCCAAAAAGGAAAAAAAAAAAAAAAAATAGAAGAAGAAAAGAAAAAAAGGCAAATTGCAAAACTATCCCAGTACACCCTCAAATTTTCCATTGTAAAAATTAGCCCCAAACTTATACAAGTGTTCAAAATTGGACCCTCAAACTTACAATAGTTGTAGAAATTGGACCCTCAAATGATACAAATGAACCTTCAAACTTATACAATTGTTACCATTTCTACAACTATGTAAGTTTGAGGGTCCAATTTTTAACACTTGAATAGGTTTGAGGGCTCAATTTTTACAATTGAAAGTTTGAGGGTATAATTGCAACTACCACTATACTTTAGGGATGGTTTTTGGCATTTGCCCAAGAAAAAAAACTATTTGTTTATTATTATTTTTAATATGAAAACTAATGCAACTAAAATTATATATATATTGGACGCTCAAAGAAAATGAGTCACCTCAAACCTCCAATTTCTTATTTAATATTAAAATTGTAGAATTCATGGACACAGTTGTACAACCTATAGAACATAATACAAATTAGTTAGCCCAAGTAAGGTTGTTATTTAATGCTAAAAACTGCTACAGTGTAAAAGCAAATGTTTATCTTTTTGTCTATGTAAATAAGAATGGAGTCCTTATTCTTGTTGTTCCTTTTATGCAGATCATGGAGCCTCCTTGGAAAGCTTATAATGTTCTGAGAAAGATGGAATATCCATATGAGGTTATTATGCCCTTCTTCACCCCTCTATGGTTATGATTTCTATGCCAGAGTAGTTACTAACTAGAGAGCCAGTCATTTTTTACGTCAAACTACTAGATTTTCATGAGCACACCACATTTGCATAATTGAATCACTAACTCATGCCATCATGGATTCAGAATGCAAATTACATTAAGCTACACATGCCATAACATACTTATATCATGCTGTGTAAGTATAAAGAGAGCACAAGTCCTCCCCCAAACTTTGTATAAGCAGAGAGCAATACAACCGCATGCCATTTATAGGCGAGAAACTACTTGCCTGAATTTTGTGCCTAGGTGAACATTTGAGGTGCCCACATATCTATTTGGATTGGATGGTCAGTTTAGATGTATGTCATTCAGATATAAGAAAAGGAGAGGAGAATAGGTTTGTTGCAGGATTGCTAGTCTGCTCAATATCTTTGGAATCGCTGGATGATTTCATTTGGTATTTGTAGAGCTTGGAATAGAGATGGTAGATCAATGCTGGAGGAGGTGCTCCTGGCTCCCTTTAGGGAGAAGGAATCCTCCTTTTAGGTAGGAGGGCAAAGTTCGCTTCTTTGTAGTTTTGTGGGGTATTTGGTTTAGAGTTTTAGAGAGAATGAGAGATTGGGTGGGGAGGTTTAAGAGGTGGGCAGGTTCAATGTCTCCTTGTGGGTGTCAGCGGCCCTTTTGCAATTATGAGCTTGATTTGTTGTTTTTTTGGATTGGAGTCCCTTTCTGTAGGTACTAGGTAAGGTTGGACTCTTTTTGCTGAGGCTTGTTTTTCGTATGCTCGTATACATTCAATGAAAAAGGGAGAACCCACATCTAGGCTCATAGGTCTAAGATAATTTAAAAAATAACATTTACTTCAAGTAGGAGTAGTTGTGTTAGATGATATAATATTAAATTTACCTTCATCCATTAACTTAAGCTTTTGAGTCAATCGGCGACTTAAGATGATATTAGAGCAGGTGGTACAGAAGGTCACGTATTCAAACTCTTGCAACATTATTTCCTCCCCAATTGATATTGATTTCCACTTGTTGGGTCGTTTACATATTTCAAACCCACAGGTGAGGGAGAGTGTTAGATGATATGATATTAAATTTACTTTCACCCATCAACTTAAGCTTTTGGGTCAATTGGTGATTTTAGATGTTGTTAAACTACCACGAAATCCATATTCTTAACTTCAGTTCATTTGTGAGTTCGGAGTCTCGGTAAGTAAATCATAACCAATTGTTAAATCACTAATCAACCCAAAAGCTTAACCTAATGGGCTATGATAAATTCAAAACACTTTACCACTCCCTCTCACTTGTGGCTTGAAAATATGTTAAAGGGCCAACAAGTAAAATTCAATATTAATTAGGGAAGAAATAGCTTTATAGGGAGTCAAACTCAAGACCTCCTTCTTTGATACCACTTAAATCACCAATCAACCCAAAAACTTAAGCTAACGAGTTTTGACAATTTAATATTATATCAACACTCTAACACCAACCCTACCTTGGCAATCACCACAGAGCCAAAAATCAAATTTTGCAAAAATATGTCAATTCATTAACATTTTAGAGCATACTTGGAAAACGGTTCATGACATCGGTTGTAAATAGTTTAATTGTCATTCTCAAGTGCAAAATTCCATCACATGTGATTTATTCTTCTTCTTCTTCTTCTTCTTCTTATTTTTTGATAAGAAACAAAGGGATTGTAACAATGAACTTTTCCTGAACTGATATGATGCTTTAATTTGTATGAAATCCAATTGCTCATGTTCATTGTTCTTGTGGATTGGAGTCCTTTATGTAGTTAGTGTTGGACTCTTGTTTTTTGTTTACCCTTGTATTCTTTTATTTTTTTCAATGAAAGTTCAGTTTCTTACCAAAAAAGGAAAGAAAAAAAAGAAAAAAAAACCTCTTGTTCAAAACAATTTGTTCTTGAGGTGTGTAAACATCTTCGTCATATAAAGAAGATTTAGATGTGTGAATCAACGTCATATTTTATGTTTTGATTGTGCCTTTGGTATTTCAGCATTTAGTTCAGAGTATGAAGGACCCAAGCATTGCCACATTTTGGTTAATTACTTTCCCTCAAATTGTTGGTGGATTCAACTTTGATGATGATGTCAAGCAAAAGATTTGGTGGCAGTACAAGGTTCGAACCAATTTCCCCGCGTGCTTCCTGTTCTGTCAATTACTTTGAATATTCTTTTTGTCAGTATTGTCTTTTATTTTTCATAACAGTAAGTAACCTGTTCTTGTTGACATTATGTAGTAACAGAAGCATTTTTGCATTATTAATTATTATAAACGCTCAAAGGAATCTTCCTAGCAATATTTAATTTTCAGTGTATACTATGAGGTGTTTATCTCTCTCTATTTGTCTTAACAAATCGTTTTATTTGGGTTTGACGGTATCTACTTTTATTAAATTCTTATGATTCATATGGGCTTAAGTTCTGTTACCTTGTTATAGTTCAAGAGAAAACGGACATCTTCTCCTTCCCTCTTGAGCAAGACCATATCAGTTTTGAAGAAAAAATAAAGTTGATATTTTATCCTTTGAGAATTGTTGTTAACTCGATGTAGTTTTTGGTTATCTTTTAACTCACATTCACAATCAGAATTTTTTGAAACCCATGTAAGGTTTACTTGGAATGTCAATTATACATTTTCTGATGTGGTAAAAGATTTATACTTCAGTTACTTATATGCAACCTTTCCATGTTGGACACGTTATTTACTTATTTATGTATTTTTACTATTATTATCAATTTTTTGTTGAACACATCTTATTTAAGGTTGACTTTTTCAATTTGGTGCCATATTTTAAAATTGTTAAATATCACCTGGATAGTTGTTAATATTTGTGGGTTGCATTTAGGAATCCATGCGATATGATCAACTCAGAGATGCTGTTGCTAAGCGGAAACCTGGATGGGAGTACTTACAGGAAGTAAGAAAATTATTACATTTAGCACATGTGATTTCTTCAATCAATTATATGAGCTGGAAGTTGGATCACATATTTTTGCTTCTAAATTTTAGGGGATCAGCTGTAACACACTTTGACCTTTATTATCCTGTCTTATGAGCATCAGATTATTATTATTATTATTATTATATTTTTAATCAGAAATGAAGCTTTTTGCCTTTTTATTGAATAAATAAAAAGAGACTTGATGCTCAAAAGATACAAAATCCTTACCAGAAAAGGATAAGAACAAATTATGAAGCAAAAATTAAAACTTCCCAGTTCTGAATATCTTGTACTGAAAAGTAAAGAAATAGATGAGATAGAAAATACCATAAAGTAGTATTGATTTTAGCCGACTCAAATCGATGGTGATTGTAACATCTGTCATATTTTTGGGTACTTCTACAGTTGCAGTTGCAGTTTTATATGTTGTTCTAAGTATTGAATCTTGAGCAGAAATATTTTGCTAAAAGAATCTTAAATTTTCTATTCCTTTGTGAAAGGGACTAACTTAACCATCATGGGTTGGCCTAGTGGTAGTGAGAACATAAAAAAAGGCCAAATGGCTAAGGGTCATGGATTCAATCCATGGTGACCACCTACTTAGGATTTAACATTCTACGGGCTTCCTTGACACCCAAATGTTGTTGGGTCAGACGGCTTGTCCCGTGAGATTTATCGTGTTGCGCGTAAGCTGGTTCGAACGCTCACGGATATTTAAGAAAAAAAAAGACAAAAGGGACTAACTTATGTTACTTATTTTTCGTCTTCATTATTATTATTATTAATTTTTTTTTAAAAAAGGAAACGAGTCTCTTCATTGAAATAATGAAACGAGACTAATGCTCAAGTTACAAAGAGGGAAACAAACATAAAAATCTAAGGATCAGTGAGTGCACCCGGACATCTCAACTATGTTGACACCCCCTTAGCACTCTCATCATTATTGTTATTACATATTGTAGGGTAAACAGGGATCCATAGAATTAGTTGAGTGCATGTAACTAGGCTGACAAAAACAAATATTCTCTCCTGCTTTCCCCATCGTATATGTTTTGATTGTACTTTGCTTCGACGGAAAGATGGTTCATATTTAATTTATTGTTCTTATTAAAATAATAATAATAATAATTTATTTGTTGATATCTGCCATTCATAGGCCTTGATTTCCATAGACCCTGTTCGGGCCAGGGATGACCCTGTGGTCGTGAAAAACATTCCTTACTACAAGGCCAAGAAAACACTTGAGGCAGAAGTGATGAAGCTTGATCCTCCACCACGGCCACAAAATTGGGGTGTACGTCTGAACTTCCATTTTTTGGCACACTTTCAGATCATAGAATCAGTGATAAAAGTTCAATTGTTTCTCTTCTTGATGTGCATAATTATTTCTTTTTCATAAAGTTTGTAATGTGATTTACTAGCTTTGCTTCAGCCTTCAAATGATTGTAATTGTACCGACTAGTGATTGGATCGATGAGTTCCTCCATTTGCCTTTTCGTGTGCAGGGCCAATTCTTATGGTTTCCTAGGGTTTGTTCGATTTTGTGAGATTTTTGGGTTGAGTGAAATAACAGAGTGTTTAGAGGGTTGGAGAGGGATACTAGTGAGGTTTGGTCTCTTGTTAGATTTTCATGTTTCTTTTTAGGCATCGATTTCGAAGATCTTTTGTAATTACTCTTTAAACTACATTTTATTTTATTTTATTTTATTATTATAACTAGAGCCATTTCTTTTTGTAGGCTTGGTTTTTTATATGCCACACTATTCTTTCATTTTTTTTTCTCAATAAAAGTTGTTTCTTTTATCAAAAAATAAAATAAAATTCATGTATTTTTTTTTCTCAGTAAGTGTGACTCTTCAATAAAAAAAAAAACTATTTTATTACATTTCCCATCATATAGTTATAATTCTTTGCACTAGTTAATAGTAGTGATCTATGAACTCTCTTCGAACATCTCAAGGTTTTATTATTACCTGGTTTTGAAACAATGTCTATCTCTTCTCTCTCTCACTCTGTTGGCATTTGCATATCACGCCATTTTTGTTTTATGTGTATAGTAATTGCAATGTATAATTGGTTGGATGAATAAGTAATGCATTTTAAGAATAGATCACAGCCTACCTAGGGATAATAAATTTTGAGGATAAGGAGATGCTCTGCTCTATTGGCTATGAGTTTTGCCATTATGCTGACTGGTTTATTGGCAGGATTTGGACCTTCCACTGAATTCATCTTCTTGGAGTCAGGATGATCTTAAAGACCCGGGAAAATTTTATGAAATGACTGTACTTCTAAATGCCCAAAGAGAGATTGCTGATAAAATCTTGGATGCACAGTGGGAAACGAAATGGCGGCAGGAAAAGGTCCATTGACTTCTAAACCTCTGTGTCTTCCTTATGGATTGAGTAACTGGTTTTCTAAGCACCAATTTCTTTGGTTGGCCGTTCTTCTGGACCTAATCATCAAGTAATGTTGCTTCATTTATATATCTATATGAGTATTTGGGGACAAACTTCCTTGCAAGTAATAACTAATACACACATGTTTGATACCATAACTTATTTGTCTCTAATCTTTACCCGTTCTTTGCATTATCAGACTGACAACTGGCTGTACTTCTTGCATTAAACTGTCAATCTACCTTGGATTTACTATTGTCATAAATTTAATGTCAGTTGAACGAGTTGTTGGAGGAAAAGCTGCGGCCTTATGTTAAGAGTGTCAACAGCAATGTCCTTACAGCACCAATCGTGTTGAAGTCACAGGACCCGGATCAGAAGGTTTTACCCTTTCCTTTTCAACCTTTACATTTTGCCTCAACTTGATTAGATTTTATTGGATTAGCAAATGAAAAAAGGTCCCTCTACCGCTGCCTTTAGTGCTTCAAATATTCTATTCATTTGAAGTACAAGGTAACATAAGTTGACATTATTAGAATTTGTAGACTCTTTGAATGTTAATTAGTTTCCATGACATATTTCATTCAACATGGCAGTTACTTTTATATCATTGGTTCCAACTGCAATGATAAGACTAAGGGTCACTTTGAAATAAGCATTTTGTTAGTCATTTCAAACAGGCACTTACAAGCTGAGATGAGCTGTTCAAGTAGTGTTTCTCTTGTTTTTTTTTTTTTTTTTTATTAAGCTTTAGCAACACCTATGAACTTACATGAACCTCTCAACTTTGTAGCCATCAGTTTATGGTTTATTTCTTATATTTACATGTTCCTTTTTTCAGAATAGTCTACACTGTAATGCTAATGTTAAAGTGGACTTTTAGTGATTAGTGGGACTATATTTCATTTTGGTTGCTTCCATCTGGACCTCCAATTGTTAAAGTGTATTAGAGAATGAGAGTGGAGGAGGAATCAGCTTAGCATGTGCTGTAAGTTGTAAATGTAATGCATGCTTGGAGTGATTTTGAAATTGTCAAAATCACAACGAAACACACTTTTAATCACTCAAAATCAATTCAATGTTTATTTTACACTATTAAACGCAATTTTCATGCTATTAAAATATTTTAAATGATTAAAAGCATTCTCGAAGTAACCATTACAGAATCATTTCCACACATGCCATTATAGTTGAGTGCCTAGTTATAGTGCAGGTGTGTGGTGGATTGGGAAGGGAAGTGTACAGTAGATAGTTTATGCAAGGAAGGCTACATTTTCGGTTTTGTACTGAATCGGGAATCGGGAGGGTTAAGGAGCTCTTGAATCTCCCTCAGCTCGTAGCTTCCATGTTAATAAACGTTTAGTGCCTTTAAGAACTCATAGTTCCAAGAATTAGGAATGAATTGCTTTAATTTGAGTTGGTTTGCTATTACACCATTCTTTTACTTGTAACTGTATTGAGCTGCTGTTGCTCTCTATGATGCCCTGTGCACACATGTACTAAATTCACAGATTTATCTCCTCACAGCAGCTCAAGGATTTCATTTGACATGTTGAAAATTGTTTCAGAGAAACCGACGGCGACGATTTTGGTTCTTTTGACAACGTCCCATCTTTTCGCGTCAAAGAGCCTGTTGGGCATCCTAAGCTAGTTCTGAAACACAGGATTCTTCGCGACATTCTTTCTTAAGGTACCTTGCCTCTTTTCTTTGAGTTATACTTCGTTATTTAAACCGGCTGGAAAGTGCACTCAACATTTGCCATGCTGTGTTTATGTCCCCGCCGCCACCGCCGCCCCCGGGAAATAAGAAATAAAGAGGAAAGAAAGTTAAGAGAGAAGAAACTGGTGCTTAAAATCATTCATGAGACTTGTGGTTTTGGTACTCTTGAGATTGCCCACTAGAACCTCTTCTTTTTGAGCAGTTAGGTACTGTATTTGTCAAATTCTTGCTGTTCTATTTCTAAATGCCCTCTGTATGTGCTATGTGGCTAAATCATATTACATTGTCAAAATGGAGAATAATCCTTTCCCCTTTTTTTTTTTTTTTTTTTTTTTTTTTTTTTTTTTTTTTTTTCTATTCCCAAGAAACAGATGACATATTTAGAGTGTGGAGATTAATCTTCCTGAGTTAAATTTAAAAGATGGCTGATTTGTAAGGCAGTAATCCTTTCTTCTAGTCAAGGGGTTCCTTTTTTTTCTTCCCCAAATTAGCTGATATTTTTAAATTTTTAGGGTATAAACATTGTAATTATGGTTATGAAGATTCAAGTCTTCATGAGTTCAATCTAGGCTAAAATCTAAATTATGAATAAATTCCCTTTGTCTATTGTTTTAAAAAATACTTATATTTTTTTTCAAAATTTACACTATTACTTTAAGTTCTCAGGAAGGTTTCAAAACTACATTTGGTGTTAAAATCCGTGGGAATGTTGATAAAAGAATTGGGTTCTTGTAATGATATGATGGCTACTAGGAATAGAAATTGAGATCTTAATATCGCCACATTATTTTAAATCACAACTACACCAGTTTCAAATTCCAAATTTCTTATAGATTTTTACTCCAATGTTAGTTTTGGAACATTTATGGAAGGGCAAAGATAATATTGCAATTTTTGCAAGAATAAGGGTATTTTGAAGCAAAGAGCAATAATTGGGGATGTTCTTTTTAGAATTTAGCCTTCAAATTTAAAAGTTAAATGATTTTTCAGTACCTTAAATAGTTCGAACTAATGTTTAAATTCACGATTGAGAAGTAAAAATCAATAATAAATAATTGTATAGGGGCCCCTTGGTTGTTTCACACGCGGCTGACGTAAGTAAAAAACTATTTTTCGAGCAAAATTTTAATTTTGAGCTAAATTTTAGTTGGCTCCTAAAAATGGGTCATCCGTACAAAAAAACCCAAATCAATAATACCTTTGGAGATATCACCAGTGAATGGTTGAGCCATTTCTTTTTCTTTTTCTTTATTTAATTAAATTATATAACATTTCTTTTTTTAGAGGAAAAAAAAAAGGTTGACGAAACAATTCATTATCTCAAACAGTTGTCACTAAAAGACTCAACTAATATCATGGATAATTAAAACATGGCTAAAATATTATTTTAGTTCTTATATTTTAAATTTTGTTAAATTATAGTCTTTATATTGAATTTAGTTTGTCTAAGTTAATTTTTACTGAAATGGGTTAAATAATAAGAATAATTTGGATTTCTTGTAGATTTGGCAAAATAAGTTTAAAAAATTTGACTAATAGTCAAAATTTATTATTTTTGCAAAAATAGCAAAAAAAAAAACAAGCCCAACCTACGTTTTACCTTCCTACTACTAATATACACTTGATACCCTCGATACCTTAATATACTTGATACCTCTTAATACACTCCTGATAGACACTTGATACTATTGATATACACTTATACACTTGATACACTTGGTACTCGCAAAACTCCTCTCTATTTGTTTCTCTCTCTAAAAAAAATTCTCTCAGGCATCGAAATTTAGTGACTCGGTGAGAAGTGGTGGTAGAACATAACTGAAGGCAGACAAACGACAGTGATAGTGGCTGAAATTGGAACAAAAACTAAAAGAAGAGTTTAGAGAGAGAGGAGAGAGAGAAACTTGTAGAGGAAGCTTACCGGCAACGAAAACCGTTGATCAACGAGCGACGTGGCTAACGATCGAAAAACGATTAGTGGTACGACGAAGGCAAGCAACGATCGATTGGCCGGATGACTTGGAGACTGGAAAGTGAGACTGAGAGAGACAACTAGAGAAAGGGTCTGCGCATGAAGATGAAATGCAAAGTGCCATATCCGCAAAATGGAAAAAGTGTGTGACACGCTTGACATATCCTATTCCTAAATTGCCACCCATTGCAACCAATTTTGGTAAATGTACAGGTAAATGGCCTTTTCAACTGAGAGGAATGACCTTTGGTGACGGTCATCAATGTGGTGTTACATGTGAACCTTTTGGCGTATTAAACACTTTGGTGGAAAGTTAATGTGACTAAAAAAAGAGATTTAAACCTTTAATTATTTTCCTTTTACTGAGAGGTGAGTCAATTCTCTCCTAAATGATGTTTTTTTTTTGTCCTTCTTGTTTTGAAAAAATTAAAAAATAAACTGGTTTCATAATTATTTTAATCCCGTTTTGGTAATCATTTAGGTCGGATTTGGTAACTATTTAATTTTTTGGTTTTTTATCTACTCTTTGTCAATATTTTCAAAACTAAGTCAAGTTTTTTTGTAACAATTTAGATTAGGAAAATTACTTTAAATGACAAAATACTGAAAATATTTACAAACATAGCAAAAATGTTACTGTCTATCTACGATAGAATACTATATGTGTAGCGATAGACTACAGATAAACACAGATAGTAGTTTATTGCGGTCTATCGCAGATAGACAATGAAATTTTGTTATATTTATAAATATTTTGGTTCATTTTCCTATATTTGAAAACAACCCGTTAGATTATATATTTTCAATTTTGTAACAATTTAAGCTATATATTTTTAATTTTGTAACAATTTAGTTCAGAAATTTTAGAATTAAACAATTTAACTCATGTTCAAGATAAACCTATGTAAATCGTTAAAATGGTTATAGACCAAATATATTTATAAATTACAAAATTGACATTTAATTTTTATGAGATTTTTCACGCTAAAGATCATATTGTTATAAATTGATATAAATTTAAAGTTTAATAACTATATTGCTACATACTAAAACTATTACAAAATTCAAAAAGAACAAAAAAAAATTTCTTATAAGAAACAATATACAAAAACTGAATTGTTATTTTCTTTAAAAGTTTACAAACTAAAAATATTTTCTAAAACTTTTTAAGTTAGATGGCGGGTTTGGTCAAAATTTAATCCCAGTAATTTGATAAAAGTCACCTAACTAATTCTATAGTTAAGAATTAAATTCTAATTTTTTTCTAAATTTATAATTTAACAAAAGTTTTAAAATAATGAAACTATTACATTTATTCTTTCTTAAGAAGAAATCAATTACATTTATTGGAAAGGACAAAATACAACAATATTTGTAGCATATATAATAAATGGAAGAGACGCATCCGTGGCTGCCGACACATCGGTTACATAAAAAAAAAGTCTTTGATTTTATTTGTGTCACGTCAATAGAAGTGCCACGTGTACTACACGGCCAGTATCCTTCCTCCGCGTTTCCTTTCCACTAGATTACGATTGTCGGCCTGATTGGATTGTTTCTCCTGGTCCCACTTCCCTCTCACTATACTCCCACGTGGACTATTTTTTTTTTCTCTATTTAACTTTTTTCCGCTAAAAAGTCCACGTGGATATAAAGCATTAACACGTCATTTCTTAATATATTATATTTAATTCATGTATTTTTAATAAATTTTAAATGGTTTAAATAATAATAATAAGAGAAATTTTCACATATGGAAAAAATGTCAAACTATTTAAAAAAACAGTAAAAAAAAATAATAGACATTGATAGATTTCTATCAACATCTATCAGTGATAGACTTCTATCATTTCTATCACTAATAGACCCTGATAGACTTCTATCAGCATTTATGTCTAAATATTTTGTTATTTTGTGCAAATATTTTCCCTTATTTTTCTATTTTTAAATATTATCTTAATAATAATAATCTTTATATAAGAATATATTTTCACAACTACAAGTGAATACTATATTTATGATTTATTGAAAGAAAATTATTATAAATAGAAAAAGTATCAAACTATTTACAAATATAGAAAAAATTTCACTATTTATCAATGATAGACTTCTATCGAGAATAGATAATGATTTTTTTCTATATTTATAAATAGTTTTGCTCATTTTTTTATATTTAAAAACAACTCTTTAGTGAAAGTAAAGAAATTAAAATTGAGTAATTACAAAATACTGGTACCAAAACAGAACATCTTTCAAAATACATGAATCAAAGTAATAGTCTAACCTTATTTTATTTATAAACGTATGAATGATTTTGTGTTGATATAAAATCTTGTGGTATTATTTCCAAAAAAAAAAAAAAAAAAGTCTCGTGCTATTTTTGTATTATTGCATGAAGTATTAAAATTGTAATCATAGTATAGCTATTAGCTATAAATACTAATATTGATAATTATTTGTTCTAGAAGAATAACGATGAATCTCGATGAGAGTATAACTCAATCCTTTAAAACATTATATATTATTCTAAATAATAAATATTCAAATTTTCACATCCTGCGGTTCCAACTAAAAAATGTTTTATGATAATCATTGTATAATTTTTTATTCTTCTTAAAAAAAAAAAACAATAATAATAACGTTTTTCAAAATAAAATAATATTTAATTTTTTTTAGAGAAAAAAACAACATTGATTGATGGTACGGTATAAGGTTAATATTTGGCATATAATATCCTTAATTCAGAAGCTAAGTAGAATCTAATTCTCAAGTCCTATATATCTTTGGATAAAATGCTGTCCTTTATAAAGCTAATATTCTAATTTTTTAAAAATAAATGATGATATATATTTATTTTGAAAAGTTATATATGTTTAGAAAAAAGTAAATCTTTATTCAAACAGTTAACCATTTTCAGAACAAAAATGTGAAAGAGTTTGCAACTTGAAAATGTTTTTTTTTTTTTTTTTTTTTTTTTTTTTTTTAATAAAAAAAATTGAGTAAAATATAGAGCTTTTAAAAAAATAATATTAGTAGCCAATATCATCTTGACTTGTACAAAGAGTGTGAAGCACTTACTTTTTAGTCAACAATAATGATGTGGAAAAAAAGAAACCAAAAAGAAAAACAAATTGACTGAATTAATTGTATTTTTGTATGGTAGCCCAAGTCTTCACCCTCATTCAATTTGACAACTACTTGCCCAATTTAAGAAGTTTAATAATGATGAATTGATATTATAAATTTGGACCCTTTTATTACGTTACACTTGTTTTTTTCTTAACAAATAATTCTAGTATTAAATTTCCATTGATATGTCAAAATTTTCATCGATATTTTCACGTTTTTATGGGTTCAATATCGATATGAAGGGTGAATCAATATCTCCATTATATCGTATAAAAATCCACGAAACACGAAGAATAAGCATCAAAATGTCACTAATATAAATAATAGACATGTTTACTTATTTGAAAATAATAAAATATTTATCTTTGATGTAAATTTAATTTTTAAATTTTTTCAGAAATTCCATCGAAATCGATATTTTATCAATATTTCTATTGATATTTTATCGATATTCAATTGCAACAACAAGAATCAAACTATATAACACGATGAAATTGATTGTAGTTGATATTTTATCTATTTAATTATATATAAATTGATTTTTATTTTATGAAATAAAAAATTGTGACTAATAGGTATGCACATTTATATAGAAAAATTATTTTAAATGATAAAATACTAAAAATATTTATAAATATAGTAAAATTTCACGACCTGTAATAGACTATGATAGACACAGATAGTAATCTATCTTAGTTTATCACAGATAGACAATGAATTTAGAATTAAAATTTAGATTATTTTCATTGGTCCAATAATCTAGATTAGTTATCCTATTAGACATATGATAACAATAAATAATCCATTTAATAAGAAATGTGATTTATTGTCCAAAGGGCATAATTTTTTTTTTTTTAATTGTTTCAATTTCACTACATGGAATAAATTTAATACATATTCTTAAAAAAATGTTATTATTTTAAACTTTTTAAATATAGCATAAACTTCTTATAATAGAATTTATAATTTTCAACTATATTGGAAAGTACATATTTATTTTATGTTTAAAATGCCTCTTAGATTTGAGCAATTGATACAATTGAAAAATAAAATTTGTACTAGAAGCATATCTTTATTCCTTTAAACATATGAACAAAACTAATTTACAATTTAAACTTACACATACAATTAATTCACCATTTATAAACAAATAAACTATCTTCTTGTACTAAAAAAAATTATGATTTTCTTAAAAAAATTAGTTAAGTTCATTTTTTAGAAAGTAATACTAAAATTTAAGATTAAGTCTCACTTATTAATTAATAAGGTAAGATCAAAAGAAACAAAACATTATTTATCATTTTCTAATGGTCTGTTTGAAACCTCATGATTTGGAGAGATTTTAATTCATAATAGATTTCAAGTGAATTTCAAAGTTGGTTAGTGCAAGAAAGCAAAATGATTTTAAAATCTAAAGTGATTTCAAATCCTGTTTTTATTTTAAAAAAATTTTCGTGACCAAAATGCTCGAATTTGCACGATTTGATAAGATTTAAAAGTAAATGACTCAAATTAACCTTGTCATATTTTAATTTTCAATTAACACATCATAGTTAAAAACTAAAATTTTAACCTTTTTTAGTTGCAATTCAAATACAAAATTTTAAATACATTAATTTCAAATCTTTTTCGTTTCAAACAAAATAATTAATTTAAAATTATTTCTTGGATTTCAAATAACATGATTTAAAATCATTTCTTCAACTTTACTGATTCAACGGAAAATAAATCAATAAATTTATCCATTAAAAACTAATTTATGATGAAGAACTTGAAAAATATCTTTTCATCTACTCATTTTATATTACTTCATTTGAAAATGATTAATGTTCAAATGAAATGAAAAGAAAAACACAAAATAAAATAAAACTCAAATTACAAAACATTAATGGCTTAAATTATATATTATGAAGGGTGATGAAAAATACAAAGAAAAAAAAATAAAAAAGAAAAGCCATATTATTGGAGAAATTTCTCCCAATTTTATTCACAAACCCTAAATAATAAAAATAAAAATGAGATATTATCTTCTTTCTTTCTTTCTTCTTCTTGTTGTTTAAGTGAAGTTCTTAATCATTCCGTCATTGATGACCATGCTTAACACAACGATAATGGAACTGAACAAAATTACCGACGGAGTTGAAGCTATGGCAGACGATCGTGGTCCTGATGTTGTTCTATCATTTGCAGTGCTGGTTGGTGATGGTGCTGGTCCGGAGGAAGACGATGGAGGTAATGGTGGAGATGGCGGAGAACTTACTGGAACACCACCAGCCTCCGGTGGGAGTAGCGATGGTACTGGCGACCCGACTGGCGGTTCGATCGACGGCGATAACACTGGAGAGATAATCGGAGAGAATGAACTCGGTGAAAATGCCGGCACCGGAGCTGTTATCGGAGTTATGGCGCTGGCTGGAGATGGCGATGTGGTCGGAGAATTTGATCCTGAAGATGGTGAACCCGCGGGGGATGTTCCCGGAGAGGCAGCGCCGCCGGGGGGTGGTGAAAAGGGTGATCCCGATGGAGAGATTGCTCCAGGTAATGGGGAAGTCGGAGAACCGGCTGGGACTGGTGTCGTCGTCGGAGTTTCAGAACCAAAAGGAGACGGCGAAATGTGTGACCCTGACGGAGAGCTTGCTCCAGGGTAAGGTGATGTGGGAGAACCGATCGGCGTTGGTGTGGTCACTGGAGTTTCAGACCCAGATGGAGACGGCGAAGTGGGTGTTCCTGACGACGGAGATTTAGCTCCGGGATATGGCGAAGATGGGGAACCAACCGGCACTGGAGTGGTCACCGGAGTTTCAGAACCAGATGGAGACGGCGAAGTGGGTGTTCCCGGCGTCGGAGATTTAGCTCCCGGATATGGCGAAGACGGGGAACCAGCCGGCACTGGTGTGGTAACTGGAGTTTCAGACCCAGACGGAGACGGCGAAGTGGGTGTTCCAGATGACGGAGATGGTGAGGTTGGTGTTCCCGACGGCGAAAAACCAGAAGGAGATTTAGCTCCGGGATACGGCGAACCAGGAGAATGAGACTCAGAAGGAGACGGTGAACTTGGTGTTCCTGACGGCGGAGATGGAAAAATAGGGGTTCCTGACGACGGCGACGGCGAATTAGGTGCCCCCGACGGCGGAGAACTAGAAGGAGATTTAGCTCCAGGATAAGGCGAACCAGGGGAATGAGAACCTGACGGCGCCGGAGCATGAGACCCAGAAGGAGATGGTGAACTGGGTGTTCCCGACGGCGGAGATGGCAAAATAGGGGTTCCTGACGACGGCGACGGCGAACTAGGTGTCCCTGACGGCGGAGAACTAGAAGGAGATTTAGCTCCCGGATACGGCGAACCAGGAGAATGAGAACCTGATGGCACTGGAGCATGAGATTCAGAAGGAGATGGTGAACTGGGTGTTCCCGACGGCGGAGTTGGCAAAATAGGTGTCCCTGATGACGGCGGAGAACCAGAAGGAGATTTTGCGCCAGGAGAATGAGAACCTGATGGCACCGGAGCTGTCACCGGAGATTTATCCCCAGGTGGAGAAGGTGAAGTGGGTGTTCCCGAAGGCGATTTTCCTCCGGGATACGGCGAAGTAGACGGCGGAGATGGAGAAACCTGTGGCGGCTTAACTCCAGAAGGTGGCGGAGAGCCCACCGTGGAGGGCGGAGGCAGAGAGCGCAGAGCCATAACAACGACCACCAATTTCTGGCCCTTTTCACAGCTCCCCTGCTTCCCACTAACAAAATAGAAAGCTCCAGAACGATCAAATTTAAACTCCGAATTCCCATCTTCCAATTTAACAATCGGATTCTTCAAATCACACTTCTCATAATCCTCTTTACTCACCACCAGCACAGAATCCGACCCTCTTGCATACTTGAACACTACAAAAAAAAAAAAAAAAAAAACAGAAAACCAAAATCAGCCAAAAAACAGAGCAAAAAAATCCATTGATGAGAAGAAATAGAACTCACCCAGAACGTCATTGACTCGAAACCTGTTTCGATGAGCCCAATTATCGTAGGTCTCAGAAGGGTTGAGAACCCACCCATCTTTTCCACCGACGTAGAACGTATAAGCTTGAGAGAGGGAGAGAAAACAGGGGAAGAAAATGCAGAGAGAAAGTGAGAGAGATCTAGAGAACGCCATTGAAGAAAGAAAAAGATTTAGAGATAGAGATAGATAAGGTTGAAGGTAGAGAAATGGCGGAATGAGAAATGAGATAAATAGAAGGGGGAAAATGGTGACCGTTGCAGTGTGGAGAATTGTGGAGAAAGCGTGTAGGTGAAAATGGTGATGATGGAAAATATGGTAATTAAATGGTTATTTATATATTTTTATAACTTATACAGAAATTTCAATTGACGTTGTGATTTACAAAATTGACACTTTAATATTTTCTTTTAACATTGAATTAAAATTAAAAGGAGAAGCCGATAATTGAATGAAAAATGGTGACCGTACACGCGGCTTCAGCCTACAGTTCCTCAGGGTTGTAAACTCTTAGTCTCAGAATTTATTTTGGAATTGACTCATTTCTGACGGCCTTTTAATTTGTATGTACTTGGTTTTGTTTTGCCCTACTTTTCTAGCCGTTGTTCATACAAATACAATATTACAATTTTATCCATATTTTCTTTTTTTTATGAATTTGGCAGTAATACGAGGACTGAATTGAAGAAAAAAATTTGATAATTTTATTATGTTATAAAAAATGGACTGAATATAATAAAAAATTTCAAATTTATTTAAAAAGTATGACATAGATTTCTAAATTATTCATGAATTTTAAAAAATTTAAATTTTTTAAAAGTTTAAGAATCAAATAAACACAAATTTCATATATCTATTATGCATCAATATTTTATCGATATTTCCATCAACATTTCTATAAAATTGAGACCTCGATATTTCTATCCACATCCATATTTAAAATCTCGATTCACATATGTTTGGAATGTGAGTTCAGATAAACTTGAATTCAAGTCTAAATATTAAAAGTTTGTGTCAGAGAAATCTGTGTATGTGATATAAATATTTTAGAGGAAGTAGGTTTAAGGTATCAGTGAAATTGAGTTTAATTTGTTGACAAACTTTAGGGTTAACAAATGTATATGAGACAAACATGGTCAATATCTTGATTAATCCAGGCCATCAACTCATGATGAGTTTATCAACACTAATTAACTTACTTTTCACAGTTCAGGACGTCAATTTTAATTCAATACATTTAATTAATTTTAGTTAAATCCTAAATTTAGTTCTCTACCTTTCAAAAAATTATAAATTTAAAAATTAAAGTTCCATTAGACATAAACATTCAAATTTTGGTCTGGTAATAAACAAAAATTGACTTAGTTTAGTACAAATTTCGAAATAATGATTCATTAATGCAATAAATGTGAAAGTTCATAAAAACAGCTGTTCAGTTTAGCTTCATGTTCTAAGTTAATGTTGAGACTTGTTCATATGGTTGTATTTAACTATATATGATTGAATAAATTGAACCAAATTTTAGGTACCAAAATGAGAATTAATGTAGTTGAGAGTTGGGTTTGGGAGAGAAAAAAAAGTGAGATGTGATAGAGCATTGCCCAATAATTAATAATATGTAATAGAGGTTCGTCAAAATGCGCATAGTTCATCTAATATAATATTTATATGGTTGATACCAAATTTGGAACAAGAGAAACACGTCTACATCCACGTGACACCAACAATAAATTTGTTTGAAAGGGAAAATGGCGTGACCTGCAAAAGAGAAAACCTGCACACCAGTGTGGTGCTTGCCACACACACTTTGATGCTTAAGTCAGAGAGTGTAGAAGCTAGAGAGTTTGAGAATAGGACTTAAGTTACCTTATATGAAGTTATAATGATGTATTTATAGAGAAAGTTGACCTAAGTTGTTTCCTAGGATTGATTTCAGAGTCACCTCAGGAAAATTAGATAACCTACGGGCCTAAAGGCGTGTCTGGTTCCATGCTTGACTAGGTCAACCTCAGCTTTGGCCGAGCATCTCACGCTAAAGGCATTCCTTGTTCCATACTTGACTAGGGTCAACCTCAGCCTTGGTCGAGCATTTCACGCTAAAGGCATTCCTGGTTCCATGCTTGACTAGGGTCAACCTCAGCCTTGGTCGAGCATCTCCCCTTAGGCCCATTTTGGTCTTAGGGTGATGCTTAGGGCCAGTGCATCCATGGAACATGCCCTATTAACTGTTTGGCCCAAACCTTGTTATTTTCTTGACCTTATTGCTTCTATTCTTATTTTCTGTCAATTATATCCTTCGGTCCAAAATCATCCATAACATGTATTATGATATTTGAGGTCAAAAGTTCGATTTTTTCCCTCCACATATTGCCTATATATATATATATATATAAGATCTAAATATTGTTTAGGAGAATATTGATACAATGTTGATATCAAATAGATATTTTAGTGTCAAAATAGTGAGTATTATTCATGAATTTAGAGTTTCAAATCCTCTATCTCACTTACCGTACTAAATAAAAAAGAAAAATAGATATTTATTAAAAATTACATAAATAAAAATTCTTAAAAAATATTTAAAAATTAAAAATAATAATTGAAATTTTTAAAAACAAAGCAAAACTTAGGCTAAATAATAATTTATACTCTATGAATAGTTTTAAAATATATTTATGAAAGATAAAAAATAAGATCGCAATATTTGAAAGAAAAAGGATATTTTTTAAATAAATAACAAAGTTCAAAGTACTTTTTTTCTTTTTTAATTTAGCATAATATTTATATCCACATTAGAAATTTTTTATTGATTATCTTTATATTTGCCAATATTTTACAATAAAGTAGAACTATTGATTAACTACTTATGTCGATGACAAATCTATAAACTTGTAAAATATTTAGACATGTCAATAAAAATGTAATATTCAAGCTATATATGAATAATTAAAAAATCTCGTTAGGGGCAAAATTAGTCACGACTTATGGGAGAGCCTAAGTAAGCTTAAAGAGCTCAGTGGACCCATGATGTGAGGTAAGCTAAAGAGCCTCAAAGGACCCATGGGAGCGCCTAAGTGAGCTTAAAGAGCTTAGTGGGACCCATGAAGTGAGGTGAGCTAAAGAGCCTCAGATAACCCATGGAAGAGCCTAAGTGAGCTTAAAGAGCTCAGTGTGACCCATGAAGTGAGGTGAGCTAAAGAGCTTCAGATAACCCATGGGAGAGCTAAAAAGCTCAGTGGGACTCGTGAGGTAAGCTAAGAGAGCTTAGGTGAGCCTAAGCCTAAGCCTACAAGAGAACTTAGGAGAGTCAAGTTCCAACTTAGAAGAGTTCAGCTCAGGAGAGCCCCAAGAGAGCTTAAAGAGAGTTTAAGATCAATGGGACCCGTGAGGTAAGCTAAGAGAGTTCAAGTGAGCCTAAGCCTACAAGAGAGCTTAGGAGAGTCGAGCTCCAACTTAGAAGAGTTCAACTCAGGCCACAAGAGAGCTTAAAGAGAGTTTAAGATCAATTGGACCCGTGAGGTAAGCTAAGAGAGCTCAAGCGAGCCTAAGCCTACAAGAGAGTTTAGGAAAGTCGAGCTCTAGCTTAGAAGAGTTCAGCTCAGGAGAGCCCTAAGAGTGCTTAGAGAGAGCTCAAGCTTAGTGGGACCCGTCAGGTAAGCTAAGAGAGCTCAAGTGAGCCTAAGCCTACAAGAGAGCCTAGGAGAGTCAAACTCTAGCTTAGAAGAGTTCAGCTTAGGAGGGTCTCAAGAGAGCTTAAAGAGAGCTCAAGCTCAGTGGGACCCGTGAGGTAAGCTAGGAGAGTCGAGCTCAAGTTTAAAAGAGTTTAGCTCAGGACAACTCAGAGGAGCCTAAGCCTACAAGAGAGCTTAGGAAAGTCAAGCTAAATCTCGGAAGAGGTCAGTTCAGAAGAGCTTAAGAGGAGCCTAAGCTAAGTAAAAAGCTTAGGAGAGGTGATTGTGGCAGAAACTGTCCATATTCATAACGGGTAAGTCTTTAAGTGATGCATTAATTGCACCAATAAATGACGTAACCGCTCAAGCAATTAACTCGGCAGTTACGTGAATTGAAGAAGGGCGTTATAACCCTCGACGTCAGTTACACTTTACTACCTATAAATAAGACCGAGACCATTGGTAGAAGGTACGTTTAAAATTATGCAGAAATACCTATTAGTTCCTTACTGTCTAGTTACTAAAAAACACAAGACTAACTTGAGCGTTGGAGTGTGTGTGGGTAGACACCACACCCATGTTCATTTGTTTCTGTCTTGCAGGCACTCGTACAAATCTCTCCCAAGAAAAATAAATTCACGGTTGATCCATTTGTTGTCATCAACAAATCTCATAATTCCTTGCGACATTCTAAATAATAATAGCAACAACGTTTATTTTAACATTGGACTATATTTTCTTATTAATTCTATAAAAAAAATTATAATAAATCGTGAAACAATAATCAAATACATATTTTTTCAATCCAACTATTGAAAATTTGCATTATCATATTCAAGATGGGAAATTGTCAATGTATGTATATAATAATAACAATAATAATAATGAAAGTTTTAAAAGGTTAAAAACAATTTTTTTAATCCAACCATCAAATACATTCTTTTTAATCAAATATATAATTTTTAATCCAACCATTACAAAAATGGAGAACAATATGGGAATTTGTATTCATTTAGTTAATGGTTGCTTTCTAGAATTAAGCTGAATTAAAATTATTAGTTTACTAATTTTGACACCTCGTTAAGTACTTTACCCTCATTTACATTTGTATTTGAACTTAATAAAAGATTAAAAACATGAAAAGTTTCAAAGACGTAGAGAATCAAATTACTTTCTTAAAAGAACCACAAAAGGCCCTAAAGTAGCACTAAAGGAATCCTTTTACCAAATATTTAACTTTGATTAATATAAATTCCCATACACATATCTTCATTAAAGCTTAACTTTCTTCAACATCTTTTAATTTTTTATTATTCAAAATAGTTAAAAACATATTTTCATTAAAGCCTAACTTTCTTCAACTTCCTTTTAACTTTTATTATATTTAATCATACGGTGCTTAATAAGTTATATTTACTGTGGAAATGAGCTCAGTTCAATTGACATGAGAATGAGTATATGCTGATCACAAACAAGAAGTCTATGGTTCAAATCTTCCCCAACCCCATTATACTCAAAGAAGCAAAATTGATTAATCCGTTGTTTTGGTTCCTAATGGAGTTATTAAGATAGAGTTGGTTGGGATTATTGATAACATTAATTACCCTACATTAAAATTGCATAAAGCAAAAGGAAAAAGAAATCATAATTGGATGATGTTCACTATTATTATGGTCAAAGTATTTAATGCCAAATAATATTGGTTAAAGTAAAGTTTTGGTTCTTTTGAACTTTGCTTCTCACTTTCTATTTCTTCCATGTAGTGATTATTGGAAATAATCATTTCCAAATAATTGAACAACAATAATAGTTTTACTTGCTAGCTTAAATTTGATTATTTATACTATTCAAAATTTGTCTTTTAAATGTATATCTAGAGCTTAACCAAGTTTAAAAGAATGAAATTGTGTATAGTTTTAAAAAATATAACTTATTTTCCCCCCTTTCTCTTGTTTTTTTAATCATTTTAAACTTCTTTTATTAGCTCTTTATAGATACACTTTCTGTCACTATTCTTCTCAATTATGTGCACTTTTTTTTTTTAGAACGTAACTTCATTTGTAGCTTAGCGACGAAAACATTTATGCTCATCAAGCACCCAAACATAACAATCTAATTATAAAAATATTATGCTTTCTATATACTTTAACTGGGTAAAACATATACTCTCGACCAAAGAAATTAGAGTTAAAGATTTAAATTCTTGAACCAAAAAACACCATCTATACTATATAAAAGGAGCTACGAGAGAAGAATTTTTACATCCCCAATTTCCCATTTACATCTTTTAATAATGTCTATTTTGTCCTTCGTTACAACTATTCGAATTATACGACAGAGTTGTATATCTTTTCGTAGATGAGTGTATGATTTAGATCATAAATATGAAACATCATGATCTAATAGGGAAAATATGTTTGAATGAAAAGTTACATCTTTTGCCACATTACAACTATTGAGGTTGAAGTGGTTACACATCAAAGTGGTGCATCCATTTTTATATATAGGTATGATCTAGACCATAAATGTCAAACATCATAATCTAAGAGTGAAGATATGTTTAAACATAATGATGGAATTGAAACACATGCCTAAAATTGAGAACAATTGAAAAAAAGAAAAACTGTCGAAAAAGTCTGTAAATATTGGTAACTCAAAGTTATGGATATATCGACGGATATTCTAAGAAAAATCACAGTTATCACGGAAATTTATAAAAATATTATGAATTTTTTAGTGAAATTTTAGAACAAACTTATTTAAGTAATAAATTATAACTTTAAGCATATAAATAAATAATTAGAAGCCAAATATGATTGGTAACGAAATAATAGATATAATGAAGACCGAAAAAATGATTATGAATTAATATTTCATTAATCAAAATGAAGGTCAAATACAAAATTCAATATGAGCATCATCATGTGTGGATCTTCTACGAATGTATAAGGTTTTCCTAGTGCTCCATTGAGGTGAAATGACTTGAAATTTCAATGCAAAAGTTCAAATGAGGTTAGAAATTAATATAGGTTATTTTTGCCAAATTGTTTTTTTTTTTTTTTTTGAATGAAAGTTTTTGGATGGTGAAATAAGCAAAACTCACATCAATTCAATTTTGAGCTATATTAAGCTTACTTCATAGGTCCCATTGACCTCTCTCTAGGCTCTCTTGGGCTCTCCCTTGGGTCTTCATAAGGTCTCTCCTAGACTCTTAGCTCCACTGAACTTGTCTCATAGGTCCCACTGAGCTATCTCTAAGCTCACTTAAGTTCTCCTATGGGCCCTCTTAAGCTCTCTCCTAGGCTTTTCAGCATATTGCCTCATGGGTCCCACTAAGCTATCTGCTCGCTTTAGGCTCTCCCATGGGTCCTATTGAGCTTTACTATGCTTGCCTCATGGGTCCCACTGAGCTATCTCTAAACTTGCTTTAGACTCTCCTATGGGTCTCTCTTGAGCTCCACTATGCTTGCCTTATAGGTCCGACTGAGCTATCTCTAAGCTCGCTTAGGATCTCCTATGGGTCCTCTTAGGCTCTTTAGCTCACTTCATTTCAGGAGTCCCACTGAGCTTAATAAGCTCATTTAGGCTCTCCATGAGTCGTGGCTAATTTTGCTCATAACAAATATAATAATTTTTTAAATTTAATAAACCAATAAGAATTTACTAAAGTATTTAAAATATATATATTTTTAATTAATTATAGTTCCAAATTTCTTTAAAAGGTTAGTCCAAGAATTTATTTTTCAATATAGAACCACTTATTTATTGATTATTTTATAATCAAATAATTTTTTTTGGAATTAATCTTGATTAGATCATGTATTATTAACCTTTCATAATTTTAAAATATTTTAAAAATATTTCTTATAAACCCATTATTAACACAAAATATTTTGTTTTTTTTCCATTATTGTAAAAATACATTTCTTCACATTATTTAATTAAAATTTATCGATTCAAATTAAATTTATAATTAATAATACTAAAATATTATTCATTAAAATTAAATAACCTATTGTTATTATTAAATAATAATGTTCTCATTTAATTTATTTTTATTAATATAAAAATATATTAAATTAATGTAACTAATAATATTTATTAAAATATTAATTAATTAATTTTTGTATTAGTTAAATTAACTTATATAAATAATCATTTTCAAATGAATATCGAAAAATGGTAGTCATTAAGGACCTGTTAGGTTCGCAAGCCAGATTCGTTTTCAAATTTACTGAATGAATATGTGTTTGGTAGACAACCTAAACTATGTTTCTAAAAATTGTTTCCAAATTTTGTGATTTAAATAGTGTAAATTTTGAAAACAACATTTTTTATGTTTTCATTGTATCCAGAATTTGAATTTTAAAATTTAAAATGTAAAATTATATTAAATAAAGATAAAAACATTTAGAAATATAGTATGTCATGTTGTAAACTCAATCAATTTTTTTTAATAAAAATATGTATTATGTTATTATTATAAATTAGGTAAAGTTACAATTTAGTTCATATGGTTTTAAAATTTAGAATTTAGTTCCTAGTGTTTGATACAACTTCATATATTGTCCCTATGGTTTGTTAAATCCTCTGAAATTATCTCTGTCATAGGAATTATTTATGAAGCTTTTATCAAATCATAGGAGTTGAATTCTAATTATAAACCCTAAGACCTAAATTTTAACTTCTTCCAAATTATAGGGACAAAAATTTCAATTTATTCCATAAATTATATAATATTACCAAATAATAATTATATAAATTTGTAACATAAAACCATATTCATAAATAAATTAGTAATAGTTAATTGTCAACTAATATTTAGTGAGTAACTACAACTAGTTTGCAATTATTTAAATTAGAATTTAATTTTTGAATTATGCTATCAAATACATATTTGAAAACATAAAATAGAACTCTGTTTTCATTTAATAGCTTGTTTTCAAATTTCTGTTTTCAAATTCTCTACCAAACATGCTCTAGATTTTATCTTTCCACACATAAGAATGAAAAAATCCCATGGAGCCTCATTCAAATCATCAGGTCTGGTTGGGCTCAACTTCAAAGTATTTTAGTTAACTTTCTAATTAAAATGGTTCTTTTATCATCAAAAAATTAATTTTATTAATGCTTGAACTTAATTTTAATTGTTTTATTAATTCTTAAAATTAAATCATATGGGATTATCAGGATTAATTTCACAAAATAAATACAAACCTAATTATTCTAAAAAAAAAAACCTAATTAGACTTTTGATAACAATTAACACTCTCACATGGACAAAATTTAGAACAATAATATTTCATTCCTAGGACTCTTATTCCAAGCTTATTACTCCTAAATATATCAACAGACATCTATAAAATCTTAAATTAAACCAAATAACTCGTAACTTTATTATCTTCCTTAGTTATTTTTCTTACTTAGGAATTAAGAAGTACATAATATTTTTTTTTTCTTGTTAATCTAATATAATTTTAAGAGAATTTAAAATGAAATCAAATGAAAATAATAGTTATAAAACACCAACAAATGATTTAATAAATTGATTCCGTCATGAAAATATGGAGTTCTAAATTGATGCATGTAACTATTAGTTTAAAAGGTTTTAATTAATACTACCTTCAAAGTTTAGGGTTAATATTATGCATACAAACAAATAATTTTGATTAAATTTGTCATCCAAAAATATATTATTTATGTTTGACTCATCTAAAAAAATATACCATTTCCTCCTAAACATATTTTAAACTCATTTGGTGATAATAAATAAAAGAAGAAGAAGAACACACATTACAGCAAAAAAAAAAAAAAAAAAAAAAAAGAAAAAAAAGAAAAAAAAAGGTTTTTGAAAGTGCTTTTACAAGAAAAAGAGGCAAATCAAATGGCTGCAATATGAATTAATTAATCCCATTAATAATAATAATGGGAAATGAAAAAAGACACACAACACAACACACACTCTAATTTGGTACAACAGCATCAGCAATAATATGATGCTTATCACCATCATGAACAAGATGATGATGAGGAGGAGGAGGAGAAGTCTCTCTATGTCTTGTTGTTAGAGGCCTATACTCAGCTCCACAAATATTCATGCAATAACTAGGAGTTAAACTTGACAATGATTTTATGCACCCTTGGATACATTGAGCAACCGGACCGACGGTCGGGATATGCGCTTCCACCCCCATCGGAAGCAACACAACGACAATGCTAAGAGTAGCAACGACCATCGTTGTTGTGGAGATGTTCGTGACCTTTCTCGATGTTGTTGGCACTTTAGCTGAATTCACGATCGTCGTCATCGTCGTCCTCGTTGCCTCTTTCTTCTTCCTTTTTTCGCTCCGTCTTTGTGTGTGTGTGTTGGTTTGCAAAATGGGAATTTAAATTTATTGGTGAGAATGGGGAGAAGGGTTTGGTTGTGTTTTAAAGGTTAAGGGAGAGAGGGGGGATTGGCTATTTCAGGGTGTTTGGCCAAAAGATGAAGAGAAAGGTTGTGTGGTGTAGACAACAATGAGGGAAATTAAAGATTATTTCAAGACTTCCAAAACTCTTAATTTAGGATGTTGCAGTTATACATTATTATTTTTGGATATAATCTCAAATACTTACAACCACTTTTATTTGGTTGGCCTTCAAACTACTCTTCTTTAAAGGTAAGACACAACACTAGAAATTTGGGGGTTTTGATCCAATTTTTGGACTACTTTTTTTATTTAGAAAATTTTCACGCATAGAAAAAATGTTAAACTATTTATAGAAAATAACAAAAAAAAAAAAAAAAAAAATATTTACAAACTTCTATCAGCATCTATCCATAATAGACTTTTATCATTTATATTACGGATAGATGTCGATAGACTTATATCAACTTCTATCACAACTATTTAAAAATTTTGCTATTTTATGTAAATAGTCTTTTGCGTACCATGTTAACACATGTGTTGTCATGTATATTTGTTTTTTTCAATCCATTTCTTTATTAAATTTAGACTTTCACAAGTTTTTTTTTTTTGTTAAATGCAAAATTGAAAACATTACTATTAATAAAAACTGGCCAATTTGAAATATTGTATTTTAGTATTTGAATTTTGCATAAAGTCTACCACCTATAAATATCCATCATTCCATTTTCACTTTCTTCCCACCTCAATTTCAATCCTCTCCTTTATTCTCAAATTCATTCCAATTCTCTCGAAGTTATTTCTTAAACTATGACTTTTACCTTATAATCTACTTTAATTTTCACTATTTAAATTAGAGTTGAAGATTATTGCCCTTTTTATATTACACTTTTACATATTATAATAAATTATTTATAATTATTTTATGTGCAAATATTTCATGACTCCTTTAATTTTGTATTAATTGCCAACATTTAATATTATTTTGTAATTATTTTTCTATTTTTTAAACTTTATGCTCTCAAATCGACATTTACAATATATATCTAAATGTTGTCTTTATAGAAATGATTATTAAAAATAGTCAATTATAGTCTAATTAAGCTATAATCAAACTTTCATTAACTAATTATAACAAATTTCATCCATTTCCATAGCGTTTCTCGAAATTTTCATCAACATTGATATTTCCATAAAATTAGCAGCTCGAAATTTCCATCAACATTGATATTTCTATAAAATCGAGACCTTGATATTTCTATCAACATTGACATTTCCAACCTTGGTTATAATTAGGTTAAATATTAACTATTTATTAATTAATTTATGGACCTATCTTATGTTAATTTTTTTTTTTGTATAATTATTTTGTAATATCATATAATCTATAACATATTACATAATATATATTTTTTAATTAATAAAATGAATTGAGTTTATAACATAAAATACTATATTTCTAACTACTTTTATCCTTTGTTTAATATAATTTTACATTTTTAAATTTAAAATTCAAAATCTAGAATCACTCGAAATATAAAATATAATTTAAATTGCTTATCAAATAGGTCCTTAATTATTCTAATATTACGACGAAATATTAATAAATGGTTCAAGAAAGAAAGAAAACACTCGAAGTTTATAATCCAAAATACCACTGATTAATTAAAATCCAAGTCTTGGAGTTTATTGGTGATAAAAATCTGAGCTTCCTCTGCAATTTACGAGGCCATGTAATTAAGAATCAAGCCAAATCTGGATTTGGTTTGCCTTGATGATCAGAGAGCTCAATTCTTGTCCACTTTGACCGAACTATTAATATCAACAGTGTCAAAGTTTGGCATAACAAACCACAGATCAAACCGATCCACAATCCCTGCACCATGACACAGTATATTTAGCACATTCAAATGTCAATTAACAAAAATAGACGATTAGACTTGATGCATTTGATGATTTTCAAAGAAAATTTTAAATCAAAGAAAATTTTAATTGAGAATTCAAATTAATTTACTTGAAAGTCTAACAGTTTAATTCATAAAATCATAAGTCTCACGTGAGGATTCAAATCTACCTAAACAGGTTTATTTATGCTTAGGTTGGCTGCTGGTTACAACTCTATTCTAGTTCCTAGACTTTCAAACACCATGCTTTGGTAACTAAATTCAACGTAAAACAATCATTTGAAACAATTCAAGATTTTCGTTAGGACCGAGATGATTTTTATTACCTTGGCATAAAGTTTCATTCTGAATTCCAGAAAGACTGCTATTGAAATACCAACAAGATAGAATGTCATCAAGTTTACAAACACAACCATGTGTTGCCACCCACATCCTCTAGCCACCCCTGCAGTTTTACAAAACATTTCAGTCACGACATGTAAAACGAAAAACGGGATTCGCAGGGAAGAAGGAGAGGCGGAGCGTTTGTGGGAACCTGATAATACGCCTTGCACGGAGTCTGCAAGCATGGAAATGGCGAGAAGGGGTGTCATGGAGGCAAAGGCTTGTATAATCACAGGACTATTACTGAAGAATCCAGCCCAGATGTTGTGGCCAAATGCTAGAAGAAGAACAACTATAAGGCCTAGAAGAACTGAGAGTTGAAGAGTGACAAACATGGCTTGTCTTCCTCTCTCAGGATTGCCTGCCCCCAACTCATTTGAGACCCTTGTGCTGTCCAACAAAGTTGTCTTTTTGGTTATGATATGTGAGGGAGAGGCCATGCAGAAAAAGGAAGTACAAAAGGAGGAAAAAATTTGTATACCTTGCAGCTGCACCGAGTCCATATGTGATCATGTAGGCAATGGCTTCTGTGTTTACACTTTTCAACACATCATTCCAAAGGAAGATCTCAGTTAATTGTTGGAAAAAGATTTATATGGAAGTGTAGTTTAAATATCATTAAAATGCTTTTGAATACATGAAAACTGGTTTGGAAAAAATTAGAATTTAGTCCGTATAGTTTTAAAAGTTGGAATTTCGTCTCTACGGTATGATAGAACCTCATAAATAGTCCATATGGTTTAATATAGATGAAAATTTTCTCAAACTATACGGACTAAATTCTAATTATAAATTATAGGAATGAAATTTTCAATTGAACCTAGATTTATTCAATGCACTTAAGTATAACATATAAAAAAGAAGAGTGTTTCAGCTCACAAAAGGAACATAGAGGACCCTTACCAAATTGCAATCAAAGATGTATTTGTTTCAGAGTTTGGAGCCAACCCAGCCAAGAAAACAAGAATCTCAAATGCCCAATACTCCAAACTGTTCACATAAAAAGAAAATTAAAGCATCAACATCACCAACCCAATGAACCTTCCAAACTAATGAACAAATGAAAAAGGGGCATAAAGCTCCAAAATATGCAAAAGACAACATATACAAAGCAGATTCTAAAGCAACAGAAGAAAGGAGACAAAAAAGTTCATGAGAACAAAACACTAACCAAACCATTGCAGCAGAAGGCAAAGCAAGTTTCAAGTTGACAAATATGTAACTGAAAGCTTCAACAGAGAATCCTCCCCATGTGAGTTCATATTTCTGAGACATAAACACATGAATAACCACAGCCAGAAAAGCCACCCACAATGAAATGGAAGCAGCTAAAGCAGCTCCTTCCAGCCCCAAACTTGTCCAGTTCACAAAAGCATAAGCAACACCAAGGTGAAGAACTAAAGGAATTGCAGAGAGCACAGCCAGAAACATAACATCCGACTGAGCCTGAATAAACCTCACACTGTTCTGTAGAAACCCATAAGCGAAAAGCCCAGGAACCAGAAATTTCACATATCGAGCCGCCGTTTTCGACACGTCAGGATCTTGCTGCAGCAATTTCAAGACCGGCTCTGTGTAGAACCATAAAACGGAAATGAAAATCGAGAAGGAGAAGGAGATTATGCAAGAAGATTGCAGATGAATCCCTAAGAATCTGTATAATTTCGCCCCAAACCCTTGGCCGCAAAGTGTCTCCAGTGCGCCGCTAAGCCCCGTCTAGGTTTTTAAGAAAATGGTCGGAACAAGCAATTAACCAAGGCAACTGAAAGAAATTCAGAACAATTTAGTGGAAAAAAAAATAATAATAATAAAGGATGGCCAACCATGAAAGCAAATCCGGTGACGGTGGCCCATGAATTGGCGAGAGTAGCTCCGGCAAGTTCGAGCTCGCCGAGGTGGCCGGCGAACATGACGGAAATCAAAGGGATGAGGTAGTAGAAGACATTAGTGAGAATCATGGGAAATGAAATGGCGAGCTGTTTGTTGATCTCCTCCTTGTGGAACAGTTTCTTCCACCAAAAGGAGCCGTGAGTTCCGCCGTGGCCGGCATGGGTTAGTTGGAGAAGAGGGTCATATGGGTTTTCCGGCATGATGCAGTGTTCTTGTTCTGGTTGAAGTTGTTGTATGGGTTTGATGGTTAAGGAAGATTAAGGATTTGGAATTCACAGCCACAAATGAGGAGTGGGAAGAAGAGGATGCAGCTTAAACATGTCGGAATTTGGAAGGAAAGAAAAGGAGGAGTAACACGGAACTCATTTATTTTCACCAAACGGACACTTCAATTTTCTTCTTCTTCTTGGCTGTTGTTTCGCAGCATTTGTTCATGCAATCATTTCAATTATTTTGTTCCTGGATTACTTAGAGCGTTAGTCAAACTAACGGTAAAAGATTAATTATTTTAATGACGTGGGCTCACAATATTAATAATCTAATATTTCCTTTTCTCCATTGTCTTCTTCAACCTCTTAGAACCAACTTCCAACCATCGTGGTTGTGCCTTTCTTGTTGCTTGCAGTGCTCAGTGACAAACGTCGACGTAGCTGTCGTGCTTTGTCACGTTCCAATTTTGAGTGTGAATTACTCCAACAAAATCACTTAACAACCCTCTCTCCTTCATCTTTTTCCAGGAAAACAACCCATTTCTTAGAAGAAATCTGCATAAAATGAGGACTATGTGCTTTACAGTGACTGAATGATATTAAATATTTTGTGAAAAATCCTCAAATTTAAATTCTCCTTTCCCATAATTTGTATAACATTAAATCTCAGCAAGAGCGCTCAACCCAAAATCAGAAACCTTCAAATTACCATATTTATCTAACAGCACGCGCAACACACGGTGAAGAACAGATTTGGATGCGGTTACATGAAGGAGAAGGCGGTGCACGACAATTGTCTTTTTTTTTTTTTTTTTTTTTTTTTTTTTTTTTTTTTTTTTTTTTTTTTTTTTTCTCTTCTCCCGTATCTTCTCTTCTTTTTCTATTTTAATTAAGGCAAGAAAAAAAAAAAAAGTGTATAAGCTATAGCAAGAAGAAAAAAAATAATGAAACCGTTAAGGGATCTTAAGATTTGTATATTTCATTCATTAGAGGGCTTTACTTGTAAGAATCTTTTTCTTACAAAGTGTTCAGCTGGGATTTGTTTATCTACTCTATGAAAGAGTTTCAACAATTTGTGGAATGGTTGTTCCTAGTCCCTAAAAAGAGTTGTTGTAATAGTTTGATCTTCAACCATAGAAATGATCAGATTTGTTCTTGCGATTGAAAAAGAAACGTTTTAGTGGTTCGACTCTAAATTGAGGAAAGAGTCAAGTTCATAGTGATACACACAAGAGGAGTTTGAGAAGTGGATATAGACCGGTTGTGCTAAACTACTATAAATCACAGTGTCAATTTTTCTCTCTCTCTCCTAACTTATTTTTGCAATTAATTTTTGTTATTAGATTCATTGCATGAAATTAATTGCACTTTTTAATTCTTCAAATCAATTGTTCATATTTGTTTATTTTGATAGGTGGTTCTTAAAATTTCATATCATTTATCGATTTATTATTAAAATTAAATATGGTGCTTAAAAGTGTTAGTTTTAATTTCTTAATTACTTTGGGTTGAAATTTATTTGTATGAATTTATTGTTTAAAATACTTGTTAGCAAAAAGTTTGTTAATTTGTTTAATTAGACTCACATTGTGAAAAAGTTTTAATTAGATTGATTAAACCCCATTTACTCCTTTAGGGTTGTCATACCGATTCTACAGATTCCATACACAATATTTTTTAACAACAAATTGTAGATCTTGTATAGTGTCAAATAACATTCAATCTAAACCGACTTTAAATTAGTCCAAACACAGTGAAAAACATAAAATAATAGTCCAAATCATTATAAAAATAGTATAAAACAACCCAATAACACATGAGTAAATAGTCCAAATCAACAGTAAATCCATCCAAAATAAATGCAAAAGTGTTTAAAAAAAAAGGTGAAACCTGCAAAATCACAGACAAAATAGTTGGCTCAACTATAGATGTATGCATCCCAACCTAAAAATATCAAATGTTGAAAAGGAAGAGGAAAAAAACGTGGAAAAATGTGGACCCCATACACGTTCATTATAGCCTTTTCGTGTACCTAGTATCCGGCTTCCACGTGGCACCATGTAAGCCAAGTGGTGTCTAACATGTTGCTATGACATTTAAATCGTGTATAGAGTCTGCGCCTCACTTATTGAAACGTGCTCCTGATAACATAATTATGTACACAATTTACTAGCCTTAAATTCATCATTACTTTACTAACCACATTATTTTTGTAAATATTTAATTAAATTACATTAAAAAAAAAAAAAAACACACACACACAATTCAAAGGCTTAGTCTTGATACGTAGGTACACAAATAATACACTTTGCAAATGATTTCATCTCACTCCTTTATGTAGGATCATATAAAACACGTTTGTATATTTTCTCCAAAATTATATAAGTCTAAACCAAAAAATATATTATCTAGTTACAAATTCTTTAATGGAAAAAGATAAATATTTTACAAGATAATCATATATATATATATATATATATATATATATATATATATGACTCGATTGTATTAATTATTGAATAATTTGGACTTAAATAAATTATAAATCATTTTCAACTATTGTATTAATTATTATTCCATAAGTGTTATTGATTATATTAGTTTTATCTTGTATTAGTAAACCTAAAATCCAATATATTAACATCTTAGGCTGCCTTATTAATCTTGAATATTATGTAGAGACATATGGGGATCAATGTTCTAAGATACAACCTAAAGAGTTTATAGTATAGAGATAAGGCTACGTACATTATCCTTGTGACACTATGATACGACCCACTTTGTATTTGATACAAATGCAATGATCCAGCGCGTTCGTGTAAGAGACATGTGAGTGAGGATATCCTATGCAATGAGTTTGCATAAAACTGGACCACGAAATAGTAACCACTAGATGTAACTCCATTAACTAGTTAAGTTTCTATTTCAATAGGATGACCTAGGGAACTTAGTCTGAATCTTGAGTACATTATGAACTCCTGTTCACGAGGGATTGTCTTTTGATTTGTATGGGTGAGAGTGGTCAGTTTGCCGACTCAATATGCCTACCATGTTGGAGACAAGACCGAGTGGGGGAGCTAGGAACATAATTATATAAGATGGATTTCGTTCCTTCTCGACTTTAGGGTAAGTAGATGAGTGTTCTCTTAAGTGGTGTCTCCAGGACTTGAACAAAGGGTCTTGCCTTCTCATTGGCCCAAGAGGGGTTTCTATTTAATGGTTGGACCATAAACAAGTTGTTCGTTAGAGAAGCAGTGGTTCTTAAGCACTTAGAAGTAATCTAGAGGTAAAACGGTAATTTGACCCAACTGGTGTTACGAACACTTATGAAAGACTAATTTCCTGTTATTGGTCTATGTCCGTGGACATAAAAATATATCTACAGTGAGAAGAGTGTGAAGGGAATTGAATCCCGTTGAAAGCGTGTGATCGCGTTCTTTGATTTATTGAAAGAATTAAAAATACAAATAAGCAAGAAAAGAAAAGGTTAAACACCATACCTTTGTCGATCCACAAATGTAGAAATATGTGATATTTAATTTAATGATTAATTAATTGGATAATTAATCAATTATTTAATTTATTTTATTTCAATTAAATTTTATTTAGTTAAATTAATTGAATTAAAACTATAGATTACGTGAGAGATTTTCATTTAAATACGATTTAAATGAAAGTTATTAATTAAATTAAATTAAATTATTTTAATTAATAATTAATAATTAATTTAAGAGAAATTTTCATAAATAGAAAAAATGTCAAACTATTTACAGAAAATAGCAAAAAAAAAAAAAAAAAAAAAAACACTGATAGACATTGATAGACTTCTATCAGCATCTATCAGTGATAGACTTCTATCATTTCTATCACTAATAGACCCTAATAGACTTCTATCGGCGTCTATCACAACTATCTAAAAATTTTGCTATTTTGTGTAAATAGTTTTCCTCATTTTCCTATTTTTAAAAACTCCCTTTAATTTAATTATTAATTCAATTATATTTATTAATTTTAATCAAGTTAGTTATGGGGAAGGGGTTACCAGAAACGTGAGGTTGATCATATTCCTATCTGGATACCTTTCAAAGAGGGGATACAAAAAAGGAGATTAGTAGTTTTTTTGTTTTTTTTTTCGAGAAAGATTGTGTGAAAATTATCTCTAAAATTTTCTCTACCCAAAAGAATTTTCACAAAAATTTCAAGAAATGTTCCCACAAACCTTAACCCAATTACTCACAAAAATAATTCTAATTGAACCTCAAATTGAAAATTTTGTAGCCGATAGTTATGTTATTTAAAAAAAAAAAAAAAAGTCTGGTACTACGTATTAGACACACAAATCGAGGCTTCAGTGATCACTATGTATTTGCTAAGTTCAAGAACTATATGTGAACAAATTTAGAAGTTAATAGGCTAAAACTACTTTATAAAAGTTGTGCCCTTAGCATGAAATTTTGGATATGCTCGTATGCCAGTTAGCTATGCTCGCTTTAGCAATATTATATGATTTGAATATTATATCAATGCATCTAAAATTAAATTTATATGAAGTTGTGCCCTTTACATTAAACCCTGGATCTGCCACTGGCTAGATAATTGGCAAAAGAGCAAAAGAGATATTGAGGAGGATTTTACATGATCTCAAGATGTGTGTTAATGTCGAAGCGCCCATTCAGGATGTGTTTACGCAAGGCGACTCAATACTGAGAAGTTTCTATCTTTTGGTATCTCGTGTTGGGCGATATGAAATGACAGAAATTTGGTGAACCAACAAGCTCAGATAAGCCCTTTGGATGTGAAGATCGAGTGGATTGAAGGGTTTGTTGACGAGGTTAGGTGGGAAGATGCGGTCAAAAGAATGGAATCGCGTCCTATTTAGAGATCGAGAGAGGTAAACCGGGTAGGGGAAAGGCTCACCTAGGGTCGCCCGGCTGGGGGATGTCTGAAATTGAATGTAGATGCTGCAAGAATTATTGGGAGTGATCAGATTAGGCTGGAAATGGTGGTTAGATATGAGCTGGGAGGAGTTGTTGTAGCTCAAGCACTCTCGTGTCCGGTGGTATGGTTGTGGAAGGGGCAGAAGCTCTCGTGTTGCTGAAGAGGTTGAGGCTGAATGAAGGGATGAGGTTGGTGGCGGTGTGGGTAGAAGTTGACGCTGAAGTTGTGGTCAACAAAATCCTGGCCTTTAATTGTTCTCACTCCCAATATGGAGTTATTTATATTGAAGTATTTAATCTTGTGTGTAGACTTCAGACTTTGGGCCTCAAATATGTTCTTAGAGACTGTAATAGGGTGGTCTATTAATGTGTGGCAACCCATGCTGTGGCTTCAAACTCTTCTAGTTGTTGGATTTGTGATTTTTCTAATTGGCTCAATCGATTGATTGATTGAGACTGAGAGGGAAGTAATTGGACCTTTACTTTCTTCCTAATGAAATTCTTCTTTGGTTAAAAAAAAAAAAAAAAAAAAAAAAAAAAAAAACAAAAACAATGGGAGTCCTTCACGACTGAATGCATATCTCTACTTGTCCACTTCCAATATCAATTATTGAACTCACTTGCTGGTAAATTATTAAGGTTTCTATTTAGTTAGTTTTTAAAAATTAATTAAGCCGTTGCTATTATTCACTTTTTACAATTGTTTCAAAAGCTATGTTAAAATTTAAAAATTAAAATTGTTTTCAAAAACTAGATTTGCCTGAGTGGTTCAAATGATTTTCAAAAATGATAAAAGTCTTCATTGAAAATTTTGGAGAAGGCAGGCATAAATTTCAAGAATAAAAACTAAAAACTCATAGAGCCTTAATTTTTTTTTTTTTTTTAAAAAGATACTGGAGTCTTACAAATTTTTGTTTCGTTTTCGTTTCTTTTATTTTTTTTAGAATAATATTGTTGAATGAAAATTTTTGGACTAATTACAAATTGTGGCATCATTTCTCAAATTAATGATGAAATTACAAATAATTGAATTTGGGATTAATTATAAGCTAACATTTGTCCCAAATTGAAATTAAAAACATAAACTAGCAAATTTCGATAATGGCATGTGTTTTCATCATGACCGTTGGATCAAGTAAAATAATTTGCTCCAATTTGGTATTAGTATTTGGGCTAAAATTCAATTGTGGGAAAAAAAAAAGCTTAATTTGGCTCAAAGATCAACTAAGGTTAAAATTCAATTAGTTGAGCCAAAGGTCAGGTACATGAACCAATGAAACTCAAACTCATAAAACCCACTTGAGACCTCTATAAATAGAAGAGTTTTGGTTTATTTGGAGGGTTCATAAATTCTACACCACATACAGTTTAAGAATTCTCCCTACAATCAGAAGACTTCTCAACTTTTAAAGCTGAATCACACTCTTCCAAAACTCCAATTTCAAGAACATCTACGCGATCCAATGCTCGATCCACGCTTTCATACATCAAGCGTACACATTCAAATGAGAGAGAATCAGATGATTAAGTACTTAAGATTGAATCACATTATCTATATCAAATCTATATAAACTCAAGTTCAAACTTCAGAAACTTCGTGTGAATAGATATATACTCTATAATTCGCTGAATCAAATATTTTTAAAATGGGTGTAATTTTAGAGGGACAAAAGTGCACGGATCTATCAACTTTCATGGTTTCTTTCAATTTTACCATTATACTAGTTAAATTGTAATTCCATACGGACTTTAAAAAAAAAAAAAAAACAAATGGAGTTGAAGAAATAATGCATCGAACATATTTCTAAACTTTATGCTAAACTATAGATGAAATAAACAAGTTTGGAATTTGGAAAGGAACATTTTTTTTACTGCTTACTTTAATTGTAACCTTTTAAATTGGAATAAAATTTTAAATTATTCTATAGATTATATATATATATATATATATGGTTGTTTTCAAATATAGAAAAATAAGTCAAATTATTTATAAACATATAAAAATTTCACTGTCTAACAACAATAGACTACAATAAACTTCTATAGTTGGAACTACTTAAAATATTAAACATTTTTCTTGAAACAATAGGCGGCCAACTACGAAAAATATTCCATTCAATCCAAAAATTCCAAATCTAACCCCTAAAATCAAGTAAAAGCTTTTTTTTTCTAAAAAAAAAAAAGAAAGCCCAATATCAACTTATATTTAAAAAGAAAAAGATCAACAGATATATAGCTAGCTACAAAAAATTAAAGAACAATCTCAGAACACTCCTAATTACAAAATTAAGCACACTTAATTATGAATACTAACAATAGAGAAAATCAAATGTTTAATTTAAAAACTAATTAAAGCGCCTAACAAGTACTAACAAAATTAAGGGTTGTTAAATGTTAAAAACAAAAAAAAAATTAAACACATTACAAAACTAGCCTAACTAATTTATTCACAAAGTGTGGATCCACACAAATCAGATTAAAGCAAGGGAGACACAAACATTTATTATAATAATATTGTTGAGAGATCAAAAGAAAAAAAATAAAAATAAAATGGAGGGCAAATCTTAGACATACCTAATGCAATTTCTGAGGGCATAGTGAAAAAGCAAATCTAATGCATCAGAGGAAATTGTTCGATTTTGGCAGAGAGAAGATTGTAAAATTTGAGAGAGAGATTATATTACATACACTAAAAGCAAAGAGCTGCAAAAGAAAATAGTGATAATAATGGGAAATTGTGTTGAAGGGTTGAATTGAATAAGCCTTCTTCATATGAATATATAAAGATGAAACTCATTATTATTCTTTCTTCTCTTCCTTGGGTGGTGCTTGTGCTTCATCTTCCTTTTTGCCTTCTTTTTTTGGTTGATTATCTTCAGCCTTTGGCTTGCCTTGTTTCGGCTTCATGAAGCAAAAACAAGAGCAACAAGGACATTGGAACAAGAACTTCATTGCGAACCCCCCCCCCCCCCCCCCCCTCACTCTCTCTCTCTCTCTTAACTGAGGATTTTCTCACTTATTTCTCTCAAAATTTTATTTCTAAAGCCTCTCATATATGGAAAAGTATACATGAATTAAAGAGAGAGAGAGACCCTTTTCTCTCTCCTTTCTTTTTATCTTCTTTTCCCTTATCATGTAATGTTTTTTTTTTTTTTTTTTCTTTAGTTGAAATCTACTTTCATTTGTGAATGTAATTTTTTTTTTCTTTGGGTAAGAATATTACATCACATTGGATGTCTCTAGAACTGACAACTTTTCTAAAGAAATTAGTAGCAATATCTTAAACACTCAGATGATCTCGTATTGCATAATGTTGTATGTGCAACCTACAGATATTACGACGAAACTAAATTTTTCAGGTGTTTAATTTAAAAAAAACCTTTCAAAATAACTTTCGAAACAGAGACCCTAAATGTAAGATGATTTTGATATATTACATATAACTTTTTTAGTTCAAATAAATGTTAGACTGGAGGTAAAGATGTAGAGCTAGAAATTATTGTAAAAAGAAGAAAAAAACTATCCTATATTATATTTAAAAAAAAAATTTATGAATCAAATCAAATTTTGTTTATGCATGTTAATTTTAGATTAGATGAAAACGATTTTATAGAAATGAAAAGACAGTAAAATGTAAAAAGTGATAGATGTATTACATGGGTTAAATAATAAATTAACCAACATTATTTTAATGTAAAAAATTTGATAAAGGTATTATTGGATTCCAATTCAATCTTTTTCAAGAGGGGGATTTGAGATGCCCTATGAAATAATGCCAATCAAGGTGTGGGACAACTGAGACATTGAGTGTGGTGTGGGTCAAGAATGTAGTATTTTTAAAGAAAAATTGGGTACCCTTTTCATTACTTTGTCTACCAATAAACATTTAATTTCTAAGCAGCTGGCAACCAATATTTTATCTAAATTTTTTTTTTTTTTTTTTTTTTTTTTTTTTTTTTTTTTTTTCCAATTCCCTTATTTTCCTCCATTTTTAGATGAGGAAATGTTGATTTTAGCCTATTATAGGGTGTTGGGTATGATGAGTAATATAGTTTTTATTTTGAGTTAAATTTATATAAGTTTAATCTTTAAATTTTTATATTTGTATCTATTTGTTGTTGGAGTTCTAAAGTATCTAAATAAGTTACTGAATGTTTAATTTGGTGTTTTCAATAACTCTGTATATATTTGTAAATTTTTAAAATTAATTGCTCTATTCAATATGAATTTAAATACTGCATTTAATAGAATTTTAAACTTTCAATTTTGTATTTAGTAGATTCATGAATTTTTACAAAACATCAAATAGGTTAATAATTTATAAGACGCAAAATTGAATGTAATTTATAGATTTATTAGATACTAACTTTTTAGATGCCTTTTAAATTTAAAATAAATTTTGGTTAATCTCCCAAGTAAATGATTTGCATTATTCTTTTCTCACCTTTTATGGATTTTGCTCAATTAATTGTACTAGGATGATTGGATTTTGCTCAATTAATTAGAAGCCTTGTGGAAATGTTTTTTTTTTTTTTTTTTTTTGTGGTTATACTTTTTTTTTCCCTAAATCAATATCCTTTCTACCATTAAATTATTAGAATAGTTTTGAGTTATTTAGTGGAAGATACATAAAATGTTGGTAAACTTTAGAATGTTTTCTACCAGAATTATTTAAAATGTTAATAATTTCTAATTAATTTTACAATGTTGTCAAAGTGATTATAGTTCAACAATATATAATTGATATGTACTCTGATTCTTGAGCTCTATTATAATATTTTGATTGAAATTGTCTAGCTCATTTTTAATGTGATGATTCATAGAAATAGTTGTCAAGCTTTTTACTAGAATAATTTTACCCATTTTAATTTAACCAAAACCAACAAACTAACAAATTTATCTATGAATATGGAAAAAGACGTACACAAAACGAATCATTTCAAAAGATTATTATTACCAATTTGTAAATCAACTACAAATATAAAAAGAAATTAAATTGAAAAATCAATTATTCCAATTTAATTGATTGATATATTAGTTTTGCATTTTGTAAAAGGAAAAAAAAAAAAAAAAAAAGGGCTAATCAACCAACCCTAATTATCCAAACAAAGACTTTGGGTTGGCAATTGGTATTATTCATATTTTGACAAATTGGCATCTTACTTTTGTACAACTTTTTGACAAAGTTATAGCTGCCCATGTGATTGCCTATGAACACAACTTGTACATTTCTTGGCCCCATTTTGCTTGCTGCCAAATATTATTTATCAAATTTCTTGTAATGCTTGGCCATTATGCCTAAAAAACTCTTCTCAAAATTCTATCAACACTCACTATGTGTTATTAATTATATTATTAGTTTTATATGTTATTTAATTATTTGTATATTTGGTAAAATAAATAAAAAATGCATTTTTTTTTAAAACGTATCACCTCGTGAGAATCTTTTTGTAGCTACATAGAAAAATTTCAAAACTGATTACGTGGGTTCTATCTTTACCACATTTAAGCGTACATCTCTAAAAAAACATTAAAAAAAGACATATCCTCTCTATCTCTCTCTCTCTCATCTCTGCAAACAAAAAATTGAGATAATAGATTAAAAGATCCCATTTTTTAAAATTTAAGATTTTTTTATCTCTGGTTTATATATTTTCAAGCAATTTTACAAAATTACCCTCACTTTCTTTTTCTCTCTTCCTTCATTTTCTACATTTTCCTTCTTCTAATTCTTTTTTCTGTCTCCTTCTTCTTCTCCAACCAGCTCCCGCGAGGTTTCTTCTTCTTCTTCTTCTTCTTTTCTTTCTTTTTCTTCTCCTTCTTCTTCTTCTCCGACTAGCTCCGGCGAGTCAACGCAAGTAGCTTCGATCGTCTTCTTCTTCTCTCCCTCGTTTGAGTTTGTGATGCAAAAATGAAACTAAGCATCAGAGAGCAAGAGAGCTAGACAGCGAGAATGTGGGAGAGAGAAAATCAACAAAGACGAGGTTGATAGAGTGAAGAGAGCGAGACTATTGATCATTAAGGATAACCCACAAAATTTGTTGTGGCTTGCAAAATTCTAGTTAGATATGTTATACAAGATGTGGAAGTTAAATTGAGAATTAGAAGTGCAGGTGAACTATTTAAGCATAGAGAATCAAATATGTTTATATAATTGATATATGGTTTCTGTCTGATATCTATTTGATTCTTATGTGATTGTCATATCATTGATATCTGATTGTCATGTCATCTTCATTAGATATTAGGTACTTTGTGATTTCTATTTGATTAACATGTGATTGTCATCTGATTGATATATGATTGTCATTGATTTAATTTTCATAGATATTAAGTACTTTGTGATTTCTATTTGATTGTCATGTGATTGATATCTCACTGCTATCTGATTGCCATATGATTTTCATTAGATATAACTACTTTGTTATTTATATTTAATTGTCATGTGATTGATGTTTGATTTTTTACTACTTGTATTTTAGAGGTGAACAACCCTCGTCAAACAAGAAGACCTAAAAAGCAAAGGATTCCTTCAATTGGTGAATTGACAAAGCACGCGAACTATAGTCGTTGTAAGCGTGTTGGTTATAATAGAAAAACATGTAAATAATTTGTATCTATTTGAATAATCATATTGTGGACATCAAAGATATATTTGTTAATCATTTATTTTTATGTAAGTACAATATATAGTGCTTTATTTTAGCATTTTATTGCTGACAACAATTAGGTAGTCATTGACAATTAGTATATCAGTAATCAGACAACAATCATATAACAATTAATATCAAATGAAAATTAGATAGCAATCACATATCATTGACAATCATAATTAGATTGTAATCAGATAAAAATTAGTATCATTGACAACCCACTTTAGATATTAATCAAACAACAATCAAACAAGAGTCGGTATCAATGGCAATTAGTATAAGATAATAATCAGACAATGATTAGATGACAATCGATATCATTGACAATCAATATCATATAGTAATTAGAGAACAATCAGATAACAATGGTATCATTGACAATCATATTACAATCAATATCAAATAACAATCAAACAATAATCACTATTATTAACAATTAATAACAATCAGACAATAATCGGACAACAACCAGATATGAATTGGTATCATTGACAATTATATGGTAATCAGATAGTAATTACTGGGCAATCAAATACAGTCACACATTTTTAACTGTGAGGGCATTTGGTCATCCAAGCATTTTAATTGGAATGGGCTTAAAAGATTTTGCCTTTTTTTACAAAATCATAAAACATTGTATATGGGCCTAATTTTAACAGATCAATTTAACATTTTTGCAATTATCCCTTTTTAATACTACTAATAGTAGCAAAAATAATGTCCAATAATTATTATCGAAATGACATAAATGTAATAAACTAAAAATAAAAAGAATAATATAGTCTAAAAATATTTTTTAAAAATCCTAGCTTTTTAATATAGTAAAGATAATGAAATGATTCATCCTTCATGTGGATGTTGAACCAAAAAAATGTGAAAATATTGATAAAAATATGGACATGCTTGGAAGTATGTGAAAAAATATATTAATCATATATATTTTAAAATCATTTTAATTGGCTTAGTAAAGTAATAATAATAAAAATAAAAATATTAAAATACTATTTTGGTCTCCCTACTTTGTTTAATGTTAGCGTGTACTTTGAATTGTCTAATTTTAGTGCTTCTACTTCTAATAAATCTTAATTTTTGTCTTCAATGCAAATTTATTGTTGGTTTTTTAAGAATCTTTTTTGTTATTTATAGCATTTTGACTCTAAATTTTAAAAATATATTCACATATATTATTTTCTTACATAAAAATTATTATTATTATTTAATCAATGTCAATAAAAATAACTTTTAAAGACTAAAATTAGACAAATAAAAATAAGATATAGATTAAAATTAAACAAACTTGAGCACCAAACTAATATTTTTGACGACAAAACTTAAAAACTCAGAAATAAAGTCAAATGAGATCGTTTTACTGATACACACATCACGTGTCATCTGTACAATTTTCTCCACGTTTTATCGTTAGAATTAAAAGAAAAAAATTCATAAAATCCAACTGTGTTTAAAAGGTAAAAAAAAAATAAAATATCCCACCGACTGAAATTATTGTAAATTTGGCTTACTCCAACAGATCCCTTGCTTTGCGCTTCTTAAAAGCTTTGTTTAAACACCGCCGTGGCGCTGTTGTTGCGCTTCCCTCCACCGCCGCCCTAATTAACCTTCCTCCGTTGCCGCCACCGTCTTTATTTCTTATATGGTAGTTTTATATATAGGAACAGCAAAAGTTGACTTTCTAATGTTTGAGTATGTCTGTTTTTCTATTTAGTATCTGTTGTTTGATTTTTGTTCAGATTTGCTTACGTAATTATAAGGGCAGATCCTGATAATATAGTATAATTTGAGGGTCAAATTTTGAAAATATTTAATTAGTTATTCTAGTATACGTTAGGTTTAAAGGAGAACAACTATTTTTATTGGTAAGCTTTTTGTTGGGAATATGATCAAAGTCGATAGTTGGAGAGTCTTGTCCTATCATTTTTAATTACTATGATGGAGATTACAAAGAATCCTCAAATTATATCCATTAAACTTAGTTTACCCTCTAGATATCATAAAGGCCTCATACATGGAGAGATCAACCAATGTGAGATTGAAGTTGAATCTCTATAACCCTATTTTTTGGTCGTCTCCAATCCTAATGAATATAGAGGATATTAGTTTTCTGTGGGAGAAGGTATGGATGAAAACTCCTAAAATATATAAATAACTTGTAAAATTTTAGAGTAAAAAAAGGCATTGTGTGTATATTTGTATTAAATCTTTGTTGATATTTTCATATGCTCATTTCGCTACATGAAAGTCAGGTATAATTTTTTAACTCATAGACAATAAGGAGAGTAACACATGTATTTGTGGGATTTTAAATCGTATGATTCTGAATAGCCCGTTAATGTGGCAATGTGAGAAGAGATTTGATGATAATTCGTACACGTCAGGTCGTTGATACGCGAGAGGAGAGCGGCTTGAGTGGAGTGAAAGCAGGGAAGCTGGTAGCAGCGACGATCGTCGGAGGAGGAGCGGTGAGAAGCATGGTGGAGGTGGCCTATGATGCAACAAAAGGGACAGCGGAGAATGTGAAGGACATAGTTATTGCAGAGGCGAATGAAAATGTGGTGGACACTACTGAGTACAGAAGCATGGAGGATAAGGGTAAATATCAAAACATCTTATTCTGTTTTTCTAATTCATCCCAATTGGGTCGGATGCATATGAATAAGTGTAGTTTAGGATATCATCTATTTAGGCCTATCGGATAATATTCATGTTTCCTGTTTCTTCATATATATGTTTAAATTTGATCGGTGTTGTCACCTCTAACTTGAGTTATTTGTCTTCATTGATGTTGAGTCAAATTCAACTTAATTATATTATTATGTAAATGTCGTGGTTGTAAAATATTAAAGTTAAACTAAATGAATATCTTAATCATAAAAATTTATATATGGTAAAATTCTACTCGATTTTAGATATACTAAAATATTATAATTAAAATAATATATACACACTCAAATTGCAAAATTTAATTCTTAAAAGTTGAAATATAAAAAATTAATATACATATTGAAATTAAAATAATATATAAATCTAAATATTGGAGGATTTTAAATTTGAAAATTAAAATAAAATATTAATATAGTAAAATTATTTTTGTAAATAGTAAAATAATAAAATATAAAAGATGAAAATAAATATAAAACAAACAAAAACATGATAAAAAAAACAAAATAAAAGTGTCCAATTTGGAGGAGGTTGAAATTTGGAAAATTAAAAAATTAATGTACGTATTAAAATTTAAAATAATATATAAATCTAAATATTGAAGAATTTTAAAATTAAAAATTAAAATAAAGTATAAATCTAGCATAATAATTTTTTTTGTAAATAACAAAATTAATAAATAAAATATAAAAGAAAAAACTAAATAAAAGAGTTTAACCTAAGAGTTGAATACACAACCAAACCAAGAGGTGAAGGAGTAGTATGGGTGTGCACGATTACCAATAGAGTAAAGATGAGTTTTGATAAATAAAAGAAACGGTATTGGATAAAACAGAAACAGCATATGAAGAAACTAATTTTTGTAGTTTCTCAATTTTGGCCCCATTTTCATAAACGTTTCTCAAATTCTAAAAAAAAGAAACGGGAATGGTTATCAAACAAGTCAATTTCTTAAAAAAATGAGAAACAAAAACAGAAAACGAGAACGTTATCAAACGGGTTTTTATTTAGATCGTCCTGTTTTCTGTCTTTTTTATGTACTAAAAACATGCCCATATTTTTTTTTTTGGTAACTATTTCTCTATTTCTTGGAAAAAAAAAGAAATAGAAATATAAAAATGTTTGATAACATTTTTTTTAATATATTTTTTCTATACTATTTTGATTTTTCCTTGTTTGTTTAAATATAATTTAGTTATATAATATAAAAAGATAAATAACATACATCAAAATGTATAAAAAAAAAACAATTATCAAATGTTTACATTATCTAATACAAATAAGTTCAGATTAACGATCTATCCTTCAAATGTTGTCCAAATTTGATATGCAAGGTTAATTATTACTCGAGTCATTCGCTTCAATAATATCTACTTTATATCCAATTATGTTATATTGCTATATAATATTAAATATTAAGGTATGACTAAATATATGTCTAAATGAACCAAATTTATTTATAAAAAAAAAAGGTATATGTAGTAACAATTCATATTCAAAATGCAAAACTAAAATAATATAGAAAACTTTTAAATTTTAAATTAAAATAATATATTAATATATATTGCAAAATTAAATTCAAATTTAAAATAGTATACAAATACACAAATTAAAAAGTTTAAAACTCGAAACTAATATAATATATCATTTTACATTTAAAATTAAAATAATATATAAATATAAAATGAGTAACACAAAATAAAAAATTAAAAAGAGATTAATGTTGTTTCATGTAAGACCTCTTGAATGGGGTGGAAATATGCACAATGCCCACAACAAACAAGACAAAAAAAAAAAAAAAAGTTTGCTTAAAAAAATGACCATTTAAATACTGTTTATGAAGAAATTACTAATTTAACTCTTTTTTTTTAAAAAAAAAACATTTTTAAAATTTTAGAGTCAAGGGACAAAAATAGTTATCAAATTGAAACTTGGAACAGGAATAACATCAAATGGGTTATAAAAAGTAGCGTTTTGTTTAGGTTGTTTTAGTATCAGTTTTAAAGGGCGGGGAGTAGAGAATAAATTGCATTTTATTTCGAATTTATTAAAATAAAATGAATAATAATATTTAATTGTAAGGGAAATTACTATAAACAGAAAAAATATCAAACTATTTATAAATATAGAAAATTTTTACTGTCTATCAGTGATAGATCACGTTAGAATTCTATCGTTTTTTATTGCTCAAGCAAATAAATTTTATTGCTTGAGTGATAGAAAGCGATATAATTCTATCGCGGTCTATCATTGATAGACTGTAAAAAAATTCTATATTTATAAATAATTTAGCTCATTTTTTGCTATATTTAAAAACAACCCTAATTTTAAATTAACTATGATAAGCTGGAAAAAAAAGTAGTAGTACAGCTAATACATGCAAGTCTATGGTTTTTAATGAAAAAGAACTCACATGCAGTATTTTCTATTTTTTTTTTTAAGCTTTTCTAATACTTGTTGTACGAGATCGCGATTTTTCATATATAAATGTCATAATGGCAGTGGCCAAATAAGGCTTAGTCGATCTTATTACTAGAGAATCAACTTGAACAATTATAATTTGACCCGATTATAGTTAATTTAAAATTAAATATTGTTAATTTTATTTTAATAAAATTCAAAATAAAATGCAATTTATGTTTCTTAATTTCTTCAATATTGTTATATTTTTTTAATTTTATTATCTTGGCTTAAAAATCAAAATTTATATTTTTCTTAAAATATTAGTATGGGTAAATCATCTCAAATATATTTTTCTTATCCTAAAATTATAAAATGATGTATATTTTTAGGAAAATTTTCACATAAAAAAAATGCCAAACTATTTATAGAAAATAACAAAAAAATATTGATAGACATTAATAAACTTCTATCATTTCTATCATTAATAGACCTTGATAGATTTCTATCCGCGTCTATCACAACTATCTAAAAATTTTGCTTTGTGTAAATAGTTTTCCTTATTTTTCTATTTTTAAAATTTTTTCATATTTTTATCCTATTGTTAATTTAATTAAATATAGATAAATGAAGCTAACATGAATATAATCCAACCGGTATAAATTCGTATTATCGATCTCGAAGTTTAAGGTTCAATCTTCTCATCCGAGGAATATATATATAGTGAGACCCACCATAATTTTGAGACAAAAATGGTGGGTTCCATCAAGGGTTTAGAAGATGTGTGAGAAATTGATGGTTTGATGTGTTTGTTAAACAGCTAGAACCACAATTGGTGGAATCTGATACTATAATGCATGTCTTTTGTTGTTGATGCAAATAGAAGAAAGTTTGGAAAGAGACAAACCACATCATCTATATTAATTGTGAGTAAAATTTATAAATGTTTCCAAATTCGAAGTGCTTTTGGGAATTTCATTTAAATAAATAAAAGCTTATTATGCTTGCTTGATAAAGAAGGAAACTGTCTTTTTCTTGCAGATGACCAGATCAAACAATAATTATATGGCTTCTTCTACTGTTAGGCAAAGCAGATAAAAGAAAGGGGGGTGTGGAATTCTTCTTCTTCTTCTTTTTAAACCTTTTAAACCTTTCAATGGTTAAGGGGTATGCTTTGTTGTCATAGAGAGATTCCAAATGAATTTGATTTGATTTAGTTTTTCCATTATATATGTTATGGCTGTGGATGGAGACAATTTTGAGCAGCTTGCTTTTTATATTTGGATTATTGTGTTCATCTCCAATTTAACGAAATTAAGTTTTTTTTTTTCTTATTAGACTTTCAAATTTGTAACAATTTAGTTTTTAAATTTTAATAAACAATGATTAGTTTTGTTACTTTATAATTTTTAACGATTTGGGCTCTATCGTGTAATAATTTTTTAACAAAATTAAGTGTCAATTTTTATTGCATAGCAACTTTAGTCTTTATAGTTTATAAATAAATTTTATTCTCGATTAATATACCAATCTATACGTGTAAAAAAAAAAGTACATTTAATTATACTAATATTTTTCATGATAGAGACTAATTTATTACAAATTGTTATTAAAGTTTAGGGACTAAATTGTTACAAATTTGAAGGAAAAAGTTCTATGAATTCTTTTTTATATTTTTAAATTCATTGAGTTCAGAAAATGTGTTTGGTAGAAAAAATATGTATTTGGTAGAAAACTTTGATCTTGATTCTGAAAACTGTTTTCAAATTATGTAATTCAAACAATGTAAATTTTAAAAAATAATATTTTTATGTTTTTATTTTAAATTTTAAAATTTAAAATTATATTAAATAAAGGTAAAAACATCCAGTTATAAAGTCTGTTTTCTTTTTTAAAAAAAATATAATGCCTATTATATAATGTATTATAAATAATATAATATTAGAAAATGATAATTATATAAATTTTTTTAGCATAAATTATATTCCTAAATTAATTAATAATAGTCTATTGTCAATTAAATATTAGTGGATAACTACAACTAGTTTTATAGTTTTTAAATATATAGTATCAACTGTATTTTAAACAAATTATTTAAATTATAATCTAATTTTCGAATATACAACTTATTTTTATTTTTATTGGGGGTTCGACTTTGTTGAATTTGAGTTTATGTCTGGTAAATGTTAGTTTATAATATAGTAGAGTGAGTTAATAGTTAGACGTGTATATATATATATATATATAGATTAATTAGCAAATTTGATCTATATAGACTTAGATCAATTTTTTAGTTTGAAGTATACAAATCAAATGGACTTCTCATGCATTTCTCTTGTACATAATATATTCCTGTTTATGGTATTAAATTTCTTTCATCAGGTCGACATTTTCTTTCATAAAAAGATCAATTTCGACTCTCAATTAAGATTTTATTTGAAAATTTTTCATACATCAATTCTAATGGTCTATTTTATTATTTTGATATTTGAAGAAGTGTACAGACGTAAAGGAATTGAATGGATGGATGATTTTGTATGTAATCTTAATAAAGGATCTACATTAATTCACTTATAACATATTTGAAGCTTAATTGAAAAAATTATATATTTCACACTATATTTTTTGAACTAAGTCTAGAAGAGGGTATTATTTGATAAAATTACAAAACTTTAGAATTTAAATTGATACAGTTATTATTTCAAATGTTTAAATTGATAAAACCTTCAATGTTTAGAGGTGTAAAAATGAAGAAGGGAACTAGCTATTTGGATTGAAAATTTAAAGTCTACCTGGATACGATTATTAATTTGAAGTTTTAGTAGGTACAATTCTCAAAGTTTAAAGGTATAAAATATATTTTTTTAAAAATAAAACGTTGATAAATATAATATTTTACATTATAAACTCATTTCAATTTTGTTATAACTAAAATTGAAGTATAACATATTATATAAATCATATGATATTGTAAAATAATTGAACTTGTAACATAAAATATGTTCATAATTAATTTAATAAATAGTTTAGTATCAACCAAATATATTTAATTAGTTACCATGCAATTATGTTGTATTGTTTATAAACTAGTTGGAACTACGTGCTTTTACGTGTTTTATAAAGTTGAAAATTGAATGTATTTGAAAAGTTGAAATGAGAGTTTTACACATATATAAATCAAATTTCAGAATTATTATATAAAATGAGATTTTGGTTTAACTCATAAAATTCATCTCATCTAAAGATGGGATAATTGAGTTGTGAAGGGACTATGTATAGAAAAATAAAATCTAAAAAATAATAAATGTGAAATTATGTAGATAAACGAATATATTAGAAAAAAACCAAATTCTAAATAAAATTGATATTAAAAAAAAAAATCTACGTGATTGAGAACGATTTTTTTTATAAAAAAATTGGGTCAATATTTTTTTTTTTTAGTATCATTCACGTGTAATATTAGTTTTTAAATGATTTAATCATAATTAATGATAAAGGTTGGATATTAAATAAAATATTAGAATCAAAATTGGAGATAATCAAATTTTAAACCAATAAAATTGATATTTTTTTAAAAAATCTAGTTTTTCACGTGAATGATTTTTTTAAAAAAACAAAATTAACCATGTTTTTTTGGAAAAAATTTCACAGATAAAAAAATGTCAAATTATTTATAGAAAATAGCAAAAAAAACACCGATAGACATTGATAAACTTATATCAGCATCTATCATGGATAGACTTCTATCATTTCTACTACTGATAGACTCTGATAGACTTCTATCACAACTATATAAAATTTTTGCTATTTTGTGTAAATAGTTTATCTTATTTTTCTAATTTTAAAAATTTATCTTTTTTTGTTTTGTATCATTCACGTGTAATTTTAGTATTTTATTGATTTAATGATAAATGTTGGATCTTAAATTAAATATTAGAATCAAACCAAATTTTAAGATACTATCTACGTGATTGAGAACCAAATTTATCATTAAATCATCAAATATTAGAAAAATGAATGGTACTCCCTCATAGCCTATTTTAGATAATGTTGATATAAATGCATTATCAATTACATTTTTAAATCACCTATTAATCACAACTCAAAATAAAATTGAAAACATGAAAGTTAACTCTTTTTTTTTTAAGTCGTTGAGTACTAATTAATTTTAATTTATCATTTTAGATCACTAACCACACAGGTCTTGTCTTAAGATTTGTACTCACGATCTCGAAGTTCATATTATATGAAAAAAATATCGTTAAAAATTTTGGAAATTAAGAAGTGGGTGAAAAATTTGCGACATACTGATAAAATTTATAAATGCAGATGCGTGACATTATTCTTGGTCTATATTGTATATATAAACTATTTTTCTCATATATATATATATATATATATATATATATATATATATATATATATATTTTCTTTTTGTGGACAATATCAAAGCCTTGCAAAGGGTGTTTTATTTAGGGGCATATTTAAAAAGAAAAAATAGAAAGGAATAAATTCCTTTAAGATGTTCATAAAAGTTAGGGAAAATGATTCTTTTTAAATATTCTCAATGTATGTGGGACACAATTCTAAATGATTGATTATAATTCTCTATTGTCTTTTTCAAAAGTGCATCTAGATAATATAATTTAGAGTGCCAAATTTTAATAATGTTTTGAAAGTCAACGTCATAATTTTGTTATATCAACTAATAGTTAACTTGTCCTTAAAAAAAAATTAATAGTGAATCGTTATTAGGGATCAAACAAATTCAAAAATTAAAGACTAAAACAATTAGTTTCTAAAATCCTCTCCCCAAAAAAAAAAACTAGGTTTAAATCCAAAGAACTAAAGTGTTTTAAAAAGTTAAGAATGCAACATAAATCAAAATAATGAATATTTAGTTTTTTTTAATAAAAAAAATAATTTAGTTGATAATTCTTATTATTGACTATTATTAACTAAAAGTGTGTTCATATTATCATATTTATGACAAAATTTTATTAACCTCGCATAACTGAAGTTAATGAATTATTTTTAACTAGAGCACAGCTCAATAGATGAAATGTTAAGATAGTTTTATTTGTTTACTAATTTCATTTCGATAATTGTTAAATTCAAAAAGAAAAGCTAATAAATTATTTTTGAATTTAAAACATATTATATCAGTAGATTTGTTTTTAAAGAAAAAGGTATATTTGTAATTAGGTTTGAAAAAATACATATAAAAAATTAAAAGCAAAGTCCCCCATTTAAATTTTCAAACAAAATTGATCTTAAATTATTCAATGTTCTTTATTGAGAAAAAAAAAGTGGGATTATGAGTTGCTTCTTTCCCAACATCTCAATGTTGATAGGAAAGTCAAATTATATTATTGGTTTTGATGAGTGTGCTTATCAAACAGCCATTGAAAGAGGGATTTCTTTCTTTTTTAGGTTTGATGTGTGCAATAGAAAAGATCAGAATGACTAACCTGATTCAATTGACGTGAATTTGTACTATTAATATCGAGATATGAAGTTCAATTCTCCACTCCATATATTATTAGAAAAATAAAAATAAAAAGATTAAACCTTATATTGACATTTGTTTATGAGTAATTGTAATGGGTAACACTTTTAGGACTAATAATTAATTTCTTTGATTTCTTAATTTAACTTTATTTTCTATTCTAAAGTTTCATTACCATGCAACATTTCAATAAAAAAAATTATAAAAAATACTCCTAAATTTTGTACTTTGTGTTAATAATACCTTTGAACTTTCAAAATACTCTTAAACTTTCAAAAAGAGTTCAAAAATACTATTACCATTAATTTTGGATGGAAACTGTTAATACAATGTTTCAAAAAGACCCTTGAACCGTCAAAAGTATCAATAGCAAACTTTAAAAAAAATAAATAAATAACAATGATTAACAATTAATGCTCATTTTGTTAGTATAATGATCAATTTGTTTGAGTTATCTTAAGTTGAAAAAGAAACAATTTTTAAAACAAATTATATAGATACTTTCATTTTATGTATATATATATATACTCTCATTTTTCTCCCATTAGTTGAACTTTTATACCATCAGCAACCAACTATAAACCAAAACTTCAAATTAAACCATAAAATAATCCCACAAAACTCAAAGTCAAAATCTTCCCTTAAAACTCACCAAAATGATGAATAGTCAAATACAAAAAGAACATATTTGGCTATTAACACACATTCAACTGCTAACATATAACCTTGTTAAAACATTTAAGTCCTACAGTCCTTTGATGGTTACATTATTCTCTTTCTTTTTGTTATAGTCTATATACCTTAACCGCAGGGACTATTTTTTTTTTCTTTTTGAGATAAATAAAGGAGTAGTTGCAAATATAGTAGTCAGACCTAAAGTATTAGCAGAAATAGCACGAAAACAAAAGAATTTGAGCTAAATCTTGATCCAGCTCTCGAAGTCCATCAATGATAGAATCTATTAGTGATAGACTTCATCACGAATAAATTTTGTTATACTTACAATTCTTTTAAAATGTTATTATACACTTTAACTATTAGCCCTTAAAAATATTATCCATGGTAATTATTCAATTAATAAACCTTTGCCTTGTTAATAGTTATATTATCTAAGGAGTCTTCATGAGCTCCCGCGCCTGCTTATATGTATTGAGGGAATTATTCACTTGAACATAAAAAAGCTGTCTTAAAAAAATGAATTTTGAATTGCACTAATAATTGATTTTGAAATAAAATATACTTATTATCGGTGAAAATAGTTTTTTTTTTTTTTTAATGAGAAAATAAACAAATGAAAGAGAGACGAATATATTTTGTAAAATCCGTAGTTAATATAACCTGAAAATTTTATATTAAAACTAATTTCATATAAACCTAAAAGTAAACAACAAAATTATATTATTGTTATTATTAAGATATAATAAACAGAATTAACATATGTAATTGAAAATTCAAAGGGTTAAAAACATATTTTAAATAGATAAAATTAAAATAATATGTTAAATGGGAGCCAAAGAGAAAATCACAAATCTCTTTCCCTTAGGTTGTTTTTTTAAGATTAAAAAAGGGTTTTCAATTTTTAGATGATAAAGAATACCATATTCTTTAAAATAAAACTTTAAAAAAAAATGCACAGCACAATTTTTTTCATTCCATCACGGAGTTATTATTATTATTAAAATATATTTTTTTTAAAAATTATTGTAAATGATAAAATTGATGAAAATATTTACAAATATAACAAAATTTTATTTTATATATATATATATATATATCCGCGATAGACTATGGTAGACCACTATCTATGTCACGATAGACTACAAATAGACCATAGTAGACCACTATCTATGTCACGATAGACTATCGATAGACACAGATAGTAGTCTATCGTAATCTACTGTGGTCTATTGCAGATAGATAGTAAAATTTTGCTATATTTATAAATATTTTAGTTCATTTTTCTATATTTGAAAACAACCCTATATTTTTTTTTAAGACACCGCATCACAGTTACTATGGGTAACTTTGTTGAAAAACTAAAATATTTATGCATAAAAAATGAATATGATTGTGAAATCATGGGCAAAAGCATATAATTTATCATTTGTAATTGAAATATATATATGTATATATTTATAACTTAAAAGAACCTGAAATTATTAGTGAAAAAGATAAAATTAATTTAATCAATTAAAGAAAATTAAAAAAAATGGAAAGAGAAAATTCCTTCCATATATAACTCGTACTAACTAATTGACTTAAAAGCGTAAGCTGATAAGTGAGGGTAAAATTTATATTATATAGAGTTTGAACATAGAACTTCATACTCTGATACCATATTAAGAGTCCATAGATTGACTTTTCAAGTGTTTATAAGTGCAAAAAAAATAATAATAATAATAATGTTTATAAAACAGTTAAAAAGTCAATCCAAACGGGTTCTAAATCACTGATTGACCCATAAATTTGAGCTAATAAATAAAGGTAAATTTAATATTAATTATATCAATCTTAACAAGTAGATCTATTATGAGAAACAATTATTACTCTTTAAACTCAAACACTTAAAAAAGAAAGAAAGAAATTAGAGTGAAACAGTGGTGATGAAGTTGGAATCTTAAGAAACAAAATTTGCAATAAGAACAAAGAGAAAAGTCTTTGTCAAACTCAACTTTGAAAAGGGAGGAAGAGATTCTTTGTGTTACTTAACAAAGAGGATAGAGTTGACAAATTCAATTAAAAAGAATTGCAAGAGAGACAAAGAAAGAAGATTCTTTATTCTTATTCATTCAAGTGCGTTTTATGAGGTTGGAATGAGAGTGATAGATTTGGCGATCGATGCCATCTTAAAGCCTTTCAGAAGCGGCGAACACACACTTTGATGTCATTATTAGAATCCCTTCCTGACCTCAATTATAAAAATATTCTTTCAAAACTTTTGACTATTCACATCCATTTTCCCACTCTCAAATAAATTATAAAATACAAAAGGAAATTTAATTAAAATATTAGCACACCTAAGCTTAAAGTAGAAATTAATATTAATTAGAGAGGAAATAATGCTGATGAGCAAAAGCATAAGTAATGGGAGAAGACAAATTTAATTATATAGCATCTAACCATATCATCATCATAAATGATCAAACCCATAATTTTTCTTTTCTTTTTAGATTTCTAATTTTGAACTTGATTTTCAAACTTTGTTAAACACATATTATTTATGGTGCATTTGGAATTTGCTTTTAGGAGGGTTAGAAGTGATTATAAAAAAAATAAAAAATAAATAAAAATCTTAAATGTTTTTTTTGTATTTGGTAAAATATATTGAGATTAAATCTGTTAAAAACACTTTTAAAAACACGTTCAATTCACAACTATTTTAAAATTAGTTTTCTACTCGCTTTTAGATTCTCCTAAGATCATATACAATTTTTAATTAATTTCTAATTTTCAATTTTATACTTTAAAATTAAAATTTATTTTATATGTCTATTTCTTTCTCACCTAATAAAACCTATCCTCTAATTTTCATAAGTTGAATACATCAATTTTTTTTTTATAAAAAAAATATTAATTTTTTTTTAAATATAAAGTTATTTCCTTAATGTTTAAAAATTAATCTCGAGCAAATAAAATATATCATTCTAAACAATTATTTAAAATTATAAACTATAAAAAATAAAAAATTTAATAATAGGTCTATTTAGTATTATATCGAAAACAAGATAATGTAATATTTAAACACTATAATCTACTTTTTTAGGTTTCAAGCAAAGTTACAAAATACTAATTTACTTCATCTAACAGTTGATTTTTCCAAAAGCATAATTATCAACAATTATTTTAAAAGCTATAACAATTTCAAATTAAGCCTCCGTTTAACAATATATGATTTATTTTTTTCTTCAATTTAGTTCTTCAATACATAGAGATGAAGATTTGAACTTCTAGCTAGATCAAAGTTATAATGCAAACGTATGATTTCTAAATTGGCTAAAATATAGCGACAGTAAAATTTTTATTTTACTATTATATAGTCACCAATAGTAAAATTAGCTATTATTACTTCTAGAGATCATGGGTGGGGACACAAAATGAAACTGAAATCCCATGAATGCCATGTTGAAGTTCTGTTTGAGAAGAAGAAGAAAAAAATGGCTGCTTGCTGACAAGAAATTAAAGGAAGTTTGTAGAAAGAAAAATAAAATAAAAATCATAGCCATGTGAATTCATGGTGCTCTGTCAAATCAGTAATTTAATGACATAATATAATATAATGTGTAACTTATATTATATTATAGTCATTGTGGTACAATCATAAACTCCTCTCTTTCTCTTTCTCTTTCATCCGATTCTCATTTATTTGTATAATTCAACTCCCAAAAAAATATTAAATTATTTATAAATATAAAAAAATTTATCTGCCTATAAACGATAGGGCGATAGAATTCTATATTTGAAACAAGTCCTTATAAATATATAAAATCAAAATTAAATTTAAAAGTTCAAGAATTAAAAAAAAAAAAAAGTGATTATAACTAAATGGGGTTAAATTTTTTTTGAAGTTCCCATGATAATAAATTTAATTTTTTTAAGAAAAAAAAAAGGAAGAAGAAGAAAAGAAAGAAAGAATCATCTTTTGCAAAGTAGAGGGAGATAAAAGCAAAGCTCAAAAGAATGGAAAGCCACTTCATTCTAGCTAGGATGCTCAGAAGATGCAGTGTAAGGTAAAAACAAAACAGGAAATTTTCATTTTTTTATTTATTTATTTTTATTTTATTTATATAAAAAAAAAACATTTTGAGTTAAAATTCCAAACCCAAAAACATAAAAGAAAATGTTGCTGTTGGACTGTCCTTTGAAAATATGATATGTCCCACTCAAAGCTCCTTCCCCTTCATGCATTATATGAACAAAACTCTACAGATTCTTTTTTTTTTTTTTTTTTTTTTTTTCCTGCTGAAGTTTTTCACATCTTCAACTTCACTTCTAAATCTTCTAAATAAGCCATAACTTGACTGACATAAGAATGATTTGTAAACGTTAACTTGATCATGCACTTCTAAATCTTCTAAATAAGTCATAACTCGACTGACATAAGAATGATTTGTAAACGTTAACTTGATCATGCATATAGTTATATTCAAACATGTTTTATAATGACTTTTAGTTGTAAATAAAATATTTTCAAAATGTTTTTTTTTTTCAAATAGTGCTCTCATTAAATCACCATGAATCAGGGGAGCTGTACCACCCACCAGCCCTCCTGAAGTATGCAGATTTAACTCAGGGTACTGAAAAAATTTAAATACTCATATCAACCCCAATAATAATTATAACTTTTACCTATTTAACGTAAAATTTATAAATTATATCCTTTTAAACATGTGTTACATGTAGCAAATTTGTTAAATGGTTGATTTTGTAAATGACTTTGCAAAATTTAGAAACTATATCAAATAAGAAGAGAATAGGGATGATTATGGTAGAATTCCATATTATCAAACTTTGTTTTTGGGTTTTTAGTTGAAAATATTGTATAACAAAGAAGCAAAGTCGATAAAAACTAATAGAAAAGTACTTAATCTGAGAATAGTTGTCGACCAAAAAGTTAGAAGTTTTTATCTCATGCGCGTATATGTTTTTTTTTTTTTTTTTTTTTATGTTGAAAGTACTAGTCCATACAATTATAAGGAGAATTATGCAAATAATTTGAGTTTGTTACTAACTTAAAATTATGAGTTGTTTTCAAATATAGAAAAATGAGTCAAACTATTTACAAATATAAATTTTTTTTACTGTTTATTAGCAATAGCCCGTGATAAAATTCTATCACTGTCTATCAAGTGATAGAATTCTATCATTTGTAAATATCATAGATAGTTTGATATTTTTGCTGTTTACAGTAATTTCCCTAAAATTTAGTATAAAATCCTCCATTCGACATTATGTCATTCACTGTTCCATCACCCAAACTGGCACTCACAAAGAAAAAACTGTGGTCCTCACCACTTTTTTCTTCCTCACCTTTTTCTTGCAGTCTCATACTCTTGATGTAACTTCAAAGTTCCTATATTTTTGCTCGCATCAATTCCACAAGCAGCATCAACACCACCACCATCGCTCCCGCCACCAAGCTGCCGAAGTTGGCAATGGAGGCGAAGAGCTTTGAAGGCAAGCATAACTTCAAAGATAAGGCCTACAAGGAAGGCATGGTCGATGACGATTTAGAATACGAGACGGAGGAGGAGGAGGTTGGTGGAGGATGCCATGGTGGTACCAATGCTGGCAATGCATTGGGTTATTTTGAGAATGAGAAAAAGAAAAAAGGGGCAGCGGTTTCTGGCCGTGGAAGGTCTGGTGGAGGCGTCTCTTCGCCGAGTTGCCAAGCGCACAACTGTGCAACAGATTTGAGTGAAGCAAAGAGGTATCACCGGCGCCACAAGGTTTGCGAGTTTCACTCGAAGGCAGCAGTCGTTGTGGTTGCTGGAATTCGCCAGCGTTTCTGTCAGCAATGCAGCAGGTATTTGATCCTCCTTAACAATATAAACCAAGAACACTTCTGTTAACATTCTTTCCCCTTTCTTTTTTATTTATAGTAACATGTTTGTTGTTGGTGGTGATAATCAGGTTCCATGAGTTAACAGAATTTGATGAAGCAAAAAGGAGCTGTCGCCGGAGGCTGGCAGGGCACAACGAACGGCGGCGTAAGAGCTCGGCAGAGTGCCAAGGGGAAAGCACAAGCCGGAAAGGATCAGCCCCGCAGTCAAAGGAAAGCCATTGCAGGCAACTGGTGGAAGATCAAAGAAGCAGAATTCAGATGGCTCCTCCAGTAAGTTCTGGCTATAAACACTTGCATATCAGATAAAAGGAGACTATCTATGAATCTTTGCTCTCTCTCTTCTGTCACTAGGAAATGAAAGACATCCACAGAATGCCATGTTTCCCTTGAAGTTGGCTTCACCACCAACATCTCAGTTTGGTGCCTTGTTTTTTTCTGTCTTAATTTTCAAATAATGTGGACTGGACTGGTTTGTTTCTTGTTTTGTGGTTCCTTGTCTATGTACTAAAATATTGCATCCGCTGGTTATAAAATTTAACATGAAAAGCTTTATTTTTAAAGGATTTCAAAACCAATAATGAGAAAGGGAGTAAAATGGACAGATTTGTGGTAGGTCATAAAACTGAAATTCAGAATATTTAACATCAATGGCACAGAAGCATTTGATACAGCCATACAGGGATATATAAGTTCATGTTTTGACTAAAATCCACAACTAAGTTTATTTGGATCCCCCATACATCAAACAGAAATATAGAGAGCTTTGGAACTAGTTCTTTACGCTCTTCCATTTTTCAGCTGTTGGGACAGAACCAGAAATCCATGATGAACTCAGTGAAATCTCACAACTATACAAGAGATATCATCTTTGCTCTTCCTCTTGAGGGCCTCCTCTGTCAGGTGTTTGGCAGCTGCATGGGCGTCTTTTATATGCCTGATCGACTCTACGGCTTCTTCATTTGACATAACCTGAAATCACATATTAAACTTTTTATCTGATAGAGCTAGGCAAAGAAGGGGAAAAAACGATAGTTTCCTGTCACAGTGTTTAAAGATATCAGAAGAACTAGTATGTCTGCTATGCTAGCGTTCCATAAAAACTTTCACAAGATCCACACCAACCTTCCACAATCCATCACTTGCCAAGATAACAAATTCGGTCTTGTCATCTATCATCTCCATTACCACATAAGGTTCCGAACTCAAATGTTTCTTTAAGCTCCTATCACCAAACGCCCTTGCGACCGCCAACTGCCCATCAACACGTGGAACATCTCCTGGATTTGTTCAGAATATGGATGTTGTCATCGAAATGGATGAAGAGATTTTAGATTTAACCAATAAAGTTTCCAGAAACCACATCAATACTAGTGAGCATTTTTTCTAAGTTAGTTCAGGAACGAGCAATGTTTGATTTGTATTGATCCTTCACTTCAAACTTACCAGGAAAGTTTGATACAAAACCACCTCTTTCCTCGATGTTTTTTCTCTCAACGCTTGGCTCATGATCAATTGACAATTGTCTGGCCTTGCCGTTACTACAGATAACTGCACGGGAGTCCCCCACATTGCCCACTACTAGTGTCTTACAATCGATCAATATGGCCGTAACAGCAGTTGAACCCCCATGACTAAAATCAACAGCTTTCTCTAAAATGTAAGCATCAGTTTGCTCGTATGCTTTCCTGACTGCGTTTTTTGGATCGGTCCAGAAATCAGGCTATTTGGGCATCCAATAAGAGAAATAAATTAACAAAACCATATCAACTATATTCATATTGGATAAAAGCAGGGAAATACTGTCAAAAGTGAAGAAAGAACAGGCCATTGCACCTCATTTATTATATTAGAAAATAAATGCGACTGTAAATAATCAGGAATAGAATTGCTCAAATGGCCATCAAAGATTGCAAATAAACCAAGCTCATGATGATCAACTTGCTTAAACTCTGCAACCACGTAATCTTCCATGGCATGATTTGATTTCCCTTCCACCAAGTGAAAACCATGTGTGACATGCTTGGACATCTTGCTCTTTCCTTTTCCCGAGTCTGGATCCGACGAACACAACCCAACTTTTTCCTGAAACAAACAATTTCATATTCTTTCCATTATACAAGGCTCAAAGACTAAAAAATGTCTCATACTCAGATCATACAAAGAGACAAAGTGATTTAAAAATGGTCAATGTCCATCGTTATCATGTTACCTTCATCAATATTTCTAATGAAAACAAGTTAAAGTTTAATGCCCTCACTATAACTTTTAAAATGGAAAGATTATACATACAGGAATTTAGGATTCAAAATCTTGTGCCCTATTGAAAACTTCTAACTCTGCCCTAGCTACAATCAAGAAAGATATTTCAAAACTTGCAACTAATTAGCAGAATGGCCTTTCTGCAACTTTTTATTTGAAACAACTACAATGCTTACTGCTTGCTACCAAATAAGATCACAGTCCATCCAACTTACAACAATGACAAGTACTGGATAAATTCTTAATTAAGAACCTATCTCTTTTTTTGGTCTTAAAAGATTTCTGATGCAAAGCAAATTCAATCAACTGCAAGAATAACATTCACCTAATATAAGAAAATTAGTGCAAGTTACACCTACCCTCTCTCTAACTTCCTACACAAAAATATAAGGAATAAAGGATATAATATTTTCATTTTGCCTCAAGAAGGCACAGATCAATGCCAAAGATTTCAATCCTACAGAAGTAATGAGCCATGGTATACTTAATGAGTCAAAATGAAAGAAGGAAATCCCATCGCTACAAATTGCTCTGTTAACCCAATGAAAGATACCTTTCAAAAGCAAACAAAACTATAATATCAATGGTAAAACTTCCCCTCTTAAGCTACAAAGAAGAAACAAGCTTAGATGTCCAGAATTTTTGCAAGGGGGGTAACCTGAAGCCATGGGGGGAAAATCTACGTATATTAATCAAGGTGGAAGCATTTTAACTCAAATAACTATGAACAAATACAGGGGAAAGGAAAAATTTCAACCCCAGTTTGGAAAAGTCAGAGATGGTCCAGTAATTCATTCTGGCTAATGTATAATTACAATGTAAAGACCTTGGATACAAGCAGGCATAGAAGAGGATCTGAAATTCCAAGGAGGTTTAGAATTCGAACGAATCATATAACCAAAAAAGGAGGTGAAACCCAATTCTCAAAATGGTCATAGAGCGAAGAATCAAACGAAAAGTAAGAGACCCATTTGAGAAACAAGAAAATTATACCTTCATCTTGTGGAGAATCTCTTTCCCAGTCATGGGTTTGTTGGAAAAGTGTAGAAATGAGAGAGAATGAAAGGATTGAAGAAGAAGAAGAAGAAGAAGAAGGATTGTTGGGGGAATTGGCAGGAGGGCTTAAATGGAATCGTCAACGCCACAAGACGAAGGCCGCGTTTTGTGCAATCCCAAAGAGGAGGACGTGTTGGATGGAAGGAACAGCTTCTCTTTTGCCTTTCTTCTACTTTCGTCCAATTCTAATCTCTTTCACTCTTTTTCCTTTTTCGTCGTATTCTTTTCTCAATCTCAACAACATCCATCCTATTTTGACGGTGAGAAAAATGTAGAGATTGTCGATTGGAATGGCAATATGAACTTTTCCATGAATTTTTACTTCATCTTTCTACTTTTTCTTCCCATAAATCCCAAACCCAAACCCATTAGTTTCTATTTCTTTTCCTTCTTAATTCAAACACTCTCATTGCTCCAACTTATATGTTCTTCCTTTTTTTTTTTTTTTTTTTTTTTTTTTCTTTTTAGAAATGAATAGTTATACAATTAGCATTAAACATATATCATCAACAACTAGTCCAAGATTTGAAATCTTCACTCCACATATTCCTATTACCCACTATTGTTTAGGCTTCTATGTGTTACTATATATTTGTTTTTGTTATCAAAGTTAGCATAATTCAATGGTAATTAATATATAGGAAAATTTTCAAAAAAAAAATAAAGAAAAATACTTAGGTGCATCCCGGGTAGCACCTATTTTTGTGCATCCAACCAAATTGTTCAATCATACTTTGACACGTGAAAAATTCTTCTTATTTGTAATATTTTAATTATATTTTGGTATAAGTGATGATAATGAGATGCACCCAAGTATTGCCTAAAAATAAATAAGTTTAAAAAACTAATATTTATATGAAAAAAATTATAAGAAACATAACAAATACACAATGAAAAGTGGTATTATTAAGCTAATTTTCAAAACCACACAAAAATAATAATAAATAAATAAAATCCTCAAACAAAGCCTAATTTATAAAATTTGAGTTCTTAATATTACCAAAGGTTTAAATTGACTAAAAAATGTAGATGTATAAAAAAACTTAGTTGAGTTAAAGTATACAAAATACATTTAGTTTAAAAAAAAATTCTTGAACTTTGGTGCAAATTTTAATTATATTTATAGGCTTTGAAAAGTTTCATTTTAATTTATTAGCCGAGGAACATGATTTAACTATGTTCATGAATATATTTTCATTTCCTAATGTATATGAATATGTTTTTAATAGACTATAGAGGGTTTTCCTCCCTCCAGTCTACTAGTGCATACATCAATACTGAGGATGTCTCTAGGTTCTCCCTCGTCCCTTAGTTCTTTCAAAGTGAATGCAGATGCAAACAGTCATTGATGGTGATATGTAGATTTTGGGGCAACTGTTTGTAAATCTAATAGTGACATAAGGTTTTCTATCTAAAGTTGCAAGTTATTGTTATAATTGGTTGATTTTGTTGAATTTGTTAAGGTTATAGCTCTCCATGAAGGCATTTATAAGGCCCTTGAAGTTGGCATCTTTCCTCTATGCATGTTTGGGCAGAAAGAGATTCATTCATCATATGGAATCACTTAAAAAGAAAAGGTAGCTATGCTAGTGAGGTTTAGTTTTTTGTTGATTCCATTCGTGATTTGTTGCATAAAGGTATGTCGAATACTTCCTCATTTTCAACCACAAATCTAACTCATATGCTCATGTTTTGGCTTCTAATGCTCATAGACATAGGCACTTAGAAAGTTGGTTTGAAGTCCATCTTCCATAGGCGGACTATGTTATTTGTTCGGATAGTTTTGTTCCTTTTATTTGTTATGTTTTGTTACTATTCTTTACTACAATCAAATCAAATCAAATAATAGATATGACTTATTTCTCTAATCTCTTGATCGAAATTACATGTGTTACTATGCTCAGGTTGACAAGTATAACTTTCTTATTACTGTTGACTTTCATATTTGATTATCATTTTTTATAATTGTTATACATTAAATTATACATAAAATAAATTTAGTTATCTAATGTATATATATATTAGAAATAATAAATTAGAGGATGAGTCAAAGTCTGACTCAGTAAATAAGTATAGTTATTATTTATCTTTAAAGTTGAATTTTTGATCTCCCCTAATATACTTTTAATAAAGCTAAGATTGACAACGTGACAAAGGTTGTGAATGAATTATTGAAAGCACTATGGTTTGCTTTTTATTACTTTTAAAAAAAATGAAAGGAGAAAGAAGAAGAAAAGAAAAAGAAAAGCAATAAATTAGTAATAATGGAAGTCTAAGCCATGTAAAGGAGGTTCTATTCAATTGTGGGAAGTTATGTCACATATAGGCTATCATTTAAGGGACATGACAATTTCCTCTTTGGATTTCCATTATAAAGTGGCTACCTTTTATATAAACTTTATCCAAAAGACCTAATTAATAATTTTGTTCTTTAAAAAGCCCTTATTGGTACAATATTATAGTTTTAAAAGAAAATTAGAGAACACTAGTATTTTTTAAGACTTCTTACAGATTTGGTAAATTAAATTTTAAAAATTAGGTCTATAGTCTAGATTTCTTATTTTTATAAAAATGGCAAAAAAAAAATAAACTTAGCCCACGAAATGTCAAAAAAGTATGGATACTTTTGATACACCCGATATACCACCACTACCATCGTTATATTTTTCCTCCACCTCCATCGTTGCTCTATTTTTCGAAAGTTGAAAAGTTGAAAATTTTTCCATATTTGCAGCATTTGAAAAGTTGAAGATACGCTTGCAAATCCCTAAACTCAAATTATCACCTAATACAATTTTTCTATTTTTTTAAAACTAATTAGGAAAAGCATGCACTTTTTTTTATCTTTATTAAAATGTGCGACGCCCACCCACATTTTTCAACAAAACTAACAAAGATATAATAGAGATACAAGACATTTTAACATTGAACGTTTTGTAATAAATATTTTTGTAGTACAATGGTCATGCAGGCAACCTTTTTTTTCCTCTCCAGTCAAGTTCGAATCCTGAGCCATACAATCTTAGCAAATAATAGTACATTACAAAAGAATTTGCAGAGATGACAAAATTTAAATCCAGTGCTCGAAGTCTACCATTGATAGACTGTATACCTTATGGGACTTTATTAATGATAGAGTCTCACTAAATATTGTTATACAATTAATTATTAATCTTAAAAGTACTACTCATTGCAATTACCTTAAAAACAATCGATTTACTCTCGAAAGAGCGTTAATCTACCATAGTGAAAAACGCATTTTGTAAAAGATAAAATACTGTTTTGTTTTTATGTTTTTCGTTTTTTTTTTTTCTTAAAACGGTGTTTTGTCTAAATTATTTCAAATGTATATGTTTTACCCAAATTGGATTTTTTAAGAACCAATATTCTTCTAATTTACCGTTTAAAAGTAATAATTTTATTTATATATTTACACACCATGATCCATCGATTCTATTGATTTGAAGATAGGGCCAAAAGTTATAAATCATTCTACTTTGCTAATATGAACATCTTCTAATTTTTCTCGAGTTTCGTGCCAAATCTAGTACAATAGAAAAAAATGGAAAGTATGATAAAGGAAAAAAATATCAAATTATTTACAAATATAGAAAAATTTCATTGTCTATCAGCAGAAGACTTTTATATTTGAAAACAGAAAAAAAAAATCCTTTTATTTATAATATATTACATTATATCAATAACTCAAAAGCTTTTAAGAACCTCATGTGGAAATAGATATTAATTGGGGAGGAAATAATAACGCAGGGGCCTGAACACAAGACATCCCTAGACCACCCACTCTGATACCAGCTTAAATCGTCAATTAACCTAAAAGCTTAAGCTAATAGGTGAAAGCAAATTTAATATAATATCTAACACATCTTAACTAATATATAAATAAATAATAATTTAGCATATGTATATCCCAAAATCTATTTCAAGATATAATAAATCATATCTATAACATAAAATGAATAGATGATAAATCAATATAGACTCATTCTAATAAAATTAAACACTATATACATCGATGTAGTGTTAAGTCACACACCCAAATTAATATCAAATTTATAGGTAGCCTAGACAACATATAGGAATTATATACTTTAGTATATACTAGCTCTCGTGTACATCATTATCTTTCGTTATTTATGGAGAGGTTTTGTGTAGTATCAGAAGATAAGGCTCGCTGTCATCCAATCAAAAAAGTTATCAGGATTATCGAGATCCTCCATGTAAAAGAATAGGAAAAAAGGGATAGGGTCAACCCTTCCCAAACGGTCTCTTCCCTTAAATAGTTGACCTAACCCATGAGGTCGATCTCATACCTTAGGTGGCCTACTTTGTGGGTCGGTATCATACTTCAAGTGGTCAACCTCGTGGGTTAGCCTCACTCCTAAGGTGACCGACCCATGTGGTCAACCTAAACTTACATCTCTATAGATGAAACTCATGTACTTGTGTAGCTTCTTCTAAGTTTGGATTCGTGGTTGATCACCAATAATAATCCATAACAACCACCTAATTAAACGTACATATGATCTCGATGTTAAAAGAATTAATTTGGTTTTTTGAAGGAGAAAAAAAAAAGACCTTTTAATTTTGCCATTTTTTTTTTGTTGGTTGAACTTATATTCTCCTCCAAAAAGTTTTGACGACCTTTATATCTATGCTAGCCCATAACACTTGTGTACACGTGAAAGGTATAATTTTATTTTAGTACATAGAATAAAAAAGTTCAAAAATTATCTAATTAATGAAATAGTATTTTTACATTATTTGGATTTCCATTATGAAATTTGATTGTGGTCCAACAGTCAGCACATATATGTTTGTGTTTGCATGCTCAAATTCGAGTCTCAAAATCTTCAATAATTTTTCCTTTTATTTCTTTTCTATTTTATAATAACTATTTATATTTTTTATATATATAAGATTGAATGATAAATAATGTTAAAAACATATATTTCTTTTGTTTTACACTTCAATTCCACACCAATTCTAATTTTTCATTTTAACAATAATATCTTAAAGTTTTTTTTAATTGTTGGAAAGTCTAAATAAAATTAATTTTTTAAAAAAATTTAAAAAATCACAACTCTTCATGAGAAGGTACATGTGTTTTTTTTTTTTTTTAAGGGCACAACCTTGATGAAGTTATATATATGAAATGATATGTTTTTCTTCAAACGATGTGACTATTTGAATTGTCACAAACCGTCTATAAATATGTGGTTTTCGTATCAATTTTAAAACGTAAAGAATTGCTCATCCAATTCTCATCTCTCCAATTCTCTTCTATTTTATTACAATTACATATTTGACATATAAGTGGTGTTCGTTGAGTCATGGTTGAAATATTGCATTTATATGTTAGTAATTCGTCTTACGTTGGGAGACAATTATTCATGACACCTTGAACACCATAGAAGAAACAAAATTGTCTTAACAAAACAACGCGACTCATTGAGTTCGGACTAATTGTTTTAATTGCTTTCTTATTCTTCTTTAATTTGCTCTTACAAAAATTAAACTATTTTCTTGTATTTTGTCAATATGTTTATTTTTATTATTTTTTATTTGATTTATGATTAATCTGTGCATTTAAAATATTGATATTATTATTTTATCAATATAATTTTTTATATAAAAAGTTAAAAATAAAGATATAATTTTTACTTACGTATATTATATGAAAAGTTATTGTAAGAAAAATAGTTTGATTTTATTTTTACAGAAAATAATTTAAAACTAAAAAAACCATAAACTTATTTTGGCTTTTCAAATATCAGACATGTTTTTTTGTTTTTAGTTTTTAAAAAACAAAAAACCAAAAACAATTATCAAACAAATTTTTTTAAAAAAGAAAAAAAAATTAGAAAACAGTAACCAAATATCTTGGTTTTTGTTTTTTAAAAATTGAAAACCAAAAACAGAAAATAAAAAATCAAGGATTCATTCGGAAATCATTTCGTTTTTTTTTTAATTAATTGCATACATGAAAATTATTTTGGAAAAAAAGTTCTTTCCAGCATCTTTAGAGATACCCTAATTATTGAAAGGTTACAATATTGAAAGGTTATTATTTTAATTGACATAGTTTCCTAATTATTTCGTACCAAACAAATTTGTAAATATTAAAAGTTTTTAACATTTGTGTAATATTGAATCTTCCTTTGGTCCATTTATAGAGAAACCCTTATTAGATTTTGTTTTAAGTTATTATATATATATATATATATATATATATATTGAAATACACCATGTTTATAGGGATTTGACAGTAGAAGTATTTATGTCCAGTATTAAAATTTAAATAGTATTAGAATTAGCGATTTGACTATTTTCACAAAGAAAAATCAAGTTGACCATTTTTAGAAAATGTTATTCCGTTTTAGTCATTTGTCCGATCACAACTTTCCATGGGTGACTTAGGTTAAATTATTTAATAAGCTTATTTTTTTAGGTAACGACATAATTGATCAAGTTTAAATTCGCATTTTGAAATAAGGTTAAAATACTATTTTTGTCCATATATTTTAAATTTTGTTCAATTTTAGTCATTGTACTTTCAATTGTCCAATTTTAGTCCATTATTTTCAATAAGTCTTAAATTTAGTTCCCAATGCTAGTTTGCTGTTGATTTTTTTTAAAAAAATTGTTATCTATAACATTTTCACTATAAATTTTGAAAACATATTTACCTACTTTATTTTCTTGCATGAAAATTATTATTATTATTTAATCAATTTAAATAAAATTGGCTAAATTTAACATTAATCGAAAATACAATGACTAAAATTAGACAATTAAAAATATAGAGACTAAAATTGAACAAACTTCATAATATAGGAACCAAAATGCCAAAGAATATTAACCTTGAAATAATGTCAAAGAATTTTTTTTATAGATAAATGACTAAATGATATATTTGATAATTGGAATTTATTAAATGACTTAAATGCCCCCTAGAAATATGCAGTAATAGAAACATACGTCAATTTCAAATTAAAAAAAAAAATCACATTTTAACCAAAAAAAAATAGAATTACAGGCTAATTAAAAGTATATCTAATTGATTAATAAAAGTGAGAAATATTTTAAAATAAGCTTTTAGACCTAACAAGATCATAATTCATTGCACACAAATGCATGACATTCACTCGCAATTGAAAAGAAAAAAAAAATCTTAAAATGTGTCAAATCTCAACATACAATAATTGAATCATATTAAAAAGTCGGTATAAAAACATTTATTACCATTTTAAAGAGTGATGGTTTGGTTCTAACTCTTATCATCGTTAAACTAAAAAAAATTACACTTGAGTAAAGTGATGACCTACCCAATCCACTTCCAAAATCAATTTAGTTGTCAAACCATGATGTATCTTTCATTATACCTCAATTTTTCAAATTTGTTGAAACCCAGTACAACAAGAAAACTAAACAAGTCAAATCAGACAATGCACCTGAATTATTATTCACAGATCTTTTCAATGAAAAAGGTGTCATTCATCAATTTTCTTGCATGAGCTACCCTCAACAAAATTAAGTTGTTGAGAGAAAACACCAGCACATATTCAACGTTGCTCGAGCACTTTTTTTTCAATCTCAAATACTCTTATCCTTTTGGGGAGAGTACGTTCTCACGTGAGAAATATGTAAATCATTGTAAAAAATAAGAAGAAATAGACTTAATTTAAAAAAAAAAAAAGTAGTTAAGGCTTTTAACTTTTCAAAACTCATAAACTTGGCACTCTATCTCCTAAATAAATTGGGGTGTATAGCCAAAAATTGATGTTTAAAATTTAAAAAAAAATGGTAACAAAAAATGATTTATTGCCAAAAATGACATCTACACAATCTATGAATATCCACTTACCCTCAAAAGTAGTATTTCATCTTTAAGGTTGGAAAGCTGAGGTGGTTTATAACCGATAATGATTTTTAAAATTTTTGCTCATAGAAAGTATTTGTGTTAATGGAATTGTAAGTTAGGCTTCATTTATCTAAATTGTTTTTGTGTGAAGCTGGATCTGTTCGATAGAGAATTTGAAAGCAAAAATTTGAAACACAAGAAATTTAATGAAAATAGAGTCGTATTTCATGTCTTCATATATGTGTTTGGTAGCAGAATTCATAAATTAGATTCTAATTTAAACCATGGCAAAATAGTTGTAGTTATTCACTAATATCAGATGAGATAATAAACTATTATTAATTTATTTATGAACATGATTTTATGTTAAAAAAATGGTATAATTATTATTTTGTAATATTATATAATTTATGAGATAAATTGAAAATTTTGTCCCTATGATTTGGAATAAGTTTAAAATTTAGGTAGAGTTTATAATTATAATTTAACTCATGTGGTTTGATAAAAGCTTCATATATATATATATATAATCCTTATGGTCGTGGTTATTTAAAAGGATTTAACAAACCATAGGGACAATATATGAAGTTATATCAAACCATAGGAACTAAATTCTAAATTTTAAAACCATATGAACTAACTTGTAACTTTATCCAAACTATAGGGAACTAAATCTGGAATTTAACCTAATTTATAATAATTACACAATATATATTAATTAAAATAATTGAATTGAGTTTATAACATGACATACTATATTTCTAAATATTTTTATTTTTATTTAATATAATTCTGCATTTAAAATTTTTTAATTCAAATTCGGGATATAATGAAAACATAAAAATATTGTTTTCAAAATTTATACGGTTTGAATCATAGAATTCAGAAACAGAATTCGGATTGTCTGTCAAATACATATTCGCTTTCTTCAGTGAATCTAAAAACATAAAACAGAATTTGGATTGCGAACCAAACATGCACTCATTTTTTAAAATGTTGTCCTTTTCAAAAACATCAAGATGAATTGACTAATAGGATTTAAGATTGTTTTTAATTGAATCTTAGATTTAAATTAATTACTCTGTAATTGTAGCTCGTAACTCAGTTTTTTTTTTTTTTTTTTTTTGTTTGAGTCTAGTCATTTAGTAAAACGAAATCCAATTTAATAGCAAAATATTTCATTTTATCATTTTTTTTTCAATAGCAAAGATGTTTTACCATTTTTTAAAGCACATCTCCTTATTTCTTCCTCTATCCTCACTTTGAAGCTTGATTGAGTAGTTTTATGAAATGTAAATTTAATTCAATGATATTTATCATCATCGATCGAATCTGATGCTATGCTTAAAAAAAGAATAATTAAGAGGTATTTTCTTCAAAAAAAAAAAAAAAGAATAATTAAAATAAGATGGATTTTTAGATTAGGGTTGAGAAAAATAATTTTCAAGTGAAGTACTCTCTCTCTCTGTAAAAGATAACTTTAAAGATAGCTTTTGAGAGTGTAGTACCAAATACTTTTTACTTTTATATATATATTTCTTTATTTTTTTATTTAAAAAAAACACTTTTCATCTATTAACTTTTGTAAAACTAAAATTTATTCCATAAACTTTAATCGGTAACAATTTAATTTATATCATTTTAAATTTATAATAATTTAGTCTATGTACTTTAATAAGTATCATTTTAATCCTTATACTTTACCATTTATAACAATTTAGTCTTGGTGGTGAAAAATACTATATAACAAAAAAAAATGATATATATGGTTGACAATATTTATTTTAATTATATAATGCAAATGCAAATGAAGATTAGAGATTAGTGTGTGTGTGTTAAAAAAAAAAGACAAAAATGTGTGTGTGTGTGAAATTAAAAAAAAAAACGACAAAAGTAAGTCTTGGAAATCTGGAAAACCCATGTTTCAGGAGGGCATCCAAAACTCTTGAGATGCTCTCCGTAAGGGCATCCTAGGATGCCCAAAAATCTCCAAATGTCAAGGCATCTTACAATACCGCAAAACAAACACGATAATTAAGATGTCCACTCCGTGGAAATCTAGAATGCCCGTGAAACAAACAACCCCTAAAGGAAACTCTTGTCAGGATAAAAGATGATGCCTAAAAATAACTTATTCCTAGAAAAAGTGTTGAAAACTATGTAACTTATTCTTAGAAGGAGAATACTCTAGGAATAACTTAGCTTCACAGTGTCAATTCTTATCTAAATAAATCTATAATTTTTCTAGTACTGTGGTACTCCCCTTGTTCACACTATAAATTTGCCTTTATAAATATTCGTGAACTTAACATTAATGTAAATGAGTTTCGTCATATTTTTATAAGGACATTGATGTGGAACAGAACAAGTGGAGATAGTATGAAAAAATGTCTATACTACTGCAATATAGAAAATGTTTCCCAAAAACTTCCAACCAAATGACCTCTAATATTTAAACGGTCTTACATATGAAACTTCTTTATAGTAAGTTTGAACATGCCCTAACAATTTCGTTTGATATGTTTTCTTGTTCTAATGATCATATTTATCTTTCAACCTAACTCTCTATGATTTTTTTTTTTTTTTTTGGTTAAACTAAATAACACGTAATATAAGTATTTTAAGTAGTTAGGTGAGAGTTATGTCTATGATACAAAAAATAGCCTTTGATTAACAATGATACTATATAGGGTCTAAAACTCAGAGTTAAAAACTTATAAATAAAAAGAAATAAATTAAAGGTTCTAATTTTCTTTTCTTTTTTTATCCCTACATAATTGTACTTGTTCATTTTAGTTACTTGTGTTTTATAGTATTTTTTTTTCTCTAAACTTCACATATAATTTGGTTCTGATCCTCACCAATGTATGAATTGCATTTAATAGGAAAATCTCGTGTATTTATCACATGTCTCGTGTCAGTAGCGGATCCAGTTGTTCCAGTAAGGGACACAAAAATATATATAAGGTTAGAAATTTTCTTCATTAACTTCTAGTTTTGTGTTTATATATAATTCCTAAAGTTTGAAAAATGTCTAATATATCTCTTAATTTTCAATTTTTGTACTTATTCATAAAATATCAATTTTGCATCTAATACGTCTTGAAAAAGTAGCACATTGAAAAAGTTTCATCCTTCGTCGAAAATGACATTGGCGTATGAAACTATACAATTGTGTGTAATCAAGACTATAAAATGGAAGAAGTTGAATTGGGCTAACATAGTTAGTTAAAAAAAACGAAATTTCTCGAAATTTCATCGAAATAGGAAAAAACAAAATAAAAAATTTCTTGAAATTTCATCGAAATTTCGATAGAAACTTTCCATGGTTGTGATAGACCTATTCATCAGTTTTTTTTTTAAATTCACAGACGTACTAGACACACAATTGAAAATCTAGAATCTCATTAGACATAAAATTCAATTTTATATCTATTAGATAATTTTTTTCAGTTGTTAACATGTCCAAAATCCATTGACATAAAATTAAAAGTCGTTGAGGTCTATTAAACATCTTTAAAGTATAAGTAGGAACCTATTAGACACAAAATTGACAGTTAAAAAACTTATTTGACACTTTTTAAAGTGCATAGACCAAACAAACACAACTCTGTAGTTTAAAATCGACTGAATTTATAATTTAATCTCTTTTTTTTTTAATTTTCCTTTTTAAGCTTTTGCTAATATTTTTCAAATGATATTTACCCCATGATTTTAAACATCTTATATATTCTAAAGTGTCAATTTCATTTTTTTAGATCAATTCTATACCTTCTATTTGTTGGGGGTGGGTGAGAGAACAACATATTCAAGTAGTAAGCCTTAATCAAATCAACTTCTTTAAAGTTTTTGCTATTTGACCTAATATAGAATAAAACCTACTTTTCCAAAATGATTTATTCTCATTGTTAATTTAAACCCATCCTTTTAAGTTTAAAAGTTTAAGATTCTTAATTTGGAATTGTAAAAATAATTGTTGATAATTTTACTTTAAGAAAAATCAACTATAATATAAAGTAAGTTATTGTTAGGCAAATTTCAATATAAATCTAAAAAGGTAAGCTACAGTGATTGGTAAATCATATTAAATTTCAATCTTTTTAATGTATTGATATTTTGTATTAAAGTTTGTTATAAAATTGTTATTTTAAATTTTATATGATTTAAGTTACAAATTATTTTGTTGAGTACTCTAAATTAGTTGATAAAAGACTAGGAAAAATATTTGCTATAAAAGTTGATGGGTAAAAATTTCATTTAATTTTAAATTAACAAAAAATTAAGCAGGAGGAAATAGATGTAGGGTCTTTTCAAAAATAGAAAAAGCCCAAAACTAATTACACATATAGAAAAAAAAAAAGTGGGAAATAGAAAAGCATGGGCTGAACTTTTTTTCTATATGTATAATTAGTTTTGTTTTTTTTTTCTATACACAACAATTTCCCATAGATTTGTATGTGAAAACAAAAATATAAGGGATGATATAATTCCACTTATTTTTAATTTTGATTTTTTTGGAGAATGAGGTATAGGTTCTCTGTTTGGATTGAGAAAAAAAAAATTGTCTTTTTTTTAAAAGAAAATCCTTTTTATTTAAACTTTTTGATAAATAAAAAAAGGGTTAAAATAAACTTTGAATTGAGAAAAAAAATTGTTCTCTTTATTTAAACTTTTTGATAAAAAAAAGAGTTAAAATAAACTTTGAAAGTATTTCAAAAGTTATTGCAAAATACTTTTTTTTTTAGAATGACTTATTTTTAAAATTAAACAAAAAAAAAACACCCATAACTTCCTATCTCCAATATTTTGCAAATCGGAGTAACTTTTAGAAAGGAATTTTATATAAATAAATAATCAATTTTAATCAAACACGAAGATTTAAAGTTCTTCCATATTTACCTTGAACTCTTATAATAATTCAAAATAAATCTTATTAGTACAGCAAATAGAGGTAGGGGATTTGAACTTCCATCTTAAGGAAGATAGAATATACCAATTACTGTGAGTTATGCATACGTTGACAAAACAAACCATGATTAAGAGACGGTTTGGTTAACCATTCCAGTTTTTTTATTTTTTATTTTTTTGATTTTTGTTTTTTGATTTTCTATTTTTAAAAATAAAAATCATTTATGTTTGGTAATCATTTTTTATTTTCTGTTTCTAAAAAACGGAAAACTACATCTTGTTTGGTAACTATTTTTTGTTTTTCAAATTTTTAAATAAAAAATAAAGGTGGTATCAATTTGGATCTTTAATTTTAAATTTTTTTAAATTAGACACAAAATTTAAATAAGTGTTGCAATGTTTAAACTCGATTAACAGTAAGAGATATGTTAAAAACAAATAGAGATATATTAAAAAAAATTGTGGCAAGAGAATATTCAAAGAGTAAAAACAAGAAGTTAGAGATATATTTATTAAAAAGAAATAAAAGCTTAGTGAATTTTTTTAGAAAAAAAGTTTAGAGAAAGAAATTTTTAGGAGAGAAATGAAAGAGGTAAAATATATGTTAGATATAGAAGAAAAAAATAATAGAGCGCGTTTCTCACTCCAAAACAATAATATATTTAAGAGAATATAAGTAGAATTATTTCTCTATTAAAAGTATATTTCTCTCTCTACAAGATTATAAAGATGAAAATTTTAGAGACAAAAATTAATTTATGATTAATCCATCAGATCGTTTGATTATCTCGATGATTTCTTTCACTATGTAATATCTACATATATATTTAACTAATAAGAGCTTAAGTAGTTACTTTTATATTTGATTAAAAATATTTTTAAATATAAAAAAAATGAGTCAAACTATTTACAAATGTAGAAAATTTTTACTGTCTATCAGCGATAATTCTATTGTGGTCTTGATAGATATTGAAATTTTTTATATTTATAAATAGTTTGATTCATTTTTCTATATATAATAAATTTTTATAAAATAATATATTAAAATTATTAACATAAAAATGAATAAAAAAATAAATTATAGTTTGCCAAAACATGTCTGACTAAGTGACATTTAAGAGTGATGATTCCGTTATATTAACAAATAAAAAAAAATAACAAATCGTAGTTCATGAGAGTGAGACATTAAATAAATTAATTTAATTACAAATTAAAAAAAGAAAGAAAGAAAAATACATGACATGGCTCATGAGCGCTCTCCCTCCCCTTTCTCCGCTCACGGTCTATTTCTTGTTTTTAAAACCAAAATTAGTTTTCAAAAACCAAGAAACATTGTTTTCAAAATTTCTTTCTACTTTTTTTTTAAAAAAAAAACAGAAAACAAAAACTAATTAGTTACAAAACGGGCCTTAAATTATCTTAAATGTGAGTAAGAAAATTGGGTCGATTAGAAAATGAGGGTGGTTTTAAGAAAAAATTGGTGAAAAAGGGTGATTTTAAAACTATTTAGGAAAATAGGATAGTTTTTTTTGTCTTTTAGTGAAAGCTTTCTTGAAAGTTGGAATGGGAATCACATAATGAAGGAAATGATAATTATTGTAATTTTTTTTTTAAACAAATTCATCTTTTTTAACTTTTTAAGGAAACATAATACCATTTCTTTTATAATTATTATCTTATTGAATTTAATTTATTTGTAAAATAATAAACTATTATCTATGGATACAGATAATACCACTACTTTTTTTTTAACATCATATTGTAGTTTTATTTTACTAAATTTGTGAACTAGGTAATATTTAAAAAGAAAACTACAATATGATATACTAAAATAAATTTATTACATAGATAAGTAAAATTCTAAAACATTGCTACGTGGAAATATCAAAAGTTCTAATTTTTTCTAATATATTACTAATCCTTCCAAGTAAAATTAGTGGATAGTTATATTTTTCGAAAAAAATACTTTTTGGTTTTTTAGATTTGAATTTAATTTCTATTTGGTTTCTATGTTTTAAAATCTAACACTTTTGTCCCTGATATTTCAATAATGCTCAATTTTAGTCATTTAGATAACAGAACTGTTAGTGGCTGTTTGGTGTAAGGATTTATAAAATTAAGCATGACAATCTTATATAATTGTAATAGATTAATTAATTAAACAGTGGACATCATTCAATTCATTAATAAAAAATAATTAATTAAGAATCAATAATAATCTTAATTATAAATATTTAAAAATTGAGTAATTTATAATTGAAATTAACCAATTAATGTATCTAATGAACATCGTATTAATTAGGGGTCTTTTCACAAATAGAAAAAAAAAAAACAAAAGTAATTACACATGTAGAAAAAAAAGTGGAAAATACAAAAGCATGGGATGCACTTTTTTTTATATGTGTAATTACTTTTATTTTTTTTCTATACACAACAATTTCCCTATTAATTATAATACATTATTTAATAATTTTTATAATTAATTAAGTTCAACACTAGTAATTTTAATATTAATTAAATAATATAAGAAAATATATTTTATATAAACAATAGATTATATAAAAAGTGAAACAAACAAACCAATAAAAATATGATATGTTAATAAAGAATACTAATTTTTTTTTATAAATATGATATATTAATAATGAATGAAGTAATAAAAATTAATCATAATAAATAATTAATTGATTATAAATAATTTATAATTATTATATGTTCATAATGAAGGATAAAATTAAAATTAATCTCAATCAATATCTCTTGTTGATCTTTTGGGTTTTGACAATTATAATATTTGCGTGAATGAGGAGGAAGAAGAAGAAGAATAAAGACAAATTTAAAAGTTTTAAAAAATTCAAAAGTTGATTTGTCAACATTTGCCATATTTGCAAACATTTTAAAGAAGTGTTATATGTTTAGATTTTTTCCCTTGATTTTGCTATCTATTACAATTTTTGTGCTTTAAAATAAAACTACAATATGATGTAAGATTAAAAAAAACTAGTGGTATTATCTTAATTTATATTTAATAGTTTATTATTTTACAAATAAAATGATTAAATATGTAATAGTTTTTTAATTAAATTTAATCTTGCTAAAAAAATGAAAGAAAATTATATGATATAATAAAATAACAATTATAAAAAAAAGTGATATTATATTTCCTTAAACAAAAATAAAGTAAATTAATTTGTAAAAAAAATAAAAGAAATCAAAATAATTGTCATTTTCTTCATTATGTGGGTCCCATTCCAACTTTCAAGAAGAGTTTTCACTAAAAAAAAAAAAAAAAAAAAAAAAAAAAAACTACCCTATTTTCTTAAATAATTTTAAAATCACCCTTTTTACCAATTTTTTCTTAAAACTACCCACATTTCCTAATTAATCGAAGAAAATTCAACATGTTACAACCTAATTCTCTAAACAAGATTTTTAGGAGTCTCAACTTGAATTTCTTTGAACGTCAGCCTGACCTAATCTATCTCGAATTGAGGTAATTCTTTTATACTCTTTGATGATAAATAATAATATTTAGGCCAGTGTTATGCATTGACATTGACCATATGAACTCCAATTTATGATTATAAAAAAAGTTTACAAAATACTATTCCATGAGAAAAACGATGTTTATTAGAATACGTTAACTAACTTATTTATTAATTGTCTTCTAAACTTTTCTAAAATCTCAACCATCAAAATATTCAACTTTACTATCACAACTTATCAAAATATTCAACTTTACTATCACAACTTTTTAAAACGAGTACCACATTTTAAGTCGTTTTATCTAACCCAACTTATTTAGATTTTAGATAGACATAGAAATTGACAACAACACTTAAATTAACTTCCACATAGTATCAAATTTGATCTTGATCTCACAAAAACATGTGCTTTAATTACGAGTAGGACCCTTGAATTCAATAGAAATCCAAGAAGTAATAATTGCAAAACAAGGCTAATAAATAAGTCATTAATCACCCAAAAAAAAATTAATAATTTGGTGCATCTCTAGCTCTACGTTTTTTTGGACAGTCTATCTCAACCACACAATAAAAATATATTCAAATATATATATATATATATATATATATATATTTAAAAAAGAGCTTGCCACATGACAAATTGTAATTGAATAACTCGATGAGATTGCACTCGAGTGTTTTTTTTTTCTTTTGCAAAAATATCCATTTATAACGTCTCTAAAGTTTGGAGGTTATATCAATTAAAGAAAATCTTAAACTAATAATTATTTTATCAATTTAAACTCTAAACTTTCGTTGGTGCATTACTCTACACTCTTATTTAGATTTTGTTCGTAAAAATCGTGTGAGAATTTATAATTATTTTAATTAAACTTTTAAATTATTAATGAATTTAGAATTTTTATTAAGATTATTTTTTAAAATAGTCAGATTCACAAAATAAACCATTAAAATAAGATAATTTTCAAATGAAATCTATATGATAATCTAAAATGATTCCTATATGTGATTTAAATAGATCCAAATCCTAAAATTTTAGGGCACATAATGATTTATGTATATATTATTGTTAACAAAAATAGATTAGTGAGTGAAATCATGAGTCGGTGGGAGGGGACAAGGCAATTGCATTACAACCAAGAATTTGAAAAAAGAGTGTTATTGCTTCATCCGCCAGCCATTCTTTTTTAACTTGGACACAATTCATTTGCCAACTCGGATCTGAGCTGTCTCTTCTTCTATTCTGACGTGGCTCCCTCTCATCTCCAACTAACTTTTCCTTTCGTAATTATCATCTTTTTATTTATTTTTTTTTTTAAAAAAAATATCAATTTCTCTCCTAAAATACTCAGTCCCCACCTTTTTCAAAAACACCGTTTTCCTTGCCCTTGGCGAGTCAAAATCTTCTACCTACCAACTGTTTTTATTTTATTTTACTTTTCTTCCATGCGTTTTGAATTTAGTTTATGTTACATCTCTAAATTTTAGGTTTTATTTTAATTTAGTCTTTAAATTTTAAAATTTTACTTATTTTACAATTTGAATTTTATTTTAAGTTGGTGTATTCGCTTTTAATCTTTATTTTTATTAATTAATTTCAAAAATATTATAATTAATTAAGTTATATTATTTTTAATTAATTTTAAAATGTTATTTCATAAATACTTTTTAAATTAATTAATGAACATTAATGGAAAAGACTAAAGTGAGTATTTAGTGAAAAATCTCAAGATTAAAAGTGTAAATCTTAAAATTTATAGATCCAATTAAAACAAAACTCAAATCTCAAGAATAAAATTGTAATATTTTGAATTATAGTACTAAATTGAAACTAAACTTAAAACATAAGGACTAAAAGTGTAACATTTTGAAACGTAAGAATTAAATCGAACCTAAACTCAAAATCTAGGGACCAAAATGTTATTTTTTTTAATCTTTACTTTTAAAAACATTTGTTTTAAACTCGATTGGATAATTTTTTTAAATTCGATTTGTTAAAAAAAATTAATTTGTAAAAATTATTGAAAATTTTTCACAGATAGAAAAAATGTCAAATATTTACAAAAAAAAATAGAAAAAAAATCATTGGTAGACATTGCTAGAAGTCTATCATTTCATTTTTATCACTGATAGATTCTAATAGACTTCTATCAATGTCTATCACAACTATCTAAAATTTTTGCTATTATGTGTAAATAGTTTTCTTTATTTTTCTATTTTTAAAAATTCTCCAAAATTATTCTTATTTTCTTACCACTTGTAAAATAATAAATTGAAAGTAAATATTATAAGTTTAATTTTAAAAAATGAAAAATGAAATAGTTATAATTTCTTTACAACAATTTTCATTTTTCCAAGCCAAATTCAAAAACAAAATGTAAATTTTTTTTTTTTTTTTTTGAGAAAGACAAAAAGGTAAATCTTTAAAAAGCTACTTCTTGTTTTCCAAAACTTTGATTAAAGCGAAATTTAAAATGAGGAAAATGGAGAAAAGTAATTAAATATTGGTTAAAAATAATCCGATCTTTGTACTTGGAGTTTTAACATTTTTATTTTATTATGAACAGTGGAAATAAAAACAAAAAAGCGCTCACGTGGTTTTGACCTTAGTGGATGGTTGAACCCATGTAGGCGGACTAGGAGCCAGGTCAGGTTCAAGTTGATTCAATTTTTAGATATTTGTTAAGTAGCTTTCCTGTGAATTGTGATACGCCCATTCTTGAAAATATTGAACCACGTGAACATAAAATTAAAATTTATATTAATTATTATAAATAACTTTTTCTAACAAAAATTATCTCTCTGCACTCTGCAACAGTCAGGTCAGGTTCTTTCTCTTTGATTCAAAACCAACGGTTGTGATTCATTTGATTTCCACCAGCAAACCAAACTCACATGCAAATCCCCAGCCCGTGAACTCAACAACACCAAACAAGAAATTGCCTCTGTTCAACTCCTTCTTCTTTAGGGTTCTTTTTCTTTTCTTTTTTCTTTTTTCTTTTTTTTTCCCCCTTTTTGTTATTTTTGCCAACTACCATCGCACGCCTTTTTGCTTCTCTTTCTTCTTCAACGGATTTCCTTCATTTCTGCTATAAATACTCCATTTCCATGTCGTCTTTAATTCAGCATATTCGTCTTCCATCACCTCTTTTTCCCTTTCCCCATTCCTCTCTGTTATTCCGTTTCTCTCTTCCCCTTTTCCCTTCTTCTTCTTCTTCTTCTTGTTATTGTTCTTCCACTGCTGGGTTTTCGCCGGAGTTGCTTCCATTTCCGGCGGCGGTGAGTAGGAAGAGATTACAAGAGAACAACAACAACAACAACACCATGACGGTTGGTGCTGGAATTACTTTATCCGATGCGAATTTGACAGTTTTGGGAAATCGAGTTTTGTCTGATGTTCATAATAACATCACGCTCACGGCGGCGCCGGGCGGCGGCGTAATGAACGGCGCCTTCATTGGAGTTCAATCTGATCAGATCGGTTCCCGCCGAGTTTTTCCTGTTGGGAAACTGATGTATGTTTTTCTTATTTGTTATCGCAATTGATTTTAGGTTAAATTAAATCTGGGAAAATGAAATTTGGTGTTTGATTTGCAGAGGATTGAGATTCTTGTGTGCTTTTCGATTCAAATTGTGGTGGATGACTCAAAGAATGGGGTCTTCCGGCCAAGAAATTCCATTCGAGACTCAATTTATGGTAGTGGAAGCACGTGACGGCTCTAACATTGCCGGAAATGAAGAGGAGGGCGCCGCTGTGTACACTGTTTTTCTTCCTATTCTTGAAGGCGATTTCAGAGCTGTTCTTCAGGGGAATGAAAATAATGAACTCGAAATCTGCTTAGAAAGTGGTAAGAATTGAGAAAAAAAAAATTCATCCTCAATCAAATCGGAAAAAAAAAAAAAAAAACTTCGAACTCAAAGATCTAAATGGAATACGAAAATGTAAATGAAATTAAATGGATCCAAAAACATAGCCCTGAACATTGAAGTGGATTATGGATGTTCTTCAACTATGAAACTCAAATATGAGATTGGCAATTGATCGATTCCATGTGACCGGAAACGAAGTATGGTCCTATTATTGATGAGTATAGTTAAGATCAACTCCAGAAGGAACAAAAAAAAGAAAATAAAAAAATAAAAAAATAATTGAACATTGTTGTTGGTATTCAATTAATGGGATTTGAATATTTGGTTGGTTGCAGGAGATCCTAGTGTAGATGGATTCGAGGGTAGCCATTTGGTGTTTGTGGGTGCTGGATCAGATCCCTTTGAAACCATTACATATGCAGTGAAGTAAGTTTTAATACTTTCAATTTATTTTTTTTTTTTTTCATTTCTGCATTGGATTTATGTTTCTTTCAATTACTTTATTGTTTAATTGTACATTACCTTCATGTTAAATTTTAAATCTGAAAAATTTCATAATTAATTGGTTTTCAGTTATTATTTTTCGGCTTTTAGTTTTTTAAAAAATGATCTTTGAAATTCAAGTGACTTTTTTTGTTTTTTAATTTTAAAAATGTTAAAAAATAAAAATAAAAAATAAAAACAGTTTTTGAAAACATTATATGTAATTAACAACTCAGTGTATAAAGTAAAGAAATTTTGTTGTGGTTTAGCGGTTAGACGTCCGTTGTTTTACTGTCAAGGCTCAAGTTCGATACTTAGTCCTTGTATAATATTTTTTCCTTTTATTTCTTCTCTATTTTACGATAATTATTTCCACTTTTGAAAATAATATAACAAATATTTAATTTTGTTGGTACACTTTAGTTCTACATATTTTTTGTTTAATCAAGAATATTAACCTTTTTAATCCATTAATTTCAAAATTCAAAGTTAAAATTGTTAGAAAGTATAAATAAAGTTGAGTTTTTTTTAAAAAAATAAAAAATCACAATTCTTTATGAAAAAAGTGTGTTTTTTTTTTTTTTGTAAATAACAAGATCGTAATGAAATGATATGTAAAAAGATGTGACTATTTGAATTGTCATGTAGTCTACAAATATGTGATTTTCTTATTTGTTTAAAAATACACTAAACATGAAAAATTAGGGTTTAAGATTTGTGAATAATTAGCGCCATTAAAATATTGATATTGTTTTTTTATCAATATGATTTTAAAAAAATTAAAAATAAAGATATAATTTTATAATTATGTATAGGGCTGTTTTCAAATATAAAAAAATGAGCTAAACTTTTTAAAAAATTTACTATTTATAGTAATTTCCCTTATGTATATATATGAAAAATTATTATAAAAATAGTTTGATTTTATTTTTATAAAAACAAAAAAACAAAACAAAATTTTAAAAGTCATTAAAACTTGGGAAATTTTCACAAATAGAAAAAATGTCAAACTATTTACAGCATCTATTACAACTGTATAGAAATTTTGCTATTTGGTGTAAGTAGTTTCTCTTATTTTTCTATTTTTAAACCTTCCCCTTAAAACTTAGGAAAATTATTATAAATAGAAGTCTATCTTTGTTAGCCAATGAAATTTTTCTATTTTTGTAAATATTTTGACTCATTTTTCTTTATTTGAAAACCGTCCTAAAACTTATGTCGATTTCTCAAACAAAACACAATTATAAAACATGATTTTTTTGGGTTTAAGTTGTTAAAGTGTTGTTTTGTTTCATTATACAGGTGTGTTGAGAAGCATTTGCAAACTTTTGCTCATCGTGAGAGGAAGAAGGTACTTCCATCGTCCCCATTGAACGAAACACATTTCCTTCATTCGAGCTCTCGATTGCTCATGGATCAATATTGTTTAATAACTATTGTATGTTTGACGGTTTGTCAGCTGCCTGATATTTTGAACTGGTTCGGCTGGTGTACTTGGGATGCTTTCTACACTGATGTCAATTCCGATGGCGTAAAGCAGGGGCTTGAGAGGTATTTTTCAACATGATTATTGACTACATATTCCTCAATTCTGTTTAAATCTAATCTTGGCAGACCATCATTGACACTTGAATTTTGCAGCTTTGAGAGTGGAGGAATTTCTCCCAAGTTTGTCATTATCGATGATGGATGGCAATCAGTTGCCAAGGATTCTACTAGTGCTGATTGCAAAGCTGATAACACCGCTAAGTAAGTTGTTAATTTTGAATGATGTTCCATTTTCTTCATTAATCATCAACCAATCCAGCTAACTCCATCCTTCTTTATTCAGCTTTGCAAACAGGTTAACAAACATAAAAGAGAATTACAAATTTCAGAAAGATGGCAAAGAGGGTGAAAGAATTGAGAACCCTGCGCTTGGTCTTCAGCATATTGTGTCCTACATGAAAGACAAGCACTCAACAAAGTATGCCTTTCAAAATCAATTGCTGCTTTTGTAGTTTACAGTGGTTGTACAATGAGAATGCTTATGTGTTTCTTGGTTATTTTCTACCAGATATGTCTATGTTTGGCATGCCATAACAGGCTACTGGGGTGGTGTGAGTTCTGGAGTTAAAGAGATGGAACAATATGAGTCTAAGATTGCATACCCCGTCGCATCTCCCGGAGTCGAATCAAACGAGCCATGTGACGCTTTGAATAGCATCACGAAAACTGGACTTGGCCTTGTGAATCCTGAAAAAGTTTTCAACTTCTACAATGAACAACACTCGTATCTTGCATCTGCTGGCGTCGATGGAGTTAAGGTTGATGTTCAAAACATTCTCGAGACGCTTGGGGCAGGCCATGGTGGAAGAGTTAAACTTGCTAGAAAATACCACCAGGCTCTCGAGGCATCGATTTCTCGAAATTTTCGTGATAACGGAATCATTTCGTGCATGAGTCACAATACTGATGGTTTATACAGGTGACCATCTTTCATGTTTGATAATCATGTATGGATGTCCTTGTTTCAAAGCCTCAATGGTTTGGTGTTTACAATTGCCTCAGTTCAAAGCGTAATGCTGTTATTCGAGCATCAGACGATTTCTGGCCAAGAGATCCAGCGTCTCACACGATTCATATAGCATCAGTTGCTTACAACTCCTTATTTCTTGGGGAGTTTATGCAACCAGATTGGGATATGTTCCATGTAAGGACAAGTTATTGTTGTTGTTCAAGTGTCAGTTTCGTCGATGACTTGTTGGATTCTAACTTGAGAACATTGTTGATTTCAGAGTCTTCATCCAATGGCCGAATATCACGGAGCAGCTCGTGCCGTGGGAGGATGTGCTATATATGTCAGGTATGATTTGTCAAGAGCAATTAATCTGCAAAACGTCTTATGACTTCAAGCAACAAATTCTCTTATACTCTGATTTTAACAAACATTATTGTACAGTGATAAACCTGGTCAACATGACTTCAATCTTTTGAAGAAGCTTGTGCTCCCAGATGGTTCTATTCTGAGAGCTAAGCTCCCCGGAAGACCGACGAAGGACTGCCTATTTAAGGATCCTGCTAGAGATGGAAAAAGGTTTGTCTAAACTCTACTATCGATGCATCGATATAAATATGTTATTACATTTCATCGCAAAACTGTATTCTAAAGCACTTCTAATTTTGCAGTCTATTGAAGATTTGGAATTTGAATGATCTCACGGGAGTTGTTGGGGTCTTTAACTGCCAAGGAGCAGGATGGTGTAAGGTTGGAAAGAAGAACCTCATTCACGACGAAAATCCCGACACAATTACGGGGGTTATTCGGGCAAAAGACGTTAGTTATCTGTGGAAGATTGCAGGCGATTCCTGGACAGGGGATGCAGTGATATTCTCCCATATTGCTGGTGAGTCTTTGTTTATGTTGATAGCCCTTTAATCAGTTATGCTCGACTTAATTTATTGTTAGATCTTAAATTTACATTGTATAATCTCTCATTGCAGGAGAAGTTGTCTACCTACCAAAGGATGCATCGATGCCAATAACCTTGAAACCTCGGGAATACGATGTCTTCACAGTTGTTCCGGTCAAGGAACTGGTTAATGACATCAAGTTTGCTCCTATAGGTTTAATCAAGATGTTTAACTCTGGAGGAGCTGTGAAAGAATTGAACCATCAACCTGGAAGTTCGAATGTATCATTGAAAGTTCGTGGTTTCGGGCCATTCGGGGCATATTCGTCGAGCAAACCAAAGCGGGTAACGGTTGACTTAGAGGAGGTAGAGTTCAAATATGATGAGGCTGGTTTGATCACCGTTGACTTAAGGGTACCAGAGGAAGAGTTGTATCTTTGGGACATAAGCATTGAACTATGAGACCAAAATTTAAAACCGTGATTCTTTTCTTGAATATTTCTCAAGGGGTGAGGGGGTTTCTTTGTTGCTAAGAGGATCTAGATGGATGGAAATATTCTTTTCTATATGATTTTTATTCATCATGTAACCCTTTTTTTTTTAACCCATTTAATAATGGGAATAATTCTAATTTTAATAAGATTAAAGAAGCAAATATTGGTTCTTCTACACTTTTAGTTTGAGTTATGAACTTAATTTCTGTTTAGTTCTTAGATGCTTGACAAGTTCATAGTATATTGTTTCAATGCTCTAACTTACATGTTTTCATAGACACTCTTGAGGCAAAGTATTTGTGTCATTTACATGTCATTTGGTTCAAGGTTTTATGAATATCTAGAAAACAAAGGAAGTATTGGAATAAGAGATATTTGTACAAGTGACCTTTTCACGAGCACCTTTAGGATTAATGACTCGCCCCTTACAAATGTATGGAATTTAACCTTCTGCTTACGTCAGCGCATTATTGCATTTTACAAGTATTGCGTAAGAGATGACCATATCTATTGTAACCCTATCACGGTGGCCATCTATATCGTGATCTTCATTTTTTTTACCCAATATTCATGGAAAAGTACAACAAATTATGAGAAAAATGGAGAAAACACAACAAGCTGTATGCATTTTATAATGTAGTCCCAATGCCATCTCTATCGTGATCTTCCTTTTTCTCACCTAAAAACACAACAAACTATGAGAAAAATGGATAAAACACAATAGAAAAATGAAAATCACAATAGGGGATGACCATCATGTTAGGGCTACGATAGACATGACCATCCCTAACGTGATACGTTATAAAATACGGTAGTGCAATCTAACATAAGCAGATTGTTAGATTTCATACATTTGTGGGATAGGTCATTAATCATAGAGGCGCATGTGAATGGGTCATTCAAACAAAAAACTCTTGGAATAACATGTCTAGGAATAAGATTGCTAAGAATAAGTGATTGATGTATTTGGTTGTGCATAAGAATGTTATCAAGATTCGAAGGGAACAAATTAAGTTTGTATTATTTAATGAAATTGATCATGGTGCACTCATATAATCTTAATAATTAATTATTAATGATAAAACATTTTAATTGGATAGTTGATTATAAGTAATATTAAAAACGAATACTTATACTAAATTAATTTAACTAATACTAATATTAATTTTTTTTATTGAAACTAATAATAAAATTAACTAAATAATAAGAAAATTTTCACCAATAGAAAAAATGGCAAATTATTTAGAGAAAATAACAAAAAAAAGACACATTGATAGACTTCAATCAGCATCTATCAGTGATAGACTTCTATCATTTTTATCACTAATAGACCCTGATAAATTTTTATCAGCGTCTATCACAACTATCTAAAAATTTTGCTATTTTGTGTAAATAGTTTTCCTAATTTTTCTATTTTTAAATTTTTTTAGTACATTAAATAGAGTATGAGTATTTAAACTTTCAACTTCAGTCAATACCATTAAACTAAACTCAGTTAGACTATAATACTTAAAAGCTTCAAGTTACCTGAGAATCAAATATTTTAGGGCAGATGATTATGTTATAAAATTATTGAAAGTGTGCCCCCTCCCTTGATTTAAATTTCAAAATCATATTTTTTTTAAGTGTTTGAAGTGGGGCTTTCCTCACCCACAAGGCTAAAGGCAAAGCCCCTACGAACCTCACATTCAATGGGTTTGTAAAAGCCCAAACAATCCAATATGCCACTACTTGAGTGCCTTTGGTCCACTTCTTCTCTCATCTAACCTTAAGACTCTTCTTTAATTTTGCTTTAGTTTAGTATTAAAATAAGAGCATTTTATTGGGAAGTGGGGCTTTTTCAGTCCAACTTTTGTACTTATTTATAGACATACTTAGAGCTAAACAAGACTATGTTTAGTATTAATTCTTAAGTTTTTTTATAGTAAACTTTGATGTATTTTTATGGTTGAATTCAATCACTTTTCTAATTGCTTCATTTTGGATATTTTCATAATTTTTTTACATGATTCATAATTTATTTTACGTTCAATGACTTATGCAAGAAATAATAAAGAAAAGTTGCCTCTAGAAGAAGAATCAACATTTAATTAAGTTGCTTATAAGAATAATATCTAATTGAGTAAATAGTGACTCAATTATATACTTAAATCCCACACTCTTACTAAACTCATACTTAAGATGTTTAACTTATATTCTAAATATTTTCAGGAGGATGATAGATAATTACTTCTAAATGATGTTTGGGAGTAGAGATCATTGGATACTATAATGTGTTAGTAAAATAAGTACTATATATATATATATTCTTTAAAGTTTTACCATTTTGCCCCTCGCTGTATTTACCGCGTGGTCAACCGGTCTTCGTACACACGTCCATTTCTCGGTGGACGATCGCGCACCTTGCGGCGCACGTCTGGTCGAGCGCTTGTCCAACATGCGTTGGTTGGACCTCGCGGTGTATATAAATCTCGTCATCTCCATTTGACAAAGACAAAACAAAAACTTATTTTCACAAAATTCCTGTATTCCGAGCATTGTTGAAGGGTGTGAGCATTCCGTTTGATTCTTGTGCAGGATTCGATCGAGACAGACATTTCTAGGTTGTTTTATCCCGAGGACGACATGGCAACGATATTGAACTGCATGCACCTTGGGCAAAGCCGCGAAACGTCTTAAAGAGAGCGAGCTTTGCGACTCAGCCTTCACAAGTTTTTGTTTTGCAGGCGTCAACCTCCAGGCATTCAGTACGAGGGTTCATCGCATAGCTTTGCATTCAACTCCAAGCGCTCATTTTCCTTGCGTTGACCACCAGACGTTGACTGTCAGGGCGTTCAAGATTCTCAACACATAGTACAAGTTCCAACAGGACATATGAAAAGGAATTATCCTATCAGAGCATATTTGTCAAAGGGCTTTGAGTCAAATGCTAACATTGTCTCCATCGCCATGGAAGATGGCAATCCATTCTTTTAAAGAAAGACAATATTCATCCTTATGGTATGTCCGCATTACCATGATAGAGGATGTAATGTTAGCAGTTCCACAAGTTTGCACATGAGCATTGACTTGGCGGTTATGCATGGTGTGTGGTGGAAGTTATGTTGATGGCTGAAGACCTTTCAAGTGATCCAAGTAGGTGAAAGTTGCACCATAAATTTCAACAAGGTTTATCGACATGTGATGAAAAACAAATCTTGGAAGGTGGTATTCCAAGTGGTTTACTCTTTGTAGTGGAGTGAGTTAAAATTCTCTAGGATGAAAATTATGATTGTTGGTGAAGACAATAGATGTAGCAGAAGTTGTAGATTCTTCAAATATGTTGCCAAGGTGAAATTTGTTGGACTTTGGCAAAATATTAAAACTGCACAGTAGTCCCACACATAAGAAAAATTGAAGAAAGTGATGGGCTCTAAACACTATAAAAGGAGTCAATGTCTTTGGTTTCAAATTATCCCAGCTAGAAATACTTTTAGCTTGAGTGTGCTAACTTTAGTTAAATTCCCTTTTGTATTCTCTAGTTTAAGATTAGATTAAAGAGTGTGAGTAGTATAAAAACGTTGAGATAGTGCTCTTGTAATTGAGGTAGGGAGAGAGAATTCTTCTATGTGATTGCAATAATTTTTCACATGGTAGATTTCTTTCTGGTTCATGGATAGTAATTGGGGTTGGGAGAGAGAAATGTTATGTGTGATTGTAATAATTTTTCACATAGCGGATTTCTTTATGGTTCGTGGTTTTTTCTCTGGTTTTGAGTTTTTCCACGTTAATTTTTATGTTTCCTGTTCTATTACTTTCTTTTAATTTCTCTATTATTTTTTTTGCTTATTCCTACGGTGGTAGGAATATATGTATATATATGGTCGTTTTCAAATATAGAAAAATGAGTCAAATTATTTACAAATATAGAAAATTTTCACAGTCTAGAAGTATGATGTTTTTTATGTTTATAGTAATTTTGCATATATATATCATCAATATCACCAAGTGATTTCAATTCAAAGTGTGAACTAAAGGCACTACAACTAGTTTTCTATCACTTGTATAGTATAAACTAATTAAAGAAATTTTCGAATTCAACTAAATAAAAGACGAAATCTAAAACATTTAAAAACTTACCGTTTTGTATTTTCTTCAATCAATTATTCGCTAAGTATTTTTTTTTTAATTAAGTACTTCATTATGCATTTTTTATAGTTTAAATAAAGTGGAGCGGGATCAAACTCCAAACATTTAATAGATTATAATATCTTAATTAATTAGTTCAAACTATTGTGAGAGAGTATATTATTATTATTATTTTAAAATAAAGTTCATTATGCTTGTACATTCCTAAATGTTAAGTAATGATCAATACTTGTAAGGTAAAGGTGTCATTATACATCACTAATGGGAACACACTTAATCACTTCACAAATCTTAATAGAACCTTATATTTTATTTTACTTAAAGCTAAAGCATTTTCTAGTAAAATCCTCTCCTCTTATATTTATATCTCCATAGCAATTATTAATAACAAGAACTAAAACCCACCTTTTCCCTTTTAATCTTAATTATTATTCCATTTTTTATGCCTACTAGATGGGGTTTGGACAGCCTTTATCCTCACTCTAACTACATCCTTTCTTTTCTTTTCTTTTCTTTTCCTCTCTACATGCCATTTTGAGCCTCAAAAATATCAATTAGCAAAAAAATGGAAAACAAAAATTGCATTATTATTTTTTTTAGACCAAAACTTTGCATTCTTATGTACTCAAAGTTTTTACAAGCACTAAATTGAGTACACCTTTTTCTCTGTCTACCACATAAGCAAGCTAAGTGTTATGATAAATAAAAAAGAGAGAAGTACTTTTTAGAAAACCTTATGATAAATTAAAATGATTATTTGTTGATCCCTAACCACATGATATAAAATAAGGAGTATTAACCAAGAAAAATGAATTAATAAGAAAACTAATAAATTTATAACTAAGAGGTCAAAAGTTTGAACTCTCAACCATCTATTGAACTAAAAAAAAGTTTAAAAACTGATAAGACGTAACGAGAAAATCTGTTAGAGTAGTCTCGAAAGTTACTGGAAGTGTATACGTTAGCCTAAACATTGATGAATTGAAAAAAATGAATCAATTTATATGGTCCCTAAGATATTGGGGGTGACATGATGTGGGCATTGTGGTTCAACCTTAGAAACCCATATGGGAGACAAACTTATTTGTCTAACTCTTGCTTTGTCTCTTTGTTTATACGAGTAATCAAACTCAAACCAATTATTCTTTTAACTTCAAAATCATTTTTTTTAAGTCTTTGAAGTGAGGCTTTCCTCACCCACAAGGCTAAAAGGCAATTCCCCTATGACCCTCCACATTCATTGGGTTTGTAAAAGCCCAAACAATCCAATATGCCATTACTTGAGTGCCTTTGGTCCACTCCTTCTTTTCTCTATAAACCCATTAAATTAAAAAAGGGATCTCTCTTCCCTCTTTAATTTTGCTTTAGTTTGTTATTAAAAGAGAGAATTTTATTGGGAGTTGTGTACTTTGAAAAATAAACATGTGTGGGTCAAAGATTAAAGCTATATTCTTTGAAATGGGAGCAAAGAAGTCATAGTACTATAAAAATATCTTGTTATGATTTTTTAATATAGTTTCATTAGATCATATATCCATCTAATTCTCCACTAACTCTTCTTCTTGTTCTTTTCAAGACATGGGATTCCATATTGTTTATATATTCCCAAAAATCTATGTGCATCTAAATTGAAAATTTAACCAAACTTTTCATTTCATCCATTTAAGTTAGAAATAGTAAAATTAATGTTATTAATGGGTTCAATTTTATCATATTATTGTGGTTAGTCATGCATTGTTTAAAAAATATTTCTTTTTTGGTATTAGATTCTTCCAAATTGTGTTGGATTTTTTTTTTTAATTTTTTGAATTCTAAGTACTTTTTTTTATGGCTAGGTTTGGTTATTTGTCTTAATTATAACTGTTTTATTCGTTACACATTTGGGTTGGTTTAGTCATTTGTGTAATTGATTGGTTGGTTCATTAACAAACTTTTAAATTTAAATGATAGAAGTATCAATTTCACCACTTACCCGAATTAACAATTCAATTTAAATAAAATAAAATAAATTTATAAAATTAAAATTTATTAGCTAATTAAGTTATTTTTTCAATGGCGAAGTTAAACGTTTATCTCTATATTCCATTATTTTAACCTAAGATTCAAGACCCCTGCTCACACAATTTTTGGAAATTTAAGCTTGAACATGTATATATCCCAAAACTGTAGTTTCTCTAAACTTTACTAAACCCGTGCAACATAGTAAACCCAAGTTTAATAGGTCAAACTCATACTTCAAAAGCTTCTTGAAAATTACAAAAGAAAAAATATTAATAAAAAATACTTAAGTGTTATCTGAGTTGCATCTATCTTTGTGCAACTCAGTTAGTTGTTTAATAAAAAATTGTCACGAGAATTTTTTAAAATGATTTTTTATATTATTATTTTTTTTTGTAGGTAAAAAAAAGAGGGATGCACCCAATTATTACTCATGATTAATTGGTAAGCAATTAAATTTACAAAGATTAGAATGTACCATTAGGTTGAGACTAAAATATGATAGATAAGCAATTGGTAAGATGATTGATTGGTAAGCAATTAAAAGTACACATACATAAATGAAATGCAACGTAGTATAGAGACCAAAATGATATTTTAACTAAAAATAAAAACACAAAGAAAAAAAACAATATAATATAAGCAATAACACCTGAGTGCATTTTGTCCACTTCAACCACATTATAGAAAAAATTTTTAAAAAAAAACATTAGAAAAAGAAAGGAGGCGTTGTCCTACGATAAATTGTGATTAGACAGTTGAATAAATTATACAAAAATAAATGTAACTTAGAATGAAGTCTTTTTTTTTTTTTTTTCATATGATATTGGATAAGTTTTTGTTGTAAGGAAGGGTTTGACCTAAATGATGAGTACACATCATTTTTTTCCCAAACATAAAAACTTGTTTTAGACATATATAAGACTTCTTGTCTCCCCTTCCCCACCACACATCTTCATTGCTTCTCTTTAGAGCCTGACTCATCATTCACATCACTATCTTCCTTTTAACGCTCCAGATCATTCCACGTGTCACCCTTTCCATCCTCATTACCACACCCAATCCCTCCCTCTCCTTATATATATACATACACACACATAAATCTTCAGTGCAACGGAAAATTCATGCAAATCAAATGAACACATAGAAGAAAAGAAATTTAATTCACTATTTTACCCTTTAATCTCCGTCGACGATGGAGTCTCGCCGGGAAAAGAGCTCCTCCGGCGAGATCTTCTCGTTCCTGAGCACTCCAGTTCAGGATCAGGATTCCGATTTCGAATTCGGATCGATTACTCCTGATTCTCCTTCCACTTTCAACAATTCTCCCGCTGATCATTTGTTCGTCAATGGCCGTCTCTTGCCTCACTCTTTCCCGCCGCAGCCGATCGGTGTTTACGCCGTTGATGCTTCTCGTCAGACGAGCAGGACGAGCAGCGTCGGGAGTAAGGATTCGTTCATGTCGTCGCGGAGTAATAGCACTAATAGTAGGAGCAGTAGCAGTTGCGGTAGCAGTACTAGCGCAAGGACGAGTTCGAGCGATAATAATAATGTCGAGATCAGATCCTCGAAATTCGCTTCGTATCAGAAGAAATCGCAGAAAACTTCGGTTTCGGCTCAGGTGTACGGGTCGTCTCAGAGATGGCAGTTCATCGCATCGGTGTCCGTGCCGGCGACGCTGAGCCGCGAGAATTCGAGAAGAAAGAAGGCCGTCGAGAAAATTGGGGGAAAATCGGATTTCAGGAGTAAGAAGAGGCAGACGGAGAAAACATCGACGGCCAGGAAGAAGAAAAAGAAGAAGAAGAAGAATATGTGGTTCGCAAGGAAGGTTTTCCGGTGGATTATACTGGTCTGTAAGGAATGTCATGCGATCGAACCGTCGAGGAAGGATGAGATTGTGAAAAAGACGAAATCGACGACGACGACGAAGCCGAAGCCGAAGAGTTATTGAATTTAATTAATTAATGATTTAATTTCTTCTGGATTTTTTGCCTCTTTTGCAGTTCGCTGATGATCTGGTTTTTCATCGATCTCTTGATTTCTGAATTTTCTTTTTTCTTTTCAATTTTTGGCGTTTTTGTTGATATGATGATATGAACTGATAATCTCTCTCTCAACAATGTTGAGCAGTGGAGAAAAGTTTGTTAATAATATGTAATGATATTTATGAAGATGATGAGTTTATGTTCATGATAGGAAGATGATTAATTTCAATTTCCAAGGTCAAATCGTCGCTGATTGAGATTTCAAATATAATTTACACCTATAATAAAAAATTTCCATATTTATAAACAATTTAATATTTTTTTTCTATTTATAATAATTTTTCAAAAAAATTAAAAAGTTATTTTAAAAAAAAATTATTACGTGACAATTTTTTAATTGCTTACATCTAAATATTTCTCTAATAAAAATATTTAGTTGCATTTTACATTACATTAATCTTTAGTACTTCTCATCTAATTTTCTAATCATAATTTGCAACGTGTCTTATGATATTGTATTAAACATGCTCCAATATTTAAGTTAGTATTGGGTCCAATGTAATGTGTCGATTATTCGATATTTTCATTCTAACATGTGTGTTCGAAAAAGGTACGTGTCTTGAATTGATTCGTACCTTCTTAATATCTACGTTTCTCTTTGAATAGTTAGATCTCCACTTTGGGGTTCAACAAATCTAACCATACGTAGGGGATATTTTACCCCATAACATCATTTAAGGCTATGGAAATGATTTAAAAGTTTTGATAAGAAGCATTCAATTTTGAAATCTTTCCCTTGAAATGATAATGTCTCTTACTTTACTCTCTCTCTCACTCTTTTAACACATTTTTCTTCTTAATTACAAAGTAATTATTTCCCTATCGTTTTTTTCATCTTTGGTCTTTTTTTAATCTCAAACAACCTTCCTGTTTGTGAAGGCTGATGAAAACTAAGTGTGTGATAGAAAAAATGAAAAGCTTGTGTAGTAGAAGACAAATTATTGGCGCATTTTGAGAGGATTATGAGACACATTAGTAAATATGTTTATAAACCATAAAGACTAAATTAAATTGATTAGGGACTCATTTTTGTGCATAAAGAAAGTAATTAGGTGGCTGATTGTGGTGCTATGAAAGCCAATTAAACAATGTTTGTGTTTGGCTTAGTTTTTTTTCTAATTGGGTTTAGTAATCTGGCTGTCAAGGACTTTTGTCGTCTCATTCTATCTTTGAGACGTAATAAAAGTAGTTTCTTTTCATAAATCAATAAAAGTTGTTACATGGTGAAAGAAGATACAACGTTTTGATCGGATTTTTCATGGTAAAGACTAAATAGTTATGAATTTAATCTATATATATATATATATATATATATATATATATATATATATATATATATATTTAAAAAAGGTTGAACTTCAATCTATGTATATATATATTTAAAAAGAGAGAGGAAAAAAAATAGAGCCAAATTTAATTTGAAGATAGCAAAAATTACCATTTCAAAATAAAAATAAATTTGGAGGAAAAAAATTTGGTAGAGATGGAAAACCAAACCGACAATAAATCGAATCAAATAAAACCAATTCATTGGTTTTGTTCTTTATTTGAACATTAGTTTGGATTCCTTCTTTGTAGAATTGGTTGGTTCGGTTTATTCTTGATTGGTCCCAAAACTGATAAAATTAGGGGTGTTCATGGGTTGGATTGCGTTGGGTTGAAACACCTTTTAGACCCAACTCAATTGTTCGTGTTGTAAATTTCTTTAACCCAAATAACCCTTATTAAATAAAGTACCCAACTCAACATGAAATATTTGGGTTGGAATGGGTTGGGTTAGTCGGGTCATTTATTTAAATTTTTATTTTAAAAATAATTAAAATGTTAATATATAAAAAATTTATTTAATTATTTTCATATATTTAATTAAGATTATTAGCTCAATTTCAATTTATATTATAAAAATTTTCTTTATGAAGTGCTAAAAAATTATTTTAGGAGTTGTTTGACAATAAATTAACAAAAAAAAAATTCATGAAATAAAATAAAATGAAAATAAATATATGTAAAAATAATTATATCATAAGTAGAAACAACATACATTTTAAAATTATTAATATGTTCGGGTTATTTTAGGCAAACTCATGAACCAATTCAATCCATAGAATTTTTATTTATTTGAACTCAACCCAACTCAAATGAATTGATAACCCAATCCAAACCGTACGAATTGGGTTGGGTTGGGTTGGTTTGATCGGATTTTTCGTCATCGGATTTTTTTAACACCTCTAGCTAAAATCAAACCATCTTTCACCCTGAGAGGCTGTTTGGAGTGCTAAGTTGAAATATGATATTTGGAGATATGATGTCAATTTATATGTGTGTGGGGTTCATATGTCTGCGTTTTTTGTGTTTGGGGTGTTGAGTTCATATGTCAGGGGTATCTAGTGCAGTTTTTTTACATAAATAATGATTTGTTTTTATGATGATTATTTTTGTTTGGAAACTTTTTTATTCAATAATTCTACATATATATTTTTTTAAATAAAACTATAAATTGTACTTTATTTTATTATTTTTTTAAGCACGCAGGTATTGTTGAGAGTTTTGAGAAATGGGGTTTAGGGTTTAATTTTGGATCATGCATTTCAATTTTTTTTAATTTAAGCAATCATTTTACAAATTTATGCATGTGACACTTCTAGTTAAGTCATTTCTATTTTAACACCTTTGATAAAAACTTTAAAAATAAAACACTCATTTTACAAATGTGTGCATGTGGTCGTCAGAGGTGGTTAACGAAGTTGGCCGTCGAAGGTGGATGTCGGAGGTGGTCGCCAGAGTTGGGCGTCGAAGTGGTCGTCGGAGTTGGCCACCAGAGTTAGCCGTCGGAGATAGCCGTCGGAGGTGGTCGCGGGTGATGAGAGTTGAATGCACTGTTAGTGGATATGGTATAAAATGTTGGTGACATACGAAGTTGGCCTCTCAAACAATAAGTTGAGTTCATATTTTAACTCATCTCATCTCTTCACCCCAAACACCCACTTAATGTTGATACACCTCCAAATCCTGAAAATCCTTGATCATGTTGGTTGACTTGCCATGAAAACATCCCTTGTGCATGTACGTAGTTGATCACACATCAATGATAGAATTCAATAAAGACGCATGTAGTCTATAAGTGATAGAAGCCTAATATTAATATTTAATGGATAACATGCCAAGTTTTATTGATAGACTTTGAATGCTTGTGTTGTGATAGAAGTCTATTATTGATAGGAGTCGATTAATAGACTTCAATCACAAAACATGTAGTATACTGCTATTTGTAATAGAATTCTAATAGTTACTCAATCACTAATAGATTTCTAATATTTGTATTGTGATGATAAAAGTCTATCATTAATAGACTCAATCACAAAACATCTTGTCCATCAATGATAACAGTCTATCACTGAAAATATTTATCTATAGTCGAATTGATAGACTAATAACATGTGTAAATATCAGTCTATCATTGATAAATTATGATAGAGGTGGAATTAAAATTATATAATATTTGGTATATTTACAAATATTTTGAGGAAAATTTGTACAGATGACCCAAAAATTTGGCGAAAAATGCCAAATGACCCGAATTTTCAAAAAAAAAATGTCAAACGACCCTTTGCTGACGTCAAGATCGGATGAAATTACCAAAATAAACTGGTGCACGCAACAAGCCATCTCGCTCTCGCTCTCTCTCTCCCTCTCTCTCCCATTCTCTCCCCCTCTCTCTCGCTCTCTCTCCCCCCTCTCTCTCTCTCTCTCTCCTCTCTCTCTCCCGCTCTCTCCCCCTCTCTCTTTCCCTCTCGCTCCCTTCCTCTCTTTCTCTCCTCTTCCTCTCTCTCTCGCTCTCTCTCTCTATTTTCTCACTCACCGTCACTCATTTTTCTCACTCTCGCTCTCGCTCACTTTCACCACCATTGCTCTCGCTCACTCTCGGTCAGTCTGCTCTCGCCCACCATTACTGTCGCTTTCGCTCTCGCTCTTTCTCACTCTCGCTCACCAGAGTGACTCGTCGTGTCGGAGAAGAAGAAGTTGCAGAAGAAGGAGAAGACGAAGAAGAGGGAGAAGGAGGATTTTGGGAAGAAGAGAAAAAAAAGTTAGAACGACGCTGGAGAAAGGAAGAAAGAAGGAAGAAAAAAAAGAAGGGTAATGGTGTAATTTCACATGGTCATGACATAATCAAAGGGTCATTTGACATTTTTTTCAAAAATTAGGTCGTTTGTCATTTTAGGCCTTTAAAATAGACTTTATATGGAATTTTCCCATATTTTGACTGGTTTTTTAGGATTATTTATTGGGAACCGCCAAAACTTCTTTCCACACCAAGACATATCTCTTTCCCCAAGGTGAGTGAATTCTCAATTCCTTAACCTAGAATTCGATTCCTCCTCGTTCAATGAAATTTTGCTTCAATTGTTTGAAACTAATTCTAAAGGACTTCTTTTCACCTTCGAGTTTGTTTCTTTCTTCATTAGTAATCTTCCCAAAATCCAAAATTTTTTGGGAAAATTGTCACAAATACTCTTCTATTGAGTTTCTATCTTTCAAAATTAGTACTTTTTTTAAAATTGATTAAAATAGTTTTTTTTCAGTATATCTTAGATTGGATTAACAACGAGATCTACAAATTTTTTTAAATATTATGTAATCTTATATCTTTTCAAAATTTCTCTAAATTTGGTTATCTTTGCCAAATAAAATCTTTAGCCCAATTTATGTTTCTACAATTATCTAAATTTTTCAATTTTCAAATGGATTTACCAATTATCCAAATAGATTTTTGAGATGGATTTCAAGTGTTTGACTCGTGATTTTTAAAATTTGGAAAAGATATGACATGCTAATTTGTTATTGGTCCAAATTTGTAATTAGTTTCAAATTCAATTATTTATAATTTTGTCATTAATTTATGACATGGTAATTTGTTATTGGTCCAAAATTTCTCATTCAACAACTTTTAAGTTCTTAACCTGAATTTTTATTAAATACTCACATTTAGTTTTTGAACATTAATGTCTATTCATTAATTCAAAATACTATGAAGTAAAATTTAAATTTAATTTTAATAGTGATGAAAAATATGGAAACTTAATTAATTGTAATTTTTTTAAATTCTTTTAAATTTATTAATAGACATTGACACTAAAGACGAAAAAATGATTATTTAGTAAAAAAAAATCGAATTTAAAATTGTAAATCTTAAAACTTAGGGAACAAACGAAAATAAAACTTGAATCTCAAAAGTAAAATTGAAACATTTTAAAACTTAGGTTCTAAATTGAATCCAAACTCAAAACTTAACGCCTAAAAGTGTAACACCAAATGTAACTACACCAATAAGTATTTTTTTCTTAAATAATATTAAGCAATCGAATTACTTTTAAAAGGAAAACTCTTTTTAAAATATTTTATATCAAATTAAGTGTTTTTTTCTTTAAAAAAATCTTGATAAAATATTTATATCAAAAAAATCTTTTAGGAATATTTTTATCAAATTAAGTATTTAAAGAAAATCTACAACCAAATTGTAATTTGAATTAGATAAATTAAATTTAAGGTAGTTACGTCACTTTTTTTCAAAATTCCTACCATTATTTTAAGAAAGTTATTATAAATAGAAAAAAATATCAAATTATTTATAAATATAGAAATAATTCACTATCTATAAGCGATAGACCGCAATAGACTTCTATCACTTAGGCGATAGAAGTCGATCGTCTATCGTGGGATAGACAGTGAAATTTTTCTATATTTGTAAATATTTTGACTCATTTTTCTATATTTAAAAACAATCTTTTTTTCTAGTTGAGGTAATTGAAAATTTTAAGTATAAAAATTTTAATTATATAAAATTTAAGAAAATAGAATTAAAAAAAAAAAGCATTCTAATTCTTGGAGCATATTCTTTTGTTGTCTTGCATATGGTCAAATATGAATCAAAACTCTAGAAAATCACAAAGTTTTCTCTTATAAATTTCAAGTATAAATTTAATGAGAGTTAAATCTCGAACACAAGGACTAATGTTGATCTTTAAACACACAATTACGATGGTATAATCTGTTTTGTGGTGAACTTAAACAAAAATCTAGGAAATATTGTGAATAACATATGGGACCGAATACATAAAACAATACTCATGATGTGGATTGTGAATGTGATGCACAGCAGAGACCGCAAGCAAGAAGAAAAAGTGAGAATATAGAGTAGAGAAAGTGGTTGGGGAGAACATTATTCATCATTCTTTTAAACTTTCATACAAACTTCGATCCATGTTCATAGCCTTAAACATCAATTCCACTTCTCAGCGAGTAAGCCACATTAATCATATCTCTATGATGCATGATTAAATATTATTTAAACATAAGGTAATATATTATTCATTAAGCTACCTCTATTATTCTAAGAAAAGAGAATAAATAACTTATATTTCTATAAGTTATCACATTTTAAAATTAATTAGAAATATAAAATGGTAATCACTCAAATTTTATTGGAAATTTTTCACAGATAAAAAAAATGTCAAACTATTTACATAAAATAGCAAAAAAAAATATTGATAGACATTCTATTAGCATCTATTAGTGATAGATTTCTATTATTTCTATCACTGATAGACCCTGGTAGACTTCTATCCGCATCTATCACAACCATCTAAAAATTTTGTTATTTTGTGTAAATAATTTATCTTATTTTTATACTTTTAAAAGTTCCCTCATTTTATTTTCATTGCAAATTAAAGTAAACACTACAAACGAGTTTGTAATTACAATTTAGCCTATCTCTTGGGTGGATCGGTAAAAAACATCAAAGGAAATATCACTCTCATCTTTACTCATTCTTATTATGATTGATTTTCATTACAATGGTACCTAATTTCCATTGCGGCTAAGTAAAAGCACCATTACCAAGTCAACCTCATCTAATATAGTAATGTTAACATAGAGTTTTTCCCTTTTTTTTTTTTTTTTTTTTTTAATACTACTACTAGGAGGCTTAAACATTAAAATTAAAAAAGAAATTAAAAAACAAAAAAGTTTCTTTTTGAACTTGAAGGAGAAGCTTCCATGAGAGAGGGCTACTAGTAGAGTAGTGGGGTAGGTTTAGGACCATCAAAATTACTAATGTTTTTTTTTTTTTTTTTTTTTTTTTGTTTAATTACAAGGACAGAACATCTAGTGAATAGCTTATAAGGACAATAACACACTAGAGCTATGAAACATCATCATCTCCCTGTCCTTTTTTTTTTTTTTTTTTTTCTATCTTTATACAAAGAACCAAATTTCTTGGGAGGAAAAAAAAAAAATCAAATATCTTTCTGTCTTTGCTTTACTTTTTCAGCTCTCTCTATAAAATTATAGTTTTATTTCCTATTAACTGTCCTAAAAGAAAACCCAATGATTCTATCATGGAAGGTGAAGCAGTGTCTGAAATAAATAAACATCAAATTGAGGTTTATAATTGAAAAAAGAGATTCATTATTTACAATCTTAGGCTATATATATGTTTGTTGTTTATTCTAAAGTTTTCATTTTATTTAATTGGGTCTTGAGGTTTAGGTGTATCAAATAGTTCTATGAACTTTTGAAAATGTCTAATAAGTTTTTGAACTTTTAATTTTGTCTCATGTACTTTAGATTATGTATCTAAAAAGTTCATAAGTTTTTATTTTGTGTCTAACATATCGTTGACATATTTGACTTCTTATAAGATCCACAAATCTATTAGACATGAAATTAAAAGTTTATTAATGTCCTATTAGATAGGAAATTCAATTCTTTATATCTAATAGATTCGTTAGTTTAAAAAAAATGTCTAATATGTCAAAGGCCTTGTAACAAACTTGTTAGACACAAAATTAAAAGTTAAATAACCTATTTTACATTTTTAAAAGTTGATTTATTAGACAAAAAGTTACAAGTTGAAGATTATTAGATATTTTTTAAAAAGATTTAGGGATATAGTATGCATCAATATTAGAGAAATTGAGATTGAAATCCTATTTTTGTTAATCTCTAATTTGTTTTGCTATAGGTAAGTGATCCATTTTTTATCTTTCCACCAATATTTGATAAGAAACCTAAAAGGTGTTTTATTATAAGGTGCAAAAAAAATTAAAAAAAAATAATAAAACCTTTTTTTAATTGTATTTTAGAGTTAATAATTAAGTGTATAGCAACATTTTTAAAGAATTGCAAATATAGCAAAATCTATCTATAATAGACTTCTACTACTGATATGATAGACTCTGATAGATGAATCTAAATTTTGCTATATCTACAAATTTTTTTGCATTATGTTATATCTGTTAATACTCTAGATTTTTATTGCTATATTTTGCATCTGCCCATTTTTTTCTTAAAATTAGGGCCAAAATTGTTATCAAATCAAATGAAATCTAATAGTCCCTTTTAAAATTGGCCCAAAAAAAAGTGTTTATCAAAATTTTTTTTAAAAAAAATGTAAATAAAGAAGCTAAATTTTTAAAATCAGGAATCATTATTGTCGAAATAGATCTACTTCTGAAAAAAATATTATAAAAAAAAGATCTAATTAATTCAAATACTTTGAAATTTATTGTATATTGACTAAATTTTATTTAGCTATATTTAATTGAAAAGACAAGTTTGACATAAAAGTTCAATCAAAATTGAAGACATGTTCCTTCTTATATGCTAGCTTTGACCAAGTGAAACTTTGAAGAGAGGCAACCACTTTTATTTTCCTATACTTTTATTTTATAAATTAGAAGGGTATTTGAATCTATCATCTTAAGGGTTGTTTAAAGACCCGTATTGGAATAAATTTAGATTATAATGTAATCCAAAACTCAGGTTTGAATTGAGCGTTTTGAGCCTCATTTGTAATATTAAACTCATTTCGTTCCACAGCTTTTAACCAAACTTTATTTCTCACCATTTTTTCGTTTCACGATCTCATTTTTGTTCTGTTCTTGACACCTCTCGTATTCCAACACTTCTCTAATTCTCAATAATCCTAATTACATTTCAGCCTCCCAAACAATCCCTTAAATCATCAATTGAATTCTCCTCGTGTTGGCAAGAGATTTTATTTAATAAAAAAGAACAAACTAATGTATCGACAAACATATTATTGTAGATTACACTAAGTCAAATTTATCATGCCATACAATAATTGAGTCAAATGAAGCAATGAACCAATGTAAATAAGAGAGAATTATTTGTGGGTAAAATTAGAAAATATGCAATATCAAAGTCCCATTTGACAAATTTTAAATTGATTGTCCTACAGAAACTCCTTCTTCTATTATACTAGTGAGGAATTGTGAGAAAGACAAATATATAGATGAAACTACAAAGAAAAGAACATTCAAGTCCATGAAGAAACTAACTGAAATTAAAGGCAATAGCAGAAACAACTGGACAGAATGAGCATCAACAGATAATAAAAGGAAACCATAAAGCTTTGCCTAAATACAAACTTATAACTCTTATGTTTCTACTGAACTAGCAGCCCTCTTCTCCCATCTTCATTCCAAGTATGTCTCCATCACATCCGAGTACATGCCCGCCTGCTCTGAGTTTCGGTATTCGACTGATTGATGTGGATGGTGGTCGAGTGAAGTTGAAGATGACGACGAAGCCATTCTTGCAGGCAAGGTAAAGCTTCTCTTGAACTTGTTTTCCATCTTCCTAGCACTCTCAGATTGGCTGTCTAGGCTCAAGAACTCATTCGAGTTACCTCCATTCATGTTGTGCATAGCTGCAGGATCGGAGTTCGGATTTGCATTCTTCGGTTCGAGGATTAAAGGGAGGTGAGTTTGATCGGGTTTGGTTCCTAAGCTCTCTGGGTTGAACAAAAGCTTGGCGTCATCGGCACGTCCTGTGAGAGCATTGAACAAAGACAACCCATTAGGCCATTTGATATCATTCTCATGATCCCCCATCACGTCTTCCATTCGAGATTCAGAGGAATGTGGCAATAGAAACATGTGTGTCTCGTCTTTTGACTGCGGGAAACCGAGCCTATTGGAGGTGTGGAAATTGGGTGAAGGAAGCAGAGAAGTTGGAGCAGATGGAATTGGCCTTTGTGCCCAATTGAGGAGGTTGGGAGGAGGGTGAATGGGAATGGCAGATTGTTTTGAAGCCATTGGGGAAGAGGATGAGTTTCTATTTGAAGAAAAGAGTTGAGTCAAATAAAAACCAGATTGGTACCCAAGAGATTCAAAAGTATGCCTCATTCTTAGCACAAAGTGCAGATCTTCTGGTATCTGAATACAAATATAAACAAATATCCTCAGCATTCACATCAATTTCCTTAAGGATTGTCATTAACTCATATCTAATACATCCTCAACACTCTCATACACGCGCAATCGAATATTAATACAATAGTCAACCGTTTGGAAACAGCAACCAAACAATAAAAGCCATGGGGGAAATAAGGGAAAAAGAACTAACAATCTTGCAGGAACCAAGTTGAAGGAGGCCATGTCCAGCTTGAATAACAGCAATGGTCTGATCCAAACAAAGGGAGTTTTCAAAGGAATAAGCAAAAAGGGGAAATTAGATCAGATAAAACACCATTAAGATTGGCCAAAAACTCACCTGAATTCCAGAATCAAACTGATCAGTCCACTCAGGAGGAAGCTGCAAGTTAGCAATCAAAGAAAAACAAAGACAAACCCATCAAAGTTCTGATATCAATGGTGAATAACAAATCAAAATCAATGGCAAAAACTCAAAACAAACTAGCTGGATTATCAAAATGCTTAAGAAGTAGCTTTGTTTTTTCTCTTTTTTTTTTCTTCATTTCCATACAGCATCAAATGAACTTTGCCAGTAATTTGAAATGTTTGGCTCGCATTCTGTAGGTTCTTTGAAAACCCATTTATGGCACTTATCTGATGCAACTTTCCCCATCAGCCTGTCCGAATCAATCCAATCAGAAAAACAAAACATGAGCACAAAAAGCCTAAAGAAGAATCCTATAAAGAGAGTGAAAAGAAAAAAAAAAAAAAACAAACAAACAAACAAAATGGAAAATCCACAATAGCAAAACAAACAAACACCTACCCAGTACCCACCCTTCTCCATAATTATATAACTGAATCGACATCTTGCTGAAGGCTTTTCTAACAGGATCATCCCCATCAATCTCCTCCAAGCACTCTGAAACTCTCCCTCGGCAAAACCCATCTTCCCACATTAACATCCTTCACAAAATTCAGTGTAACAATCATGAATAATCTCACAATTTCAACACACACACACACAAAAGGGTTAGTTCTTAGTGGTTATTTAGTACTTACAAGCTGCCATTGTCATCCCCAACTTTGCATCCATTGCCTCCCCTGACTCTTCTGTTGAAAATGGACGAGACCCCATTACAGAAAAATGGCTGAAAATCAAGAAATAGAAAGGAAAAAACAGAGAAAGAAAGAAACATACGGACGAGGGCGAATGGTCCAGAAAACAGAGTAAGTCCAGTCTGAATTAAGACAGACGCTTCTGAGGGCCTCATGAAGGGCCATCATCCCTACAGCTTCTTTGCTCCTGTCTGATGCTCCTGAGCCCACCATTTCTGTCTCTCTGTCTCTCTCTCTCTCACACACACACTATGGCCCTTCCTTTTCCTTTTTTTTTTTTTTTTTCTTTTTTTTTTTTTTAGCTTTCTTTCTCTTACAAACTTCACTCTACTAGACCCCTCTGGAAAACACTCTGAATGAAACTAAGTTATATTTATCTAAGTTGGGTTTTCGGGTTGAGAGGTTTCCCTTTCCCAGTGTTTTTTCTTTCTCCCACCACACAAAAACTAGAATACTTCTTCTTCATCCATTGATTTGAACTAGTAAGATGTTCTTCTTCTTCCTCCTCCTCTGGCTCTTGTTTGTCCCAAATAAGTAGGTTTTGTAATCTTTAGCAGACAGAGACTGATGAGGTGAAAAAATAAAAAGGAAAAGAAGGGGGAAGGAGAGAGAAGAGTAGAGAAAGAGAGGAAAAGGGGTTTGGCTTGGTCTTTGTATGATTGTAACTAAACTATGCAAAATAGTAGTGGGGTAGCTTTTTCCCCTTTTGAAGCCCTCTCTCTCTCTCTCTCCCTCCAAACCATTACAGAGATTGTTGTGATTGTGATGAGAGAGAAGGGTGGAAATTTTGCTTTGTTCTTTTTGGAAAAGAAAATATCAATTCTTACACCTAAATTTCTCAATATCTAATCTTACCTTAAATTTAAGGGTAAGTTATAAAAATTATATAAGCATATGTGTTATATATGTCGCAATAGTTTTATAAGATTTTAGAAGAAAAAAATAGTGTTAAAGCTATTTTTCTGTCGAAATTTGTAGATTTTAGCAAGATTATTCGGTAGCTAATTTGTGCAAACTTTGTTTTGTATAAAACTTTATTTTGTTAAAATTATTTGGGAAATTATCAAAATTTGATTAGAGGGTAAAACTTCTAAGCACTTATTTAAGTTTTAGGTTCCATTTGTAAAAATTAATGTTTTTTTCCTTCCGTTTAGTACCTCCATTTTAACATTTGGGTTTTTGTTGTTTTTTCTTTTTCTTTTTTTTTTTTTCTCCTCCTCCTTTCAAAACCTTGTCTCTTATTGAAGAATCCAACTTTGGCAACAAGAATGAAAGTGCATATAGGCTACAAAATTGTGTGGTAGTTTTTTGAGTTTTGAATAGTGATTTCTCTTGTGTTGTTTTGTTAAGTACAATAAAAAAAATATATATATTATTATTATTATTAATTTAATAAAAAGGGTTCATGACCAATTAAAAAAATTTATAAATAGAAAAAAATGTCAAACTATTTTTAAAAAAAAAATAGTAAAAAAACATTGATAGATATTGATAGATTTTTATCGGTATCTATTAGTGATAGACTTCTATCATTTCTATCACTTATATACCATGTTAGACTTCTATTAGTGTCTATCACAAATATCTAACAAATTTGCTATTTTGTATAAATAATTTTCTTATTTTTTTATTTTTAAAAATTCTCCCAAAAAAATCGGCTTGAAACCAAAATAACTAAGAAAATTAGAAAGGAAAAAAAAAAAGATTATTGTTTCTCAAAACTACGACGAGCTAAATTGTGTGTCGTTAAATTTGAAGTCTGCAGAATATGAGAAAAAGAACTATTCTAAAACTTGGTAATAACACCAGAAATATTAACCAAACATATGAAAACCTCATAGTTGATTTCAAGGTACTTGCTCAATATTTGATGTAAAAGAAAGTAATAAAATCATATATTCTATTTTTTTTTTTTTTTTTTTTTTTCTATACTTCTTTCCATCTAAAATTAAATAAAGAGTAATTATAATGAGTAGTAATTTTAGGGATAATAAGCAAGTGTATAGTAACATTTTTAAAAAAATTGCAAATATATTTTATTATATGCTAGAGAGAAAATTGTGGTTGAGGTTCATTATTGGGTTCGCCTTTTATCTAAATGCAGATGAATTGAAGAAAAAGAATACATGTAGTTTTGATGAATAGGTCTATACCATATTTAAAACATATCAACTTAGGCAAGAAAGTGAAGAAGGTAGTAGTAAATGGTAAGTATTAATCTTGTCTCAAATATTTGGAAGTGCATGTCACTCAATATTCTTATTGAAATTGAGCAGAAAATGGTATGGAATTGGAAGATTCAGTACAAAAGTTGTTTTTGCCTGCTTTATTTAGCTTGAAGCAAGTAATGCCTCAACCAAAACTGTACCTCAAAGTAAAACGTTGCAAGAAAGTAGTCCTATTCTTTTGCCACTTGAGTGAATAATTATTATAAGCTATCCTCCTTTCCCTTTTCTTTTTTTTTTTCTTTTTTTTTTTTTTTTTTTTTTTTTATTCAACTTTTATTTATTTAATTATTTTTTAAAGATAATTCATATAAACCAAGTTAAGCACTAAGGACGATAACTTTGGGGACTTCCTCTCTCAAAATAGAAAATAGCCAAAGAATATCCCAAAAAAACCTACCGTCTTCCACAGAAAGAAAAAAAAAATTGCTCAGATCAACCAATCCCTCCAACTTTGCACCAACATGCACAACATTTTGAGCTACAACAAAAATATCATCTATAATTTTATTAATGTTAGTAAGATCACAAGCTTTCTTATAAAACAATAATGTCATCTACCATTTTTCAACTTTTATTTACAACTCGAAACCAAAAGGAAATAAATTTGGTTCAATAAGATATCTTTTAAAGAAAACAGAGAAGAAATGAAAATCATTAGTCTCATATACTTGGACACCTTTTCTCCACCTTACTTTAGATATGTACTTCAACTAATTACTCCTACTCCTACTTTACTTTTTATCTAAGGCCAAATATACAATTTTGTTTGTTTCTCTGTTTTTTCTTTTTCTTTTTTTCTTCAATACAAAAGCACAAATAGAAACTAGGAGATTTCAAACTTTAGATAACAACATTAAATTATTGGGCTTAAGTAAAATATTAGAAGTGTAGATGTCTCACATCGAAAAAATTCAAGGAAGTCATGGGTTCCAAGTACTATAAAAGAAGCCTATATTTTTTTGTTTCAAATTGTCTTAGTTAGAAATTCTTTAAGCTTGAGTGTGTTAACTCTAGCTAAATTTCCTTTTGTATTCTCTAGTTTGAGAGTGAAATTAAAGGGTGTGAGTAGTGTACAAGTTTTGGGAGTGTGCTCTTTGTAATAAAAGTCGAGAGAGAGAAATATTCTATGTAATTGTAATAATTTTTCACGGTCCGTGGTTTTTTTTTTTTTTACTTATTCCTGCAATAGTAGTGGGAGAATTTTTCCCAACAAGTGGAAGCTTTAGGTTCGAAGTTTCTTTAATGTCTGAGCTTCCACATCATAAAAGAATTCTTGAAACAAGTTGCAGTATTGTGAATAGTGGGGGTTGTTCACTATTTGTTGATTTGCTATGAGTGAAGTAGATGTGACAAGCTTTATGAGTTAAGTAAAGTTTGATGTGGAGAAATTTTATGGAATGATCAACTTTGGCATGTAGCAAGTGCAAGTTAAGAGATGTGTTAATACAATATGGGTAACAGAAGTGCAAGTTGAGCAGTGATAGTGGTCCAATGCAGTCCAATAGTGGTTCCCGTAGAGATTTAAAGAAAAAAAGTTTTTGAGTAGAAGATATGTTGTTGGGAATGTGGATGGTCTAGACACATGAAAAATAGAGCACGTTCATCAAAGGGCTCTAAATCGGATGCTAACGTTGTCTTTCTTGTTAGGGAAGACGGTGACTTCCTCTCAAGAAGACAAAAATGCATCCTTATGGTATGTCCGTTTTACCATGATACCATGATAGAGGATGTGATGCGGTTCCACAAGTTTCCACACGAGTATTGTCTTGGCAGTTATACAAGGCGTGTAATGGAAGTTATGTCTGAAAACTTCCAGGTGAGCCAAATAGGTAGAAGTTGCACCATAAATTTCAACAGAGTTTATTGAATGTGACGAAAAAGAAAAATCCTGGAAGGTGGTATCAAGTGGTCTACTCTTATGGTGGAGTGAGTTATAATTCTCACAACTGAGAATTATGATTTTTGGTGAAGACAATAGATGTCACAAAAAGTTGTAGATTCTTCAAATATCTTGTCGATGTAGAATTTATTGGGTTTTGATAAAATATTAGAAGTGTAGTTGTCCCACATCAGAAAAGTTCAAAGAAGTCATGGGTTCCAAACACTATAGAAGAAGTTTACGGTTTTAGTTTCAAATTGTCCCAATTAGAAACACTTTAAGCTTGAGTATGCTAACTTTAATTTAATTCTTTTTTTATATTCTTTAGTTTGAGAGGGGGATTGAAAAGTGTAAGCAGTATAAAAGTTTTGAGAGAATGCCCTTGTAATGATTTATTTGCATTGAATTATACTCCATTGATGTTAATAGTTCTTTTATTAATGGATTTAGAAACTACTACGATAATCCAACAAGACACTATCCGATTATATTAACTGGATTCAAACATGATGCCTCCTATCTTAATATTAATATGTTTAATTATGACTAAATTTAAAAGCATACAGTGATGGTAGATTAAGGTAAATATTTATAATATACAGTAAAGTAAATGACGATTTTTAAAAAATGTATATGTAAAGTAAATGATAATTATATTTTCACTTTTGGTAAAAGTTAATACCAAAGGTAATTTTTATAAATATATAACTAATTTATCACCCGGTTAAATTTATAAACTTAAATTCAACGTCGCCGCTTGCGAGCTTTAGAAAGTGACGATTAATTTTTCACTATTAAATGTCTGAAAGACATTATAAAAATATTTTTAAATCACAATTTATATTACAAATTAAATAAGATAGTTTCACATCCAAAAAATTAGTCAAACTATTTATAAATATAAAACAAATTTATTCTCTTTAATAATAGACCAAAATAATAGAAATCTATCTCGATCTATCGTTAATAGACTGTAAAAAAAATTTATATATATAAATAGTTTGATGTTTTTTATTTATAATAAATTTTCAATAAAAAATATTCCGACGTTTATTATGAGTCATCTTGATTAAATAACATAATGCGGAAATCTCTTTTGGGTCAAGAAAGAGAAGGGAATTGTTTAAGGGAAGAAATTAATTCCCAATTCCCAATCAAAGCAACCAAACACCGCCTTATGAGATTATTTATTACTATTATTTATTACTATTATTATTATTATTTATTTTCCTTTTTCTAATATTATTCTTCTTTAAAATATTATTTTGATTTCTATATTTTAAAGTTGGTTCAAATATTATAGTTTACTATAACTTTTAAATATATATATATTTACATATTATATTTTTTTATAAATTTTTTTATTATTAAATTAATTTTAAAAAAATAAATTTAAGATATATTAAAAATATAGATATTACAATTGAATAATTTGTCAGGATGAAAATGTATTTAAACATAATAATAATATTACAAACCCAAAAAGAAAGGAAAAGAGGGATTTGGCACACAGAATCTTTGCAGTCAAAAGGGAAAGAGGGTGGGATTCTCAAACTCTGAATTGTTACATTATTTTTATCATTTTTCTTAAGAGATTATTATCATATTTTTATTATGTCAGTTTTTCTTTTTCTTTTTTTCCTTATAACTTGTACGAACTCACAGGGGTAATTATGTCATGTTTGTACGGATTTTCTTAATTCAAGTACTCCACCCTTCCTCCACTCCCCCGCTTCATTTTCTTTAATTTATCATAATTCATATGTGAAATCCCAGTCTTACCCTTTTGATTAAAATATGTGGACTTTGCTTGCTTTACTTTAATAATGTTTTAAGATAAGATTGAGATTTTTTTTTTTTCTGAAAACCTTGGTAATATATAAAGCAGGTTCAATTATCAAATCGATGTCCATTTAGTTTCTCAATTCTAATGAATAAACCTTTATTTTTGACCTTTTAATACTATATCGAGTAGGTTTATTATCATCAATTTTATCGACTCATGCTTTTATGATATGATAATTATATTAATTTTAGTAATTATATGATGTGACATGATAAATAAAGGATGTCAATTGGATTAATAGAACAAGTTAAAAGATAGATAAAATTAAAGGAATTCTCTTGAAAAAAAAATCAAATTCCATTAATTTATTATTGTCGATTCAATTTTAGAAATCAAATATTAAATTGACTAAGTCTCTTTTTTTTTTTTTTTTTTTTTTTGCTATCTACTTGGTTGATTGAGTTGATTGGTGTAATTTGTTTTTTTGTCGTCCTATTTTTATATTTTATACCACCACATTAATTTTCATCTAAGTCCTAGTCTCCCTAGGTCTCTAATTAAATGACATTTTCCCAAAAAAAAAAAAAAAATTGTATTCACTTCAAATTCAAATTATACCATCATATTTATCAAACTAATTATTCATGAAAATGTCCTAATGTCTTGCATGTCAAAAACTTCCCCTTGATATAATAAATTGATGAGATTACAATGTCAAATCATGTCCTATTGAAAAAGAAAAAGAAAGTGTAACTTCACTCAATATTCTCAAATTTATTTAACTTTAATCAATCAATCATTGCATGTATTTTTTTTCCACATACTAAAGAATCACTATTGTTTTTTTTTATAGCAATCTTGATGTAATAATATGAAATGATAATCTTATAGATACAGATTGTTTTGGAGTCTCATTAACAATAATTGAATTTGGGGCTAAGATAAATATGATTAAGCAAATAAAGTTTTCATTCATTTCCCAAATCCAAAACTTTGATTTGTGAAATCATAAGCTAAAAAAGAATGATAACTTTAAAAATAATTTTCTTTTTTAAAAAAGGTGGGGGGGTAATATGGTCATTTTGCTCGAGAGGGTTGGGGGTGCGCTTATCAAAAAGAAAAAGTGAGTAAAGTTGGCAGAAAACACATTAGGGGTAAATTATTACTGAAAAAATCTTAATTAATTAATTAATTAAAATGGTTTGTGGAAAAAACGTATCACGTGCGCACGTGCCGTGGCAGTGAGTCGGTGCATCGTTTGTAATAAAGAAAAGTTGAAGCGCACGAATTGCGGGGCAATGCGTCCGCTACTTACGATCACTCGCTCCCTAGAAAGCCACGCTCCACGCGCCCCCACCTAGATGATAACATAATTTTATTATATCATTCGAAAATATCAACAAAATATCATTAATATAAATATAATGGTACCAACAAACTAACTTAGTGATATTCGACGTATACTCATTCCATTAAAATTGGACATTTAAATATATATTGGGAGTAGAAACAGTTCGGTCCATGGTGGTCAAATTGTCAAACCAAATCGAATAAAAAAATTTAAATTTTTATATGTGAAACCGAATCGAACCAATTTATCAGTTTAAATCAAATCGTATATATGCAATTCGGTTCGATTTTGCTATATATATATAATTTAAAATGGCTGGATTCAGTTTTACTCTTTTTTAAAAAAATATACAAATAAAAAAAATATATATTAGTTAAAAATGGTTCGGTCAGGTTTCCAATTTGATTTCCCAAATAAAAACTGAACCAAACCGAATAATTTCATTTCAAGATTTCTTCAAACCGAATCAAATCGCATTTTTTGGGCTTCACTAAATTTTCGATTCACTTTTTGCAATTTGGATGACCACCCCTAATACACACATTCATTATACTCAAAATAGAAATGTAAATATGATAATAATGATCACGTTAATTTACAGTATGATGCTTCAACTATTGAGATTGTATCTAAAATATTAATAGATTCTCAAACATCCTGTTTAAAAAAAATATATATGTATAGATAGACTCTCAAACATTAAAAAGTGTTTCACAAGCTTTTGACGAATAAGTCTATATTTAATAGAAAATAATGTAATAGACACAAATTAAAACGTAATTAAACTATTAAATACTTTTTAAAATTCAATAACCTCTCAGATACAAGATTGAAAGTTTAGATATATGTAATCAGATACTTTTTTTCTTTTAAAATATCATCCTCACTTATGCCAAGAGCGTAACCTTCGAATTCGTGACTCTCACCCACAACCCCTTAGTTATCTTACAAACTATCTATTCATATGTTTTCTTTTCATAGCTCATTTTGGTTAGGAGCAACTTATATGTAGACTTTGGACCATTTATTCCTTTGGAATATTTTCTTATGGGTTGCTCTAGGACTATGACTTGTTAGGTTATTTTTAATCAGTATGACTCATTATTCTATGCATTGACCTCGAAGTTTGAGATCTCCCTTCTTTTATAATATATACACATTGAAAAAAATAAATATGAAATACATATTTTTTTTAGGTTAAATTAAGAATTTGGTCCCATATTTTAGAAAAAGTTAGAATGTAGTCTCTATGGTTTTAAAAGTTATAATTTGGTCCTTATAGTTCGAAGAAAATTAGAATTTAGTCCTTACAGTGTAGACAAAGTTAGAATTTAGTCCTTACTTTAGAGATTATTTATGAAAATTTTATCAAACTATAAGGACTGAATTCTAATTTTAAACCATAGTGACCAAACTTTAACTTTTTTTCAAACTATAGAGACTAAATTTGCAATTTAACCTTTTTTTTTTCTACAAATAATGAATTAGAACATCATATCCTCAAATGCAACATTTGTTGTAATGTTAAACATCATGTTTTTAAGAGTTTTTTTTTTTTTTTTTTTTTTTAATTTTAGTCCCTATACTTTCAAGAAATCTTAAATTTAGTTCCTTAAAGTTATTTTTTTTTTTATTGAAATTGACTAAATAATAATAATAATTTTAATGAAAAAAATGAGAATATATTTTCAAAATTTATAATAAAAATACTAATAATTAACAAAAAGTTATCAACAATAAACAAGCGATAGAGACTAAATTTAAGATTTATTGAAAATACAAAGATTAATATTTAACATTTGAAAGTACTAGAACTAAAATTGAATAAATTTTAAAGCATAGAGATCAAATTAATATTTTAACTTTTTTTTTTTTTAATTTAGAGTTGAAATCTCCACCCACACGTATTGGTATTGGTATGGTTGAAGTAAGAAAATTTAAATCATCAATATTAATCTTGATATTAGCTAATTAATTAGGATATTATATATTCAACAAAATATCATAAATTCAGATTATGGCCACATGTATGGTTGGAAAATAAATAAATAGAGAGTGAAACAAAAGATCTTGTGGTACACGACTGGTTTGTCCCTCTCATATCCTACCGCGCGTGGGGTTGGAAATGACAAATTATGTTAATATAAATATATATATATAATAATAATAATCACAGATCTTAAGTTCTGGGCTGAGCCTCCGTATTGACCGGCCCATGGCCCACTTCATCGCAAGGAAGAAAAAAAAAAGAAAAGAAAAAAAGACAAAAACAAAAATAGGGGACCGTATCTTTTGTGGGACCCACATCCGAATCTCCAAAATGAAACCCCCTACTTAATTAATTAATTAATTAATTAGACTGATCCTTAATTATATAACGTTTATCCTTTTTATTATTATCATGACCAACCTTCAGCAGAGAGTAACTATAATAAATTAAGTTTTATCATATTTTGTTAGCCTATTATCTTTAAAGTAATTGTCAGTGTTTCTTTTTACTATTTTTCTCATGGATGTGAGTCATTTTTTTTTTAATTCTAAACTTGAATAATTAGTAAAATTTATTTATGAATAATTAATAATTTGCACCAAATTTATTGATAATGCACCTTAAATGGAATAAAAAAATATTTAATCTATTTTTTAAAAAATAAAATATAACTAAAAGTCTAATCTAACGAGATAAAATGATACTCAACCGTAAAATATTTGTTTTGAACAACTGTAGCATATAGAAGAAGAAAAAAAAAAGATGAGTTAATGAACATAATTATCAAATCTTAAAGCATAAATTCCATATTGTCACATTCCTAAATTAGAGGAGAATAGATTTGTTGTATGTTTTAGCATCTTCTCAAAATTGTTCTTTAATCTAATTTTTTCCTCATTAAAGAAATAGCTGGTTGTGGTGTTTGCTCAAAGGAAAAAAAAAAAAAAAAAAAACTCAGACTATAATCTATTAGTAGATAGAAATTTTTGTCTCTAAATTACCTCCAAAAAGTGAAATGTTTGAACTCATAAAAAGTAACCACAATTAAATACCACAAAAACAGCGCTCTTTTATCCAATATTTTAAAAATATTTTATTTTAAAATTCTGAATTTTACCTAAATATTTGTTTTGGTGTCCTAAACATCATAGGTGTGGCTTGTGAGCTAAGCCTTCCACACACTATATCGAATTTGAAAATATATAACCTATAAAGTTTATTAAGATTAAATTACAAAAGTATTCATCAATTAAATTATAAAAGTATTCATCAACTTTATCATTTATTTTAAAAATATCCTTACTCTTTTAAAAGTTGTAATATTACTTTTAATTTTTTTAAAACATTTTAAAACTATCATTGAAGTATTGTTTTTTTTTTAGAGTTTTGAATGAAAAATAGAACTTAAATTGGTATGACATCAACCTAAAATGAGAAGTTGAAGCATCACACACAATTTTGGATCGTTGCCATATCATTCGTGGTCGAGATTTTTATTTAAAATTCTAAAAGACTTTTACTCAAATAGTACTTTTTGAAATATTTATGAAAGAAGGACTTTTGAAGAATAATGATATTTTTTAAACCTATGATAAAGTGAAGTATTTTTTTTTTTTTGTAATTTAATATTAATTTAATGCACATAGTTATAATATTTAAATAGTTATAATATTTAAAATTAAATATATTATATGAAAATTTTTACAAATAAAAAAAATGTCAAACTATTTACATAAAATAGCAAAAAAAATACTGATAGACATTGATAGATTTCTATCAGCATCTATCAGTGATAGACTTCTATCATTTCTATTGCTGATAGATCTTGATAGACTTCTATCAGCGTCTATCACAACTATTTAAAAATTTTGCTATTTTGTGTAAATAGTTTACCTTATTTTTCTGTTTTTAAAACTTCCCCTATATTATATTATATTTAAAATTATAGTAAGGAAAAAAATGGTAAATAGAAAATGCTAAAAAGATTATTCGAAAGGACTGTTGATAGAATTGACTATATCATATGTACTTTATCCGGCTATACCATTTGTCACCACTCTAACTTTTCTTTTAAATTGGCCTATGTTTCTTTTGTCCTTCCATTGAAAATTATATTTATAAAAATAATATAAAAATATGATGTCATTTCAATTGATTTTTTAAAGAATAGAAAATGTAAGAGAAAAGAAACCAGCTGTAAATTATTTAATTAAAAAACAAAAATGGGATTTGAATTTTTTTTTAGGAAAAAAAATATTGTTTATATAGTCTAAAATATACTCTGCCGAGATCTAGTGTATTGTTGAAATTAAATTTGAGATTTAAAGTAGTTTAGAAATTATTTTCACAATCACTATGTTTGTTGCTTTCCTATGTGCTACGTGACAATGACATAAACATGCGAAGAAAGATCAATAAAAGTTATATATGATTTCTCTTATCATACTCTCTCAATATATCTTTTTCTTTTTTACATCAATTTTTTTTAAAATTATTATTACTAATTATAATGATTAAAACTTCATAGTGGTTTTCTAATTTTGTTACGTGTAACTTAAAGTTAGGACGTTAAGTGCGTGAAAAGGGTGTTAAAATTTATTCCAATTAAGGTAGGAAATTCAAGATAAAGAATGATTTTTGTTTTATTTTATTTATGTTTTTGGAGTTGGATATAAAATTTGTTTTATGGACTTCGATTAAAGTATAAGTTTGATGCTTTTAGGAATATGTTTATTATGTATTTATATAAGTTTAAAAGAACCATTTATAATGCTCCAAATTTTTTGAAGTTGCATCTATTTGGCTTATAATATATCTATAAGCTTTTAAGAGTAGGTGCATTTGGTCCTTAATGTTTCAAATCGGTCATTTTAGTCTCTGAATTTCTAAAAATAGGTTTGTAAGGTATTTCTACTAATAAAATTATTAAATTTAATGGACTAAATGTTGAGGTGGCAAATGACTTGAAAAAAAAATTACATTTTTAATTTTTTTCTCCTCTTCTCTCATCTTTCCCTATTTTTTTCCTAATTATATATTTACACAAAAACCAACATTCTAAAAATATATACATACATATATATATATATATATATATATTAAAATAAACAGAAATTGAAAGTCAAAATACATAAATAAACATTTTAAAATTACATAAATCCAACTACACAGCTACAAATATGATTCTTCTACAAATATGTTATTCGAATTAACTCTTTTATCATTTTTTTCCTTCAAAATATGAATTAAAGTCTCATATATTAAAAAATTTATGCATAAAATTCCAAAAGGATGCTTTGAAGTTTGAAGTAAATGGTTGAAAATTGGTCATAATAGGAAACTAAATGATATAATGATGACGAATTGAATTGCATCACTGTTTTGTAGAGCTGCTTATGAACTGGCATTGAGTGAAGATTTGGATTAAGGAGTGAATCGACAATTAATTTAATTTATTAATTAAACGGATGATTAATATTAATGATTAAACTTAATTTTTTTAAAAAAATTATTACTGATTAAGATTTGAGCTGAGAGGGGGAAGATGTGTCGTTTAAAGCAAAAGTAAACAGGGGGGAGAGTGTGCTTAACAGTTAGTACCGCATAATCTCGAATAAAGATGGATTTAGATTGATAATTTGCAAATCTAAAAAAGCATAATAACAATAATAATAATAATAATTAAACGAAGAAAATAATTATTATGTAATATAATCGGTCTTAAATTAGATAGATAGATAATTGAAATTAGCATTTGATATGACATTTATTTTAGAAATTAGTGTTTTTGTATTATATGAATCCGCCAATATAAGGTCGAGTATGTAATTTATATTTTTGATTCTTGGGCGATTTCTTAGTCTCTATCCTTTCATTGAGAAATTAGAGTTTTTATTGAAAAAAATATCGTTAATAATAAAGGACGAAGCTTGGAAGAAAATATTATTTTTACACATACATGTGTTATATTTGGAATTATTCATCTTACATTTATAAAATCAATATTTGTATTATTTATTTTTTTAAATACGTTGTTGAGAATTTGAAATATAGTTCAATCAATTAAGATAATAATAATCTCCCTTATGAACCAAAAGTTTGAATATCTACTATTACGTTCTTTATAAAATAAAATTTGGTTGTTACAAAGTTGAATGTTTTTATTTTAATTTAATCCCATAAGAAAAATATGGAGCAAATATTTTTCAATTTTTGGTGCTTCAAAACTCATTACGTCACATAAATTTTACTTTAGGAAAAAAATGTATGATTTATTTGGAGGCATTATAGACTAGTTGGGACAAGTTAGGTAAAACTGCTTTTTGAAATCAAATATATATGAATAAATTTCCAATTTATGTTGTATCTTTTGGTCAACCTTTGGCTTGTGAACACATGTTTAAACCCTAAATTTAAATTGCTTTGTTTTGCTTTGTTTTCCATATTTATTTCTTGCTTAGCTACCCTTCCATTTTTTAAAAAATAAATATTAATAATTTTTTTTTGTTTTGTATCTTAGCCTATAATTATTGTTATATGGTGAACCAAAGTGCATGAAAGATCCTAGATGTTTAAAAGCTCTATGATAACTTAGCTTCTTTTTGTTTGAATATATGTTCACACTTTTGCTTTAAATTGACGTGGGTGAGTTAATTTTGATTTTTAAGTTTTTATGTTGATCCAACTTAACTTTATTCTTAAATTAAGTTTTTTTTAAAAAAAAAAATTTACAGATAGAAAAAATGTCAAACTATTTACAGAAAATAGTAAAAAAAAAAAAACTGATAGATATTGATAGACTTCTATTAGCATCTATCAGTAATAGACTTCTATCATTTCTATCACTGATAGACCCCGATAGACTTCTATAAGAGTCTATCACAACTATCTAAAAATTTTGCTATTTTGGATAAATAATTTTTCTTATTTTTCTTATTTTTTTTTAATTTTTATTTAAATATTCATGAGTGTCATGCCAGCTTATGTGTACCTCGACTAATATGTGTACTTAATTAAGTTGTGTAAATTAATGTCTCATTTAGTATAATTTTTTTATAAAAAAATTGTGACTAGATATAAGTGTACCTGTCTATAGTTGAAAAAGATTGTTTATAGTATTGGTTCTTTTAAATGTGTTGGGTATATTTTTTATTTTGATTTGGACATTTTAACTTATTTCGAGTATTTTGTTGTTTGAATTTTATTTAATTACCAATTTATTTATGATCAATATCTTTAAATTTAATTTTGAGAAGATATGAATTACAAAAAAGATATGAATAATTACAAATACTTTTTAAAATTGAAAGTTTAAGCGGATGAAATGAAAATTAACTCATTTTAAACTATGTTTTGAAAATTGACATTGAAACATTAGCAAACAAATTGAACTTTACTTCATTGTTTTGAAAAACATATCTTCTATCAAGTACAATGGATGGTTTTCTTTTTTGACTAAACATATTGAAACATTTTTTTTTTTTTTTTAGAGATAGACAGAAAAATGATTGATCTAATAGATATAATTTTGAATTTTATGTACCATAAAACATTAAGGAAGTGTTTGATCACTCATTAATTTTTGGTTTTTAGTTTTTAATTTTTGAAATTTAAAAATATTTTTAAATTTGTTAAGAAATTTAACCATCATGAGTTGACTTAGTGGTAGTAGAAACATCTTAAAAAAATCAAATGGCTAAAGGGTTGTGAGTTCAATCCATGATGACTACTTATTAGGATTTAATCGGGTGGGGTGAGATTAGTAAAAAATTGTTAAGGAATTTTGAAAAAAATCGTTTTTAAACATCTGTTTTCGTTTTGCACGCTTGCTCCAAACGTCAATGTGTTTGCCTCCTCTAGGTTTTGGGTTTGATCCCTACAATTTATAATTTTTTTTATTTTTTATGTTTTTGTATTTTCTTTTCCAATTTTTTAACATGAATAACTTCAATTTGTTAAAAAATTTCAAAATTAATTTTTTATATACAAAATTAAAAGTTAAAATTGTAGAAAAATATAGACCAAATTAATTTGTTTATTAAAAAAAAAATACCATATTTTTTTAAATGTCACGATGACTTGATGAAAGGATACATCTTTTCTAAAGAAAGATGCAACCTCATACCAGGATATATAACCATATGAATAATATTCACAAATAGTCTATAAAAATATAGAGAATTGTTTCACCTAATCTCAATCTCTTTAATATATAATTATTCACACATTGTAGTGTCTATCAAGTCGTGTGGTTAAAGCATTCACAGGTTATTAATTTATCATTCATTGGAAGATGATTTCTCATGACACTTTGAGCACCGTAGATGGAACAAGATTGTCATAAGAAAACAGTGTGAATTCTTTGGGTCAAATTAATTGTTTTCATTGTTTCCTTATTCTCCTAAAATTTTCTTTCACAAAAATGAAATTATTTTCTTGTATTTTGTCAATATATTATTTTTGTTATTTTTCTTCATTTTATTTGTGATTGATGAGTACATTTAAAATATTGATATTATTTCATCAATATAAAAATTTAACAAAAAAAAAAAGTTAAAAATAAATATATAATTTTATAATTATGTATACAAATGAAAAATATTGCAAAAAAAAAAAAGTTTGATTTTATTTTTATCAGAAAATATAAAACTAAAAAAGTCATCAAAATTTATTTTGAATTTTTAAAAACAAATAGCAAAAACACAATTATCAAACATGCTTTTAGTTTTCAATTTCTGGAAAACAAAAAATAATTACCAAACATGTTTTATTTTCGTTTTTTTTATTTTTTAAAAATAGAAAACAAAAAATAGTTATCAAATATGTATGATTTTTGTTTCTTAAAAATTGAAAACCAATAACAAATTTTCAAAAACTTAAAAACGAAAAACAAAAAATGAAATAGTTACCAAACGAGGCCTTAAAAACTTGTTTTTATTTTTTACATTTAACAAATAATTCAAAATGTTTATTTAGAAAATATGAAGTCTATGGTAAAAAAACTATGAGCAATAATTTTTTTCTTTTTTAATTTTAAACTAGATGGTTATCAAATGAGTCTTCACATATATTGGACAAGCTTTAAAGTTTAAAAATCTACTAAACGCAAAATTTAAATGTAGACCTACAGCCATATTTAAAAGTTCATAAATCAAATAAAGACACATATCTTAGTTCATGACTAAATTTGTAATTTGACCAAATATAATAAATTTTATTTTTTTAATAGAAAATTTTTAAAAATAGAAAAATAAGGGAAACTATTTACAGAAAATATCAAAATTTTTAGATAGTTTTGATAGACGCTGATACAAGTTTATCCGGGTGTATCAGTGATATAAATAATAGAAGTCTATCCCTTATAGATGTTGATAGAAGTTTATTAATGTTTATCAGTATTTTTTTACCATTTATTTTAAATAGTTTGACATTTTTTTTATCTATAAAAAATTTCGTTTGTTTAATCAAAATTAGGTTAAATGTCCGATTAGAAAGGAATTATTTTTACCCAATTGAAGCGTAACTTTTGGTCAAAGCTCAATAATAGCCTCTTTGAAAGTTTAAGTTCGAGTTCCCTTCCTATATTTGAATTGTGGTTGGTTGTAAAACTTTAGGGGAAAAAAATATTAAGTTTGTTTTTTAAAAAAATATTAAAATATTAAGGTAAACCTAGTTGAAGATATATCTACTAGGCGGTTTTGAAAAGAAAAAAAAGTAAAAAAGAAATGGATTTTAAATTAAAATAGTACACGAACATAGAATGATCAAAACACCATCGCCATACTACTATTGTTGGAGAAAATAGACAAATATAGTATAATTTTTAAGAAAAATTACTATAAACAGAAAAAATATCAAACTATTTATAGATATAAACAAATTTCACTATCTATCACCACAATAGAAAGTAAAAATTTTCTATATTTATAAATAGTTTTCTTATAATTAAAATAACTTAATTTTAATGTGTAATAGTTTAATTTAACTAAAAATTAGTTAAGTATAATTAAAGACGGTGAAAAAAAATCAACAAATGTAAAAAAAAAAATCTTTGAAAAAACGTCAAAAGAATCCAAACTAATTAAAGAAGACAATAAAAATATAAATTAAAAATTAAAATATGATTAAAAAAATTGGAAATCTACAAATCTTATATAATCAATGTATAAAAAACATAATTGAAAATCAAGAAATTCAGTTTTAAAAATCCAACACTAAAATTTTAATGGGCCTACTTAAGCCCAATAACATTCTGAAACTGACCCAATTTTTTTTATAAATTTCCGAATTGGGCTGCTCTTGAACCCTAAACGCCAACCATAGCAACTGGCAATTGCGGCAGAAATTGTAGTAAATAAATGCATGTAAAATCTTAATTTTAAATAAACAATATGCTTTAGTTTTCTTCTCAATGTAATTGCAAGTAATACCTCTATACTTTTATCTGAATTTTTTTTTTAAAATAATGTTAATTTAATAATATTAGACAAAAATAGGATAGAAAGAAAAATAATCCTAAAAATAGGGTTGTGAAATCATGTATCCGGTCCACGATTACCAAAAACGTGGACCGGGTACACGAGTAAGGTATGAAACTCGTAGACCCGGTCCATGAGATTCTTGCCACGACTGCTGGTCAAACCAGTCGACTGCCACGCTGCTAGACTGCTGATGCCTACACCAACTTGTGGACTGGGTCTACGAGTTCTATAGTGGTGGACCGGGTCCACGAGTTTGTGGTCCCTATATCCCTCCCCCTTCCCTCTTCCATCTTCCCTCTTCCTCTCTTCTTCTTCTTCCAAACCGCCAACAGCCACCCTCTGCTGTCCAAGTCATCGGTTGTCACTGCCGTCCTCCGCCGCCCCACCACCGTGCCGCCGCCGTCGAATAACTTGGTAATTATTTTTCTTTTTTTGAACATAAAACTTTGAAGCTTGTTTTGGTTAATATTCACTAGATCTAGAGTGTGAAGCTTGTTTGTTGATTAATATTGAAGATTTATTTGTTTTGTATAAGATTTAGTACTTTTTGACCGTTAGATTTAATTTTGTAATTTTTTTTGATTGCATGAGTTTGGATTTGAAAAGTTGGATTGTCTTTTTGGAGTTTTATAATTTGGACTGATGTTAGGTTGTATCTTTATTTGTTTTTTGAAAAATAAAAAAAAAACTTTAAATATGTATTAGACTTTATGTTTATAGTTTTGACTGATGTTGGACTTGGGCGGTAGGTTTATTGCCTTTTGTTTTAAAAAAAAAACTTTCTGGGTCTAATCATCAATTTGATATTAGATTTTTTATTAACCTATTAAATTAGACTAATATATGTAAACGGTAACAGTTGTGAACATCTGATTAGATATGTCGTTGCGTCCTGAAGATTTAGTCGTCCTTGAACCTGGTAATGATGGGTATAGCAATATTGATGTAGAAATTGATTATGTAGATAGTGCTAGTCTAATACAAAAAATAATGTTATTTGACACTAAAGAAGATCTACAACTTGCTGTAAAAAAGTATTGCGTGACAAATCATTATCAGATTTTCGTAGCAGAATCGAATCAATATATTTGTATGTGAGGTGCAAATAGTGGAAGGATGGTTGCGATTGGAGGTTACGTGCTTGTCGGCGTAAAACTCGTGGGATGTTTGAAATAACGAAACTTGGAGGGGAACACTCCCTTTTGATTTTGTTAAAAAAAACATCGTGTTAGACTTGTAATTGTTTTAATTAAACTCCTAAATTATTATAATTGAGTCAGTTTAAACTATTTATTAAGATTACTTTTGAAAATTGCCAATGTATCGAGTCTTGCATGTGTATACTTTTTCAAATGTTGGATTAACAATATGGACAATTAGAATGGATACATGAACGATTTTCAAAAGAAATCCTAACTAAGAGTTCAACTTGATTTGTTTATAAAAGCTTAGAAGTTTAACCCGATAAAATTATAAGTCTTACACATTGTATAGTTATGGACTTTTATTGATATAATTAAAATATTTAAGAGTATAAATTGATATTTTCTCTAAAATTTATGAAATTATAAACATGAAAATGATAATTTAATACATTTTTTCGTATCAACTTGCGTATAACTCAATCAACATTGCATCTATTATCGGCTCATTGGCCAGGAGGTTAGGATTCGAATCCCTCCCACATATGTTGGACTTTAAGAAAGACATTTATTCACAAAACGGCGCGTTTTGCTTCAATCATCCCATCCAATTTTCTCAATTTCATTTGTCCAAATCTCGGGGTCTCAGTTCAAAGTGAAAAGCCCGTACAAATTTTTCTTGGCAGAATTATTGCAAAGTGCGATAAAGAAAGAAAAAAAAGAAAAAAAAGAAGAAAGAAAGAGAGAAGAGCGAAGGGAAATTCCATTAGAACCAACAAATTTTCTCTTTGATTTCGCGGCTCTCACGAAGTCTCTCTCTGCAAATAACAGAGTACAAAGGAGGAAGAGATCTATGGTGTTATTGCTCAGAAGAAATCAGTTCCTCCTAATGTTCATTTGAATCGCATTCTTGGGTAAGTCTCTGAATCTCAATCTGTTAACAAATGAATTGCAATTGAATTTCATAAATTGGACACCCCATTTTGAAGACACTTCTTTGTTGTTGTTTCACTTTCGATGTTGACTTTTCCCCCCCTCCCAGTGTTTCTCATTATGTTAGCCTGTCGCCATTGCGTATCTTAGTTCCTCCAACCCGTCATATGTCTTATATTGACACCCACTTGCTTTACTTCGGGTTCAAGGGCTGCTGCGCATTATCTTATGTTTATATCAATTATTCTTTTCATGAATTTGGATTCTGTTTGGTTGTCAAATTCATGGGTTTGGTTGGTATGGATAATGTTGTATTTCTTTGGTGTTCGCCAATGATATTCCAGATTTGATATTTGAGGCTGCAGTTGGGATTGGTGAAGACAAACTTTGGTCGTGGATTTGAGGTTGCTGGTTGGATAATTTCTTCAAAAAATGAGGGAAATCTGAAGATGAGATGGTTGAGTTGGTCTTAAATTGTGGTTTAGTTTGGCAGTCTAGTGTGTGCAAAGTGGGTTAAAAGTGAAAAAGATTGCTAGAACGAAATGTCTGACGTGGCGAGTATAGCAGAGGCAGTGGCAGCAAGATTTAGTTCTTTGGAGCTTATTGGAAGAGGATCTTTTGGTGATGTCTACAAGGGGTAAGCTCCAATTCTGTTACTATTTATATGATTCAGTGCATTGAAATTTTGATCTTTTGGTGTGCTCATCAATTAAATAAATGACTGGCGAGGCAGCAAGATTTAGTTCTTTGGATAATATACCTCTGGAAAGATATGCTTTAAAAAACATGCGCTTTCATGTGTTATGCTCTCCAAATATATAATTTTTATCCCACGTTTGTATTTATACTTAACAAGTGTTGAACATATATTCACTTTGTACAATTGGTGTGTCAAGCCTAGTCTATTCCATTGTGCTAACAAATATTTGATACGTGTCGGACAAGTTGGAGTGCATATTACTGAGATTGTAGGGTCTATACTTCTTAGCTGCATCATTATTACTTTATTTCAGTTAAAGTCTCATATAAAAAATAGTTCATTTAAATTTGAAGAAGAGATTATATACTAAAGAGTTCAATAAAAAAATGATCTGGAACTACTCATTGATCTAGTTTCCTGACGCCTTTCTGCATTTGCAGGTTTGACAAGGAGCTTAACAAAGAAGTTGCTATCAAAGTTATTGATTTGGAAGAATCGTAAGTACATAGGTTGCTCTATATTTTTCACTGACGTTCATGATGAAACTCAAATTTAGAGCTCTCTTGCCTTAACAATGAAGAACACGCTGAACTACCCTAATTTTTGTTTGTTTAAAAAAACAAATAGCGTAATTATTAAAATGGTAGTGTGGCCTAAATTTTTACCACATTTTTTTGCTAAATTTGGTGAGTTTATTTTTTAATGAAAGTTCACTAATGTGAAATGAGGAACGGTTTAGTCGTCATTTATTTATCTTTTGGTCTTTGGATGACTTTATTTATTTTATTATTTGCTTTTCCAGTTGGTTAGTGTTGCATTGGTTCATTACAACTTTCCGATGTTGCTTTCTAGTTTCTTACGTACTTGATAGTTTCTATGTGTCATAATCAGACTATGATGATTTATACTGCCGACAACAAATTATTGGTCATAGAATCTTGTGGGGGATTTGGGGAGAGAAACAATAGAATCTTTAGAGAGTGTGAGAGCTCTTTGTTGATGTGTGGTCCCATGTTAGATTTTTTGTTACTCTTTGAGCCTTTGTTTCTAGGCTCTTTTGCAAGTACTCACTTGGTATTATTTCTCGACTGGATCCCCTTTTTGTAGTTTGACGCAATTTTGTGGGCTTTTCCTTTTTTATATGTCTGTGTATTCTTGCATTTTTTTCTCAATAAAAGTCAAGTTCTTTTATAAAAAAACAATAAAAAATTATTGGTCACTGCAAGATCAGCATTGATATGATTATACCTTTTAGCCTCCTCCAAGGATTTGCAATAAATTACAAAATAAGAGAAATCCCTCTTATCCAAGAGAGAGAGAGAGAAATCCCCAAGTGCGCAGGAATTAGAAAAAGACCTTCCTCTTGACTAAAAGGATATTAAGACTGTAGTCGAAGAAGGTTGCGTTTACACCAATATAAGCTACTAAAGGATGGAGTTCAAAAAAGTGTTAAATGATTGAAAATGTGGTGATCCCGGTTTAACTAAATCTTTCATAAGAACACCCTGTAATGTTGATGCATAGAGATTTTCTTTTTCTCCTTATAAGGGTGTCCACAAAAATATTGTTATGGGAAAGAAAGAATATCATCTTGTTAGAAAGAGCGATGGACCCCCTGGAAGTGCCCAGAATTAAGTAACAACATTTTTGAGCAAACGAGTAGACGAAAGACAAATGGTTGTCAAATGATTATTATAGGCACTTCCTTAACTTTGGTCGAGGTTTTTCCATAGATAGTGCATAACTTGGATTTCTTTGCACAATGCCACAATCATGAAAATTTGGGAAGTCTTTTAACCTTTCATCCACATTGTAAGGACAATTTTATCAATCAAGATTGAATCCACTTGGTTATGCATTGGAATGGTCTATGGCATGCGTATTGTATGAGTGGTAAAAGTTGTAAAACTGATAGTTAGACAGCCATGCTTATTTCTAATGGAAAGAAAGATAGTAGATAGACCAGATGAAGAGCTTTCTTAATGCCAACATTTAATGCTATTGCTAAGGGGGAAAAAAGAAGAAGAAGAAATAAGCTAATGCTTAGTTTTTGGAAGAGAGGTGGAAAAGATTCTTTCTCCAAATAAAGTTTCTTATTTGCCTTTGTTTGTTATGGAACTTTCCTTGCACTGCATCTGAAAGGGGCTATTTTGTTGTCTATTACTTGAATGTGCAAGTAATTTGAATGGAGTCCTGTAGTTCTTTTTTTTCTTCGTGCACTTTTTCTTTTTTCTTTGTTTTGATAGGCAATAGTGATGAGGAGAATTATAGAAAAATTAGTATATTTTAGTTAATATTTAGTTTAGTTGTTAATTTAGATTGATTAATGTTTAATTAGTTATTTTCATATTTCTTTGTAAGACTATAAATAACCACTTTAGGTTCGTATTGCGAAGCTTTTGAATCTCAATTTGAATATAGAACTTAGGTTTGTAATAGGAAGCTTTTGAGTCTCTCTTTAGGGATGGATTTTCCTTCTTTGGTCATGGACTTGGCCTAAATACCTTTTCTCCTGCATCAAATAGTTTGGTTTTATTGAGTTCTGAAGCAAAATGGTAGAATAGGTTAGTTGGGAGGACTGCCAGGATTGAAATGATATATGTAGCTTACTTGAATTCAAATGCCGATACTGATTCATTGGATTCTGTAGCTATGCTTAAAAGTTCTTTTGGAATCTCTTAGCTTAAAGCTCCTGTTGGGGGTATGTCATGTACTATGTTAATGGCTGCCAACCACATGCAGAGATTTTACCAGAGTGAAGCATGTTAGGTATGGAGGAAAGACGGGGATGAGTGTTTTCACCCTTCATGATAGGAAGAGATATCATATTGGAGGATAATCGTGGCTTAAATTCTATGTTCATTTTTCACTGTTGTGTTTTACTTTGCCATGTACAATGTGGTGAGGCAACTTGGGAAGAAGATTTCTCATAATCTTAATTATTTGTTTGCTTAAAATTAGCTAATGTTGATTAAGCTTTCTGGGAATTGTTAATACTGTCACGGGCAACTATATTAGCTACAAAATATTTCTGTGTTCTTAATGTTTGATTGTCTTGCATGTGTACAACTTTTACTGGATAAGAAATATTTAGCCTACTGAAATCCCGTGTTTTTGACTTGTTATTCATTTAATATCCTTGAACTGGAACTCCTTATGCGTTGGAGGATGGGATGATTCTTCTTCCACAACTCCATTTCACATTTCTTTTCTTGTGCAGATGTATTATTATTATTATTATTATTTTTGGAAAAGCAACAATCTCATTGATGGTATGAAATTACATATTACAAAAATCGAGGAAACCCCAAAGGAACAGATATACAGAAGGCCTCTCCAATTTGAAAGGAGGGAAGAAAAGCTGTAGTGATGGAAAAGGGGGAGAGAACTTACACCAAGAAAGCCATATGGACTATAGCATAAAAAAATCTATAAAATGATCACTCCTTATCTGGAAATATTCTTCTATTTCTTTCTTGGCACACATTTCAGCAAAAGGCTCCGATGAAGTTCTCCCAAAGAGTCTTGTTTTCCTTTTTGAAAGGGTTTCCTCCTAGAGAGTAGTTGAGAAAACATTTTAGTAATGGGTTGCCCTTTTCAATTATTTGTTTGTTTAGTTCTAACCTGTCAATGTTATCTGGACTTTCTTTTCTGCGATATAACTAAACTTGTTTTTCATTCTTCTGCAGTGAGGATGAAATTGAGGATATTCAAAAGGTATAAATTAACTGGTGAGTGAATTGAATTAGGTGAATTCTTAGGTGCTAATCTACCTCAGTTTTGTGCCAGGAAATTTCTGTTTTGTCACAATGTCGATCACCCTACATTACTGAGTACTATGGTTCTTATCTCCACCAGACTAAATTATGGATAATAATGGAATATATGGCTGGTGGCTCTGTTGCAGATCTGGTAAGTCTGTATTTTTGCTTTCTGCTCCACACCTTTTACATAAGTATATTGCTAACCATCAGTAAACTACACAAAATTTAATATACAAAGCACATAAAATCAAGCTATAAAAATGCCCAAATTCTGAGGATGAAAGTACCAAAACATGGCTACAAAGTCAAATAATTAAAAAGTGCTGAAACTCAACACTAAAGCTCCTATAACTAACCAAAAACATCCAATCCAGCCAGAAAAATCAGTACCCGCGTATGTAGTCTCATCCAGCCCCTGTACTTCCATAAGAAATCACATATCTTTGGAGAAGTTAGCATGATTAATAGATGGTATTAGTTTTGTGGTTAAAAATCTCTTTTGGTCCCTAACCTTTTATAGAAGAACAATTTAGTCCTTGAACTTTAGTTGGTAATGATTTAGTCCTTGAAATTTTTAAATTTGTTACAATTTAGTCCCTAAACTTTAATAAGTAACAATGTAAATTCCTATTCATTAGGATCCTTGTTCTTCTAATTCCTATACATTTCTTATCTCCCCCCCCCCCCCAAAAAAAAAAAAAAAAAATCATATACATTGAAATTTGTAACAATTTAGTCCTTAAAGTGAAAAATCTCACTAAAATTAAGTGTCGACTTTTATTGCTAAATAAACTTATTTTTTATAATTTATAAATAAATTTAATTTCCGATCAATTTATTGATCTACATGTGTAAGAAACTTTATTAGATCATAATAATATGACTAAATTGCTATGAATTGTAAATTACAGTGATTAAATTGTTACAAATTTGAAATATAGTGATTAAAGTTCAGGAACCAAAAGTGTTTTTTAATCTAGTTTTATCTTTCATTTTTTTTTTTTGGTAAAAGAAATATTTCATTGATGAATGAAATTAGGGGAGAACCCCAAACACCTAAAGGTGATCACAAAAGAGAGCACCAATTACTAACTAAAAAGGATAAGCTAAAATGAGAGAAATGATGCTTTATTTTACACCATGAAAAAGCAGTAGATAAAACAAACTCCATAAAACAATCAAAAGAGAAAGAGTCAGGAAAAAGCCTTCTATTCCTTTCGCCCCATGAACTTCAAAAGAAAGCACACATCAAAGCCAACTAAATCGTCTTCTTTGTACCACCAAAAGGACGAGCCACCAACAATGTAGCCAGCATGTCATAGATGGTATTTTGACAAGTAAAAGACCAACCAAAAGCCCTCAAAACAATATCCCAGAAGCTGGTAGCAAAAGGGCAATGCAAGAAGAGCTCCAAATGGAATGGATCAAAAAGGAATCCACTGTTGATAGCTGTGTATCTCGTAGGAGAACAATTCCAGAGTTGTGTTGAAAAACCAAGGTACATTTTCTCCAAGAATTAAGGTTCCTTACGTTCCAAGTTAGGAACCTCATTGGTGATCCGATGCACCCTCCCGAATAGCCAAGGTGTCTGATTTGTCATAGTGGATCGATGTGTATAATCCCTGTAGTTCTCTCTAAAGCTTTGGTTTTTTTGCCAGCAGTAGTTTGCGATCTTCTGGTTTTAGAGGGAGGAGGGTTGGCTGGAATTGCCATAACACAAAGGCCATGTTTAGTCAATAAGGAAGCTAAATCCTGAAGGCTGAAAGGCAAGGAAGGTGAGGCTATGAGCTGCGGCTGTGTAAAAGAATGGGGGAATGATTGTTGTGAGTCAATAGCCTGTGAAGCAGCAATCTGGTTGTCGTCAGTTGGTGAAGGGATGGTGTGGCTAGGACTTAAGTCAGTTGGGATGGGAGGAAGAGAGTATAATGGCAGTTCATTGGATTCATCTGGTTCGTCTCCAAAGCAGTCATGTCAAGAGGATGTATGGTAAAGTTCGGATTTTTGGTAGGGCTAGATAGATATCCTTCTGTATACCAGCAAATGGAATATTAGTTTTATTGGCTGTGGAAAATTTGTTGCCAGCTTGGAGGGTGGTGGGCCCATTTCGGAAGGTAATAGTGAGAGAGAGGGTTGTGAAAAGGATGGGGAGGCCGAATTGTTAGGGCTAGGGTTTTGATTTTGAAAGCTAAAGGATGAGGAAGGCTCGGGTTGTGGATCCACAGCAAGATTTGTGATGTAAGAAGAATAGGGGTTAATTGTGTAATTAGTTAATATTTTAGGGTAATTCCCTTTTTACCCTCACTTGTAATAAAATTCTATAAATAGGAACTTTCCTCTTTTGTATCAAGGACATTATTCATTAATAAAGATCCACAATATTGATTCTTGGAGAGAATTCTATTTGTTATCTCTTTAGGCTACATCAATTTGGTATCAGAGCAACCGTCTGGGCCAACGTTGACTGTCGCAGGTGGAAGACCGGGAAACTCTTGGTGACGACGATCACAAGAGGGATCTTTGTGAGTTGTGCTCGTTGCTAAATAGCCCACATCTAATTAGGGGGAACCCTTGAAATTTCAAGAAAGAAAGAACAACCCAAAGATTTTTCAAGATTTTGCAAGAATGGATTATTGTCGATCAAAGAAGATGTTCAAGAAAAAAATCAGCCGTTGTTATAGGCAAGATGATCAATTTTACTTCCAAAAACAATGTTGGGATTCAGACTCAAGTGATTCAGAAGAAAAATTGCAATATACTAATTTTGCCCATGCTCAATTTTCTCAAAGAACCTATCATATGCATTACCCACATTGGAAACTTGATTCTAGTGATTCTAGTGACTCCGAAGACGTTTCTAAGTTAGTTTGGGATGAAATAAGAAGGCGAAAATATCGAAAAAGGGCTCAACGATCCAATCAAACGCATTTTTCAAGAAATCAACATAAAGATTGGGAGTTAGATGAATTAAAGAATCATCAAGAATCATCAAGAATGGACTTTTATAGCCCAAGAAGAATGTTCAAGACTCGAAATTATTCTTTTGGTTATGAAACACAATCAAGAAAGGTTGATTCAAGAAAATCAATGGTTGAGTTTTATACCCACGACGAGATTGAAACATATCCAAGAATTCAACAAAGTGTCTACTTTGATTCCGTAGCATTGGAGAAAATAAAGAAACCAATAAAAGAAATCCAACGTTCATTAGAAAAAATGACTCAACATATTGATCATTTATCAATTCATTTGCAAGAGTTCAAGAATGGATTGATTTCATATAAAGAAGAAAACACAAAGGAATCACAGTTGGAAACTTTTCAAATAGAAAATCTTGAAGATAAAATTGAAAAAAATCTTGTTGAGACCCATGTAGTTAATGGAGGTGGTTGGGACAAAAATCATGAAGTAGAAGAAGAAGAAGAAAAAGAAGAATTTGAAGATGTTAATTCAAAAATTGTCTCAAGTGAAGAAGAAAAATTCAACGAAGAAGATGGAATAGAGGTATCGAACACTGAACAAGAATCGAGCAAGGACAATGACACATTCATTGCATTTGAAATGGATCACCAAACCGTCGAAGAACTTGAAGTGAATAATAAACAAGACGTGATTCTTGAACGATTCTCTTTTGAAGATGGTTTTTGAGTGATGGGTCATTTGAATACGGTTTTGAATGAGGTTGAAGGAAACATCTTCTTTGGGTTTATGGCCAATGGAGAAGTTCATCTTTTGGTGGCAATAATAGATTTTTTATCTCGAATTTATCACTTTGATCATAATATTTTTGTTCAAAATGTAGGAGGTTGGTTTGGTCATACTCCATTGAACAAGTTTATTTCATACCTTGTTTGCCTCATAGTTTTTTTTTTTTTTTTTTAAAACTCGAGGACGAGTTTTCTTTTTGGAGGGGTAGAATGATGTAAGAAGAATAGAGGTTAATTGTGTAATTAGTTAATATTTTAGGGTAATTCCCTTTTTACCCTCACTTGTAATAAAACTCTATAAATAGGAACTTTCCTCTTTTGTATCAAGGACATTATTCATTAATAAAGATCCACAATATTGATTCTTGGAGAGAATTCTATTTGTTATCTCTTTAGGCTACATCAATTTGGCAAGAGATGTGGGATTAAATTCTCCATTATTTAGGAGATTCGGTCATTAAATTCTCCATTATTTTAGGAGATTCGGTCACTAACCCATATTAATTGTTAGGGCTAGTTTTATCTTTCTTATAAGTTCAAAGATCATGGTTTACTGAAATGGAGTTAAAACTTTAAGGTTAAGTTTGGCTCACCCAACCAATTACAGGGTAAAAATTAGATATTTTCGTAGAGTTTTTCTTAATGTTTGGTTAACCAGCTTAATATGTGCTGTCCTTTTCACCAATGATCTAAGCAAGCCCTTTTATATATTGGACACTACCCATCAAAGTTGCTAATATTCTATACATTTCATAGTATCATATGTTGTAAAACGAGACAATTGTCATGGGGAACAAATGTAGGAGTATATTAGTTAGCCTAGACATTGTCTCAATAAAAGAGAGCGAAGAGAAAAAGGAAGGCAATACTTTTAAGTACCGAGTGACAAATGTGTGCCTTCTAAAGGACCTTGGACTTTCAACATTGTTAACATGATGGACATCAGAGCTTTTGGAACAACTAGATTTGTGACTGTTCATTACCTCTGTTTATATAACTGACATATGTCCACTAATGACAGCTCTATTGGCATTTGGCAAAGCTCAGAGTTGGTTTAAAATTTCCTTCTTGAGTTCAAATTTCTAATGTATGTAAAAATAATATTGTCATATGCTTCTCTAGCATGTAAGAAATCCCTAATATCTAATGAGAATGCATGTGTGATCAATTTTTGTAGCAAGTTGAATGATATGCTGGTTGTTCATGGGAGAAGCAGTAAAAAAGAAGTTTTGTTCTCTGGCTTGATCTTATGAAATATGAACTAGACATACATGAGTTAGGCTGATTTAAAGAGACTTTGTAGACTCAACCCAATTATTTGAATAGCAAATTTGTCCAGCTAAAATACCTATCTAGATGGTATGATCAGGCAACCCGATTACGGAACTCTTGGGTTAGATTGATTTGGGTTAAGCAGTTATTTATTTATTTTTTGAGAAGGAAATAGTGCTTTTCGTTGATATAATGAAAAGAGTCTAATGCTCGAAAATACAAGATACCAAGTAACAATTGAAAAATTGCAATGTTACATAAGTTAAAATGAAGAAATGAAAGCATTTATTTACTTAATGAATGAAATAAAAGTAAAATAAATATGTGCCTATGTTATTTTAACGTAAGTAAAACTGATTTTTTTTTTTTTTATTAATAAGAAGTTTGGATTAATTTGGTTGAACCCATATTAATTTTGGAAGCATCCATGAACCAAATTAATTCTTAATGTTTTAATCTATTCAACAACACTTGTAGAGTTTCGGGTGATTTGATGTAATCTTTTGGGTTATTAGTTTTCTTAGAAAAAGTCCACGCTCATCGTGAGGTCCAAACATTGGGGACCTCAAGGGTTTACCTTGGTGCTACATGGGGACCGCAAGCGTTAGCCAACAGGGCTGCCCCTCGGGGGCTTGGGTCATTAGGTTTTTGAACACCACTAATTGCAGTCCATCAAATTTCTCTTGGAAACACTACTAAGAGTGTTAAAGAAATTTCTAGACAGTGAACTGCGCAGTTTCTTCAGTTCCTCTTGTCAATATAGTTATGTTTGTATTTGATAATTAATTCATCATACCATGTATTTATTGCAGTTCATTCGGTTCCTCTTGTCAATATAATTATGTTTGTATTTGATATTTAATTCATGATACCATGAATTTATTGCAAGAACTTCAAATATTTTGGCAAACTTTTTATATAAACTTATATCAAATGCTGGTTCTGCAGCTTCAGTCTGGGCCACCGCTTGATGAAATGTCAATTGCATGCATTCTACGGGATTTGCTGCATGCTATTGATTATTTGCACAGCGAAGGAAAAATTCACAGGGACATTAAAGGTTATCTTTCTTCTTCACAACTCAATGAATTTGTACAAGTTAACTTCTTAGGTCATATCGTCCATGAAGATGGTGATAATGCCCACTCCTAGCATCCCACCTCCTCTGCAAGGGAAAAATGGGAGAGAAAAATAAGTGGAGTTTAAAGAGAAAATAGGCAACTCTTATGAATGAATTTCACTTCTATGTTATTCTAATGAAATATTACAATTTTACTTTGCAGCGGCAAACATTTTACTGAGTGAAAATGGTGATGTTAAGGTAGGATTTTCTAGGATAAAAGAGTTGTGTGGCCTTGATTAAGTTAAGGATTTGCTGGGTTTTGCCTTAAAAGGCTAAAAGTTTAATCCTTACAGGTTGCAGATTTTGGTGTTTCTGCTCAATTAACAAGGACAATATCAAGGAGAAAGGTAGAGTATGATGTGAAATATTGGACTTTGTTCATTATTATTTTGTTGTTTCCCCCCGTCATTTGAATTTTGTAATTTTGCCCAACTGGACTTTTTAACATGCTTAGTTGGCTGGTTGTTGGGGAGAAGTTTAGCTCCTTTGGCTCCTGCTGTATCCTTCATATGTTTAGTCCATAAAATATTTTCTTATAATCATTATTAAAAGTAACATGACGATTTTTGCCTTTTGGTAAATGCTTTCTGTTTGTAAAATTTTACTTGTAATCACTTGCTTTCTTATTGGTTTCTATTGTCCAAACTTTTACTGAATTGTTATTATTCTGGATGATTTTTTTTATAACTCATCGTCTAATGCGGTTAGAAGAGATCTTCTGAATTTTGTATTACATACCTATCACTGATTTCTTGACCACAGACATTTGTAGGAACTCCATTCTGGATGGCGCCAGAGGTAATTCAGAACTCTGAAGGATACAATGAGAAGGTATTTACTCAGTACCATTTATTTTTGGGCATTTTGATAATTTTGATTGGTTCTAAGATAACCACACTTCTCAGTACTGGATTCTGTGTTCACTGTGTTTCGGATTCTCATATCTAGAGCAAGCATTGCAATCCCATCACATTTTTACTTGATGCAGGCAGACATCTGGTCTCTAGGAATCACTGCTATTGAAATGGCAAAAGGGGAGCCTCCACTTGCTGATCTTCATCCCATGAGAGTTCTTTTTATCATACCGCGAGAAAATCCACCTCAGGTTCACTTAACAACTCTATACTCGACACTTTTCATGACAGAGACAGACAATGAACTCCAAGTATGAAATGGTGCATTGTTATTTTCATGACATATTTGTTTTTGAGCAGTTGGATGAACATTTTTCTCGCCCTATGAAAGAATTAGTGTCACTCTGTCTGAAGAAAATACCTGCTGAGGTAAAGCATTGTTCTTCTGAGCACTGGTTCCATGTTTTAGTTGAATTCTTTTCTGTTGTTGAAATTCAAATGATTACGAGCCACAAATTAGTGCTTCTGTGAAAAGTGAGCATGAATGATACAGTGGGCATCTGTATAGTGATTTTTCAGGTACTTTCCTACAGCACTTATTTGGCAGGTTGATACGTTGCAATTGGTTGATCATGGTTGGGATTCACAGTTCTTTTTTTAAAGGTTTTTTTTTTTTTTTTTAAGAATCAATATAAGAAATTAGGAGCTACTTAAAAGTGAGCACCCAGAATTTGTTAAAAGGTATGAAAAATTGGGGCATGCTTAGGTTATTTTTAAGGTTCACAGGCTTTATATTGCTTATTTCATATCCTGGTAATTCATCTTTTATTTGTTCTCTCTAATGTACGTGCTCTTCCTTCTATTTATGTGATATTTGTTTGTGATTCTCTCTTGTTCACACTTGATGCAAGCATTCAAATTGTTCATGTGTCCTGGCCCTTTTGAAGTTATGGATTTTATGATGTGCGGATATATCTTTATCTGTTTAGTATCTTTTTGTTTGTGATTTAGTTTAATACATCTTTCTCTTTTAATTTTAGAGACCCAGTGCGAAAGAGCTTCTGAAGCACCGATTCATTAAGAATGCCAGGAAGAGTCCTAGGCTTCTGGAGAGAATAAGGTTTGTCAGGATAGTCGATTTCGGTTACTTTTATATGGTAGTTTTCTGATAATTGTGTTATGTTATTATTCTTTTTCTCTTTTCCCTAATCTATAGGCCGTTCCTACATTTATGTGTTAATGTGTCTGAAGAATCGAGGAAAGTCAAATAGTATAAAGATGTCTTTGTATAAGGTGATTTATCAGTGATCTTATTTGTTGATATTGGTAGAGAACGTCCGAAGTACCAAATAAAGGAAGAAGATGCAGAAACACCAACAAACGATCCTAGATCTATAGGTGAAACGTCAGACACTGTGAAAGTATCAAGAAATGTAAGAGATGAAACTGTTCGTGCCAGGTGGGTAAAACCAAAGATATCTCAGTTTTCGGTTAAAAAAAACTCCAAAAGTTGTTAATGCAATACTCATTGAGCTGTGTTGAATTCTGACTGCTTAAATTGCAGCAACCAGAGTAAAGCTCCAAAGAATGCTGGATGGGACTTTAGTATTGGGGGACCGCATAGTACAGGTACTGTTCGAAGTGTAGTAAAACCACCTCAAATTAGGGAAAGAAAACCAGAAATTCCTTATGGTCAGGCTGCACCTAGTAGAGTTGCAGAGAGTGGTAACTGGCTAGCTGCGTCTGGATATGCACCACGCGACATGTCAGAAAACACTAGAGATTCGTACAATATGGGAGATGCTAGTGAAGATGTAAATTCTCCTCACTCCATTTCTCTTAGCTACAAGTGCTTTTTACGATCACATTTGCCAGTTTGTTAATCAACTAGATTATTAGAACAATCCTTCTTGACAACAATCCGTATGACTTCAAGGACTTTCACTTATTTTTGAAGTTTGCAAATTAGTGCATCATAAGGATTGGACTTAAATGATACCTCCTTTTTCATAAGAAAAATTGAGCAAAAAGCTAGATTTTCAATCTAATCATCTGTGCGATTGTAGATTTACAGAGTAAATTTGACTGCAATAGCAAGGGTTGGAAGACTTTCACTTGTTCCAGAAGTTCAAAATTATCCAAGCTATTGCAGCCAAGTTTAGTACGGAAACCTGCAAAATGATTTAATAACTATAACGACATGACTCAACTGAATATTAGGGCTGTTCATTTATCTATTTATGATAGTTTGAAAAGTGGTTGTGGATAATGTTCTCTTACCTCTTCTTATTCTTCTTCTTCTTCTTCTTCCTCTTCTTTTTCCCTTTTTTTTTTTTTTAAAAAAATTCTTTTAAATTTTTTTATTTCAATTCTCAATTTCCAGGAAGAGTTATCTATAAGTGGTTCAGGAACCGTTGTGATCCGGTCTCCCAGGGGATCTCAAGCATCTACTCAATTTCATAATGAAAGCAGTCCGGTAGAATTATCTTAAATATAGTGATGCTCTTGATCGTTTTGAGCTTTGCTATGCATATTTGTTTATGAAATCAAATGATGTGATGCAGTCTGGAAGTGCACAAGCATATTTTGAGGACACATCTTTTAGTGGTACTGTTGTTATGCGTGGTCAACGTGATGATTTTGATTCTCCTCAGACTCCAAAATCCAGATTGGGAATTCAAGAAAGGACTTCAAGTTTGTCTCCTGAAGACAGTGCATCAAACCTTGCGGAGGTTGCTTTCAAGTCTTCTGATTTGTGCTCTTATCATTATTCAATGTAGCAGTTGCCTTTGGTTTTATTATATTACTACTTATTTTAAATTCAGACGGGAACATGCATTTTTAAGATTGGCATGAATGTTCTTTTGTTATCCTAGGAAGGGCAGATTGGTGGAGGTTAGATTTAAACATGACATAGTATCTTCTCTTTTTAAATACACCTTTTTTTTAGTAATTTTTGTTGAAGTTTTAAGACTATTTAGGATTGCAATCCTCACTCATTTTATTTAGCATCTTGGTTTTATAGCAGAATTTAAATTTATCTCCTACAAAATAATAACTCGTTTGTTCCTTACCACCGCAAATCAAAATATGTTCTAGTGCTGTGCAATCACTAATCATGTCCAATGTGATGATTGTAGGCAAAGGCTGCAATTCAGGCAGGATTGAAGAAAGCTAATGCAAGGGATAGATCAGCTATCAATAGACTCAACGACAGGAAGGAAAATAGAAGAACAGAGCAAACAGTGAGTAGCTCTGACTCTTCAAGGTACATCTAAGTAATTGCCAGAATGAATTTTGCTCCACAGAATGTTGGACTGGTGCCTGATATTGATAATTTCTCCAGGAATTCTCGTGAATTCTTTGATGCGCCAAGAGCATTGCCAAAACCATCTCTGTCAATTGACGAGGAAGAAAGTGCAAAAATAGCATCGTCTTCTGCACCATTATCGGTTTTGTTTATGTCATCCTTGAAAGAGGTAAGTTTGAAGCTGATTTGAGTTCGTAAGATCGTCGTTGATCTAATAATTTGTCTGCAATAATGGTAACTGCAACAGCTGCATGGTACTTTTGTGAAGTGTTTCCATCTAGTTCTGCTATCTTGGTCTCTGTTTTATCCAGTTATATTAGGATGTGGGAGTTAGACGTCAAACGACCCTTGCTTAGGGGGACTGAAGAAAAGCCGTTACCACTTGCTACTCTTGGCACAATTGCTAACACTTACCTTATATTTCCATCTTTCCTGTTGTTTGACCAATCCTTTGTCTACTACGTCTTTGCTAGAGCTTCTATACTCTAAATTGGTTTTTTACTTCCAACCAAAAAGAGAAACATGATGCTTATTGAGAAATTTGAGTCTTGAATCTCTCGGCTAAGCTGTCCCGTACTTTCACTAACATCTCGTCTCATTCTCATTTCCCTCCTATTTTTATTTATTTTATCAACAGTTGATTATTCCATGTCTAAACACAATGCACACATGTAGTTCTTTCTTATCCAACTTGGGCATTCTCTTTTCTTTTGTATTGCCTTTCCTCCGTTCAAATTTTTAAACATGAGCCTATCAATCTCACCCCTAAAGATTGTACGTTGTCAAATAAAAATTGAAAGTAGAGACCTTTAAGATGTTTTCATATGCTCACATCTATCATCCGTCATGCTTCCCCTATAGCTGACCTAATAGCTATGGGCTGTGGGTTGGGAAAGATCCAAAGACTTTTTGCAGGCTCCAGTGCTATGTTCTTGTCTTCTAATTGTTGGGCCATTCCTATCTTTTAAACTAGGCACCCTGTGGTAAAAGATGGAATTCAACCTTGATGTTCTCCTTTGGCCCTGTCACAGTGAGAAATTTTACAATTTCTTCCAACACATCATTAGAGATGTTGGCTAACTGTGAGGCCAAAGTCTCAATTTTGAAGCAGTATTCTTTAACAGTTGAGCCCCGGGGAAAGGCCATGAACTTCTCACAAAGGGTCCTTCCAGCTTCTGAGCAACCTTTTAGCCCACTTGGATGATTGCATCCACCGGGATCATCTCCATCTAGAATTGGCGTCTGCAGATGTTGATGGCTTATCCCTGCAAAATAGCCTCCAAGAAAATTCTCTTCCTATGCAGCCAACATTTGCAGAACTGCCTACCCTTCCGATCACCTTTGGTTCTATCTGAGCTGAATTGTTCGTTAAAAAATCTGCCATGCACTCTGACACTAGCTCCACTGTCTTCTTCAGTGAACGTGCTATCTTTCTCCCCTGTTTGAGCTGCTGTTCCAAAGAGGATTGGATCCTAGCGATTTTCCCTTCCAGTCTTGCGTCTACATTTTTCACATCAACGTTTCCCAGGCATTAAACTGCTCTGATATCAATGGGATAGCTGTTCTACTCTAAACTTGATTTACTAACAATCTATGGAACAGAAATATAATTTTCGGAGGAGAATGTTTGAGTCTCCCATCTATCCTATCCTAGCTACTTCTTTGGCATCCAACCTCCTTCCTTCCGTTACGATTAGATATCCTGCTACTTAACAAACTTACTCATTTTACTCTTTGCCTCAAATTAGCTAACTGATGTCATAACGAGGTACTTATCCAATTCTCTCTCTCTCTCTCTTCTTTCATCTCCTTATCCGTGGACCTGAATATTCCCATTTCCAGATATGCCTTTCGTGATGCATTTATTATACCACATGAGCTTCAGATTTGATTCCCTTGCACATCGTCCTGTCAGAGTGATAACCAACGTGCACAATATTTTTCTGTTGACATTTATTTTCTTAGTACAATGAGCTAAAAGTGCAATCTGCTCTTACACGTTGTCATCTCAGGTAGTTGCAGATGATTCCGAAGGATCACCTGCTCGTACTGTAATTAATGCACTTATAAATATGGAACATTTAAAACCTGGATCATGTGAGGTTCTTGTTACCAAGTTGCTCCAGAAATTGGCCAGGTTTGTTAGTTATTTTACTTTCCTAAGCTACTCCCTTAAGTTCTCAAAATTTACTCTGAGAAACATCTCTGCAGTTCCAAGGAATCTTCACTGAAAGATTTACAAGACTTGGCAACTCGCATATTCACGAAGGCAAAGGCAGTTCCTGAAGATACACAAAATGTCACAGATTCTGATAGCAGCAAAAAGCAACCTAACAGGGAACTTCATTCGAATTCTAATTTGAGCTCGCTTGCTAGATTTTTACTCTCCAGGTTTGTTTTGTGATAATTGTCATTCTTTTTGCATCAAGTGGTAGGAAAGTATTTGGTTCTATGCAAATTGAACGAAGCACCATTTTTCGATTTTCATCTGCTATCGTTAGACTAGGGAATCTTCAACTCATCCATGACCCATCTCTCTTAGTCTCGCCCATGTTCATGCACGTTTTAGGTATTTAGAATTCCCAGCATAGAAAAAAACTTTGGAAGAACGAAGCCACAAAGTTTTCATATGAATTTAGTTATTGTGGAATGACTACAGATTAGAAAATTAAGGAACAGAAATTGAAGGTTTGAAACTCTTTTTTTCCCGTCTAAATTCTTTGAAGGCAGACATCATCATACATTGTTTCTGAGTAAATGCCAAATGCCCTTAAGCTAAATTGCGTTGGTTTGTTGATCAGATGGCAAGGTCAGGTGTCAAGGGATCTGAGTCCAGCTTAAAAGGGAGAAAATTTGTGTATTTGTTTGATATTTTTTATTCTTGACAGTGCATTATTTGAGTTGATGTACATACGTCGTTGTAAGAAATGGTGTATTAATTATTAATTGTGATTTTTTCCTCATGAAATTTTTGTTTTGCTAGCAGCATTTCTTTGAATACGGGTGCTTGCTATTCATTGCATTGACATTTGTAATATTATTAAAACTTGAGATTGATGAATAATTGCTATTGAAATGCTGTGAATAGTGGAGGGTTTGAATTTTGAACACTTGTGTATGGATTTTTTTTTCTTTTCTTTTTCTGATAATTTCAGGTGAGAGATCGAACTATCGACTTTTAAGATGATAATTCTTGTCGTATCCACCAAGCTATACTTGGAATTGACTTATGAATGGAACTTGAATGTTGGTGACGTATATATTTATGCATCAATCATATTGATACCACTATCATTTTCATGACTTTAGGTTACATCTCCTTAATGATGTTGATGTTGAGAAAAGAAAGAAAACCACCATTCTGATTTGGAAAAATATGAATCTATACCTTAAAATCGTGTGAGACATAAGTATTTTCTACTGTTATTTAAAAAATTTGTTCACAAAAAATGATGTGTTCGTAAAATTTTATTTTATTAATATATTTAGACATGTAATGACAACTAAGAGATTTTATATCAAACTAAAAAAAGTTTACAAGCTTGAAATCAAAATTATATGTTTTACAAAATTTGAGCCAAAATTAGCCAAGGTATCTACAAATCAAGTTATCGATAAATTTTAAATTATAATTCAAATACAAATGATTTACTAGTTGATGAGTAATTTGCGAACACTTATCACGTTCATACAGATATTAATATGAATTTTTTTAAAAAAATTGTCCAATTTTCTTTTTATAGGAAAACATTAAAAAAAAAAAAAAAAAAACAAGAATCGAACCTAGTTATGATGTTTGGTTAACATAATTATCAAATATATGTACTTGTTTTAAAAGAAATAGAAATAAAAGATCACACCAACTTAAGTTTAACTCTATTAGTTTAGGCATATGTCTTTAATCATGTCAAAGGTTAGAGTTTTTCCAATTTAATCCTTTTAATGACATATTAAGTAGAATTGTTTGTCATTTTTCTACGATGGATTATGTGGCATGCATTTATGATTTTGAAAGACTATCTAAAGTTTTAACCATTAAGTTCCTAGACGGAGATAATAATAAATTGAACTTTAAGTTTGAGCTTATACTATTCTTAGGTTGAGTTACATGTCAAAAACATTCTAATATGATTAATTGTATTAGTGGAGTGTTCAACTCGAGTCAAGAAACTTATATTTTGTCTTAAAAAATTTGATCTTAAAACAATCCATGTCTAACCTAATCCTTATGGTTGAGATTAATTGTATTTCAAATCAATTTAAAGGTTTTAGTGTTTGCTAATTAAGAGTTTACATACCATGAGAATTCCTAAATCCAATTCATACATGTCATTTGATACCCACATCTTTTATATCATATCAGTTATATGGGCTTATATTCGATTTCGAAAACGTTTTGTAATTATCCTTTAAACTTGATTCTGTACAGTTGGAGCCCCTTCTTGTAGCGAGATTCCCCTTTTTTGTAAGCTTAGTTTTTTGTGAGTTTGATTTTTTGTATGCCCGTATATTCTTTCATTTTTTCTCAATGAAAGTTGTTCTTATAAAAAAAAAAAAAAAATACTAGCAGTCATATGTCAGGAAGCCAGCAGCATTGCTGTAACCCTTCAAATGAGGATTAGACTTATAAGATCACAAACCCTGTTGAAAGAGTTACCTTTAAAGTAATGTGAAATGTGTTTTAATAGAACTTCAATGATGAAGGAATGGAGAATGCATAAATTGTTAACTTTTATCTATCCAGTGTCATCAATGTCATGTTGTAAAGCACCAATACCATGAACAAGGTTGACTTGATACAACCACTTGCATTTTTTGACATTTCATCTCAAATAGTATTGGGAACTAAAAACTTTTAAGTTACTCCCAAGTGCAGCTTATTCTTCTTGCATAGCCTTAAGCCTTTAACATAAAGAAGGTGCAGAACTGGATAACATAAGACAACCAGAACAAAAATTTTGAGGTTTTCAGTTACATTGTTTGTTAAAATGATAATATCCAATTACACAAAATGGATTAGGATTGATGCAGGGTTCTTATTATGAGACATGAGAAATTAGAGCTTTCTGTACTTGATCTGAAATCTGATGAACTCTCATTAATAGAAAATGTCAAGTACAAAAATGCTGTATTTGTAATACAAGTCATAAGCTGGAATTAAATATCTTGTAATAATAGTATAACCTACAAACTAATTATACTTAATTCAATAACCAACTGAACAAACTAATTAAACATGATTTGAGCTTGACTTGTTACTTGGTTCTTAGCCTCTAACACAGGAAGATGAAATCATGAAACTCTTGAGCAATACGATGGTCAGAGAGCCACATGCCATAACATGAATTTTGGTGGCCTCTTAGGACATCAGTCATATGCTTTCAAGTTTTAAGCAAGCAGTATTCAAAGGTATAGCAATCAGCATTACCAGCACTTCTTCATCTCATCACAGAATCAGATGTTGCTACCTTGCAGTAAGCTTGCTCGAACATAACTTACATATAGGAGGACGAATATCGTTGCCTGTAACTGGCTATTTCCGACTTACTGTAGATGGGGGCTTGGTGAGAGTCAGCTTCCGAAATGCAGCATGCAAAATCATGCCTGCCAATATTTCAAACAATAAGAACAACTGATAATAATGAAATCTATAACATCGCCTAGAATTCTGGAGTCACCTGTATATCCAATGCCAAGGGCACAGAAGATTGCCATTTGAAAGTTGGAAAATAAAAGGATGATGACAGTCACTGCAAAACATTATACTTGTTAAGTATTTGGAAGAAAAAATGGGTTAAATAAGATTGTAATTAAATAACAATAGCAGTTCAAACAATTGTGAGCTTGTGCATGGTAATTTACATGGAAACGATTGATAAATGCATACAGCAGAAGGATCCAGTAGAAAGAATTTTACGTCCAATAATTCCACAAAACTGTCTCAAAAAGAAGGGTTTTGAAAAAATCCCAAAAATTCCAAATAGCATTTGAAGTACCAAGTAAAACTTTTCCAGCATCAAACATGCAGGCATTGTGCTTTGCTTCACACTTGGCCAACTCATTGGCTTGGCTCCATTTCCAGAACTGAGGACAACTGAGCTAAAGTTCTCAGTCATCTTAAATTGAGAAAACAATAGCCTTTGGGCTTGTAATCTTAACCAAATGGAACAGGCAAAACAATAACCATTCAACAAGCGGCAATTACAGTGCATAAAAAAATGCTAGTAAAAAAAAAAAGAAAAAGAGATCCAATATCTTGGTATGTTTTCAATTTGAGATCCAAACACCACATCTACACTGGTGATCTATGCTCTAGTAATCAATCAGTATATCTACCGATGTGCAAAAATAGGTGTATATCATTTTTCAACTGAAGTTCTCTACGTGAAAATGCAACAATGAAACAGATTACCAATTAAACAAGGGAAGAATTGGGAGGAACTTCTCAGGTGTGTAAATAAACACGGTTTTAAAACGTCAGTAACATACCACATTGAGCAATGCGAACCAAACACTGCCAAAGAACTGGATATTTGTCTAATCCCCACCTATCACCACAAAATTTAACAACGTCCCAAAGTGCTAAACATGATATCAATCCAAGGAGGGCAAGAGGCATCTGGTACCTGAAATCATCCACAGGAGAATTTAAACTTATGAAACAAGAAATTGGTAAAATAAAGGTCGAGAAATTGCCATAAATCTCTAGCCAACATTTTTTATGTTCATTCCATGGAAACGCTCATTCATCCCAAATAAAGGAAATGAATATCATAAACTAGTAATAGAATAGTGTTCTAGATTAATGACCAACAATAACAACAGTGATTCTCTGTTCAGTCAAACCACTTAAATCCACAAAAGGAATACATAACAACAAAAATGCAACAGCCTGATAGTTTCATTTGATCCACCCACTGGCAAGTCGCAATTTCCATTGCACAGAATTTAGAAGGAATGCTCGTAATTCTTTCTATATGTTTGACATTGGGATTAGCATTTGAGTAGGCTCCAAAAGTTTTTAACCCCATGAGCTTCAAAAATCAAATCAAATCACTAAACCCATCATCATATCATATCTTAATCAAAGCGGTTTAACAAATCGATTTTTTCATAGCTTGTACTCTTCCCCTCCCCTTCAAGTAAAACCAAACAGAACCCAATTCGCAGCCCCCATGAAAAACAACAACTTCAACTTCAAGAACAGAACCTCCAGCACACACCCCATCAATAAACACAAATAACAAGAGAGAAAGAGAAGAACATACAGCGTGCAGACAAAGAAGAGAACAAATAGGGAGGCGTAATTGCGAGCATAGCGTTTGGCATTCTCGTGGACTCTAAGACGAGCTTGAGCCGGCGACGAAGGAAACGAGTACGACTCAAAAAACCCAACAAACCCAGAAGTCCAGGAAGGGGTCGGCCCAGAAAAATCAGCGGCAGAGAGCTTGGCAAAGGGGTTTAGAGTAAAAATAGAGAGAAGGGTTCCGATGCGAGAGAAGAAGGAGATGAAGAAACCTGTGGCTAAAGGAGCTGCAGCGGCAGGGATGGGTCTGGTGGGGGCAGCGGCTGCGGTGGCAGAGGAATGGCGGTGGAGGTCAGAGGTTCGCTGATCGAGAATTTCAAGATAACCGGAATCGCGAAGCCATGAATCGAAGGCGGCGTCTGGAACGCTGAGGGAGAGTGGGTTGGATGAGAAACTCATTTCTAATGGCAACAACAAAGAGGAATTCAGAATCAAAAGAGACAAAAGGGTTATATATAAAGGCTGATTGTAATAGCCTTGTGGTTGAAGATTGTTAATTTGAGATTGTTGTGTTTGTTTTGTTGTAGAGAGATGGATTGAATTGGAGGTCGGTGATGCTTTCTCCTACGTTCCGCCAATCAAATCATCAACGCCACCGTTAAGCTTCCCGGCGGGCCCGTGCTCCGGGAAATTGGGTTCTTTTGACCCAAAAAAAGGTGTGTGTGTGTTTTTTTTTTTTGTTCTTCCTTAATTATAATAGTGCTTTTTTTTTTTTTTTTTTTGACAATAAAAGAAAGTATTATTACGACGCCACAAGGGCAAAATTTGAAACAGAATCCTTGAGGACCTGATTTACAATCCAAACTGGGAAAGGGGAAGACCATACTGAGTTAAGTATACAAGATTTAGCATTTTTCGCTATCCGGTCAGCCACCCTATTACACTCACGACAACAGTGTTGGAAAGAAATAGAATCAAAATCTTTTGACAATCTCTTGATATCCTCTATCCAACAATCCGCTAAGCTGATCCAGTTCTCATTAACTGTTAACAAATTAATAGCTTGTGCACTCCACAATCAGATTTCGACAATGAAGACTAGAAGCCAACAAGACTCCTTCTCTAATCGCAAGGATTTCCGCCAGGGGGGCAAAATCCAAACTAACACATCTGGTCGCAACACCAATCATAAAACCATCAGAATTCCTAATAACAGCTCCCAACCCAGTCTTCGGAATGCCATCTCGCCAAGCTGCATCCACATTTAATTTGAAAAAACCAGAGGGAGGATTAATCCAGCGTAAATTCTCAGCACGAGTCTTTCGAGCCATGGAATTTGGATCTTTAGAATTAAAGGGACCATTCAATAAGAAATCTTCATAGTATTTAAGAATCCAAGATTTCCTTGAAACAATATCAGGAACCGGTTTCCCCAACCAAACATTGTTTCTATCATTCCATATCGCCCAGCAACAAATAGCAAAAATTTTCAAATTCACTGAGTTGTTGTTAGAGATCATAGCATTCCAGCGATCTTTAAAACTGTGATTGAAGCTATCCTGCAGAATCTGAGATGGTAAAATCTGATCCCATAATGATTTTGCACGGGGACAACTGATAAGAGCGTGATCAGTGGTTTCAATATCACTAGAACAGTCCGGACAATGAAGCAAAACATCCATACCCCTTTTAGCAAGATTGAAATTAGCTGGAATGATGTCATGTACTGCTCTCCAACAAAAGAATTTAATCTTGTTTGGAACCTTGAGATTCCAAATATTCTTCCACATCGAACTCGCGTTATTCTGACTGGAAGAGGACTCATTTATAACCAACTTCCTGAGAGCTTTATAACCACTACGAACTGTATAATTTCCAGACTTCTCATAGTGCCACACCCATTTATCATTCAGCTGCAAATTAATAGGAACTCTACAAATAGCTTCAACATCATCTTCAGTCAAGGCAGCATCCAGCTTATCCACCGTTCAGTGACCTTCATTATCAATAAAATCAGCCACCAATGCATTCTTAAGGTCATTATTAATCAATGAAGGTTTAAAAGTAATTTCTCTCGGGATCCAAGGATCAGAAAAAAATCTAATGGCTTTACCATTTCCTACTCGGAATCTTAAGCCCAGATTAATTATCTCTCTACCCCAAATAAGACTTCTCCAAAGAAAGGATGGATTCGGGCCCAAGTCTGCTTCAAGAATTGAAACATCTGGAAAGTAAATACTCTTAAGGACAGAAGCCACTAAAGAATTTGGATTTGTTAACACCCTCCAGACTTGCTTCGCCACCAGGGCCTGGTTGAAACCAATCAAATCTCTAAAATTGAGACCTCCCAACTCCTTTGGAAGACATAAAGCTTTCCAATCCTTCCAATGCATACGCCTTTTATCATCCGTAGATCCCCACCAAAACCTCGCAAACATTCTGGTAATATCATCACAAAGTTTCTTTGGGATTTGAAACAGGCTCATTGCATACGTAGGAAGTGCTTGACCAACACTTTTGATAAGAATTTCCTTCCCCGCAACAGAAAAAAAAAAAGGACTTCTTCCAGCCTTGAAGCACACTCCACACTCTATCTTTGATGAACTGAAAATCTTTAACTTTCCTTCTTGAAAAACTCGATGGCAATCCCAAGTAAGAACCAAGGCCAGTTGACATCTTAACACCAAGAATGCAGCTCAGAAAATTTCCACGATCGTTATTCACGTTTGGGGAGCAAATCATAACTGATTTTGAAAGATTTATACTCTCCCCCGAAGCATCCTCGTATTGTTTCAGAATATTTTTTAGAGTTAAGCAGTTCCTCTCACCAGCTTTGCAGAATACAATGCTATCATCAGCAAATAACAGGTGAGAAACACTAGGCCCCTCCTGAGAAAACTTTATACCTTCCAATCGATCTCTGGCGTTTGCTTCCTGCAAAAGAGAGGATAAACCTTCAGTAATTAAGAGAAACAAGTAAGGGGATAACAAATCACCTTGTCGTAAGTCTCTCCTTGGAATTATGGATCCTTTTTTCTCCCCATTAATAAGAATGGAGAACTTGACCGTAGTGATGCAATTCATTACAAGATTGATCCAACGAGAATCAAAACCAAGCCGAGACATCATCTCTTTCAGAAAAGACCATTCAATTCTATCATATGCTTTACTGATGTCTAATTTAACAGCCATTAGGCCATTCCTCCCCGAGTTCCTATCTTTCAAACGATGAAGACACTCATGTCCAATTATAATATTGTCAAAAATATCTCTCCCAAGAATAAAGGCAGACTGAGCCTCAGAAACTATCTTATGAAGGACCTGTTTGAATCTATTAGCAATCGCTTTTGCTACTATCTTATATTTGACATTGCTAAGGGATTTTTAATCTTAGGAATAAGAACAATATTCGTGTGATTCCACTCTTCAATACTAGCTTTGTTATTCAGAATATCTAAACAACTATTAGTGACCTTCTGCCCCACAATATCCCAAAACTTATGGTAAAAAAGAGCTAGAAAACCATCTGGGCCTGGTGCCTTTGATGGAAACATTTGGTCCATCGCAGTCTTAATATCCTTTCTTGAGAAGGGAATTAATAAACCATCATTCATTGTATTAGTAACCTTGGGTCTAACTGTATTCAAAACAATATTGATGCTATCCAGACTCGGGGAAGAAGAATCAAACAGATTCTCAAAATAGGATACAAAAGTATTTTCCACTTTGCAAGGATCATCAGACCATAAACCATATTCATCAAAAATACCCTTAATCTCATACTGAGCTTTTCTAATTGAAGCTTTCTTGTGAAACCATTTCGTGTTTTGATCTCCCCAACGAAGCCACTCCTCTCTAGATCTCTGCTTCCAATAAATTTCTTCTTCTTCCAGCAATTTATCAAGCTCAAATTCCAGGCCATGTATTCTCTCAAAATCAACAATAGAGCTACAATTATAGGCATCTTGAAGGGATGTTTTACACTGTTTAATTCTATTCTTAAACCTTTTTGTAGTAGCTATGCCCCACTTTCCAAGATTAGTTGAACAATTATTTAGATTTTGGATGAGAGAAGAAAACTCCACACCCTCCTGATAGCCACACCAACTCTTCTGAATAATTTCTCTGCATTCCGGGTGAACTGTCCAACTTTCTTCAAATCTAAAAGAGTATTTGCCTTTCTTCCACTTGGATTTACTTTGAGGCATCGAACATAATTCAATAGGCCTATGATCAGAGCTAGACCAATCCAGATGACGGACCAAACAATTTCCAAAGATTCTTTCAAACTGGTCGTTACAAAGAAATCTATCCCGTCTCTCCCATATGCAGTCTACCTTCCTCCTATTACTCCAAGTGAATCTAGAGCCATAATGATCAATATCTCTGAGATTACAATTATCTAAAGTTTCCCTGAAATTTTCCAACAAAACATCCTCTCTTGGAGGACCTCCCATTTTCTCATCAACCCTCAGAATTTCATTAAAATCGCCTCCTAATAACCAAGGACAATTACTGTCATTAAACAATGTTTTAAGGAGACGCCAAGTTAGAACCTTCTTTTGAACTTCAGGATGGCCATACACACCTGTAAATTTCCACATCTTACCCTCCCACCTCACTTCAGAATCAATATGGTTTTGAGAGTAAGAGGTTACTCTCAAATCAACCATGTCCTTCCAAAGCAAGCATAAACCACCTCTTGAACCTTCACTATTCACAGTTAAGCAACCATAAAAGTTACCAACTCTTTTAATCTTGTTTGTTACTTTTTCATCGCACTTTGTTTCAGATAAGAAGAGAATTAGAGGTTTCCTGACGGATAAGGTCATTTACAGCCCGGAATGCTCTAGGATTCCCCAATCCCCCGAGCATTCCAAGTTATGATTTTCATAGCTCTTGGCAGGGTTGCGTAGCAACCTCTGCCAATGAAACGTTAATAGGAATTGCACCTGAAGGCTCTGAACCACCTCTCTGTACCTTGGATCTCTCATTAAACATAGATTCCTCCCTTTTCCTTTTCACAGCTATTTGATGATCTGACATACTATGATCCGGAAAGTTGATCGATCTAGCTCTTCTCTTCCAAGAACCAAGTTTCTTGCCTCTGAAAGAAACATTCACAGACTGATGCTGACTTTGGGAGAAAGACTCAGTACTATGACTAGCTTGATTAAGTATCGATTGTTCAAAATCTCCCTCTGGTACCTTTCCTTGATTAGTACCTTGATTCAGTCCCTGACTATGATTCACAGGAACTTTATTTAAATCAAAATGGTCAGCAGAATTAAAAGGTAACACGACTTCTTTATTCAAAACAGATGGGATAACCTCCTCTACTTGAAAAGATGTTAGGATGTCAACAGAGCTATCTTTAGACTTGTTAGTATTTTGATTAAAAGGAGAGGTTTTTCCAGAGGATTCTTCCTCCCCATGATTTTCAGGTGAACTCTTCCTTCTTCTCCTTGGGTTACTTCCATTGACTTTAAGCCAACTTCCATATTGAAAAGAAGCAGGATCTTGATCAGAAATATCAGAAACTGCCTTACACTCTTTTGCCATATGACCTATTCTTCCACATCTATAACAAAAATTCGGCAGTCTCTCATATTTAATCTCAATCCATATATTTTCTTGATCGCCCCCAGGTTCGATCCAGATTCCTCTTCTCAGGGGTTTAGAGATGTCCAACAATACTTTGATTCTTAAACTTTCCCCCCAACAGAAACTTTCCTGGTCACAATCAACTTCTAAAAATTCTCCCATAGCATCTCCTAACTTCTTTGCCATGATCTTGTTTTGAAACCCAAGAGGAATGTCCATAAAACGTACCCAGAAAGCCACCTTTTGAAAAGAGAAATGTGAAAGTTTTACATCTGTTTTAGGAACCTCCAGCACCAATAGAGAGTTGTCAAACAGCCATGGACCCAACCTAAGAATCATTTCTTTATCCCTTCTTGAATCGAATTTGATAAGGAAAAGATTCTTTCCAAGGCTACCAACGTTAAAACTTAATTTGGTCCTCCAGACATTGGCAAAAACATTTTTAACTACACCAGGCGCAATAATGCGGGAGTTCAGGAGTTTAGTCACCAAACAATGATCAATTTGTTCATGATTAAGAGAGTTAATTTGCGGATCCAATTTAATTTTGATTTCCTTTTCTTCCTCTGATAATCTCAGTTTCCTCCAATCATCAACAAGATCGTCCGGATCCATCTTACAACTTCTGAAAAACTAAGAACCACAGAACTGAGACAACAACTTCACTGGAGAAGTCCTTGCTCTCTTTCCACCTACTCACAAACTCACAACAAAACAGCAAAAGGCTGAAAAAACACCCCTCAGATAACCGAGGATCTTGAAGGAATCTTGGAGAAACCCGAGATCCTTACTTACGTGCCTTTTGGGGTGTTTATTTACATGTTTAAAGTTTGAATTTTCATTTAATTCATGTGACAATATGAATATTATCCATTTATAAAACATTGCTTAATTTGACATGATACGATAAATAAATATGAAATAAATTTTCATTTGAAGTGGCAAAATTTTTCATTTTATTGTTTATTTTATCATGCTAACTAGTTTGGTATTAGGATTAATTGGACAATACAAAATCATTGGGACTAGATTCTAGATAGAGCTTCATTTGAAGACGTTGATTGATTAACTAAAATCACTTGGTGGATTTGGAAAGCTTGAAACATGTTGTTTAATGGGTTTGCTACGATATCACTTGACACCTTCAAGTGGTGGTTCAACCAATGAAGCGCAACGAAGCAAATACTCCAACATTGACGAAACGAAGGCAATTAAAAGGTTTACTACACTAACGAATAACAGACAATAGTTGCATCTAGCTAGAGACTTGTCAAATAGCATTTGAAAATTGAATATCGATGCCATGTGCAACTTCGAGCGAAACCGAAGAGGCATGGGATGAATATTAAGAGACCACTTGGGTAGAGTCCGACTAGCCGCAATTAAGGTTTGAAATACCAATGTCGATGGAAATATTGAGATCCTGAATATGAAAATATTGATGGAAATATCGATGTCAATGGAAATTTTGGAAAACTTTATGGAAATTGATAGAAATGGTTATAATTAATTAATGAAACTTGTGGTTTAATTATACTATAATTGACCATTTCTTATCCTCATTTCAACAAAGTAAGACAACATTTAGATGTATATTGTAATTGTTTGTGTAAATTTCGATGTGAAAGCATAAATTTGAAAAAGAAATAAAAAAATAATTTTAAAAAATATCAAATATTGATCATTAATTATAAAATTAAAGGAGACATGAAATATTTGCATAGAAAATCATCATAAATTGTTTATTATAAAATGTGCATGTCTAATACCAAAAAGATGACCTTAGAGCTATATTGATAAAAGATGGAAAAAAACGACATATAGAGAAAACAATACGATGTGTCGGCGATATTTTAGAGATATATGAATGATATTTCAACAATATTTCGACAATATATTCACGATTTTGTTGAGTTGCCAGAGATACATGCATAAAACGATATATCATCGATATCAGTGATAAATCATAGGTTTTTTAGAAAAACGATGTTACCCCCGATATCTCTATCGGTTACTTTAGTTGATTTTATGGATATTTATATTTTGTTATTTCATCTTTAATTGGAAATGATATTGGAGTGTGAAACTACACAATTAGCAAGATTATAAAACTAAAAAAGCTTTAACTAAATTGACGTAACTAATTCCTAAAAAGAAACTCAAAATTTCATCAAAATAGAGGGAAAATGAATTTTCTCCTAATAACCTCTTAGGGTGAAACCTCAAATTTCTACTATAGAAGGTCGATAAAATTTACGTATTAATTTAACTTAGAATTTTATACTTTCCATTTATTATTTTTCCAAATAAAAAACAACACTTTACAAAAATCCCAAACATTTTCTCAAATAAAACCGAAACCCAACCTCCGGAAGATTACATTTTGCAAATTGCAAGTGAGGCTGAGACAGTGGCCGTTCATCTTTTACCTCCAAAATCAGAACAGCAAAGAGACCAAATCAATGGCGGCCACCGCCGGAAAATGCCTCAAAAACTTTTCCCACTGTATCACCTCAGGCATTCGCATCCCCATTTTTCCTCTCTCTCATGTTCTCACTTCCCCCTTCTCTTCCTCCATCCATAAAAGACGACAGCTCCTCATTACACAATTCTCTTCTTCTTCCTCCCCTTCTCCTACCGATTACACCTCTGCAAAGTACCTATTTGTACGCATCCGGTGCCGCAAAGATATCGTGGTGAGCTTTTCTTTTTTCTTCTTTTTAGTTAGCAAATATTCAACTACAACTTGGGTGGATTAAACCATCGTGAATTGGCCTGGTGATAAATAAAAGACATGAGTTTGATAAAGGGCTAAGAGGGGATGAGTTCAATCCATGGTGGTGGCCAGTTTCCTAGACTAAAAACATATACCAGGAAACGAAACCATTGTTCTATACAAGATCATGGGGAATGTAGAACGAATGGGGAGCTTGCAGGATTAACGGAGCAATGAAAGTTTCCCCAACTTGAGCTAAAGAGGAAATTTTGTGACATCTTTGTTTTTCTGATGTGCAGGATTTGCTTTCAGAAGCTCTTCTAAGTTTTGGTGCGAGCTCTACTAGTGTTGATGAAGACAATACATGTAGCAGCTCTTACGAGGTGGGCTTCTCATTCTCAATGGATCTTTACCTGTTACGTCATACTTGATTTGATTTGGAATGTTTTACAGTCTTCAATACTGTAAAGATTCTTAAATGATAGGAAGTGTTAGAAAGGAAAGAAAAACAAAGGTCTAAAATAAAGTCTGTGAACTAAACAGTGTTTTAGTACCAAACGGAGGTAAACATATAGAAAAGTAGATCTCAAAGTAGATAAAAGGCATATCATAGTGATTCATATTTCATATAACTATGAAGTATATTTAATCTTATTATATCACTGGTTCCATTGCATCTTAGTGACACCTAATTGTGAAAAGATTTCTAGACACTCTCAGTAAATTTCTTCAGAATTGTTTATGTTTGATTGATGATTTATGTGATAACTTTATATGCTCTTTCTTTAATTCCTTTCCAGGTAAGCCCGCAAAAGTTAGTCAGGTCTCAAGCATATCTCTATCTCTGCCCTATCATCCATGTGATGCTTCAGGATGCTATCTTTGTAATTAGAAGTGGGCATGTAGAAATAAAATTTTTAAAAATAAATTACTTTGGCTGATTAATATGTTGATACTATGTTCCTGACGGTCAAAATGTAATGACTAATTTGCTTTGTGCAGATATATGTCGATACAATATTCCCCGATGGTCAAGATGTAAGTAAATGCATCTCATATGCGGCTGATTCTGTAGGCTTAAAGGAGTTACCTTTGTACGAAGTTACAATTGGTGGACAACATGATTGGTTAAAGAAATCCCAGGTTTTTTTTACCTGTCTGTTCTTTTTATTGGTAACACTAGACTGCATATTGCTGGAATGTAACATGATTCTAGACCATGAGCAAAGCTCACCTATTTGGCTGAACTTGCTGATCTTATGAGATTGAGCCTTATAGCTGTTAAAACATAGCTGTATATTTCCAGTTTAGGTAAAATATTGCCGGAATGGTTTTTCTTTCCCGTATTTCAAATAATTTGTACAATGCCAAATAAGTTTTTGGGTGTTCTTTTTAATGGTTTTCGTACTGGCGGATTATTAACTGTACTGTTTTTGGAAACTGTCAAATCTATCATTCTTGAGCTGGATGAACCTGTCTCCCTCATGGTGCAACCTTTGCCATACCAACAATGAAACTATCCAACATGTCTTCTTTGATTGTCCCACATCTAAAGGGATTTGGACAGAATTTTTTACTGCCTTCAATTGGACTGTTGCTTGCCCTAATGATACACAGAGTTGGCTTCACTTATTGATTTGTTGGACACCTTTCAAAGCCAACAAAGAACGTCTGTGGCTTAGCATCATTTGTGCTGTTTTGTGGAATATATGAGATGAGAGGAATGAAAGAATCTTTCGGGATAAGAACAAGACTGCAAAGGATATAATTGACACTATCATTCATAATACTTTTTTTTGGTACAAAGATATACCGGCTATACATAGTCATAATTTTTCTTTCATTGTTGCTAATTGGAAACACCTTTTGTACACCTTTTGACTGGGTTCTTTTTGTGTTCCCATCCAATGGGCTCCACATGTACCTTTGGATATCTTTGGATATTTCATTCAATCAATGAAATTGTTTCTTATAAAAATAAAAAAAATCATTCTTGAGCTGGATCTTAACTGTAATAATTTCCATTGGGGGGGGGGGGGGGAGGGGGAGGGGATTTTATATTATTGACAGTAAGGAGGTTGAGGTAACTATTTAGTGGTCAGGAGTAGTACAGATTTGTACGAGACCTGCTTCATTTTGCTTCCTCAGTAATCCCGCTATCATGATTTTGATTGGAAACTTGAAGTTCATGAAATGTTTTGTTTAAAAAAGCTCGACATTCCAAATTTAGTTACTATTTTGTTTAGTTACTACTTAAATATAATTTCTCTCTTGCATTACAGGAATCGTTTCAGCCAGTTAAGGTTATGGAGAGACTTTGGATAGTGCCCGAGTGGACAACTCCCCCGGTATAATGATCATTCTCTTTCAAGCTTTCTACACTTGTCTGTTCATATATTTATCAATCTTAAATGGCAGGGTTCCTTTTTTTTCTTTTATTTCTCTTTCAAGCTCAACATTCCATATATATATATTTTAAAATTTTTATAATTAATTTATGAAAAAATGAGCTTTCAATATGAAATTTCAGATCATGCGTCTATATTTTATTTTGAGTTCATATTAGGGACGGGGAGGGTACATGTAATATCATCTTGTTAACCATCATTAGTTGGCCTAGTGGTCCATCAGGGTCATGGGTTTGGGTTTAATAAAAAAGACTTATTGGGAACGAATTCAATCTATGGTGGCCACCTACCTAGTAATCTCCTACAAGTTTCCTTAACACTCAAATGTTGTAGGGTCAGGCGGGTTGTTCCCTGAGATTAGTCGAGGTGCATGTAAGTTGTCCCAAATACTCGCGAATATGAAAAAAAAAAAAGCATCATCATTTTGTTTACTTCATAAATCTTCCAATTCTATGTCCTCCTTGATTAGAAGAATAGTGATAGCCTGGTAGTAGAGTATCACGCTCTCTTGTTTACTTCATAATCAATGTTAGCATAAAGAGAGAATTTATATGAACACAGAGCTGAACTGAGAAACTGCACGTAATGTTAGCAGTTAGCTACATTCTTCAACGGTTCAACCAGTCTTTTAGGATAGAATTTTCAGGCTTTGATCATTGGTCACAGAGAAATTCAACTTCAAATTTTGATTGGAAATAAGAAAAATACTACATGTGATACTTTGATACTATTCTAATAGAATTACACATTCCTTTTTTGTATAGGATGCCCATGCGACAAATATTATTCTATATCCTGGATTGGCATTTGGAACAGGGGAACACCCAACTACAAAGTTGTGTCTACTACTGCTGCACAGCTTGGTGAAAGGAGGGGAATATTTCTTGGACTATGGCACAGGATCTGGCGTTCTTGCAATTGCATCACTGAAGGTACAATGTCCAAAATATTTCCACCAAGCTCATACTTCAACGAGGCATGACACTGTCATCCAACATCATTAACACATATACCAATACCACATGGTGCTCTTCATGATTGTTATGAAAAAAAAAATAAATAAATAAAGGCTCTGGCTGGCTTGGAGTCTTTTAAAAGAAGATTGTTAGTGAATAAATCTATGTACCTACAGAATTTCCATGTTGTTGGTCTCCTTTCTATCATTTCTAACCATATGACCCTGGAAGAAGGGATTTTAGTTTTTGGGTTTCCAAGGAATTCTCTTATAGCTTTTTTTTCCATATCATTTGTGCCCCTCCTCCCTCCAAGGAGTCATTGCGCTTTTCTCTCTTTAGAGGGTTAAAATTCCATAGAAAGTGAAATTCTTTGCCAGACAAATTTCGCGAGAGTGAAAACTCAGCACTGTCTTCGAAGACTCTTTTTTGTGCAGCCACAATGTTCAGTTCTTTGCAGGGAACAGGAGGGAGAACCTAGACCATCTTCTGTCGGATTGTCCGTGGCTTTCTCCCATTGGAGTTAGTTTTTCAAGCCTTTGGGGTGGATATGGCTCATAACAGAGGGTGTTTTTCCATAATTGAGCTTGAACCCTCCTTTTCGCGAGAAAGAGAGTCTTGTGGCAGACTTATTTTTCCACCATTTTGTGGGGCATTTGGCGTGAGAGAAGTAGTAGAATATTGAGAGGGTATGAGAGGTCTGATGTGGAGCTTTGGAAGTTGGTTAGATTTAACTCGTCTTTATAGGCATTCATTAATCAAACTCTTCGTTATTATCAGCTTGGTCTCATTCTTTTGAAATGGGATTCATTCTTGTAATTAGTCTTGGTGGTTTTCTTTGTTGGTGGACTTGTTTTTTGTGTGACCTTATACATTCTTTCATTTCTCTCCATGAAAACTCAGTTTCTTATTTTATTATTTTTTTTTTAGAAAAAGAGAAACTACAGAATTTCTCTCGAGTGTTCTGAAAGGGTGGTTATCTAGGCAATGGGTTTCCGCTCGGAGATGAGTGACTGATAGCAACAGAGTGGGGTACAGTACTGTCTTTTGATGATATTGAACACTTGGTAGAAAATCCACTAAAATACCATGATGGTATTCACCTAATTTGCCAGAAGCTACTCCTGAGTTGGTTCACATTTTTATGCATATATTGATGTCCGTACACATCTAGAGCTGCCTATTATATTTCTCTGAATGCAATATGATTCTATTTTGTTCACACCTTAACTCGAAGTGACATATTATTAAGCCAATGATGTTCATTATTTAACTTGATATACGATTGCAATTGCAGTTTGGGGCTGCCTTATCTATTGGGATCGATGTAGACCCACAAGCAATTGAATCTGCACAGCAAAATACTGCTCTGAACAATATAGAACCTGAAAAACTGAAACTTCATCTAGTTCCTAGTGATATTGCAGAATATAAATTTAGTGAAACATATATATCTGGAAAGGAGAACTTTGACATCGTCATTGCTAATATACTTCTGAATCCTCTGCTAGATTTGGCTGAGTATGTTGTCTCTTACGCCAAACCCGAGGCAGTCGTTGCTCTCTCTGGTATTCTATCCGAGCAGGTAACTTCTAGGACAGAACTATTGGTAAAAAAAATTACAAATTTTAGCTTGGTAAAATGCTAATCCAGTACCTAGTTTGATTGAGGGCCCCCATCCAACTGTCTGCATGTGAAACTATTTTTTCTACTGGGGTAAAACATTTGCTCAGTTAACGGTTAATACTAGGTGTATATATATACACATATATATATATATTCCTGCATGTATATATGAAATCAGTCTGATTGGATACAAAAACCTATTGGAAACACATTGTTCGACTGGGCCACGTTTTATTCTGTTATGTTCTTGTACATTTACAGGTTCCAGCTATTATAGAACGATATTCACAGTACTTGGAAGGCATATCAGTGTCAACTATGGATGATTGGGCCTGTGTGAGTGGCAAAAAGAAAAGGCTGCTTTCTGGCAGCTGATAGTCTCACTTAGCTACTTCCATAACTTTCACAGAAGAATGACTAACTTGATGAAAGCAGCATAACAACGAATATCTAGTAAGTATCGGGTAAGTTGTGCAATTTCTACATACCTTGCTAATTTGGCAATGGAGAGAGGTCAATGAAATGAATAAAAATGGGTCATTATGTTGGGCAGAGCTAGAAGCTTTCATAATTTTACAATCTCTTCTCCCTTCTTTGCTCTTTCCCTACTTGTATTAGGAATTTAGGAGGTTATGAAACAAGATAGGCTTGTCAGACATATGAAATCAAGTATTGATATAATTAACTTTATCATAACTCAACAACTTAAGCTTTTGAGTCAATGAGTGATTTAACATATGGAATCTGAGAGAGTAGAATCATATTGACTATCTCAATTTCTAGTCTTGAATATTTTCCTGTTACGGGCACAAGTAGAGAAATTTTCCATTATCCACTATATTTTCAATGTTTGCAGGAAATTTTCTTCACTCTCATTCTTGTGAGGCTGCAAGGATCAGACAACAACCAGGTGTTGTTTGAAGAGGACGACTTAAGTGCAAAATGCTGCAATCAAATAGCCCTTTTGAAAGCTGAGATATCTTGTGAAGTTATTGAACAAGATCCAGGCCCTCTCCCATGCTTCAACCAGAGGATCATATTCATAATTCACAAGTGAACAAGGACATGAAAAATGCTTTTAGTCTTCGCCATATTGTAACTGTGACTTAATGTAGTCAAGTAATTAAAATTGGTGTTTGTAGAAATAATTTATTCAGTACTCTTTTACTGGAACTAAAATAGTAATCTTGAACGAAAATTTTGTATGCAAGGCCACCTACCTAAGTTCAATCTTTCCTGACTTGAAACTTGCTGTCCCAATTTCTACATATTTTTTACAGTGGAAAGGTTTTTAGTAAGTTGCTCTAATTAGCCTATTTTAAGTTTTAAGAAAATATTTAAAGTTAACTGAAGAACTATGTAAACTGAAACTCATAACTTATTCCATCTATTAATACAAATCATAAAGGTTTAAATACTATTTACTCCCTACTTTTGATTTTTGTTCATTTTGGTCCTTATACTTTCAAATTGTTCATTTTAGTCCCTATACTTTCAACTTTAATTCATTTTGGTCCTTATAATTCAAAAATGTTTATTTTAGTCACTGTACTTTTAACTTTGGTTCATTTTGGTTTTTACACTTCTCAAAAATTATCATTTAATCCCTTCATTTTTATTTTAAAGGATAAAAATAGTCACTTTTTTTCTAAAGTTCAAGGACCAAAATGAACATTTTTAAAGTATAGAGACCAAAATGAACCAAAATTGAAAGTATAGAGACCGAAATGAACATTTTGAAAGTAGGGAGACCAAAATGAACAAAAACCAAAAGAATGAGGACTAAAGTAGTATCTAAAACATTTAAAAATTAAACACAGTTACAAAGACTCTAGTTTCGATGATATATTTCTTTGCACAAATCAAATATCATATTCACAACATTTCCAACCTCAAGCTTATTAAAATTTTGAATCAAGGGCCAAACATCCTCCGAAGGTTATTTAGAAGTTGAGCCAAATAATTATTACTTTTTAGAATAAAAAATTAGTAAAAACATAGTTATATAATCAATTTGTTCCCAACATCCATGCGAATATAGAAGACAGAGAAAAAAGAAAGACTTAGGAACCAAACTCGATATTTCGCACTAATACTTGAGAGTCACCACCTAGAAGGTTTTGTTTATTCACAATAACCTGATAGAATAGAATGTGAAAATAATTATGATCATAAACTAACCTATTCCAGGCTTTGGCATCACAAACAAAACTAAATGAGAAAGGCTTTGTAAACATGAGGATCCCGTTTGATCAAAAAGTCATTTTGATCATTGTGATGGAAATGTCAAAAGACATAAATATTAACAATTGACTACACTAATTATTGTTCATGTTTTAAGGCTCATAGATACTTGGCATAGAAAGTGAGTGATCGATCACTTCCAGAACTTTACAATCTTTTCAATGGCAAGCAACGGGATCTTCCTACATGGCTGCAAAATCAGAAATCTTACGTTACCGCTTGAGTTGCTTCCTAGTCAAAGCGGGAGCTCTCTTCGGGATGTAGACCTTGTAGTTCACCTGAAATGAATAATTGCAGATCCATGCTAAGAAGTTCTTAATAAACTGGCATCATTATAATCATTGCTGAAAATATAAATTTAGTCAGTAGTCAATATCCTCACCTGCACCATCTCACCACCCCGCATCACAGACATGGTTTTCTGTTCAAACTGTGAGCCTTCTCCACTCTCGTGTCTGGACATATTCAAGCTATTCTCTCCTGAAATAGAATTAAGGGAAGAAGAAGGCTTGTGAGCTGAAGAACCTAAACCATTATGAATATTTTCATCGTCATTATTCCTCATTTGGGTCTGAGTTTGAGCAGTCTCGTCTACACCAATGTCAGATATGGATGGCTTTGTTTGGATAGATTCCTCAGCAGCAGATGCCTGCTTTATAATAGAATCAACTTTTGGCTCAGGCCTCAAAGCTGCAATAACCAAATTACTTCTGTTAGTTGTAGAACAAATATCTACATCTGTCTTCTGGCAAATACTATCATTTATAACCTCCTGGTCTAATGAAGAAATATCCTGCTTCAGTTCATTCATACCATTGCTTCCATTGGAAATCATACCCAGATTCTGTGAAGAATAGACTGGGTCATGCATAGATGCAACTGCTGAATCTATTGCATCTGTAGATTTAACACCATTCTCCTTAACTGTCATTGAATTTACCGCATTCCCTCCACCTTGTCTAGAGAACCCTTCACTATTTATCTCAGCATCATCCCTAGGAGATGTCACATGAACTGACTTAGAGTCAGGAGAATACAATTGCTTTGCATCATTATTATGGTCACCTTTGCAATTAGCAATAGCTTCCACATTCCTTGGGGGAGCCCCTTTGAACTTTCTAAGGTTTTCCAAAGCCCTCTGCCTTAAAATTGACTCTAAATCAATACAATTTACGCTGTCAGTATTTCCAGAACAGCCATAAGTTCTTTCATCTAAAGAATGATCATTAGTTACTCCTCCATGGTTTTTGTTGCTTCCTTCATTTTGAACTCCATCATCCTTTACAACGATAGAGTTCCTACTGTCAGGTATATCCACTTCTTCGTTTTCTACCAATGGTGCCTCTTCTGATATAACACAGTCTAATTCTCTTTTACTTATCACATCCTTACTGTCCAAGTCTCCAAAAGAAGGGTGGTCATCATCAGGCTGATGTGTGACCCCTTCTTGTTGTTCATTCCCAACAAAGGTCTTTAATTTATTTTCCTCCCCTACTACAACAATTATGGACCTTAGTCGTTTAAAGGTGTATTCAACATAACTGTCACCATCAACCTCATTCTGATAATCACTACCTTCACCATATAAAGAGCATGGTGAACGACTCTTTGACCTGTTTCTAATTCTTTCAGTCTTTCCCATATTTCCTTTCCTCTTTCCACACCTGCCCCTACGCCTAACAACTTCACTCTCATTGCTGGTTGTACTGCCATTTCCACAAGTTGAGGAGCTCAAAGAGTCACCATAGGCACCAACACTCACATCTCTTCTACGCTTCTTTTTGTTGGCCTTCTTCACCTCACAACGGTCATTTCTCTTTGAATGCTTCCTCTTTCTGGGATGAGGAGAGCATTCCCTACTTTGATGATCATGAGATTGCTTTTTGGATCTCTTTTTACTAGGCTTCGCATTCTTTCGCGTCTTGGATCGAGATCTTCTCACCTTTTTGTCATCCTCCGAGCTAGATGAAGACATTGAAGTTGAACTCTCAAAATCAGTGTCTGAGCAAGAAGGAGAATCGTGGCGATACCGCAGCTTCTTGGACTTCAATTTCCTACTACTCTTACTCTTTCTCCTACTTCTCTTCATGGTTCGACCCAAAAAATAAAACAACACAAAAAAAAATGGATGGAAAGGAAATTCACATCGGCATCAAAACAAACTTATATGAGGTAAAAGGGGAAAAGAGGGAGACAACATCCATATTTTACCCGCAACCACAATACGAATATTACATTTTCCAGTTGCCAACCGAGAGAAAAAAAAAAATACCAAGAAAGTGAAAGACGAAGAAGAAACTCCACCCAAAGTTAAAATTCAAGCATATAAATCGAATAACAGAAGGTTACCCAGATATATTCGTCAAATCCTATGCCAAATTACATCCTAATCTATAAACATTACACAGCAACCAAACAGAACATCCAACAAGAGAGGGGAGAAATCAAATAAAGCCAATACCCAATTGGGATATCAAGAAAGGAAACATTCAACGCGAGAGAGAGTAAAAAGAAAGTACCTGGGATGAAGAAGTCTTGGAACGCTCCTTCTTGCGAGAAGAAGAGGCTTTACCCATCTGGATTTAACCTGCAAAAACCACGTCCGAGAGAGAAAAAACAGATAAAGAGGGCAAAATAGACTGCAAAAGAAGAAGAAAAATCGATTTTGAATGTGGGAATTAAGGTTGAGAAATTGAAAATTAGTGAGGTGATTGGAGGTTAATGCAGGGTTTGCTCTGTTTTTCGGGAGGATCTCATCGCTAAACTGGAAGTCTGTTCTTTCTTCGCCGTCTACCCGTGTCGTTCACAATTTGTGACAAAAAAAATTCCATTTAGGTACCTAACTTTTGTACTTTCTCTCTTTGGTCACTAAACCAAGTTAGGTTGGAAAATTGTCCAAAATAACCTTTGGAATTTTCACATTTCAAAACTCTTTCTCAAGCCTGTTACCTTCTTCAACGAGTTCGGCTACGATTTTTCATTGAAAATTGCTCTCGTACCCACGACCTCCAGTTTTCTAGGTATGCCTTAAACTACCAGAGCGTCGCGACGCTTTGCTATAGTGTTGTGACGCTTAATGCTTTTTAAGCACAACGTAGCGGACAACGCAACGACAGCTTGTGGTGATCGACCGGTCGCACAATGTAAGTCCTCGATTTGATGTCTGCAAGTTTCATAAGTTCTTCCCCATGGTCTGACAAAATTGTTTTCCTCTTCGATGCTAATGTCCGACGATTCGAAAACCATTCCTGATGAAGACTTATTATATGATCCAACATTGTAGTGACCGGTAGGAATTGAGCATCCTTCAATATTGCATTAATGCACTCCACAATATTTGTAGTCATTTGATCATATCTCATTCCATCCTAGTATACTCGAGCCCATCTCGGTAATCCAACATTGGTTAGATACTTCTGAACACCAGCATTGGGGGCTAACCTATTCCAATAATGCAAGAACACAAACTCCCAACATGCTTTCGCTGCAAGTATGAAGTTGCCACACACATTATCGTTGTTGAACTTTGTGGTTAGGTTTAGGCTCGGATGATGGATGCAAAGAGTGTGGAATGCATCCAGAAATACAGTTGCAATAGACTTAGCAATGTTTTTGTGCCGATCAAATACAAACACCAGTCCATTAACCACACCGATCATTGCTTGCAACCTTCTCATGAACCATGTCCAAGAATCATCATTTTCTTTGTCACCGAAACAGAAAGCAACCAGGTATATTTGTTTACTGACATCAATGGAAACAACTACGAGCATAATACCTTTATACTTTCCTTGCATGTGGGCTGCATCCATCACAATAACCAATCGGATACAGTTCAAAACCCCTTATCAAAGCCCCAAGTGTCATATACACATACTTAAAGTGCCCCTCAGAATCAAGCTCCAACTCATATTGTGTACTGGGGTTGGCAATCTTCAACGCCTCTCCAAACCGTGTTAGCAAATGGAACGGCTCTCTAGTGGATCCTCTGGCTAAGGCTAGCGCAGATTCTCTGGCCTACCACACCCTCTTATATCTAATGTCCACCCCGTGCTCCTTGCAAAAGTCTTGAATGATTTCCTTCGGTTTATAACTATGACTAACATCCTAGTACTTGAACTTTATCAGTTCAGCAATAACCCAACTCCTAGCTTGTTTATGATCATATTTCCTTTAGATTTTCGGGCAAGTGTGAATACTAATGTATTTAGTGATTTTGAACACATCAGAGTATATTGCTTGTTCAATGATGGATGAGAATGTGATGAATTTAGTGCTTGTGACTGCTCGAATTATTCTTAACTAACACAATCTTTTCCTAATCAAGCCCTAGTATAAACTTGATCAGAGTGACTTAACGAGTACCAGGGTCGAACACAGGGACTTTTTATGACAAGACTAATGATTTTTGCACTTTAGTTTTAATCAAATTGTGGTTTGATGTATGATTAAATGACTAAAATGAAAGACTATCTGCAATAAAATGGAATGAAAGACATGATTAAGTGGAGAGAATGATGGTTGACATGCAATGCGTGGAGGGTGTGAATGGTGTGCGTTGAGTGTGGAAATGAGCATGTGTTGATAGTGGAAGTGTAGCACAAATATAGGTGACTTGTTTTAGACAACTGACAATCAACAGGTAAAGTAGGGTTGAGAAGATTCATCAACATTCACTCAAGTTTATACATAAGTATCCGTTCATGCCTTCAGCCACATTAATCTTATCTCTACGATGCATGCTTAAGTTAATTAAATGATAGGTTGTTCTTTATCTCTAAAACCACTACTTTCCTTGTTTAATGATTTCCACAGCCACTTACTCTCTCAAGTAGTTAGCTATTTTTACTTAAACCGATTGATCAAATGGATTTAAGCAATAACATTATACACACATTAAACAAGATTAACTTCCACTTATGCAAAACTCTTTTGAATGTTGATTATTCTTTCCAACCCATTAAGAATTTAGCTACTCATTGTGAGGAAGAACAAACACATGGATGGATGAGAGGTGATAAAGCTCATAATTATATTAGAAATGAATTACAACACAATGTCAATATCTTGATATAAATGTGCAAGAGAACATAAAAATGGATGAAATCAGTTCGATCATGGGATGTATGGCCTCTGGTCACAGTCTCTTCAGCTAGCTTCACATGTACTGGAAAATGACAGATGAATTTCCCTTTTATCTTCCTCCTTCTTCTAGACTCACGATTTTCTCCTCTAGAACCGAAGGAAGAAGGAGAACTAAAGAGCTAGAAGCTGAAGATGATGAAGAAGAAGAACGAACCCTATGTGTGAGACTTGGGCTATTTATAGTTTCACTTGATTGTTCTTCAAAGCTCTCTCTAATGATTGTCTGACACACTTGCGTTTAATTCCATGCCTGATTCCTATTTTCCTCACGTAATCAGTTCACTAGCTCAGTTGTATCCCTTTCAAATTAGCTTGCAACTTGCGCTTTGACATGACATATTGCCGCCCATGGGTTTGCCATCTTCTTGTTGCCTACTTGTTTTCATCGTATGGTTTTGTTGTTATCACATAGTTGCATTTGTCTGATCTTCTTAAGCGTTCACCTGCTCCAACATTAGCCTTCTTTGACAAGTTCAGGTTCTGTTGTATTCCAAGTCCTGCATTTATAGAGGTTAGAATTATAACATTTTAGGATAAATAGTTTTGCAAGTAACACTAGGATTACCTTGTAGTATGATTTTCTTCTCAAGATAACACATTTTTCCTTGCATTTTCCTAATTATTCTAATTTAAGAAGCATCAATAACTTGTATTTCTACAAGTTATCAAAGTTCTTAGTTTTAATTGCCCTGACCTTCCATTTGCATGTCAATTCTATACATTTTACAACATATAGTTTCCTTGTAGATCTATCGACACAATATTGAAATTTTTTCTAATGGCAATGACAGACAATTTCTTACACAAATCTTTCTTGCTTAAAAATATGTTATTGACCTGGACATATTCTACACTGGACTCATGAGACGACGATGGTGTTCATCATTAATTTTTCAATACGCTCCCTCTTGCTACGACTAACACTCGATTCACTACTTGTTATTGAATCTGTAGCATGTTCACCATTAGTTGTCAAGTTATTCTCACCCAATGATCCTCTGACAGTTCATGATTCTACATTCAACATCGACTCTACCTTTGTGGTCATCGAATTTTGATCATTGAGTGAGTCAACGTGAACAACATTAACATCTGCCTCATATATGTCCACATCATCCACACTAATACTGACATCAGAATCTATTGACATATCTACCTCTAATACAGACTCCTTATTCAACAATGCATCCATATCGTCTCCCAATTCTAATAGAACTACATTATCATTCAATGGACTTAATAATATCACATCATTTGAACCCATGTTGTACTTAGGAATAAAATCAAGGTAGGATGGAAATGAGGGAACATTTTGGGCTATTGGAATTGGAAATGACAGTACTGTACTTCTAGTGTTATGGACTACTATTGGTAACTTAGACACTAAAGGAGTCATTTGAGATATATCGTCACTAGTTAAGAAAAAAATGAATGTCTTCTTGATTACTTAATCACAAACGCAGATACATTCGACCTAACATTCCTCATAAGTTTTTTTTATGTCTACAATCAAACCCTTTCAACTCGCTCCCTACATACTCTTTCTCATTCTCCTTCCATTCACCCTAGAAACAAACAAATATATGAGGCATCCTGAAAAAAAAAAGTTACTAAAAGCCGTTAAAATTTTGGAGAAACTACTTAATTTTGGTTAAAAACTGTCAATAACTCGCTTGAGATTTCCCTTTATGGTCACTCTTTGTGCAATAGCATCAATCTCGGGCGAGATAATTGACTTTTGATCGAGATTACGTAAACGACCATGCAAACAAAAATTTTTTTGGGTCAACAACAAGCATTTAGAAACCAAACACATTTAATAAAGAAAAGATCGAGATATATACCTTATTTTTGTGATTTTGTGCAAAGAGATGGGTTGAGAGGATTTCTAACACTTGAGAAATTTTTTTAAAACCACAACATGTAGAGCAAGCCAATTTCTAATAATGAGTTAATACATGTGGGGGAATTGTTTTTTCTCAATTTTCTAACTTAATCTCAGGCGCGAGCTCGGAGGGGAAGGCCCGAGAAAAACTCATTGAACGAGTTATTAGAAAGGTACTAGTTTTGAAATGTGAAAACTTCATAGGGTTATTTTGGATAATTTTCCAATAATGTTTTCAATTTTTTCTTTTGCTACAGGGCACACCACTTCTCAATAATAGATATTCAATTTTTTTATGTACTCATAATCTCTAAAAAAATTATTATCATCTTTCTCGAGAAAGTGTCTATAATCTAAAAAGAAATTTATTCTTATCTTTTTTGACGAGATTTTTAAACTTAAGGAAGGTCAAGTTCATTGTCGGTAACACTTTAGTTCATTTGAGATAATTTAGACATTGTACCCTTAGATTTGTAACAATTTAGTCTCCGACTTTTTTTTAAAAAAAAATACAAATAGGGGTAGAGGAATTGAGTCATGGACCTCTTGGTCTTCAAGACTTACTCATGTCAGTTAAGCTAAGCTCATTTTGGCTAGTCTCCGACGTTAACAAGTAACAATTTAGTTGTGCTTTAATTATTAACACTTTAGTCCCTACTGTGATATGTCTAAAAAAAAGTGTCAAATTTAATTACAAAATTTAGTCGTAGTTCTATAAACATATTTGGCCCCTAATCAATTAAGTAATAAATTCTATTAAATCTTAATAATATTTTTTACGATAAGAACTAAATCATTACAAAATTTGAAATACATGAATTAAATTGTTACATATTAAAGTTCAATGACTAAATTGTTACATATTAAAGTTCAATGACTAAGACCCCGCTCTGTAACCATTTGATTTTTTTGTTTTAGTTTTTGAAAATTAAATCTATTAACTCTCCTTTCACCTCTAAATTTCTTGTTTTGTTATCTACTTTCTACCAATGTTTTCAAAAACCAATCCAAGTTTTGAAAACTAAAAAAAGTAGTTTTTAAAAGTTTATTTTTGTATTTGGAATTTGGTTACTCTTTTACCTAAGGAGGTTGAAAACTATAGTAAGAAATTGAGAGGAAAATTTTTAAAAACTAAAAAACCAAATTTTTACAAAATAAGACCTAAATATTATAAATTTTAAGGTATGTATACTAAATTAATACAATATAAAATTCATTAAACTAAATTGTTACTAAAGTCTAGAGATGAAAAGTGTCTTTACTCTTTCTTTCTTTCTTTTTTTAATCTTTTCGTTGAACAATATTTGAAGGTTAAATCTTGAATCTCGAAATTGATGGTCAAGGTTATAACACTTTCACTAATCAATTTGTCATATTAACTCACAAACAAAAGGTTAAATGCACCAAGTGCATAGACAAAAACTATGTTGTACTTTTATCCTAAAGAGATTTTGCTTCATTTATTTGAGTACATTTGATTAGGGTATCTCCTAGTTAGTTTATTAATCTACAAATCTAAGAAATTTTGTCAAATCTTAATAGGAATTTACTTGGTATAATCCCTTTTTCACACGTGTTAAACTAAATTGTTATATATTTTTAGAGTTTTTTTTCCTAAAAAAGATGCTTCATATATACTAAAGTTAAATTATTACAAACTTAAAAGTACAACTAAATTCTTACTTATTATTCTTCAAAAAAAATGTTATTAGAGTTTATGCGTTAAATCATCATTTTAATGAAAGTATGAGTACCAAAATAGTTTTTTTTTTATTTAAAAAATATCATCTTTTCTAAGAAATAGAACTTAACATTAAACTAACGAAGCCACATTCACTACAAATTTAAGGCAATCCGTTTTACAACAAGATAACAACCAATCTGAAAAATAAAAAACAAAACAAACAAGAGACCCAGGATTCTATTTTATCATCAATATTAGCCAAGAAACTAGAAACCTCCATGATCGAAACATAACAAATAGTTAAAGTGATTGATTCTCAGGCTCATAGCCAATTTAAGACCTTCCAAAATAGCAACAACCTCGGTACAAATGGGGTCAAATAATGGTCCCTAAAATCATACGACACAGCTCGAACAAAACTCGTATCATCCATCGCCACAGCTCCAAAGCCAATGGAATCAAAACCCACTCGGCAAGAAGCATCCACATAAAGAACAAAACCAACCAGGATGACCAAAAGGACTAAGGAAGCTCATAATCTTGTTGCCCAACACCACATAAGAGGAATATTCCTGGAAACTGTGAACATACTCAATAATCCAATCACTTCGAAACGATACTAACGGAACTGATAAATTCTAAGAAATCTTATTACGATTTCCCAAATGGCCAAAGCCCCCATACAAGCTACAACAGAATCAGATTGGGAAAGGGACATAAACAACTCAACCCATTGGAAACTATCAAATGAATCAATACTGAGATGTTTCCAAACAGGAAGAATGGTAGACCAAATTTGTTGGGCTCAATAGCAACCAAACAAAGGATGCACCGTTGTTTCCACGGAACGTCCACACACCGGACAATAAGGTTGAACCTCAATGTGCCTACTATGAATATTAAAACATGTAGGCAAACAATTTCAAACAATTTTCCAAACAAAATGTTGTACCTTCGAAGGAATTTTTTAGCTCCATAAACGTTTCCACCATTGGACCCAAACATCCTCACTAGAGGTAGAGGAATGTTCGTAAAGTAGCATAGCAACCTTATAACCACTCTTAACTAATACTGACTTCGTTTATTAATGTGCCAATGCCATAGCCATCATCTTTAGCAACAGTTTGGCTAAACCAGATGTCAAGAATAACCTCATAGTCAATATTTTTTTCTAAACAAAAACAGAACTTTTCATTCGTATAATGAAAAGAGGCTATTGCTCAAAATACAAGGAAACTAAATTTCAAAGTAAACACTTGAACAGAGGTCTTAGAACATAAAAGATAGGAGGATCAATAGGTGCACTTGGGTATCTCAACTAGGTTGACACACCCATAGCACCCTCATCATATCCCAAAACGTGAAATCCAATAAGATTTAAATACAATATTACATAGTCGAGATAAATGCATTCCAATTAAGACATCCTGAATTGAGTAGTCCGCAAATAGCTTGGATTGAGCACACTAAGAAGAAGCAAGGATTAGCGTTAGGAAGAAAAAATTGGTCAAATTTACCTACATCCCTCTGTCTTTCCATGGTTATAAAATCTGACACCAAGAGATCTAAAACACTAGAACTCGGTGTAATAGGACGAAAAGTAGAAAGCCTCGAAATCCAAGGATCACTAAACACGAGTGGATATTCCATTACCAACACTCCTGCAGAGTCCTAATTTCAACAAATTAATACCCAAAACAAAATCTTTCCAGAAAACAAACAATTTTGAGAAACCTTAGTTTGCAAAAGATTAGAAGAAGGAAAATATCTCCCTTGTAACACCTTATCAACCAAGGAGCAAAGATTGTTTAAAAAACGCCAAACTTGTTTAACTAAGAGATCTCGGTTAAAGACCTCCAAGTTCCTAAAATTCAATCCACTCACTTCTTTAGGAAGATAGAGCTTATCTCAAGAAAACCAATGCATCTTACCTTTCGCTTGGGTAGACCACTATAATTTAGCACACAAACGCTTAATGTCCTTGCAAAAACCTGTAGGCAACCTAAAACAATCCAACAATGATAAGGAAATAATTGACAATAACAAAATTTTGAGCATTAAATGCTTGCTTCCAAGCTAAGTTTTCAAGCCATAGTAAAAAGTTGCAACTTTTCATGAATCAAAAGCAACCCAACCTTTGAAGTTCCAAAAGTCATTTGGAGACCCAAGAGTCATAATGAATCTAAAAATCCAAATTCATTCGCATATTTTTTATGAATTATGCACTAATTTAATTTCATGTAATTACATTTATGAGAGTAGTTGAAGGAGTGTTAGTTGAATTTCGACAAAATAGGTGAAAGGTTATGTCCTTTCATAGTGTCTTTTCAATTAGTATAAATATTGATGTACTTTTGTCATTTGAAGATAGAATTGGATTTTGAATGAATTTTCATAAAGTTGAATCTCTCAAGCTTTATGCTTTCTTTGTATTCTTATGTTAGAATGCATGTTGTAGAACTTTCAATCTAGTCTGATCAACTAGATTGTAGAGAGTTCAAAATCTTGAAGATAGGAACAAATTCTCTTTTTCTTCTTGATCTTTGATCAATCTTCTCAAGCCAAATCTGTTTAGCTTTCTTGGGGTTGTCAATCAATATGTTAATGAGGGTTATTCTCATTATTGTTGTGGGGGTTCACCTAAAATAAGGGGAGTTTTCAAACGTAATTGAGGTAGTTCCCTTTCAAACATGATAAAGGGAACTACCTCAATTACGTTTGAAAACTCCCCCTTAAACGAGGTGAACCCCCACAACAGTAATAAGCTTAACCCCCAATAACTAATTGATAAGCAACCCCAAGAAAGTTAAACAGATTTGACTTGGACGATTGATCAAAGATCAAGAAGAAAGGAAAACTTGTTCCTAACTTCAAGATTTAGAATGCAAAGAATGCATAAAACCTTTGAGAGATTCAACTCCATGAAAAATTCGTTCAAATTTCAATTCTATTCTCAATTGTGAAAATTACAACACTATTTAAACTATTTGAAAGGTCACTAGGAAAGGTCACAACCTTTCATCTAATTGTCTAAATATATCTAACACCCCTTCAACTACTTTCATAAATGTTAATACATAAAATTAAATTGGTATATAATGCATTAAGTATTAGGATGAATCTGAATTTTAAGATTCATTGTGTCTCTTGGATGGAAAGAAAGGTATATCTCAAGCTTGAAAGGTTGCAACTCTTCACCATGGGTAGAAATCTCAGGAGAAATTATGCCCATAGGACAACCATTAATGAGAATGAAGAAAGAAGAAATCTAGAGTGACTTGTTAAAAGAAAAGGGAAAAAATTATCAAATATTAGAGTGACTTGTTAACACAAAATAAAAAAGTAAAAAACTTATTAGATACAAAATTGAGAGTTCAATAATTGATTAGACACTTTTAAGTATATTTATGCTATCTAATGAGTTATTATTGTACAATAATTAACAATTTATCCACATACTAATTTTATGACAATAATAAAATCAATATAATTGACTATAGGTACCTATAGGTACCTCTTAACATGAGCCTTACTCAACCAATTAAAATATTGTACATTAATGATTCCTACGTTGTCTTAAGCTACATTTACCATTGTTTAATGGATATATTTGTAATGTTTATATTTGTAATGTTCTATCAAAATTATACAGCCACCGATCTTTTTCCAAGTGTGCGGTTGTAAGTTTATACACACGAGATGAAATATAACAAAAATAGCAGTAAAAAAACAATGATAATATTATAATACAACCACCACGTTAAACAGCCTATACAAATATATCAATAAAAGAAATATGAAAAGGTGACGTATTTATCCCTACAAGATTTGAACCAAACCAAAATCAAGGTCCCAGGTTAAGGTAAAGTTGTCCTTGAACCTGTTTGCATGCACCTCAACTAAATTCACAAAACACTTCGTCTGTCCCTACAACATTTGAATGTCAAAGAAACTCATAAAATATTAAATCTTAGGTAAATGGCTACCATGATTTAAGTTATTAATTCATTCTCTCTAAGTTCTTTTGTTATATCTATGGCTATTATTGACCACTAAGCCAAACCATGATAATTTAGTCAACATCTCTTTATATCGTTCAAGAATTTGGTAGATCTCAATAAAATTTAAAAACATGTTTTTAAGAACCAAGTATTCTATTAACTTAAAGATAACTCAACTGGTTAAAGAATATATAATCGACTAAAAGGTTCAAAGTTCAAATTTCCACCTCTACATGTGAAACGAAAAAATACACTTACTGATCATTCTGAAAGTTCAGTCTCAACAACAACATAAATGACCAAAAACTTACAGCACAATTCGGGTGCCTGCAGCAGCTTTATATGACTACAGAGGTATTCACTCAACTACAGAGTCAAATGGGTCGAAATAGTTAGAAAGGGAGAATCAGCCAGCAATGGAAAGTTAGTGAAATTGTTGCTAAATAACAAAGTGGAGTGATGAACTAGAAGGGTGGAAGAATTAAGAAACAAAGGCATGCCATCTAGATAACTCTGCATTTTCATAGTTCAGACATTATTAGATTATATGCAAACCCGAACATCGTCATTTGGTAATTATTATGTTACGGTATACTACATGATAATACCGCTCTCTAATTATCTTCGCTATCACTGATACTGGACCGAGAGTCTATAAAGAAGCCCGTCGAGAATTCAATGTCATCGACTATCCTCCCCCTGGTTCAAGAAATGTATATAAAATATTCAAGTAAAAAACAGTTGAGAAGAAAAAAGTAATACAAGTTAACCAACTTGCAGGCAAGAGAGTCTCACCTTTCAAGAACATACTTCCCCTCCTTGTACTTTTGGCTCTTCTCATGTGCTGCCTCCTGAACGAAATTATGAGTTATATAGAAGAAAAGAGAAATTTTTGGCAAATTGCACAATGGAGAAAATACATATTGGTAACCAAATGCAATTTCTTTTGCAGTGTGCGGAGGATAATAGGGAGAGTTTACATATTTCCACCCGACGATTTGTCCACATGTGCAACAAAATATGTCTGCTACAGTGTGCAATCCTGAGAGCATCATCCTCTCTTCCAATGCTCCAAAAGAAATGTTTATCCTATATGAAGAACTCCAAAATGTAAGTGAATGGAATGCTTTGTAATGATAAAACATGGAAAACGATGAACATTACTAATTTGTACATAACAAATGGAAGAAAAGATGCTTGTCTCTCTCTCCGACTCACCTCCCGCACAGAAGTTGGAGCCTCCAAAAGACTCAACACTTTTGGAGTGAGGTTATTTGGAGAATTGCCTCTGCTGCATGAATCACAAAATTTCCTTCCCCCATTTCGAGTCAAAAATATTATGTGCCAGTTTGCTGGTCTGTTTTCTTTTTGTTGTTTTTAATTTATCATATTTGTGATATTGCCCTGCCCTACAACTCCACAAGAAATCTTCACACGCTGGCTCCAAAAGATATCAAAGATTTTCACTTATCAAGCTTTCTGCCCAAAGGCTTTGGAACCAAAATATTAGAGAATTTCCTCCAAAATATCTGAAGCCATTGTCACTAGGACCACCCCATGAGGGAAAAACTCCAAGAGACAATTTGTTGTAACCCCCTTCAAACTAAAATTAGTTGATGTGATTGCAGTCAACAATGATCCCCCCCCCCCCCCCCCCCCCAACAATTTGTACAGAAGTTGATTCATTGTATCCACCTACTTTTACATTACTATTTCTCTAATATCTCTGAACATGCTCTCTGAACACTCTAACTCTACTCAATTTTACAATACACGCTTTCATAGCACCGTCTCTATACAAACTTCAAAATTCCTATCCGTACACATTCTCATCACTATTTTAACTTCAACTAAAATTAGGAAGACAAGTCGCCACCAGAACATTGGATTACTAGAATGGATAAGCAGTTGCCAGGGCCCTGAAACTCCTTGTTTGCACTTATGCAATAAGAAACATGCTTAATGTTAGACTTCTAACAAGTAGTTATGATCCATAATTGATGATAGCATGCATAACTTAGAGTCTTAGAGCATATGACTGCTTTTCTTAGCTAGCTCAAGTGGGAAATTGATGTTAAATGTAGTTTCATTCTTATATAAATTATGATGAAGGGATCTGCTTCTGCACACTAAAATAGTACAGACATCGAATAAGTCCTTATAAATGAAGGTCAATATCTATGGCTTAGTTTTGGCTATCTACAGTTTTACATGAACCATGGCCCGTTTCACCCCTTTTTCGATGGATAGATTACATGAACCATAACTTAAATACTGAGGACATGCATAGTAATACGAAATGTAAATCCACTAAGAAAAACTAACAGCAGTTCCGACCAAAAGACAGGGAACTCACGCGTTATTGAAAAGGTAGGCTTTTCCACGGCGGCAATGAAAGGACTGATCAAATAAGAGCGAAAAAGTTAGACGACCTTCAGAAAAAAAAACAAAACAAAACATAAGGAGCTGCTTGAAATGTAAAACAGTTTTCTATCTTTTATGACAAACTCTCAGCAAAAGCATTTCTATTAACAGCAATTGAAGTCGTGTTCCCATCTCAGATTACAAGACTATGAAGAGTGAATTCAAGCTCAAAGACTGAATGTTCAAATAACTGCCATGAAATCTGGCAGCGCCAAAAAATCTCCAACCCTGAGAAATTGATTCCTCCAAACAGCAGCAATTATCGACCAGTTTCATTTCAAAAAGAACAATTGCAATCAAAAGCCCACGAAGATTCTGCTCTAAGAACGAGAACTACCATAGTTGAGCATCTACAACTTCCAATTATTCAACTAAGATACAATACAAGCAACTAATTTTTTAACGTCTGCGGTAGAAAAATGTAAAAAAATAATAATAATAATAAAAAGAGGAAAACATATGTATACACACCCGAGATGCAAGGTCGTCGAAGAGAGCTAACTGCGTATTGCAGTACTTGCATCTGTAGGACCTGCCTTCCCTTTCCACAACAAAAATCCGTCCCATCGCTTCCACGCTCCTTAGCTCCCGTCCTCCGCCTCAGCTTCAACGGGGAAAGGATTCCGCCACAGTTGAAGTAGGTTGAATTGAGAAAAATGGGAACCGCCTTTTGCCCATAAATTCGTCCATCGTCCAGTACGGGAAGGACACGATCACTGCCATTGTTGACGTGAGAAGAAGCTCTAAGATTTTGGCCCATTGGATATCCGTGTGGTTCCGATGAACAGAGATGGGTTCAATATTGGGCCTCCTATTTTTTTTTAATTATTATTATAATCTACTTTATTGGATTTTTTTTTGAAAAATTATTATAAATAAAAAAAATATAAAATTATTTACGAATATAGAAAAATTCTACTTGCACTCTATCGCTTAAGCGATAAAAGTCTACTGCGGTCTATCACTAACAAAAATTAAAAATTTTCTATATTTGTAAATAGTTTAATTCATTTTTCTAACGATCTTTTTTTAATTTTGTTTTTTTAAAAAAAGAACTTTATAGGGTTAAAATAGGGTTGTTTTCAAATATAGCAAAATGAGTCAAAATATTTAAGAATATAGAAAAAATTTACTGTAATATAGAAAATTTTCATTATAATGCTAGACAGTTAAATTTTTCTATATTTTTAAATAGTTTGATATTTTTTTTTACTTATAATAATTTTTCATAAAAAATATGATTATCAATATAATATCCAGATTTCAATTTATTTATTTATTTTTTTAACTTTTTTTTTAAAAGATCCAAATTTCAATTTTATATTAGGGTGTAACATACTTTTGGTGGTCAAGTTTGGAGTTAATGTCTATTTGATCTTGAGGTTTCAAAAAAGACACTTTAGTCTTGAAGTTTGGAAAATAGTTTTAAATGATTCGTGAGTTAAAGTTGATAGTTGTTAACTAGCGAAAAATGATATGGCATTGCTAAATTGGTAAAATTTAAATAATGTGACAATATTTATTAATTTTATATTCTCTTTTTTTTTTTTTAATCTTAGGTGACATTTTGTGTTTACTTTCTTCTTTGTTTCTCTCTTTTTATCTCCTCTGTTTCTTTTTTTTTTTTTTTTCGCGCTTATTATTTTTCTCATTATTTCTATTTTAGTGTAAGATTGTTTCTCTCAACCTTTCTACCACACACCAAGTATGAAATCCAACCTTCTGTCTAAACCCTTAGCAAACCGAAAGGAATCCAACCCAAAATCAATGCCTAACTCCTTTCTGAAAAATATGTTTTTCTCTCACTTTTGAGTTTTGAGGCACATACTCAACTTTTCCTTCCCTTGTAAACTATGTCATTTTTAACCTTCCACTTTTCCCATTTTTTAACCTTCCACTTCCACCATCCTCTATGTTCTTTAAATACTAATTGTAAAATATATACCCTCTTTTTTCAATCTGAGGTGAAGTATCGTTTTCTTCTTAATTCCTGTAATATCTTCTTCTTTTTATACTTCTTTGGCTTCTGTCTTTTCACTTATAATACGTTCAACTCAAGTTCGTTACAGTCTGAAATCAAAATTTTGATCAAACTTGTAAATATATATTTTCCCACCTCGAATAATTAATCGTTTCAACTTCTCCACATTGTTGGAAATCTAAGACCTAATTGGAGCTGCCATGATTGAGAGACGATGGGAGCTCATAATTATAAGTGTGTGTGGTTATAGAGGAGAGTCAACTCCTACAATGATTGAGGGTTTGTGGTAAGTGTGGTAAATTTTATGTGTAAATGAGCCATGGAAGAGAGTATAAGAGGAGCGGCGAGTGTGAAACGGAAAAAAAGGAAGAGAGATAAAAGGGAAAAAGAGAGAGAAAAAAACGAGGTGTCATATTAGATAAAGAGAATATAAAATTAATAAATATTGCCACATCATTTAAAATTTACCAACTCAACAATGTCATGTCATTTTTTGTTAGTTAATTAACAGTCAATTTTAACTCAAGGACTATTTTGGAACTAATTTCCAAATTTTACATACTAAAGTGTCCATTTTGAATCCTCGGACCAAATAGACATCAATTCCAAACCTTAAGAACTAAAAGTGTATTTTGTCTTTTATTTTATGATATAATGATCAAATTCTTTATATTTATAGACATCAAAGTCACCTTAAAACATACTATTAATCATTCAAAATCAATTTTGATGGTATAAAAATTAAGTTTAAAAGTGTAAAATCAAACAATATATTGACTTTTTAGGCCTTGTTTGGTAACCATTTGGTTTTTGTTTTTTGTTTTTTAAAATTAAACCTATAGACATTACTTCCACCTCCAAATTTCTTCCTTAGTTATTACTTTTTACCAATGGTTTAAAAAATCAAGCCAAATTTTGAAAACAAAAAAATAGCTTTTAAAAAGTTGTTTTTGTTTTTGTTTTTGGAATTTAGCTAAGAATTCAACCATTGTACTTGATAAAGATGCAAATCGTTGTAAGAAATGAGGAGGAAATATGTTTAATTTTTAAAAACCAAAAACCAAAAATGAAATGGTGACCAAGTGAGTCTTAACGATTAAGGGTTCGTTTTGAATTCACTTGAGAAAAAAAATGTTTTTCAAAATAAAACTTTTTTTTTATAAAAAAAACGTTTAAAATACACTCCAAAAACTATTTTGAGTAGTTGTCAAACACTCTAATTTTGTTTAAATGTCTTATTTTTAAATTAAACACTTAAAAATGTATTATAAATACATGTTCCAATTATTATAAACATAGCCTAGGCGTAAAGTAAGAGTGGATGACAAAGAACATAGCCTAGGCGTGAAGTAAGAGTGGATGACAAACTAATGATTATTCTTTTTCTTAAAGAAGTTTAACATCACCAAATAAAATAAAAATAAAAATAAAAACCACATCAATGCTCAATTTAATTCTATTACAAGTAAGTTTAGGTCACTTTTCTCTCTAACCATAATTTGTTTATATTGGCAATAGGTGACTTTATAAAGAAGCTCCCATCAAAAAACCAACATCCACCAACGGACACTAAATAAGAATACAAGTAGCTTAATTGACATTTATTCTCGACCAAAAAAGATTAAAGGTTCGATTTTCTTCACCTTAAATTAAACAAAGAAGAAAGAAAAGATTAGTTGGTCATATGCCAATTTTTATTAGAACTGAATGTGGGTGCGACATGGTCTTACGAGAGAGGTAGGAGTGGAGTTGGGATGGATTGTTGGAGATCAAAAAGACTGTTCAATCTTGTGTGGTTGCAAGTTCTTTTTGAAGAGGTCAACATGCTCAAAGTAGAAGCTCTGGTGGAAGGGTTGTCGTTGTTGAGGAGTGGTCTTGAAGAATCGCTGGTTGAGGTCAAATTGGATGAGTCGTTGGAGGTTATTAAGCTTCTCAACATAGATGAATTGTCTTTTACTAATATTGAGGTCCTCATTGAGGATGTTATTTCTATTGAAAAAGTTGTTAATACTTTGCATTTTTGTCATATTCCTTAAGAGGAGAACAAAGCGACCCACGTTATTGCAGCTTTGGCATCTTTTTAAAGTTATTTTTTTATCTGGAAATGTATTTTTTCAATAATATTCTTCCCCTCATTCATAATGAGACGTCTTGAAAGTAGTGACTTGTTGTTTTCTAAAATTTGACTAAAAATTCAAATATTTCTCTAGAAGAATTGGAAATAACTTATAATTGTACAGACAAAAATTAGAAAACAAAATCGTTAAAAATGGAGCTTTTTTACTTCTTTGTAAACGTAATCAATCAATGTTAATATGAAAATTATGATCCAGTTAATTATGTTTGTAATTATGTTTGTAGTTGTTTATCAAAATTAAGTAATCACATAATGAAGTGTGGGCCTCACAACAAAATCTTTAACTTTGCTCTGCAATTTGATTGCATAGAAGATGATCATCAATCCGATTACGTTTGATTATTACGTGGACCCACATCATCTTTTTTTATTAAATTTCTATCGTTTACCCATTTATCTATAACCTTATCCATTTCTATAACAGTATCAATATCAATAATTTATATTAGTATTAGTATCAATAATTAGTGTCAGTACAGTATTGGTTTTTATGCATGATTTTTTGCCAACTATTGACATATTTGCGTGAAAAAAACTTTTTTCTCCTATTCCTATTTGTAATTTTTGGATAGTTTGTCACAACAATGTAACTTAAGAATAAATTATATAACATCGTCTTATTAAATAAAATAATGGTAGATTTTCTTTGAAATTTGTTATTTTTTAAAGTATTTGTACAAAGATTACATGTTTTTCTTCTATTAAAAAAGAGATTATGTTTTTTTTTTCTAAATTAAAATTTGAATTACTATTTTATTTTTTAAATCTATGTATTTTTAATTTTAATTTAAGTGTTAATTTTTAAAATTTAAAAATTTGTAAAGTAAAATCAAAATGAAGAATGTGTTTTAATTCCTATAACATATTATTTAGTTATCACATTTTAATTAATTAAAAATATAAAAAGGCATTTGAGTAATTATCTATATTTCATTATCTTTCCATATGAAAAAGTAAATAATATTTATAAAAATTGCATCTAGTTTGTAGTAAATACCATCAAATAAATCTCATTACAATTTATTTTCTTTACAATTGAATTATATTTTTATTATAGATACGTAAAAATAATCTTAAGGCCATGTTTAGTAACTATTTGATTTTTTGTTTTTAGTTTTTGAAAATTAAGCTTATAGACACTCATTTCATCTCTAAATTTCTTGCTTTTCTATCTACCTTTTACCAATATTTTTAAAAATCAAGTCAACATTTAAAAACTAAAAAAAAAAAGTACTTTTTAAAATTTTGTTTTTGTTTTTGGAATTTGTTTAAGAATACATATTCTTGTACTTAAAGTAAGTTGCAAATTGTAAGAAATCGGAACGTATTAGATAAAATCAATTGTAATGAAAGGAATAGCTCATAGAGTATGAGGTCTTTTGAATTTTTTAATGTGAACCCTCGACAAAAAGAAAAATTAATTTAATTTTTAAAAATAAAAAACAAAAAAATAAGATACCAGCCTAAATTATTACAAATTAAAAAAAAAAAAAATTACATTGGGTAGCAAAATATATTTGTGTATTTGCAAACATGACTGCAACTTTTTAATTTTGCGTCTATGGCAAAAATACATCGGATTTCTATCTCAATATGGCTTCAGATTCTCTTTTTGGTCTTAAAAAAGCAACAAACATATATGCAGCACTCCACGTCCCCTCTTTCGGTAGCGTGACAGGCACGTGTTCAAATTTGTTGGAATTTTTTCATATTTTCTAATATAGCGAGAGTATTATTAAATTTTGTTTCATTAGTTTCAACCATTTTTTCCCTTTTATTCTATATAAATAAACTTCCAATAGTGATTGTTTTTTTCTTTAACACGTCAATTTCAACTTTTTTAGTATATCAAAATTTGATAGTACGTTATTAATCTATTAGACACCAATCAACAAGCTAAATTGAGCTTAGTTTAGCAGTAATTGGTATAACCCCTCATCTAGAGATGGGAGGTTCGATCTCTTTAACAACAATCGATTATTTTACAAACTTATAATTGTTATGCCACGGACTTAATTGTACGGTAATAATGTATCAAAGGTATCAAGTGTACATTAGCAGTGTATCAAGTGAACCAAATGTATCTAAGTTATCTATATATTTTTCACATTTTCTATTTTAAATCGTGAGTCCGACTTTTTTTTTTTTTTTTTTTTTTCTATTATAACTTGTTTTTGTCTATTTTGCAATTAGTCCTTTAAAAATACAAGAATTAAATTTGGAAGTAGCTAAATTTCTTCAATTAAGTGAAGACAGCTTAAAAGCGAGTCGGTTACCTGACATCCAACAGAAAGGCAGCTTTTAAAGCCGCCTCACACTGCCCAGCCGCCCCATCTCTTTTAAGTTTTAACCACCACCTCAACGAAAAATAAAATATAATTTAATTCAAAATAAATCCATTATAAGTAAATTATTAAAAAAAAATAAAAACCACGTGGCAGTGGGAATCAAATTCCAGTCACCCCAGCCCTAGTTTGAAATCTGCCGACGCGCCGGCTTAACTGTCTGTCTCATTCAGACACCTCACCGCCACAACAGCCGACCTAACCATTTTTATCCGTACATCTGCTGACGTGTACTCAAATGATTGGCCTGTATTTCCGGATCCTGCACCGCCAAGAAAACAGCCGTGTGAGACGGGTTCCACGCCACGCGCATTGTGGCTCCCACCGACCAGGGAACAGCGTTTGGACACGTGGATGCATCTTCTTTTGCTGTTCCGTTTTAATAAAATACGATCTGTTTAATTAAGAAGATTTGGACTCGTTCGTTATTTTCTTTTTTACTTTTTGCAAAAAATAATAAATTTAGAAGATTCGCACCGAGATTTTAGTTGATTTCTTGTTTGTTTGTTTTTATTATTATTTTATATACAGCGTCTCACTTCGGTAGACTTCATCAAAGCCGCGTTTTAATAGGAAAATTAATGTAGTTTTTGTTTTTGTTTTTGTTTTTATTTCAAATTTTCTAAATATTAAAATATTTTAATTTAAATACTATTTACATTCATATATTCTAGTATCAAATTTATATTTGTAGGTTGGAAATTGATATATTTTTAAAATCACAGATTTGTGTGCTCCACGAGCTATATAAAAAATCCCAAACATTTTGATAAAGTTTTGGTCCTAACTTCATAAATTGTCTCTAATCTATATTTTGCTCAATTGAAAATTTTACCTATTCCTTTATGTTCTTAACTAAACCATAGATCTTACACACAGTCAACTAATTATGTCAATTTCATATAAAGAAAAATCACTCATCTATGACATTAAGAAAGTTAATTGTTGTGCTTTAATTTCTTTTTTTCTTTTTTCCTTTTTAAGAAAAATATTTTATAAAAGCCACTAGGACAAATAAGAGAGCTAGATACTTTAGTTAGACTCTCATAAATCAATCAAGAGAAATGAACTAATTATCCAATTCACATCCTATCAAAAAAATTAATTATTAAGAAAAATCAAATCAATATAAGAATTAAACGGAACTTCTAAAATAAAAGACGAAATGATAATTATGAACATAATTTGCAATTTAAATGAAAATACGATCATAACTATTATAATTGAAAATGTCATCATTAAAATAGAATTTATAGGTAAATATTTTCTTGGAGGTTAAGGCTTTACGAAATTGCTCCGACATTAAGGAATTATTTAAATGAATTAATATATCTTAACGACATGTGGTGGCGTCAGGCGTGGCACCAATTTAACCAAATTGCTTTTTCTTTTTATGAACGAAATTACTTTTTTGTGTCATCATATTCCTTGAATGGTTGAAAATATAGGTGAGGTATATATCATAATAACATATATGCCTGCCGCCTGCGAAAAATAATTAATATTTTTTTTTATTGTGTTTCTATTTTGGTAGAAAAAAAGAATGTGTGCCGTTGGATTTGGAATATCTTATGGACACGTGTAGGAAAATGAAAGGTGAAATAGTGGATCACGAGGGGCGGTCAGATAGGCACAGTAAAAAGAAAAGAACACAGAAGTGCGCCCCCACGCCTTCCCATCATGAACCTGCGCAGTGCATTTTCTCCCGCCCATTTATTAATAAAGCTTAAAAAAAATTATATATGAGACAAATAGATGCAATTTTTTATAAATATGAAATTGTTTTAAAAGGAGTTTAAAACTTAGTAGGAAGTAACCGTTGATCCTACGAGAATTTACTTTTAAAATTAGTGGGGAACTGATTTTTACAAAGATTGATTGAGAATGAACACTTATTTTAAAAAATAGGTTTACCAAAGTCATTCACAATCAACCTTTTCAAACACTCGAAGCAGTTATGATTTTTAGAAATCACTTTTAATACTCTCAAATGCAATTCTTAATGCAACTTTAATGTTTTTTTTACAAGAAAACTTATTAAATATTAGGAAAATACTTGTAGTCCAATAGGTTTTTAGTTTTATTTTTATTTCATCCATAAGTTTTAAAATATTAGACATTTATCCAAGTTTTAAATTTAATTTTCTTTTGGTTCATAGGTTTTAGAATGTCACAGTTCTCTTTGACAACTATTTTTTTTATATCCGTGAGTGTCCGGGCCAGCTTACGCGCACCTCAACTAATCTCACGGGACAACCCACCCAACCCTGCAACCGGCGGGCTGCCAACATACCCGTAGGATATTAAATCCTAGATAGGTGGCCACCGTGGATTGAACCCACAACCCCGACAAACATTTGATTTTCTTTTATTTAGTTTTTGAAAATTCAAATACCTCTTTCCCTTCTAAATTTTTTTCTATTGCGTTATCTATTTTTTATCAATATTTTATAAATCCAAGTCAAGTTTTGCAAACTAAAAAAATAGTTTTTAAAAATTTGTTTTTATTTTAAGAAGTTAACTAAGAATTCAAGTTTTTTTTTTAAAAAAAAAATGCAAACTATGGTAAGAATTTGAAAGGAAATAGGATTATAATTTAAAAAAATAAAATGGTTATCAAATGGAGTCATTCATTTTTTTCATAAGTTTAATTTTTTTAGTAATCAGGTATCAATATCTTACACTTTTACTCAGGAACTTTTATACTAATACTCAATTTTGGTATTTAACATTTCTTTCTAGTTAATTAATTTAAAATAATTTTGATGATTTGGCATATATTTAACCAATAAAATATCATAAATTTTGAAGTAGAGAAAAGAAGGTAAATTGGCATTGTTTAGGTGCGTATGATTGGTCCATTGAAGTTTAAGGTCGTGCCAGATTTTTAATAAAGTCTGTGACCTTATTGTAAAGAAGCAGACTAACATTATCACACCTTCTATGTAAATCTTGTAAAGAAAATTTAGATATACAAAAATAAATAAATAAATAAAATATAGATAAATGATTTAACCATTGAATTATGTCCATGAACCTTAAAATTTTAAAATGTGTTAATAAATATAATTAAAAATTAATCAAAATTTTGTGCACATATAATTTGTATTTTTGTGGACAAACAATATGTTGGAGGGAAGAAACATATCTCTAACTTTTTGCGAAGAAGTTCGATTCCCACTATCCACGTATTATACTAAAATAATATTATATTTTATGAATTTCTTTAAGTACATATTTTATGAGTTAAATATAATTAAATTTCACATTCTCTCTCTTGTTGTTATGGAAATGATGAATGCATTTAATTTCTGGGCCCGCCGCCGCCCCCACAACGGCCGACGCGGGTTAAGGATAAATTTATGCAAACCTCAACTTTTTTATATATTAAAAAAAAAAAAAAAAAAAAAAAAACCCAAAACGACAAGTCGGCTCTCTCGTTATCCGTGCCGGCATTCCAGATCTGCTAACTCTGTCCTACGTGTCGTTTTCTATAATCTTAAAATTATCTCCTACTTGGTTTCCAAGAAAATACAGAGAAACTAAAATTAAATCCCAAAAATAGAAAATTCAAATCTCTTCATTAAAACTGGAAGGAGGAATTCCTGGTTATCTATACAATACAACACAACTTATAATATTTATATATTTTTTTTTAAAAATCCCATTCTGGTCGAATATTTCATTCAATCCTTGAAATGGATTTTACGGATATTAAATTAGAAAAATTAGTTCAAATTCAAAATGAAAAACACGGATCCTCAGACAACTTCCACAGCCGGAAGATTCAGGTCAAAATCCAACGGCCGAGATTTACGCGTAGTGTCGAAATCAACTACGGATGACGAATCGGAGTCGCTCACAGATCCGCCGGTACCGGCGACGGTAACGGTCCGACGAAAGTCACTGATCTTCTCCGCCTGAGCGAACGCGTCGAAGAAGAAAATTGAGCGGGAAATGGCCGGCGCGTGGACGCCGGCGTCGAGGAAGTGAGTGAGGGAGGGATCCGACGGCGCTGGCGAGGGGGAAGAGGAGTCGACGGTGCTGCACTGGCTGGGACTACTGCTGCAAGCGGATTTACGGAAGTTGTTATTGTTGTCGACGAATAGGAATTCGTTCTGAATGGGGAAGTTAGTTTTGGCATTTGCGCCTCTAAATTCACGCGCGGCCGTGTCATAAGCACGCGCCGCCTCTTCAGCGGTGTTGAATGTGCCAAGCCAAACCCTAGTCTTCTTACGTGGGTCCCTGATTTCCGCGGCGTAGCGCCCCCACGGCCTCTTTCTAACGCCCCTGTAGCGGATCTCTTTAGAATTGGGCGGCGCGGCGGTTGAGGCGGTGGATGTCGACCGGTCTACGGCAGCCATTTTTAGGACCCGGTGTTTGGTTGTTGAAATACACGGTGGAGAGAGAAAATTTGGGATTCTAGTGAAAGAGAAAATTATGTGAATTGAAATTTGAGGGGAAATGAGGGGAAGGGGAGCGTTTATATAGGAGGGGAAGAGAGAAATTTTATTTATTTGTTTATTTTTAAAGAGTAATTTTGGAGCGTAAATTGGGGAGCGTCTAAATCACGCACAGCGCACGTGCCCCATGCAGCCTTTGGAAAAAGAAAAAAGAAAATGAAAGGAAGCTCAGCTGATGAATATATTCAAAGCTCAGTCAACGAGGCTTTTGACCGCTTTTCTTTTACCCCAGCCGCCGCGCCGTTTCCTCCACACGCGTGGGCCCCAACTGGCGCGTCAAACGAAGGGATAGGTGAAAATTTTCTAATACTATGTTTTATATTCGCTTCAAACTTCAAACTTCAAATATAATTTTAATCTTTATATTTTAAATTTTTGTTTAATTTGAGTTTTTTTTTTCTTTTTTAAAAAATAATACCTCATATTATATAGGCCTCAACGGACAAGAAGGAAACGAAATAAGGTCATTTACAGCTATACAAATGAATATAGATAGAAAATTGTTCAGTCATAAAGAGCTTTTTAATTCAAATTTTACAAATTTTGAGATTGAATCTGCAAGCAAGTTACACGATGGATAAACAAACGATAAGACACAGGAGTCAAATTTGTTTTGTGACGAGAAAATTTCTTTAATCCAACAACAAATTTTGGGCTCAGCAACGAACTTTTCCAATAGTAAGCTGATCACTTGGAGGCAATCAGATTCCACAATAATGGTGGCAGTTCAGAGAGATGGTGAGAATGAGTCATTCTTTAATTGTTAGAGTTTCAGCTAATGGAGCGGCAAAGTAGATTTGAAGATGTATGGTAAAAATTGAAGTAATAGATCCAGAATTATCATGAATAACTATGCTTAGGCATGTTGAAGGTGGAGAAGAACGCCAAGTCGCAGACGTTGATTTTGAAAATACCCAACAGTGGAGGGAACCGAGATTTTGTTGCTTCCAGATTTTGCTTGGAGATGTTTGGAAGGAGCCGAAAAGCATTCGCAATAGTTCAGGATCCAAGAACTTTTGAGGGTCTAAGGAGGAACTTCTTTTTCTTTATTTATATTGTTTAATTTGAGTTCTTATATTATACTTTTAATTGTCTAGTTTTTGTGATTTCAATAAATTTGTAATTTAGTCTTTTTTTAATTATTTTTTATTTTCTATTAGTATTTGTATTATAAATTTTGAAAATATATTTACATATTGTATTTTCTTGCAAAAAATTATTATTATTATTTAACTAATTTTCGTAAAAAAAAAATCAACTTTGTGTGAGTAAACGTAGGATTTATTGAAAGCGTACAATGACTATAATTGAACAATTGAAAGTATACAGACTAAAATTGACCAATTTTAAAGTATGAGACCAAAAAGTATTTTAACCAGTAGAGGGTGTTTGAGGCACTGAATTGAGTTAGGAAGTCTATGTTCGGAGTGTAGAGTTATAAGATGGAATTATTCTATAAATATGCAAAATAGAGGGGAAAAAAAAGGAATATAAAGTTCTATATAAATGTGCAAACTTTAAAAAAATGTTAACTATTGAAGTTGAGTTGTTTAACACCAGCTCGCGTAGTTAGTGGCCAAACACTCCCTAATAGTATCGGTTGAACTTTAATTTTATTTTTAGTTCTTAAATTTTATGTTAAAATTACTCACAAAAGAATTAAAATGGTCAATTTTTTATTAAAAGTAAATCATCTAAATATACTGAAGTAGAAGTTTTAAAAGTACATTAACCAAATTAAAATAAAACTAAATATATAGAAACCAACTGAAAAGAGTACATACTCTAGTGATACTAAAAATGACTGACGCAAATATACATCTAAAGATGTAAAATTATTAGTTACATTATAACCAACTACTCAAATAATTTCTATATTCACTTTCCGTGTTATCCAATTTCAACATAAAGTTGGAATTTATCCTCAATAAATTTCATAATAAATAATCCCAATTACGTACATACTAAATGGGTTCATTCTCCATTGCATTTTTTTGTATTAAGAATAAGATTTATCATTCTTTTTCTTTTTCTTTTTTCATATATATGGAGCTAAAATAAATATTTTGAAAATAATTAATCGAAATAAGCAAAAGTTGAAAGTGCCAAAAACTATAATAATACCAAAATAAGGTTTAAACGTTTTCTTTTACAACATAAAACATTTATATGGATGCTGTCTTTACTCTTGTAATATTGAAAAATAAATGGGTGGGATAATATGGATTAATTATCTATTATTAGTTACATGACTGAATATTAACGAAAATTATATAGATAGTATTTAGTTTTGTTTGATATGCCATATGAAAATATAAATTTAAGAATACTTGATTCAATGAAAATAGATTTATATTGCATATTTTTAGATATATGTTTGGCAACAAATTAAAGAATTGAATTTTTATCTAAATAATTATTTTAATTGTATTTGATACTATATTTGTAAGCCAAAAAAAAATTAGTTATATAGTTAATTACTAAATGAATATAAATTATTCTTAATTTATTTATAAACTTGTCTTAGTTAATTTTTTAAATTGTTATTTTGTAATATTATATAATTTATAATTTATAATAAATTACCTAATACATATTTTAATTTAGAAAACGAATTGAGTTTATGGCATGATATACTATATTTCTTGACATTTTTAATATAATTTTGCATTTTATATTTTAAAATTCAAAATCTCGATACATTAAAGATATAAAAGTGTTGTCTTTTAGAATTTATATAATTTGGATCACAAAATTCGAAAAAGGTTTTCAAAAACATATTTTACATTGTTTGTCAAACACATATTCGTCATATATTTATTGGACTCGATGAATATGAATACATAAAATATAATTCAAATGGTTAATCAAACACCTTTATTTATCCATTGATTAATTTTTTTTATTTTTTATTTTTTGTATTATTTTCTTAAAAAGTAAGAGAGAAGTTTCTCAAAATAAATAATAAATATAAAAAAAACGAGGTAGACAAGAATTGAAACAAAGAAATGTATATATAAAATTTTAAAACTAAACGTTAATTTTTAATCTCCAAAAATGCACTTGGTTACTAGAGGATGAAAATTGGAAGAGTAGTTTGGAACTCGATTTAGTATGGGAAAATTTATAGTTATACCTAGGACAGTTGTAAAAATATAATAATATATAATAATATTTTAAAAAAATTGTAAATATAGCAAAATCTATCAGTGATAGACTATCATGGGTTCATCACTTATAAATCATAAGATTTTATCAACAATAGAAGTCTATAACTAATAAATTTTGTTATATTTGCATTTTTTAAAAAATATTGTTATACATTTAGTTATTATCTCTAAAATTGTTATTCATTATAATTACCTTTTTACATACTTCTATACATTGTTACAAAAAAATAAAATTTAAAAGTTTATAAAATAAATAAATAATAAATTATTTATCCACGTATCAAATAATGAATAAGAGTGGTAGGTATCAGAGTATTATTATTATTATTATTATTTTTTATATAGTAGAATCGTACTTGATATGTCTATATATTAATTAATTGGGAGTGGTGTGGACACGCGGCGAGAGATAAATGAAGGGGCGGCGGATTCCAACGGCGGTGGGTGTGGATCCGTGAGTGTGTCACGTGGCGAATTTTGTTAGTGGGGTGCCACCGGTAACCGGTTGCTGACGGCAACTTCAGATTGAGACTTTAAAGAAAAAGAAAAAAGAAAAAAAGAAATGAAAATGGAAAAAACTGACAGGTTTCCTTTTATTTTTCATTGCGGCGCCGTGTGGATCGAACTCGGGTCGGATCGTTTACCTATTGGAAATTGGATAGAAAGTACTTTCCCTCATCCGACGGCTGTACTTTCCTATTCGTTCTGATGCTGCCACCTCAACTCTACTTCCTACCACTTTAATTTACAATTATGCTACGAACATCATATAAATATAAAATTGCTTTCATGTAATGTAGCTACTACCTACTTTAAATTTTGTCTTCTTCTTTGGGTGGAATTATAATAATTTTGTAACTTATTTTGAATTACGCAAGAAGTTTTAAATTTTTCATTATGTTAAAGGGTAAAATTGGAATTGAATATATAATTCAACCTAATTGATTTATACTTAGGTAGAAAGAAAATACAAACTTAAACTCCGGGTTAAGACATATATTTTCAACTATAAAATTAGAGGTTTGAATTTCTCTATTCTATATATTATTAAACAAATAATAATATTATTAATAATAATAAGAACAAGAAGGTACTATTGTGAAACCCACTCAATTATACAAAATGTTTATATTACGAACTTACGCAAATTGTAATGTCATTGTCATTCTAAGATATGTTCAAGTTGGTTTGTTGTTAGTGTTTTAAGAAAGCTTCAATTCTATTGATGCCAAATATTGGTTCAAGGAAAAACACATATTACCTTCACATGACAACAATGATAAATTTGTAATTTAAGAAAGAGAAGACCTACAAAACAAAGAAAAAGCTTTGATGGAGCATTAGAGTGTATTTATAAAGGATTTGATATAGGATTTATTTAAATCTACTAAGATTAAGAAATTTTCAAATCCTAAACAAGATCAAATCTTTTCCTATTTCATTTAAACTTATTTTATATTATTTTATATTATCTTGATTTTTGACTTTATTCTGTTTGACCTAAATTCCCTACTCGACAAATTTTGCTCCCAATCCTTTTAACTTTTGTTAGGTATTTTGGATAGAAATTGCTAAAAGTTTAAGAAAAAAAAATTAGATGTTTGATTGGGAACATTTGAAAGCAAAATTAAGGGAACTACAAGCTAGAGTCGATTTGAATAATTTAGCTTTTTATCATAAATTATCGAGAATAGTTAAGTAAAGGAACAGTTGCAAATATAGTAATAGATTTAAAATATTAGCATATATAGTAACATTTTTAAAAAATTGTAAATCTAGTAAAGTCTATCAGTAAAGACTTAGGGTTTTGATACCATGTGAACTTTGTATATATTGTTGAATAATTAACTTAACCAAAAGACAATACAAAAGCGAATAAATAGACACCAACAGACTAAACAAAAGAAAGAAACTAAGAAAGAAAAAATACATATAAAAGAAAAAATATTATAAAAAAATACTAATTAAGAATAAACCTCAATTTACCTTGAACATATGCATATCATTAGAACTAAATGTCACGTCAAGGAAGTATACTACATTTACAACTCACCATGTTACATGTTTGTTACTTTTCTAATAACATATGCATTCAGTAAGCTTTTAACAAAAATAATGATGATAATAAAGCTTTAAAAGTGGAGAAATTATTATAGCTAGAAAAACTATCAAACTATTTATTAATATAGAAAAATTTCATTATCTATCAACGATAGACCGCGATAGATTTCTATCACTGAGCGATAGAAGTTTATCGCGGTCTATCACCCAGTGATAGAAATCTATCATGGTCTATCACGGTCTATTGCTAATAAACAGTAAAATTTTTCTATATTTGTAAATATTTTTGCTCATTTTTCTATATTTGAAAACAATCTTTAAAACTGTTAAAGACCCATTTAAAACTATAATTTAATAACTAATTTGGTTTTTATACTTTAACTTTAATTACAAGTGTGGTCATGTGTTTTTAAAATTTTTTAGGGCAAATTGCAAAACCACCCTTGAAGTATGGTGGTAGTTACAATTACACATTCAAACTTTTAATTGTAAAAATTGAGTCATCAAACTTAAATGAGTGTTAAAATTAGGTCAAATTGGACCTTCAAACTTATATAGTTGTATAGATTGTAACATTTGTATAAGTTTGAGGATTCCATTTTAAACATTTGTAGGTCCAATTTGTACAATTATTATAAGCTTGAGGGTCCAATTTTAATACTTATAAAAGTTTAAGGGCCCACTTTTTATAATTAAAAATTTGAGGGTGTAATTGCAACTATCACCATATTTTAAAGGTGGTTTTTGCAATTTGCCCAAAATTTTATTATCTTCTTTGTTCCTTTTGAAATCTTACATAAAAAAAAATACTGATAAATAGAGAGTTAGCATGAACTCCATGAGCATTATTTCCAAACTAGCCCAAGCTCCCTTTTCACTTTTCAAATCACAATAATCACCAAACCTGAACCCAAACTCACATTTAGAAATGTACTTAACATTAAATTACAAATTTAGTCTCCAACATTTCATTTTAGAAGTCGTGTTGAATAAATTATTAAACTTCCAGTATCTCAAAATTTGTTTAGAGCCAGAATGTAAGAGACATTTGAAACTAGATTTTGTGATATGCAACTGCATCATTTATGCACTTCTTGTTTCAAGAAGAGGATTCCTGAAGCTTCTGGAGACCTTCAAGGAGATGAATGAGTTCAATTTACCCTAAAAATATAAAATTCTAAGCTAATGATTTGTAATTTTTTAGGTGTAGTGTTTTGGACCCATCAACCAAGGGAGATGAAATAGAAGTGAAACTTCAACTGTAGACATAGAAGGAAGGAAGGTTCGAACTAAATACAAAAGTTAAAGAAATAGATGAAAAAAAAAGTTGTCATTTATCTACGTCAAAAAAAGAATAGAATGATCTTTCCATTCATTCCTCAACCCCATTAACAATAAAGACAAGGGGGTAGAGCATCAGGCAGCTGCTGGTGAATCTGGGGTGTACCAGCCATGGTGGATTTCCACAGCTTTCTTTCTTCTGGCGAGCCGAGATTTTCGCCGTGCTGCAGTGTTTCGGTGCAACGTTCCCACTCTCACGGCTTTGTCGATCACCGAGTATGCTTCTGCAATGAGCTTCTCAATTGGAAGGACTTCCTCTGATTGTGCTTCAGGTTTCTTCTTGAGACCATCTAAAGCTTCCAAAACCTGGAATTGTAAGAGTGAGAGGTCATTCTTATGCTGACTAGTTCTGGAAAGAAACAGAAAATCTTCTCTTTTTCTTCACAAAGTGCAAAACCAAGGATGTAGAGGATGTGTTGTGCAACCATATTAAGATTATGCTTTAGTTCTGTCCTTTAGCAGATAAAGAAACCAACCCATTGCATCAGAAAGCAGCATCTCTTTAGAGATTCAATTTTTTATTAAAAAGAAAAAAAGGGGAGAGTTTTACCAGTTGGGAGGTAGAATGAGGAAAGCCAATGTTTTCTTCTGCTCAAACAAGAAAGGATGAAGTCTTAATTATAAATGGGAAACACCCTCCATCCCCTCTTCCTACTGCCTCTCTTGACACCAAGAAGTTGAAAAATGATAAAGAAATATAATAATTTGGAGAAATTTCAAGTAGAATATTTTTCATGCTGCCTTCATAACTTAAAAACACATTCATTGTTGACCAAACTTCACAGGAAAAAAACTCTGAAGCATTAAGCCAAAACGCTAATGCTTTCTTGGAAGCATGACCAAAGAAAACTTTGCAAACAGAATGAGACACTTACCTAAAGGCAACTCCTCTTAATCATTGGTCAAACAAGATTTTACAGCTTAGGATTACCTCTGATCCACAAGATAACTCAAAGGCCACTTATTATTAGAACAGGAAGAGATGTTAATCATATTGCATAACTCATCCAACGAACAGTTGATACTCGCAACCAAAGATTCAAATAAATCCACAGGTAAGCCAAAGGCTCATTCAAACACCTTAATGGTCTTGAGTAAGTTCAAGACTTAAGAGAGGCTGAAATTTTTTTTGAAACAAATTATTTAAAATTCAGTCATAGCCAACATGAAAACCGCCTAGAGAAGCTAGCTCTAGCCAATCAGAAAGAATTATGCTGACAATCTTCTACTGGATGAGAATATTCGATCAACTTTACCATTTACCAGACTTTTCTTTCTAGTCCTTTTACAATTGTCCATCAAGTTGGGATGCTTGACAGTTTAAACTATATCAGTTTGGTTACTTTAATGACAAATAATACTGAAGATCCAATCATTTAAGTCTAGATTACAAGCTGTCTGAAATAAAACTCAAATTTTCCAGTAGTAGCCATTGTAATCTTCATGTCTTTTTTTCAGAGGTGAACAGTGTTTATAATCATTTCTGGAAAATAAGAATTTCTACTGATCAGATTTTCACATCAAGCATCCGAAACAACGGTACCATTGACCTTATCAAACAAAATCATATTATGCATGTGTGTGTGTGTGTATATATATAGAACCAATTGTCCACTGGTACTGAAGACAAAATTGTAAGCATCTACCTTCCATCTCTTAATTTTACGGATTTCATCCGGTCCCCATTCGGAACAGTCAGACGAAGATAATCATTTCAGGCATTTATCTTCAACAGCTAATGTAACGACTGGTAAAACTCATATCATAAGGAACAAAAAGGAGTAATTAGCCCCTTGAGTCTTGATATAGCTCAGTTTATCTAAAGGTACTTACAAATTAGGCACATACTAGTCTAAAGTGAAAATCTCCCAGAAATACAGTCTCTACTCGATAACCATTTTGTTTTTTGTTTCGTTTGATAACCATTTTGTTTTTGAAAATTGTGATTGTTTCCTCAAAATTTCTTTACCATTTTTCTTGAGTAAAGATTGGAATTCTTAACCAAATTTTAAAAACAAAAACTTTAAAAACTATATTTTTTTAGTTTTCAAAATTTAGCTTGGATTTTGAAAACACTCCTCAAATGTGGACAAAATAAAGAAACTAATAGGTGAAAATGGTGTTTATAGGAAACCACCCTTGGGACAGAAAAGGGACCTTGGAAATCCATCATGAGGCATTGCTCTCTGTTTCATGATAGAATTTCTATCATTCTTGGGGATGGAGTGAACATGTCTTTTTGGCAAGACATCTGGCTGGGGAACGAACCCCTTACATCACAATTCTCCCTTATTTTTGCCGTTTCCCTTTCTCGCAGCCAGATTGGGGCTGTAAAAGACTTTTGGGACACAAACCTAGGGTATTGGAATCTAAGATTGAGGAGGAGTCAGAGAGAGGCTGAAACTGGAGAATATGGAACTCCTTTACACATTCTAGCTGCTGTTTCCTTTCATAACAGACCTGACAGGGGTCTTTGGAAGCTAGGACCCACTGGCATTTTTTCAAATAGCTCCCTTTTGTATGATTTCCCCCTCCATTGATGGAACCTTGTCTCTGTATCATCTGGAATGGAAGGGTCATTATCCAAAGAAGATGAAGTTTTATCTTTGGGATCTATCTAAGAAAGCCATCAATACCCATGACAAGCTCCAAAGAAGAATGCCTTACATGGTTTTGTCTCCACATTGGTGCTCTATTTGTAAACAACAATCTGAATCACAGAGTCACCTTTTGGTATCATGTACCTTTGCTAACACCTTTTGGAACTATCTCCTTTCAACTTTTAATTGGTACACAGCTCTCCCGGAAGATCCTGAATCTCTCCTACCCCTTGTCCTAGGAGGGCACCCTTTCCAAAAGGAGACAAAGCTTTTATAGGAAAATTTCATTATAGCGTTCTGCTGGAACATTTGGCAAGAAAGGAATAGAAGAATCTTCCAAGACAAAGAACTCTCTTATTATAATTTTTTTGATACTATAGTTAACATGGTTGTGACTTGGTGTACATGCTCTCTCTTATTTCATCACTATAGCTACACTAGTCTCCTTTCAAACTGTAAAGGTCATTTGTAATCTCTCCTTTGGGTCTTTTCCCCTTTCTTTTGTAATTTCATACGAAACCGTTTCTTATCCAAATATATATATATATTACTCTGACATAAAACGAATTCTGGACATCATTCTTAGAGATTTCAATATATTCCAATGCATACAAACCAGCCAAAATTAGGTACCTTCTTGATCCTGGTTTTAATTTCAGACTTCCGGGCTTTATTGTAAATGCGTCTTTTCTCAGCCTGCCGAGCCCTCTTTGCCGCAGAATCAGCCTTGGTCTTAGGAGCTGCCTCGCAGACCACAGAGTAACGATGTGGCCTTTGAGCTTTACTCATCGACAGGCACCCTGTACGAAAATGGACAAAAGTAAGTCCAGCAATTCGATACTTCCTCAAACAATTTCGCAGTTCTTCTACAACACAAATAATATAAAAGGGGGGGAAAGAAACCCATAAGAACTCACCATTGGAGAAGGCGGAAACTGAAATGTTGGAGGAAAAACTGAGAGTTCTGAGGGTGGAAGAAGATGGGGAAGCGGGAATACAGGAGGAAGAAGCATTAAGGGAAAGACTTCTGAACTTAGAAGGAAGAGCGAAGCAACTAATTACAGTTGCCGCCATTTCTGAGTGGGCGATTCTTGAAAAGAAAAGCTCCAGAGGTTGAAGAAGAAGAATGGTTTGGCTCTTTTGCTCCTTCGTTGGCGCTTTATCCACTGGAAGCAGAGTTTTGCAGTATCGGTTTATCCTCGGTTGTTTTTGGCTGTTTGGATTCGAGTTTTGTATATTCTCATCCGGCTTCCATTTTAATTCCAACCCCACATAAGAGCCACTGAGTATTTTTATTTTGAATTGAAATGCCCTGTTTTTTTTCAAAGATATTAGATTAAATTATAAATATATGAGGTGGGAAAATCGAACTTCACACCAAGAATAGTATAAGCACTACCCTCCTTTTAGTCCATGTACTTTTAATAAATCTTAAATTTAGTCTTGAAATTTTATATTATCTATTATCGTTTCTACTCAATTTTGATAATCATATTCACATATTGTATATTCCTACATAAAAATTATTATTATTATTTAATTAATTTTGATAAATATTAACTTGGAGGAACAATTTAAGATTTATTGAAAATACAATTACCATTTTAAACCCCCCAACCCCTCCCCCAAATATATATATATATATATATATATATAATAATTTTCTTTTTACTCCATCTACATGTTCATTAATTGTCAACATTAGTATATCTCAGCTTACATATACATATACTATTAATTGTAAGATGTAAGGTTCAATCCCTCATCTCACATATTATTCCCTAACCCCCTTTTCCCCGAAAAAAAAATTAATTTCTTTTTTGTCCCTTTTCATTAATTGCCAACATATTAATGAACATGCCAACATATATCTCAGCTTACATATGTTTATACTATTAATTGCAAGATGTAAAATTCAATCCCCCAGCATATTATCAAACTGTGTATGTGTCTGTACAGATTACTTTTAATTTACTTTTGGGATTACTTTTAATTTACTTTTGGTTTGACAATAATTTGAAGCATGCGGAATGTTAATATTTGAGTACAAAGGTAAAGAGACACCAAAAAAAAAAAAAAACCATAAATGTTAGGTTTAGTTAATTGAGCAATCAAACATATATTTCTACAGGAAAATTATTATTATTATTTACCGATAGAATCATAAAGCACTATCAATCGAACTATACCGTTCATTTTGGTGAGACTTTGAATGGCAGTTGAGCAATCAAACAACTATGTGACAATTTGGAGTATGTTGATATATATTCATGTAATTATGTTAATTTTAAATACTTTGGTATATATCATAGATAAAAATAAACTGTGTAGAGACATGAACCAACATTTGAACACCCACCTAAAATATTACGAATTTCTTGTTCATGATCATAGATTGTCCTATGAGATGTATTGAGGTGTGTGTAAGCTAACATGAAAACTCATGGATGTTAAAAAAAAAATTATTAAATATATTTTGATAACTATAAAAACTACTTAAAAACTCCTTTTAAGAAAAGTTTCGATTGAAAACATCTTTTTTTTTTAAAAAAATAATAATAATAATCGATGTTCCAAGCAAATTTAATAAACACATCCATCCATTCACGAACCTTTATCCAAAGAGAGTAGAGAAATATTACTTCACACAACCCATGGAAAATGCTAAAAAAAATCTATCTTTAACTATTACTGTGAAATCCCTCAAGTGATGATTTTCAACTAGAAACCAAAAATGCAAAAAAAACTACAAACCACTGTATAGATAAGACTTGCCTACTTTTGAACCATAATGTACTCTTAAAATCTCTCAGCTGTCATAATTGCTGGTTGAGTTTCAAGATTCCTTCTACTAAGATATGGACCATTTATAACAGCTTCCTGCAGCTGCAGACAAACCATTTTAAGCATTAGCCTGAGCATAACCACCCCAAAGTTCAAATTTACACAAAACTTGCCTTCGAGTATGTTTAGAAGTAATTTTCAAATGGATACAGAACACTCCAAAACATACCTTTAATCAATTTTAATGGTATGAAAGTTGTGTTTTAAAAGTATAGAACCAAGCATTAAAATGATTACATGAATATCACTTCTAACTAATAGCTTGTAAACATATCATTCTAACTACTAAAATCACTTCCAAACATGTCATAAGATAGCCTTTTTAGCTTTTCGAGCTCCCCAGTTTTTTTTTTTCCCTTCCTGTTTTAAGATTTTCTTCCAAACAGCATATGAAAATATCAGGTAGACCTTTCTTTCTCAGAAAACAATCAGATATGATCCAAAAGACGGGAGCCTTTGCACTTTTATGGGTACCACTAGAATAAACTGCCTGGAAAATGAAAAAGTTGAAGAGAAGTATGGAAAACTTATGCATAACTATTTGCATCTGTATCTAACCTTCGAGGCTATTTCGGCAAGAGCAGGATTGCCAGTAAGCCTAGTTGAAGACATGAAGGCCTTATGAATAGCCAAACAACAGTTATATCTAGCTTCCATTCCTAAATAAAGAAAGAAATAAATAAACCATGTGATTGGTATTAGCTTCTGGTACAAGGGGAAAAGGTCAAATCTATTTAATTACATAAGAGCCCTTACATAAAGCAATTGATTCTAAAAGAGCTAATGAATCTTACAGAACAGAGTGTTTCGATAAGAATTTTACACCAGAAAAGTGACTTGCATTATATTTTTCTTACAGATCTAAAACAAACAAAACGAGATAAAACAGTAACAAGGATGTAATATAAGGCAATGATTAGAAATAATTTCGACAACTTACATACTTAAAACTTATCTATACCAAGATTTGAACTAGAAATAAGCTCTAATAATGTATGTAATTTCAGTTCTTTATCAGACAACAGACAGTAACTGCAAAAAGGATTTGATTAATAGAAGCATTTGTAATAACCAACTGCATATTTGGAATTGTCTAGGCTTCATAGAGTTGCTGTCACAGGGTGAAGATGATTTGCGAGATAGATCTTGTAAATTGATTTAAAGAAAGTCAGAATTGAAAATGAGCATAGGCCATCAATAATTCTTATATAACATTTCTTTTGAAACAGTGACACTGGAAAAACTAATATTATATACATCTGAATGAACAATGCACGTTTGCATCTGACAACGCCTAACAAAAAAGCAGGAGAATGCTTAATCACAACACGGCTAAAGAAATAGATAATTCCTCAACTGTAACACCAAAAGAGCAGGAGAATGCTTGCTTAATTATGACTATTTACATTCCTGAGATAAATGCACAAAAGAGTCAGTTCTATGATTGTAGCGGGAGTGGTATTCCTAATGATGCATATACAACAATCATGAACATAATCTCTGATTAACCTCAAAATATGGATGCAAGGCAAAGTAAGCACATATACCTATTTTAGTAGTCTCAGTACTTGCATCAGTAACTATATTTAATATGTTTTGTTTCGAGCAGATTTCCATTAGGCACCAAGGTCGAGCGACCAACCCAGTTATCATTCTGTAACTCTGAAAAGAAAAAATTGTTAAATCAAATAAATTTAAATTCATAAGAAGTTAGAATTTTGATAGTTTCAGTCCAGGTTAAGACCAAACCGGAAATTGAGACTTCTAAACTAAGAACATTGTCTAGATTAAAGAAGACCCACCAAATTTATAGGGTGTACTTCCAGATAAGATGGTTATTCTCTAACATCAAAATGTTTTGCCATGTCTAGTTTACATGAGAGAACACGCAGCCCGGATACCCATATCAAAATGTTTATACATGCACCAATTTATATGCATTCATGTCCATGTTTTTAGCATTTGAGTTCACAATTGTTGAAAAATGTCTCCACGCCAATGTTCATTAAAAAAATAAGATAATAAAATAAAAAGGGCAAGGCACTCCTTCACAATAATGAAAAAGGACATAATAAATAATCATGTAAATTGCAAAAACCGTCTTTTTAATTGGATGGTCTAACCCAAGGATATTTTGTTGTTAAGAAAGGCTTGTGTGTACCGGAAATAACCTAAATGAATTCGTAGTTCATGTCCTCTTAAATCCAACGGTCCTTGAATTTACGTCCAACATTATCTATTTTAATCTTTTTGTAACTTTTTTAAGAAAACCAACAGCAATCTCCTTTAAGGCCAGGTAAGAAGTGTTGGAACTTGGAAGCAACAATTACGGAAATACTCACTGCCAAGCGAATCTCAGAGTCCTGTTGAAGGACAGCTAGAAAAAGACCCTGCCACAGACAGCAGCTCATTAAAACTTAAAAACACTATAATCACGTAAGAAATGAAGGGCAAGGTCAAAATTGTTGCTTACTGAAGCTCAAATAAGTGAGAACACATCAATTTCTTCAGCTGAAGCAATCTTGAGTAAGAAAATATGATTTCACTCCAGAGATGCCAAAAGGACATGAAAAACATCTATCCTATAACAGATTTTTACGACAGTGGTAACCAAGTAATGTATGCAGCATCAACACCATTTATCTTGGCGATCAAATTAATTTCATGGGCATTAACACAGCAGTTCTTATTTCAACAATCCATTACAACTTGAAGCCTGTTGACCTATATGTTTGATATATGAACAACACTACTATCAGCTTAAGCATTTTTGTTTTAATTCTAAGTTCCTAACATGTAACATGTAATGAAAAAGAAGAATGTCCAATCTTGTTTCATAAGTGCGTAAGGATTAGTTCGAATTGGAGTGACATATATTCTGCAACTAAAGCAGAGTAGATATCAAATTCCAAACTACTTCAGATAGAAAACATACCAAAGCAGGAAAATATTATCAAAAGTATAAACCCTAAACCCTTCTCTTACCGAGGGCATCATTTTTGGACTTTTGGATGCAATTTGATACATCAAATCCCGCAGATTTTCTTCTGCATTATCATTTAGTATAATATCATTCTCAGATCGAGTTTCTCCAAAGATATTACCAAGAGCATGCATGGCTGCCTGTAATGACGGTTGAAAATATAAGCGAATATGGTATGTACATAAAATATATATCATTAGATACTTAGTCTAGCTTTAGGTATATGGTTGGCAATGACATATTTCAGTTCGCACTCTTTTCACAAACATCTTACTTTTCCAAGTCAAAGCAACTCTTAAAATAAGTCGGGTCTCTCAATGAAAGCAGGTTTTCTTATTAAAAAATGATTTTGAGAAATAAATTAACAAGAGCAAGAGTGAATACCAAAAATTACAACCTTACAATTCAAAAGATTATTCTAAATCCCATATTAGTTGTTAATATCATAGCATTGTAGGGGAAATATCAATGTTCTACCTTAAACCTTGTTGAAATCATTATCTCAACCTATGCTCCCACTAATAAGCCTTGAAATAACTTCAGCATAGAATTTTCTCATCCTAGCAACGTTCAGTTTCAACAAATTCAATCATTTACAATGCTTTCTGGAAGGAACATCTAGTTCTTTTACCATATTGTTAATATCATAGCATTGTAGGGGAAATATCAATGTTCTACCTTAAACCTTGTTGAAATCATTATCTCACTCTATGCTCCCACTAATAAGCCTTGAAAGAACTTCAGCATAGAATTTTCTCATCCTAGCAACGTTCAGTTTCAACAAATTCAATCATTTACAATGCTTTCTGGAAGGAACATCTAGTTCTTTTACCATATACCTATCTTACCTAATGGTTTAATCAATGTGGGTGCAAAAACAGAGAACATAAATATAAACCAAAAAGTTTAACATGCTTACCAGCTGTTTGCTGTGTTCATGCCGATCAAATGCTGCATAAATTACGTGCTTCACACAAGTTGGAAAACTTGACAGCAGTAAAGTGGCTCCCCATATGCCTGGAGAAACAGAAATCGAATCTGTAAATGTTGGCTTCTAGGGGATGAAATGTTTGTAAAGATGAAAATAAAATGTCAGGATGATGAAGAACACCTTAGTTTCACAAACCAAAAGGTTGCTTAGAATTTTAGGGAGGCTAGCATGGTCAAGGATACCATATTTGCACTTATGCTGAAGTCCTCATTAACAAAAAGAACAACCATTCCTGTTTGCATCTAAAGTTGTGATATTTTCTATATCCATAAAAAAGTGATGACCAGAAGGTTATTAAATGCCAAGTATTTTCCATATAAAAGGTCGAGGTCCACATGCAACATCTTGTTCAGATGAAGGTTCCACAGTTTCAAGGATTTTAGAGCCTTCCTTTTTAGGAGATGACCACACAAAAATAAAGGAAGAAAGTTGTTGATGTCCAAGAAAAAACATAAGTTGAGGCAAAATAATAATAATAACAACAATCAGGAGCTTGATTCAAAGGGCACGAAGAGAACAAATGGTCCACAATCCTCTGTCCTATTATATAGACTGCACCAATTAGGGGAAAGGAGGATGTTAGATTTTCTACCTTGAATCTTGTCGCGAGTATGGAACCCTCTTAGCATAAGACTTTTGAAGGAAGACTGTACATTCTCTTTCTAACAGTTAAAAACCTGATCACATTTGATATTTTTCATCACCGCCAATAGTTTCTAAGCATCCAATACTTATTTTTGTGGATATATATTAGCTTTCAAGTTCATAATTTGCCATTAAGGATGAAGAAAAAAAAAACTAAAAACAAGATAATTTTTAACATGTTTTAAAGAGTTCTAGGTTTATTGTCCCTGGATAACTAGTCTTCATCCATTTGAAAGTACATAAAATTGCAAGTTCAGTTGTATTCTCTCTTCTTTAAAGGAGATAGGATAATAGAATATTATAAGTTGCTCATATTAAATAAACAAATCTTAGTCTCCAAGTGACAATGGCTGTGCTTACTTGACCCAATTTGACCCAGTGCTTCAAATGCAGCTTCACATACATTTACATCCTGTCCTTCAGATGACCCAAGAATTCCATCTGTAGCAGATATCAAGTTCCGTACACCTGAGAAATGAGAATAAATGCAAAAAAAGAAACTATCACAGTATTTCTTGGTCCAACTGATAATAATAAATTTACAGATTTAGAAGACTGATAATTAGGCAATAGGATCACACGTATGATATGATTATAGATTATTGTCAACCATTTTCAACGCAATCAATTAGATGTGCTCAGATCTCAAGTGATGTTCATATTTTTGGATTAGAACAAGAAGAAATCATCAGTGAAAGGTTCTCATTCTAAAAATCTTTTACTTGTGAAATGAAGTGATTCAACTCATAACCTGGGTTGGACATCGTTTATGCAATTTCTCCAGCCTTGCAAAAATTTTGTAATTCTTTATCTGAATGATATTTATGCTAAATTTAAATTGAAAACTTGATATAAGTAGGGTTGGCAAAAATCCCCGCGGGTAATATCCAGTTTGACGGGGGGTGGGGGTCAAATCAAGGACCAAAACAAGTTCCGATTGGGAACGGGGAGGGTTCCCCACCCCATCCCTAAATATTTTTTTACTTGTTTTAGTGTGTGTGTGTACACGCACACAGAGTAGCTTAAGCTACTATTTCTTTTTTTAATTATTTTTAATTTTCATTTCATAAAACAGTAGCTTTTTTTTTTTTTTTTTGTAAATTTCATTTTATAATATAATAACTTTAATTTTTTTATTAAATTCACAACAAAAAATGCTAAAATATTTTTTTAACCATTCATTTAAATAAATAAAACAACAACAATACTATTTTATTACCTAAAGTGAACCTGATGAAAAGTGCTTTGCCATGTGAAAATTGACATTTGGCTAGCTTATCTTATCCACACCTTTTTAGAGTTCTTAAAAACCTTTAAATTAAAAAGAAAAAAAATCTTCAAATCAAATGATGATGTAGTGTTGCAGGTCAATATAATGTCCAGAAGGTCAACGTATTTCTTACATGATTCATCTACAAGCGAGAAAGTGTTCTCTTTGGACAAAAGTCTTCCACTAATGACCATAGCTCTTGATCGTAGAATAGACTCTGCTGATGAGTTGCTGCAACAAACAACAAAAAGTTATGAAGCCAATTTGCTTGTATAACTGAAGTTCATAATTCTTTCATTAAAAACCTGATTATAGAGCTTAGTAGTTGGAGAAAGCTGGTCCTTGGCAAGAACTTTGTACCATGTTCAATTTCCACTAGCTTCATCAATTGGAAATATAATAAACATATGTTATAAATTACATTATAAATTGGCTTAAAAGGAAAATCAAATATATCAAAATGAAAATTTCAAAGATGGGAAGGGTAAGCCCAAGGAAGAAGGGGAGAGTGCATGGCATACTCATGATGATGATGCATGCTTGAGTCAAAATGAATCCTGGCCATAGTTCTAATAGAAACCCAATCTTGGGAAGTTAGCGACTAAAATTTATTGAAATGTCGAGATAAAAATTCTTAAGGCACTCAGCATTTTAGAGGCTTAGTTGTCTCGCAAGACCATTTCCAAAATACGAATGATGCAAAAACCCTTCCCACCTCCATTGATTATAACCATTCTGCTAGCAAATTCCTTATTTAATGACCAATAACCCTAATGTCGTAATATTAATCCTAAAAATTATCCTAATAACATTCCTAATGATTTCTTTTTGCATTAATTTTGCCAATAGCAGCGATAAAGGTACATTTATATTTCTATAATGGCCAACCAAGGCCATATTGATTTGTGTCAAGTTGTCCATACAGCTTCATTGACGCAATCTACAGTGATCAAGCATAATGGTTTTTCTTGCATGATCAAACCACTAAGCAACAACCGTCCTACTTCTTAATTTGAAACAGGAAGTCAGAGACAGTTCATTTTAGCCATGACCATTGAATTGAAATCATGTCTATTTCCCACTCATGTTAAGACTCTTGTAACTGAGATCACAATAACCCATCTTGTACAAGTTTCCCAACATTGAAAAAAGCTAAAGGGTTGACATAATTTATAACATTATTTTTTATTAATGTTTCTCATTATGAAATGAAGACCAAAACATGAAAAAAAGTTTCACTACCAAAGCCATGACTCGAACTTAAAGTTACAAGTGTATCATTTGAATTGTTGAAACAGACAATAAACATGAAACAGATCCCCGGGGGGCCAACATGTTCATAAAGAAGAAGTCGGGGAGTAAGAGATAATAAACCTCGTACAAGAGTTCCAACACACTTAAAGTTACAAGTGTATCATTTGAATTGTTGATTTCACTTTCCAGTAGGCTTAGTAAATTTGCATTGTGTACTGCCGATGCCACAGAGCTAGAAACTGAAAATAGTTTCACTACCAAAGCCATGACTCGAACTCTGCCCTGAGAAATTTTAATTTTAATAAGCATAAATTACTAGCAAGTAAACTGCAAGAAGGGGGACTCTTCTAAGTAATGATGCTAAGAAGAAACAATGAAAAAACATAAACTCTATTCAAAAGAGGACATGATTGAATGAATTTTTCTTAAAAACAATATTCAGCAAGTATTAAGTGCTGCCCAATGAATATAAATATCTCAAAGTCATAGAACCCGCTACAATACCAGTGACGAATATGTTGAAGCTACAGTTCCTAGGTGTGTAGCTTCTGTTTTATTTGTTGGGAAGATGATTGCCTACATAACAACAAATTGCACTCAGTTTTGGCAAAAATATTTCTATTGTAACGTATAGGAAAGTTAACTGTATAAGCAGATAAATAACAGCTATTAGTATTGTACATTTACCATCCCCTGTGGAAATGCAGCCAATGTCTTGATTGCATCCATTGATGAGTTAGCAACTTGTTCGTTACTACAAAAAAAAAATGACAAACTCACGCTTAATTCTACAGCAAGCTAAAACGGATGAAATGCATGGATTCAGAATCTAAGGAAACTTGGAAAAGCTGAAATATTTTCTTCCCTGTTGGGGAATTAGAATTAACAAGCCGAAGGTAGAACATGCAAAGAACAACGTGATTTGCTCCAATGTCCATGGCTTTAATTAAATGTCTGTTGTTTAGGAGTTTTTTCAGGTAGATGCTGCTCAACACAAAGAAGGTGAAAGAAGGGTGTGGAGTTGAGGGGTTAAGATCAAATCCTACATCGTCAGAGTTGTCAATCTAGAACTGAATTATACAATAGTTTTGCAATAATAACAAAATGTTTCAGATGTACAAAAGAAGTGTAAATTGGATTCATAATACAACAATTTTTCTAATGGTTCAAGAAAGAAATGCTATTTATAGTCTCAACACACTTGAAGTAAAGGTTTAAGCAGAAACAACTATATGTTCCAATACCACCAAAAACTCAATATCATTCATAAATTAAACCACAATCATCAATTACCGCCTTTCACCTGACTCTTGGATTTGGGCTATAAATCCTTCTTCATCGTTTTCTGCTCAATCTCTTCTAGATGATTTGGTGGGTATTGTTGAGCCGCTTGTTAAGAATTTATATTATGCAATTTGGTTGGATCATTTCCCAAAGAAAATTAAAATTTTCTTATAGGAGCTTAGCTTTGGTGCTGTTAAAACGGTTTATCGTCTACAACAATGTTTGCCCTTTATGTTTATCTCTCCATCTTGGTGTCTCATGTGTCAAGGGCATTCAGAATCTGCGGCTCATCTTTTTTTGCATTGTCCATTTGCTACTCGTTTCTGGCATATTGTTTTGGAAGCTTTTGGTTGGTCATGGTATGTTCAAATAATATGTTTGTTATTCTTGCTTCTCTCATGGTGGGGCATCCTTTTCATGGTTCTAAGAAAGTGCTTGGGTTGGCCATTTTGCGAGCTTTATTCTAGACATTGTGGGGCGAATGTAATAAACATCTTTTTAGGGACTCTTTTTCTAGTTTTGTTAATTTTATGGACTTGGTTCTCTCCACAGATTTGTATTGGTGCAAAAATAGGCAACCTTTTAAGCGCCTTAGTCTTTCTTATTTAGTTTCTTCTGTAATCACCTATAGGTGCTATAGAGTCTCCCCTTTATTTCATTTATTCAATGAAATGTTTCTTCTCAAAGAAAAAAAAAAAAAAAATTAATCCACACTGATCGGTATGTGTTTTTACCCATTGAGAAGGCACTCGAGCAAAAGTGGATAGATGCCATAGTCAATAATTAGTTGTATAGCCAAAAGAGCAGTTTCATCAGACTCCTGCAAAAGGCGAATGACCTGAAGAAATATTTAATTTTTAGTTTAAGAACACAAAAGATTATAGCTTGCACAGTGATAACAAACAGATGAAGTTCAAAAAGAAAGGAAAACGTAGTTGACAAGAAAGAGGGATAACTAGTTGTAGTTGAAATGAACAATGGCAACGAAAACCAACCGTTTTACAAGCTAAGCCTTTAACTGTTTGAGAATCTGCCAGTAGTCCAACCTGTACAAAAGGCTGCAGGGGGAGGGGGAATGGAAATGATTAATACAACAGACAGACCATAAAGCAAAACACATCCAATGATCCTAATATTGATTGGATGGACTAGTCTCGTGTAGCCAAGAGAACAAGGGAATAAGAAGAAAAAGGAAATGCTAAAGCACTTGAACACAAGTACAGGGGTTTTCCCTGAATGTAAACTGAATTCATCTGAGCCGTAAATATCTGATAAATATGGAAAGAATCAAATCCTAAAAAAGCCTCCACCAGGGCACCCTCTCTATTATCAGAAAACTAAGCACATCCTAAACATGAGCCAAGAGTACAAGGGAAGTGTTCATACCATATAATGAGGTATAAGAGATGCTCCGTACTTGGTTTTGAATATCCTGTCAAGACATGCAACCAGGGTGTTCTCTAGACCAGGAATTTCTGCTTTTGTTTGTAAAGCACTGGCAGAAATGAATAACAACCCAAGTCAGAAAGAACAACCAAAAGAGTAACCATAATACACATAACAGCTCAAAAACAATTGATCAAAAATGGTTCGATTTTCAAATCGTAAATAATACTTGATGATGGCGGGAAGGGGGAAGCGGTCGAGAAATTCCTTAACCGACGCATCAGTCCGAACACCTTCGCAAAGGGGAAATAGTTAAGAGAGTCAGATTTCGTGCATTTTCAGAAGAATATGAAGAATTCGAAGCTGAATTTATGTAACATATGACCAGGATAATTTGCGAAGTTTGCAGCTGCTTCGAGTAGCTGAGTCGGATCATCCACTGTAAATTCCTCCATTTCTCCGCTCACAGAGTTTCTCGTATGTATAGTGTGAAAATGGAAAGAAAAAAAAAAGAGAGAGAGAGAGAGAATCGGAGAGTGGGGGACTGTGAGAGAGTATTTTCAGTCGGTTTCAATTCTTCTGGTTTGGTCGCATCCGAAGCAAGACGAAGACCACCGCCTAAAAAGGTGTTGAGGTTCTTGTACGGAGGGCCTTTTCTTATGGTATTTGCTTTAAAAAATGGTATTCACTCTTTCATCAATTGCGTACCATTTTGTTTTCAAATTAATATGACATTAAGCGATCAAATAAATTCTCATTTCTTTCTCTCGTTTTTTATAAGACACTAAAAAAATATTCTTGATTTTTTTCCTTCCTTTCAATTCTTCGTCTCACTTTTTCCTCTAATTTCTTCCTCATGTAGTTTTTTCTTCGAATTTTTTTCTTTATTCGAATTCTCGCTTTAGTTTTTTCTTCGAGTTTTTTCCTTTATTCAAATTTTCGCTCTCGCTCTCACTTCTTTTTTGATCTGATCTCGTTTTTTCTTTTCGTTTTGGTTCATGCTCCAATCTGATTCCATGAGAAGAAGACAACATAAAGAGAATAAATCTCCGAAAAAAATAGAGCGACAGGAAATTCCAACAAAGTATAGGAAAAAAAATGCAAAAAAACGCAAACAAAAAATAAATAAATAAAAGAAACGCAAAAAATAAGAAGGAAGAAAAAAAATGAAAGGTTAAAGTGATAATTTTATAGGGTGATGACATCATCAAAAAGCTAAATTGAGTTGGTTTTTTAATTTGGAATTACTTTTCATTTGGCTCCTAAAAATGAGCCCTCTATACAATTATTGGGTTTTGTAAGATAATCACACATGATCTTAAACTTTTGAGAAATTGGATGGAATGGCAAATTTCAAGGGGTCATCTTGAATTTTGGCAAAATCTGAATTTAATAAGATTTTTGGCAAAAGCATGTCACGCACATGCCATATTTTTTCGTAATTCCCAAATTGCACTTATGTGGTTAGATTACAGTTTTATAAATTACCGTGTAAGTGCAAAACCGCGTATTTATTGGAATAGAAATACAGTGTACTTGACATCATCGAATATGAGATCGTGCATCAATTCTCATAGTAAACCCAGTATAATTAGAATCATCACTTACCTAGTTCAACCTATCTATTGGAATAGAAATACAGTGTACTTGACATCATCGTATACGAGATCGTGCATCAATTTTCATAGTAAATACAGTGTAATGGGAATCATCACTCACCTAGTTCAACCTAACCAATATAAGAGATAAAGTTGCCATATTTTTCTCCTATTTTAATTATTAGTGCATATTAAATTTATTTTTATTTGAATTTTAATTATTAATTGCATTTTAGATTTGTTTTTATTTAACCACTTTTTCGAAAATATAACATTTAATCCATCTTTATTTTGTTTAAACCATCCAATTTATTATATTTGATTTCGTTAACCAATTTGCTATTTTAACAAATCTTCATAACCATTTTAAAGTTCAATTGTTATTTGCCTATTAAATTTGTTTTTATTTAGCAATTTTGAATTTGAATTATTAATTCCATTTTAGAGTTGTTTTTATTTAACCTCTTTCTGAAAAAGGATGACATTTAATTAATCTTTATTTTGTTTAAACCATCCAATTTATTATATTTGATTTCGTTAATCAATTTGTTATTTTAACAAATCTTCATAACCATTTTAAAGTTGAATTGTTATTTGCATATTAAATTTGTTTTTATTTAGCAATTTTGAATTTGAATTATTAATTCCATTTTAGAGTTGTTTTTATTTAACCTCTCTTCGAAAATGATGACATTTAATTAACTGTAACATCCCGTCTGAACGACGGGAATCAAGGCGGACAACGGCGGGAAGCGCGGCGGATCTGCGTAAAAGGAACTGGCGGCGACGGCTTCGTTGGATCTGCGTCGAAGGAACTGGCGGCAGCGGCGTGGTTAGATCTGCGTTGAACTAAATTTGGCGGCTCTGCGTCGAACGAAACTGGCGACGACGGCGTCGGCTCTGCGTTGAACGAAACTTGGCGGCGACAGCGTCGGACCTGGGTTGGCGGCGGTAACGAAACTGTTGAGAGATGACGGGCACTATTTGAAATCTATATTTCTTATTTTGATTATTTCAATGGGTTGACAAGATATAGGTGTGTATTATAGTGTATTTGTGATTTTTAGAATGTTTTTCAAATTTTTAACTTCATAATTGAAAACGTCAGTCATATTGGTTGATCCGGGACAATTTTGTAAAGTTCTAATTTTGAATTTTAATTATTTAATTATTTTTGCTATTTTAATAATTTCAAAACTAATTTGCTATTTTAACAAACGAAACTTTAAATTTTGCTATTTATCTAGTCAGCCCTAAATTTTTTGGAAAATTAGATCTAAGCCCAGTAACAATTTGGTTCTTGGTTTTTTATTTTATGTATTTTTTTTTAAATCGATTTTTTCTAATAATAAAGAATAAAAAATATTTTGGTAATTATTTTTTCTTTTCTACTTTTTAAACTAAAAAAAAAAATATGTTTAGATAATGGAAAATTACTTTAAATATAAAAAATAAAACTATTTATAAATATAAAAAAGTTTCACGGTGCGATAAATGGTGATAGACTTCTATCGATATGATAGACGGTGAAATTTTTCTATATTTGTAAATAGTTTTGATAATTTTTCTATATTTGAAAACAACCCGTTAATAATTGTATTTTTTTTTCTGTATATTTTTTTTTAGTTTTATATAATTTTTATAAAAAATAAAATCAAGCTATTGTTAAAATAATTTTTTTATGTAATATGCATAGTTATAAAATTATTTCTTTATTTTAACTTAAAAAAAATACATATGGATAAACCAAAAAAAAATCATTAACATATTATTGTATTAGTTAGACGCCATAAAATTACTCTGTGAACAACAAATATAATAAATTTTATATTATAAAATAAAAAATAGAGGGAGAGTTAATATATTAACTGAAATGCAATGAGATTCTAAAAAAGAAAAGAATGAAGTTTAAATTAATTTAAAATAATCTCTCTAAATATTTTTTTATACTCCTCTCCATCTTTTGATTATAGTGTTCATATCTCTATCTTATATGTTTTCTCTATTTTATTCTCCATCTCGAATATCTTTGATTTGAAAGATAATAATTTAAAAAATATTGTTTTTTTATAATGGATTTCCATTCTTATTTTCAAAAAATTTAGTTTGTTTAATATGTTTAGAACTTTTTTATAACACATGCACAGAATCTTTTCATGGTATTTGATGGAAAAAAGTCAATAATAAATTTTTTAAGACCAACCTAAATGAAGAATAACATACAACCAAAAATTAATAAAATTTATATGAATATAGTAATGAAAATTTATACGAATATAGTAATAGATATATAATAAGATTCTAAAAAGAAAAATCGAAAGATTAAACTAATTTTAACAGTTATAACAAAATAAATAAAATTTATATGAATATAGTAATGCATATACAATAAGATTTTAAAAAAGAAAAATAAAAAAATTAAATTAATTTTAACAGTTTCTCCTCAAATATTTTCTCAAACTCCTCTCCCCATATCTCTATATTCCCCTAATTATCTTGTTCATATCTCTTTTCCCTTTTCAAAAATGTTAGATTAAAAATTAGAAGAATAAAGATATCTCATTATATGGTTACGATTTTGCCATGAGATGTGAGTTGTAGATTGGAGGGATCTTATTTTGTTACTGTTAGTAACTTTTCATTAGGTGTGATAAAGGACGTGAGTGTAGGGGTAAAATGGACATTATCAAAAAATTCAGGGGCAAAGAAGAAAGTTAAAAATTTTCCCCTCCGCTTTTAATATAGATATATAGAGATATGTTAGTTTTTACCAATATTTCAATATTATTTTTCAAATACTAAATACTACTTAAAAAATTGGTGTCATTCTAATTCTATAATATATGCAGTTAAATTAATTAAATTGTCTATTCCAATTTCCAATTACAAGCATATGCTTGAATAGTCGAGCCATGCACAAATAAATAAATAAGTTCAATAAATTTATATGTTGAAAAAATATGATATTTTAAGCATTATTACTTGTATAATAAAAAAATAGTAAAAGAAATTAACTCCATATTAAAATAACCTACACCTTAAACACAAACTATTATAACAAAAACTAAAATAATATGTACCCTAGACACAAATTATCATAACCTAAATTATTTTAGTCTGCATCAAAAACACACACAAAATATTTTAATTTTTAGCCATAATTAAATTAGAGCATATTGAAAGAAAATCTTTAAAAAATCATCTATAAGAAGAAAAATTACTATAAATAGAAAAACTATCCAATTATTTATAAATATAGAAAACTTTTACTTTGCTATATTTATAAATAATTTTGACTCATTTTTTTATATTTTAAAACAACCCCTTAAAAAACATATAATTTATAATAAACATAAGAAAAGTAATTAGAAGAAAAAAAAGAGGAGGAAACCCTAGACCCTACCTTTGATCTTCTCCCTCACTCTCACGTGTCCCACTTCTTATACTTCCCGCCAGCTTTTCCTTCCTTCCAGCAGCTCAGTGTCGCCGCCCCTCTCTCCGTTTCAGTGCTGCCGCTGCCGTATTTCTTTCTCTCGTCCTGCCGGGGCCTTCCTCCTACTGGATTGTACTGATTGTCTACTCCCCTGTTGGTACTGTATTCTTTCAATCTCCATTTATGTCTTTTTTCTCACTTGAAAAATCAAATTAGGGCTTCTCTAATGAAACAAACGGGAAGTTGTTTTGATTCTTTGTTTTTTCCCCTAACAACAATAGCAGAATAGCCACGAAAAAGAAATCAGCCTGCGGCAAATTATTTTAGTCCTCCTTGCAAAATGTAAGAACTAAACCCGGCAGATCCTCTTGCAAAATGTCTATTCTCTCAACAATACTTAGTAGGAGTCTCTATTTTCGTCCTCCTGCCACACAGCTCTCCTCTGAACGTTTTCTTTGGTTATTTTGTCATTAACCGTCTAGATTTTTAAGTTGAATCTGAAACAGAGTAAAAGAATTGCGTTATTTGACGAAATGCCCGGAGTTTTCAATTGGTTGCGGCTTTTTCTTCTTTTTCTCCATTCCGTTATACGATATTAGAGTGTTGTGTCGTTGCTTGTTGGTACAGGGACTTAATTAGCTCTGAGTATGAGTAACGAGGTTGATGCTTTTAAAAGTGTAGAAGGCTACAAACCTCCAGCAGAGTTTGAGGAAGACAAAAGGGAGTTTCTTACTGATATTTCTTTGTCTGACTGCGCAGAGCTCTGGCTTATTCAATGGCCTGCTAACCAAGTAAGATATTATAAACTAATCTAGAAAAATATTAAATATTATAACTACCTGCAGTTTGGGATCCTTTTTTTTTTTTTTTTTAATTTTTTATTTTTAAGATTGTTCGTTGCAGCCATTTCAAATACTGTTTAACTTGAGAGGGATTTATCCTTTTTATTTAATGGGTATTGTAGGCCTCGGATTTTGATGGGCAAGAATTTTCTCTTCAACTTCATCCAGATGGACATTTGGGCAGCTTTCAGAGTTCATCTGGTAACTATCATTCTGTCAGTGATTTGCATTTTTTTTAAAGAAACAATTTCAATGATGTTTGAAATTCACTAAATGATATACAATCCATGGAATTACAACAAGCTATCCCAATTGTTTAGAAGCATATGAATACGAAGCAAAAAGATTAGAACTTTTACACCAAGAAATAGCATTATAAATAACAAGATCAAGGAAGGCGTCAAAAGGATGATCCTTATCCATGAAGTCTCTTTGATTTCTTTCCTTCCATAGTACCCAAAAGAAAGTATAAGATATATGCAGCCACAAAAAAGCTTTTGTATTCTTGAACAGGTGACTCAAGAGAATGGAGTTGAGGTGTGTAGTAACTTCTCTAGGAAAAGACAAAACTATGCAAAAGCATCGCAAAGTTTACTCCAGAGTTTCCGGGTAAAAGAACAATGGAGGAAGAGGTGATTTTGTTATTCATTATCAGTTCTGCACAAAGAACACCACCCTGGAGAACATCATTGGCATTAATGGCCTTGTGAGCCAATTCTCATTTCTTGGGGTATTTGTCTTTCCATATTCCTCTAGCCAAAGATGTCTCCAAAATGTTGTTTCTATCACCCATATCAGCTAATAGAGGTAGAAAAGTGTCCAACAGGATTGAGAGGCCATTTTCAAGCATTTATCGGCTGTGAGAGGGTGATTGGGGCTAAGACCATGTTGAGGTCTCAAAAGTTGTTATTGCCATTCTCGTCCTCACCCAAGATTGAGGTCTCTATAGTTGTGATTGGCATTCCAAGTCTCTTTCTTAGTGGCTGTTTTCCAGTGGGGTAATCTGTATAGAAGTGGGTGTCTCGAGGACAAGGGTTGCCTGTTTACCCATGGGCCTGTTCAGAAAAGGGTGGAGGCGTTGCCTACTTGGTGTTGAACTCTTCTGGTGATGAGTTCTTGCTGCTTGACGATATTTTCCCCTGGCCCTTTTGTGATGCTAATGAAGCCCAATTTAGGTGAGATGCTGAACCATATTTTATCTTTAACAAGGTTCCTCCATAAAACATCCTTTTTGTGCTTATATCTCTAGATCCACTTAGCAAGAAGAGCATGGTTTTTATCTCTCATTGGGTACACCCGAGGCCTCTTTGATCAATAGGATGAATAGGTTTAGACCAATTAACATGATGCTGTCCTTTGCCATTTTGCTCACCATCCCATAGGAAATTCCTGAATAATCTTTCAATCTCTTTGCTAATCTTTATAGGCAAGAGAAGAATCGATAGGTGTATGTCGGGAGATTTGAAAGTGTAGCTTGTATGAGAGTGAGCCTTCCCCTTTAGATGAAAAGGTGGATCCCCATGTCGATAATCTTCTCTTAATTTTTTCAACCATTGCCCAGTGTCCAAAAAGAGATGGCTTTTGGCAAACCGTGTAATGGGAGACCGAAGTAAGAATTGGGCCAATCACCCCTTTTGCATCCATATTTCAAAGCCAATTCCTCAATGATGTCCAGTTCAACATTGATACCGATAATTTGGACTTTTGGAGGTTGATATTTATGCCACGATGCCTTCTCAAAAGCTTCAATCTCATTAAGAAGGTGAGTGAAATGTAGCTTGTCATCAAAATCAGAGAAAAGATTGTCAGTGACAGACTATGAGGACAATCTTCTTGACATCCATTTTTCTTGACTCGTTGAATTAATCTCTTATCAATTTTTTCAAATAACAGTTGGTGCATGAATATGCTTGAAGTATTTTTGTTTGAATGTGATTACATCAATTCTATTCATTTTCTTTGTACAATAATTTCAATCTATTTTTTGTTTTCATCGAAAGGAAAATCATATGATGTGGTCAGCCGTGTGTCTCAAGAACCTGAAGCATCTGTTTTTCTACCATCTTCATCAGACACCAGATTAGGTAAAAGCCCCTCTTTCTGTCAGAGTAAATTTCTATGTATTTCGATTTTTTTAATCCAAAAAAATAGAAACTTCATTTTGAATCTGTTTTACTTCACATGTTAGTATCATCAGTCTCTTCATTGCAGCTACATTCTCTTTTTCTCTCTTTTTCCTTTTTGTCATACCTGGCTGGACTTAATCTGCACCAGTTCTGCTCCCCATTCGAGCTTTGTTTTCAAAGTTCCTATATTCTATAGATTAGGAGATGGTAGTCTACTAGTTTAGTTTCACTTTCAATACTAATGACGTTATGCCTAGACTTCTACATCCCCAGTGATTTTGATTCGTCTGTTCTCACATGCCGGTATTCATCTATTAGTGTGGTCTTGAATTTTTAATATACTCCTTCCATAGTCAACAGCTGTCGTTTAGTTGCTGGTTCTTCAATTACAAGTCTCAACATTTTATTTTTTTAGTTCCGAGTAGTCTTAACATCTTACTTTTTTAGTTCTGAGTAGTCTTCAACATTTTATTAGTGAGCTGTAATATGCTAATACTACATTAAGCTTTCTTTCCTGTATAAATGCGTTGGAATACAAACGAACAATATTGATACTTCATGAGTTCATGCATCTCAATTCAAGTCCAACGTCTTCTCGATGTTTGTTCACACCACATCATATTCTCGTGGCATGGTCCTTATTATGCGAGCAGATCCACCATTCATTTTGGTATCAACTCATCTTCCCCTGATAAAATTGTCCTATTTTTTTCATGTTCTTTTACCCTCGAAGTCGGAAAGATTTCCCGGCGGATATCTCTTGTGCATTACCCAGAACCTGAAGAATTCGAAAAGACCACCCCTATTAAATCATTGTATCAGAAAGCTTCTGGAATTTCATTGACCACTTCTCGTCAAACTACAACATCCAGAGGCCCACACTCGAGCAGTAGAAGAACAAGCTCTACACGAAGTAGCAAACCTAGAAGTTCAGTATCTGAATATGAGGAACCAGAACCTAGCGAGTCCAGAGATCATCTGAAAAAGGATTCATCGAAAAGAAAATGCAGACAAGAACCTAGTAGATCAATCGACCACTCAACTCAAGATTCAGGTCGTGGTCATAGTGCAGTAACTATTTCAGGGTCCGCCGAGCAATCTAGTGAAGGTAAATCAAAAAAGCAAAAGAAATGAATGAGGTTTCTGCAAACTTGAAGTATGTTCATTAGTTTTTGACAGGTTACTAAAGTGTGTCTATACTCTTATTTTCCATTTTCTTTTGCTTGGACTGAATTCTGGAGCAGTTGTACGTCATAGCCCATGGGAAGTTCTTTCTCAAGATTAGATATAGTATCAGTATCAGTTATATTGATTACTTATTAATTAATGTTAATTTTGAATTAATAGTAAATGTTTATTAATTCTCTTAAGAGAATATGCATTAAACAGTTGAGTTATGGTTAAATTTATCAGTTGTAAATTAAGGTGGATTTTGTGATAGATTTGATTCGATATTTGATTCTTATAAATTTGATGTATGGTGCCTGTCACCTGCATTCATTCGATGCCTTGATTTACTGCAAGTGGTACATTTTGAGGGTCCTTTAAATTACTATTTTAGTTTTACTTTCATGTTTTTAAAAGATAAATTTTATTTACTACTACCCATTTCTTTATTAGGTAAATTCTACAAATGCCCTTGAAGTTTAGAATATGTTTTAATTATGACTAAATTTTTTTAAAAATTAGAACTTGCCCATTAATCCATTATCAATTGTTTCAAAACGATCTATTTTATTAAATACAATGGATGTGGTTTACTATCAATAAAGAATTATTTTCTACCATTTTCTTCATGGGAAGAATTTTACAAAATGAAATTTACGGTATGTTAAGTATGCATACACTTCTGGTTTCATGTTTATTATTTATAAGTTGTTTCAAAACAATTATTTCGTTATTATAATGAAGATGGTAATGGTGATATGATATATATATAGTAGTCCGAATTGGCACATGCGTAAGTTGAGTTTTAATTATGCTCTTGAAAAAAAAAAAAACTCACTTTTAAAGTTCTAGAATAAACCGTCAAAAGAATATTTATAATAAGTTTCACAATGCGAATATTAATTATTATTCGAAACTAAATCAACATTCAAGATATTTATAATATGTTTTTTTGCAATTGGAATCACGAATAAAAAATTGTGAGATCCACTCTATTATAATTGAGGTTGTTTATCAAACTTTTTAATGTATATCAACCATGCGTCCCACCATTCTTTGTTGTACCTAAATCCGTAATCTCATTCCTCCAAAATAAGTAGTAATTTGATTACATTTATTGCTGATAGACTTTGCTATATTTGCAATTTTTTTAAATGTTGCTATACACTTAGTTACTATCCAAAAAATAGCTACTCATTACAATTACTCACTTTGATTATGTGGACCAACGCTATATATATTATTTGATCACTAAAAATTGCCCGTCCTCTCTCCTTTAGCGTCTTTTAGAAGAAAAAAATTCTAAAAAAAAAAGGAAAAAACAAAAACTGGGGAACACACAAAACCCATCCTCTTCCTCATGGCAAACAAGAAAAGCCTTCCATTTGAATTAGATGGAGGATTTTTCTCAACCAAAGATCTTATTGAAATTTGAATTAGACGAGTATAATACGGAAAATTACTATTTTATTTTTTAACATTAAATCTTTTAAAACATGAGTTGGTATTAAAATAAATCAAATAGAAAAAATTGAATTAAGTAAATAAAAATAAGAAAAGGGAAATTTTAATTTATTGAAAAATATTCAGTTAAATTGATTAGAAATTCAAAATGACATGTTGGTAATAATACATATTTCATTCTTATTCCAAATAAAGTAAAACATTACCAATGATTCACATTAGAGATAAGTGAATAACATGAAATTAAAATACCATGACGTTTCTAACTCATTTCTATTACGGTTGGTTTTCATTACCATCATTACAACCAATTTCACAGCTACATAAAGAGGGCCTAATTGTTATCTATATATACTTTCTACCCTCAAATTTAATATACAAATTTCATAAAGGAGGGGTAGCAAAGATCATGAGAAGCTATGGAAAATAAAGTGAATGAACCATATCCATGTATTTGATATTTTTTAAAAGAAAATTACTTTTTTTAGTTCAACAATATGTAAGGTAGAAAATTCAAATCCTTTGACCTTCATTTTTTTTTTTTTTACTTCTATATTAATGGGAAAAAATTTCTAGCGGCTTTTTATTGTAACTTAGGATATATGAGTGGATCACATTAATGTTTTTGAACCATTGAAAATATGTTGAATCAAAAGATCAAGAGAGCTCCTATTAAAAAAAAGTCATTCTTTATTAGCCTTCACTCTTAAAAGTTTTGAAAAATATATTCTCATAGTGTCTTTTCCTAATAATAACAATAATTATTTAATAAATTTGGATGAAAATTAACTTTGAACCACTAAATTTAAGATTTGTTAAAAATACATGAACTAAATTTAGACAATTAAAATTATAAAGAGACTAAAATGAAATGACAAAGTATAATGACCAAAATGATAAAGTCATAGTAAAAATCAATTTATATCATAAAAAAATTCTCACAAGGTCACCCAATATATGATTACTCTAAGCTAAGCATGGTTAACTTTAAAGTTCTTATGATTGAGCCACTAAAGAGGAATATGCACCTTGTTGGTATAGGTAGTAATTTTCAATTCTTTTAAATATTTCTTAACTATGCTTTCATGTCCTCATGGTCCTCTCATTCGGATGTGATCTCGGTTCATTCATATCCCTTTCCTGCACTTGGGTCGTTACATTTAGATCCCGCTTGATAATGATTTCATTTTTAGTTTTTTGTTTTTGAAACTTATGTTTGTTTTCTCCTGATTTATCTATTATATTTTTCACAAAACTAGAAACACTTGAGTTTCTAGTCAAATTCTAAAAACAAAAACAAGTTTTTGATTTTTTTTTTTTTTTTTTTTGTAAGTTTTCAAAACTTGGCTTCATTTTTAAAAACACGAGTAGAAACGAGATAACCAAGTATAGAAATTTATGGATAAAAGTAGTGTTTATACAACTTAATTTTCAAAAATAAAAAATAAAAAACGAAATAGTTATCAAACGAGATCTTACAAACTCAAACGTATAATTGTATTAAGTCTATTAAGATCAACAACTTCAATTCCCACCAACGAAAATGAGCATAAATTAACTTACATAAAAATATGTACTCTCAACTTTAAAGTTAGAAGTTCGATTCTCCCACACTACATACTCTTAAAAAAAAAAAAAAACCAATTCTGGCCACCACTTATACACTAGAGAGAGAAAAAGAATACACATGCTAAAATCAAGCAATGATGAAAAATACAAAATGAAGATAAGAAAAGTAACAAAAGAAAATGTTGGAAAACAAGATTAATTAAATTTGGGTAGGAAAAAATTTCAAAGTCATTTATTGTGGAATGGAAAGGAGAAAAAAAGAAAGTGAAGAAAGAGAGGGGAACTTATTATTTATTTATTTATTTTTGATTGAAATGGAAAGGACATGGTGTCCTTATCAAAATGGACATGTAACCATTTGGATGGTACAAACACACTATAATACATAAAGTATTATTTAGAGGGTAAAGAGAAAATAAAAGAATATATATATTATATATAATTATATATATGAGATAGAGATTGAGAAAGAGAAGTGGAAAAAGGAGGTCCTCAAGTTTAAGTAAAGTAGGCTTTTTGTGAAGGTCTAAAAGCCTATCAACACAACAATAGCTGAACTTCTCAAATTATTATTATTATTATTATTATTATTATTATTATCTATTTTTCTTCTTACCTAATTCAACTGCCCAATTAAATGGTCTCTCTATTATTGTACTTTTATAATTCAAAACACAAAGTACACACACATCTTGCAATATATTAACAACGTTATAATCATAGTATTAAATTTTTATCGACATGTCAAAATTTCCATTGATATCTCCATGTTTTTATGGGTTCGATATTGATATTTCCATTATACAGCAAAAAATTCACGAAACACGAAAAGTAAGACTTGTTTGCTTATTTGAAAATAATAAAATGTTTATTTACTTATTTAAATTTAATTTTTGAATTTTTTTTTATAATTTTTTCAAAAATATCCATCGAAATCGATATTTTATCGACGTTTTGGTAAAATTAAGACCTCATATTTTTATCAACATCAAGATTTTAATTTTCTAAATTTTGGTTATAAATGGAGCCAACAAGGAAAAATATGACCATTTTTTCATGTCTTTCACTCTAACAAGTGTTTGGTGTTAAGTAACTTAACTCCACCAACTTTAACAATATTTATTATTGGAGTTTACACATTTATCGAAAAACTCATCTTTCTCTCTTTCTCTCTCCCTCCCTCCCTCCCTCCCTCTCTAACATTTTCTAACTCCAACATATCGGGAGTTTATTAAGTCTAAGTTTATTAAACTTGGAGTTGTTAAGTATGTAAAGTGTTATAAAAAAAAAGAGGTTTGTTAAACTTGTGTTAAGTTTAGGTTTAACTTTTAATTTGTTAAATATGGGTTTATTAAAAGTGTATTTAATTGATGATTGGTAAATTTTAAAGTTAGCACTCGTCGATGTAAGCATAATTCAACTGATTCAAGGCATATGCCTTCGACCAAGGGATCAAAATAGAAGTTGATCAATTTGATCTCCACTCCAAATGTTGTGTCGAACTATTTAAAAAAATAAAAAAATAAATCAACCTTTTGATATGAAACTTATAGGTTATGAGACTTTTCAAACATCTTCCAGCGCTAAAACAAGCATAATTTAACCGCTATACCGTACGTGTTCGTAACTAAGATATCCGTGGTTCTAATCCCTATTCCTCTATTGCACTAAAAAAACATCTTCTTCCTTACAATGGAATGTTTACACATTATTAGTATACAAATTATCTTCCATACACCCTTTTCACATGTGGAGGCAAATGCTTAGATGACAATATTATATATACAATATTATTAAATTAACGTAAAACAACCAATGAGGAATGGAAAATTCATACTACAAGGAAAATTCATATAAAGGGTTAATTATAGCTTAGTCTACAAGTTTATGGGTTGTTGGCTAAAAATATGTATAGAATTCAAATAAAGTTTAATGAAATCCATGTAATATATAAATATCAAAATATGCGATCTTTTGTTCAAGCTCCATAATTTTGCAACCAAAAAAAAAAAAAAAAAAAAAAAAAAAAAAAAAAAAAAAAAAAAAACTTTTCTGTCTAAAAAAAAAAGGACAAAATACTTTTAACATATCACTTTAAAAGCTTTTAAAGTTCAAACTACAAACCTGAAAAAGGAAAGAAAAAAAAAAATAAAATACCATTTTTGTCCCTTTAATTAAGAATTTGTTCAACTTTAGTTATATAATTTTAAATGTTCAATTTTAGTCTATATACTTTCAACAAATCTTCAATGTAATCTCTCAATTTTTTTTTAATAAAAATTGATTAAATAATGACAATAATTTTCATGTAATAAAATAAAATGTGTAAATATGTTTATAAAATTTATGGTAAAAGTGCTAATAGATAGTAAAAAGGTTTTGAAAAAAAAATTAAAAGCAAACTAGTAATAGGAACAAAATTTAAGATTTATTGAAAGTATATGGACTAAAATTAAATAAAGTGTCAAAGTTGATGATTTTTTTTTTATTTAAGAAACCAAAAAAAAAAAAAACTATATAACTTAGAACATTTTGTCATTTTCCTACATATTCATTTGTAGTCATCACTTATTTTCAAAAGTTGAATTATAAAAAAATGCCTCTAACTTTGAAATAAGATTCAATTATATCTCTCCATCATTACAAAAAGTTTTATTTTAACCTTCAACTTACACTTGTTTCATAAAGTAACTAAATAAGATTGAAATTGACTCCATGACTAATGTTTAAAAAATTGAAATGCATACATAAAATCATTTAAACTATCATTCTTCACATAGATTAACATGATAGTTTGATGTGTAAAAATTAGAGTAATTATTTTAAATGGCAAAACTGCTAAAAATATTTTCAAATATAGCAAAATATAAGACACTGATAGATATCTATCGGTGTCTATCACTAATAGACAATGATAGATGATAACAGTCTATCAAGGTCGGTCACTAATAGACAGTGATATTTTGTTATATTTGTAAATATTTTAGCTCATTTTGCTATATTTGAAAACAACTCTAAAAATTAATTATGTAAATTAGTTTAATTTGGAGAACCACATGCGAGAACTTTGCTTAAGGCCATTAAGAGCACTATGGAGGAGAAGCACATGATTAGGATATTTGGAATCAACGAAACTAGCAGGTTGCTTAAGATATACTTCCTCACCTAAATGACCATTGAGAAAGGCAGTATGGACATCAAGTTGACGAATAATCCAATTGTTAGACAGAGCAAGAGTCAAAACAATACGGATTGTTGTAGGCTTGACAAACGGACTGAAGCTCTCAAAGTAATTAATCCCAAAATATTAGCTAAACATCTTAGCAACAAATCTAGTATATTATATTGATCAATCTCCACTGATTGCTTTAGTTTTAATCTTAAAAAACCATTCACTATCAACATTATATATATAAGAAAAAAAAGACTTTCCATGACAAAAAAAAGTCGAGCCAAAATAATGAGGAAAGAAAATAAAAGTGTCATAAAATTTTAAAAAAATGCGCATTTTTGGCGATAAAACAAAAATTATGAGAATTTTTAAGTGTCATTAATCTATAACTGTAATTAAGTGTCATTAAAAGTTTATTAAAATAGAAAAATAATTATAATTGAGAAAAATAAAAATAAATTAAAATAAAGTTTAACGGGACTTAGGACATGTTTGGGAGTGATATTAAAATGGTTAAGATCACTTTTGTCATTTTCAAAATCACTGTAAATATGTTTTAATCCTTCAGAACTAATTTTGATAATTGAAAATTATATTTAAAAGTGTAAAATTGAAAATTAAATTAATTTTGAGTGATTAAAGTGTGTTTTTGAATGATTTTAAAAATGACGAAAGTAATTTTAACGATTTTAAAATCACTCTCAAATATGCCTTTAATCTATGATGGTGATCAAGGGGACTGAATAAAGTTTAGAATTGAGGTTTAACCTTAGGATCATGTTTCAAGTATTAGGCACTCGATGTGGTTCTTTTTCATATGATTTTTCTTTTGAAATGGTTAATTGAGGGTATAATTGTCATTTGCTCATACATTGTTGGTTACCTTAAAATGTTTAAGGTTGTTTTCGTTTATTGTTTTTTGATATAGAATTTTAGGATTTTATTTTTTATTTTTTTATTTTTTTATTTTTACAATATCAAGTAAAAAAATTTGAATAGGGTGATAGTGCAAAATATCATATCTGAACTAAATGGCAGTATGGTATACTTCATATAGAACTTTAGATAGTTAATTATTTGAATGGAAAGATCCTATCAAAACATCCAATCTAATTACAAATATATTGTTTTCCAATTATTTTAAGACCAAATATTTTGCAATACTTGACATTTAGAATGGCTACTATTAGTTACCAAATTTTCCTACATATATTTACTTTCTAACATGAGGCTTAGCTTTATGGCAGTGACTGAGATATCATAAACTTTTATATTAGCTTTGAATGGTTTTTGACAGCTAGTTTTCCTGTGCAATGTCTTCGTATAACTGTTCAATTGCAAGTTTTTTTTTCCTATTCCAGTTATCTTGTTAGTTGTTAAACGTGTTTGCATGATCGGTTAATTGGGTAGGTTATCAAATTAAAGTTAGCTAAGTAGGAAAAAATTCATCCAACAACATGTGCTAGGGTTGTGATTTGATAGTGACAGTTTATAATTGTCAATAATTGTTTATTGTCATTAAAAGTCCAATTACGACAATGACTAAAAAGCAAATTTTAATTGTGGCAGTTTGTAAATGTCATGAAATCTCAATTCGGTTGTATTGCAATGATTTTTCGATCAAAAGGTAGGACTAAAGACCAAGTGTGATTGCGAAGAAGAGTCTCATGTTGCGCTCTATAACTGGATGAATAATACGTTATGTGGTGTGCTACTTACGTGGAATTATGAAAGTTTAATCTGATCGATGCAGTGAACGCAAGTTTCTTGACTTGAGCACAAGTATAAGCTTAGATAAGAGTCCTGGCGAGTCCAGGGTTGAACACGGGGACTTTATGCACTTGGAATGAACTTCGCACTAGATTTTTATGCGAGGAGTGTTGTGAAAATGTTGAGATGGAGTTTACACTAAGTATAAACTAAACTAATTAATTATAATGGCAAGAGAGAGATGCGATGAATGTGTATGAATGATGATGAATGACAATGAGTTACAATCTCGATCAAGCAGGATGCGATGAAACAAAAATCAATATATGAATAGTGTTAAGAAAATTTTCTAGTATTTTCTCTACTAATGCATGTGATGTGTTCAACAAGCTCTAAGATTAGAAACTGACCTCTCGGCCTTTAAACCACATTTGTCTTATTTCTAAGATGCATGCGTTGGTTGATTCAAATGAAGATTTTATTTTATTTCTAAAGCAATACTTCCCTCTGCTTAATGCTATCTAAAGTTTCTTACTCTCTCAAGCAAGAACTCTTTCCCTAAACCTCTCTCTAAACAAATTTAAGCAAAGAATTAAGCACACATTAAACAATAAACACTCTTACTCATGCATAGTTTCGAAAATACTAGTTCATTTTCCTTAACCCATTAGAAAATTAGCTGCTCATAATGGATGAATATATATACACACACATGTTTTAGCTCCATTTTAGCTCTAATGCCTGGTTGTACTTTTCAAGTGCTCGAAATCTGTAGAATAACCAAATAAACACGTAAAACCAAGTAACGCCCTTGAATTAAGCAAAGCAAGATATCACTTTTACGGTGTTATCGAGTAGTTATCAAAGGAGAGGCCTTACAAACTCAAACTAATAATTGTGTTAAAGAACATTGAGATAAACTAAGTCTAGTTTCCACCAATCAAAATAAGCATACCTTAACTGACATAAAAAATACATTATTAATTTTGAACTTAGAAGTTTGATTCTTGCACTCTACATGCTCTAACAAAAATCCCATACCACTTATACACTAGAGGAAAAAAAAAAGAAAGAAAGAATAAACATACTAAAATCAAGCAACGGTGAAAATACAAAATCAAACTATGAAAAGTAACAAAAGAAACATCCAAATAGCGAAAATTGAGGGCGCGCGAGAGTCGAGTATAAGCACAAATACACATCAAAGCCAATTTTGTAACTTTCACTTTGTGATGACGCAAGCAGAAGGTTATAAAACTTATATTTTATAAATGTGTGAGTCGTTTAATATATGAACCTTGTAAAATAAGTCATGCACACACATACATGTGTGTGTGTATATATATATATATAACATTTTGTATAGTATACAATATATATTTTTCAAGAAATGGGCGAAATCTCTCTTTGCACTAAATTATCATGATACACACTCTCACAATTATTGTAGTTTTATATTCTTAATAAAAAAAATTTAGGGGGGGAAACAGGAAAATTTGTAATAATATTGTAGTTATTAAAAATATTTATAAAAATATAGTAGTTTTGAAAGTATTTACAAAAATACATTAAATTTTCAATAATGACTTTCTCTCTCTTCTCTTCTTTCCCAATTTTCAATAATCTTCATTATTATCCATCTTTTCCCTCTCTTTCTTCTTTCCTTTTCTATTTCTTTCCTCTTTCAATCTTTCTTCTTCTTCATTCCATCATTTCTCTTCTTTCTCCATTTCTCCTTTATTTTTCTCTATTTAAAATATTTAACTTAAATTCTAATTTTTTTTTCACAATTTGAACAATTATTTTGAATATTTTTTCTCAACTAATTTGAACAATTACCTCAAATAAAAAGTTTAAACATCAAATATTCATAAAATTGATTTAATTATTAACAATAAAACCTAAATATTATAGGCCAATCGACTTTTGATTTATTTTGTTAACTTGAACTCAATCTTTTTTGTGGAAGTTCTAATTTTAATTCGATTTAAGGATGGGGAATGATAGTCCGTTTTACATATTGTTCGTTTTGTGGGAAAAAAAAAAAGAATTATGTGTCAAAATTTAAATGTTCTTAAATCACTAGATCCATTTAAAAAATTCAAATAAGTATGAAGTGAAATTTTAAATTTAATTTTAAAAGTGATGAAAAATAGTGAAACTAAATTAATTATAATTCGTTTAATTCTAACATCTTGAAATCTATAGATCAAATAGAAAGTAGACCCAAAACTTAGTAACAAAAAAATGTAACTTTTGAAAACTTTATGGATCAAATGGACACTAATTCTAAACTTCATAAACCAAAATTGTATTTTACCTTTTTTTTCAATTAAAATCATGAAGTTAAAACAAATTTTTAATCTTATTTGCACCACTGCTAAAATATACTAATGTCATTTAAAATAAGAAATGTTGTTATAATTATTTGAAACTTAAAGGTATCTTAATGTCATTTTTTTAATGAATGAAAATTACCATTCTAAATTCTTTTGGGTTTAGACTGCACTAAACTAAAAATTGAAAACTTAAAGAAGTAGTTTTAAAAAAATAAAAATAAAATAAATTTTGTGTAAAAATTCAACTTTTTTACTCTAAATTTCTTGATTTGCTATAAAAAAAAATAAAACCAAATTTAAATTTCATATATATATATATATATATATAAACTTACATTCTGTAAGCATAGTGGAAGATTTTTTTTCTAAATTAACTATGTTAACTCAGTTTAAAATTTTCAATTTTATGGTCCCCATTACACACAATTCTATAGTTTACATGGTAATGTCTATTTGACAAATAATTAAGCATTTTTTTATGTGCTACTTTTTCTAATTTCCAACTTTTCACAATTTTTAGCTTTATTTTCGGCCCAAAATTTTCATTTATAAAGAAAAACTTCACTCACCCTTGAGAATGCAACAATAAAACTAATTGTGATCTAGATACTACCAATGAGATCTTATCCACTATTTTCTTTTAGGCACGAAAATAAAAACACAAATAAGAGACATATGAAAAAAAGTGAACATTTATAAATTTGTTAGATATTTTATAAATTTATTAAATATAAAATTAATTATTTTATATATTAATTTTATATAAATATAAAAGTTGTGAGAAATAAATATAAAAGTTGAGAGAGAGATTGAAGTGAAAGGGACTAAATTGGTACAAATCAAAGTTTAAGGACTAAATTGTTACTTTCATGAAAGTTAGGGACCAAAAGTGTTTTTTTAACCTAATCATTAACTATAAAACCTAAATATTATGGGTCAATCGACTTTGGATTTATTTTGTAAACTTGAACTGAATATTTTTTTTGTGGAATTTCTAATTTCAATTTGATTTAAGGATGGGAATGATAGTCCATTTTACATATTGTTCTAAGTAAAGTTAGTGGACAAGTAAGGTGATCAAAGAAGTTGGGCGCCAGTTATCATTCGAAGAAATTTTGAGATTTCAAGAAAAATTTAAAAAATTTCGACATTTCAAGAAAATTTGGATTTTTTTTCTGAATTAACTATGTTAGCTCAATTTAAAATTTTCAATTTTATGGTCTTTATTTTCGGCCCAAAATTTTCATTTATAAAGAAAATCTTTACTCCGTCTTGATCATTTGCAACATTACGAAGGCTACTGTTGCTCGATCTGTGTGAATTATAAAACAATTAGATAATATTTAAAATAAATTTAAATTTAAAATCATTAAACAATATTTAATTATACCAATTAATGTAATATTGAGTTGCATCCCTATCAAATTGCTCAATTGAAACCCTTATTGCAATAAACCTTCTATCATAGTGACATCACATTACCAAATGTTAAACTTAATCTTTATCCTCCAATTTTATCAGCAGGTGGGATCACACCGAGTAGCATCCAATAAATATTCAACCAATCATTATGTATTGCTCCAGTAACAGACTCACCGTCAACTGTTAACCCAAACAATATTTTTATATCTTGTAAGGTGATGGATTGATCGATGAATAGATTGATAGTATAAAATATCAGGATCAATCGGTCCAGATTTTAAAGCCATGATTTAAAAGAAAAAATTATTTATCTCTCGAGTAAAACATACAAATTATCTATATAAAAAATTATCTAGTAGTAATTGGAAAGAAAAAAACTCACAAATTCAACCACGATTCTACTTTTTTTTCCCTCAAAGTGACAAAGTCCCTCCTTTTTTGTTATTTGTTATCGAAACAACAAAAACTATGAAAAAAACATAATGTACAATATGAGAATATTGATCTTAAAAAAAAACTATTAAAAAATAGAATAGTATGAGAATAGAGACAAAATTTATAATTAATTATAAAAAAATAATTTAGTAGTAAATGTACAAACCTCACAACTTGAGCAATGCAATTTTTTATTGGATGTGGAGAATAGAAGGAGATAAGTTATAATAATTTAGAAATAAATTAGAATTAACACCGAAAGGAAGAAAATGAAAGAAGTCGAGAGCAAGAAAAGAAAAAAAGTCGAGAGATATTTAAAAAGGATATTTACCTACGTAAATTAAAAAATTGAACAAATTAAAATATTTAAAACTTATTGTATTATTTCAAATAAAAAATCTAAGATTAAAATATAATTATTATAAGAATTTAATAATTTTTAGTTTTTTCTCTACCAATCTCACGGCTATTTTTAGTTTTTTCTTTTTTTTGGTCGAGACGAACTTCATGACTATTTCTAGAGTTGGCTATTTTTAGTTTTTTTTGGTTCGACCAACTTCATGACTTTTTTTTGGTCAAGACTTCAAGTCTCGACTAACCTACATGGACCCCATACTCTCAGACTTTCTGCCAAAAGTCCTGCCACACTACAATATTTTTATAAATAGTTTTCAAACTACAATATTTCTATAATTATTTTTACAAACTACAATTTTATTATTTTTACAAACTACAATTTTTATTTAAAAGATCCGGGGAAACACCCATAAATGATGGAAACAAAAAGAAATAACCATGGAAAACATACAAAGATTGCATATTTAATACTGAAAAAGAAAACAAAAAGGAAATGAAAAAAAAAAAAAAAGGTGAAAACTGAAAACTTTGGCAGAAGGAGCAGGAAGGTAACTTCTGAAGATAGAGAACAATTGAAGTGGGTGAAGATTTTAATAAATGATGAAGAAGAAGACAGAAAACCAGACAGGTACCTTTCTAATCTCAGAAAAGCTTCCTGCTTCCTATAAATATGGATTTCTCCTTACAAACCCAAATCAAGTTATTTCACTCATATTATTAATTAATTCACTTTTTTCCTTTTTTTTTTTTAATTATTATTATTAAAACTGCCCCCCACAAATACACATATCCACCATGAACAGTCACCATCAAATTTTGATTCTCACAACAACTTGGATTTTTCAGTACTTCATAAACAAAAACAAACAAACATTGGGTTGATCATTTAGATTCAACATGATTGTTGTTCAACTTTTATGATTCATGTTCTAAACAATTGTCTACTCATCTTTGGTTTATTCATAAATGTTTGTTCTTAATTTGTTGGGTTGTGATCTTACAAGTAAATCTATTAGTATTTTAATTATTCAAATATTCACCATTATAATTTGTTCGGATTTATTTTGAGTCATTAATGGTTAGGGAGACTAAATTTATAATTTAACGAAAAGAATTAATAGTAAAAAAATGAGATTTAGCTTATGTTTGACTAAAATTTAGAATATATACTGTATTATGATCTCCTATGATAGCAATCTAATCTGTGGGTAAGTAAGACTCGGTCAAGTTCCTAGCCTATCCAAATGGTTTGACTCATGTGTCTTGATGGAAATGCCTACCTAAGCATAAGCTAGAGACCCTATACTCAATTTATAAAAGTTCACATGTTCTTAAAGAAGAACACAAACAAGAGATATTTAGGGGAAGAAAAAAAATGATTTTTATTTTATTTTATTTTTACTATAAAAAAGGGGAACATGTATGATTGCAAAAAAAAAAAAAAAAAAAAAAAAAAAAAAAACCAAGACTTAGATTGCAGCTAAGTTTCATACTCCCCTTCTTCTACACAGAAGTTTTTTTTAATAATTTTTTTTTAAAAAAAATGAAAGTGTGACCATGAGATATTGTGAGAGAAATTATTGAAGGTGACCACAAAACACTTGAGAAATGTAGTTTTCAAATAAACACTTTAAAAATGAACAAACAAAATCAATTTTTGAAGATTAAAAAAATAAATTTTAAAATGTAGTTTTTGTTTTTAGATTGTATCTGAGGATTAGATTATTTTTTTAAGAAAAACAAAAATGGTTAGAAAATTAGAAGAAAACAAGTATAAACCGGACGTGAATGTTAAATAACGAAATCTAAACAATACTACAAATTTATATCTAATTGCTATCAAAGAACGTACAAATTTCAAATCTACATCCAACTTTATTCAAAGACAACCACAATATGACAACCTAATAGAATAATTTTTTTGTGAGGTCATTAATAAATTATTGATTTCGATTAATTAAAATTTTAAAAAAAAAATTAAATTATCATAGTTAAAAAAGCCTATAAGCTTAAACAACTTAAAAGAAATGAGTCCAATGACTACCTATTTAACATTTAATATTCTATGAGTGGGCTGATGTTTAGTTTAAAATTATTTAAATGAAAAAAAAAAAGTCAAATTAAAATCACATAAATGATTGAAGAAAAACATAGTCCATTTAAAAAACAATTAAGATAGAACATTCATATTATCTAAGAGAGGTTTTTGGAAACTAAAAAGTCAACAAACAGCTAACCCAATTCTGATGATCTGATCAGAAAATTAGTAGGACCACATGCAGTCAAGTTCAGTGGAGTTCATGGATCTGGGTTCGTCGGGGACACCCCAATTTCCGCCGGAGTTGCAGGCCGCGACATCGTTGCCGTGGTGGAGCGCCGGCGCTGGAGGAGAAGATAGGTTGACCGGAGAGTAGAAGAATGGAAGTTGGAGATTCTCTTGCAGGCTCCGGAGACTTGGGAACGCGGACAGACCGATGTTTCGATGGAAGCGGGGAGATGGGTCAGCGGTGACGGTGGCGAGAAGTGGCGGCGGAGTGGAAAAATCGTAACTTGGAATGTTAAAGCTACCGCCAGCGGTGGTGGTGGAGAAACAGGACACGTGCTCTCTTGCCGTTGGGCTGTTGTACGAGCAGCTGTCACGGTCGGTTATGTTACCAGACGCCGCCGTGCCGGTCGCCGGAGCGGAGTATAGTGATGAGTCGAGCAGTGGGGGGAGAGACACCGACGACGGAGAACTTGGTTCTTGGTATACGTTTATTGAACTGGGAATGAACCGGGCTTTCTTTGAACCTCCGCCGTTGCTAGAGGTGGCTCCGCCGCCTCCTCCGCCACCGCAGCCGGAGCCACTCTTTTGAAACACCCTCGAAATTACCCACTCATCCTGAATTACATTCATACATAAAAGTCATCTCCCCAAAATCAAATATGGTCAAAATTTTCGAGCATTTTTTTATATATATTCTCAACGACTAAAATTTTTTATTTTAAAATATTTAGAGTAGAGAATCGAAATTTTGACTTCGAGATCTGCTTAAGTTAAACTCATGCTGAGATATTAAAAATTTTTATTTAGCCTAACAATAATTATTAGATTATTTATAATCTAACCATAAAATATATTTATTCTAATCTCTGGCCTAAGAGAAAGGCCAGTGTCCCTTTTAATTTTTTTTTTTCCTCAATTTTCTAGTAGTTATGACAAGATGTTTGAAAGTGAATTTGATACTTTGTTGCTATATTAAAAAGTCAATAAAAATATGTTTCTAAAAGCTTTTAAATCAAATTTAATAAGACGAAAGTCACATTTTTTAAATTTGAAGTGTAAAATCAAACCTTCTTTAGCTATGTTAAAGTCTCTTAAGAAATAGAAACAACCCATAACTAATAATCACTTAATAGCTAATTAGTTCAACTTTTTAAAAATGATAAAAATCCATTAAGCTATTCTCCACTAACCAATCATTTACATCAAAATTATACATTTCATTCTTAGATTTATTATAAATGTTAAAAAAAAAAAAAATACATACCAAACCCTTTTTCTTTGATCATGATCACCAAAAACAAAGAAAAAAAACACAAAAAAAAGGTATTTAATGCAGGAATGCATGAGAACAAAGAACACTTGAAATCCTAAGGTACCCCTTTAATTTAAATTTTGAACAGAAAAGGCTAAAAAAGAAAGTAGGATTAAACAAAATTAGGGGAAAATTAAAGTAAAAATAATAGAGTGTTAGGGTTTCCAATGTGATATAGAAAAAAAGAAAGTACCTTTGAGGTTCTAGAAAGGTAATGATAAGCAAATTTGCCTTCAAGGCGATATTCATGCATAACCCAGTTGCTTTTTTCCCCTTTTGGTGCTCTTCCTCTGTAAAATACCAATGTCTTCTTCATTCCCACCAATGAACATGTTTTCACACTGTATATTTCCCTGTCTTTTCCCGTCGCCTTCCAGTACCCGGCCTCCGTCGCTCGGTTCGTTCGCAGACCGGTCGGGTACTTTCGGTCTCTAAGGCTGAAGAAATACCACTCTTTCTCTCCCATCTTCGCCTTTTCTGCGTCACCCTCTTAAATCATCATTACACTCGAAAGCTTTCATTGATTATGACAATTTTACCTTTTTTTTTCTCTAGACTAGAATGAAATTACATGGGTTTGTATTAAATCCAACACCTAAACTTAAAATGTTGAGCTAATTGAGTTTACTAAAATATAAAAATCAATTAAATTATCGATTGATTTAAAAGTTTGAGCGGAAGATCGTGTTTGATTAACTATTTTCTAACTTATTAATTTATTCTGATGTTTTCAAAAACTAAGAGAGTTTATTTATAAAAATTTGACTACAATAATTCAAATAATTATAAAATGAGTGGATTTCAAGTCTTTCAAAATTACAACTAACTGTTTCTTTTTAAGTACTACATTACACGGTGATGCAATCTCAGTAGACATTAATAATTCAAAATCAATTTAGTGTTGGATTTGACAATTTTAACCTTCAAATTTAAATCATTAAAAACATGTTTTAAATGATTATCTTACCGGGAAGCTCCCAAGGCTCGCATTTGTTGAGATCAACTTCAGCAATGGCTCTACCGCTGAAATTAGCGTCAAGAACCTTCTTGAGAAGGTAATAAGTGATGAGTTCCTCGTCGGTTGGGTGGAAGCGGAAGCCAGGTGGAAGGTGGTGGTTGTTGTTGTTGTCGGCTGCGGCGGCGACGACGGCGGCGTCATAGTGAGAAAAGGAAGAAACATCCATTTTAGAAGAAGATGGGAAAAAAAGGGAGGAAATTGAAAGAGAAAAAAGAAATTGAAGGGAAACCCAGAAGAGAAGAGTGAAAACCCAGATGGAAAAATGGAGGATTTTATTTGAAGGAAGGAAAGAAAAAAAAAAAAAAAAAAAAGGTGTTGTGTTTTCTGTGTGTAGAGTAGAGAGAGAAAGAGAGAAAAGTGTATGAATATGTAATGCGTCAGGGAAAAGGAGTGGGGTTGTGATTTCAGAATGCGTGCGTGCGTGAGGAGAAGTGTGCAGGTATTCCTATGTCAGTGAACAAAATCAAATGAAAGAAACTACTTTTCTTTTTCTTTTTTTTTTTCTTTTTCATTTTCCCACTATTTTAATTAACTTTTAAAATACTGTAATCATTTGATTTTTAGTCTCTCGTTTTTATTCAAGTTACTAACATACTTACATGTCAATTAAAGTTCTGTGTTTAGAGTTGATTTATTTATCGATTTGGTTTTTTTAATTGTTGTTATAATATATAGTTTTCTTTAATTATCATTTTAGCTTATGTATTGGAATTCTTGTATTTTGAGTTTTGTTTTTATTTTTAATATATGTACTTTTAATATATCTTAGATTTAATTTTTCAATAAAGTTATTATTTTTATCCAAATTGGTTAAATAATAATAGTAATAATTTTGTGTAAGAAAAGATGTTAAATGAATATATTGTTACAATTTTTAAAGATAATATTAATTAAAAGATTAAATATTTTTTTAAAAAAATAAACAACAAACTAACTAATTGATCAAATTAATTATAAGATTTAATTTTAGGAAAATTACTTTAAACATAAAAAATATCAAACTATTTACAAATATATAAATTTTTCACTCTTTGCGATAGAATTCTATCACTTTCTATCACTCAAACAAATAAATTCTATCGCTTGAGCGATAGAAAGCGATAGAATTCTATCACGGTCTATCATTGATAGATTGTAAAATTTTTCTACATTTATAAATAGTTTGACCCATCTATTTATTTGAATTAAAAAATTTATTAGACATTTGGAATTAATAGAATAATTAATCATTTATTTATATTGCAAGTTTTATTTGACCTTTCAATTTATTTAAAAATTTGCCAAGTTCCAAATATTTAATAAATAGAAAAAATATTATAAGAACAAATAAAAATTTTGGTTAGTTGAATTGATTTGAGTCCTTCTAAGTTTCCGTCGGTCTACTCAACAAATTTGTAATTTTTTTTAACAAAATTTAGCTTGAATTTTAGAATCTTTTCATAAAAAAAAATAGATTAAAAAACTCATAAATAAAAGAATGTAGTAAGCTTAATCATAAAAAATAAAATGCGAAGCTTTATTTTTTATTTATTTTATATTTAATGGCTTTCTTAATTTGTAAGTTTGTGCTTTTAAATTTATCTTGTAACATTAATGTCATATCATATCTTATTTGATGACTATATTCATATTAAAAATAGCTATAAATTACAAGCCAACATATAAAATTGAAAATTCCATAACTTATACACAATATTATTTTACTAAAAAGACACAAAAACGAAAAGAATTGAATAAAACACAAGATGCAAATTTATTTAATATGATCACTATACTAATAATTTGTTTAAATATTTTCTTACAATATTTTTTAAAAGGAAAAAATAAAAAAAAGGAGAGAGAGGGTTTGTGATTATTTATAGAGAGAGAAAGAAGAGGTTCATTTTCAGCATTGTATCAATAAAGCTGTTTTCAAATCTCTTCCTGTCAGCACAGTGAAAGCATTTAATAAATTATATAAAAAAGATTGGAAACTTTATTTTATTATATTTTATTTTTCTCTCTTTTTGTTTGCTTCTATCAAGATTTTAAGAAGATAGATGGGAGGGGAAGGAAGGAAGGCTATGTACAATATTAGCCGCACCCTTTTAAGGATTCCTTTCGAAATTAATAATTTCCATTCTTCTTTTGTTTTTTTTCCCTTTTTTTCTTTTTAGACAAATATAACTTAATTTTTTTAATCGGAAAAAAAAAAGCAATTATATATTTAACAATAACATTACAAAATAGCTTTCGACATTATCATCATTGTATTGCCTGACCACTCTACAACTTTCCCTTTTTCTCTCTCCTCTCTCTTAATCACCAAAATGCCATGTGTTTTTTTGGGAGATATATATATGTATATAAAAGTGTTAAATATTATTTTCACTTACGTATTTTGTGATGTTGAGAAAAATATTGTTAAAATTTAATGAAATTTTGTGTATAAGCAAAATAATCAACTAATTACGAACCAAATGTGGTATATTTTGAATGGCTATATAATAAAAGTCAACACTTTATTATACGAGAGTTTGTCACACTATATTGATTACATTGTTACAAAATTTAAAATTATGGGTAGTAAATTGTTATATACTAAAATTTAATGGTTCAAATGGAGAGTACTCGACTAAATTGTTATAAATTAGAATTTGGATACTAGATGTTTCTTTCATAAAAGTTCAATGTGTGTTTTGACTTATAGTTATTGATCCAAATCACATATTTTTAGTGAAAAATAACACATAAACAAAGTAGACACTTGTATCTTTTTATGTTATGTTCACATTTGTTTCATTCGTGTTTTTTTTTTAAGCTAACAATAACAACTAGAGAAACTACAACCAAACCTCCTCATCAAGGTCAAAGAAAGACCCTAAGAGGATGCCAAAGCCACAAATGCATAAATAGCTTTGTTCGTCTTTAGGGAAACATGACAAAAGCGCAAGGCATTAACAGATTTGTCTACAAAAATAATGTCCTTAACAAAAACCTAAATACCAGATAAGGAGAAATTCGCCCCATTAATGAGATTGATAACCTTCAGTGAATCAAATTCAACCTATAATGGAGGAGTTTACCCTCTACATTCCTGATAAATCATTTGCAGACCCTTTAGATGACCCCAACTTCCAACAGATTAATATCGCCCCTCCTTTCGGAAAATTTGCAACCACTCAGAAGCATGTGCCCTTTTTGGCTCGAACAATGGTCAAACCACATCACATCCACACATTAAGTTTCTAGCAACCAACCGTCAGGGAATACCAACAGAGATGAATAAAGAACCTGGTATGGGAGACCTATCCAACTTAGCCAAATGGATTATTTCTAATTCTCCTTGTCCTTTTTACATAGTTTAGTGGAATCTACTAGCCACATCATGTGGGAGTGTAAGTTCTCTTGTTTTATTTGGGATTTGTTTATGTCATCTTACATAGGGATGTTTCGTGTTAGCGGGGGTTGGATGTCGCCTTTTGGATTACTGGATCCTGTAGAGAGATTCGAGTTTAGGGGAGGAGATCGATCACATGTTGATCATTCTGTGGTACTTGTGGAGTTTTTATAATAAGATATGCTTCATGAATGGGGTCCCTAATGTCGAATCCCTATGTAGGTTGTTTTCATTAACTATTTGTCATAAGACAAAATGAACATAACTTAACTAGGCTAAAGTTTGTACTATCCATTTTAATGTCAAAAGTTTGATTTCTGGTCGTATGTATTAAAAAAAAAAAAAAAAAAAACTTTGTCCATTAAAATCAATAATTGTTCTCATAACAATAATATATATATATATATATATATATATATATAAAAGTCTCAGTCATGGGCTTAATTTTGAAATTACATTTAACTTTTAGATGATAGTTGGGAATTCAAATAAAAATTCTGTTAAGGGAGAGAGAGAAGATCAATGTTCTTGTGTAAGTGGTTTAATTGTGATTGGATTGGATGCATTAAATTCAAATCTGAGTACCACAAAATAATAATATGAAAAATGGGTTAGTAAATTAAAAAATAAATAAAATTAAAAGGAAAAAAGAAATTATGAAATTATGAAATAACAATTCAAATGGGCAATTGGCCATCATTTTCAATTGTCATAGCAAAAATAGGAACCTCTCTGGCCTTAACAGAAACCCATCATTATCCAAAATATTCCATTTATTCCAACCTTTCCCTTTCCCTTTCCCTTTCACTCCCACACCCTATTTTCATTACCTTTGCTCTTCCAACCTTTTTTTTTTCTTTTTATTTCCCCTCTAAGTATTGAGTTTTTTTTTAGCTTAAAAAAATTATTAGGATTAATAGAGAATCAAATATAATAAATAATGACCATCATTTAAACAATACTTGAGTCTCTAATTATCTACTTTTCTCAAAGTAAATAAAAAGCGAAACAATAGTAAAAACGTCACGTGAAAAAGTGTTGGTTAGTTCTACTTTTTTTTCTTCTTTACTTCTTTATTTACTTGTTGCTTTAAAAGATGAGAAGTAGAAAATGGTAATGTGCGTAAATATAAATAAGGTTATTAACTATTTTTTGTTAAACTACACACATTTGGTTTATGTATTATCGGTAAAGTAAATATTACCTAATCAATAAGAGTTGAGATTTGTAAAAATTGAGCTCGTAAACTTTAGTTTTATAATTTAAAATTTATAATAATACAGTCTCTACTATAAAAATTGCGATGAAGTTCTATAAGTTCTTAGATCAACAAATCATTTAGGTGTCAAATATGTTGCATATTAAAAATTGCCCATTTTCTTTAATAAAAATTTATTTTTCACAATAACTAAATCATTACACACTAATGTTTGTGATCTAAATTATTACAAACTTCAAATTCTGACAACTTATAACTTATTTTGAAAACGATCATTTTCAATATTATATTTATGTTATTCAAATTTGGGGAAAATGTTAATTGATACCTTAAATCATTAGAAGTTGTATCAATTTAAACACTGAACTAATAATTATATCAATTTACATCCACCTTTACGTTTTGTTTGAGAAAATCTCATGAGAATCTTATAATTATATCAATTAAACCCCTAAACATTCATAAATTAATCAATTAAGAATCTTAGTAAGAATTTTATTTGAGAATCATCCATGCATTTATTCTAATCGTCCATTCTTAAAAATCAACATCTAACGAAGTCTACACTTGTTTGTGAATTGGTGCATGAACGATATCGATTATAAAAGATAATCACAACGAAAGGTCTAAATTGATTGGTTTATGAAAATTTAACAGTTTCATTGAATTCAAAATTTAAGTTTTACACGATATTGGTCAAACGAAATATAGAGGGGAGGGTGTAAATTGATACATTTTCAAAATTTCAAGATTTTAATCGATACAATTATTAGTTTAGAGTCTTAATTGATACAACATTCAAAGTATAGAAGTATAAATTGATATTTAATTTGTCCTTCTTAGCTAAATTCCATAAAATAAAATAAAAATCAAGTTCTTAAAAACTATTTGGACTTTGATATTAAAAACAATTATAGAAGATTTATAACAAAACAAATAAATTGAAAGATGAAACCAAAGATTGAAAAATGGCGATATATCCATAAATTTGAGTTATCGATATTTACACCGATAAAGATATTTTAAAAAAAATGAAATAGTAATGGTTACGTACCAAAAAAAAGAAAAAAATGTAAGTTGATGTAGGATTGATTTTGGGAGTGATATAAAGGTGAAAGGTAAATGAATATCTATTTATGAGAATATGAAGATTGAAGAAATTGGTTTTGTATTTATTTGGATTTGGGACAAAACAAAGAGAATGATGTGATTAAAGGATTAAAGAAGATTGAGGAGAGATTTATTAGTAAATAAAAATTAAGAGAAATAATAATTATAATAATAAAATCCAGTCATCAATCCCATCCATCCATTCAATCTATCACCATCAAAAGAAGTTGGAGAGATTGATGCAATGAGATTTTGACACATCATGCTCGGATTTTGAGACCACACTCTAACAGGCTTTACATCAAATCATACTTCTCTTCTCTCTCTTATTTATTACAACACCTATTTTTCTTTTTCTTTTTTTTTTCTCTCTCTATTGATCATTTTACTATAAAAAAAATAAAATAAAATCTTTTTTATTTCCCCCTCAATAATTTACCCCAAAAGGCAAAAAAAAAAAAAAAAAAAAAAATCCCTTTAAATCTACCCCCTTTTTACCCCTATCCTCAACACCTTTTCCCCCTATGAGTTAAATTGTTTAGTTATTTAATAAATTTTATCCACCCATTTTTATGTTTGTGTCTAATATATTTATTAATTTAAAAAGTAATAATACCTTCATAATTTTTTTTTTTTTTTTGTCTGTCTTAATAACTTTAAACTTCAGAAAGGTAAAGTATTTATCCTTTCATGTATGAGATATAAACTTGTGTGTTTATTTGACTTTTTATGAAAGTTGACTTTTATGTATGATAGGACATTGAAGTTTTAATTTTGTGTTCTATAGGTTTGTGCATTTCTTAAAATATTAAACAAGTGAAATATCTTTTAAATTCAAAATTGAGAGTCCAAAGATTCACACTATTTAAATCTTAATGTTTTAATTTTGTTAATATAAATTTGGAAATGTATCATTGTATACCCCTAAACTTTAGAGGTTGTACCAATTTAAATCTTGAATTAATAATTATATTAATTTAAACCATGAACTTTTGTAAGTGTATCAATGTACACTCTCTATTGTGTTTTGTTTGGAACAACCTTGTGCAAATATTATATTGATTAAACCTATCAAATTTCATAAATGAATCAATTTAGATTCTTAGACAAAAATTATCTTGAAAACCGTCAATGCATGAAGTCTCATCGTCCATTTTGTAAAATCAACATTTGAAGAAGTCTATATACGTTTAGGAATTAATGCATGAAAATTTTCAAAGGCAATCGTAATAAAATGTCTAAATTGATGGGATTGTGAACAGTAAAAAGTTCAATTGACTTAAATTATAAGTTTCACACGATATTTAGTCGAATGAAATATAGAGAAATAGTGAAAATTGATACACAATAAAAATTATGGGTAAAAATCGAAAAAAGTATTATTTCACGATTTTAATTGACACAACCCTCAAAGTTTAGAGGTATAAATTGACATTTGCTCTAAAATGTTAAAAACTTTTGAACTTTCTAACTATTTAAGAGAATTCACTTTCCCTAATTATTGTCACACGCTCGACGTTCTTCATCGTAATAATATTTTCAATACATATGGTTTTAATTTCTAAACCATGTCAAACTTTGCATCAATATCTTTAGTTTTTCAACAAACAACCCAATTAATGATGGAAAATTAAAACTTCTTTCTTATTAGGAGAATAGTAATTTCTCTTATGAGATAAAAGATAATACAAATATACATACAACATAGAAGAAAATAATTATCTTTGAAACGTGGACCGGACGTATCAAACCGGGTTCGAGGAGTTTGTGGAGTTGACTTTGGAAGGTGTAAAGACCAAGTACATAGGGAAACGAGAAATGCGTGTGTTAAATAAAATAAAAAACAAGAATAAAATAAAAAAGTAATAGAAAAGATTGTAATTTTATTTATAGGGGCCTGGAATGAATAATAATTAATAAAATAGAAAAGGGCCAGGGTGGCGCGTGGATCGAGAGATTAGCATGGGATTGCGGAAAAGCGCGTGACGACAAGGTGAAGTCACCCGCGCCGCCCTCGGATTTATAGCGTCACAGCTGAGAGGAGTCAGATTTTTTTTTTTTTTTTTTTTTTTTTAATATTTTTGATTGATTATTCAGGTGAAAGAGCATTGGGCCTTTCACCTGAATTGCGCAGCCCAAGGCCCAATCCACTTCCTTCTTCCATCAGTTTCCTCAAACAATTTTCTCTATTACGTATTACTCCCTCGATTATGGTGCATTTTCTTCTTTCTTTACATTTTTTAAGTAACTAAATTCTACCTCATAGTTGTATATTGAAAAGGGGAGGATTCCGTAATTCAATTTTATATCTAATAATTATCGAGAGAGGTTGATGTAATTTGAACTTGTGTTGAGTTGATTTTAGTTAGACGAAGAAGATTTTTAGACAAGAACATAAAACTGAAAACAACAACGACCCAATATTTTCAATACACCGTCATTACTGATAAGGGAGACAATACTATCTGGAAAAACATATTTTCATATCAAATAACAACTTTGGTAGGAAGCTAAAGATGGAAAAGTATGAGCCGCTTTGTTTTCCTTACGGGAAATGTGCCAAAAATGCAAAGTGTTTACAACCTTCCCAAAAACAAAAATATCCTTAATGAGGGCGCCAAATTCAGCATAGGACAACTTTTCTTTTTATTGAGAAGCTTAATGACATCCAACGTATCTGACTCAACCTCGAGCACTAGGTTCGAACCCAAACCATTCCCTCTCAACAACAATTAGCCCTTCCACTCTAGATGAAGTGGTGGAGTGTCAGCAAGTGTTATATTTTTTTTCTATACATCGATTTTCTTGTTATAGCTTTTATTTTGAAAGTGTTGTATGGTTGGTAATTTTAGTATAGTTCAAGGAATAATGTATCAATTATCATCTCAAATATCAATTGTTCGATTATTTCACTCCAAAGTTTATTTAACAAAAACAAAAGTAATGTGAGTGTATGATAATTAAATAATTGTTTTATAAAAATAAATTATGAACTTAAATATAACTCAAATGATTAAAATATATGTTATCAACTAATAAGTTAAATGTTGTATCATTTTTAACCATATTAAGAAGAGAAAATTGGGTAATTTCTTATTAACTAATTATTTATTTTTTTTAAAAAAATTAAACAACGACATGTTAAAATCTTTGGGGTTGGTTGTTTAATTTTCAAAGTCTTAATTAGTTAATTTTTTAGAAACTAAAAAAGGAGTTTTTTCCTCTTATTTTTATTTGTACTATGAAGTGAAATATTTATATAGAAAATATGAAACGCCTTATAAAAAAAATTGTTATATAACAAGTAGAGTTTAAAAACAAAAAATTAAGCTCCTTTGATAATAATTTGTATTAGTTTTTTTAAAAAAACTTAAACCTATCTATTATATTATACTTTTACATCTAGATTTCTATATTACATCGTTTACTTTCTATTAATATTTTAAAAATAAAGCTAAGTTTTGAATACTAAAAATGATATATTTTTTTAAAATTTTGTTTATGTTATTAAATTTTGACTAAAAATTTAAATATATATTCGTCTAATAAAATTGAAAACCATAAAAAAAATTAGGAGAAAACAAACATAAATTTTGAAACTAGAAATTAAAAATAAAATAAATACGAAACAAACCTATATAGCTATCAACGAAACCTAGATTTTTGTTAGAAAAAAATGCTCCATTTAAATAATAATAATAATAATGATAATAATAATAATAAAAATAATTGTCCGAGTGAAGACTTGGAAAGCCGAGTCAGTGGAAAAACAAACTTTCTCCGGTTACCAAACTGAGTCAACAGGAAAATTAAACATCCACTGAGTCAACGCGCTCTTGACTTTTGAAAATTTACTCACTCTTCACTATAAAATTTAAATTATATTTTCGATACGATTTATGTCAAATTGTTTTATATTATTTTATAGGCTTTGAAATTCAACGAGTTTCAAACATTTAGAATATGTTGGATTTTAGGCCTTGAATTAAGGAAAGCTAAAGTGACAATTTTTTTTAATTTGATAATAATAACAATAATAATAATACTTAAAAGAAAAATAAGAAATGGAAAGGAGAAAGAGGAGACTAAACGTATAATTTATTTAAAAAGATTTCAAATTAGGTTAAAATATCATTTTAATTTCGATATTTTGAAAGTTATTCTATTTTAGTCTTTGTACTTTCAATAAATATTAAATTTAGTAACTCAAAATTAACTTTAATCAAAATTGATTAAATAATAATAATAATTTTCACGTTATAAACCATACTGCGTCAATATATTATCAATAATTCATTGTGAAAGTGCTAATAGAAAATAATTTTTTTTACAAAAAGATCAACAATAAATTAGTAATAAAGGTTAAATTTAAGATTTATTAAAAATATATAAACTAAATTTAATAACTTTCAAAGTATTTGGCAAAATGGTATTTTAACAGTCAAATTTTATCCCACCAAATTTATTCATTCGCCTATTATTATTTTAAACATTGCCGTCAAATGTAGGAATTCCTTTGAAGCTCTCGTTTATCAAACTACTTCCACAACTTTACTATATTTTAAATTGAATTTTTAAGTCATACTGCTGGAACTATCACGATGTATTTTACTCGATGGCAGAGCTTTTGTTCATATCAAATTCAATTTTGTTCAACTACACTTGGTAAAATGATGATGTAGATGCGAATCCTGGTAAAATATCAAATAGGGCATATCCTTCATATGCTCCAGTCCCATGAGTTAAAGGATAATCTTAATGCAACTTTGAAACTCTATTAGAAAGGATTTTGTCTATTTCTCCCTACTTTATAAGTCATATTTGTCTCAAATTATAAATTTACCTACAAGCCCGTGCACACACGCACGTGCGCACGCACAAATAAAAATTATTGCTTCAATAATTATTATGCAAACTTTTTGCATATTGGACCTATTAGATCATTGTTTTCCAAAATAAGTGAGGCAAGTTAATAAGAAATGTTTTTTTTTTTTTTTTTTTTTTTTTTTTGTCACCAATAGTATTTAAGCAGCAATAATATATTTGAAGGATATTAATTAATACTTAATTAGAATATTTTGTCAACATGACACGTCACGAGACAATAGAAAAGATGGTTTGGACCATACCACCAAGTAATTCTACAATTTCAACAATCACATGTATTGACATTTCTTTGAGTAATAAGACATTTAACGAGGTGAAATTTGTGCTTATTATTCCAGTCTTGTTTTTAATTATAAATTTTGAGTAAATTTTTAGACTTGTTGACTATAAAGTATTTTTTTTTTCTTTATGGATAAAAAATTTACTGATTTATGAAAAAAAAAATGAAAAAATAAGTTATTATTTGACGATCACATAAAGAATATTAAGTTAGCAATTTTCTTAAGGGTATTTTTGGAATGAATTTTAAAAATTACGTTTAAAGGTATAAAAACAAAACCTTTTAGAACTGAGGGACAAAATTTACACTTACCTTCAATTTTGAAGAGTATTACGTAATTATGTTTAATTTACCTCAATTATTTTTTCTTAAAAATATAATATATGTGAACGTTGACATGTTGGATCGATGATATTGTTCGACATTGTTCTCAAAATAATTAATAGATTTTAACTTCTTAAAGAACATAATTATTATCATATAGGCCTCACAATTATGAATTATTATAAAATTTGTATGGAGTGAACTTTGAATTAGAATTATCTTCTTCAACTAATATATAAGATTACACTATATGATGACAACTCTCAAGATTTATCAAATTAAAAATGACAAAAATATTAATTAAACAAAGCACAGGTCAAGGTCTTCAGTTGAAAATTTGAGTCTTCATTTTTGTGTCTATAATGTTTTATATCTTAAAAATTTAATATTATCATTAATGTGGTCCATGTGCATTATCTACTAATTTCTCTTTTAGGTCTATTATTTTATTAAGCAAATTAAGTAAAACATAATTCTCTAATTAAACATCCTAATGGGAGATGTCTATATAAAGATCCTAGGAATTGGTTCTCTCTCTACCTCATTGAGCAATTATTTTTTCCTTATCAAGAAACCTAATTAAGTTCTAAAGGAAAGTCAAGAGGGAGAAACACAATCCTTTAGAAGACTATTATCATGGATCAAGGTATGTTATTCTAACTAATGTTATATTGTGAAAATCATCTAGTTCAAAGATCTTGATATTTATTGTTTTATACAATATTCGAGTTTTATTGTATAACCATAAAGTTAAAATTTACATTTGAAGTCTTTGTTGAAAAAAACTTTGGAGTCTTCACTTTTCTACAAAGAAGTTTTTACAAAATCTAAGTCTTTGGTCTACCTAATTAATCCAATGACACTTTGGACTAGACTAAATAATTTGACGAGTGACCGAGTCTAATTATATATCGAGTTAAATTTGTGTCTTAGGTTAGACTACACGAGCTTTTGCAATCCAGTCACGTAAACCCAAACATATGGTGCCACGTGTCAAGATTGATATTTTCATTTTTTTTTTTTTTTTAAAAAGTTAGGTGTAGCCTAGATAGGATCTACGTCTTTCTCTTATATATATACAAACATAAAAGGATTGCGTTTAATTTGACCAATCTTGAGTCATCGTGTTTACACATCGCTGTCTTTTTCTATATGTAATATTATATGGGTTGGATATTTATAGTGAAAAAAGTGAGATTTTGGTGAATATTTGAAATATAAAAATTGGATTTAATTGTGTAGATTAAATCCATTGTTGAAAAACTTCAAATTGGATTGAAACCATCAAATTAAGATAATATTTTATGTACAAATTTAACTTATGTTAAATTTGTAGTTTCTTCAATTTGAATGAGTTATATGTGATTTTTGTCAAGTAATAACTAAAGTGAGTTAAATATGATAAATGTTTCAATTTTTGTATTTATTTGATTTTATATTTTTGAGACTTACTAAGTTGCTAGCCTATAAATAGTAACTTGTTTCTTCATATTTGTTGTATCCCACTTCAAAGTGAAGAATTCTCTCTTCTTTTTTTTTTCTATCTTTTTTTTTTCCATCTTGTGTTAAGTTGAGAGCAAGTATCCAAGAGTTCTGTCAGATCCGAGTAGTTCGAGGTTGCAGTTCTACTGGAGTTAGTCGTTGTATCTTGCTAAGACGATCACTGTAGTCTGCTTGCATTTGGTGCAGAGCAAATAATTGTCTTCAGGACAACTCTTATCAAAAGTATGTCTCGACTACATTTTGAGTCTACAAAGGTTCGGAGGTTCTTTCAAATCTTTGGTTATTATCATATCTAAGTCTTGTTACATCATCTTGCTAGTTGAATATCATACATTAATTGTACTGTTTTTAGTTGAGTTGAAATCAATTTGTTAGTGTATTCAGTTTATAATATACTATCTCCCTCAACAACACGTGTGTTACAAAAGAAGATATAGTCATTAATTAACAATTTTGTCCCATCTGATAAAATCTTATCCTATACCTAAATAGATTTATTTGACTAAATTAATTTTTATCAACTAAATCATATATTTTCAAAAGTTGATGATTTAAATAGATCATACAACATGTGATTTTTCTTCTTATTTCTAAAAATATTTTTGAGACAAAATCTTACCCAATGAGCTTTTTTTGTTTTTTTTTTGTGATTTTGTTATTGTTTGTTTTTTTGGGTTTAATATATATGGAAGTTGTGGGAGTTGGAAAAACGTCTGGCACACTCCTATGAACATACGTGTGACACATTATGAATAGGATATGCATTCAAAGTTATATGCATGTGCATCAACCTTATCTTTAATTTTTGTTAGTAGCTAATTTCATTAAACTATTCACTTCCAAATTTTATCCATTTTTCCATCATTTCAAAATATATATGCAAATCCAACACATAGATAAGATTTTTGCAGAAAAGGGTTCAGAGTAGCAAATATTTTCTCTCTCCATCTAACTCTTTGCAAAAAAAAAAAAAAAAAACCTTTCACTTCTACGGCATGAATAAACATAAAAATAATAGAAAAATTAAAAGAAAACAATAAAACTGAAAACACAAGAACTTATGTAGAAAACTCCAAACTCGGAGAAAAACCACAGGCCATAGAAAGAAATCCATTACGTGAAAAATTGTTACAATCGCACATAACAATTCTCTCTCATGATCCCAATTACAATCACTCTCTTTCAAAGCTTTTATACTACTCACATTTTTTCTCACTCTCAAATTAGAAAATACATAAGGAAAATTTAACTAAAGTTAACACACTAAGCTTAAAGTGTTTCTAACTAGGACGACTTGAAACTAGAGACATAAGCTTTTTATAGGCTTGGAGTCCATCCACATTCTTCGATTTAACCGATGTGAGACAACTACACTTTTAATATTTTGCAAAATACTCAATACTCTTTACTAATAATTGGTACTCTCTCTTTCTGATCTCTCTCTTTCTCACCTTTAAGAGTTCAACAAAACAACTTAGTTGGATGTGATATGTCTTTGAAATCTATGGAAAATCTATGATGTAATATGTTTTTTATTTCGTTTGAAATTATATGGTTTTTTTTTAAGGCGAACGAGTAACAACAAAAAGAACCATCAGCTACCCCTTAATCTCTTCATCACAAATAATGGGAGAGAAAATAAAATATGAAAACATATATTTTTCCATATATAACGTTAAGAGAAAGTCAAAACTGCTATAACATGGACATATTATAACACAGACATATTTATTCTCCTCTCAAGAAATGTGACAAAAATGGACAATACTAACAAATTTTATGACAAAAAGAATATTCTTAACGAGGACCACAATTTCCACAAGTTTTTATATGTTGGTCCTCAAACTTTTTAATATGTTTCATTTTAGTTGTTAAATTTTCAAACATTTTTATCTATGAGAGCTAAAAATCGTGGTTATATCATACCCTAATGTTGTTTAAATTTATTCCAATTTCGCCTTTAAATTTTCATAAATTTTAGTCGTTCACTTTTTAAAACACAACTATTTTAATTCTTTATTCGGCTCTTTTGCTATCTAATTTTCATTTTTCGAACTTATGGTTTGAACAAAAATATATATTTTTTTAAAAAATTTGGGAGACTAAAATAAATATTATAATTTTTTCACGATGAAAATAAACAGATATGAAAATTTTGGAATAAATTTATTGAAAGGTTAAAGTTTTTAAAATAATCCATCTAAGAGTTTCAAGATTAAAAAGATCTACATATTAACTTATGACCAGACACAAATTTATTTATTCATTTTTAGTTTTAGATTTAATTTTTTTGAAAAGCACAAATTAAAAAGTTGAAAGAGTTTAAAACTATAATTTAATATATAAATATATGTGTATATATAGTATATAGTATACACATGTATTTATTATCCATACATCAGATGACGTGACTGAGTTTAGTGGGCCCAGCTGCTCTGTTGTACGGAGAGCTATAATTCGGTGCGACAGTTAATAGGTGTACCCGAATTACCAGCTGTCCATCACCCTTCAATTATTGCTTGCCTACTTACCGTTTGTTTATCTGCCACGTGGTAGATGCACGAAGCATCACACTTCTAATCACTTCTTTTCCTTAAAAAGCATTTTCTAATCTTTCTTAGGTCTCTAAATTTTACCATGTGCCAAACTTGATATTATATATAAAAATATATAAATATTTTTGATTAATCGAATGGTTTTTTAGGCAAATAATTTTATAAATGTTAATAATAATTTTCTAATTAGTATTACTTAATATAAATATTATATATCAATGCATTTAAAATTATATATATATGGAAGTTAAATTACAAATTTAGTCTCTAAGTTTTAAAAAAATTGTGACTAAAAAGTTCTTAAACTTTCAATTTTGTCTCTAGTCCCTTAAAAATGTTTAATAATTCTATAAATTACTTCAATTATATATCTATCTCAGAAATATTATTATTTTTAATTAACCATTTTATAAGATAAAAAGTTGTGTCTCACTGAACCTTAACTTTTAAATTTTGTAGTAATTAGATACATTAATTTTTTTTAAAAGATGAATAATAGTGCATATTAAGGACAAAACTAAATTTAATGTCTAATATAATATTTAACTTTTAATAATTTTTAAATATGTAAGAGACATATTAAATACAAAATTGATATTTTAGAAATTTATTAAATATAAATTTAGAAGTTTACTTCTAACGTTATATTCATTTGCCCCTCACATAAATTTCTAGATCCACCATGGTTTATTTTATGAGGGTAGAAGGGGGAAAAAAGTTAGAAATTGGTAAAAAAATTAAGTAATTATTTCCTTTTTGGCTGCTTCCAATTTTTGACTTTTGGTATTTTTAATGGACTCCATCAACAGGCAAAAGAATTTGACCAAACGAAGAATAATACATTTGCAGCCAATGTCTTGCTTTCTACAATACCAAAATTTTTAAGGTAAAGTTTCTTTATTCTATATTTTGATTTGGTCCCCTCTCTTCTTCTTATTATTTTTACATCATTTCAAATACTTATTTTAGCACCCAAAAAAGAGAAGTGTTTAAATGGGAGAGAGAAAAATACATTAGCTTACTTAAACTTGATGATTAAAAGAAAAATCGAACTTATAATCCAACCCAATTCTTAGCTATAAATAAGTTTCAGTTCAATTAAGTTTACTATAACTTATTATTGAATGTAATTTTCAGCAAACTTACAAAAAAGAAAAAAAAAAAAGAATAAGAAGGAAGATCAACTGAGGGTGGCCAGTGGCGGCCGCTGGAAGTGGTGGCAGGTAGTGGTTGGTATTGGTGGTAGCCGAAAATTAACCATTAAACACTTAAAATTCGTTTTTTTTAAGAGTTGGTTTCAAGTGTTTATCTTAAAATAGTTTATTTTATAAACTCATTTTTCCAAAATACATTTTGAGGTGTTGTCAAACACTTTTTTTTTTTTTAAATATATATATTTTTTTAATTTAATCATTTGAAAATGCATTCGAAACGCATTTTAAATATTTTAGATTATACACAAATAACTATTCAAGAAATTAGTATTTTACTTCTTTTTTTAAATGGCAAACCAACACACTATTAAGTTTATTAGGCTAATATTAAATGATGATGGTTTGAGTGAAAAGAATTTACCCTTCAAACAATTTGGTTGAGTCTAAAAAAATATATTTAAATTAATGGTTATTCGCTATTTATTTATTTTTGCATATGGATTATTTTGATTATTTATTTACTTTTACGTATTAGGCTACTTTGACTTATGATATCATCTTAGGAAAACAAAGTAGAAAAGAAACAAGCTTATGTTTTATGTGCATCAAATCACACTAGAGATGTTTTTTTTATAAAAAAAATTAAATGATTTATATTTATTTTTTAGGCAACAAAACCAACGGCAAATGTCATAATCAACTACACCTTAACCTCCTCATCATGAATGAGGGGGAGAATACTATCTGTAAAAATATATTTCCAAATCGATCAAAGAACAACCTTGAAATGATGTCAAAGCTGGAAAAAACATGAATAGATTTCTTCTCTTTGCTAGAGACGTGATAAAAAAGAATAGTGTTAATAGAGTTTTCATTGTCTTCAATGAGAACATCAATCTCAACAAAGAACGTTTCTTTTTTGCACAACAAGTTAATCACCTTTAAAGATGAGATGTCTTCTTTAACTCATATTCTTCTTATTTTTTATATTGTCATTATTTCTTTGTAATGTAACTTCAAATAGAAAAAGAAATACTTTTTCATATATATTCTTGAAAATATGAAAAAGAAAAAAAAAAAAAAAAAAGAGGGAGAGAGGCTAGTGGTTAATAGTAGTACAAATAATTAATCTCCTTACTACCTGAAAGTAAAAATAAAATATTAATAAAAAGTTCATCCAAATATTGTATTTATGTTTTCAACCAATCTTATATAACTATAAGTTTAGTTTTTATGAGGGCCTAAATTAGTTTTTTACCAATTTGGTAAAATAATTATAATATTAAAAAGGAGATTTAATGTGAATGTGTTTTTAAAATTTACTAATAAAGATGTTAATAGATATTATTTAGTGGTTTGTTAATGTTAAAAGATTTTCGATAAGATTTATTGAAAGTATGAAAATTAAATATAACATTAAAAATATAAGGATTAAAACCATGCTGCTCAAACTACAAGACCAAAAAATTGTATATTAATTAAATTTACTCTAATGTAAAATAGGAAATATTTTATACACTTGTCTTATTTTTCTCATCTAAATTTTTTTAATGTTGTTATTTTTCCTTTTTTCATAAAAAAATAAATCGAAGTGGTTTTGTAAAAGCAACAAGTTAAAGTGGTAGCTATGATTGAGAGTCAAAGTGGGTTGATGAACACGTCAAAATCTAGTTTTTACTTATTTGAATAGTAATAAAAATAAGGTTGAAATATTATTTTAGTCAATTCCTTTAATTTTACTTTATAATTTTAAAGGTCTAATTTGAGTTCTTATATTAATAATAATAAAAAAATTGAGTTTTTGTAATTTTAAATAAATATTAAATTTGGTCTCTACTACTAATTTAGGGTTGATTTAGATTTATTGAAAGTATATTGACTAAAATTCAATAAACCATAAAGTATAGAGATCAAAATAATATTTTAACTTAAAAATAAATTATTAGAAAAACTTTATTTGATACAATCTTTTCTAGTTTCCTTTCAAATTTAGATGATTGCAATTTTATTTCAAGTTTGTTATTCACATTTAACATCACCCATTTACATCATTAATCGAATAATAACACGACACATCTATTGAATAGTATTGAGGTGCAATTTAAGTTATGCTCATATCTATTTATTCCTTCAATTAAAAAGGGAAAAAATATTTATAGAGATGACCCTCTCTTTCTTAATTACAATTAATAAGTATTGAATTTGAGAAATGATCTTCTCTTTTCTAATTACAAATTTATTGTTAGAAGTGCGGTTTTCTTTTTTGGTATAGTACACTTATTTATTTATTATTATTTTTCTTCCGTTTGTATATATTTAACTCCTTATAAGTATGCTAGAAACTAAATTAAATGTGTTTGTTTGTTTTTCTAAAATATTTATTTTAAAGTCAATTGGTGGCCGTGACCAAAATATCCTTATGAGTTATGCCCCCACCAACTCTCTATTTCGATGGGAGAAATCTATTGGAAAGTCTTTCGAAGAAACTAGAACAAAAAGCTAATCGATTATTCAATTATTTCTTTAATAAAATATATGATTTTATTAGTGGATGGAAAATTTCGAGACTCAAAAATCATAGAAATGCATAATATATATTAAATTATATTTTATCATTTGAAAGACTATAAATATGCCATCTCTCAAATTAATACTTATAGGTTAGTATTAATCTGAACTTAGCTCAACTATAGTTAAAATATATACTCTTGACCATAAAAAGTAAGAAATTTAAATTTTCATACCTTGTATGGTATGTTATGTTGTTGTAATAATAACAACAACAACAATGATAATTTGGTCTATCAACAATAATAAATGTTTAAAATGGAGTGATCATTTAAACAGTGTTTTTCTTATTTTAGTATTAATATCATTAATTAGTTTTATTAATTAGCCTCAGGAGTTAATTTGTTATAAATACCCCATTCTCATGTTTTTTTTTAAAAAAAATTTCTTTCTAACATTACATGTTTGTTTAAAAATTAAATTCAAACTACCCATAAATATGGCTGAGAATTTTCAAATGTATTGATGGAAAAAACTTAGGCCATGTTTATCTTAGGCCACATTACATGGGGAATGGGTATAAATCAAACACAATTCGTGTTATGGAACTCATTTGATTACTTTAGCTTATGTTTATACGTCCATCTGTAATTGTAATTAAAAGTGGGGTCCATCGTACCATCCGTAATGAAATCTTGTAATCTGATTGAGCTTGATAAGGTCCTCAATCCAATTGCATTTGAATATGCAATAGGACCCACATATTTGGTAAGAATATTTGTGTCTCAATTTTCATAATTTATCCTTTGAAATGAGGTGATACTGCTTTATAGATGGAAGTATCGGTAGCGATTTCAGTTGGTTTAGCAATTTTATAACCTTGTTTCTTACGGATCTACCAATTTGTGGTAGTGGTAGCGATTTCGGCCATTTTAATAATTTTATAATCCAATTTATTTGTATTACCGATCTACCAGTTATTATAGAGAAGTCAATAACTGTTAAGATCCACACAATTACACCACACTGATAGACGATAAGGAAGTTGATTTCTACATCGATAACTTTAAAAAGAACATATAAAAAATCAAATATAGTAGATAAGAGTATCGATGAACAAATGGAATACTAAATAAAATAATGTGAGTAAATTAATGGCGACTTCATACTACTTGAAGAGTAACGACAACAAACATGCAAGTTCCAGTTTCGAACAACATTGGAATGTATACGTTCCTCAGAAATGGCATGATGAGGATAGTTTTGTCGATCAATTGTTTCAAATGGGGTGAATGACGGTGTTCGATGTTGTCAATGGCGTGATAAGGGTAGTTTTGTCATTTTCATTCCACCTTTGAATTAATGATTGAAAATAAACAACCTCAATCACAATCATATTGCTTTTTGAAAAATTAGGTCAGTAAACACCAACAATCACAATCAAACTAGTTTACAATTGAGACCCATTTCAATTGATGGTCCAATGAGAATCAATCCAAATCACACCATTTTTCATTACCCCATGTAAATGTGGCTTTAGTGTAAATGTAATCCATCGATGATAATTTAAAAAGTGGGTCACATTTGATTACGTTTGTTGTTGTTTACCACTGTTCTGTAATCGTAATTATTATGTGAGACTCACTCTCTTTTTTTACTAACTTTTCATCATGTGTTATTTTCATTACATTTCCCAAAGTAAACAAAAACAATAAAATTTTCAGATTCCCTTTGCGATTGATTGTAAAATTCTAAGGTTATGAATCAATATTAACTAGGGAGGAAATAACATTGCAGTGGTTTGAACACAGAACCTCCAAACCTCTAGATTTAATACAATCTTAGATCATCGATTGACCCAAAAGCTTAAGTTGTTTGGTGAAGACAAATTTAATATTATATCAACAATTACCACATTAATATACTAGTTGAAATTCTCGAACTAGCCAAAATCAACAAAAACTTAGCTACAATTGACATGTATTAACTTTTTGAGGTCAAAAGTTGAAATCTCCATACCCATTCCTCATTTGTTAAACTAAAAAAAAAAAAAAAATACGTAAACTAATATTTTAAAAAAAATTAATTACTTGAACCAATAAGTTAGTTGTAAGAATATGTTTTTTTTAAAAAAAAAAAAAACCCTAAATTCATTGTTCTAAAAAAACCCTAGAAAAATCGAACTTCTTATGTCTAAGTAAGATTTATATCAGTACTTTAATCAGTTTAGTAGTCATTCATCATGCTTACAAAAACATCACTATCTTTTTAAAGTTACAAGTTTTCACGCATAGTTTTTTTTTTTTTTTTTTTTTCTATTTTTAATTATAGAAAAATGAACAAAAATATTTATAAATATAATAAAATTTCATTGTCTATCTGTGATAGACCGTGATAGACCTAGATAAACAAACCTTTTTGCTATAATTGTAAATATTTTAAAAAATTTTATATTTAAAATAATTTTTCTTTTTTATACTTTTAAATATAAAATTTTAATCTCTATATTTTTAATAAAATGTTAAAAGAATAATTCCCGCCGTTAGTTGCACTCAAATAAAAATTTTGATATAATATAACGTCCATACTATTTGAAATGTTTAAAATAGACAGTAAAATGGGACAAGTCCAAAGAAAGACTGTCCAATTTATAAAGTGAAAATTTAATAGTTCTTTTTAGTTCATTTATTGGAAAAGTGAAAAACATTTAATTTTTCAGATAGTAATTGATATTTTATTTATGGACCTTATCTTTAATAAAAGAAATTAACAACTATTTTTTGGACACGTAGGATGATAGATTCTGAATTAGTTATTAGTTTTATAAAATTTAACAAAAAGCAAATTACTAAAAATGAGTTTTTTAAAAAAAATTAAATATTTTACTAATTTTGCTCTGTAGTTATCTACTCGTCAAAATATGAAAAAAAAAAAAAAAAAAAAAAAGGGAAAATTGAAATTTTAGTGTAACAGAGAAATCCAACAATGCCCTCAATTTTGTTCCCATGCAGAAGAAAGAAGAAGAAGACGAAGACGAAGAAGAAGAGAGAGAAGCCGCAGCTTCAAATCCAACGTGTGGTCTATGTGCATGGAATTCATTCACATTTTACTGACCCCCTTTTCCCAATTTCTGAAATAATTCCAATTTTTTGCCTATAAAAGGACTTCCCCAATTTCTCTTACCAATACTCAGAAATCAATCGATAATAATGGAGATTGGAGCTGTGAACCCTGAAATGGACACAGCTTCAACTATCACCATTAAAGGCATTCTCAGTCTCCTTGTTCAGAACGTCGATGAGAACAATGGCAGAAGGCTGATTTCCCTTGGCATGGGTGACCCTTCTGCTTATTCTTGTTTTCATACTACCCGCATCGCTCAAGACGCCGTCGTTGATTCTCTTCAATCCGAGAAGTTCAATGGCTATGCTCCCACTGTTGGCCTCCCCCAAACTAGAAGGTTCAATTTCAATTTCTATTTCTATTTCGATTTCGATTTCTCCCCTGTTTTTAGTTTGAAATATTATTTGCCTCTTTTGATTTGGGGGGTTGGAGTTCAAAATGTTTTAATGATTCAATGAATGCATGCATCATTTTGTTCTGAATTTCGATTTCCGTATTGAATTTGGTTTCCTTTCTTCATTGTTGTGAATTCGAATATTCTTGGCTTATTCGTATCATTCTGATTCCGACCCTTCATTTGGCTATTGTTTCTCATTTGTCCTCTTCTTATTTTGCCTCCTGCAATTGATTCTAGCCAACCAACGTTGAAGATTCTTTCCTATATTTTCTTGCTTTTTGTTGCTTCTGTTACTGGGTATTTCTAATTCTTTCGAATTAAATGCTGGGTTGGGTTGCTCTCTTGCAAGCCTTGATTTTCTGTTCTTCCTCTATGGGGAGGAGACCAATTTTTTCCCCTTTTTGTTACTAATGAAATGCGTCAGTATGGTTACTGTTCATCTGGGCTTCTACAGTTAAGATGTTCCATAATGAGTTTTAATATGTTTACTTCATCCAAGCTTGTATCGTATTCATACCAACCAATTAGAGGGTCAGAGGCAATGTTTTTTTTTTTTATTACTACAAAAACTTCTTCTCTCCAAGTCATCACATGACTTCCAATTTATTATCTATCTCAATCCCTTTTCGTATTTCCTTTTCATCAGTGGGAGTTTTTGAAGTAGTTCTTTGGCCTATTTGTTCCTATAATTTTCTTTATTCAGAACCTGCCCTGCAACTTTCCAATGTAATTCTTTAGAAGAAAGCATACTAAAGCCAGAGAATGATCTGAATGAGCGATCTCAACTTGTTTGGAACAGTTGGACACCATTTTCTCTCCACATAAGGGACTTTCTCGCTTTAGAAATGTTGTGATTTGAATTTTAATACTTGATAAAACAAGTTGCATGATTCTCAGCTGAAGAGAAAATTTGAATATGTGTTGATACTTTCCAATTCAATTTGTATTGAATATATAACTTAAATGTATTAATTTTTGAACTGGGTCAACTAAACAACTTACATGAATTGAAATCTATATCTATGGTGTAATCATAACTACTTATGTTTCGGGTAATCGATGACACATAGCATTAAATCCAGGGTGCAGTCTTCTTTTCTAATTTCTGTGTTTAAATTTCGCTTGGAACAGGTCAATTGCTGAATATTTATCTCGAGATCTTCCATATGAGTTGACATCTGATGACGTTTTTATTACGTCTGGATGCACACAAGCAATTGACGTAGCTTTAGCGATGCTTGCTCGCCCTGGTGCAAATATACTGCTTCCACGGCCTGGTTTCCCAATCTATGAACTTTGTTCTGCATTTCGGAATCTTGAAGTCCGGCACTTTAATCTGCTCCCTCAACAAGGCTGGGAGGTTGATCTGGATGCCATTGAAACCCTTGCAGATAAGAACACAGTTGCACTGGTTATTATCAACCCAGGGAATCCATGTGGAAATGTGTACAGTTATCAGCATCTGAAGAAGGTTGGTAATGTATATTACATATAACCTCAAGCACTCAAGTATACTGTACCTACAAGAGTTTTGTTTTCCTTTTTTCAGACATACAAAGTATTTGTATAATGTTTTTGGTCAATTGCCTTTCAGATTGCAGAAACTGCAGAAAAGCTTGGAATTCTTGTAATCGCTGACGAGGTTTACGGGCATCTTGCCTTTGGAAGTAAACCTTTTGTGCCGATGGGAGTCTTTGGATCAACTGTTCCTGTTCTCACCCTTGGATCTCTTTCAAAGAGATGGATAGTACCAGGATGGCGACTTGGGTGGTTCGTGACTAGCGATCCTTCTGGCACATTCAGAAAACCCAAGGTTCCCCCACCTTCCTCACACGCAACTTGATTGCTAAATTGGAAAATTTAATTAAATTTGCTGCCTGTCTTCATATCTTATGTTTTGTGTGTCAAAACAACAAGTGACAAGCCTTTTTGCGTCATCCATTGCTCATTGAATTGTACCATCTTTCCATGCAGGTTATCGAGCGAATCAAGAAGTATTTTGATATATTAGGTGGCCCTGCAACATTCATCCAGGTTCTCATCTTATAATTTTGTATCTTTTCAAATGCTGGCCGCTTTTCTTTTCTTTTGGGATCCGAGTTGTATTCGTACAAAATAACTTTCTCCTGTTATTCATATCAAAATTGATATGGAGATAAACACTAGGTTCTGGTAGATGCAGATGGTGAATGAATATATTCTGGCTATGATAACTACGATCATCAAAATATTAACCTCACGACTCAAACTCAAAATTCAAATCTAGCTTTGTATGTATTACTGTTAGCGACGTTTCAAGTTGCAAGCTTCTTCTCATGCAAGTTCTGCATGGTGTTTTAATGTATCAGGCTGCAGTACCTCACATCCTTGAGTCAACTGATGAGGTTTTCTTCAAGAAAACAATTAATATTCTGAAGCAAACCTCCGAAATATGTTGTAGAAAGATCAAGGAAATCCCTTGCATTACATGCACACACAGACCAGAAGGGTCGATGGCTATGATGGTAATGAAAGAAACCTCTAATTTAAGTAAAGTAAACAAAAAATTATGAATACCATGTTGCTTATTGGCCTATGGTTCAATAATGTAGGTAAGATTGAACATTGATCTTCTTGAAGATATCAGTGATGATATTGATTTTTGCTTCAAGCTTGCCAAAGAGGAAGCACTCATCATTCTTCCAGGTAAGAATGTGAAAAAATCAATGCTTAATGTTTATTTTCACAGTGAGTTTGTTGAACTGAAATTCAACAAATCGTGTTGTGGTTTCAGGAACGGCGGTAGGGCTGAAGAACTGGCTCCGAATTACTTTTGCAGTCGATCCGTCCTTTCTCGAAGAAGCACTTGGGAGGCTTAAATCGTTTTGTCATAGGCATACACTTCAGTTGTAAAGAAGTTGAGTTGGCAGTGATGCAAATGAAACAACAGGTTGAGTCTCAAAAATTAACTGATAATGAATTATTGTTGTAACTGTAAGAAAAACTTCTCTTACATATAAATGGAAATCCCAGCAACTCCTTCCATGTACTGATGTAGCAATAAGTTTAAAGCTATTAAGATTCAAAACTGACTTTCTTCCTTGCTTTCTGAAATTATTTATAGAACACAAAAAAACATATGGTAGTGGTTTCAGTTATAGTGACCGCCAAATGTACAAAATTATTGAAATACACAGTTTTTAGTCGTCGTTTTTTTTTTTTTTTTTTTTTTCATTTTGGTATTCTACTTCCAAAATTTTCATTAAAATAGCCCATTTGGTTCGACCATTTTGGTCTTTTTTTATATAATTTTTAAACGACCAAAATAGAGATTTTGAAAGTATATAGCTAAAATGAATTAAAGTACAAAGTTCAAAATAAACATTTTAAAAGTATATATATAGACCGACATAAACCAAAGTCGAAAACATGGATTAAAATAGTATGTAAACCAACTAAAATGAGGATCCATATTGCCTCCTTAAAATTGCTTCACATCTTTATGAAATTTAATTGATAATGATTACATTTAAAGACACGATGTTAACATTAATAATCACGTAAAAAGTACTATAGTTTATGTTGCCAAAAATATCAAAGATCACTTTTAGTTCATAATTTAGTTTATGAACTTTAGTTTGTAAAGATTTAGTTGATGTACTTCTAGATTTAGTCTCTGTACTTCTAAATTTATGACAATTTAATCTTTGAATTTATAATGATTTAGTCTCTATCATGAAAAATACTATTAATGATTTAATGAAATTTCTCATACATGTATATTGATAAATTGGTTAAGGGTCAAGTTTGTTTATAAATTATAAAGACTAAGTTTATAAATTATAAAGACTAAGTTGTTACATAATCATATTAGCATTAAAGTTGATCATATTTTTCACAATCTCTACTATATTAAAAGGGGCTATGTAGGGAGAATCTTTACATACTCCTTTTGACCTTACATTTCTTATAAATTTCCATATTGCCCTTTATCGAGTGGTTGTGGCTTTTTAAGTATAGGTGTCCGTTTGAAAAATAGTGGAGGTGACTTTTCCAGTTTTTAGTTTATAAAATAAATTTATATATTGATGTTGATGAAATGCGACTATTTGAGATAGGATGCGGTAGATATCAATTGGATGTATCTGTTTCGGGTGGAGCTGGTTACACACATCAAATTGGTATATTGATTATTCAAATGTATATGTGAGATGCATGTGTAAAAGAAAAACAGAATAAATACTTGCATTTACATTCTTAAAAAAAATAATTTAATGAGATCCAAAGTTTAGGGAAAATACAAAAAAAAAAAATAAAAAATAGAGGATTTAATTGAATAAAAGTAGTAATTAATACGGTGAAACAATGCATCATTTTGTGTGACTTCACAATAGATATATAATAATATTATAAAAAAAATTATTACATTATATATATTACAATACTGAAATATTAACATCTTATTGCGATAATTTAATTACTATAACAGTTTTTTTCTCTTTGTACTAGATAGATTTTTTTTTTTTTTAAAAAAAAACTATAACATGAGAATATTAAAATAAAAGTTGTTAAATTATCTAACTTTTAAAAGTTGATAACTAAAACCAAATTATATAATATTTATTTATTATATGCTAAAAAATTACAATTTAAAAAAAATAATTAGAACACTAGTATATATAAAAGATACCATATTTATCCAAATATCCATTTGCATTGAAACTGAAATTCTTGATGGGTATATATTTTTTTCTAAATAAAAAAGCTCGAAGAAAAAAAAATCTAAACACATTACAAAGAATAATTAAGGAAAAATTATCTTTTTAGTCCTCAAGTTTTGAACAATACGTATATTTGGTCCTTAAATTTTATAAATATAACTTTTTAGTCCCCAAATTTATATTAATAAGTTCATTTTGGTTCTTGAATTTTTAAAAATAATTATATGATATTTAAAATTAGGAAAGGATAGTTTTAGAAAGGAGATGGTTTTTAAAAATTATTCTATTAATTATTTGAGATTTCTTCTTATTTTCAGTTGGAAGAGAGGAAATGTATTTAATATGATTCTATTTTTCATTTAACTTAATGTTCAACATAAATTCTAGTATATACTATAAGTTTCTTTTATATCATAATATATATAATCCTAATAAATCAAAATTTAACAATTCCCTAATAGAAGTGTAATTCAAAATTAATTTAACCACTTCAATATACCATAGTATATATATCACTCAACATTTACATAAATCGTAGTATATATTGTAAATTCCATTCATATCACAATATATATCATACATTTCATATTTTCAAATAAACAAAAGGTATATATTGTGATATAAATGAAATTTATGATATATAGTATGATTTATGTTGAAAGTTGAGTGGTTTATATACTATGATATATTGAAGTTGTAAAATTAATTTTGAATTACACTTGTGTTAGAGAGTTGTTGTTAAATTTTGATTTACTGGATTATATATACTATGATATAAAGAAATTTATGAAATATACTGGAATTTATGTTGAACATTGAGTCAATTCTGATTTATATATTGTGGTATATTTCATATATTGGTTAAAACATTTGCAAACATCTAAAACAATGTTCTAAAGTATATTTAAAATAACCATGAATCCGTCAGAAAAACCAATTGTTTGATACGTCAAATGTGTTAAATGAAAAATAGAATCATATTAAATGCATTTTTTCACTCCAATTGAAATGAGAAAAAATCTCAAATAATTAATATAATATAATAAATGCATTTTCTCTTTCCAACATTAAAAATGCTTTGTAAACTTGGAAAGTAAACAATAAATGCATTTTCTCTCTCTAATTTTTTCTCTCCACCCACCCACCACGACCGGTATTTTTGTTCGAAAATAACATTAAATTCCTTATATGAAAATATTTAAATATTTGAACATTTATGAAAATAAGTTTTTAAAATTGAGTAATCTCTAATAATCATTTTTTAAAACATTATACTTTTAGTATTTTAGGTTTGGTTTACCTAACATTTAGTTATTTGAGGCTCATTTGATAATGTTTCAGTTTCTGGTTTCCTATTTCTATTTCTCATTTTTTAAGAAATTGGTTTATTTGATAACTGTTCTCATTTTTTATTTCTAAAATTTAAAAAACTTTTTTGAAAATGAGACAAAATGTGAGAAATTACAAAAATTATTAGTGGTTTCTCCCTATTGTATTTCCATTTTACTTAAATCTATTTCTATATGAATTAAAAATTAGGCTTAGTTTGTTGGTAGATAGGTTTCCCCTAAGACAATTTTTTAAATATATATTTTAGTTTTTATATATTTATTCCTTTCTTTTATATTTCTTATGTTTCTCTCTTTTCTATTTTTTTAAGGATTTTTTTTCTATATTTCTTTTTCTTTCTTTTTTATTAATGTTTTTATATTTATATGTTAATTTAATTTTTAATTATAATTTTTCAATATTTAGATTTATATATTATTTACACTTTTAAATTTCAAAATTTCAAAATGTATATTTAATTTTTTTTTAATTTTGAATTTTAAATTTTACAATATGCATGCATGTTTATATATTATTTTAAATTTAAATTATTTATTTTTAGTACAGTTAAAATTTACACCATATTCCAAAATGCCCTTACGACTATTCATTAATTTAATATAAGTTGAACTTATATGACATATTTATTTTTTTAATTTGCTTTTCTTTTAAATTAAAATACTTTTATTATCTTATTTGTTGTTTTTTCAACAAAATAATATAGTTTAATTTATTATTTTTTATAAAATAAAAATTAATTTAAATTTAAAAACAAGTAATGAAAGTAAAATATTTATTTTAATTATAAAATGAAAATAAAAAAAAGTGTATATATATGGAAAAGGAAAGGTTAAAAAGGTAAAAAAAAAAAGATGTCCTCAACGGCAATTCAGAAAAACCCATGTTTCAGGACATCCAAAATTATCCAGATATCCCCTGTAGGCGCATACTAAGACGCCCCAGAATCTTCAGAAGCGCGGACATCTGACATAGTAAAACAAACACAGCGATTCAATTACTCACCCATAGGAATTTTAAATTCCCAGGAAACAAACACCCTTCACAGTTAAAATAATAAATAAATAAATAAATAAAATGCTAACGGCCGGACTCTTGGCTTATGTGAAAAAATGATGTGGATGTTCATTCTCTGGTGCTGTATTTCTGTTCTTACCCCTTTTGCCACGAAGCTTTGGCCAAAGAATGCGCCGTTCTACACTGCCACACCGGCTAATTGTTCCTCATTATTATACAAGTTTTTTCCCAAAAGACAAACAGAATAAAGTAGAATTCGATCTCTCTCAACCCTCCAAATACTAATCGCCAAATTTGTAGACAGTCAATCCCTAAACGATTCTCTCTTTTCACAAATATCCATTTGAATACGACTTGGAACCGAAAGATTACAATCGAAGTCGTTAGTTTTTATGTTTCTTTATTGATCTCTACGCCCTTTATGTTGGCCACTCTTTTCATGCTTCTGCACTGCAAGTTCTGTAAATTTTCTTTGCGTTCTGTTCAATGGAGGCTTTGAACTCTCCTTCTAATGAAACTGAAGGTGGGGTTTTTTTTTTTTTTTTTTTTTTCATGTGGGGTTTGAGATTTTTGTGGGTTTTTCTTGTCTGGTCTTTTGTTGTTGTTAATATGATTGTTTCCGCTTGTGTGATGATGCATTAGCGATTGGAAATGGAACTGAAACTGACTTGAAGGTTCATGTGTTCTCATCATCTTTCGAGGTAAGTTCTCGAAACCCTATGTTTGATTGATCGTTATTACCCCTTACATGTTTGTATTGTATGTTTTGCATTTGGCATGGAGAAAGTTTGAGATTGTAGAGGCTGTGAGCTGGTACTGAATCAATTTACTAATAGAAAGGATTGGATTATGGTTTCGGTAAATTTGTTCTCTATATGGTTAAACTTCCATGGCTCGAGTCTTAGGACCTGTTGGAACCTGTTTGAGTACAAAAAAAGTGTGATAGAACCCAAATGAATTGAAATATAAATATTATAAGAACTAGATGATAAACTAAGGGATATTTGGAGTGCTGAATTGGTTATTATAGTCCGTTATTTATAATAGTCTATAAATTATAATAATTTATATTTGGGGTGCTGACTATTTTAGTATGAGTTATAATATTCTGTGTTGGGAGTGCACACTATTTTAGTTTGGGTAGGAAATAGTAAATACGGTAATAAAGAGAAATTGGAAGTAGTAATACTGTAGTTAATTGTAAGTTATAATGTTTAAAAACACCAACTATTATAATTGAGCTCCAAACATGGAGTGGGCTCCACCCACTTGAACCCACTCCTCTTGAGATATCTCTTAAGTCCCAATTCACTAACCAAAATAATGCATTTCTTTCTCCTTTTCCGCTCGCTCTCTATTTATAGCCAAATAACATAACATATCAAAGTGTTTTTAAGCTTTTAGAAAGTCATTGCTAAACAGGTCCTTAAACTAGTTTAACTTATTCAATAGTAGGGGTGCAGCTTTGAAATTAATTGAACTGAGTTAGTTTGGTTGGTTTGAAGTAGGTTGGTTGGTTTGAAGTTTGAATTGGGATTATCCTCACTTGTTGGTTTGGTCTTATTAAGTATATTACCAACAGTTAGTCGGTTAGCACGGTCTGAATAGATTTTGTAGTTTGGTGGCCAGTTTTGGTGGCGCAGGCAGTTTGGTTCTTTTATAAGAACTGATTTTTCTTTCTTTTTCCCTCGGTAAATTGACTTACTTACGCCCAAATTCGATAGATGTTGATGTATTGTCACCAAAAGTTTATGGATTGGTTGGTGAAGTTGGGAGACATTATTCTATGAGATTATTTTGGAGACATTTTTCTAGAGTAGGAAAGAGTAATTTGATGTAGTTGAGTTTTCTAATGGCTTTCGTAAAGTATCATTGTTGCAATTATTTTGCTCTTCCTTTCAAACAGTTGCTCGAAAAACTTCACGAGAAATGGAGTTTGGTGAAGAAGAAACCATATCCAGCTATGTATTCCAGCATTTTTGGTGGAATTATTACAGATCCGGCTATGATGGTGATTCCTATTGATGACCACATGGTTCATCGAGGCCATGGCGTGTTTGATACAGCCATTATTTTAAATGGGTTGGTACATGGAATATTTCATCAAATTTATTTCAGTTCTTTTAAAATTTCTCAAGCTGCTGAACTGTTACTTCCTTACCAACTGTCCTCGTTATAAAGCCCTTGTTTTGGTTCTTAACAGACATTTGTATGAGTTGGATGCCCACCTCGACCGCTTCCTAAGATCAGCTTCAAAAGCGAAGATCTCTTCTCCCTTCCCACTGTCGATTCTTCGGAGCATTCTTATCCAATTGACAGCAGCATCACAGCTCAAGAAAGGCACCTTAAGATACTGGTTAAGTGCAGGACCTGGAGATTTCTTGCTCACGCCTGCTGGAAATGCGAAATCTGCATTCTATGCGGTAGCCATTGATGAGGACTTCTCTCAGTGCAAAGAGGGGGTTAAAACGATAACATCCACGGTCCCGATGAAGACGCCTCAGTTTGCAACAATGAAGAATGTGAACTACCTACCAAATGTACTAGCCAAAATGGAAGCTGAAGAGAAAGGGGCATTTGCTTCCATTTGGGTTGATGAAGAAGGCTATATTGCAGAAGGTCCAAATGTGAATGTTGCATTTATAACCAATGAAAAGGAGCTTATCTTGCCTTCTTTCGACAAGGTTCTCTCGGGGTGCACCGCACTGCGTCTTCTTAAGCTGGCTCCAAAGCTGGTTAAGGATGGGAAGTTGAAGAGTGTAGGAACTGCAAACCTTACGGTTAAGGAAGCCAAGGGCGCTGCTGAAATGATGTTTGTAGGAAGCACACTTCCGCTACTGCCAATAATCTCATGGGATGAAGAACCTATTGGAGATGGTAACATCTATTGTCTGATATTAACTTCTGTTAGAGTGACAACGAATGTAATGTTCTTATAATCAACTCCATTCATTCTTTGCTACAGGAAGCGTCGGGGAACTGACGATGGCGCTATCGGATCTGCTTTGGGACGATATGGTCTCGGGTCCTGAAACAGAGAGAATACCAGTTTCATACACATTGTGAAACGAAGCCCCCACAGAATCAAAGGATGTCAAAGGCTGCTCAAGGAATGTTCCCTTTTTCATTGGCAATATCTGCTTTCTCTGAACATGAATAAAAGGAAAATATCCTATTGGACATGTTCTAATAGCAATTGTTTTTTGGTTTTACTGTGTATATTCATCTCGAATTCGGTTGTTTAGCCTTTCAAAACTTGATGCTTGCATCAATGCTATGCTTCAAGTTTCAAAGCTAAAGATGTGTTCGACTTTGCATTGATCCATATTATTATCGGCTAGATTTTCTTTTGCACCAGAAAGAAACTCTCAGTTTGTGTTATTCCCAGAAACATTGTTCTTAAAATTTTAAATATTTCAATGACGCTTTGAAAGAGCCTACAACATTTGTTGTGTTTTTCTTCTATGTAAACACATAAAAGATGAGAGAATGTTCTTAACACAGAGGCTAAGAAACTTGAGGTTTAATCAATAAATTAAATCTGAACTTCAAGGATGGTTTTCAAATATATAAATATGTGTTAAACTATTTATAAATATAGAAAATTTTTACTGTTTATTAGTGATAAACCACGATAGGAGTCTATCGCTGATAGATAGTGAAATTTTTCAATATTTGTAAATAATATGATATTTTTTTTGTTCATAGTAATTTTTCGAACTTTAATCTAATATATTTGTTATAATTTTTTGAAAAGGAAAATTCCTCTAACTACCTTCTGTTCTCCAATAGCGCCATCGTTATCGTTAGTTCTCCGACATAGTTTTCAGATTCTGTTTTATGTTTTCATATTCACTGATTTCAACAAATATTTGTTTAGCAAGCAATTCGAATTATGTTTTTGAGAATTGTTTTCAAATTATGTGATCCAAACTATGCAAATCCTGAAAACAACATTTTAATGTTTTATTTGTATCTAGCTTTTGAATTTTAAAATTTAAAATACAGAATTATATTAAATAAAGATAAAAACATATATTTTTTTTAATATAAAGATAACAACATTTAGAAATAAAATATGAAAAATATGAAATATAACTATGTTTTTATTGAATCTCTTATTTTTAGATTCTCCGCCAAATAGGTTGTTAAAAGTTGAATTTATAATTTTAAAAATTTGAAAACTTAACCAACACAAAGGTGAAAATTTAGGGAGAAGATTAGTAATTTAACCATGTTTGATATATAGAAAGTTGGGAAGATTGAAGTGAACATTGGTGGATAAAATTTAAAATGTCAACAAAAACCAAAAACCAAAGAGGAAAGCAGAAAGAATGAAAGATGCTATATATAAACACCACTCTCCGACATCCTACAAGGAACAGCGCTACACACACACACACAAACCTAAATCGGTAGAGAAAGAAGAGAGATTTTCGATCGATTTACGCGGATTCGGATTAGGATTTTTGGCGTGCTGTTGATCTTCAGCTTCCGCATCAATGGCGACGCCCGCATCGCAGGACCTGCACCAGACCAATGCAGCGCCTAGACCTGGCCTCAGGAAGCCAGTCTTTGTTAAGATCGAACAGCTCAAGCCCGGCACCAATGGCCACACACTCATCGTCAAGGTTGTTAGCTCCAATACCGTCTTGCAGAAGGGTCGATCGGTCTCTCAGCACCTTCGACAGACGCGGATCGCCGAGTGCCTTGTTGGCGACGAAACTGGAACCATTTTGTTCACTGCGCGTAATGATCAGGGTATGGATTTTCGAATCTTCCATTGCTGTTTGGTTTTGGGGAAATTAGGTATTGTTTTTATCGCAGCTGGGAGACTAAATCATTGATCATGTAGGTTGGGATATTTGTAGCGATTGGAATTTGACATTTTCACGCACTTTTAAACCAGGGTTTGAAACAATGAAATAATATGGATTCTGAGATGGGTTTTGGAGGATTAGCTAGTTCTTGCCGACATGCTTAAAGGAACTTGGAAGTAGAAATAAGAGGCCGTAAAGGATTCTGGTATTTTCTTACTAGGGGGTGGTCTCTGTTTTATGGATTGCATAAGAAGCATTGATTTTGCTCTACAAAATGTAATTTCAATAACAGTAGTCTGGACTGGATAGGGATATGAAAAGAACTTTACTGTCTTGCACTAGGTTTTGTGCTGGGTTATGAATGGCTAGGAATAATAAAAAAGTCCCTGTGGTTCCTGATCTTTATGCATAAGCTGCAGCTGGTTTCGAACTGAAACATTATTTTTTTTTGTATTAATTGTATGCTAATGCCCCAAGGGGCGGCCCCATTGGCAAGGGCTTGAGGTCTCTTAGTCATAGAGGTTCTAAGTTTGGACCTTCAAGTGAGCTTAATACCAAAAAGCCTTGATATCTCCAAGGTCCAGACCTTAGGGTGGGAGCGGGTGGCCCCGGGCATAGGGGAGAGAAAATCTGACGGGTATATTGAAGATTTAACTGAAACTGAAAGTTTGATGTTAACTCCTCACAAATCCATAGCCCAATCTACTTCTAGTCGGTCTGTAAACTGTTGCCACTTGAGTCTTTAGCCTTAAAATGGAATTTTTGTAAACAAGGATAATGATATATCATGGGTACCATCAAATATATATGTTTGGAAAGTATTAATTACGTGCAAAGCATACTTAATTTTGTTTTCTTTGTTACCTCAGCATTTAATCTTCTCTAAAGATTTAAACGGGTTGTTTTGTTTCCTCAGTTGATCAAGTAAAACCTGGGACAACTATCATTCTTCGAAATGCAAAGATTGACATGTTCAAAGGGTCTATGAGGCTAGCAGTTGATAAATGGGGCCGCATTGAGCTCACTGAGCCTGAAGATTTTGTCGTCAAGGAAGACAATAATCTATCTTTAGTTGAGTATGAACTTGTGAATGTTGCAGAGGAATGAGAAGGTGCTACTAAAGGCCAACTTTATGCATACAATGGGTTGAGATGGCTGGCCATTGAGTTTCCTGGTAATCTGCTGATGTGAATATATAACAACGCTATATTATATTTTTGTGTGGGTGAAGTATTTAAGCAAACAATCACTTGATTTCTTCTAAACTTCAAAGTTCAAAACATGAAAGCTCTGCTCTGTCGGAATGACTTACATGAAGCCATGTTTTGTCGGGTAAAGGTATAAATAGTTACTAGTTTGGTACTTCTTATAACTCTGGAAATGTAATCGACCATTAACGACGAAGAAGAAGCTTTTGGTATGGCTCTGATATCATATATAACATGCAGAGTTTTCAATTTGCTGGGCATTTTAGATTGTAGATTATCTGGCTATTCGTATTATATGCAGGTTCTGGACATGAACTTATCCTAGAAGGTGGGGTAACTTTTAAGGCAATAGCAAAAGGTAAACTGTCTCAACTTTAACGAGCATTAGCTTATTATGAATTGATCCCTTTACTCACTGTTCTGAAATTCAAATTGTGTAACATTGAATCGTACCATTAAACCTTTCCATTACTCTGTAAGATTTCTTTTGACAAATGGGGTTTGAGAAATCCGACTTATGTATTGAGGGCATATGTTTTAATCAATTGAACTATGTTTAGGTTAACCACGTTTGTAAACTAGTTTGTAGAGTGATCATGATCGAACTGCCTTTAGACACCGGTGGTTCGGGTTGATCCCACACCTCTTCTTCACCCTCTGTGGTGTCAGTTGCATATGACTGCATTTTTCTCTTCAACTGGTGATTAGTAACAGGAGAAAAATGTTAATGGTATAATCTACAGTCTTTTTGAACTTGAATTCATTCCAAGAACAGGTAGCTACGAAATTAGAGTTTCACTTGTTGATAGTTGAAGCATGGTTAAATATGATAAATAGATTATGAATTAACATTTTAAATTTTAAGTTAAACCTTTTTCAATTGGAATCTAATTGCACTCATCTTCTCCGAGTTGCGGTGGTTATGGTATATGGTAATAATATTTTCAAGTAGAAATTTTCTGATAATATTGTAGGATATTCAGTAGAACATTGCCCTCATTGATTTTCTTTTTCATTTCATTTGACATTTTTCTCCGTTCGCAATGTTCTCCAATGGATTTTTTTTGTTACGTTTGTGCCATTGCTCCCCTGGTTAAATTACAAGTTTAGCGTTTTTTAAAATTTTGATTTGTGTCTATTTGGTTTTTAAATTAAAAAATAAAACTTTACTGTCTATAAATTTAAATTCTTTTTTTTTAAAAAAAAAAAAGTAAGCCTAAATGTGTCCCTCAACTTTCACTTTTGTTTCTATATTTAATGAGTTAATTTTTTAAAATTTTTGAGTATGGTAGGGACTTAATACAGATCTAAGATTTATTAAAACATTTTGAGTCAAAAGACTTTTTTAGATATAAAATTGAAAGTTTTAAAGTTAACATTTTTTAATTTTCAACCACAATTTAGACATATTTGAAAATTGAAAGTTCAATAGCTAAGGCAATATTTAGATCCTATTTATTAACCGTTTCGTTATTAGTTTTTGAAAATTAAGTTTATAAACACCAATTTCACCTCTAGATTTCTTTCTTTTTTTATCTATTTTTTTCTAGATTTCTTTCTTTTTTATCTATTTTTTTTACTATTGTTTTAAAAAACAAAGGAAAAATTTGAAAACTAAAAAAAGTAGTTATTAAAAAATTTGTTTTGTTTTGGTATTTGGTATTTGGTATTTGGTTAAGAATACAACTCCGGTACTTAAGTAAAATGTAAATCATGGTAAAAAATGGGGGAGGAAGTAGACTTAATTTTTAAAAAACTAAAAATAAAAAATGAAATGAGGGCTTCATTTTTTGGTTTTTTGTTTTTAAAAATTAAGTTTATTTCCTCTCAATTTTTTAGGATGCTTTTCATATTTATTAAGTAAAAAGAGTTAAATTTGAGCTAAATCAAGTTTTTAAAAATTATATAGATATATTTTTTTCTTAGTTTTAAAAAATTAACTTGGTTTTTGAAAACATTGGTAGAGAGTAGATGGATAGCAAATCAAAAAAAATGTAGAGATGGAAGTGGTTTTTATAAGCTTAATTTTTAAAAATTAAAAAACAAGTAAACTTTTAATTTAACCTATATATTACATATTATGAGGGAAGATTATTTTTAGAAAAGCTATATATGTTAGGAAAATAATAATTAAATTATAAAGAATACCCTTTCTTGATTTTTTTTCCCTTGAGGGAAGATTAATTTGGAGTCTTTTAAACTTATTATTATATAAGAATATTATAGTTTTAAATAGTTAATATTGAAAAATTTTAAACTTGCAATAAAAACAGAGTAAGGAATACTAGGTCATCAGAGTAGGTTGTAGACAGGTGAGATATATTTGAAATACATTTTCGAGTGTTTAATTTAAAAAATAAGTCATTTTAGAAAAAAATTGGAGCGTCGGATAGCCACTCAAAATAGAGTTTGAAGTCTATTTTAAACCGTTTTTATCAAAATAAAAATGAGTTGTTTGAAAAATATTTTTTTTCAAATCAATCCAAACGGATCCTAAAAGTGTATTTGGAATATCTTTCCAAGTGATTAAATTAAAAAATAAGTTATTTTGAAAAAAATTGATGTGTTTGGCAATCATCTAAAATGGATTTTGAAAACATCTGTTTATAAAATAAGGGTGTGTTTGGAATGGTTTTCAAGTGTTTAATTTAAAAAATAAGTCATTTTGCAAAAAAATTGGAGCATTTGACAACCACTTAAAATAGATTTTGAAGTGTATTTTAAACCATTTTTATCAAAAGAGTTTAAATAAAAATGAGATTTTTGAAAAACACTTTTTTCTCAAGCCAATCCAAACAGGTCATAAGTTGGTTTAGGATAAACACTTGCAACCAACTTTTAGAAAAATAAATTTTGAGTCCTCTCTCTAATTTGAATGAAAAATTCCAACAACCACCGTGGGCTAACCTCCGGAGATGGTGGTTGGAAGACTGTCGCTGGCTACCTCCGATCACCGTCTTCGGCAACTGTCGTCAGCCAACCTCTAGCATCGATCTCCAATGACCGCCACCAGCCACCTTCGACCACCACTTCCGACAACCTCCTCCGACCACCAGTCATCACCTCCATTGGCAAATTCTTTTATAGTAATTTGAAATTAATAAAAACACTTTTGGTATATAACAAACCAAATAAACTTTTACATAAAAATACTTTTTAAAAAGAGTTGACAAACACACGTGTAGTTTTATTTTAAAGAGTTTTTTACCAAAAGTGTTTAAACGAAAATGACCTCATATGTTGAGTCAGATTCATGTGATATCATCGGGGCTAAGAGGAGAGAGAGAGAGGAATATTTTATAATATGTTTTAAAAATTACAATATTAAAAAACAGAAAAAAGTCCCTCTTTATTGGCATTCCGCTCTAAACTGTACTTTCTTTCCACTTCTTCTCCACAATCAAACTGAACCACCAACTAAAAACCCTTTCCAAAACTCAAAATTTCTTTAACTGCTCTTTCATAATTTATTATTTTTCTTTCACCGTTTGTTATTTTGAAAAATATAGGATTCATTTGGTAAACAAATCAAATCAGTGTATTAAGTTTTTAGATCTTTTAAAAACTTATTAGTAATTGTTAGTAAATTTTGGAGAATCCGTTATAAAAAACAAAAAAAAAAAATGCTTTCCAAATATCTTTTAACCTTTATTACCAAACATGTATAGTTTATTGTTAGACTAAAAATTTAAAACTAAAATAGTTATTATACAAACTTAAAATAATTAAGGGGAAAATTTGGTTTTTACTCCTAAAGGATCCAAATAGTAAATGTTTTTATTCTAAACTTTCCTTTGACATTTCACGTGCACTATACATACATATTCATTACTAGTTTAGATAAATGTGACAATCTTAACCTTAACTTAAATCAGTGTATCCCATGCACATTCGATAAATTATAAAACATAGATATGATACAATATTTTTTTTTTTTTTTTAACTTACCTCTGACACCAACAGTTGCTCAATGGTTATCGATACTTGTCACTTTTGTGGTTTATTTTTCAAAAGTCTTTTGCATTGTTCAATTCACAATTCAACAATTATGTTCATAGATAAGCCTAAAATTGAAACTGTCCTTGCAATTGAGAGACATTTTGAATAATTTTACCTATTACTTCTTTTTAAAAGTCCAATTTAACCCATTACTTAGGCATAAATCTTAGGCTAATTCATTTATCGAACACATCTCCTTTCAAACACATTCATACTTTTCAATTACTTTGGTCACTATCTTATTTCATTAACTATTTAATATATGCTAAGATAATACTCGCTTCAATATGTAGATATGATACATGTTTTATGTCTTTGTAAGTATATATTCACACATATACTATAACAAAAACAAATTTCCATGACTTTAAAAAACTGTCATAAATACAATTTTTTACTCTTTTTTTTACTCCTTGAATCCACGTCAAGGAAAGTGTATTGATGATCCATAAAAAATCTGATATTATCGGTTGTTTCATGACTTTTAAATGCAGTTAATAATAAACATTTATTGACATTTATTATTTATCATGGTAATATTTTCTATGACAATTTATCCTTTTCAATAAATATTTGAAGCCATGTTATTCATATGTTAAACTATAGATGAATATCGACAAATTTACGAAATAAAAACCGATTCTTTTTGCAAAATAAAAGTAGATATTTTTAAAATTAATGAATCAAATTAGAAAAAATCCAAGAGGATGCATCGTATTTAAGTGCCCTAATAATGATAATCTTAGGGGGTTGTTTGGACACCAACTTGAAGTTGGTGGAGTGAACTATTATAACTCACTTCAGGTTTGTGGCACCAATTATAATAGTTGGTATTTTCAACTATTATAACTTACATTAAATACAATATTACTATTTTAAATTATTCTTTTCCTACTCATTTTCTCTTTTCCACTTTGCTACAATGTTTACTATTTTCTAATCAGACAAAAAAGGTTTGCAACCTAAACACTGACTATTATAACTCAGACTAAAATAGTCTGTACCTCAAACACAAACAAATATATCCTACAGACTATTATAACTCACAAACTATAATAACTACTGATTATAATAACCAACTCAGTACTCCAAGCGCTACCTTAATCATTAACTATGTAATATATGCTAAGGTAATAGTTTGCTTCAATGTGTAGATCCAATACATGTCTTATGCCTTTGTGAGTAAATCTATTCATACATATATTTGAAGCCATTGTTGTTCATATGTTGAACCATAGATTAATGTCTAAAAATTTATGGAGAAAATAAACCAATTCATATTACAAAACAAAAACAAATATTTTAAAAGTTAAAGGTTTTGTTTGGTAATCATTTGGTTTTTTGTTTTGGATTTTTAAAAATTGTACTTTTTTTTTTCAATTTCTTACAATAGTTGTTATCATTCTTAAGTAAAAAAATTGAATTCTTAGCTAAATTCCAAAAACAAAAACAGATTAAGAAACTATATATATATATTTTGAAACTTGGCTTGATTTTTAAAAATATTGGTAAAAATTAGATAACAAAACAAAGAAACCTAGAAATAGAAAGAGTGTTTGTAGACTTAATATTAAAAAACGACAAAAACTCAAATGATTAAAAGTTTGAGACAAAAATCACTTATAAGTTCGTTGCATAAATCTCTATATTCTTTAAAAATTTAGCAACTAAAATAGACATTTTTTTTTATCCTTTAAATGTTATAATGAAAAAAGTGATTTGATAGATTGACATAAAAAATTGAGCAAAATGTCAAAAAAAAAAAAAAACTTAGTTTTTAAAAACGATGTTTTATTAGTGTTTTCAAATTCTTTTTTTAAAAATGTTTATTTTTCTTCCTCTCTCAATTCTCGTACTATTTCTCTCTCTAACACTCCTTTCCCTTGACAACGATACTACCATGGACAATAAAGTCAAAGTGTAGATGACAAAAGCTATAAAGTAAACTTAGAAGTGGGTAAAAATGAGAGGAATAGCGAGAAAGTGAGCTAGAATAAGAAAATAGTGAGAAAATAAATATATAATATATAATATGAAAAAAAAAAATTAGTGATCATTTTGAAAAAGTCGGTCAAATTTTATAATAATAATAATAATAATAAAAAAAAAAAAAAAAAAAGAGACAAACAACAATTATCAAAGCAATGCGCGTGTATTCCGAATATGTAATTACTATTTTCTCTAACTTAAAATCTCAAGCGCTCTCAAATATTATTCAAAATCTCTGAAACAATCCGGCAGCCTTGGACAACCGCCACCGTCCCCGCCAAAACCTCCGACGGCACTGGAATGCTAGGGTTTCTATTGAAGTTATGCAAGCAGCTATTCACATTCCTAATCGTAATCTCCAAAACGTTTCTCCCGCGGGCATAGTCTCCCGCCGCGACGGAACTTGCGATTCCCGGAAAATTGCCAGCGGCAGATCCTGTCGACAACCAGCAATCGTTCAAAAGCGTCTTCAATGTGGAATCAGGCGTGAAACGGAAAAGATCGCCGAGCCTCTGCGCCATTAATTTGGTATTTTTCTCGGCACATCCAATGGCGATGAGTGCGAGTCCACGGCCGTTGGCGGTGTGACTTCCAGAGCCGGAATTGAGGCAATCGGAACAAATCACCGGTTGCTCGGTCTTGCTACAGAGGTTAGCGATCAAGGCGGCGTCAGGTTTCGCCGGGGAGAAAAGGGCGAAGAGGACGAGAATTAGAAGGATTGAATTGAGGAGATTCATGTTTGATTTGATTTTGATGAAGAATTGATGTTTGGATTGCAGGTATTTATATCTGAAATCTGTGAAGCGTTTGATTTATTATTGATCAAAGCTTTGATTTTCTTTTTTGGAAATAATCGAAACTTCTCATTTGAATTTGCAATTTTCCCCCTTTTTCTCATGTTTTATGTTTTAATCCTATTTTGGTCCGAATTTTAACTTTTGTCCCTTTTGGTTTAAATTTCAATTTTGGTCTCCTTAAACTATTTGGGTATAATATTATTACAGATTTTTTTTTTTCCTCCTAAACAATTAATGATCTGCTTCTAAAACAAATGAAAACGTTACGTCAAAATGCAAATGTTTTATATAGTATCGTTGATGACTATATCTATTACGATCATCATTTTTCTCACATTTGTACAGTTATGGCTCGAACATGGACTACATGCACACAAGGTGAGCCCCAATACCAACACTCACAGATGGATTTTATTAAATATGACGAATTTATATATTAGTAATTATTATTTACAATTTATATTAAAAATACCAAAAACAATAATTTGAGGAGGCACGTCCGCTATGTGATCTGCTACTGCCTTTTAGGCATAGTTTGAGATTATTGTAGATTGTAGTTTTAGAAAAATCAGCTTCAAAAGGAAGTAAAATAGTGTTTGGTAAATTTCAAGTTTAAGTTTGGGAAAAAAACTAATTATAATGTTTGGTAAATGAATACTAAATTGGTGTTTGCAATATTACATTTAATCTTTCATAAATGTTTCAAAATTACCTTACAGTCAAAATCCTTTAGAATTAAAAAAAAAAAAAAAGATTTGAATTGGCATTGTAGTGATTTGGAGCTGAAATTTGGATTGTCATGTCGTTTTAGGTCATTACCACATCGTATCAAGTTTTAATTTCTATATGAAATTTTAAAAGATTATTTTTCAAAGATAGTATTGAGTTATTTAAGAGATGTTAAAGTAATATTGCACTATCACCCCATACGTCTTTTCATATGTGGTCCATGTGTCTTATAATCACATACTTTTAGTGTCTTTTATAATGTCTCATCCTAGTTGCCAAATTGCCTATAAATAGTAACATTTTGTGGATTTTGGTGAGATATTGGTGAGAAATAAAAGAAAATTTGGAGAAAATTTCTACTTTAATTTCATATATTTTATTTTTTAAATGTTATTTATTTATTTATTTATATTATATTATATTATCTCGATATTCATGTTATCGATGACTAGTTTTGCTCCTCAATTTTACAACATAAAGTACTTTTGAAAGTATGAATGAAGTTAATGGCATTTTAAGAAAATAATTTAGAGTTAAAAATACTATTTTTAGTTTATATATTTTGAAGTTTGTTTAATTTTAATATTTGTATTTTCAATAAATCTTAAATTTAGTCTCTACTATTAGTTTATTGTTGATTTTTTCTTTTAATATTTTTGTTGTCTATTAGCATTTTCACTTTAAATTTTGTGTTTTTTTGTTTACATGAAGGTTATTATTTTATTTAACCAATTTTGATTAAAATTAACTTTAAGAGACTAAATTTAAGATTAATTAAAAGTACTGTTGATGCCAAAGCTCGAGCATGGAAAATAGTCTGATCTTCCCGTGACAACAACGATAAATTTATTTGGAGGAAAAACGTAACCCGTAAAACAAAGGAAAACCTACACACCGATGTGACGCTTGCCACATGCACTTTGATGCTTAAGTCTAATAGCAAAACAATGTGGAAACTTTATGATTTGTGTGTGAAAATAGGCTTACTTCCCCTAGAGTTATTATGATTTATTTATCGGAATCAATGACTTAGATTATCTCCAATATAGTTCTAGAGTTTCATTAGGTTAGTTCATTGGGTCGAACATATAAGGGGCGTGTCCCATTTGGCATTTTACTAGGATCAGGCTTCCCCTTACTAAGAAGGTCGATCATATTTTCTGGCTCATCTTGATTCTAGGATAATATTACGAGCCAGAGTATGCGTGGGCCATCCCCATATGGGTACTTTGTTGGTCTTTGAGCGAACACGTTAGTTTGGGCCAAGAAGTCAACCCTCCTCCCTAGGCCCATTTTGGTCCGGCTACTTCTTTTGTTGTTTGACGTGGATTATGTAACCTTAATTTCGAGGGGGTTCTCCAAAACTCGGACCAGTTTGTTTCCCCAAGCGGGTATTCAATATTTCGCGCTTTAAAAGTTAAAATTCGAACCATCGCCCGAGGAGTTTCTGTTTCGGCAATCTCTTCTTCAAAGGAATGGCATCCGCTTCCGATTCCCGTTCAAGCGGCGTTTCCGGTAGAATCAAATCCGCCGCCACTATTATGCACTCCGAGAATCAATCCCTCCTTGCCGTAACTTGTTTAATACTACTCTCTTACTTCTATCTCTGCTTTCAATTTGTTGTTCTGATTGATAAACGAAATATTCTGATTGTTCGAGAAAATGAAGTTGCTGTTGCTCAATAAACGTTGTTTTAGCTTTAACATCTCGATTTCCTGTTATTGAGTGTCAGTTCTAATGCTGTATTCCCTTCATTTTGCGCTTTTAACTGGGGTTTTCTAGATTTCTGAAAGCTAAAACGTCCGGGCCAAGATTATCTTATTGAAAAGAATGATTTATAAGGAATTTGACTAATGATGATAGGTTATCTGTTAACTTTTGTGATTGGATTTTACTGTCTTAATTTCAGGAATTGCGGAAGGCGCTGATTATGATGAAGGAGATTGGGGTGGATTTGGAGAGGGACAATCAGTCCAGGATGGTATTGTGAATTATGGACTTTAATTTCGAGCATCATAAATGATTGTCATTTGTTATTTTGGGAAATAATGTTTTTGTGTTAGGATAAAATCTTGTAATAAAATTTCATAAAAAAATAAAATAAAGAAAGATCTTGTAATAAAATACTAAGAAGCAATGTCAACATAACTTTGAAAGATGTTCTCTAGGACTCTTTTCGCTTATTTTAACATCTTTGGAGTTTCTTTTTTAGTTAGTTGAAAATAGAATAGCAGATTGTATACAATATGCTGCACATATATCTTGTTGGAACTTTCATTATAAACCAGCCACTTTGTCGACCGTTCAAAATTCAAATATTTGAAACTCTTATTTCCATTTAGTGATTGTGCTACCAACATACATTTTTGTTTTTGACAGACTTTCTGTGGATGACACGATATAAATAAGATTTATTTGAACCGATTCCATGCTTAAAAATTCTAATATTGGTTTCAGTAGGTGTACATTTAATTTAACTAATATCTATACCACATGCACCTTTTGGTGGATTTTCTGCTTCTGTCTATTAGATCCAATCTGAAGATAATTGTGAATCGCTGTGGTTTGGAACTCTACCAATAATCTACTTGGTATTTGAACATTATCTTAGGTCAAGGAGCTTGAAAATTCTGTTGTCGAGCTGTTGGGTACTTATGAAAACTGTAACAACTTTTCTTCTGCAATTCAGTCGGTTGGAAATAGATATGAACCAAAAGAAGAGGTGCTTAAATCTCTTTCCATGTTGAATTTTCCACTACACATTCTTTTGTTAATTTTCATTGTGTAGGTTCCTTCCTTTTCAGACGTAATATTTTATGTTGATATTTTAGTTAACAGATTTTGAGAAACTACTTGACAATGAAGTTGCAAAACTCAGCGAAAATTCATCTTCAGATTTGCTGAACCATTCAATAATTCGGCAATTTAGAGAAGCCATTTGGGTATGCATCTTCATCTCCTTTTCTATGGTCTGGGAAGGGCCTTGGCACCCATAAGAAAATAGATCAGAAAGCCAGGGGAAAATATTTCCCTTCACTTTTATTTCTGATTATAGTAAAAAAATTTATTGTGTTATCTCACTTTTGTGCCTTTCTATTGCTCGGGCAACAGCACTGGTTATGCATGGCAGCAACAAAAAGTCCTCAAATCTGTGCAAATAATTATCCTGAAACTGTGAAAATGCCCAAAAGAAAGTACATGAGTAGTAAACAAGAGAAACTATTTTACCTGTTTGCAATTTACAAATGTTTGGAAAGCATTTTATTACTCATCCAATTATAGATTTAATTCTTTCCAGTGCTTTAGCCAATCTTGGTATTCCTGCAGAATGTTCATCATGCAGGACAACCGATGCCAGGTGAGGAGCAGGAGGACATTGTGATGACCAGTACTCAGTGTAATCTATTGAATGTCACTTGCCCGTTAAGTGGAAAGCCTGTCACTGAATTAGAAGAACCTGTTCGCAGGTATATTGCAACTAAATATATTTTGATGAATAATTAAGAATTGTTATCATTTCTGTTACTATTGAAAAAGATGTCTGCCCATCCATTTGCTGTGTAGTGTGTACTGACGGCATGGATGTTCAAAGGGAATGGCTACATGCTTGTGTTATTTTCTCTGGTTACATTTTTCAAGTGGGTGCCTGAAAATGGAATGAACTAGTCTGCCACTTTGATCTTCTTCTTCCTCCTCATATGTTTCAGAGCTGAGTCTTGAAATTGTATATTTTTGTTCTTTAAACTATTAATCGTTTTAGGTTGTGGAGAAGGTTCATTCACATGGATATGGCCCTTTTTTTTTTCCTTGGTTTTCTGTTATGGATCAGTACAAGCATCAGACCATCGTGCATTTAAACACTTCTTTAAGTCTCTTTTTGTCTCTACCTTCGGCAATTTGTAGTATGGAATGCAAGCACATATATGAAAAGGCAGCCATAATGCAGTACCTTAAATCCAAGAAATCTCGCGCTCAATGCCCGGTTGCAGGTATTCGGATCTACTACATTTCATATACTACATACAGAATGTTTACATTGGCTCGCGCTCATCTCACTTGATCTCTCTGTCCTTGTAGCCTGTCCTAAGATGTTGCAGCCCGAAAAGGTTGTGCCTGATCCGTTCTTACAGATTGAAATTGATGAACTGCGAAAAATGTCTAGGCATTCTGCAAGGATACAGGACTTCACAGAGCTTGATGCAGATTAGCACCACTGAAGTAGTTTCTATTCCTCTTTTTTGTTGTTTTTATTGTCATTGTCATCGTCGTCATTGTCTTCAGGGTCACTCTTTGGATCAAATGTTTTGCTTGGTAAGTTAAGCCAGTTGGGGGGTGTATATGGTATCTATAGTTTGTCTATATTTTCTCTTCACAATGAGTTGAATGGAGAAATGTGGCTTCATTGACAAATTGCTATTGCCCTTTATATTTTGAGTTGTTCTTTTCCTCCTGCGCCAGTGTAAATAACGTTTGTATTTGCAAACAAAATTTTGACTCTAAAATTTCTGTTGAGAAATTGTTTTGAAAAGCATCTTTTAGAACATTGAAAATAGGACAGAAGCAAAAGGCAGCGTTTTTGTTAATGTTTGGGTGAATGATAGGGCGTATTTGGGACGCTGAATTGAGTTTTGAAGCCTGAAGTTAATATGTTGGAGTAAAAAAGTCTTTGTTTATGGTGCAGTGTTGTGAATATTGAGTTTTTCGATAAATGTGCAAAAGAGAAAAGGATGGAAAGATGAAATTTCTTGATAAATGTGCAAACTGTGATAGTAAACATTATTGAAGTTGGTGCAGTTGAGTTATTTAACACTGAGTTAAAGTCGATGGGTCAAACACTCCAATAACAATATAGTTGACAAAAAACTAGATAAAACGACCACATTTGAAACTATTTATAAAAGTAAAGAGTGGAATGTAAATTAATGTGACATTCATCCAAATAAAAGGGGTAGCAAATGATGTTTCACCCATTTTATGTAAGCAAAAATTTAAAAGGAAAAATTATATTTTTAGTTTATGAGTTTATAAGAATATGTGTATTTGGTCCTTAAAGTTTCAATTTAGTCTCTCTGTTTTAAAAAAAAATATACGGGAAATTTTTTAACTTCTTAACTTTTTCAAGAATGACTATTTTGACCTCACACTGACACTCTTTCATGGTATTGCAAATAATATAAAAATACATAGTTAATGTAATAGAGAACTTTTAAACCTACCAGTCAAAAACATAATGATTTTTTTAGCATATAATAAATAAAAACATTATAAATCTTTATTTTAACTAGTTTTTTTTTATTACATGCGATGCACGTTTATATGTATCAATTATGTATATTTTTCATAATAAAAAATTTTGTGTCAACTACAAATGGCGAATAAACCGTTGTAGATTATTATATTTATAAAGACTTTACTAAATCATATTGGACTAAATTCTATGTTTTACCAATTATATGGACTAAATTTGCAATTTAATTTAATGATGCGTATAAATTGATATTTAAAATCAATTTCTTCCCTTCTGGTTAATAACTTAGACAATAATGTAATTTTTTTTAATTAAAATGACAATTTTATCCAACAATATTCTCCATCTTAAAAGACATTAGTTACAATTTAAAATTTTGTTTGTTTATTTATAATTTAAAATGGATTACTTCTTAAGAGTAAATTTAATATTCAAAATTTTGTTTGGTTTCAGGTGTCTTCCTTGTTTTTCATGTTATTTTTATATGTACTTTTGTACATTGTATTTTTACAAATGTTCTAATAAATATATGGAATAATAAATATATTTGATGTGTACTCAAATATAACTGGTTTCATAGTAACTTGTTGGTTTTTCTGGCAAATTCACGATTATTTTTAAATATAACTTAGAACATTGTATTAGATGCTTACAAATATTCTAACCAATATATGAAATATAAATAATATACTCAAATAGATAGTTGTACCATTCAAAAGTCTCGATATAAATAATATATTAAATACTCTTAAAAATTCAAAAAGACTAAAAAGATATTACAAAGAGAGATTAAACTTGTAATTTAACTCAATTTTTTTTAAATTCAAAACAACTCATTGTTAAATTTGTTAAATTTGTATTTGCTTGCGTCAATTAATTTAAATACATACATAGAAAAGATGATTCGTTTTTAAATATAGAAAAATAAATAAAATTATTTAAAAATGTAGAAAAAATTTCACAAAATTATTTAAAAACATAGAAAAATTTCACGGCGTAGACTTCCTCTATGAATTTAATTATAAAGGTACATGAGATGTGTGAATCATACCTATAATGTCGTTTTTCTTCTTATGCAAAATTTTTCCTCCATGATTTAATTATAAAATTCTAAATTATTTTGAAATCAACTTCAAACTTGAAACCATTTGAGGGTATTTTCGATAATTTCATAAATATATGTTGCTGCTGCAGAATTCGACCACTCCAAAGTCCGTCGTCTTCCCCGTCTCCGGTCGATCGTCGGAGTGTACACTGTACATCATCCACTTGCTTCCATTCATTATGTTTCTGAGAGCTCCGCTGCTTAAGCTTTCATCATTCTACTCAATCCCATGTCATCCTCTGGTTCCGTTGTCTCTCTCTTCCTCAATTTGTTCTTCTCCTCGCACACCTTTCGCTATCCGATGCCATTCATCTCTCCCCACAGCCCACAATCCATCTTCTTCAGCTCCCTCTGAATTCCCCGATGTGGCGGATAATCGTTGGAGGCCCACGTGTTTGTATTTCACACAGGACAAGTGCACAATGGTATTTCTCAACTCCGGATTTGAGTTGCTGCACTCGCGTTTTTCGAATGCTTTTTTTTTTTTTTTGTTTACTTTGTTTCCATTTTCTGAAATGATTGAAGATTCTACTTGATTGTGGGTGCTAAGTTTTAGTTTGGTGTTGTACACCACGTGTTCGACGATATTCCTCATAGAGCTTTTGTTCGCTTTTGCTGCATGTTAAGCTGTCTAGAAGTTGAATTTTGATTAGGTACTCCATAATTTGAGAATGACGGGTAATATGATCGAAATGTCATCTTAATTCTAAAAGTGGAAAATTTGTAACCCATCTGAACAAAATAGGAAATATTAGAATTCTAGAAAAGGATGCGAATGTATAGACATTTTTCACTATTGATCAGACTCTTGTCTTATATTGTGTGTTCTGATGGTTTTGACTGGATTTCCCCAGCTGAAATTTCGGAGCCAAATTTGGATATTTATTGTCTTATGTTGTCTAGATGGACGATCCGCTCCACATAAAGAAGTTCAATCATGATATCTCCAGGGAGCTTCAGGTAGATGTTGCTAGGTCAAACCATATGCAAACTCAAGACATTGATTTTTTTCTGGTGCTTGATTTGGAGGGTAAAGTTGAAATAATTGAGTTTCCAGTCATATTAGTCAATGCCAAGACAATGGGTGTGACAGGTTTTTTCCACAGGTTCTACCTGCTTCTTTATAACGTGCTCATTCTTGCTATTGCCTATTGGTTATGTATCGATTTCTTTTTCCACTTTGCAGATTTTATATTTTATGCATCTCTATATTTCCCTGTTACCTGTTTTTCTTCTTAATAAACCTGAAAAAAAGTTTAACATGAGCATATAGAAGGAATTACCTGAAAATCCACACAAAGATACTGATGCCTTACTACCCCTTTACCTTACATTTCCTGATGGGCATATTCGTAATATAAGCATGGGGTAGAATGTTCACTTATTTTGGAACTATTTTAGCATATATAACGTGTAGTTGGAAAAGTTGGCTTCTGTGTGGTTGAGAGATGACATTGACCTGCCTGTTATGCTTGTAACCCAATCATCTAAGATGGTTTAACTTCCAAGCATGTCAACAAGTTCTTTGGGTAATTTAGAACAAGAGATTTATGGTTTTTCTTTTTTGGTTGCCATGTTTGTTGACCATTGCCTTAAATCCTTCCTCAGGTTTGTTAGGCCATCAAGAATGAGTGAACAAAGGATAAATGAATACATTGAAGGAAAATATGGCAAGTTTGGAGTTGACCGGTATGCTTCTAATCTTGTATGGCAAAGGCTTGATAATGTTCGACATTATTGTGCATTCATTTAGTTCTGAAGTATTGATCAAACTTCAATCAAGGCCCCGGTGGACTTTAGGGTGTATTTCAAAACCTGATTGTATGATCATGATGTACATATCCAATGCTAATTTGGTAGGACTGATTTTTTTACTAGCTGATAGTTCCATGTTATAATTTACAGTGTCTGGCACGACACAGCCATACTGTACAAGGATGTTATTCAACAGTTCGAAGATTGGCTTGTTCAGCATCAGCTATGGAGGAAGGAACTGGGTGGTGTTCTTGATCGAGCAGCATTTGTGACGTGGTAAGCCTTCTTTTCTCGATCTACTTTTACATTCCTTGATAAATTGTTCATTTATTCATATTGTTAATGTGCTATGTGTATCAGCAGTTTGCCCAACAACCACTAGGTCTTTTCACCTTGTTATAAGGTTAAAGATTGATTATCTAATGATTCATGTTCTCTTTTACTTGTACCAGTGGCAACTGGGATATAAAAACTCAGGTCCCACATCAATGTAGCGTGTCGAAGATGAAACTTCCTCACTATTTCATGGAGTGGATCAATATTAAAGATGTGTATCTCAACTTTTACCAAAAGAAGGTACCATAATCCTGTCAAACTAAGAGTTTGGTAGCATCTTGAGTGGCTCTATTGTTCTGTTGTCAATGGAGAAACAAATTATGCAACTTTTAGGATCCAGAGTTGCAAAATCCGCTGCTGATGGTTTTGATTCTCTTCAACTGCTGGAATAGATCATATCATAAGCATCACAAAACCCAATATATTGGTTTACAATTTTCAAAACAGAGTTCAATGTTCATTACTCTACATGGGAAAAACTTGAATGGAGATGACCTTCTCTGTTAGAGTTACACATAATGATGTAATTGATTGCTTTAGCTTCTATGTTTCGTTACATGCCATAATTTGTTTAGTTTCTCTTAATTCCTGATGAAGTTCTTTACTTTGAATGGTAATTGGTAGGCGACGGGAATGATGACGATGATGAGACAACTCGAAATACCCTTGGTGGGAAGTCATCATCTTGGTATAGATGATACAAAGAACATCGTGAGAGTGTTGCAGAGAATGGTTGCTGATGGTGCACATTTGCAGATCACTGCACGTAGGAATCCCAAATCTCCTCAACATGTTAAGTTTCTTTTTGAGAACCGTATTTAGTGGTGACTATCTTCAGCAAGTTATCATCAATATTTGTCTTGATGATCTATGGAATGGATCAATCTTAAATTAGCTACAACAGATCTCCTGAGTTGTACATGTAGTTGTTAACCAGTTCTGATATGTTCAATGAACAATGTGCTTCTCTAATTGTCTTCTTTTATACAAGGGTAGATTTAATTCTTAAAAGACCGTCTTAAATCCACTAGAAAGTGTAAAAAGATTATTTAAGTATCAACTTCTCAAGCTGTATTAACTTTTACTCTAAACTTTCATTTTTATCAAATTACACCTCAAAGTTTAATAACCGTTAATTCTTACCAACCCTGTGTCGTTCAACTAATGGATTACAAAACATATATATAGCATGGTTGCTAAGATTTTAAAGAAAAACAATATTAGAGCTAGAATTTTGTGAGTTTTATTTTATTTTATTTATTTGTTTATTTTAAATTCGTGAGTGTTCGGGCTAGTTTACGCGCACTTCGACTAATCTCACGGGACAACCCGCGCACTTCGACTAATCTCACAGGATAACCCGTCTGACCTTACAATATTTGGATGTGAAGAAAAATTGTAGGATATTAAATTTTAGGTAGGTGGCCACCATGAATTGAACCGATGAATTTTGTGAGTTTTATAGAATTTTTACAATTTTTTTTGGGTTAAAATTAGTGGACAAATTAATAAAAATTGACTAAAAGGGTAAAAAGTGCCACAATTGTCAAAGTTTAGGGTCCAATTTTATAAAATTAAGGTCCTACTTGATAACTAATTGGATTTTGGTTTTAGAAAAATAAGCTTATAGAATATTACATGTATCTACGGTTTTGTTTATTTTGTTACCTACTTTATAACCACAAACTAAAAAAATATAGTTTTTAAAAACTTGTTTTTATATTTAGAATTAAGTCAACCACTCAAATGTTAAATCATGGTTATCAAATGAGCATAAAAGTTTAGAGTGAACATTGATGCAACTGGATACGTTTAGAGGTAACATTTAAAATCACAAAAAATAGTATAAATAATTTGGTTTTATTACAAATTTAGACTTTGAACTTTCAGGTTTATGTTTGTTTGGTCTTTAAACTTTCAAAAGCGTCTAATAGATTCTTGGACTTTCAATTCTAATGGAAACCCTAAAACTTCTATTTTCTTTTTAGTACAATTTAGAGGTACGTGGATTTGAATTGCAGATCTTGTGGTTACTAACGCAATTGTATGCCAATTGAGCTATGCTCGGTTTGACCTAAAATTTTGATTTTTTGTTTATGGGAAGTAAAAAAATACATGTCAAATAGAAATGATCTATTGTACACAAAATTAAAAAAAAAAAAAAAGTAAAAGATGGAAAAAAAATTGAAAGTTAATCTATTAGATACTTTTTAAAATCCAAAAATTTAGTCATTTATGTAAAAGAAAAAAAGAACAGAAAAAAGATTTTAGTCATAAAATAAAAAAATTATTATTTATGTATTTGTTAGATACTTTTAAAAGTATACAAACCTTCAAAATTGAGGACTAAACTTGTAATTAGTTGTAAGGAAAATAACATTTTTAGTCTCCAAGTTTTGAATAATATGTGTGATTGGTACATTAGTTAAAAATGCAACTTTTTAGTTCTTAAATTTATAAAGATAGGTTCATTTGGTTTCTAAGTTTTCAAAATATACATTTTCAATCTCTGAGTTTTTTAAAATAAGTTTAAAACGCTGTTTAAGTTTTTTTTTTTTTTTTTTTTTTTTGATTTTTTAAAAATAATTATATGATGTTTAAAATTAGATAAAAATAATTCTAAAGAAGAGATATTTTTAAAAATTATTATTCTAATCTAAAATGTCATATAATTATTTAAAATAATAATAAAAAATTATTTGAGAGACCTTTTAAACCTATTTTTAAAAATTCTAAAATTAAAAAGATATATTTTGAAAATATATAATTAAATAATCTATTTTTATAAATTTAGAGATTAAAAATGTAGATTTTTAAAATTAGAGGACCAAATGCATAAATGGTTCAAAATTTGGAAACTAAAAATTTATTTTAATTTAAGTAAGCACACACAATAGAAATTAGAACTCTCCTTCCTCTGTTTTCCGGTTTAGGGCCACCGGTGTGAGAAGACGGCCGAAGTGGACGGCTATTAGTAGTATGTAAACTGTGGGAGTTGGCCGTCAAAGTGGGAGCTTCAACATCATGGAATCTCAGCTCAAGAAGAGCCCTAAACCCAAATTGCTGAACCCCAATTGGGCGCTACTTCAACAAGTACTTCTTCTTCTTCTTATTCCCTCCATTCCTCGTTTTTCCCTCTCTTTCTATCATTGATTTCTATCTATTTTGATCCTGCAGAAGCTGAAACCCCATGGGTCAAACCACTCAAGGTCCTCTAGTGTTCCGAAATCCGAAGCTTCATCAAAGACCCTTTTAGGTAATACTTCTTCTACTACCCCTTGGTTCAAAGTTGCTTTCCTGCTTTACAGAGCATTATGAAATTTCATGCTCTTCTTCGATGAACTATGTGTTACCTATTATCTTTATATCTCTGTGATTGTATGAGCCGCACTAATTCAAACACAGAAAGTGAAAAGAGGGTTTTGCTGCAATCCTCACTTGAGAGATAGTGTATGCTTTTTATTTTAGGAACTTGGGTTTTCTGGTTATTTTATTGGGAAGTTCTTAGTTCACGAATTTTTTAGAATAACCAAACAATCTTTTGTTTTGGTTTCATTCTAATGAATCCATGTCATAATGTAGTGATTTAGTTAACTTGTGCGACCTGGTTTTACAGGGAAACGCAAGGAAAGATCTGATGTGGAGTCAAATCATTCCCAGAAGAATATTCTCATTCCGGTGAATGATGACTTTAGGTAATCTTTTAGAATTCTTTTAGATTACTTGAAGAACACAGTAAGTTGTTGTCTACTTACTTTAGATGCAAATTGAAAATATTTCTAGTTGTATAATCTAATCACCAACTACTGGAGTGGCATTGATAAATGAATAATGATAATTCAATCCTCCTAAGTAACAAATTCATGTGACTAAATTATGCAATAAAATTTTGAATGAACTTGGAACTAAACATATCAAGTTCTATGTGTGGCTTCTAATCCCGTAGTTTGGCAAATGGCCAAATCTATTAATACATTATGGTACAGCTTCTTTTCATCCTTCAAAGATTCAAGTTCTTCAATGCTTGAAAAAAAAAAAAAAAATACAAAGCTTGAAATTACTTGATTCCCTGCCCTTGTTATCTTTGCCAAAAAAGAATCGACTTGTATACTCCGAATCACAATTGTTTTTCTTCTTAAAAAAACCTCTTATTTCAACTCGTTGGGTTTAAAATCTGATGAAACATCTAGAGTAAATCATTGGGTTCCTTTGGAAGTCTAGCTCAAACGACTAATAACGGACTTCATACTTTTGCCAGTCTTACAGATGAAGTAGCTATGGATTGTGAAATGGTTGGCGTGGGTCAAGGTAACAAAAGTGCCCTTGGACGAGTTACACTGGTATTCATTCCTTTTTTAATTTGATCACCTGTTGTTCGTATCCATGTATTTGGTTTTTTAGCATACACATGAAGAGGGAGCCTCTTTACACCTCCTTCGATCAGGAGAGAGGACGGGTTATTATTATTATTATTTTTTTTTTTGGAGGGGATAGTTCAACTTTCATTGTCAAAAGTAGCAGCTTCTTGGAGCACCAAAGAGTGATGTTTCCTTGTCTATATTATTAGTTGCTAACAGTACTGCCAATTAATGGCAGGTAAACAAATGGGGGAATGTTATATACGATGAATTTGTACGCCCTATAGAGCGTGTGGTTGACTTTCGGACTCAAATTAGTGGCATAAGACCCTGCGATTTGAAGAAAGGTGACCTTAGTTTTCCTTTTTTCTTTTAATATGTATGTTTTGTTGTTTACACATATTTATACAATAATACTCAGCCGCCTAACATCTTTACCCAACAAAATGCATTTTAAGGAAGAGATTGGAGTTATCTGTTTCCTTGAAGAGTTTTAACGATGTTGAAGACTCTAATTTCTAGCTATGTACAATTATACAATTACATCTGTTAGAAAAGTAATGCTATGTACTAAGTACGAAGATATAAGTGGAATTTTGAGTATCATGGAAGCATTAATACACCTAATGTTCTTATCAAAAAGGCCTCATGGATTGTGTCTGCCCCAAATTGGTGTGTTCTTTGCCATCATTGTAGTGAATCCATTATGCACTTATTGGTCTATTGTGACTTTGCACAATCATTTTGGAGAAAATTTTGTCATGCTTCAACTATCAAGTGGTCTTCCCAAATGACCCATTCATTCTATTGAAGTTGCTTCTCATTGGCCATCCGTTCAAGAATGAGAAAATGATTTTGTGAACCTTCATCGTCAAAGCCTTCTTTTGGCTCATATGGAATGAACAAAATCATCATATTTTTTTAAGATAGAGACACGACATTCACTCAATTTTTTTATTACCTTTTGTATACATTGCTTTCTTGGTGTAATAAATTCACCCCCTTATTTTGTGATTATGACCGGACATCTCTTATTTCATAGTAGAATAGCATTATGTAGTCCTTCATGGCACTTATTGCCCTTTTGTAATTTTATATTATCAATGAAATTATGATTGAATGTTTCTCATAAAAAAAAAAAAAAGTGGAATTTTGAGTAGATGGATTAGTGAAAAGGAAATTTAGGGTATACTTTGCCCCCATTCTTTCAACAAGATGGTCTGGGGTTTGAATTTTTTAGGTTCCTTGCGCCCGATCACTTTCATCCTCTCATTTCCATCTGGGATTTATATTCGTTACATTACTTTAGGTTTCATAAATGTCATTGACTTGTTGATATAATTTTTTTCATTTCAGCTAAGGATTTTCCAACTGTCCAGAAGAGAGTGGCAGAGTTGATTAAAGGAAAGATTCTTGTTGGCCATGCATTGCGTAATGATCTTAAGGTATCTAGATTAATGTAGTTTATGGTTTGAAATATAAACCTGAAAAGTTACAGTAAAGTTATCTATTGATTTGACAGGCATTGCTCTTGAGTCATCCCAAGAAGGATGTGAGAGACACCTCCGAGTATCAATTCTTTCAGAAGTAATGATTTTTCTCCCCATTGTACTTTATAACTTCCACCTTTTCAATTCTACTTTGAAATTCATCCATTCTCAAATGTTTGATGAAACAGGGAAGGATGTAGAAGAGCTCTTCGCCATCTTGCAGCCGAGTTTCTTGGCGTTGAGATCCAAAATGGGGAGCACTGTCCTGTTAGTTCTCTGATCTTTTCGTCCTTTATATTTTTAGTGTTTTGTTAAACTGCTATTGATCATAAAACCAATAGGGCCATGAAAATAATAAAGGGGGCTTAGATAGAGTGGGCTCAAGCCATGATGACCACCTACTTAGAATTTTATATCCTATGAGTTTTTTTAGCAACCAAATGTTATAGAGTTCGACAGTTATCTTGTGAAACCAATCACTAGTTAAGGTGAAGTACAAGCTTGACTGACTCAGACACTCTCATTGAAAAAATGGAAATTAGGTATTGATTACATGGAACAACTTCAAGTTCCGAAAAAGGAAATGTTTACCCACAATAATAAAATAAAAATAGTTAAATTACAAGTTTAGTCTATAAACTTTTAGCTTTGTCTATTTGGTCCTTAAACTTTCAAAATGTCTAATAGGTTCTTGAACTTTAAATTTTGTGTCTAATTAGTCCCTAAACTTTAAATTGTGTCTAATAAGGTCCCTGATGTGTTCTTATTTTTTTTATTATTTATTTTTTAAATGTAATTGATCTATTAGATACAAAATTTGATATTGTGTCTAATAGAATACTAGAATTTCAATTTTATGTTTAATAGATACACAAATTTTAAAAAATATGTCGAATAGGTCAAGGACGTGTTAGATACAACATTGAAAATTTTAGGGATCTATTGGACACAAAATTAAAAGTTTAAGAATTTATTAGACACTTTAATGTTTAGGAACTTAATAACATAAAATTCAAAGTTTAAGAGTTGATTAGGCACTTTGAATGTTCAGGGACTTATTAGACACTTTTGAAAGTTCAGGGACTTCAAGTTCAAAACTTGTAATTTAACACAAAAAGAAAAAAAATGGTTGCCTCCAATATTTTATGGTAGTTACAAACTTACAACTTACAAGGGCCCCACTTAACCACCATGTTACAACTTACAAGAGTCCTACTTTTACCACCATATTACTGGAATTCATCCTAAGATTCATGACCACCAAAAGCAAGGACTACCATCTCGGCGTGAATTAACTATCATGTCTGACCACATTTTGCAAATTCTGGGAATCCATATATCATTTTGGCTTCCTGAATTACTATCAATGCCAACAGCTTGGAACGAATTTTATCCAGATCGGTTTTTTCTAATATGTTGTCATGGAACATTTTCTTTTGAAAGATTTGTGAAATTTAGCTGAACTTTCTTTTGTAGGTAGAAGATGCTCGTTCTGCAATGCTGCTGTATCAGAAGAAAAGAAAAGAGTGGGAAAAGAGTGTCAAAGCTGAAATAAAGCTTAAATTGAAGCAGAAGAAACGCAAGCCAAGGAAGAAATCCAAGGATGGAGGAGGTGGTTTTGAATGATCAGTCAAACTCCTGATATCTTAAATCCGACTTAGATCTTACAAAAATGTGTAACTTGCTAGTATAGAACTTAGAAGTGAGTAAATTACAGGCATTTGAAGCCATGAGTTCCATTCTTTATTATGAGTGAGACTATTGGCCTGTGTTCTTGGCCAAATTTTTTATCCTCAGGCTTGAAAAGAATCACTGGTTATTAATGTTGTATGGATACATCAATGTTATATCCTAAAGCAACTTTTAATCTTGAAACATTAAATGTATGTAATGGAGAAGTTGATGTAGGTTGTATTTAATAGTAATGATATTATAGAAATAAAAGGAAAAAACCGTGCTAATGTTATGTTTTCAAGTTTAAAGTGGATAATTTAGTTATCTTAATATAAATTATATAACAATTTTTTTAATACAACAATCGTAGAGATGGAGATCGAATTTTCGATCTCAATGTCAAGACAGGAAAGAAGAATGGGAGAATAACTAAACATGGGTGTGATAAGATGTAGAATTGAGAGGAAAACTTAGATATCTTAATAGTGATCTCACAAGATTTATAAAAGATGATTATTTAATTTAATTTTGAATTGGTTATGCTTCGATTAATTGTTCTTGAACGTGCTTAACAAAATTCTAAAATTGATCTCTTTCCTTAATTGAGTAAATTTGTTTAGGTATATAAGTACTATAACGTCAAAGGACTAAAGGTCTTTTCATTTGACTTATGCCACATCACACTTACAATGTATTTTCTTACTTATCTTGTTTTGTATGGACCATTCAATCTACCTTACTTTTTATGAAAGAGCATTTATCTGTATCTTTTAGGACAATATTAAGCTTAGTATGTTTATCCTACCTTTTTCTTTAGACGAATATTTATCTTGCCTTATTTTCTTAGGCTATTGAGCATCTATCCTCTAAGTCTTAGTATGTACTTACTTCACTTTCTCATACTATATATTTGATTTTATGGATGGTCTCGATTAATCCACGTGGACTTATCAACGGATGTCTTCGTAATTGTCCAAAGATTTGACTCATAGTCACAACATAATTATTCTTATCACATGTATATCTAAGAATTAATATACGATAAGACATATTAATAAGTAACACCCTAATTTACAACCAACATGAGTATAATTCAACGAACCAATATGAGTATAACTCAACGGTAATCAACATGTACTTTTTTTGTTTAAGGTCGAAGGTTTATATCACCATCTTCCACATTTTTCGAATCCAATATACAAATTTCAATCTTTTTTCAACCATATCATTCATAACCCATTTGTTTTTTTTTTTTTTGTTTTTTTTTGTTTTAAATAAAAAAAAATAATGAACTGATAAATAATAATTCCTTTTTTGGGATGAAGAAAAGCAGTTGCCTGAGTCCAATCATAATAAATCTAATTCTGGAAGAGAAATGGGAAATGGAGACTGGAGAGGGACGTTTTGATGCTATTGATTGACTAAATTCACAATAACCCACCTTCAAGTTCTCAACAACACTCTCTCTCTTGCCGATCATACCCCATTTACTGTGAGTTCCTTCTCCCACTGCGCTCTTTTTTCCGTTTTAGCGATTTTCCTCTTTTGCTGCGCTTAATTACTGATTATCGTTATCTTTGAGGTCAATTTCTTACATACCCTTTGTTTGATTTCTTGGGACTGTTGGAGTTTTGTGGTGATTTCTTGCCAATTGATGAATATGCCAAACTTAGTAGCGTATGATTGTGAGCATTGGGTATTTTCCCTCTTAATTTTGTTTCTTTCCTTTGATTTTTTGATGGGTTTTAATTGATGTGGGTAAGAAGCAAGATTGCTTCATTGAAAGCCATATTCGTGGGATTCATGAAACCGTATGGATGGAATGTTATTGCTTTTGTCTTTTTAGTATGCACTGTACATTTCTGAACTAAAATGTTGTGAATGTTAAGTTGTTTGTGATTTTGGCGTGGACTTTGAGCGGAAGCTGTTTTATTGACTAATAAACTACATTGATTGTGCTATTTGTTCCTTTATTTTTAATCTCCCATGTTTTGCGTTGTATTCTTTTTTTGTCCTTCAAATAAAAATTTCACTACTCAATATCTCCTACATAGTGATCCTAGTCATTGTAGATGAGGATAAGAATAATTTTATTGGAACATCTTGAGACGAAAAGAAATGGGGATTATTGGCTGTATTGTGGAGAAATCAGAGTAATAATGTTGGATGTTGAAAAGTACAAAACCTGCTGATTATCTCGCATGGATTTAGAAAATGGCTAAAGGTTTTTTGGTTGTAGTAATGAAAATATTCCCAAAGTGGTGTAAATACATGATATCCTGAAGTACTGGTGGTTGATAGACGCATTAAAGTTTTCTTTGCGTGCTTGCTCATATTACCTTTCCCCCCTACTTTTCTTCACAATGGCCTTGCTGATCTTTACCTCTTATTAGTGCTTTCAGAAGCTTTCTGCCAATGTGCAATTTTCCCATGATGATTCATATTCCTTGGCATGTGTAGAACTAGAATCTGTTCTTGTTTAAGCGTGTCTGTTATGCATGCAAGGTTCGTATCTATTCTCTCATATGGAAAGGTAAATTTGCTTTGTTCCAGTATTTTTATCCTTGGGATGGTTCTCTTGTTACATTTCAATCACTGCTCATTTTCATAAAACATTCATCAAGTGAATTTTTTTACCTGACAAGTTTGTACTTAAACTTCATGTTGTTTGTGAATGTCATTCAACACAATACTAATTTTTATTATATATTTGGTTTAAGAGCAGGTATAACTGCACTTTCATGGACATAAGGGAAAGAACATGTGTTCCTAGTCATACAACTCCAATGATGGATCTGGAATTAGATCAACCAAGTCTTCTTCCAGAGCTTTCTCTTTCGGGCCAGGGAGCCTTCTCACGGTGGAGTAGCCATTCGATGGTTACAGCTTCGAGAAACTCGACGAATTCTGATGTTCAACATCTACCTGAGCACGCTAACGGTGCCATACTCTATGGAGTGAGCCAACACAATGGTTCTAGGATTCAGTGTGCTCAAGATATACAGGTCACAACTGCTGCCAATCCCTGTTCTTATCTGACCTCTCCATATGGTAATCAACAGTTCCCATCTCCTACAAATGGATTGATTGGAAATCCTGTAGATACGTATGCAAGGAATAGTCATTTTATTGAGGGCGGATTTCCGTACAAGAGAAGATTTTCTGAAGGGTTCCCTGTGAGTTTCCAGGCTCCCAATAGTCTAGCAAGCTTTGAGTCTTTACATGCACCTCATGCTCGTAGCCATTTGATTAGAGGAGACTTAATGGTTCAGCACCTTCAGCCAGCTAGCAGTGCTCTCTGGTTAGAGCAACCTGTAAATTTTAACTTCGAAGATAGAAGTGCCTGGACCTGGAATCAAGCTCCTGCAGGTTTCCCTGTTCATGGTATATTTTTCTTCTTCATTCTATTAAAAAGGATTTATTGTTCAGCTGTTTTTGTTTTTTGTGGGTTTCACCTTTAAATATTTAGTGTTTTTCTCCAATTTTTGTTTATAGTTTCTCAGAAGGAAATTGGTCGCATAGTGACATGGAAGTTTTTTCTTCAGATATACTAACCCACCTTCCATTTAGGTTGCTGGAACTTTAGGAGATTTTCTTTTCAAACTACTTCCATGCTACGAGATGCTGTGTAAAAGTATAATGTTTAGTTCTGCTGTCAATTTTAGTTTAAACTACGTTGGTGTTTATTGCAATACACAACTTTACAGGGGACAGTGGGATTAGAGGCTTTTCAGAAAGTTTTAACTCAGGTCTTCATAGATATGGTGAAATGTCTGGGATGAGTTCTCCAAATTTTCAGCATCCTCCTCCCCCAATATTCCAGCATTCCAGCCATCGAATTCCATTACCACAGGCGCATTTGCAAGGACAAAGAGGCCAAAATATCAGTTTACATCCCCAAGCAGCAGCTACTGCACCAAGGCTTCCTTTGAGTTCTGCTTATGGCATCATGCATCAACAGTGTCCGGAGCTAGAGCCTAGGCATACAAGAGATCTTCCATTTAGTGACTGTGTGGCATATAATCCTCTTCAAGGTTGTGTTGATCCAGGGACAACGTTTCGACACCATTCAACTCCTCAAATGAGAGCTCCAGAGGAGGATGTAACTATTCATTCATTCTATGTTTCTGCCTCTGTTATATAGAATCTTATATTCTGCATCACTTTCTTAATACAAGGTTAATACTATATTGACGAACTTGATGAGATGGATGTATTATGTATATGCAGGAAGTTTCCGTACGTGGGGCTCGGGCTTCGGCTTCGGCTTCAGACTCCAATGATATAGGGGATTTTACTGATGCATACAGAGATATGCGCCTGGATATCGAAAACATGTCATATGAGGTGAAGGAATTCTCATTTTCTGGTTTCAGGAACTTTGCTTTTATTAATATAAAAATATGCTTAATGCCAATATATAGGAGCTTCTCGCATTAGAGGAGCGGATTGGCTATGTCGGAACTGGGTTGTCTGAGGAAACAATTACGAGTCAACTGAAGACAAGGATTTCTATGCCATCTGCAAGGGATGTAAAATTAGAAGAAGCAGGTGCAACCTCTAGGAATGAGGAAACCAATTCATGCACCATATGCCTGGTAACTTCATTAATATTCTATTTGAACATGTGTTAAAAAAATGTTAATTGAACTATATGTAACCAGTAGCAATATACCATTTAACATGTGGCCTGAATGAATTTATAGGATGTCATCGGCGAGGGGACGAAGATTGGAATCCTTGATTGCAAACATTATTATCATGCAGATTGCTTAAAACAATGGCTGCTCATAAAAAACGTTTGCCCTGTCTGCAAATCTGAGGCATTGACGAGATGAATGAATACTGATTGGGCTGATTTTGAACAGTTGAGTTATGGTTTAGCTTTAGCTGTTCATTGACGATCAAACAACGATTGGTTTAAACTATGTTGTACGTCTGTAAATGTCTTGCACATAAATACAACAATAAGACTCCAACTCAATTTTATTTTGTTGGTTTCTTAAACTGTGAATGTATTTTTGTACAGAGTTTAAGTTGTGTTTATATTGTGAAACTGTACATGTGAAATGTGGATTTTCTGTGTGTTCAGCATTTTGTTCTGTGCTTACATAGCTTTTATCCTTTCAGGACTGTTGTGATTTTAGCGTCCTGTGTTGCTCTTCATCAATGTGTAAGGTTTGATTTTGGGTTCTGTAGGTTAGTGGAGATGATCAAAGTTTGATTCTCCACTGAACACTGAATCTAATCTAGTTATCACTTTTCATTACAAATTTTAACAATACAAGTGATTCTGAAGCTTGGAAAACTTTGAGAGACTAAACAGGAGATATTAAATTTCATCCTTCAAAGAATTATTTTGCTCAAATCAGTACTTTGATAAAAGAATATAAGAAACACTAGTACAGCTTCAGGCAGAATCTTGTCTCTATAATATCTTCAAGGATAGTTTGGTTTTGGGGAAGGGAAGCTTAGCAAGCAAAGTGAATTCTGTGGAGGAATAAAACATCCTCCTCCTGGCATAACATGCAAAATTGAAGAAACTAAAAAATTTCTGCTCCCATTGAACAACTGAACATTTACCTACATACAACCTTCAGTTTAACAGATCTCTCTATCTAGAACAATCTGATACAATTAAAACTATGGGGCATTACAAAAATTAAGACAATATAAGAGAGTGAGCTCGGACAAGAAAGTACAAGGAATTGACAATCAGAAGAGTTGTCAATTTCAAAAGACTCCAAACATGAATCCAACCCTCCGAGAAGCTCCAGCACCATAAACAATGACCATAAAGTAAATGTTTGTTGAGCAAATCCAGGAGTGGAAATTCAAGACATAGCATAATGAACTCATCCTTTTACTCCTTTTGATGATGTACCTCATTTTCAAATGATGATATCATGAAGAGCAGCAACCAACTTTCTTCACTGCAGAAACATCATCCCTGTTTCCAACGTTAATGGTTTGTCCTTTAGGCAATGCTGCGGGATCCTCACCAATCTCGAGTGCTTTTCTGCAGACTACACGATAGATTTGGGTTAGCACTTCGGTAAAAGCATTCTCGACATTCAGAGACTCAAGGGCAGATGTCTCCATGAAGAACGTGTTCTCCTTCTCTGCAAAGGCCTTGGCATCCTCAGTTGAAACAGCACGCAGATGTCGCAAGTCTGCCTTATTGCCGACTAGCATTATCACAATATTGGAATCGGTGTGATCCCTAAGCTCTTTCAACCATCTCTCAACATTTTCGAATGTCACGTGTCGTGTGACATCATAGACAAGCAATGCACCAACAGCTCCTCGATAGTATGCACTTGTGATTGCTCGGTATCTGGCAAAAAGAAGCATATAAGAGATGATTCACAATAGTTTCATATTTTACCCTGATGATAAACCATGAAAAATGTAACAAGTAACACCAAATAAAATGAAAATAGATGATTTTTTCACTAAGGGCCTTCTTCTTTTGGAGTGCAAATCATGAAATCTCTACAACACTTTAAAGTCTTCAGTATTACTCTTCCAGGCTTAACCATTGCCAAATCCACACATACACACCAAAATAAAAAAAACAAGCCTTGCATACTACATTTTGGTACGAGCCTCAGATGTTGGAGTTAAACATGTAAGGAGGTTCTTTCTAATTTCTATATGATCCAGGAAGTAGATACAAAAATCACATCATAAATAGATGGTAATAGGAAACATAACCACCTTGCAAGAAAATGAAGAAACAAACAAATCAATGCAGGCTGACTGGGAACGGAAATGCACAGAGCCAAAATCACACTACACTCCAAGAGAAAGAAAAACAATTTTATTTAACAGAAAGTGCTGGCATGACATCCATAAAGAAACTCGGCCGAAATTCCAACGCTACTTTCTAAAATTTCTATAACAATGCAATTAAAATTTTGTCTGGGCACAAGCATTCTTCTCTTATCAGATCCATCCAGATTATTATTTTAAAGAGACAATTCAGACACTCTAGGATAGGAAATGAGGTCCCACGTGAAAATCGATGGTGACATCCCATTACCGATCAAAATTCACAACTCAAAAACTCTTATCAAATTTCTTGAGACTGAAGGTATCTAAGAAGTAAAAACGTAATCGCAGAAACTCGAATTGCAACAGATAAATAACGCGATCATCATCTCAACAAGCAAGCAATCCCTGAGAACCAATATCTGAAAGCTACTTAATTCTCAGATCCCCAACAACAGAAGAACACACCCAAAAGCCCTATAAATCCCACCTCCCCACCTTTCCCAACAATTCAGTTAAACATCATATCTTTAATCATAGGATTAGATCTCAATAAACACATAGAAAATAGACTGATCAAGATCCACACCAAGACAATGCCAGAATCATCAGATTCATTGGAGTAAAAAGAACTCGTTGACAAACCTTTCTTGGCCTGCGGTGTCCCAAATCTGAGCCTTGACGATCTTGTCATCAACCCGAATACTCCGAGTGGCGAATTCGACACCGATTGTGGATTTGGACTCAAGACTGAACTCATTACGCGTAAACCTGGAGAGAAGATTGGATTTGCCCACACCCGAGTCACCGATGAGAACCACTTTAAAGAGGTAATCGTAATCGTCGTCCGTTCTATAGGCTGCCATACTTATTGAGGTCGGATCCGATGACTCTGAAATTCGATGGGTCCGAAAATGGATCAGCAGGTGGAGCTCCAAGGCATAAGAAACACAGGGAAAGGTTTTGAAATTGTTGAAGATGATCACTCGCAAACGTTATGGCGAAATGGGTTGGGTCATCTTCAACCTTCCGCTGCTTCTGGGCTTAGTAATGGACTTGGGCTTTCTAGTACCAGTCTCTTTCTTTTATTTATTAAACATATCCAAACATTTTAGGTTTAAATCTGTGCTCTCATACTTCTTTTAAATTTTCTATTTTAGTCCTTCTATTTTAAATTATTTTTCATTTCGTCCCTAAGAATCATGTTTGATTTATGTTCGTGCACACATTTAACCGAAGTTTATCTACTTCACTCCCTTCACGTATTTTCAACTAGATTTTTGGGATGAGGTGACTTACAAAATAGAAAGATTGCACACCTTTGTAGTGCTTGATACACCAACTTCGATGCTTAAGTAAAAAAAAAAAAAAAGATACATTGATGCAAGGTTTTTAATTCCTTTCCTTCGAACTTGATTGAAAAAGGTTGACTTGGACCTGTAGGATTTTTTCCTTGCTGCAAACAGGCATAGGAGAAATTAGGCCACCTCGACCTTGACCTCTACCTCCAACCTCCTCGAGCATGGCCAAGATAGCAATGTAGGCTTTTGGCTCTTAGCTTGGCATTCCCAAAGCCCAAGGATTTGGGTGTTGGTCAACACTAAGCTTGTTTAACTTCAACTTGTTTTCATTTGGAGTTTTTCTTCTTCTTTTTCAACACATTTTGTTAGGTCCAAATTCATCTATAACAATTTCACACACATATTCGCTTCAATATGTTAATTGATATATTTGAAGTCACATCTTTAAAATCATTGATAGAGAAAATTAAAAATCAAAACCAATAAACAAATATTTTAAAATGGAAAAATCGATCAACAAACCAATTTTAAACCAAAAGTTGAAATTTTAAGTCAATGAAACTAAATTTAGGTATGGTTATGAAAATTTTCTAGTGAACCATCATGGATTAGTCTAGTGGTAGTGAAAACATTAAAAAAAAAGGTCAAATGACTAAAAGGGTGATGAGTTCAATCCATGGTGGCCACCTACCTAGAATTTCATATCCTACGAGTTTTCTTAATTCGAACATTCACGAATATTAAAAAAAATGAAAATTTCCTAGTGACTACACTAGTCATGCAATTGGCTCAACAAATTGGACTTGGCCCATGCAAAACTTAATCCAATAATAGCACATTCTGCCTGCCAACTTCAAAGTTTATCGTATATTCTGTTGATGTGTCTCAAGTTCGAATCCTCCACTTCAGTTAGAACTAAAAAGTATTGATCTTTTGTACTTAATTTCTTTTCATATTTGATTAAACTACTAAATATAATTCTTGATCTCCTGAGTTTATATATAATAAGTTTCATAACTAATTTTAGAAGGTATTTCTATGGCTCAAACAATAGACTTCTATCGCTGTCTATTGCTCTAGCAATAAAATTCTAATGCGAATAGACTGTAAAAATTTTCTATATTTGTAAATAGTTATGACTCATTTTTCTATATTTGAAAACAACCCGTATACAAATACATATATGAGTTCTATTTATGACAAAATTGAACTATTTAATGAACCTATAGAAATTTTTTAAAGACCTATTAGAGAAAAACCTAAAAATTTAAAGAGTTAATAAACTTGTTAGGTAGCCCTCATTTAATAGTCATTTCTTTTTTATTTTTGGTTTTCAAAATTTAAGCTCGTAAACACTATTTCCACTCGTTGATTTCTTTATTTAGTTGCCTATTTTTTAGGAGTGTTTTAAAAACCAAACCAAATTTTGAAAAGTAGAAAAAGTAGTTTTAAAAACCTGTTTTTATTTTTTGAAATTTAGCTAAGAATTTATTTCTTTAGTTAAGAATGATGAAAACTATAGTAAAGAAGTTGTAATAAAACAAACATAAATTTCAAGAACTAAAAATAAATAACGAAATGGTTATCAAACGAGACTTAGTCTTTATATTTTTTATTTCAAAGATTAAAATCAACTTGTTCAATGGTTAGTTTTGATAACGAAACAATATAATCAAGGTCTTATGAAACTTTAATTTTCGAATGACTATTTTGAAATTAAAGGTTAAAAATAGCGTAAATTACATATTATTAAATACAAATTAGATATTTTGAGATAATATTATCTATTTTGAACCTAAATTCTTATAACCTTACTTTGCAATTTCACTCATGACTCATCAATTTGTGGTTTTTTTTTTTTTTCGCAAAGGGTGTTGTAGATTTTTGGAAAACCAATTTTGATGATAGAAGTGAATTGTTTGTACAAGATTGAAGAAATAAATTCGTAAAGGTTAGTACTTGCATGAGTAATGGATATCTTATATGATTTTGTCAAGAAAATTTGGGTTGATATTAAAGTATCCTTTAAGTTGAAATCCTTCTTGTTAAAAAAAAAAAAAAAAAAAAGATTGAATTCCTTGAAATATAAGGATTTATTATTATCAATATTATTAGTTTTAAGAATAAGGAGGAGTTTTCTTGTGAATGCGTAAATCATAATTGGTGCTAAAATCCTAATTCCTTCCAAAAACTAAATAATTGTTAAATGTAAATTATACTTTTTTAGTTTTATTTTTGCTTGGTTGTTTAAAACATTCGAGCAGATAACAAAATAAATAAATCAATAGAGGAAAGTATTGAAGAAAGTATTGTTTATAAACTTAATTTTAAAAAAGGTTCAATTATATATAAAAAAAATGTCTTTGAATTTTGTACTTTGTGTAAAAAATACCCTTGAACTATCAAAAGTTTCAAAATTACTGATAAACTTTAAAAAAAAAAATTCTAAAATACCTTTACCATTAATTTTGGATGAAAATTGTTAGTATTTTGTTTAAAAAATATTCTTAAACTTAAAAAGTTAAAAAATATCCTTAATGTTGGTATATATCTGAATAAAAATCGTCAGTACCTCATTTCAAAAATAACTTTAGAATTTCAAAAGAAAAAAAGTTTAAAATGCTCATACCGTTAGTATAGTGATCAATTTGTTTGAAATTTTCTTGAGTTCGAAAAGAACCAATTTTAAAATAAATTATACATATATAGATATTCTCATTTTTCTTCTATTTTCTCAATTTTACACATTTTCTCATAAACCAAAATAAAAACAAAAATTTTAAGTTAAAACTTCAAATCCCACGAAATCTCACAAAATACTAAAATTAATATCTCCCCTTAAAATATACCAAAATGGTAAATAGTCAAATAAAATTTTTGGGTACTTCCATTATTCTTTTCTTCTTGTTATAATCTATATACCTTAACTGAGGCAAGTAGTTTTATTTATTTAATTGTTTTTAGACAAACAAATATCAAACAGTTAACTAAAAAAAAAAAAGAAAGAAAGAAAGAAGTAAGACTGCAATCAAGAAGAGAGGGGAGAAAAAAGAGGAAAATTTGAGAAGTAATAGGATATTAAGGATTTCTGTTTATATACTAATTGTAAAGGTATTTTTTAACTTTATTTTAAATTTAAGAGTATCCTTAAAACTTTTGAAAGTTTAAGGATATTTTTTTTGACACAAAATACTAACGGTTTCCATCCAAAACAGATGGTTAGGGTATTTTTTTTTTTTTAACTCATTTTAGAAGTTTAAAGATATTTTGGAACTTTTGAAAGTTCAAAGATATTTTTTACACGAAGTACAAAGCATATGGGTATTTTGTATAATTTAGTCTTTAAAAAAAGAAAAATTAAATAATTATCAAACGAGAACTTAATTAGTCAAAAAGTTGATACTTACCCTCAAATGTCAAATTTGAGCATAAAGAAATAAACACATATACTAACATAAATTTGAGCCAAAATAGCATAGCTCAATTGACATAAAATTTATATAATTCGAGTTCAAAGGTTCCATCCTCTCCTTGATTAAAAAAAAACTAAATTCTTTTACTAAAAAATTTGAAGACACTTTACCATAACATGCTTTTAATCATCAAAATATATTTTGTAGTCTCTAATTTTTTCATGTTACTTTCTAATATTATCCATGATGTTTAAAAAGTTTGAAATTAGTTATTTATGTTTTATATGTTTTCTTAACTGTAATATCCATTTATTCTCATTATTGAGGTTAAACCTAGTCAATAATAAACTTATATAATATAGGCATTTAAGAAATTTTTAGAAATATAACCAAAAAAAAAAAAAAAAGTTAGCCCATCAAAGACAACAAAAACCAAAATATAAGCAAATTAAACTTCTTAAAAATTTAGAGCAGCAGATTAGTGACCAAATCATTATCTAAAAAATTTACAAACTGATTAAGTATCATGACATGTAAACTCGTCCAAATTAAACATTCACTAATGATGAAGTTAAAAACATATAAATTAATTTTTTTAAAATTTAACACTAGGTAAGATCAGAGATTTGAACTTTAAGAAGCCGTTTATTTTTTAAAAATGTACCTAACGGAATCTTAGATGCCCGGAATTATAAATAAATAACCATATTTGTTTTATAGGAATATTTTTTTATTAATATTTGAGAATATTTTGATAACTGTGTTTGTTTCGTAGGAATTCTATGGAAATGTCTTAAATTTACCTAATATTCCAATAATGTCTTTACAACTATTTATTAATTTATAATTAATATGATATATATAACATATTTATTTTTATCAATTTTAATTTCTTTTAAATTTATATCATTTATATTATTTTTATATATTATTTTTTTCAACAAAATAATATATCATAATTTAAGATTTTTTTATAAAATAGATATTAATTTAAATTTGAATTTGAATATCTTGCTAAAAATAATAAGAATTACGATATAGCAAAAAAAAAAATGATATATATAGTTGACAATATTTATTTTAATTATAGAATGCAAATGAAGATTAATATATATGTAAAATTTCAAATAAATTGACAAAAATTTAAAATGGGGATGCTCTCAACTCGAAAATCTGTAAAACTCATGTTTCAAGATGGCATCTAAAACTCTTGAGATACCTTCCATGAGGTAGGACATAAGTAATCTAAATGCCTACTGCATAAGAATCTAGGATGTCCGCTAAACATATTGTCCATAAACTTTTAATTGAAAAATAAAAATAAAAATTAAGGACTATAAACATACCTTCATCCTTTTAAAATTTTTGTTTCACATGATTATGTCTACAATACAAACTTATTTTAATCTTAAAAAGGAAAAAAGAAAAAGAACAACTCTATAAAATATTAAAACTTAGTAAATAAATTAAAAAAGAAAAAAAAAAAAGGTAGGTTTTGGGAGTTGCTTGGTTGGTGTTCCCACGTGCTAATAATGGCGGTGTCGTTCACATCGCTGCTTTCCCGTACCGTACTTTTGTATTATTGGGATCCCCAAATTAAAATTAAAATTAAAATTAATTAAAACAAATCATTAATTATTTAACATTTATTTCTTAGTGCCTAAAGGCTATAGTGCTAGTGCCTATATATGCCTAATGGCTAATCTTAATTATATTTTATAAATATTCTTCTGCTTTCTAATCTCCAAATGCTCTGCACATGCTGCCCAGCTAAATTAGAGTTGTTTTTTCCTTTTTCTTTTTTCTTTTTCATTTTTTTTTTGATAATTGCTACTCCCCATATTGCTGCTGGCTTGGGATTAACAAAATCTAATTATTCTCTTATTCTCTTCAAATAATATCGATTTGGTTAATGAGGAATGATCTATAGTTGTGATTAAGAAAAAAGCACAATTAGAGTTAAATTTTAAAATTGATGAAAATATTAAAGTTTTAATTTTATGGTGTAGAAGATATTGATGTTGATGGATATTTCTAGAAAAATTATTAAAACAATTAAAATAAATTAAAGTAGTATATAAATATGTTTATTATTTATATAATATTTACATAGTGATAATTTGTTATTGATTTTTTATGTTTCGTAGAATTTTTACGATACGATGAAAATATCGGTTCACTCCTCATCTCGATATCGAATCAATAGAAACGTGAAAATATCGACATGTCGACGAAAATTTAATATTATAGAGTCCTTTAATATATGTCATCAATCTTTAGAATAGTAAAAGTTACTAATTACATTCATCAAGTGGTCTTTGTAATTAACAATGAGCGTTTTCTTATTGATTAAATAACCATACTTTTTACCTCAGAGAAAAAGAAAGAAAGAAAAATAACTTTGGTCATTAGAAAACCGTTGTCTAAATAAAGATTTTGAATTTTCATTCTAAAAAGCAATAATGAATATACACATTTGAAAAATAAAAAACTTATTCAAAATAGGTTTTTATTTATGAATCCTTTGTAAAACAATTTCCATTACTTAAGCAATAAATAATAGGGTGATGATAGTAATTTTAGGAATAATAACGAGGTGTATTGCAATATTTTAAAAAAATTGTAAATGTAGCAAAATTTACCAGTGAAGCTTCTATCGGTGATAGACCACCTAAACCATAAAAATCTATCACCGATATAAGTCTATCACTGATAGATTTTGCTATATTTGCATTTTTTTAAAAAAAGTTGCTATATATGTTAATACTATGAATTTGATTGCTATATTTGCAATTGTCCCTAAATAATAAAGGAAAATTATAATATGCTAAAAATGATTTAATTTATAGATCGTTTAGGTCAAGTTTGATATCGATGATCATTTAATTTTTAAATTTAAATTTATAAAGACTATTTTTACCCATTAAATTTATTTTCTTTATTATTTACTTTCTACTAATGTTTTCAAAAATCAAGTCAAGTTTTGAAAATTAAAAAATAGTTTTTAAAAACTTATTTTTTTTCTATGGAATTTGACTAATAATTCATGTATTTCTTTAAAATATGAAAACATAGTACAAAATGGAAAATGAACAAACATAAATTTTAAAAACAAAAAATCTAAAAATGATCGGCCTTATTTGATAATCATTTGATTTTTAAAAAATTAGACTTATAAATACTACTTCCAACTCTGAGTTTATTTAATTTATTATATAATCTACTTTTTATAAGTATTTTAAAAAATTAAGTAAAGTTTTGTAAACTTATAAAAGTAGTTTTTAAAAACTTGGTGTTATTTTTAAAATTTGGTTAAGATAATAAATAAATTCTTAGCGAAATTGATGGTTTCGTTTATAATTATTTTACTAGGTCTAAAAAAATATGGTTATTAAACAGCCCGAAATGAGCCTTAAATTTTTGTTTATAGTCGTTGCATCTAATTTTCAGATTTTGATGTCATTTTCTTTACTTCAAATAGAAGAAATAAATTTGGAATAACAGTTATAAAAATAAAAAAAAAAAAAGTAAAACTAAAAATATGTTTAGAAAATGAATAAAAAATTTACATATAATAAAAGGGTGAAATTCTAATATAGTTTATGGATAAATATTTTTTCAACACATACTCTTTTATTTTAAACACAACCACATTTTTTAATTATGCGTATGGATATATTTCTTAGACTTTGAATCAAAATTTTAAATTGAATGTATATTATATATGTATGTTTGGTTCCAAATCATATGCATTGATTCCATCCTTGTTTGATACATTACTTAATTTCCCTTAATAATAACATTTCAACTTATTCCTTTTATTACTTACTTTATCTCCAAATCTATCAAGTTCAACTAGCGTTGAATAATTAAGATATTAATAACTTTAAATAAATATAATCTTTAATTCTATATTTTATAAGTCCTCTTAGCTCACTTTAAGCTAGAAATGTCTACGGAATCAGGCGAAATAGAGTCAAAGATGACTTCTTCGCTCCCATTTCATTCTCCATCTCTGCGAAATTTTCTACGAAGATCGAGACAGAGATTCCCCATAGAAAATTCGCGAGGATTAGGTTTTATGTGAGAAATTTTTCCCTGTTTATTTTTTTGTTTTGTTTATTTTTTAATAAAGAAAGTCAATTAACTTAAAATTACTACCATGAACAAATTTTAATTATATATATTCCCATTAGGGGTGGGTCCTCGTGGGGTCCAAACCTCATGGAAAAAAAATGAATATCTCTACTATAGGCTTCCTCATGGGTTCTCTTAGCTACCTATATAGACTTCTTCATGGGTTCTTTGAACTCCCTCTAGGCCCCCATGGGCCATCTTAGCTCACTCCTCCCTCATGGGTCCTTTAAGCTACATCTAAACTCTCTATGGGTCACGACCAATCCACTCGAACTGTTCTCTCAAAGTCATAAGTGGGTATTGGTTAAACATGGGCCCCGTTGGCCTTGGTCGGCCAACACAACCTCTATCTTTATCCATATGCCTTCTATCTCTCTAGATCTCGATCTCGACCTATCTCGGTAAAGCTATCTATAATGCAGTCCATACTTCAAAGGAAGGAGAGAATCAAGGTGTTTATTAAAAAATGGGTAATCTCATTTCTATCCTAGACTTTCATAAATCTCATTCTCATTCTTTATTATATAGGGCTCTACCATCTTTTCGTTAATTACTTTACATACTTATTCTTTCTCTCACACATGTAAATGAGACGTGATATATGTGGGAGAGATACCCACAACCTTTTTATTTGTAATTTTACTATTATTTTCTCCTAATAATTTTGTCTGCTTACCCATTATTTTATTACCTCTAATCCTTTTATAAAATCTATATTTTAATTTGTTAAATATTTAATCATTAGTTATTTTGTTAAAATAGAATATTTGTATGAGATAACATATAAACACGTAAGACTGGCTTTCTTTTAACAAAAATTATTATTTTAATATTTTTGAGTTTATTTTAATTAGATATTTTTTTTAATATTATATAAGTTGTTAAAATGAAAAACAATACTACGAAATAAAATAAATTTAGAATCAATTTCCATTTATTATTATTATTATTTGAACTAAAAATTATATTGACATATTATTTCGTAATGTAACTAATAAAAAAAATTATTATAAAGAGAAAAAATGTCAAACTATTTACAAATTTCAAACTATTATAATATGCAATATCAAACTATTCATAAATAGTTTGACTCATTTTTTTATATTTTAATTATAATATATTTAATTCCTATTTTGATTGAGCGGCATCAATAGATTTCTGGTTTCAATCCCACAAACTCTTTTAGGTAAACAATAATACATATATATCAAATACTTTCATTTTGATTCTTATTAAGTAAATAGATAGTTAGCAGTTACGACGTTAAAATATTAGAGTTTTAATTTTTGAAAAAAGAATTTACGGTGACAAACAGCGCGTGGATCCAAAATAAAATAATATAGAAAAAGTAATAATATGGACAACCCTAAATTTATGGGAATTGATCCAAACGTGGAACATGGCATGCATTATGCATATGATGATGATATTCACCCCCCTATTTATTTTATTTGTAATACATTTTTCCATTAGAAAGAGAATATGTTCTTTTATTTATTTAACTAGTAGAAATAATAATTTTGAATTAATTAAATAGGGAATATGAAAATAAAGTTTGGGTGTGGGTTTGTTTTAATATATTAAAAATTAAAGAAAAAACCAATTTATATTCCTAAACTTTAGGATTGTATCAATTTAAATACGGTATTTTATAAGTGTATTAATTTACACCCTCCATTATGTACGTTTCGTTTGAGAAACTTCATGTGAAACTTATAATTGACTCTTAGTCAAAATTTCCTTCGAGAATCATCTATACATTATTTACTCCAATCATCCACTTTGTAAAACCGACATTTGAAGAAATTTACACATGTTTGGGAAGCAATGCATGAATGATATATATTTTCAAAGGTAATCATAATGAAAGGAGAAGTTTAATTGACTCAAATCATAAGTTTTACACGATATTGGTAGAAAAAAAATCAGGAAGAAAGTATAAATTGATACAATTATTAGTTCATGGTTTTAATTGATACTACTCGTAAAGTTAGGAGTACTAATTGATATTTACCCTATAAGTTAAAAATCTACTCATTTTTTTTTTAATTTTTTATTTTTTACTATATATGACATGGGGATAAGGTCTTTGACTTTAAGGTCGATAGTATAAGCATTACACCAATTGATTTGTGTTGGTTTGAGTAATTAAAAATGTAGTTAAGCATATGTATGGTAATCATGATTAGTGTTTCCTAAGTTTTTTTTTTTAAAAAAATTTCCCATAAGAATAAGAATAATAATAATAATAAAAACACCATGAATTTTGCCTTTGCCTTCACTCTTGAGAGATGATGATTTGTAGAAGGGTAGATAGAGAAACTAAAGAATTAAAGAGAAAGAGAGAAAGAGAGGGTCCCATGTGAGAGTTTTGATTTGGGGAGAAAGCAAAGAAGGGGAAGGTGGGCTCTTTGAAACAGTTCACATGGGTGGGAAAAGAGACGACATTATTCTTACAACCTCCCCCTCTCTTTCTTTTTCACACGTCACACATCCCCTCTATTTCTCCATTTTCAAATGCTCTTTCTTTTCTAATGGAAAGAAAAAACTATTCAATTTCATATACTCATATATATTCATGAGAAATGTACCAATATTATGATGCTAGCAGCTAGGAAACAGTATGATGTGTAATTGTTTAAGGCAGTACTTGAGAGTGATATTTGTCATATGGATTGATTGATAAATCAACAACATGGTTAATGGGAGATGTTCCTATACAAAAGAATTTTGGGTTACCTACTCAAAACATTAATTATATATAATCATCCTTCATTTATTCTTATTATTTTAACTATTTATATCTTAATTATGACACCCATATCCATTTAATGCTAGCTAGGAATTTATAGATTTCTACATTTTATTTAATAATAAATATGTAGCCTACATTTAAGATGTTCTATTCCCATAAAAACCCAACATTATATGAAGAAATGAAAATATGTAAATTTCTTTCTTTTTTTTTTTATTTTTTATTTTTTTATTTATTTAAAACCTAATTTAGTTTATGAAGATTCAGGTTTATATTTTGTTTGGATATATATATTTGAAGTCCTATATTTACTTTCTAAATTTGGTATTAAAAAATATTTTAGTCCTTACTCTTTACTATTATTTTTAGAAAATCTCATAAATATATTTATGAACATAATCGTAATGAATATAATAACATCTCTTATTTCTATTTACTCAACTTATGTGTATACAAAATTTATTAGTTTTAATTTGAATTCTATAATAGTAATATAGAGAATTAAACCATCTTTAAGTAGACAAAACACTTATTACTATATCTTAAGGTCAATTGTAATCATAAATAGTACGTTAGCTAGGTCTAATTTGTTGACTCATTAAATAATTTACTATAGATTAACAATAATGGGTTAAATATTTTTTTTTATCAAAATATTTATAAAATTACTAGGGTATATATAATCGAGTCGATTTAGCTCCATTTGAGTGTTGAACAGTCTCAAACTAATTAAACGACGATTTAATGTTGTCGGTTTCTCTACATGAAAGTTATCAAAATATTCATCGTTTACGACTCCAAGTGTGAGGGCAACATCAATTAGGTTAGAGATGGACGTAAATGAGTATATTTTACGTTCACTTTACGTATTGAGTTATTGAGCTATGTGGCATTTCACGCGAATCCATCGACACTACTCTCATACTTAATGCCACTATAAGGAACTGAAAAATTAATTCATTAGTTAATCAGTTTGGAGAGAGGTTCAACACTCAAATTGAACACTAAACCAAACCAATTACACCACTTAGTAAAGTTGTTAGATATTTTGAGCTACATGGATTAAAGTAATTGGACCACAGATGTTATTTATTATTAAGTTTCAATTTTTATCGGTTAGCTCTTCTTATATTCAATTTAACATTACCAAATTTAAATCGATAACATTACCAAAAAGTCATAATGTGAATAAATTAAATGAATATAATCATTTTACTTGTCCACTTAAATATTTTCTTTATAATTTTTCAAAAAGAAAAAAAAAAAAAACATCTCTCAATCTCAATAATTTAATATTTTTATTAATATTTTCATAAAATTGAGGTGTAGATATTTTTGTGACAAGGACACTAAACCAGGTAAAGTTTTCATTACATAAATATACATTTAACCGAACTTTTATTTTTTGCTTTTGTTTATAGTAAACATAAGGAGAAGGATGTCAATGAAAATGGGTCACATCGGCACGTGGTGTCTGATATCTTTTGTATAAATATACACACACATATTATATATATATATATATTTAATGTGGAATTTTTTGATGTTAAAATTAAAGAAAGAAGAATGGCCTTAGTTGCATCCCTCACAGCTGTTGCTAGCTGTCCCTAATCCCATCCTCCCATGTGACCCACTTTCCCTCTCTTTCTTCCTATGCCTTTGGGGGCTTTCCTTTCCTTTCCTTTCAATTATAATCCCAAATCAAATTAAAACATTTCTTCTTCTTCTTCTTCTTCTTCTTATTCTTCTTCTTCTTCTTCTTCTTCTTTCCTTTTTAAACATTTTTATTTTTTTATTTAATTTATTTATGCTCCTAAATTATAATTATAATTATTATCATCATTCATTTATGCTTCTTATCAGTTGGTTAAATTTTGTTCCTAATAAACCCATTTCCTCTATATTTGAAACTTGTTTGTGTCTCTCTTTAATTATTACCAATTATGGCTCAATTGCCCCCAAAAATACCCTCTTTCCCTCAAAATTGGCCTCATTTTCCTCCTCCTAATTCAATGCCCAATTTAACTCCTTCTCCTCCTCCTCCTCCTCCTCCTCCTCCGCCCTCCTCCGCCACCAACCACCCCAACTCTTCTTGGCTCGATGATTTTCTTGACTTCTCCACCGCCCGTCGCGGCCTTCACCGCAGATCCATTAGCGACTCCATTGCCTTCCTTGAAACCCCATTCTCCGATCAATGTCGTAACTCCGCCCTTCTACATCCTCCTCCTCCCTTTGACCGCCTCGACGACGACCAGCTTATGTCCATGTTTTCCGATGATATTTCCATTCCCATTCCTGCTTCCTCCTCCAATCCTTCCACTCCTTCCGACCAAAATAGTAACAACGATGACAAAAACCCCACCGACGACCCCATGTTTTCCACGCCACCGCCACCACCGCTCCCGCCGCATCAGTTGAAGAATGAACCTGGTGAGGTTGAAATTAGCTCCTCTTGCCAACTTCTGCATCAATCTCAACCGCCGCCGACTTCCTCCGCCGGTGATAATACCATTGATCCCAAAAGAGTTAAGAGGTATGAAATCATATTCACACATCTCAAATTTCAATCAATCAATCAATTCCACCAAAAAACACACATTGAATTATACTTAATTATAAGTTTTACTTTTGGTTGGTGATTTTTTCTTATTCTTGAAATTTCAATCCAATAAACTATTAATTAATATTACTTAACAAGCATATTAGGAAGTAAATTATTTTTATTGACAATTTATGTAATTCATATTTTCTTTTAAATTTACACTTTCAACTAAGATATAGAGGTTTGAATTTCTGAAATTATTTTTTTTCTTACTCACCAATATATTTTTCATCATATTTGTATACCATTTAATAAATAAGTGGACTTGAATAAAACTTCATGAAAAAGGGTCTAGTGAAATTCTAACTATTTCGTCTACTTAATATAAGTTATTTGTAAATAGTTTGATATTTTTTTTTCTATTTATAATCATTTTCCTACCGATATTTATAAATAATTTGATACATTGATAGTATTAGTTACAAGCACGTGTACGTGTCAAATTAGTGATAAACAAAGATTAAAGGAAAATACTTTAGCTTAAAAGAAAAAAGAATTTAAGGGCATGGAAGGAGTCCTAGATAGAAGGGACAAAAATGTAAAACATTATATTGATGAGAATTGTTTATGGGTGACCACTACATTATATTTAACGTAATTAACAACATAATGAAATTAGAATTAAAGCATAATAATGATTGGTGGGTGGATTTTTTTTGGTATTAGAATTTTGGCAAATCGACAATCAGCACAAAGGTCGAGAGTCAGAAAATTGCAATATATTTCTGAGCTCGAGAGAAGTGTAACCACATTACAGGTACGGATTTATTTTATTTTATTTTAATTTAATTTAATTAAATATTCTTTTTTTTAATTGCTATTAATTAACTAAATTATAATAATTTTTATTATTGGGTTTGTTTGTGATGTTAGACTGAAGTATCAGCATTGTCCCCAAGAGTGGCATTTTTAGACCACCAAAGATTGATCCTAAATGTTGATAATAGTGCTCTCAAGCAGAGAATTGCAGCTTTGGCTCAAGATAAGCTTTTCAAAGATGGTAATTCCTAATTTTTCAAACACATTTCTCACTCTCTCTCTCCACTTAAAAAAAAAAAAAAAAAAATTACCTTATGACAAATTATGGCTAGGTGCATACTATGATACACGTAAATATTGTAGTATGTATTCCTTAATTCCACGTATATTTTAACACGTCATTAGATGATATATTATTTTGAATAAATTGTAAATTTGATTATTATATTATGAAGGAAGTTATAATTTAATTTTTATAAGACTATTTATAAAAAAAATTTCAAATCATAAAGATTATTTTATGACGTTTTATTAAGATTAAATTCTAACTTCCTCTAAATTATAATTTAGCCTATTATTTTATGAGTCCGACATAATTTTTAAGCATTTCTTTTATGATAAGCTATGAATGGTTAGATATCTTTGGTAGTAAAGTATTTTTCTGAAAATGATAATGAATAGTTTATTTATTTAATTAATTATAGCTCATCAAGAGGCATTAAAGAAGGAAATAGAGAGATTGAGGCAAGTTTACCACCAACAAAGTTTGAAGAAAATGAGCAGTAATCAAAATGGGGCGGCGCAGGCGCAAGCACCGTCGTCCGGAGAAGGTACACCGCCGCAAGCGGCTGAGACGGAGAAGGAGCAAGCTGTAAGTTGACCGTGAAAAATGAATGGAATGCTAACAAAATGGACTTTCTTCACGTGATTTGCTTCCAAATTCCCACTTGGATGTTTATGTGGTGGGACCCACTTGACAGCTCGACAATCAATGGTCAGCATCTTGACACGTGGATGGATTGATTTAGGAGGGTGATTATGAAAAACAAAAACAATTTGTTTTTCTTTTTTTTCCTTCAATTTTTTTTAACAGTAATGAAAAAAGAAAAGAAAAAAGAAAAAAAAAAAGAAAAGAGAAAAACAAGATAACTATCAGTCTGGGTCTGTTGGGGTAACTGGGAGCTGGGTTTCTTTTCCTGTCTTTTTTTTTTTCAAGATAAAATTTTTATTAATTTTTTTAATATTGGGGTTTTTTTTTAAGGGTTGATTTATTAATTGGATTAATTAATGTATTGAAGCAGATGTTGTCAGGAATTGGTGGTCTAATTGTTTGAATATATTTTTTTAATATTTCTTTTCTAGCTGCTCCAAATCATGTGAAGATGTTCTTTATAATGATTTTTTTATTCTATTTTTGAACATTTGGAAATATTTAATTCATATAATTTAGTTCAATTTGATGATATACAACTCTTTCAAATCTAGGCTCATTTTAATTTTTCCCCATTACTCTCTCAATATAAGATTATTATTATATTTTCTTTTAAAATTTTGTTAAAATGAGAAAATTATACAATCAAACCTAAGATAGAATAAGAGCAAAGTATTAGTTGGCAACTACTCATAAATTGGAGGATAAAATTATTACAAAAATGCAAATTATAGTATATATCGACTATATCTTAACTTGAGGTAAAAATGCAAATTATAGTATATATCGACTATATCTTAACTTGAGGCGTCACATAAAGCACCTCAAAGAAAGAAGAAAAACATCACCCAACAACCACTTGAAAGTCAAAATGTTTGACCATATTATTTGAATCTAAAAGACAAAGACATGTTATTTATGTTCTATGGTTAAAACATTTAATTTCTACGATCTATTTTTTTTTTTGTTCCTGACAAGGAGATCAAACCTCTGACCTCAAGATTGATAGCATAAGTTTAGGCAAGTTCACATTTTTACCTTGTAATCTAAAATTTTGGAAATCTGTTTTGTTTTTTGAAAATGCAAATGAATCATCTGATTCCCCAAGCTTCCAATTAGAGCTCCCTCATAATCTGATTTCAATTCAACAGAAAACACTCTGAACCATTGTAAACCACCTTCTTTTTTTTTTTTTTTCTTTTTTTCTTTTTTTTTTTTTTTGCATATGGTATGCCAATGACATGGAAATGGAGTATAATTTTCTAGACCTGAATTTGCAAGTTTGTGGCATTCGAGAAGTTATTTGAGACAGTCATTTGTGGTTCGTCGCTTACTCGTCGAGAAAATTGCCTCCTGTGCTTTCCCCAGTATCTCATTACAGCTATCATTAATCTCCAAATGGTATTCTGTTGAAAACTGAAGTTATTATGAGCATTCAAGATGTACAATGTGAGAGCTATTGTTGATACTCCTCCACTCAATACAAATAGGATGAAGAAGCTGTTGGGGCTGAGGCTTGAATTTTCATCCTTTGCATCCTCATCCTCACATGTCTCATTAGCAATCATTCTATCTTCCAAATCTCTGAACTTCCCACTTTCAGATACCTTAAGCAATGCTTCGTTAATATCTGTTAACAGCGGAGAGCCCCTCGGAAATGCCTGCAGGACAGCGTGAAGCAAAGACGAAAAGTATTAATCGTTTGTTCCTCTTTGAAATGCAAAGTAATACATGTGGTATGCAAAAAAAAGAACAGCAGAAAAGCAACAAGGACTTACAAATCCAAATCCTCCAACTTTGTAAGTTGGTCCAGATATCATGAATTCCCTGCAAAATCTTGCAAGGAATATTTTTACAAAAGGGACTTCAAGAAAAGCAGCTGCTATCTCCTGGTTTCTGAGAGCTTCGGCATAATCATCAGGTGTAGAGTAGTTTCTTATGTTTTCGGCACGAAAGTGTAAGACTTCTTCCAAATATCTTTTGACAAAGGATCCTCTGCCATATCCCACTAACGCATTTGCCCTTTGGAGAGTTTCAATATTCGTTATCGTCGGTTCGAGCTTTTGAATAGTGAGCATGCTTGTAAGATTAGCAGTATATATTTGAGTTATCACAAGTGCCATAAATAGCCAAACCACCATGGTCATCCGGGACAAGTTACTGTGCAACATATTACCTATGGTCAACAAAATCAACCAATATGATGTTAGATTAGATTATCTATTTTTCCCCCAAATGCAAAACAAAAATTTCATCAGCAGTGTGGGTTACCATGTAAGGAGAAGAGAGTGGTGAAGGATGAGAAAAGCATGGTTCCAGCTTGATTAAACATCGAACCTTCATGACTGGAATAGCGATTTCGTTCTATGAACCAGACTACAAAGCCATTGTAGACATTTATCACAGCAATTGCAAACCACATGGTCACTGTAAAGGGCTTTGTGAACATCAATGCTCTATTACTTGAATCTTTTATGGTAGGAACTACCATCACCAGTCCTGCTTGTGAGTAAGGATGTGTAAACTCCGCATGTTCATAGCGTCTTGATAATATTGCTATATCACCTACGGCTGCATCGAAGTTCTTCATAGACAAACAGAATAAGGAAAGATTGTTAGGAAGGAGGAAAGTAACAATAATTTTTGTATATCTGATAAATTGGTTGGGAAGAACCATTTGTTTCCATGAACTTTCAGTGTTAGCTTTAGTGACAACTAAAATAGAAAAATCTTCTTGCAAAGTTTTGTTAAGATGAGATGACAGTTCACTATTAAGTTATGCTGATTTGAATAAAAACTCTTATAAGCATGCAAAGATAGGCAAGTTGTTCTTGTAGCAGCAATGTATTAAAGAAAATATGAATATTTTTCTTTACCTTCAGGTAGATTTGCTTCACCAAATCATCATATGGTCCATCGAAACGAACAAAGTGGTAGGGCAGAGGGAAGTTAAGGTTGTCTAAGGTTGCTTTAAACAGATCAATTGCAAGTCCGTTGAAGGATAAATTGTTTCCCATATGATCTTCTTCCACATGTACATACTGTTTGAACATGGAACTAGGCACCCCAATTCTCAATGAATTGGCTTCTGTTGGTACAACCCATCCCCTTGGAGTTATCGAAGATCCACCGGGCCAAAACACTTCGCCAAGATCCTTCATCGACGAGCTAGAAGACGAATTTTCCCTCAACTCTCGTGAGAACCCTAATTTATCAGACCAGAAGCCCAGTTCCCTATAACTCCTCCCCATCACATTGATGATCTGAAAGGTATCAGACAGGGCTAGTTTTCTGTCCTTAAACTGAATCTTTCCACTGAGTCCTTGAAAATCAGTGAGCTTTATTTTTTCCAACAAGTGATTACCCTTACCCTTTTCTTGGATTTCACTCATTGCTATAGCTGCTGTCCTTGCAGCATCATAAGCCTGTATCGCAAAAATACCAGGCTCGTGATTGTCCTCGTCAGAATGCTCTAATCTAAACCTTTGACAAAACCGAAGATAAAATTCATGAAATTGAGGATTGTCTTCAGGGAAGAAGCTCTTGACTCCTACAACTCCTTGTAGTAAAGAGTTGATAGAAGCATTGAAAGAATGTGCAAGGCTTGTGAAAGAATCAGTAGTGATCCAAACATAGTCCTTTCCCATCATTCCCATTTCTTTTGCTATCTCAAATAGATGCAGTGACAACTTGAAAGACATATGAACTACAAAAATTCTGCTTGACCCTCTTCTTAGCCTCTCCAATTCTTTGGAAAATAAATCCAAATCAAATTGAGAGAGACTAACAAATTCACATACTTCAGCTCCTACATCTTTGAGGGCGTGTACAAGATGAGGAAATATTCCTGTGGTTGAGAAATCTCTATCTTCATATATGACATTGACAAGGTGCCAATCCCACGAACTGATAATACCAGCAATAGCACTCATTTGGTTTAACTGGGAGGGAGAAGCTTGGACCAAAAATTTGAACCTCTCGGTCGCCCACTTTGGTATTTCATTAGCTAACGCTAGAACAGGAACCTGTTTCTCATTTCCAACCTCAGCAACTACGGATGCAGCTTCCCAAGTTTGTGGTCCTATAAGAACCTGAACTTGTTGCATACTGATGAGATCATTAGCTGCAAATTCAATAGAACATTTAGATTGTGATTAGGCTATAAACTCTGTTTGATTCATAGGAAGTAACTTGTTTAAACCACAATTGAATGAACAAACCAGGACTCTTCATACTTCAGAACAGTTCAATTGATATGTAAAAGAAAAGCATTCAATTAAATTAAGAAGAAATATAAACTCTCTACCTGCAAGAGCTGCAAGATTTGGATCACTTTTGTAGTCACTGATGACAAGACTGAAACTTTGATTGCTGAAGGAGTTAAAATCCTCTACAGCCATCTGCATAGCTAAAATCTCTTCCTTACCAATCCTGGAACTCTTGTCTACAATGACCCCTATTCTGCCCTTTCCACTATCATCCATGGTCGAGTTGGTGTTTCCTTCAGTTTCATGCTCTCCAGAAACTACCAAAGCAAACAAGAAGAAAGAAAACAGAAAAGGAAACTTTCCCATTTTTGAAAAAGGGACAGGCCTAAGGTTCTACTTTCTCCTCTCCAATTTATATGCAGTAAGAAGCCCCCAATCCTTTTTCTTTATATTTTTTCTAGCCAACTAATTAAAACATTACTTTTTTGGCTCTTAGAATCCCAAATGAGCAGGAAATCATAAGATTTCAAGTGTGTGTCATAGACCACCAGCTTCTAAGTGTTTTGACTCTACCTAGAATAATGAGTTGTAAGAGCTTGGAAAGACATTGATTATTTAATAGTATAGAACTTTGGTCAATATATGTGTTCAGACTGTAAAATGATATTGACCCTCTTATGCATGATGAAACTCAAAAGTATTCCATAAATTTCTAAACATACATCAAAGACAGCCATTCTTAATTTATACATTTCATGACATTCAAACAACTCAATGAACATGAATCAAGTGAGAAAAACATGAATCAATCTTAAATCACCTATTGACCCAAAAGCTTAAGCTGACGGGTGAAGGCAAAACTTCCTTTAGAAACTTAGGTTGCCCATTTTGGTATTCCAATCTCAGATAGAATACAGAGCAGAAGAAATGTCTGAAAGCAAAAGGGTAGTTTTGGTTTGTGAAATGCAAAACAAAAATGCAAGGGAAGAGAAAGGAAACATTAGAAAATGAACAATATTAAAAGGAGAAATAGATAGAAAGAGTGAATAAAGAATGAATAAACGATTTGACTATGTTGGTGAGGAGTCATGATCATGGAGGTGGAATCTCTGAAGGTTGTTTTGTATATTCAAATAGGGAAGAGGTGGATGAAATCTGGGATTGAATCTTTCAAGCTGCCTCTAATATTAAAAATTGCTCAAAGCATTTTCCTAGATTTCTTCTCTGGGAGACTCTTCACAGGGTTTGGCCAATATTTTTTTTACGCATTTCATTCCATTCTTCTAAGTTGAATTCTTCGTCCACGCGCCATGTAGACCTGGCGCTATTTCTAGCCATAAATATATATATATATATATTATTTGTTTTGTTTTCCATTGTTATTATGTTCGTGTTAGTTTTTTTTTTGAGGAAAAAAAAAAAATAGTCCACCATTTCATACCCTAAGATTTTTTTTTTAAATGAATTCGATATCGTAGATAGAGTGGCGACCATAGATTGAATCCACAACTCTTTAGCCCTTTGACTTTTTTTTTATGTTCTCACTCCCACTAGGCAACTTTTCATTTTGGAACTAGTTATATTGAATAGATTAAATAATAAATATCATTTAATATATTGATAAAAATTAATTAATTAATAATTAATAATAATTTTAATTATAAATATTTAAAAATTGAGGAATTTATAATTAAAATTAACCAAGAAATATATTTAGTAAATGTCATATTAGTTATAATCTAATACTTATTCATTTTTTATTAATTAAGTTCAACATTAGTAATTTTATTTTTAATTAAATAATACAAGAAAATATATTATATAAAAAGTGATAAAATGAGATAAAAATATGATATGTTAAAAGAATATTAATAAAGAATACTGCTAATAATGAATGAAGTAATAAAAATTAATCACATAAATATTTAACTGATTATAAATAATCAATCATGATCATATGTTCACGATGAATGATCAAATTAAAATTAATTACAATATGTTTGATTATAAAAAATAAGTAATCAATTATTATTATTGAAAACTGGATTTTTGTACTAACTAAATTTAACTAATCTTAGTTTATTAGGTAAATATCTTTAAGATATTGTTAGCTAATTAATTAATGGAGTTGTTTTCAAATACAACAAAATGAATCAAAATATTTACAAATATAACATCATGTCACGGTCTATAAGTAATAGACACTGATAGACTACTATTATCTATGGCATTTTGCGATATTTGTAAATACTTTTAGTAGTTTTGCCATTTAAAATATTTTTTTAATTAATAATTAATAAGTAATTGTATTCCTTTAATAAATTTATTTGTAAAAATAAATTAAGTAAATATTTTAATAAATTATTATTGATTTATTAAAACAAATACTAATTTTGTTAAATTAATAGTAATCAATTAACTATATTCAAAATAAAATTATATATAAGATGAAAAACAAAAGAAGAGGGAGAAAAGAGAAAACACACAATTTTAAATGAAAAAAAAACTTTTGTATGTGGGAAATGAGGGGCCGTTTAGATTGACTTGAAAAAAAAATGTTTTTTAAAAAACTCATATTTTTTTTTAATAAAAACTGTTTAAAATACACTTCAAAATCTATTTTGAAAGGTTGCTAAACACGCTAATTTTTTCTAAAATGATTTATTTTTTAAATTAAACACTTGAAAATATATTCCAAACACACCTGAGGATGCCTGGGAATATGCATTGTGTTAAAAGCTATGTAACAAACATGAGTTTTTACATAGTTTTGGATGTGTATGTCAATTCTCATCCAAAAAATTCTCCAACCAAATGACCCCTAAGGTGGTGTTTGGCTCCACGACTTGAAGTAGTGGAGTGAGCTATAATAGCAAACTCCATGTTTGAGAGGTGTTTACAACTATTTATAACCTACAATTATCTATAGTATTGCTATTTCAAATCTCTCTTTATTATCGTGTTTACTATTTTTTTTACATTGTTTACTATTTCCTACTCATCATCTCTCTCTTTGTTACAGTGTTCACTATTTACTATCTAAACTAAAATAATTTGCATTCCAAACACAGACTATTATAACTCAAATTAAAATAGTTTACACCCTAAATACACATTATTATAATTGTTCGCACGAGGTTTTCAGAGAAATTTGTTTCGTGGAGTTGAACTTTTGTTTATGTAAACTTGATGCGGATGTGATTCGATCTCTAATACTTGATCCTCTTATTCTCTCTCAATTGTACTATGTACTCCAAGCAACAGCTTCAGGAGTTAGGGAGTTTTTTTTTATTGTAGGGAGAATTCTCTCTAGACTCTCTGAGCGTAAATTTTCTGAACCTAGAACTTCTCTATTTATAGAGTTCTCATGTGGGCTTTCGTGGGCTTGGGCTTGATTGGTCCATGGACCTGGCCCATTGGGCCAAATTAAGTCTATTTTTTGGACTTAATTAAATTTTAGCCCAAACATTAATAATTAATTGAACAAAAAATAATTAATTTGATCCAACAATGAGGACAGAAACACGTGCCACCATCGGGATTTGCCAATTTTCGTCTTCAATTTCAATTTAGAACACATGTAACATTTAATTAGCCCCAAATTTAATTATTTTATAATTTCGCCATTAATTTGGTAAATGACGTGGCAATTTGTGATTGGTCTAAAAATTTCTCCTTCAACAATAATATATATACTATTAAATTTCTCCTTCAACAATAATATATATACTATTATAGTTCACATATTATAACAATTACAGACTATAATAACTAACTCACGCCCGAGACTCTTTCAAAAATGGTTGAGATAATGTGGGATATAGTGGCTTCATTTACTAAATTAGACATGGGTTTTCTATTAAAAAAAATTATAACTCAATTATCATTCCATTACTTTTCTAAAATTACAAAGACTAAAACAATTATTTTTTTTAGTATTAGAGGAGCAAGGTTCAAACTTACAATCTTTGGAAATTTAACCAAAGTCTCAATTGTCAAGAGTCAAAATTTTGTTCACATGATGGAATAGGCTAAATGTTGGAGAAAAGATGTGGAAAAATAACTCCACCATAAAATGGATTTCAACTCAAATAAGTCGAGGGCTAATTAAATGATTGAGTTAATCAAATTTAATCCTAACTTATTTAAGATTAGGATGAACCCAATGTAAATTTCCTATGAATACACTCCATGTTGTTGAAAAAACCTCTCACTTCTACTGCAAGAATAAGCAGAAAAATAACAGAGAAATTAAAAGAAAGCAATAAAATTGGAAACACGAGAATTTAGAGGAAAACTCCCAACTCGGAGAAAAACCACGGACCAGAAAATCCACTATGTGAAAAATTACTTCAATCACATAGAATAATTCTTTCTCTGATCTCAATTACAAGAGCACTCTCTTAAAACTTTTATATTACTCACACCCTTTCTCACTCTCAAATTTAGAGAATATATAAAAGAAATTTAACTAGAGTTAGCACACTAAGCTTAAAGTGTTTCTAATTGGGACAATTGAAAACCAAAGGCATAGGCTCCTTTTATAGTGCTTTAGAGCCCCCCATAACTTTCCAAAACATTTTCAACGTAGGATAAGCCCACGACTTTCCTAAGCATTTTCAATGTAGGACAAGCTCGTGACTTTCCTAAATCTTTTCTATATGAGACAACTGCACTTCTAATATTTTATAAAAAAAAACCCAACACATATGAGGTAAAACACCTTAATATTATTTTTCCACTTTACAATTCTCCATCTTTGATTTTGACATCAGTGTCATTTTTCTTTATTTTGTAAGTCCCCTCTCTTCCAAATTATAAATTTACCGTTGTTGTCACGTGAATGTCGAGTGTTTTTTTTACTATCTAGATTTTAGCATCAACACAAAATATTATAAAAACTAAAAGTAAATAATGATCGAGTCGTCCTCTTTTCGACCAACACATATAAAGAGACCAAACCACGTGATTAAGGCCTACACCCCCTCTTTCATATTAACAATGACCGTTAAACTTGAAGTTAAATCATACAGTTTGGAAATTCAATATATACATTAAATATATCAATTGGATAGAGTTCAAGGATTCAAAATATATATATTTATATATTTATAAGTTAGTTATTGTTTAGTCAAATATTTTGACCATTGATATTACCTTTGATAGTTTGATGTAATATGAATGTTATGATAAGAATAATAAAACAAGTAATAAATTTGACAGAGTAAGAGGGGGGGGGGGGGGGGGGGGGAATCCACGTTGGCGATGCTGCAAAGACATAAAAAACGACATTATGAGTTGTTGGTAAACAAGTTTGTTGGACCAAATCAAAAGTCTTTTAAATTTTTGGAAATATTAAGATATAAAAATCCTTACCTTTTTCACTTTTTTGTACCTTGTTACATCTTTCTACTATACTCTACTCTAAATTCCTCAACTTAAATCTCATTTTCACATTGTATTTCCCGTTTAGATGATTATTTCAATCTTTCTTAATTATGATTTCACGTTTTTTGTACTCCTAAACATTATATATATATTAATATAACTTAACCATTAAGATACTTACTCTTTCTCTTAAAGTTCAATGTTCAAATCTTCATTCTCATACTTATAATACCAAGGTGGTGTAAGAAGGAAGACCTAATATTGATCATTTTTTTCATATTTGTCCCAATCTATTCAAAAGTTATCGATTCAAATTCTAAACTTTTATAAGTACATCAATGTAAACTATTTGCCTGTAATTTTTTTAACCATTTTCACTTCATTCATGCCAAAAATATTCTTCTCTCAAAATTCTGCCGAAGAAAAGAAGCCAAATATATATATACACACACTAGATGCTAAAAAGTTAAAAAAAATTACTCATATTAATGAAAAATAATCTCTGTCTATTTGACTTTGATATTTTTCTCTAATATCATTTAAATAACTCTTGATGTATGAAAATTAATGGATGATCTAAATTACACTTATAAAAATTAAGATTTTAATTACAACAATTATTAATGGGGAGTTATAAGTGTTACAACGTCCAAACTCTAAATTGAAATTTCTAGCAATTTTACCATTACTTGCCATTCTTCATTATTGCTGTCAATCATGTGAAATGTTCTTTTATCTTAAGGTAAATTAGTTGGGCTTTTTTTTCATTAATCTCAAAATAATTAATTTTAATTAATTAATTAATAGATAATTACAATCCTACTTTTATTCACTAATAATTTTGATGTTTTTAAGAGTTTATTGTGTAAAGCTCGAAATAACGAATACAGTGTAATTTGAATCACTTTAATTGAAGTCAAATAAATAAGTTACGGTAAAAAACAAAATCGAAAGAAAATATTTATGCAGTGATGACGTGGTAGTTGACATGGCGAGTCAACGGTCAAACTCATGATGTGATACATGACATGTGGATGGTCAATGGTCAACATGCTAATGTAGCAGATGACATGGCACTTCTAATGGTCAAAATGAAGACATGGACGATGACTTGGCAACACAAGATCAAATCAGAATGTGACATGTCTCACTTTTAACAATAAAAAATGAATTTAATAGCAAAAAGGTCCAAGAGTCAAATTTTTCAAAAAGTGTTATTATTTTAATCATGACACGTGGCAAAAAAGTTATATATATTATGGGTCAAAAGGTCAAAATTAATATTTTTAGTATTTTGTTTTTAATTCCAGCTAATCAAAAGCTAACACGTTGCAGCCAATAGCTAGTTTTGAAGGCCGAAAAAAGTTGAAAAAATTGTGAAAAAATTCCTAAAAATCCTTGAGAGCTTATTCCAATCTTTTTAGCAATTTTTAAGATTCAAATTTTGTGTTTGTTATAGCCATGAGAGGGTTTTACTCTTAAGAATCTCCTTCTTACAAAGTCTTGGACTTACATTTGTTCATCCACTTTTTGAGTGAGTACAACATCTTGTTTTTTATCTCCAATTCATTGTAAGGGTTGTTCTTGATTGGGGCGCTGAGTTGAGATATTATGTCTGGAGATATGATGTCTGTGTTGTGTTTTGGGTGTTTGGAGTGCTGAGTTTATATGTCAGGGTATCTGGTGTAGTTTTTTTTACATAAATAATCTATTTTTATGATAATTATTTTTGTTTGGAAACCTTTTTATTCAATAATTCTACATATATATTTTTTTAATAAACTATAGATTACACTTTATTTTATTATTTTTTAAACACACGTGTGAGTTTTGGGAAATGGGGTTTAGGGTTTACTTTTGGATCATACATTTCAATTTTTTTTTTTTAATTTAAACAATCATTTTACAAATGTGTGCATGTGACATTTATAGTTAAGTCATTTTTATTTTAACACTTTTCATAAAAACTTTTTCAAATAAAAACGACTCATGTGAAACCTTTTAAAATAAAAATCACTCATGTGTTTGATAATTTTTTCTCAAAAGTGTTTTTACATACAAATTGTTTGATTTCTTACATGATAAAAGTGATTGTAGGAGTGTTCAATTACTATAAAGAATGGCTATAAAATACTATGAACTAATCAAAAAGCCAGAAATTCAACATTTTAAGGAGCATTCGGGGCGCTGAGTTAGTTATTATAGTTGTTACAATAGTTAGTGTTTGGGGGCAAACTATTATAGTCTAGGTTATAATAGTTTGTGATTCGGGTGTAAACTATTTTTGTTTTGGTAGAAAATAGTAAACACTATAGCAAAGGAAAAAAGAGAGGATAAGTGAAAAATAGTAAATACTATAGCAAATAGGGTTTTAAGTAGTAGTAATAATTTAAAAGAGATGATGTGTCAACAAAGCTCAAATTTATAGTAGCCATAATTTAAAATAATTGTCGTCGAAGTCGGTGGAGTGGTCGTCGCTGGAGGTCGTCAGAGTTGGCCATCAACAATGGTGGTTGGAAGTTGCCAGAGTTGGCCATCGGAGTTGGCCGTCAATAGTGGTGGTTAGATGTTATTGGAGTTGGCTACATGTGGTGGTTGTCATAGTTGGCTGTCGGAGGTGGTCACCAGAGTTGGTCGTCGAGAGGTAGTCGCCGGAGTTGGTCGTCGGAGGTGGTCGCTAGTGTTCTGAGCTAAGTGCACTATTGGTGGACATAATATAAAATGTCGGTGACATACGAAGTTGGCCTCCCAAACGATGAGTTGAGTTCATATTTCAACTCATCTCATCTCATCTCTACACCCCAAACACCCCCTAAAGTTTTGTTTCAAAAATACCCCTAAACTTTTCAAAAGTTTCAAAAATACCCTTAACTAAAAAAAAATTAAAAAATACCTTCACCATAAGTTTATTAATAGAAATAGTTAATACCTCGATGCAAAAATAACTTTAAAATTAAAAAAAAATTAAATTGCTCATAAACATTAATATGGTAATCAATTTGTTTGAAGTTTTCTTAAATTCGAAAAGAATGAACTTTAAAATAAATTATGAAGATATCCTCTTTTTTTTTTCATATAGATACTTTCATTTTCCTCCTAATTTTTCAATTCTCAGCTTACACCAATTTTCTCACCAACCAAAATTTTAAGTTAAAACATCAAATCTCATAAAAATTTTAAAATAAAAATCTCCCCTTAAACATACCAAAACGATAAATAGTGAAATAAAAAAAATGTATTCGGTTATTAACACACATTCAACTACTAACGTTTTTTTAATCGTTTTGGTATGTTTAAAGGGAGATTTTGATTTTAGAATTTTGTGAGATTTTATGGGATTTTATATTTTAACTTAAAATTTTGGTTGGTGAAAAAATTGGTGTAAGTTAAGAATTATAAAATTAAGAGCAAGTAGAGTATCTATATGAAAAAAATGAGGATATCTATATAATTTATTTTAAAATTCATCATTTTCGAACTTAAGAAAACTTCAAACAAATTAATCACTATATTAATGTTAGAAGCAATTATAAATTTTTTTTTTTATTTTAAAGTTATTTTGCAACGAGGTATTAATGGTTCGTGTTCATATGTTTACAGTGAATATTTTTTTAACTTTTTTTTTAGTTAAGGGTATTTTGAAACTTTTGAAAAGTATAGGGGTATTTTTTAAGCAAAACTTTAACGATTTCCATCCAAAACTAACGGCAAAGGTATTTTTTTAACTCTTTTTGAAAGTTTAAGGGTATTTTTAAAATCTTCTAAAATTTAAGAGTATTTCAAAGTGTATAGTTCAGAGTATTTTTTTTTTTTAAAAAAAATGTTAGAGATGAGAGAGTGAGAAAATTGAAAAAGGAAAAACTTGGAAAGAGAAATGAAATATTAAATAAAATCATTACTTTTCTTCAAAAGTGTTGAGATGCGAGAGATGAAAAATTGGCAAAAGGAAAAGGAAAAGGTAGGAGAGAGAATGAGAAGATTATTGTTATTAATATTATATATTATATTAAAATCTATTATATAAAATATAATATATATAATTGGTCGGATTCGGTCGGGATCGATTTATTGTTCGGTCGGTGATTGTCGGTTTTTAACTTAAATTTCAAAAAAATCGACCCCGATCACCCAGAAGGAAAAATTGCCCGTCCACCCTCGGTTCAACCTGTTTCAGTTATTCAGATCAATTTTTTGACTAACCTTGCTCACTCCTACTCTTGATCTCGAAAAGGAGTTGTTGTAATGGTTGGATCCTCCACCGTAGAAAGGGTTGGGTTTGTTCTTACTCCCAGTAAAACAATGTTGTAGCGGTTTGACTCTAAGTCGTGAAAATAGTCAAATTTGTAGTGTTTGGACAGTGGGATAGGTTAGGTTGTGTCAAACCATTATAAAAATTTTAGTGTTAATTTTTCTATCCATCTCCTATCTAATTTTGCAATTAATTTATTATTACATTTTATTACATTAAATTAATTACAATATTTGTTATTGAAATCAATTATTCATATTTGTTTATTTAGATTAGTTGAACAATTTTGTTGTAAGTATCAAATAGGGTGCTTTAACACTATCACTCTAAAGTGAATTTATTTGAATGAAATCATTGATCAAATTACTTGCTAACAAAAAAAACTTATTAATTTAATTAGTTCGGTCCCTAATTGCCCCCTCTAGTTGCCATACCGATCCTATAAATATGAGGAGGTTTGGACAATATGTCAATTTAATCCCCAAGTTTGTCAAATTTATGATTTCATCCCTCCATTAATGGTTCTATTAATAGAAAATAAAAAGCAATAAAAATATAATTATTCAATTTTACTTTTCTATTAATTTTATTTTCTGTTCTCATTTTTACTTTTCTCCATTTTTCACTTATATGGTATTTGAAAAATGGAGACCCAAATTTATTTTCTAAGCAAATAAAAATCTAAAACCTCAAGGGATTGAAGTGTCATTGCATTAAGAAAAAAAGAAGAATTTGCAATCACAAAATATAAAATGTCAAAGAAATTGGAACATATCATTGGAATCTAAAAGACATGTTCTTTAATCAAAAGAATAAATTTCTACATATCAATCTGTGCAAAATTTGTTAATTATCATCTGGTTTTCAATGCTGCCAACTGAAGCTACCTGATCTGAACAATGGAGTTTAGTCTTCTAGTCAAGCATATGCCAATGGCATAAAGATTAACTGCAGTTTTCTAGACCTGAATTTGCAAGTTTGTAGCCTTTGGGAAGCTCTTTGAGACGGTTTGTGGCTCGTCGCTTACTCGTCGAGAAAATCCCCTGCTGTGATTTCTCCAGTGCTTAATTACAGCTAACATTAATCTCCAAATAGCATTCTGTTGAAGACAAGATTTATGAGCATTGATGATGTACAATGTTAATGCTATTGTTGATACTCCTCCACTCAATACAAATAGTAAAAAGAAGCTGCTGGGGCTAAGGCTTGAACTTTCATCTTTAGCATCCCTACTATCCTCACATTTCACACTAACAATCATGCTTTCCTCCAACTTTCTGTACTTCCCAATTTCAGATATCTTAACCAGTGCTTTGTTAACTTCTCGTAACAGCGGAGAGCCTCTCGGAAATGCCTGCAAGACATTGACGAAGCAAGAACGAAAGTTAATCTTTTTCAAGTGATTTCAAGAATGCAGAGGATTAAATGAGATGCAGCAAAGAAAACATAGCCAGCAACAACATCTTACAAATGCAAATCCTCCAACAAGGTAGGTTGGTCCAGAAATCATGAATTCCTCACAATATCTTGCAAGGAATAATTTTGCAAAAGGGACTTCAAGAAATGCAGCTGCTATCTCCTGGTTTCTGAGAGCATCAACTAGATCGTTCGGGGTAGTGTAGCTTTTTATATTTTCGGCAGGAAAGTCTAAAACTTCTTCCAAATATCTTTTGACAAAGGTTCCTCTGCCATTTCCCACGGATGCATTTTTTCTGTGGAGAGTCTCAATATTCGATATCGTCGCTTCAAACTTTTGAATAGTAAGCATGCTAGCAAGATTAGCTGTGTATGTCTGAGTTATCACAAGAGCCATAAATAGCCAAGCCACCATAGCCATCCGCGATAAGTTACTATGCAGCCTATTACCTTTTGTCATTAAAATCAGCCAAAATGATGTTAAATTATCTGTTTTTTTTATTTTACTTTCCAAATGCATAAGCAAGAATGACAAGAAAACGCATTGGTTGTGTCGGTTACCGTGCAAGGAGAAGAGAGTGGTGAAGGATGAGCAAAGCATGGCTCCAGCTTGATCAAACATTGAACCTTCATGTTCAGGACAGTGATTTCGTTCTATGAACCACACGACGAAGCCATTGTAGGCAGTTACCACAGCAATTAGAATCCACATGGTCACAGTAAAGGGCTTTGTGAACAACAATGCTTTGTTGCTTGTGTCTTTTCTGGTAGGAACTATCATCACCAGTCCTGCTTCAGAGTAAGGATGTGTAAATTCTGCATGGTCTAAGCGTTTTGTTGTTATTGCTATGTCACCTATTGCTGCATCATATTTCTTTATAGGGAAACAAAACAAAACAAAACAAAAGATCGTTAAAAGAACAACCAAAAAACAAAAGAAGAAGAAGAAGATTGTATAAGGCTAATAAAATGTGTGGAAGAAGCATTTTTCCATGATAATTCATTATCAACTTTGATGACTCAACCAAATGAAGTCTTGATAAGATGAGAAGACAGTTCATGCATTAAGTTATGGATGATCTTCCATATGCAAACAGAGAAAGTTAAGCTGTTCATGTAGCCATTTATTAAAGTATAAACGAATATTTTTCCTTACCTTCAAATAGATTTCTTTCACTAAATCATCATAAGTTCCATTGAAAGGACAGAAGACATGTGGCAGAGCAAATGGAAGGTAGTCTAAGGTTGTTTCAAACAGATCAATTGCAAGTCCATTGAAGGATGATTTTTTTCCTATAGGATCTTCTTTCACATTTACATACTGTTTGAACATGGAACTAACTGGCACCCCAATTCTCAATGAATTGGCATCCATTGGTACGACCCATCCCCTTGGTGTTTTCGAAGATCCACCTGGCCAAAACATTTGACCAAGATTCTTCATTGACAAGCTAGAAGATGAATTTTCCCTCAGTTCTCTTGAAAAGCCTGATTTATCAGACCAGAAGCCAAGTTCCCTATAACTTCTCCCCACCACATTGATAATCTGAAAAGTATCAGCTGGGGCTAATTTTCTGTCCTTAAACTGAATCTTTCCACTGAGTCCTTGAAAGGCAATGAGCTTTATTTTTTCTAACAAGTGATTACCCTTTTCTTGGATATCACTCATAGCCATAGCTGCTGTCATTGCAGCATCATAAGCCTGTATCGTGAAAATACCAGGCTCGTTGTTGTCCTCATCAAAATGTTCTAATCTAAACCTTCGACAAAACCGATGATAAAATTCATGATATGGAGGATTTGTTTCCGGGAAGTAGCTCTTGACCCCAACAACTCCTTGTAGTATAGAGTTAATAGAAACATTGAAAGAATGTGCAAGGCTTGTGAAAGAATCAGTGGTGATCCATACATAGTCCTTTCCCATCATTCCCATCTTGTTTGCTATCTCAAATAGATGCAGTGCCAACTTGAAAGACATATGCACTACAAAAATTCTGCATGACCCTCTTCTTAGCTTTTCCAGTTCTTTAGAAAATAAATCATAATCAAACTGTGAGAGACCAACAAATTCACTTACTTCAGCTCCTACATCTTTGAGGGCATGTACAAGATAAGGAAATATTCCGGTGGTTGAGAAATCTCTGTCTTCATATATAACATTGACTAGATGCCAATCCCATGAACTGATAATACCAGCTATAGCCCTCATTTGATTTAACTGGGAAGGAGAAGCCTGGACCAAAAATTTGAACCTCTCAGTTGCCCACTTTGGTATTTCATTAGCTAATGCTAGTACAGGAATCTGATTCTCATTTCCAACCTCAGCAACTACGGATGCCATTTCCCAGGTTTGTGGCCCTATTAAAGCCTGAACTTGATGTACACTGATGAGATCTTTAGCTGCAAATTCAAGAATTCGTGTAGATTGTGTTTAGGTGATAAACTCTGTTTAATGATAGAAAGTAGGAGTTCAACTTCAAGACGGTTCAATTGATATGAACAGAAATGCATTCAATAATTAAATTAAAAAGAAATGAGAAGGCTCACCTGCAAGAGCTGCCAGATTGGGATCACTTCTGGAATCTATAATGATAAGACTGAAATTTTGATTGCTCAAGGAGTTAAAATCCTCTATAGCCATGTGCATGGCTAAAATCTCTTCCTTACCAATCCTGGAACTCAAATCTACAATGGCCCCTATTCTGCCCTTTCCACCATCAACCATTGTTGCACTCACATTTCTTTCAGTTTCATGCTTTCCAGAAACTATCAGAGCAAACAAGAAGAAAGAAAACAGAAAGGGAAGGTTTCCCATTTCTTATGAGAATGATAGTCCAAAGCCAAAGGCTTTGCTCTCTCCCTTCCCAATATATATAGTGCAATAAGAAACCCCACCATCTCTTTTATACTTCTCTTTCCAACTAGGAAAAGTCATTTCTTTTTCATTCTTAGAATCCAATTGTCCACAAAATTCCAAGAATTCAAGCAGTAGCACTAATCATATTCAATTGTAGCCTCAAGAGCTTTGACTCTGTCGTGTCTACAAGAAAATAATGATCAATAAATCTTGACAACCAACTTTTATAAGTTCCAATTCCAACCACCATAGAAGACATTGATTATTTCTTATCAGTATGGGACTTCCATTACAAATATTCAGACTGTAATCATATGGGCCCTTTTATCCATGACCAAGCTCAAAAGTATTTCAGAAATTTCCAGTTCTTCAAGAACACAAACACAAATCAGAGACAACCCCATTTCTTATTTGTACAATCCATGCCATTCCAACATCCTTACACAACTCAATCTAAATGGAATATATATATATATATAATAAACTAACATTTTCTCCTCCAAACAACTTTTACTATTTGATATGAATCGTCCAAGACATCAAATTATTATTTATATAAATATTTTTGAAAGGTAGATTTTCTTTGAAAGTTATTAAAATCTATCCTTTAGATTGTTTCGATAGATAACGATAAATTGAATTTAACTTTCAAGTTTAGCTAGAGAGCCTTTACATGCCAAGAACATTTAAGCAGGATTGTTCGTGCTTGAATCTTGGACCAAGATTCAAGGAATCTTAGATCTTGAGCTAAGGAACTCATTCTTTGTCTCGAGATCTTTGATCTTAAGATAATCTATGTCTAACTCAATACCTAAGGTTGAAATTAAATCGACTTGGAGTTTTTAGTATTTGAGAATTAGGAGTTTACCCCATATTCAAAAGGGTTCTCAATTCCAAATCGTTAGAGCTTTTGTATCACTATTGTTGTCCTTAAACATTCTTTACTAACTCAGTTTTTGTTCGCCATTAAAGTATTGCAGTTAACATGAATCAAAGCCAGATTACCAAAATTGCAATGAAATCTTAGATCAATACAAAAGTGTTAGAAGATGATTATAATATTCAAAGAAGAAGACTTTCCTTTGTGGGTCATGAGTGCAGGTTGCCGAGTAAATTCAAAGATGAGGAAGCAAGACGGCAACAGGGACTGGAATCTCGAATTCTCTCTCTAATTTCGTGTAGCATTTTGGTTCCTACGTTCTTGTTTGTATCCTTTCGGGAATTTCCTTTCTTAAAATAGCAGGCTTAAAGTGTAAAAAAAAGATAATAAATAATTAAGAGGCAGTGAGTTTAATTAGAATTAATATTTTACTAGTTTTTTTACGTCTAAATATTGTAGAGTTAGACGAGTTGTTCAATAAAATAAGTCGAGATGCTTGTAAATTGGTTCGGATACTAATAGCTATAAAATAAAATAGCATGCTTAAAATGTCATTTCAACCATTGTTAAGGGAAAAACTTGAGTGCAATCGGTCTGCATCCATCTCTTATGTAGCTCAGTCAGCACTCAATAAAATTGTGCTACATGATACAATTTTTTTTAAAAAAATTATTTTTAAAATTTTTTTGATTAAAAAAAAGGGTATGGGGATAAGATGCACCTAATCATTCCGCCTTTGTTAATGTCCTACAAACCACGTAGTGAGTAGAGAAAGAATCTTTAACATGTGAGAGTACTATTCTATTGAATTAGTTGAACGCAAATGCGAAGAGAGAGGAGAAGCGTGAGACGCAAGCAAAAAATTACACATTTTTATTTTCAAACTTCGAGTCAAACGACATTTGAGGTGTGATTTGTACAAAAATTTCAATAGTTTAGTCCTTGAAAACTCACTACTATTTATGGACTGAAATAGATAATAAAAAAATTAAGGGCTTGTTTGGTTTACCATTTAAATTTTGTTAATGTTTTCATATTCATTCAACAAATATATGTTTGACATATAATCTAATTTTTAATGAAACTTTATCCGAAAATATTAACTATTTAAATTATAAATCGGTTCCTATAATTTAAAAAAAAAAATTAGAATTTAATTAATCTCTATCATTTTAAAAGTTAGAATTTAGTCTCTATAATTTGATAAAATCTCAAAACTAACTCTTATAATTTGATAAAATTATCATAAATAATCTCTACCGTAAGAATTATTGATGAGAGTTTTATCAAAGCATAATAATTAAATTCTAATTATAACATATAGGGATTAAATTTTAACTTTCTCGCAACTGTAGGAACCAAATTTGCAATTAAAAATCTTTAAAAAGATATGAGATCTCAAATATTAGTAGAGTAGGGGGAATGTCTTATTGGTCCCTAGATTTGGGGTCTAGTTTCCTTTTGGTCTCTAAGTTGCAAAATGTTACATTCTGAATTTAATTTTAAGTTAATCTCTAAGTTTTAAAATGTTACAATTTTACCCTTGAATTTTTAGTTTTATTTGAATTTGGTCCCTGAGTTTCAAGATTTACAATTTTAACTTTGATTTTTCACTAAATACTCACTTTTAGTTTTGGGTGTTAATGTCTATTAATTAATTTAAAATAATTATAAAGTAAAATTTTAATAATGATGAAAGGATGATGAATTTAATTAATTATAATTCTTTTAAATTAATTAATAGACATTAATGACAAATACTGAAAGTGAATATTTAGTGAAAAATCGATGTTAAAACTGTACATCTTGAAACTTAAGAACAAAAAATTCAAACAAAACTAAAAATTCAAGGGTAAAATTGAAGAATTTTAAAACTTAAGTACTAAATTGAAATCAAATTCAAAACTTAAGGATTAATGTGTAATATTTTAAAACTTAGAGACCAAATAGAAACTAGATTCAAAACCTTATTTTTCTAAATCAAATTTATAATTTATGGAGAAGAATTAGTCCGGAGTCATAAAATTTTGACGTATGACTTAGTCTATAGTATAATAATGAAACAAACTCTTGTGGACTGGAAATAAATTTGACAAATACAAAAAAGAAAAAAAGTAAATAAATTCGAATAGTAAAGGGGGAAATTCCAAATTCAGAAGGACAACACTATTTATACAATAAAATGAAGACATTTGAAAATATTAAACAATTGAACATAAATTTGAAAAATATTAAGGTACCAACCAACTATTATTCAAAATGTTTTAAAATGAAATTTAAGGTAGAAATGAAAGTCTTTTATTTGTTCTTGTCCACGGGACTCCCCCATTCTTCCTTCCCATACAAATTACAAATTTATTTTGTGGGTCATAATTGCAATTCAAGCCAACTTGCTTCTATATTATTGCCACATTTCACGACTTAGTCTTCTCTTTATACACTAAGCTACTTAAGATATTTTATGTCAAAATTCATTTTAATTTTTAGCAAAATAATATACGGTAGAAATAGTGTTGTCCTTGTCAAATAATATATGTTGACCGCAAGATTCATCTAACCTTCACGTACTTCCAACCATAAATTTATAATTTTGAAAAGAGGTTACCTGCAAAATAGTGTTTTTATATGCTTAAGTCATATCTCAACACAAAGATAAGAACAAACAATTTAATATAAATTAATTATTATGTCAAAATTATTACTTTTATTATTGATAATTAATAATTAATTAATTACTATCTATAATGTCATATTTTGTAAATTAGTAAATTAAAGAAAAGACAAAAACGCCTAAATTTTTTTCCAATATTCTCACTTTCTTTTATAAATTTGTAACCATTTTCTTTTAAGAAACAACATACTAACTTCCCATTTTTATTATTTGGTCATTTTCATTTTCAATTAAAGTGAAATCATGCAATTATTTAAATCAAACCCTCATGAATTAAATACAATTTTGTAACACCATCAGTTTGTCACTCTATTTATTTTGATGGTATCATAGATTGTAAAATTAATATAGAATTATTATTGTAATTAATGTAAATTTAAAAAGGTAGAATGAAAACTTCAAATTAAACCATGGTTTTTTTTTTTTTTTTAATACCATGGTAAATTGTAGTTACAAAAAGAGATGATAGTAGTTAAATTAATATTTTTTAAGAGTAAGTAATTAATTTAATATTGAAGAAATAGGATATGCTCTACCAATAGTTTTAGATTTTTTTTTTTTTTTATGTAAAACATAACAACACTAACTACTCGAATTAGGCAACCGAATAAAATTTCTCACATCATGAGAAACGCAATCAAGTAGCCATTTTGAAAAATTAGAATCCCAAGAAATGTAAACCTCATAAGATCCTCGCTTAGCTAACCTGTGAGAAAAAGTATTTCATTTTCGATGCACAAAACTGAATTGACAGTCACTAAACGTAGAGGCCTTAATCCAAATATTCTCAACAGTCATCCTAACTTCCATAAACGGTTTTAGAAGTTATTCCCTAAATTGATTAAAACTGATTGATTATTTAGTTATTTTCTCTTATTTAATATTCGTAAATATACAAAATTTCATAAATTGTAGAGTTTTAACACATTATGGACCAACTGTTTCTACTTTGATGGTATAGTCTAGTTGACATATGTCGGTGAAAATAACTGCAAAAGTTTCTATCCAATAACTTTGTCATTGGCTAGATATGCATTTAAGAACAATGTACTAAAAGAATAAAAAGAAAAAAGAAGAAAAAAAATAAAGAGAGTAAAATCTTTGAGAAATATTTGGTGAAAGTGTTGGTGAAAGAATGATGAAACAAATGGCATTTTTATAGTAGTTGATAACAAAAAGTTGGTATTCTAAAACTTTTGAGATTCTATAATAAATTATAATCGAATGAAAAAAAATATTATAGAAAAAAAAATACTTTAGGTATTCATTTTATTTATTATTATTGATAATCAAGTTATTATTTCTAATTAATTATTTTTAGTGCACTTTTTAACTATTTATTAATTACATATTTGCAAAATTAATAACTCTTTAAGAAAGGAAAAATTTATATTTTAATTAAATTATATAAACAAAATCGTGGGTGTAAAAGTGGTTATTTATTAACTATTTATTTTTAATTAAAAGGAAATGAGTGGAAAATGGCATATTTTGTAAATTTTAATTTAATAAATGGATAAGATAGTTTAAAAGATTTGAATCAAAGTTGGTAAGTTTTTTTTAATATATTATAGATTATAAATATGAATACATCAGCCATGTTGGGCTTATAAAGTTGTATATATTTAATATATTGGTGATGTACATGTTAGTCAAGATCAATTATCTTTTATGTATAAATTAACTCATGTTTAAAATAAAATAAAATAAAATAAAAGTTTTAATAAAAACATATCTGCCTTCTCCAAGCAATATACTGAAATGAGATAATTCTGTTCCTAAGTGAGTCAAGTGTAAGAGAAGCTTTTTAAGATACTATTTCCCCCTCACTTTATAATCAAGGTTTCTCCTCAAAATAGAATCCAATATTACACACAATTTTTAATATTTATAAATATGTCTCAAATGTAAAAATTAGGGAGACTCTTAAATAATATGAGAATTACTATAATAATCTTTCAATCTTCATATTAAAATAAATTCCATTCTTGATAAATTTATGGGAAATAAGGAAATAAAATTTTCTTTCTCAAACCTGCCAATTTCGATTTACTAACCATTTGAAAAAAGTTTGGGTTTGTAATTTTTCTAGATAAAATTAAAATCTAAAAATGAAATAATGAGTTTGAATTTTATAAACCGAAATTAAAAAGAAAAAAAAAAAGCATTCTTTTCTCAAACCTGCCAATTTAAAAAGTTCAAAGATTCCAAATTAATAATATAAAATAATAATAACTAATTGTAATAAGGGTATTTTGGTAAGTTAAAAATTATGAAAAAAATGATGAAAACTTATGAATAATAATAATAATAATAATAATAATAATAATAATAATAATAATAATAAAATAAAAAAAAAATAAAAAAAAAGAGTTATTTGAGACACTTTTGAAAATATACCCTAAAGTTGGGTCATTCTCATACAATTTCTCTATAATCAAAGGCATTCATGGATGGTTGGGCCATAAGCCCATGTATTTTGTGTTGGGTTGTCCCAAACTGCCATCCCTTTGGGCCCTTATATAGTAAAACAAAGGGAAATTACGAGTAATAGCTATAAAAGATATACAGTAATGAAAATTAATAAAGTTGGGAGTGTCCTTACAAAAATACTTTTAACAGATTTTTAGTAAAAGAGAGCAGAGAGTTTTAATTATTTCCATTTATACTCCTAATATTAAAAAAAAAAAAAAAAAAAAAAAAAAAAAACAAAACAAAAAAAACTATATGGTGTGTATTATCTTATCCTTCACTGACATTATGATGTTATGAAGAATTTAGTAAAAGTGAAGAATTTTCTTTTCATTTATATCTTTAGTATATCTACGCATTTACAGTCAAACTAACCCAACCAAAAATTGATATTTTTTTTTTAAAAAAAAAATTAATATATGTTTTATATTCTCTGGCTCCTTATCGTTTTCTATATTTTAGTTGCATTTAATAATTTCAAATATAATCTTTAAGATTTTGATTTTTTTTTTCAAATACCACTTAGATTACATGTAAATACATTGAATAGTTTTTAAATATAAAAGCTATCTTCTATATTTTAATTGCATTTAATAATTTCTAATTATAAGATATTCGTAAGACTATGATTTTTTTTCTTATATCACCTAGATTTAGAGAAATTTTTAAAATAGAAAAGTGAGAAAAACTATTTACACAAAATAGTAAAATTTTTAGATAGTTGTGATAGACACGGATAGAAGTCTATCAGGGTCTATCAGTGATAGAAATGATAGCAGTCTATCACTGATAGATGCTGATAGAAGTCTATCAATGTCTATTAGTGTTTTTTTTTTTTGCTATTTTCTGTAAATAGTTTGACATTTTTTCTATCTGTAAAAATTTTTCTTAGATTTACTTGTCAATGCATTTAATGATTTTTAAATCTAAAAGTTATTTCTATGTTTTAGTTGTATAATATGATTTTTTCAACATTCTCAATTTCAATTTTTACTGCCTTCGATAAAATCCCTAAAATATTAGTATAGAATTAAGAATTTTAATACAAAACATTTTTTTTTTTGAAATGGTAGTTAAACAGAAAATAAAACTCTATCTTCAAGTCCCAATTTCCAAAATTTAAATTTCATCTAGAACTTAAGCCACAATTTCTAAATCGTTTATAAACCACACACCCCTCAGACGAAGCCACATACTTTCATTTTAAGATTTCATTCGAAGGTGTAGATGGAAATGAAGACTGAGTTCAAATATATGTAGAGTAAGAAGGAGATGTAGACGAAGATCATCGAAGAGAGAGAAAGGACAAATAGAGGGGCATTGAGATGTAGAAGAAGACCCTCAATGCTATTTAATTTTCTCTCGATGCAATCAACATGCAGTGGCTGATTTTAATTGATTTATAGTTTAGGGTTCTAACTCTCTACATTTTTTTCTGCAATGCTAGTTGCTTAACATTCCATGCAGGGCAAGGATTAGGTTATATACTAACCATACATATATATATTGTATAGACCCTTAGGTGTGTTTTGTTCGAGGGTTTATATAACATTCATGAAGGCATAGGTTAAGGTGTATACTTACATATACATTATATAGTATGTTTATAGTTATAGAGATTGAACTTAACAGTCTTGTGCTCTTATTTGTACTTTGTCATCAAATTCATTGAAAAAAATTCGAGTATATATCTTTTATTTGGCATTTTTTATTACTTATATGTCATGTAGATAATTATATCTATAACATTTTTTTTCTCCAAAGACTTGCACTGCACAAAAGGTTGATATGAAAAATAGGTTTAAATACTTTCCAACTGGACTAACAGTTGTGGATTTTGTATTTTACGAAGTTATATTCAAGGTAGTTGTTGCATCAAACTTTTAATTTTGCATGAAATTCGTTATTATTTTGGTACTGGCAATTTTAATAGGAGGCTAGAATCAGCTACACTTGTCTATATGTGGTTATTATTTTACCTATATATATATATATATAATGATAGCAATCACTGAAGAAGTATGTAGGCACATTTTAACAATTGTTTTATTGAGGTAGTTGGAAAAAAACTGCAGAATCTTAATCGGGAGTATTTTCTTCATATTAAAACTATTAAATTCTACTAAAATATACATTTAATCATTTTTGTAAGAAAAATTATTTTAGTCATTCTACAAACACTACAATTTTAGTATAGCTATCTCTCTTCTTGATCATAAAACAATGTTCATTCTGCTCATGGTCTCATACTGACCCTTCTTTTAGTCAAATACTAAACCCATTTTTTAATACTCATTTCAACTTTATACCTTAACAGTTAACACACAGAAAACTTTTGAATCTAAAAGGTGCATTCCATGAATCAAACGGTTAATTTTCTACTTGTTTGTAAACAACTTTGAAAAAACTATGTTGTTATGTACATCATCTCCTATGCGTCCCACTAGAGCTCCTTCATTATTCAATCTTTTTCCTAATCTCCATCATTACGATCCAGGTTGCTCTACAACTATGAGTACTTAGAATTACTATAAAACACTTTCTTTTCCTTCTCATATACCAACCACGTGAAAAACTAAGATCTGTTTGGAATGACTTGTCAAGTGCTAAAAAACAGATTTTAAGTGTTAAAAAAGTGTTTTTAAGCACTTGAAAAGTCATTCTAACCCGATCCTATCTACCGTTTCCTAAGCTAGACTTTGCATGTTTGTGGCGTTTGAGAAGTTATTTGGAATGGTATGTGGCTCGTCACTTACCCGTCGAGAAAATCCCCTTCTATGATTCCCCCAGTTTCTCATTACAGCTATCATTAATCTCCAAATAGTGTTTTGTTGAAGATTAGAGTTATGAGTAGCATTAAAGACATAGAATGTGAGTGCTAATGTCGATACTCCTGCACTCAATACAAATAGTAAAAAGAAGCTGTTGGGGCTGAGGCTTGGACTTCCATCTTTCCCTTCCCCATCCTCACATTTCTCACTAGCAATCATGCTGTCCTCCAACTCTCTGTACTTGCCTGTTTCAGATACTTTAAGCAATGCTTGGTTCACATATGGTAACAACAGAGAGCCTCTTGGTAATGCCTGCAAAAACATTTTTCCAAATACATCTTTAGAATGCAGAAAGTTAAATGTGATGCAAAGCAAACATAGCAACAGCAAAATCTTACAAATCCAAATCCTCCAACTTTATAGGTTGGTCCAGAAATCATGAACTCTTTGCAAAATCTTGCAAGGAATAATTTTGCAAAAGGAACTTCAAGAAAAGTAGCTGCTATCTCTTGGTTTCTGAGAGCATCAGCTAAACCATCAGGTGTGGAGTAGTTTTTTATGGTTTCTGTGGGGAAGTGTAAAACTGTCTCCAAATATCCTTTGACAAAGGATCCTCTGCCATATCCCACAAAAGCATTCATTCTTCGGAGAGTCTCGATGTTCGATATAGTCGGTTCAAGCTTTTGAATAGTCAGCATGCTGGTAAGATTGGCTGTGTATATCTGAGTTATCACAAGTGCCACAAATAACCAAACCACCATGGTCATCCGCGACAAGTTACTGTGCAGCCTATTACCTTTAACCAAGCAAATCAATGAATATGATGTTAAATTATCTGTTGTTTTCTTCCAAATCTAAAAATGGCAAACAATAATTCTTCAACAGTTTTGGTTACCCTGCAAGGAGAAGAGAGTGGTGAAGGATGAACAAAGCATGGTTCCAGCTTGACTAAACATCGAACCTTCGGGTTGAGGACCGTGATTTCGTTCTATAAACCAAACAACAAAGCCATTGTAGACGTTTACCACAGAAATTACAATCCACATGGTCAAAGTAAAGGGCTTTGTGAATAACAATGCTCTATTACTTCTATTATTTATGGTAGGAACAATCATCACAAGTCCTGCTTCAGAGTAAGGATGTGTAAATTCAGCATGTTCATAACGCGTTGATACTATTGCTATGTCACCTACTGCTGCATCGAATTCCTTCATCAACAGGCAGAACAAGAAAAGATAGTTAGAAGGAGAAGCATCCTTCCATGAGATTTCAGTGTTAGCTTTCATTACTCAACTGAAACAGAAGCATCTTTCAGACAGTTTTGATCAGATTGAGATTACAGTACATGCTATCAAGTTATGAATGATTTGAAAGGAAGCTCTTAAATGTAAGTTAAAAAGGAAGGGTGTTTTTGTAGAAATATTATTAAGTATATGTGAAAATTTTTCCTTACCTTCAAAGAGATTTGCTTCACTAAATCATCATATGTTCCATTGTACGCGTAGAACTCATGCGGCAGAGGGAAGCACAAATTGTCTATGGTTGCTTTAAACAGATCAATTGCAAGTCCATTGAAAGATAAATTGTCTCCTATCTGATCTCCTTCCACATTTACATACTGCTTGAACATGGGACTAGTTGGCACACCAATTCTCAACGGCCTGGCATCTGTTGGTATAGCCCATCCCCTCGGAGTTTCCGTATATCCACCTGGCCAAAACACTTGGGCAAGATCCTTCATCGACAAGCTAGTAGACGAATTTTCCCCCAACTCCCGTGAGAAGCCTAATTCGTCAGACCAGAAGCCTAGGTCCCTATAACTCCTACCCATCACATTGATGATTTGAAAAGTTTTGACTGGGGCTAATTTTCTCTCTTTAAACTGAATCTTTCCACCCAATCCTTGAAAATCAGTGATGTTGATGAATTCCAACAAGTGATCACCTTTTCCTTGGGTTCTACTCAGTGCCATAGCGGCTGTTCTCACAGCATCATAAGCCTGTACAGCGAAAATACTAGGCTCATTGTTGTACTCATCAGAATGCTCTAATCTAAACCTACTACGGAACCGACGATAGAAATTAAGAAACGGAGGATTGCTTTCCGGGAAGTAACTCTTGACTCCAATAACTCCTTGAAGTAAAGAGTTGACAGAAACATCAAAAGAATGTGCAAGGCTTGTGAAAGAATCAGTAGTGATCCAAACATAGTCTTTTTCCATCATTTCCATCTCCTTTGCAGTTTGAAATAGATGCAATCCAAACTTGAAAGACATATGAACTACAAAAACTCTACTTGGCCCTCTTCTTAGCCTCTCTAGTTCATTGGACAATAAATTAGAATCAAAGTGAGGGAGACCAACAAATTCACTTATTTCAGCTCCTACATCATTGAGAGCATGCTCAAGGTAAGGAAATATGTCAGTGGTCGAGAAATCTCCATCTTCATATATAACATTAACCAGACGCCAATCCCACGAACCAATAATAGCAGCTATGGCCCTCATTTGATTAAACTGGGAGGGAGAAGCTTGGACCAAAAATTCCAATCTCTCAGTTGCCCACTTTGGCATGTTATTAGCCATTGCTAGAACCGGAATCTGATTCTCACTTCCGATCTTGGCAACTACAGAAACTGCTTCCCAGGTTTGTGGCCCTATAAGAACCTGAACTTGTTCCATGCTGATCAGATCTTCAGCTGCAAATTCAATGGTTTACTTATGTTTACTTATATTGTGTTTAAGGCATACACTGTGTTAAATGCATAAAAAGAAGCTGGTTTACTTTAAAACTACTTCAAAACAGTTCACCTGATATGAATAGGAATACATTCAATCCAATTAAAAAGAAACAGAAACTCTTACCTGCAAGAGCTGCCTGATTAGGATCACTTTTAGAGTCTCTGATGAAAAAACTGAAATTTCGATTGTCAACGTCGTTAAAATCCTCTACAGCCATCAGCATAGCTAAACTCTCTTCCTTACCAATCCTAGAACTTTTGTCTACAATAGCCCCTATTCTGCCTCTTCCACCATCAACCATTTTTGATCTCAAAGTTCTTTTAGTTTCATGCTTCCCAGAAACTATCAGAGCAAACAAGAAGAAAGAAAACAAAAAGGGAAAGTTTCCCATTTTTTCAGAAAGAGGCAAAAGCCAAGGGCTTTGCTATCCCCATTATATTTGCACAAGAAACCCTTTTTCTTTATATTTTTCTTGTTGACATTTCTTTTCTCCCTCTTCTTTTGTATTCAAATCACTAAGAAATTTTAAGATTTCACTTGTGTGACAATTGACATGAACCACTTGCTTCTTAGAGTATTGACTCAGCCTAGATTATGGGAGTTAAACTTGACCACCCTAAATTCCAATTCCAACCACCATGGACAGCCATTGATCATCTAATGAAAGTTCATAATTCTGCTTGCAATTGTTTATACTGTAAATAATAAAGAGAAATTACCAAATTCTTTACAAAAACAAACATATATCAGAGATATCCATTTCCTATTTGTACATTCCATGTCCATTCCAACCCTCCTTAAACAACCCAATGAACAAATTAGAACAATATGGAAGAAAATAGGTTCAAAACCTCTCATCTCTAAACATGTCTTTTCTGTTCTTTGCCATAATTAATGTTTTTGTACAATTTCAGATTCAATCCACAGTGACTTGACACAGCTCAAATGGGTATCAAAAAGCAAAAAGACATTGGGGGAAAGGAATGAAACATTAAGAATAAAGAACATTCAAAGTTGAAATTAGGTCAAAAAATAATAAATAGAAGAGAAACTATTCAGGGGAATTTGAGAGGGATGTTTTATAATAATATTGTTACTATTCAAACCTGCACAAGCGGCCAGAAATGACTATGCTTGTAGTGAAAGCTTTGAATCTGGCCTTCTTCAAAATTTCTTGAAAATGCCAAGGAATTTTCTTACATTCTTGTTTGGGTTCCCAGAAAGTTGGGGTAAAACCTCTAGGGAATTTCCCTCTAATAGCATAGTTCCTTCCTCATAATAGGATATTAAATTTTCGTTTTCGTCCTTTTAGATATCGATATGGATTAATACTGACAAATTGAACTTTTAAACATAAAGTCCATATTCAAATTTTATGTCATTTGAATTATATTTTTCTTAGTCCGACATTTACATTGTATCATACATATATAACAAATATATTTGAAATCCATTTCAATAGAATTGGAATATTCTTTCAACATCTACCTTTAAAACCTTAGGCCAATTCAAAACCATTATTAAGTTTTGGCCAAAGTTTGCATTTATAACATGTTAAATAAATTTTCAATTTAATTATAGTTTAACTCGTTAAATATTATATATTTGCCTTAAGATGTTGGACATTTTAGTCTCTACCTCCACAAAATTTTAATTAAAAAAATTGACTACGATTAAGAAGCATGTCCAATAAAAAAAAAAGAAAGAAAGAAAGAAAGAAAAAAAAAGTATAATAGCCGGCTAAAAAATATTTTTTATTCCTAAAACTTTATGAAAATAACAGTTTTATCCCCAAATTTTGATTGGTAGTTCAATCTATTTTAAATTTGATAACAATTTACTTTTTATTCTTTATATTTTTTAGAGTTTAGCTTCTATAATAAAAAAAATATTATTAAGATTTATTAAAAAAATTTGTACGTGTAAATTGATAGATCAATCGAAAATCAAATTTATTTATAAACTATAACGACTAAAGTTGTTACATAATAAAATTTTACATTTCATTTTGATGAGATGTTTCAGGACTGAATTGTTATAAATTCAAAGTATAAGAACGACTAAATTATTGCTTATTAAAATTTAGAGACTAAATTATTACAAATTTGAAAATATAGAGATTAAATTATTACCAACTAAAGTTCATTAAATAAATTGTTGTTATTATGAAAGTTTAGCGACCAAAAATATTTTTAACCATAATGCTTAAAGAAAGCATTAGAGCGAGGATGCTACTCATTTTCTTGAAATCAAATATTCAAATTTAAACTCTACCTTTGTTGTATTCATGGTATTAGATTTTTCTCGACATGTCAACATTTCTATCGATATTTCCACATTTTCGTGAGTTCAATATCGAAGTGAAGAGTAAATCGATATTTTCATTATATCGTAAAAAATCCAGAAAATACATCAAATAAGCAACAAAATATCATTAATATCAGTAAATATAATATAGTTAATTTACTGATTTAATTTCTTTTTATAATTTTTCATTGACATTTTATCGATATTTCTGTCAATATTATCGTAAAATTAATGTCTCAACATTTTTGTTGTGATGTAAGAGGATTTACGATAACTTGGTTTAATCCTTGATTAATTCCTTTTTTTTTCCTATTTTAGAAATTAGTTTCTTTTAGTTATCCTTTTAAGATTCTTTCTTATATTTAATTTTCTTATATTTAAGTGTCTTTTTCTATATAAATATTCAAAGATTACAAATGTGTCTAATTTTAAAAAAAATAAAAATAAATTAGAGTGTTTGACAACCATTCAAAATAGTTTTTAAAAAAATAAGTTTATGAAATAAATTAGTTTTAAAAAAAATACTTGAAATCAAGTTTTAAAAAAAAAAAGATTTTTAAGTTTTTACTAGTTAATCTCTTCTTAATTTATACAAAACATTAAATTACCAAAATATTCTCATTCACTAATCTTCTACCTCACTTCTATTATGGTTGTCGTGAGTGACCACCTCCCCATGGCCAATTCCAGTAACCACCTCCAATGACCCAGACACTGGCAAGTGGCAACCACCACTGTGTGGTAGCCAACTCAGACAACCCCCTACAACAACGAATACTTTCAACAACCAACTCAAACAACTAATTAGATCGACCATATGCTTAAAACAAACAAACAAAAAAGCAGCCAATGAAAATATTTTTAAATACAAAGTTGAAATTATTAGTTCATAGCGTTTAATAATCATTCTTTATAGTAATTTGACATTAATAGAAATAATGTTAAATATATGGTAAACTAAACAAAATTGTATATAAAAATACTTCTAACCAAGCACATAAATATTTTTATTTTAAATAATTTTTATAAAAATAGTTTAAATAAAAATGACTTTTTAAAAAATATTTTTTTTTTCAATCAATTCAATCCCACCTTAAATATAAACATTTTTTTGAATTAAGTTTACACTTTACAGCATGTATAGGTATATCTGGCTAAATATTTTATTTTTTTAATTATTAAGATGGGAGAAGCGAACAAACAACCACATGAAAGCCTGCCTTGGGTTAGTGGGCCTGACAGTACAGGCCCGTTCTTGGTATTTTCCACTTCTTTCTATTTTTCTTTTTCTTTTTTAAACTTTCACTGGATTTTAAAAATACTATGAATTTAAAAATAATATTTTCAATCTAAAAATAATTAATAAATTTCTGCAAAAACTATGAAAATTTTCTTCTAGTATATTACTATTTTCCTCTACTCTTTTTTTTTTTTTTTTTAATGAGAGATTTGAACCAAATTTCTTATCTCTTGATCGAATGTAAACCAATTAACTTATGTCCTTTTCTTTAAAAAAACACACAAAAAAAAGAGGATAAAAAGAAAACTAGTAAAACTAAAAATTCTAACTCATTGTTCTTTTATATTTATTCCTCTTAATAACGTTTGAAATAAAAATATTATCATATTCACTTATTTTATTCTCTAGTATAGATTTATATATAAAACATCTATGACTATAACATATATAAATGGGGTACATATGAGAATTTTTTTTAAATGTCTATTTTATCCTTGGGATACGACTCTTCCAAGTTTAAGCATCAGTTGAGAGACATTAGGAGAATAAAGGTGAATTTTTTGTGTTGACGAGACACAACTTTTGGTATGTGTAGTTTCACATTGAATCAACGTGTCTATTAATTTATAGATGTGATTCATATACAAAAAATATGATTGTTTGAGTTTAGGTATTTGCTAATACCCTTCAATCCATGGGACACGTAATTTTTTAATTTAGATGTCCATTAATGCTTTTCAATCTCTATGACACGACTCTTCATGATTAAATGTCCATTGAGAGATGTTACGACAATGGAGATGCAATTTGTGCTGACGGGACACAACTATTATGTAGGTGGGTTACACATCAAATAAATTTATTTATTCATGTATAGATGTGATCCATGTATAAAATAGACTTTTTGAATTTGGGTGAACGATGTAAGAACAATGGATGTGGTTACAGAAAATACTATTAAAATAAATTAGCATGATTCACACAAATTACAAAAATGAATTTTCAGAATTTACACTACAAAATTTATAAACATGTGCATTGCATGTAATTCACTACTACTATATGTAAACGTCCTCTCAATGTTATCACCCTTGGAACAATTAGATATATAGTTGAAAGAAACACACCTCAATCTTCCTCAATAATTTATAAAAGTTGTTATGGCTAAATTTAGCCTACCCAGTAGAACCCACAGGAAGAGCTTAGAGGACTCATGAGAGAGTCTGAGCAAAGGATCCATGGGAGGAGCTTAGAGGACTTGTGACAGAGCAAGCCTAAGCAAAGAACGCATGGTAGAGCCTGAGAGGGACCCATGAGGAGAGCTTAAGAAAGCTAGAGGACTCATGGGAGGGCATGAGAGAGGGACCCATGAGGTGAGTTAAGTGGAGCTAGGAGCCTAGTAGAAAGTTTCCCATGATCTATGGGAGAGCCTAAATGAGCTTAGAGAGCGCTCAGTAGGACCCATAAGACACGTTTAGTAGAGTTAGGAGCCTAGGAGAGAGCTCAAGTTGACCCATGAGAGAGCCTAAACGAGTTTAGAGATAGCTCAGTGGGACTCATGAGGCAAGTTTAGTGGATCATAGAGGAGCCTAAGAGAAAGCTTAAGAGGACCCATGGGAGAACCTAAGTGAGCTAGAGATAACTCAGTGGGACCCATGAGGCAAGCTTAGTGGAGCTTAGAAGAGCCTAAGAAAGAGCTCTAGAGGACCCATGAGGTAGCCTAAGTGAGCTTTGAGAGAGTTGGGTAGGACTCATGAGGTAAACTACAAGGAGTCTAGAAAAGTCTGACTATTGATAGCCTTAGGCATTAGGAGCTCGGTTGAGCGATTGAAGCTGAAGCCTTCCATATTCGTAATGGACATGCTATTAAGAAGACATTGAGAATTTGAGTGGTACATCCGCTACAGTAATAATTGTGACAACTCAAATGATTAACTCGACAGTTTCAGGACTTTAAGAGAGGCATTATGATCCTCAACATCGATTACATTTTACTACCCTATACCAACGACCGAGACCATTGCTCGAAGGTATGCCTAAAGACGCTGAAAAAACTTACTATTTATGTCCTGTCTAGTTAGTTAGAAACACAATACTGACTTGAGCGTTGAAGTATGTGTGGCTAGACACCACACTGGTGTTCATTTATTTTTGTCTTGCAAGCACTTAGACGAATCTCACTAGTAAAACAAATTTACGGTTGATCCATTTTTTGACATCAATAAAAGTGACTATCATATTAAATAATATCTTTAGTTGATAATGGATAAGATTGAATAGAGTAAATTGCATGTAAGAAATAATACTCCACTTTCTTCAATTCAGTTTGATAAATAAATAAATAATAAATAAAACTTCTCATCATTTTACTCGGTCGTGATCATAGTTGTAGTAAAGGCATTTTTAATTTCCAATTTATTTAAGAGAGCTGTGGGTTAAATAATAATAATAATAATAATAATAATTATTATTATTATTATTATTATTATTATTATTATTATTATGCGCTCCGATCTAGTATGAACTAATTTAAATTCAAATAAAAAGGAAAAAGAAATATCAACTAAATCCATTGCTTTGATTCAACGATCGTTAGAATATTTCCAACGCATTTAGTGAAGTGTTGATGGTCATAAATATGATATTGATGGCTACAACCAACAAACAATAATAATAATTAAAAAATACAGAAAAACTACAAATAATAATGTCAATGCCACTTTATTAGTTATCAATTTTCAAAAAAAGAAAAAAAAATCACTCTTCAACGGTACTTTATTAGTTATCATCATTTTACAAAATTATAACATTAGACTTTCTTAAAAAAAAAAAAAACCATTTCAAATTTTTTTAATATACTATTTTATTTCCTATACTTTAAATTTCATTTCATTTTAGTCCTGGTTAATTTGTGTATTTTAGTGCATACACTTCCAACAAAACTTAAATATAGTTTTTAGACTATTAATCGAGTTTAAATTTAATCCTTCGAAATTAATTTTTTTAAATTGATTAAATAATAATAACAATTTTCATACAATAAAAGATATAAGGTAAACACAATCTATAAAGAGAGTACTAATGTATAGTGGATTTTTTAGTAAAAAAAATTAACAAATAAAATAACTTACATGAACTAATTTTAAGATCTATTGAATGTGTAAAGACTAAAATTGGACATTTGAATGCAGAGAAACCAAAAAGATGTTTTAACCTATTATTATTATTATTTTATTAGAGCAAGTATCACTTTATACTCTTTATATCAGTTAAAATTCCAAACTAATAATTGTTTCAATTTAAATCTTAATATTTCACAAGTAAATCAATTTAAACTTTCCAAATTTCATTTTACAATCATAAGTGCATATAACATTTGTACGTGTATAAAACTTCTTTAAATGCAATAATTAATGTAAATTAGATAAAAATACGAGAATCAATTAGGCTACAAAACACACTAACCACTTAACTAAATTGATTTATTTAAGTTTAGGATTTAAATTAATAAGTTTATAATTTTAATTTATTCAAACTCAAAAATTTCGAGAGTGATATAAATTAATATTGAACCTCTAGTATTATTTTAAAGAATATAACATTAGACTAATTAATAATTTTAGTACATATTTTTACCGAAAAAAGGAACATGAAAAAGTTATAATGCTCAACTTGCATCAAATTCTCACCTCTATTATACTGAAAAAAATATATAAATAAAACAAAAATGAATGGATTTTATTAACGTCTATAATGATGCTTCCTTTTTAACATCAGTTGTTCATTTTTTTCAAAATAATAATAATAATAAATAAAGCCACTTGTCATCCGTTGAAAAATCAAATTTAATTTTTGGATAAATCTTTGACCTTTCAAATGTTATCCTTATCTCTCTCCAGCATTATCCACGTGTCCGATCAACTCCGGATTGCTCGGGGTCTATTGCCGACATCCCCGCCCTGGAAATATAGCGTCTGACGTGTCCACCATAAAGATGAAATTAATTCTCAAATTCACAATTTAATTTCCATGTCGACGAAAACCATTTCCTCATATATTTTCAAAGAAAAACAAAAAACAAAAAACCTTTATCATAAAGCAATGTCGACCGATTTGGTCGACTCTACGTTATTCTTAAATTTACTTAACATATGAGCAAAGGTAGTACTAAAAATTTTTCATAAAGAAATATCTTTCCGACTTAATTTATCACACTGTGGATTCTATTTTGATCTAACTTAAAAACCATCTTTTATTGGTGTGATAGATTTGTTGGTTTCTTTCAAACTATTTTTGTTGTTTAAATTAAATAATTGAATAACAAACAATCAATCAAACAAAATATCTCACACTTTTGTAAGCATACTCAAGTGGATTTTGTTATTATTATTATCAACATGAACACGATTCACTTCGTCAAGATATATTCGCGAGAATGAGATGTCAGAAATTTAAATCTCTGTTATAATTAAATTTTTAAAAAGTGAATGGTTATTTTTATACTTTCTTTCGTGCATTTATATTTGATTGCAAAAGAATTTTGTACTAGGTATTTAACTTTACTCAAAGCATCTTATTGTCATACTTTTTTCTTTTTTTATTTTATGTGTTTGATGTTGTACGCCATACATTTTCAAATCATTTTAAATTTTGATTAAGTCTTTCATTAATTGTTTAATCGTTGGATCCCACTATACTTTAATTTTCTTTAATATTTTAATAACATCAAATTTAAAAGATTGTGTCGATTTCAAATTTATTATCACCAAGAAAATAATTTCACTCCAAACTTATTGTAAATTTTATTTTTAGGAGTATTAAAAATTCTTGACATCTCCGACAAACTCGGTCAATGCACCTTAGATCACACTAGTTGGGTTAAATTATAAACTTATTTTAGTTGATAATTGCGTTAAATTAAATAATAACGAAATTTTAAATATTTTTTTAATAAATCAATCGAGATATTTTTCAACTACCCAAATATGTTATTTTATTGTAGCACCCACGATTTAAAGAGTGGAGTAGATGCCTATGGCGTTATCTCAAATAAAATAAAATATTACAATAATTATTATTATAAAATTATAATAAGAGCCAGAAAGCAAGGGAGCCACGTGCCGTCACGGCGCCACCTTCACTGGAATTTTTGGTGTTAAATTAATTTTTTTTTTTTTTTTTTTTTTTTTTTTGTTAAAACTGTCACTACTATTGCATGATGGGAAAATATTAATTTATAATGTTAAACTCTACCATTGTATTAATTTAAACTCTGAATTAATAATTATATCAATTTAAATCTTAAATTTTTGTTAGTGTATCGATTTAGACTCTCCATTACGTTTCGTTTGAGAAAATTTCGTGTGAAATTTATAATTGTATAAATTAAACCTCTAATCTTTCGTAAATGAATCTGGATTCTTACTCATAATTTTTTATGAGAATTGGTTCATGTATTTTTTCTAATCGTCAATTTTGTAAAACCGATATTTGAAGAAATCTACACATGTTTGAGAATTAATGCATGAATAGTTTTAAAAAGTAATCGTAATGAAATGTCTAAATTGATTGACTTATGAAAATTTATGAATTTAATTAACTCAAATAATAAGTTTCGCACAATATTGGTCGAACAAAATTTGGATGAGGGTGTAAATTGAAACACTTACGAAAGTTTAAATTTTAAATTGATACAATTAATAGTTTAAGATTTTAATTGGTATGACCTTTAAAGTTTAATGGTATATACACACCAAAAGACACATGTAAGAAAAATTTCTCGCAATTATGAATTCTCTAAAATAGTTTTCTTTTCAAAACTTACCCAAGTGAATAAAGTTTCTCTAAAAAATCAAAAAATATGGTTCCCCTCATAAATGAAAGTAAAAATCGACAAGAATCTCCAAAAGAGAAAATAATGTGTGTATATATATATACTGTGTAAGAATAAAAAAATTTGTACAACATGTTGTCTTATATAGTCAAATAATATATATGATATATATTTACATTTTTTAGTGTATTATCGTTATATTCAACATGTACGTAAAATATCAATAAAGAGGAGATCGATTTTCAAAATATAGAAAAAAATAAATAAAATCTCTTAAAATAATATCCTACTTCAAATTAATATTAACTTAAATTAATAAATCAACATTTTTCGTTTAAAGATGTGAAGACAAAATAATGTTGTGTAGCACCGCAATTATTACTATCCTCAAACTTTATGAAAGTACTTGTAATAACGTTAAAATACAATTTAAAGAAAGAACGAAATCCAATAAACTAGCGACAAAAAGAAAAAAGAAAAAAGAAAAATTAAAAAAAAGGAGGTGGGCCCCTCAAAATTTCTATAAGCTTTAATTAAATCATCAACTCCTCTTTTTTAACAATTTTCAAAAACTCTTTCAAAATAATAATTATTATAATTATAAGTTTCAATCACACTCTTTTCTTTTTCTTTTTTACAATTTCAAACAAACTGCATTATTTGAAATCAATTCAATGTCACAAATAAGTAAATAATTGTTATTCTTAGAATCCGTTTGCAATGATTTAGGAAAGAAATGTTTTTTAAAAATGCATTTTCATTTATACACCTATAATAAAAACTTTTTAGAAGAAAAATCACATATATATTTGGCGACTCTTATTTAAAAGTGAATATTAAAAGTTTGTTTGATTTGTTATATACCAAAGACGTTTTTATTAATTTTAAATTATTATAAAAGAATTTGTCGATGAAGATGAAGTCAAAGTTGGTCAACGGTTGTCGGGATGATGGTCAGAGGTGGCTGGTGGTAGTCGGTAGAAGTAGTAGCCAAAGGTAGATGACAGTGCATGGCTTGGGTGCACATCTCCACTGAAGATGCTCAACGATTGTCAGGATGATGGTCAGATGGTGGTCGGAGGTTGGCTAGCGAGTGGTTGCCGGAAATAGTCATCGGAGATGGTGACTAGTGGGTGGTCACCAGAAAATGTTTGTCAGAAATTGCCGAAAAACGGTCGGCAGAGGGTGGTCGGCGGCCGCTGCCAGAAGTGGTGGTTGGAGATTAACCATTAAGCACTCAAAATTAATTTATCTAAAAGTTGGTTTCAAGTGTTTATCCTAAAATAACTTATTTTATAAACTCATGTTTTCAAAATACATTTTGAGGTGTTGTCAAACACTTGATTTTTTCTTTTTAAATTGATTTTTTTTTAATTTAATCACTTGAAAATGCATTCCAAACGCACACTTAATTGTCAATCTGCATATAATTAACTTTGTGAATAAAGCATCCGTTATTTTCTCCAAATTTGATAGTTCGATTTTTTATAATTATAATTATTAAGACCCATTTGGTAACTATTTGACTTTTAGTTTTTGAAAATTAAAAAGAAAGTTTATTTCCTTTCAATTTCTTACAACAGTTTACATCTTTCTCAAGTTAAAGAGTTCAATTCTTAGTCAAATTCTAAATACAAAAACATGTTTTTAAAAACTTCTTTAGTTTTCAAAACTTAGCTTGGTTGTTGAAAATATTGATAAAAAGTAGATAACAAAGTAAAAAATTTAGAGGTAGAAAGTATGTTTAAAGGCTTACTTTTAAAAAACTAAAAATCAAACGGTTACCAAATGAGGTTTAAACTAAAAAAAAATATTGGTTACTGTATAAGTTTAGTTCTCAAACTTTTAAGTTTGTGTCTATGCGATCCCTAAACTATTAAAAGTGTCTAATAGGTCCATAAAATTTTAACTCTGTGTCAAATAGGTTCTTCAACTTTAAAATTTACCTGGTAGATTCTTAACCTTACAATTTTATGTCAACTAAATTCCTAAGCCTTAAGAAGTGTCTAATATATTCTTAAACTTTCAATTTTATGTCTAATAAATGCTTAATTTTTTTTTAATTTTGTATCTAATAAGTCATTGACCTATTTGACACTCTTTTTTTTTAATTCACGTATCTATTAAATATAAATTTAAAATGCTAAGGCTCCATTAGATATAAAATAAATTCAATTTTATATCTAAAAGATCAATAATCAATTAAGTTTTTTGAAAGAAAAAAATATTGAATATACCAAAGATCTATTAGATATAAAATTGAAAGTTTCGAACATATTACACAATAAATTTAAAGTTTATGGACTTACTAGACAAAAATTTGAAAGTTCAAACCTATTAAACACTTTTAAAAGTTTAAGAATGAAGAAGACACAAACATGAAAGTCCGAAAACTAAACTTATAATATAACGATAATATTTATATATATTCTTATTTCCATGTCTTTTGTTAATATAATACTTTGGGTTTTGTTGTATTGGTCTTTGTATTTCCAATGGTTCATTTTTATTTGATGTACTTTTTATGAGTCATTTTAGACAAGGAGTCACAAACTTGAAAGAGTAAAACATTAAGGGTTAAAAATCAGAATAATATTAGTCACATGAAGGCCAAATGAGTACGAGAAATGGGAGGAAGAGACCAGGAGAATGGAGTAAATTGAGCTGAGCGACCCAATATGCCTGTCTCGGCCTTGGAGGTCAAGGCCAAGGCCACTCTTTTTCCTTCACAAGGGTCCACTTCCTGTCGACCACAGTCTTAGCCCCCATAATCGGCCCGAATTCGCATCTCTGAGTTCCTTTTAGATTAGGAACCCTACGGCTCACCCCTCAATAAATAAGAGACCATACTTCCACAAAAAAGGTAAGAGGTCCTTCTTACTTCTAGCTTGCTCCGACTCTTTGCTCAATACAGACTTACGCATCGAAAGGTCTATGGCAGGCACCACACCGGTGTTTTCTTTTTCTTTGTCTTGCATGTTATTTTTCTCCTCAAAATTACAAATTTACCATTCAAGGCATATAAAGATTAGGTGAGTCTTCCTATAGAGATTTTTCCATCAACAATATTTTTAATAAATCAATAAATTTATTGTTGATTCTTTTTTTTAACTTATATTTATATATCCTTTAAAAATTATGAAAATATATCTGCACATTGTCTATTTTTTTATATGAAAACTATTAATTATTATTTAACTAATTTTGAAGGATTAAATTTAAGATTTATTAAATAAAAATACAATAATTTGAATTTATGATTTCTCGTTAAAATCGCTTAATGTCACATCATGTCCTTTGTGTATCGCGGCTTCTTCTATCTTATAAAAACCATATATTATACAAACTTTCTAAGCTTTCCCACCCCACTTGGAGATATTTTCAAACCCATGTGTGTTTTTTTTTTAAATAATTATTTTGTTTTATTTTATTGTTATATTCATTTTCATTGTTCACTAAAGTTTCCCTTTTCTATCGTTGAATTAATGAAAACGATGTTGAAGGATTATAAACAATTTCATACCCAGGTTTACTCTCAAAACACTTTAATTTCTTTAATTTTTTTTTTTTAAAAAATCGATTTTTAGTCATTAAAGGAGTATTGGGAGTGCTAAGTTAATTATTGTAATACAATTTGTGTTTGGACTACAATTTGGATCATAATAATACATCCTTTCTGTATTTTGCTATTTATTTAGTGTTAGGTGAGTTTTAAGGAAATATTTTTTATTTTTGGAAATTTTACTTAGAAGTTTTGGTTTATAAATGTTGAGAAAATTGATATAAGAATTAGACAAATGGGAGAAAAATGAGAGTGTCTATATGAAAAAAAAATGAAGGTATCTATATATATTATTTTAAAATTGGTTATTTTCCCACTCAAGGTAACTTCGAATAAAATTGATAACTATACTAATGGTAGGAGCATGTTTAAACTTTTTTTTTTTCAAAAGTGATGAGTATTAATGCAACTTTTGAAAGTTTAAGGATATTATTGAAACAAGATATTAACACTTTTCATCCATATATTAACAATAAGGTTATTCTTTTCACTTTGAAAAAGTTCAAGGGTATTTTTGAAATAAATACTAACAATTCTCATCCAAAATTAATGGTAAGGATATTATTTAACCTTTTTTTTAAGTTTAAGAATATTATTAAAATTGTTAAAATTTTAAGAATATTTTTTTTATACAATGTATAAAGTTTAGGAATATTTTGTATAATTGAGCCTAAAAAGATAAAAAGACATTTTCAATTTACTCTGTATTGATCTCTCCTTAAGTCAAGACTTGACCCATTGAATAGTTTAGGGTCGGAGTTGGTTTGATGTAAGTTTTCTAAACAATTTGAATTTTTATGACGGTAAATTATATTTGTACTTCTATAAGGAATAAGGGATTATTTTAAATTTTAAATTTTAAATTTAAATAATAAAACTAAAATAAAATTAATAGCTTAGAAAATTTTCACAAATAGAAAAAAATGTCAAATTATTTACATAAAATAGCAAAAAAAAAAAACATTAATAGACATTAATAAATTTCTATTAGCATTCAGCGCGTTTGTCATAGCTATCTAAAAAATTTGCTATTTTGTGTAAATAGTTTATTTTTTTTATATATATATATTTTAAAAATTTTCTTTAATAATTAGATTTTTTTTTTTTTTTTTTTTTTTTTTTTTTTTTTTACAACTATTACAAGGATGGAGGAGATGAGTCAAACTTCTAAGGTGTGTAGGTAAACTATAATCAGATTAACTTTTCTTTTTTTGGGAAAAATTTAATCTATACTCCTAAATTTTTGGGTTGTATCAATTTTAAATCTCAAACTAATAATTGTATCGATTTAAATGAACTTTAATGAGTGTTTTAATTTACATCTTCCTTTAGATTTAGTTTGATTTACATCTTCCTTTAGATTTAGTTTGAAAAATATCGTGCAAGACATTTAATTTTTTAATTTTCTTTTTAAGGAAACAAAATTAGCTACAATTATATAATAACATCTTGTGATATAAACAAAGAAAACCACTCAAATGATCTAATTTTCTTATAAGATTCCAAATGATCTCATCGTCGTGTTGCTTTTGGGTAGGGAAATCTGTAAAATAGCTTTTGCCTCCTCTTGAGGAAAGCTTGATTGAATCAGCTCCTTATTCCAAGGCCTCGACTCCACAATTAATGCAGCCATAAAGCACCCCTGCAAATTAGGGGCACTAGGATGGGAAAAACGTCTTCCATCCCCTGGAATCTACGGATCACTACTAATTTTAATAAGCTTTCTGTCGAATGCTTCGCCAAATGTAAGAGGGCTTGCTTCCCAAACCCGCACTAAAAAAAATTGCCAGTTTAAAATACTTACCTCGAAGCACCTTATATAAAAACAAGGAAATGTTTCGATTAAACTTCTAAATTGTTATAAGTGATTTGATTTAAAACCTTTATTAGGGTTATGTTTGAAAAATCATCCATGCATCAATTCTTACAAGTGTCAACTTCTTCAAATGTCGATTTAACAAAAATGGACGATTATCATTTGCATTGACAATTTTCAAAGAAATCTTAATTAAGAGTTTAAATTTATTCATTTATGTAAGTTTGTAGGTTTAATTGATAAAACTATGAGAAATTTTCACAGATAGAAAAAATATCAAACTATTTATAGAAAATAGCCAAAAAAAAATAATGATAGACTTCTATCAGCATCTATCACTGATAGATCTTGATAGACTCTTATCAGCATCTATCACAACTATCTAAAATTTTTGTTATTTTGTTTAAATAGTTTCCCTTATTTTTTTATTTTTAAAAATTCTCCTAAAATTATAGGTCTCACACGATATTTATCCAAATAAAATATAATTAAAGGTTTAAATTGATACACGCATGAAAGTTCGATTACAATTATTAATTTAAGGTTTAAATTGATTCAACTGCAAAATTAAGGAATATAAATTGATATTTAACTTTTTTAGGTAATTGTTTTAAATGACAAAATTACTAAAAATATTTTTAAAATATAATAAAATTTCACTATCTATATTAGTGTCTATCGCTGATAGACAGTGACATTTTACTATATCTATAAATATTCTCGTTACTATATTTAAAAACAATTTATTTTTAAAGATGGATAAATATCAATTCTCTCTCTCTTTTTTTTTTCTTTCAATTTCTAATAAAAACTCAATCATTGCCTAAAAAATCTCCAATATCCTGGCTTTTTTTTTATTTTTTATTTTTTATTTTTTTATTTTTTTTGTAAACCAATATCGAGACAATTCATAATTTATTTCAGTAGATTATTTTGCATCTAACTTGTCAGTTTCAATGGACCATTTCAAATATGGAACGGAAATATCTTATCTTATAATCATTGAAAATTAACAACTTTCAATAATGTGGGTGAACGTGAAAATTCTTACCATATAATGCAAAGTCCAATAATGTTATTTATATATATGGCAGATAAATATTTAAATTCTAAGTCATCAATTGTTTGAAACCATACCTAATTATTTGAATATCAAACCCTTATAAAATTATTGGGAGGACACGCTAAATAATCAATAACCGTATTAACATCATTTTTAAAATTACTTCATTGAATTTCTTCTTCGATATTGAATTTTAGTAGTATTTGTTATAAATGTAAAAAATATCAAACTATTTACAAATATAGAAAAAATTTACCATCACTAAGGGAAAGAAGTCTATCGCCCAGTGATAGAAGTCTATCGAGATAGATAATAAATTTCTTCTATATTTATAAATAGTTTGACTCATTTTTTTATATTTGAAAATAATCTTAATTTATAATTTATTATAATATATATATATTTTTAAAGTTTTATATTATTTGAATTTAAACTAATTTTTTTTAATCTAAATTATTGGATAAAAGTTTAAGAAAAATAAGTTTTATAAAAAAAAAAAATTTGAATCAATTAATATTTAAAAATATACGTGAAAAGTATATTAATATAAAAGAATATTATTATAATATATTTAAATGGTTAAGAAATTAGTAAATTTTTAGAAAAGTTGAATCTAAAAACTACTACTATGAGCATTTACAAGTTAATTATAATTTAAAAAGTAATTCTATTAGGCATGTTTGGGAGTGATTTTAAAATCGTTAAATTACTTTTGTGTTTTTTAAAATCACTAAAAAACACACTTTAATCACTTAAAATTAATTTAATTTTCAATTTTACAATTTTAAATGCAATTTTCAATCATCAAAATTAATTTTGAAGGATTAAAAACATATTTCACAATGATTTTGAAAATGATAAAAGTGATTTTAGCTATTTTAAAATCACTTCCAAATCTGCCTTAATAATTTAATTCACCAAATAAGGAAGAGAGTTAAAATTCTTCAAAATCGCCTATTGATTGAAAATTTCCATATATTAATAATAATAATGGAGAAATACCTAAAAGATTACGTACCATTTACATATTACATAATACAAATTACATAATGAACCCCATTTATTAGTTCAACAAATTTGGAGGCGAAGGAAGGATATGAATTAGTTATGATAATAGTTATATGTAACCAATTGAAGGAATAAGGTGTTTATTTACCCCTTTTTTATTTTTTTCTCCTTTTTTTCCCTTTTATTTTTTGGAAAAAAAAGTTTTTGGTCATTTAATTTTTGGGATTAATTTCTATCTAGTCCATAAGTTTTAATATTTATAATTTTGTCATTTAGTTTTGGGATTAATTTCTATCTAGTCTATAAGTTTCAATATTTATAATTTTACTCCTCAATTTTCACTAATATTCACTTTTAGTCTTTGGTATCAATTAATTTAAAATAAGCACGATGTAAAAAGTTTCTAATTAATTTTAATAATAATGAAAAATTAATAAAAACTAATTTATTTCATTTAAATATATAATAGATATTATCACCCAATATTAAAAGTAAGTATTTAATGGAAAAAAAACAATAGCAAAAATGTAAATTATGAAACTTATAAACTAAATAAATATAAAATAATGTCAATTATAATCTATATGCCTTATCCCTTGAGTTGACACAAAGTTTTATTCTTTACCTCAATTTCCTCTCCTTAAAATAACAATAATAAAAAAACTAAAACTTTATTCGAAATTATTCTAGATTGAGTTCCTTTTTATTTTTTATTTTTTTTTTATTTTTTTTTTTTTTTTTATGGTGACAAGTGACAGTTACAATTAAATGATCTGATTCTTACACTAAAGAGAATTTTTACTTTTTATAATAAAAAACAAGCCTAAATTATATATAAATACCCTTAAAACTTGGTCCCCTCAACTTTTATAAAAATTATAAAATTATATATGTAAAACTTGAAATTTACTTACATTTTAGGTCAGTGCTATATTATTTTATAAATTAATATTCATCTAAAATTCTAAAAAATTTAAGAGATATATATTTTTAATAGAATAAGATCATATCAATTATTATTGAGCTACCTCTATTTTGACATCTAAAGATATTTTTTAAAATTATAAAAGTTGAGTGTTAATATTAGAATTTTTTTTCCTAAAAAAAAAAAAAGTAAAAGTGAATTTTGTTAACAAGTGGCGAAATTGTGACAAAAAAAATTATTATTGTTTTTTTTAATTAAAAAAAAAAGAATTATTAAATTCTTTCATCTTCCTCACAGAGAGGATCGTCCTCTCAACGTTCTCACACGGAAACACGGTTGCAAAGCTGATCCCAACAGTTTCAGTCCCAATCCAACCAATCCTTCTTTTAAGCTACACCCACCACTTTCTTCCTTAAACCCACTTCTTCTCTCTCGCCGGACCTCCAGATTTTGCCTCAAAAGCCATGTCCACCACTCCCCTGCATCTCCTCCTCCTCCTTTTCCTCATCCTCTGTGCTCAATCCCACAGCTCCCGCCTCGCTTCCATTTCTTCCCTCACTTCTTCCTCCTCCTCTGATCTGGTCTCCGATGGCGTCAATGAAATGCAGGAATCCCCTTATCTGCATCTCAACACGCTTTCTTCATTCTCTGCACCCGAGGAGGAGTCTTGCGAGCAGTCTTATGGGTTTCTTCCCTGTACCACCACTGCTTTGGGGAATCTCTTTTTGATTATCGTTTATGGCTATTTGATGTTCTTGGCTGCTAAATACTTGTCTACCGGAAGCGAGCTATTGTTGGAGATCTTGGGACCTGGAATTGTGGGGGGATTGTTCCTTCCCGCGCTTGGTGCTCTTCCTGATGCTATGCTCATTCTCGGTACTTGTTGCTTCTTTCGATTTTTTTTCTTCTTTATTTCTTTTGCACTTTCATGAGTTTTGACCTGTAATCGAAATGTTCTGCGAAATGAACGTTTTGTCGAGAACATGATCATTTTGATTTGTGAATTTGAGGTGTGGTTCTGTTTTTATGATCCAGGCGAAGGTTAGTAAATTGGGTAGGTGTCTCTGGAAAATAAGTGATAGATCTGTATTTTACTTTCATTTTTCATTTGTTCATTTCCCCCATGAACTGTTTGATCGCAAAAACTGAATCAGGTATTATTACATAAACGCGGTGGAAACAGAATCGGAATCGTGAAATGTATAGTGGGTCTCTTTTGTTTTTTCTTGGCTACTTTTTCTAAAAAAGTTTCGGTAATTGACCACCAAAAGTTTCATAAATGGTTTGAGTATTATAAAATAAAGGTGGTGGTGCTTGTTGTTGAAGTTCTATTTGCTGTTATGCCTCTACTTTGTTGTGTTTGGTTTTGCGTGGCCTGGCATCTCTCTGCTTTTGCTGGAGCTCACTTTTCTGGCTATTCCTTGGTTCAAACTTTATCGTACTTCAATTTTTTCTGTTTGTCGGTTAGACCTCAACATCTTTTTTCTTTTTTACGAGAGACCTCAACATCAAGAACCTGAACGATTCTCACCTCTTTTCCTTGAACTGACATCCTTTCAAAATCTCAGCCATTAGTTCCCAAACTGGGCACGATTTATTCCAAAATTTCAGTTTAGCCATTTCTCCCTCCCTATGTTTTCAAAATGGACCATCCTCTAATATCTGTTGTCTTTTGTTTCTTGAGCCGTTTTTAAATGATGGGTTATGTAATTCTCAACTCCATATTTTTTGGGTTTATATTTTATATCGATTTTTTTTCTTTTTTTTTTTTTTTTGGCAAAATGATATCTAGACTTTCACCAATGGAAGTTTGGTTAAATGACCTTCTTCGAATATGAAGGGTGATAAAAAGCATCGAGTTCCTAAGTTTGAATTGGCCACTCTCATTGGAATGTTTATTGTTTTGATTTCTCTTGTTCCAATTTGTTAGTGACAAATGACAGATATGATAAAACCCTCTAATCTTCTCCTTTCTATAGTTTCTGGTCTTGCAGGAAGTGCTGAAGTTGCACAAAGCCAGGTCTCTGTTGGAATGGGCCTCCTAGCTGGCTCAACTGTCATGCTTCTAACACTGATCTGGGGTACATGTGTGATTGTTGGGAAGTGTGACCTTCAGGATTCAGTTGCCATAGATTCACAGGATACAAAAGGGTTTAGCTTGACTGGTATGCCATTTTATCTTAGATATATATTCAACTGTTGTATAAAATGTACCTTTTCCATATGTTTTCTTTATCACTTTTGCACCCGAACAAATTTCAAGGTGTCTGTCTGTGTTCCTGTATGCCTTTGTTTTTAGAAGGGGAGTTGAATCTTATTCATCGGAGTGAGATGTTTTCTTATGGTGTGGAAACAATGATGATGCTATTCGTAATGGATCAAGACTTTTTTTCTTCTTTTTCTTTTTTTTTTTTTTTTTTTGCAACATAGGAGGAGGGTTTTGAACCTTAGACTTTTTGGTTGAGAGTACACTCTTTATACCAGTTGAACTATGCTCACTTTAGCGGATAGTCAAGACATACAAAGAAAAAAGATATTTTTTTAATAGTATTAAAGGTGTTATGTGAGTTCTGTCATTGACCACAGGCAACTTCTATAGTTTTTTTTAGTCGTGACTTGTGACAATGGCAATTTCTCGTTTTATCTACTCTTCCTATTGCATAGAAACTGAAGATTAGATAATCTTGGTGAAAATATATGCAAGCATCAATTAAAGCGTGAAACTTACATAGTCTTTCATGTTGGGAAGACACCAGTTTTTCATCTCATCAACATACCTAAAACTGTTAGTACATGGTTGCCTCTTAATATTTCATCATTGCACTTCCATGTGATTTCGTTCTGAGGGTCAACTATTCTCAGTCACTGGTCCATTTGCTCACACTTGCTATTGGGTCACCTGAATTGGTAGTGAATTTTCAAATGTCATATGGTTTTATATGTATAAGATATATTCTATCAATTGGCTAGTAAAAGTTCTGTTCTTCATGTACATATAATCGATGCATAAATTTCAATTGGAATTTCTTCTTTGACAGAATCTGGAGTCAGTACTGATATTTGGACCAGCTATGCTGCCAGGATTATGGTTATATCTGTTTTTCCATTTTTAATAGTTCAACTTCCACAAATGCTCAATTCAACATCAGGAAGGCACTTGGCAGTGTTGATTGCTCTTATTATCTCTGTTTCAATGTTCATTATCTATTGTCTTTACCAGGTGCTTTTTCTATTTCTTAGCTCTTTCTTTTTTTTTTTTTCTTTTTTTTTAATACAGTTCACCCAAAATTTTATTTTCATTTTTTGGAATTTGTTGTCCACACAATATTGGAAAAAAAATTAAAAGATCCACATTTACAGGTTGTCATGTTTTAAACATAAATGCTAACTTGAATAAGCTTACCTTCAATTCAAACATGCCGTATTCGGTGAGCAAGAAACATAGATAGCTATTCTGATCTTCCAGAGTTCAAAAGTTATAGCTGTAATGGAAGGGTCAAGACCTTCACAATGTATTGGCGCGCAATGTAACTTTGTTCTGTCAAACTTGATATAGACCTTTTAATTTAATGATAAGGCATTTAGTTTCTTGTATCTTTGATCTTTTGCCATTTTTTTTTTCTTTTCTCATTTATTGATGTTTAAAATTGTACCTCAACGATATCCTATTTCATGAGTTGAGAAAATTTGTGCAGGTCTTCCAGCCATGGATTCAAAGGAGGAAACTTGCCTTTGTCAAGCACAAACATGTTATATTTGGACTTTTGAGACATTTAAAACAGCAAGCACTTGGAAGGCTCCTGACAGAAAATGGGGAGCCAGATAAAGAAATAATAGAGAAGTTCGTTGGAAAAAGAAGTTCAATTGTTTATTTTTATCATCGCCTTAATATTTTATCAGATTCTGATATTTGCTCAATGAACATAATGGCAGGTTATTTTCAAGAATTGATGAGAACAGGGATGGACTTCTTTCAGCTTCTGAACTGAGAGCACTAATTGTTGGCATTCAATTTGAGGAGATCGACTTAGATCATGATGATGCTGTTGTGAAAATACTGAATGACTTCGATACTTCTCGTGATTCCCATGTTGATGCTACTGAGTTTGGCAATGGGATTATTAGGTGGCTTTCTCAAGTACAAGGTTCAAGAACTGGCCGAGGTGATGATGGTCCTCACACGATGAAGTTCCTGCATAACTTTCATCAAGTAAGTTGTAATCTGTTTGCTGCAATTCTCCTTTCGACTTTTTATCTCGCTTTTCTGAAGCATGTGTGATGTATCTACAGGAAACAAAGAGAGAGCATGATTTGCTGGATGTCGGGGAACAGAGTGATGAGGTCGTAGAGGGCGTTGAGGGTGGCAAGGGGGTCTTGATCAAAGCTATACTCTTCTTGTTAATTGGAACTGCCATTGCTGCTGCCTTTGCTGACCCTTTGGTCGACGTCGTGCATAACTTCTCCAATGCAACTAGCATCCCTGCGTTCTTTATTTCATTTATCGCTCTGCCATTAGCAACCAACTCCAGTGAAGCAGTCTCTGCTATAATCTTTGCAAGCCGTGACAAGCGAAAAACTGCCTCGTTGACATTTTCTGAGGTTTGTTCTCTTTTATTCTCTTTTATACCTAACATTTCATTTCTTTAGTCATAGTTCGTTTTTGCTGGGGACTGGTAGAAAAGAAAATAGGAAGGATTTGGAAGAATGATTGATCTCTAAGCTTTCATGGTGCAGCTATATGGAGCAGTGACAATGAACAATGTCCTCTGCCTATCAGTCTTCTTGGCTCTTGTTTACGTGAGAGGATTGGTTTGGAACTTTTCATCTGAAGTGCTGGTCATTCTCGTCGTCACGATTATAATGGGAGTTCTCGGTAGCTTTCGAACCGCCTTCCCACTCTGGACATCTCTGGTGGCCCTCCTTCTCTACCCCTTGTCTCTTGTGCTGGTCTATGTTCTTGATTATGTCTTTGGTTGGTCATAGATCAGCTGGAGTTTTGAGTTATATTCAGGGGGTTTGTTCATTTAAATTTCCGGATGTTTTTGCACATACTCTCTGCTGAGGCAATGCTATATATAACTACCTACTGTTCTGCTCTCTTTTGTTTGCTTCATTCTTGTGTTGGTATGATGTAGCAAGTGAATGAAAATAATGAGCATAATTTGTTCACAAAGTTGATGGCATGAAATAATCAATAGGAATAAGTTCAAATATAGCTCATAAGACAACTTAGTATATTTCAATTGGCTAATATAAATATCTAATAAAAAAGTTAGAACATGGTGAACTCAAAAGAGAAAAAAAAAAAAAAAAAAAAAAAGGTTATATATATCCCTTGCATCTGAATTCTCTAAGAATTGTAATTATTATGTTTAAATCTTGTTAATTGCTCTAAGAATTAACTTCAAAAGTAAAGTTTTAAGAACGAATTTTCTTTTCTTTTCTTTTCTGGAGTTCACTAGGGAATCAAATCTTTTCCAAAGGAAACTATTTGTTGAAGGAAATATCATAATCATCTCTTGATGATACTTTCATTCTTAAATTATAAGTTGAATTCAACTATTTCTTGTTTCTTGGGGGGAAAAAAGTACTAATTATTACTTCCAAGCCCTATTTAAAGCAGTTCCAATTTCTGAATTTCTGTTTTTGGAAAAATCTATAGGTAATCATTATTAATTTCAAACACATCTAAGATTTTTTTTTTTTTTTTTTACTTTCAAGTTTTAAAAAAGAAAAGGCATGGCAAATGGGGGAGACGTGGTAGAAGAGCTAAATATTGGGAGGGAAAATGAGACAAAAAAGAAATGGTAGAGAGAAAAAATTAAAAAAATAAAAAGGAGGTTAGAAAGAGAGGTAAAGACGAATATGTTTAAAATCTAGTTTTTATTTTTATTTTTTTTATTTTAAAACTGAATAAATTATCAAAACTGTGGTTTGCAGAAATGTAAAAAAAAAAAAAAAAAAAAAAGCACCCAAGAAACCAACTTCAGGCTAAGATTTTGGGTTTCTTACACAAAACTGCATAATTTAAACCTATTTAAATTTAACCAAAAACAGAGCTTGTAAAAGGGTAACATACAGGTTTTGTAGCAATGGGGATTTCTAAGATATAAACACCAAGCACTGTGGGTACAAGATAACATTAGGGCTCTAGCTTCTACAACTTCAAATCTAGATCAAGTCTTTCTCCAACTTCTCCATTGCACTTGTTCATAGAAATGGCAGTTTCTTTCCCAGTTTTTGCCTCTGCTGGTGGGAGGAATCTATAGAAAGGCTGCTTTTCGGCCAATCCAACAGGTTTCAAGCCACCCTTAGACATATCAATCGAAAAAGAGATGCAATTCAGCAAAAGACAGAACACCAAAGGAATGAAAACCATTATGCACTCTCTCTTTTCTCACCTGAAAAGGAAGCGGTTCCGAATCGGAATGCATAAAATTCTGCAGAAGAGGATAAGTTGGAGGACATTTGATATTATTAGAGCTTGGACATGATGTCCAACCAGTAGAAAGAGAAGCAAGGGTAAGGAAGTTTCCATTAAACTCGTCATCTTTGATGTTTTCCAAGGAACTCGGTGCAGATATGCACGTTAAGCTTCGTGCACGATCCTCTCTGCATATTGAAAAGATACTTTTGGCATTCTATGGCTGTATATTAAAGCATATAGAGTATGATCAAATCAGACTCTGCCTTACCGAAAACTCAGTGTGCTTCCATTACCATGCGAAGTTGAATCATCGGATCTATTTGGAACAGTGAAGGAAGAGTGGTTGTAATCAAACATCGGTTCAGTTGGGTTGTTCGGAGAAAAGAGGGGCAATCTCTTCCTGCCAAACATCTGTATCTACATAATTTACACAATTATTCACACATTTTGACAAATACAGCATTTTGCAGTGGTGAATTCAGAATCTATACAGCACTTATTTTGACTATGAGCCAAATCATATACTAAAATTTAACCAACAAGTACAGCATTTTTCAGTGGTGGTTGAATTCTTTACATAATCATAATGAAAATAAATCCAACTAAGGTATTGAAGTCACCTTCTCTTCCTTGTCTGCCCAGATGGTTGAGTAGTTGCCATAACGATAGCTTTGGTTTGAAGGGGGCTCTATCTGGACATTAAGACCAGAAGACAGTGAAGTTGTTGATGACAGATTCACCTGCAAATTCCATTAATCAAATTGGTTTTTTATTCAAAAGCATGAGGTTTGTTTTAAGAAGTATTATATAGGCATGCAAAGGAAAAGAAAATTCATGCATTACCATCTGAGAAGGTGCTTGATTATGCTGTGCTCTTTGCAGGAGTTCTGGGGAAGGCCAGCCAGGGTTAACTTCATAAGGGAAATCGAAATTCGAGCGAAATGCCAGACCGGGATCAACCCCGTAATTCTCCTTCTCAAGATAGTATTCACAAGAAGAACTCCGCCATTTGAGAGCATTTCCTTGCTCCAAAATTGTAACAGCAGACAACCCAGTTTCAGATCCACCACTATTTGCTTGATCCACCAATGGAACAGTGAAAGAATCTTTAACAGACATGTTAAGAACAGGCAGAGGTGGCCCAAACATTGAGGAGGAAGAGGAGAGATTCACCGGAGGCGGCGAAGGGAACGACGATGAAGACGAAGACCGGTTTGATTGGCGAAAACTAGGAACCGGTAAAGACAAATAAGAGGAGGATTTGGTTGGTGACAATGGAGAAGGGGATGAAAAAATTGCAGCAGCTGCATCATTCTTCTGCTGTTCCTCTAATCTGATCTTCTCAAGCTGTGCAACACCAAGTCCTCTTTGTGGAACTTTCTTAGGCTTTGGTTTTAGTTTCTTAGAAGAAGATCTACCACTAATACCACCAATTGTCCCAAAACTCCCAAATCTATTATTATAACACCTATGTTTTTGCTCCTCTTCTGCCATTCCTATCATCTTCCATCTAGACTTGAAAACAGAAAACCAAGATTCAAACACACACCCTAGTTTCTCAACAAGGCCATTCCACTACTAGAACTAAAACCCCAGCTACAATCCATCTGAAGCAAAGTCACTATCCACTTAACAAAGCATAAAGGACTCTCAACAAACAAAACCCAAATGGGGAAAAACAAGAAACGGGCAGAAATCTGAGGAAGAAATATAGAGAAAGCGGAGCTACCAAAGGGAAATGAAGTTACCGAAAATCTCGAGATGGACGAACAAACAAAGAGCCATGAAAAGATCAGAAAGAGAGAGAGAGAGAGAGAGAGAGAGAGAACGAATTAGATTCTTCTCAAATCCAGTTGCATGTCTGAGAGAAATGAAGGGAAAAAGAAAAATCAAATGAGTTGAAGATCAAGATCAAGAACAAGAAGAATAGAAGATTAAACTAAAGATTAACATACGATTGGAATACATACAGAGGATTTTTGAAAACGATTATGTCGCCCAAATGGTCGCTCCACTCCTCGTTTCATTCCTAGACCGACTCTTGTGAAAATCAAATCACTCCTTCTCTTACTTTCTCTCTCTGTGATCCACTACAAATACAAATTTACTTTGTGGGTTCCTTTCCATGTAAATCTAAAACCCATTTTTGAGATTTTCTCTCTCTGAAATTATGGATTTTAGTTCCAAAAAGAGCTCAAGGCCAAGCCAACTTTACAACCCAATTCATCACTTTAGGTTTGGGTTTGTTTTTGTTTTCTTTCATTGTGGGAATGATCTTTTAGAATCCAAATTGTGGGCTCCCCTCCTTTTATAGCTCTCCTTCCAACATTTGTATGCAATGCAATTCATCTCTTTCTCTCATTCATACCCCCTTACCTTTTAGGGATGACTTCTTTTTAGAGAGCCAAATAAAAAATGTGTACTTTTTTAAATTGAATGAAAAATGGTCTTATCTACATTGCAGATACGACCCACCTTATAAATGTCACAAGAGTTATAAGTGTTATAAACAATTTGATTCAAATCGTTTATGTCAAGACATGCTAGTGAGGTATCTTATACAAAGAGTTTGTATAAGACCAAACCGCAATATGATTAATCTCACTTTATAACACTATTGACTAAAGAGATTAACATTTCGTACAATTACCGTATAACTCAATCTCAATCCTGAGTGAGTTATGGGATTCTTGTTTATGAGTAAAGTTCTTTCATTTGTATGGGTGAGAGTGACCCATGTCGCCGACTCAACAAGTCTACCATATTGGAGACTTGTTCAAGTAGGGAGCTTGGGAACATAGCTTCACAAAATGCGAAGAGTGCAGGCTGTAGGTTTTTAGTGAAATGACCACATTTAATGAATGTTGATGTTAATTAATTTAATTAAAGAGTTTAATTAATTAATCTCGATTCATTGGAGCTTCTAATATGTAGGTTCATTAGATTCCCCTGCTAGCTCATTAAGGATAAAACAATGATTAATTATTTTGTATAAAATTTGAATTGTTCAAATTATATAGGGAAAATGCATTAATTGTATTATTAGATATAATTAATATAATGTATATAGATACATTATAATATAAAGTTAATTTTGAATTAGATTCAAAATTAAACTTTATAATATAAGAGTATTAATGTTTGAATAAGATTCAAATATTAAATTAATATGAATAAGATTCATATTGTAAGGGAATTAAATGTTAATTGCTTAAGATACAATTAATATAATGTATATAAATACATTATATTATAAAGTTAATTTTGAATTAGATTTAAAATTAAACTATATAATATGAGAGTATAATATATTTTAATAAGATTCAAATATTAAATAATATGAATTGATTCATATTAAAACTAATTCATACTATAACTGTAGCTTAAAAATAATGTGAATGAGATTCATATTTAAAATAGGTTATACGAGAGAAATACATTTGAATATGATTCAAATGTAATATTAATTAAAGATCATGTAATATTAAATATATAATTTTTAATTAATATTCTTTATTTAATTAAATAAAATTAAATAAGATTTAATTTAACCTTAGTTGAATTTTAACTCCCATAGTTAAGTGGAGTTAATGGTGAGTTAAGGGAAGTTCTTGATAATTCCCTACTCTCTCTCTCAAAAATAAGAATATAACGTGTTTTTAGAGAAGTGACAGTGGGATTTTGTATTCTTCCATCTCACACTCTCATTCTCTCAAAAGAAAAATACAGATTCTCTCTCAATCTCTTAACTCTTAACACACACACTAAAGAGAAAAGAGTTTTCTCGGTAAAGTTTAGTTCTTCCTATTGTATCCAAAAGGTTGGTTCCTACAAACCTCTTTTTTGCTGGAGAATAGCGAGAAAACTCCTTTTTCTTGCTGGAGAATAGCGAGAAAACTTGGCTGTAGTGTCCAATCAAGGGATTTGTTGTGGAAAAGAATTGAAGAGGTTATCTTCAAAGGTATTTCTTTTCCTTATGATTTTCTTCTTAAAATGTATGCGGTAAAATATATTTTTTTTCTTTGTTTTTTTTTGGGATTTTTAAATTGAATTACAATGACATTAGCATTCAAATGCTTCTGCATTGGGATTTGATCCCTTCAGGCTCGTCCTTTGATTTGCATGGGTGAGAATGGCCCGAGTCGCTAACTTAAAATGCTTACCATTTTGGGGACATGACCAAATAGGAAGCTGGAAACGTAATTTCACGAGATGAAATTCACTCCTTCCCATATATGGAAAGTAGATGAGTAGTTCCCTTTAAGTGCTGATTTTAGAACTTGAACAATGGGGTCTCACCCAACCATAAATAGATTGTTCATTAGAGATAAATAGTACTTAAGGAGATAGAGGTAATTACAGTAATAAAACAAACATTTGATCCAACTATAACTACGAACAACTCATGAAGGATCGACTTACATGTAATAGTTATATCCATGGATGCAAATTGTCCATAAGAGTGCAACTATAGGTCTATCGTGATTTGCCCTATAGTTAATAAATGAAGATTAATTAATTAAAGAGTTTAGTTAATTCATATTGGATCATTAGAGCATATACTCTATAGGTTCATAAGGTCCCCTTGCTAGCTCACAACGGACCAACAGGGATCAACGATATTGAAAGAAAATTTTGAAATGTTCAAATTAATATGTTAATTTGAGGAAAAATATATTTTTTTTTGTATTAGATATAATTAATATAAGTATTAGATACAATTAATATATGTATTAATGTATTAAGAATATATTATTATAAAGCTAATTTGAATGAGATTCAAATTAAAACTATATAATATAGGAGAATTAAATTATTTGAATATAATTCAAATACTTAGTTATTATAACATAAGATATTAAAATGAACAACTAGAATTAATTAGGTTTAACCTAATTAGGTCCTATATAATGACTTTATAGTGGAGAGACTTGCTACTTGAACATAATATACAGGAACAATTCTAAGAAGAAAAAAAAAAATTCTCCCTTTCTCTCAATTCTTTCGAGGGGCTCCCATAAGTCAGATCTTTGCCATAGTCATAGCGAGGAAGACTTCGTGGTGGTAGATTCAAAAGAAATAGAAATTTCAAGGAGACATTATTACAACACGTAGATCAACAAATGTACGTATATGGATATGCTTAACAATATAATTTAATTGTTAATTTATGTGTTTTATTTCTAAAATGGAATCAAAGTGCGTGATTCAATCACTTCCATTGCGAGATTGAAGCATTCGATCCCATCAATTTCATCCTCCTCCATCAACTTATCTAGGTCAAGCTCTAAGCTATGGAGCAAAGAGAAATCAACCTCTGGGAACTTATCATAAGCATCTTTGAGGGCTCTTTTACAAGACTTGATTTTCTCTCTAAGTTTACAATCAACAGCTAAAAAGCATTATTGCACAAAAAGCGACAGTCTTTTCCCTATTTGAATGCCTCTTCTATTTCCATTCCATGTAAAGATAGGACCAGAACAACTCATATATATCTTTTAAGTTTACAGTCATCAACAACCTCCCTGTATATGTCAACCAAAAATCTCTCTCGGAGTGCCACCAAACTTTTCAGAATCCCAAAGCTTCTAATTGAAGTCCCCATCGATTAGCCAAGATATCCCAACCCTATAAGGGAAAAAAGAGTTTATTTAAAACGAATTAAATTTTTTTTTTCTAATGGGGACTCAATTAAACAAATTAATACACTTTTTGCTAGCAAGTAATTTAAACAGAAATTTTATAAAAATAAATTCAACCCAAAATAAATAATAAATTAAAACTAACACTTTAAGCTTTAATTCTAATAATAAGATTGATAAATGATGTGAAATTTTAAGAACTAGTAATCAAAAAAAAATAATATATATATATATATGAGCAATTGATTAAAAATTGACACCACAATTTATAGTGGTTCGTATAACTAGCCTACATCCACTTTTCAAGCTCCTCTTGGTATGTCACTATAAACTTTTGACTCTTTCCAAAGCTCCTCTTGAATATGTCACTATAAACTTTTGCCTCTTTCCACGGCTTAGAGTCGAACTGCTACAACGTTCCTTTTTAAGTGCAAGAACAAACCCGATCCTTTTCACGGTTGAGGATCAAACCGTTACAACAAAAAAAATTCCAAAATCAAGATCAATCCTAACAAAAGTTTGAAAAAAAAAATTAAAGGACACACTTACAACTCTATCGATAGAGTGGATTTAGAAGTTGTAGCACACGACAAGCCAATCCTCACAACATAAAATATCTCTCTCAAGAATAAGATGAAAAGAAGAAAATTGAAGCATGGAGAGAGCAAAAATGGGAGCTTTGTGTTTTATGGAGGATTGAAAATAATGTAAATTTGTAGTAGAAATTTGAAGAAGATGAAGTGTTTAAAAGATAGGGAAGTTGGTGAAATTCAAATTCAATTTGGGCCATTGGATGTTGTTAAAAGAAAATTGAATGGTTGAAATTAAAAATAAAAAGTAGTATTTTTCTTTAATTCTAAAATCAACTAGTTGAGAAAAAGAACAAATGGAAACAGAGACCGTATCCTTTCAGAACAAACACAGGTCTCGTTTAACACCTCCATCAATAACCTTCGAATTATCATCCCTTTTAACTTATCACTTTGAGATTTTCCATTAGAAGCTGATCCATTGCTAAATTCAAACTTACTTTCAAACATTATCAAGTCTTTTCCAGTCTTATAAGCACACAACTACACTACTGAAAAAACTAGCTTTGCATTATGATGTTTATTAAACAAGTTGAGTTTATTTAATAAAAACTAACTGTTTGTTTAACATATTTTGTTTCATAACTCGGCCTTATGAGTGAGCGAGTTAGCTTTGTTTATTGGTGCAAAATGTAAGAAGGTATAATAAGAAATAGTCTTAAATACCGTTGTAGTCTCTAAACCGTGAAATTTGTTCAATTTTAGCTTATGTATTTTTAAATGTTCAATTTTAGTGTTTGTACTTTTAATAAATTTCAAAATTATGTAATTCAAAGTTAATTTTGATCTAATTTGGTTAAATAATAATCATAATTTTCATAAAAAAAAATACATTGTGAATATGTTTCCAAAATTTATTGTGGAAAGTCTTACATAGATAACAAAAAGTTTTTGAAAAAAAAAATCATTAATAAACTAACAGTATGAACTAAATTTAAGATATGAAATGAGGTTATCTACTTTCAACCATCCAAGGTCTTGTAGCTAAGTTTAAAATATGAAATGAGATTCTCTAATTTTCAAATATCTAAGGTCCCGTAGCTCAGTTGGTTAGAGCGTTGGTCTTATGAGCCGAAGGTCGCGGGTTCGAGCCCCGCCGGGACCAATTTTTTTTTCCTTATATTCTAAATTAAAAATATCAGTGTAATTATCTAACTTTTAATCATTCATGGTCCCGTAGCTCAGTTGGTTAGAGCGTTGGTCTTATGAGCCGAAGGTCGCGGGTTCGAGCCCCGCCGGGACCAATTTATGTCAAAATTGTTATTTTAGCTTTCAACCACGAATATAAACTATTTTTTTTCTACCATCATTTAAGATTAAAATAGGAAATGAGGTGATCTAACTTATAAATATTGATGGTCTCGTTGCTCAGTTGGTTAGAGCGTTGGTCTTATGACCTAAAGGTTGTGGGTTTTAGCGCCGCCAAGACCAATTTTTATTTTAGCTTCTAACTTTCTAACATCTTTTAATATTAAGCTAGGAAGTTATCTAGGCCATAAATATTGAAGGTCCCGTAGCTCAGTTGGTTAGAGCATTGGTCTTATGAGCCGAAGGTCGCGGGTTCGAGCCCCGCCGGGACCAATTTATGCTAAAATTGTTATTTTAGCTAACTTTACAAATATGAACTACTTTTTTTTTATGAACTACTTTTTTTTTTCTAACATCAAGTAAGATCTAAGATCGACAAGACTAAAAACATTGAAGGTCCCGTAGCTCAGTTGGTTAGAGCATTGGTCTTATGAGTCGAAGGTCGCGGGTTTGAGCCCCGCCGGGACCAATTTATTTTTTTTAGCTTTCAACTTTACAAGTATATTATTATTGTTAAGGTACTAGATATGACCATAATCAATCAAACTATATTTTTTCTAAAATTACCACAGACCAAGTACTAGATATCATTTTGAGTAAATTCTATGCCATTATCTTTAGTAGGAGACAAATTCAGTAAGAAAAGCACCCAAGAGAAAAAACAAAGGGAGGGTCAGACTTCAGAGTGTGGCCATGAATACCATATTAATGGCATAGATATTCTAAATTTTACTGTGTATTCAATTCTTCTGCAATACAGTACTCTCAAGCCATTTCAAATGTTCTCCAACATCTCAAAACTGATTTCGGCTGATTGAAACATTCCTCAATTTTCCATTGTATTTGGTTAGTTAGAAAAGAAGTGTTCTTATCAAATTCAAACGTACTTAACAAATTCTCACGACAAATCTACCACATTGGGGAAATTTTGAAGCCTTTGAAATTGCATGAACAGAGTCGGATCTAGATATACTTTGTATCATGTTCCAATGGTCATTCACTAAATAAGCTAAGAATGGAAAAATTATTCGAGGAGACCACCACAACAAGGCTAACAATTTTTGCATCGTTGGATGTACATGTAATTATTAGGAGTATAAAAGTTTCCGAGTACATATCCATCGGGGTTAGCGGCCTGGTTGAATACTTTTTCCATGGCACTAAATGTAGGAGGGTATTCATTAGAAGGAGACTTCCTAGTTTGAGAGCATTTATTTATAATCCTAATTCCTAGCCATCAGAGCTTTAAAGACAGAAAAAAAAAAAACATTGTAATCAAATTCAAGTCTCCCAAAACAATGAGAACAAACCAAATAGCTCAAATCAATGAAAAGGCAGTGAATTTCCATTATTACAATGAAACAGAAGGGAAAAAGATGGCCAGACTAGAATGTTGTACAAGATTAGAAGAGGCAGTGTCTTTGCCATTAAAATACACCATTAAATTAAAGACACACTGGATCACATAGAAAGCTCTGAAATGAAGGCAGATAGGCAAACTTTCAAACAGGAAAAAGAAAAAGAAAAAGCCAAAGCATAAACAAAAAGAGAGATAACTCAGGAAATGAAGACACCACCTGATGAGATAGTTTCATGATTTTTCTTCTTCTTCCCACAGTATAAGCCATTGAGAAAGTGACCCAAATTCTGCTCCCTGCAAACAAGCCAGCAACGGAGAAGCAGCTTCATTGATTTTATTAGTTGACGATGAACAAGTCCTGCAAATAAAGAACTTCAAGTTGAACTAACCATGTTTAGAACTAAACTTGGAATTGAGTGAACAGGGTATTGATGTAATGGGGTTTCTTACAGAATAGGGAGAGAGATTTGAGCAGATTCAATGGCGGGAGTTGGAGGAAGCAGAGGATGGCTTTTCAGAAATACCATCATGTTCCTCTTCACCTGGGATCCGCGCTGGAATTAGAAACCTGGAGAATCCGCTGGAGGCGAATCCAAGACCCGGAAAAGAAGATTGGTAGATCGACGGTGGAATTAGATGCTGTTGATTATCGACGAAGGCGATTGATGGGTCTATCCAAGCGCGAATCGAGGGCGTGTAACTGGACTGAAGGGGTCCCCTCTGAGAAACCAACTGGTTTTCTCCAAACAGCGGTTGCAGGATTGGCAACGGCGGCGATGGCGGCGGAAAACTCGAGGTTGTTGGCTGTGAGTTGTATAAGAATTCTCCATTCACACCTCCTGCTCCGCCGTCTCCGCCATCTCCGCCCCCACTGTGATCTGCACTCGCTGTGTTCCAATGCAATATCCTCTGGAATCGGCTGATTTCCATGGCCGGTGGGGATTGCTGCTCCGACCATCCGTCGAAGCAACCTAATGGTGTTGTTCCAGAGAAATAGAGATGGTCGTTTTGATGATTTTGAGCAATTGGATGCTGAGTTCGCTCGGATTCGAGCTTCGATGTTGGGCCTTGAAGAGACTGCAAGGAGAGCCGTAGATCTTGCGTTCGGCTACTGGTTCTGGAGAGTAAATCCGGCGGGAAGGCGTCGAACTCGAAAATCGACGACGGTGTCTCTGCCGCTGCCGTCGTAGTCATTGGTAAAAACGATTTGAAGGTATCGACGATCGAATCCGAATCGAAAGATGGTGGAAGAAAGCTGGAGTTGTCGCTATTAGGGTTATCCTCTGTGGAAGTATTCTGCAAATTCTGCATAGTACATTCGGAAATTCCGCCGTCGCCGGCCACCAAATTCGATCTCTGATTACTGATTCTAGTGGTACTCCTCTCCAGCGGGTGAATAGCAACTGGAATTTTATTTTCGCTGTTCTTCTCTGCCTGCGTTGCCGATTTGTCGATGCTCATATCCAAAACATTTGGATTCCATCCGGGAAGCTCTCGAAGCTTGTCTATGGCGGGTTTGGCCTTCTTGATGAGCCAGTCGACAGCCTTGCTCGGCCGGTCGTAGCCAAGGCGGTCCTGCACGTCGTAGAACTCGATAGCGGTGTGGGCGGAGAGTCTAACACGACGATCCCTCGGGCCTTTCGCCGTGCAAACTTTACTGTGACGGTCTTTTCTTCCAATCGAACGAACAATGCGGCCTCCTTGAACCTCCACGATTTCACCGCCACCGCCACCACCGCCGCTTCTTATTCCCGGTTTTGATGATTTTGCCGGCCGTTGATTACTGAACTCCCCCATTCTTCCTTCATCTTGGAAGCTCCACCCAGCGGGAGACGAATCCGACACCGGAGGAAAATAAGGACGCTTCTTGGTTTCTCGTGAGTCTAAAGTCGCATATAGATAGTGAAGGTTCCGTTCATCTTCTTGTTCCTCTGTATGACTGAAGTTTATAACCTGACTCCGGTACCGCCGTTGAAGATGATGATGACGATGACGATGATTCGGCTGAGGATCCAGGCTCAGTCCCTTGAGATACCCTTCTTCCAGCTTTAATCGACTGTTGATTCCTATTCCAATTCCTCTTCACTTTCCAGTAACAGCCTCTGCAACTACAACCACCATTGTTATGACCTCTAATTCTAAAACCTCTGTTTCTATAGCCTCTCCAAAAGGGCTTCGCCATTCAATCTTTCCACTCACCATCAAGCCTTCCAAATCAAAATTCCAATCAAACCCACATGCCAAAAACAAATCCTAAAACCCCTAACCCATCTCCCTCTCTCTCGCTTGCTTTACAGATAGACCAGAGAGGAAAGTGATTAAAGAGAATTGCAACTTCCAAGAGGGAAGAGTGTGGGTTGGGAACTTAAAATTACTAGAAAAAGAAATGGAGGGATTACAGAGAGAGGGAAAAAAAGTTTTTATGGGAAATGTGACGATGAATGATGGGAAAGTAGAAATTTTTGGATGGGCCTATAAGAGGGCCTGATTGTGGCAGTTGGAGGGTATGCCAGCCTTTTTCTTCTGCGCCACCATTGTTATTAAAAAAGAAGATATCTCTCTCTGCCCTTATAATCACTGCACCATCTGACCTTCTTTTCCTCCCTTTATCTCGAAAGAGATGGACTTCATTATGGCAATACATTACTCACTTTATTCGCGGCTGTTCGGACCAACTTTTATTGACTTTTAAATCTTACACGATTATGGTTTGATCTTACAATGTTCGGTCATCAAAAATATCTTTCGATATTTTAATATCTAATTTCGTGACCACTTAGTTACTTTTTAGTGTTCAAGACTAGTCCTCATATACGATTAGTTACTTTACTATTATTCTTTTACTTTTTTAAAAAAATTTAAAATCAACTAGAATATAATTGTCTCTCTAGACAATAGTGAGGTCCAATACTACAACTTTTGGTTATCAATTATCATAGAATTTATGTTGTTTTAATGTTTATACCCAACAATGTTGGATCTATTTCTTTATTAGTGTACAAATATGTCAATTTATGGTGGTTATTTTGATCAAACACTTTGGTTGAAGGTATGTGTATTAATCAATTAAGTACTAATAAAAAAAAAATCCAATTTTATTTGTTACGGATTATACATAGATAGACATCAGTATAAAATGTTTTATATAAATTTTGGTCTTTTTGAGATTGATCCATAAATAACTTATACATCCCATTAGAAAAATGAATAAACGATCTATACGTCAACTTTCAAATCATAATGCTATAATGTCTTGGTTGCATTAAATATCTATGACGTGTTTTTCTTTTAGTTATACAACAAGCTTCTAATCTATAACATGTATCTATACCACTTGAATTATATTTAGTTACGGTTTAAGAGTATCATCTGAATTTACACAAATTTAAACTTTATTTTTCATTTACCTTAATTGGAGTTTAGATAACAAATATTTAAAAGTGGGTTGTTTGGTATGATTTGGATTTTTAATTAATTAATTAATTAAGTTATGTTCAAATTGACATACTAACTACAAATTATAACTAAGATGTTTGATATGATTTAGATTTTTAAATGTCTAATCCAAAACATTTATATATATTCATATTTATTCAATAGGGTCTCGTAACCTATATAACCTCTCAAGTAAACAATTCACATGTTCTGTTTGATAGCAATATCACTTTTAGTTTTATAAATTTCTTTAATAATTTTTTTTTTTTAAAAAAAAGATCTTATGCTTATTTATGAATCGAGTTCAAGCTTCAATACTAGTATAATTTAACCTAACATATTTTGATTAAATCACTACTCAAATGAAAAAACAAAAATAAATAGTTAATGCCAAGCCATGATCTTTTTGAAATAATGGTATTTCTTTTATGCCACGCGCATGCATGTGGTTAGTAAAGTTTGTTATTAAAAAAATATGATAAGGAAACAACAAAATTTATACAAACATACATATATATAATATATGCATATTATTTATATTGATCATAGTTATTGATACCGAAATTTGGTATCAACTATTAATTTATAATTTTCGAAAGGAATTGGACGATCTTCCTACACGATAGATGAAAAACTCGCACCGATATAGTGCTTGAGTCACCGACACTCCGACAATCAAGTCAATAATGATTTAGAGAGCTAGAGAATAGAGACTTTATGATGTATTTTAGCGTACCTCAAGTGTCACGAGCCCTCTTGGTCATATAGAAATAGGTTTCGTCACGGTCATTCACTAATTAACTTCTCGAGTCATTAATTAAGCTATTACTAACCATTATGAATTGTTGGGCTTGTTTCACTAGTGACCCAAGCATGTGCAAAATTACAAAACTTAAGCATAATCTTTGCCTCTATGGGTCGGCCTCTATACTTAGGCATTATAGCTTTATGGATCGGTCTCAGCACTTAGCTAAATAAACATATAACTTGATGGCCAAGCATGTGGGTCAGTATTCATACTTAGCCAAATAAACCAAAAACTCATAATCCAAGAGTTAGTTAAAATTATACTTACATAGCTTCAATTAGAACTTTGGGGGCAACTATTGTGGGTGAAAAAGCGATTGCTTATTTGGCTAAGTATAGAGACCAACTCATAGGATCGGCCATGAAGCCATAAGTTTATTTGGCTAAGTATAGAGACCAACCCATAGGGTCAACTATCAAGCCATAAGTTTATCTAGCTAAGTATGGAAACCGACCCATAAAGCCATAATGACTAATTAAGTATAGAGACTGACCCATAAGGATGGAAATTGAGCTTGAGGAGGCTAACCATATGAAGGTAAAGATTATGATAAGTGTTGTACTTTTGTATATGTTTCGGTCACTAGTGAAATAAGTTCCAACAATTCACAAAGGTTAGTAACAGCTTGATTAATGACCCAAGAAATTAATTAGCGAACGACATGACCATTACAAAACTTATTTCTATATAATTGAGAGAGCTCGTGACATTTGAAATACACTAAGATACATCCTAAAGTCTCTACTCTCTAACTCTCTAAATCATTATTGACTTGATCGTCATAGTATTGGTGGTCAAGCACCACATTGGTGCGAGTTTTTCATCTATTGTGCAAGGCGATCGTTCAATTCCTCCTAAAAATTACAAATTTACAGTTTGTACCAAATTTTGGTATCAATAATAGTATTAAATTTATATCGACATTTCCACATATCTAATGGTTACAACCATCAACATGAAGGGATCAAATTACCATACAAAATCGATAATTTTTTTTAAAACAATAGCAACAAAATGTAACATAATGTGAATATAATAGTATAATAGGTATTTTAATTCATTTTAAAAAATTTAAAATGTTTATTAATAATTTAGATATTTTTTATTATTAAAAAAAATTGAAAATTTTTCGTCAATATTTTATTACTACTTTCATCGACGTATCTATCAAATTAAAACATCAATATTTTTTTTTATCGACACGGGCATTTTAAAAAAGGTAATTATTTTAAATAAAAAAATTGTTAACAATATTTTTAAATATAACATAATGTCACTGTCTATCATAATAGACAGTGATAGACTACTATCATCTATCACTAATAGTCATTGATAGACAATGATAGATGTTAATCAACCTCTATCACTAATAAATAATGACACTTTGCTATTTTTATAAACAAGTCAGTTTATTTTGTTATATTCGAAAACAATCGTTTTAAAAATTTGGTATCGAACATTTATATAATTTTTTTGGGACATAGTCTCTTAAAGAGAAAAAAAAGCCGTCCATTGTGTGCCGACGAAAACGATCAACTGTCTTCAAGTGATTAAATTATTATTTTACAAAAGCATTAATGTCATTATTGTTTTATTCGTGTGATTAATTTTTGTTTAATATATATATATATATATAAAATTCAGTTTGACACAGAAGATAGATGTTCCCAATACAATATTTTTAGACAATTGAGTTTAAAAAAAGATGGAGCATTTGATCAACCTAGGATTTGTAAAGAAAATATATCGATGTGTATCTGTTATATTTGATATTTATGTATATTGATTCCACTGGCCAGTCTAATAAATTACTTTATCCATCAAATTTTATTGTAGACACAGAAGTGATATCTCTGCAGATATAAAAATTATGACTTTGTTTCATCTTTTAATATGTAATATTTTTTTTGACATATCAATCAAATAAAATTGTTATTGCATGTATATAAGTTAGCTCAATACACAATAGTCGAGTATTGTTCATTCTACTGGATGAGTGATTTCTCTATGTTGCTAATCCAACTTCTTGATGACGATAATCTCTCTCTTAATTATTGTGTGTATTTTCAAAAAAATCGAAGAAATTTAACTTGGTTGTAAATATGAATTGTATGTGCCAATAATTTTATACTTCCGCATAACAAATTACTTATTTGATGCTTAAGGATCCTTTCGTTTAGTTGTTTTTGTATAATGACACTATTGTGTAATTTTGTTTTTTGTTTGTAATATGAGCATAAACTTTAAGCTTTGTCTCTACCCTAATTTTTAGGCTTAATTCATGTTTTTTAAAATTACTTAGTTATTAAATACAAAAACTGAAAATTCTTTTTAAAAAATTATAGAGACCTAACAAAAATTTTAAATATTTTAAAAATTTTAAAACTTATTAAATATAAAATCAAAGTTTATCAATAAAAAAAAAAAAGGTTGTTTTCAAATACAAAAAAATAAGCCAAATTATTTACAAATATAAAAATATTTTATAGTCTTTTAGTGATGGACAGTGATATAATTCTATCGCTTGAGCAATAGACAACGATAAAAGTTTATCGTTCAAGCAATAGAATTTTATCGCGATCTATCACTGATAGACAGTGAAATTTTTCTATATTTGTAAATAGTTTGATATTTTTTCTATTTATAGTAATTTTCTAAGATAAAAAAAATTAAAAGTGTAAGAATTAACGAGAGAATACAACAATTTTAGATTCTAACTAATATACATGATTTCTTTAATTTTAAAATGTTTAAAAGGTACAAAATTAGAAAAAGTATTAAAAACGTTTATTATTTATATTTAATTTTAGACAAAGTCAATTTAAATATAGTTTGGTTGTTATGACATTTATCATCTTATCTAAGGGTGAAAATTTAGATCAGTTTCATAGTTATTTTATTTTTTAATATTTTATATATGAGTTTCTAATTTGTTTTGATATTTAATATTTAAATTTTAAAAACTAAATAAATTAAATTATGTTTGGTAACCATTTCGTTTTTTGGTTTTGATTTTTTAAAATTAAGCCTATTTCCTCACCATCTTTTTACCATTGTTTGCATTTTTCTTTAAGTACAAAAGTTGAATTTTTAGCCAAATTCCGAAAACAAAAACAAGTTTTTAAAAATCATTTTTTTAATTTCAAAATTTGGCTTGGATTTTTAAAACTTGGGTAAAAAGCAAATAAAAAAAATAAGACATTTAGGGGTGGGGTGAAAAAGGTATTTATAGATTTAATTTTCAAAAACTAAAAATAAAAAACCAAACGATTACAAAATGAGACACTTTTTTTTTGTGTTTTAAAATTTGATTATGAATTCAAACGTTTCCTTAAAAAAAATAGTGAAAATCATTGTAAAGAAATGTTAGAAAACAAGCACAATTATTTTTTAAAAAATAAAACGATTATCAAATGCGCAATTAATTCTACACCTCTACATTTTTTTCCTGCAACATTTTTTTTTAGTTCCACAAATGAGAGGTGATAAATTTAGATCTAACTTCATGGAAAATAATAGATTATGCATATATTTGGATCATTTATTTTTGTTCGAAAAAAAAACAATTATGAATTCTAACTTCTTGCTTGTATTATATTTAATTGCAATTAATTATAAACTTTTTATTTTGAAACCATATCAAAGTTGATGCTAAGTTACTAACCACCAAAATCGTTAAACCAACCTAAAAGGTTCAAATTTTATATTTCTCTTGCCACTAAAAAAAACCCACAAAAAAGAAAGAAAAAAAAAAATCAATTTTGTTTCCGTATTATAATATTTCAAACCATTGCATTATTATTTTTTTTCCACGACTTCAATAAAGGGGAAAGGTACATAATTTCAATAATTTTTTTTCTGAAAACATATAGTACGTCATCCATGACAACTGAAAATAAGATATAAGTTGTTTAATAATAATAATAATAATAATAAGTAAAAGATGAAATAAAATAAGGGATATGAATACAAATTATTTCCATGTAAGTGGTTACCATCAAGAGTAGTAGGTGGTTTTATAGCTGAATATAACTCACAATATAAAATATATATCTTCGATTAAAAGGTTAAAATTTTGTTAATTTAATTTTTTTAATAATTAAAATTGTGTTTAAATTTCTAAATTTTTATTTAAATATTTAAATTATATAATATTTTACTTTACCGTATAAGTTTTGCATAAAATCATTTTAATTGTTGTTATATATAGAGCATTAACATGTAGGTAGTTGTTTGATGGATGTCCTACCATAATCACAAGTAGACAAATGTTTCAAATTATACTCCAAACATAAATAATAATAATAATAATAATAAATTTATTATTTTTTAATATAATAATTATGGAGATAGAGATTAAATTAAGAAAAAAAATTGGGTGCAGAAAATTTGTCACATGACAACTTTATTTTATATTTTAAATAAATTTTTTTAAATTTTTTTTATGTGGTAAAGAGGAGGAGAGCACGTGAATTAGCTGCACCTAATCATTGCTCTTAAATTAAACTTCCGACCTCAAAAGAATGAATGCATGTTAGTTACGACTATATGAAAGTGACTATCATACCTTAAAATTACTTTACAACCTTAGATCTTGATTTAAACGTTCATAGTAAATTATTATTATTATTATTTTATGTCTAATACACTCCTCAACTTCTAATTATGTGTATAACCAATTTTTTTTTTTTTTTTAGAATAACACAGTATTTGGAGTTAGAGTGATTCAAATTCACTTTTTGGTCAAAGACATATAATCCATTGACTTTGTTTTAACTTGCTTCTAAAACTCTTAATTTCACATTAACATGTTCAAGCAATTTAGAAATCGACAAAGTGACAGAGAATAGAGTGATTTCCGTGTAATGTTTGTTCACTTTTCAATTTTGTAAACATATATAGTGATTTAATATAATTTATTATTTTTAATATGCTTTTGTAGTTTTTTTTTCAATTTTTAACTTTTGTAAACTCACACGACTTTAGGAATTTATAATAATTTACTATTTTTACATATTTTTGTACTTTTTCTTTCTTTTCAAATTTGTTGTAAATACACATCAATTCGAAAAGTATAATATTTTAGAGTTTTTGTCTTCATAAAAAATATAATTGCAAATCTGAAGAATAATACTGCATAGAGAAATAATACTCTGGCATAAACTAAAATTTGAAAATTTTTGCAAATCTGAAGAAGAATAGGTTTTTAGGATTCTTGTGAAAAATAATATTTTGGTATAAATTAAAATTTGAATTTTTTAAAAATTAGGAAGATAATCTAAATCATCCACATATAAGTAAAAAATATTTTTAACTGAAAAATGATTAATATGGAATTTTATACCAAAATAGAAAAATAATATTTTTTTAGTTTACATTAAAGTTCGAAATTATCACATCATCCAAATAAAAATTAAATTATTATTTTTTAACTGGGAGAAGATTATGACAAATTAAAAAAAAAAAAAAAAACTTTGGTTTAAACTAAAGTTTGAAATTGTGAGTTACATGTTTGGAGTTAAAATCTTAAATTAAAATCACTTTGAAACACACATCTAATCATTTAAAACTAATTTAATGTTTAATTTTATACTTTTAAATGCATTTTTCATATTAATAAAATTAATTTTCAATGATTAAAATAATTTTTAGAGTGATTTTGAAAATAGTAAAAATAGTTTTAACAATTTTAAAATCACTCCCAATCATGTCATAATTAAATAATACAAATTAAAATAAGAAAGATTTTGATTACCAGTTTAAAATTAAAGAAAGTGATCAAATTATCCAAATAAAAAAAACATAGAATTGGTTCTATATTTTTGTTACCATATCATAGCTAAAGTAATTTAAGGTCTTCTTATTTATCCAATCTTGGAAGTTAAAAGATTTTCGTATCCATCTCTTACTAGCAAAATAAGAATTAATGTCGATTTTTTTTAAAAAAAATTAATATTAAGTAGACAATCAAATTTATCACTCTTACAAAAACAAGATCTATTATAATCAAAATAAAAATATAATTTTTAATTATTAACTAATTAATAAAAAAGTTATTTTTAAAAATAGAAAAATGAGTCAAACTATTTACAAATATAAAAAAAATTATTATCTATCAATGATATACCGTACAAATTTTCTATATTTATAAATAGTTTGATATTTTTTCTGTTTATAATAATTTCTCTTAATAAAACCTATTTTAGTTCAAATTAATATTTGAAATTAAATAAATAATTAAATATATCCACATCAAAATTAAAAAATAATATTATTTCAGTTATTAGATCATTATTATGATTTTTTGAAAAAAGAAATAATATATTTTGGTTTAAATTAAAAGTGGGTAATCAAATCTATCCCAAAATTTTAAAAGGTTTAAATTGAAGTTGTAACTAATTAAATGATATAAAATTAAATATGTTATCAAAATAAAAATTAATAATTTGAAGGTTTATGTTTGTCTTTTTTACAATTATTTATTTATATTATTTTAATAATATAATATATTTTAGCTATTAATGATTAATTTACAACAATAGTTAATTAATTATTTACATATAAACTAAAATTTAATTTAAAGTTATTCTCTTCCATCCGTTTAATTTAAATTCTCTTATAATAAATTGTATATTTAAACGTTTGTAATTAAGTTACCTTTTAAATTTTACAAAACATGTGCAATGTAGTATTAAACTTGTGCAACATACATAGTATTAAACAAGTATATTAAAAATGATGTATATTTGAAGGATTATTGATATGTTGTCAAGAAATCTAAAAATTTTAGCTCAGTGTAATTGAAATATATTCTATCTCCAATTGTCATACTAAATAAATAATATATATATATATATATATATATATATATATATAATATCACCCATAATTTAAATTTTAAATTTTGTTTATTTAGTCTCGTTTGGTGACCATTTGGTTTTTAATTTTTAGATTTTGAAAATTAAGCCTACAAACCGTCCCCACCTTTAAATTTCTTATCTTCTTATCTACATTTTATCTATGTTTTAAAAAATTGAGTCAAAATTTAAAAATAAAAAAATTAATTTTAAATTTTTGAAATTTGGCTCAGAATTCAATTTATTTTACTAAAAAAAACATGCAAATCATGGTAAGGAAAAGTAAAAAAAAATAGACTTAATTTTGAAAAACTAAAAACCAAAAACGAAATAATTACCAAATAAATTATAATTGGAAAAACGCGTTCCTTAAAATTATTAATTATCTATGTAATGATTGGTCGAGAGAGATTAAAAAAAACTAATTAGGAATATAATAAAATGATGTGAATTAAAAATAAATGGATGGATATTGGCAGGTATGTCTATATATAAGTAATAAATGAGAATCTGATTTGGACCAATGATTGGAGTACGAAAAAATAATAATAAATTTTATTTAATATATAATGCCGTCAAATCCAGCCAAACAAACTTATATATATATATATACATATTTGTGTATTAGTTGGGAAATTTCTTAAATATAAATTATGGAAAATAAAAGGTTGTTTTGATCATGACAAGTTCTGAAAGTTCTAAATTAATGGAATATTATGACTTTTGTTGTTTTCATAAATGCTCCAAAGATTCTTGATATTCTTAGTTTTACTTGTGGATTATTAACATTTATTTTTTCTCCCCAATGAATGGATTCTTTAATTAATCAACCTTTTCAATTTGGTTCTTAATTAATTACTCGATGATGTTTTAATTATGACGTATCAATGTTTGAAATCTTGGTAAGATCTTGTATTATAAAAAGTATCACAACTACATACAAATTCACAATAAATTATCTAAATAATTACGTGTTTATTTTTTTATATAAAAAATTTAACATAAAATAAAAGTATATTTTCTAACAATATAACAAGACTAAAACGTAACAAGACTAAAACCCGTTTGGATTAACTTAAGAAATAAATGTTTTTCCAAAATTTATTTTCTTGTTTAAAATAAAGACATCCAATAGCTTTTAAAATTTATTTTGAGTGGTTGTCAAACATTTGTATTTATTTTAAAATAATTTTTTTTTAAAAATTAAACGGTTGAAAAAGTATTCCAAACCTACCTTAAAACTTGAACGATTAAAAAATTGTTACATTGATCTTCAACCTAATTTGTTCGTCTTTATAGATAAGCTTCGATTGCACCATTACTATAATGTTGCCATCTCTAATTAATTATATAATAACGTTTATTTGACCAATCTCCATCCAACCAAAATCATGCAACAGGTGAATATATATAATGGTTAAACTAAAATTAAAAGGAAAAAAAAAAAAAAAAAAAAAACATGGGTGCGTTATGACACGGGAGTAGTCCACCCATAAATAATCAAGGTTGAAAACATTTTTTTAATTATGTTTTGAAGCATTCAAATAATCTTTCTTTCTCACGTAAACCCACATAAAACAATTGCTTTATTTAAGTTCTTGGCATTAATTCTTTTACGTAGATGGCAAAATTTGGAGACAAAAGAAGAAGAAAACACTGGTGTGATGCTTGCCACAAAACCTCCAATACTTAAGTCAATATTCAATAAAGGGTAGAAGCAAGCAAGAAGTAGGAAGAACAACTTAGGGCTAAGACTGTGGTCCACAGGAAGAGTGGGCTCCATGAAGAGAGGGAGGCCCTCTTGGCCTTAGCCTCCGAAGCCGATGGTCGACTAAAAATAGTTTAGTTAAACTCGAAACATTTTTGAAGAAAAGTCTCCAATTAGTGCAAGTGCACAGTGTTGAAAAGTAAAAATGTTGAAAGAATTTCAAATCGTCTCTCAAGGGAACGACTTTTCAACAAAATTCTGAAAAAAGAAAAAAAATCTCAAAATTGCAATTTTAGTAACAAGAGAAAATTGATTTGAATTTTTGTTAGAAAATTAATTTAAAAAAAAATGAGGAGAAAATAGGGATTCAAACATGTTCATGCTCCTTTTTGAAAGTAAGTGTAACCTAATATGAAAAGTTGTAACTTAACTCAATTTCAATGCATTGGTGAACCGGATTCAATACCTATTCAATCTTCTAAGAAGTATATCTTTAGGAGGCCGCTAAGTTATTAAACTTATATTTCTATAGCTAACGTGAACTTAGGTAATTTAAAAATACGATCCCTTGGTTCTAAAGGTTTTACCTTATATCTAGGGTAAAAAACAAAGTCTTATTTCTAGGCTCTTTTCCTAAATCACTTTTATGAGAACCAAATTCACCTAACCCTTTCGGTATTAGATTCAATTTTAGTATACTAATCTAGGTGAACAAGCTAGACTAATAATGATGAAATAAAAAACAATAAAAGCAAACCAAGCTATGAGTTGAGTCGAGTTACTTTATTTTACATATTAGGTTTTTGTTACTTTCTTCCGGGCATTCACATATTTGAATCTCAAAGAAGAGCTTAGCTCATGATTAAAGAATTAAAGAACGAAAATTTAGATGAAAGACAATTGATAGTAAATAAATAAGAAACAAATAGATCTAAATAAAAATACTGAATTGAAAATTAAAAAGAAATAAAATACACAAGTAACGTCTTGCCTTCTTTCAATCTAACTTGTTCCTCCCTTTTTAAAGGAAATTCAAGCTATTACAACTCTAACTTTCGAATAGGATTGAATCAATTAGCAAGGGAGAAATTAAATTAAGCAATTAAAATTTAACTACAAAAATACTTAGAAGAATAAGAAGAGAATAACAATGAAGAACTAAATAAACTCAAAAGAACACTTTATTAGATAAATTGCTGTAAATTGAAATGAACATACAGATACTAAGTTGCTGGAAAATTTGCATAAACAAAAATACAAACTTAAACTGAGAAACAATGAAATAACACAGAAAGAAACTAAAACTTGAAGAAAAAGTTGCATATTAGCCTTGATCTACCTCGATTCAAACTTTTTCAAGATGAATCGAGATATAACAGTTCCAAACTTTTGAATGAACTGGATCGACGCCAATGTAGCAGCTCTAAACTTCAAGAAAAAGATAGAGAAAAAAAAAACAGTAACTAAAACAAAAGTGCATAATTTTTTATGTGTTGGAGGAAGGATGGATGAAGAATGAATGTTCCTTTTGGAGAGTCTTAGAGTCTTTTTATAGAGAGTTTAAGAGGTGGTGGTTGTTGAAGATGAGAAGCCATAGGTTGCTCTAATTTGCTAATATTGGTAAAGAAAATCCTAAAATTAAGCTCATATTCAAATCTAGAAAAATAATTTTGCTGTTTCCGATTGCTGTAGCAATCTGCTTTTCTACAATGCTGCAGCAATTTAGCTTCAATGAGTTTTCTGCAAAAATATACCAAAATTAAAATGTTTCTTGCCAAATTCAATTCTCTTTTCACAACTAAGCTAAAAAATTGCATCTATGAATTATTTGCTATTTTGAATTGGTCATTTTTTATCATTTTAAATTAAAATTAGGTCCATTTCTTTTTTTTATAGATTGAAATTGGACTTTTTTTGGCACTTTCTAAAAAAAATATGGTTATTTTCAAATATAGAAAAATGAGCTAAACTATTTACAAATATATAAAAATTTTACCCGCGATAGATAATGATAGAAGTCTATCGCTGATAGACAATAAATTTTTTCTATATATGTAAATAGTTTGATATTTTTTCTGTTTATAGTAATTTCCCTAAAAAAACATACACACTCCATAATAATTGGTCTTTTTCTAAACATTATATATATATATGCATCATATTAATTAAAATACTAAAAGATACCTAATGTTAGATTTTATTTTTAGGGCATATACACCATGGTTCAGTTCAATTTTGATTGGATTTTCCAATCAAAATTCGATCCGAACCAATTCTTTTTTATTCTCTCCAAATACAAACCAATATCATGTCCATTTTTTATAGTAAAAAATCAAACCAAACTAGTGGATCGGTTTGGATTGATTTGGTTTTTCGATTTTTCAATTTCTTGCTGCACTCTTACTTCAAATTGTAATTCAAATATAAAACTTATTGTGAATAAAAGTGTAGCTCGATTAAAATGTATGTCTTATGGTCTATGATAGCTCCCTAAAAGAGCTATCTTTTCCAGCCTAAATTAGGCTTGTTCTCATGAATTTAATGTTTAATTGTGTTCTTAAACAAGTAAGCAGAGGAGGCCATTGAGACATTGCAGATACAAAACGAGTCAAAATGGAGCAAGTAGCAACAAAAGAGGACCGAAAAGAGCAAAACAGCTCATAAAGAGCAACGTGGCCCTCAACGCTGAAGGTAGAGAAGACACGCATGGCCAACAACACCACAGTGCTATCGCGCGCGCGTGGGCAAGGGTCGCAGAGCTGCAAACGCCAACACCCTAGCGACGCGGCGCCATTGCAACCACTATATATACATGCTTTATTTTAGGGTTTTAGGATGCAAGGGCTGAGGGATGAGTCCCATTCCGAGGCATGGAGCCTTTTTTTAGGTTTTCATCTTCTTCTCTATTTTCGTAGTTTTAGGTTATTTCATTTGGATTGTAAAATAGCTCGATGTTTATGAGCCTTGATTACTTCTTTAAATGTATGTAATCTTGGTTAGTTTAATTTTGTTAATGAATTTGAATGAACCCATGTTATGTCTATGTAAGGATTCTGCTTAATATATATATTTTTATCTCTTGAGCATCTCTATCTCCTTCTTTTATCCTTTATCATTGTTGAATGGTTAGGAGGAATAAACCAAACTATTTATGCATGCCAATTGCTAAAAACTTAACACATAATCCTTAATTGTTATGTGTTGGTTATCAAATTAGCTAGGGTCATCTCATTGGGTGTATGATTTTTTCACGGCATTATTGGAAACATCATATAGTTGTCTTGAGTGGCTTAGAGATAGGGAGTAATTGAGTAATTATTCGGCATTTCCATATAATTGTCGTGGCTTAGCCCTAGATGTTAATGCATATGCGTATATCAATTCTAGGATGTGTTTCATTCTTGGTTAATCTACATATAATTTAATTAGGATGTGAGTCTTAATTAATAACCAAGGACGCCTAATGTCGGCATTAACGGTTAAGTAGGCCATGCATTTGAGGTGATTGAGTTATATCCTAGGACCATGTATACAATTTGGGGGATTTCACTTTCGTTAACTAAATGCATCTTGTCAATTTACATTTCAAAGGAACAATCGCCTTTCTTAACTCTTTTAGATCATTTTTCCAATTCACACGCAAAACCCTCCCCCATCATTTACCACTTTAACGAGAGAATGAGCTTTATGAAACTAATCTTTGCACTTCCCAGCCGATCGACTTAGTTTTACGATTGATACTACTTGTTAGTTAAAGTTCAAGATCGGTATTATAAATCGTATTTGATCGATTAAATACCCACAACAACATTTGGTCCTTCAGTCTTCCACCAAAAGTTTTAATTCAAATATTAAATCCCCGATGCCAAAAAAAAAAAAAAAAGTTTAATCCCCCGACTTGCTATGAGAATATTAAAATTGGAAAAAAAAAATTACACTTTTGGTCCTAAAGTTTGATTTAGTTTATATCTAGGTCACTAAGTTTTCAAACTTAACAATTTTATCCATGAGATTTAATTTTGAATATAACACTCTCGGTCCCTACTCCCTATGTCAAGTTTTTTTTTAAAGTTTAATAGAAAGTCGTGGTGACACCTATTTTTTATTAAAAAAATCATTTTCATTAATATTTTTTTACACCTCAATTTAAAAGAAAAGTATATTTTATTTTTTTTCTTCTTCTTTCTCATTTTTATTATTATTATTATTATTTTTAAATACTACTCTAAGACCAATGACATTGTCGCATGCAAATCATTATTTGTTTTTTTCTTCGAACAAAGCTTTCATTTCCCCCACAAGAATATCAACAATTATTTGGCATGCGAAATTAGTCATTTTCTGATTTAATTTTGTTATTCGTTGTGTATTTTAGTTGGAATAAAACACGAATGGATAATTGTTTGGTGTCATGCACTTAAAAAAAGGGGAAAATGAGGGGAAAAAAAGATTCCCAATAATGTATTATAGCTTATATCTTTATGGCAAATTCAAGTAAATAATTAATGCATAGACGATTTTTAAATAAAATTCTAATTGAGCGATATTCTAAATTGATTTACTTATAAAAGTTTATGAGTTTAATAGATGCCTTTATAATTCTCTCACGATATTTATTCAAATAAAATATATAAATTATTGATACCGTTACAAAATATTAAGATTGAATTGATACAACAATCAAAAGTTTAAAGGTATTCATAAATATTTTAGAAGAGGGAAGAGATTAGGACACAACGGCCACTTGTATTCATTTCACATACATTTTTTTGGCATTATTATTTATCATTTTCTTATTTGTCATTAAAAAAGATTTAAATTGGAAAATAAAAATGAGATGAAAATTGATTGATGGGTAAATTTAAAGAACACGCTTTATAACACATGGTATAAATGCCCATCGAAGAGTCGTTCTCCAATTTGGCATTAGTTTTTGGCTTCAACTAATAAATAAAATAAAGTAATTTTGTAATTAAAATAAATAAATAAATAAATATATAAATATATAAAATAAAGTCGTATTTTAAAAATGAAATAATTTGTACATTGTACTGTGTCAGACAAAATACGTACACATCCCAGTCATTGTCCTCCATATAAATGGTCCACCAAATTGACATTTTTAATTTCAACTTTACAAACAAACGAAATTATTTGATATTTTTTCTCCAATTTTTTTTTAAAATTTTTATATGTTTTTATGTGTGATTATGACTCAAAACACCTTTTACCTGAGTGTATAGTTTTTTAAATCAAAATTACGTGGGAAAAGAATTATTTAAATTAATTGATATGATTGTGATTTAGATATTATTATTATTATTATTTGGGAATACTTGATAAAATTTTAAAAAAAAGGTAAACATATATATCTCAAAAAAAAAAAAAAAAAAAAAAAGGGTAAGCCACCAAATTGATAGAATTCTAGAAATTGGAGCTCGTCTGTTCAATTAATTGGGCTCATTTAAGGCCCAATAAAGTGAATGATTAGGTTTAGCCTGATCCAGATGTCAAAGTCCCGGCCCTAAAGAGTTACAAACATACTAGTAAGTAGTAATTGCATGTATAGAATTTTTTGTGTTTGAAAGATGACTAGTTCCCTGGTTGCCTCTTAATTAGAATATTAAATTTTCGAGAAAATTCCACATGTTCATAGATTTAATATTGACACAACAACTCAACACGTTGAAGAATGATGGCCCAAGTGGAACCATCGAGGCATCATCATCGGTAGATATAAACTTTAATGAGTAACAATTTAGTTTGTGTCCTCACAATGTGTAACGACTTAATTCATATTGTGAAAAATACCATTAAGATTGATTTAATGAAATTTCTTATCTATGTAGATTGCTAAAATGGATTAAGGGTCAAATTTGTATATAAATTATAAATACTAAGTTATTGTGGTCATGTTTGATAATGTTTCTATTTTTTTCTTTTTTTTACAATAACAAACCAAAGAAAAGAAATTACAAGCCCAGACGGTCAACAATAAAAGAAATGTAAAGAGTGAGGCTTAAACCTGGATTTAGGTTTGGAGGGGTGGAAGACAGATTTACTACTAGGCTAGCTAATACTATTGATACTATGTCAATATATATATATATATGCGATATAAATTGCATAAAGTTGACGGGTGCTCTGGACCTATACTAAATCCACCCTTGAATACAAGTGAAAAACTCCGGGAGAGGCACCATCAACAATCAAACCATTCGACCCTAAGAAACCCATCCTAGCTAGAGAGTGAGCTGCGGAATTGTGAATACGAGACACATGCTGAAAATAATCGATAGGAATGACGCAACTATCTTTTTAATATCATCAATCAAGTTTGCCACATTCGATTCAAAAGCCATTAACCCATTATCATCCGAATAACGACCAAAGAATCAAACAAAACTAGGATACATTGGAGTTCCAACCATTCCGCTAAACGAATACTTTCAAAAATAGCAAGAGCTTCAGCACAAATATGACTAAAAAATACCTCTTTGAAGCCATAAAGCGATGCAATAATGATTCCCGGGGATGATCCAACAACACATCCAAATCCTTCCAAGGATGAATCCCCCTTTATAGACCACATCCACATAGACAACAATCACATTTTCTTTCCCCCACCAGATCAGAAACCAAAGAGCACTCCACAACTGAAATAAAAGAATCCGACAGAACCGCCCCCAAAATCTTTGGCATAGTTTAAATTCCATTCACATCAACTATCCACATACGGAACATGAAGCATCTTATTGGATTTATTTCTTTCACCCTAAATAGCCCCTGACGTTATGCAAGTCCTAGCTAAATCATCATCATTAAGGTAGTTTGCAAATTCCATCCAAATATCCACCCCAGACACTCTTTTAAACCTCGATGCCACAATCTAGGAAACAACTGTCCCTAGATTTCTCGAGCTTTATCGCAACCAAAAAAAGCATGAGCCTAAGAGCTACCTCCATATTCCTACCTTGCAAATTTACAAAGGTAGGGATACAATTATTACAAACTTTCCACACAAATAACACAATTTTGGAAGGGATCTAAAGCTTCCATAACTTTCACCACCACTGGTTAGATACGACCGACGAACGAGATCCCCAACTATTGCAAAGATCTAAAATAGCACACTTGTAACCACTTTTCACTGTGTATCATCCATATTTGTCATAATGCCAAATCCATCTGTCCTCACTACCATATAAACTTAATGGAATCCGAACAATTGCCTCAACATCCTCCATTGTGAATAACCTATCCAATTTTTCCTTATCCCATTGACCAGATGGAGAAATGAATTTTTTAACCATTTGAGCATCATTAGCTCCCTACTTAGTGAGCACTCAAAAAGTAGAGGGCCTATCCAAGGATCGTTAAAAGCAAACGTGGAACAACCATTTTCAATTGCCTTTCTAACCCTCTGTTACAACAACTCTTTCCCCCCAACATAAACTTTTCCAAAAGAAAGAATCAAATATAGAGAAAGAAGCTTAAAAAACAGAGCAATCAAGAAAATACCTTCCTAGCACCCTACTCACCTGGGAATGTGGGTATTTGAGAATTATCCAGGCATGTTTAGCTAGCAAAGCCTTGTTGAACAATTCAAAATCACGAAAGTTGAGATCGCCCAACTACTTTGGGTAACACAGCTTCTCCCATTTCTCCAATGGATGCGACGTTGCTCAGTAGTAGTTCTCCACCAAAATCTTGAGCAAATTCTCGTAATTTTAGAGCACAAACCTTTAGTAAGGTGGAAACAACTCATCACATATGAAGGGATGACTTGAGCAACACTTTTGATCAAGATTTCTTTTGCACTAATGGAAAAGAGTTTATCTTTTCAACCTTGCAAATGTAGGATCGGTATGACAACCCTAGAGGGGTGAATAGGGTTTTTTCTAAACTAATTAAATTTATTTCCTAAAGTGGACCCAATTAAGCAAATCAATAAACTTTTGGCTAATAAATAATTTGAACAAGAATTTCATGCAAATAAATTCAATCCAAAATAACCAAGAAATTAAACACTTTCAAACACCCTATTTAATTCTAATAATAAGATTGCTAAAAGATATGCAAATTTAAGAACTATCAATCAAAGTAAACAAATATGACCAATTAATTTCAAGGAATAAATTTTGTAATTAATTTCATGCAATAAAATATAATAACAAATTAATTGCAAAAATAAATAGGAGAATGATAGATAAATTGACACCGAAAATTTTATAGTGGTTCGGCACAACCAGCCTACATCCACTCCCCAAGCTCCTCTTCAGTATGTTACTATGAACTTGACTCTTTCCACGGTTTAGAGTCGAACTGTTACAACGTTCCTTTTCCGGGCGCAAGAACAAACCCGATCCTTTCCACGCTTGAGGATCAAACTGTTACAACCACTCTTTTTAGGGATCAAGAGCAACCCTTACAATGAATTTGGAAATGAAGAACAAGATGAGAAAAACTCTCACAAAGAGTAGATTTACAAATTTAAGCACTCAACAAATCAATCCTCACACTACAATAAATCTCTCTCAAGAATTAGATGAAAAGAATAAAATTGAAGCTTAGAGAGAGAGCAACAATGGAAGGTTAATGAATTATGGAGGATTGTAAAAAGATGTGGAATTTGTTGTAGAAAACTGGAGAAGATGAAGTGTTTAAAAAGATAGGAAAATTATTGGAAACCACATTAAATTTAGATCATTAGATCTTGAAAAATAAAAATCAATGGTAGAGATTTTTCTTTTTTTTGAATCAACTAGCCGTTAGACACAAACAAAAAATAATATAATAATATATATCATTTTCTAAAACTATTTCTTTTAAAATTCAACAAAAAGTAAAAGCCCACAATGTGTCCAAAATTAGCCGTTAGACACAAACATAAAATAATATTAATTTTTTTAAAAAAATCATTTTCTTTTTAAAACCAATCCAAAAATCAAATGCCAACCATTTGCCACTCTTCTATGACTCCACTTGTCATCTTCTAGTAGGTCTACTTTGATGATTTGGTCGCCACGTCATCGACATCGGTATTTTTTCGTTAAGCTTGTTTCGATCATATCTTCCTCGCTTGAACTCTGATTTGAGTGATTCAAATTGTGTTGGAATCGTAGTTCCAAGCTCTACACAATACACACTTCAAAACACTCAAATTGTTAGTGAATAAAAGCAGGTTTGTTATCATTAAAATATTAATTAATTAATTTAATCAATTAATTAATTTGAGATTAAGGGTCAAAAAGCCAACAACAAAGCCTTCCATATTCTATCTTTAACACCTCTTAAATCTTAAAATTTCCCACGAGAAAATAAAGTAGGAAGATCAAGATAAGAATTTAACCTGCCCACAACATATGTAGGGATGACTTGGGCAACACTTTTGATCTGGACTTCTTTTGCACCAATGGAAAAGAGCTTATCTTTCCAACCTAAAGCCTTCCATATTCTATCTTTAACACCCCTTAAATTCTACAATTTCCGACGAGAAAATAAAGTGGGAAGACCAAGATAGAAATCTAACATGTCCACAGTTTTGATATTAATGATACTTAAAAAAGAAAGCCTTGCAATCAGACAGAATATTTGGAGAGAAAACCGTGACTGATTTTGAAAAGTTTACACACTAGCCTGAAGCCCGTTCATAGACCTAAATAATATTCTTAAAAATCCCAAACTCCTGAGTAGAAGCTTAGAGAAAAATAAGGCTATCATCTACAGACAGTAAATGTGTGATTGGAGCACACAAATTTGACACCGAATTACCCTATGGGCTTCTTCTCAAATATGCTATGTTAATCATGTTTGAAAACCCCTCAACACACCGTCCATGACAAGATCAACCAAGCCGGACCAAAACACAATCTGATTATAATCTCCCTGAGGAAAGTTCATTCAACTCTATCATAGGCCTTACTCATACCAAGTTTTAACGTTGGAAATCCCTTTTTGCTCTTCTTCTTATTTAACGAAGATAGACATTCATGACTCACAATAATATTATCACTAATAAGACAACTCGGAATAAAAGCAGATTGGTTAACTGATATGATTTCACCCATAATCTCCTTTAATCTATTTGTCATAGTCACTATTGGACAAAAATAAGAGACAACCCTGGGATTTTTGGACTTTGGAATCAAAGTTATGTGAGTCTTGTTTCAATCTTTGACTGACACCTTGCCATTAAAGAATGTCTAGGGCACTTGCTAGAATACCCAGGCCCCACGATATCCCTATACTTTTAAAAGAAAATCGCAGAAAAGCCGTCTGGGCCTGGAGTCTTCGTAAGATGGAAGGACTTTATGAATAATTCTACTTCCTCCTTAGTGAAAGGCTACAGTAAAACTTCGTTCATGTCATTGGTAACTCTAGGAAGAACTCCAGCTAACGCTTTTGCAATCCCGCCATCTGATGGCTGAGAAGAAGAAAAAAATATTTTCAAAATGACCTAGAAAGGTTTCCTTAATTTCATTCTCATTTTCAATCCCCACTCCATCAATACGTTGAATACCAATATGATTTTTTTTCTGCCTTCGCCTGAAAGCCTACTAGTGGAACCAACGTGTATTCTCATCGCCCCATTCTAACTAGTTTTTCCGCTATCTTTGTTTCCCATAAATTTTCTCGTCCATCAAAAGGGGACGAAGTTTCTTTTCAAGATCATGTATGAGTCTATAATTTACTGGACCAGAATTCTCATACACATCTTCAATCTCAGCATGAATTTTAGCAATGCTATGAAACATTTATTTATTAGTCTCCCTTCTCCACTTTTCCAAGTTTCTAGCACACACCTAACTTTAGGCTTAATGTAGGAGGACTATAAACTCTACTAGACCAGTTGACTCTTCCATTGTGAAGAACAACTCTTCCATTGTTCTCCGATTTCTCTGAGACAAACCTCCAAGATCAGGAACAAAGGAACACGACCGTTAGGCTACCTCACTATGACTCAGGGAAAGGAATATGGATGGTGGGATCCGGCTTCTCTTTGGAAGAAGTAAGGGAAGGAAAAAGAATTTTCTTGAGAGAATTTTAATTGAGTCCGTACAGAGCAAATCTTAAATGAGCAAGTAGTTTCTGTTTTCGTCTCTGTTCTGTTTCTAATACATAATCTTAGAAAATTGAACTCTCCTCACCCCATTTCTCACCAACGGGAGTGGAGTTGTTTCTCCTTTTTCTTATTTTAAATTATTTTATTTATTTAATTTTAATATATATATATATATATATATATTAAATCAAATTTAATATATATAATATAGAGAAATTGTTGTACATAGAAAAAAAAAAAAACAAACTAATTACACATATAGAAAAAAGTGCACCCCATGCTTTTGTATTTCCCACTTTTTTTTTTCTATATGTGTAATTACTTTTGTTGTTTTTCTATTTGTGAAAAGACCCCTATAATATATAATAAATAAATAACATTAATTAATTAATATAAATATCACATATTTATTAATTTATGCATTTAAATTAGGGGTGTTCAAAAAATTCGATGACCCAAAAAAATCAATCAACCCAGCCCAACCCATGCAATTTGGGTTGAGTTATCAACTTAGGTTGGGTTAGGTTCAAATAAATGAAAATTTTATAGGCTGGGTTGGTCTATGGGTTCAACTAAAATAACCCAAACCAACCCGAACTTATTATTAACTTTAAAATATATATTTTTACTTATGATACAATTATATATACATATAATTATTGCAGTTTTATTTAATTTTATTATTTTTTAAAAATAATTTATTCTCCAACAACTCTTAAAAATTGTTTCGTGTGCATCGTAGAATCCCATAGAGTGGGCATCTGATTACCATAATTTTTTTTGCGGCATTGTAAGATGCCCTAACATTTGGAGATTTAGGATACCCAGATAGAGGACATTTGGAGAGTTTTGGATGCCCTCCTGAAACAAAGGTTTTCCAGATTCTCGAGTTGTGGGCATCCTCATTTTACATTTTTGTCATTTCTTTTTATTTTATTTTACATATATATATTAATCTTCATTTGCGTTATATAATTAAGGGTTATTTTCAAATATAGAAAAATGTGGATAGACTTATTTATAAATATTTTCAACATTTTGTCATTTAAAATAATTTTTTTATAATTAAAATAAATATTGTCAATCATATATATCATTTTTTTTGTTATGTTGTAATTCTGATTACTTTTTAACAAGATATTCAAACTATTTATAAATATAGAAAAATTTCACTTATCTGCGATAGATCGCAATAAATTGCGATAGACTTCTATCACTTGAGCGATAGAAGTCTGTTGCGGTCTAATAGGTACTGAAATTTCTATATATTTGTAAATAGTTTGATATTTTTTTTTTGTTTATAGTAACTTTCCTTGAAAATTATATCAAATTAATTATAAATTAATTAATAGTCATAAGGACATTTTTAGAATATTATATAAATTTAAGACCTTGCATAATAGAAATCTTATAAAACAAATACAATCATCAAAATATCTCCAGATATTGCAAAAATATTGCTACAAAACAAACATGTTAATCTAAAGATGTCAAACATCTATAACTTCACAGGTAAGATTCTAATTATTTACATTCTCAAAAATCAAACGGCCCTAAGAATGATCTCCTATAGCCACAATTGTGTATTAAAAAATGGTAATTGTGAAGGGATAAAATAATAGATTTGGGAAAAATAGGGAAAAAAAAAAGAAGCAAAATTCAACTATTTGAACATAACTCAATCAATTGACATGGTCTAAGCTTCATTAACTTCATTCTCCACCTCACTTGTCGAGAGAAAGAGAGTTATTCCATGTCTGTGGCTGGAAAGAATGGAAGATTCTTTCAATCAGATACATGAAAAGTGAAAGGCAGTATCGAAATTTACAGAAGGAAAACTAGAAGCAAAACCCACCAATCATTCATCAACCGATTTGAACGTGTCAGTGGCGATTGACAGTCTGAAGAACTACTGGAAATACTTTTCGAGGGAAGTTGAAATCCAGAGTAAGGTTTCAACTTTTCCCGCTATTAACAGATGCTTAGCTTTACACAGTTTAACCATCTTCTTCTTCCTCCAACAACCCAATTCAAATGCCAAGCTTCTTTTCCCAAATTTCAACCCCAATCCCACTTCTCCCTTCAACTATTTCCTCAACCATCATCCATTTCTCAGTTTCTCGCAAATCGGGCATCTGGGTATGGAGAATTATGTTTGTGCTCTTTGAATTCCCCGGGATTTTCTCCCCCTGATGAAGAATTCGATGATGAATTGGAGCGATTGTTGGTGCTTTTACCTGAAGAAATGCGGCGCAGAATAAGGGAGCATGAGGAGTGTCACCAACTGATTGAAGTGGTCTTGGATTTGGGTCGGAAACCACTGGCTCGGTTTCCTACGGGGGATTTCGTGCTCTCGGATTCTCAAGTAACTGTTGGTGATCTACGGCATGCTACTTCCAAGGTACGTTCAGCTCTTTGTTCACGTTCTTTTGTTTGTTTGTTTATTTTGATAAGATTGCCCACGTCCTGTTTGATTGTTTGTCTGGGAAGTTACAAGTTCATTACAATTATAATAGACCACCCCAATTCCTATATTACTTCCAAGGTATGTCGATTAGCGTTAATCTAACTTGGGTGCCAGATTAGGAGTGTTCTGTTCAATTTATGTCTGCAGTATAGTATGACAATCTCGTCTGGTTTGAATTGGAGGAAAGTTGTATTTGAGGAGAGGAAGGCCTTGAGGGATTATGGAACTTGGAAATTTCTAACTGTACCACCGAGTAATTGGTGGAAGGTCAGTTGGTAACTGGGTATTACTCTAAAGTTCAAATAGGATGGTTGGTTCATTGATTTTTTTTTTCTTTTCGGGACAACCCACTTGACCCTAGGTAGGTGGCCACAATGGATTGAATCCATGACTTCTTAGTTATTTATTGAGACTATGTCTCCTTTTTTACTACTAGGCCAATGCATGATAGTTTGGTTGGTTCATTAATTGATGCTAGGTTTATCAACTCAGTGTAAAAAATGCACTTTTGCATAATGGAGGACTTAGACTCCACGTTAAACCACCACCCAAAGTTTCCAGAAAATATGGAATTGACTAGGTACGCCAATTGAAAAATTTACCTATACTGATATGTGTACATAGTATTCTTAATAGTCTATTGAATATGATTGTAGTGCAAATGAAGACTTCATTTACTAAGTATATGAGATATAACTATTGTTATGTATCTCCTTTACGATAATTAGTGATTTAGTTCTATTTGGGCAACACACATTGTGCTGTATCAAAATATCTATTTTGTATCCAGTAAGTTGAAACCTATGAACGAAACCAACTAAATATATTCTCCATCTTGGACTAACAGAGTAAAGCAAAGTGGATCACACTGTATTCATCGAACATGGGAGAAAGTAGCATTTTAACTGAAAAAGATCTATGCATATAAAAAATGACTTGTCTAGGATTCAAATCCCCCACCTCATACTTCTATAAGAGGATAAAATGTTAAACTCATGTGGCTGAGTTAATTAAAGTAGAAGTCTTAATCACATAAGAAAAAAAAAACCTTGTCAAGATCTTTGAACAAATGCATTGCAGGTTGGTGACTTTGCTATTGACAATAGAGCCGGTATTAGTAGAACATTGCATCGGATCAGTGCCATCAGGAATCGGAAGGGTGTAATTATTGGTCTAACTTGTCGTGTGGGTCGAGCAATATCAGGAAGTGCTATCTTGCTGAGGGATTTGATTCAAGATGGGTCCTCTTTGTTGCTCATTGGGCCTCCGGGGGTGGGAAAAACCACAATTATCAGGTTAGTAATTTTTTTGTTTTGTACATACATAATATTTCTTAAAGTCCAAGAGATTTTGAAAAAGGAAATACTGCAATTTATGGATCTCTATTTCTAGCTGACAGAAACAGAGTTCCTTATAAATGTTACTTCAGATGGTATAAATTGGAGATAATTCATGTTTTTTTTTCTTGTGAAAAATCCTTTTTTGGAGTTACCTGGGAAATAGGTAAATATTTCAAATTTACAAATATTTTCTTGATAAGCACAAGTTTGTTAGGTATATTACTTCCGCTATCTTAGAAGTTAAATTACTGCCTACACTCCTAGAAGGGCATGAGCAATATAAACATTGTCTCCCCATTCATTTACTAGTGGAATTTTATCGGTTACTGTAGCCTGAGCACCTGACTAGATAGTTTTTGTTTTGATTATCTTTCTGGCACGTCAATGTTTTATCTCAACTCATTGGCAACTCCAAAGTCTCCAATTAAACAAATTTGGAGTAATGCTCTGTGACACTTTTGTAGGGAAATAGCTAGGATACTTGCTAATGATTTCAAGAAGCGTGTAATGATTGTAGACACCTCCAATGAGATTGGTGGCGATGGTGATATACCTCATGCAGGAATTGGTAATGCTCGTCGAATGCAAGTTCCAGACTCTGATATGCAACATAAGGTAAGGGTTGAAACTCAATTACTGAAATTGCCTTTCTGAACAAACAAGACTTCCTTCCTAGATACTTACTTTGACCAGGGGATGGTGGTTTTGGGTAAGGAATGGCGATGGTGGTTTTCTGGTTTGACAAAACTAAGGGTCTTGGACTTGACGGTTTCATGATAACCTCTTAATAAGATAAATGGGAAGATTTATAGGAGGATATCTAGAAAGTCTTTTGCATGTTTCGTGAGAGGGGAATTGTAGATTCAGCCATGAATGAAACTTATGCGTTCTTGATTCTCAAAGAAGACAAAACCAACAAAGTTAAAGAGTTCATGTCAATAAGCCATGTGGCCAGTCTGTATTAGATAATTGCAAAAACTTTGCAGATAGACTTAAAAAGATGCTCCTTGGTACTATTTCCAATTTCCTAGGAACCTTCAATGCAGGTAGGCAAGTTTTAGATCAAGTGTTGACTGCAAATGAAGCAATTAAGGACTATAGGAAGAGAAGAAAAAGAAGACGTGATCTTCAAGATAAATTTTGAGAAGTCCTATGATTATGTGGATTGAGATTTTTTTTAGATAATGTCCCCTGGAAAAAGGGTTTTGGTTACAAATGAGATTGTGAATTTGGAAGTGCTTAAGATTGGAAAACTCCATTTTTGCCAATTGGAGGCCGAGGGGTAATATTTTTGCTTCAAGAGGTTTCAAGCAAGGTGATCCCTTCTTGCCTTTTCTGATCATTCTTGTTGCTTGAGCTAGATAGTGTCGATTAGGGTCTAGTCGAGGGTTTTAAGGTGGGATCCGAGAGTCTACATCTTTCACAGCTTCAGTTTGTTGATGACACCCTGCTTTGGGAAGAAAAGTTCCTTTTCTAATCTTAATAACTTTTTGTTTTTCTTTGAAGCTATCATCGACCTTAAGATAAACAGAGGAAAAAGTGCCAACATTGGCGTAAATTGTGATCCTTCTAGATTGGATTCTTGAGCGTCTTTGGTGGGTTGTGAAGTTAGTTAGCTTCCTTGTTTGTTTTTGAGGCTTCCCTCAGGTGGCAACCAAGGAGTTGGAATCCTGAAATGGAAAATGTCCAGAGCTGGCATTCTTCTTGGAAAAAGACTATCTATTCTAAGGAAATGAAGTTCTTTGCATGACAAGTTTTGCATAGGAGAGTGAACATCTAGGACCATATCCAGCGACATTTTCTTTTTGTGTTGTGGCCACAATAGTGTGTTCTTTTGTAGATGGCATGAGAAGGATCTAGATCACTTATTCCTTTCCAAGTGCTTTAGCTTGTTTGGGATTGTTGTGGTGTGGTGCGTAACAAGGCTTGTCGCTCTATGATTCAGATCCTTGTGAATTTTCCTCTCCGGATAAGGCTAGAGTGTTGTAGCAGTCTTCTTCTTTTGCTATTTTGTGAAGTGTTTGGCTTGAGAATGATAGTAGAATTTTTAGAGGGGTTGAGAGATCTTTTGAGGAGGCATGGGAGGGTGTGAGGTTTATTGCTTCCATTGGGCATCCACTAATTAGACTTTTTGTAATTACCATCTTGGTCTCATTCTTTCGGACTGAAGCCTATTCCTGTAGGTAGTTTGAGGTCTCTTTTTGTATGCTTGTTATTTGTTTTCCCTAGTACATTCTTTTATTTTTCTTAATGAAAGTTAAACTTGGACTGAAACCTAATCAAATTGAAAATTTGAAACTTGTTGGGTAAAGTTTACTCTTGGATTGGTCTATTGCTTTGACCAGTAAAAGGTAATGCATAAGGTATGGTGAAACACGAAGGTGCTTCATTAGCCCCCTAATAGCTTGTATTTGGGTGTGTCAAAAACAAGTTGCACACTCTCTGCACTAGATAGGAGATGGTATGTTTATACAAGATCTGGTTGAGATGAACCAAAAGATGTTTGAAGCTTGATGGGATATACGTTTTTCTTGAATGAATACCCATGATATGGACATACGCTTTCTGGTAACACAACAAAATTTCATTTATACAGTTGATTCATATTCTTCACTTCCCATGGTTATATGATTGGGTACAGTAATGATTTTGTTACAATTTCATCCATCTTATTCATGTTTATTGATCTCTTACATTTTCTCTTTATCAGGTTTTGATTGAAGCAGTTGAAAACCATATGCCTCAAGTAATCATTATAGATGAAATAAGCACAAAACTTGAAGCCATGGCTGCAAGCACCATAGCCCAACGTGGTATTCAGTTAGTTGCAACTGCTCATGGAGTTACAATTGAAAATCTGATCATGAATCCTTTACTGGAGATGCTTGTTGGAGGAATACAGGTAATCTGTTCTTACCTCACTGCATTTTTCTTTAATTATTCGAGTACTGTGAGTAGTGGATATTGTAACAAATGTTTAAGAATAGACTGTTGCACAAGATACAGATTTGAAATGGAATCTAGACTCTCTAATTTCCTGTCTTAAAGCTCAGAGTTTCTAAAATTTATTTTTGTTCTCAGTGCATCGGACCTATCTACTTCTCTCCCTTATTGTTGGTGGTTGAGTGTTATTCCCCTCTTAATTTAGTTGATTTCTCTAATTGTGTTAATGGGTGTTCTTTACTGCTGAATCTTCATGTTTAGCATGAGAGGGAAAATAGTATATTGGCAGTACTTCTAAAAGGTTCACTTAATTTTATGACGTTATGAACTTTAGTTTGTGGTTGAATCTTTTTCAGTTTGGAACTTATAGCTTTTTCAGTTTTCAGTCCATTCAGTTGGTAATAAAATCGAATCATTTTATAGAGTGTAACTCTTGGGGATGAGGAGGCAAGCCGGAGACGTGTTCAAAAGACTGTGCTGGAAAGAAAAGGACCTTCAACATTTGCTTGTGGGGTAGAAATCATATCGAAGACTGAGTTGAGAGTTCATCGTAGCCTTGAAGCAACTGTTGACGCCGTTCTTTGTGGTAAACAATTGTTATTGTTTCTTAAAAATTCCTTTTTTGGAAAAAACAAACAATTTCTTTCAACAAATAATCTGGAACTTTGAAGCAGCGTGCAGCTACCACTTTCAGCTTATTATTATTATTTCTTTTGTGAAGGTCGCTTTCCTAATGTTGAAGTTCGAAAGATAAATTCTACAGAAGAGAAAGAAACTATACAAAGTGATACTTTCATATCCACTTTCTCCCAGAATAAGGATGAAGCTCCAGTTAGTGTATCTGATACGTATTATGAGAAAAGTGGTCAGGAGCCCAGTGAGATATCATTTGAGGTCCTTCCGACTGCTGGAGAATCATCTGAAGAAGATGAAGGGAAGATTCCCCTTTATCTGTTTGTCTATGGGGTAAGATACGATCTTTCAACTTTGACAAATGGATGCAATGAACATCTTTTTCATGCTTCGAACTAATGCTAAAAGTTGATCTCAGATTTGATAACCTCTGATGTTATCCAAAGATGGCCACTTGTAAGTTCAAAGTTGTTTGTGCTTGTTATTCTTAGTATTTCTGCTAGATTTCTATCATGTTTCTTCACATGTTGCATCAATTTGATATTTTTTGGGTGAAAAACATTTTTAGTCTCAAGTAACAATTTAGTCTTTGAACTTTAGTTTGTAATGATTTAAGTTCTTTACTTTCATTTATAACAATTTAAGTCCTTAAAATTTAGTATGTAACAATTTAATTCATGGATTTTAAAATTTGGAACAATATGATCATTAATGTGAAAAATATTGTTCAGATTCAATGAGTTTTTTTACATATATAGATGGATTTTTAATTAATTATGGATCAAATGTATATATAAATAACAAATATTAAGTCATTACATAATAAAAAGTTACACCTAATTTTGATAAGATTTTTCATAGTAGGGATTAAATTGTAATAAATTATAAGACCTAATTGTTTCATACTAAAATTCAAAGACTAAATTGTTACAAATTTAAAAGTACGAGGACTAAATTGTTACTTTCATGAAAGTTAAAGAGATGAAATATGTTCTTTTAATCCTGCTTTTATTTCTCAAATCTTTTTGTTTTGAACTGTGAAGAATTATATAGGTTCAGTATAGATTAAACATCGACGTATTTCGTTATCGAGTTGTGGAACAGTTTACACCATGCATAATCACTTATCACCATATCTGAAACATTTTAAATTCCAGCAGTAAGATATCGTATATTTATAGGGTTTAGGGAATAGCTGTTGGTTGTGGAACTTATTACATGTGCAGTTATTCTAGGTATTGGAAGCAAGTGTGATCCAAGGATTCAAGCAGTTAAGGATGAATGATGTGGGCATCCATTTTACTGATAATATCAGTGAAGCAGATGCCCTTTTTGCCTTGCAGTCCAAGCTTAAAAAGAATGCCGGGATTCAAGCTGCTGCAAAATCTCATGACATACCCATTTATGTGATCAAGGTATTGACATTTCCAGATTTACAAGCCGGAAATTGTATTAATATTGTCAGCAGTAATTGGCTTGTACTCCTTTTGAGGTTGGAGGCTAAATCTCCATACCCCACGTTTGTTGTATTAAAAAAAGGATTGACACGCTACAAATCAGTTATCATCTTTCTCATTCCTTTCAAACCAGTTGCCATCTTTCTCATAGTGTACTCTCCCATTTCCCCCCTTGTAGACTGGTTCACTAGTGCACATCACAAGGGCCTTGAGGGCACTAATTATTGACCAGGAAGACGAGGGTGAAGATTTTGAATCATTGGGCAGGATAAGATCCTCGGAGAAGATTGATGCTTTGGAGGTATGTCTGATCTCTTATTTTCTTTTAAATGTGCATGGTACACTTTTGGTCCGTTTAATTTGAGGCTTGTTTTTATTTGTCCTAATAGTTTTAAAACCAACAATTTAGGCTCCATTTGATAACTATTTTGTCTTTAATTTTCTGATTCTAAAAATTATGCTTGTTTCATCGCAGTTTTTCTGATAAGTTCTTTACCTCTCCTAAAAGAATTGTTGAATTCTTAAGTTAAATTTCAAAAACAAAATCATGTTTAGAAAACTACAGCTTTGTTTAGTAATCATATTGTTTTTATTTTTATTTTTTGAAAATTAAGCCTATAAACACCCATTCCACCTCTAAATTTCTTGTTTTGTTATCTACATATTACCAATGTTTTTAAAAAATAAGTCAAGTTTTGAAAACTAAAAAAAAAATAGTTTTTTAAAAACTTATTTTTGATTTTGAAATTTAGTTAAGAATTCAATTCTTTTATACTTAAGAAAGATGCAAACCATTGTAAGAAATTGGGACGAATTATGCTTAATTTTTAAAAGCCAAAAAGCACAAAGCAAAAAGCAAAGGGTTACCAAACAGAGTCCTACATTTTTTTAGTTTTCACGATTTGGTTTGATGTTTGAAAACGTTTTGAAAAAGTTGGTAACAAGGCAAAAAAAATCCGAAGTGGAAGTATAGGCTTAATTTTCAAAAACCAAAAACCAAAATGGTTATCAAATGGTATCTAAGCTATTATAGTTTAACATATAATTGTTTTTAGTCGAGGTAAATTCTTAGCTTGCTGTTATTGACTTCAACGAGAAAATTCTGCGACAGTTGAACAATAACGTGAGATTACATGATATATATTTTTTAATAATCTAGATTAGTTTTGTTCGCTAAACTTTTAGTTGATTTATTTACATATATGTCACCATCCATCTCTATTCCTTGCCCCCCTTCCTCCCCCAATTCGTCTCTCTCCTTCTTCTCAAACCGTGTGGGAGCTGAAAAACAGTTCTTTTGGTGGCTGGTAAAAGATTTATGCTAGATTGTTATGTTCTTGAAAGCATTATTTACAATTCCCATGATACAATTAAATAACAAAAAACAACCAGCCCAAAGCAGAAAGCTGTTTTCATCAATTTTTGCTAAAGTTGATTTCTCAGTTGTCCTTTTGATGAATGAGTTCAATTCACTACACAGCATAAACACTCTTCAGTTCTTTTATTGGATGATAGTCTATTCTATGAAACACAAACTTCACTTCTGTAAATTGGTTTGCTTCCTCACAGGAAGCCAGAATGGCCATTGAGCAGATAGTTATCCCAAGAGAAGAGTCTGTTGAGCTCCTCCCTAGGCCACCCCACATCCTGTCTCTTCAGATGGACCTTATTCGGAAGTATCATCTACAGTCAGAGAGAATCGGCACGGAGACCAATGTTCGTCTACGAATCTTACCCGTGATTGCTATTGTGGATGAAAATGGGAAGATGCTAGGAAAAGTAGATCCTACTACCGAGTTCGATGACTTCATTGGTTCCAATGGTGACACCAATGGAACTCCCTATAGTGTGGACAGGTTACCGTTACTTCCTGAATAGCTTTTAGATGGCTTAATTAAGATTAGTCTGTATCAAAAACATGTAAATAATAGGTTACAACTACAATTGAATGTGTCAGCCATTATTCTCATAAACTTGATTTTCATGATTAAATTTCTTTTGATGTTGAAGCTTTGGCTTTGTAGTTATATTGTAATTACTAGTTATAAAAATCACATTGAGTTGACTCAATGGTCAATAAAAGGCTAATGTAAGTAATAAGAACTTAAAAAGTATGAAGAATAGCATGGTCGTCAGGAGAGAATAGTTGAGGTGTGCATAAGTTAATTCAAACACTCCTAAATGAGAAATATATAAGAAAAATAGTAGTTAATATGTTCATATTGTTTAAATAGAAATGAAGTAAGGATTAAAATGTTTAAATAGAAATATAATATGAAAAGTTGAGATGATGTGGCAATAAGTTACAACTAAATAGGGGTGTTCAAATGACCCGATGATTCGAACTTTGACTACCGAACCCACATGGTAAGGATTGGGTTGGATTAGGTTAATTTTTTTTTTTTGTCGGGTTGGGTTGGGTCTCTGGTTAAATAATTTTTTTTTTGGGTTACCTAAATTATAGATTTACATATAATTTTTAATTTTTAGGATTTAGCTTTAGGTGGAATGTTTAATGTTTTTCTTTTAGGATTGTTATGATATTTGTCCTTGATTAAAATTTGTAATAGATATCATAGATATTTGGTATTTAATATTTGAGTTTTATGAGATTTTGGTTATTACTTATTAGTCATGTCTTGTAGATAAATTTAAGTATTTTAAAGGGGAATTTTTAAAAATAGAAAAATAAGGGAAACTATTTACACAAAATAGCAAAATTTTTAAATAGTTGTGATAGATGCTGATAGGAGTCTATCAGGATCTATTAGTGTGTTTTTTTTTTTTTTGTTATTTTCTGTAAATAGTTTGACACTTTTAAATCTGTAAAGATTTTCTTATTTTAAATTAATAAGAAAAAAATAATAATAACTTGACAAAACCTAACACAACACAACCTTAATTTTAAGGGTTGATTTAGATTGAAAACCCTGTTCGAGACTTCGAGTTGGTTCACAACTCGTGTAAACACACTGCAACCAAATGTTTCAAATAAGAAAGGTAGTCAATGGATTACTCCCTCCTACCTTAAGGAAGATATATATTGTCAATAAAATTACAAATATTTTGGTTCAGAGATACAAAAATGGGTTAAGGTACAAATTTTTAGAATGATCATTGAATTTTTCTCAAATAGTTATTATTACTAGTCTTCACGGGACTCTATTTCATTCACATGACTAAAGTTTGAACAAAACTTTGATATAGCTTGTTAGGCTAATGAATCTTCTATATCTCCAGCATAATTATACGATATCACTTTGAGCCTAAAGTATGTATGATCTTACATTGCAATCTACTCTAGAAACTTCAGCCTAATAATTAAAACTATATAATTATTTGTATATGATCCTTTTCTATTTGATTTTCCTAACAACATTCAAGTGAGATAGATTTTTCTTTCCCATAGAATCTCTAAATTTATTTCATTGGCTTTAAAAAACACAAGTAGCAATGGTGCATGCATCAAAACAAATGTGTCCTAATACCCATTATAAAGCTTGGGATTTATTTGTTTATAATTAAGTCCATTAATACCTAAAAAATTTTAAAGCTCCACCAATTACATTGGATGAAACTAACCAATAAAAATTGTACGGACACATCATATTATAGTTTGAAGGTCTACCAACCCCAATCCCTTAGAATTCCCACTATTGTTCCATTTAGCCACTCTCCCCAAATACAAGGACCCTTAAAAATAAATATAAAAAAAATACCACTTTACAATATCATTAAACTCAAAAGCTACACAATCCATTATGCCAGAGTGGAAAAGTTCTAATTTTTAAGTGTCATTTTGGTATAATCCAAGTGTTCTTATGCAAATATTATATAGGATATAAGCCATTATTTTTGTTTGTACCTTTTCTTTTAGTTTCTACTAGTAATCATTTTAATGCATTTTTACTATCAAATTTTGGATCACCAATGAATTTTAATCCATAGAAAATGTCATTTTATTTTATTTGTATAGATTGGCTGATATATTTAAAATATTTAATGTTAGTATGCCTAAAGTTTACAACTTTTAAAAGCATTAGAAACAAAATTGAGGAATAGTATATATATATATATATATATATTATTTATTTATTGGGATTTGAAGATAAAAACAACTTTTATATATAATAATTTTTTTTTGACATGACATTTTAGATTATTATTCTAATATTACGAGGAGAAATGAATAATGAATAGATGAATAGATAAATATTAGAGATTGAGTTATTGTCTCATCCTAAAATTGCACTAAATGAGCAAAGTAATTTAAGTTTGTGAGTGAGGATTAAAGGGTTCAAATCATTAGGCATTTAGATACAAATGATAGGCTGATAAATTAAAGTCAAACTCTTATTTTAAAAATGAAAAGTTAATAGCTGTTTTGGGAGGTCAAAGTCAACAATGTGTGGGGGCATTCCCCATTGATCAAATATTGCCTTTTTTTATATATAAAAAAATAATAATAAAGGAAAAGAGAGAAACACAAAAGAATTATAGTTTAATGTATCAATTTCACATTGGCTTCTTTGAGATCTATTTATTTGACTTGTCCTTTTGTTACTATTTATTATTATTTTTTAGTAATGTGTGTGTTATTATTTGTTATTATAAAAAGAATGTGTTTGTGCTATTATTTGTTAAGATTTTATAAATATTATTACAAGAACATTTTGGTTATGAGCGTAGTATGATGTGTTTAAAATTACTACCAATTGTACAAAAAAAAAAAATTAAATACTTGTTTTTTTAGTACAATAAGGAAGGAAGGGTTCAAACTACAGATTTTATGGTCACTAACACATACAATATGTCAGTTGAGCTATATTCGATTTGAGAAGTATATGTATTGGACCTCTATATTACTATTTTTAAGTGTTGGTTTAGAAGAAAAGAGACATACGTACAAATGTAGGGCTGGCGTTTAAACAATTATTTTTAAGTGCATAAAGGTATACTTAAAAATTATTTCAGATAGACCCTTATATATATATATATAGCTTAAAACTCATTTTGCAACAAAAAAAAAAAAAAAAAAAAAGAAGTGAACAACCTGTTTTTTAATTCTTGTTTTGATAATTATTTAGTTTTTAGCATTTAAAAATTAAGCTTATAAACACTGTTTTTTTAGAAGATAAACACTCCTGGTACCTAAGAGCTTTTCTGCTATGTAATCTATTTTTATAAGGGTTTTTTTATTAAAAAAAAAAAAAAGAGAGACCAAACCAAGTTATAAAAACTATAAAAAAAATTAGTTTTCAAAAACTTGTTTTTGTTTTTGGAATTTAATTAAGAATTCACATGTTTGTTTAAGAAATGACGAGAACCATTCTAAAGATTTGGTGTGAAAACAAGCACAAATTTAAAAAATCAAAAGAAAAAACCTAATGGTTATGTAAGGGGTCTTAGTTTTTGTTTTTTGTTTTCGAAATTTGTGCTTGTATTGACACCAATCTATAGTTTGATTCTGTCTTTCAAAACAAACATGTGAATTCTTAGTCCAATTCCAAAAATAAAAACAAGTTTTTTAAAACTATTTTTTAATTTAGTTTTCAAAACTTGTCTTCATTTTTAAAAACATAGCAAAAAGTAACTATATATAACAAAGAAACTCATACATACAAAGTAATATGTTTGTAAGCTTCATTTTTTAAAAAATCAAATAGTTACCAAACGAGTCCTCAATTTTTTGTTTTTGGCTTTTAAAAATTGTATTTATTTTCTAACAATTTCTTAACTATGGTTTTCATATTTTCTATATGAACATTTGAATTCTTAAGCTAAGTTCTAAAAACAAAAACAAGGTTTTAAAAACTACTTTTAGTTTTCAGAATTTAGCTTGGATTTTGAAAACAATAATAAAATGTAGACAACAAAACATAGAAAGTAGAAATCAATTGATGGAAGTGGTGTTCATAGGTTTAATGTTCAAAAATAAAAAACCAAAAATCAAACTATCACCAAACAGGGTCAAAACTACTCACTTTTCAAAAACTCAAATTCCTAGTAAGACTTAAGCTTTGTTTGATAATAATTTTAGCTCATTTGGTAACTATTTTATTTTTTGTTTTAAAAAATTAAGTATAATCTCTCTCACTTTTGTAACTTTCTTAAGTACAACAATTGAATTCTTAACCAAATTCCAAAAACAAAAAACAAGTTTTTAAACTACTTTTTTAGTTGAGTTTGTCCGGGTACATCTATTGATCACCCTCTCCCCTTAGTGACTTGTTAAAAAAATACTATTATTTAGTTTTCAAAATTTGACTTGATTTTTAAAAATATTGATAAAAAAAATAGATAACAAAGCAAGAAATTTAGAGGTAGAAAGAGTTTTTATAGGCTTAATTTTAAAACTAAAAACCAAAAATCAAATAGTTACCAAACGGGACCTTCACTTTTAGTTTTTTATTTTAAAAGTTTTATGCTTGTTTAATTTCCTTTCAATCTTCGTACTATAGTTTTCATCTTTCTCAAAGAAGCATTTGAATTCTTAGTCAAATTCAAAAAATAAAAACTAATTTTCATACCTATTTAATAACCATTTGAATTTTGAAAATTAAACCTATAAACACTACTTCCATCAATTGGTTTCTATGTTTTGTTATCTACATTTTATAGCGTGTTTTTAAAATCAAAGCCCAAACATTGAAAAAAAATAGTTTTCAAAAACTTGTTTTTCTTTTTGAAAATTGGCTAAGAATTCAAATGTCTACATAGGAAATTTTGAAACCATGAGTAAAAAATTGTGAAAAAACAAGCAAAAATTTCAATAACAAAAAAACCAAGCCCCGTTAAGTTTTTTATTTTTAGTTTTTAAAAATTAAGCATATAAGCATCGATCCCTTCCAACTCTAAATTACTTGCTTTGTTATCTACCTCTCTTACTAATGTTTTTCAAAATCAAGTCAAATTTTGAAAACTAAGGCTTCATTTTGTAACCATTTCATTTTTTGTTTTTGTTTTTGAAAATTAAACCTATAGACACTACTTCCACCTCAAATTTATTCCTTTGTTCTCTACTATTTACCAATGGTTTAAAAAACCAAGCCAAAATTTGAAAACTAAAAAAAGTATCTTTTAAAAACTTGTTTTGTTTTTGGAATTTGGCAAAAAATTCAACTATTGTATTTAAGAAAGATGCAAATCAATGTAAAAAATGAGGAGGCAATAGGCTTAATTTTCAAAAACAAAAACAAAAAACGAAATGGTTACCAAATTATATGGAGCCTAAAAAAAGTAGTTTTTAAAAACTTGTTTTTGTTTTTTAAATTTGGCTAACAATTCAACTCATATACTTGAGAAAAAAATACAAACCATGGTAAGAAAACGAGAGAGGAAATATAAGCTTAATTTTTAAAAACAAAATGGTTATCAAACAAGACTCTAAAGATCATTACCAAACATGGTCTTAATTTTCAAAATCTAACTTGATTTTTGAAAATATTAATAAAAGGTTGAATAACCAAACAAACAAAAACCTAAGGTAGAAGTAGAGTTTATAGACTTAGGACCCGTTTAGATTCAGTTAAGAAAAAAATATTTTTAAAAAAACTCATTTTTATTTAAACTTTTTTTATCAAAATTGTTTAAAATACACTATAAAAATTAGTTGTCAAATACTCTAATTTTTTCCAAAACGACTTATTTTTTAAATTAAACAATTGAAAATGTATTCTAAATATAACCTTTAATTTTAAAAAATTAAAAATAAAATCGTTACCGATCGATATCTCAACTATTTAAGATATTATACATATGTTTATAATATTTATTTTGAACTTGCAGTGTTGGAACCAAAAAAAAAAATACAGAATATAAGAGATCTAAAGTTTCTGCAGAACAGCTCAAGAGTTGGCATTATTAGGCCAACCCTTGTAATTTCATTGCATCTTTCTACTTTCAAATGAATCACTTTAGCACAATCATGAATAAACATTGGTGGGGAGACATTTATTTATTTATTTACTCTTTTTACGACAAACAAATAATGTCACTTTTTGTTTTCCGTACAATGTCGATAGAATTTTTTTTAGACAAGTTTAACGTTAGTATAATGTAGAAAATTAAGATCGAGTAAAATTAATGAAAAATATAATCTTGGTACCGTAACTATTTATAAGATCATAAGAAACCCCATTTTCTTCACAATCAGATCAGCCATGGGCGCACCCATTCGAATGATGAAGTTCTTATTCTTTTGCTTTATTATTCTAATAATTTTGCAGCCATGTTTGAGCTTTGGAGCTCCTCCTTCTTCTCCAGGTGGGTTTATGGAAAGTGCTAGAGAAGCATTAATGGCTAGCCTTCGTACGCAAGGTGGAAAGCGCTTTCAGGTGGAGCGGACTAGCCCCGGAGGACCTGATCAACACCACCACTGATGATCAGGGAACTTCTGGTGGTGACTACAATAATAATAAGTTAAATTATACAAAGTACTCTTGAACTTTGGAGTAGAGTTAGGGTTTCAATTATATGTCCTTGGACTTTGAAAAGTTTGGTTTTTAAGTATCTTGAACTTTGAAGTTTGTTCCAAAAAATGTTTTGTGAGTTTTTTTTATCTTTGTTAAAATAAGATGGAAATTGATGGAATAGTTAATAATGTGAATGGAAAAGCATACGTGATATTATGTATACAATATCATTCACGTAAATTAGCATGACAATTACTTATGAGTAAAAATTAATTTTGGTAATGATTTTAAATGATATGTACTTTTCATGTAAAATAAGAAAACTTTAATTTCAATTTAGACGTATTCCTAAACTTTGGAGGTTGTATCAGTTTAAACCATGAACTAAATATTTGTATCAATTTAAACCCTAAACTCTCATAAGTGTATCAATTAGTACCCCTTTTTCATACTTTGTTAAAAAAAATATCGTGTGAAACATGTAATTGTTTCAATTAAACTCCTAAATTGTAATTATATCTTATAAGTGAATCAATTTAGAACCTTTATGAAGAATATTATTATTACAATCCATGGTGGCCACCTATCTGGGGTTTAATATCCTATGAGTAAGTTAGCAGCCAGCCTGTTGTAGGGTCGGGTGGGTTGTCCCGTGAGATTAGTCGAGGTGTGCGTAAGCTGGCCCAGACACTCACGGATATCAAAAAAAAAAAGAATATGATTATTATTACATTAGAAAACCATCCATGCATTTAATTGTTATACGTGTGTAGACTTCTTCAAATGTCATATTGATAAAATGAATTGATGCATGGACAATTTTTCAAAAAAAAAAAAAATCTTAATTGAGAGTCTAGTTTGATTTGCTTAAGAAAATTTTAGGTGTTTAATTGATAAAATTATAAGTATCATGCGATGTTTACAAAAATAGAACGTACGTGAGAGTGTAAACTGATACACTTATGAGAATTCATGGTTTAAATTGATACAATTATTAGTTCACAATGTTTAAATTGATACAACACTCAGAGTCTAGAAGTGTAAATTGATATTTTTTTTTCTATAAAATAAGGTAACTAACAATCTTATCAATAAATAATATCGTACACTTTTTCCAATTTTTACACATTAAGCATAGTAACAACGATCTTATCAATAAATAATATCGCAAATTCTTTCCAACTTTTACACATTAAGTTGACATTGGTCAATTTTCATAATTTATTTTTTTAAAAAAAGAAAAGACTTGTGATTGAATTACTTGGGTGGGCTGCAATAATATGGATGTAATACCTGATGCATTAAAATACTTTTCTTTTAGCACTCATCCATAATAGAAGAACTAAGATTTTATAGACGTCTGAGAATAAGATGCCTCAAAATTAAATATGATTGTGTTTGGTTATGCATGAAAAATGGTTCATAACGAAAAATTATGTTTGCATCTAATTTATGGAATTAAATATGACAATCTTACACAATTTTAATTAATTAATTAATTAAACAATAAATATTGTTCAATGTATTGATAAAAATTAATTAATTAAGAATCAAATGATTTTTTTAATTATAAATATTTGAGAAAATGAGTAATTTATTATTAAAAGTAAACAATGAATGTATTTAATGAAATGTCTTATTAATTAAAATTTAATATTTATTCTTAATTAATTAAGTTTAATATTATAGATTTAGTTTAAGTATAATTAAATAATATAAGAGAATATATTTTAATACACAATATATTATATAATAGAGAAATTATTATAAACATGAAAAATATCAAACTATTTACAAATATCTATCGGGGTCTATCGTTGATAGACAGTAAAATTTTTCTATATTTGTAAATAGTTTGACTCATTTTTTTTATATTTAAAAATAACCCTATATAATAAGAGAAAATATGATATGTTAATAAAGAATACTAAAAAAAAGTTGGGTAAATTGCAAAAATCACCTTTAAAATATGGTGGTAGTTGCAATTATACCCTCAAACTTTGGATTGTAAAAAATAAAATTGAGTCATCAAACTTATACCAGCGTTACAATTGGAACCTTATTGTAGAAATTGTAACAATTGTATAAGTTTAAGGGTTCAATTTTTTTTATTTGAGGGTCTAAATTTTCAATAGTTTGATGGTTCAATTTTAACACTTCTAAAAGTATGAGAGCCTAATTTTTACAATCAAAATTAAAGTTTGAAGGTGTAATTGTAACTATCAACTTATTTATAATTATAAAAAAATGAATTTATGTACCAGCTTCATTTAACTACGCTTAATTAATTAATTAAATATATTTAAGTTTTTTACTCATTAATCAAATTACAATCATATTTAATGAAGGAAAATTTTTATAAATAGAAAAATAAGAGAAACTATTTATCCAAAATAGCAAAATTTTTAGATAGTTGTAATAGACGCTGATATAAGTCTATCAAGGTTATCAAGGTCTATCAGTGATAAAAATGATAGAAGTCTATTACTGATATATGCTGATAGAAGTCTATTAATGTCTATCAGTATTTTTGCTATTTTCTGTAAATAGTTTGACATTTTTTCTTTTTGTGAAAATTTCTCTTTAATGAATTCTGATTAATAAAATTGTATTGAGTAGATTTTAATGAAATATTATTGAGTTTTTTTAGTTATTCTAGTTAAATAATTAATAGAATTTATTTTGTTAAATTAATTTCAATTACTTTTAATTAAGTAACTATATAGATGAGGAAAAAAGAGAAAATTCACCACTAAGGACATGGAATTCTCTTATATGCCTGGTAAACAAATAATGGTATAAAAAATCCTTATCAATTTTGTCTTCAATTTACCAAAAAAATTCCTAAAAAAAGAAAAATCTTAAAACATAAAAGACCAATAAATAAAGAAAATTAAACAATAACTAGACTAAAAACCTAAAAAACACACACACAATTAGAGAGGACTAACTTTCAAGTTTCATATTAAAATTGGAGCATGAGTGTTAGTGTGTATTATGGGAAGTTTGTTTCTTTCTAAAATTGAAATGGCAATGTGCCATTTTGACTTTCTTTCTTTCTTTCTCTTTATTAATTTTTTTTAAAAAAAAAAAAAAAAAAAAAACTTTCTTTTCTATATTATGGAGATTAAAAAGGTTAAGATGCTGGCAATTAATAAATTAAAACCATTGTTGGAGTTGAATTAATTTTGTTTGTAGCAAGAACAGAAGGTAGTGCTCCAATCAGAACATCACTATTTTAGATTAGATAATACAAATAAATTATTTTAGCTAACCAAATGCTCGAGTTAATTATATACATATATATTCAGCACAAAACATTATGCTGATATATTACAAAACCCTTTCTTTTTTCTTCCTTTTTATGGCTGGCTAGCAAATATATTATTTATTTTTATATGTAGTAAAAAGCAAATCGTTTGCATGTGATTGAGTACTCGAATTCATATTTGTATTTGTTGGAAATGTAAATTAACATTATCCTAAGAAGTGAGGAAAAAATGTTAAATATAATAAGAGATAACATCTAATTATATATTAAGAAGATAATATCTTTTTTTAATTGAATGGAGGGTTTGTTAGGGGTGGAATTTCAATAATAGTCATCACATATATGTGGTAGGGTTATTAATTTGGATCCATCAAAACTTCATTTGCACTTTATCAGTGGAACAATGTAGAAATAACGACTAAAAAGAATAGAGATCGAAACTGACGAACTATATAAAAAAGAAAGTAGTAAAATGAGTTCACTTAAATTAAGCAAGGATACAAATTTAAAGAGATTAGCTTTCTTTGACGTATGTGGTGTAATAATACCTTAAAAAAGTGACATATATGTAGAGACTCAAATATGTATAAATATAATCATAATGCGAGAGAAATTGGCCCACGAGAATTCACTCAACCCAAGTAATTAACAAAATACTTACAATTGACAAAAGTAAGAAATATTATACCTAGCTAGAGCAATGTTTTCATTTTTGCTTCAACAATTTAGAATTGACTAATTCTCTTTCTCAATCGAAATTATTTTTCTTGAGACATTTTAAAGTGATCTCCTTATTGATCTCTCCTCAATTAATACAATTGACAAAAGTCTCCATAGACCCTTCCATCAACAGGCACTAGATACATTTTAAAATAGATAATTTATATAATATAGAGTGTCGACGGAATTCAATAATGAATGCCAATAATATTGACTTGTTTCTCAACTCTTTTCGATGCCACTATCAATCTCTTAATTTTTTTTTCCTTTCAAGATTAAACAGTTTTAATTGACCTGATCAGTAATAAAAGTTGTTTAATTAGAATGACTTTTCGAATGTTTAAAACCGAGTTTTGATATTAATAACGGAGTTTTAAACATTTGCATATGATCATTTCAAACAGGTCGACCAAAATATAAGAAGAAACAAGGTCAAGCAAACAACAAGGCTTAGGTTGAAAGTGGAGAAACCGTCCTAGCAATAAGATTCCACTTTGAAAAAGTTTGTGGGAGCTGACTTTTTCTAAAGAAAAATTCTTTTATTTGGGGATTTAATTTGTGACAACTAGACAACGTTTACCACTTTAATTATCTTTAACTAAGTTTTTTTTTCTTCAAATGATAATTATCTTTAACAAGTTTGGATTACGATTATTATTATTAGGTTAAAATATCATTTTGGTCATAATATTTTGATGTCTGTTCAATTTTAGTCCATATATTTTCAGTTGTCCAATTTTAATCTATGTACTTTGAATAAATCTTAAATTTAGTTTCCAAATGTTAATTTATTGTTGATTTTTAAAAAAAAAAAAACTTTTGGTTATCTATAGCATTTTTACTCTAAATTTTGAAAATAAATTTACATATTTTATTTTCTTGCATAAAAATTATTATAGTTGTTTAATCAATTTAGGTAAAAATTGACTTTGAAAGACTAAATTTAAGATTTATTAAAAGTACGAGAACTAAAATTGGATAATTGAAAGTATGGATACTAAAATTTAACAAATTTCAAAGTATGGGGACCAAAATATTATTTTAACTCAATAAATGTTAAAATAGTATTTTAGTGTATGTACTTTGAAGTCTATTGTCAGGCGGTGATTAGGTACAGCCTAGGCTGCACCTAATCCATGTATCTCTCATTTGGCACATGGAAAAAGGAAAACAATTCAATTTCTTTTAGAAAAAATGTCACATGACAATTTTTTATTAAGCAGTTGTCTGGGTTGCACATGGCAATTTTTCATGTATAGCCCAGACAGTACTCTCCAAAGCTGTCTTGAATGCAAAATTAAGGTTTTCTTCTTTCATGATTTGTTTGTAGGGTTTTTTTTTTTTTTTTCATACAGCTTTAATTTTTCTACTTTAATTACCTCAAATTATGTAATATTTCTTTGGGCCATATATTTTTTCAAAACTTTTTCAGTGATATAAATATATATCAAAGGGAGATAATAAGGGATATATAAGTGAGATCTTAGGGTGATCCCAGTCATTCTGAGTCATCAAAAACCCTTGTTTTCCAGTTTTGAGCAGTTCAAAACTTCAAATGCTCATCAAAGAGTTGATCTTAAAAAGGCATAAATATATATATTTTGGTTATGTTAGCACCAAGAAAAGAAATTATTGGTCCAAGGGACATAATAACAGAAAGCCCAGTTCACCCACCAACTTTAGTGTCCAGTTAAAAAATTTCTCACATAATTAAATTTAAAAGTTCATACCTATCCTTCTTTGCATTATCTCGTAAAATGCTAAAACGGTTAACTGTAATCTATCGACTTAAGTTTTTGTATAGTTTGATAATGGCTAAATATGGTATTAGAGTCAAATGTTATCTTGTTAATACAAACTATTGAGAATTGCCCCAAGTAAAGTCCGAAACTCACATTCATACCCACATCTAAGGGAAAATAGGGGTCTGCCCATCCCAAAAGAAAAAGTCAAGCACTTGGGTTCTCGGTTGACCAACCAAACTGGTGGAGTTTCACCAAAGGAAAAATGATCGAGTCGAGTTTACTTTCGGCACCTTGCAACTTTGAGGGTCACACCCGTTGTATGATATCCTCGGCATTACACTTTCAAGTCGGTGTCAGAGGAAGAGACTTATAAATATATCCTCAAATCGATAGCCTTAAGGGATAAGTAACTCTAAGTGTGAGAAACACTCTAACTCTCTTTGTGCTAGCTGAGCTAAATACACTCCGATCAGATCCATGTACTAACTTAGGTGTTGGAATCGACTCATCACCTCACTAATGCGAGCACTCTCGCGCAAGTTAATTCTATCGATGAGTCCAAATTAGAGGAGCAGGCCGAAGGAGCACCCAAGACCCGCGTCGAAGTTTCCCGCGCCAACACAAACCTCGATAACATCATTCCTCTCGATTTATTTTTTACGATGTTTTATTTGTATAACCTATTAGTTTAAGTCTTTGAGTTTAGTAACAGTTTAATAATGATCTCTAACTTGGTATTAGAATTAGATATTGTCTCATATATACTAACATTAATAACATCAGTTTCTCTCCGTTAATATTAATGGTCTCACATAATTGCACGTTTAATTGTTTAAACTTTTGAACTCAACAATAGTTTTTATTAATAATTCAACATAGTATTAAAGCCAAATATAGATTATGATCTTACACAAAAATCTTAATTACATCATTTTTTCTCAGTTAGATTATATATAATAAATTATCTTTTCTATCCTTTTAAGCTTTTGAGTCAATCGATAATTTAATATAGTATATAATATTGGAAGTGTTTATGTTCCAACTCTCCTAACGATCTCTTAATTAATATTGGGCAGTTGCTTGTATAATCGATCTACTAACCTTAAATTTTTTAGTTGAGTAATTTAAGATGACGGACAAATGAAGTGCATGTTAATTACTTTGTATAGAAAAATGAAAAGAAAGAGATTGGCGGCGGGAGATGGTGGCAAATGGGTCGGGAAACCACTGAGTTTTATTTTAATTTTTTTTCTTAAAAAAAATAATAAAATAACTTTTTGCATCTTGACTTTTTTTTTCTTCTTTTTTTCACTCACTAACAAAAGTTTGTGTGTGTTTTTTTTTAAAATTTTTTGGCCCCTTCACTTCTCTTTGCTTATGAAATCTATATATATATATGTGTGTAATTGTATAAGGTGTTGGGAAATCCAACAAAAAGAAAGAGAGGAAAAAAAAAGTGTGTTGAATTAAGTTGAATGGCTTGTCGTGTAAAGCTGTTGTTTTGGGTTGTGGTGTTGATATTGCTATTGTGTTCTTCCATTTCTGAAAGCCGTTTGCTTTCATCTTCTTCTTCTTCTTCATCATCTTCTTCCTCTTTGAATAAGAAAAACGAATTATTTGTAAAGAATGTGAAAGAAATGTTGAAGTTTATCATTGAAGAGAAAGAGAAGCTTGGAAGGCATTTTGTGTCCAAAAGACTCAGCCCTGGAGGACCTGATCCACGTCATCATTAGATTTTTTTTTTTAACTCTTTGTTTTTTCTAGTTCAACCAATCGTTGGATCGTGAAATAGTAACAACTGTCTTTGTTCATTGAGTTATGCTCAAGACTAACATTATCTTCGTCCTTCCACGTTTGTTTTTGTTTTGTCTGTGAGTTGAGAGAGAGTAATAATCTACATGGATTTTGTAGATCAAAGAGTGAGATGATATATTTCTATACATATAAATATACACCACATTATTACTCTCTCTTTATTTTATTTTTTTAATTTTTCCACAATAGAGTTTCCCATTTTTTAGAAGTTTTTAAAGTCAAAAGAATGTGTCTAAAGTTTCTCGTATGACTTTGATTTACTTATCGATCAATGGTGAATGATAATGATGGGTTAAAAATTTACGTAGATCGAGTAGAATAATTAAAGTTTACAGTAGAAAATGTAAACTTTTAATCAGTGAGAAAATGAATGTGCGGCAAGCCGAAAGAGAAAAAGTATATGAGAAAAATAAAAGTGTTGGATAAGTAGGAAATAATGTGTTGTGGAGAATAATTTGGTCAATAATTGGCCTATCCTTTTCAAATTGCAAACCCCAGTTGATGAAAGAAGTGTGCAAATGCAGAGAATTTTGTGTGGTTCCATATGATAATGATTAACTCAGAAAATGGGAACTGAGAGAAGAAAATGACATACACATTGCTGCTGCCTACATTTTATGACACCCTCTATTATATTATTTTTTTTATCTTTTATTTTTTATTTTTTGCTTTTTTGCTTTTTTGTGAAAAAGGATAATGATATGTGCTGGTTTTGGATTTCTTTTTCCATTCATTGTTAAACTCAAGATTGACTTTGGAAAAAAAAAAATATATATATATATATATATATATATATAATAGGTATGTCTTTTTAGTACAACAAATGTAATGGGTAAAATTGTTCCAAAAAATATTTGGTATTGACTAGGTTGTATCTATCTTTGTACAGTTCACCCATTGTCCAACTAAAAACTGACATGCGGCAAAAAAAATTTATTTTTTAAAAAAAATTTGTTATTTTTTTGCTATGTAATAAATGAGAGGGTTGTATGGAGATTAAGAGACTGTTTGGGGGCCTGTAATGAAATGGATTTGGATTGTAATATAATCTAAATCCATATTTGGATTGAGCATTTTGGGCCCAATCTGTAATACTAAATTCATTTCGTTCTGACTGTTCTTAACCAAACCATCTTTCCCACTGTTTTTACGTTTCACGATCTCATTTTTATTACGTCCTCGATACCTCACACATTCCAACACTCCTCTGATTTCCAGTAATTCTGATTACATTCCAACTTCTCAAACAGCCCCTAAGTGTAGTTAAGTTGCACCTAATCATCACCCAAGATATCCTTATTTATGGTGCATGTTTAGCTATGTGTTTATGTGTTGGCAAAAAAAATATAAGTATTATTTATGTCTTATCTAATAATTATTTGGTTTTTTAAAAATTAATTAGTTTATAAACACTACTTTCACTTATAGATATAGTTTTTTTAAAAAAAAAAAAAATCAAGCAGAATCAAGAATTTAAAAAGGTAGTTATTAAAATTTGGATAAGAATTTAAATTTGAAATCTACGGTAAAAGAAAGAAACATAAATTTGAATTACAATAAACTAAAAATGAAAAGGTTGGGTTATTCAAATTAAAAATTTATTGATTTCTTTTTGAAAGTGTGATGTCTGCACAAAAGAATTTAAAAGGCAAAACTTTTACACCTCTAGTGTTTGATTAATGTTCAAATCACCATTAATGTTTCTCAAAAGTGTGTGTACATATATAATAAAATAATAATATATTTTTCTATAAACATGAGAAATGGGAGGATTATGATATCATATAGTTTGGCCACTTTATAATATAAAAGTCCCCACATAGTCAACTTTTTTTTTAATAGAGCATGGCCAAATTTTGGATGTAATTTGATATAACATCCTTATAAACTTTTTTTTGTCCTTCCCATCTTTGGAAAGAAAGAAAAACAAAATTTGAACAAATTAGCCATCAACGTGTCACCTTCTTATTGGTTTTGAGCAATCTTATTTCAACTCTACGGGAGAAAAAACTTTTTTTTTACCTATATATACTCAAATCTTAAAAAAAAAAAAAAAAAAAAGTATTGATTGAACACTCATATGCTCAAATTTATCTGAAAAGGTAGTACCATAAAAATAATATTTATTTTGAGTTAAATTTGGCTCATAGACTGGTTTTAAAACGAACCAAACTATTTACAAATATAGAAATTTTCACTTTCTATCCACGATAGATCCTAATAGACCGCGTCTATTGTTGATAGAAAGTGAAATTTTTTTATATTTATATATAGTTTGATATTTTTTCTATTTATAATAATTTTTCTAAAAAGAATTATTATTTTTTAATTATTATAAACAAGACTATTTCAAAACGTGCGTAACTCAACTAAAATATAAATGTGTTAGCGATTAAGAGGTGTGACTCAAATCCCTACCTCTACCTCAAGATGTTTGGGCAAGAACCTGTTCATAGATAAATGTGCACCTACCTCAATATGTTTAATGTGAACGTAGAGCAAGAGTAGCGACATTGAGCTATTTTTTACACACTAGTTTTGTCATGTTAATTTATGTGAATGATATTATACATAATGTCACGTATTATTTCCAATTTTTATACATTAGTAATAAAAAATTTAAAAAAAAAAAAAAAAAATATTCTCCAGAGTTGTATTTAGCGTAAGTCTTTTTTTGGGAAAGTGTAAAAAAGTAACCCTCAAATGTTTTCATCTTTCACAACTAGCATTCTTTTAAAAAATTTGTTGAAATAGTTTTTTTTTTTTTTTGTCCTACCTAGCTGAGATCGGCTATCGAGATTCGAATAAAAAAATTTGTTTTTTTTTTATCTAACATTCAAACTATTGATTTTTTTAGACTTTTCCGATGAAATCACAGCCGATATAAACATCGAAATTGCATATAATATTTATTTTTATAATATTTTCCAACTTATACACCAAATCTTACCTGTTATTTTTAAATCTTCATCAAATTCTCAAATCTTACCTCCAATTTCTGTTTGTACAATTATTTTAATCTCCAAATCGATTTATAATTATGCAAATTGATTTTGCAAATGGATATCTTGGAGTGTTGATAGTTATTTAGTTAAACTTTGGGAAAGATTAATTACGATTTGGGAGATTGGAGAAGATTTGAAGAAATGGATCTCGGGTGATCACAATGTGATTTCTAATATCTCGGTGTTCGTCCTGGTCGAGATTCCACTAAGAAAGTTCCAACAAATCAATAGTTTATATGTAAGATTAAAAAAAAAATTAAAAATTACTTTTTATTCAAATCTCAATGGTCGATCTCAACGGAAAAGAACAGATAAAAACTATTTTAATGAATTTTTCAAAATGGTGCTAGTTGTGCCAGATAAAAATAAAGGAGGTTACTTCTAACAATTTCTCTGGTTTTTTTTTTCTTTTTAAAGAAATTTAAAAAGGATGTTACTTTTGAAATTTTACTCAAATCTCGATGGATCTCAACAAACAATAACGGAGGAAAAACTATTTTAGGAAATTTTCCAAAATGGTGCTAGTTGTGAAAGATGAAAACTAAAAGAGATTACTTCTCACAATTTTTCTTCTTTCTTTAAACAAATTTCAAAAGTCCAGGGGTAAAAAATAGAAATTTTCAAAGTTTAGAGGCATAATTGAAACTTACCTAAAAGTTGAAGAATTTTTTAAAATAAATTAGACTATAAAATTTAAAGAGAGGAGAGGATGAAGACAAAAGCATAGTTAAAATAAAGAAAGTAATCCAAATAATTTAAAGTGATTATGATTATATGTAGTTTTAAGTTATCTAATAAGTAGGAGTTTTGGTACATAACATAAAAATAGGGTTACTTTTTGTGGGTCAAAAGCTATCCATCCACAAGCACTTAATTTGATAAGATGAAATTAATTCTCCAAAGCTAAAAAAAACTAATCCAAAAAACCGACCAAAAACAAAGAGTGTTCATCAAACTTATTAATAGCATTTCATGTGGACAATAACCCTAAGTCGGTAGACTTATACCTTTTCTTTCTATCAAGTGGCCAAAGTTTTTTCTTTTTTCTTTTTTCTATTTTTTTTTTTTTAAAAAAAGTGGGTAAAGTATAAAAAAAATATATATCCATTTTCTTGTCTTTCCTTTTCTCTCTCTCTCCACTGCCTTCTTTTCACATTATCCCCAAGTTTTCTTTTTCTTTTTTCTTTTTAAAGGGAAGGTAGGAAAAAAAAAAAAACTTTTAGCTATAAAAATTGCATGGTGTGAGGCTAAAGTGCTTGCTATCTAACTTTCAATTTTGTTTTATTTTGGTGGAAATTATTACTTAGTCTTTAAATTTTTAAAAATAAATAACTATATCGGTCGCTGTAATATTTGTATGGCAAATGATTAGTTGCATAACTCAATTGAATATGTATATTATAGCATGATAATATAAGCGATTGAGAGACTATATTGGACGAGTGAATATTAGATATAAAAATAAGGGTTGTTTTCAAATATAGAAAAATGAGCAAACTATTTACAAATATAGAAAAATATATTTATAAATAGTTTAATATTTTGTCTGTTAATAGTAATTTTCCTAAAAATAATATAGCAATATGATAAAATTAACGATTTTAAAGTTCGTCGGCTAAAATCACACTTTAAAAGTTCATTAACTAAAATGGAATAGACTTACAAAATTGTAAAAATATAGACATTATTTTAAACGTTTAAGACAAAAAATATAACAAACTTGAAAGGATAATATAAATCAAAATGATATTTAAAACATAATTTTAATATGATCTTGAAAATATAAATATTAATTTAGCAATCTGGCTTTTTTCTAAAGAGAGAAAATCAATTTTTACCCTTAAATTTGTCATCAAACTTTAGACTTTAATTTCATAAAATGACACCTCAAACTAAGATAATTATTGTAATCTTAATATTAAACTTAAAAAAATGATTAATTTTCGTTCGAAATAGTAAAAAAAAAAATATATATATATATCTTGCATATGTTCAATAAATTATAGAACATATATATGGTACAAAATTGTTAAGATTTTAACAACATTGATAATTTTTTAGTTTTGGAAAAGATATTCAATGTTTAATCCGTATATTGATCTAACTCAATTTTGTGGAAAAGTTGATTTATTGAAATTAGTAAGTTTACGATCATTTATTTATTCTTCTTATTATTTTGTTAAACTTCGTGAGTGAATTAGAGAAAATTAAATAGATGGTAAATATTGCAATACTTATTTAAGTTTAGGAGTTCAATTTGATAAAATTAAAAGTTTAGGATGAAAATTGAGACGTAAATTTGATTTCTTTTTTTATTCATTTTTCTTAATTTGTGTGTACTAAAAAGTAGAATATGATTGACATAATAGAAAGAAAAGTATGCTTTTAATTCCACATTTAAGTGCTTAATTAGTTGTTAAATAAAAGTTGACAAAGATCTTCAAGCAGATTTTTCACTGTGAATCTACATGTAAAGCAAAACAAAGCATTCAAAATATGACTTGACAAAGAGAACAAATCAAGCTTTTGTTCCAACTAAATCTTTAAATCAAATTTCATCCTCTTCTAATTACAGCCAAAAAAAATAAAAAAATCAAACAAAATGGTATTCCAAAAAATTTTACCACATTCTGATTTTTTTTTTCTCTCACTTAAATGTGTAAAATTAGATAGTGCAAGGGCCTATTTCAAAAATAAAGATGATGTATCTTTTAAATGGCAGCTTTTGTACAAATTCGTTTACGTGAACAAATAGTTCAAGGCACACCTTTAAATTTTTACCTCATATATATGCATGCTTATTGCAATATAAGGATGATTGAAAACGATATCAAAGAAATAAAAGTGAGTGTTTTTTTTAAAAAATGTCCAAGATATGTCGTGTTCTTGTTATTGATCTAACATTTGGTAATGGGTTGGTTTGTTATTGATCTAACATTTGGTAATGGGTTGGTTTGGTAGGAGTGAAATCAGCCAACCAAAAGTTGATTGATCTGACTAAACCACAACCCACTGATTTTGATGGTTCTTTTCTCATCCATTACGAGTTTTTGGTTTCTCCATACTTTTTCGATTAGCTTCATTTTTTAAAAATTGTATTCATTTAGTCTCTAAACTTTATAAAAAGAACTTTTTGGGTTATATTGGGTTATATTTTCTATTTAATTTTTGATGGAATGTTTGACATATTACACTTATTAACTAACCCTAAATTTTGGCATATGAAATTTTGAACTTTTTTTTCTATTGGTTTCATCTTTTCCAATATTGGATCATACTTGATCTGCATTTTCATTCTAATTTATGAATATAATGTACATTATTATCATTAACTTGATGTCTTTTCATAATCTAAAGAGTTTTCAGAAAAAGTAGAAGCTAAAGGAAGGTAGCATTTCTTTTGGCTTCCTACTTTTATGTGGATGTGACCAATATTTTCATGAGAGGGGAGATCATTACTTTACCCATCTTTTATTTTTTTGGCTCAAATATGGACATTTACAGCCTCTCAGAGCATCTCTTCTTGTTTATCTTTTGAAGTATTTTATAGCCATCTTGTTTGATATGAAACTCCCAATAAACACACATGGCCCCATGTTGTTGTTTTAGGCATATAATCTAATCCAACAAAGTAGAAGGGAAACTTCTTTTCAAAATCCACTTAATTCTTCATTTCTAGCAGTACCTAAATCAGCTTTTGTAGTCTCATAAAAATCTCTCTCCAAAGAAAAGAAAAAGAAAAAAGAAATTGATATGTGATCATCTTGAATGTCTTGTGTTTCTCTCAGATGCAAGAAGAAAGTAAGAGACTTGAGAAGAAAGAAAGTTATGTCATCATCATGTTTATCCAAAATGGAGAGAGATCATCATCAAGGAAAAAGAGAGAATGGATAGACTATAGAGTAAGCTATCACTCACTATAATGCACAAGGGAAATAACTAATACAAATGCATAGGAGTATAGAGAATGACATAAATGGATAAAACCAGCTGATAAAGTTTTTAAAAAGTGAGATAAAAACTGATGTCAGCTGCTTATCTGATTTCCACTACATGTGAATACTGAATACTAGGTTGGCAATCAGGAACCATACTAATTTAAGTGGGAGCTTCATCATGAACACTCACAATAACTTATGATTCAGTCACATTTATCCCCCAATATGTCAGCATATCAGCCTTTGGAGAGAGGGAAAAGGCAATACTTTTCAAACTTATGAAGTAATTCTCATGATCCAACACTAATAATACTCTATTGGATGACTTTGTATAAAGCTCTACACTATTGGATCTCAAGAGGATATAGCTAGTCTACTATTTTAACAAAGATATAGAAAAACTGAATCCTGAATCAGACCATTAAACTAACAAGTCCTTTATCAGTTGGGTAAAAACACAGTGATGATCTTTCACTTCAAAGACCAGATCCCCAAATTCATGTGATTTTGAGTTTGGTTTTGATTGATGGGAGTAATGAGAAATACAACTACAGAAAACCATAATCTAAAAGAATTTTGACATTTAAATCGAAAGAAAAACTACTGCATAGTCAAAGTGAGTGTAGTTCAACAATAGTTGGCATGCACTCATTTTCTTGAAATCAAAGATTCAAATCCTCATATATCCCACCTGTTGTACTAGAAATGAAAAGAATTAAAAAAGAAACATCATCATCATAGCAGTTCCAGGCTGTTCCGACACGAAGAGACAGAGACAATCATTCCAACATGATGGTACTCAAATGCCAAACTTTGTAGTAAAAGTTTGGAAGACAATAAAATATACGACAGAGCCACAAAATGCAAAGTTAGATTTACTGTTTCTAACTTTATATTTCATTGACATCATTCTACCAATTATGAAATGACCCAATTACCTTACCAGTCTTCTTCAGAGGAACAAAGAATGGGAGCCTGAAAAATTGAGAGTGGTCGAAGGTGGAATGGGATTTTTTTCCAAGTGTCTGGATGGGAAGAAAGAACAACAAAAGCACTTCTAATTGTTGAACTCAACATAAGAACAAAGGATATAATAGTGAGTAAAAGAAAAGGTCCACAAGTTTTCTTTTCAATTTAGGAGAGAGAAGGTCAAACAAAGAGCAGAATCTTTCCCAAACAGAAAAAAAAAAAAAAAAAACAAACAAACAGCTTTATTTGCCAAGGATATGTATATTTAAATTAATTAATTAAAACATCATAGGTTCACAGCCCAGAAAGAGTGACATTATGTGCAAAATTTCTTGCAACTCGTTTATTTTGGAATTTCCAAGGTTAATTATGCCTGGTGTCATGCACTGCAATAGATAAAGTGACGAATCTTAATCTTGAGTAGGTATTTACAGACTGGCTTCCTCTTCATCTCCAGCATAAAGGATTCTCCTCCACCTGGAAACAATACTGATTGCAGAGACAAACTGAATTAGCTGTCTTATTTACAGGAGCTCCCACTCAGAGTCGGATACATAACTAGTTGATGCATTCTCCTTGCCCAACTTCTGTGAATTGTTTGTACTGAATTCCATATCAGTATCTCCATACCAGATTGCTAGTTGTTCGTACTCCTTTGCCAACCTCTTTTTGGAAGTAAAAGCATCCTGGATTCTCTTCTGTTTTTTAGAAAGTAAAGAAGAATTAGATCAGAAACAAAAGGTTGAATATTTTAGCACCTTGGATATTTATGGGAAGGAAAAATAATGGACAAGTAAAAATAGTGGTATTTCATTAGACAAACTTTATGCTCCTCCCTCACAGTAAAAATCTTCCTCCTACATTTTTCATTTTAGTTATAAACTCTTTTGTTCAGTTTTTTATGCTGGAAAAGTTCCTGTTAAACATTATCATCTTAAAGAGAAAAAAGGTGTTTTCAAGTCTTAAACGTCTTCACCAAAACCTACTAGAGAAGGCTCATATATGTAACTTTAGATGATATATGAAATGAAAAGTTAGAGCGAGAGAGACCTTGTAAGAACGGAGCTTTTGAGTTCTGCGAGAGACAGCATGGAGAGCTTTATAGTCAACAACCTCACACTCATCTTCAAGGGTCACTTTATGTCCCAAATCCACTGTTTCCATTTCAGCATCCAAAATATAGCCACTGGAATCGTGTGGACAACCTGAGAAATGTTTTTAAGATTATTGTTTAATTCCTAATGAGAAGGGAAAGAAAGGGAAAAAATTAAAGATAAAAGATTTTCTCCATCGTCTCTTTTGTCACTTCTGAAGTTTCAAGGAAAACAAAATAAATCGTTTCCAATAGTAAACAGCTAATCTCTTTTAGTTCGAAAAACATACTGTGATAGGCAGACTTCGATTTTAGCTAATCATTTCCTAAACATTTCCATCTACAATGAGAATAGCCTACATATTAAACTACCACCTTGTCGTAATAATTATAGATAACAACAGAAGATTGAAAGACTAGTATGAAAACAAGCTAAGGTACACAACTCCTTCAGTAGAGAAACTTGGACTCCCAGAACTAGTAGATTTGGAAAACTCACCCCGGCTACTTGTATAGATTTTAGGAAGAAATGCAGCATCATTGGCTCTTGAAGCATGAGTCCCAACTGAGTCATGAATTGTTTAAGAAAATTAGAAGGCACAAATACTTATCCTAGGATAGAAGATAAGAGTACATACCTAATGATTCCATTGATGATAAGGAGCTTCTGGAGGAGACAAATTTCATCTTTGAAGCCTTGTTTCCATAAGATGGACTAGTGACCACTTCAAATGATGGAAGAGATACACATTCAATGTATGTATTTTGTTCAGGAGGATTTTCATGAACAACAGTGCTACTAGAAAGGTTGCTGACCGAACTTCTGAAAGCAAAAAAAGAACCCTTTGCTAGGGGTTTCAGAGAGGAGACTGGTTTCGTCTGTTCCACAGTTTCCCCACTAGTTAAAACTACCGAAGCCAGTTCAGAAGAAGTAGCATCTACAGCATTAGAAGGATAACCAGCTTCATTTTCCAAGTACTTCGAAGTTGTCTCCATCCTTAGTGATAAGCCAACAAAATTGTTTACCGAGATGCTGGAAGCTTGTTCTACTTTATGGATGGATTCAACATCTGCACAATGAATTGAAGTTTCCTGTGGATTTCCATTTGAGGTCACAATATCCCCTTCACATTCATTACCATAACTGCACAAAGTTTCCTTAATTGACTCTTCCCCACAATGCGAAGTTAACTCAGTTGATAATTCTAAATTGGCATGTTCTTTACAACTTGGATCTGATACTTTATCTATTAAAGCTTTACTATCCTTCACAGAAATAACCTCACTCTCCAACTTGAGAAAAGAATCATTTGAAACTGAAGAAACTTCTTCATTTTTATATTTTATGCTGCTTGATGTGCATCTTGGCTGGTTCTTTGAAGGATAACTTGCATCATGCTCCAACTCCAAGATGGTATCATTTTTTAAACTTTCATTGGAATATTTAACTGTCAAGACATCATCATTCTTTCTAGCAAGTATCTCAGTCTCCAACTGCAAATGGTTTCTATCAGAAACCATAATAGCTTCTTCGTTGGTGAAGCTAATTCCATTTACATGACTGGGCAGATTTAACAAATAACTGTTAGGATCATCGTCAAAGATAGTACCCTTCACAGGACTCTTATTGAAGTCTTTATCCATCATGGCATGATCGATTTCGCCTGAAAGCACCACAGACGTCAAAAGCAAATTAGAATCATCAGCTTCTTTACTTACAAAGTTTGTCTCACTCCATACATGACTAAGATGGTTTTCATTCAAATGATCAGCGGTGTTAGGTTCCATGGTGACAACCTTCTTTAGAAACTCATCTGAGTTCTCATTTGATAAGTCGTCGTCATTCTTCCATGAGAGTTTGGAAGATTCCACCGGTAAATGAGAATTATCCAAAATCATAAGTGCTTCCCCATTTGTAACTTTAACTTCAGAAGATGTATGATTAGCCATATGCTTCAAAGGATCACTAGCATTGAACTTCATGGTGGTATCCTCTTCAAAACTCTTGCTTGCATCTTTATCTGTCAAAACCCCATCATTGTTCCCCACTAAAAGTACATCATCCTTCGATTGTAGATCAGAGCCATCACAAACCAAAGAAGCTCTATTATTAGTATCATTTATTTCAGTACTTACATTGCTAAGCGAGTAACTCAAAGGATCACTAGCATCTGACTCCATGAGGATAAGCTTATCTTTCAATGTGTCATCACTTTTCTCTGGAAGTAGTTCACTATTGGCGTTTTCTTTCATGTTCTCATATAAGTCATTATCTAACAAGACATAATCATTCTTTTTCAAAGGTAAATGACCATTCAACTCCAGAGAAGAATGATTAGGAACTGGAGCAACTTCATTTACAAAGGGAGCTTTACAAGATGCTTGACTCTGGTTATCTATTTTATAAGTAGTACTCGTACTATCCCCCACAGATGATTTATTAACAACATTAGTTGCAGCTTTTCCTTCATTGTGTGACAATGACCTGAAATATGCATTAATAGGAACACGCCCCCTCTGAGCCGGTGCTTTAGCTTCATATATCATGGGATCCCCTATAGGTGGAAGTAAACCTTGAACAACATCAGAGTATAATCTCTTCACATTTGCACTTGCTGAACTAACCTGGTTTTCAACATATTTAACCTTATCCTGTGCATAATATCAGTTTAAAAGTTATTCTTACTACACAAAAAAGGAATCAAACCTCAATGACAAGTTACTCATTTGCATGATGAACCATTGAGTTGAGCCACACAATCAACCCAATAAGAAAGCCACCACATGAAATCCTTTGACAAAATATTGGATCACTAAATGTAAAAACGAAAAAGAAATGAGGATACCTGGCTTATAATATTATCCACTTCCTGGCACACTGCTTCAAACTTTTGAAACATGTTTCCAACCCATGATATACCTTTATGTTTCAAATCCATTTTCATTCACCTGCAAGAGTCATAATCCTTAAAACCAAAGAAACAGTACTACAAAACTCCCACCAAAATGACAACTCATAGAAAAGGCCACAGTAACGGATTCTACTATCATGTAGTCCAAATTTCTTGCAAAAACAAGTTGGTTTGAACAAGAAAACCTGAAATTGTACAAAAATAACACCTCACTTCTCCCCAACTCTGCCAATGTTTTGTTAATCCTCAGTCTTAGAACCACAAAACATAAATAACAGCAGAAACATAGCTTCCTTTCTCCACAATACTAGTAATGATTTCCTAATCTTTCATTCTCCCATTCCTATAATTTAATTAAACCCACTCAAACTTATTGTATAAGACTTTAAAAAAAAAAAAAAAAAGGAAAGACCCTCCAAGTTCAGTGTTCTTGAAACGATCATATCTCCAAAGTCGAGGTGGAATGAAAATATAGACATAGGAACAATGCGAGAAGCGTATTTTTAATTTTGATCAGCAGAATTACATTGTTTTCCAGAATTCAACAACTAAAAAGGGAAAAAAAATTAAAATTTATGCAACATTCTCACAAATCGAGTAGCGGAATCAAAAGGGGTTAGCGATCAAGAATAGCAGAAGAAGAAGAAAGAACCTGAGCAGCCTGTCGATGATCACAGGGTTGGATGGCTGCTCTTCTTCTTCATCGGCAGCTGCCTAGGAACAGGGTTTTAGTTCGTTTTTTTAAATGACACAGAATATCAGAGAGGTTTAAACTTTAAATTAAAATCTTATTTCCATTCAGGTTAAAATTTACAATTACTTGGAAAATTAATTTTAAAAATAAATAAATAAATAAAATTTGTTAGCTTTATTCTTCAAAAAAAAAATAGATCTTAACAAATTATAAAAAGAAATTATATGTTTTGTCTACCATCTTTCGAATATATGGAATCTATGGATTTTAAATTATACCATTTTATAATTTTTTTTAAGTATTAATTTTATTATCTTCTAAGTAATACAGGAGGAAAATAGCCTAACCAGTAAAAATAATAAAGTATAATATTTTAAAGACTAAATAAAAAGTAGACCGAAAATATAAAAATTAAAAAGATATTTTTTTCTAAATTCCCATTAAGTAAAATATTTTTCCCTACAAAATACAAACAACAAATTTTAATTATTCTTATTTCAAATATTCTGGGTGATAAAAAAAATAAAAGTTTTTAAATTATTTTACATTACAAATCTATTGATTTTAAATTATTTCTTTTGAATTTTAAATGCTAATTAAGTTATTAAACTTGTAATTTCGTACTTAAAAAATTTCTATGGATAACTTTAACACTTTTATATATATATAATGAAATGTAACAATTCAAATATGTTTTTAATGGAATAATTTCGATTAGATGCAATGTAACAACTTAAATATGTTTTTAATGGAATAATTTTGACTGAACTAATTTTAACCGATAATTCAATTCTACCTACCTTAAATTTTTCAGATTAATTCATGAGCGCAGTAGCTAAATTGCCACATTCACACCCCCAAAGTAATGTAATTGCAAAATTATAATTTGATATATTTCATTCAAAAAAAAAGAAGAAGAAGAAGCAATCAAAGTAGTCTATAGTCACAAAGTTAACTATACTCTTCTTCATCGACAACGACACAAAATAGGGTTTTAATTCTTTTTAATTGCAAAAAAAAATATTGTATAGGTTTAAACTTTAAATTATAATCTAATTTAAGAGATACGATCAAAATTTAAAACTACGTAAAAGTTATTTTTAGAAAGAAATTATAAAGGTTAAATTTTTTGCTTTGATATTAAAACTTAAATCTCTTACAAAAATATAGTTTCTAAAAAATTATTGAAGAAAAATAGATGTTAGGACTACCATCTTACAGTGATTCTAAAGTTATATGGTTTCATAAACTTTATCTATTAACTTGCTAATCTAATATTTTTTATAAGTAAAACACGATGGAAAATGGAAATTACTCAATTAAGTAAAATATTATAATAAAAAAGACACATTTAGTTAAATATTTTTTTTTCTAAGAAATACAAATCATTCAGATATTTTTATAATATGGTAGAAGATATGCTAGTTGGTTGTGCAAATCTTGAGATATCTTTGCACTTGATTTTTAACCCTTCTAAACAAAATAATTGTTTTTATTTTAAATATTAGGGTTTAGGTTTTAAAACAATAAAATTTTTTAGTCTTTTATATTACAAATCTATTGATTTTAAATTATTTCTTTTGAAATTTAATTTTTTTTTTTATCTTTTTTTAATTTTGAAATTAAATGGACTGGAATCTCTATTGTAGGTTCTATATTCATGTGGATACTTTTACCTAAAATTTATTGATTAATGACATAAAATGCAAACAATATAATTAATTTATTTCAAATCCCATCTTATATAACCATGCTATATATTTAAACCACTGTGTCAAGTAAATATATGAAAAGAAAAGGGGGAAATATATATATATATATATATATATACCCAAAATCTTATTAAATTTAATGATAAAAGGAATTTAAATCTATAGAATCTAACATGTTTATGTTTTAAACTTACTTGAGAGATTGATGATGTGTGTATATGGAGGAAAATGTGGATTGGAGCTATTGAACCCTTATTGAATCTACTTTTAAAATCAACTATTAATGCTCACAATCTAAGTAAGAATGAACAATTAATACTCCACACCTTTCCCAAATTTGAACAAGCGTTCATTAATTAATGACAATAGCGATTACAGATTACAAAAATAACAAAACTTCAATTCCCATTATCTTGCTTATTTAAGAGTCAGTAGGTACATTGATTTTATTTAAACAAAACGTCCAAATTCAGAATCATATTACTTTACCAAGAACCCATTTTTTACGATGATACATATCACATTAGAAAATTATTACATAATACCAATAAATTAGGGTGAAGATGGTACAAAACAAATGTACAAACTAGAAGATGAGGGAAGCCAGGGTCTGTTCACAAACTGCACCTCGTCGATTAGATTGCAAATTGTTGACCTTGCAAAAACCAATGTTGTACATCACTTGCTTTTTCCAAGGAGGTTCGCTGTGAAGGTTTGCAATGCCTCGAGCTCGATCATTAACTCGCACACAGTCGGGCCAAATACGAAGACACAACCCACAACACAAGTAGTAGAAGAAATTCAGCATCACATGGAAATAAACAAAACGAATACGTTACTATGAACCTGCAGAAAGATTATGTCTTCCTAACCACCTCGCCATAGGTTGGAAGGCAAATTTTGAAGCTAAATTTTGTTATACAAAGATGTTGATTTGGCCGTGAAAAAATTTGACAACTCTCTTTTGTTCTACCCTAATTTGTAAAAAAAAATGGCTTGACTACATATATGAAGTGAACTGTTCACACGCCAACAAGTAATTGAAGATCAAAATTCAAAGAAAGCAAGTAAATGGCAAACTTCCTGCCAAATCTCAAGCCATGGTTTTTCATAAAAGGGCCATAACATAGGTAAAGTACAAGTTCATTCCATACCAAGCACCAAACCAAAAAACAGTGTCATTGCAGTTTACCCCATCTGACAAACCAGATAGATCTGACACTATTTTCATTGACTTCATCAAGCAACTATTGCAAACTAGATCACAAGTAAAAATGATCCTCTATGCTTGCATATAAAATCTCATCGAATTGCCCAAACATACAAAATCAATTATTTGGTTCACAGGTATCAACTCACTAATAGCATCATCCTAGACCAAATGAGTTGCATGCAGCACAAATGACAGAAAAAACCTCCATAAACTGTAAAGGGGTGTTTGGGAGTGGGATGGAGTTATTAAATCCACTCCTTGTTTCGTTCAAAGAGTTCTAAACTCACTCTGCACCCATGACTTATTAACATTAATTCCATGACTTAATAACTCCTAAAACTTCTGTCGAGAGTTACCAAACAGTTGAATCGAACTAATTTGCAACCTTTTTACTCTAGCCCATTGGTGCCAAAAGCAGGGAACTCATTCAAAACTCTTGGCACCACCACCCCCCCCCCCCCCCCCCCCCCCAAAAAAAAAAATAAAAAAATAAGTGCACGTGCAATTACAAGCCTGGAACATTAATTCGACCACATGCGCAAAAGGCAAGTCTCTCTTCAACAGCCAGCACACATAATTACATAAATAACCATAAGCGCATAATGCACTTCCCAACTGTTCAAATTTGTAGTGAAGCTTTACTGAATAGACAAGAACAAGTGGCCATCCATACAAAACTATCCAGGAACTTAAGCCCCAGCCAGAAAGAAAAAGGAACAGAAATCAGTGATCACTTATTAGACTAATATGGAGGGGGGGAAAACCAAAAGCATATTAATTGTTGACAAGTGCAAAAACACCATTGCATGATTTCTTTCTACAAGCACTCATAAATACATCTAGAAAAGAGGTCACAAAAGCACAACCAATACATTCACCAAATCAGATTGATAGTCGGCATTCTACGCAATCAGGTGAAGCACATAAAGCATCTGCATCCAACGAGATAAATTGAATCAAACACCCATGTTGAACTCACTACAACATATCACCTCATGATGCAAAGGGACTCTGGTCTAATTCAAGATCAAATTAATAGAAACAACAGCAAGATAGCCAAACAAACTTCCATACCATGTGAATACACACACATTGAAGAGTACAAAAATACAAGTTTCTTCCTAGTCGTTAAAAGCTACAAATTCAACATAAATTTCAAGACGTTGATTAATTTCAATTATGTCTGTCATCCATAGACAAAGTTATTGCCAATTATAGAAAGAAAATACAACACAAGGTACAAACTTCGTGAAGGACTAAAATTTAATGGTCTAGAACAAAAAAATAAAACAAAAACGTGTATAAACTACCAAATTCAATAGATGCGTAGGCCATTAACTGAATAGCAATAACAAACATATGAAATTAAAAAATAACTAATCGCTAGTAAAAATAGAATGACAAAAATGAATGGTGCACGTGCAAGAAGAACACAGTTTATAGAGCTCTTAATGTTCAAGGGAAACGCTGCAACAAACAACTAACAGATAAAGGCAGCAAAAGACCTTGTGAGATATGGAAACCATCCAGAAAAACACTTGAAATAGATTGACCATATAGGGATCTCAAATCATATAAATAGAACACAGTTTCTACAAGAGAAGGAACAGAAAACTTCAAAAGAAAAGCAATTTTTTTAAAAGTTCTGCTTTATGCCCTGAGAAGTAACCCCCCAGAAGAATTATTCAAATTCAAATTGGAAAGCTCAAATGAACAGTCATTCCCTAGCTCAATCTCAAACACGTGAAAGCCATCAACAAAGACACAAAAGGTAGGAAGGAGAGAGGAAAAGAGACCAAAGAAAATATGTAGGGAGCAATGCACCGAAGAGCATGAGGATTGAAAAATAAAAATCCCCAAGTAACAATTAGAAAAGTGACGCAGGCTTTTTTCTCACTCAAAAAAAAATTACGTTTTCCATCATATACTAATTAACAATTAACTATTATTTTTTATGGTAAACTGAACTTTCATTGAGAAAAATAAAACAATACAAGAGCATACAATAAAGAAAAGTCATAAAAGAGGGCACTGCTTAACAATCATGCCACTGCCAAGCATAAGATTCTAGACAAAGAAAAAGACACCACTGGAAAGGAAAAATGCATTCAAATCAATGAAACGAGGAAGCCTGCCACATAGAAGATTGCGGCTGGGCAAAGGAAAGTTTTCAAAACAACAAATGTCAAAGAAACATAGAGAAGTCACGGAGTAAGCATCAAAATGAGAGTGAAAAGACAGATAAGTCGTCCCTCTACTCATCGTCTCAGAGATAGGACTTGCATATTGCCAACCTTCCCCATACCAAAAAGGTGGGATGCAATAAAATTTTGAAAAAATAATATCTACCCCTACCCCTATTGAGAACAACTAAGATCATCAAAATGAAACAAAAATAATGCTAAAAACTACTATAGACCAATAAGAATGGGCACTAAAAGCAAAATTCTACTACTTGGCAAAATAGCACGAGCACTACCAAAAAAGAACAACCATCTCCTGAAGGATTCGAACTAATACACGTTTACAATAGCATCTGAAAATGTTAAAACATGAGATGTTAAGGAACAAAAGTAATTCAAGAATGATGTATAAAAATTGAATGATGTCAATGCAACAAAAACAATAAACTGGGTACTATTGCACAAATTACAATGGACAAATGAAATAAAATCCCAGAGATGCAACAGACAAGTTAGTGAACACGTAAACTTAAAACCATCAAATAGTAACCAAAGAAACGAACCACCATTAAAGATGGAAAAAGAATGGTCAACACAACAGCAGTGATCATAAACTACATGATCGAAAATTACCTCAATAAAAAGGCGGCACGTTAGGGTACATGCCTCCAGGCGGCACTCGAGGCGCTGGTGATGTACCTGTCGTATGTTGATGCGGGTTTGGATAACCAGCCGAAGACGATAAACTATATGGCAAACTATCTGGATAACCATTGGACGGCATTCCACCAGAGTTCGGGGGTAACCTGTACAAACCAGGTCCGGTTCCAGCAGTGGCACTTCCAAGTCCGCCGGCTGCACCAACGCCCATACCAGAGTAGCCAGATGACCCAGGACCACCATATCCACCACCGTAAGTGCCGCTGCCAAACCCGCCACCATACCCACCAGTACCATTCAGAGAATTATGTGTCTGATTACCCATAGAAGACAAGCCTGGCCCTGGACCACCCAACGACGAGTTAAGCGGATTATAACCGAGCTGTGGAGGAGCATGGAGGCCTCCCGAAAACCCACCGTATGATCCAATGCTGCCAGGTCCCCCATACTGTCCACCCATTGAACCAGGCAACGGAGCTTGCGAAGGCATATTCATCCCATCTCCATGCACACTACCTTGATTACCTACAGAGCCCTGAACACCATCAGGCCCAGCACCTCCAGGCTTTCCCTTTTTCCCATCGTTGGCATATTTACAGCTAACTTGCCGCCCTTCTATTGTCTTAATCGGATCCACCAACGCCGCTTGCGCACCCTCCGGCTTCTTGTAGACAAACAATGCATAACCCCTACACTTCCCCGTCTGCTTATCGAACCCTAAAGGCCCTTCCTCAATCTCCCCATACAAAGCAAAATGCGCAAGCAATTTATCAGCAGCCATATCAATCGGCACATTAGCTACGTAAATTTTCCTCAACGACACATCGGCAGCATTCGAGTTAGACCCAGTATTCCCCGCGGCTGCGAGTTGTGTCACAGTAACACGCCCATCAATCGTTTTACTCGGTTCTTTCAAAGCCAATAGAGCACCATCCACGTGCTTAAACGTAACAAAACCATACCCTTTCGACTTCCCCGTAGCTTTATCTAAGATAACGACGGCTTCTTCAAGTTCTCCATAAACGGAGAAGAGCTTCCGGAGGCCCTCGGTTGAAGTATCCCAACCAAGCCCACGAACGAAAAGCTTACGCTGAGCAACATCGTGATCAGCAACGGAACGTACAGCGTCAAGCACATCGGAATGGCGGGAAACCGCGTCTTGAAGAATGTCGATGAGTTGATCCGGGGTGAACCGCTCGATGATCTTGCGAGCATCTTCCGTTGAAAGTTTTAAGACTGAATGATCGGAGTCGGCAAGAAGAACGCCATTTTCGTCGACCTTTCGCTTCTTAACGACATCCATGGCGGAGTACGGAACGAAGTGGATAACACAGGGAAGAGTATGCGTAAACCCTAATAAAAACCTAAAAATTCCTGAACAGAGGTTGGTAAAATGTTGGACTGCTCATACTCCGGTAGTTATCGCTTTTGGGCTTTTTGGGCCGATGTGTAAAGCTTCTCTCAAGGGTATGGATTAATTTTTAAGAATTTCATATTATATTTAATAAAAGGGCAAAATACATTTTGATCCATGAGGTTTGGAGTTGTTGTTTATTTGGTCCCTGAAGTTTAAAAACGAACACTTTAGCCTCTGAGGTTTGAAAAATACTTCTAAATGGTCCCTGAGTTAATTTGACCGTTAGACTAACGGAAAAGTGATGTGGCACATTTAATTAACCGTTTTTATTATTTTTATATTATTTTTTTATTAGGTGGATATTTTCTTTTTCTTTTTTCTTCCCTCTCCTCCCTTCTCCTTTCTTCCTCCCTCCACCCACTAAAGAAGAAAAACAGTCAACTTATTATTATTTTTTATTTTAAAATTTTTTTATGCAATAGTTCTTTTGTGGGATTTTTGTTTTTTCACTCTCTTCTTGGGATTTCTGTTTCTTCAACCTTTCTTTTCTTTCAGAAAAAGTCAAATAACAAATATGACATTTGAGAGAAAGAGGGAGAGGCATGGAAGAGAAAAGCATTTTAAAGATTTTTTTTTTATTGAGTTTGAGAAAAAAATATTTTTCTATATGCCTTATTTTCTTTGCTTTTGGTCTGCTTGCTTCCTTCTTGTTTTTCTTGCGATTGGAGATTTGAAAAATGAGGGTTTTGTTTCACAATGTTTTTTCCTCTCTTCCTCTATGGGCTGATGGATGGATGGATTAAAGCTGAATGAGTGAATTTTTTTTTGTTTTATTTTTTATTTCAAAAATTAGAGTTCATCCTTCTAGATTTTTGTTTTTCTTATCTTTTTTTCTGTAAAGAAGGTGAAGAACGAGAGAGAGGATAAGGGAAAGAGAAGAAAAAGAAAAAAGAAAAATATATCTAATTAAAAAAAATAAAAAAATTAGTAAAAAAATTTCCACCTCATTTAAAGTTTGTAACTCAACTTGCCATATCACTTTTCCGTTAGTCGACTAACGGTCAAATTAACTCAGGGACCATTTAGAACTATTTTTCAAACCTCGGGGACTAAAGTGTTCGTTTTTAAACTTCAGGGACCAAATAGACAACAACCCCAAACTTCATGAACCAAAAGTGCATTTTGCTCTTAATAAAATAATTAATTTTTGCCCTGATGTTAAAGGCTAAAATCATCCCCATTTATCGTCTTAAAAAAAACAAACATGTTAAAGATTTATTAGACACAGAATTTAAATTTAAAGACATGTGAGGCACAAATTTAGAAGTTAAATTGAAAATGTACTTGTGTAGTTTCGTCAAAATTTCAATATCTATAACCATTTTGTTAAGAGGGAAAAGTGTCTTGATTAAAGGTTTTGTGGATTTGAAGTTTTTTTTACTAAAGAAACTAATTTTGTTGGGTAACTAATCAGATGAGATTTTCCACCGATTTTTAGTGTCCGATTTGAATTGTGTTGGGTAAAGAAATGAATTTGGTTGGATATAACTACTTTGTTGGGTGTAAAATAGATTTTGATAAAAGACAATATATATATTCTAAGAATTTTTAACTCCGTCCGATGCGCATGCTTCTTAACTAATTATTTTAAATGGTAAAATTGCTAAAAATATTTTTTATAACAAAATATCATTGTCTATCAATGATAGACAGAGACTTCTGTCGTTTAGTTATGGCAGTCTATTATTGATGGACAGTAACATTTTGATATATTTATAAATAGTTTGGCTCATTTTACTATATTTGAAAACAATTATTTTTTTAACTTTAGTTTTATTTTAAAAAACTTTAATAAATATTTCAAATTTAATTATTTGCTTATATATTGGGAACTTTTATAATTCTTTAATCAACATTACTTAATTTAGATGTTATATTATTTTCAATGTTTATTTAAATGTTAAATTTCAAGTTTAGTCTCTATTTTAAAGTTGTGTCTAATAAATCTTTAAAAATTTAATTTTGTGTCTAATATGTCATGAAAGTCTAATAATAAATGTATAATGGGACCTAGTGGACACGAAGTTAAATTTATATATGATATAACAATTAATTGTTAACATTTTCAAATATATCTATAAGAGACCTATTGGATATGAACTTGAAACTATAAGAATCTATCAAACACACAATAAAAAAAAAAAATTATAGGCCTATTATACATATTTTAAAGTTCAAAAACCATATATAAAAATAAATTGAGAAGTCTATAGATTAAACTTTTGAAATTCACCATTGACTATATGAAATTGAGCCTCAGCACGAAATTTGAAATTCACCATTGACTATCTGTAAGTCTTTAGTCATTTTTTAGAGTATTACCTATTACTAATGGATTGATTAGTTATTTGTAGTTTAAATATCGTGAGTAACGTCATGCTATGATATTTTGGATGTCAATAAATAGTTTAACATTTCAAACTATGCTTAAATTGAATGCATTGAATAGTTACGTCATGTGCCAAATCAAAACGAATTTATTGTGGGTATGTTTTTTTTTTTTTCAGGCAAATAATTTTATTGTGTTGTTCCTCTTTTTGTAGTCACTCTTTATGTGAACCCAAATGTTGAAAAAACATGTCCATGCACAATAATTTTTTTTCTAACTAATTTTTTAACATAACAATTTAAACAAGTGAGTGAACATTTGAGCACTTGAATGTAATTAATGTTACGAGTGAAATTATCGACTAAGATATACCCATCATTTTCTATTGACCAACTTATAGCAGTTAATTTATAAATATACACACATATACAACACATATTTTCGACGAACTACAATAAAATGTTTGAAAACTATTTACTTATATATTTACATTTCAAGTTGAGTGCCAACACAAACACAACTTAACTGATTAAGACCCATATTTTCTACATCAAGAACCAAGAATTGTTGGGTTTTTTGGGCAAAATATTAGAAGTATAATTGTCCCACATAAAAAAATATTTAGGAAAGTCATGAACTTGTTCTACATTAAAAAAATTTAAGAAAGTCATGGACTTGTCCTACATTTAAAAAGTTTTGAAAAGTTATGGACTATATGCACTATAAAAGAAGCATATACCTTTGGTTTTGAATTGTCACAGTTAGAAATACTTTAAGCTTAGTGTGCTAACTTTAGTTAAATTCCATTTATATATTTTATAATTTGAGAATGGGAAAGGGTGTGAATAGTATAAAAGCTTTGAGAGTAATTGGAATTGGGATTGGGAAAGAGAATTATTTTGTGGGATTGTAACAAATTTTAACATAATGATTTTTTTTTTCTAGTCTGCGATTTTGTTTTACACGTTAATTTTTGTGTTTCCAATTTTACTTTCTTTTAATTTTTTGATTATTTTTCTTACTTATTCATACAGTAAAATAGAAAATTTTTCCCCAACAACAATTTAAAATCTACTTCCATATGTTAAAAAGTTGGTTCTCCATCAGTTATATTCACGCAAATTGAATTTTATGGATCGCACATCACTCATATTTTGGGTGCATTGGTTTTTTTTTTTTTTAGATTTATTTTTAATCCTTCAAATGTTAGTTTATTTTTGTATAACTGTCTTTTCAAAAGCCACGTTTTTCAAATTTATAAACCTGCCTTTTCTTGGGGTTACTTGTCATAAAACATAAATACAAAATTAAATATAAAAAATGAATTAAACTATTTATAAAAAATTTTACTGTCTTAATACATAATAATTTTTTTTATATTTATAAATAGTTTGATATTTTTTATTTTTTTATTTTTTTTAAAAAAAATCGAAATTTGACAAACATAATTACTTCCTTTTTAGAATATACTAAAATAATTACTTCATTAACAAAACTACAAAAGTGCAAAGATATTATTTTAACATCAATAACTTTTATTCTCTCACTAAAAGAATAGGCCTTTTCCCCCTTTTCCAATAATTAGGGTCCATTTTCAACCTAGGTAGAAGAAATATGGTATGCATAACAAAAATATATATAAAAGAAGCCACAAATCTTACGTCACTCTTTTGAAAAATAAAATTGATATATATATTCATTCAACCTTCAAATTCAATTTCAAACACAATCTTTTTTTCTCCTTATGGAAAAGGCAAGAGATAATTTATTATTAATATTTTCTAGAATTGAAAATTTGGAAAAAAATGACGTTGGCACCAACAAAATAAATATTTTTTTTTTATAAATAAATGAAATAAATCGATGGAATGGAATTACCTCCAACAATTTTGCTAAACTCAATTAAATACCCTAAATTGGATATATAATTATAATCATAATCAATAATCAAAAACCAAAAAGGAAAGAAAACAAAGAAAAGAAATGAGCTGAAAAGCAAAAATGGGTTGTCTAAAGCTTATCCATTTGATAAAACCAAAATCATTACAATTTTACAAAATAGAGAGATGGGTTTTTGTTAATGGATTCTCCCTCTTCACTTCAATCCAATGAATTGCAGTGTGAATGAAAATGAAATCAAAAGCTTTGGGGTTTTATAAAAATAATCCCAAAAAATGGGGAAGGCAGAGTGGGTCGTAACTCAAAAATGGGGGAAAGCCCGAGTGGCGAAAGAGAGAGAGAAAAAGGGGCGAGAAGAAACGGCTTTGGTGAGAGAAAAGGCGAGTACTTGTAGATGGGTTTTGCCATTTGTTGTACTTGGGGGAACTGTTCCCTTTCTCAAAGCTATCTTGCTTTCTTGGCTTGGTGACCAACCCTGAAGAAGCTACTGCAGATGACGATGAGGATGATGATGATGATGATGCGAAGGGAAAACGCTGTTTCAATTTTCCTTTGGACTTCTCTTCACATCGGTGCCATACCCATTACCATTTTCAAATCTCTTAACCCTAATTCATGTTGTGATTCTTGATTCCATTTGCATGTTGATGGCGAATGCTCTGCCTAGCTGAGGTGTTTTTGTTGTGGGTTTCTTGTTTTTTTTCCTTCCCCTTTTCTGTTTGCCTTTTCGATTTAGCTAGAAATGGATGAATGTGGTTTATGTGTGCTGTTTGATGGAGTTGGATTGAGGGGAGAGATGGGATTTATGCGGTTTCTGACAATTGGCCTTATGAGATTTCTGCAAATGGGTATGAATGGGGTTTTTAAAATTTTGGTTTCTTCTTCTCGTTTGTCGGATTTCTGGAAACTGGTAATGTAGTTGAATGATTTATGAGTTAATTGCTTGGATTTAGAATAGAGAATTTGACACAAGGACCTATTGGAAATGGGAAGCTCATGCATGTTTGTTTCGTCTTATATTCTATTCTATTTGAAATGCCGAGTGTCGAAGAATGTAGGGTATCGATAGAACCTGCTTGAAGGGGTTGAGCAACCGCATTTTTGTCTCAGTTCTTTGATTTTGCCTCCAGGGAAGAGAAATAGGGGCGGGGTAACGTAAGAAGTTGGCATTTCTGTGGACAATTAATATGAGAATGTAGAAACGCTATTTCTTAACAAACTTGTGAGATTTATGGATGAAGAAAGCAGAAGTTGCCCCTTCCACACATTTTTCCTTCATTTTAGCTTGCCTGTCATCTGTTTTAAACAATAGGAAGGAGAAAATCCAAAGAATTATTTTCCAAAAAGTAAGAGCAAAGCATCCGAGAGAATTATTTCATCGCTGGCTTTATTTGTATTTCATTGAAGTGAAATGAAATTGGTGCTAACAGTACATAGAGTTTGAAGTAGTTTAGAATTTCAATTTTCTCTTTAAGGCTTCAGTGGGATAGGAGTTAAGAGGAATTCTTAGCCAGTCAAATTCCTTTATGCCTATCTTCTCTGCATACACATACCTACCACTCATTTTATTTATAGGACTTCGTCTTTCTTATTATTTAATTATTGGTAAAAGAACATTTTCTCTTGCAGATTTGACAGTACTTTCTCAGATGTGTTCCACGTGCTATCCTAAATTATAGGAGTGTATGTCACATTTTATTACTTTCTACCAGTGGCTACTCAACATGTCCCCCCTTGTATAATGTTATCATACCAATTGCTGTCACTATCTTTTATCCACATTCAATGTCTGATGTTATGTGACTTGTGTTCTTCCGTTTGGAGCTGATTTAAGTAAAAATTCTAATTTTTCTAAATGCTCAAAAGTAAGGTTTGATTTCTTATGTTACAGGTTTTGCCGTCTGAATTACTGTATGATAAGGTGGATAAGTGAGGGTTGGTAGCTTAAGAAGCTTTCTGATCCATCCTTATGGATTTCCAGGATGATGGCTTTGAGGGATCTGCAAACGAGGACATTATTTTTAAGGAGGTTTTCTTTGGTAACAGCTCTAGCCATTCCAATAAGAGGTGTCCTCACAAGGCATTTAGTTATGAACGTGGGCCCTGTAAAATTAATGAGGCATCTTTATGTTCAAGTAGTGAACTCTCAACAGTGTCCAGTTATTCATACTCTAGAAATATAAAGCTTGATGAATGTTACAATGCTACGGAGAATATTAGGACCAGTTCTGCACCTAATAGTCTTCCATGCAAATGGACTTCAGTGGAAGGCGACAATGTGAATGCAAGTGCCAAGCGAATAAAACTGTCAACTGATGAAGCCTCTGATTCTGTACCCAATCTAGTTAAGGTTATGGAATCATCAGATAGTATAAGAGAACCTGTTTCCACTAATTGCTGTCCTGCTGAGGACTGTGATTCTGAATCATTTACATTCCACATTGTAGAATCGTCTAGACAGGGAATTATATCAAGTTGCTATCTGCTTAAGCACTTTGTAGAAAGGGACAGTAATCTGGGTGATCCCGATGCCTCAAAACGAACATCACTGAATTTAGAAGGTAATGATGAACCCAATATGGTGAATAAAGTTAGTGCTTCACCTGTTTCCCAAGAGAGCTCCATGACCAGGCTGTTGGTAGCAAGTCCTGATACACTCAACGAGAAGTTTGGATCTGCACTACATCTGGATGTAGGACAAATGAAATTTCTATGTCCAGAACTTGATACTTCCTTGAAGACAGATTTGAGTAGGGATCCCCGTCCTCTTCTCCACTATCATGTTGTTCACCTGTTTATTGCAGCTGGATGGTCTATTGAAAGGGTCAAAAGACCTTGCAGGCGTTATATGGAAACGATGTACAGATCACCCCAGGGAAGAGCCATTCGTGAATTTTCCAAGGCTTGGAGGGTTTGTGGTGAACTTCTAGTTGCTGATAAATGTAGTTTTGCAAAGAAAGTTGACAGCCGAGAATGGACTGGCATTCATAAATTCTTATTTGATCTTTCTGACACATTGTTACAGGTTGGGAAGGAAATGAATCAATTAGGGGCTACACCTTCATTGGCTCATTGCTGGGCTATTCTAGATCCCTATGTGGTGGTTGTGTTCATTGACAGAAAGATCGGTACCCTTAGGAAAGGAGATTTAGTTAGAGCTGCCTGTAGTATTGGGGTTAATGGGAGCAATAAGACCGATACTTTTGTGACATTAACAAATGAAGACAGTAGTATTTGTAACCTATATGCTGACAAAAATGCGTCTCCAACACATGATAATTCACCATCTGCCAAGAGTGCATTGACAGAGGGTGCATTGAAAGATCTCGATGGGGGCAATTGTGCTTTTGATGAGCAAATCTGTGATACAAGTTTCTCCAATTACTATGGGCATACAGAAGATGGAACAATGAAATTTCCGACAAAGGTGTCTTACGACCCCAATTTGGAGAACGGTCTGAATTGCATGGGCAGTCATTGTGATGAACCTGGGAACAAGATAGACACTGAGGATTTAGCTTCATTACCTGCTTATTTTTCAGGTTCAACCTGCAAATCTAGATGTCTGGCTGATGGTCCTGTTCCATCTGGAAATTCAGATAATGTTGTCAGAATTTCTGGCTTTACATCTCCTGATGAGGATAGCACTTTGTATTGTTCGGATGAACAGAGCTCTGAAAATCATGTTGAAAAGCCTAATGAAATGGTGAAAAATGCCCAAACGTGTTCCCTAGTAGAAGAAAAAAAAGTGGAAGTCCCACTTGATGATAAGGTGGAAAATAATTTGGAAGAATCTCTGAATGACTGTCCAAACTATACAAGTGACGATTTATCTCATTCTTGTGCCTCAGGGGTTGTACAGAAGTCTTCACAAAATCAAGAAGGTGGGCTGCACTTTTCAGCTTCAATGTTCAAAACAGAGAATAAAGTTTCTGCCATACATTCTATTTTGAAGAAGAAAGGGCGTCGAAAGTGTAAAAAGATATCTGAAATTAAACCTACCTTGGCACCTCAGATTGATATTGTGAATGTGACTCCTGGAAAGAAAACTGAGTTGTGGGATATTGATGGGAATTGCTCTCAGTTTGATATGATAGAAGACCAGAAGTCCCATATAGCTGATACTAAAAATGTGGACAGTCACGAGAAGTGCTTGTCTCTCAGTCCTATTTCATGCCATTCTGAGAGGAAGGGTTCAAAGTTCAAAAAGAATTTTGACAGTCTTAAAGGTTCAAAAACCAGAAAGAAGAAATTAAATGAATGTCAAATTGAAGATGATGATCTATTAGTTTCAGCCATTATTAGAAACAAAGATGTCAGTTCAGGTGATGCTGGATTTTCCCATGTAAGAAAATACTTAAAATCTAGAGCAAAAATGAACCGCAAAAGACAAAAGAGTAGTTGTAAGTTACTCCTAAGAAGCTTGGGTAATGGGGAAAAGAATTATAAAGATGGCAAGTGGTATGCCATAGGGGCTAGAACAGTGTTGTCATGGTTGCTAGATGCTGGGGTTATATCCTCAAATGATATAATCCAATACCAAAGCCCTAAGGATGATAGTGTAGTTAAATATGGTAGAATCACTGGAGATGGCATCATCTGCAATTGCTGCAGTGAACTACTCTCAATATCTGAATTCAAAAGTCACGCAGGTTTCAAATTTAATCGCCCTTGTTTGAATCTTTGCTTGGACTCTGGGAGACCTTTCATGTTGTGCCAGCTTCAGGCCTGGTCAACTGAGTATAAGACAAGGAGAAGTAGGACCAGAACTGTTCAAGTTGATGAAGATGATCGAAATGATGATTCATGTGGGATTTGTGGTGATGGTGGAGAACTAATCTGCTGTGATAATTGCCCCTCTACATTCCATCATTCTTGTTTGTCAATTCAGGTTTGTCTCTTCAATTTGTGGTAATTTGGTGATGAATCTTCATGTCTTCTCACTGCATGCTGGTGATCTGCAATACTTGTACTATTTTTTTGAAACTAGTTTAGGTTTTCTCATGTTCAATATGGTTATATTCATTTTTCTCTCTCCTTGAATATGTCAGAACTTAAAATTGCTCTGCAAGCTTTTTGAAATTTATTAGCTGACTTGGCTGACAGTTCTCTGGTAAATGGCATCATATCTTCACAGTAAACTGTAGGACGGAAATTTAAGTAGATGTAAAGCCACTGTGCAGGTTCTCTTTTGGGGATTTGCTGATAGATTGAGTGGTTCTTTTGTGGTAACAGCGTTTTCATTTTTTGCAGTAAATTTTAGTAATTTTTTTTTTGTCGAGTATGTATAATTTTTATTGATTATAGAGCTATGGATTTCCAAATAAATTTGAACATTTTCAAAGGCTGAAAAATTATGAAAAGTGAAGGATAAGAAACAATAGATAATTACAAAACTCTTAGGTTAAAAACATTCAAAGGAAGGTGTTAGAACCTAACCCCATATCCCCACCGAGGATTCTCCACCTCTTTAAAGTTCCCTTATTTATCTTGAGCCAGTTGTTCTATAAATTAGCAATGAAGGCTGCCCTCTACAAGGCTCTTTGATCCTCTAGACAGAGGATGGAACACACCTCCAACATTGAACGACTTAATCTGTTATATATTGTTGAACTGATTTGTAACGAATACACATATGATATTTTTTTCCATCCAAGCTAGCTCATGTACCTTCTGAGTTCTGACTGATTTGTTGCCAAAAGAAACGACAAGCCTGGTGAAAGGAATAATTCTCCACACCTCTGCACTGATACAGAGGCAGCAAATATATACAAAAAATAACAGCCACGTGTCTTACACGGATAGGAGAAAGCATAACAAACAGAGCAAGAAAATAACCAATGTTTAATAACAAATACATTCAGATTAATAAAGCCTAATTACAATCTAACATGATTACACGGTTGGTAGAGTTGCGTTAAGTTCATGTTCTTAGATGTGCAGATTCTGCTTTACTCTTACTAGGCACACTTAAAAGAACAAAAACCGTCATAATTAGGCACTCGATATGAGAAGCAATTGTAGATATTGCTGAGAGATCCAATTGTTTTTTTTTTTTCTGAGCAAGAAGCAAACTCTACAAGGGAGCAAAAAGAAGAAAATATTAGTTACAATGGAAGAATAAACGCAAAACCACATGTGGCATAAAACTTAAAAAGAATATCCAACTAGGAGATTGGAAAGAGCACACCAAAAAGAGGCCAACAAACGAAGCTAGCCGAACCAAACTCTGAACATAAATTTAGCCAAAAAGCAAGAACCACAAAAGAACATTGAAAGGAGTAAAGGACTGCTCGATTGCCAAAATGCTGAGGAGATGACAAAGAAGAAGCCAACAACAATTAAAGATTGAGATCTCGACTTCAAGGTATGAATGCTAAAACAAGGGACTTTCCAGAATAAAAATCTTCGACCAGTGACCAAATTGATAGCAGAAAAAGAATCCACTTATTGCCAAATCAAAAAGATAATCGGGAAATGTACTAACTGGACTTGAAACCCTAGAATAGTCAAATAAAAATCTCATTCCTGGGAAATAAAAATTTTACTGATAGCAACAGAAAAAAAAGAAAGCCAAACCCAGCCATCCACTCTCGAAGTCTATAAGAACTTGATAAATGTAGTATCAAGATTGAATCTTAACTTCAGGAAACAGGGTGAGTTTCTTTCATCTGCAATTTACATACCTTTATTAAAGATGAAAACTTGGGAGGAACTGAACTGGTCTTTGCAACTGGTGAATAAAGATTGATGATCATCAACCAAATGATCTTGGACATAAACTGGGAATAAATTTTCAAAAGCATCAGCAAAAGAATCAATAGCATAAAGAAGCTTCAATTTCTGTTTAATTAATTTCAGATTCACCTTTAAAAAAAAAGATTCACCTTCAGAATCAATATCATTACTACAAGAATGGAGGACAATTTCTTTGGGAGTAGGACTTAGAAGAACTAAAGGTGCTGTTAACTTGGTTGAAATTGCAAACGTGCTCATATAGCATGCATGGCAAAAAGTGCTGTTAACTTAGTTGATACTTTTATTTGCTCTTGGAAGCAGGCTAATGTTGACGTCGTGTAAAAAGAATATACTGATTGGCATTCGAGAGTGTGCCTATTTTTCTTAGCAATTTATTTGGGTTTAAACTTTGTATATATCAGCTGGAAAACAATAAATCATGCTTCTTATTTCCTTCAACGTGTAAGAATCTCATTGTAGCTTTTTTCTCGAGTGAAAGAGTTGGAGAATAGCTGGTTTTTGTTATTCGTTAATTTCCAGTTTTCTACAATTAATTAAATGTCTATAACTATTGAACTTCTTTAGGAACTCCCTGAAGGCAACTGGTATTGCTTAAACTGTACTTGCCGGATATGCGGTGGTCTGGTGAATTATGAAGAGACTTCAAGTTCTTCTGATGCGCTAAAATGTTCTCAGTGCGAGCAAAAGTGTAATTCCTATGCCTACCTAGAATTGTTTATATTTAATTTTTTTTATATAAAAAAAGAAAGAAAGATCTGTTAGTGTTTAATCGGCTTATTGCATTTGATTAAATTCTTTTCTTTATATTTTTTAGAGTTCGAAACTTGCATACCGATTTCTTCCAAGGATAATACATTACTTGATTTCTTTGAGAAATTCTACAAAAAGTACCCTAAGACTGGATTGTTCAATTTTTGAGAGCTGACATTTGTTTATTGTTGGGTAGCATACATATTGCCTTCTGCTAAGAGGAGGCAAACAAAAAGCAGAGGAACTGCAAGTACCATAGTTAGATCCTAATTACATAAATGACTATTTCTGGAACTCAAAGTTTCATGACCAGTGTTGTTCCTCATGTACCAGTCTCCCAGGATAATCTCTAATTGGATTAAGCCAAAAGGTTTTTGGTTTTTCTGTGAACGGTGACTGCACAAGTGAGCCCAAGAACAATCTTTGACATGATTTGGATTACTAGAGGCCAACCACATATTTAAAAAGCTTTACCAACAATTCCATAGCAAAAGGACAAGTGAAGAACAGTGCCTTAGGAATTTTCTCATTGCTTCTGCTCATAAAACCATAACTTGGCAGAAAAATCATAGACGGGTATCCTTGTACTTCTTTTCATAATTATTAACCCCCTCCCAAAGTTGAGGATGAAACAAAGGATTTGATTGCTTTTTGATACTTGCAATTCTAAATCTACTTGCCCACATAAGTATCCTAAGCATTTGTGCGATTGTAAGGGTTGGAAACCAAAGATTTTGAGGAGAAAGTGTCTGAGAACTCCCACCTTCACCCCATTTTAGAGCCCTGTATTCAAAGTCCTCATATCTATAGTTAATCACATATCTCAAAAGAACTGCAACAAGGATAAAATTGCTGCATGAATTCACCCTGTAGTTCATTTATTTTGCACACGTTTCCCTACGTTCCTTTTATCATACAAATTTTGTTCAAGGTTATTTGTTTAGAACAGTGAAATTGTATATATATATTTTTTTTATAGACAAGCCCAATGATTTAAGGCTTATGAAATACATGACGAAATGAGAATTTATAAATTATTTCTGCCAAAGGATTTCTATGTCCTCAATTATTGACTGCCTCCACCCCCCCTTCTAAATGTGTGTGCAGTTCATTGTATTTTCTTTCATATTGTTTTGCCTTTTTTAATGTGTGTGTGTGTATAAATATCTATTATATTATATTATATTATATTGAAGGAACAAATTTAATCAGTAGAATAATATGTACTAAAAGGACCAAGCCGGTGAATTTTGAAAATGCTATCCAAATGGCACTAAAAGGAGGAGTTGAGAAAGAGATCTACTATTGAATTTTAGGTTAATAATATGATGCTAAACACATCATTTAATTTCCTTGTAGTGGCAACATGGTAAACTTATTATTGTTTAATCGGTGGCTCGGCTGTTGTAGATTGTTGGATTTTTATTTCCTTTCTATTTGAGCTCAAGTTCTTATGAGCGAACTCCTGAAAATGGGGTACCACATCCTTCTAACAAATAGTTGTCGAAACAGATCATGGGCAATGCCTGAAACAAAAAGACATCGATTCTGGAGTAGAATCTCATATTTGGTTTTGTAGCGGGAGTTGCCAGAAGGTATTTTTGCATGATTCTTGTGTCCTATTATTTCTATTATGGATGACAAATTTATTGGACTCGGTGAAAAATGGAATTCATGATGCCTTCAGATGTAAATTAAAAAAGATCTCAAAAAGAAAAAAAGAAAAAAAAAAGAATAGCAAAGATATCCCAAATAACAAACATTTTCGATTGCCCGAGTTCGTCACAGATGACATGTCTTCGATTTTGGCATTAGTTAGCTTGTACATCATATGATTGATGCTGGTGACCTATGTAATGCAGACCAACCGTGTCTTCTTTAAAAGTGTTCTGATTGTGACCATTTATTGTCGATCTTACTGATTCTGATCATTTACATAATGTCTTTCACTGATTTGCGCAGATTTACACAGCTCTTCAATCACGACTTGGATTGATTAATCAGTTTGCAAATGGCTTTTCATGGATGCTTCTTAGATGCATTCATAACGACCAGAAAATTCTGTCCACCCCACGCTTAGCTATGATGGCAGAATGTAATTCCAGATTAGTAGTGGCTCTTACCATCATGGAGGAATGCTTTTTGTCCATGGTAGATCCAAGAACAGGAATTGATATGATACCACATTTGGTGTACAGCTGGAAGTAAGTACCTTTTTCATTTGTTTTTTTTCCTTTCATTGGTAAGAAACGTACTTCTTGTAATCAAAATGGACAATACAAGGAAAGAAAATGATACATCCTCTCAACCCTAAAACCAAAGGAGGTAAGAAACTCATTTATTTCTTTTTCTTTCTTTGGTAAGAAACTTACTTTTTATAATCAAAATCGTAAATACAAGGATAGAAAATGATACATTCTCCAACCTGCAAAAACCTAAGGAGGTCACAAGAGTGCCTGCTCCCATCAATATTTAGTAACAAGGAGGGGGTGTAATTTCAATATAATTTGAACACCAAAGAGCTGCATTAAGTTTCAGAAATTCCCCAGAATCTGAAAAACTAAAATTGTCTTAAAAGATCTTGCATTTCTTTCCAGCCACAATTTCCAAAAGCAGGTTTTCTCACATTTTTCAGAAGTGTTTTGGCTTTCATATTGAATGGAGCACCGTGGGAAATACCACATTTATTTATGGTCACCTTTGTCCAAAGAGCCTTTTTATTGTGAATCAACATCCAAAGCCATGGAAGGAGGAGCATTGTTCCCTTCTTTCAAAGATTCTATTCCAAGACCACCTGAAACTAGAGGAAACAATCAAGGCCCACCTTTAACAGCTCAAGCACCATTCTAAATGAAGTCTCTAATACAATCCATGGGCTCAAGAAATTTTGTAGGGACTTTGAAAAGAGAAACAGTAAGGAAGAACTAATTGACCCGAAGTGATCTGCCTCCTTTGGAAATGGTAATGTTTCTTTATTTTGCCATTTTGGCTCTGATTTAATCCAAGAACACCCCATGAAGAGCCACCCATAGATTTTCCTCCAAGATGGCTGCCAAGATAATTGAAAGGCAGACCCCGATTAAAAAAAAAAAAAAATAGAAAACTAAAATTAATGCATATAAGAATTAAATTTTTTTGGTAAAAGAAACGTTTATTGATAATAGTAATGGGGGTTTATAATTAACTCCAGAGAATACAAACTACAGGAGGGATAGCCAGTTACTGACTAAGAAAGATAAACTATAATGAGTGAAAGGATGCTTCGTTTTACACCAAGAAAAAGCAGTAGATAAAACAAGTTCCATAAAGCGATGAGAAGAGGAGAGAGAATCATGAAAGAGTCGCCTATTCCGTTCACCCCAGAGACTCCAAAGGAAAGCGCGAATGAGAGCCAACCAAATGATTTTCTTAGTACCACCAAAAGGATGACCCACCAACAAAGATGACAAAGCGTCTGAGATATTATTAGGGCGCGTGTAGGACCATCCAAAAGCAGGCAAGATAGTGTTCCAAAAACTGTTAGCAAAGGAACAATGTAAAAACAGATGGATTGGCGTTTCGTCATGTCTACAACACATATGGCACCAAGAAGGAGATAGATACCAATGAGGGAAGCGGCGCTGCAAACGATCGGCGGTATTTATGGCACCCCAACTGAGCTCCCATAGAAAGATTTGAATCGTTTTTGGATATTTTTCTTTCCAAATCACAAAATAAAAATCAGTAGAACCACAATCCAATGCACCCACTAAATCAGCCATAAGAGATTTGACAGTGAAATAAATAATATCAACTAAATTAAAGAAAGCTGCCCAACGGCAACCACATCCTTGATATTTTAGCCGACAATTACTGCAATAAATAATATCAACGAAGTTTTAAATTTAAATGTAATCAAGGGTGTTTGGAATAAGGGTTATTTTAGTTGGGAACTTAGTTTAGAAGGCCTTTAATAAAATATAGTTTTCTGAACACGTTTACCCTTTTGAAAAGTTGGAAATTTTTCATATTATCTTAAACCAAAGGCACTGAAGTTTGAGTTCCGATATCTTTTATTGTCGTGATCTTTCCATTCCCATTTTTTGTTGGCTCGGTCACTCTTTCCACCGTAATATCTTGTCTCACGAAAAGCTACTCCTGGAAAGAAAAAAAAAAGAGTGAAGTTTCTCTCACTTGGTTCATTTTGTAGTGGGGGTTGGGAAGGAAACACATTTTTAGGAGGATTAGTGGGTGGGAGATAGACCCCTATGCACTACGTTTCCTCATGTTTTATTGTTTGTCTTTAAAAAATTGTTATGGCTGAAATTTTGGTCCGGTATGGGAGCTTCTTTTTCATTTTTGTTCTGTTTCCTTTGTTCATTATCCAATAAGGAAGCAACGGAAGTTACAAATCTCTTGTCTTTGAACAGGGATGCTTAAGTTTAGGTTGGGGAGCCCTAAGCCTTATAGGAGCTTCTCTTGCAGTTGCTTCTTTCGTTCTTTGATGGACCCTTCTCCCCATTAGGGATTCATTATGTCTTTTCTGCTCTTTGGAAGATTAAGATTCCAAAGAAGATTAAGTTTATTTGTCATGTTTTACTTGGATGAGTTAACACTCTTGATTGGCTTCCAAGAAAGTTGCCTTCGTTTGTTGGTTTGTTTTGTTTTATTTTTTTGTCGAAAGCATATCCTCTAGTGGCATGAGTCATTTTGTGCATTCCGTGTGGAGTCATTTATTTTAGGCACTTGGCTTTTAGTTAGCTTGCCATAGGGATGTGAGTGAACAGATCGGTGAGTTCTTCCTCCATCCACCTTTTAGATAGAAAGACCGCTTATTATGGCTTGTTGGGTGTGTGCTTTGTTGCGGAATCTTTGGAAAGATAGGAATAATAGAGTGTTAGAGGTGGCCCCTTGTTTGATTTCATGTTCTCCTTGCAGGATGTATGGAAAGGGAGGAATAATACTGGTTAGAAGACTTTTTGTAATTATTCCCTAGGTAATATCTTACTTAGTTGGAAACCCTTTCTATAGGGGTTTTTGCAGTCTTAGTTTTTTTTTGTATGTCTTTGTATTCTTTCATTTTTCGTTTATGAAAAAAAAAAAGAAAAAAAGAATAGTGTTTAGAGGTTTGGGGATGGATCCTAGTGATATTTGGTCCCTTGTTAGATTTCATGTTCTCTTTGGCTTCAATGTCGAAGGTTTTTTGTAATTATTTGTTAGGATCTTGCACAATTGGAGCCTCTTTCCTTAGTGGTTTCTTTTTTGAGGGCTTGGGTTTTTTGGATGCTTGTGTATTCTTTCATTTTTTCTCCAGGAAAGAAGTTCATACATTAAAAATAAAAATAAAAAATCCTTCCACTGGTGCACTCTTGGCTAGAAAGTGGGTGAAGCCTTGAGCACCTTTTCTTTCTTTATTATTTCGTTTGTTAAATCTGGTGGCAAGTGTTTAAGACAATGAATATTTTAATGATTTTTCAATTTCATCCAAGTTTCTATTGCCTAGCCAAGTACCTATTTTGAGATAATCTCCATTTTCCCAACACAAAGAACAAACCAAAGGCATGAGATACTGCGAATGGGAGCTTTTTCTGCAAAATCTCAGAAGAATTAAGACTCCCATTAAGAATGATCCATGTTGGGATATTAACTTTTGTTGAACTCTGTGAAGCCAAGTACCTATTTTGGTCGGCAGTTTTCTGCATCATCAATTTTTTCAGTGTTCCAAATTGTCTTACCTGTTCCTTCAAACTGTCATCTGTTAAATCTTTCACAGAAACATTTCTCAACTCCTTTTGTTCTCTGATGTGATGTGCAGGTCTAGTTTTCCTCGTCTGGACTTTCATGGATTTTACACTGTGATACTAGAGAAAGATGATGTGCTGCTATGCGTAGCTTCTATCAGGTATCCTAAATTATTCTTTATTAATGATTTATCTTTAAAATTTAGGTTAAAATATCATTTTAGTCCCGTACTTTCGGTTTCATTTCATGTACTTTCAAATGATATCTTTGTATTTTCAATACATCTTAAAAAAGTCCATGCTTTTAGTTTATGGTTGATTTTTCCAAATAAAATTAGTCTATCAGCCTTCTCTTTAGTTTTAAAAATATATTCACATAATATTCATTATCTTGCATGAAAATTATTATTATTATTTAACCAATTTTGATCAAAATTAACTTTGAAGGACTAAATTTAAGATTTATTGAATGTAAGGGGACTAACTTTGGACAATTGAAAATACAAAGACTAAAATAGAATGGAATCTAAAGTACAAGGACCAAAATGGTATTTTAACCTAAAATATATTTGTCTTGGCCTATTGAAGTATCCATATCGAGTTTAAATTAGTTCTTTTTCTCATCCAAATAGAAATATTCAACTAACAGAATGAACCTATCATATTATTTCAACATTGTAAACAAATATATCAATTTTGTCAATGTGTAGTTCCTACGTCCCTGAGAAAATATGAACTTTTACCAACCAAACCAAATCATTGGAAGCAATTCATTCTTCACTGCACCTACATTCTCAGCCTATGTATCTTGACCAACAATAAACCTCTAAGTGAATGGAGGCCTCAATCTCTGACGTCAACCCTTAACACTTCCAAAGTAAAAAAGGACAAAGTACACTGTAAGGGAGTGAATATATGAATTTATAATATAGTTTAAATCTTGGTTTACGTTCATATATGTATTATGTAAATTAGTTCCAAACTCTATTTTCTGCAATCTGGCCTTATTTGATGCTTGGCCAGAAAGATGGCTTAATTTATTCTTTTGAAATTATTTTATTCTATTTTTGGTATTTAGTTGTTCCTTTAGGTGTTCTGCATTCATACAGATGTAGTGGAGATGGTACTTTGCCTAATATTGATTGTGCTTTTTGGTTTTCACTATTTTAGAACATAAGCAGGAACCTGAAACATACCCTTCTTTGTTTTTTATTGGATTAGAATCTAATCATGGAATGTGATAGACCCTCTATGCAGTGTTATTGCCGATTCTTATTAAGGCGAGCACTTCAATAATTTTATGACCTTTTGAGCATTTATGTACTTTAATAAGTACGGATCCGAAAAGAATGTGATCTTTCAGTGTCATAATAGAGTTCTGCTGACATTCTCTGTATAACAATATTCTTACAGTTGTTGAAAGAAACTAAAAGTCGTACTTGTTAATTTACCTTGTGAGCTCCTTTAAAGACACGAAGTCCTACCTTCAACACAATGCTGCCATATTAACCACCCTGCATTGCTCTAATGCTCAATAAGGGACCATGTAAATGATAAAGGATTTGTGAGAATGATTTTAAGTCCTGGTATTCACCTATCCAAGTTTTAATATCCCACACATTATCAATGTAGTAGAGCGAAGTGGTTGTCCAATGAGAATATTTGAGTTGTGTGCAACTTTGCCGAACACTTAGTGATGTAGTCTAAATGATAAAAGGAGAGAAATCTCCCAGAATCCAAACAAAGTCTTTATTATTAATGAAAGGTTGTCTAATACAAGAGGAGGATTCTCTGTTTATAGAGAATAAAATGCAAGAAAGAATCCTAAAAGGAAATTAATTTCTAAAATAATAAAAAAGAAGGAATTAATCAAGGAATTAAACCAAGTTATCCTAAATACTATTACATCACTCGGATAAAATAAGATAATGATATTTGTTGTGTGATTCTTGTCGAGACCGTAACTAGTAACTTTGGAGCTAGTACTTTTAATTGCTTTCTCACCATCGATTACTAATTTGAAGAATATTTCACTATTGGAAATATTATATTTTAGAGGGTTCCAACTGTTTGTAGCCTATTGCAATTATATAAGTAAGCATTTTCCATGTTTGTTCAAACTTTCTTGTTGCAGGGTACATGGATCAGAAATGGCTGAGATGCCCCTTATTGCAACTTGTAGTAAATATCGACGCCAGGGAATGTGTAGGCGTCTACTGAATGCTATAGAAGAGGTACTTTTCCCATGCCTTGCCATGAAACTTGTTAATAGTTTTATTCATCATATTTTTCTACATGAAACAAGTTCAACGGTCATTATTGAAAGGAAAAATGCAATGAAGTGGGAGAGTTATATACCTCACTAATCAACCTATATAATAGACCATGAGTCTGGAAAATCAAAGTACTCTATAGTTTAGATGCCTAACCCCAATATTAATAACTAAGAGAGAGAGAACCCTATATTAAAAAAAAAAAAAAAAAACTAAGAGATAGCGATTTTGTATTTTCTTTATTTTATTTTCACTCCCAAACCCTTAAAACATCCATGCCTTTTATTTTCCTTTTCTGTTACAGATTTCCTTTCTCAAAAAAAAAAAAAAACAAAAAAACAAAAAAAACAAAACTAAGAGAGTTTTTATGGCTAGAACATTTTTTTTTCGAGAAGGATACAACTTTTTGTTTTTTATGAAACATCAGAAAACTTCATTCCGCATGGCTTAACTTCTCATAACAGCTTCATCGTAAAAGTTGAGCATTAATCTTTTTTACTTCAAGGAAAATCTTGTCTCTTGTTTCCGGAACAAAGAAAAAGAAAAAGCTTCATCATAAAAGTTGTATGTGAGTAGGGTTTACAAAGCAAAGGGCTTCAATCTAGGAGAGGAGCTAACCAAAACCTAGACTAACTTTACATTTGAGCTTACGGTGAGAAAAATGAAGAAAACAAAGTGGGCAAAACAACTCAACAAGAGCCAACCAAAACTTATACTAACTATACGAAAAAGGGCTTCTATCTAAGGATACGTATAAAACTCCATAGAGTAGATGTCGATGAGATCTTTCTTTCTTTCTCTCTTTCTCTCCTTTTTTTTTTAATATATATCTGTGAGTGTTCGGGCCAGCTTACGCGTGCACTTCGACTAATCTCACGGGACAACTCGCCTGACCCCTACAACATTTGGGTTTCAAGGAAATTCATAAGATAATAATTCCTAGGTAGGTGCCCACCATGGATTGAATGCATGACCTCTTAGCTGTTTATTGAGACTACGTCTCCCTTTTTACCACTAGGCCAACTCATGATGGTTGATGCCAATGAGATCTATTAAATCTGATTCAAGATCAAACCTCTACCCAAGACCCCTCAATCCCTCCAAACATTTTCCTATTCCTCTCAAGCTAAGACTAAAATGGTAAAGAAAGTAGCACACTTAAGGAAACAACCTTTATCCTGAAATGGTGGATGAAAGACCACCTTCTCCAACGTAAAATAACAGCCTTCATTTTGAGCACAAGCAAATTCCAAAATCCTTCCAAAGAGTAGATTCTACATTCTATTCCCTGACATATTCCCAATGAACAGTTGTAACATAGGCCTCCATTGTTTCCCACTTCACTATCCCTGTTTTAACTTCTGAGCCTGGGATTCAATTTGAAGCCTCCTCCCAATATCAAGAACCTGAACTGGTTTTGGCACAGCAGCAATTTTTTTATGGATGAGATACATTGGTTCCTTCATTTCATAGAAAATATGAAATTACAAAAGAAAGGCAAACCATGTGCCAAAGGAATTACAATAAACACTTCCAATGGAATATGAGAGATGTGAGACTATAACTATGGAAGTCTGAAGAAAATTGGCACAGCAGTAAGCAATTGCGATGCTTTTGCAGGTCTTCTCTGGTCACTTAGTTGTTTTAAAGTTCATTTTCATGTTGGTGGTAACACTTCAATTTTGGATTTTGCTATATGCACATTTTAGTACATCCAGTGTAGACTTTTCTGTCGAAGTCCCCTTTCATCGTTATTTTTGTCGGTGTTGCAGATGCTATTGTCTTTTAAGGTGAAAAAGCTTGTGATAGCTGCAATTCCTAGTCTAGTGGAGACATGGACTGAAGGTTTTGGCTTCGTACCTGTGGAAAATGATGAGAAACAAAGTCTTCACAGGTTCAATTTGATGGTGTTTCCCGGAACAGTACTCCTAAAAAAGGCTTTGTATGTAAGTGGCCAAAATACAGAGACAACAGAAGGCAAGTGTCATTTATCCCTGTACTAGATTCATCTGTTATGTTAAATTTTTTAAACTGTATTGATCTCTTAAAAGCAATTTTATTGATTTGAAATGTAGAAGGAAATGATATAACATTGTTTCATTTGAACGGATCAACTAAATCAGGAATTCATTCAGGAGTACAACTTGACACCAATACAAAACGACAATGCGATTTCGACGAAGCATGTCCTACAATGGAAATGAAATGTTTAAAATATCAAGAATTGCAAGAACACAATCATGAAATGACGAAGGACAACCACGAAGGAAATCCAGCTCCTCCAATTGATTCATCTACATTGCAGTTGGTTGAATCAAATGGAATGGATACTTCTGCAGGACAGAAGTCTGTTGAGTCAGTACCACAACCTGATGGAAACTGTTGCAATGGCGTAGTTGGTGCCACAACTGAAACCCGCACCCATGAGGGGAAAGAGTCATTAGAAGTAGAAGATGGCGCAGAACGTGACATTCAGCTTTCGGAAGGAAAGAGCTGGGATGAAGGAGTTCATGCAGCCGCAATGACGAGATTTGTAGAACCTGTTGTTTTAACTTAGGTAATGTGCAAAGGCAAAAAAATCAAACTTTAGAGAGGGAGGGGGAGTAGAATGAAAGAGGTGAAGTTCAGGAAATGAGTTTGCAGGACCATTTTTGAAAGCTGTCCAGTGAACATGAATTTCCTCAATTAGGGAATGACCAAGTTTCAGGTTAAGATGGTTTTTTTAATTGTAGGATCCTCAGGTATGTATGTATAATGCAAGCATCTTTTTGTAGACTGGAAACAAGCTCCATTGTTGAATGAAAAAGAAAAGATGAAATCTGATCCTATATAAAGAAAACTGTTTCCCTTGCAGACAACAATCTTATGTTTGGACCTTCATTGATTGCTTTTTTTTCTTTTTATTTAGAAGTTACCATAGTTTATTTTAAAATAATTGGAGTTGCTTTCTCTTTGTTTTTTTGTTTGGTGTTATATTAGCAATGTCCTAGCAGCAGAATTGTTATTTACTCAATAGTTTGTTAGGGTGGGCTGGTCATAAAGAAAGGGAGTTGAGAGGCTAGACTGAATTATGATAACTAATCTTTATGGGACTTAGCCATAGTTGAAAAATTACTTAATGTTGGTGTTAAACTCACATTTAATAATTGATATTAAATGTTTAACCTAGATTAGCAAACTCTATAAAACTCAATGTACTTTACAGTCGAGAAACTTTCACAATTACTTTCCATCCAAAAAGTTTTGAAATATACATTGTTTGTTAAAAACTGTTGAGTCTTTAAAAATAAGTTTCAAAACTCCACCTTAATTTTCAATTTTGTGTTAAAAAGTTTTTGACCTATTTGAATTTTTTAAAAATTTATGGACTAATTAGATACAAATTAAAATTACAGAGATTAAACTTGTAATTTAACTAAAAATACATCTCTAAATTGATTGTTAGTGGACTATAGAAAAATGACGTAGCCTAATATTTCTTCCATTCTTCTTATTATTCCTCAATCTCTTTTCTTCTTCTTTATCCTCTGTTCTCTCCTTTCTTCTTCCTTAGTTATTTTAACATACACTTGAAATATCGGCGAATTTAGTATAGGCCTGGGGGAGGGGGGTCTTGAGCCCGCCCTCAACTTTATGTTCTTTATATAATATATATGAACTAACAAAGTATCAATAACTTTAGTTAGCCTAATGGTAAAGTGTCTCCCAGCCTCCTTTAGACTCAAGTTCAAATCTAGTTATGTAGAGTGACTATTCAACTTAATTTTTAAATTAGTTTTAGATATCTTTTTGTTTATATTTTTTTTATAAAGCTTCAATTTCAATAATTCTTTAGCCATCAAATACAACTAGAAATTAAGAAGGAAGTGATGTAGAGTGACTATTCAACTCATTTTAAAATCTTTTAGATTTTTTATGCTTTTTTTTTTATAAAGCTTCGACTTCAATAATTCTTCAATTTCTTCTTTAGCTTCTTCTGGGCTTCTTTTCAACCTTTTCTCCTAGATGGAAGAGAGAGTGGAGAGGAAAAGAAAAAAGGGGGAAAAAATACTAGAAATAATATAAAATGAAGAAATATTTCCAAATCATTTAAAATTGCTAACTTAACATTGGCACGTCATTTTTCCGTTAGTCAACTAACGGTTAATTTAACCATATAGACCATTTAGAATTATTTTTTAAAGCTTAGGGTTAAAGTGTTATTTTTGAAATCTTAAAGACCAAATAGACATTAATTTCAAACTTAAAAGTGTAGGTTAGCTTTTAACTTACTATAAACAATAATTTCAAAGTACATTATTTATTATTTACATTTACAAGCCATCTAAAACAAAATATCTTCCTACATAATTACCAAGCAACCCCTAGAAGCACGCATAAATAAAACAAAGTTTAGTGCACTTAACTACTTGATAAAACAAAACCATCTTTAATCATAAAAAAAAAAGAAGGAAAATTTGAAGTTTAATTAAATCAAGATTCATTCAATTCATCGGTTTCATAAACCATTAATGAAATAAAAATAGAAAAATTTTGGATATTAATCTCACATCAATTATCTTATTTTTTACTCATAAAAAGAAAAAGAAAAAGAAAAAGAAAAGAAAATCTGAGCTCCGGCAAGTAAAAACCGGAGAGGGCCTTTCTCCAAATCGGAGGCTTCTTCGACGCTTAGCTTTCCGCCATGCCTTCCTCGCCTAAGCTCTTTCACGCTCGCCATTCCCCAACTTCTCCATTCTACTCTCGCCGATCCTCCGTTCTCCTTCTCTCCTCTTGTCTCCTCATCGGAATTTCTGGCTTCATCTTCGGCCTCACCTCTTTTCTCACTCCTCGTCTCCGATATAATTGCTCCAACCGTGACCCGAGGACTGTCAGAGTCGTCTGGGACAGAGCGCCTGATTCTGGTGGTAGTACTACTGGAGGAACTGGTAGCGATGCGAATCGGCATAAAGTGATGGGGTTTGTTGGGATCCAGACTGGGTTTTCATCTGCTGGTCGGCGGCGATCTTTGAGAAACACATGGTTGCCTTCTGATCGGGAAGGGCTTCAACGGTATCATTTCTATCTTGTTCGTTATTCTAATTATTATGTATGGATGTTTTGTGAATGTTGGTTGGCATTTTGAACTAGAATTCATAGCCTTCCACTGATCTGGATCCTGCCATGACTTACGCTCCAGGTTTTATCTTTACCTATTGAATCTAGAGGAATGTTGGTGCTTGTATTTCTATTTCCTTGATTTGGGCAATGGCATTAAGTGACGTACCCCTGAAGTTAATACAGATCACACGCTATTTCAAATTCAGTGAAGCATTACCGTAATTTTCCATGTTCTATTAGAAGAGAGTCTATCCTGTTTCCTGTGCCCAAGATTTTTTGTAACTCGGGATATTCATGCGCTTATTTGATTGAATTCATAGTTGTGCTTGTAATAATTTATGCACTGACATCAGTGGTGGCTACCAGTTTGGAAGAAGCCACTGGCTTGGCTTTCAGGTTTATTATTGGAAAGACAAGTGACAAGGCAAAAATGTTGGAACTCAAAAAGGAGGTAGCAGAGTACGATGATTTTTTGCTATTGGATATTGAAGAAGAGTATAGTAAGCTACCTTATAAAACGTTAGTATGAACAAAATTTTGTTATATGAGAATTTGATTTCATTTATTTTGGAACGACTGATCTTTTATTCTTAAATTGCAGGTTAGCATTCTTTAAAGCTGCATATGCACTATATGATTCTGAGTTTTATGTCAAAGCTGATGATGATATATATTTAAGGCCAGGTGACTACGTTTTCTGAAATGGATTCATTATTTGCAGATCTCCATGATATTTTTAGGATTTGATACAGTTGGTTCCATCTTGCTAGATCGCCTTTCACTTCTACTGGCTAAAGAACGATCGCACCCTCAAACTTACATTGGCTGCATGAAAAAGGGCCCAGTTTTCACAGATCCAAAGTTGAAATGGTCTGATTCTTTTTTTTTTTTTTTTTTTTTTTTTGGACTTTTCTGTGTAACCTTACCGATTTTGTTGTGTCCTATATTGCTGCTGCATTCAATGAAATGAGTGCGAAGCTAATAATGAAAGTTCAAATATATTGTTCTTTGGTTTGATTTTAGGTTGACTTAAAATCTTAAGGTTTAAGAGAGGGAAGCATGCACCAAATGTAGTGTGGGTTTGAGACTTTATGTGTGATTATAGTTTCGAGCCTTTAGCCTCTGGGTGGAATTCACCGGTGTTGGGGTGGCACAAAAATAGTCAGGTGAGAGAGGAGAGACCAAGAAAAATTGTGGAACTAGCAAGAGTCTGAATTTTATCCCGATCTCTTAAAAGGACCATCCCATAAGAACACTGTCCCAGGAATTTGGAATCAGTCAATTGTTTGTGTTAAAACTTGATAATGCTGGAGAAGGTTCGTATAGAGATTGTGTAGTGTAGAGATTCAAAATCTGATCCTTCGATTTTTCAGCTTAAAGACTAGTTCACCTTCAGTATGGGGCTTTAGCTTGATAGAGGAAACTGTGGAAGGCCACAAGCTCTTACCTACCAACCTTTTTAAATATTTACCGCACTTCAACCACATGTCTGGGCATATATACTAAAAACCATGTTATGCCACAATTTATCTAGGAAGCGCCTTAGCCATTTGATTAAGAGGAACTTGTTCTGCAAACTAAATTGGAGGCAAACCATATTCTGATTGATCACAACTACCATGTGAGAACAGTTTATCAGAATTGCTGTGACTTCAAAATTTTGCTAGTAAATTAATAGTTTAAAAATTCTCGATGTGTATGCTAACATTAGTGGTAAGTTGGTAACAGTACCATATCACATTCATTAGCCAAGAGATATGTGGTGCATATGTACTGAAATTAATATAGGTTATAACACTGCAAGAGGTATCCTATCACCTGTTATCCTACAGATTACAGATTCCATTTGAGTTTTGATGATTCCTATTGACTACTTCTATTTTCTTTGATCAGTAACATGTCCATACTGATTAATTTTTTGTAGGTACGAGCCGCTGTCTCCTTTGCTTGGAAATGAGTATTTCTTTCATGCCTATGGTCCAATATATATCCTCTCTGCTGATGTTGTTACAAGCTTGGTTGCTCTTAAAAATAATAGGCAAGTTTGTTTCTTTAAAGCTTTTAATCTTTATGAACCTTTAACTGTTAGGGTTACCTATTTTCAATTGATTTTTTTTTTTTTATGTGGTTCTTTTTACCCATCTCCAATATATATAATACTCTGCATACAAAGTTCACTAGTCAGTAGTATTTGTGGAGCTTGTACTTGTCATGGAGATCTTTGAGTAAACTATTTCCAAGTTTTATCAACTATACTAGTGTTGAAATTGATCTTCTTGCATTGGTCTCTCTCTTCTTTTTCTGTTGGTCTGCAATTTTTGCTAATTAAAATGTGCACTGGTAATTTAAGATTTCTAAATTTCTCTGCGCGTGGAAATTCTCATTTGTGTTGTCACTGAGAAAGTAAGTCATGATATTGAAATGAGAGTAGATTGATATGTTGGTTTCTTGTTTTCTTTTGAAATCTTTATGTTGTTTATAATGTGTCCAACTTCTTGAAATTGTAGTTTCCGGATGTTCAGCAATGAAGATGTAACAATAGGCGCTTGGATGCTCGCTATGAATGTTAATCATGAGAACGAAAAAGCACTCTGTGAACCAGACTGTACGCCAACATCTATTGCAGTATGGGATATTCCCAAGTGTTCAGGTTGGTTTTGCTCTGCTCAAATAGAATTTTTTAAAATAAAGGAAATTTTGTTCTTATCCAGAATGATAATAATAATCTGGAACAGAACACCTCATTGATAGAGTGAAAAGTTACATAAGTTATAAAGAAAAACAAATTTGTCTCCCGCAGCAGAATACAAAATAAAATCAAAACTCCCTTTGTACGATACACTCTATCCATATAAAGTTATTTAGAAAAAACCTCTCTGATTATAATTCAAACTAGCAAAAGAAATGCCATCCAACTCCCTTTATAAACCAACAGCTCCCTCTATTCCTTTGCCACCCTGTTAAAAAATCTTATTCCTTGCCAACCACATATTTTACAAGAAAAATTTTACAGAATTGATCCACGGCTTCCCTTGCTTTTCCTTTAAAGAGCATTTCCGCATATCATCTGCTTCATGCTCTATTTTATTGAATGATGAAAGACCAATGAAAGGTCTACCGAATTTAGCTAATTGTTCCACAAATTCTGTCTTTAAAAAAAACGTGGAACACATTTTCGCTATCCACGTAAGAACTTTGCGGCATCTCCGTTGGGTTGAGACTCTCTTAACATGCCGACCAAATGTACACATTGACCTTATTCTGGACAAGTTCCTATCCAAATCTTTGAACACAAGTTAGTATCCAACACCTTACTTTTATCATCCAGCAACTTGTGCTAACCACTATGAGTCGCCTTAGTGCTCTATAAGGACTAATGTAATAATTAATGACTTAGAAGAAATGAGTTTAAGTTGTATTTGCCACCTACCTAGGATATATACTACAAGATTTCTTGACAATCAAATATAGTAGGGATTGGGTAGTTGTTCTATGATAATAATTGAGGTGGTTGTAAGCTGACTTGAACATGCACGATATTAGATAGCGTAAAAGAAAACGTTGTGCTCAAATATATAGTTAATATAAAAATTTGGTCAACTTATGTGAATGCTTTAATTTTGATAATTGATTTTATTTCATGAGGATCAAGAATGGACTATTTCAATCAGTTTCAGCTCGGTAGCTTGAGTATCGACTTATGTTAGAGATGATAGATCTTCACAATTTCAAATCTCTTGGAACTCTTTCATTAAAATAAACTATCTTTTTTTTGCTCTTGAAGTACAATTAACAATCATAAAAGCTTGGAGAGTCGCTTTGATACCTGATACTTGAAATACATTTATACTGTGACATTTACCATAGGCTTATTTGCAATTGCAATGCAATATTAGTCAATACACCATTGGGTGAGAATTGTTAGATATTGTAAATTTTCTGTATGCCTTAGTAAAGTAGAAGTTTGAGCCGGTTTCTGAAAAGATGATCCTGCAAAATCATTGTTGTTCTTCAGGACTTTGTAATCCAGAAAAGAAATTGTTTGAACTTCACAATAAAGAAAGCTGTATAAAGAGCCCTACTTTACCGTCTGATGATGATTCATGAGAATCCCCATTTCTCAAGGGAGCCAAGCAGCATCCACCAGGGAGTTTCTGCGTTTAGTCCCGAGCATATAACGTCAACTTCACCCCCTTTAATCTTCTGAATATGTATTTTTCGAATAGATTTATATATGATTTGATTTCATATTCTTCCTGATTCCAGGAGGGTGGCTTTAGAAATAGAGCAATAGGAAATGAACAGTTATTAGTTTATTTTTGTGATCACATTATTAGTGTCATTCCCCTAGTTCTCATTCTTTGGTATCTAAGGCTTATTTACTTCTGCAGAGTTGTAAAATTGAGCACCTGCCACTACCCTTCCTTTTCCTTGTTTTTTTTTTATTGTGGCTGTCTGGCTTACATGCTTCTGAGTTTAATATATCCTTAAGGCATCATTTTATTCTTTCATTCACTTTGCTCACCTTTCTGAAACTCATTGTAACTCACTTTCAGTGAAGTAGATTGAACTTTACGATTGCACTTCTATATAGAATTACTTGGAGAATTAACAAAATGGTTGGAAGTTCAGGTCCAGTCTCAGGTGATGAGTTGTGCTTGTGGCTTATGAACAAGGCTTCTCAACCCATACAAGTAGGGCAACCAAAGGGTAATCTTCTGACTATTATTATTATTATTATTATTATTATTTGCTAATAATTATAATATTTAGAAAGCTAGGTTTGACTTAAGGCAACCAAAATCTTAATAAATTTGGAAATCATTAATGCCATAGTTGAATGGAGAGTGCAACTCAAGGTAACCAAGTGGAAATAAAAGGTTTGTATAATGATGAGCCCAATGATTTGGCGATTCTATATTGAAATTATGCCCTTAGGCCCCTACTACCTTTTCTTTGGGTAGCTTATTAAATTGGAGTAGGAATTGTATTTGATTTTTAAGTTTAAATATTCGATAGTTTCATTCCTAAGGTATGAAAAGTTGGTTCAAATGGATCTTTGAAATCATTGTGTCGTTAGTTAGTGACACTAATATAGAAATTATAATAGACTAGATGTAGATGTAGCATTTTCAATGAACTACCTATTTGATAACTAATTGCTTTTTGATTTTTGACTTCTGAAAATTAAGTTTATAAATACTATTTTCACACATTGATTTTTTTTTGTGTTGTCTACATTTTGGGAACATTTTTAAAATTGAAGTAAAGTTTTGAAAATTAAAAGAGTAGTTTTAATTTTCTTAAAAAATAGAATTTGGGTAAGAAATCACGTCTACTTATTTGAAAATTGTAAAAAAAAAATATATATATATTATATATATATATATGCTGAGTGAAGTGATAGCATTTTTTTTTTTCTTGTCTATTTTGAGAATAAGGAATAGAATTGTTAGGGGTTTTCACATATAAGAAAACGGAAAATGTATCAATTGGTAAGCTACATTTAAGGGGCAATTCCACAGCAACCTTTTATATTAATACATTTTTTTTCACATTTTTAATATAATTATGATAATCACTTATATATATATATATGTATACACATCTACTTTTCAGAGGACTACAAAACATGTACGCTGACGTTTGAGTTACATGATTCATCAATAATCTCGAGTCGAAATTTTTCAAAGTAATATTAGGGTCTAGTTGTTTCACAGATTTTGTCATGAGATTTTGAACTCTCATTTAATATCATTGTTTATTTTATAGGATTTTACTTTAGAACCTTAGAACCTGCCTGACAATAGAACTTTAGAACCTACCTGACATGGGTTTTCTGATACCTTCCATAAAAATGAGATCTTTATACCTTGGTGATGAGCACTAAAGATAATCTAATAAATAAATAATAATTAATTATTACTAGGGTTCTTTTCAAATATAGAAAAATGAGCCAAACTATTTACAAATATAGAAAAATTTTACCGTCTATCACTGATAGATTGCGATAAAATTCCATCGCTTTAGCGATATAATTTATTTGTTTGAGCGATAGAAAGCGATATAATTCTATCGCGGTCTACTGATAGACAGTGAAATTTTTTTCTATATTTGTAAATAGTTTGATATTTTTTCTATTTATAGTAATTTTCCTTATTACTATTAAATTTAATTAATTATTAAATAGGAAAATTATTATAAATAGAAAATATATCAAACTATTTACAAATATAGAAAAATTTCACTATCTATCAATAATAGATCGCGGTGGACTTTTATCGCTTGAGCGATAGAAGTCGAAGTTTGTTGTGAAAATTTTTCTATATTTGTAAATAGTTTGGGTCATTTTTCAATATTTGAAAACAACCCTATTAAATATAAATATAGTATTTAGACTTAATAAATTTCAACTAATATAATTATCATTAATATTTTATGTTATCTTAACTATGTAAAACGAACTTTTATTGTTAATTATAATATTTAAATTAATTTTTGCTTATTTAATTTTTTTTAGTAATTAAATTAAATAATTTAATATAAAAATATTTCATTTATTTTTATTTTAAGTGATTAAATAATTGACTAATATGACAATCCATTAAATAATACTATATTTAATATATGGCTACATTAGTTCTCTTATATTTAATTAAATAATTATTTAATTTTGATTTCTATATACAAAATTGGTCAATCAAACACAAATATTTAACTTTCAGACATTAATTATTATGCACATCCAAACACATATATTAATTATTTAAGATAACACATTACCTTAAAAGTATGTGAAGAACGTAAAATAATCTTAAAACATATGGAACTAGAAAGAAACATTAATTCTTTAAAATGGAAAGTCATTTTTTCTTTTAGAAAATTACATGTTTGTAACAATGTAAGGGAAGAGAAGGGGGTAGAGGTGATTTTTTTTTTCTTTTTTTTTTTTTTAATGGTAGAGGTGAGCAACTTAAATATAAGTGAAGATTGTTATGTGTATTTAATGGGCCAAACATTTGCTCTTGGCATTTATGAAAACACCATACTCATTTAAGAAAAAAATTTATCAAAAGCAAGTAAATTGGACCCATCAATATTTGGTCAAAAGAGTTAGGAACAAGAACAACCAGGTACGGGTATCTAATCTACAAGATAACAGAGTTCATTCAATCTTTTCAATTCTCTTCCTCACAAAAAAAAAAAAAAAAAAAAAAAAAAAAAAAAAGCGCTACATTTAAGGAATTGTCTACAAGTTTTAAAATTTTTGCTTTCTAGTTTATATAACATGTACATGAACTTTAATATATTTAACTATTTTTTCCCTTGTTTAAAAAAAAAAAAAAAACAACTATCTTTTCCCCAAATTCTCTATAAGTTTAATTCTTATTAATTAAATATTTGTTTTATGAGAATAAGGGAAATTGTTATTATTTTAAGATAAGTTGCACAATACATCACCATTTTTTTATACTCAACACAACATTTGAAATGAGATTCAAATTTTTGTTTTCTAAGTTGAAAATTATGACTTAGATGAACTTGCATTTTATGGCCTTGAAAATAATGGTCTGTCTTACTGTTGATGTAAATTTGTAATGCCAACCAAAGAAATCACATGATATGCCTATATTGATGTTGAATAATAATACAAAAATTTGGTGCAAGCCTTATGTAGCCATGTGTTCTTAATTAATCAAGTAATGACATATAATTTTACTATAGTGACATTTTTTTTTCTTTTTTGGTATCTAAGAGTATGCTGGTTGTGATAAATGATAATGATGTATCTATTGTGATTTCCATGATTGAAAACAACCCTTCGAAGTTCAATCATGTCAATGTTAGCTATAAATAAGCATCATGATTACTTTGCAAGTAATGTCCACTTTGGAAATTATATTAAACTTTGATTTTTAGTACCAAAGATCTTATAATATGCTGACAAAAATATTGATTTTAGAATCAAGAAAATTAATTATCATCTAATCCCATCTTTATTATCCTTGATTATAAATAGCAATGGTTATATAGTAATGGGATGAAATGATCCCATTGTTGTTCAATCACTAGCAATTTATTTTATGGATAATTATGTCAATATAATTGGATAAGGATTGAGATATTTGAGGTGGATTATTGGATGTTGTTGTGACTATCATATGATTGTTATTTGTAAAAGGTTTCTTGGCTATCAAGCCAAGTAATGTTTTTTTTAAAAAAAAAAAAAAACTTGAGAATTTATATTAACTTAGTGCTTTGCAATGTGTCTTTTGCAAGAAAGGGAATATTTTTTTTGTTTATTGTTGAACAATTGAGTCAAATTCAATCTTCTACCATCATTTTCAAAATGATTCAATTAAATCCCTTTTAATACCCTCCTTAACGATTCCATTTTTTTTTCATTGTGAATATAATTTTTTTTTTTTTAAGATTTTCAAATAGTCATATTTTAAAAAATTTAAGTACAATTTGTACCAGTATAGAATAAGATTCGATCATAATTAAGAAAAACTTTAAATCAAATAAATTTCATTTATCAAGTCATATCATCGAGAAACTAATTAAACAAATAATAGATCAAGTCAGTTCTCATGTAACTAACAATATATGACTTTCACCACAATTCTCATTTTCAAGATTCCTCATCTTTTATATATATATATCGATATATAGATCATTTGTCAAATCAAGTAAAATTAATAAGTAGTTGTTTTTTTCTCATAACATATATATATAATATGGATTTGTAGAGTGTCTTCTCCATGACTTGGTTATTTTAACAACGTAACTCCCATACTTCCTACCTTACTTTGGTACTTGAATATATAATTGTAACATATCTTACAACAATATTTGCAAAATATAGCTACCATAAAGACCTAGGGTTGTACCTAATTTTACCATATGAGAGATCAATAATTTTTGTTAAAGTTTGTTAGGTAAGTTGGGTTTATGAGTAACTAAGTTTATTTAGTTATAACCACTTGGAGGTTATAATTTTAACTTTTTCTAAGTAGCTATAGAAGTAGTTTGTGAATTGTGATGGGAGTAATCAAAATTAAGGGCATGTTTGGTTTAACTTTTTCACGTGTTTAAATTTGAAAATAATTCATTTTGGAATAAATTGAAGTGTTTAACAACCACTTAAAATAGCTTTTGAAACACATCCAAAGTATATTTTAAACAATTTTTATCAAAAGAGTTTAAATAAAAATGACTTTTTTTAAAAATATTTTTTTCCTCTAGTTAATCCAAACCGATCCAAAAGGAAAATGAATGATTTAAAATTCAGGCTCAAAATGAAATATGTCTCACTTTTAAAAATTCAAGTTTTTTGACCTTTTATTTACGTCAAAGGCCTTTGTGCACTTGGATTAAGATCTCACTCTCTCTTGCTCATCTCGCTCCTTTTAAACAATTTTTTAAAAACTATTTTTTTTTTTTCCAAATTTTGGCTTGGTTCTTAAACCATATGTAAAAAGTAGATAACAAATGAATAAATTTGAAGGTGGAAGTAATTCCTATACGCTTAATTTTCAAAAACAAAAATAAAAAACAAAATGGTTACAAAACAGTGCTTAATTAAAGTCCCACTTGATAATTATTTGTTTTTATTTTTTTTAAATTAAGTTTATAAACACTACTTCCAAGTTCCACCCATAAGTTTCTATTCATGTTTTCGATAATCAAGCTTAATTTTAAAAATTAAAACAAGTAAATTTTAAAAAAAAAACATTTCTGTTTTTAAAATTTTGCTTTAAAATTCAAGTGTTTCTATAAGATTGACGAAACCCATAATATAGAAATTAGAAAGAAAGAAAAAACAAATATAAATTAAAAAATAAAAAACTATAAACAAAATCGTGATCAAATAAAGTCAAAAAGCAAATATACGTTTATGAAACGTAACCAATGAGAATATATAAACCCCTCCAAATTCAAACGTTAGCAATGGATTAATAATAATAATAATCTTTTTAACTACATCTTTAATATATGTAGATCGTTATGTATACATTATTACATTAATACTATAATTAATAAGGTGAATTAAGTTGAACAAAAAGGGAAGGACAAACCTAATTGTGAAAAATGGTCAAGATTGTGTGGAAAAAAAAAAAAAAAAAAAACCGACATTTTATTGAATACCTTAAATTAATCAAACTAGTTTAAAATAACAAATAACATTGTCCTTTCAGCATTTCAATACTTGGTCGGTGGTTGGCTTCCCAATATTACACAAAAGTCATCTACAAAAATTAACTCACTCATTGACTCATTTCATATTATTCTTCATAGAGAGAGAGAAAAAACCCCAATATTATTATTGAGATAAATATATATATATTTGATTTCTTAAACTTGGTTAGTAATAAATAACTTTTTGTACTTTCAAAATTTTAAATATTTAGGTCTCGTTTGGTAACAACAAATAACGATTTAGTTTTTGTATTAATTTTAAAATTTTAACCTTTTAGGTCCCATTTGCTTTTTAGTCTACTTTCTGTCAATATTTTCAAATAAAACCAACTTAAGTTTTGAAAACTAAAAAAAAAAATTTAAAAGTTTTTGCTTTTGGAATTTGACTAAGAATATTCCTTTCTTTTACTAAGGAAAGATCGACATCATTGTAAGAAATTGAGAGAAAACAAACACAATTTTCAAAAACTTAAACCTAAAAACCAAATGGTTACGAAACGGAAAAATTAAAGGTCTCATTTGGTAATGAATTCAATTCACTTTTAGTTTTATGTTTTTGAAATTTATTCTTGTTATTTTTTTTTTCAAATTTTAAATTGTGATTTTTACCTTTGTTATGAAAACACTTGAATTCTTAATCAAACTCTAAAAACAAAAATTGAATTCATTTTTTAAAACATTAGTAGAGAGTGAATAACAAAAAAAAAATATATAAAAATAGGTAGAAGTAGTGGTTATAAGCTTAATTTTTAAAATCCAAAAACCAAAAAAATCAAGCCCCTATTTGATAACGATTTTGTTTTTAAAACTTATGTTTGCTTTCTTCTAATTTTCAAACTATGATTCCCTCGTTCTTTGAAAAAACACTTGAGTTTTTAGTCAAATTCTAAAAAAATTATATTTTTTTCTAGTTTTCAAAAATTTGCCTTGGCTCTTCAAAAGATTGGTGAAAAGTAAATAACAAAATAAAGAAATTTATAGGTGAAAATAGTATTATAACTTTAATTTTTCAAAAAATCAAATAGAACTCAAATAGTTATCAAATAAAGTCTAAATCATTATATAATAAAAATTTACCTTTTAACTTTTTGACGAATTTTTTTTAAAATTAATCTATAATAAAATTTAAAATACCAAAACTAAATCGTTGTAAACAAAAAGTATTTTCATACCATATTATTGGATTCTCTAACTGAAACTCTAAATTATTATTATTTTTGATAAAAATAAAAACTAAAAAAGCCACCAATACCATAGCTTCTCTCACCAAGTGGGCATCACGTGCCTTTGGAGCTCCAGTTTTCTCAATAATTACAATAATTAGAGAGAGTGTTTTTTTTTTTTCTTTAAATAATAATAATAAAGAGAGAGAGATTTTGGGGTGTGTAAATTTTAAATTTTTGTATGTGGGTTTTTATTTTGATGACTGAAATTTTCTGACATGTGCTTTATATATTTTCTTTTTTAAAAAAATTACTGTAATTGGGGGTTAAATGTAATGTATGGATCTCAATTCTGACCCCAAAAATGCTTTTTTTTTTTTTTTTTTTTTTTGTGTGGCTAAGATTTCTTCAGCATAGGGAAAAATGAAGGAAGGTGGTAATAAATTAAAAAAATAAAAATAAAAAGATTCTATTAAAGAATACGATTAATTACTTAACCATGGGTTTAGGTTAATGAGACACAAATTAAATCCCATCTCTCTCTCTCTCTCTCTATAAAATGGAATCCTATGTACCCACTTTGAGTAGACAAGGAAATGTCACATAGATTACTGTCCATTAATTAATTATATCAATCTCTTTTTTTCACATCTTATTATTTAATTTTCCCCTTTTAGATCTTCCCACATAATAACTTTATTAACGTTAAAATATCATTTTAGTAGTTTGTTTGATTTTAATCTCTATATACTTATTTGTTTGGTTTTTATATTTTGAAGTTTGTTCAATTTTAGTCTCTGTACTTTCAATTGTCTAATTTTAGTCCTTGCATATTTTCAATCAATCTTAAATTTAGGGTCGGTTTAGATTGACTTAAGAAAAAAAAAGTGTTTTTCAATAAACTCATTTTTTTTTAAACTCTTTTGATAAAAGTTGTTTAAAATACACTTCAAAATCTATTTTGAGTGGTTGCCAAACACTCTATTTTTTTTTTTCCAAAATGACTTATTTTTTAAATAAAACACTTGAAAGTGTATTCCAAACACACTATTAGTCTCTCAAAATTAATTTTTATCAAAATTAATTGATAAGTAATAATAATAATAATAATAATAATAATTTTCATGCAGTAAAATATGTGAGTATCTTTTAAAGTTTATAGTAAAAATGCTATAGATAACAAAAAGTTCATTATAAAATCAACAAAAAAAAACTAGCATTGGAAATTAAATTTAAGATTTATTGAAAGTATAAAAATTAAAATTGAACAAACTTCAAAATATAGAGATCAAAATAATATTTTAACCTAATTTTAATTAAACTATAAAATCATAGTTTTCAATATCTTCGTTAATATAAGGTCGTTTAGGTAAAATTAAAAGCAAAATCGTAACGAATTATGTCAAAAGGAAGGAAGTTTAAATTTTAAATAATAATTTTTCATACAACGAGAACGATGTGTAAACACCAATATTTATCATCCCAATTTTTTATTTATTTATAATATGTAATATAGGGAATTGAATTCTAGCCTAGTAAAATTAAACTTATGTTAATTGAACTATGTTCGTGTTAGGGAGCGATACGAACTCGAAACTTGTAATTTGAGCCGGTGAAATTTACATATCCATCCAAACAAGGGTTATCTTTATTAGATCATGTGCATTAAAATGCGACATTCAAACCTGTAAAATTGGTGGTCTTATAATGTTGCCTTTTTTATGAAACACAGGAATCCATTGAACTTTGGTTTTTTTCTTTTTTCTTTTTTCTTTTTTCTTTTTTTTTTTTTTTTTAATAATATATAATAATAATAATAATTGTCATTTTAGGGTTAGGGTAAATCCGTACTCTTACAATTTGGGAATCCTCACATGGAAAACATTCTAAGTTGCAGCATCTTTCGTGTCACTCACATGCAAATGCTTGTGGGGGTTGCTATCCCATCAATTTTCTAGGAAAATTAATTCAAAAATTAATTCCTTTTAATTAAATTAAACTATTTATTTATTTAAATCACTTGTTTGATTATTTGTTATGAATTTGAAGAGATTCAGTGATGAGATATATAATTCAAATCAGCTAGGGCTAGTTGTAGAGCATAATGTATGTAAAAATACAATACAAAAAGAAAATAATTATTCAAAGGGAAAGATATATCTTTAGAATTCCTAAATTTGTGTCATAGAAGAAAAGTGTAAGGTCATGTACTTAAGTTAGTACTATTCAGAAGTGAATGAATTTTAGACTAAGGGCAAAGAGAGAGAAAAATTAAAACTTTATGTTATTTGTAGGAACAAGTTAAATAAAAGCAAGAGAAAACTTAACACCTTAATTCAAAAAATATATATATATATATAAAATAAAAAAAAATAAATAAAAAATAAAAAAACCTTTGGTTGATCTAGAGAGTTGTTTTCATTTGAATAGTTTGAAGAAACAAAAAGCTATTGATTTACCTTTTGATGTTGATGCCAATTTGAACATAATTTAGCTAATTTAGGTATAGACGATCAATAAAAAAATCAAATATTTGAATTTCCTATCCCATATGTTAAATTAAAAACATCTCTATGTTTACACTATAATACTTTTTCTTTATAAATATTTTGTTAACGCATCTAATCTCACATCATTTTTAAACAATATTATTGTAGTTGATAATAATTAGCACAATATATATCCATACTCACAAAGTACTAATTTCTTAATTATATATTCATGAAAAATGAAAAACTTCTCTTGAAAAACGATTATCAAATACACACTTTTTTTTTTATGGTTAAATTACAAGATTAGTCCCTATACTTTCAATTTTGTGTTTAACAAGTACAAAAATATATTAGACACAAAAATTAAAAGAAATTCATCACGACACTCTCAAAATCCAAAGATCTAGATATTAATTTAAAAAACTTATTAATGAAACACTTGTTATAACTTTAGAGATGTATTCAACATAAACTTAAAATAATTATAAATTTATAGTTCAAAATAGGAATGGAAAAACAAGTCGTAGATGAATGAATTCCTTGAACTCCAAGAAAGTTGTAGATTTGTTGACCCAAAAAGAAATAGTAAAGAAGCTAAGGGTAGAGGGTATGGTTTGGCAATAAAAGAAAACTCAACGGGAATAATGGAAATGGAAAAAAGATATGATCATTAGAAATATGTCTTATCTATCTGGCAGTCAACTTTGGAAAATTGGCTGTGGCTTGCATTATAAATAATAATGATGCCATAAAAACTTGGACAAAATATATATATATGGATAAGAAGAACCCAAAAATAAAAAATAAAAAATATAAAAACCCTATTGTTGAGATAAGGATGATGATCAAGATATATATGATGAAATTTGTTTCCAAGTTTTTGGATTGGATATTTGAGCCCATGAACTAGCTACCTGTAGATCGAAAAGGATTCCACACTGCCAATTTTTCATACAAACCCATCAAATGAAATAATTAATAATGGGAGGATCACATGTTCATAGCGTGCCACTTCCTAATTTCTTCCCTTTCACCTTCCTGACAATCCATCATCATCATCATATTATTCTTGTTCTTTCATTTTCCCGAAAATAATATTTGGGTTATTATTATTCTTCTTAATTTGTTTCTTCATTGAAAGTTGATAGGTTTTTCCATGTTAAAAATCACCAATGGGTGAGATTAATATATGGACATAACATCATCTCTCATCTCTATGAATAGTTCTGGTTTTTTTCTGACCCTCATGATTGAAAGACTCAGCATTGAAATCCTTAAACAATTTAAAGGCTTTTGGTACTCTCTTTAACAGTCTCAGCTAGAGCTAATGTCACCCACATGCCAGGTCAGACCCATTGTCACCCAAAAACTTCTTTTTTTTCTTTTTTTGAAGACAGTCAAAAAGTATATATAAATAATTTTACTGGATTCTCCACATGTACTCTATGGGCTATCTTTAATATTAAACTACAACTAAACTTAAAGAATCAATCGAACCTCTCATCTCAAAGTTGATGACATAAATTTTATGTCAATCGAGCTATACTAATTTTGACGACAGTCTCCATCACTTGTAAATTTAAAAATGTGTAGAAGAATCACACGAACACATATCAATATTGATTAGGGAGGAAATTACTTTAAAAGAGATCGATATCGTACACAAAATCTCGTACTCTAATTCAAAAAGCTTAGATTAATCGGTTACATACATTCATTAGGTTAGGATGAATATCAAGGATATCAAGTACCATGAAATTGGTCTCAAGCTTGTGTAGGAACTGTTTGAGGGTTTATTTTATTTTTAAGGTTGTTTTCAAATATAGAAAAATGAGCCAAATAGACAGTAAAATTTTTCTATATTTGTAAATAGGTTTGCTCATTTTTCTGTTTATAGCAATTTTCTTTATTACGAGGACTAAAATGATATTTTAATTTAAAAACTAAATGAATGCAGCTCAACTATAATGATGTGTATGGTAGATTTTTTTTTCCCAATTTAAATTAACTTGCACGTATTAAAGATGGATGGAATTGTTTTTTGGAAAATGATGTTAATGTATACTTGAATTCTTCACCAACCTTTTTGTTGAAATAACAAATTCAATGATTCTAATTAAAACCCAAGATATCCATTTAAAAAATGATTTCTAAAAAAGACTTATCTCAATATACTTTCCCCTAGTTTTTCAACTCCTAAAAAGAAGTACTTCCAATTATATATTCAAATACATTTTTTTTCCCATTAAGTTTTTTTTTTTTTATTATTATTCTTTTTAGTTTCAAAAAGCAAAACACATTTTGTTAATTAAGCTCAACTCCCAAACCAACCTCTCTCATATTGTCCCTCTCCATATCATTGTGGAGAAATTGATAACATATATTGCCAAAAAAGCATTTTTCAAAAGAGGGTCCTTTGGGTTTCTAAATTTTTGTAATAAACCACATGCAATGTGTTTTTTCTTTTTTCTTCCCCCCCCCCCCCCCCCCCCCCTATAACAATTGTGCAAATACATGTGATCTTCCATTATTGGAACCCTAAACCCTATAACTCAACTTACTTCCCCATGTAATAATATCATCCATTTTTTTCACAACACAACTACCATATTCCTTTCTCATAACAAATAGTGTGTTGTGGTTTATCATGAATTTGTTAGGTTGGGTTTTTTTCTTCTAACTATTCGCGAATATGTTCTATTAGGTTACTTTTACATCAATCATTACAATCATCATTGATCTGTACGATCGTATATGAATTATCTTAAAGAAATATGTGATGAGGAATTTTAAAAAGGCGGAGAAACAGCGTGGAAATATTTTTTTGAAGGTTAGTATATATAATAGGAATAGCTTTGCAAAAATAAGAGATCGAAATTTCGATTTCAAGAGAGGAAGTACATGTCAATTATCAATTATACATAATAATGATCATAATACAAAGGCTTCTAACAGTTCCATATTGACATTATTTGCGTCCATTCATTATAATAATATGTTGAATAAATTGACTTATAACCATATTGAAGGTCCATTCAATTTATATTTTTCCAATTTTAAGAATAAATAATTTTGTCAGCTGACTCGATTTTTAATTATATTTCGGAATATTCTATTCGTATATATTTAAAGAAAATATGAAAAGAAAAATCAATAAATATAAATATATGTGTGTGTAGAAAGTTATGATTCTTCATTGGATATTTGAACTTTCACACGCTTATTATTATTTCATTTTAATAATATATTTATATTTGGTAGGTGTAAAACTTTAAACCCTATTTTGATCCATTTTTTCCATTTTGATTCTTTGTAAAGCGACCATTAGGGTTTTCATTTAACAAAATTTTAAAATAAGTTCAATACATATAGAAACTCGTTACGTCTATTGAGATCTCACATTAGAAAGATTGAGCTTCACAATCTCAATATGATACACGAGTTACTCCTCTCATTGTTAATTGATTTTGAGACAGAACCTCGTGTTTATCTAATGAAATCAACTCGGGTGTATTAACTCAACGTGTTATTTGACAATATTTGAAAAAAAAAATTAGTATCGTGCTAAAACCGTGACTAAAAAATTTTAACGATTGTTGATACATTATTATCTCAAACGTCGATGATTAGATTCTAGAACTGACCATTTCTATTTCATACAAGCAATAGAGAAAGGAATATTTTAACTTTAAATGAAAATTGTGGTCAAAGCTTAGAAAAATGATTGAATATTGGAAAAGGGCAGACAGATTATCCAAGTATTTGAAGTATATATTATTCAAATCAAACTTTGACTTAGATCTCTTCTCTTATAAAACAATACGATTGATTGCAACTTCACTGTGTTATGCCAAAACAGTAACATCATTTTGCTCATTTCAATAGAAAAAATTGCAAAATCGACCCTTTAAACTATAAAATATAACAATTGAGTCCATAAACCATCAAATTATAAGTATTTTTACCATAAATGTTTTTGTCATTTTTTTATATTCAAAATGTTGGTTCAGTATCATTCTGATTTTTTTTTCCATGGTTATGTGAATATATTTTATTTATTTTTGAAAAAAAAAAGTAACAATTTAATTTGTACATTATATTAGTAAACAAAAATATACTCTTGTGATAACATAATTTCTAAATTATTTTTAAGTTTAACATTGTGGAATGACATATCAAGTAATTGACCTTTAAGACGGTACTAATAAACATTTCGTACAAATAGCTTATAATAACGGAATAGTCGCAAATATAACTATCAAATTCAAAGTATTAGCATATATAACATTTTTAAAAAATTACAAATACAGTAAAGTCTATCAAAGATAGATTTCTATAAACTCTTATGGTCTATTAGTGATATTTGTAATTTTTTTAAAATGTTGTTATACAGTTGATTAATATTTCTAAAATTGCTACTCGTTACAATTATCCTATAATAATGGACAAATATTAGTTAAGTAAAATTCAATGGAGTGAAATAGGTAGTTATATATAATTGTTCAAAAAAAGAAAATCCTAATCCTTCGGACTTTAGGTTTTTTAAAAAAAAAATAAAATCCTCTACTTTAGGTTACAAAAAGAATAAAATAACTAAAAGGAGTAAAAGGCAAAAGGAATAAAGGATTGGGAAAAGGGAAGTTACAAAATAAACAAACGTTAATACTTTGTATTTAATTAGTTAAGTGTTGAAGCACATGGATTAATTAATTTAATCATACACTAACCGATGAAATTACATTATTGCATATAGTGCCATTCCATGAACCTTCCCTTAATTTAATATATTTCTTTAAGCTTTTTTTTCCTCCTTAAAATATAAATTTTATTATCTTTTATGTTTCAGTACTATTTTTTTTTAATAGATTCAAACTACAGACCTCTTAATCATTAACATATATTATATGTCAATTCAGTTTTGCTCATTTTGGTAAAATTCAAACTACATAATTAATTTCATATTACATATTCTATGTTTTTTTTTTTTTAATTTGACATTCATTCAAATATTAAATCACTTTATGGCTACAAGAAAAGGAAAATTCTACTGGTAGCATTAGATTTATAATGAACATACTAAAACTAACTTATTGAAATAAGGAACAATTTTTGAAATATTCATAATATAATTAGAAGCATCACTATGGACATCCGTCAACCTCAAAATTATCTAAATAACTTTAAGACATTGATAGATTTTATTATATAATGAAAGTTTTATAATAAAGAACAAATTATCTCTTTTAAAAAAATAATACAAATAATAATCAAACATGTCTTCCATTTTTTAAGTTTTTTCTTTTTTTGAGCAATTTTTTTTTTAAGATTGTAATTCTTTCCGGTGTTGTGTTTTTTCCTTGACAAATTTTAGAATTTCTCAATTATGCCCTTTTTTCCTTATAAAATATCTCTAACTTTAATTATGCTCCATTTATTCATTATTTTTCAAATGGTAATTAAGTTAAAATATTCTGACATGTTTATCTAATTGCTAGGAAAAGTATCTAAATTTATTTGGATTTTTGAAGAAAATTCAGAAATTATAGATAAACAATAACGGTTGAAGTTAGAAGTTGAAATTCTTATATCTCATTGGTATAAAAAATATATATATAATAAAAAATAACATAATTAGTGGGTTAATCACTTTTTTCCTCAAAGAAATCTAATGAGTAAATCTACTGGATTTGTTTATGAAGATCAGAGAAACGAGTTTTTTTAATGAAGTAAATTAAGTGCTTAATTAAGATTAGCTTGAAGTTGAACCGTTAAAATGAGAGACATGGAAGACAAAATTAAAAGCCAAAAACTGTCCTTTTGTTAGGTTCTAGGAAGTGCATGGAAATTCCAACTTTTATTTTTTTATTTTTTCTTTCTCGGAAAATCCAAATAGAAATAATATTCAATAAAAAAAATTGTTTTTTAAATAAATAATTTTTATCCTAAATTTAGCCACCTATATCAATTTTAATTTTAAACTTTAAATTTCATTAGTAAATTATATCAATTTTAACTTTAAACTTTCAATTTTATAAATTTAAACTTTAAACTTGGCATACAGATTATATCAATTTTATCAATTTAAACTTCAAAATTGGCATATTGTATCAATTTTAACATTATTGAGACTTTAACACTATTCGCTCAAAAAAAAAAAACACTATTGAGACTTTAATAAATGTATATTTTGATACAATTATTCTAGTTTAAAATTTTAATTGATGAAATTGAAAGTTTATCGTTAAAATTTATACAATCTATCAAATTTAAGGTCAAAAATCAACTTTTCTCCCTTTCTTTCCATAGAGTTTTAGGGTTTAGGACAACATTACTTTTACTTGGTAAAACATTGTCAAGTTTTTTATCAGTAGTCAACCATTTTTTTTTAAAAAAAAAAAAAAAAAAAAAAACATCGTCATTTGCCTATGTTGGAAATTTTCATTTCAAATTGGATATTGCCATTATAGAAAGTTTTAAAATAATCCATTATTATTAAATTACATTGAAGACATTTTGGCCAATCAAAACATGATTAAATAGATAATATGATGTATATATCTATTATATATTCCTTAAGATAAGGTTGGATCTACCTACATTAAAATAATAATAATAATAATAAAAAGGGACATAGGTGGTATTTGATTCAACAAATTTTAGGATTTAGAAGTCTATATAGTACAAAAGAATATAATATAAAGTTTAAAAAAAATGTAGTGATGAAAATTTAAATATTCTAATATTTATACGGTAAATCAATTGAGTTAGTATGCTCAAGTTAGAAAATATATCATGAAATTTAAAAGCGTAATTATGTGTTGCACAATTTTATATTAAATACGACATATATAGAATCTTTTTTTTACAGTGGAGATACGAGAATTTGTAACTTTTGATCTCAAAAAAATGAATACATGTGATGAATTATCGATGAGTTGTGCTCACTTTAACATGCAAGTTTTTATACATAATTCAATAATTAAAATAAAAAAGGTTAAAATATGAGAAAATTGAAAAAAAGAAATATATATATATATATATATGATTTAAATTAAGTTTTATTGTGAAGAACCCTAAAGTTCCTGATCTTGTCTAGTAAAGAGTGGGTTTTGTCCTAAAAGTACAAGGCAGGCAAAATGATATACATTGTAGACATTATGAAATTTTGATACTAATATATGATACAAAATCCCCAATTATTTGTAAATAATTCAAAGGGAAAATTTCTCTCTCTTGTTTTAAGAGTATAATATATATAATCATGTGGGTATCAAACATGTGCCATCAAATGTGTATAGCTTGCCAATATACTTTATAAATTATTCAATACATTATCATGAGAAGTAGAGACAAAAAAAAAAGTGTTGCAAGTAATGATCACTTCACTAGTTTAATTTAAATATTCTCTACACAAAGAATGGTCTTATTTTTTTTTCCCTAAAATTTAAAATCATTGATTTACCATCACCAAATGCAAAATATATTAATTTCTAACTATTAAGTTAAATGATAGTTTCTTTATGGTAAAAAATTGCATAAAATTAAAGGGGTTATTTAAAAGGGTAAAATTATTGGAAATATTTTTAAATCTAGCAAAATGTCACTATTTATTAATGATAGATAGTGATAGACACTGAATAGACAGTAATAAATAATAGTAGTATGTCAATGTTTATCACAACCTATTTTAGTATTTGGCCTATCGACTTCATAAATCATTGTTAAATAACTTAACTCCACTAACTTCAATAGTGTTTACGATTGAATTTGCACATTTATCAAGAACATTTATTGAGGAACTCTAACTCTGCACGCCAAATGAGATTTTTAACTCCAACATATTAACTTCAAACTTCAGAATTTAACTCAAGGCCCCAAATACCCACTTTAATTCTTTAGTCAATTTCTAAAAACAAAACTACTTTTTTTAGTTAGTTTTCAAAAATTTGTATTGGTTTTTTAAAAAATCGGTAAAAAGTTGACAACAAACCACATAAATTAACTTATAGGTATAGAAGTGAGGTACAAACTTATATGTATGGAAATTAACAGTTATTGTACTAAAATAATGAGGTACAAATTATTGTCAATGTGAGTTTAGCTCAACGGTAATTGACATGAACTTCCTTCCTAGAGAATGTTCAATCTTTCGTTCCCACAGTTATTGTACTAAAAAAATTAGTTACAAGCTGCTTTCTAATTTGTATTTTAAGACATGTATTAATCTCATAGCTTATTCTAGTTAAGGACTGAAGTTTAAAGTTAAAATTAATGATAAAAGTAAATTCAAATAAATAGTCTTACGAACTTTTAAATTTGTGTTGGAATCTAAATATTAAAATGTGTTTAAATTTTCAATTATCTAACTTTAAAAGTGTCAAATAGCTAGATAATTTTGAATTATAACTTTGTGTCGGATAAATTTTTCAACTAGACATTTTTAGAAATTCTTGAATCTTATATATACAAGATTGAAAGTCCAAAGTCCTCCTATTATTTATAATTTGGTGTCTAATTTCTTCATGGATTTGGAAAAATGTTGAATATGTTTGGAACCTATTGACTACAAAAATGAAAACTTTGACCAATTTAACATCAATTTAAAATTTTAATGATCTATGAGAAAAATTTTAAAGTTTGTAGACTTATTAAATATAGTCTCAAAGATTTAAGGGGCGGTTGCAAATATAGCAATCAAACCAAAAGTATTAATAAATATAGCACAATGTAAAAAAATTTGCAGATATAACAAAACTTAATTAGATCGAACTCTCAGAGTCTATCAATGATAGACTATATTACTGGTTGGAGTCTATCACTGACAAAAGTTTATTAATGATAGAGTCTATCACTAATAGATTTTGCTATATTTGTTTTTCTTTAAAAATGTTGTTATCTACACTTACTTATTAGTCCTAAAATTACAACCATTACAATTATCCAAGATTTAAAAACTACAGTGTTAAATGTTGACATAAATATCAATAGAATGTCGCGTCAAAAAATACTTAAAAAAAAATTATAAATATAGAAGGATTGTTTTCAAATATAGAAAAATGAGCCAAAATATTTACAAATATAGAAAATTTTTACTATTTATCCGCAATAGACTTCTATCACTCAATGAAATTTATTAGTCTATCGCGGTCAGTTTATCGTTGACAGAAAGTGAAAATTTTATATATTTGTAAATAATTTGATATTTTTTTCATTTATAATAATTTTTTAATATATAAAATTCACAAAAATATTTAAATTAGCATAAAAACATTTCACACATTTGAAATAAGTGTAAATATCTTATTACTAGTATCGTGTTCATATTAATGATATTTTTGTTATATACTATCAAACTTTTTATGATACAGAAATATCAAATCCACACTTTACGTCGATGTCTAATTTATAAACGTAGACGTGGATGAAAATTTAAAATCCCATCTAATTAAATCAATAATTTTTAATTAGTGAAAAATTAAAAGAAAAATAGAATAATTGGAGTCCGGAGACAGGGGAACAGCAGCACTAAATGTTGAATGTCCCTCTCCTTCATGCCGAGGGTGGACTGTTGAATCTTTATTTTATTTTTTTGTAAATTTTCCTCATTATTTCATTCACGTTACCGTTGTGATTTACAAAACTATATACTAAAATGGAAATTAAAAAAATATGTGTGTATTTATTATATAATATATGATCAGGACCAAAACACCCCCCAAACCAAATCTCGTTATTTCTATTCCTTTGTTTACTATTTGCTTCACCTATTTATTGTGGTGTCAGAAATTGGATGTCAAAAATCAAAATTTTCTCTTTTTTTTAATTAAGTCCTCTTTGGCCTTTCTCTTTTCTTTTCTTTCCCATTTGGAATTTATTTTATTTGAAAATTCGAACCCTAATTTATTGGGGTTGCATGTTGGCCTCCCAAGTTGGTCTTTGTTTTATGGCTCTAGTCTTCCAAATTTTAATCCATACATTTTTTAAAAAAAAAATAAATAGCTTTAAATTTTTATGTTCGTACTTAATACGTCCCTAAACTTTAAACAATGTTAAATAGGTTCATTAACTTTTAATTTTGTGTCTAATAGATTTCTGATATCAAATGGATAAAGGATCTATCAGACACAAATTGAAAGTTTGAGTACTTATTAAATACAAAATTGAGAGTTTAAAGATTTAGTAGACACTTTTAAAGTCCAAATGAATTCTTGATATACAAAGCTCACTCAAATTCAACCAGCTAATTAGGGCGGTCAACATTCATTCTCACGCATGAAACAAGATTACCTTTTTTTTTTGCAGGTATTAGCTAAGCTTCTATGGTTGTATATGTAGAGTTTGTCATTTTAAGAATTTGGACATTCTAAAATCCGATTTGGAATTTTTGTAACTATCGAAATTCCAAATTATACAACGGTTTTAGTTTAATTATATTGCGTACATTCAACTTTCATTATAGATCGTAACTACAAATCATCAAGGTATATACTTAAAAAAAAAAAAAAAAAAAAAAAAAAAAAAAAAAAAAAAAAAAAAAAAAAAAGCACATGATTTTATTTGTGGATGTGAGAAGTTAAAAAGGGAGGGGCCATTTATCTACCTGGCAATGAGTTGGATGGCCTCCTCATCATTCCTCTTCTCTTCTCTTCTGTCACCATCTTTTTTTTTAAAAAAAAAAAAATTAATTGGGTTATCCTTTAACGTCCGTTAGCGAAATCCGGTTGACGGCGTCAAGTGCTTAGCTGGACGCCACTATCATCCTTAAGCCTCCAACCTGAATGGGCCAGCTGGCACGCCACTTTCTCCAGCACATGGCCAGCTACTTCTGTTTCCGCCACAAGATCCTGCTCTCCCAAAAATACCCCTGGTTAAGTCTTAAAATTTACGAAACTACCACTAACTTCGACTACGTAAAGGACCTCGTCAAGACTCTGCCACGTGTCGGTGGGGTATTTTGTGTAATAAAAGGGAAATTTAAGGGGTAATAATGAGGGAATGGTATTATTGTAATATTGGGGAAATCATTAAATCTTTGTGTCAGTTTCTGGCTTGCGTAAGAAAGTGAAAATCTGGAAAGTACAGGAATCTAGGATAAATAGGTAGCAACGAGGACCAAGGGAGCAATTTTTTTTAATTAAAAAAAAAATTGAGATTAAATTACGGAGTTTTGTCATTAGTGTGGTTAGGTTACACCGTTTAATTCCTTTACTTAAATTAAATATCATTCTTTCAAACTTTTCAACTTTCCCTCCAAATTAATACTTTTTCTTTCTTGGCTTTTTTTCCAGTAAAACAATATCTAAAGTGTGAGATTTGAACAATTAATAATTTAATACATACTTTATATTCTTTGAGGGAAAATTTTTAAAAATAAAAAAATAAGGAAAACTATTTACACAAAATAGTAAAATTTTTAGATAGTTAGGATAGATGCTGATAGAAGCCTATTTGGGTCTACCAGTAATAGAAATGATTGAAGTCTATCACTGATAGATGTTAATAGAAGTCCATCAATATTTATCAGTGTTTTTTTGCTATTTTTTTTTTTTAAATAGTTTGACATTTTTTTCTATCTATATAAATTTTCCTTAATTAAATTGTGTTTACATTGATATTTTTAGCTCAATTATAAATTTAATCTGAACTTGTTTGTGCCAAATAGATATATGAAATTAAAAAAAAAATGTTACATAAATTCTTAAGTCCTAAACTTTAATGGTTCAATATTAAACTTTCAAGTTTGCACCTAGTGGATACATTAATTTTAAAAGAATATATGGATTGTCAAAGACTAATTATATCATATCGCTATGTTAAAAAATAAATACTCTTGAATTTTGCCACAATATTACTATTGACCTTTTATATACATTTTGGAACTATTCTTAAAATAAAAATATGTTAAGATGTTATATGAAAATGGGACGAGAATATTGTGGTAGTGACCTATAACGAAAATTCAAACTCGAACACTGTTTTAGTTTCTGTCTAAAATTTTAATGGATTTCTACTCTAATTGTGGTTTTGAAACATTCATGAAATTTCAAAGACAGTCATCTTTCAACGTTTAAAAGAATAGGGGTGTCTTTTAAATAAATGGCGAAGTTCAAATATTTGTTTTTGTAATTTAGATTATATATGCATAAAATTAAAATTTTAATGACTTTATTAGATAAAAAATACAAAATTTAGAGCCTTATTATAAAAATTTTAAGACTTACGAATTTGTGAAAAATATGTTAGAAATTTTTTAAAGTTGAAAACCTTATTTGCCACTCTTCTTGACCAAACTTACAATTTAATATATTTTTTTCTTTTTTAAATTATACCAAAAATATATATATAGAATACATGTGATTATTGGATAAAGAAAAATTGAGGACCTGAGTGAGTAGAGAGTTAAAAAAAAAAAAATAATACAAAAGAGTGTGACCAAATGCAATTTTAATTTGCCTTAGCTTCTATGGGTTATTATATTTGTTTTTTTTTATTTATTTAGTTTTAGTTTTTAAATTTCTTTTTGTTTGTTTTCGGTTGAATATTTATTCGAGTTACATTTAAGAGCACGTTTAAAAGTGATTCTAAAATAGTTAGAATCATTTTTTTTTATTTTTAAAATCACTCTCAAATATGCTTTTAATCATTCAAACACAAATTTTGATGATATAAAAATTATATTTAAAAATACAAAATTAAATATTAAATTAATTTTGAGTGATTAGAAATGTGTTTTACAGTAAATTTTGAATATGAGAAAAATGATTTTTAACAATTTCAAAATTACTTCCGAACATGCAATAAGTTCTTAGTTAACTTTTGAAAACAACTTCTCTTTTCTTTTCTTTTCTTTTCCTTTTTCTTTTGAAACCTTGGTTTGAATTTTAAAATTATAGATAACATTATATACAAATTCGGAGGAGAATTAGTGTTTATACGTTTAATTTTAAAAAACAATAAACTAAAATCTCATTTAACAGCTATTTGATTTCTTAAAATTAAATTTCTAAACACTACTCCTACCAATAATTTTATTTTTGCATTGTTATCCACTTTCTACGTACTAATTAAAAACTAAAGTAAAGTTTTGGAAACCAAAAGTCAACTTTCTTCCTACCAATTTACAATGTGTTCAAAATAAAGTCAAATTTTGAAAATTGAAACGAAGTTTTCAAAACTCTCTGTATTGTTTGAGATTTGACTAAAATTTTAAACAAATCTCTAAACAACCTGACAACCATAATAAAAAATTTGAGAGGAAACAAGTATAAATTTAAAAAATTAAAAAACTAAGACTGAAATAGTTATCAAATGAGATATGATAATCATTTGATTTTTGAAAATCGTGTTTGTTTCCTCTATTTCAACACAAGGATTGAAATATCCATTGATATATTTGTAAAATAAAGGGTTCAACATCGATATTAAAGATTAAGCGATATCTCGTATATCTTTTTATAAATACACATAAGACACATCAAATTTTATATATTAATCACAATATGAACATGAATGCTAATAACAATATCTATAAATTAGTTTGGAAATAAAAACAACTTATTATTAATTTAGATAATTTTCATACATCTTTTTGGGGTTGTTTTCAAATATAGAAAAATGAGTCAAACTATTTACAAATATAGACAAATTTCACTGTCAATCATGTGATAGATCGCAATAGAATTCTAATTTGTCGCTGATAGACAGTGAAATTTGTCTATATTTATAAATAATTTGATTTTTTTTTTCTGTTTATAATAATTTTCTATATTTTTATTCACATGAATCAAATAAAAGTATTTTGTTAATGATATTTTAATCCTGACTTTCACCTATAAATTTATTTGGTTTGTTATTGATTTTCTTGCTTTGGTAATTTTTAGAAACTTATTTTATTTTTGAAAAATAAAATTCGAATATTTTCTTTATGAAATAAAAAATGAGATCAGCTGTGGTTAAATGGTTAGAAAATAAACTTAAATTTAAATAACACGGAACTGAATAGTAACAAGTAATAAGGAGTCTAATTTTGAATGAGAAAGGAATTTTCTTTCTAAATTTAGTATGATATTATAAAAATTCAAACTAAATTTGTTTTTATATATTCATGAGTTGTGTACCAACTTACTAAAACATGCCTTACAAATTAAGGCATTCATAATACCTAAACCCTTAAAATAAAATAATATTATTTTATAGAATAGTCAACTGAATTAAAAGATTTAAATTTATTAATTAATTGGATTAAATGATATTAAAAATAATCTTACAATCATATAATCACCCTAGCAAGAATTATTGTGAATAAAATCAAGTAAATTTTATTTCCAAAATAACAATAATGATTTTATTTTAGGAAAATTTTTAAAAATAAAAAAAAATAAGAAAAATTATTTACACAAAATAGCAAAAAATTTATATAGTTGTGATAGACTCTGACAGTAGTGATAGAAGTTTATCAATATTTATTTTGCTATTCTCTATAAATAGCTTGATATTTTTTCTATCTATAAAAATTTTCCATATTTTTATTGACACATGCACTCGTTTTATGTTGACTATTTAAATTTAAGATTTTGGTTTTCTTATTTCAAATTTGATGCTAATTTTATTTTAATTTCTTATGTTTTAAATTTTAAATTTTTATGTTTCAACCCTACATTAAAAAAAGAAAAAAAAAACTATTTTAGTCTCGTTCTATCAAAAGAAAAAAAAAAAACTATTTTTGTCTCAATTGTTTCTTGTAAAATTATTTAATAAAACTTAACAAATTTATGTATTTTAGTCATATATCACAAAAAGAAAATGTATGCATTCTTCCCTCAAAATAATTAATAATAAATAAATAAATATACGCATTCAAAAGTGTTGAGACCACATATGATAGGCCCAACATTGAATTTCAAAAGCGAATTTAAGTTAAAGAATTAATTAAAAAAATAATGACAACGACTAAGAAAAATTAAAATAAACCATTGGAAAGCTAACTAAAATATAATTGAATTAGTATAGTCCCAAACGAACAACTTTAAATTCATTATTTTATTTGTCATTACCAAAAAGTCAAATATTCATGATAAAAATAAATAATTTTAATTTTGCAATCATTTTCTTTTGTTTAATGTATATAGTACACTAATATATTTAGTGAATGATTTAAATTTCTGTCCCTAGATTAAGAGTGTATGTTTTTATCCATCGAGTAATATTTGTGAATTTTTTATAATTATTATTTAATCTTTAAATATTTTAAAACACATGCATTCTATGTCATTTCAAATTTCTTTATCCGATAGTTTGCGAAATAATAATATAATATTAACAATAAATTGTAATGGAACAAGTATCACTTTCCTTTTTTTAAAAAAAAATATTATCATTTAAAAAAAATATGAATACTTAAAGCTAAGGAGGTTAGCAATATTTAATTAATTAAATTGTACAAAGACCGGCCATTGAACGAGTCTCAATGTTTGAAATAAACAAGATTAATTTCATGTATGTCAAGCCCTAATTCAAATTAATTAAATTATACAATACAATGTTTTTTAATTTTGGAATATATTTTAATTATGTCTTTATATTTAAAAAGTTGCACTTTAACCTCTAAACTTAAAATTGTGCTTAAAAAAAACCATTTGAGATTTTTGTAATTAAAATGTTGTGAAAATTGGCACCACAGCTAACGCGTTTAAATTAAAACGTATACTTAACATTGTTTATAACATCATTTATGAAAATCGACACAACAAACTTATGTGTAAAAATTGATTTTGTGAATATTGGTGTCAATAAAATATATTTTAAGTTGTAAATTAAATAATGTCATGGACATTTTCCATTTTTTACAAATTAGTTGCTGCTTCAAATTATATCATTCATTTTGTACGTTTTGACATAATTCCACAATTCAATAGTTAAAATTAAATTTTGGCATGGTTGAATTATCTCCATAAATTAATAGAGTATTTTGTATAATTAAATTTTCGAATTCTTAAATATTTGTGTTATTTTTGTTCAGTTGTAACTTGTAAGTTTTAAATTATTTGCTATAGACCATGTCTGCTATTTTTTTTTTTAGACGAATCGATACATTAAAACATCTATTTTTCTCAACACTAATGAGTTGAAATCTCCATTTTTATATTTGTTATCTTTTTTTTAAAAAAAAAACAAATCTCTTCCTTATATTTATCATTTGTAACGCAATACTAAGAAATGGGAAATAATACCACAAAAAATAATAGATTTTTCTTTCTTTTTGTTTTGTTTTTAAAATTTGGTTAAAAATTCAAATATTTTTTACTATGGTACAAAATGGTGAGAAAAAATTTACAAATTAAAAAAAAATATACTTATCCAACAAGACTTAAAAAATTCGGTTTCATCTGAACCATCCAATTTTTATTCCATGGTTATGATTTTTTAAAACTACTTTTCACATGCATAATTCAATAAAACTGAATTTTGAAAAAGAAAAAAAAGAAAAAAGAAAAATGGGTTAGGGGGAGAGAATCCAATTCTTTGGTGCACAATATAAAAATTCCATTTAAAATTTATTATATTACTTTTACAGACGCCAGAAGGAACCACACAAGTGGGGTTGGATTCTTCCGGAATAAACCACGTGGATTTTAATATTAAATACCAATAATCATTATTATTTTTCTTCTTCTTAAATCTTAATCAACATTTTCTCCGCATTTTTTCCCAAAATTTTGTTATTTTCTTTCAGATTCAATGTGTTCTTGTTCATGTTCTTCCTCACTGTTGTGAATTTATTTATTAATTCTATAATTACTTGATAAAATTATATATATTATATCATAATTATTAATTACAAAAATTGATACTTTTCTTGTATTATATTGTCTTCCTCTCGTATATTAATGTTCATTTTTTTTTTTTAATGTGAAATCGAATTTATTGTAAATTTCTGCATAATATATTTAAATTTTTTAGATTTAAATTTCTGCATTATATATTTAAAATTTCTGCATTGTATATTTAAATTTTTGTTTGTTAAATAGGTTATTTTGAATGGAATTTATATTTAAAGTTTTTAGAGAATAAGGAATAAAGATGGATAAAAATAATAAAAATAATTGTCAGAATGGGTTAAAAAAAGAAGGAAAAGAATGTCCAAGTTTGTTTGGTTTTTGATTATCTTTAAGAATTATGATACTATACTTTATAAATATTAATATTATTGTACAATATAAGCCAAATCACTCAAATAATTAACAATCTCGTTTGTAAAACAAACACATGAAATTAAAAATAACAAAATTAAAAGCATGGGTTGTTGATCTTTTAAGGAAAAAAACTTGAGAAATTTTTACCGATAAAAAAAATGTTAAACTATTTACAGAAAATAGCAAAAAAACACTAATAAAACATTGATAGGCTTCTATGAGTATCTATCAGTGATAGACTTCAATAATTTCTATCACTGATAGACCCTGATAGATTTTTATCAGCGTCTATCATAACTATCTAAAATTTTTGTTATTTTGTGTAAATAGTTTCCTTATTTTTCTGCTTTTAAAAATTCCTCAAAACACTTTGGATTTTTTTTTTTTTAAAACATACATTTGAAGAACTATTTAAAAAATTTTAATTTAAGTTTTTGGATCCATTAATGATTTAACGTATTTATTATTATACAAATATCAAATAGTTATCGAGCAACATAGTTAAAAAAATACTAAGACTTGGACCAAATATAGCATCTTAGGACCAAAATGAGCCTAAGGAAAGGGGCAATTGGACATTTAGCTTGAATTGCCATGCTCGCCCTCAGCCTTACCTGCCAGACTTGTCATGTGCATGCCGTGACCTGATTAAGTGGATGGTTGTCTTCATTAAGCCTCAAAATCTAGTTTTATATAATTTTGGTCATCTATTTCTACACGTCAGGATGACTCGAGAAAAGTAATTTAATTCTTACGCTTCCACACTCCTTCACTCTTTGACTTAAACATCAGATGGGAAACGCCACATTTGTGTGAGAATTTTCCTTTATTTTACAAGTTCTCATTTTGAATAAATTTACTATTATTGTCACATAAATGTTAAGACTCCTTTCACCAAATATATATGATTATGGTCTTCTATCGCCTTAATTATTGAACTAAAACAAAAGCTATGAAGGTAATTTAAACTTGTACGTTTAGAAAATAATACATTTTTATAGGGGAAAAAGAGACTAAAACTATTTTTAGAGCTTCCATTATTTAATCTTGTACATTTCTGTCCCATTGATATAGGTCGATTTCACATCAATTCAACATCGATCGTCGTTTTTTAAAATAATTATAAAAATGAAAACAATTCATAATTTTATCCGAAAAAATAAAACAAACGATCAAATTTAGGGAGAGTGCGAAGCACGCGCTAACGGCAGAGAGTGGAGAAAGCTCAAATCTGGAAAGAAACAAATTATAAAGCGAATTGTGCAGGAAGAAGAAGGAGAGGGTTGAACAAAGATAAGAATTTATTTTTCTTAATTTATAAAAAAAAAAAAAAAAAAAAAAAAAAAAGAAAAAAAGGGTTTTATATTTAGAGGAAAATTAGAAAAAAAAAAAAAAAAAACTGAAAACTTGTCTCGTGAAGCAGCAGGTGGAGTTTGTGTAGTGTATAAAAGAGCAAAATAAATGTAAAAGTTCTTTCTTTTTCTTCTTTCTTTCTTCAATCTCTCAAAAACTCTGTAAAATCTGATCCCATTTTTTCCTTTATTATTATTATTTTTTTGTTTTTGTTTTTGTTTCCTTTCTCACTCTGTGAGAAGAACAAAAACTATCTCAAGATTTGGGGTTTTTTTTAGGACTCACATTCATTCTTTGCTTCCTTCTTTAATTTCACGAGATCCCCATCTTCAACCCGTTCTCTCTTTTCTCTTTCTTAATGTGTTCTTCAAACACATTTCTTACGGGTCTTCGTCTACTTCTCGACGGATTTTGCTGAACTTTTGGGCCACACCCCATTGGGGATTTCCCTCTGTTTTTTAGGGGTTTTCTGATTTCATCTCCTCATTGTGTTTGGTCAACGCCAAAAAGTGGATTTCGTTTTTCAGAGCCTGAAAATGTCTCATTCTGGGAATCCCATTTCCGACCTTCGCTTTGATCATCTTTCCGATCGGTTTCGTGATTCTGTGAGTTGTGAAGTAAACAAACCCGACTTTCGTGAGTTAGATCTGGGTTCCCCTGTTTCTCCATTGCGCACTCGCCATCAGACTGGCGGCGGCCCCGCTGCGAGTAGTAGTTCCAGCTCCTCTGGATCGGCTTCTGGCCGGAATGGACCCAACCCAGTTGCTAAAAGATCCGATTCGGGTCCTAATAATCACTCTGGTGAACTCTCTGGGTCTAGCGAGAGCAGCCCAACCGCCGCGGAGAGCCTCCGATCCATCGGAACCCCTAAGAATTTCAAGTCGGGTCATAATAGATCCGATTCCGCCTCTAATCATCCATTAATCTATTCGGGTCAGTCTCAAAGCTCCGTTACTTCTCCCTCCAATGTGCTTCCCACTGGCAATATTTGCCCTTCAGGAAGGATCTTGAAGACGAGCATGCCGTCAACGAATCGGAGCTCGAGGACTGACGTTTTGGGTTCTGGGTCGGGAAATTACGGCCATGGGAGCATAATGCGGGGCCTCGGCGGTGTCAAAACCGGCGCTGTTGAATCGGTTAGCAATGCCAGTTCGAGGGCCGGTGGTGGTGGTGGAGACTCGTTAAAGAGGGCGAAACAGAGTGGGGATCCGGAGGAGTTAAAGAGAGCTGGAAATGAGCAGTACAAAAAGGGGCATTTCGCCGAGGCTTTGAGTCTTTATGATCGAGCCATTGCAATTTCTCCGGCCAATGCAGCTTACCGGGGCAACCGAGCGGCTGCCTTGACTGGTCTCGGGCGGCTCGGGGAGGCGGTAAGCGAGTGCGAGGAGGCGGTGAGATTGGATCCCAATTATATTCGGGCTCATCAGCGTTTGGCATCTCTGTTTCGTAGGTGGGTTGAGATTTGAGATTGAAACGAAGATAAACTTTTGCTCATTTTGATTTGTTGATGGGGTTTGGAATGTACATTGCTGAGGAAACAGTGTTGCTTGTTCTTTCAGCTTATGCTTGAAACTCATCTGTCTGTGATCTGCACTGAACTGGCTTTTTGTTTGGTTCTTTGTGTAATTGAAAGTGAAGTCAGGTGTAAGCGATTTCAAACTGGAATATGTTGACATAATCATATAGCTTTATAGTTGGTTGGCCTGTCTGTGTTGTTTTGATGTTCTTGCTTTCTTGCTGATGTTTTTGTAGCTGACTTGATGGTTTGTTTTTAAGAATTGTTTATCTATCTATTGATTGTTCGTCGTAACTTTTGGCTTATTTGTCATATCTCGATTCTTGATGCGTTTTTGCAGGTTAGGACAGGTGGAGAATGCTAGGAAACACCTTTGTTTTCCGGGTGTTCAGCCGGATCCAAATGAGCTGCAGAGATTGCAGGTAGTAGAGAGGCATATAAGTAGATGTGGGGATGCCCGTCGAGTTAGAGATTGGAGAAGTATGTTGAAGGAGGCAGATGCTGCAATTTCTAGTGGTGCCGATTCTTCACCTCAGGCAAGGGCTATTAGATTTTTTTTTTTTTTTTTTTTTATTGCAAATTTTGATATTCTTGTGATTGAGAATTGAAAGAACTGAATTTGTTTGGTTGTTTATCTACCTACAGCTGTTTATGAGTAGAGTGGAAGCTTTTTTAAAGCTTCATCAGATTGAAGATGCTGAATCTAGCTTATTTAGCATTCCGAAGTTACATCCATCGACCAAATCATGCTTACAAACGAAGTTTTTTGGAATGCTTTCAGAAGCATACTCTCACTTCATTCATGCCCAAATTGAGATGGCGTTGGGAAGGTATGTTCTTAAACTTTTAGCTTGAAAAGTACGACTGCGAAACGGTTTTGAGAGAGTGGGAATTGGATAATGGATATGTTGCAGGTTTGAGAATGCAGTTACGGCTGCTGAGAAAGCTGGGCAGATTGATGCTCGGAATGTAGAAGTGGCAGTGCTGCTTAATAATGTGCGCTTGGTTGCTAGAGCTCGTACCCGGGGCAACGATCTTTTTAAATCAGAAAGGTATACAGAAGCTTGCTCAGCTTATGGGGAAGGTCTTAAGCTCGACCCTTCGAACTCAGTTCTCTACTGCAATAGAGCAGCCTGTTGGTTTAAACTTGGGATGTGGGACCGGTCCATCGAAGACTGTAATCAAGCATTACTTATCCAACCAACTTACGCAAAAGCCCTCCTTCGAAGGGCTGCCTCAAATAGTAAGGTAAATTGCCTTAACTTACAATGCTGCTGCGCTCGACATCTTTGTGATAATTGGGTTTCGTTTGTTCTCTGACTCCATTTTGGATTGACTGCAGCTTGAAAAGTGGGAGGAGGCTGTTAGAGATTATGAGGTTCTGAGGAGGGTGCTTCCAGATGACAATGAAGTTGCTGAGTCTCTATTTCATGCCCAAGTTGCATTAAAGAAATCTCGAGGGGAAGAAGTTCATAATCTGAAATTTGGTGGCGAAGTTGAGGAAGTGTCGAGCCTAGATCAGTTCAGAGCTGCCATATCGTTCCCAGGTCTGGTTGAACATTATTAAACGTTGAGCTTTGTTGGATCTTGAACTCATAGACCTTTGATTGGCCTTTGATATGATTTTCTTCTATTGAACTTTGAATTGCAGGCGTCACTGTGGTTCATTTCAAAGCAGCATCTGATTTACAATGCAAGCAAATATCGCCATTCGTGGATATTCTTTGTCGTCGTTACCCTTCCATTAATTTCCTCAAGGTACATGTCTGTCTTCCTCGCTTCGAATCATCTGAATGATGTAGGTTTTATTTTCTGTTCTGAACAATTTCTATTTTAGTTGGAAATGTGGACCTTCTCAACATATGTTCTCTTTTCTATTTGTCATAAAAGGTGAATCTGGAAGAAAGTCCAGCAATTGCAGATACAGAAAACGTAAGGATTGTACCGACATTCAAGATTTACAAAAGCGGCAATCGAGTGAAAGAGATCATATCTCCGACTCGCGAAATGTTGGAGCACTCGGTGAGGTATTATAGCTTATAGAATTCAAATCTACTGCTGCTGCCTGTGCTCATTTCCTTTAGCAATTCTCCTCTTCCTACCGAACCCAAACCCCGGCCGTTTGAAAGAAATGCCTGCCCAAACTCCTCCCTACCTCATAAGGAATTACCCGATAACCCCGATAATTAGAAGGCTCGAAATAATCCCCATTAGCCAACCAAAAAAAATGCCAATGGAATCCAGAGAGAGATAGTATAGTTCATTTTTGGAGTTGTTATTCTATTCATTCATTCCTCATTGCTCTCTGGTTCCATCTTTTTTCCCTCCCATAATCTCATCTTGTAGTTAAATATCCATTTCCCCATAAGGTTGCCTTACTACACCCTTCAAATCAATTAGTCTCTATCACTTCCTAGCGTTGTCGGTCTACTCCCCGTTGTATCGAACTCGTATAATCAATCAAAATTCAAACTCAGCTACATTTTAAACGGGGAGAACAAGAGAGAAATGGCTGTTGGTTAATGAGGATCTGTACATGTATATATGATATATACAAAAAAAAAAAAAAATCAAAAAATCAAAAAGCAAAAACAAAACAGGAAGAGGGGAAGGGGTAGATGGATGGATGAATGGATATAATGGGGGGGTGGGGGGGGGGGGTGGGTTTCTGATGGGGTTTAGTGAAAAGAAGGGTGAATACATTGTTAGAGTTCTTCTGTTCTTCAAACATTTTCTCATTTAATAATAAAAAAGAAATCTTCATTTTCCATTGCTTCAAACATCTCTTGACCCAATGCTTCTACTGTTTATTTTTTTTTCCTCATCAAAAGCTGATATTTATGGTTATAATCAATCAGAAGCTTATTGAAAGATGGGTATCTGTTTTCACAAAAATGGTGGAGTGGGGGAATCATTTAATGCTGAAAAATAAATATTATACTTGGTTTTTTTGTTGGAAAATGGGTGTAGCAAAGTTTCTGATTCTTTGAAGGAGGAGTTGGTTTTCTTAATAAGGAGTGGGTTGGGTAGTTGGTTTTATTCATTGCTCTTTTAAAGTTAGATTGTCCTTCAAAGCAAACAGCTTAGGGCCACTCTCCCAACTAAAAAGAAAAAAAGAAAAGGAACTTTATTTATTTATTTATTATTAGTTTAATTTTTGTTTTATTCTCACCACTTTATGTCAACCCCCTTACTATAACATGCCATTTTATTTGATGAGTAGTAAAGTTGAGTTGATGTTCTCAATTAAGGAAGAAACTACTATATATGTTCTTGTTAAGTCCCTTTGCATAATTAAAACAACAAGTTTGTTAAACCTATATAGTTTGTTTATGTTATAATTTTGTTAAGAATATATATTGATGAAATTAAATATGGCTCCCACAAAGAGTCGGTCTTAAGTAGGTGCATTCATAGTCTTAAATTTGAACACCTCATGATGAGGATTATTTTGAGGTAGGTCCTTAATGATGTTTTAAAAGTAAGATTGATTATATAAAATATAGATTAAGATTGTAAGATTAAGGTTAGGGAATTAGAGAGAGGGTCAGATGTGGATGTGGGGAGGAGGGAGATTGACCTAACTTATTAAAATGTGGGGAAAAAGTGGAAGTGGTCGCTTTTGAATCTAAGCCTTTCAATGCTTCATTGCCTTGCCGGCTCTGAATTCATTGATTTTGATTCATCTATCTATTATGTAATCTGAGATAATTATTTGATTTTTAGATTTTAAAAATTAATCCTATTTTCTATTAACTTCTTACCATAGTTCTCTAAAATTAGTGTTTATAGACTTCATTTTAAAAAATCAAATGGTTATCACACGAGATTTAAATTTATAAACTTCATTATGCAACATGGTTTTGTACTAAAAATTCAACTACAATTTTGTGTACATTTTTGTTGTGTAATGTTTTAGTCTTTTTAGTTTATAAAGACATTTAGTTTTTAATCACTTCGTCAATTTAGATACATAAAAAATATTATTTTGTTTAACTTTAAAAATCTGTTTAAATACTACTTTGGTTTTTGTATTTTTAACTTTAATTTATTCTAATCTCTCTACTTTCAAAATATTCATTTTAGTTCTCAAACTTTTAACTTTGGTTTATTTTTGGTTCATAAATTTTCAAAATATCATAATCATTTTAATCAATTCGGTTTTATTTTTATTTATAAGAGACCAAAATGATGACTTCTTAAAATTAAAATTGAGGATCAAAATAAATTAGATAAACCAAAGTACTACTTTGGAGAAAAAAAAAATGTAAATAGTGTGGCAGCCTCTTTAAACTTTTAAACAAGGAGACAAACAAATAGTCGTACGAGCGAGGGCATTTTGAGAGTATTAATTATAAAAAGAATAAAACGGGGGAGAACAGCGCGTGGGGGTGAGGACGTTTCAGAAAGAGACAGAAATGTTAAACAAATAGTAATGTGAGTCCACGCGCCATATAATCGCGTCGATAAACGTGCGGATACGATTCGCCAATCGCCATGCAACTTTTTTTTTTTTCCCAAAAAATGGACTTTAATTTTTCAATTTCCATGATTTTTTTTTTTTGTTGAAGTATTATTGAGGATTCTATTTTAGTCTATATATTTTCAAACCTATAAATTTAGTATTTGTATTTTTAAATTAGTTCGTATTGCTGGTTTAATATTGATTTTTTCAAGTATAGTTTATATTACTATTCTCTTTATAAAATTATTTACAAAGTTCACGAAAATTATTGTTATTATTTAACTATAAGCAAATTTCTAGTACCACGATATTACTACATGCATTTATTACTTGCCATAAAAATTATATTTAAGAATTATGTTGAGTTCACCAAATAAATGAATAAATCATTTAATAATGCGTCAAATAAAAAGTAGAAATAGTAGAGTAGATACTACGATTAGAAAATTTTTCATTTAATCATTATCGATAAAAATTATATTTTTTTTTTAAAAAAAATATTATTGATTTAAAACTGTGATACATTCAAGCACAATTGTGCATTGGCACATAAATATAAAACATGTCACAAATTCTATTTTAATTTATTGTTAAAAAATTTTCAGAAACAAAATGATAATCCAAAAATAAAGGAGCATTTAGTTCATAAAACAAGACAACTAAAACTAAAATTAAAAATATTTAAAAATAAAAAATAGAGCATTTATAAATTGAAATTTGCACTTATTTCGAATTGAGCCATGCAAATACTTTATAACAAATACCTTCGTAACAACAAGAAGATTATTTTGGGCTAGAATTTTGAAGGGAGAATGACCTAAAGAAAATGGGCCTAACCAATTCATTTCCAAGGCTTGTCAAGGGATGGGGCATAAACACCCATTAATATATAGAGGTGTTTCTTACAGTATCGTAGTACTAGAAATTCTTCCGGCTCTCACGAGCAATATATACGACGAATCTTATCAATCCATCTCCATTTTGTCTCCAAATTAATGTCTAGTGCTTTTTGAAGATTTCTAACTCTACTAATTTCTTAATACCGTTTTATAAAACGCTTAAATATAATTAAAATTATAGTCAAACTAGTTACAAATTTAGCATATACACACATGGCGTTTTATTACAGGGAAGAAGATCTAAACCTTCGAACTTCTGTTAATGAGTAGATGTCTTAATTACTGAACTACACTCGTGTAATTCATTTTCACCTGTATGAAATATCCACTATCTCGATAATAATCTTATACAAATGAGAATTATTGGACTAAGATAAAAAAGAAAGAAAAAAATAAAAAAGCAACAAGAATACGGCCAAGGATGGCTTCTCCACTCCCATCTCGTCCTCTAGACACTTATTTTCAAACTTACCATGATTAAGGCTCTATTTTTCTATTGAGAAATCATATATATATATATATATATGGGATTATTTTTATTCATTTATTCATATAGACATATCAAAAGTATGGAATTCTTTTGGGATGATTGACAAAATATGATGGGTTTGATGTGTAAATGTATCATATTGATGTGCACAATGGAATTGTTGTCTTTAAAAACTTAGACAAACTTTGACTCCTCGAGATTCTAATTCCATCCATTCAAACCCTAACACCCAATATAATTGAGTATTAACGCTGTGTTATATAACTATTTGATTTTTAGTTTTAAAAAATTATGCTCGTTTTATTATAATTCTTTACGTTGATTTTTATTTTTCTTAAAGGAACATTAGAATTTATAGTTTCAAAAAAGAAAAAAAAAAGTTTCTAAAAATTATATAATCTGTCTTTTTTTTTTTTTTTTCCTTTCAAAATTTAGCTTTAAATTTTAAGACCACATTAAATAGCAGAACAAAGAAAATCTTAACTAAAAGTAGTGATTATATTCTAATCTAATTTAAGACGTTCTATGCATAAAATATTATAAGTTTTGACAATTAATTTTTAATTTTATATAATGTTAAATTACAAGTTTATTGAATTCAAGTTTGTGTCTATTGAGTCTCTGAACTTTTAAAAGTGTCTAATAGATCTTTAAATTTTAAAAATATATAATATTTTTATTACATTTTTAATTTTGTGTTTAAAGGTCATCGGATATATTCTATAATTCAAAAAATTAAATGATCAATTAGATATAAATTTAAAATTTGTGTCTAGTAGTTTATTAAAATAGTTGAAGATTATTAGATATGAGATTGAAAATTTAAGGATAAATCTGTTGAACATAAAATAGAATATTTAAGGATCACCTATTAGCAACTTTTTAAAGTTCAAGGACCTATTAGATAGAAAATTAAAAGTTTATAAAATTATTAGACAAGGATTAAACTTGTAATTTGATTAAAAGTAAATTGGTTACTAATCACAAATATGATACACATAATATTATCATTCAAAACACATAAGTTCTTATTATACTCATTCTAATATATGTGAAGTTGTGCACCAACAATTGTTTTTTTAATTTTTAAATTTAAATATCATTTTGGTATGGTGAAGTTGTTTTAATTTAATCCATCTACTTTCAAATGTTTAAATTTTATATAACAAATTTGTCATATTTTAGTCTTTATGTTTTAAAGTTTATTCAATTTTAATCTCTATACTTTCAAATGTCCTATTTTCAATAAATCTTAAATTTAATTAGTCCATACTGTTTGTTTATTGTTGATTTTTTTTAAAAAAAATTTGTTATTTATTAGCATTTTCACTATAAATTTTGAAAATATATTCACATAATATATTTCCTTACATGAATATTATTATTATTATTATTTAGCCCATTTCAATAAAAATTAACTTTTGAAGGAGTAAATTTAAGATTTATTAAAATTAAAGGGACTAAATTTTACATTTAAAAGTACCAATACTAAAATTGAACAAACTCTCAAAGTACATGGATCAAAATAGTATTTTAATCTAGAAGTAATAACCCCAAAATGGTTAATTGTGTCCAAAGTTTAAAGACCCAAATGAAGATTTTGAAATTTATGGTTCAAAGTGGTTCGTCATATTAAAATATCAAAGACCAAAATAGATATTTTGAAAATTGAATACTGAAAAATGAAAATTTAAACTTAAATAAGTAAATTTTAGAGACATGAATTCAACAACTGTAAAATAAAAATAAAAGTCAATTTCTAAGACACGTTTGATAACTATTTGGTTTTTGGTTTGTCAGTTTTGAAAATTAAGCTTATAAACACCATTCTCACCCTTAAATGTCTTGCTTTTTTATCTATTTTTTACTCACTTGTTAAAAACACAAAGCTAAAATTTGAAAACTAAGAAAAATAGTTTTTAAAAACTTTTTTTTGTTTTTGAAATTTGACTAAGAATTCAACTATAGTACTCAAGAAATATGGAAACCCTTATAAGAAAATGTGAGAAAATAAGCTTAATTTTAAAAACCTAAAAACAAAAAACGAAATTGTTACCAAATAAGACCTAAGGTTTTGTTTGACATCATTTAATTTTTGAAACTTAAGCTTGTTCTCTTACAACATCTTTACCAAGATTTTCATCTTTTTTAACTAAACACTTGAATTGGTAATCAAAATTTGAAAACAAAAATAAGTTTTTCAAAACTTGACTTGGTTTATGAAAACACTCTAAAAAAAGTAGATATTAAAACAAAGAAATCAATAGATGAAAAGTGTTTATAAACTTAATTTTCAAAAACAAAAAATTAAAAACAAAATTATTATATAACGGACACTTAATTTATCTATGACTTAAAAACAACATGTCACAATTAACATAAACTCAATAAAACCATTCAAATGTGGCAAAGCATGAACACCCAACTTTTTTGTTGTCATAAGGTTTTATCAATCAAACCAAATTGAGTAAAAAACCTTAAAATCATATGGGTCAATACTTTTTAAAGATATTTTTTCCCCTTTTCTACGCTAAAATTTGCTATACAAGAGAAAGGAAGCCTTTTAGAAACCCTAGAAAACCAGAAGCTTTAATTTCTTATGTACATGAACATGATTAATTGAGCATAACTTAATTAACTCTATCAACTTCCAAATTAAAAGTGTGATTCCCTCATCTTTGCTACAAAAATGTTTGAATTCTAATAAAAAGTAAGAAGTTTTTTTCAAACACCGCAAAATGAACCAAAATATTTATAAATATAGCAAAATGTTACTGTTTATCAGTGATAGATCGATAGACTACTATCATCTATCACTGATAGACATTGATAGATATAGATAGATTTCTATCAGTTTCTACATTGATTTTTTTTTTATATCCGTGAGTGTTCGAACTAGCTTACGCGCATCTCGACTATGACATTTTGCTATATTTGTAAATATAGTATAAAAGTAATGTTTTTTTTTTAAATATTAGCCTGAAATTTCAATTTTTACTAAGAGATTTGATAAAATTGAAACAAGGATAAAAGAATATATAATTATATATATATATATATATATTCTAAAATCCAATATTATCGTGAAGGATTATTGCAGGGAAAAATGATATTTAAGGATAATAACAAAAGCAAACACTAAAAAGATATCATTAATTAACTATTCCAAAAGCATTATTAGCAGTGCTAATTAAGATTATGGCAGATATTGCCGATAGTGCCATCGAGACAATAAGCAATTAAAAGGGAAAAAATTAGAATCCAATAATAAAGTGCCACGTGTCAGCATTAAGATGCTTAGTCGGCCATTAATTATAATTTATCAAATTAATTAATACTTAGGTTCTCATTTGGTCTATTGTTCTATCATTGCAGTCTAAACAAAAAGGGCTTTATGTTCAACCACCTTATTGATTAAAAAATTGGAATAATATATCAAGATGTGTATTAAATTATCTATAAAATTAAAAAGTTTTATTATTCAATTGTATAAGAATTATTAATAGCTAATTATTCACATTATTTTGTAGTCATGGTCTTCTCACGTGCGGTTACATATTTTTTAAACAAAACATATTAATATTATTAATATTTATAATTAAATTGAGTGTGTGTATATATATATAGGAAGAGTTTTACTTTTTGAATTAAAGTTAATGCAAACCTTTGGACATAAAAATTAATTCACAAATTGCTTCATGTGACCTATAAATTGTGATTGAAGTTTTCCTAGACAAAAAGATGAGATTTGCTAGGTACTCGAAAATCATTCTTTTCCATATATTTGAATTCATTAATCATTATACGCATATATTTAAAATGAGTGCAAGAGAATTCTCTTTTTAAAATTTATATAAAACACTCTTATTAGTTTTTTATTTTTCATTTGTTTTACCAACTTTTTTTCTGCAACGTGTCGAGTTTTCACAATATGGAAAACAGGAAGAAAAGAAATCAACACCGTTGATTTCTTTCTAAAGCTCCACGTGTCGAGTTTTCATTGATAGATTTCGTCTGAAGTGAAAAAAAAAGAATTACCTCGTAATCCAATTTCACATTAGATTACGGTTAATTACATCAGATACGATAATGATTGAGTTTGGACATAAAAAACCTAATTATAATTAACACGAAATCATGTTATTGCACAAAAAAGAATGGGGTTAATGCCCTAATTAATATAGTACAATTAAAAGTTGTGTGGGAGAGAGAGAGATGGAGAAGAAAAAAGAATTAGTAAAGCATTTTGAGGTTGGACCATACCATGTCTCCTCCATGATATGATCTTCTTTCATTTTCTTGTGTTTCCCCCACTTAACAAAATTTTGTTCTTCTTCTTCTTCTCTTCGCTACTCCAAAACATTTGCCTTTTGTTTTGTGTGTAAAATCTTTGGAGAGAGATCATATGTCAAGTAGTAAAGGTAAGGATGTTGACGAAGGATCATCGTCGAATTCCTCTTCTTCTTCGTCTCTAATTGTTGTTGTTGACGATCATAATAATAATAATAGTCAACAACAACAACAACAGTTAGAACGAGGAGGAGCAACGACGATAGCACCGGTGAGTCGGTATGAGTCTCAAAAGAGGAGAGATTGGTACACATTTGGGCAATATTTGAGGAACCAAAGGCCCCCATTGGCTATATCTCAATGCAATTCAAGTCATGTATTGGATTTCCTAAGATATCTTGACCAATTTGGGAAGACGAAAGTGCATTTAAATGGGTGTGGTTTCTTTGGAGAACCTGAGCCACCAGGGCCTTGTACTTGCCCTCTTAGACAAGCTTGGGGCAGCCTTGATGCTCTTATTGGTCGCCTTAGAGCTGCTTATGAAGAAAATGGAGGCTCCTCAGACACTAATCCATTTGCTAGTGGTGCTATTAGGGTTTACTTGCGAGAAATTAGGGACTCTCAATCCAAGGCAAGAGGAATCCCATATAAGAAGAAGAAGAAAAAGAAGATTCCAATTAACCCTCATCATCAAGAAGGTAAAATCTACGCTCTCCAGATATATATATATATATATATATATATATGTTATTACTACGTACGTAAAGTTAATTGAACAAATCGGACGTTAGAAGTACTGGAAATTCGAACCTTCAATCTTTAGAGTAGGAATTAGCTTATTGACATCATGTGTTTTCGTTTTAGAGCATGTTTGGGAATGATATTGACATCATACATTTTTTTTTCTCATCTTTTTGTTGCATTCATTTACAACCAGAAATTAACAACCACCGACGTTTGGTATTTTGAAATGGTTAAAATCATATTGTTCATGTTGAAAATCTTAGATCTACACTTTTGATAATATACAGTTTTCATACCATCGAAATTAATTTTGAATGATTAAGATTAGCGCATGTAACAAGGTTGATGGGCAATTTATAGCATAATTAATATTATTTTTATATTAAGGCAAAGTTTAAGGATGGGGGTATACACAAATATAATGATGTTTGCAAAAACCCTACACCAAGAGCTTCAAAGCCCTAAATTTCATAATACCTGGGCTAGGGTTATTGTTGGTTTCTTTATTAGAAAATATATGATTAGAGCTGTATAACAATTATTAGTATTCTTTATCTTTTTCCTTAGACACCTTTTTCTTTTTCAAGAAAGATAAAACCATTTGTAATATTCCAAATAAATCAATAACTATTTAATTGCCATCCCTTTTTTTATTTGTCTGTTAGCCTCTCTATTTTATTGTATCTGATAACCCATTTATAATAATATTAATGCAAAAAATGCTTATTACTTAACCTTAATTTGATATACATTCTGCACATTTGTAATAATCATTGTGTGTATATATACTTCCCATTTCTTTTTTAATTTCATTTGGTTAAGTGTATAGATTAAGTGAACAATGAGAATGAACTAAAAAGTAGATAGATTAAGTGTATAATTCAACTTATCTTTTGGATAAAATGAACATGAAGTTTGATTAATGCTTATTACAAATTATGAAATTTATTTTCAGGGGCCTAAAAGAAGGACTAGTGAGCAGTGAGATGTGTTTTTGAAGGTCTCAGTTGCAATATGGATTAATCTCAAATTAAACAACACATTGAGATACTGCAAGCAAAATCACTTTTGAGTTTAAGTCTAAGTTGTTTTTTCTTCCTTATACCTGAAAGCATTGTGTTTCTTTATTTGGTTCTTCAAATTGGAGTTCAGCACAGCCAATTTCTTGATGAAATGTGGGTATGTTGCAAAATTACTCTCTTTTATTGCCTTTTTTCCTTTTCTTTTAATTCATAGAGATTTTGTGCTCAAATTTATTATTATATTATTATTTCGCATGGATTATATGAGTATAATTAATGTCATTGCCTTCTAAATATCTTTTCTGTTTTTTTTTTTCCATAGAGATTTTGGGTCACAAAATAATATTGATGGTCTTGCAATACTTTTCAAAATGAGGTTCTAAAATATTTTATAATAAAAATAAAATTGTAAAATATCAAAATTCATAGTAGTCTTCTTTTTCTTTTACGAGATTGTTCATGTACAAAATCATGTTTTTTAATTCCAGGACCTAATTCTTAAAAAAAATAAACCAAGCAAGAGAATGAAAAACAAAAGGATAGAAAGAACCTCGAAAAACTTAAGAGCCTAAATCTTAGACTTAGCCATCCATTTTATCTCCTAATTAAAAAATTAACATTCAATTAAAAATCATTACACAAACAAAAATATAAGGATATTGATAAATAATTTCAATACAAACAAATAACAAGCAAGCCCATAAATCTACCAACAAATTTATTTTTTTTTCAAAAATAGGAAAAATATTTACACTAAATTGGAGAAAAAACAATATTCAAATTCCCACAATCTCCAAATTAAGTAGATAATAGTAGTGAATAGGAACTTTCTTTGTTGACTTTTAGATGATTTTAGCACAATTCACATCACGAAGAAAGATTGAAACTAGAAACAAAATGAAGTTTTTTTTTCCCGTTAAACCCCATAAACGTAGGTTTGGAAATTGATAAAAAGAGAAATTGGAAGAGTTTTTCTTGGATGAAGAGGAGAAAGAAATGAAGAAAGATAATTAGACGAGAGAGAGAAAAATTTTGTGTTGTTTTGTGTTCCCTATGTACGCACACAAAGGGTCCCTAAATTGCAAGTTTTTCTTTTAAAAAAAAAAATTTGAAGCCCGTAAATTTTGGGGCTCGTGTGTGGGATCACAACCCACACAAGCTAATAGCTGACCTAACAGGACAATATGATTCTCCATATAATAAGATATTACCTATTTAATTAAGGTTAAAGTCTTATTTATGAAGTTAGAATGAGTTTAGCTCAACTAGCATGAAAGATGTTCAATCAATCTCGAGGTTAGAGGTCCGATTCTCCCACCTCACATATTATCTAAAAAAAAGTTTGACTTCAAATAAAAGAAAAGTTGTGAGTTTGACTTCTGACTTTACAATTAATTATATAATTAGTTAAATATGTTGTTTATAACATCTTAAATCTCACCTATGAGATTAACAAACCATAAAGTCTCAAGCTCTAATAAAGAAAACTTTACCAACTTTTAAACATGTGAGCTTAGTTAAGAATTAGGTATATCCAATTTAATGTCAAATATCCAATTAGAGAAATTAATAGAAGATATAATGGTAGAGTCTTAGAAAATTAAGGTATTATATATTTATTTCAAAGATGTCCAAATTCTTTGATGGGCAGTTTTATAATATGACAATTTTCATTGATTGATATATATATCTATTTTTTTTTTTATTATTATTATTATAGAGGAAATTATGGTGTATGCCACTGAAACTGAAATGCAATTAATGGACTAGACTATAGTGTCCCACAATAATTATCACATAAATTAAATAGGATGCAATTTGATTTGATTTTCCATCATAACATTCACCTTAGGATTCCATTTTTAGAACTTTTCATATGTTTCTAATATCAATGCTATCCTTTCTCCAAAACACAAATTATCACACCTCCATTAGCTAAATATCAAATTTTTATGATTGTACTTTATTTACTTCATTTCATATTTTATCAAAACTTATTTAATAATCAAATTTGTATAATGTACTTATGTCACAATTACTGTGTAATTAGAACCGCTTGAAACAATATACCAACGATACATTGAGCACAGTCTATTAACTAGACGACTTTATTTTCGGAAAGCCACAATGTTAAATTTTTAGGAGTAAGGAAGAATCCTATGACAAAACATTGTTAAGTTTTTCATATATAGTTAATAAAATCTATATATTTTTCAATTCATTTGAGCATCGAAAAAGTTTTTAAAGGATCAAAGAATTAACCAATGTTCAATAGTGAATGAAAAGAAGTTCAACTTTAATGGCTTTGATTTTTTTTTTTCTTTTCATATTATTGACTTCTGCATGCTTCCACCAGTCAAACAAAATTTCGAAACCACTTCACAACTAATATGATTGTCATCGTTTGAGTTTTAAACAATAACTTTCAAATCTACAATTTTCTTCAAAATATCTACATAAAAATTTAATTTGAGCACTTCTTGTCGAGGGTCTAAAGTCATCAAAATTATCAACAACAACTAATTAACTATCTAAATTATTTATGTATAGTTGACACAAATAATTTATATCCAATATTGTGAATCCTTCTTAGTTAAAATTTTAATATATGACTAGTTCTCTCTAACGTATAAAGATATCATTTAAATTTCTACATTTTAGTCAATTTAAACATAGTTTGATAGTTAAAGTATATCAACCAACATGGACGTAAATCTTAATAGTATTTGACATACACGGTTAGATTTATGTTGTTGGCTGTATATATATTTTTTAATGTTTATGGTTTATTTTCTTCTTGGGTAGTTTTTGGTGTTGTTTCAGAATATGTCTTAGTGAAAATTTGTCTCAGAGATTGTTACACAAGATGCTGATTCTGCAAAATATTTTTTTTCCTTATTTGAATTATTCTGCATTTTATTTTCTCTGGATTGGTTTCCTTTTCGATGGTTTGCCAAATTTGTTTAGGGATATTTTCCTTCTTCTGTTGTGCTATTAAGTCCAAGAAATATCCTTACTAGGGTTGCCACATGTACTATTGGGTGAGATTGTTTATTGAGAAATAACATACAATCCTATGTATGTCCTTTGTTGGAAGAAGCAAGAGATAATCTCTGTTTGTGGCGATTCATTCTCTAGTTATTTTTTATGTGGACATTTCAAACTTGTGAAGCATCATTCTATTTTAGGGGAGCCTAAGGCAACGTTAGTTGAGAAGGAATTCTCTTCGTTAGGTGGATCTTAAGGATTCATTCATTGAGAAGGAGTTCTCAAACTTAGGGGGAGCCTAAGTTTTTCAATGTGAAGGGGAGCTCACTAGAAGGAGGAAAAGTATCTACATCGTGAGAGGGAGTCCACACACTTAGGCGGAGCTTAAGTGTTTCTTCACTAATATTCGAATACTTAGGTGGAGCCTAAATTCAGTTGAGAAGAAGTCTCACATCTAGGGGAGCCTAGGTGATTAAATAAGTTAGGCTCTACGTGTGTCACTGTAATCGTCATGATAAGTACAACGTTGTAAACGCTTAACTCTTACATATTAGTGAATTATCTTTTCCGGGCACATTTTCCTTCAGATGTAGGTGGATTATCACCGAGCTGGGTTACTACTTGTCCCAAGCTAAATACGCTTCTGATCTTCTAGCTTGATCTGACATACCTGATTCAACCACAAAATCAACACCATCAAATCTGAATGTCCGCTTGACTCCTTTGGATGGTGTACCTCTCGGAGATGCCACTCTTTATCAGCAATTGGTTGGCAGTCTCATTTACCTTACTGTGACTCATCTAGATATTGCATATATTGTTCACATTGTTAGTCAATTCATGGTTGCTCCCAGGACTATCCATTTTACTGATGTACTTCGTATTCTACGATATGTCAAAGGCATTCTTGGCCATGGACTTCAGTTTTCTTCCCAATCATCTTTAGTATTATTTGGCTACTCTGATGCTAATTGAGTTGGTGATCCCACTGATCGACGTTCCACCATTGGTTATTGTTTTTACTTAGGAGACTCTCTCATCTCTTGGAGAAGTAAGAAACAAACTGTTGTTTCCCGTTCTAGCACAGAATTCGAACATCGTGCTCTTGTCGATGCTATTTCTGAGTTACTATGGCTTCGTTGTCTTTTTGCTGATATAGGTGTTCCTCCACAATCTGCTACTATACTTCATTGTGACAATCGTAGTGCCATCCAGATTGCTCACAATGATATATTCCATGAACATATATACCAAGCACATTGAAAATGACTGTCACTTTGTTCGTCATCATTTCTTGAGCAACACTCTCCTCTTGCGATCCATCTCCACTACAAAGCAACCAGCAGATATCTTCACAAAAGTTTTGTCACCTAGTCGCTTTCTTCAGTTAGCTTCACAAACTCAAGTTGGTTGCTACTCTACCACCTTGAGTTTGAGGAATGGTATTACTATATATTGTCGTGCAAAAAATTAGGAAATTGGGATCCTTATACTTAGGCTAATTTATACTTTCCTTCTTTGTAATTTCTTTTTGTGTATATATACCTCTTGAATAATTCTTGTAAACTATGCAATTATATTAAATAATATACAGAGATTAACAACATGTAATTCATTATTATGTTGGTATTTTTGTTGTTTCTTTTTTTTTTTTTTTAATAGAAAGGTTAGAACAGGCTACACTTCTCCATATTTTTACTTTTAGATTTTTAACGATATGTGTGTCATAGGTTTCTTGTATATACACAAAAATACCCACATTTAGACGACCATTGTTACTATATTAGCTATATTTATGTAGAAATGCCTATATTTAGACAACCATTGTTACTGTATTTATGCATATACATCATAGGTTTCCTCTATATGTATTGTGACACAATATGTGTTATAAAAGTTTCTTCTATATACACAGAAATACCCACATTTAGACGACCATTATTTTAGTCATTTTTCAAACACAATTTAAATATGGTTTTATTCCTTTTGTTGACCTTTTAGCTAATATGGTATCTCTATCAATCCAAAATTAGGATCCAACTACAAAATAGTAAGCCAAGAGAGACTATGTATCTTGAAATGAAAACTCATGTTTATCTAATTGTCAATCTAAAAGGATATAGGGGGCGTTTGAGCCTCTAACTTATCTTAGGTGTGGAGTGGGCTATAGCCTACTCAACGTTTGGGTCTTCCATTAATAATAGTTGAAGTTTCCATTTATTATAACCCACACTTAGTTGTAGTAAAACTATTTAAAAATTCTCGTTGTCTACAATGTTTACTATTTTGTAATTATCATTTCTCTTCATTTGTAATCTAGACTAAAATAGTCTACATCATAAGCACGGATTATAATAAACAACACAGCGGCTGAAACAGCTTCATATTGTTACAATATTTGTATTAGAAAATACACAACTGTTTGAAAGATTTTGTTTCAACTAAAGAAATGAATGGTCCAAAACCATGGGAGGGTTTCTTGTGGATTATAAGGTAATGGACTCTAAAGTCAAACACATGTGCCATTTTTATTTCTTGGACTCTCTTTTCTTTTGCATTTCAATTTGAGCCTCCTTTCTTGACCCTAAATCTCTCAGTCCAACCAAAAAGCCCTCTTTTCCTCAATGGATAATATTATTTTTTCATAAATGCAAAAACCCAAATAACACACTAAAATTTTTGCAACTTTATCACATGAACACATTACAATGGAGATCACATAAGAATATATGTTTTTTTTTTTTTCTCAATTGATCGAGTATTCTATTACATTCAAATAAGACAAGTGATGATGAGTATTCTTTTAAACTAAAATAATTATTCACCCAATTTCTTATACAACAAACACCACACAACCAGTTACTCCCTGCATCATCTCTTACAAATGATGTAATTTATACAACTTCAAAAAACAGAGCATAGTAATAAAAGATTGAGTACATATTTGGATTATTCCCAATTATAAAACCAACTCTTTTATTCTTCTTCAAGGACAATAATGCAAGAAGCACACCGACTTGAACATAGTTTACTTAATAAAGACATAATTTCGATCATAAGATCAAATGTTCGAAATCCAACTCGAACTTCCTAAAGGGAGTACTTAATGTAACCCACAGAAGAGGAATTAATATCCTTAATCAAAGTCCCCAACAATGGAACCCTCAAGCATTTAGAACTATACTCCTTGTAAATAAACCCTAAACACTTGCAATCTCTATCACATTTAGCTCTACAATCTCCCACCTTAATCGGCCCCTCCCCATCTTCCTTATACGGATTCAAAAAATGCTCCACCCCCACTATCTTATAGTACCCAAATTTCCCTTTTCCGCCGCCGCTGCACGGCGGCGTCTTCGGCGGCGCACAGCTCTCACTCCACCCCAAAAGCCCCTTTGGGCTCGGACACGCCACACACATTCCCCTGCTGCAGTATCCGTAAGCCCCACATTTGCTCGGCAGCGCACATTCCCTTATGAAATAGCTTGAAAAGAACGCAAAACTCTCTTCCCATTTCAGGTAACTTGCTCCGTTGTAGTATGTGAACGCTCTCAGATTCCCGTCGTGTCCCAGCCGGAGAAACGAGTAAGTTGCATTGTAGTTCAATTTGTTTAAATTCAGTGCTCCGCCGCTTCTGATTGGCCGGACTTGTAATAACCGTCGTTTCGGGGCGTCTTGATTTACTAATAGAATGAGTTCGTACGCGGTGGCGTTTTCGTTCTCTGGCTCGACGGTGAATGTTACTATGCTTCCGTGTTCTGTATCTGGCCAACCGCCGTAGGTTAAAAGCTGACCGGAGTGGTTGAGAAACATTGTGAGACCGGTTCTATCTAGAACGAGGCTGTAAGGGCCATCAGAGCCGTCGATTTCGGATTTTCGACTGATTAATTTGTTACGGCCGCCGATTCGAATAGATTGACCGACTAAGAGAGTATCAGTAGGGTAATCGAAGCTTTGCCAGATGAATTTGCCGTTTTTGTCGTGGAGGACTAAGTTGCCGTTAGGGAGCATTTTGATGCCGGTGACGCCTCTGTTTTTGGTGTTGGTTTGCCAGACGATACGGCCATCGACGTCGGCAAGGACGAAGTTGCCGTCGCGGCCGAAGGTGAGGGTGGCGTTTTCACGAACTGGGTTGTTGCGATTGGCGTCCCAAACCCATCGCATTAAGCTCTCGTCACGAGGGATTCCGGCTCTAATGGCGAAGATGAAGGAATCAGGGGTGGTGTTGTAGAAACAGAGACGGAAGGGGAATGTGTAGAAGGTATAGACATCATTTCGGATTACGCGGTAACTGGCATCGTATTCGATGATTCGGTCGCCGAATTCGCCTTGGTTTATGAAATGGAAGGTTTCATTTGCAGGGACTTGAGCTTTTATGGCTATGGCGGCGAGAAGGATGGTGAAGAGGAGGAAACAGAGATGGGGAAGAGGAAGAGGAAGACTGTTCGCCATTTTGTTAGAAACCCTTTGGTTCTTCTTCCAATGCTGTTTTTATATTTTTGGATAGTTTTGCACAACAATGGCCCTTTTTATGCTGATAGATAAAGTGATTAGCAACATTTTTTTTTTTCTTTTCATTTCATGCTAATTATTGAGATTTCGTGAATAACGTACTTTCGTATAAATCACTACTTAAAATAATAAATAAAGATAAATTTAATATTATATCAACTTACCATTTAAAGAAGTTATTTAAGGTGTTGGGTAGGTTATTATAGTCCGTGTATTATAATAGTTAATATTTGAATACAAGTTATTTAAGTTCCAAAAGGGGATGATTTAGATAAGAGTAATGATTAGGTGCACCTAACCACCATGCTCCCATCTCCTTTGTCACGCAAATAAAAAAATATATATAATTTTAAAAAATAAAAGTGCCACGTGGCACATTCCAATTGAATGGCAGCCAAGCTGCACAAAAGATGGATGCACCCGGACTGCACTTAAGTTTTTCTTTTTAGATAATGAGAATTTTCAAATAGTTTTACTATAGTTGAGTTGGGTGTGAGTTATGATAATTGAAAACTTCAACTATTATCATAATAGAAGACTAAAATATTAAATAGGTTATAATAGCTCACTCCACTCAAGTTGGTGGCAGAAATGCTCGTGAAGTTATTGAAAAAGTCCAACTCATCATCCCATTTTAAAAAATGTTCCCCTCATTTAATGACCTTAGAGAAAACAACTGGGCCAATCACAACCTACCAACCTTGCTAACATTTATTAGAAGAGGGATTTTTAAAAATAGAAAAATAAGGGAAACTATTTACACAAAATAGCAAAATTTTTAGATAGTTATGATAGACGCTGATAGAAGTCTATCAGGATCTATCAATGATAGAAATGAGATAAGTCTATCGCTGATAGATGCTGATAGAAGTCTATCAATATCTATCAGTTTTTTTTTTTTTTTTTTGCTATTTTATTTAAATAGTTTGACATCTTTTCTATTTGTGAAATTTTTCCTTATTAGAACGTGCCCTTTTACTTCTGCGTGCAAATATTTTGTAATAGATTAAAATAACAGTGTTTAGGGATTTGTTTAATTTAGTCTTTGTAATGGTGGATTTTCAATAAATCTTAAATTTAGTTCATACTATTAGTTTATTTATTATTTACTATTTAAAAAATTATTATCTACAAGTATCTTTATTATATATTTTTTAGAAACATATTCAAATAGTGTATTTTCTAACATAAAAATTATTATTATTATTTAACTAATTTTAATTAATTTTAATTTTGAAAGACTAAATTTAAGATGAATTAAAAGTACATAGCCTATAGTTAGAACATTTAAAAATAATGGACTAAAATTAAATAAGTCTTCAATATGACTAAAATGATTGGTAGAACATTACTAATAATTAGATATCAAAAGGAAGTTAAATTAAAACATAATGATAAATTTGAAAATGATATATTTTTTATAGTAGAATTTGTAGGGCGATTTGGTTACTATTTGGTTTTTAAAAATTAATCTTATTTTCTCTCAATTTCTTACAATGGTTTTCATCTTTCTGGAATAAAATAGTTAAATTATTAGTTAAATTATAAAAAAAAAAAAAAAAAATTTAAACCCTATTTCTTTAGTTTTCAAAACTTGAATTGATTTTTGAAACTATTGGTAGAAAGTAAATAACAAAACTAAAAAATTAGAGGTGGAATGGGTGTTTATGAACTTAATTTTTAAAAACTAAAAAATCAAACTCTATTAATTTGATTAGAAGTTGACATTAATTTTTTTTTTCTTTATAAAAAAGAAAAGTAATGATTGGAGATGAAGATGTGATATGTATTTTGTATTATATAGTGGTGTGGATCTCACATTTCTAATAGTTTGATATTTGATTATGTTTTTTTTTTTTTTTTTTAATTTTAGTTTTCTATTTTTAAAGATTGAGCTGATTAACTAATCACTCTTTGGTAAATAATTATTAAAATTTTAAGGGGGGAAAAACATATTTAAAAACCAAAAAGTAGGATAGAATTGTAATTTTACCTTCAAAGTTGATGATGATTCAAGTGTAAGACCCTCTCATAATATCTATTGGTAAGTGGAAATATTTATTTATTTATTTTAGGAGTAGAAGAAAATATGTTATTGTGAACCCTGGATTTGTGATAAGGAGAGGAGAAAGGGAGGTTGGTGCATTTAGTTGGTATCTTATCCATTTAGGCCATCCAAGTTTGACCACTACTCTACAATTATATTTATAATCAATGAGGATTTAATCCTCTTTTATTGCTTTCAACAATATCTCATATCAACTTTTTCTTTTCTTTTTTCTTCAAAATGTTGGATTTTTTTTTCCAAAAAACAAATGTGTTCTTTTGTATGATGATTACAACTTGATTTTGGATTTTTTTTTTTTTTTTTTAAAAAAAAATTTTATACCTCATTAAACTATGCTCATATTAAAAAAAAAAAAAAAAAAACTCTTAAGTTGGGCCTTTAAGTTAGGTTCAAAGGAAGATTTTTGTTTTTCTTCTCAAATTTGATTTCTAAATTAGCATAAGCGGATCATGCATTTTCACTTCAATTCTAACTTCTAAACGTTTAATTAGGCATTATTTACTTATTCACAATTAAAAAAACAAACAAACAAAAAAATGGAAGTGTTTTTAAAAATAGATTTGAAATGATTTTAGATTTTCTTTAAACCAATTTTATTTCATGTCAAAAATCATCATTTTAGAGGGAAGTTATTTTGATTGTGCCAAAATCACTTCCAAACATAGCCTTCGATTCTTGTAGAAACTCATATATGTCACTTTTTAATAAATTTTTATTTTTCAATTTTATCCTTCAAAATTAAGATTTATTTTACAAATTTAATATCTTTCTCACCTAACCAAAAATTCTATCTCTAATTTTTCACAAGTTTTACAACTATATTTTTTAAAATCATACCATATTAATTTTTAAAAGAAAATTAAAGCTATTTCCACTTAACATTTAACAATTAAACTATAGCAAACAAAATATAACATTTTAAAACAATTTTCAAAATTGTGTGACAGATCCACCTTTATATTAAGCTCTTGAGAACCCATTGATCTTGGTAGATTCACCTTAAAAGTAAATATAACTGATAAATTTTATGGTTGGTTGCCATCTCCTTAAAACTTCAAAAAATAAATCAGATTGCATTTCTGTTATCAACTTAATCTTAGCAAATTTTATCAACTTAATCTTGGCAAATTCTTCTTCGGATGCTGAAATTACCGGCCTGCTGGATTGAAAAGGATTAAAATGAGTTTTTTTTTTTTCCTTTTAATTTTACATATACCGTAAGTGAGTTAATTATGTAACAATTGTTTTTAAAGTTACTGTGAGTTAATTTATATATATAGGTTGTAGACTTAAATATATATTTGTAATATGAGTTAATTTATATATACAGGTTGTAGACTTAAATATATATTTTTTTTTGTAATATTTAAATTTTAACTTTTAGAAATTAGGAAAAGTACAATTTTAATTAAATCTTTTACCCATAGAATATTATTGTTTTTAGTAAGAGATTTTGTAATGTTTTATTTAACTAATAAATTATATTGGAAATGATTCATTAAATTTTGAAGTTTTTATTTGGTTAAAAATAAATTAAAATTTTGTTAAAAATCATAGTACTTTTAAAAAAAAAAAAAACATATGGGAAATTTTTTCCTGTTGGGAATCCCGCCACGATTCGCTCGGTGAATTTCGCGGAGAAAGGGATTGAAATAGGGGGCTCTACACCGTGGACATCCGTACTTGGTATATAGAACACTACTTGCACCCATAGTATTAAATTTTCATCGATATGTCGATATTTTCATCAATATTTCTACGTTTCCATGGGTTCGATATTGATAGGAGGGTTGAATCAATATTTCCTTATATAGTAGAAAAATCCACAAAACACGAAAAATAAACATCAAAATGCCACTAATATAAATAATAGACATGTTTACTTATTTAAAAATAATAAAATATATATTTACTAATTTAATATTTTTTTATATAATTTTTCCAGAAATATCCATCGAAATCGATATTTTATCAAAATTTTCATCGAAATTTCTGTAAAATTAAGACCTCAATATTTCCAACGACATCAATATTTTAAACTTTACTTGCACCTAAGTCCTACGCTACTCCTTCTTCAACAAACAAGAAAATAAATTTTTAATTGAGTGCAGTCAATTACTTTTTTTAGTATGATTTTCCCTTAAAAAGGAAGGTTCAGACATTTGGTAGAAGTGGACAAAAGTTGGAATTTAGTAGGAATTCCCATGGGCCTAAGTAAGAGTAAGACCCACGATGACAGACGGTTCTCTAAAAATGACCCATATTTTCCATGTATGCCCATATCCATATGTACAACGAAGATAAAAATTATAAAAACTATCTCTAAAAGCCAACACGAGCAGCATAGTTCAACTTGTATAAATTTATATTATCGATTTCGAAATCTCTAATACAAATAGATTAGTAGATTTATAAAGCGTTGAGTTATTCTCATATTAACTACCATTTCTATTGATATGAAGTGTTTTATAGATAAAACCGTGAGAATTTAAACTCAAAGTACAAAATATCATATCGTTGTGAGAGATAGGTAGAGTTGAATACAATTAAATTAGAACTTTAAGATTAAGTTTAACTTATTTCCACATAGAACAAAAAAAAAACTTATAATTTTAGTTCTCATGCTTTTGAATTCTCATTGCGAATTTTGAAATTGGTTAAATAATTACAATAATTTTTATGTAAGAAAATAATGATTTGAGCATTGAAATGTCGGTGGCCTGGTGTTCAATTTCTTTATTTTGTAGGACACTTGGACTATTTTTTAAAAAAATTAAAAATATATAGTTGATCCATTTTTTTAACATCAACAATTGAATTTCAGTTGTATTGAAACTACATAAACTAATTTTTTTTTTTTTTTACTTCTCCCAATAATCAAAACGTTGTGTTTTAGTCTTTTGAAAAGTATATATAAAACTTTCTGCATACCATACTTAAAATAGTAATTAAAAAAATATTATAAAACTCATTTGACAACATGAAACATCTAAATTTATAAAGAAAGCTACATATTGATTAAATATTAAAAAATTATAGAACATACAAAAAATAAATATATTTTAGTGATAAGCAATGCAAAGTTTTTCTTGTGATAATTGAATTAATAAAGCAACCGTCCAAATAAATTGTTTGCTCTATCACGCCTCTCTAGCCATAGCTTATAATATACATCATGATACCTTATCATCAAACCAACCAATAATGTTTATTTTTTAGTACAATTAATGTTATTTATTATATATCAAAGTCAACTCAATTAATAATATTTAAAAGTCACACACCCACAAAATAATTGGACTTAAATTTATCATTTAACCTTATTAAATAATGAGGTAGCTGTATATTTTGTTTTACTTGGAAGTCCACAAAAATCATTAAATTAACTATAATTATTGTCCACTAACATTTAAATGACGATCAAGCTTACGCATTTTACCCAAAATATATAATACATTTTTGCTAATTCTAACATATTACGTAAACTTAGACTTAAAAAATTAATCTATATCTATATATCTATCTATTTTTTCAAACTCAACATTAATTTGTCAATCTTTTCTCAAAAAAAAATTGTCAATCTAAGCATAATATAAATCGTAACCTCTCGAGTTTAAGAAATTATAAACTTAATCAAAAGGTCTAAAATTATCTGTCCCAAACATTTTGTTGACTAGAAAAAGTTATATCTTGTACTAAAATATTCTTATATTTTAGGACATGTTTCAATTAGGTCCTTAAAAATTAAAAATTCATTTTGGTTAAAATATCATTTTGGTCCATGTAATTTGAAATTTGTTCAATTTTAGGCCCTATACTTTCAAATATCTAATTTTAGTTCTGTGTAAATCTTAAATTTAACTTTGAACTTCATTTTTTTTTAAAAATTCCGATGTTCAAATTTTATTTTTTTATTCAAATAAATGACAAAAATTGGCGTGACAATTGATCTCTAAAAATTAGAAGGTGAGTTTCATATTATTTACAACTATTTAGAAGATTAAAGTTGTCGTTGCCATTTATTTCATTTTAAAAAATACCATCAAATTCAATTGTATAATCAATTTTCACACCTAAATTATTATTCAATTAACGTGAATGATGTTGTAAACGATGCCACATATGTCTCTCAATTTTTACACATTAGTCATTACGCCAAGTTTCATCTTATTTTAGCAGGAAAAAAAAGAAGAAAAAAAAAACTCTTCAAAAATATTTTTGAACAAAGTACAAAATATAAGTGTAAAAATCAAACCTCTTAAAAGTGAGTATAATTAAATCCTATCATAAAATTGAAGAAGGGCATTTTTGTACAAAATATTTTGTATATTCTTTTTTTTTTTTTTTTTTAAATCAACCTCGATATATTAATACATATTAATAACAACTACACCGTAAGAGTTTTATATTAATTATATTTTTAACTATTAAGCCTTTTCTTAATGATAAATTATATATTCAAACTTGAATTTTGAGCAAAACTTCATACACTTAAAAAGAATATTACGGTATGTTTAGTTTTTAAAAATTGTGCTATTTTTTCAGATTATGGTTTTCATCTTTTCATAATAAATATTTGAATCTAAAATTTAAAAGCAAAAATTAGTTTACAAAACATTATAAAAAAAACTAATAAAGATAATTATAAAAAAAAACTAATAAAGATAATTAAATACAACCATAATTACACACATATATATAAAGACAAAATATTTTCTATTTAGATAAAAATTTATTTAGTCTCTAAAATTATATTTAATATCTATTTGGTCTTTAGGTTTTCAAATTTTCCACTTTTAGTCTTTAAAATTAACTTAATTTCTCTTTAGTCCTTCAAGTTTCAAGAGTGATATATATATATATAATATTTTATCCTCTCGATGTTTGAATTTAATTTTTAATTAATCCTTAAAGTTTGATATTGTTTTTTAAATAGTCACAGTAGTAGAATTAACTGTTAGTTGATTTAACAAAATGATGGTGCGATGGTTAATGTACATTGAAACTAAACTTGTCAATATGTATATTTTAAATGAGATGGATTTTTTAATACAAACTAACTAATTAAAAACAAAGTTCAAATTTTAGGAAACAAAATTAATTAGAAATCAAATTTTAATTTGAAACCTCCATGTAACAAAAATTAAATTCAAACCCTAAAGATCAAAAGTATAAATCTTGCAAATTCATAAATTAAATAAAAACGAAAATCAAATTTCATTAACAAAAATTAAAATATATGCCAAAGCAAATATAGTTCAACTGACATATAGATGTATTAGCGATCAAAAAATCTACAATTCAAATTCTCCTATTAAAAAAATCAGGTTATGTTATCAAAATATATTTACACACATTTTATTCATGTTATTTTGAACAAAAGTTAGAAGTGGGGAGATTCAATTTGAACTCAACAAAGTCCTTTTTTTTTTTTATTTAATAAATCAATGATTTTTTACCAATTAATTAAATTGTGACAATGAAACCTATGTCATATTTTATTATCACAAAATTGTTTTCTTAATTATTAAGTCAAAATCTTGAAAATTATAACCTTTTTTTTTTTTAGAAAAAGGGAAAATTAGTCAAGAGAGAGTGAAAGAGAAGTTTTTGGTCGGTTGGCAATGGCATCTTTTATGTCAAATTCGAATATTCTTTTGTGAGAGAAATTCTAGGGCATTTGGAAATTTTGGCACACACCTTTTTTTTCTTTTCTTCTTTTTTTTTTTTTTCCTTTTTGGAATAATTTTAAGAAATAATGGGTTTCCAAGTCAACATCTCGTACAAGCCACGTGTCTTATTTTCTCTCCAACCAAAAGATTATTTTATATGATTTGACAATTTTACCCCCACTTTTAATTGCATAGGACAAAGGTAAGACTTTTTCTCTTCATTTTTTTTTCTAGAAACCTTTTATCCAAAATTACGTTATTATCCATGAAATTTTGATAAGTACATTTTCATATATATGCTTATATAAGCACAGTATCTTATTTACTTCTCAAATAAAATTTCATCTCTTTTCATATATTATTTATAATTTGAAAACAAAAAAAAAAATTACAAATTCTAGTCATTTCTAGTAGCAATAAATTTTTATTAGGTCATAAACAATCGAAATTCGTGATCAATATACGTCAATATGAACATAATTTATCAGTAATTGACATGTATTTATTATCTTAAAATTGGAGATTCAAATTCCCATACATCACTAGTTGTACTTGAAAAAAATCATGATCGGTACATAATTTCTTGCACACTATCGTTACAATGTTTGAAAAGAATACGCTAACTTTATAGGTCAATTGATTCAGATATATACCGTCGATCAATAGGTCAAATGGTCGAAGGCCTCCAACTTTACTTCACATATAGTTGAACTAAAAAATGTTTTTAAAAATTGATTAATTAAAAAAATAAACATAAGGTAGTAGAATTCAAATTGTACGGTTTGATTTTTAAACATCGCTATCAACTCAATTCCTCAAATGTCACTATGGTTATATCACCTTATTATTAATTCTCACACCAAAAACTTTTTGAGTTCAATTATAAAAAATTTTAGATCACTCATAATTAATAATAATAAAATGATGAAGTATCTACCTTTGTATGGTTGTTATTGGTCACAAACTTTGATTTAAGGATTTAAAATTATTTGATGAACTTAAATATTAGCATGTGTGGGCCAAATATTAAAAGGAAAGTGATTGATTCAATGAACATGGTCTACAAAATCAATTTAGCCCTTCCTTCATTTGTCTTGGGACAGCTCCATTAATTCCCCAATTTTTTTTCTTTTCTTTTTTCAATATATTTTTTTTAAAAAAATGTGGTGGAGGAAAAAAAATGGAAAAAGACATGCCTACCCTTTAAAAAAGGGAACCAAACAAAAAGATTGACCAAAACACAAACATTGATATGAAAATACCCTAACCCAAATAAAGGTACAAGATATGGTCTATTAAGTGCTTGCATTATCACCCCATGTCAAGTCCTAACTAGTAAATTAGCATAAGATTTAAAGATATGTTGATGTGAATTATAGAGCGAGATTAGTCGTATTGTCGTTACTTAAGACAGTGATTGTATATTGTCTAAATATGTGAATTAGTATGCAAATTAAAATTATATAAGTTGATTAAGTTAAGTGATGGATATTAAGTGACAAAATAACAGCAATTATGGAGATAAAATTTTTTTATATATAAAAAATAATTATTGAGAATAAATGTTTTAAAAGTTTAGGTCTACCAAGATCATTTATAGGCATTAACAAAAATGCTGAAAAAAAATATAAGTTTATGCACCACGATGGAATTTAAACAATAATATTAAGAAAAATGTTCTAAATTTGTATGGATTAAAGTACTACGTTTTAGTTCTTATAACTTTGAGTTTTATTCTATTTTGGTCATTGAACTTTTAAATCTTTAATTTTAGTCTCTATACGTTTAATAAATTTTAAAATGATCCGTCAATGTATTTTTCTAATAAAATTAGCTTATATTATTATTTATCATTCTTTTATAAATTGTGAAAATATATTTACATTGTATTTTTTTACATAAAATTTATTATTATTATTTAACTAATTTCGATAAAAATTAATTTTAAAAAACTAAATTTAATTTAAAATTTATTAAAAGTACATAAATTAAAATCATACTATTGAAAATATTAAAAGTAAAAGAGCTAAATATATTAATATTTATTATTTTTATTTTAAGGGGTCCAAATCCAAACCATGTCCAATTTTAGTTTTCTTCTTCTTTTTAATAGAATTTTAGTCAAAATTCACTTATTATTATTATTATTGTTTTTTTTTTTTTTTTTTTTTGGAAAGTAGGCGTAATTAGTGCCTCAATCATTTACCATTAATATATTTTGTTTATTCAAGTTGACTTAAAATAGTTATTATTGGCATGGCATGCGTATTATGTCTAGTCAAACCCAAAAAAGGAAAATAAAAACATTATTTTGATGCTTTATATCGATTTAAATAATTTCAACGTTTTTTTTTTTATAAAACAATAATAGATGGTTAATATTAACATCACTAAATAATAATTGATATAATTTTCTATTAAGATTGAGAAGTTAAAATCTCCCTATTGACATAAAAATAATAATAATAAATTAATCATATTATTAAAAAATATTGATAGACGTTGATAGAAGTCTATCAAGGTTTATCAGGGATAGAAATGATAGAATTCTATTACTCATATATGCTGATAGAAGTCTATCAATGTCTATCAATATTTTTTTTTTTGTTATCTTCTGTAAATAGTTTGACATCTTTTTCTACATGTAAAAATTTCTCTTATTAAAATCAAAGTTAGCACTTACATCATATCATTAATTAAAATTTGAGATTTCCATCCATCTATTATGTCTCAACAAGTTAACATTACATTTTCAAATATTTATATTTATTAAAATAGTTTTTTAGTCCTTTTTTTTCTATTTTAAAAATATAATACTTTATATACAATGTTTTAATAAATTATAATAATAATAATTTTACAACAAATAGACTAAATACACCAAAACTTTTTTTATAATACTAAAAAAAGACTATAATTTTCTTAACTAAACTTATATTACTATTACCCAATATTCACAAGTGTCTTTTTCAAAATAGAAATACAAAAATTTGAAACTCTCTTCAAAGTCTTGAAAGGGAAAAAAGAAAAAAGAAAAAAGAAAAAAGAATCCAAATTTATTTTGTTCTGTCTATAAATTTAGAATATTATGGGATTCTCTAATTCAAATGGTAACTTATTAACTTTCCTTTTGATGCTGTAATTTAGGAATAAATGCATAATGCTGAAATTTTGGGAATTCCATCATCCTTGGACTGCAAGCTGCTGTTACAGCATCTTCTCAAGCATATCCTATTCTAGAGAGAGTTTTTGAAAAATGAAACCAAATAAATTATTATTATTAAGAAAATTCTATAGAATAATGAAGAAAAGTAATAAAATCAATTAATTTTATAAAACAACACTTATACAGATTCTTTTAAAAAAGAATTTTTTTTTTCTTTTTTAATTCAATGACCAAAGAAATTTAACATATACTTTGTTTTGACTTGTTTTGGTAATATTATTTGTTTAACTTGTATCTTTAATTTAAAAAAACTAAGATTAACCATTTTAAAAGTTTGATCCCTTATCTCGAAATTGTTAAACTAAAAAGAAATCGACATTTAAAAAAAAGAAAAAAAGAAAATTACCTATAATGTCATGTGCATTTGAACTGTGTTGGATATGTTACTTCAATATAAAACATAACATGCATTGTTTTGTTTTGCTTTTTATTTTTAATTTAACAAAACATGTGAACTTGACGGATTCAAATCTCAAATCTCTTGACCAAAAGTATATGGCTATGTGAAATAGAGTTGTTTTCAAATATAGTAAAATGAACAAAAATATTTACAAATATAACAAAATTTTAGGGAAATTACTACAAACAAAAAAAATATCAAACTATTTACAAATATAGAAAAATTTTACTGTCTATCAGTGATAGACGGTGATAGAATTCTATTGCTTTCTATCGCTCAAGCAAATAAATTCTATCGCTTGAGCGATAGAAAGCGATAGAATTCTATCGCGATCTATCAGTGATAGACCGTAAAAATTTTCTATATTTGTAAATAGTTTGGCTCATTTTTCTATATTTGAAAAGAGCCAAAAATTGTATTGTTTATCTGTGATAGACTGCAATAAACTACAATAGACTGCGTTACGATTTATTGCGATCTATCACACATAGACAGTGAAATTTTGCTATATTTGTAAATATTTTTAGTATTTTGTCATTTAAAATAATTTTCCTAAAACAATCAAGTAGATTTTCTAGTAAAGGAAAAAGAAATGAAGGGTGAATTTTTTAAAATTTGATTTTTGCCAGTCTCATAATATAGATAAAACTGCAATTGACACATATTACATTCCAATATTTAAAATCTTATATCCTACTTGTTGTATTAATAAAAAGTCACATCTTCCCCACAACATATTTTTGTATGCCACTCAAGTGGTAAAACCTATATAATACTCTTATTTTTGTACCTAACTCAAACTCTATATATAATCAATTTGGAGCAACTCGACAGCATGCCAATGAAAAGTCTTTTTTACAAAGAAAATAATAAAAATAAAAAATCCATTTAAATTCAATTAAATTAACTTATATATATATAAGCACTAAGATCCACAAATTTAAGAATTGAAAAGAGATTCTAAAGAAATCACATTATCCTTGGAATCTAATTCTTGATTTAGTGGGGGACCCAAATGTTAGAAATAATAATTAAAAAAAAAACATCAATAATTTTTAGATAAAAAGATCAATTAAGGCTTCTATATTTTAAGTTTCGTCTCATTTAGTGAAGGATTAATATTATTACGGATATCGAAAGTTTTAATTTGATGGATATCTGAATTGATATCAATATCTATCAATATTCATACAAATCAAATAATTAATAAAAATAATTTAAATGAATAATTAAGCTTTTTCACCTTTAAATTAATTTAGATCTTATTATTAATATCGATATTTATACTAATGGTATAGGAATGTGTCAATAAATATTTTAATATGTATTTTTAAATATTCAAATGTAATGTCTATACCTCCTATCCCTAAGGTTAGTTTTTTTTTTTTTTTAAATTATAAAAAATTGAAGTTTATTAGTATTTCATATACAAATTTTGAAAATATATTCCCAAATTATCTTTTCTTAAATGTGAACGATTGGAAGTATAAGAATATTTTAGCTATAGATGTTCATATGGGTGGAGAGGCTAGGGATGACTTTCCCGACCCATCTCCGCCCCCCCCCCCCCCCATTTCATTTGTCTCCGCTTCCCATTTCATTTGTAATTTCAAAGGAATTTGCAAAGATCAAGTTTTTTAGCGGAAATTATCTTCATTTAATTTTTTTAAATATAAAATAAACCGATAAAATTAAATAAGTTATATAAAATTTTTAATTATATAGTTAGTTTTTCACTAAATACTTCATTTAAATGGGTTAATTATACAATAATTTGAATTTAAAATGAAATTACTTAAATCATCTATTAAAACGAAACAATTACCTATCAAATTATCCCGTATATAATCTAAAATGTTTAACCATATGATTTAGATATATCCATTATCAATTAAACAACCAAACTTAAAATTTTAATAAATTTAGGACCATTTTCAAATATAGAAAAATGAGCAAAACTATTTACAAATATAATTTTTTTTTTTTGTCTATCCGTGATAGATAGATAGTTAAATTTTTCTATATTTGAAAATAGTTTGATATTTTTTTTGTTCATAGTAATTTCCCATAGATTTAAAGAGCCAAACACACCCGAAAGACAAAAATACATTCTCCATCTCCGTCTCCATTTAGTTTAGAGAAAATTTTCTTTTACCTTAAGGGACCGTTTGTTTTTTAGAATGTAGATAGCTAGAATCTTAGATGTCCGTAATTGTAGATGTCGGCATCTTTAAATTACTATGTTTATTTTATAGGAATATTTTTGCAAATATATGGAAATATTTTGATAACCGTGTTTGTTTTGTAGGAATTCTACTCGGGAATGTTTTAAATTTACATAATGTTTAAAGAATGTTCTTGTAACTATTTATTAATTTATAATTAATTTGATATAATTTGAACTTATATAACGTATTTGTTTTATCAATTTGAATTTCCTTTTAAGTTAGTACAATTTATATATTTTTTATATGTTATTTTTTTCAACAAAATAATATATCATAATTTAATATTTTGTATAAAATAAATATTAATTTAAATGTGAATGTGAAAGAATTACTATATAACAAAAAATGATATATGTGGTTGACAATATTTATTTTGATTATATAAAGTAAATGAAGATATGTATATATATATAAAATTAAAAAAAAATGTAAAATAGGGATGCCCTTAACTCGAGATTCTGAAAAATTCATTTGTTAAGAGGGCATCCAAAACTCTTGAGATGCCCTATGTAAGGGCATGTCGGGAATCTCCAGATAATAAGACGTCTTATAATACTGCAAAATAAATACAGTAATGAAGATGCCTATTCCGTACAAATCTAAAATCTCCATAAAACAAACTATACCTAAATATGCTTTCGTAGCTTTTTAATAATGTTTTTTTTTTCTTTTTCTCATAAATAGAAAAGCTAACAGCTAATTTGGAAAAGCAGATTAAAAAGTGAAAAAAATAAAAATAAAAATAAAAAAATAGTCAGAGAAGTGCTTTTGCGAACGAGAGAGAGAGCCAAAGTCGTTGATAGGGACTTGGAGTCGGGACGATACTTCTTTCTTCCTTATTTTTCCCATTCCTATTAGGATTTTGTTATTGTTGATTGAGCCACCCGTTCAGTGTGAGAGCCTCATAGCTCTATATAAACCTCTCCAACTACTGCCTTTCCATCTCAGAATCTCTCCTATTCCCCTTTTCTTCTGCTTTCATTTCCTCCTAGTCTTCCCTCCCTTCTTAATTCCCTCTCTTCTTCAGGTACGCCTTTCTCAACGTAATCGTATACCATTTTCCCATTATCCATTTGGGTATTTGTTGTTTTTCTGTTTTTCTCCGAAATTTGGGTCTGTTTCCAGGTATAAACTTTTGGGTTCTTTCTGTTTACTCATTTTTCGTACTGGGTTTTGGGTTTCGTTTCAGAATTCTTCTTTCTTTAGGCTCCATTTTTTGTCGATCGTCCTTGAAATTGATTAATACTTTTGGGTTTTCCCCCCCTTCCCTTCCCCTGTTTTCTGGATTTACTTTGAGGGGTGTGGGGTTCTGATTTGTTACTTTTGTGGGTGTCTAATGGTTTTTCTGTTTGTTTTGTTTTAGGTGGTGATTTCAGAGGGAAATTTGGTGTGAAATATGGCTAATCGGAATCTGGAAAAGATGGCATCAATTGATGCGCAGCTTCGGCTTTTAGTACCAGCAAGAGTGAGTGAGGATGATAAATTGGTGGAGTACGATGCGTTGTTACTGGATCGGTTCCTTGACATTCTTCAGGATTTACATGGAGAGGATCTGAAGGAAACTGTAAGTTAGAACTGGGAATTTGACTTTGATTTGGAAGGAAGGACGAACAATATTTTTTATTCGTTTCACTCTCTCTGTGAATCTGTCACGGTGGAATACAATAACCTTTTGGTGTGAATTGAAAAGTAATAGAAAAGAAGTGGATCTTTTTATTTATAGAACAAGTGATGGTCATGACTTAAAACTTGATGTCATTTGATAGTTGTAATATTGATAGAACATCCTTGAAGTTGAATGAGTCTCATTATCATAATTTTGATTTGTTTTCTTTATTGGGTGTGTAAATAGCACATAGTATTGATGTATTTGCCAATTAAAACTTCATTTCTTTCTGTTTGACATTGCTTAAGGGTGAATCAAGTACATCATCAGAAAGGAAAGAAGAAACATGCTTTCAACTGCTTGCTACTTACACATATTGTTTGAAATCGGTCGCGATCAGTAGTTCCATGGGACCAATAGCTAGTGACTGTTTGACATATTTTTCTTTGGATGATAGGTGCAAGAGTGTTATGAACTTTCTGCTGAATATGAAGGGAAGCACAATCCAAAAAAACTCGAAGAGCTCGGAAATGTGCTGACTAGTTTAGATCCAGGGGACTCTATTGTCATTGCCAAATCTTTCTCACATATGCTTAACTTGGCTAACTTGGCTGAGGAGGTTCAGATTGCTTATCGTCGAAGGATCAAACTGAAGAAGGGAGATTTTGCTGATGAGAACTCTGCAACCACTGAATCTGACATTGAGGAAACTCTGAAGAAGCTTGTGGGGGAACTGAAGAAGTCCCCTCAAGAAGTTTTTGATGCCTTAAAGAACCAGACTGTAGATTTGGTCTTAACTGCTCATCCTACTCAATCAGTTCGTAGATCTTTGCTTCAAAAGCATGCAAGGTTGACTTTTGAGCTACTGTGGATAGTTTTTATGCTTATTTTCATTTTTTTTTTCAAATGTCATAACTTATTAGTTCTCTAACTATGCAGGATAAGGGATTGTTTGGTCCAGTTGTACGCCAAAGACATTACTCCTGATGACAAGCAAGAGCTTGATGAGGCACTTCAGAGAGAGGTGAAACTTGCCCTCCTATTATCTGTCATCTGCTGTTTTGCCTTTCCTTCCTCTAACCCAAACAAATGAAATAAATTCAAATGTCTGTGAATTTTAACAACAATGGACGCTTCCTTTTCCTTTTGTAGATTCAAGCTGCATTTCGTACTGATGAAATCCGTAGAACTCCTCCTACCCCACAAGATGAAATGAGGGCAGGAATGAGCTACTTCCATGAGACAATTTGGAAGGGTGTTCCTAAATTTCTGCGCCGTGTTGATACTGCTTTGAAAAACATAGGGATTGATGAACGTGTTCCTTATAATGCACCACTAATTCAGTTTTCATCTTGGATGGGTGGTGACCGTGATGGTATAAAAATATTTTTCTTTTGCCATAATGTAATTGCAAAACACTGAATTTCATTAGACTATGAAAGTGGAATAATATATCATCTCCACACTGATTGTACTTAAGGAAATTGTAACGGTCTTCTTAATTTTTTAACTTTTGCTTTGATTGGTCTACAGGTAATCCTAGGGTGACGCCCGAGGTTACAAGGGATGTCTGTCTTCTTGCTAGAATGATGGCTGCTAACTTGTACTACTCACAGATTGAGGATCTCATGTTTGAGGTATTTACACCTTCAGCAATATGCAAATTTTGGGAACCTTTCCCATTTGATTAATAGGCGATGTTTCCCAATTGGTCAATTGGCATCAACTAATTAAGGGACCTTGCTCATAATATTTGTCTGCAGTTATCTATGTGGCGTTGCAGTAGTGAGCTTCGTGAGCGTGCAGACGTGCTTCATAATTCATCAAGGAGGGATGCAAAACACTATATAGGTAATTGATCATGACTTGTGTTTTAAAATAGAAAAAAAGTTTGTGAGCACATTTAGTTTTGCTGCAAAATTTATCTCATAGAGGACATCTTAAATTTGCTAATAATGAATTGAGATTTTTATTTTTATTTGGATAGAATTTTGGAAGCAAGTTCCTGCCAGTGAACCCTACCGAGTGATTCTTGGTGATGTACGGGACAAGCTTTATCAGACGCGTGAACGTTCTCGCCATTTGTTAGCTAATGGATATTCTGATATCCCAGAGGATGCAACTTTTACAAATGTTGAGCAGGTTACACCTTTTCTTGGATCTTCAAAATGCTTTTCTTTGGGCACAACGATCACAATCATTTTTTTAAACACAAATATATACCAAAAAGGAACGGGGAAATGTTAAGGCAGATTACCGAGAAGTTCTACAATTGGCTTGTATAAAAATGGAAAATAATTACAAAACCTTTAATATAATAAATTTAGTTTTGAGACTAGTCAAGCTATAAAGTCATGAACATCTGACCCTCAAAACTCATTTTTACAGCAATATTTCTTTGGATGACATATTTCAGTTTCACCAATACGATAGGACTCTGAATAAAGTTTGTAACTTTATTTACTTTAAAAATAGCTTCCTTTTGTTGTTTTTTTAAAAGCCTTTGACTGTGGAAAGTAAAAGTGGGGAACAATAAAGAAAAAAAACATTTTGTTGTAAAAGTCTGTCTTGCTTTGCTAATGGAATTAATTTTAAAGAAAACTATAAAATTCACGTTACGATTTAGTTATTTCACTAAATTATACTCCCTTTATTAGCTTTAAGTGAGACAAACTGTTTTGTTTATGATTAATTTCCCAACTTTTTGCAGTTCTTGGAGCCTCTTGAACTATGCTACCGATCCCTCTGTGCTTGTGGTGACCGCGCAATTGCTGATGGCACCCTTCTTGATTTTTTGAGGCAAGTGTCCACTTTTGGTCTGTCACTTGTAAGACTTGACATCAGGCAAGAGTCTGATCGCCACACCGATGTCTTGGATGCCATTACTCAGCATTTGGATATTGGTTCCTACAAAGAATGGTCTGAGGAACAGCGACAACAATGGCTTTTATCTGAACTTAGTGGCAAACGTCCTCTTTTTGGTCCCGATCTTCCTACAACTGAAGAAATATCTGATGTTTTGAACACATTCCATGTCATAGCTGAACTTCCTTCTGATAACTTTGGTGCATATATCATTTCCATGGCCACTGCTCCCTCTGATGTTTTGGCAGTTGAGCTCTTGCAACGTGAGTGCCATGTTAGCCAACCATTGAGAGTCGTTCCCCTGTTTGAGAAGCTTGCAGATTTGGAGGCTGCACCAGCAGCCCTTGCTCGCCTCTTCTCCATAGATTGGTACAGAAATCGAATTAATGGAAAGCAAGAAGTCATGATTGGCTACTCGGATTCTGGCAAAGATGCTGGACGGTTCTCTGCAGCCTGGCAGTTGTACAAGGCTCAAGAGGAGCTTATAAAGGTTGCAAAGCAATATGGTGTAAAGCTAACTATGTTTCATGGTCGTGGTGGCACTGTTGGAAGAGGAGGTGGACCCACTCATCTTGCTATTTTGTCCCAACCACCTGAGACAGTTCACGGTTCACTCCGTGTAACGGTACAGGGGGAAGTTATTGAGCAGTCCTTTGGAGAGGAGCACTTGTGTTTTAGAACACTCCAACGTTTCACTGCTGCAACGCTCGAGCACGGAATGCACTCTCCAGTTTCACCAAAACCTGAATGGCGTGCGCTGATGGATGAAATGGCTGTTGTTGCTACAGAAGAATACCGTTCCATTGTCTTCAAAGAACCACGATTTGTTGAATATTTCCGCCTTGTAGGATTTCTTTTGCTGACTCGTTATTTCATTCTTGAAATCTGTACTGACTGTGATGAGCTGTTTTTAACTGAATGTTTGCACTTTTGATTTTAGGCAACACCAGAGCTGGAGTATGGTAGGATGAATATTGGAAGCCGTCCATCAAAACGAAAGCCAAGTGGCGGTATCGAGTCACTCCGTGCAATCCCATGGATCTTTGCATGGACACAGACGAGATTCCATCTACCAGTTTGGTTAGGCTTCGGAGCAGCATTCAAGCATATTATTCAGAAGAATGTTAAGAACCTTCAAATGATGCAGGAGATGTACAACGAATGGCCCTTCTTTAGGGTCACCATTGATTTGGTTGAAATGGTGTTCGCAAAAGGAGACCCTGGAATTGCAGCTTTGTACGACAAGCTCTTAGTCTCGGAGGATCTCTGGTCGTTTGGACAGCGCTTGAGAGCCAACTATGAAGAAACAAAGAGCCTTTTACTGCAGGTAAAAATTGGCTGTTTTCCATTCAATCAAATACCACATAAGGTCTTTCATTCAACCATAGTTTGAAACAAATTTTTTGTTCTTGTACTTTGTAGATTGCTGGACACAGAGATCTTCTTGAAGGTGATCCTTACTTGAAGCAAAGACTTCGTCTCCGTGATTCATACATCACGACCCTGAATGTGTGCCAAGCCTACACACTGAAACGAATCCGTGATCCGAACTACCACGTGAAAGTCCGTCCACACATTTCAAGGGAAATAATGGAAGCAAGCAAACCAGCAGACGAACTCGTTAATCTAAACCCGCAGAGTGAGTACGCACCTGGGCTAGAGGACACCCTAATATTGACCATGAAGGGTATTGCTGCTGGAATGCAGAACACTGGTTAAACAGGAGAGCATTATATAAGCCCTTTGTTGTTGCTTTTTGCTGGTTTTTCCCAACATATAAATTGCCAAGAAAGAAAAGGCTCATAATTTATGCATCAGAAGCGGATGTTTGTTTAAGTTATTCCAGCTTTTGGTGAGAAGAAATCTTGAGTGACTGTGACTGACTGCTTTGCTGCATGATCAAATTACTGTGCCCCAAATAGTGGAGTGGCCGGTGGATTATGTTGTTACCTTACAAGGCATATGAACTTTAAATAATTGCATTAATGCTGAAACAGTCCTTCTGTTATGTTATCAATTTTTCCTTTCCTTTTCTTTTCTTTTCTTTTTTCAATTTTATATCACTACTCTTGAGTCTACATCATCTTGCCATTTTATCTCAGTGTAAGGCTTAAATATCCAATTAAATGTGCAATAATAATAATAAAAAAAGAGGTTTAGTTTGCACCTTCTACTTTCTCTATTTTTCTTTAACAAGCTCATTAGCATAGGAAGTGTTTAGGACTGAAGCAAGGTCTACTATATTTGACATGGATTTGCTTACCTTTCCAAATATATATTTATTCTTATCATGAATTCTATATTTAACTTCCTATCTTTTGGTTTACTTTAGATTTCTTAATTTCAAAATCAAGCGCCAAAGTGAGCTTAGCTCAATGGTAATTGGTATTATCTTCTTTTCTAGAGGTTGAAGGTTCGATCCCCATCCTGTATTTGTACTAAAAAAAATATTTCAAAATCAAACTTTATAAAAATTTTGACTTCGATGTAAATTTGTTTTTTTCTTAGTTTTGATAATCTCTCAATCATACAAACCAAACCTTATTTATTTAAGGAGTAAAAACAATTCTTTTTACCTTAAAAGACTTATATGGATGAAAGAAATTTTAAAATTATAATTGAGAAAGGATTGTCATGACTAGACTAAAATAAGTTTAATTTTTAAAAATAAAAAAATATAGGAAACTATTTACACAAAATAGCAAAATTTGTAAATAGTTTGACATTTTTTTTATTTGTAAAATTTTTTCATATATACATATAAAAAAAGTAAAACAAAATGTTAAATTACAATTTTAGTCTTTATAGTTTTGAAAATATTAGAATTTAATATCTATGGTTTTAAATGTTAGAATTTAGTTCTTATAATTTGATAAAACCTCATAAATTATGTGAGTGGTTTGATAAAATACTCATAAATAGCTCGTAGAGAATTTATCAAACCATATAAATTAAATTCTAATTATATATTATAGAGACTAAATTTTAATTTTAATTTTTAATTTTTTAATTTTTTTATTTTTTTGCAATTTAACATAAAAGTTGTTGAGAGAGGGAAAGAGAAACGTTCTTAGTCAAGACTTCGATGGGAAGCAAAGCACTCGACTTTTGAACAGCACAACAATCAGTCTCTCCTTGCCTGCACTCACCCAACGGAGAAAAAGAAATGGCTCTAGAGATGCGGCAGAGGCGCCCCTACACCTCCGACCCTCCGCCGTCCACGGCGGCTTCTTCTTCCTACTCTAAATCCGATAAATCAGGCCGCTCGACCACCACTGAAGGCGAAGACAAAGGGCTTGGGTGGTTCTTCCCACTCTTTGCTCTGGGTTTACTCAGGTACATGAGTGCCACATCCAACATCATTCACGACTGCGATGAGGTTTTCAATTACTGGGAGCCTCTCCATTTCCTTCTCTACAAATCTGGCTTCCAAACTTGGGAATACAGGTTCTTACTCGAAATTCTCCCACATTCATGCTTTGAAAACATCGGAAATGTTAATTTCTCTTTGTATTGTGGTTCTTCAATGGGATTTCCTTGAGCTTGAAATCCCGGTTATTGTAGTTTTTGTCCTGCATCCCCCTGTTCTGGTGGTTCCAGATATTGATTTCTTCCTTGTTGACATCTTACACTGTTGGTGCATTGGGTTTCTTTGTTACCCCAGTCGTTCTCTTAGTTTTCAGACTCTGAAAGAGTTTGATTTTGTGTTGTTAGTTTCCAGTGGCTTGAGCTGGATAACATACCATATAGCAGTACATTTTTCTCTTTTGGTAGATTCAAAGTAATGAATTACTATAAGCAATGACATGTTAATCGAGGAATAAGGCAAATAGGACATGATTTGATGGAGTAAGTTTGGTTCTTATGGTCTTGGGATGTAAAATCCTGACTGAATGTGTGAATTAGGCTACTCGCCTTTTATGGATATTCTATTTGTAAGACTTGAACACACACACACACAATTCATATGAATTCCTATATGATCAAGTAGATCATTCATCAACTGATGAGTATTTTGTTATCATTCTTGGCTTTCATTTGAAGATGGGTCTAACTTTGATAGAGCTGCTATTTGGAGTTAGACATTGACTTTTAATTTACATAGAGAAAAAGTAGTAAGAATTAGCATTTACATGAGGTTGATTACTTTCAACAAGATCTTGTTTAATTTGTATGTTCACTGAAACTGCACTCTCTTGCAGTTCCCAGTTTGCGCTTCGGTCATATTTATACATTGTTCTCCATGAAATAGTGGGCAGACCAGCTGCGTGGCTGTTTTCTGAGGACAAAGTAAAGGGCCATTCTTTCTCAGTTGTTATTGTTATTTTCTCGATAGCCTATGGTTTTAATCTCTCTTTAAATTGCAGGTGAGAGTATTCTTTGCTGTAAGACTTTTCCTTGGTTTTCTATCTGTTGCTACAGAAACAGTTCTTGTTGTAGCACTCTCTAGGAAGTTTGGGAAGCGCCTTGCCACTTATACTCTTGCGATGTTGTGCTTGACCAGTGGTTGTTTCTTTGCTAGCACCAGTGAGTGGCCTTTTGTCCCCTGTATCTCCTATGTAAATTATTAGTTCTGTAACTTCTACATGAAAAACCATTTTAATATCTCTTTTTACTCATTTAAGTATATTTTATTTAATCTGGGATTGCCTCAGTATTTGTAAGTGTTGCCTCATTTCCAGGTTTCTTGCCTAGTTCATTCTCCATGTATGCAGTATCTTTGTCATCTGGGTTATTTCTACTTGAGAAACCTGCTTCAGCGGTTGCTGTTGCTGCTGCTGGTGTAATTCTTGGCTGGCCATTTTCAATCTTGGTTTTCCTTCCAGTCACACTTTACTCTTTACGCAGAAAATTCAAAGAGGCGTTTCTTGCAGGGGCACTAACATCAATAGCTCTCCTCGTATGTCTTCTCAAGTAATTTTATTGTGTTTTTTATGCTCTTTTGTTTAATGGAAGCTTTTATTAAGAGCAAGAGGATAAGCTATTCTCTTTACAAAAGATTACAAAATGGAATTATAATTCCAATAAGGAATTACAAAAGGATTGAACAAATCAAACTTCTTGATTTTATACTAGCTTCTTCCTAGTAAACTTATCTCCTCCATTTTCTTAAACTAAGATTCCAGCTAAAGATGGCAAAAATCCTTGAAAAATGTGGGGAATCCCCATTAGAGATAAAGATGAGGCTGGAGACACGGGTATTATCGTTCATTTTCAGGGATATAGAAAAAAAATGCATTCCTCTTGGCCCCAACGCCATTTTTGTCTCAATTAGCAACATGGAGGACGGTGAGATGCCGGCTGATGTGGTAGCCAAAACTTTGACCATAGTCAGTTGAAATAACCTTTTCCATTGTATTGAGGAAGGATTAAAAGGATAGGCCCCGCATCACTAACTATACGTAAGGAAGCATGTGAGGAAGGGAGGTGAGCATGTGTGAGGGAAAAACGTTAGTTATTTGTATGTGGGCCCGGGAGAATATTGTTAGTTAGGGTGAGGAAGGGGCTCTTGAGTGAGGGGTTATATATGGGGTAAAAGAATAGGAGAGGGGCATCTTTTGAGATTAATTATTGTAATCATTCTCTTTGGAGATTTGGAGAGGTAGGGAGCTCTCGAAACTTCCCATTGTTCTTCTGTTGATAAATAAAATTGAAAGATTGAGACCTATTATAAAACCCTTTGTTGACAATAACACCCTTACTTAGCTTAGCCAGATCTGGCCGTCTCAAATGCTTGGGCCAAGTCAGTCCAAGCTACCTTCTAAAAGTCAACCTCGACCATCCTTGGTCCCCAGATGAAATGTTTTCCCGATCCCTCCATTCCTGAGTATGATCTTTTAGCTTGATGGATATTCCCAAAGAAACACCAGAAGAAAATCTCCTTGCGAGAAGAAAGGCTATAGAGAATTACTATACCGCAAGCAGACCCCATTGATTTCTGGAGGATTTCTTTCGTACTGCTTGATCTTGATACAATTTTCTACCTATTAAAGAAAATAAAAATCTTTGGCTTAAAAACTACTTCCGAATTATAATTGTCAATTCTTTACTCCTAACTTTTCTATTAAAAATTCATTTTTACTATTGGAATTAAGTTTTCTACCGTGAGAATGGAAAGTAAATAGAAAAATGTAGATTCTCTGACAGATTGAACCAGCTTTAGAAAACCTCTTTTTTCCGCTGTTCTTTAGTTCATATAAAATGTGTCTTAAACTTGCTAAAAGCTTCTATGGTTTGGCTTGTAGGCCTTCTCGCTGCTTGTTGACTACTATTATTATAAAAAGTGGACATCATCTGTCCTAAATTTGCTGATATATAACGTATTGGGAGGTGGTGAAAGCCACTTGTATGGAACCGAAGGACCATTATTCTATCTCAGAAATGGATTTAACAACTTCAACGTTTGTTTCGTTCTTGCCTTACTTTTTCTGGGAATTTTACCAATTTCAAGGAAAAAGTATGTGCCAGACTTGCTTGTGGTCGTCTCACCTATATATATTTGGCTGGGATTCATGTCATTGCAGGCACATAAGGAGGAAAGGTTCGATACTTCTACAACAATATTGTATATCTTCCCTGAAATTATATTTTTCACAGAAAATTATTTTTGTTTGTTCTCTTAATGTTTATGGTGTCTAGAAACTCAAAAGATGATTCTAGTGAATACAACTTTTTGTGCTTGGAACTTCTGAATTGTTGAAGTTCTGTAAAGATTTTCCCTTTCGATTTTATGTTGGGGATGATAAGATAAATGGTGCTAGCTTTTGCGTTGTTATTAAGAGTATTCCTCCTTTTGGATTTTGATTGCTCAAAATCTATTGAATTTGAAGGCTTCATCTAGTATTCCTAAACATTCTTTGTTGAAACACTCTCTGATATATGAAATTGGCATATATTTTGTATCTTTCACCTGATATTACGTTGCTGCTGCAGATTTCTTTATCCAATATATCCTCTTATTTGTGTTGCTGCTTCAGCCGTCATCGAGTGCTTTCCAGATTTTTTCAGAGATAGATACAATCCATATGATAATTCTGTAATTGTTGTGGTGAGTATCTACCAACCATCCCTGCTGTTTTCTGAATTTATTACAATAAATATTTTCCTCTATTTAGCTAGTTAATTTGCTTTGCAGATAGCAAAAGTTCTTAGACCCCTTGCTCTTGGCCTTATTCTTTGTGCATCCCATGCTCGTACATTTTCATTGATTAATGGTTACTCTGCTCCTCTGGAGGTTTACAAGGTCTTGGCTCACCATGACGATATAGTAACAGGTTAGATACATCATCTTTGCTGCAGCTTCTCTATTACTTGCAAAAGTATGGAAATATTGGCCGTTTGCATTTTGATATTGGAAAATTGGACATACGTGTGGATAAGGAATTTATTATTACTGTAATCTCTCATCACACCTCAAGATTTGTTGCCAATGGATAAGGATTTCTAATCACCTGTTCCTTTCTACACAAAATTTACTCTGCATAATTTCACTTCTTTCAGGTTCCACAATTTGTGTTGGAAGCGAGTGGCATCGTTATCCATCATCATTTTTTATTCCCAATTACGTGCAAGAAGTAAGATGGATCGACGATGGGTTCCGAGGTCTTCTTCCTTTCCCGTTTAATTCAACCTTGGGAGGGACTGCAGCAGCTCCACCATACTTTAACAACAAGAACAAAGCATCAGATGAGCAATATGTACTATCTCCAGTTCCTGAAAATTTTTCACTCTTACTATGCAATATGCATGTTCTTTTACTGATGCCGTTTCATTTCTGTGATGATAAATCATGTAATGGACTTTATAGCTCCAAGATCTCGATGCATGCACTTTCCTTGTCGAGCTTCAACTCGAAAGACCGTATGCTTCTCGTGGAAGTGACACCTCGAAGTGGGAGGTAAAAGTCCGTTTTCTCTTTCCATGCTACTTCTAAATTCTAATGTAGGATTTTAAATGAGACATTTTTACTTGCAGGCTGTTGCAGCATGGCCTTACCTAGACAGGGAGTTCTCACCGCCATTTTATCGATCATTTTTCATTCCATACTTCTGGCAGAATAAGAATGCTTTTGGAATGTACAAGCTGCTTAGGAGAATAACAAAGTAATTCACAATATCTTAGGAGTCATTCTATAACTTTGGACACAAAATTAGCTTATAAGAGAGTTTGCTGAGAATTTTCCATCGTGATCTTCATCTCTCCCACGCCCCCAAAACTCAGAAAAACAGAGTCACTCAGCGGGATCGGAGAGGTAATTTACCGAGCAGTAGAATTTTGATTTTTTTTTTTTCATTTTTTGAGTTCGGCATTGTCGATAGATTTCGAACATCTAACTCTTAAGATAGATGTGTAATATCTCAACTAGTTGAGTTATACTTAGATTAGCTGCATCTTAAATCGTTTCATTACTCGATTACTTTTCTTTGACATCTAGTACGGGACATTCCCTCTAATGACAATTATTTAAACTAATTTGTTTTAGCATTTTAAGTAGGCAAAATAATGACATTTAAAAAAAAAAAAAAATTGATATTCTACCATAAGAACTTGACAAAATAAATTGATTTTCACTCAATTCTGAATTTCATTCATAAATAAGCGTGGGCCACTTCTAGGGATTGTTAATCTCGATTGTGTTAAAATCAACGAATACATATTTGGAATGGAAAACAGTGAGATAAGAAAATGACCATTTTACGATAAATTTTGTCAAATTTTATGAGTTTTACGAGGTCATTTTTTTCCTTTGTTACTGATTTAGTGTTGTGTTTGTTTTTATTTTAACGTTCTTATGTCTCTTTAGGTAACATAGGCGAGGAGATTTGAACACAGTCGAAAGTGAAATATGAAAGAAATATGTATCTAAGATTTCATTCAATGAAATCCCAAATTTAGGATAAAAATTACCTTACCTTACCAAGTACAAGTTGTGGGTAAAAATTTAATCCTTTTTCTAAAAGAAAAAACCTTCATTTTTTTTAATAAAACATCTAATATGGCATATATTTTATTCATTTATTGGATAATTATATGTAGATATGAACAAGAGCTTTTAAGTTAGACGAAGCAAATTATGATATGGATTTCGAGTGGATTAAAAGTTATATGAACAATTACTTATAATGAATATGATGAATGAAATGGCTTGTTTTAAACTAAAAGTTTGGATATTGAAAAAAAAAAAAAGTTACAAATTCTGGGGTTTTGTTGAATTTCAGAAACTAAAATGAAAATATAATAATTTGGAGACCCAAGTAGATATAAAATTGAATAGAATTTTATGACTTGGGACCCAATACTTAGAATTTTGTGGGTCCTTAAATATTAGAAGAAAAAAAAGGAAATCGCCAAAAATAGGATTTTTTTAAGGAGGATAAAGAGTTTTTGGACCACTTTTTAAAAGACTTTACAGGACAAATAAGATGTGAAATGATCATATTACCTTTTTTCTATACTTTTTTCCCCAAATTTCGTTACATCCACCTTCTCTCTAACTTTCTCCAACTTTTCTTCTCTCAAGCTCCCTTGTCTTGCTCTAAAACTTGTCCTACAAGATTGTTAGCAACTTCAACATCCTCTCAATTTCAATCTCTTCGTGGTAAGTTTTATGATTTCTTTTTATTTTTGTTATAGATTTTTTGGTCCTCTACTCTTATTCTTAGTTGAGTTAGGTTAATTTTTTTTCATTCTCCTAATGCAATATAGTTGATCTTTTTGTAGTTTTTTCTTGCAAAAAAATGTTTCAATTCTAGTTGTATCTACCAAACATGACATTTTTTACAATACAAGATAGTTGATAGATATGTTATTTTTTATCTCCCAACATCTCGCAACTATCTTGCAACTTTCAAATTTGAAATTCCCTAATCAAACTTGAAATTTGGAAGTTGTAAGATGGTTGAGAGATAAAAAATCACATATCTATCAACTATTTACATCGTAAAAAATGTCGTGTTTGGTAGATGCAACTAGAATTCAATTATTTTTTGCAAGGAAAAACTACATTACATCAAAGAGAAGAAAAAAATTTAACCTAACTCAACTCAACTAAGAGTAGATGACCTCTATAACAAAAATAAAAAGAAATCATAAAACTTACCACAAAAAGATTGAAATTGAGAGAATGTTGAAGTTGCTGACAATCTTAGAACATGACAAGGCGGTTTGAGAGAAGAGAAGTTAGAGAGAAAATAGGAGAAGATGGAAATCACGAAATTTGGAAAAAAAGAATAAAAAGTTGGGGTTTTCTCAATTTAAGGATAATATGGATATTTCACATCTTATTTGTACTAAAAACCTTCTTTTTAAAAAGTGGTCTCAAAACTCTTTACCCTCCTAAAAAAAATATATTTTTGACAATTTTCCAAAAAAGGTCAAATAGGTCAAGGATCTATTTGTAACAAAATTGAAAATACACAAATCTACTGGACACAAAATTTAAACTTTAGAAACTTATTAAACAAAATTGAAATTTTCAAAAATCGATTAGATACTTTTTAAAGTTCAAGAAGTGGATAGATACACACCTCAAACTTTAAAATTTACGGATTAAACTTATAATTTAAGCTTTAAAGAATTTAAAGACTTGGTTCACTTTCACTACAAGAACCCATGTTACTTTATCTTAGCACACGAATATCCACAAAGGTAATAGTAAAAGGCAATTTCTATTCATGATGGCATAGGAAAACTTGGAGGAGAAGAGCAGTTTTATTTGGATTACCTGCATGCAGTAATCTCTGAGGAAGTGACAGCTTAAACATTCGGTATATACCAGGAAGATCATTCTAAACGTGACCATTATTATCATGCAAATTTGAATCTAGAAAAGCCCTTCTTGCAGGAATTGGCCCTCTTCTAAACCTTAAACTTTCCAGGGATTCTAGTTGATTGCCACAGATATTCTTTACATTATCATACAGAATGGTGTAGTTAGAGCTGCTTATGTTCCTGGAATAGCATTGTATATCATCATGGTATCTGTAATCTTGCTGTGTACTTCCCAACCCTCTTGTCACCAAGTTACCCTTCACAACCATTATCCCCTGCCCATTTTGAAGATTCTTTAGAGAGCTGATAAATGATCCAAGTCCATCTGTCTTCTTCTCATTGAATCCCAATGTCAAGTTGGCTATAGATTGGTAAGTTCCATTTCCTTCATCTAAGGTGTCTGAGTACATGTAAAGAGGAAAGGTTTTGAGAGATTTGAATGAATAAACATGAGAAGATTCCTGCTTGGCATAAACACTACTGTTGAATTGAATCTCCTGGTTCACAGTTTGGCTGCTCCCATTATTACCCATCACCATTGAATTACTATAACTAAGATCTTGATTTGATTGAGTAGTGATGATTCCAAAAGAGGATTTCACCCATCCTGTTGATGATAACGATCTGTTTACCTTTGTCAAGAATGTTCCATTTGGACCTGTAAAATTCAAATCCTCAGAAATGAAAGGGGACGAGACGATATGATTCAGAAGCTTTCCTTCGGTTTTTGCAGAGTTATCATCCAACCAAAGATGAAGATTTGCATTGATGTACCACACATTTAAGGCATGGGTGACTCTGAACCCAAAGTTGTGAACCTTTCCATCTAACAAATGGCCTAAAAATGGTGTGAGTTCTATATCATAAGAGGGTAGGTTAAAGGATCCAATTCCAGTAATTGGCCTCCAAAGAAGGGGATTTACACCTCCTGTATAGATGACAGTAAAAGGCCAAACAGCTCCAACAATCTCACCATCAAGATCCACTAAAACCTCCCTAAAAGCTCCATTTCCAGGTGTATCAGTAAGATTGTTTGCAAAAATGTAATCATTTGGAAGATTTGAATACCAGAACTCATCATTCTCATGAAAAGACACATAAACTTCCAACACAGCCCTGTAAACATTTTGTGGAATTTGAAATTCCTTCAACTGAACATCAGTTGAATTCTGAACTTCAAACCACAACCCATCATTCAGTGGCAAATTCCGGGAAATGGGTAAAATTAAATCAGCTCTAGAATCAGAACCATAACCAGACGCTAATTTTTTAGAATACACTCCATTATCACCAAAACCTTTCTCTTCGGGATAAAAGTGGATATGAATCTCCACATGATATATCCCCGTATAAGTCTTATCAATAAGATTACCCAAATAAACAGCCAGAGTTTGATTCTTCAAAAGTAACGAATTATACCTCGTAATGTCCTTCTGAACCGTCCAAACGATCCCCGTAGCCCTAGGCTCCGCCGTGCAGCTCCGAAGAATCTCAACGCCGCCAAGCCAAACGCCGAAGATTCGATCAAATTGCCTCCCTCGACAAGTCGCCTTCCATTCAAGCACAATCTTCGAGAATTTACTAAACGAGCAATGAGAAGGAGGGCTGTAATCCGCCAGAACGGGAGATTTTCCATAAGTGTAGCCGAAATCGTGCTGAAGAACGAGAAGAGAGCATGGTTTGGCCTTAGGCGTTTCAATGGGTTTGGTCACTTCGAAGAAGACCGTCGGTGGAGTAGTGTGGTCGGCGGTTGTAGTGAGGTCGGAATCGGAGAGGAGATCCGATTGGCGGAGCCTGGTTTTGTGAAGATTGGCATTGGAATGAAAGGGAAGAAGGAGGAAGAAGAGGGAAATGAGAAAGAGAGATGAAAGAGAAGAAGAAGAAGCCATTAATGGCGGCACAGTGTGGATTTTTACTCCTCTGGTTGGGTTTTAAAGGAGATTTTCATTTGAATGAAAAATCCAACCAACGGGCTGATGAATTTAGAAGACCTTTTTTTCTTTTAAATGAAATACGTTGTCTTAGTTTAATTACACATGACTTAATCCTCTTTCTTATAAATAGTTAGAAACAAATTTAGATTTATAATTAAATTGTAAAGACAAAAATAAAAACTATATTTTCAAAAAGAATTGCAAAACATGGTTAATTACTACTATAACAACATTTAATAATGAAAATTTAGATAAAATATACTTTTGATACTTAAAAGTTTGATATTGATGTTTATTTGATCCTTGAAGTTATAAAAATTAAATTTTAGTTCATCGAATTTGAAAAATAATTCTAAATAATTTTTAGGTTAATTTCACCTTTATGATGTGGTAAATTTTAAATGAGGTAGAAAATTCTATTAATTTTATACTATATTTTTAGGTTACACGTCTTTTTCATTTTCTTTTTTACTTTTTCCATCCCTTTACCTCTCTTCCCTCCCCTCCCTCATTTTTCTTCTCTTTCCTCTCGGTTATTCCTCTAATGGACCGGAGAATAAGATAATAACCTAAAGGAGGTTTTTTTACACATTCTTTAGCACAAGGAGTTCATGCTTGGTTTCGGTTATCAAATCGAAGGATATATACCAAACCAAATAGCAAATATTCTGTACGATTCGATCCTATTCAATTTTATATATAATATATTATTTTAAATAAAAAAAATATATATAAAGACGGTTTGATTCAATGTGACTTTAACTAACATAAAAGGTTCGGTTTTAATATACATATATATATATATATATATATAGTGTAAATATACATAATATTAAAAACACACATATAATAAACGATTCAGTTTAATTTTTTATTTTAACTAATCTAAACAATTTGTTTCATTTTTCTAATATATATAATATAAACGGTTTTGTTTTGTTTTCAACTCCAAAACCTAATTAAACCAAAAAAAAAAAAAAAAAAAATTAGTTTTCTTATAATTGTAAACCGAACTAAAACTTTAGTAAAAATCGAATTTTCGATCGGGTCCGATTTGGTTGGTTTTGATGAACACTCCTCGTTGCGATCAGCGGCCAGTAGATCGAATTTGAGATTTAAAAAATTGAACCCAAAACCAGCAATGATACCAACATTTGAACTGTTGTGCAAGCGAAAAGCTTGTTTTGTTTTCACTATGTTCTTGGAGAATCTGTAGATGATGATAGCAGTTTCTTTCTATGGAAAATTCACAAAATTGTGAGGGATTGATTTGATCCCGATTCTGATGGTCTCCTCGTCGATGACTTAGGAATATTGAAAGAGCTACTACCGAGTGAATTTAGAGGATTTCAATTCAAATGGGAAATTAATAAATGGGTTTGACTTGAAATTTTTCTGAGAGTAGAAGAACAAAAAGGATGGAAGGATGAGAGACTAGAGAGTACAAATGAAAATGAAAAAAAAGCCACGTAATGTAAAAATATAATATAAAATTATTTAAATTCTACATCAATTTAAAATTTGTTACGTGTCCTTTTTTCTGTTGCTCAAACTTAACTTGAGGACTATTTAAAACTATTTTTCAAACCCCAAAGACTAAAATGTAACTTTTAAAATCTCATCATCTAGTCTCGATATTGATAGTATAAACACAATGTAATGTCACTAGGCTCATTTTGGCCAAATATATTTAATTTAAAACATATTAATAATTATTAAACTTACTTCAAAAAGACTACTAAACTCTTAATAATAATAGTAATTAAGTTAAATATCAATTTATATCTCTAAACGTTTAACTGTATCAACTTAAACTCTAAATTTTTGTAAGTCAATCAATTTAGACATTTCGTTATGATTACCTATAAACACTTTTTTTGTCACTAGAAAACATTTTCTCTCAAGGGAATCAAACAGCAATTTTCTCTCAATATAGAGGTACGTTTTCTCGTCAAAAGATTGGATAAACGATTCGAAATTAGGCTTGAGAAGCAGCTCTTCAGCAAACCAAATGATAATGGGAAAGAGATTATTTTTCACTATCAAGAAATGAGAAAACCATTCTGTTTCAAAGTTCATCAAAGGGTTCGGTTTATAACAGAAATCTGACCAGAATCTCCGTTTACTAAGAAAACTTCCAATGGAACATAAGGGGAAGCCATGGACGCTCCAAACCTGGAGGAAGGTTGCAGTAGTTTGCTACCTTTTGTACATTGAATGGTTCGGAGGCGACGCCCCGTTCTCATCTGCCATATCTGCCACAGATCACAGAAATCATTTTCACTTTTCAGTCACTAAGAAGAAGCCTGTGCTTAAATAGAACCAGAATGTGCCAGAACATTTAAGAAGATTCCAAAGAAAAATGTCATTTATAGGACAAACTAATATATATATCCATGATTCCAGAAACTTCTGCTCTTTTGCTTGCATTCAATGCAGAATTATAACAAAAGGATTATCATTTTTTATCCTCAAGAGGTCTTCCTAGGAAAGCTTCATAGTGGATAGGCTCCTTACATTTGTTGTTTTCATCTACTATTAGCAAAGAGTAACCAAGTTAATAATATCCATTAACAAATAAGAAGTTGATAAAAATGCCATTGGTATAGAAATAGTATTAGTACGTATCAGGGGTATGTTAGTAATTAGCTAAGGAGTTTGTTAGGAAAGGTTTGTTATAAATACAGTGAGTGAGAAAGGAGGGGGTAAGCATTATTTTGGTTAGTGATTTAGGACTTGAGAGAGATCTCAAGAGAGGGAGAGTCCATGTACATCGAACACTTGGTTTATCTTATAGTCTGGTTATTTAACTTTCAATATATTTGAGTTCTATTAGATGGTTGTGTTTTATCTTCTAATGGTGCAAATCATATTAACTTTCTTGTAAAAGTCTGGTTTCTGACAAGGGGGAGACCGAGCAGAAGTTGACAGTCAAGAATGTTCAAAAGATGAGATGATAATTTTTTTTTTTTTTTGAACAAATGTAAAGAGTAAACTCAATTTATGAGTGGAAAAGAGTACCTCAACTATCCCCTTTTTTGGTGCATGAATAGCCAAACACAAGCAGTAATCATGTTTTGCTGGTTCATAATCTATGGAATTAGAACTTGATGATGCAGCATCTCTATTAACTAGCATCTCCATGAACAAACAGTTGGCATCACGATATCCCTGTATTTTGTTTTAAAGAGTTTGTTTAGGAGAAAGAGGGATCAAATGATGGAAGAGAATTTATTTTAAATCATCAAAGTTTAAAAGATGACCTTCCATAGTCGCACCACCACAAGTGCCTGCGTGTCCAGAAGCAGTATTCGACCCAGTGAATCTGTAATAGCTGCCAATGTACCGCTTGGAGACAAAGTCAGTTTCTCACCCTTTCTTGGATGGTCCTTCAAGCACGTCAAAGGAGAGGCTGCAGCAATCATGATGCCAAGAAGTTCCTAAAAATTTTGTAAAAATAGTACAATAGCTGATGCGTAGTTGTTAGAACACTCGAGCAACATGTAACTAACAGTGGCATGAACTCAAGATCTAGATATATCAATATCAAATGAAACTTGCATCTTTATCATATAACTAAGGGAATGTTTGAGAGTGATTTTAAAATGACTCAAATCAATTTTGTCATTTTCAAAATCACCGTGAAATATATTTTTAATACTTCAAAACTAAATTTGATGATTGAAAATTACATTTAAAAGTGTAAAATTGAAAATTAACTTAATTTTGAGTGGTTAAAGTGTGTTTTTTTGTGATTTTAACGATTTTAAAATCACTCCTAAACACATGCTAAACGGAAAATGAAAAGTATACATCAAATTTCTCTATTTAAGCCCCCACGATACTAATCATAGGACTTATAAAGAAAAAGAAAGAAAAAGACAGCCCTAATGAGCAGAAGTTATTAACAATAACAAAAACTGCACAGTAATAGAACTTTGAATCAACAATGTATGATGGCCATAGTATTTAACTTCTTAGATAGTTAAAGCTGCCCATCTGTTCACAATGACCAATACAGAACTTGATATCTTTGCACGTCAAGCTTGCTTGACAAAAAGAATTAGATAGGAGGTCCAGCGAAACAAAACATAGAATCTTAGGAAAACAATAATTGATTAAATATTGCAACCAATTATTCGCACCTCGAGCAAAAGCTTGACCCTTCACATCCGTCTTTTTAGATGTTTTTGGTTCACTTCGCCAAATCATTTTTGAAAATGAAGCTATTGTTGAAAATGTTGCAGGGACAACTTTTGATAAAATGGCTCCAACTAAAGACCTGCTCTTGTCTTCAGAAAGTCTTTTTACATGATGCCACCATACAAAGTAAACAAAATGTCACAATAATTGACAAGATTCAACTATAATATTTTTATCACATGGATGAAAATTAATTCCATTATTCACAATAACTTGAGAATCATAAATAGCAAAAGACCAGCAACCTGACCTGAATGCTGAAATAACAGCATCCTCTCCAACAGTGACTGCACAAAAATAACGTTCACTTGACTGCCCAACAATAAAAGCAGCTGAATTCAAATACCAGAATAAATTCAGAGAGCTTCCATGACATAAGCACGCTCCTAGAACAATCTCCAAGTTTTTCTAATGAAATAAAGAAACCACCTTTTACCTGAAGTTCCATCAATGGAGGAGGCATAACACCGGTGATTGCTGCATCTGCACAGGAACCGTATTTGCTGACGTTCCATACTTGATAAACTAACTTTTCAAAAGAATTTTCAGAATCCTCCATATCTTGCCGGTCTGATTCTGGATCCCAAAACCGTGCATTTGATTCTTGAAACCATTTTTGCAATTTATTCTGTGACCAAAGCATGTAGGCCATGTTATAGTGGTCCAAAACAAATCATCCATAAAGGCAGAAGGCCATATTTCTTTAAGTTGAAGCACAGAGGTCATAGTAAAGAACATATGTGGATGTAGAGACTAACATCAGAGTTCTCAAGAGAAAGGAAAAATTAGGAATATGGAGACTATCTCAACAGCGCAATCAATAAATTCCAAGAAAAATCAGCACAATAATCAAAACCTATGCGTAGTTTCAAGATTTAGTAATTAAAGAGTGGTAGCAAGAACCTGAATATCAGATCCTTCAATTCGAGCAATTACACCTGGCATAGCAACTGAAACCTCCTCGAAAGAAGATCCATGGGATAACTCTCTCCTCGGACCATGGACCATAATCTTTAGAATTCTGCCAGGATGGACTTATACTACCAACGGACACTTCAGTCAAAATGAATAAAATTCTAAATCAAGAAACCAAATGTTTTTCATTTCATATTTTCCCTGCAGGAGGGATGACAATTGTATACATCTTACTCCCACGCATTTCCAGTAGAAAATCATCTTGTGTATCACATGTAACTAACCTACGGTTTAACTTGAAGCATACTTAGCTGAGATGTTGTCTCCTCCTTTTACTCTTTCCCAAAGATACATGAATTCAAATATACTCCTCAAATAATATTAGGCAATTGCAAATTTTGTGAGGTCTTGAAGATATCCAAATGAACGCCAACAATCATAGAAGCATCTGGATTTTAAATTACCAATACAGTGTTCAACTAAATAAATGCATCTACCATTCCAACAGCATCTTCCCAGGTGAAAGATCATACAAAACCTACAAGTACTTCCTCCATAATTATACATCTTTTTTTTTTTATGAGAAAACCTTACTTCCATTGAGAGGGAAATGAAAGAATGCACGGGCAGAAACCCACAAAAAGGAGCCACCAACAAGAAAGGTTCATAATTATACATCTTAAGTTAATACTCTTCTTCTAATTTGACAACTTTTGATTTTGATTTTGGTCATAGATTTGAGAATAGTAATCCCGCGAAAGTTTCTTAATTTTCAATTCCCCCTTTAAGCTTTTCTGATGATGAAATGAACATATCAAAGACAATTTAAAAGGACAAGAGTGGCCGACTACCTGTTTGAGAATCAAATCCCACATCAAGGAGTAAATCAGCAAATACCCACAAGAAGTCCCGACCAAAATCACCTTAATTTCATCGAACACCAACCATTCTAAAGCGGAGATGTACTCCGCTTCGATCGGAGACAAATCAGAAGGCCTGATCTTCACCTGATATCCATCGGAACCGGTCCAACCAAGAACAAGAATGATGGATCGATTGGCCAGCGCCAGAGAGTGGGAATCGAGGGCGCATAGAAGATTGGGGTTGTCGACGAGCCAGCCTTCCTTTCCAGCGCCAAAATCGGCAAGCTCCTCGCAAGCTATGCAGCCTAACTCCGTCGTGAAGGTTCGTCTCGCCATTGCCGGAAAATGGACCTTGAATCCTATGCTTTAATGGAGATGAAATTGAAACAAACCCATGAAGATTTGAGTTGAAGGAGATCGAAATTGACAACTTTTGCAGGAAGAAGCGTGCCTGAGAAACACGCGTCTTATTCGTATTCCCAAATCTAAACTCCGAGGCACTAGAGAATGTGTAATGGGTTTAATTTAATATGTAATTTATATACTAATCTTTTTCTAATTTTGTCAATTTTTACATTAAATATGTCAATAAGTTTTCTATGTTATTTTAATTTCTAATCTTGGAATTGTATGAGAGCATTATTTTTTTAATTTATTATTGTTTTTCTAAAACAATTATTATATACTAATCTTTTTCTAATTTTGTCAATTTTTACATTAAATATGTCAATAAGTTTTCTATGTTATTTTATTTTCTAATCTTGGAAATTGTATGAGAGCATTATTTTTTTTTTAATTTTATTATTGTTTTTCTAAAACAATTATATTATTCAGCTTTTATTGGATATAACTAAAATGTTAACCCAAGTTTAACCTTTAACTTTGTAATTGCTGTACTAAAAATGATGAAATTAAAATATTTTAAAGTAAAATAAAGAGAAAAGAATAAGTGAGAATATGGTTAAACATCATTATATATATTACAAAAATATAAAAATTTTAATTTTCATTTCAACTGTTTTCTTGGAGTGTCATTTGTGTTTTTAATTAGAATATTTAGATAATATAAAATTCGGTGTAGTTGCTTTGATTTATCAATAAATGTCTAGAAAATCAGAAATTTGATTACATCCTTGTGATAAGGATTCGTTCCTCTCTTAATATAGAAAAGCCTTCACTTATAACTTATTGTATATGGAATACTTTATTGATGTGAAATTCAACTTTATGTCATAAACTATATTTATTTTATTTTAGAATACTTTACAATTTTAATTTTTTTTAGATAAATTTTTTGGTAGTCATTCATTATGTTTATGATATTTTTTATTAAAGAAAGTCACTTAAAAAAATTAAAATGTCATATTGCCTACGTGTATAAAATCAAATTCTTAATATGCTTTGATAAATTAAGAAATAAATGTTTTCTTTCAAGTAAAAGACGTAACACTACTAGCTAATAACATATGAACAAAAATGTTATAACTTCAAATGTACATGTACATGTACAAATGTTCATTTTTTTTTTCACGGGGATTCTCCATTGAAGTAGAGAGTCAGGAAATTTTCTCATAAGCTAAACGGGACAGATTTTTCGTCTCCGTCCCTACCCTCGTCTCGTTTGCCTCTTTTTTTTTAGTTCATTGTAATAATTATTGTCATGTTGTTATTATTATTATATAAATATTACATTTACATTTTAAGTTGGTTGAGACAATGAATATGTTTGAATTGAACCGTTAAATTTAGATTATATATATATATGAATAATTTGATAGGAAGTTGATCCCTACAAATTTTCTAAGGAATCTCCAAATTTCTAATACATTTGAAACATTATGAAAAGAAACCTTTTTTTTTTAGAAACACATATAAATACATATTAACATTATCTTCTTCTCCTTGTCCATTGTATGTTCCCAAAACTGTCAAAATGGCCACTCCCTTGCAATTCCCTTTCTCTAAAACCCTAAACCCTTCATCTCCATTTCTCCACTCGACCTCCTTCTCACCATTTTCCAATCCTCTTCTTCAAACCATAACCCTAACCCTAAAATCCCATCAAACTCATAAACCCCTTTCCATTGTTTCCGGTCACCCAAATCCTTCCCTTCTTTCGATCTCCCGCCAAATTTCGCATTTCTCATTCGCAAACGCCCGTCGGGACATTCGTACACACGCCGGCCGGAGCAAGAAGAAGGGTGGAGGGCCCTCTCCCGGTAGGATAGAAGGCAACGCCGAGTTCCGACGGAAATTGAGGCATAATGCCCGCCGGAAAAGCCAGAAGCTCGCCGAGTCCCATTTCTACCGCCGCAAGAAGTCGAACAGCAATACAGCGGATAACTTCAGTGAGGATGAGCTTCAGCAGATCGGCCTCGGCTACGATCGGATGGTCCGATTCATGGAGAAAGACGACCCGAACTTACGCCATCCCTACGACTGGTACAAGTACGGCGAGTTCGGCCCGTACTCGTGGCGTGGAGTCGTCGTCGGCGAGCCTATTCGTGGGCGGTTCACGGATGAGCGAGTTACGATTATCAGCGAGGTTAAGGATCATGAGGAGTGGGAGAAGATCGAGCAATCAGAAATGGCTTCTGATTTCAGCGAAGGATTGCAGCGGATGGACAAGAGCAAAGGGCTTCGGTATTTTTGGGTGTTCGTGAGACACCCGCGGTGGAGGATTTCGGAGCTTCCCTGGCAGCAGTGGACTTTGATTGCAGAGGTTGTAGTTGAAGCTGGTAAAGAAAGGTTAGATAAATGGAGCTTAATGGGTCGACTTGGAAATAAGTCAAGAAAAAATATAACTCAATGTGCAGCTTGGATGAGACCTGATATCATATATGTGAAAAAGCCTGTTTACCAATGCAGATTTGAGCCCTCGGATGAGTTTTTCCAGGCAATAATGCCATTTCTTGATCCCAAAACAGAGCAAGATTTTCTGTTTGAGTTGCAGGATGATGAAGGAGATATTGAATGGGTGACTTATTTTGGTGGGTTGTGTAAGATTGTGAGGATAAATCCAAAGGCATTTGTGGATGATGTGGTGAATGCTTATGAGAAGCTAAGTGATGAGAAGAAATCCAAGTGTTTGGAGTTTCTTTTGACTAACCACCCTGTGCCATTGCTGCATCCATATACAAAAGAGTGGAAGGCTAAGTTGGAGGAAGAGGAGTTGGGTTGTGATGCCCCGGACGACATCGAGAATCGAGGTGGTGAGGAAAATGTGATCACGGAGTGGATTGAGACTGATGATGACAATGAAGAAGAGTATGAGGATCAGCCTGAGGAGGATGTCGTAATGGAGACCGAGAACGAGGACGAGGATGAGGATGATAAACGAGAGGATGGAAATGAGGAAGAAGATGAGAATTATTGGGATGAAAGGTTCAGGAAGGCAATAAGTAGTCCAGAAGAACTGGAGAAGCTGTTTAAACGCAGTGCAGAAGTGACTGATGAATTTTATGAGAAGGAGAAGGAGAAGGAGAAAGTGGGAAGTAGAAGGGCCACAGCCATGGAAGATGGGAGTGAAACAGAAATGAGAGGGAAGAGAGCAAAAGTGAGACCAGAAGAATGGGAGTATATTGGGTATGGGCCATGGAGGAAGAAGATAAAGAAAAGTCAGATTCCTCCAGAGCTGTTTTTGAGATCTACAGTAAGGCCATTCACTTACAGAAACCTTGTGAAGGAAATTGTATTGACAAGGCATGCTATTTTGGATGGTGTAATTGGGGTATGATCTCATCATAATATCATTTTCAAAATAGAATACAAAAATTAAATTCATTATCATTATAGGCTTCTAAGTTTTAAGTCTTTCTTGGTGGTTAGTTGTGGGAAGGGGATTTTTTTTATTATATATATAAAGAATAATACATTGCACTTTTTGAACAAAAAGTTTGATTATTTGGGATAAAAGTACGTATGGGATGGGAGGTTTTTTTTAAAAAATATTTTTAAAAAAACATTTTATACCCTATATTTGAGATGGTTTAAATTTTGAATTTTTGTAATATCGTGTAAGATTTATAATTTTATAAATTAAATTTCTAAATTGTTATAAGTGAATCAATTTAAACTTTTTATTAAGACTGCTTTAAAAATTGTCTGGGCATCAATTCTTACATGTGTGTAGAGTTCTTCAAATGCCAAATTAACAAAATGAACGATTTTCAAAGGAAGTCCTAACTAAGAGTCCAAATTGATTGATATTTTAGGAGTTTAATTGATAAAATTATAAGTATTTATCCAAACCAACATAATGGAGGATATAAATTGAAACCTTAATAAAAGTTTTAAATTTAAATTGGTGCAATTTTTAGGTCACCACTTTAATCCACATAACCTGAAAGTTTAGAGATAAATTTGTATTTCTTGCTCTTTTTAAAACAAATTTTTGTTGTTCTAGACACTAGTTACAAGTATGCTTTTTTTATTATTATTTTTTTTGTTTGTAAAATTCATGTATGTTCATTAATCATTACATAACTCTGTTCATTTTGAAATGATATTCAAGTTTAATCTTATTACTTAGCCAATTAAAGTAAAAACAAAAATCAAGATGGACAATTGTTTTCCAAAAAAAAAAAGAAAAATCTAAGATAATTTGAAGTTAACTTACCAATTTAGTCTTTTAAGCAAATTTATGTTTATTTGATTCTCTTGTACTTCCAAAAAAAGTAGTTGATAGATTAAACTTTCAATTTTGTGTTTAATGGATCCTAACAAGTTTGAATTTAGATAATCTAAAAGATTCAATACTGAACTTATAATTTAACTTAATTTTGTCATAATTGGTTAAGGAATCTAATTGTTGAGTAGAATATACCTTCTCATCGGGAATCAACATGGTTTTGTCTTGAAGTTCATCATATTTAATTGATAGAATTAAAAAAAAAATAATAATAATAATATATATATATATATATATTTTAAAACATGAGGGAATAATTTAAACTTTTGACCTCTGAAAAATGGATTTAAACTAGTAGGATTACAATAATGATGTGTTTACTACTAAATTTGTTGTTTCAGTCCCCAACCAAATTCTGAGTTGTTTATTCTCCCCCTCCCTTTTAGGAAGTATTTTTCAATGTTTCAGTGTTTATGTTTGAATTTGACTAAATTTTGAAAAAAAATATTTACAATTGAAAAAAATAATAATAATAAAGAATTTTCAAAGATGGGCCAGAATTGAAAATCCTCCATTGAATCACAATCAACTACAGCTTCTGCATTGGTCTGTTTTCAAGTCTAAGTTCTAACTACTAATACTAGTGCCAGAGAAGAAAACTTCCCCTTCAAGTAATTAATTACAATTTACAACGCCATTGCTAAGCACAATTTTTTTCTAGTTGTAGGCCGGTGAAAGAGAAGTTAAATAAATTACTCAACAAAGAATTCTTCAGGAACATAAAACTTCAACCCAATGGCCTGCATAATTGCAATAAAACAAACTGAAGATATATATATACACAGAAAACTAAACTTGAAATAAAATTACAAACATGTTGACAGAATTGATTCATCTATTATGGTCAAACCCATGCACAATTTTTTTTTAGGATATGTTAGTATTAGTGTGAATAGAATAATTAGTAGTACCTGAGCAAACTTGAGATCAGCATCACTGTGATCCTTGGCTCTCCCAGCTGCATCCCCCACATAGAAACATCTACCAACATGAACCAAGGCAGGGCAAGCCATTAACAATATGATACAATATAATGGCAGTTGAAAAAAGTTGTCAACATAAGCATAATTCATCGGTTGAAATGGTTGAAGTATCTCTACTTTCTCTAAATACCTCCACATGAAAGATTATGATAATATAATAGGTGAAAGATAGAGAGGGAGAGAGAAATAACTGGTCTATATTAACGGGGATGCCGCCATTGAAGTGGTTCTCCATGATATGCCACATCCCAGGTTTCGGTTTCCTATACGGGTCTTCTTCGGATTTACCCAATCCGCTTCCTATTCCACAGGCAACAAACACCTGCATCCACATTCCACACAACAACATCATACACTCACAATTAAACATGGTTATATTGCAGGGTGAAGAATGGAAGCATTTGCAATGTGTGTGGTGACCATGGTTTGGTATTTACCTGAACTGGGACATTGACTTGACTGATAAAATTATTGAGACGCCCAAGTTTGGAGTCCACAGCAACCTGTCTCTTAGACGCCCAAGTTTGGAGTCCACAGCAACCTGTCTCTTGTTCTTCCATCTCTCAATGTTGGATTCATTCGTAAATATTACCTGCTCATAGTAATATTAATCAGTAATATTTACGTAACAAAGATAGAGAGAGTATAGTTAAATATGATTCATGGAGGAAGGGTGACAAACCAGCTTGTAGCCATCATCGTACAAGCTCTGAAATTTTTGTGGTATTGAAGGATACATCAGAGACCACGCCTCTGCACCTACTCTGAAATTAAACCAACCCATGTCTAAACATAGAACAAAACTGCTTTGTACCGATAAAATTTCAATAATAATTATAATTAAAAAAAAAAAAAAACTCAATTTTTCCCCATAAGAAAAGGGGATTCAGGACACCTATACATCCATTGTTACAAAACCTTCCTTCCCTTCTTATTTCTCAGTGCACTGCCAACATTGAATATAGAGTTTCTCTGGACTTGACGACTCATTATAATTAGAATACAATTAAAATTGTACTTTTCAAGAACTGAAATAAGTGGGAGAAAGTGGGAATAGAGACAGATTAGTATGAGAAATTGGACGAGTGAAGAGAGATTAGCAAGAGAAACTAAAGGTATGAAGAAAGAGATTCAAGATATATGAAGAGAAGCTAAAGAAAGTGTGTGTAAAAAGAGAAATTGTGGTATATGAGAAATATGTGAAGAGAGATTAATATAAAAAAAGAAAATGCATGAAGAAAACTCTGCATAGAGAGAGAATTTAGTGAAAGCAAATGCAGGTAAAGAGTAATTATGGAAATAAAGTGTTTATGAAAAACCTATAACCAAACCATTTTAGCTATTTAAGAATGATCACATAGTAAAGGGTACATCGATATCAATTTGTCCGAGTTATAATCTGAAAAGTGTACACCTAATAGTTGAATTATGCGTTTAATTGTTTTAGTTGGACAAATATTTGTTACAATAAATCATTAAATACGTGTTAAAGCACTAAAAATTAACATGGTCCAAATCAAGTTTTAAAATCAAAGACATGGAGTTTTAGCAGAAGAAATAAGCATTCTACTAACTTTTCATTCATATTTGTCCACATTGCAATCAACATTAACACGAAGATTCAGAAACAGATATAAATCATTAAGATTTTACCTCCTCAAGAAAGATGAGCGTCTGGAATGCCTTCATTCTACTAACTTTTCATTCATATTTGTCCACATTGCAATCAACATTAACACGAAGATTCAGAAACAGAATCATAAATCATTAAGATTTTACCTCCTCAAGAAAGATGAGCGTCTGGAATGCCTTCCATTTAGGTAAAAGTGTGGCATCCTGAATCATTCAAAGCTATGAATGAATTGTGAATAGAATTATATGAAAGCGAAATAATATCTTTGATGCCACAGCTTAAAAGAAAATGCGGGGATGGATTAGTCTAGAATAGAATCTGTCCTATATGCATCTTTTGGGCGTGGATTATATACATTTCTATAATTTGTATTGCCCCTAAACTAGCAACGCTTAAGTGAGTTCATACAGCCAACAATCAAAATCCATTTCAGTTAAGGAAAAAGGATAAAAGCACCAAGTAATGAAAATAACATTGGCTGGATCTTACCTTATACTTGGTCTTTATGTTGGAAGCTGTAAGGACGAGATCTAACTTTGGCTGCAAACTAGAGGTAGACAACTGCAAACAATAAAATGACAGTAAGAGGATGCTGTATTATTAACTTTACTATTTTATTGTGCAACATGTAGAATAGAAGTATAAATTCATTAAAGAAGAAGAAAGTACAAAATACGGAAGATAAGACGTGTCATAGAGCACAGAATAAATATCTAGAGAAATTGAACAAGAAACTAAGAAAGCAAGTACCACAGCCAGCATAAGCAATGAAATCATATAGAATGAAGATTTGAGCAAAGTTAACAAGTTAAAAACCAATTCAAGATCCAGATTATAAGGCAACAAACGATTGCACAAGAGGAGGCTTCATTCAATGGATTCTATTGCACTTTCCAACTCAATAGCTTAACCAAACTATTTGTTTTAGTTTTAGATGGATATTGAGAAGAGAAAGTATGACTTCAAATGGATATGAATTTCCAAAAAGCTGCTACAACTAGAATTATATAGCAGTATTTCACATTGTTCAGTACATCAAGGACTAAAGACATTGTATGTAAAATAAAAGAGAGGGAGGAGCCCCTTTCAGTACAACAATTACATTGATTACATGAACATACTGTATCAACAATAGAATTGACCAATATAACTTGAAAATGCTGAAAACGCTCTGCAAAGGGCGTCGGTTTCTGGATGCATACCTTGACTTTCTTTTGATCTCTTTCTTCAACTCTATCTTCTTCATCCTCATCCCTTTTGCAGCCCTATTTATTGGAGATGCATTTAGTAGCCAAAATGCGAAGAATAGATATATTAAGGACAAAATTTAACCAAAGAACCAGACCCAAATTCTGACTGATGGGCATAATAAAGCAAGCAATATGACAAAGAAACGTGAGCAAAACAGTCACCTTAGATTCATGGCTTCTGCAAACCAATTGCTTCAGAGCTTCCTGATCACTACCCTGAAAAGAAAAACAAACAAAACCAACCAGATGAAATGGATAAAATCTCAGAAGAATCTTATCAAACGTGTGGTGACTCAGTAAAAAAACTATCCCTTTCACTGGACGAACATAAACTATTACTAAAAGCAGTCAACTTCTCCCCATTTCAGAGAAAAGAAAACAGAAGCTCCTAAAACCAACCAGATGAAATGATAGACTCTTAGAAGCATTTTATCAAACACGTAGTGACCCAGTAAAAAAAAAACCATCCCTTTCACTGGATGAACACAAATCATACTTCCCCTTTACGCTAAAATACCAAAAGCAGTCAACGTGTCCTCATTTCAGAGAAAAGAAAACAGACGCTACTAAGGTTTTGTATTCAAACATGCCTCCAAGAGTGCGAACCCATTAATCTCCTCGGCGGAAGAAACAGGGTCGGAACCGAAAGAAGCGCAATCAGAATGAAACCAGCGGGTCATGTCGAATCCCCGGCCATCTCTGGTGACAAAACCCAACCTGAGTGTTTTTGCAGGAATGGTTTTGGAGCAATTCTTGCATGTAGAGCGATTGGACTTGGCATACTCGGCGACAATTTTTACAGAAGATGGAGACATTGGTGGGTGTTGAAAGAATATAGGTGTGAAATGGGAAGAGAAATGGATGAATGGCGAGGTGGGAATTTGAGGGAGGGAAGAAAGAACCTGCTTGCAACAGGTTATATGAGTCGTATGGAACGTGGAACCGATCAGCATACGGAAGGGGTAGAAGTAGGACTTCTTTGTATGGTTGAATGAGGAATTTCTCCTCCTCATTATTGCTTTGTTAATTGTAATTCCCTATTTTCTTATGTTCTTCGCGAATCATTTTTTCTAAAATTGATTAACTTCTAAAATATTCAAAAATTACTTTTGTAAAATAATGGGAAATTTTTACAGATACAAAAAATGTCAAAAGAAAAATAGACATTGATAGATATCATTTTTATCACTCATAGACTTCTATTGGCTTCTATCACAATATCTAAAAATTTTACTATTGTGTAAATAGTTTTCCGAATTATTTTTAATTTTTAAAATTTTCCTAAAATAATTCATAAAAAGCTATTAATAATTTAAAGTGTAAAATTAAATGATGATTTTTTTTTTATTAAATATGTGTTTTAGATCGATTTTATAAATATGGAAATTATTATAAACATACAAAACTTCAAACTATTTACAAATATAGAAAATTTTTACTATGAATAATAGACTGCGATAGAATTCTATCGTTTGAGCGATAGACTTCTATCGTTATCTATCGCTGTATATCATTGATAGAATGAATTTTTTTTCTATTTGTAAATAGTTTTGCTTATTTTTTTTATATTTGAAAAGAGTCCTCTTATCACTCTGCACTTAATTAATTATAATTTTTAAAAAATTAATTGATAGACATTAATATTAATGGTATGTTTATTTCACTATTTTATCATGAGTTTTCGAATAGACATTTAATATCACTATTTGTTTTACAAGATTTTACTTTTTAAAACCTATGATATATCCATCAAACTTTAAAATTCATCTTAAACTTTAATACCACTAAGTGGAATATGTATGCCTAGAAAATGAATAGTAAAAATATAATCTAATCAATTTAATTTTAATTAATAATTAAATATAAATATATTATTTAGACTTAAAAAATTATAACTAATGCATTTACAATTAAAAGTTAACGACCAAATGTTTATTTTACCAAAATCAAAAAATGAAAAAAAAAATTGGCCAATAAATTTTAGGTTTAGTTTCTATTTGGTCACTGTGTTTTAAAATATTACCCTTAAATTTTGAGTTTGATTTTAATTCAATCAATGGATTTCAAAATGTTATGATTTTACTTAGAGGTTTGAGTTTCGTTTCAACTTGATCCCGTTGTTACAAAATTTTAACTTTTAACTTTGAATTTTCAGGATCGTGATAGAAATGATAAAAGTATTGATGCGGATAGAAGTTTATTAATGTATATAATATTATTATTATTATTATTTTTTTTTTGCTATTTTCAATAAATAATTTGATTTTTTTTATGAAAATTTTATTTAAAATAATTAAATGAATTATAATTATTTAGTTTCACTATTTTCTTTCATCAATATTAAAATTAATTCTAAAATTTCATTTTATAATTATTTTAAATTAATAGTTAATTAACATTAGTGAAATTTAGAGATTAAATGAAAATTAGTGAGAGGTTGGGACTGGAAGTTGGGAATGGACAATGGAGACGATGATACCAAACCTCCATTACACTGTCTCTTGATTCTGCCATTTTTCCACCAATGAATCCCTACTCCGAGAAAACACTCACCGAAGAGGTCCTGTATCTTCACTCTCTGTGGCGCCGAGGCCCGCCGAGGAACCCTAAACCCACTCACAACCATTCATCCACCGTCGTCGCCGCTGCCGAGAATCGGAACCCCTCCAACAAGAGACCCAGAGATCCAAAGAACCGAAAGAACAAGAAGAAAAAACCACGCTCCGAGCCACCGCAAGGCTCCAGCCCTGAATGGCCCTGTCCGGAGCCGCTTCAAAATCAGCCCTCCACGTCATCTGGGTGGCCGTCAATTGAGCCCGTTGCCACTCCGGTGCCTCAGCCGGTGTCGTCTGAAGAGCGAGCAAATCTTGCGGCGTTGCAATTGCAGTACAAGGGTTCCGAGGCTTGCCGGGGATTTTTCGCTAGAAATGCCGATTCGGGGAGCGACGAAGAGGGGGAGGAAGAGGAGGAGGAAGCTGAGGGTAATGATGGGGAAATGATGGAAAGTGAAGAATATAAGTTCTTTTTGAAGCTGTTTGTGGAGAATGACGAACTTAGGGGTTATTACGAGAAGAATTCTGAAAGTGGGTTGTTTTGTTGCTTGGTTTGTGGTGGAATGGGGAAAAAGAAATCTGGGAAAAGGTTTAAGAACTGCATTGGGCTTGTTCAACATTCGATTTCGATATCGAGGACGAAGAAGAAGCGGGCTCATAGGGCTTTTGGGCAGGTTGTATGCAGGGTTTTTGGTTGGGATATTAATCGACTTCCGACGATTGTGTTGAAGGGCGAGCCGCTCGGTCGAGCATTAGCCGATTCTGGAGACTTGAAGGTACTTTACAGGCCTGGCCATGTGTTTGAAGTTGGATTCTTTTATAATGGGATTTAGTACAAAATTGATCTCGATTATAACATAATGTAGGTTCTGCCAGAGGAAAATCATGTGGCTAAAGATCATGATTCTGGGGTTCAGAATGAAAATGTAGCTATTTCAAATGATGACATTAATAAGAAGAATGACGTGGTTTCTGTGGATGAGAAGGAACAGAAATTGGAGGAAGAAAAGACAGCTGAAGATCCTACTTGTAATGCTAAAGATTTGATTTCTGGAGAGGTTAGTTTTCATGTAATAATTGGATTAACTTCTATTTGATATGTGTGGTTGCTTATGTGAAATGTCTATTTTGATTGCTTTTCATTATAGAATGATGATGCTTGCAATGATAACGATGTCAATCTGCAAGCAGAAAATACAGATGATTCAATTCCAGGCATTGGAGAAAGCAATGCGGAAATGGATAAATTGCCTGTAAGATGATCTCATTGCATTTACTCTTTTCAAAGTTGCAAGATCTTGAAGTTTAGTCTATGGAGACAACAATCTAATACAGTTTTGAACTATTGGTTTCCTTGAAGTGGCATTTACTAATTTTATGTGATCCTTTCCTTAGTAGATTTGCACAGACAGCATAAAAACTATGATTCTTTATGAGCGTGCAATTGATTTGCCTTGTGTTCATTAGAAAAAAGAAAAACGACGATCTTTTCGTAATTTAAGGAAAGTGTTTTATGGCCTTGTGAAAATGTGGATTATGGTTCCTTGGCAGCAGTAAGTAACTGAATGCTTTGTCCAAAATGTGTAGTTTCTGCTGATGAGCATTTAAGACAAATGTGTTGCAGGTTCCGGAGTTGATTTTGAAAGCATGTAAAGAATTTTTTGCAGCCTTCTTAACATCTATGAGCGACGATGATGTTAGTGAAAACAACTTAATCAACGGGGATGGAGTTGAGGAATGCGAAGAGTACAAATTCTTTTTAAAGTTGTTCACCGAGAACGAAAGCTTGAGAAGATATTACGAGAACAACTATGATGATGGAGAATTTTTCTGTTTAGCTTGTGAAGGAGCAGGAAAGAAAATGTTAAAGAGTTTTAAGACATGTGGTCGCCTTCTCCAGCATTCAACTTCCCTAGGGAATTGCAAAATATGGAAAAAACCGGTTCAGAAGCCTCACATTGCTAAAATGTTGAAACTGAAAATGCTGGCTCATAGGGCATATGGTTTAGTTATATGTAAGGTTCTTGGTTGGGACATTGAAAAGTTTCCTGCAGTCGTGTTAAAAGGCGAAGCTCTTGGTCGTTCCTTAACAAAGTCAGACGTGTCGAAGGTATGCTAGTTCATCCAATCAATCTCTTACTACGCTCTAACTTCTTGTTCATGTTCGTTATTTCTATTAACAACGCTGCAATACTTCGCTGAAGTTGCAGGACGAATCTGTCGGCAATGCAGTTGATAATACAAAGGAAGCAGATGATCTTGTAAAAGAAAACTCTACAAAGATTAACAAAATGCAGGGCAAATCTGTTGGCAATGCAGTCATCGAAGAAGATGACAAGAACAAAGGTTAACGAATTGCAGGGTGAATCTGTGGGGAATGCAATTGGTAATATGAATGAAACTGATTCTATGAAGGTTGATGGCAATGGTGAAGTTATATTTTGAAGGATGATGGCTGTGGATGTGTAAAGTGAGGTGTAAATGACAGTTAACCAAGTATAGAATATAGATAGGACTTTATCAGGCAGCAGCCTTAGTTAATAGGAAAATCTGCCTTCAACAAAGTACTTTTCAATTATTCTTCTTTGTTATTTCATTTTTCTTAGACTGTTAGATGAAGGTTTTGTGAGATTTTGAGATATATGAGATACAGGCTTACTCAAAAGATAACCAGCTTACCACTTTTGTCATTCTTCCTACATTCTGTCTTTTGCCTGTTGGATAAATAATATTAAGTTGTAAATATTTTTTAGAAAAAAAGGGGGGAATTTTCAAGAGGGGAAGTTTTAAAAATAGAAAAATAAGGTAAACTATTTACACAAAATAACAAAATTTTTAAATAGTTGTGATAGATGCTAATAGAAATCTATTAGGATCTATCAGTGATAGAAATGATAGAAGTCTATCACTGATAGATGCTGATAGAAGTCTATCAATGTCTATCAGTATTTTTTTTTTTTTTTTTGCTATTTTATGTAAATAGTTTGACATTTTTTTATTTGTGAAAATTTCCCTTTTCAAAAACTATTTACAGAAAATAGCAAAAAAAAAAAAAAAAAACATCGATAGACATTGATAGACTTCTATTAGCATTCATCTGTGATAGACATTCATCAGTGATAGACTTCTATCATATCTATCACAACTATTTAAAAATTTTACTATTTTCTTTAAATAATTTTTCTTATTTTTCTATTTTTAAAAATTTTCTAAAAAATGGGGTTAAATTTGTCAAGATTTCCTTTTATATTTAAGGAAAATTGATATTTCTCTTATAACGTAAAAAATTAGTGGGAATATAATATAAATAATAATTTAAAATAGTCAATAATTCTAAAATATTTAGAAATCTATCAAAATTAAGATTTTATCATATTTTCATCGACATGTTTGTAAGATTGAGATTTCAATATTTTAAATATAAAGATTAAAAAAATATATTAATAAGTTATGTATATTTTTTTAATAGTAGAATAGATGAAGAAGTGGAGATTTTATTTTTTTTTTTTTTTTAGAAAGAAGTGGGTGTTTATAATTTTAGGTGCTGTGTGTTAATTTATAATTTATCTGTTGGAGATGAAATAATTAAACATAAAGTTTATATGGTCTTTGTAACATAAATATTATGCATATTATAATTTTATTAGAATATGATCAAATTTCAAGACGATCTCTTATTCTATTTTTCTTATTTAAAAACATTTTGGAATTATGACACTTTTTTGTTTTTTATTTCATCAATAACAAACAATAATCTTGCACTTCTTCGCAACAAATATTAGGTTCAAATCTCAAACAATGTATTTATGATGTAGAATTTAAATAATAATAATAATAATAAAGATCAAACATTTTCAAAATCATGTTAATAATAATAATAATAAATGGTAAAACTGATTAAGAGATCATGAAAAAAAGCATTGTTTGGCATGAAGTGATTTACTTGTAATGATTTGGTAAAATAAAAAAAAAAAAAAAATAAGTCAATTTAAAAACTGAAAGATATTTTCCACAAATTTTATTAGTCAATTATTCGAGCCGAACAAACATAGTTACTGTCGAGGCCACATCTATATTTTTTTTAGAAGGTGTTTGGCATGTTAGGTTACTTGAGTTGGGTAGGTAAAAATAACTCAACTCGTGCGCCATCAATTACTTATCTTACCAAGTCAGTAGGCTAGATTTTTATTATTGACTCCGACTTCTATGATACACCTCGAAATTGCCTGATGAGAACTTATTTCAAACATATTTTACATTCCCAATCTATAAATATTTTTCTATGAAATTCTATCTTGCTGTGTTTTCTTTATTAAGAAGAAAGAAAAATTCTTACATTAATTCCATTATATTTAGGTTAAATTATAAAGAATGCCCCTAAACTATGCACTTTGTGTAAAAAATACCCAACTTTTAAAAGTTTCAAAAATACCCTTACCGTTAGTTTTGGATGTAAAAAATATAACTACACTTCTAATATTTTGCCAAAAACCCAACATCAATTACAATTTAACCAAGATCGATTTAGCTATTCATGTTTTACTTTGTTTCCAAATTATCTTTCTTTTGCCACAATTTTTTTTTATTTTCAGTTTTCTTCCCATAAGTATTAAAAATTTAGGAAATAATGTGTGTAGTTGAAGGTGAAATCAAAACTTAAATAAAAACAAAACACAAAAAAAATTAAAAGAAATACATAAACACACGGAAAATTATTACCAAGTCAGTTCATTTTCTATAAACATGACAGAAATATTGATTAAAAGTTTGAAGCTTTTCTAAGGAGATTGTCAACAAAAGATAATTGTTCGCAAAGTTATGCCACAACAAATCAAAAATAGAAATATTGAATCTTTTGCATTCAAAATTTTATAGTTGTTGCACTTATTATAATGTGTTTGAAATTGTATTTCAAATATTTTTGAAAGAGAAATTTATTTAAAATAATGTTGTTTAAAGAAATCATTAAACAAAATTTGCAAAAAGGGAACAACATATTTTTTTTTGGCATTCCATAATTTCAATAAATCTAAGTTTCTCACAAAATTAAGTTAGATTAATATATAAATTAATAAACTGGGAATAACTAACTACAACAAAAATTTAGCAAATGTTATTATGAAGTTCTGTCAATTTTGTATCACATGATTTTTCAACGATTATTGAAATGAAAAACTTACAATTTATCTAAATTACATACTTTAATAATATTAAAATGAAGTTTATGGCAAGAGGAGATGCAATTCGACTTAGAATGTTTAAAGATCAAAGATAAATTTTTTAAGATGACGAGTTGGAAAATTTAATTAACAAAACATACTATATATTTTTAAAATGTTAAAAATTAACCTAATAAAAATATAAAAAAAAATAATAATAATAACCAAACGCCTATCTTGTTGATCCAATTATTTGTAATTAATAAAGGAAATAAAAAATCACATAAATATAAATTAAAATCAATAATTTGATTAACTTCCAATATGTATTAAGGAAGAAACCTAATTTTTTAAAGTAATTTTAGAAAAGTTGTTTGATATTCCTAAATAAATGTTCCGATAATTATCTTTTAAAAGTATTATTGCATTAATTAATTAAAACAACAACTAAAAAAATTATATTTGAAAATAATTAAAAAATTTATTTATGTGTATTAGTATTAGTAATTAAAAAGTGTATGAGTAGAAAAAATATATGTTAATAAAAAAATAAAATCATTCAACCAACTAAACAAATAACTAACAAACCTAATTGAATTAATTTAAATATTGAAATTAAAATTGATTATTATTAAACAATTTACTCATTTTTAAATTAACTATTATATGAAACTAATTAATATTGTTATTTGCTCTATTATTTTCTTAAAGGCTAGTTAATGTGTCAAGAAGACAATAATTTCTTAGAATTCTTTGAAATTTTTTTTTTATCTAAACTTACTTGAAAAATCAATTTATCACTCTCTCAACTCTCATATGATATATTCAATTTCAAAATAATTAATTAAATTAGTTACAATCACATTTATATTCAAGAAACATATAAACTTTAAAAACAAATACATCAATATATATTTTTTAGTTGTAATCATTTAAAAATTTAAATGTAGTTATTAATTACTATATAAAACTTTAAATTTAATTAGTTCTTCGTACACATATATTCATATTTATCAATTTTGACAACTTTTATTGCATTGATGAATGTCAAAACCATCTAATGATAAATTTTTCGTGTTCACATACATAGTGAGTTGTTTGAGATTTAGCAAGAAAATTAAATGTCGGTCAAAATAGAAACAAGATAAAGTTTCTATTAATTTTTTGAAAATTTAGACCATACTCATTCAAAAGTATAACTATGTTACATAAATTTATTGGCATCCTCAACTTTAATATTTTTGGAGAACTAAATTTAAGTGCTTAAACATGCATATAACGAAAGATTAAGAGGACTAAATATATATAATTTTATTAATATAAAAATACATGTGCAAAATTTAACGATCTAAAGATTCGATTTAAAAAATAATAATAAAATAATTAGTTTTGTGCGAATGATTTATATACCATAAATATAATAACTAACTTGATATAAATTCGGGTTACTTTATTTATATCTAATTGTTAAAAAAAGTCTATAAAAGTAATTTACTTGGTCAATCTGGATTTTCTGCACACACAATCCGTCCAACAATTACTGTAATGTCATCGATTTTTCCTCCGGTTTTTATCCGACCGGCGGCCCGAGCCGCTTCCGAAAACGGGCTAATAAAATTCTCATCGTACGAGTTGTACATTGCCGCCGCCGCCAATTGACGGGCCAAATCTTCTGGCGTCACCGTCTCTGCCGACGCCTCCAGAATCCGTTCGATCTCCTCCACGAACACGTTGTCCATCAACCCATCAGTTCCGATCACCACAATATCTCCGGCCATTACAGTAACACACGGCCACAACGCAATCCCCGGTTCATCCGAACCCGGTTCCATCCCCAGCTGATGAGGACAGTTAAACCCCTGCTGCTGAACCGGCGATTTGTAAATACACTCGTATTCTCTAAACACCATGAACCCACTATCTCCGACGTAAACTGACCGGAGCTCCTCGCCGTCAAGCTGGACGATGCAGACAGTCGACGAGCCACGTGCGACGGTGGTCATGTGGAAGGCCGTGTGGAGCACTGACTGGAGGAAGATGTCGGCGGGTGCTTCGGTGGCGGCGACGGCGGCGGCGCAATTGGAGATCAGCTCTCTGGCATACTCTCCAGCGTCGATGCCTTTCATCGCCCACCCGCCGACGCCGTCCGCCACGCCGGCGGTCTGTTTGTCGGCGGAGATAAAATGGGCGTCTTCTCCGAGGGGCTTTAAAGGGTTGTCTTTGGGAATGTAGAAAGAACCCATCTCCAATTTCAGTGTCGGCGGCGGCGGATGATCGCTCATTGTGAAAGGAAATCAAAAAAAAAAAAAAAAAAAAAAAAAATTGGAAAAAGAAAAAATATGGAAGGGAAGGAGATGGGATTGAAGTTTATATATATATATAGAAGGATTATTCCAAGTGGGAAAAGGTAATCTCACTAAAATATCTTCTTTTTTAATAAAGGAATATTACTAGCTCATTTAATATATATATATATACACACACATACCTATTTGTTAAGTTAAGTTGGTTAACTATGCATTCGTGTAAAAAATAACTTTCAAAATTTTCAAAAATAAAATTCTAAGGCTAAAAAATACGTAAAACAAAAATTTAAATAACTTTAAAATAAATAAATAAAATTTAAAATTGCTCCTAACATTATAATGATCAATTGGTTTGAAATTTTCTTTAAGTTTGAAAAAGTAAATTATTTAAAAAATTAAAAGAAAATGAGAGTATATATGAAAAAAATGAAGATATTTATATAATTTGTCTTAAAATTTATTGTTTTTGAATTTAAGAAAACTTTTTTTAGTTAAAGATATTTTTGAAACTTTTGAAAAGTTGGGATATTTTTTAAACAAAAATTTAAATGGTATTTTTGAAGGTATATTTGAAACGTGGAGCATTTTTTATAATTTAGCCTTTGAAATTATAGTTGTTCTCTTATTTTATAGATAATTTAATCTGATTTATTTATTTTCATTCTCTTCTACCTTTTAACCTTTCGAATTTGATTTTCTCCCTTTTTTGCAATTTAATATCAATCATTTTTATGAATTTTTCTACATATAGATTTTTTTTCCTTGCAAGTTAATATATGTTTTTTAAATTTAATTAGTGCATTCTACAATTTAATTTTCTACTTCTTTATTTTTTATAAATTAATTTTCTACAATTTTCCCACTTCTATTCTAATCTAATTAAAAGTGGGAAATTAAAATCAAAGAAGGAGAGAATTAACATAATTTTATACGTTTTTAGCACTTTGTATTTCCCTATTTCTAATTAAAAGTTAAAAATTCAAAAGTTTCCTAATCGGAATCCAAGTACTTCCTAATCTTTTCTATTACCTATATATCAATCTTTAATATTATTCCTAAAATCACAATGCCCTATTCAAATTTTCTCTCCTTTTTCACAATGATTCTCAAAAGAAAATTAGTCCCAACGATTTTTAGAACCCAAAAATCTCTTCATAAAAACTCATCAATGGTGGCGGCGGCTCCGATTCTCAAAGTGGAGATCGGCTCCTTTTACATTCCCAAAGACAACCCTTCAAAACCCTTAGGAGAAGACGCCCACTTTGTATTTTCCAGCAAACAGGCCGCCGGCGTGGCGGACGGCGTCGGCGGCTGGGCTTCTAAGGGCATCGACGCCGGTGAGTACGCCAGAGACCTCATGAGAAACTGCATCGCCTCCGTAGCCAGCGCCGACGGCGTCGTGAAACCAAAACGCGTAATGACGGAGGCCCATTCCCGGACCACCGCCGCCGGGTCGTCGACGGCGTGCTTAATCTCCTTCGACGGCCAGTATTTACGGGCGGCGAATCTCGGCGACAGTGGGTTCATGATTTTCAGAGGCGGAAAGTTGTTTTTCCGGTTGACGGTGCAGCGACGAGGGTTTAATTGTCCGTACCAGATGGGGACCGATGAGCAGTTCGATAAGCCGGAAGCGGCGGCGTAGAGTGGGAAGATTCGGGTGGCGGCCGGAGATATAATCGTCGTCGGAACGGACGGATTGTTGGACAATGTGTTTGCAAAAGAGATTATGGAGTTGCTGGCGGCGAAGGTGTCGAAAACGGCGAAGGATTTGGCTAGACTGCTGGCAGAGTTGGCGTCGTATAATTCATTCGATGTGCTCAAAGATGGGCCGTTTGCGGTGGAGGCTCGGACAGCTGGCCGGAGCCACCGTGGAGGGAAAATTGATGATATTACTGTTGTTGTTGCAAAAGTTAAAAAACTTAGGGTGAAATCTGGGCAACATAGAACTTAGTTGTAGCAATGTATTTTTTTTAAAACTTTTTTGTTGGAAGGAATTGTAATTAAATCTATATTCGTTGATTATTGGACGATGAATATGATAGTTAGTGTATAAATTTTTTACAAGAAAACAATTGTGTCAATATGTATCTTAAAATTTCAATTAAATTAATGGTTGTAGGTTTTATTTCTCTTCAACTTTTGCTAATTTTTCTATTAATTTTAATAGATAATAATGTAAAAATCTTTATAAATTCATTAATTTTGATAAAAAATAAGTTTTAAACCCTGAACAAATTAATTATTAAATAACTAGCCAATTGCAATAAAAAAAATATCAATATAAGTGGATTTAATTATATTATTAAGTCTTAAGTAATTTTGTTGCTCACAATTTAACTAGTTGTTATGAATTATGAAGTTCTATATTGTAACCCTATGAATTTACTTCTTCGGTTCATTTATTTTTATAAATTTTGCAATATGTTTTATAATTCAATAAATGTAGAAGGGATTTTTTTTTAACTATATTGAATCATCATGGTCGATAGTGTACCCCTATGATCGAGGTCCATTATTAATTATGAGGTTCTATATTGTAATTCTATGAGTGTTTTTATCTTCTTAACATATTTCGTTTGGTTCTACTTTTTTTTTTTTTTTTTTTTAACTAATTTTGCAATATGTTCTGGAAAAGTTTTTAAAAAAAACTATATTTGGAGTAAAATAATATCAAATTTTGAAAAATGGACCCCCTTAATCCAAACTCTCATGGATTGGGCTGGGTCAAAAGACCATTTTCACAATGTCCCTTAGCCCAGTCAATGACTACACTTGCAAATCACATCTAAAAATCAAACAAAACAATGGGACAACCTTAATTAGACAATTTCTATTTATGAGTAACTAGAATAAGAAATATTAACAAATAAAAATAAATTGTGCATGTTTGAAATAATTAAATAGAAATACATCTACTCTCAAAACTATTGCTAAAATGTGTCCACGTGCTTATAAAATTAATTTTTAAAATCAAACTCACATGTGTAAAACCTATATAAACGATATTAATTCATGCAGGAATATATACAAGTAAAATAATCAAATTATAGTTTCGAATAGGACTGCATGGGAAAATATGAAATGAAAATAGGATAAATATATTCTGAATATAAAATCGTACATGAGTTGAGAAGTGTTAACCTATTCAAAAATGAAAATTTTAAAATAATAATGGATTGTATGCATGCCAAATTTCAGTTGCATCCATAGTATTAAATTTTCATCATATGTTGATATTTTCATTGATATTTTTACGTTTTTATGGGTTCAATATTGATATGAGGGATGAACCAATATTTCCATTATATCGTACAAAAATCTACTAAACACAAAAAGCAAGCACAAAATACCACTAATATAAATAATAAATATGTTTACTTATTTGGAAATAATAAAATGTTTATTTACTAATTTAATTTTTTTTTGTTTTTTTTTTGTTTTTAAAATTTTTCCAGAAATATCCGTCGAAACTGATATTTTATTGATATTCCATCAAATTTTCAAAAAGTTAAGACTCTAATATTTTCATCTCGATATTTTAAACTTTGGTTGCATCATTGTCTTCCCTCTACACCCAATAGCGAAAACTCCAAGTATAGAGCAACTTTGTTGGAACAATCACATTTATGTAGAAGGTTACCGTCTTCTTTCACATAAAAATGGGCTTCTTGTAGATTTGGCAAATTAAGTTTTAAAAATTAGGCTTAATGTAAAAGAAAGTATGGATACACTTGGTACACTACTGATATACACTTGATATGTTTGATACCCTTGATACACTAATATAAATCTGTCTTAACTCATACACGTGATTGACCGTTAGTTGACGAATGAAAATATGACGGGCATATTAAGTTGGCAAATTTTAAATGAGGTGACAACCTCCATTTTTTAAATTCAAAGAAGCAAAGTTCACTATTTTTATTTATAAAAATTATTGAATAGTATGGGGTTCCATCTCAAAACCAATTGGCAACGAGAGGAGTAACCTATCTATTTTATTAAGAGTGTGAGGTCCCTTGAATTTTCCAATGTGGTATCCTCCTCAAGATGGTGCCTCTTTTAGGTTCACCATTTGTGATCGGATCCTAATTTCATTTTATTGGACTGACTACCCATTTGGGTTTTATGGGCTATGATACCATATCAAATAGTATGAGGTTCCATCTCAGAACCAACTGGCAATGAGAGGAGTAACTCATCTATCTTATTCAGAGTGCGAGGTCCCTTGATTTTTCCAATGTAGGATCCTCAATAAAAATGTTAAAATACTTAAAGGAAAATGAATGACAAACCAATATTTTCAAGGGCAATTTCATGGCAAAACAAATTAACCATAACTAAAAAAAATATATAAAATTTAAAAATATTGTCACCTCGTTTGAAATTTGCCAACTCAATATATCACTTCATTTTTCCGTTAGTCAACTAATGGTCAAAATAACTCAAGAACCATTTAAAAGCATTTTCCAAACTTTATGGACTAAAATGTCTCTTTTGAAACCTCATAGACCAAATAAACACTAGTTTCAAATCTTAAGTACCAAAAGTGTATTTTGTCCTAGAATATTTTATACAGAGAAAATTAATTGTACCAATGATTCAGTTAACATGACCAAATAAAATATGGCCTTAAGTTATCATGAAGTCAATTTACAAAATCGAAGTGTTAATATATATCGCTTGCTCTTGTGCTTATGAATTTTTTTCTCTTTTTTGACATTTCATTGAATTGCTATTTCTTTTAACGTAGTAAGTAACATAAGTAACAAGAATTCATTAAAGAAAAAAAAAACAACCAGATTTACATGAATGAATCACAAAAAGAAAAAGAGTAACGAATGATAAAAATCAATAACAAGAGCCGAATATCAACTCATATACACAAAAGGATAGAATTTCATAATTTCACTTCGTTATGAAGCAAGTAAAAGTTATACAACTCATATTTTAAAAAAGTGGATCGGATTTTATTTGAATCTTGTAAAAAGCATCTTCATAAAATAAAATTTTATATATATATATATATATTAAACAGTAGATGACAGAAAGTAAAAGATAAATGAATGAATGGAAATGATAGAACGAAGCCAAGAGAGAAAGGCAAGATCAGGATATGATACTGTTTTGTTTGATAGTGCTCATAACTCATAAGCCAAGCCTCATAAAATTTTCAAAATTTTAATTTAATTTAATTTAAGACAGTATCCCCACTTCACCCTATCATTTATCCTCTCATATGATTGATACTTGCTCAATATTTACAGATCTGAACACAAATTTAATTACTAATTTTTTTTTTCACTGAGCTTTTAGTTTTAATTTTATTCCATTCTTATCTTTGGAAATTTACATTTTTAAATGGAAAATTTTTAAAAATAGAAAAATAAATAAAACTATTTATACAAAATAATAAAATTTTTAGATAGTTGTGATAGACACTGGTAGAAGTCTATCAGAATCTATTAGTGATAGAAATAATAGAAATCTATCACTGATAGATACGGATATAAGTCTATCAATGTCTATCAATTGTTTTTTTTTTATTTATTTTCTGTAAATAATTTGACATTTTTTCTATCGGTGAAAATTTTTCTTTCTACATTTATTTTTTTAATTAAATACTCACGTTGAATGAAAAAATTAATTACTATTAGTTAATTTTAAAAAAATAATTAAATTAAATTGATTATTATTAGTTTTTATGTCACTAATAAATTTAATATAAAATATTCTTGTCATAATTAATTTTAATCAATAAAGTTAATTTAAGAAATTAAAGTGATCATGTGTGAAAATTCGAGAGTAATTGTAAAATATTACCATGTATAGATGGAATAAAAATTAAATTCAAAGTTCGATAGTAAAAATGTACTATTTTAAAATCTATTGACAAAATATAAATTAAACTCAAATTTTAATATAAGATTATATATGCTTTCCCTATATTTTACTTTGAATTTGAACATTATTTTAAAACAAAGTTAAATTGGTAAGACTATAGTTACGTAATTTCATTTTAGTTCAATAAATACAATAATTTTGTGAATATAAAAAAACTTCAATTTACATAAAAGCTTATACTAATAAATTTAAGTGGAAAAGTTTTATTTCCAAATTCCAACCTACATATTGTAAATATTTCAAACGGTACTTTTCAATATATATATAGGATAAAATTCTTTCAAAAAAAAAAAAAAAAAATATATATATATATATATATATATATATATATAGGATAAAATCATAAAAGATTGGTCGAGTAGTTAGGAATTAATAGCACGTTTTGATATTGTGGGGGCTACAGAAATGGGCCGGACAAGACGGCAAGGGCCCACAAGTACGATCCGCTGAATCCAAGATAATCGATTAAAACGACAGCGCTTCTATGCATCAGAAGCCTTTTTTTTATTATTATTATTATAATAAGGAAAAAATATATATTTTTGTAACTCTTTATTGGTTTGAAAATTTATACTTTTTTATCTCAACTTTTCCGTTAAATAGTCACTTTCAATATTTAGTATTAATATTTTGATCAAATATTAATTTTTATTTCTAAACTTTATAGTTGTATCAATTTAAATTTCAAATTAATAATTGTAATAATTTAAACTCTAAATTTTTATAAGTTTGTCAATTTAAACTCCAAACTAATAAATATATTAATTTATGGCCTGTTTTGATTGATTTTCTAAGTATCTATAAATATATTTTTTTTACACTTATAAATATTTATTTAAACACTTAGAAAATCAATTCAAACGGACTCTTAAACACTGAACTTTCATAAATGTATCAATTTAAATTATCTATTATGTTTTTATTTGAATACACTCGTGAAAGTTTTGAGTTATATAATTATGAAAGTTTAAATTGATATTTGCCCTAGTTTTTATTAATTAATTTAAATAAGTTTTATAATATTTTCATCACTATTAAAATTAATTTTAATTTTTTATTTCATAATCATGTTAAATTAATTAATAGAAACTAATATAAAATAATGAATTGAGTATTTAGTAAAAAAAGGTTGAAAATGTAAATCCGAAACAAATATCAAAGATAAAATTGTAACATTTTGAATTTATGGACTAAATTAAAATTTAACGCAAATTTAATAACTAAAAGTATAACATTTGAAATATAGAGACCAAATGAAAACTAACTAGACCCAAAACCAAAATTTAGAATGGGCGACATAGAGCTTAAGTTGATTAAAGTTTTATAAATATCTAAGAATAAAAGATATTCGGAAATAACGAGAATGGAATGTTGTATTTGATTATATATAAAATAAATTAAAAAACAAAGAAGAAGGTAAATAAAACCCTCGTAAAATGGTATCTAAAAACAAGTTATTCCTAAATAAAATGTTGAAAATTGCATAACGGATATTAATTTAACTCGTCAATTCTCATCAAAAAAAATCTTCAACCAACCCTAAGATCTAAACAATAGTTGTTTGTACATAATGTGATTCATATGATTAATGTATGATTTGGTTTGATTTCATCTACATAATTTTAAATGTATTAGTTTAAATGTCAATAATTTCTCCAAACGAGTTCGTGTATTGATTAATTCCGAATAACTTTATTATTCTTTTTTTTTTATATATATGTAATAATTGTAGGGTAGATAATGAAAGAATATTTTTAACAAGTTAATAGATACTTAATCCATTTATCTACGCTATATTGAATTATTGATGGGTTTTTTTTTACTTCTACCGTTTTTATTCGATTTACTTCTACCATTTTTATTAGATTGATTTAAAAGCTTAAGTTGATGGGTGAAAACAAATTTAATATTAATATCTAACAATTTTCTCTAAAAGGCTTATTTTTCAATTGTTAAAAAATATGAATTGATGGATCAACCCATTTATTAAATACAATATAAATAGACAAAATTTGAATCAATTGTATAAAAAATAGAGTAGGATTTACTATTTTTGTGTAACAAGGATGGATTCAAAGTTCAAACTAATATTCCCGACTAGCTAACTTATGCTCTATTTGCGATAAAACTTATTATCAAATATTAACTTTAGAAGTTGGTTGTAAACAAAACAATTAAAAAAAAAAAATAATACTTAAATGCATCATGGATTACGACTATCTTTTTTCAGCCCACTACTTTTTTCGATTGTGTAATTGATATGATTGCGGCGCAGAAAAAAAAAGGAATAGTCAAAGATGCATCCAAGTATAATTATAACACATCTTTCACTTATAAGAGTCTGACCATTAATGGACTTGAACTAGTACGATATTGTATAGTCTACCATGAAACTTACTAGAAAATTATTGTTGTTCAAGAAAAAATTGGAAAACAACAAGCGATTTTGAAACAATTTAGAGAAAACAGATTTTTTTTAAATCATTTTTTAAGAAAAATAGTTAGGTGCATCCGAGGTAACATCTATCTTTATGCATCCCAACCAATTGTCCTATCATAATGTGACATGTGACAAATTATTCTTATTTATTTTTTGAAATATTTTAATAATTTTTTTTATGTGAGTGATGAGAGTTGTATGCATTAAGATGGGTGCTACCGAGATGCACCTAAGTATTACCCTTTTTGAAAAGGCATGTCAATGAATTCCATAGAATGATAAAAGAAGAGATGCATTCTAATAATAATAATAATATATATATATTACACACATATATTTCAATAATTTCAGCAAACAAAAATCTAACAAAAGAAATTAAAACAAGTATAGCTCAACCTCATGTGTATATACTATCAATCTTGAAGTTAGAAGTTTTTCTCTAGTATATTATTTAAAAAAAAAAAAAAAAAAAAAACAAGTATGAAATTCAGAATAATTAGTTTGTGTTATGAGAACTTGTGTTTATGAAGACATAAATACATGGAACCAAACTAAAAATGTGATCCAACTCAAAATAATAATAATAATAATAATAATAATAATAATAAACAAATCCACACAAGTTCTCTATAAATTCAACGAATCTCTTCCTTCATTTCATCATCTTCATCTTCCTCTGTTTAATTCTCTCCCCTGTTTCTTCTCACAATGTTCAATTCAGCTCTCTCTCATGTCTCCAATGGCGGACGATCCGCCATTGCCGTCCTCAATTTCCTCTGTATTTCTCTCTTAATCTCTTCCTCCTTCCAAATCGGTCTCGTTAAAGCCATCATTCACGATCCTCTCTCTAACAACATTTTCTTACCTTCTGAAATCCAGAACAATGAGAGAGATAATCTCCAATTGCGTACCTGTACCAAAGTCAATCCCTTGCTCTACTACCGCCCGGTGATTGGAATCCTTTCTCATCCCGGCGACGGCGCCTCCGGTAGGCTCACTAATGCCACCACCGCTTCGTATATTCCGGCGTCCTACGTCAAGTTCGTCGAATCCGCCGGTGCTAGAGTTATTCCTCTTATCTATAACGACCCGACTGATGTTCTCGAAGAGGTAACAAACTAACGATTTTGTGTTGAGAAATCAAATGCACTGTTATTGCATGATGTGGATCCAACTATCCAATATTTGAAATGATAGTTGATGTCATATCTGTTAAGTTATCTTTGGATTGACTATATACTAATTAATCAACTCTACAACAAAAAGTAAAGTCTATTTAAATACGTTCCAAAAAAACTAGGTAACAATATTCTATGAATTATGAATAATAATAAAAAAAAGCATTATGATTGCAAATTTTTTTTTATTATAGAGTAGTAATCATGGCCTAAATTGTACTTGAACTTTTGAGTTTAGTGGAACCAGAAATATTGTGCCAATTTTTTAAGACAAAATCTCGAAAAGAAGAGCCTACCTAAAGAGATTTGTTGTGAAAAACCTAAGTTGAATCTTCACTACTTTTGTTGGGATACAAACATATATACAGTATGGATAAGACAACATACATCTTCATTGACACGAGACATTTGAAGCAAAGTTCAGAGAATAAAACATGTGAGTGTAAATAAAAGATACGACATGACAGATTTACATCATTATCAGGACCTTCTTAAATTGATTTGACAAGAATCAGTCAATTCAAACATAACTAAATGGATAAGAAGTTAGAAATTTACCTCTGTCTTAACTTTTAAAAAATATACAAGATTGTAAAAGAAATTTAAACTTTTAAAAAAAATTAGGGAAATTTTTAAAAATAGAAAAATAAGGAAAACTATTTACACAAAATAGCAAAATTTTTAGATAGTTGTAATAGACGCTGATACAAGTCAGTGATGGAAATGATAAAGGTCTATCAATGTATATCAATGTTTTTTTTTTCTATTTTCTATAAATAGTTTGACATTTTTTCTATCGGTAAAATTTTTCCAAAAAATTAATTATGAATATGATTTTGCCAAAATATATTTTGAATGTTTTTTTTGTTTATATTTATTTTTAATGCAGAAGCTGGGTTACCGGAGGGAGGGCTAGAGATGGGTTATATTATTCAGTGGCTGAGACAATATTCCAGGTAATATTTCATATATACGGCTATTTCTCTTCTCTTGTGTGTTCTTTTAATATTAAAATTATTTATTTATTATTATTATTATTTGGATGCAGAAAGTTTTGAGTAGGAATGAGGCTGGGGATCATGTTCCTTTATATGGCATTTCCTTGGGTTTTCAGCTCATTAGTACAATGGTCAGCAAGGTAATTGGTGAACCCATTCATTACTTAAAAAAAAAAAAAAAAAAAAAAAAAAAAAAAAAAAAAAAAAAAAAAATTAGATTTCTCCTTTCATAGTCTACTTTAGGCATAATCTTAAAAAGTTAATCTTTTAGAAAAAAATAAAAATAAAAAAATCATTTAGAAAAAATATATTTTTGTCACCTGTCAATTTTTTATTAGACAACTTAGGCTGCACAAAAATAAGTGTAATTAGACAACACTTAAGTTTTTCTCTTTTTATTTTGATCTTTACATAACCCTGACATTATCGAGCCATTTAATGCCACACGTTTTTCATTTGCCTTGAGATTTAACGATTTTGCAAATATTCGAGGAACCGTCTTTGAAAGGTATGCACTTTTTTTTAAAACAATATGTGGGTGAGATATTTTCAAAGTGATAGTACATATTTAGTACTTGATGTCAGTTAACCTATGCTTATTTTGGCCACTTACTATTCCATTAATACAATATTTCTTATAAATTATGATTATTTAATGACATTTAAAATTGAAATTTCTATGTTATTTCTTTGTAGAGTTCCACTCCCTTTACGAATAAGGGCGACTAAGGATTGTATTACATGAAAAGATCATAAAGTGAGTTTTATATATTTATTTTTTAATTTTTATTTTTAATCACATGTGGAATGAGAAATCAAACCTTTGATTTTAAAGTCAATAGAACTAACTTTATGTCAGTTCAATTATTTTTATGTTGTTGGAAAAATATCTTTTTAATCTTTAAGAGTTTTGAGTTTAGTTTCCATTTGGTCACTAGATTTTGAAATTTTACACTTACTTTTGAGTTTGAGTTTTGTTTTCATTTAGTCCATACATTTCGAAAAATATATTTTTATATTGATTTTACTTTTGATCGGTAGGATTGATGTCTATTACTTAATTTAAAAGAATTATAATGAATTATTTTCACTAATTTTTTTATCACTAGTAATTAAAATTAATTTTAAATGACTTCATAATTTCTTTTAAATTAATTAACTAGAAAATTAATATATTAGCAAAAACTCGAGATAAAATTGTAATAGACTGAAATTTTGAGACTAAATGAATACTAAATCCAAAATTTAAAGGATGATAAAATTAGAGGTAACATTTTGAAACTTAAAAACCAAATTTAAATTAAACTCAAAACTTAAAATTAAAAGTGTAATATTTTAAAATCTAAGAACTAAATAAAAATTAGACCAAAAAAATTTTAAAAACTATTATTTTTTCCTTGAATAATTGTCCAAATTAGATTATATGCCAATGCTGATTAATTATCTTGTTGTTAATTTGTTGAATACAGTATGGCATCTCACCTCAAACCTTTGAACAAAATGAAGGGTTATCTAGCTTTTTCCAAATATTGAGAACTAGCACTGACAAGAACAATAAGGTAATTTTATACCTATTCTCTCTTTACAAATTTAGAAAAATGAATCAAAACTATCAGACTTTTTTCAAATATAGAAAAATAAGTCAAATTATTAATAAATATAGAAAATTTTTACCGTCTATCATTGATAGACAGTCAAATCTTTCTATTTGGGTAAATAGTTTGATATTTTTTTCTGTTTATAGTAATTTTCCTAAAATAAATCTATCTATTTTTAGCCTTTTAATTTTTGAGATATTCTTATGGTTGTACCATTGTAATTAGGTCAATGTTTCTACCGCAAATGCTCGAAATTATCCAGTAACTATCTTTCAATGGAATCCCGAGGTAATTCATCTTTCAATATACTAATTTTTCTCTTTAAATGGTAAGAATAAGTTTCCCTATTAAATTTTGGAAAAATATTATCCTTAAATAAATTAAAATCCTAAACTTTTATAGACTTCTAATTCAAATGTCTGGATTAATAAACTAGATTATTAAAATCGATGTATTGACAATTTTCAAAAATGATCCTCACAGATAGTCCAAATTAATTTGTTTATGAAAATTTTGAGGAGTTTAATTGATAAAAGTCTCCCGTGATGTTTACAAAAAAAACGTCATGAAGGATATAAATTGACACACTTACGAAAGATTTTAACTTTATACAATTATTTGTTTATAATTTTAATTGATACAACCTCAAAATTTAATGGATAAATTTATATTTTTTAAAATTTTTGTTTTTTAATTTAACAATATGGAGTGAATGTTGCAGAAAAACTCATATGAATGGGGCATTTCTACAATCCCACACACTGAATATGCCATTGAATTGACACACAATGTAGCCCATCACTTGGTCAGGTAAGATTTATAACCTAAATTGTTTATTTCAAAACTTTTTTTTTTTCTAAAAAAGAGAATTTATATTGTATTTCTATCAACATCGGTATTTAAATAAAGATAAAAAATAAAATATATATATATATATATATATATATATTATATTTTTTGTGTTGCTTAATGCAGTGAGGCCAGGAGATCAATAAACAAACCATCTGCAAAACAGGTTGTTGAGAAACTTATCTACAATTACAGCCCAATTTATAATGGAAAGGCTGGGTAATTCCAATTTTACTATTTTAACCTTGTATTTAAAAAAAAAAAAAATATTAGTTTTGTTGTAATTTTTTTTCCCTCTATGTGAATGCAGGAAGGGATATGATCAAGTTTATCTTTTTGAGTAGATGGGTTGCATCCCCTATGTCATAATTTGGAATTTCCATCTATCTTGAGGAGTAATATTGTAATAATTTTATGATCTAAAATAAAATAAAAGAAATGGGAAATTCCAACTACTTTTATTTATTGAAAAGACTATGGTTTTATGTGCCTTCTAATTTTAGGATATGTTTCAAAGTTGTCTTTTTAATTTATTCTTTATGTGATTTCCCTCCGCATTTTAGAGTGTTTAAGTGATTATAATTCACATTAAAAAAAAATTAAGACATAAAAGATAGAGTTGTTTTTAAATATAGAAAAATGAACCAAAATATTATAAATATAGCAAAATTTTACTGTCATCTACAATAGACTACTATTTGTGTCTATCTATAGTCTATCGTGATCTATCGCATATATATTTATAAATATTTTCAGTAGTTTTGTCATTTAAAATAATTTCTCTAAAATGATATGTAAAACTTTTTTACATATTTGATATTGTCTATTTTAGCCTAAAATCTCATGATTTTTTATTTAGCCGCTTCCAAAAAGCTTATACTAATAGAAAGATTGTGAAATGATTTAATTAAGTGATAAAATTAAGTTTTAATGATATTTAAAATATTTATAGAATGAAATGGTAAATTTAAAAATTAAAACAATTCAAGAGACACAAACACAATTTTTTTAACGTGGTTCGGTTTCTCAACGTACTTCACAAGGCCACATCTAGAGAATAAGTTTAATTAATCAGATATGAGTATAATTTACAATCAATATTGACTTGTACATTAAAAAAAAAAACTCCTTCTCAAATCATGTTCCAATGGTTGATTTACTTCTCTTTGGATTGAAGTCTTTTCAAACACAAGCTCTGTGTATGTTGTGGGATATCATATAAACTTTCTTTAATGGTGAATGTCTACTCCCAAGACTTTGAAAATATTTCTCACAAATATAAAAGGTTAAATCCAATTAAACGATTCAAACCACAATCAACTTATATGAAATTAAAGAATAAATAGACATTAGACACTTAAAAAGAAAAATGGAATACAAATTCAAATTCAATTTTGTTTGTGTGCTACTTCTTTATAAAATTAATTCTATTTGATCATTTTTTCTCTCAAATTTTCAACTTTGTTTTCCTTATAATTTTCTGAAAGTTTTTCATTTTCCAATTAATTAAGATTTCGTTTGAATTAACTTTTTAAGTGTTTAAATAAGTGTAACAACTCCCAACTCCTAGATAGAAGCTGAATTCTAATAAAAATTAAAAGAAAAATCAAAATAGAAAACAAAGAGAAGAAACAAAACTAAAAAAAACACTCTCACCAATTTGAGAACTTCCATCAAATGAATTGCGAGAGAAAAGAGAGAGATGAGAGTTGTGTGTTATTCGTAAAAAATTTCTTTAAAACATTATATTTAGATTTGGGAAACACCAAAAAGCACACAAAAAATTTCTAAATAAGTCTACTACTGATAGTCAATGATAGAATTATCACTGTGTTTATCAATGATACAATATGTCTAAAAATTGCTATTTATTGTCAACTTCTTTAAATCAATTTACTTCTTAAATAAGTCTACCACTGATAGTTTGTGATAGTCTTCTATCACTATCTACCAATGATTGAGAGTGATATACTTCTATTATTGATAGAAAATGATATACTTTTGAAACTTGAAATGAGGTGCCTATCGCATGATAAGCCCTGTTATGAGAAATGCTATATCAATTCACAGAATACATAAAACTAATCAAAGTAACCGACAGAAAATACCCAAGATTGGTAACTTAGTTGGTGATAAACACTTACGTCTGGGGTAGTATGCCCAAGAAAGACAACTTCACTAATATAAATGATAAGCAATTACAACGCAGTACTTATCTGTAACTACAACTTGATTACAGTGACTCTCGTAAAGCTTAATCACACAACCTTTCAATTAGGCTTCCCTTAGATGTGAGAATCTCTCTCTTGGTTATTTAGGCTCCTCCTAAGTATTGATAACAATGAAGAAATGACTTAGGCTTCCCCTAAGACCGATACGTCCTCTCAAACGAATTAAGCTCTCCAAGATGTGAGACTCCCTCTCTTGGTTACTTAGGTTTTGGTTTATATACTAACAGTGAGGGTATCTTGAACTTTTTATTTTCAAGTTTAAGGGTATTTTTTAAACTTTTGAAAGTTCAGAGGTATTTTTGAAACAAAAATTAACGGTTTCCCTCCAAAACTAGCGATAAGAGTATTTTTTAACTATTTTTTCAAGTTTAAGAGTGTTTTTGAAACTTTTGAAAATTTAAGGATATTTTTTTACACAAAGTACTAAGTTCAAGGGTCCCACTCCATTTTAAAAAACAATCTGATTGAGAACCCTACCTACCTCAATCAGTTTGCACAATTTGATTACAAATCAAGGGATGTAGCCCCCACCATTCATTACAATTACGGATGTCCATGTAAACAACAACAAACATGTTGATACTGAAATTTGGTACCAATTATGAATTTTTAATTTTCGAGAGGAATTGAACGATTGCCCTGCACAATAGAAGAAAAACTCACACCATTGTGGTGCTTGGCTATCGACACTTCGACGATCAAGTCGGTAATGGTTTAGAGAGCTAGAGAGTAGAGAGTTTAAGGTGTATTTCAGCGTACCTCAAATGTCACAAGCCATCTCAATTATATAGAAATAAGTTTCGTAATAGTTGTTTGCTAATTAAATTCTCGAATATTAATTAAACTGTTGCCAATTGTTACGAACTCTTGGTTTCATTTCACTACTGACCAAAACATGTGAAAAAGTAGAAAATTTAGGTACCTTTATAAAGCAGGCCTCCTCAAGCTTTGTAGCTTCCCCTATGGGTCGATCTCTATATTTAGCAAAACAAACTTATTGTTTAATGGCTGATCCTATAGGTCGGTTTCCATACTTAGCTAAATAACTATACCACTTTTTCACCCACCACAAAACGTATTCACACTGTTCACTTTTCAAACTACCTTCAATTTGTCCTTAGTTAATTTTAGTCTCTATTTCATGACTTTATACATTTTATTTTTATTTTTTAATATTTCATCGACTTTCGAAACGATGGCGTTCGTCCCCATATATCTTCTAAACGTAACTTTCGATCATTTTATTTTTAATTCTTTTCTTTCGATAATCCATTATTTTGTATTGAAATCAAAGTTACCACAATGTATTTATATAATTTTTTTAAAAATAATAATAATAATAATCAAGCGTGCACTAAAATGAACAAAATTGGATTTAAACCGAAACTACATTGAGCCAAAATAGCATTTTTAAAAGAAAAAAATCCATTAATTATAATGAATTTATGAGAGAGATATTTTTTCCGCCTTCACTGACCACAGTCATCAACAATTCACTTATATTTGTCCAAAAAAAAAAAAAAGAAAAAAAAAAGTTCACTTATATAATAAGCTTTCGTGAGCTCAACAATGGCGGTCTTCATCGTCTCCTTCTTTCTTTCCTTTGCTCCCATTTCCTCGCACTCACAGTCTCCTTGAAACTTTCCTCATAATGCTCAAAGAAGTAGTTGGCTTAGCGCCCACCATTTCTGAACACCTCGGCCACCGACTCCACTGGTCTTCCCGTTCGACTTTTCCTCTGTCTTCGATTTCCGTTTTTAAATGCACATGGCTCTCCTTTCTGATCATCTTATTCCTCGAATTTAGCTTCGTCGACGCAGCTCATCCGTACCCCAACATCATAATGCCGTCTCAATCTGGCCTCGACTCATCGCCCTCGTGTTCAGGAATGGATCCGAGGTTGAATTACCTGCCGGTGATCGGAATCCTTAGCCATCCTGGCGATGGTGCCTCCGGTAGACTAAACAACGCGACGAATGCATCCTATATTGCTGCTTCGTATGTCAAGTTCGTCGAATCGGCCGGAGCAAGAGTTATTCCTCTTATCTTTAACGAACCGCTTGAGGTTATTTTCGAGGTATTGAAAAATGGTTATGAACTTCGAGGCTTGTGTTCTTCCGTTATTTTAATGAATATCAGGGGACGATCGAGCTAAACTACTTACAAAATTATTGCAGAAGCTCAATTTGGTCAATGGAGTGCTCTTCACTGGAGGGTGGGCTAAACAGGGTTTATATTATTCCGTTGCTGAGAAGATTCTTAAGGTTATTCCTTTCTCAAAAATAATTATACTGTTTACAAAAGCGTTTTTCCATGAAAAGCTATCGCCTATCAAAGTATATTCTGTATTTCGGATAAACATTTAAGTCTCCTTTTTAAGATAGCATCATAATAGTAGGAGTATTATTCAAACCTTCTGTGTAGAATAATTACTTAAATCTGCGAATTTAAGCTCCGGTTCAGACTTCTCAAATCTGCAAATCAAATGCTTCCGAAGTGATTTTTTTTTTTCTTTTTCTTTTTGAAAGAAGTGATTTACTCCTAGAACAATAGTGGAAATCTTGCTTGATTTTCTCGTGCACAAGAAGAGTTCAGGATGGGAATGTATAATGCCTCTTTCTTTTTTTTCCCTCTCTCTAAATGGCTGTTTGTTTTTCTATATGACGTGAAATTCTAAATAGTTTTTCCTTTATGAATAAAGACTTGAGCAGAAGTTTAAAATTGTTTTGATAATTTATTGTGCCGTTTCTGCAGAAAATTTTGGAGAGGAATGATGCTGGGGATCGTTTCCCTTTATATGCCATCTGCTTGGGTTTTGAAATCTTAAGCATGATCATCAGCAAGGTTATCCATTCATCTCTTCAAACTTTGTGGTAGTGATCACTGACGAGGCAAAAACTATCCACATGTATTTAGGCAATTACAATGTTTATTTGACCATTTTTTTATATACATTCACTGCTTTATTGGTAAAAAAAAAAAACAGACAATTCTTTTATGCTATCATATTTCGATACTGTAGTTCCAATGTCATGCACAGAGTCAATTAGCTCAACTTCCTGTGAGAGGGCTTCATCGATGTCCACCAGGCAGGATGTGACTCTAATAAAAAAGGAAAATATAAATGATCTTGAGAACTAACAGATGGATGGAACATAGGGACAGAATAGTGTTTCTCCTCTTTCTATTCCCTGTTAATGATTGAAGGATGCTACAATTCTTCTTTTGAATTCCCTTAGTTGTTTGCTGGAGAATAAAATCATTTTCAACTAAAATTGCTTTTGGAAATCACTAAAATTGAGTAAAATATTTTCCACCTAAAAATCATATCTTGTCTTTATTTACAGGAAAGAAACATTCTCGAACCATTTAACGCATCATATATGGCATCCACACTGCAATTTGTGGACAATGTAAATATTCAAGGAACAGTCTTCCAAAGGTATGTATCGGCATTCATGGTTGTTCCAATTAGAGAAATTTCCAAATATTTTGACAAGGAAGCCATTGCTACTACTGGAAGATCCCTGCTTGAATGCTTTGCAAATTTTTTGTCTTTTTGATTTGGGACTTAAAGATACTAGATACATTCACTCACCAATTGTACAGTTGTAAGGCAGCTACCATCTGGATAGAATTTTAACTGTTCAGCTTGGGTAATGTATTTGTTCTTCAAGTTTTGCTTCTCTGCTTACAGTAGTACATGTTTTTGTACTTCCATTGTCAAACGTAACTCAATGTTGGAATTGGTGTGGGTGTAGTTTAAATGTATTATGTAGGGACGGCATTGCTACTCATTTGATTTATGATATCGTGCATCCAGCTGCAAGATTCTGTTTTCCTGAAATTTCTGTGCTTTAGTCGTGCTGTGGGCTGTGGACAGCGTTACTTTACCAGTATGCAATCCTCATTGCAGGGTTTATTACTGTTATAAAATGTTTCCTCCTGGGGAAGGAGGGTTCTGTAACACGCACTTGGGAGTTCAGAAATTAGAACAGATTGTTTATACCTTCTCTAAAATGTTTTCCATAAGCATTTAGAACAATAATTATTGCTAAAACGTACAGATCTTATTCTTAGTGTTATTTTGTCATGTCTGTATATTTTCCAAACACATCCAATGTGTTGTAATTGTATATATGTGGTTATTAAATGTTTGGCTTAACTGCCGACTTTTCTGAGACGCATCAATTTAAATCAGGTTTTTGTTAGACAATAAATATTTTTCTTTGAGATAGGTGGACAATAAATATTGCTATTTGTTATGAGGCTGTTTTAGTTGCTTATCCTGAAGCTTACAATTTGTGGTTTTCTTATCTGTAGATTCCCTCATTATTTACTGGAGAAGTTGAGTACAGATTGTATTGTAATGCAAAACCATCGTGTAAGTTCCTTTGGGTTTAATTGATTGTAGGTCAATAGTTTCTCTGAAAAAATTTACTCATGCCATGGCATCTTTAATATTATTTATTTTTTAGATTATTACATTACATGTGGGAGGGGTTTGAACCTACACTTCTTACAAGAAGTAGAAATGTCTTAACTGCTAAGCTATACTCAAAGTTGACATCTTTCACTTTACACATCACTCAATTTCATCATTATTATTCATGATTTTAAATTTGAAAAGAACTGTTTGTTTTCTTTTAATTTATAGATGTATTGGGAATGTTTATGTTAAAGTGTTGATTTAATAAATTTACCATAATCTATTAGCTTAAGCTTTCGGGTTAATCGGTGTTTTAATATGGTATCAGAGCATTCAAACTCTTATAATGTCATTTCATCCCCAATTAATATTGATTTCCACTTGTTGTGTCTTCTACAAATTTTCAAAACTACAAGTGAGGGGGAGTATTAAAGTATTGATATAATTAAATTTACCATAACCTATTAGCTTAAGCTTTTGGGTTAACCAATAATTTAACAATTTATTTATGTTTTAGGATTTCTGGTTTAATTTTCCATTTTAATCAACACGAATTGTCAATATCTAGATCAGTTTGCTTCTGCATGGAACTTGGCTTCTTTTGATGCCAGTTGAGATTCCAGGCTATCGAATTGGTTAATTTGCAAGGGTGATCGAGTGATCAGTTCACCTCATGCTGCTATCCGAGACTGAAATCTCATAATTCAAGATATAGGTTAATCCTGATGCAATTGTTTGTGCACTTCAATTGACTCTGCATATCGTGAATGTTTGGATTCACATTTTAATGTCACGTTCCCTTAGAAGAATTATGATTTGAATCCAGCTTAATTCTTCATCCCAAAAAAGTCGTCTTCTTTGTCTTGATCATTTCAACTTTCTAAGATTTCACTCTAATATACAAGGCTAAAAGTTCGCAAGTTTTATGTTTCTGTAAACATGCATGCTCAGCTGCTTTTATCTGTGTTCACGAACCATATTGCAATATAGGGTTTAAGGACTTCAGAATTGGCCTTTGTTAATCAGATTGTTTATCAGTGTACCAATATAGGTCGTCTTTGTTTTCCATACAGTTCGGTATCTCACCAGAAAGCTTTGAACAAAACGAAGAATTATCCAATTTTTTTCAGATATTGACAACTAGTAGTGACGAAGAAAATAAGGTACTGTGAAGTTTCTCTCAACTCTTTACAAAATAGAAAACGTTTTCGTGTATCAGTCTTCATATAAATGCATTCATTCAATTGCTCCTCTACCTACAGTAGTGTTTATGTTTATTACAGGTCTATGTCTCCACTGTACAAGCTCGGGATTATCCTGTGACTGCATTTCAATGGCATCCAGAGGTAATTATTTGACTTTCACTTTATTCGCTTCATCTAGTCTTGGAACTTTCTGTACGTGCTTCTGCATATTATGTATATCATATACTTTATTTTACTGGAATCAAATTCAACTATGAGGGCATGGAACCATGGAAGAAAACCCCTTAAAAATATTATAGGTGATTATAGAATTAAAATCTTACATGAAGACGCTGACCAATTTTAACACGTAAAGCAAGATTTCGTCTGCTCTTTTGCACACAGTTACCGGTTGGGAAGAAGAGACCTTTCTGGTTTACTTACCTGAATTTTTTTCATTGGTATTTAGCTCTCCCACATATGTAGAATATTACCTCCTTCGGCACTTTCTTTTCCAGATGATATTGCGAGAATACTGAGGAAGAGTTTTTGTTTATTTGTTTGTTTGTTTTTTTTGTTTTTTTTTTTAAAGAAATTGAAGACTTTCCATTAAGTGAATGAAAAGAGACGGAGATTAATGCTCAAAGATACAAGAAACTATAAGTAAGAAATAAAAGAATAAACCAATTAGAAGCATAAGACCTCGAAACATGACACGAACATAATAAAGAAATATAAATGAAAAAACAGCACACTTAAAGAAGTTTAGTTCTGAAGTCTTAGTTATCCGTGTGAGTGAAGTTGTTCATTGTCTATAATGTACACTAGGAGAAGCCAATCCTCATAACCTTAATCATTCAAGTTTCTCTAAAACATTATTTCCAACCTCCCTCTACATTCTAGCTACATTAAGTTTTATCTCGCTCTAGGAAGGGGGAGTTTTCATCTACAAAGTTGACATTCTATGGTTAAATGTAATCAGAGCTTTCGAAAATTTTTGCTAAAAAGAAATGACTGGATGTTCATAGGGGAAGATAGGACATAGGATGTAGATACTTAATGGGAGATCTAGATGTTTTTTTGGGAACTCTAGTCTAGGGGTTCTTCTTTATCTTTCACCTTTTCAATAAAATGGTACATAGTTTGTTGGAAAAAGGGTGTGATTTCTAGCAATAAAAATGGATCTTCAAATGTAGTATGGCGAGCGGTTGCCCATGAGATTAATAGTGAGGTGTGGTAAGGTGGGCTAGACATGGTTTATCGCTAAGCATCCCGTTGCCACATGCATGACATCCTCTCCCCCTCAACAAAAGAAGTAATTCAGCTTTTTCATTAATAAGTTAAATTAAATGATTTTCACTTTCTGCTTAACTGATAACTCCAAACTTGTTGGATCCCCTGCCTTCTCATTTAGACAGCGGAATCTACATGCAAAGACTGTCTGATAACCTTGTCATTTGATCTTTGTTGGCGTATAAATCAATCAAGAGACTAAGACTCTAAACTTGCATTGCAGAAAAATGCCTTTGAGTGGGGCTCCTCCGTGATTCCGCACACAGAGCATGCGATTGAAGTGACGCAACGTGTTGCCAACTACTTAGTCAGGTTAGAACATGGCTGTAAATTATTTAGCTTCTTGTGTTCCATTTTTTCAAGAGTATCACTGCACTGTAAAGTTTCATGTTTACGCTACCCCTGGCCCTTAGGCTGTTTCTGTTGCTTTTTGCTTATATTTTTTTTTGTTGCTGCTGCTGCTGTTGGCGTCGTGCTTTTTTATTTTTTTTAAAAAAATCTCACTGTTTCATATGATAATAACTAATAAATAAATCAGTTTACACTTGACAAGCACTAGCAGAAGGAGCTATTTCCCCCTTTTCCCTTTTTAAGATAAGAACTCATTTTCATATATGTGAAATTAGAAAAGAGAGGAAAACTAGCTTGGACATTACACAAAGGGCTCTTTCAATAGCTAAAGAACATTCTTTTCTTCAAGTGGTAACCACTGTAATATTCCATGTCTTCTTCTTGGTTGTTATTCGTTCTCTCTTGTGTAATCGTCTTCATCTTCGAGAGTAATTTTGTTTCGTCCATGGATTGAAACTTTCGCCGGTTTGCATGAGCGTGTAATTAGAGAAGCAATGTAAATTGTTACATGTGGAGTTCTTATATATATATATATATCTATAGTTCAAACATAAAATTGAACCATTGATCTTTGTGATTATAATTGATACCTTATCTATTAAAATGTAACCTATCTATCAATTCTTGAGCTTGCTTAAGTGTAAAGCACTAACAATTTATATGGCGAAGTTTATAACAAATCTTCAATGTTTGTGTCTGTAGTGAGGCCAGAAAATCATTGAACAAACCACCTGCACAGAAGGTTCTTGAAAATCTCATCTACAACTATAGCCCAACTTTTGGTGGCAAGGCTGGGTAACTCCAAATTCCTCTTTAGATCTTGCCTTATTTTTGTTGGGTTTTCTTTTTCTCTTTAATCTCTTATTAACTTACTTCTTTTCTCTCAAACTTAATGTGCAAAATGTAGGAAGGGATTTGATGAAGTTTACATCTTCACATAGGAAACCTCCAGCTACCTCATCTAATGTACAATTGCCATCTGTCTTGTGGAATTGATTTGTATTATGTATGTATTATTGCATTAAGAAGCAATTATTTTTCATTGAAAATGAAAATTAGAAAATTAGCAACACTTAATTGTGTAACTTTTTAGTATGTATCCCAACATCTTAGTTTGCACTTTGTGAATAATTGTTGAGCCTGCTCAAATGGCATAACTAATTAAAATGTTCTAGTTTTATTTTTATAAGTGTATTCTTCTATTGCACTTTGAAAATAGTTTAACAATCAAAGAATTTTTTAAAATTAAAAATATATATATATATCTTTTTTATCTCTAAGTTTTGTATATGGTTTTCATTTGCTCTCTAGGTATATTTTTATTCATAAGTTTTGAACTTAGTTCCTATTTGGTCCTAAGTTATGAATTGAGTTTTCATTTTTGTCTATTGGCTTTAAGGTTTTATATTTTTACTCTTAAATTCTCCCAAATTACCATTTTTATTAATTTTCTGTTAATCAATGTAAAATAATCATATTAATCTTCATTAAATTTTGGTCATTATTAAAATTAATTAAAGAGTTGAATCATAATTATGTTACATTGTTCTAAAAAAGTATGTTACATTACCTAAATGAAAGTTAACACCAAAGATAAAAAGAGTTTTTTTATATGGATGACATAACCTTAAGTAATCGCATTAGGGATGACCCATCTTCATTTTTTTTTTTTTTGTGAAAAAAATAAGATTGCGATAGAGATAGATTGCGTTAGGGCTACACATGGTCATCCCTAACGTAATACGTTAGAATGTGTACCGTTAGTCATCGCTTCATCGCTAGTGCTGTCATAGATATGACCATAAGGTTAGAATTCATATATTTGTAGGAGGCGGGTTGTCAATCATAAACGCACGTAGAAAAGGGTCATCAGTACAAAAACTTCAAGATAAAAATGAGCATTAATTAATTAGGGTAAACCTGTAAATTATAGAAATCTAAGGACCAAATAAAAATTAAACTCAAATTTTTGGAATAAAAATGTGACGTTTTTTTAAATCTTAGAGGTCAAATGAAAATTAAACTCAAAACTTAGAGTTAAAAATGTAACATAAAAAATTTAGAGACCAAAACAGAAATTATACTCAAAATTTTTAGATATTAAAAATGTATTTTTTGCAAACAAAGAAGGAAAAATCAAGGTTGTGGGTTGCAAGTAGGTATCATTATCTCATTTTAGTGGAATTATAATAGTTGAGGCTAAGGAGAGTAATAAAGCTAACCTACCCTTCCATTTGTTGAATGAAAAACTTAACAACGAGTTAAAAAAAATTAAACTTATTTTTTGAGATTTTATTCACTTATATGTTAAAAATGTATGGTGGCTCAATTTAGATTTTGTTTAATATTTTTTCAGATTTTCAGTAAATATGTGTTTTTGTGTTTTGTGGACAATCTATATTCTATTTTTAAAAATATTTTCATATCATGTGATCCATGTAAATTTTAAAAATAATATCTTGTATCAAGTTTTGAATTATAAATTTTAAAATATAGAATTATATTAAATAACGATTAAAAAAATATTTATAAATATAATAGGTTATATTATAAACTCAACTCATTTTTTTAAATTAAAAAAATATTATTGTAATATATTATAAATTAATAATTATATACAAAAATTAATATAAAATATATTCATAAATAAATTAATAATAGTTTATAGTCAACCTAATAATTAGTGGGTAATTATATAAAGTTTTATGGTTTATAAATATGATATCATACACATTTAAATAAGATCCAATTTTTGAAACTACTACCAAACACATATGTGAAAGTATGAAATACAATTATCTTTTCATTGAATCATTTGTTTTTAGATTCTCAACTAAGCATACCATAAATATTCACTAGTTTTAGAAATATTGAATTGTCTTTCTATATTTATGATATTTTTAAATCAACAATTTTGAAGTGGTAGATCGAACCATTGACATTTGAGACATTAATTGATGTTCTATATACCAAGTTATTATTTTTTTTCGAAGGTCAATGTGAACATAACTCAAACGACATAAAATATGAACTATTGACAAAAAAAAAAAAGTCAATAGTTCGAATTCCCCACCTTTGTATATTGAAATTTTTTGGCTAAATTACAATAAATATCATTGAACTTTTCTATTTGTTTTAGAAATACCTCTATACTTTTAAAAGTTGCAATATTACCCCTTAACTTTCATAAACGTTTCAAAATTACTCTATGAGTATAAATTGTTTAGAATTTTGAACAAAGATCAAGACTTATAACTATGTGGTAATGATCTAAAACAATGTGGTGATTCAAATTTTCGTTCTATAACACTTACAACATTTCATATCTCAATTTAAGTCTCAATTCTAAAGAAATTTTATTATAAGATTATTAGTAATTTTGCAACTTTTGAAAGTATAAAGATATTTTTGAAATAAATTTTATAACTTAACCAATTATTTTCCCCTAAAAAAAAATGTGAAATTGGGGGTAAATGCGTGAGGGTTTTATATATATAAGAAAAAGTACTGATAATGGTAACGTAAGGGCCGTAAAAGAAAGGAATCCAAAATTCGGCATATGAAATGGCGGGAAAGAGTGAGCAGTGGAGGAGGGAAAATCGTTGATCTTCCTCTCTCTATTCTCCCGCTTCCACTTCCCTTTTTTCATTCTCTGTCGTCTTCCGATCTCATCCTTCAGAGCACCCAATCTTGCACTTCAACACAAATGGCGGAAATCGAAACCCTAGGTATTCTCCAAGACATTGAATCCCTCGTCGCCGATCAGCTTCAAGTGGTGACTACCCTCCTTCCCAATTTCTATTTTTCTCATTCCATACTCGTCTGCATCATGGTTCAATCCAGTTTCTAAATGGAGCCAGTCTATTACTCTAATTATGTGAATTACAGCCGTAGAAACGTTTTTTAGTTAATGTCGATTGAGTTATTTTCACTTATTGAATGTGTTTATGCCAATTATGAAGCAGTGGGGATGGATTAACGGTGATTTAACCCTAGTTTTGCTGCCGAGTTGTTTATAGTTTTGAACGACTTGTGTTTCTATGGAAAAATTCTTATGTCTCTTGCAAAAAGTAGTATTTCCAAGAAAACTGTAATTTGTCCTCTCACTGTCAGGTGTCTCCCATCGTTGTTGTTTGTAGGTGGAGGCTTATCACCGAAGACCTTTTTAATTATCTTACGTGAATTTTCGGAGTTGTATGTTTTTGGGTACTGACGATCATACTTGGGAAAAAGGAAGATTTTTTTGGGGTTTTTTTTATGCTTTCAATTAGACTGGATGAATGCCTGCCTCGTTCTTCCTTCTCACCACCATCTATAAAGTAACTATTTAAAGATGCAAAGTTATTGAGGGTCAAATACCTGCTAATTTCGTTCAACTTTTTTACTCAGGTTTCCTACAAGTGGCTAAGTCGAAGTTATTTGATATCATCAGATACTGCAAAAAGGTTAGAGAAACTTGGCAAGTTGGCATAAAAAAATTGCACATGATTAGTTGGTCCTCGTTCAATGTTTTTGATGTAAAGTTCTTATGTAGGTTGCTTCAAGAATTTGTTGAAAAACATGAAAGTGGATTACAAGTGGTCTATGCCTTGTCTGGATGGTTGAAGAATGATCCTCCAAGTTACCATATCAGGCTTGTTTCTGGCTCAAAACTTCCTGGTTAGCTTCTAATTTGGTGCATGTTTTTCCATATGCCTCAATGTTTCTCTGTTTTATCGAAAAAGGGTTTGGATAATATTAGGTTAGGTATTACTTCTGTTTGTAATATAAGAAAATTTGTATCATGATAAAACTATATATCATATTGTTTTCTTGCAGTTTTTAGGAGTTTGTTACAAGTGTTTATAATGATGAACCATTCTTGATAACTCGTGCCTCCGTCTTATTTTATTCAAAGGACTATAACTGTTTAGTTAAGAGACTACTCAAGGGACTCAGCAGATTCTATTTATTTTTTAACTTTTGAACAGAAGCAAAGCAAGATTTTGATGGCACCTGCTCTATTCAAGTTTATAGTGTTCAAGCTTCCATTCCAAAGGATCCAGCTGCACTTTGGAATGCTGAATTTGTTCAGGCAGAAGAGCTATTCAAGCAACCTTTCACTGTTGACAATTGTTTGCGAGATAACAGGTTTCCTGCATTTGGCCCAGTTAAATTTTGCACTTAGATGGGTTATTATCATTTTGTCTCATGTTTTTATTTGAAACATTTCTTTGTGGTGGGCATGACTTTGAACTTGGAATTTTTCATCTCACTTTATATATTTATTTTTACTGAAAATGTAGAATATATTTTCTTTCGGTAGGAAGAGAGTGAACAATCTCGATCCTTATAGAGTAGAGATTATAGCATCCACATGAATCTCCTGACGATGTCCATAATATTGATCTTGGTATAACATATGGCAATGCACTTCCTCATGACATAATAATAATGGGTTTTTTCTCTCTTTGTAGTTGTGCTATTTTTCAATTATACTAGTTCAATTGTAAAATGGTTACTTGGCTCTTCTCCGGTGCAATACCATTTGGGAACTCATTTGCCTCTTTTCCTGCGGTTCTACTTTAGGTTTTGTGGGATTTCCAATTCCTATGTCAAGCGCAGTATTGATGAGATACCTGCAAGCGTTGCAGCTCCTCAGCCAAAAAGTGCAGTGGATGCAGAATCAACCAAAAAGAAGACTACTTGTCAAAATACTACCGTTCCACAACCTCACAAAAGTGAAATGCAAAAAGTTAGTCCTAATGTTGGTCTACAAAATCCCACTGTTGTCAAAGAAGTCAAAAGTGAAGGTAACCGTACAGAGCCTTTTCATCAGGCCTCCAAGCCTATTGCAGCCAAAGAAAAAGTTGCTTCCTTACCTGCTAGTAAGAAGAAAGCTCAAAGTGATAAAATCTCTTCCAGCACTGGAGGTTCGTTAGCAAATTTATGGGGACGTGTCCCTGCCAAGTCTAAGCTTGGTGACAATCATGCAGAGACAAATCTTGCCACTGCAGCAGACCCTACTGGTTGGTTACACCTCCTGGTTGATTTCATTCAAATTTCGCCTGGACTGATTGTGGAACACTTTAATTCAGAATGAGGTTTTAAACACATTGTACAGAAAATATTGGAACTAAGCTCAATATAAAGTACTGACCTTTTCTTTCTAACCCTTGGTTTCTGTTGCAGTATCTAGTGCCGAGGCACAAATTTGTGCACATGAAGCACTCCAGATTGACAACAGTGATGATGATGATCAACATGTAAATATCAAGAGGAGTTCCAATGAGAGCGGAAGAAAAAGGAGGGTTTTTTTCGATTTCTCAGATGATGAAGATTTTGAAGATGCAGTAAGTTTGGCATCACCTGAAAATCCAAAGGATCAATCATGTCTAGATCAGAAGCAAAACATAGAGTTGCATAAAGAGAAAGCTCATTTGAACACTGACGAACAACTGAATGGTAAACTGAAAATCAAGGAGGAAAAGAAAAGTGAATTCAAGCAATCCTCAGTAGAAAAAAAACAACACAATTCCTCCACTAAGAAAAATGAACTTTGTGCCCATGAAAATGACTCTAATAAGATAGAGAAACCAAACGATGCTGCTCCTGCTTCACCTAAGAGGAGAAAAGTATTGAGGACAAGAATTGATGAGCGTGGGAGAGAAGGTACACCTACACAGCCTGTTTCACATTAGACTGCCTTCTTTACGTGTCTTTGGTTTAATGAAATTTATTTGGTTAAAATATCATTTGTGGTCTCCTTTAACTTTGAGACTTATTTTATTTGTCCCTATATTTTAAAATGTCCAAATTTGGCCCTTTAACTTTCAATCTATCTCAAAATTAGTCCTCAATGTTCATTTATGTTTAAATTTCGGTAAAAGTATTTAGTCCCTATGTGCCTTTTGCCCAAAAATTTGCCAAACATATTCACATTGGACCTTTTTTTAATGAAAATTATTATTATTATTCTTTTTTGTGTCGGATGAAAATTAACTTTCAAAGTTTAAACTAATTTTAAGATTTCTTGAAAGTACAAGACCAAAATGCTATTTTAACCTATTGGTTCTACGGGGTATTTTTTAACCTATCTCGTTCACGCTGTAAATGATGGATGTACTTTTTAGTTCCACACTGCCAGCTACATGTTTATGTACGTTTGTGTTTCTGGAAAGGAAGATAGTTTCCATTTTCACATGCTGAAAGATTGCTTTTGAAGGAGCAACAAATGATTAATGGGTGGAACATTACATATTTTGCATGATGGGAGCAAGAAATGTTTTTTTGGTGCATTTAAGTTTTGTTTTTACCTACCATCTGCGTTTGCAGATAGAAATTTTGGCCAACGGTACTTGATAACTTAGAGGTTTTCTTTTGGCTCATACATGATAATGTGGTAAAATTATTTCATCTTTTTATATCTTTACCTTGTGAGTTAATCAATTTCGTTTCTAATCTTACTAGTAAATGAGGTGGTTTGGGAAGGTGAAGAGCAGAAACAGAAGAAGGATGATGTCTCTTCAACAAAGACATCTGATCATAAAGCAGCCGAGACTACTACGAACAGGTTACTTATAATATCATGTCTTTTGGTATAAGTTATCAACTCCTTTTCTTCCATTCATTATATTATCCACCATATCGTGTTTTGTGGCTGCTACGTTAATAGTCTATCATCTATTCATGTTCCGTTTTATTTATCATCTTTGAGGATTTGATATAGACAGCCTTCGTAAGTATAAAACAGAACTGATGTGCAAACTAAGAAGCCTTGTACCTCCTAGGCCTTTTAGTTTTAAAGCTGTAAGATTATTACTGCCACCAACCATATCATGATTAAAACCCTAAGTCGAATACACACACACACACACAAAAACGAGATTACCATCCTTTAGTCCTTTGAGTATTCTCTTTTATATTTTCTTGCTGAAACTTTAACTCATCATTCAATAAGATTTTAGTTTTTGTGTATGGAAATTCAGGCCTCCTGCGGCTAAGAAGTCACCACCCTTGGGCAATAGTGGTGCAAATTCAGCAGTGAAAGCAGGAGCCAAAAAAGCTGGAAATGCGGCTGGTCCCAAACAAGGAAATATTCTTTCTTTTTTCAAGAGGGTTTGAAGAAGTACCGATGGAGCAACTTGTAAATGAAAAAGCATGTAAGCTTTATGATCTCCTACTTTTAACTTTTGACCTTTTTTTTTTTTTTAAAAAATATATTATTGTTTTGATATGTGGCTGGAACAGTTGAAATGGAAAGAACAGGTTGTTGATAAATGCAAAGCTAGGAGTTGATGTTGGTTTCTCCTGAATCTTTGAAGTAACAGTTAGACACCATTGCAGCTTAATTATGAAAAAAATTGCTCTGTACATTGGTAAGTCAACCTTTACATTGTGTGGTAAATTCAATTCGGTCAGCTCCAATTATATACTTCATTCTCAGAGAGTAAAATTGGCCTTATGCAATTGAAATGACCATCTACATGATGAGGTACTTTTTTTTTCTTTAGTTCAATTGTCAAATGGGAGATTAAATCATCCATCTTAAAATAGGATTTAGGATTTTTTTTCCCCCAACGTATTTAGGGTTTTTTTCACTAAGCAATGCTTGCAATGACATATGATGAGGGTACTTTTATTCTTTTGATTGAGTATTAACGTAAACCAAGTAATTGTAGCACGTCTATTGAACAATCTAGGTACTTTTTTTAAGAAAAAAAATCTGAAGTTAATTTTATTCATTAATGACAACAGATGATAAATTTTTTGGTACAATAGATGATGAAATTTAACCACTATACATACATGTATATTGACACGGAATTTATATAGGATTTAGTCTCGATCATATGTGATGTCTGATATAACATAGAAAAGTTTTAGTAGTACTAGAATTCTTCTCTAGAAACATGATGATCGAGTCCTCAAAAACCAATTTAAATTAGATATTACGAAGTTTATTTATTTGAGTAATGAAATTGCCCCTTAAAATTAACTCATTAGAATACATGCATAAACAAAAACATATATGCAAAAACAAGCTAATAAGAATTTTCAATAGTCCATTTAGATTGCAAATATTATATGATGTAATAATGTTAAATATCTAAGAATTAATAAGCTAAGACATAAATGTTTAGGATAATAGATGTTTGTCGTCCTAGGTAAACAACACCACCGTGACAACTCCAAATAGACATTTCATTCCTTTCATTGGATCAAAATGAACTTACAGCGCAAGTCCCAATTGATCAATATGGGAAATCTTTCAAAGTACAGACTGAAAAGAAACATTAGAAAGGAAGTAATATTGTAATATACATGATTTACAATCAATCTTCATCACAAAAGATACAGCTCCTCATCTCTCTCTCTCTCATATTACTTCAAATCAAGTTGGTTGGCTCACTCAAAACATACTTAGGCAATTCGTATTTCGCACCTGCAATTGAGTTGTGTGAGAGGTTAAAAACAACAGGAAATTTAAACCAATCGATAACGATAATATACACAAAAGGGGTGGGGGATCGAACCAACTAATGTCATACTCATACTCGTGACCTTTTTTTTTTTTTTTTAATTCAACAATTACAGAGTGGACGGTGAAATCATCTACTTTTGAGATAGTAATTAATGTCTTATCTACTAAATTATGCTCAGATAGGTCATAATAATAACATTCATTCTAACAGAAAAAGTTATAATAATATTTCAAGTTTCACAAACAGAATAAGATATAATAATATTACGAGTTTCCCAGTACCACAGAAACCAAGCAATAGATCCTAGATCCAAGAATTATATATGTAGGGTAGAGTGTAGATATTCTTAAGAGTTGTGGGGGTGTTTTTTTGGATTAATAAAAGAAGTGGGGTTGAGTCTAAATACCTCTTTCATCATAACAAATGGTTAAATCAGCAGTTTGTACAATGACCCCTGCACTATCCACAATTGCTTGTGCTAGCGTCAGATCAGCTTCTGCAGCAGCTCGAAGTGCATCCCAGATCTCTAATACCCACAAAATAAGATTATTTTTAATGGTTTCAGGATTAATAAGAACACTACAGAGCACAATCAAGATATAAGGAATGAGGATAATAATTTGTTTGTCTTATCTTCTAGTGAATATGAACAACAAACAAAAACTTTATTCTACTTTCATGTTCAAAGATATGAACCATTCGAACCCCAGCATGTCTTTAATTCGTAGAGCATCTTTTTATTTTTATTATTATTATTGTTATTTTTTGATAAAGAAACATTTCATTGGATGAATGAAATAGGGAAAACCCAATACTTAAAGGTGAGTACAAGAAATCTCTCCAATTGGACAGAAGAAAAAGATAAACTATAATAAGTAAAAGAAGCTCAGATTTACATAAAAAAAAAGCATTAGTAAAAACTAAATCCATAAAACAATCAAAAGTAGAGGAGGAATCCTTGAAAAGACGGCTGTTACATTCGCCCCAAAGATTCCAATAGAACGCATGTACAATAGCCAACTAAATTCTTTCAAATTCATTCAACATTTAATTTGAACTGACAAATTCTTTCAAGGAAAAAAAAAGATCTTAGGACCAATAATCCATATGTTACTCCACAAACTTGAGTCATTGTTCAGAACCAACTAATATTAGTGATTATGAAAAGGCCTTGTGTAATGTACATGCCATAGGCTAGTGAAAGGGAAACCTTCATTTTAATATTTTAACTTCAGTAATGACCAATTGAAGAGGTGTAGCTTCATTTGCAAAATGCATGAAACAAAATTTAAAACTGAATTTAAAGCCTCGGGTGTTGTTGATAATTTCTCCCACTTGCTTCAATACATATTATCATTTTTTTCATAGGAAATATAAACCATTTCGTTGATTGATGAAATAGATCACAAAAGAACGTCCTATCTGTGACATGGTTACAAAAAAGAACCTCCATTGAAGATGTTCATTCTGCTGAACATATAGTAATTTAACTAGAGGTTTAAAACTTGATGTGCATTATCTATTTGCAGTTCAAAATTAGGAGATATGTAGTGAACCTTTAATTTAAAGAACTGACCAACTAATACTCCTAACTAGTAAGCATTTCCTGATAGCCTTGATCAGCCTGTCTAACAAATGTTCTAACAAATGAGGGTGATGGGAAATACTCAATAGCACAGTCTTAAACAGAGATCAACTCTAAAGATCCAAAATACAAAATCATCTTCCTTTCTAATAAAATTCCAAATCCTTCACGATGCCATGATGCTAACTATAGAGGATTACTTCTCTTGAGTCACGAATCGTGACTAACTAGGCTAGGAATTCTTTACAGATAATGATCTTGACAATACAGTAGCATAAAACCAATGTAATCATCTTTCTGAATAATATATTTGAATGAGCATGAAGAACTTCTTTTAGTAATTCTAGTTTCAGTTACCTTGTACATAAAATATGATATGAAGTTCAATGATTAGTTCATAATAAATAACACAAACCAGAAATATCGTGTAAGACCAAAAAAATTGACATTACAATATTACCTTTTCTGCCACCATAATGAGGTGCAGTATCCCAAAATTCATCACGCATCCGCACAAGATCTGTCTTTGTTATTGGTTGGGGATGCTTCCAAGGTTTAGGCTTCCTAATTTTTTTCACAGGCCCTGAATCAAAAAGAATCTTCAAGTGACTAAGTGGATGGCATAAGTTCCTTATAACTTTTGAGATTAACATCTGATGAACAACAATTGAAGAAATAAAGTTGAAGAGGCTGAATTTCATAAGAAAAATGGCAATTACATTAATCACATCAACATTACAAAATAAGAAGCCACCACAGTAGCCATCTTGCTAAGAATGTTAACATTAAATTCCCCATAACCATGAGAATTATTATGAATATTTCAATCCTTTCGTTAATAATTGTATCATATCAGCTTCCAAAACTCAACTCCACGAGGGAGATCAACAAAATTAACACTGTTTTCAAATTCCTTTGAGAAAAAACGAAAAAATTACAAGGGCAAACAAAAAAATAAGTGAGCCCAAGAACAAACTACAGAAAAGGGATCCAATGCAGCAAAATCAAACCAAGACTATAATTACAAAAAGGCCTTATGACAAATGCTCAAATGGAGGCATTAAATCTAGCTAACTCCCAAGCTTCACCACATGACCTGAGACCTGTCTAAAGATCCTATCATTAGACTCAAGCCAAATACCCCAAAATCAAATGATAGTGAAGAAACTGGCGTGCCACAATCACAAGACTTTACCCTTACTGCGTAAAGACAAACAAAAAAGCACCTCCTCCACTGTGGCGAAGCAGGCTCTATTCCAAACCCAACAAAGACCAAAAGAGTTCAGCCAACTAGCCCAAAGAGGCTTTGCAATCACCGCAGGGGTGTATGAGATACAAAGAATTAATCCTCCCTAAATTGACATTCCCAATAAAATGATGAAAAAATACCACAGTCAATTCCAATTAAAAACTTAAGCAATCAAATCAATTGCTAGAGCTAAATGAAAAACAATCAATCTCAGCTCTTCAAGACTAATAATTACAAGCTTAAGAAGCTCAAAACCAAATGTCCTAAAACGAAAAGGCAATAAAAACGCAAATTACACTCAGGGGAAAACCAATCATCCACTACAAGCTCAAAGGAAATCAGTGAATCACATAGACTAAAATGCCAACAATCTATTCGCTTGACAATAAAGCCGATTCAAATCCACAAATTCTCATCTCGCATTCCACACACACTTCTCCGAAACACGATTAACCACTCCATCAAAGTGGGGTCACTGCCAAATTCATCGTAGTATTGAAAACGAGTAAAAACCCAGAATTAAGCATGAGATAGAAGATGACAATCCTTCATTTCCCAGAAGAGGAATCTGGGAAAACAAACAGAAAATGGAAAAGTAAGTTGAAGGATAATCTCACCGTCGCCTTTGGCCTGCGACGATCCGGCACAACCCATTAAAGAGTGCAAAATTAGGAGAGAAAAGAAGAAAAGGGTGAGAACCGAAGGGAGAGGAAAGGCAGATTTGGAAGGAAAAAGTGAACAGGGCGAAGAAGCTTCGCTGAGAGTCCAAAAAGTCAAAAGCCGAAGCTTAGAGTCCCTGCGGTTTTCATTGCCATTTTTTCCCCTTTTAACTAAAAGCCTTTGGTTAAACAATAAATAATGATGATAATAATAATTGCTTAATTGTGTGATTAAGATTAGATTATTTGTTTATTTTTCTTATTTTTCTTGATTTTATTAATGTAAACATTATATTTATTTTATTTTAAATTAAACTTTAAAAAGATATTTATGAGTGTATAAATTCTAAATGGCTTTTATATTAAATTTCTAAACTTCAATTTCAGATCTTTACATCTTATAGTATATTTGTAAATATATAAACTTAAAAGTGTGTACTAAATTTCTAAATTTTTATTTTTGTGACAAATAGATTCCTAAACTTAAATAGGATCTCATAGATCGCAAAATCGATAAACAAGTTAGAAAAAAATTAACCCACATAATATGAAGACTCTTTTGATAATCATTTGATTTTTTATTTTTTGTTGATCAACTTAAACTTATAGACACTACTCTTAGGTATAAATTTCTTTATTTTATTATCCACTTCCTACCGATGTTTTAAAAAGATCAAGCTAATTTTAAAAAAACTAAAAAAAAAAATAGTTCCTCTAAAAAGTGGTTTTCATTTTTGGTATTTAACTACTAATTCAAATATTTCTTTAAAAAATGTGAACCGTGGTAAAGAAAATTGGAAAAAGACAAACATAGATTTAAAAACTAAAAATAGAAACGAAATTGTCCTTGATCGAGACTAAAAAAAATTAGATATATATTTTTTTTACAACATATAGAGTGGGAGAATCGAACATCTAACCTCAAAATTAATAGTATAAGTTTTATTGTAATTAAGTTGGGCTTATTTTGGCAAGCGGAAATACTTTTATTTCCATATATATTTATTTATGTATTAGAATTAAATTTATATATCTTCAAACAAGTGAAAAGCCTTAATAAAAACTAGTTTGTAGCTTAATCTATGTCTGTATTTTTTTAATGGAAACTTATGTTTGTATTTTAATTTTATGTTATATTTATCAAATAATTTATTAGACATATTCTTTTAGAAAAGTTGGATATAATAACTTAATATTCTAAGTCTATGTTATTTTCTTTATTTTGAGATTTAAAATTATTAAAATTCACTTTATTAGCAATTGACTAGATTCCCAACTTAAAAAGAAAGATTTTGACAATGAACCCAACAAAGTATTATATTATTTTATATGAATTAGATTCTCTAATAATATATAATAAAAAATTACAAATTTGACATCAATATATTTTGCCATTTTAAAAAAAACATATGTGATATTCCACTTTGTATTTCTTTTTTTTTAAAAAAAAATCATGAATATTTAAATTGCATTTTCAGTAATAGAGGATTCAAACCACATTCCTCTTAATCACTAGCACATTCACATAACCGTTGAACTATGCTGGTTGGGCAAATATAAGTCTTTAATCTTACTTTTATATATATATATATATATATATATATAAAAGCATTTAAAGAATTACAAATGATTTTTTTTTGAAGATAGTAAAATTCATTTCTAAAAGAACCTGTAAAAATTTTCATTTGTAGTTGCATTTTTCATATTAAAAAACAAAACTGTAGTTACATTTTAATTTTTGGATAATATATATTGTTACCTATAAGCATATATATTTGACTTTTCATAATGATAATTTAAAAGTGTGGAATATCTCAAAAAGAAAGAAAGAAAAAGTGTGGGAGCATGTATTAGAGTTTCATTTTCGTCCATTTGTATATATCAATTTTTAATATTATTTAAATATTGATCTATAAATATTTGTAATACATAAGGGTTATGATATCAGTATAAATTGAATATAATTATTAAAAAAAGAAAAAATCTTTAAATAAAGTATAGAACTTGAACAAACTCATATTAAAGATACCTAAAATCTTATAAATAATAGGAGTGAATTATATTTTTCAAAAAGAAAATTAATAATAGGGTGAATTATTGTAACTTTCCAATTTGACTTGAAAAAGAAAATGGTATCATCAAGGCCCTCCTACTTTCCAAATGTAAAAGCAAAAAGTATTATTGAAAGGCCATGTGGTAATTGGTAAAGTTTTCTAATTATTATTATTATGATTATTATTATTATTATTATGAAAAGGTAACAACATATGTGAAAAATATATTGGAAAAGTGGCTTATCAATGGCTTGAACAAAAGTTGATTGAGAATGAATTTGGCAAAGGAGAAAGAATCATAAAAATAAAAATAAAAATGGTACAATTACCAAAATACCAAAATTTTAAGGAAAATTACTATAAACTGAAAAAAATATCAAACTATTTACAAATCCGACAGTAAAATTTTTCTATACTTGTAAATAGTTTTGCTCATTTTTCTATATTTAAAAATAGGCCAAATTTTAATTTTGATCCATTTATTTATAGATTATTATTTTTTAGGAAAAATTTCACAAATAGAGAAAATGTCAAATTATTTACAGAAAATAACAAAAAAAAAAAAAAAAACACTGATAGACATTGATAGACTTCTATCAGCATCTATAAATCATTTCTATCACTGATAGACTCTAGACTTGTCTAAGTCTATCGAGGTCTATCACAACTGTCTAAAAATTTTGCTATTATGTGTAAATAGTTACCATTATTTTTCTATTTTTAAAAATTCTCCTATTTTTAATTAGGCTATGATTTTACAATTTAATCTTTGAAAAAAAATGGAAAAGGAAGAAAGACCTCATAAAAAAATTATAAATTCAAAAGAATGTAATAAAATAATATTAAAAATATGAATCAATTAAGATTCATCGGATAGTTTTAAGCATGGTTGATGAAAGAGATTTCATTATATAAAATTAATACTAAAAGTATTAATGTTTTGTCAAAGAAAAACTAAAGGAAGTTATATTGCAATGGTTATCTCTCTTCTTGAATTTACAACTTCTAACATCTGATAGATCCTATAAAGAAATTAACAAAGCTGCAGCATTTAGAATTTGTGGGTTCATGTTCATCAAAATGACCATTAATTCTCAAGAGTATCAACAAACCAATGTAAAACTAGGCCTACATTCGAAGGATACAAAAAAAATAACATAGGGCTAAAACAAAAAGAAGTCATTAAAGCTCAATCTTCAAGAATGTCCATCTATCTCCTTAGAGGAAGCTAGAAGCTGTCAAACCTTGCAGAAAACTGAGGTAATTTGTGTACTTTGGCTGTGTATAGTCAAAGGAATTCATCAAGAATCAAGTTCATCAGAAATGGAAGGATGAAGAATCATTTCTGTACTTATTCCTGATATTGTACTGCTCGAACTTCGGCTCCTTATAATCCGTTCTCATCTCTGCAGGTTTTGGTTCAGCCCCGAGTACGCTTGTTAAGATATCCGATCCTTTCTCTTTCTCTTTCTGTCGATGTCTTGATCTATCCTTCTGACCCTTGGACCGGCTATGGGAGGAAGAAACCATGCCTGTCCCGTAAAACTCGGCATACTCTTGTCCCGAATGGCCATGCTTGCTTAAGAGAGATGGATTCTTGAAACTATTTGATTTCATTTTTGGTGGCTTAATTTCATCATGTTTGATTGAGGCATGCTTGGTTTCAGTGAGAGGAGTGACAGTTCTCTGTTTCAAGGACACATTGGTCTTCATTTCATCTTCTGGCATCTTGAGAGCATCTTTCAAAGGTGTCAGACCTTTCCCCAGGTTATCCTCTGATCTAAAGTAAGGAGGAAGAAAGGATTTGAGGTTGCCCGGCAAAAACTCGATTGCTTGCTTGCAAAGTTCAGCAACGACCTGTCCGAAAGACTCCCACCATGTTTCCTCTTTTATAGTACTTACAAGCTTGGTCTGTTTTCCCTTGCTCAGTTCTTTAGTTTCAGTCTCCAAATGTTCATTCTGCACCTATGAACAGTTTATTACAATTAATTTTTTTAACTCTCATAGACGAATGCAAATAACTTCCAAACTACCTAACAAAACACGAGATTTCAAAAGGTCATGGTGAGCGGCATCAGGCACCCCCCAAATTCCTTTCAAAGATTAAGCAGAAGAAATTGAAGATATTGGTGAGATTGTGAGAATTACATTATAACAATTAGAATTAAATCTTTGTTCTGTGTTTCGGTTTAAGTGGGAAAAGGGAGATATGCAATCTTACCATAAAAGAGAAGAATGTCAGCCCGAATCCATGTTGAAGCATATATGTAAAATATCCTATTAGGAGAGCGCCAATGAACATGGCAACATCTGCAAAATGTTTATCAGTGAGAAAAGAGTAGTCCATTAGCATTTGAAGCTGATAAGGTTAAGGAAATTACGTACACCATGGCAGCACAATTGAGTATATTGTATAGAACTAACATTATATCGTTTAAATTGCTTGATATTTTATGTGGGTGTTGACAAGACTGTTGCCTGTTTTCTTCAAGTTCATTCATCAGGACCAATGACCGAGCTAATAGTCCGTTGATGTTGTATATCAAACATAAGTTACATAGCATGATCAAACTATTGACTCATAATTAAGCCCAAACCTGAGGTAGAAACTGAACCATATTGGTAATCACAATCCTCCTTGTTGAGAGATATTTGGCGAAGTGCAGCATTTCCTCTATCAACAACCAACAACGAACAGGTACGCCTGATGTATATGACATCAAAATCATTTGAAAACTTCGCTTCCTCACCTGGCCCGTCGCTATAGCCTGGAATGTTTGTTTTGCCTCCTGCAATTGTTGTCACACCTACAAATAACGTTCGCTTGAGAGAATGTCTGTATGTCCAAATGTAAAGTTTTTAATAATAAGGGGAAAAGGATACACTTGATTTTGGACTCACAATACTTTCGGTATCTCGAGAAAATAGAGAGTAAGATACTTAGATTTGAACAAAGTTTCATTCAAAGTGAAAATCCTTCATTACTATTTTTCTTATTTACATTTGGGGTGGGGCAGAAAAGACTAATGGTAGGTACCAGCATCAACAATCTTTCTGATGGCAAGGTTCAGGGTATCAGCAACATACACATTTCCTTTATCATCCATAGTTACACCTTTTGGCTGATTGAACCGAGCATCGCTTGGTTTCCCATCGACATGCCCTTTGTAGCCCTGGAAAGACCCGGCAACCAATCTCGCTCTACTATCTGAAAAGGCAATAGTTTCTAGACAATTACAAAAACCCAGATGAGTAAACAACACCATTCCCAATATGCTACCTAAAAATGCTTCCATCACATATGAACTTTAGTAGTTACCAAGAATTGAAAACAAGCTAAACATGTTACAGCAGTTAAGAAACATCAAGTGGGGAACAAAACTGCCATCTTTTAAACGAAATAGAAGTATATGTTTCATTAACGGAGAAGAGAGAAATGAGCATACATCGAGATAATGGTGGAGAAACCTTGACAACATTGCTATTAACCGAATCAACAGCAAAGAGTTCGCCATCCTCGGAGACGCGAATCTTGTAAGGGACCATTCCAATTTCATTTCCCTCCACAATAGTTTCAACTAAGTAGCCACTCTCAAACTGAACAGCATTCCCATCTGTTAGAAGCAACCCCATCTTCATTAAATTTGGCCACATTACAGCTAAATTATATAAACATTACATCCCCTAAATATCAAATGGAGACTGCAAAGTGACCTGGTTGAGGATTTTTGGAAGAAGAACCAGTCCATTTAAGAAGAGAAGACAAGTGCCTTGCTAATGGTCCTGAGTAATCAGAATACAGAATAGTTTTCAAAAGATTAACAGCATGATAAAAAACACAAAAGGGTTGAATGTGAGAACATAGATATCAAGTATCCAGTAGAAATTCCTGAGAACCTCAGATGAACCTCGACCGAAATGTCAGGTGGAAACTTGGAAAAAACAAAATCTAATGAAAATTCTAGCTCGCCCCCACTTCAAATAAATTGCAAAATTCGGGAATAAAAGCACATTTCACTAATACCAACCATAGCCTACAATGGTAAGAAGTGATAAAAGACCAATATAAGAAGAACCCACTTACCAGAAGGAGCAGAATCAGCTTGAAGAACAACAATTGGTACTACGAATGCGAGGAAGAGAAGGGGATTTCTCATGATAACTGAACAACCCAAGAGTGAAGATGAGAGCGAGAGATTTGGAGCAGGGGCAAGGATGAATCAGAATGTAATGGAGGAAGAGAGTTTCAGCTTCTTTCTTTGGGAATTCATTTCCTTCTTTCCTTCTAGTGAACTTGGGAATTTGTGTCGAATTTCAAAGGGAGTTGGAGGCTATGATTCGAAGTGGGAAATGGGATTTGCTTCGGAATCTCTGTGTTCAGTCCAGAGAGGCTATCTTGTTCTTGATCTCGCGTTCCAATCCCACTTTCGTCTCTTCGTTTTGTAATAGTGTTTGGAGTTCGGGTCTGAATTTTTGTCAAAACTCAAAAACAAACATTCTGTGTATGAGGGAATATTTGTGCCTAATTTTTCAAAAGTTGTTTTCTTTTTATAAATATAAACTGTTCTTTAGATTAATCTTGTAAAAGTAAAACTTCTCTTTTCTGTTTTTCTTTTCCTCTTTAGATTAAAGTTTATTTAGAAAAATACATTTTCTTTCTTCTGGATCATTGCCTTTTGTTCTTTTTTGTTTTGTTTTTTTTTTTTTTTTTGATAAATGTATACGTATGAATAACAAAATGTTGTACTAGGATAAGAAATTGCCCCAAATTGCAATCTTTTTTAATTAGAAGAATATAACTTCATTTAAAACAAATGTTGCTTTTGTAGAGTTGTTATTAAATATAGAAAAATGATTCAAAATTATTTATAAATATAGAAAAATTTTACTGTCTATCAATAATAAATCACTATAAAATTTTATCATTTTCATATGGAAAATGACTTTCGACATGCTACAACTAGCATATAATATATATATCACAACGAGCATATAACATGTAACCTTCAATTGTATTAAAAAGAAAAAAAAAAAACTATTTTCGATCTATCAATTTATGCAAAATATTAATTATAAAATAATATGTAAGATTTTGATTAATTTATGATAATATAATTTTAAAAAATAAAGTGCTTTTTGTCCTTGGTAGACTTGATAGCTAATAATATTGTGTTACTCATAAATGTTTACACCATATTTGTACTTCTTCTTTATACTTCTTATTCTTAGTACAAAGGAAATAACACAGAATTAATAAACCGTTACGGTGGGAATTTTTTTTTGTTTTTTTATTCAAAGTAGCTTGAGACACCCACCATAGGCATTCCTCAATCCAAGTATCAATGGGACACATTATCCTTGTATGATTAGCTAAGTGGATGATTATCCTATAAAAATCTTTTTTTTTTTTCATACACTTAAGAAATTGGGAAAATATATAGTACTATAAGAGCACCACACCGTCTTTAGTTATACTATAATTTCTTTTTTATAAATATATTTTTAATATCAGCATACTACACACTACTTTTAAAAACATGTTAACGTGGCAAGTAATAAATAAAGTTACTATGAAAATTTCTCCATCCATACTACTATAATACTAAAAATTTGGGCTACTTGCATAAATGAACAAATAGATTAAGATAATTAAGCATGTAGCTCAAACTTTTTGTGTTTGTAAAAATGGCAAAATTTCAAGTTCAACCTACAGATATTGAAAGAAAATGTCTTAGATGCCCTCACAAATTGCAAGTGTGTTTTTATTTTTTTTTTCTTCTTTGCAGACATAGCGAAAAAATTGGCCCAAGTCGAAACAAAATTAAGAAATATCTAAAATGTCCTTAAACTCTTAGAAAATATGCAAAATATTCAACAAAAAAAAACATATGCAAAATATTCAACAAAAAAAACACACACGTGTTTTTCGAAGTATCTTTAATATACTTCACTAATGAAAGATTGAGTGTATATTAGCTTATTAATATATCTTACTTAAAATTTCTCACTGATGCACTATGATATTAGCTGGGTTATGTAATTGTCTTAATGATATACTATTGGTACACTAGTGATATACTTAAAATGAATTTTAAATGAAGGTGGATATACTATCGATACACTAATGTTATACTCGAAATTGTATTTTGAGTGAATGTTGATACACTACTGAAACATTTCAATATTGATAAATCATTAATAAACTTTATAGTAGATATATCACTAATCTATTGATATATAGTACATTAACTATGTATCTAATAATAGTTATATTAGTAATCTACCTACACCCGTGATACATAATATACTTATATCATTCATATAGATACAACTCAATAGAAACAAGAAGTGTGAAATGTCAAAGTTATCCTTCAGAACACAACATACGAAAATGTGTGAGTGTTAAACAACATTAAAACCCTAAAATTGATATATTGTTGACAAAGTGATATTACTCTAATGTGTATCATTGATATACTAGACTTGGTATATCATTTTAAAGATATACTACTCATACACTTTGATATGCTAAAATTACATTTTTTTTTAATAAATACTAGTATACTATGGATACACCAATGGTAGACTAAAAATGAATTTTGAAGGAGTTGTTGATACATTACTGATACACCCGTATAGTATTTGAAATTGCAGTTTTTGAATGCGTGCTTTATATAGTACTGATACACTACTAGTGATATACTATAGATACACTAATTGCTATCTAATTTACTACTGATGTAATTTGCGTATCAAATAAAACAAATGTTGATTGATGTCTAATATATTGTTCATATATACTTAAAATTTTAATAAAACAAAACACGCCTACTTTGCTTCAAAATAAGCTTGATATTTAATGTACTACTAATTTTGTTAATGTACTTAAAATATTAATGAAATGATACACAATTTATTTAAAATAAAATATTTATTGATACTTGATTACTTGAAAAATCAATAAAATAAAGGAATATTACTATAAACAGAAAAAATATCAAACTATTTACGAATATAGAAAAATTTCACTATCTATCAGTGATAGACTTCTATCGTTGTCTATCGCGGTCTACTTCTGATAGACAGTAAAAAAAAATTAATTTATAAATAATTTGACTCATTTTTTTATATTTGAAAACAACACTAAAATGAATTTGTGAGATACGATTAAATATGTAAATGGGAGAAGATTAAAAAATTCAAAATAAGGAGGTAATAAAAAATAGTATATGGCGAAAATGAAAAATTGACCTTCAGATAAAATTGCAAAAAGTGTATATATATATTTAATGATTACGAAGATAGTAAAATGAGACGACTGTGAGAGAAGAACGAAAATGAAAATTTTGAAAATATGTAAATGAGAGAAGATTTATAAAAAAATACATTTTTTTTTTCTTTTGAGACAAAAAGAATTACGCCTCAAGGGCAACGGAAGAACAATCCGTTATTAAAATTTCCCTAGTATTATTATTTTTCATATGTAATCTTTATTTTTGACGAAATCTTATCGAAACACTCTTGAGATGAAATATGGAATCTTTGATCACAAAATAATAATAAAACAAAATAATGTAACATATTATCAAAATACAGACGAAACTTCCACGTCCCCACCTTGAAGTCAAACAAGGCTCTACCACGTCAGCAACTCTGCCAACGTGGCATCTATTTATTGGCTCGAATGTCGTGGACCGAATGACACGCGAGCTTCTATTTTAAATAAATAATAAGAAAGATTTCTCTCTGGTTTCAACTTCTCTTGTAATCGAACGTTTCCGTACAGTTCCAGTCCAATCCACCGTATCTCACCGTGTCTGGAGATATTATTCCGGTACGTTTCTACAGCAGTTCATCTTCATCTTTAATGGCTTTTAACTGAAGGTTACTGAGTTCAAGAATCAATGCTGTTACACAATGTCGATATTCACTTTCGTCCTTGGCCTAGTGATCGTTGTTCATGACGTTCTATGAGAATGCGTGTACTTTCATTTTGAATGCTAGAATCAGCAATGATAGTTTTAAGTTATTTGTAAATTTTCTTATTGCTCATTTTGATAGGTGATTTTGAAGTTGATGATTTAGGAAGAAGAGATGTTATCATAAAGCGTATTATGAACGATGTGATTAAACCTTAAGATTCCTCCTATTATTATCAATTAATATGTAAATTTCCGAAGCTATGAACTGAAATGGATTGAATATTCATGACTTTCTATGCGAATGCGTGTACGTTGTTCATTTTGGATGCCAAAATGTTAGTTTAAGTTATTTGTAGATTTTCTTTGTGGTTTAAGGCTTATTATGGCTCATTTTAATCAATGATTTGTGAACTTGACGATTTTGGAAGAAGAGATGTTATTTAGCTTATTGGAAAATTTCTAACTATTTGAGAAGGTAGATATGAGATAATGAGCATAGCCTCTTTTCTTTTATGAACCTGTAGCATTGTATAACTAAAATTATTGTTTTGTTTCAACAGCTCAAATAAAGAAAAATGGGGGGTGGTTTTCGAGTTCTTCACTTAGTTAGACCGTTTCTTTCATTCCTCCCAGAAGTTCAGAACGCTGACCGAAAAGTGCCATTTAGAGAGAAGGTCATTTACACTGTGATTTCTCTTTTCATCTTTTTGGTTTGCAGCCAACTCCCTCTGTATGGCATACACTCCACAACGGGTGCAGATCCATTTTACTGGATGCGTGTGATCCTTGCTTCAAATCGTGGCACTGTCATGGAACTTGGAATAACCCCCATTGTCACATCTGGGATGGTGATGCAACTCTTAGCTGGGTCTAAGATCATTGAAGTCGACAACAATGTGAGAGAGGATCGTGCACTCTTGTAAGTGATTATCTGGCCTTCAATGACTATGGTTTTTAGTTCTTTTGTTCTTTTTATTACCTTCCATTCCATTTTATTTTTAGTTTCTTTCTAAAGTGCATGGTGATTATGAGTTTTGTTTTTGTTGTTCTCCAAGATAGTAATGTGAATTTTATTGTTCATTCCTCACTTGGTGATTCGTCTTTTGCTCAATAGAAATGGGGCACAAAAATTGCTTGGTATACTCATAGCAATTGGGGAGGCGGTGGCTTATGTTCTCTCTGGCATGTATGGTAGTGTTGGTCAACTTGGAGTGGGAAATGCCATTCTTATTATTGTTCAACTCTGTTTTGCTGGTATCGTCGTCATTTGTTTAGATGAGCTTCTTCAGAAAGGATATGGCCTTGGCTCTGGAATTTCCCTCTTTATTGCTACCAATATCTGGTGAGATTCGTAACTTTCTTTTCCTCCCATTTCTTATGGAATGGCTTTTGATGTTTGTGCTCGCAATTTATATGATTCTTACTACACTGCATGTCACATTGTCACCTTGTTTCTAAGAGTCAAATCCTTGAATTCTCTTTATTTTGCAGTGAGAACATTATCTGGAAAGCATTTAGTCCCACTACAATCAACAGCGGACGAGGAGTTGAATTTGAAGGAGCCGTTATTGCTCTATTTCATCTGTTGATAATCCGATCAGACAAAATCCGAGCACTTCGTGAGGCATTTTACCGACAAAATCTTCCCAATGTGACAAATCTGCTTGCAACAGTTTTTATCTTTTTAATTGTGATCTACTTCCAAGGATTCCGGGTGGTTTTGCCTGTGAGGTCAAAGAATGCCCGTGGTCAACAAGGTTCATACCCAATCAAGCTGTTCTACACTTCCAACATGCCAATCATTCTACAATCTGCACTTGTGTCAAATGTTTATTTCATCTCTCAGGTAGATTAACCTTTTGCATTAAATGCAGGACGCCTAATAAGTAGTGATGTTTTGGCATCTAACTGATCATTGTGTAAATCTGCACAGTTGCTGTACAGAAAGTACAGTGGAAACTTCCTCGTGAATCTTTTGGGTATATGGAAAGAATCCGAGTATTCAGCTGGTCAATCTGTTCCTGTTGGTGGTCTTGCGTATTATATCACTGCACCTTCAAGGTCATTCTTTTTCCTTGTGAAATCAGTGTTCTTTTCTTCTTTCTTTTTTCTTAACAATCAAGTTAATGATTTCATTCTAACATTTGGTAGGTGTCTTTATCTCTTTGCAGCTTAGCTGATATGGCAGCCAATCCTTATCATGCCGTGTTCTATCTAGTTTTTATGTTGTCGGCTTGTGCTTTTTTCTCAAAAACTTGGATTGAAGTATCCGGATCTTCTGCTCGAGATGTTGCTAAGCAGCTTAAGGTACTCAGTTTGTTAAAATGTCAGTCGCCAGATATTATCCTGAGACATTAGATGATCATTTATCCAATGCCATTCATAGTCCCAAGATCCTTATCGAGGTTCCTATATTCTATAATTAAATTGAATTTTTTTTTTCTTCCCAGCAAGACGATTGAAGAGTACATAATATCATACAAAATCTATTAAGAAGCAAAATTTCATTGTAAAAAATCCCACAAAAATGAATTTAAGGCTTTCACTTCAATGGAGGTTTTCCAGGCCGAGAGAGATATAGAGATAGACTCAGAAATCAGAAGAGTTCAAATGCGCTTTTGTTTGTTGGCTGGTGGTTTACATCATGAATTGAAAATATAGCTTAGTGATTGATGATCTTGCATCAAAAGTATTATGAAATAAATAATCAAAGAAAACAGAAAACATAAATAGTAGAAACATAGAGATTGACGTGGTTCACTAATAGTGTGCTAACTACGTCTACGGGTGAAGGGAAAGAGCAATTTTATTATTAGAGAAAAATATCATATTACAGTTTACAGCCTCTAAGGTTAGAGAGTTTACATATATAGCGCATTCATCTAAACCTTAGGTCAAAATCGTAAATAACATAAATACAAATACAATAAAAAGACAAATCTTTAAAAGAGATAGTTTAGTACAACAGTGCAAGTAACAAGGTATGGAGATTAGCTCCTTTTCTGTTTCCGATGTTTAATTTTATTGTATAATGATGATTTCAGGAACAACAAATGGTGATGCCTGGACACCGGGAATCAAACCTACAGAAAGAGCTGAACCGCTACATACCCACTGCGGCTGCATTTGGAGGCATGTGCATTGGTGCTCTCACCGTGTTGGCTGATTTTATGGGCGCAATTGGTTCAGGGACAGGAATTCTTCTTGCAGTCACCATCATTTACCAATACTTTGAAACTTTTGAGAAGGAAAAAGCCAGCGAGCTTGGTTTTTTCGGCTTCTAGTCATTTTCTTGCACTTCGGAAGGTTTGGCATTTGTCATAGATAATAGATATTAACAAACACCCTTCCATTTTCCACTCTTTATTGCCACACTAATGCCAGTAAATAATTGTTGTAACAGATTAATGGCGAATGAAGGAGATTTTACTGGTCCAAGCTCGAAAGTCGAATCTCTTGTATGGATTTCAGCTCCTTGGTGGCTCAAAGCTTATTGGGAACCTGCTGGATGATGTTGAAGGTAAAAGTAGGATAGCCAAGTTAGCTTTGCTTGTAGATGAATTTGGTTGATTTTACTCAGCTTTATTCTAAATTTTAGTATTAGAATGTAGGAGGAAATCAGGAAAGCGACCCTGTAAATGAGCAGTACTAGAAAAGTTCTTCTGGACCATTCAACTGAATAGTTTTTATCATCTCAAACTATTTTTTTCTTTTTCACTGTCGCCTGTTTGGAATGACTTAATTGGAAAATATTTTTTCAACTACTTGAAAAGTCATTCCAAACAAACTCTATTAATTATAGTTTGTTAGGTTACAATTGAATCTAACCTTTGTTTATGTCTGTATCAACTCTAGTATATTTCACATGTGGTTATGTTTCTCAAAGTATATTGTCTATTTTTACTTTTTGGATATTGTTATAGGGGCAGTGATAGAAAATGAGTGGGGGAACTTTTGTTTAAAGATTGTATTCAGAGGTCCACTTTGGACATTTGATGCTCAGACTTTAGAGTAATGGAGGAAGATGGAGACTCTGATAATGGGGTGTGGCCATACAAAATATGCTCCATTGTTCTTTATGTTCTGCTGTCTGTTTGAGTTTTCTTCTTATGATTCTTGGTCTGGGAACTAAAAAACACTAGAAAAAACAAGGAAGTAATAAATATATATATATATATATATATATATTTAAAATTAAAAGGAGTTGATTTTAGAAAATTTGTCAAGTTTAAGAAAAGAGGAGGATAAAGGAACACAAGAACGACACAGAACATAAAGTGAAGAGAGATCTAAAAGGAGAGAATTCTCCCGGGGCCCATCGATCTTCTCCATGTTGTTGAATTTAATTTTGGTGACTATTTATTTCTAGGTTTAAATTACCAATTTGGTTTCTATGGAAAGTGAAAGTTAGAATGTAGTGTATGAATTTAGAGACTATTTAGAAAGAGTTTTATCAGAGGGATAATGGATTAATAGATCTAATTTCAAACCCTAAGATAGTTTTTTTTGTCCCACTTTTTCAAACTTTAAGAATTTTGCTTCTCGCTTACATTATCATCATCCAAAGTTACAAAACCATCTTTTATTTCCTTTTCTTCCTATTCCTTTTTTTTCCTATTCCTCTTCTTCTCAATTTTCCTACTACCATAACGTTGCAGAAGTGTTGTTGCTAACCATCGAAACATTGCTCGGAACGTTAAATGCGGTGGAGTGAGATGGAGAGACAAGGAGAGAGAGGAAATCGAGAGAAATAGGAGGTTGAGAGAGTGAGACAAGGAGAGAGTGAAAAGTGGGGTAGAGAGACAAGGAGAGAGAGGAAATCGAGAGAAATAGGAGGTTGAGAGAGTGAGACAAGGAGAGAGTGAAAAGTGGGGTGAAAGGCGTGCGAAGTTTCGTTTTGATAATTTCATCTAAATATGACGTCAACGTCAACAACGGGTTAAAAAAATCTATATTTCAACCGGTAGGGCAAATTATTGATAAATACTAGTTATGAGAGTCATATCAAACCATAAAGACTGTTTAGGGTGATTTTATTAAATAATAGAGGCTAAATTTTCTTTTACTTTTAGAACCATAAGAACTAAAATTTGTAATTTTAAAATCATAGGGACTAAATTCTAATTTTCTCTAAATCATAGAGACTAAATTTGTTATTTAATATGTTTTTAATATTGTAGGATTAAATTCTAATTTTTAAAACTATGAAAACTAAATTCTAAGGGTTTGTTTGGTAAAGAATCTGAAAACAGAAATTGTATTAAATAAAAACAGAGTTATATTTCATGTTATCATATATGTGTTTGGTATCAGAATTCAGAAATTAGATTCTAATTTAAACAATTGCAAACTAGTTGTAATTACCCACTTAATATCAATTGACAATAAACTATTATGAATTTATTTATGAATATAATTTTATGTTAAAAAAATTGTATAATTATTATTTTGTAATATTATATAATTTTATATTGGACAATATATGAAGTTGTATCAAGCCATCAGAACTAAATTCTAAATTTTAAAACGAATTAAGTTGTGACTTTATTCAAACCATAGGTACCAAATTTGGAATTTAACCAAATTTATAATAATTACATAATACATATTTTAATTAAAAAAATTGAATTGAGTTTATAACATGTCGTACTATATTTTTAAAAGTTTTTATCAGAAATTCAGAAGCAGAATTCAAATTCAAATTGTCTTCCAAACACGTATTCGCTGAACTTTGTAAACCTCTAATTTTTTTGTTTTAAATTATAAGAACCAAATTTATAATTTAACAAATAGGTGAAGTTTTTTGTTTTTGTTTTTTAATACAACAATTGTAGGACGGTGGATTTGAACCTCTAACTTCTTGGAACGGAACTCATAGCAATAACAATAACTAAGTTAAGCTCAGTTTAGGGAAATTTTTTGTTTTTTTAGTGCAACAAGTGGATTATAAAGTTTTTTTTTTTTTTTTTTTTTTGAAGTAGTGAGAAGTAAAACATAAATAGGATATTTAGGAAATAATTTTATTTGTATACTTTTTCCCCATACAAAAACTTTTAATGCTCTTTAAAACTAAATTTAAAAGGAAAAAGGACCAACTAGCAAAATATCCAAAATGTCCAACTCTAGCTAATAAATTCAACTAGCAAAATGTCCAAAATGTCCAAATCCTACTCGTTAAAGGCACCTAATTAATTGAAGAGATATTTACTGCACCACTTATTTAGGTGTCATTTCCTCCAATGTAGTGTTTAAATTTACTTCTTTCCTTGTTTTTTTAGAGTGAACCATTCTAAACTTTGTTTTATTTGTTTGTGTGTAGAATATTTGGTAATTGGGAAAACACACTTAACCTTCACGTGACAGAAATAGTAATTTGTAATTCAAGGAAGACGCGACCTACAAAACAAGAAGAATTTGAGCACGGGTGTCGTACTTGCCACAGTGCATTCGATGCCTAAGTCAGTAAGACGTTTTAGGTTGCAGCAAGAGTTTTAGTGATGATAACAAACTTACTTGAAGTTCTAATAATGTATTTATAGTGAAATTTTAGCCTAGGGCATCCATATTAGAGTTCCCACATTTGGTTAATTCTCAAGCCAAACGGGTTAGGGCATGTATTTAGCATTCCATGTTCATCAAATGGTGAGTGTTAGCTTCAACCTCATCCTTGGCCAAGGCTGAGGCCGAAGAGGCCATTTGGATTTTTAAGCTAGACTATTCTTCTTCACAAGACCCCAAATAAGTCACAGCATGCCTCATTCATCAAATGTGAAGGTCAGCCTCAGCCTCGTCCTTACTGAGGCCAAGGTTAAGTACTCGTGACCCAAACTGCTCTCTTTCCATGCTTAATTGGGCTCTGGGGTGTGGTTTTCTGGCTCGAGTTTCACAATTTTCTTGATTTGATAGAATGTGAACTTTGTAAAGTCAATTGTGCTCTATGGTCTAAATCAACCCATAACGTATACCAATTTTATCTTTATATTTTACCTTAGAAAACATTATCTTTATATTTCCAAATTTATTATTTTATCTATGTAATTTTATTTATTAATCTCTGGAGATGAATCCGGATAAATATGAACGACTATTATTAACAATAAGAGATGATTAAGAAGTAATAAATTAAATTATAAAACAATACTTAACGTTAAAACAAAATGCATAATTTAATAAAGAGAGATAATTATATTTATTAAAAAGATGAGTTGTTTTCAATACATAAAATTTCACTGTCTATTAGCGACATACCGCGATAGACGTCTATCGCTTATAGATAGTAGAATTTTTCTATATTGGTAAATAGTTTAATATTTTTTTATATAATAATTTTCTTTAAAAAAATTGAAGGAATCCAATGTGGCAAGTGGATTCATCAGATGCACAATAAAGACAGTATAATCCTCAACCTTAAACAAAGCATTTAATTAGATTAATACGTCTTTAAATAATTACAATTACACCAGCTTTCCAAGTTTCAACCTTCCTAGGTGGTTATATATATATATAGGGAGAGATTGTTTCAAATTATTTATAAATATAAATTTTTTTTACTGTTTATCAACGATAAATTGCGATAAATAGTGATAGAAGTCTATCGCTCAAACCATAGAATTCTATCCGGGTCTATTATTGATAGATAGTAAAAATTTTATATATTTATAACTACCTTGATTTTTTTTGTGTTTATAGTAATTTTTCTATATATATATATATATATATATAAAGGTTTTTAAAATAAATAAGTGGTAAATTAACAATTTAAGAAAATAATTAGAATAAATTAATTAAATTAACGGTAACTTAACCTTCATTCTAGAGCCCCGAAATGCAAAGCTACCTACCACTACGAGCCCACGACAAAGTCCACTTGCAATTGAAACTAATATCAAATTATTATTTTAAGAAATTTTTATGTCCCGTAACATACACATATATGAAAAATTAAATTGATAAGCAATTTTTATGGCATTAATTCACATTTTCTCTTGCAACAATTCCTATCTTTGAAGTACTTAATCCTACTTTAATTATATAATGTGTAACAATAAGGTCAACCCCTTTTCATTTTCTTTTAAAATCAATTACAGAGTGACTCAAAAAAAGTTGTAATATATAAAATTAAGATGAACTCCATAGATTCTATGTGCTTTTAGACTTGGTTTTTATTGGCTTTTTAGCCCAAAAGAAGAACCCTTCCACAAAATAATAGTAATGATGGCGATAATTATATAGAAAGTGAAATTATGATATTTAAATTATACCTAATAATATAACACTTTCTATTACCTTTTTTATGATATGGTACATTGCAATATTAAATAATAATCTCTAAAATCAGTATTCTATTTAATTATATTTATTGTGGCTATAAATCTAGCCTTGTGTTAATGGAGAGCATGATAGCTGTTCCAAATTAAGTGAGTATATTTGTTTCAAATACTTTGCTTTTTAATGAAAAATATTTAATGCAGGGAAATTTTAAAAATTAGAAAAATAAGGAAAAACTATTTACACAAGATAGCAAAATTTTTATATAGTTGTGATAGATGTTGATAGAAGCTTATCATTGATAGATGCCGATAGAAGTCTATCAATGTCTATCAGTATTTCTTTTGCTATTTTCTGTAAATAGTTTGACATTTTTTCTATCGGTAAAAATTTTTCTATTTTAAATTATATAATATTATAAAATAATAATAATGCAAAGTTATAGTTGAGATTCAACCAAATATTTAATAGGTAGCTACAACTGTTTTTTTAGGTTTCTTCGTAAGTGAACTAAAATATGATCCAATATTAGTTAAATGTTTTAATATTTACAAATTTTTCTGAAATAATTAAGATTTTTTATATAATATGTCAATTACTATAACAATCTTTCAATGCTTAATTGATGTTGTCAAAAAAAATTTAAAATGAAAAAAAAAAAAATCCATGTATTCAAATGATGGTTTAAGAACAAAATTTGAAAAATGAGATGATGCGTAAAAATAATAAATTTGGAAAAAAAGTATGTCAAACTTCTCTAACAAATAAAAATAAGAATATCCATGTATAACATAATTTTATGGGTTGTTTTCAAATATAAAAAGTTGAGCCCAATTATTTGTAAATATAGAACAAAATTTATGTATATCAGTCATAAGTAGTGAAATTTTCTTATATTTGTAAATAGTTTTATATTTTTTTTATTTATTATAAAAACCTAATAAAACAGAAAAAAATTAACATAAAATTTGATAATTTTGTACTTTCCATCGAAAAATAAAATAATGTTTAAAATTTTCCTAACTGTTTTTTTATTAAAACAATCTTCCTTGTATGCTACTTCTCAAACTTGTCAAAAAAAATTTTTTTTAAAAAAACTATAAAATAAAAACATTAAAAACTTCTAAATTAATAATAAAAAACAATAACAACCAACTGTCACGAGGGTATTTTGATGAGATCAAAATAAAGAAAAAAAGGTAAATATCCATGAATAAAAAATAAAGTTATTCGAGACCTTTGAATAACTTTTTAAATAATTTGAGATTCAATTTCTAAAATTGTTATCTATACTGCATATTAAAAACACTAGAAACATGAATACACTTTTTTATTTTCATTGATTTCACTATTTTCAAATTTTAGTATTCAAACTAGATGGATCATGTTAGTATATAACTATCATATTTAAATCCTGCGCACCTTGACTAATCTTATAGGACAATCCACCCGACCCTACGGTGTCAATTTACGTGTAGGATATTAAATTCTAGGTAAGTGACCACCATCGATTGAACCCACAACCCCTTAGCCCTTTGACTTTTTTTATGTTTCTACTACCACTAAGTCAACCCATGATGGTCACAAACTATTATACATTCAATAGTTCATGTAAATGGAAAAATAAGTCACGTATTAAATATGGTAACGTCTTACAAATACAATAATATTTTATAAGATTTAAATAAATAATTAACACAATTCCAAAATTTTAAAACCTAAATTTCTTATTTTAAAAAAAAAAAAAAACCCTAGATACCAAATTAAAATTATATATAAAGAAATCAAGATCGTTTTCAACTGTAGAACGATAGAAATAAAAAGACAAAAGATCATAATAAAAAAATAAAAAAAATACAAAATTAATAATAATAAAGCGCTTTAAGTTACATTTAAAATATTGATATTCATAAGTGTCAAAAAATTAAGTTTGAGAATATGTGGGCAAAAATATCGAAATATGTCAATGTAATTAAATATTAAAAAAAATTAAAAGCAAAATTAAAAAAAGTTAATTTAATTAAAAAGTAAATATCTTACACTTTTTAAATAAAATAAAAAAAAAATTATTTATATTATATTTACACGATAAAAGTTTTGTTACTTATTTTGAATGTTTAATAGAATCTTAAAATGTTGATTTAATATAATTTCTCATTTAATATCACCGATTTACCGTAAAGTTGACATAAGTAAAAAAAAAATTACGAAGGACATGCAAACAAATGGACCAATGGTGTAAAGTCCAATGTCAGTGAAATTATTTCAAGAGTGGGAAAATATTTCGGCTAAAGTGGGGCCCGCTTTGTCAGAGATAAGCACGTGTTTGACGTATCCACTCACACCATTTTTACGTCCTAATGCTTACACTCAAGCCCCGCCCTGGGGCTGGGACCACCCTCTTTTCCTCCAAAAGACCTCTCTTCTAACGTCGGATCGCCCAGATCAAAAACTTTTCTCGATCTTCCTAAATTACCCCCTCTCTTACCACACTTCCAAATGGTAATTGTAATAACCAAAATTTTAAATGGTGTTGATAAAAACGTCTTTTCTTTTTCTTTTTTTTTTCTTTTTAAAAAAATTATTATAATTACTAATTTTTTAAGATATGTGCCTCTATTTCTAATGCTTTTTGCGAAAGAAAACAACATATTTTTAACTTACCATATATAAAAAAAAATTCATAAATAAAAAATTCATACAAAATCCAAACATATACAAGTGAATGCTAATGTATTAAAATACTGCCACAGAGAAATTAACTTTTAGATAAAGGTCTTATTACGACTACGTAAATCATCTCGGAGTTGTGCAACATTCTATGTTTAATAATAAGGGTGTTTAAAAAATCCGATAACCCGACCAACCCGGACTACCTAACCCAAACCATAAAGGTTGGGTTGGGTTGAAAAATTTATAAAATTCTCTGTCCGGGTCGGGTCTCGACTTATAAAATTCTTTGTCCGGGTCGACCCAACCCGGTTCAAAATATATATAACCTAATTTTTTTTACACTATAGGTTTTCGTTCTTTTTGCTGCACACTTGCTAAGTCTCAGACGCCTCCACCTTCATTTCACCTTCTCCCATGTGCCGTCTCTCCCTCCACCTTGACTCCGCCTTCTCGTTGTGCGTCGTCTCTCCCTCCAGCCTCCACCTTCAATTCTCAGATCTCAGATGCCTTTGCCTTCAACTTCTCGCCTCGATCTCAGACTCCTCGCCCTCTCCTTCGCCTCGCTGTCACAATCTTCCTTCTCCATCTCCCGATGTCTCCACCTTAGACTCGCCATCTCCCTTCTTCGTCTCCCGACTCTCCCTTCTCTGTCTCGCCGTCTCCCTTCTTCATCTCCCTTAGTTCACTTCACTGTCTTTCACAACCTCAACCCAGTGACCCAACCCAAAAATATTGGGTTGGGTTGCATGTAGGCCAACCCAAAATTTTGGGTTGGTCCAAAAAAATACCCTAACCCGGCCCAACCCAACCCGTGTACACCCCTATTTAATAATCAAGCAGAAATTCAATGATGAGTACTTTGTCTTGTAATCAATTATAAACCCTTAAACTCTGTTTTAGAATGGATTCGTTATCCCATACCTAGAGGTATTCGTGGGTTGGGTTGAACTACTTTTTAAACCCAATCCAACTGTTCAGGTTGTAAATTTCTTCAACCCAACCGAACCATGAAACATTTGGGTTGGGTTGGTTCGGGTTAGTCGGGTCATTTATTTAAACTTTTATTTTAACAATAAGTAAAATGTTAATATGTAAAAAAATTATTTAGTTATTTTGATATATTAAATTAAGATTAAGAACTAAATTTCAATTTATATTATGAAATGTTTTTACTTTCTAAAATGCTAAAAATTATTTCTAGGAGTTGTTGGAGAATAAATTATCCAAAAAAAAATGAAGAGAGTACAAAAATTTTCATATTACAAGAGTATTATACTTCTTTATTAACACTATAAAGTTATTTTTACAAAACTTCATAGACCTACATTTATGTCGATTTCACTATATTTTTAATAGTATGTTAATGTGACATATAATAAATGAAGAGACTACGAAAATTTTCATATTCTCACACGTAGTACTAGAAAATTTATCGAAACAAGACATAACATCTATTTGCAATTTTATCATCGAAAACTTGTGAATGTTTTGTATATATATATATACATCAATTACGTGTTCTAGTTGGTAAATAGTATGTAATTCACATTTGTTTACTTATTATATTATTCCAAAAACTTATTCCTATTCTATGTATGATCAAATAGTCTCTATAAATATTATAGATCGAGGTTAGCCATGACTTTGAATTATATATGCATAATAATAATCAATTTTTAGTAAATATTGGTAGATTAATAAGGACATGTTTTTGTAGAAAATTCAGATTCTATTTTATGGGGTTAGATTCATTGAGTTCAACAAATATCTGTTTGACAAACAATCTGAATTATGTTTCTAGAAAATACTTTTGAATTTTATGATCCAAACACAAATTTATAAAACAACATTTAAATTTTATAGTGCAAAACTATATTAACACAAAGATAAAAAAATATTTAGAAATACAACAAGTTATGTTATAAACTCAACTAATTTTTAAAAAGGTGTAATATGTAATATAAATTATATAAATTTTTTAAAATTATATTAATAAATAAATTAATAACAATTTATTGTCTCCTAAATATTAATAGTTAACTACAACTAATTTTTATAAAATAGAGTATCTAACACATTTTAAAAGAAAAATTTTCGCAAATATAAAAAATGTCAAAATATTCAACACAAAGTTGAAGGTTTAATGTGATTTCTAGGACCAAAAAAAATAAGTGCAGAGGGCATTTTCGTCCGACAAAATTCCGAAAGTTGGCTCTTCTTACCGCTTTTAAATTTCTCCAGTGCCCTATGTCGGATTCGTCCCAACACTGTCTTTTCCCGTCTTTTCATCTAAAAACCCATGCCCTTTTTCGTCTTTTCTCCTATTTCTCCCTCTTCCAGTCCCTGTATTTCTCTGTCCCTTCCCTCCCTTTCCTCCCTCCTCGAACTCTGAATTTCCTTCTTCCCTCTCCCTCTCTCTCTACCATTCGCTTTTCTCTCTCTAGAATTTTGGTTCTTCGAAGCGGCGGGACAGAGTGAAGGCCGCCATTCAACGATCTCGAGTTTTCTGGAAGCGTGTTTTTGAGCTCCGAAGAGAGCATAAAACCAGAAGCACTTTTCAGAACAGTGAAGAATCGTCTCCTCCATTGGATTCAGCCTCATTGGCGTTTGCTCGCGTCTTTTGTTTCCTTCATGAGGTCAGTGATGCGTTTTCTTTCCTTCGATTCCTAACTTGCTCATTTTAATGGAGGAAACGCTATTCTCGGATGTACTCTAGCATTCCATTCCGTACATTATCTTATTGAAAAGGCAGAGATGGTGTAATGTCTAAATCTTTTTTTGATAATGTGAACGCCGGCCACACGGCATATCCCTAGCCTTTTCCTGTTCGGTTCTTCTCTGTTTTGACGAACCCGGTTCCTGTTTGTACAGAAACAGTCTCTGTGTTTTTTTGGTTCTGTTTTGAAAAATTTCTTTCGTCTTTCTAACTGCAGAGTTAGCGGGTCGTTGAGGTCTCCTTAGGGGTTTTTTTCCTCACGGCGTCTTCTAGTCCCGTTTCCTTGAGATTTACGTTGCGATGACTGGTTGACTGATTGGACTCTCCGCGTTTTCTTGGGCGATTAATTGAGGTACGGTAATCAAAACTATTATTAATTGTTTTTTATTACCTTATTTTGTTTGGGGTTTCCCGATGTTCGCACGAGCATGGCAACATCGAAAGGACTTCACGAGGTGCTTCGCATTTGAGGCAATGTCCCATTTTAGGAAATGCGATTTAAGAGAAAGATACCATTGATCTAACCTCACTGGATATTTTCCTGTCTTTGATGTTCTCCGTTATCTTTAACATTGAACTCCTTTTCAGTTTTCCCGTTTAATATATATATATATATATTTTGTGGGGTAGCTATATACGTGCATCGAAATGTAGGCTTTCTAAAATGAACCTGAAGATTCTTTTGAGTAGGCTTTGAAGTTAATAAAGTGTGAGTTATTGACTAAAGGCTCTTCTATTAATAGTAACGCTGAATAATGGAGGGTTTGAAGTGCTTTAATGTCACCCTTTTTTTTAATGTTCATGATTAGATAGCGACTATGGCCGTCACCTGTCTTCTGTGGTTTCTTCTATTGGGTTTAATATACGTGCCTAGTGGTGACTTGATATTTAATTGGATATTTGTTTAATATCTCAATAAATATTCTAATGTGCAGTTGAATAATTATGAAAAAGAGCTTGCTTTTGATCTTCGTAGCTGTTGTAGGCTGGCTTTTTGTTAGATCTTCTGAACCATTTGGGCTTTTGTTGTTTAATTCTGTGGGGATATTTTGAAACCTTCCTGGCATTTTCTTCTTTCCCATATAACCCCAGCTAGTGTCTGGTTTCACTAGTGAGTGTTTGAATTAGTTCATTGGAAGATACCTGGTAGTGTTTCACTGTCCGTCCTGTACTCCTGTATATGGTTACGTTTTCCCTCAAGTTCTGAGATCTCTAACCATAGACTGCCTGATGTAGAAGAAGCAGGATTTTAATGATCGCACTGTAGGAATTTGTATATGCTAAATTAATATCTCCATACACCTTTTTGCACATGTAGTTATAGGTATTTTATTAAGTTTATGACTTTATCTGATTGTTGTTAACATAAATGTTGCGTGGTTTGGTGGGCGGGAGAATATAAAAGTACATATTTGTACTCTTTTGGCTGCCGGCTTTTCTTTTTGTTGATCTATTATCTCAACGGCATTGAGTATCACATGCCATGATATCATTCAAGAGACGTGGTTCATCTGCAAAGTTGTGCATTAAAACTTTAAAGAATATCTTTAAGCACATTTTTTGAGCATGTATCTCAGAATTGAATTCACTATCTCGGGATTTTAGAACCAGAGGATTGAAGGTCTTAACGGTGGTATGTTATGGAAAACCTGCAATCCAAAAGTACATGTAAGGGCTAGGAAAACTCATGAATTTCTCTTCTAATATTTTTGTACCGTATGGACAAACTTCAATCATCCCTGGCATTTTCCTGCCCCGAGATGGACTCTGTGAAATCCTCCGCTCTCACTCCAAGTAAGAGTAAATTGGCACGCACAATTACCAAAGTTCTTCATATTCGAGCTCTAACTGGGATAGCACCCGTTCATGGAACTCAGAAAGTTAAGCCACAAGAAAAGATCAGTGATGATTGCACTGCAAGTAAGAGTACAGGTAGTCAATCCGAGTCTTTTGATAGTGTTGAAGAAGAGTTCCAGAATAGAGTCCAATTGCAAGCATTGCTATCAAAATTGTTTGCCAGTATCTCATCAGTCAAAGCTGCATATGCCCAGTTACAGTATGCTCAATCCCCTTATGATGCCGAAGGTATTCAAGATGCCGATCACTATGTTGTCTCAGAATTGAAAGTTTTGTCTGAATTGAAGCAGTGTTACCTTAAAAAACAGTTTGATCCTTCACCAGAAACCACAATGCTCTTGGCTGAAATTCAGGAGCAAAAGAGTCTCGTGGGAACATATGACATAATGGGGAAAAGATTGGAATCGCAAGCAAGACTGAAGGGCTCTGAAATTACGTTTCTGAGAGAAAAGATCGAGGAAATTAAAAAACAGAATAGGTTGCTGGAGAAAAGTTTAGATCAAAGTGGGCCAATTCCTGTCACTGGTGATCTTCACATATCAGCAGTCAATGCGAGCCATTTTATTAAAGTTCTTGGGCATACAATCAAGTCTGTACGAAGTTTTGTCCGGATGATGGTGGATGAAATGAAATCTGCTGGCTGGGATGTTGATGCAGCTGCGACAGAAATTGAACCTGATACTTTTTATTTGCATAATGATCATAGATGCTTTGCATTCGAGACATTTGTTTTCAGGGAAATGTTTGACTCCTTCCATCAACTCAATTTTTCTCTCCCAAATGAATCCTTGCCCGAAAAAAGGAAACAGAAGCAGTTTTTCTTTGCAAGATTTATGGAGCTGAAGCTTAGGAAAACAAAAGATTTTCTTTCACAAAATCCTAGATCAACCTTTGCCAAGTTTTGTCGGGTTAAGTACTTGCGGCTCATTCACCCCAAGATGGAATCATCATTATTTGGTAATTTGGACCAGAGAAGCTTAATCAGCTCCGGTCAATTCCCAGATACAACCTTCTTTGGCACATTTGCAGAGATGTCAAGGTGGGTGTGGCTACTACATTCATTAGCTTACTCCATTGAACCAGAGGCTTCCATCTTTCAAGTACGGAAAGGAAGCCGATTCTCAGATGTCTACATGGAAAGCGTCATTGATGAAATGTACCTTTCACCAGATTCTTACCCAGTTGTGGCGTTCACCGTCATTCCTGGCTTCATGATTGGTAAAACTGCAATCCAGTGCAGGGTCTATCTCTCACAATGATTACTTCTTTATTAAGGGAACAACAGTATTTTATCTTTTTACCAAGACCACAGGCACCAACTAATAATTCATGGTAATGGCCCCTTCACCAACTCAAGGATCAGGCTGTTAAACAATTTATTATATGTCTCGATTGAACAAAGATCGTGGTGGACAAGTTGCTGCACATATTGTGACGGAGTGGCAAACATCCTCCTCTACCTTGGCAGGCAATCAAACGAGTAAGTGCTATTTTCTAGCGATTTTGGAAGAGAAACCGCGTGGACTGAAGTGAAAGGAACAAATTTTAGTTTATTTTAATTGTCTTATTTATCTTTACTGAAAACCATCCCATCAAAATTTGTTAATATTATTATATAGGTCAGTGACAGAGGGATGGTCTAGCTGTTGTGCAACAGAACCAGACAATGCATGTACATGTAAATAGCAATAATTATTATAAAATTATATATAAAGTTAGATGGGGATATTAGACAGTTTCTCGCATTATCATTATTATTATTAATTTTACATCTCTCTTATCTACCATATATCCCAATTAATCTCTCGTTTAAATCCTTGGATTCTCTGCAAAACTCTGCAACATAGTGCCAAAATTCTATGTATGGTTCTCCTTGTTTTGATATCACAAGTAGGATGCTTTCCTAGTTCCAGGAATCTTCAGTAGTAGTTTGTTTTCAAATATTTTCTTCAGTGTATGTAGGGAACTGTGTTTGTGGCTGGTGTAGCTTTATTGGACTGCAAAAATCTTTTTTAGCATTATAAGATTCCTTTCCTGTGGCCCCACATATGATACTACTGCTGCTATTTTTAATAGGGTCGGTGATGTTGGGCCATGTGACTGCAAAGCCTTTGCACATTCTTTGTTTTCTATACAAAAGGAAGAAAGCATTGTTTGTGATGGGTACGCACCGTCTGGCTCTTTCTTCTCCTTATATTAAATGCTTAAATGTTTGTTGATTTAGTGTAGCTTCTCGATTGTTGAAAAAGAAGAAATATCTTATATAGGGACACTTCTTTCACTGTTTAAGCTTTTAATCATATATGTACTAGCCTAGATTATAAAAATCAATACTAGACCAATGCATGTTCAATGTTAGTTGATGTATATATATATATATTTAATTGATTTGATACAATTGAGTCGTTGCACTTTTTTTGGTTGAACTAACATGAACGTTACACTACATGTTATTAAGATCATATTCAATATATGCTTAATAACATGCGAATGAGAAGTAGCCGAATAATGCAAAAATTGACAAACTTTATTGATGACAAAACTTACAGGATGAGTAAGAGTATGGTACTGTAGAGCACCAACGATATTATGTACATGGTGGGATTGGGAAGAGGATCACTATCATAGGCTAACAATGAAGTTTCAGTTACATTAAACTAATTTGCTCGCTGAAGTTAATTTGCAATATATTTAGCCTATGATAAGTGTAAAAATCACCCTGACTACAAACTTTAAGTCCCAAGAAAAAAAAGGAGAAATCACTTAAGGTGGATTGACCTAAGGAGTTGGGAAGTAGGAATTGTGAACTTCACCCCTTGTTTGGCTCAAGGAGTTTGTGGGTTCTACTACTAAAACACATTAATTTTATATATTATCAACTCCTTACAATGTGGGCACCAAGAGTTCACTGTTCCACTCCTTGCCCCAAACATCTCTTAAATCCTTCAAAGAGAATGTATTTTTCAAAAGATTGAAAAAAAATCAACATGACACCAGTCACTATAATGTCATAAATGTCAATCAAGATTACGACTATAAAATAGTGGCATTTTTATCAACAAACAACGATGTATCTGATTTGGTGGTAATAAAACCTCGATCAATAAACCACTGACTAAGCTTTAGAAACTATGCACGCGGACTTTGTTTTAGGCCATACAAACCTTCATGAAGCTTGCACACGAATTCTGTTTGTTAACAAGCTCGAGAGCTTGGGCCCACATATATATATCTTCATTTAAGTCACCATTCAAAAACACATATTATGAACATCTAATTGCTTGATCGACCACTAGAAATGAGTAACCAAAGACAACACAATGCCAACGATAGGTTTAACGACTAGGCTAAAAATTTCAAAGTCACAAGCAACCAACCAAGCCTTATACCATTTCTCGCTAGTGGGTTTGAGTTTAAGTTTATACACTCACTTACACCCAATGACTTTGTACTCATCCGAAAGTGGTACAAGAATCCACTTTTTTTTTTTTTTTTTTTTTTTTTTTTTTTTTTTTTTTTTTTTTGCATAAAGGCTTAAAACTCATTTTCCATAGTATGTTTCCATTAAACATTGTCCACTTTATCTTGTATTTATCTTCCCTTATCTTTTCTTAATTTTTCGCCTATTTTGTCCCGTCCAAATTCACCCACAATAAGCAAATACAATAGCAATCTAAAAATTGTATGGCTTTTGGAAAGCTTGCAACAAATTAAGGGTGATCATAAACTATTTTACAAAATGAGTGGAGGCTGCCTCACACAAAGGTGCCATGAAACAAGTTGTTATCAAGTTCATAAGGAAGGACATTATATCTCAATTTGCCCTGTCTGAGCATAGCATATCATCACTGATAATGTAAGAAACTTGAATAATAAACTGATTGATGAATTGTGCACTTAATTCAAAATTAATCATTCCAGTTCTACCCCTTATCACTCTTAGATGAATAGAGCAGTGGAGGGGATAAATAAAAATATCAAAAGAATTGTCAAGAAGACGACCATCATGTATAAAGATTGGCATGAGATGTAACTTTTTGCACTAGATGATTACTGGACGTCAATTCACACGTTCATTGGTGCAACACCATTTTTTTGGTGTATGGTATGGAGGTTTTTTTTTTGCACAGTGAGGTCAAGGTGCCGTCTTTTAGGGTAATTAAAGAAGTGCTAGAAGAAGCAAAGTGGACTTAAGTAAAGTATGAACAGTTAAACCACATAGAAGAAAGGAGAATGATTGAAAGGTTTGACGTTGTTGTTTTTAGGAGGTTTGTATATAATTTGTATTAAAATTGATTTTTTTCGATCTCAAGAAATCTTCAATCAAACTTATCACTATACTAATGCTAGGAGCACTTTTAAACTTTTTTTTTTTTTTTTTGCAAGCTACGAGTATTAATGCAACTTTTGAGAGTTCAAAAATATTTTTGAAACGAGTAATAAGAGTTTGTATTCATATGCTAATTAACCGTAAGTTTTTTTTTTTTTTTTTTTTTTTTTTTTTTTTAAAATTTTTAGTTTAAGGGTATTTTTGAAACAAAACATTAATTGTTTCTATCCATAAGGGTATTTTTAAACTCTTTTTTGATAGTTCAAGGTATTTTTGAAATTTTTAGAAGTTTAAGGATATATTATTTTGTTTAATTTAGCCTAAATAAGGAAATCAAGTATAGGCTAGACAAAATATGTGGCTTACACTAAGTACAAATAAATAATAAGAAATAACCCAAAAATATGATATTGGAAAATAACACTAGTCACATTCTAACAAATTTCTACTTCAACATTTATGAAAAGTCAATGTTGTAACTTTTTAAGAAATAGAGATAAAGTTCAAAACTATTTCTTAAAACTTTAGCCTTTTTTTATTTTATTTCTTTTTGTAAAATTAATATTCAATAGTGTATCATAACCATATCTGATTAAAAAACAAACAATAATAATATGGAGCAGTTGCAAATATAACAATAAGATTTAAAGTATCAGTAGTTATAACACAATGCAAAAAAATTTATAGGTACAGCAAAATTTAGATTCATATCTCGAAGTTTATCAACGATAGACTATCTGTTGCTAATAGGAGTCTATCATCGATAGATTTCATTTATGGTAGATTTTGTTATATTTACAATTCTTTCAAAATGTTACTATAGACTTAGTTATTAGTCTTAAAAGTGCTAGTGCTACCTATTGCAATTTACCCTAATAATATTGAAAATTAAGCCGTATGGAAATCAAATAAACTTTATATATAGTTTGACATTACATATATATGAAAACCACAAAGATCATAAGTTGCAACATACCAAACAAAGTATGATATTTTAGCATTTCATACAACCTATCTTTGCTTTATTTAAATTTAAAACACACACAAAACAAACTTTATTTCATTGTACAATAATATACTTTTGTTAACCAATACGGTAGCAGACAGGGTGCAGGTTTTAGGTCTCTAATTCTTTGCATCATGGTCGTGACTGTGATGGCCGTGGTCGTGGTCATGATCATGGTGGTGGTGATGATGACCGTCCAAGTCATTCACGTCAGCATCATGGCCGTGGTGTCCACCATGCCCTCCACCGTGGTGTCCATGGTGATCATCGACTTCAGCCTCATGGTCATGGCCATGGTGATCATGGTCGTGGTGGTGGTGGTGTCCATGGTCATGGTCGTGGTGTCCATGTTGGTCTGTCTCTACATCATCTTTCTCTTCCTCTTCGTATAAAATAAATGAAAATAAGGTTCAAATAACACATTAGGTTAAAAACCACCCTTCCTAAAAGTTTAGTAAAATATATTTAAGAGAATCATTAGGTTTTAAGCTCATTCCAAAAAAGTTACTAACAAAAAAAAAAAAAAAAAATCAATTCTACCATTCAATCCCGTGTGAGTCGACTATCAACATGAAATCCAACAACCTACTCAATTGTTTTGTAAAATAGTGAGTAAATAAACAAGGATTCGTTTGGTAATCATTTCGTTTTTGGTTTTTAGTTTTTAAAAATTATGCCTACAAACACCCTTCTCACCCTTAAATGTCTCGATTTCTTATCTACTTTTTACCCATGTTTTCAAAAACCAAGTCAAATTTTGAAAATTAAAAAAAGTAGTTTTTGTTTTTTAAATTTAGCTAAGAATTCAATTCTCGTGCTCAAGAAAAGCTGCAAACTATTGTAAGAAAATGTGAGAAAATAGACTTAATTTAAAAAAAATAAAATAAAAAACGAAATAGTTACCAAACAGGATGTCGGGACCCAAGTTTTTATACTCATGATTTTCTGCTTTAATATCATATTAAGGTTATAGGCATATATCCAACAATGAATACACAAAAATGTACTTAATCTTTTTAATATATTCTTAACAAAAAAGGTTTGGAGAGAGCGAGTTCGGGATAAGCAAACTAACCGAGTAGACGAGCCGAGACATGAGAGGAGACGAAAAGAAGAGCGAGGAGGAGGCCGAGAAGAAGAAAGGTCTTAGAGTAAGCCATTTTTGTTTAACAAAAGCTCTCAGTTGGAAATGCAAGTGTTTTGCTTAAACTTGGCCTATTCTTTTTTTGGTGCTGAAACATTGCATTATCACTATCAATTTATAGAGGGTTGGAGGCTGGGTTAGGTATTGGGGGATGAATGAAATGAATTAATGGAAATTTAGTAAAAAAGAAAGTATTTTGGTTGAGAAAAACCCACAAGTAATCCTTGTTTCAACACACTAAATAATTGACCATTTCTTCAAAGATGATCTAAAATCAACACCCTCATTTCTTTTTTATCGATATTAATCCAAACAACAACCTCATTCTTGACCTTTACTTACTTGAGATCATCTCACATGTATCACTAAATGACCAGAAATAAAAGAGAAATCACGAGAGTACAAAAGAATTACCCCAGAAGGGACATCATTTAGACTCAGACCATTCAAACCTGAGAAACCAATCTTGACAAGAGAATGAGCAACAAAATTGTGGAGACGAGATAAGTGCCTAAATTGCACTGATGAAAAAGAAGCTTGCAGCTTGTTAATATTTGCAACATAATTGGCCACATTTGACAGAACTTCAGAGTCTCCATTGATCATCTGAATAAGTGCCAAGGAATCAGACAATACCAATAGACTAAGAAGATCTAGGCGCTCAGCTAAACAAAGACCCTAAAAATTTTTAATAGCTTTTATTAGATATTTGATAAATATAAATGATTATTAATAAAATATTGTCGGAAATTAAAGATTACTGTGTTTGGTTATCTATGAGACTATGACATACGATTAGATGTTTATGTAAATAAATAAAATAGTGTTTATGTCTATTTTGTAGGTCGAATCTCTAACACTCTTACGTAATTATGATCCATTAATTAATTAATTAATTAAAATTAATTATAAGTAATTAATAAGAATTAGTCCCTCAATAACTTTTTATCAAATAATTAACTATAATAATAATTACCCTAAAAAAACTATAGGAATAATAATTTTTTTTTTTGGTTCAATTACTATAATTATTGAATCAAAACAAATATTTCTACTAGATTATTTAATAGGTTAAATTTAACGAACTATACCCTCTTTTTTTTTTTTTTTTTTTTTTTTTTTTTTTTTTTAATTTAATGTACTCTAGTCCATTAATGAGAAATTTTCACAAATAGAAAAAATGTCAAACTATTTATAGAAAATAACAAAAAAAAAAAAAAATACTTAGACTTTTATCAGCATCTTTCAGTGATGGACTTCTATCAACGTCTATCACAATTATCTAAAACTTTTGCTATTTTGTGTAAATAGTTTCCCTTATTTTTTTATTTTTAAAAATTTTCCTTTAATATATTGCAATGTTTTAGTTGGTTTTATTCTAAGTTATCAATATCAATTTAACTTTCCATATATATTTTTAAATTATTAAACTTTAAAAATTAATATCAGTACAACTTAAAAGACATAACAAGGTATGAGGTTTGAATTTCTTCACCACATGTTGTGTTTAAATACTAATACTAATAATTTTAATATAATTTTATCAATTATGGCCTTAATTTGAACCTATTAAAAATTAATTATTAATATTAAATAAATATTAAAATATTATTTTGGTCCCTTTAGTTTTAATTAATTCAACCAACACATAAAATATGTGCTAACACGAACATTATTTTTCTTATAACAAAAATAATAAGAAAAATAATAGCAATAATTTAAAATACGAACTCGAGCATAAATAAACTAACATAAAATATGTGCTAACATGAGTATATTTTAACTGACATAAAATCTATACTATTAATTTTGATCGATCGATTTTTCCATCCTACGTATTATACAAAAATAAAACTAACATAAAATATGTAGGGTTGAATCTCTTTCATCCCCACTTGGGATAATTGTCCTTTGAATAGTTGGGTAGGGTAATTCAAAATCTACCCCCATTCTTTGTCCTCCAAATATTTGAAAGCAAATCTAAAATCAATCTCATTCTTGACTTAATTATATCAAATCTATGGACTTTTTTTTTTCCTTTTCAAAAGTACTTCCCAATGTACTAAAAATATACTTAAAAATTTGTAGGACTTATCTCAATGATGGACTATTTTTAAATATAGAAAAATGAGTCAAACTATTTATTTTACTGTCTATCAGCGATAAACTACGATACAATTCTATTGCTTGAGTGATAGACAGTGATAGAAGTCTATCACTCAAGCGATAGTCACTTAAGCGATAGAATTCTATGGCGGTCTATCGTTGATAGATAATGAAATTTTTCTATATTTGTAAATAGTTTAATATTTTTTCTTTTATTTTTAAAGTTTTTATTTATTTATTTATTTGTAATGAACAACAATAACCCATTACATTTCTTGCAAGAATATGGTTAAATAAAATGCAAAGAGAAATCAAACTTTTGATTCCTAATTTTTCTCCATGAATTTCATCATCATCATATTCTTTTCTTTTTATTCTTGTTGTTGCTCTATATTTTTCCTCTACCATGATTTTTTTAATTGAATCTCCCCCATCATCTTAATCGCCAATGGAATGCCACCACATTTTGTAAACACTTCTACTTTCAATTTCTCCAAATTTGGAGGATCATCAAAGAACAAAACTCCATTTTTTACTAATTCTTGCCAGAAAATGTTCAATGAAAAAAAAATCCATTTTGTAGTTTTTTTTTTTTGTTATTTGTTACATACTTTTCAACTACATACATACTTTTTCAAATATTTTTAACACTCATTTGATATGTGAATTCAATTAAATAAAAATATATTTTACAAGTTTCTACATATAAATATTGCACTTAACATATACTACTATTTATATAATCAACAACCCTACAACATATTTTAACAGTCATCGGTCTTATAATAGTCAAAGATAGTTGTCGAAGTTGATTATCCAATATGATTTTTGCCGGAGTTTGTAGTTGGAGGTAGTTTCTGGAGCTGGAGTTGGTCGGCGTAGTTGATCACTGATGGTGATTTTCGCCGGAGTTTGTAATTGAAAGTGATTGTCGCAGACTAGAGTTGGTCGCATGAAGGTGGTTTTCGGAGTTTGTTGTTGGGGGTGGTTGCCAGAGCCCGAAATTGGTCGCGCGAAGGTGGTCGTTGGAGTTGTCATTGGAAGTGGTTGCTAGAGCCCGGAGTTGGTTCCCGGAGTGCGATAGCGGTAGTTGCCGACAGTAATAGATAGATGGAACCATTGAAAACATTGAAATAAGGGAGAGTTGAGGTAGGTTGGTAAAATATGTCAACTCAATTTCACCAACATTTAAAGTTGGCGAGCCAAATATTAAATTGATATATGATACCAACTCAACTCAACTCATGTTGGTGTACCAAATACTCTTAGCTACTTTATCGTTAATTATTAATAATCATTGATTATCTTGATGGTTAATTTATTAATTGCTCTGTAATAATCCTACGCAAGGATTAGATAATTTATTATAATCATTGCTGTTGGTATTAATTGCTTTGTTATTACCAATTTATTAGACTATTAGTGATGGAATTCATAAAGTCAAACTTGAAAGTTTGATTTTTCAGATTCTTACTGGGAATATTCTTTCTACACCATATATTTTATAACTATCTTAGATTTGGAATTATTTGGTTGGGAGGTTTTAGCTTTAATTTTGATTCAATTTAACATTTTCACTATTATTTCAAAAAAAAAAAAAAAAAAATGAAATATTTAATTCTTTATTTATTAACACAATTTTCCAATTTTGACTTTATTTTTATTATTTATTAATGTCAAGTTGACATTCATTTAATCCATTATATTTCAATTTTTTTTTATTTTAAATGATTTTGTTAATTTTCTTCCATATTCTTAGTTGAAAATTAATTGCCTCCCATTAAGATCTCAAGTATATGTTGAATAATTTGATGATATATTGAAAAATTGAAATATATATCGCATATATTGTTCAATGTATTAAACGATATTATTGTACAAATTATCTTGTTTATGCACCTATCAAATATACCCGACTCTTTCTAGAAAAAATCAAATACATATCAAATCTCATGTGCTGTATATATCAAATATTACATTGTTTTCTCATTTAAACCTTATTCTTGCTTTCGTTTATGAGAAAAACAACTTTTGGATTTTTGGAGAAACTTTCCTTGTGTAGATTTTGAAAAGAAGTTTGTTTTGAGAAATTCATAACCACAAAAAAATTTTCTTACATTCTTCTTTTAGTATATATATTAAAAAAAGTTGAATGGTAAGGAGGGTTGGAAAAGTAAATTGGACCAAATTTTTGTGTAAAATAATAACCAATTAAACTATTCCGATAAAAAATAGAAAAGTTTAGACAATTATATAATTGAGCATATTTATTGTATAGACTTCTATCGTTATCTATCGTTCAAACAATAGAATCTTATCGCGATTTATCACGGATAGACAACTAAATTTTTCTATGTTTGTAAATAGTTTGACTTATTTTTCTATATTTAAAAACAACCCAATAAAATATCTACTTTTGATTATCGTTATATTCTTAGATAAAAAAAACACTTTTAACTATTGCAGCATTGAAAAGTATTATTGTAAAAACCTCAAACCATATAGTTACTTAAAACTAAAATATGTTTATAGAAAACTCAAGCAAGGCAGTTTTCAATTTAGTCCCATATTCTCTTTATTTTAAAAATGATATTTTGAGTTATTTGTGAGTAAAAAATTTAAATATCTAATCTACTAAAGTTTTCTTAACCATTTGAATTATAATCTAAGTTGAGACAATTTTATGCATCATTTTTACATTAATCATTTTATAAAATAATTAAATCCGATGATGTAAAATTTAAAATGAATTGAAAAATGTAAAAATTGGTGTTTCGTAGTTTATTAGTCTAGGACATTTATTTTTAAAAAGTAACACAAAAAGCAAAGAAAATAATATTTTTATTTTTATTTTTTTATTTTTAACAATGCATAGTAAAGATAAAAGTTCGAACCACAGACTTTTACGAGAGTGTAAATAATGTGTTGTCCGTAAAAATATATTTCAAATTGAGAAATAAAACTTTTATGTGGGCCAAAATTACTCATCAAAATTATTCCATACAAAGTTGTTGGATAAATATTTGTACCATCCCTTCACATTTTTTTTTAACTCATTTATTAACATAATTTACTTTTTTACATATGACATAATTTAAAAAAGAGTATGAAAATTGAAGAAATATATCATAAATATTAGAACCCAAAATTATATTTAATCATTTAAAAAAAATATGTGAAAGGTTTGTATCTGTCATTCAACCATAATACTTAAAAGAAGAAGAAGAAGAAGAAGAAGAAAAAAAAGAAATCTTTATTAACTCTCACAAGTTTCTGAATATTTGAAAATTCATAATTTTATTTTTATTTTTAATTTTCCTTATCAAATTTTGTTGCCCCACGGAGAAGATATAGGTGTCACAACCAAACAAAGAAGGTTGTTTTGCATAATATTTTATAGAGTATAATCCCATTGGTTCATTGAGTTTCATTTTCATCTCTCCTTTGAAATTTGGGACAAATGCATTGTCTCAATGTTGTTTGTTTGACTCAATCCTTAAAGGATATATATCAACTTTTTGGGGGAAATTTTAGATTAATACCATTAGTTAGCATGTCCTAATGTTTGAGCAAAAATTTGACAAAATGTATAGCTCTTTATAGCTAAAACTAAACAAAAGTGTGACATGTGTCTAATGTGAAGGAAAAATTAAAGTCTAAATTAAATATTATTTTATTTCTTAATTTTTTTTAAAAAAATTATCTTATTTTAGTGGATCATGGTGTTGAAGTGCAAACTTATGCTTCATGAACCTCCTCACTTGATAACAATTAAGAGACTGTTTGGAGGCTCGTAATGGAATGAGTTTGGTTTGTAATGTAATCCAAAATTCATGTTAAGGTTCAGTGTTTTGATCCTTTGATATTCTTATTAAATAATCCATTTTTTCTAATGCCAAAACCCTTTTTACCATTTTTCCATAATAAAACCTTCCATTTTACTACTTTTCTTGTTAATCCAAAAAATAGATTTTTTTGCTTTCACTCTTGTCTCTCCAATTTATTAACTTTAATTGAAAGTTCTAATTTTGCTATAAAAGTGATAGATATTTGAAAATATTAAAGGCAACATTTTTCAATCATTATAGATGCTTTAATCTTAATTTCAATTTGAATCATTATTATCTCTTAAAACTTAGCTGTTCTGAGATTTTGAAGAATTGTTGGATATAAAAAACTCTCGCTTTTATATCCAAAATTAAGTTTATGTTTGTGAGTGATTTTGAAATTATTAAAATTACTTTTTTCACCCTCAAAATCACCTGAAAAATTGGTTTCCCCCTTCCAAATGGACTGATGGGCCCAAAGTGGTAATGCCAACATGTTCTTCTAGGCTCGTGCGCTAGTTGACCTTAGACCCAATTGGGCTCCAGCCTGAGTCAACGTAAGGCTTGATTAACTTTGGGCCGACCAGCCCTTGTGGTTGCCTAGTTATTAGGATCGAATGAGCTCGGGTCCGTTCCCACTTTGAGCCTCTTTGCCTTGGTCCTTTTCCAACCTTACCATAAAAAATAGGACTTTCTACGCTTAAACTAAATAAATAAACCTAAATACACAATTATTTAAACTTTCCTATCTTTTACGTGAATAGTCTAATGAGCTATTATTTTACGCAAAAGTTTGATCCAATTTGATATGAACCATTTCAAGCATCAAATTGTTATTTATATTTTATTTAGTAAATTTGATATAATTTTAGTATTTTCTAATTTTATACTTTCTGAGACATATTAAGTAGGGATAATTTAGTCTGTTTACTATGCTGCATTAGGGTTTGTTTTTATCATGAGATGCTATAAAGCCTTGTTATTAGGTTGTTTGAGGAGTTAAGATTACGATGAATTGAGTTTTGACCTTTGTGCTTCTTTCAAGATTAGCTATGAGAGTTTATTGAATTTGCAAATATGTGTTGAGTTGCATACCAAGAACATGCGAGTGGGGTTGATCATCCTATCTTGTGGAGTGTTTGAATCTTGGGTCAAGGAACTTGTTCTTTGTCTCAAGAGCTTTGATCTGAAGGCAATCCGTGTCTAACCCAATCGTTAGGATTGAAACTGAATTGATTTGGGAGTTTTAATTCCAATTTGCTAGGTTTTCATATCATTTGATATTAGAGCCTAGTCACTCTAGATCCGTTATTTTCCGTGAGTATTGTCTTTATTTGATTGAATTTAGAGAGAGAAAAAAATTGACAAAAATTACAACTGTGCTACTCAAAGTTGTTTCCAATCGAAGGAAAAAAAAACTAGCATCGGTGGAGTCGGTTGAAGTAAAAAAAAAAAAAAAAAGGAAAGAAAGAAAAAGTCAATGGACAGGAAGATATCAAGCAAACACGTCAAGACAGATAGGTAAATTTAAGCATATGATTTTCATCAATTTTATGTATACACAAAGAAAAGGTTCAAGAAATTATCATGTTGATCAAAATGCTGCCATCGTCCTTTGGAAGTATTTCAAATTTAGAGGAGTATCCTTTTTAGAGGAGGAAATTGATGTCATATTCAATCACCACTAGTACTATAGTGAAAAAAGAAAGGTAAAACTTATGGTTTCTCCATTTAAAGATTATGCCCTAACATGGTGGATGTTATAAAAAAGGAGAAGTAAAAATCAAGCACTTCTTACGAGGAAACATTATGTTTCTTAGTCATTCCCAAACATTATGTTAGGAATTACTTTGTGCTTTTGGCCCATAGCAAAAAAGGAAAAAGATAATTTTTATGAGAAAAGAGGTAGAAATTATTCCACATTGGAAGATTAAGGATTGACGGGTGGGTATATATACAAATGATTGCAAGGGAGCTTCCAAAGTGGAAGTATAGGGTTGGGCTCAGGTAACCGCGCTTGTGCGAAAAATAAATAACTTTTTACTACCTATCCGTTCTAAATTTTATTAAAATAATTATTCTATCAGTTTTAAATTTTATTACCTATAACGTTTTCTAAATCCGAATTAATTTCAAATTTCTTCAAAAGGTTTTTTTGAGGTAGAAAAAATCCTAGCCGTCGTTGAGTACCAACTCTCTTTCCAGTTTTCATTGTTCTGGTTTTTGAGCTACTTCCAATCCATTCTCTGACAAGTGCACGTCAGCGTTCGGGAGTTGTTTGAACCTTGGGGAGCAATCGGCTTCTTTCGATATAGTAGGTCGCGCCGTTCTTGCTTTCAAGGCAATGGGCTTATCCACGGCACAACAATATTCATCTAGTCTACAATATTTACATTTTTTTAGTATATTATTAAACACACCAAAAAATAAACTAAAAAAATATGTGATATATATTTACCTTTTTTAGCATATTACTCGTTCGACTTAGACTTGAGATCTCAATATTGTTATGTCGAGAATCAAATACCATTAAATGCAAAAACGAAAGTTTTGATATTTCATTAAATAAATAATCAAACCTTTCTAAATATATGTGATCTCTTGTTTCTTTAATACATCAAGCTAAAATCTAGATATGACAATTTTCTATATCTTAGAAAATTTATGAAATATTAACTCTAATAGGCTATATATATATATATATATAATCGAGCTGAAATCTAGATATGACAATTTTACAAAAATTTATGAAATATTAGCTCTAATAGGCTACAAATTTCTAAAAAATAGGGGAATTGGATGAGATAGCAAAATTGAGGTTTGGATTTTGAAGAATAGCACAAATTAGAAATTTTCAAATTTGTGGCAAACCCCATACTTTACTCGTTTGTTTCAATTGATACAGTGTAATTACATTCCCTATTTTCTCGTTTCAAATTTTTAAATCTTTGTTATTCCATTTTTTAAAATTTCTTCTTTTTTTTCCCTTCAAATTTACTCCCAAATCTATTATACTAATACCACTGTGTAGGATGAAAAAAAAAAATCAGCAATTTTCATTAATAGGGTTTTCCCGTGATAGTGGAAGGGAACATAAAAAAAAAAGACCAAAGGACTAAGGGGTCATAAGTTCAATTCATAGTCGCCACTTGGGTACTAGCTAGGATTTAATATCTTACGGTTTCATTGACACCAAAATGTTATAAGGTCAGGTGGGTTATCTTGTGAGATTAGTCGAGGTGTGTGTAAATTTAATATGTAGAGTGAGAGAAAGTCAAACTTTTCTCGTAGTCAATAATACAAGCTTTGTCCCATTCATTTTTCGCTCTATCATAGGTTGTTATCATTAGATTATCTGTTGTTAATTATTGTTGAGTTTTTTGTTATTTTTTTTTCATTTAGGGTTCAGGGTTTAATTATTTTCTTACTGTTGGAATAGCTTACCATAAAAATATTAATCGACGAAATCATAAGATTTCAACTATTACGAAGGAAAAATATCGATTTTATAAGAATATCGATACAAAAGTAAAGCCCTTGTGTTTTGGTTAATTATCTCACGTTCAATACTACTATAATTACAAATTTAGAATATTAGCATCAATTTTGGTTTTGTTCAATAATCTCATGTCCTATATATTATTATAACATTACAGATATTAAGGTAAAAGTTACATTAATATATAATTATTATTGGGGACAAAAATATGTTACCTACTAAGTTTATAAAGAATGTGAGGTTCTTCATGGATTTTGATACCGTATTAGAGAAGCAAGAGGGTTTCATATCTCAAAATAATTGATTACGAGAGTAGTTGTAACTTATATATCTTATAAAGATTGTGAGGTATTTTTATCTTTTAAATGTGATATTCTCAATATGGCCAAGTTCAAACATGATTCAACTGGTTAAAATATATACTCTTGAATAAGATGTCATAGGTTTGAACATCACCACTCCTACATGTTAAACTCTTAGAAAGAAGTTAGGGCATTATATAGCACATATAAAGTTAGATCGGTCTATTTAAATACCATATTTAAAGCGCACACACGCTCCCACACAAAAAAAAACAATAATAGTAAAGGATTGTTTTCAAATATAACAAACTGAGTTAACTTATTTACAAGTATAGCAAAATGTCATTTCTTATCAGTAATAGACACTGATAGACCACTATCATCTATCATTGTCTACTAGTGATAAACAACGATAGATGTCTATTAGTGTCTGTCATTGTCTATCACTGATAGACAGTGTCATTTTGCTATATTTGAAAATATTTTCTAACAGTTTTGTTATTTAAAACAATTACCTAGAAAATAAACAACAATTTGTTTTTTTTTAAAAAAAAACTTTTTGTCCCCATATAGACAGCAACCAATAACTAATTAGAAGCACTTCTAAAGCAAAACAGTTAAATTAATCTCTATTCAAATTTCATTTCAACACATCATCATACAACAATGACATTAACACATCTATAAACCAACATTACATTATGCATACATATTCATGAGTGTGTGTGTATAACAATAAGGTAAGGTTATTAAACAAAACATATATGAACCCAAACCCAAATAACTAAGAAAGAAAATTTTGTCACCATTACCAATACCATTTCTTGGAGAGAAAACCATGAACTAATAATATAGTGTCAAATTACTTCATGAATTAGCGATGACCTATTCTGGGGCTCGGCGCAGATACCAAGATCCGATCGCCATCATTGAAAGGAGCGGGATTGCCTCGCTCACTAGGGGCAGATGGGGGTGTCGGGCCTTTCGGAAGAGCGCCGAGAAGCATGTCAACGTCAATGGCCCCCATTGAAGGCAACTTCATCTCCTTCTTGGATAACTTCCTTATTCCCAAGCTCATGTGTGCTTGGCCCAACACCAAGGCCACCACCAACAATGCCACCATTATGAACTTTTTGCTACCCATCATAGCTTGCTAAATGCCTTGGAAAGAGATAGGTTTTGTAATGTTTGTTTTTGCCTTTCTACTTGATTATGTATTTTGAGAAGTTGGTGTGTGGTTTGTGGGTTATTTATAGTGAAATTATTTGGAAGGAGAAAAAAGAGAGAGAGAGACGTGAGGGTCAAGTAGGAGGTGCTGCCTTATGGCCACTTTAAAGAATAGGGCCACTTTGTTTTGTCTGTGGATGGGATTAGCTATATTACTCAAACAAAAAAAGAAAAAAAAAAGAATTACTAATTATACTATCGAATTTTAATCTAAATGTAGTTTTATTCAACGAAGATCTAACTAAAATTAAAATGAAATCAATCGGAATGAAAATGTTATTCATTTTTTTATTGTTTATTAAGAGTTGGTTGAAGTCAAAATTAGAATTAGTCGATTAATGTTATTAAGGTAGTTGGTTGGAAATTTGGAATAAAAATGAGATATGTTATAATTAGGGTTGTTTTCAAATATAGTAAAATGAGCCAACTTTTATATATATATATGTGTATATATATATATGTATATATATATATATATACACACACACATATAGAGAGAGAGAGAGAGATGTCATCGTTTATCGATGATCTATAAGTGATAAACAGTGACATTTTGCTATATTTGAAAATATTTTCAGCAGTTTTGTCATTTAAGACAATTACCCTTATAATTACTGATGTACCATTTTCATATTTTTAATTGATTAAAATGTAATATTTAATAGTAATAATAATGATAAATTTGTCAAGGTGAGATTAGTTAAATGATAATTGGCATGCACTCTCCTCTTGAGGTTGGAAGTTCGATCCCACATCCCTACTAATGATGTACTACAAAAATAATATATATAACCAATTAATTAGAAATTTTAAGTATGCTTTTTATAAGAAAAGATGTTAATAGTAGTAAAAAAGAAGAGAGAAAATTAATAAAATAATTAATAAAAATTTCGTGAGGTCATTTATAGTTGAGATAGAAGAAAGTATGTAAAGTAATTAATAAAAGGGAGGTGATCCCCATCTGTTTATTTTAGGAGAATTTTTACGAATAGAAAAATGTCAAACTATTAACCGAAATAACAAAAAAAAAATATTAATAGACATTGATAGACTTCTATTAACATCTATTAGGGATAGAATTTTATCATTTCTATCACTCATAGAATCTAATAAACTTATATCAACATCTATGACAACTATTTAAAAAAAATTCTTTTTTGTGAAATTAATTTACCTTATTTTTCTATTTTTAAATTTTTTCTTTGTTTTATTTATTTATTTTTTTTTGTAAATAATTTACCTTAATTTTCTATTTAAATTTTTTTTCTTTATTTTATTTATGCATTTTAGCAATAGAATCACTTGAGTCATGTTTAAGTTAACAATTTTAGTAAGATATATCTTGGATAAGAAATAAAATCTTTCAACCTCAAAATAGGGGAGTACATGTTAATTATTGTTATAGACATCTAATTATAAGTTGATTTGATTTGATTTGTAGATTTTTTTTTTTTTTTGGTTGGATTTCATTGCATCTCCAAGCACTTTGGGGGCTGTGGCTGCTTTCTGGAAAATGGCTGCCTAGCTACCCCACATGCTATATTTTAATGCATATAAAATATGAATTGAAGGCCCCATGCATATATACCACTATTTCATACGCAATTTGGGGTTTCTTTTTTCTATCAAACTATCATAGTTTGGTTTAGGTTAAACGAATGGTGTACAAATTTAAGTTTATGTTGAATAAATTTACTTCAATTATAAATGCCTTTGTGTATATATTAATTAGTCTTAAGTTGAGAGTCATCATCCCAAAAGAATATAGCCTAATTGGTATATAAAGAATATACTATCAACCTCAATGTTAAAGGTTCAATTCCTCTTTCTTTATTATCAAAGAAAAAAGATTAAGAGTTATATATCGTGAGAGTAATTACTAAGGTAATTTCTTCTATTCATGGTTTGCTATATAATATAAATCTTTTTTCGATCTAAAAAAATTGATCATAAATGGACGTTAAATGTAATTTGAAAACCTTTAGAGAGAGTTGACTAGACTTTTCGCCATTGATAGAGATAAAGAGAGATAGATAAAGGAAATTTTCATATTAGAGTTTCCAACCAAACTGATTCTAAGGGTACTTAAATACTAAGTTTAAAGTAGATCCAATGAGCTTTTACCTATGAAATAAAACTATAATGTAAAATAATGTTTGTTACGCAATATTAAATACTCTAACATAATTATTCTAGAAAAAACATTATTTAGTGAAGAAGAAAAATATTGCTTTTGGTAGTTCAAATAAATGTTTATAATTAATTGCGATAGTAGAGAGAAACAAACTTTCAAAAAGAGCTTGCTTTTGCCTTGTGCGGGCTTCGACAATTACCTAACAACAATCGGTGCCAAAGTTGTATTTGACATATATTTTACAACATGTGTATAATTCTTTTGAAATTTTTTAAACAAATATTACCATTGGATATATGGTTTATTATCATTATTGTTTTTTTTTATTGTGGAGTGAAAAAATCAAACTTGATTGACAGTACACGTTTTATGCCAATTAAATTTATGTTTATTTTAATTGTTATTCACCAAAAAAAAATAAAATTTTTAAAAATAGAAAAATAAGAGAAACTATTTACACATAATAGCAAATTTTTTTTGCTATTTTCTGTAAATAGTTTGACATTTTTTCTATATATAAAAATTTCTATAAAAAAAATTTAATTTCTTTTATTTATTCTAATTTATTTTACTCAAATATTAATTCTCTTAAGTTATATTTTCAAATTTGGGGGGAAGACTAGCCCTGCTAAATGAATGGATATGTTCAAAACAGATGCATGTATATATTGAATGTCTCCAAGAATGTTCCTTAGTGTGCTTTATTATTGTTATTTTTCCTTTTTTTTTTTCTTAGACAAGTGTAATTTATTAATTTTTTTTTAAGTTTAACTATTTATTTATAATAAGACATTCAAATTTCTGACCTCTTAATCAATAATAATATTAGCTAGAAACTTTATTTCACCTTTTAGTAAAGATTGTTGTTGTTATATAAAAATTCTATATTCTACTTATTTAAATCTCACTTTTGCCCTTGTGGAATTAATTATTTACATATCTCTTGGAATGAGAAATATCAATTTATTTTTGTTGGGGGTTGTCAAATAATAGCGATCATAGTAGAAAAATCATATGTAATTCAATAATTAATAAATTTAGAATAGAAAGCTCTTCAACTCTTGAGATGAAGTTTTGACGTAATAAAATTCATTTGCCACCAAAAGAGTGAGAATATAATATTAATTAAATTAATAGTTAATTATTATAACTTTATAACCTAAATATAAATCTACGAGAGATTAGGTCAATGGTGTGAAATCAACCCGAAAAATAAATGCAATGTGTTAGGGAAGATTGTTGTGTTATTCCACGTGGATTATTAGACTTTTCATGTTAATGTTAGTTGCTAAGTGGGAGAAAAACATCATTTCTTAAGCTAACTTTTGGAGTAAATAGTGACCAAAAGGCACAAAATACTATTCTCATGTCATCATTTTAATACGTATATACTCTTTGCAAAATACGACAAATTTTTTGAATTAATTAGATATTGGAAAATATTATGAAATTTGTAAGTAAGGACGACATCTTTATTACGTTCGTGTGATACATTCCAAAAAGTAAGATTATACAATAATTATGGTTTTGTTTGATAACCATTTTGTTTTTATTTTCTATTTTTAAAATTTATGTTTTTTTATCTCAATTTTCTTATCATAATTTTTCCTTTTATTATAGAAAAATATTTGAATTCTTAGTCGAAATCTAAAAACAAAAACAAGTATTTTAAAACCTATTTCTGTTTTAGCTTTCCAAATTGGATTTGATTTTTGAAAATATTGGTAGGAAGTCAACAACGTAACATTGAAATTTAGAGATGAAAGTAGATTGATAAGCTCAATTTTCAAAACTAAGAACAAAAAATGAAATGGTTATCAAACACTAACATATCTACAATCCTTGTATTAGTTAGTTTAATTCCATTTTTTCTCTTAATAATCTAAGGGATTCATTAGGTGTAGCCTAGACTGCACATGTCTTCATACTCTCACTTTTCTTTTACTTACAAAAAGAAATTGTGCCATATGACACAATTCCAATGGATGCTAGTCGGGCTGTGGGTGTAGTCTGACAGCACCCGAGGCTTTTTTCCATAATCTAAATGCTCCTTTTAATTTGACTTCTTGAGAAGAAACCTTTTGCAGGCAATTTATATATGTTGTAAATGAAACTTTTATGGACAATATCATTATATACTCCTAAATTTTGAATTGTATCAATTAAAATACTACACTTTTGTAAGAGCGTCAATTTACATCCTTTTCCAAATTTAGTCGCCTATAATTTGTATCCATTAAACTCCTAAATTTTTATACGCAAATCAATTTTGACATTTCATTACGATTACTTTTGAAAATCATTCATGCATCAATTCTTCAATTGTTAGTTTTACAAAATGGATGATTGGAGTTGATGCATACACAATAATTCTAAAAGAAACTTCCAACTAAGAATCTAAATTAATTCACTTATAAAAGTTTTAAGTGTTCATTTGATACAATTATAAATCTCACATGAATTTTTATGTTATGAATCTAAATTAATTCACCTATGGGAAGATGTCATTGCGCTCGCCCTTTGGTGTACTTTTTTTTTTTTTTTTAATTACAATTCCTCTAACATTGTTTTAAATTGGAAGGCATTCTTTTGATTGCTTCCCTTTTGTTATCAAGCACTTCTCTTGCTTGTTTCCTAGATATATATTGACTCCTATCTTTACTTTGAATGGAACATCTACAATTAGAGTATGATGAAGGTGCTAAGGATGTATCAACCTAGTTGAGATATTCCGAAGAAGTACCTCATGATCCCACCGCTCTCTAGTATTTTGTTAAAAAAAAAGTCTCACATGATGTTTTTCCAAACAGAATATAAAGAGGACACCAATTCATTCGATAGAAGGAGTCATCATGTATAATTTAGTGCATAGTACATAGGATTCATCGTATGGATACCCTAAGACATAGGTACGAACATAAGATTTAATATGATTTCTCAAAATCAAGTTTTCTAATCTTTTATTGATCAGATAAAAAAAATTAATTTTTTTTTCTCGCTTCTTGCTCTCACTTATTTTTCTCGTTCTTGCACCTTATTTCTCGCAGGTCAAATCTCATTTTAACTTAATATTTTGAGCGAATTCTAAGTACGATCATCCCTTAAGCCTAAGTTTGAGTTGGTCATTTTCATAAGCTTTTGTACATAGAAAATGGAAAAGAGAGTATTAAAAAGTTTCCTATTTAGCATCATATTCTTTTATGTAGGTGTGTGAGGAATTACCAAACTGTGGCACTTAGAGATGTCATTTGAAAGCAAAGGGGGCTTCAAAATTGAAAGGAATTCAATGAACCCTAATTGTCACTTTCTTAAAGAGACTTCAAAAGTCAATTATTTCAAATGTCCTCCATTGATATTGCTTCTAACTGTTTACCATTTGGAGTAGGCCAACCAGCCCGCCCCATGTTTTTTCAATTATTTGTTCAACTCTCTCTCTCTCTATATATATATATATCTCAATTTTTATCCCTTTAGCTTAAAATTAATTTCTTTTTAGGGTAATGGTAATGAGTAACAATTTTAAGAATAATAATTAAGTGTATAACAATATTTTAAAAAAAATGCAAATATAGCAAAGTCTATCATTGATAAACTTCTATTGCCGATAGACTCTTATGATCTATCATTAATAGACCACCTAGACCATAAAAGTCTGTTAGCGATAGAAGTCTAGATATACTTTGCTATATTAGTATTTTTTTAAATGTTGTTATACATACTAATACTTTGAATCTAATTGTTATATTTGCAATTGTCCCTTCTTTTTACTTTTTCTTTCACATAAATATCTAGTTACATATAGGTTTCACATTTCAATTTCATCTAATTAACATATATATATATATATATATATATATATATATATATATATATATATATATATACCTTTTCTTTCACATAAATATCTAGTTACATATAAGTTTCACATTTCAATTTTATCTAATTAACATATACATATTTGAAAAAATCATAATCAAGTTAATACCCTTGATCCGACGTAATAATAAAGTTAATACCCTTGATCCGACCTAATTTTTTTTAGTTGAAATACTATTTTAGATCCAATATTTTGAATTTTAAAATTTTTTCGATTTTACTTTCTATACATCAATCATAAATTTAGTCCCTTAAAGTTAAATTTTATTGAAATTGACTAAAAAATAATAATAATGATTTTCATGCAAGAAAATATATATAATATGTGAATATGTTTTCAAAATTTATAGTGACGATCTAATTAGATAACAACTGTTTAAAAAAAAAATAACAATAAGGGAAATTATTACAAATGATAAAATATTAGACTATTTATAAATATAGAAAAATTTCAATATCTACAAGTGAGAGACCGCGATAGACTTTTATCATTGAGCGATAGAAGTCTATTGCGGTCTATCGCCCAGTGATAGAAGTCTATCGTTGATAGATAGTGAAAAATTTCCATATTTGTAAATATTTGACTCATTTTTCTATATTTGAAAACAACCCTAACAATAAACCAACATAGGATTAAATTTAAAATTTGAGTAACCGAACTAAAATTGCACATTTGAAAGGACAAACTAAAATTGAACTAACATGAGAGTAAAGAGACCAAAATAGTTTTTTTTTAAATATCATTTTGGTCCCAATATTTTAGAGTTTGTTCAATTTTAGTCCATGCATGTACTTTCAAACGTCTACATCTGTGTTTTTAATAAATCTTAAATTTAGTCTCTATTACTAGTATATTATTATAGTTTTTTAAAAAACTTTTTATTAGCTATTAGTATTTTCACTATAAAGGTTGAAAACATATTCACATATTGTATTTCCTTACATGAAACTTATTATTATTAGTTCATGTACTTACAAATGTCTAATTTTAGATGTATTACACGAAATCATATTATAACCTAATTTTTTTTTTTATCATATGCATGTTGGAATGGCTCTAATCAATTTCAACTTAGCCAATATTTGGTGATTGGGTTGGCACTTGTAGCAACTTTAATTTGCTTATGTCATGATTAGTTGTGCTATGATCCTATCACATTTTCGAATGTATTAATTAAGACCAAAATATTTAAATTGAAAAAAAATGAAGAAAACCCATCAATGAATGATGTTAAATGAACTAAAAATCATTTTCTTAAGTACATTAAGCCAATTTGACCTTTTTATATGGAGTGACATGGCACCAATGTGGATTGATATGGCCTATTGCTGGTTAAAAAGTAATATATAAATTGTATTTTGTTTAAGATTTTTACATGATGAAAATAATATGTATTATAGGTAATTCTCGGCTTATGATAAAATTTAAGATAGAGTCAAGGACCAAAGGTAAAATCAAGAAAACGGACTTATTCTAAACGAAAACAAGACAGGTAGGAAACAAGTCCAGGTGAGGGGGCCAACAAACAGTGGACAAGACAATTAGTTCATATGGTCTCAGGCGACTAGAAAACAGACTCAGGTTGAAGCAAGAACAAGAGTGATTGAAATAATTGTCCACCCAACCCAATTGACTCACCTTGCCTCAGAGGTCAAGGTTAGCGTGCCCCTCTATCTCGCTTCTTTCAGTGTGGCATGATCCAACCCACCAAAGTCTCATTCCTATAAGGATAAGTAGAACACTAGTTTTAACTCTGCTATATATAAAACATGATAATTCCGCATCAGACAAGTTCATCTTTTTCTTTAAAAGTTTGCTCTGACCATTGATCTGAAAACTAACTTCAACATTTGAATGTATGTGGTAAGCACCACACACCAGTGTGAGATTTTGATTGTTTTGCAAGCGACCTCTTTCTCAAAATATAAATTTACTATCGGTAACATGTGAGGATCAAGTGAATTCTCTTGACCAGATTTTTCTATGAACAATATAAACTAACTCATTTTAAATTGGTATTGTACGTACAATAACATTTATGGACTACTTTAATTACAACAAATTTTAAAGTACAAAAATTAAATTCTTAGTTAAAAAAAAAAGTATAACCATCAACATCATCTTTTAACTTTGATCTCAATATTCATGAAGGATAATCACCATTAAGGTTAATAAATGTAATTGTTAATATTTATGAAGAACAAACACAACTATTTTCTAACCTTAGCAAAGTAGTCAATTCTTCGGAGATTAACATTGTGTCAGTAAAATATCTGTTGACACAATGCATACTTTCATCAATAATTTAGGATTAAGTATAAAAATAGGGTTATTTTAGAAATTATTTGCCAAAAACGAGTATTGCCAAAATTATTTATAAAAATGAAGTTGATTTTTTGTCTGTATTTATTACCGTCTCTTCAAAAGATTGAATTAAACTGAGTTCTACTATTTCAATCTTTTGATTGTCAAATTTTAGCTTGTAATTTCAATAAATCTTGAATTTAGTTATCAATGCTAGTTTATTGTTGATTTTTTAATAAACTTCTGGTTATTTATAGCCTTGTTATTATAAACTTTTTAAACATATTCACATATTTTATATTCTTGCATTTTTATTATTACGAGTTTAGAAACACGTGCAATGCACATGAAATTTCGCAGTTTTCATTAAAAAATTTAAAATATATGAAAATTTTAATATGCAATAAGAATTATATAGTTTTTTTTTAATGTTTTCATATTATCGTCTTTTATATATACATACATATATACATACATACATATTAGGAACTTTGACATTGTAATATAGATAATGTAAGATTTTTTATTTTAATGTTTTCTTATATATTTACTGTCAAAGCAGTCACTCTCATACAAGAAAGGATGAATTTTATTTCAAGTTCTCTCAATGGATATCTCTCAAGAAACCGTTGCAATTGTTTGGATAGAGGAAAAAAAATAGAATTTTATAAAAAAAAATTAAGGAAAAGTACGAAAATGAGTTTTTCTCCATAACCTTGTTTGAGTCTTTGAAAGTTATGTTCAAAGAAAAAAAATGAATATCTAAAATCATGTAGATTTAATTCGAGCAACTAAAAAGTTTTTAGTTTTTGTTTAAAATTTATTTATGTCATAAGTGATATTATTTAAACCATATTTTCATTAAAAGATACATTAAGCATTATATTTAAAATTTTGTCAATTATTTAACAAAGAAATTCAATAAACTTATTATCCTATTTAAAAATATTATCCTTATTTTTTTTAATGAATACCCTTTTTTTTGCTCTAATATCAATTTATTTTCATAAACTCAGTTTTAGTTATATTTTAAAAATTTTCAAACAAATTTTATTTAAAAATGAGGGATAATGAGTATAATATAATTGAATCACAATCACATTTTTTAAACTAAAATGAGAAGATTGTATTCTCAATTTCTCTCTATATCTATTCATTCCTTAATATTCTCAAATTTTCCTTTATATCTTTCACCCTTCTTGATTCTCACGTTTTTTCCCACCCACTCCAACTAACTTATTTTTTCTTGTATATCTTCAACATTCTCCTTTCATTGATTTTAGAAAAAAAAAAAAAAAAAAAAAAAAAAACTCAAATTAATCTATACAACCAAATAACCACATCCATTTTTTCAAAAAGTTAAAAGTTTGTTTTTATTGGACAAGGAGGAGAATAACAAAAAAAAAAAAAAACTCAATTAATAAAATTAAAACAGAATATCTCCTCATTTGCGAACTAATCTATTTCATTCTTTCCTCATTTCTTCGAATCCTCCCTCTATATCTCCCTCTTTCCCTCTTCATTCTCTTTTCAATATTCCATACTAATAATAAACATAAACATATCAATCAAAATAAAGTCCACACTTACAATATTATTGAGAATGTATAAGGAAGAAAAAAAAAAAGCAAAAAGCAAAAAAACATACACATCTATGGTAGTTATCTTTATATTGGAGATGTCTAAACATAAAAGCCAAAAAAAAAAAAAAAACACTTACACACTCATCAATGAGGATTGCCTTTATTTTCGAGAAGGAATATTCGAAAAAAAAAAAAGAAAAAAAATACACACAGGTCAATGATAGTTATCTTTGTTTTAGATCAAAATAAAGTCTCTATAAAAGGACAAACACTTATAGTATTTCATTGAGAATTCTATGGAGATGTTACTAAGGGAAGGTTTGGAAAAAAAAACAAAACAAAACATAAAGAAAAAAACACACACGCATCAATGATGATTACCTTTATTTTGGAGAAGAAATAGACATTAATTAAATACACGAAGAATAAGTCTTTTGGTAAAAAATTGTATTTCATTAAAAAGATGTTTTGTTGGAAAGGGTGCGAAGGTTTTGAAAGGCTTTGATGGTAAATTTAAATAGATTTGTTAACAATTAAAAGGGTATAATAGTCATATGCTTAAAAATGAGGGACAAAGTAGGAAGGTAAAGATTCTTTTTACTTTGTTACTTTTATATATATATATTATTTAATTAATTTCGTTAAGAATTAAGTTTAAAATTGAAAAACTAAAAGTATAAAGATTAGAATTCCACAACTAAAAGCATGCAGACCGAAAATGGTATTTTAATTTATTTATTTATTATTATTATTTTTTTAATTACCAACTTCAGTCGGTCGAAAACCTATTCCGAAGCTTTGAGTTTTCATGTTTATCCTAAAAATAAGAACGTCGTTTTTCCCCCTAATCATTGGGAAGTTGAAATATCCGAAATTTTGACCTTTCCAGTTTCCTGCACACAGAGATCGCAGGGTTACGGCGACGGCGACGGCGTGAAGGTAGAAGTGAATGGCGGGAGAAGAGGTTGCTGGTCCGGCGGGCCCTAAGGTTCTCCGTCTCCTCTATTTCGCCGGCGCTGGATGTAATTTCTTCGATTCATCTCTTTTATTCTCTGTCTTCGATTCTGTGTTCTCCTAATCATTTATCATTCCGTTCGGTTATGTTATTCAGTCATTTTCACCATCGCGATAAACAAGTGGCGGGAGATCGAGCGCAATTCTCTGTTGGAACAACAGCAGAAGCAGCGGTTGAATCATCAATTATCGGAATCTCGTAATGATGCGGTGCAGAAAGTCGTCGAGTGATCTCAGGTTAGTTTGTTATATTCTAGAATTTCTCAGGTTATATCGCCATTACGATATTAGGATAATGATGTTGGATTCATAATTGATCATCCTGTGATTCTATGGTGTGAGGTCTGTCTCTTCTTTACGGATCAAAACTCTGCTCGCTCATTTTCTGTATCAATAATGGAAGGGGCAAACCCTTCTGAGGATGTAGCTTTGTCAACTATCACCTATAAGAAGAGAAAAGTGTAGTGATTACACTAATTGAGTGCAAACATATTGAAAGTGTCATTGATGACTGTGAGGGGAAAACAAGGGGAAAAAAAACAAAGGAACCTCTCTGAGATTAGAATTGTAAAGAAAAAGTAAGTGGGGTGTAACAAAAATAGAAAGGATAAAAATGGTTACCTATCTAAATCTTTGACTTCTGTCTTATGCATTGTGATTGAGGTGTGCAACATATGTTATCTTTTGTGATACAATAGAGAAAAGGGAGACACAAAACATATTGAGAAAGAGAATAAGCTCTCAGCCTTGCACACTGAAGCCGAATATTTCATATATATAGCTAGGTTAAAGTGGTTACAAGATAGTTGTAAATAAAGACTGAAGGAATAAATAATAAACCAAATACAAATCATTAAAGCAGAAAATAACAAGGGCTTAGATAATGTAGTGTAGCTAACATATTTACAATATACCATGCATATTGGCATCTTGAAATGTAGCCTGTGGCATTCTATTTCTGGCCCTCATACCTAGTGGTTCGGGCTTGTATCTGTTGTTGACTTAAAAATGCTGTTGTAATTACGCAACCAAGAGCAGCACAGCATGATAAGCATGTTCTTTTGTGCAGACTGGGCAAGCACTGCTAGTACGTTTTTCTCTATTTTGTTCTTAATTTCTGGCTGTATCATATTGAGGATAAGCCAAAGAGGATATTATTTGGTAGAGAAAAACTAGTTGGAGTAATCAACTTAACAATACAATAGAAGTTATTGACTTTCTAGCTTGGTAAATGAGGGATTTTTCTTTTGTGTAAGAGATGGGGCAAGTCTTGGACTTCTAGTTCATTCATTTGATGTATACCCCTTGGATTCAAATACCGTATTGTCTCAAAACAAAAGGTTATGTAGTTGACTTTTTTGAGTGGCTATCCTGTCCCTTAGTTCTAATAATTTCCTTCAATATTGAGATAATGCTTTCCTTTTCCACAAGCCAAAATTTCTAATGGACTTTAAAAGTGAGGCCTTAAGCATTTTCGTAGACTTTGTTGCGATAGCAACTAAAGTTTGTATAATGAAAGATTAGCTTATCCAAATTACTTTTCTAGAATATTTTATACTTCACCAAAACATCCTTCCAGGCACATCTGCGTTAGTATGTCCTTTTCAATTCGAAAGGTGTCATAATAATTATTCTTGTAATCAAAGCTTTAATGCTTTTGTGCTTGATATGGATGTCTTTTGGTGACGGTCATTTGCTTAGTTCCATTACAACACTACATCTGCCAGAAATCTTTTGGACTTTCATATTTAATTGTAATTCATTTCTAGTGGAGGAATTATTTTTCTTCTCTCTAAATTTTATCATTAATATAACTTAATTTCTTTAAAATAAAAGAATAGAAGGGTATCCCAGAGCCTACAAAGGACCGTTAATGTGATATCTACTGTTTTATGTTTTTAAATATGTAGATATAATACTTAATTCAAGTCCCTTATTTTCCCCTTTAAGCTAATCCTTAGTGTTTGCATGTCAGGGGTGCTACTCAAGGACATTAAGATGGTTTCAGCTCAACAGTTAAGCCCCTCATTTTCCACCAGATTTATTGTTATTGTTAAAAGTACATGTAGGATTATCTATGTTTTTTAGCTGTGCTGCTGGGTAGATTTGAGCCAATACCAAGGAAATGATGCCTCTGTCAATAGTACTGTTTTCTTCCTTCATCCCTAATCCAGCCATCTCTCTGTCTCTAATCTCTATTATATGGACAAGTTCATCATGCTCTGAAGGAAACATCACTTTCAACTTGTACTACCAAAAGCGTAACTAGAATAAATTTCTCCTTTTCTACCTGTTGGCCAATTTTGAAATTCATTTCTAATTGTCTATGTTCATTTCTAATTGAAAGTTCATTTCTTAATCAATCGTCTATATAGATGGATAAAGATGCTTTTAGTTTTGGGCTAGTTGAGAATCATATTTTAAAACAACTTTCAAATTCAAACCTCCTTTTAATACCCAGAAAGAACTTGTTTGAGTAGTAAATTTTCTAACATTGTTTTAGATGAGTTAGGTCTCACTTGTCAGAATAGTCCTTAAAGTAGAAGATAAAGTTCATACGTTCTTAGAAAGTAGTAAAAAATATGATACTGTTCTGAATAGTAATTAAGTCATTGTTTTGTACAATTCATGAAAGTTATTCTACAAACAAAATGTCTTCTATTAAACTTCCATGTCCCTGTTGCGTAGTGTCTATTATTATTATTTATTCTTCTTCTGAGGCAGGTGTGACTGTATTGTTTGGTTTGAATATATATATATATATATATATATATATATATAGACACACACACACACATAAATTTAATGATGGTGAACTTGGAAGATTTATCGATGTTAATGAACCATAATTAAGAAACCAGTATCCTAACATGTAAAGGCAATCATCCACTAGTCTTGTAAAGACCTTTACATCTAAATTTTCCAATTTTAAACTCTCTTCAGTTATATACACTATCAGTTCTGACTTTACATTACTTCTCTTTTGTCTAAACATTGAATAACCTAAAGTTTAGTGTGCTTACAACAATCGCCAAATATAAGAAATATAGCTACTCATAATTGGAATGGGAGAGGGAGTGGGGAGAATTTTCTCCCTCTTGGCCAAACGAGGAATGTATTCTCCACCCTGTCGTGCTATATATATATATATATATATATATATATATATATATTATATATACTTTTAAAAAATTATAGTTTTTATCAATTAGCCTTTTCTTAATTCTCATCATAATTTTTTCATACATTTCTAGAATAGAGATGTTGAATATTTCTTACTTGTAAGACATGTATATTGTAATTTTTAAGTTGAAATTAGCTTTAATATTTTAACTTTTAGAAATAAGGGGATAAAATGTTTTAATTATATCTTTTCACATAATATATTGTTATTTTTGTAAGAAAATTTAATAGTGTTTTATTTAAATAGAAATGTATCGGAATGACAGATTTAATATAAAAAATTTTAAAATTTTTATATCGTTTGAGAATAAATAAATAAAAAACTTTTTAAAAAATATATAAATTAAGAAAAAAAATTAATGAAAAATTTTTCCTCGTGAGAAACTCGATTCCCGCGAATTTTCTGAATAGGGAGTGGGGATAGAGATGGGAAAGTCTTTTCCGTTCTTGTTCCGCACTGTGTACATCTCTACTCAGAATCAAAGCTAAATAAAGAAGTCCTACAAAGGGAAGGGAAAGATATATATGTGGTGGTTTCAGCTCTATTTCCATGACCTCGGGCTTTGAAATTTTATTTCCTCTATTCTCCTAATGGTCTTCTTGCCTTGACAGGGAAATCAAGTAAAGTTCATAAGCTTATAAAACTTTAAGAAGATTTGTAATGGATAGTAATATTAGGTTTAAAATTTAAATCTATGGCATATTTATTAAATATTTGCAAATGTTATTTTTTCAATTTTACCCTTGTTTTAATTTTACGTCTGCGCGTGCGTTTTTTCTTTCTTTCTTCAATTTCTCTTCATTCATAACAACCATCGCTTTTCTCTCCTCTTCGTCAATCGCTAGGATTTTTCTCTTTTTTTTTTTTTTTTTTTTTTTTTTTTTTTCATTTTTCATTTCATCCATGCCATTTTAATTTGTTTGCTCACAATCTGAGTTTCATAGATGAATTTCAAGGATTTGAGAAACTCAATTTACTCTAACAACGATAGACTTCGTTCAGTTCTACAATCATCTTCGATGATGTTTGCTTCGATTCAAATCGAAGGAGCATCCACCATTCACATGTTCTCGTTATCATTCTTGTATAGGGAGAGGGTACGACAGATCAACATCCTACCAATCGCCTAGAAATTTCTTGGAGGATCATGATGGAAATCCTGTGGACGACGATAGATATGAAGGATTTTTAAATTGTTAATTCAATTAAATTAATTAAAATCATGGGTGGAATTGGAAAGCAGAGCCACTGTAGCTACTTTTCTCAGATTCTTGGTTGTGGTCTAAATTCAATGAGCACTTGCGATTTTGCATGAAAAAGTGAGAGAAAAGAGTTAGATTTTTCTTTAAACATCTTTAAAGGGTGTAATGTGTTGTTCTGATCCAAAGCTTTTATTAACCTTTTAGCCAAAAAGTTAGAGTCGTTTTTGTTTGAGTTTATACTTTTATAGTGACCATCGAGAAATGACCTAAAAATTCCAAGTTCGAGCACGAGGTAATATATAATTACAACCTCATGTATTACATCACTCAACTTGCTACTATGAATGAAGAATATTAAAAAGACAATATGAATTTCCTATCTTAATTATCCTTGGATTAGTTATGAAAGTAGTATCACTAATAATATATTATTAGTATTGAAGCTACTATTGGTAGCATGATATCAATCAAATCATTAATAGCGTGTTATTTAGTGGTAAAAAAGAATGGCATAAGTGATCACTAATAGCATGTTATCAGTGGTGGAAGCTATCACTAATAACCATCACATAAGTGATATGAGTGATATCAATGATAAAGAAGTTGGGTGATATCCATATATTAATTATATTAATGATATCGGTGATATGACTTAGGTAGATATCAGTGATAGTTATTTATAGAATTCTCATTGATAGATTTTTATCACTTAGCTTAAGTGTTAATCTTTGAAAGTTGATAGTTTCCCTTCAAAGTTGATAGCTTTGAGTGTTAAATCATTCAAAGTTGATAGTCATTGATGAAAGTATATCAGTGATAGTCCTAATAGTTTTTCATCACTGATATAGCTTAATCTTTCAAAGTTGATAACCAATTATAGAAGTTTATCATTGATAGCAATTGATAGCTTTAAGTGTTAATATTTCAATGTTGATTCCAATTGATGAAAGTTTATCAATAATAGTCACCGGTAGTTGCTATTAGTGGCTATGATAGTAGTTATGAGTGATAGCCACTAGCACTGGCTATCACTAATAGTTGTTATGAGCGAATGTGAAAACTGAGAATTTTAGGTTTTCATTTGATGGGTTGAGCGAAAATCATTAAGTTTTTTAATTTTTTATAATATATGGGCCTATTTTTGTGCTATATCTATGATTATTTTATTCTTGTGTCATATGTTATTATTTTAAGCCTGATTGTCATTTATGCAACCAACCCAAACTTTAATTTATTTTTCTAATATAGTTCATGAATCTCAAATACATTTAACACTAATTACTTTTTTTTACATTATAGTTTTGAGATTATTTAACGCACATCAATCTTTTTTTTTTTTTTTTTTTTTAACATTGTAGTTTTAATTTCACCCCACAATTTTCTTATGCCCCGTTTACATACAATATGGAATCAAAACATAAAGAACAATTAGAATGAAAATTAATTGGAATAAAATCAATTAGAATAAGAATGTTATTCCTTGATTCGTATTTACTTAGTAGGAATATCATAGAGTACTTAAAACAATGGGAAGTATTGGTGGTAACATTAAACTTTTAACAGAAGAATGTCAAAAGTAAAAGTAAAAAATAAACCCTTGTCAAAGAGGTTTTAACTCTTTTTATCAAAAAGGATTTCTTCAAATTTTGAGTCTATTTAACACGCTTTTTTTATTAGAATTATTTTTAAATATAGAAAAATGAGTCAAACTATTTACAAATATAGAAAAATTTCACTGTTTATCAGCGATAGACAGCGATAAAAATAGATAGTGAAATTTTTCTATATTTGTAAATAGTTTGATATTTTTTCTATTTATAGTAATTTTCCACTTTATTATTTAGTATTAATATTCTAATTAAATTAATTTTAGTAATTAGATTATATTTAATATAAAAATATTTATTTATTTTAATTTTAAGAGATTAAATAATTAATTAAAATTTAACAATATATTAAATAATACTAAATTTAATTTATGACGACATTAATTGTTCTCTTACATTTAATTAAGTACTTAACTTGGTCAAACAAACACAAATATTTAATTTTCAAATATTAATTATCATGTATACCCAGACATTAATTATCTAAGACATTTAAGGTGTATTTGGAATACATTTTCAAGTGTTTAATTTAAAAATAAGTCATTTTGGAAAAAAGTTAGAGTGTTTGGAAACCACTCAAAATAGATTTTGAAGTGTAATTTTAACAGTTTTTATCAAAAGATTTTAAATAAAAATAATTTTTTTGAAAAAACAATTTTTTTTTCTCAAATCAATCTAAATGAACACTTAAAAGCTAGACAATAAAATTCAAGATATTTAATACCAATACACATGAAACAATATTTATCATTCAAATGTTCGTAAAAGTGTTTTTAAGTCTAGTACATACATATAATAAGAATAAAGAGCAAAATCAATGGGAATAAAGTGATTTGGAATAAAATCAATCATAGTGGAAATCTTATTCTTTAAGTTATTTATTAAAAGTTTTCTAAGATTGGAATATGAAACTGATTGATATTGTTTACTAAAAACGGTTAGAAATATGAGAATGAAACAAAACTATTATAATTCCTTTAAAATTACATCATTCACACTTCATTTAATTAAAATGCATTTATTAACTCATATATCCTAATATAATTTTTAAATTTATTTGATATTAAAAAATAATGACTAAGTAGAAAAAATTATTATGTAAACTAAAAGAATAAAATAAATTTTTATAGATTAGATTTGTTTTGTTTTGTATCTTATCTAATACAAATATTATATTTTAATTATTTGTACAACTAATCATGAATATTTAAATAATCAAATAGAACATTTTAATTTTACAAAAAAAAATTGTATAAATGCAACTTAATTTGAATATTTTTTATTAAAAGAAAGATTATTGGAGTGAAATTGTAAAATAATAAATAAAAAAGTTGTAGGACTTACAAAATAAAGAATGCGAATAAAGAATGTGATTGTGATTGCATATATATATATATACATACATACATTAAAGAGAAACGAAATTATTAGTAATGCATTAAAAAAAAAAAGAATAACTCATTAAAATATAATTGTCAATTTAAACATTAGTCAAAAGTAAAGTGAATATCTTTAGTTAAGTTTAATATAAACACATATAAACATTATTTTAAAATAAAAAAGAGAAAAACTTTAGATAAAAAAGTTGTCGAATAACTCTCGAAATATCTACAAAATAAAGATGTGAATAAGATTGTTGAAAATAAAAAATTAAAAAAAAAAAAAAATGAGCATCAGTAAAAATGGAAAGAAAATGTGTTAAATCATAGTGGAATATCTTTAATTAATTTAAATGTATTTAGGTAAAAGGTAAAAATAGGAAAAATAAATATAAAAAATAAAAAATAAATTATGCGCATCCGGGGAATCGAACCCCGGTCAGTACCGTGGGAGGGTACTATGATACCACTACACTAGATGCGCTTGTGATGAACGGACTATATATATATTTATATATATATATATATATATTTTGTAAACAAAAAAATATTATGATCTAGAGATTTACCTTGTAGATAAAACTTAGAAGTATGCTTTTGGGTTTGTATGTGTTTGATGCAAAAATATGGATAGGAGAAACAAACATAACCTTCAATTAATATGAACTTGTTTGAAAGGGAGAAGAACGTGGTCTATAAAAAAAAAAAGCTTGTAGTACTTGTGATAATTAAATCAGAGAGTGAAAGAATGTGGAAGCTAGACAGTATAAGAGTAAGATTTTTCGAGTTGCCTCATATAAAGTTATAATGATGTATTTATAGAGGAAGTTGATTTAGAGTCTTCTCGTGTTCCCTTTCAAAATTTGATTGTCTAATAACTAAATGTTATTTTTTCTTTATTTATGCTTTTCTATGGTTTAGAAAGAGATATCGCCTCTTTTTTTTATTTAAGGTATGTCTTTTTTTATTAAAAAAAAAATTACTTTTCAATTTTGTAAAAACACACGAATGTATAGAGTCATTTAATGTAATTTATTTTTTTTATATGCTTTTGTAATTTTTTTTAATACATAGATTCACATACAAATCCTCATATACAATCATATTGGAGATAGTGGAGATTGGAGAAGAGACTCTTACTTTTGAGGTTCAAAGAACTCCTCAAAGCTCAAGCAATTTAGAGGTCGACAGACAAAGTGACAAAGAAGAAGAGAGTGATTGATTGTCTTGCTTTAGTAGTTCTTTCACATTTAAACTTTGATAAATGCACACCAATGAATTTATAATAATTTACTATTTTTTTTACATGTTTTTGTATTTCTTTTTTTCTCTTTTCAAATTTGATTGACAAAAGGATAATGTCTTAGAATTTCTGTCAAAATAATATTTGTTTGAAATAAAGTTTAAAATTAGGAAGAAGATGGCAAATAAACAACAAAAGAGAATAAGCTACTAAGGTTTCTATATGTATAGAAAAATAATATTTTTGTTTAAATTAAAATTTGAAAAAAAACTGAAATTAAGATAAAATAGAAGAAATAATGTTTTAGTTTAAATTAAAGTTTGAAATTAAGAGGATAATCATATCATCTAAATTAAAATAAAATAAATATGTTTTTAAGCTAAGAAGATTATCTCATGAAATAAAATAAAATAAATACTTCGGTTTAGATTAAAGATTAAAATTAAAAGAATGATTAAATCGTCAAATACAAAATAAATAAACAAAAAAAATTAATTAGATGAGGGTTATATATCATGAATTTTCTTTAAAAAAATAGAAAATAATTTGATTTAATTTAAAATTTAAAATTACGAGGTAATCAAATCATCCAAATCAATGTAAATTAAAAAAAACTTATCACTAATTTTTTTTTAAAAAAAATATTGGTTTAAATCAAATTTGAAATTAAGAATATAATCAAATCATTAAAATTGAAATTAAAACTTTAAGATGATTGTTGAAGGAGGAATTTTGGACCAATCACAAATTGCCACGTCATTTACCAAATTAATGGCGAAATTATAAAATAGTTAAATTTTGGACTAATTAAATGTTACATGTGTCCTAAATTGAAATTGAAGACGAAAATCGGCAATCTCGAAGGCGCCACGTGTTTCCGTCCTCATCGTTGGATCAAATTAATTATTTTTTGTTCAATTAATTATTAATGTTTGGGCTAAAATTTAATTAAGTCTAAAAATAGACTTAATTTGGCCCAAATAGCCCAAAGATCCAAATCCAATTAGTTGGGCCCAATGGGCCAGACCCATGGACCAGTCAAGCCCAAGCCCATAAAACCCACCTGAGAACTCTATAAATAGAGAAGTTCTCGCCTAGAGAGAATTCTCCCTACAATCAGAAGACTCCCTAACTCCTGAAGCTGAACCACACACTTGAAAACTGAAGCTCCTTCTCCAACTTCACGTGCATCCACGCGCTCCGCTTCCATACATCAAGCGTACGCGTGCATACATTCATCCAAGGCTCCAACTCCACGTGCTCCGCTTCCATACATCAAACGTACGTGTGCGTACGTCCATCCAAGACTCCAACTCCACGTGCATCCACGCGCTCCGCTTCCATACATCAAGTGTACGCGTGCATACGTTCATCCAAGACTCCAACTCCACGTGCATCCACGCGCTCCGCTTCCATACATCGAGCATACGCGTGCATACATCCATCCAAGACTTCAACTCCACGTGCATCCACGCACTCTGCTTCCATACATCAAGCGTATGCGTACAGTTGAGAGAGAATCAGAGGATCAAGTACTAGAGATTGAACCACATCCGCATCAAACTTACATAAACACAAGTTCAACTCCACGAAACACGTTTCTCAGGAAACCTCGTGCGAACAAATTGGCATGCCCAATGGGACTATCTTTACCTCTCATCTCTCTCTCAACACTTAAATCGAGCAATGGGTTCTAAGAAAGTAGCATCCAACGCTCCTGCAGCATCCAACGCTCTTGCTGCGTCTAACACTCATGCTGCAAGCGATGCATATACAGGATCCATCACTCGCAGTCGCTCAAAGGGGATCATGGAGGAGAAGGAACAAGGTTCTGCTGTCACAAAGGACATCTTGAGGCGATCAACAGAATCTCATAAAGGGGGGATTGTCATCAAAGAAAATCCTTTGTATGACAACTTTGCTCCTGCCTCTGACCAGTCCAAGAAGGAATCACACCTTGATGTGATGTCCGTCATGATGGCTGACATAGCGACCGAGGCAGCTATGGGTGAATTAGAGAGGAAGATAAATTTCCTAGCGAAAGCTCTCGAGGAGCGAGATAACGAGATCGCTGCCTTGAGAGAGAAAATGCAGGCTCGAGAAACTGCTGAGTCGAGCCACACTCCCGCTGTCAAGGCAAATGACAAAGGGAAAACTCCGCTGCAGGAAAACCAGCTGCAGCACTCTACCTCCGTCGCCTCTCTGTCAGTCCAGCAGCTGCAGGACATGATCACAAATACCATCAGAGCCCAGTATGGGGGATCGCCACAAAATTCTTTTATGTACACCAAGTCATACACTAAAAGAATTGACAACCTCATAATGCCTATTGGATACCAACCACCAAAATTTCAGCAGTTCGACGGAAAGGGCAATCCTAAACAACACGTTGCTCATTTTGTTGAAACATGTGAAACTGCAGGGACTAGAGGAGATCAACTGGTTAGACAGTTCGTCCGTACCTTGAAATGAAATGCTTTCGATTGGTACACTGATCTAGAGCCAGAAGTGATTGACAGCTGGGAGCAGCTGGAAAGAGAATTCTTGAACCGCTTTTACAGCACTAGGCGGACTGTTAGCATGATGGAGCTAACAAACGCCAAACAGCGGAAGGGAGAGCCAGTCATCGACCACATCAACCGATGGAGAGCTCTAAGTCTTGATTGCAAAGATAGACTCACTGAACTATCTTCAGTGGAGATGTGCACTCAAGGCATGCACTGGAAACTTCTCTACATCCTGCAGGGAATAAAGCCTCGCACATTTATAGAGTTGGCGACTCGCGCCCATGATATGGAGTTGAGCATCGTCTGCAGAGGAACAAAGGACTTCCTGGTCCCAGGAGAAAAGAAGGATAAGAAGGATACAAAGGGCACCAAGAAAACTGTGAAGAGTGCCACAAAAGAATCTATGGTCGTCAATACGACCCCATTAAAATTTTCCTCTAAAGGAAGAGATTCAAGAGCTGAAAAGAAAGATTATGGGGGCGAGCGACGTCGCCTAACTTTGAAGGAGAGGCTGGAAAAGGTTTATCCATTCCCAGACTCTGATGTTGCAGATATGCTAGAGCTGTTGGAGAAACAACTGATTCAACTACCCGAATGTAAGCGGCCGGAGCAGTTAGGGAAAGTCAACGACCCCAACTACTGCAAATATCATCGGGTCGTTAGCCACCCAACCGAAAAGTGCTTTATGCTGAAAGAGCTGATTATGAGGTTGGCTCGCGAAAAGAAGATAGAGCTAGATCTGGATGAGGTAGCTCAGACGAATCACGTTGCGGTGGCAATGACTTCAAGCGTTCCACCATCAACATTGTTTTATGATCAAAGTGAAAGTTTGATCCAATTTGGGACCTTTGAGCCTATAGTTGTTCGGTTCCAGCAAGAGATCATAATGACAGATCCTCAAGCCAACAATGACTTTGTCGAAGATGACCACGAAGGGTGGACCCTTGTGACTCATCGAAAGAAAAGAAAGACGAGCTACACCAAGAAAGAGTTGCGCTTCTATCGAGATTATAGAAGAGGAAGCAAGACTCAGAAAAAGAAAGCAAAGAAGAAGGCGCGGAAGTCTAAGCTTGTCAAGGAGGAGGACGAGGATTTTCCTCGACCTTGGCGACTCGTGACTCTGGAAAAATTTCTTCCAAGAAACTTCTTTAATGATCATCCAAAGGAGGTGTTAGAAGTTGTTGCATGTCATGTCGTCAGCACAGCGGAAGGCGAAGATATTCCGTCAAGCCTGTTGGAGACGATGGTAGAATCAAAAGACCTACCGTCGTTCAACATAGGTGACTTGTTGTCTCTCCCTCAGACAGCTAAGACTGCTCTTATTGATGCATTGCTAAACTCAGGTGCATCTAGTTCATCAAGTTCAAGTGTCCCAGCCTCCAAGGTGCGTACATGCGCTTCTTGCTACACATCTATAGGTTTTTCAGATGAAGACCTATTGTTGGGATCAAAGTCTCATAACAGGCCCCTATTTGTCTCGGGATACATGCGAGAACAAAGGGTTGGTCGAATTCTCATTGACGATGAGTCAGCTGTCAACATTATGCCTCAATCGTCTATGAAGCAATTAGGTATCTCAATGGAAGAACTGATGAATAGCAAGTTAGTGATCTAAGGCTTCAATCAAGGTGGTCAACGAGCGATTGGCATGATTCGCCTGAAACTCATTATTGGCGACCTAAAGGCCAACACATTGTTTCACGTCATAGATTCGAGGACTACTTACAAGCTGTTGCTGGGACGTCCTTGGATTCATGGAAATGGAGTGATAACTTCTACACTCCATCAATGCTTCAAGTTTTACCAAGATGGCATTAAGAAGGTTGAAGCAGATTCCAACCTATTCTCAGAAGCTGAGTCCCATTTCGCAGACACAAAATTCTACTTAAAGACCGATAATGTCGGTGAAGTTATGCCCGCGGAGATTCCTCTAATAAAATGGGAGGATAAGTCTCAGTTCAAGCCACAAATAGATGCAACAAAAGAACCAAGCGAAGGGGCCAGTACTTTCGACTCTCAAAAGAGTAAAGCATCTACTAACTCCACGAAACACGTTTCTCAGGAAACCTCGTGCGAACAATGATTATTCTGAAATTTTATTTTAAAAAATTAAAAAGTTATTGAGAGCAATATCATGAAATTTTTTTAAAAATATATTTTTTTTGTTTAAATAAAAATTTAAAATTAAAGGATAATCCAATCATCCAAATAAGAATAAAAAGTAATTATTTTTAACTCAAAATGGACTAAAACAAAATTTTAAAAAATTTGAATTAGTGGTTAAAAATAATTATTTTTATTCTTATTTGAATGATAGGTTAAAAATAAATCTTCCCACACTCATAATTGAATTCCTTTCATAGTTTTGAATAATCGTAAAACTTAACTCGTTAATAGATATTTTCGATTCAATCAGATACATAGAGTTTTTTTTAAAAAAAAATTAAATATTGCATTTGAAATAACCTATACTTTATTATTGTTACAAATTTAAAAATTAAAAGCTAACCATAATTTTACCTAATTGGTTGACATTTATAGATTCAATAAATTAAACTTTGTAAATTATCAGAGTATCACTATCGAAAATCTAAAATTTTAAATTCAGTAAGGAGCCATTTGTTTTGAGGATATCCTACATTCCCATAAAGTGGGCACCTGGATTAATGTGTTTGTTTTGCAGTATTGTAAGATGCCTTAGTATCTGGAGATTCTCGGGCATCCTAAGCTGCCCTTACGGAGGGCATCTCAAGAGTTCTGGATGCCCTCTTAAAACATAGGTTTTCTAGATTCTCGAGTTGAAGGGCATTCTCATTTTACATTTTTTTTCCTTTTTTTAATTTTATATATATATATATATATATATCCTCATTTGCATTATATAATTAAAATAAATACTGTCAACCATATATATCGTATTTTTTTATTATATCGTAATTCTTATTTTTTTTAAGCAAGATATTCAAATTTAAATTTAAATTAATATTTATTTTATAAAAAAAATCTTAAATTATGATATATTATTTTGTTAAGAAAAATAACATATAAAAGTAATATAAATTGTATTAATTTAAAAAGAAATTCAAATTGATAAAAGCAAATTCGTTCTATAAGTTCAAATTATATCAAATTAATTACAAATTAATAAATAGTATGTAAATTTAAGACATTCTTGAATAGAATTTCTGCGAAAAAAAATACAGTTATCAAAATATTATCAGATATCTGCAAAAATATTCTTACACAAACAAACATGGTTATCTAAAGATGTCATACATCTATAATTTTGGGCATCTAAAATTCCGGTTATCTACATTTCCAAAAACCAAACGGACCCTAAAAGATTATAAATTCCATCCGTACATAAAGTTCAATGGTTCTAGAAACTCTAAAGTCAAAGCCATCAACGTAATTGACATAAAAATTATAATTTTGTAAAAAAAAAAAAAAAAAAAAAAAAAAAAAAAAAAAAAAAAAATCTCCTCAACTGAGTGAACTAACTACATTTTCTTAGAATTATTCAAATATTATTTTATATAACCTTTAATAGTATACATATATTTTTCTTCAAATTCAACTTTAAGTAAGTATTTTCTTTTTCTATAAAACACGTGCAACACCTGTTATATTCAACAAGTTAATTTAAATGTCAGTGTAGATTAAATTTTAAAGGTTAAAATATCATTTTGATCATTATACTTAAAAGTTTGTTTAATTTTAGGCCTAAATTTTCTATTGTCCAATTTTAGTCATTATACTTTAGATAAATCTTAAATTTAGTCCAATTGGTTAAATAATAATAATAATTTTTATGTAAATAAATATAATATGTGAATATATTTTCAAAATTTATAGTAAAAAAACTAGTAAGTAACCAACAAAAATTCAAAATATCAATTATAAACTAATAGTGGGGACTAAATCTAAAATATATTGAAAATACATATATTAAAATTGAACAAATTTTAAAGTATTAGATCAAAATGATAATTAAATAGATTTTAAAAAAGCAAAAAAAACAAAATACTTTAAAAAATTGCACACCTGGGGAATCGAACGCGGTCAGTACTGTAGGAGGGTACTATGATACCACTACACTCTGCGTTGTTCACATTAAAGAAGAGATTTTTAACCGTTTGTTTTGAGAGTATCCTACATTCTCACAAAGTGGGCGTCTAGATTATTGTGTTTGTTTTGCACTATTGTAAGATGCCCTAGCATCTGGAGATTCTCAGGCACGGAGGGCATCTCAAGAGTTTTGGATGCCCTCTTGAAATATAGGTTTTTTAGATTCTCGAGTTAAGGGCATTCTCATTTTACATTTTTATCCTTTTTTTAATGGTGTATAAATATATTAATCTTCATTTGCATTATATAATTAAAATAAATACCGTCAACCATATATATCATTTTTTTTTATTATATCGTAATTCTTATTCTTTTAGCAAGATATTCAAATTCAAATTCAAATTAATATTTATTTTATAAAAAAATCTTAAATTATGATATATTATTTTGTTGAGAAAATAATATATAAAAGTAATATAAATTGTATTAATTTAAAAAGAAATTCAAATTGATAAAAATAAATACGTTCTATAAGTTCAAATTATAGCAAATTAATTACAAATTAATAAATAGTCGTAAGGGCATTCTAGGAACATATGTAAATTTAAGACATTCTTGAGTAGAATTCCTACAAAACAAATACAGTTATCAAAATATTCTATATCAGCAAAAATATTCTTACAAAATAAACATGGTTATCTAAAGATGTCAAACATCTATAATTTTGTATATCTATAATTTCAGACATTTAAGATTCTAAATTCCAACCGTACATAAAGTTTAATGATTCTAAAAATTCTAAGGTCAAAGTCATCAACGTAATTAACATAAAAATTATAATTTTGTAAAAAAAAAAAAAAAAAAAAAAAACTCAACAGATCTCCTCAATTGAGTGAACAACTACATTTTTTTAGAATTATTCAAATATTTATTTTATATAACCTTTAATAATATACGTATATTTTCCCTCAAATTCAACTTTAAGCAAGCATTTTCTTTTTCTACAAAACACGTGCAATAAATGTTATATTCAACAAGTTAATTTAAATATCAATGTAGATTAAATTTTAAAGGTTAAAATACCATTTTGGTTATTATACTTTAAAGTTTGTTTAATTTTAGGTCTAAATTTTCTATTGTCTAATTTTAGTCATTATATTTTTAATAAATCTTAAATTTAGTCCAATTGGTTAAATAATAATAATAATTTTCATATAAATAAATATATTTTCAAAATTTATAATAAAAAACTAATAAGTAACCAACAAAAATTCAATATATCAATTATAAATTAATAGTGAGGGCTAAATCTAAGATATATTGAAAGTACATATATTAAAATTCAACAAATATCAAAGTATTCAACCAAAATGATAATTAAATAGATTTTAAAAAGCAAAAAAAAATTACTTTTAAAAATTACGCATCAGGGGAATCGAACCACGGTCAGTACCGTGGGAGAGTACTATGATACCACTACACTAGATGCGCTGTTCACATTAACGAAGAGATATTTAATATTAAATCATATCTTTTGATTAGGTTATATAGTTAAATTTTTATTGATCAATAATTAATTGCAGAACATGATACATATAATTATTTGTCGAATTGTAATTAAATATTTAGAAAAGAAATTCGACCATACCCACATTTATTTAATTTAATAGTTAATTTTTTTCTCTCTTTAAAAATGAACATGTTTAACATTAACCAATCATATACCGGTATAAAATCAAAATCAAAATAAATAAATAATTAAGATGGAAGAGAGAGGAAGAAGATATAGATGATGAGAGAATAGATGAGATTAAGAGAAGAGGAGGGAAAATATGAATCGTAAGGAAGGTGGTTGTATGAGGTGGTTGGATTCTAATGAGTTGAAAATTACAAATAAATTTTAGAAAAAAAGTTGGCTACGCATCCATCTATTGTGCAGCCTGAATTGTACCCAATAAAAATCTGTCATGTGACAATTTTTTATTTTTAAAAAATAATTTTATTATTTTTTCTACTTTATATAAAAGGAGTTGCATTAGGATTAAGTGTAGATTAGACTACACCTAACCATTGCCCTAAATCTTATACCCAACAAACCAAACAAGCAATTAAATCATAACTCATTCAAATGGAACCTCTTTACAACCCCAAACACCCTTTTAGTCTCTCTCTATGCTATTTTATGTTAATGGCTATACATATAAAATGAATTCTAGTCATATATCATATGTTAAATTAAAAAAATACCTATAAATTTTGTATTATGTGTCCAAAATACCTTTGAACTTTCAGAAGTTTCAAAAATACCTTTAAACTTTCAAAATGAGTTCAAAAATACATTTTCCGTTAGTTTCGAATGAAAACCGTTAGTGTTTTGAGTCAAAAATACCCTGAACTTTCAAAAGTTTTAAAAACACCTCTAAACTTTAAAAAAAAAAAAGAAATACTCTTACTATTATATGAACGATAATCGTTAATACCGTCTTACTTCTCTAATTTTCCTCTTTTTTTCCTCTCTTCTTCAATACGACTATTCCCTTTTTTGTTAAATGTATGACATTCGTATATCTAAAAATAAATAAATAAATAAAATTGTACACTTCAGTTAAAATATATGGATTATAATAAGAAGAAAGAGGATAATAGAAGCACCAAATACATGTTTTATTTGACTATTTATTGTTCTGGAATATTTTAAAGTGAGATTTTTATTTTGAAATTTTGCGAGATTTTTTGTTTTAGCTTAAAATTTTGGTTTTTATTTTATCTACCGAATAATTTGGTGTAAGAATTAGAAAAATTAAAAGAAAAGTGAGAGTATCTATATAAAAAAAATGAGGATATCTATATAATTTTTTTTAAAATTGGTTTTTTTTAAATTCGAAAAAACTTCAAACAAGTAAGAGCATTTTTAAACCTTTCATATATGAACGGTGAAAGTATTTTTAATGTTTTTAAAGTTTAAGGGTACTTTTGAAATTTTTGAAAGTTTAGAGGCATTTTTAAAACAAAACTTTAATAGTTTCCATCTAAAACTAAGGTATTTTTTAACTCTTTTTTAAAGTTTAAGGTATTTTTAAAACTTTGACTTTTAAAAGTTCAAAAATATTTTTTACACAAAATATAAAGTTAAGGGACATTTTTTATAATTTAGCCGATGATGATTATAATAATAATAATAATAGTGAAAATACAATTTATTCTTGTGTTTCGGACTTCCTCATCATTAGAATGTACTATCCTTAATATATCTAACATAGTATAAATCAATAACTTGTATTAAATAAACACAAACCATCAAAACTTTAGACTAAAATTTTTCATCTAACCATTATGTCTCTCTGACAGATTCTAAAAGGGTGTCACTAAAACTTAATAATAGTTGGTCGGGTCAATCCACACAAAAGTACAAATATAATTTCGAACAATGTATAAAGATTCCTCGTTTGAGAATATAAGCAAGGAAAATAGAGTGTAGAAAAGTAAAGTGCGAGAAAGGAAATGTGCAAAAAAAAAATATTCAATTTCGTGACCATAGTCACTAATGCTCTAGACTTCTAGATTAAGCCTAGGAGATTTCACTAAGACCTAAGTTACTAATCGGTTTCATTCTTGAATTAAAAACCAATCATACACTATTGTAGATGGACTATTCTAAACAACCGATCAATCTATACACAAACATGTTTTGATTTGTGCTACTCGAGAATTCATACACAATGGTTACATGTTACATTCAAGAACCACAAACACACAAACATTCAATAAAATATCTGAGTTTATTCTAAGTCCTCACAATCCAAACAAACAAAAAGTTTTTCCTACTCCTAAGCTAGAAAGCGAACCACCTTAGCATATTTCACATAGACTATCTTCATCAAATCAACAATAAAATGATTTAAACGGATAGAAATAGAATTAATAATAGTATATAATTTATTAGAATTAATGATAGTATACAATTTATTTTCGATAATATTCAATGAACAAAAAGCTACAAAATCGTATAAGTTAGTTTCATTCACAAACGCTTTGCTTTGGCTTCTTGAACGTGTCCAACAATCACCGTAACATCATCAATCTTGCCTCCGTCACACGAGAATCCCGCCCTTCTAGCCGCAGCCGAAAACGGCGTCGTTCTACTCCTATCAAACGAGTTCCTCAATGCTAACTTGGCCAATCGCCAGGCCAATTTCCCCGGGTCAACTCGTTCCTCCTCTTTTAGAACCTTCTCGATCTCGCTCGCGAAAACGTTGTCCAATAACCCATCCGTACCGGCGACGACGATATCTCCGGCCGAAACCTCGATTCTGCACTCCCAAGGGTGAATCGGCAAGCCGAGGGAAAATCCAGCCATTAATTGAAAAGGACAGTTGAATCGGTGTTGTTGCGATACTGATACGAAAACGAGCTTCTTCTTTCTGAAGATCATGAATCCGCTATCGCCTATATTCGCCGCCTTCAACGCATTGCCTCTCAGAGCCATTATGCAGGCTGTTGAGGATCCGAGAATCCTCGTCGTGTTCAAGTAGCCTTTCGTCAGAATCCTCTTCGGATCCGCGTCTGCGTCCCCCTCTGCCGCCGCGGCGCAGTTCGCCATCAACGCTCTGGCATACTCGCCGGAGTCGATACCTTCCTCTGCCCAAGCGCCGACTCCGTCCGCCACTCCGAAGACTTTGTCAGATGTGGAGAGGAAGTGAGCGTCCTCTCCTAGTGGTCCCAGCGAGTTTTGCTTCGGAATGTAGAAGGATCCGAAGTCGATTCTCAAGTCCGGCGCTGGAGCCACGGCGGTGGGAGCGGCAGAGGCGAAAGGATTATAAGAACGATTCATTGAGATGATATTGATTTATTTGGCAAAGAAAAAGGAAATCGGAAATTGTAATTAGCTTTCTTATAAAAGTGGCAAAGAAGAGTGATAGTCGGAGGTATTTTATAGTGTGGTATTGTGAGCAATTTTTATTCCATTATTTACTTTGAGAAGAAAGGTTGAAGGGAGCAGATAATGTCACGTATCATAACGTCATATATGATAAACTATTTTTATTTATTTTTTAAAATATTTTAACTGTTTTTTTAGTATAAATGATGGAAAGGGGAGCATAAAGAAGATATACTCCAATATTATCTTATTAAAGATCAATTTATATAAAATTATCTCTAAACTTTGGACAAGTCAAAAAATCGTATAGGTTTCATTTTTTTTAAATAATAATTTTGTCATTTAAATCATGATTTGATATAGAAGAAAAATTAGAATAAGATAAGATAAAATATAATTTGTTTAAGATTAGAAAAAATTGATATCTTAATTTGTTAGGTAAATCTAGATTAAATCTTTTAGTGTTTACTTTTCTAAAAAAAAAATCTTTTAGTATTTATTATTAAAGTTGAATTATTTACACCAACTTAAAAAGTTGATGAGCCAGATGTCTCCTAATTTTTTATCCTCGTCTTTTAGAATAAATTCAAATGGTCCTGCATGAATTTTTTATTATTATTTTAAATGTTGACTTTATATTTTTTAAATTAAAATAATAGTTAAAAATACTATCTTTTATCCCCCCCCCCCCATACCGACGTTCCCTCTTCTTCTTTCGTTATTAAATGTCATGTCAAAATTTTAAAATAATAAAAAAATTACTCAAAAATCTTCTAAAGTATCTATCTCTATCTTATCTATCTTTTATCTATCTACATCTTCTAAAAGGGAGGAAACATTCAATTTTTCATTTTGCCACTCTTTTAATGATTGATTATAGAATTATATAATGTATATATTTAATTCATTTAAAAAATTCATATGGTATAATTCATCATTAGCTTAAATTTTAGTTGATTCTAATATTTGATTTAAGATTCAAAATTTGTCATTGAAAAACAAAAATTTCGTGCAGAACAAAAAAAGATTTATCATTAATTTAGTTTCAAATTTAGTTTTAAAATAAATAATAATAATAATAATAATAAAGAATTTTAAAAAATCTCACATTTAAATCATTAAATTAAATTTTTAAAAAAAATTAAATCATAACAAAGACTCTACATCATCACATTAGATAAATTTTAAAAAAATAAAAAAAAAAAAAAACTCGGCCATACGTTGAAATGAAAAAAAAAATTAAAATTAAATACCATCTAAATCTAAAAAGATTAAAAAAAAAAACTATAATTTTGATATCTAAATTTTTTCTATAAATAGCTAATTAAACATCTCATTCTCACGTTACTCTTCTCTCCTTTCTTCTTCGATTCTTTTTTTGCTGTCTATAATTTATTTCTTTATTATTATTGTAGTAAATTTGTTTGTAACATTATTTTTATTTTTAATTTAATTAATGGGCCACATATTGAAGATTTTTTTATTTTTGACTTTTTGTACAAATTTTGTTCCTAATATTAGGTCTAGGAGGAGATATCTCATTTATCTCTCTTTTTTATTTAATATATGTTCTCTACTTCAATGATGAGATTTAATATTACTATAATTTTTTATTTGTTTTTGTAATTTTTTTTTCTACACACAAATTCACCTATTATTCCTCACATTTTGAAGAGTGGAAAAGAAGACCTTGTTTTTGAGTTGTTAAATGTTTAAGCAATTTAGAGATCGGTCAAGTGACAAAAAAGAGAGTAATTGGCTCTTTTATGCTTTTTAGTTTTTTTTTTTTCTCCTTTTAATTGTCTTGTAATGAAAAATTATTATAAATGAAAAAAAAAATTATTTACAAATATAGATAAACTTTTATCACGATTTGAATAGACATTTAAATTGAATTTTTTCTATATTGGTAAACATTTTAAAATTTTTTATTTTCTCATATTAAAGATTTTCAATCAAAATAAGATTTGGATTTCAAATTTTATTAAAAATGTTTATAATCAATCTGGAGAATTTTTAACAATTTAAAATGATTTAAAATTCTAAATTTTGTATTTAGCATGTATTAGTTTGGTGGGTTGATTTTGATAAGGATCGACAATTTTTGTTAGTCCCCCCTAAAGCAGCAGAGGATCCTAAAATTCGAGACAGGACATTTTATTTATTTATTCCCTACCCGATCTCAGACCATGGGCCCGCCTTCCTCTATCCATATCTATAAAATCTTTGATAGTTATTTTTTAAAAATTTATTCATTTGACTTTTTTTTAAAAGAAAAAAAATTGTTTTAATAATTATGTTTATTTGAAAGTATTTGCATCGATTAACGATTAAAATAATAAATAATACAGCCAATTAATCTATCCAAAATTTAACTTAAGAATGTACATTTTAATGCTATTCATGATATAATTTATCAATCTTTCAGTAGCTCATTTAGTTATCAAAAAGAAACGTACACCTTATAATGCATCTAAATATTATTCATAATTTAGATCTTGAAAATCTGAAAAAGAAAAAAAGTTACGAAGAAGTTTTCAAGAAAGAAATTTACAAACCGACCAAAAAATCTTTAAGATTGGGAATATGTCAAGGGGACACCTAGGATTGAGAGGAGAATAACATTATAGTGTTGGTCGTTGTCATTCTAATATATCAACACATTTAAACTTTATGTTTGATAATTAGTTGGATTTTGATATTTGAAAATTAAGCTTATAAGAATTGGAGATCGTTTATTATTAAGGTTGTATTTATTTCTTTTTATATAGAAAAAAGATATTATAAATATATTGATGTTTTCATACTATTTGGACATATTTTCTCCCAAGACAGAGAATAATTTGTTTATTTTGAAAAATATAAATGGGAGCATCATTGTCTCTTTAAAAGAAGATTTTGCAATTGGGTAAATTGTTATTTCTCTAAAAAGTTTTTTTTTATGAGACAAAACTTTCTTTTTTAAAAATTCTTTTTCTAAACTATTTTTTTTTTCTTTTTACTTTTTTAGATTTTGAGTGAAGGGCTCTTTATATTGAAAATACTATTATGTCTCTCATTCAAATACCTTCAATCTTACTTTTACCTAACTCCAAGTAAGATTTAGAACATTTCTAGTAAGTTTTTTTTTTCTTTAATTTAAAAATTAGAATAGTAACTAAAAAAACTTAAAACTTACCGAAAACATTTTTTCTATAAGATTTGGAACTAAATCTTTCCAAACCTCCCTTAAAATGCGTAAAATTTGAAACAAAATTCATATGATAGGTTAAGATTTACTTAAAACCTCCCTTAAAATGCAAAATTCATATGATATGTTTTCCATAAGTTTTGTAATTTTTTTTAATCTAAAAAATAATAATAGTAATTAAAAAAAACAGTTAAAAATAATTTTTCATTTCCTGCAAATCTTACGGTAGGTTTTTTTCCATTTTTTTCTAAGTTAGTTAGATTTTTTAGTTTAAATTAAGGGAAAAATAAACAAAAAAAATGCAGCCTACTAAAAATTTCCCTGGAAATCTTCCTGAATTGTTTTTTTTATCAAACTTAAATTAATTCAGTTTTTTTCTCTCCTAAATTAGTTAGTTATATTTTTTAGTCTAAATTTAAAAAATAATTGAAAAGAAAAAAGAAACTTACCGGAAGATTTCTCCAAATGGAAAAAATCCTATTGGAAGTTTGCCCATAAGCAATTTTATGGAAAATCTCCCCAAAAATATTGAATTTTTTTTTAAATGTAAAAAAGAAAAGAAAAAAAAAGTCTATTGGAAAATCTTCGCTTGAACAAATCTAACTAACTCAAACTTGAGAGAGGAAAAAAATTAGAATTAATTTAAGGTTTAAGAAAAGAAAAAAAAGAATGAACAAAAAGCCTATTGGAAGAAGATTTTCCGTAAGCCAGTAGACTTTAAGTTTATTGTTTTTATTTTATTTTTAATTTAAACTAAAAAATCTAATAACTTAAAAAAAAAAAAAAAAAGAAGATAAAATTAAAATTAATTTAAGTTAAAAAAAATACTGAAAATCAAGTACGATAAATCTTTTAGGTTTTTTTTTTTTTTTTAAGATTTATAACAATTCCATTTTTTTACTCAACTTAAATTTAAGTTAGTTAGTTTAAATTGGAACAAAATCTAGGAAAATGGTTCCATTAAAGAAAATTTGTTTTCCTATGAGTTTTTTCTTTTTGAAAAAAAAAATTATTTTAGGTAAGTTGTAAGTTTTTTTTAATGACCATTCTTATTTTTTAGATTTTAAAAAAATAAATCTTAAAACTTAGAAAAACTCATTTTTCCATTTGATTTGGAACCAAATCATAACGGGAAAGTGGTTCCAAATCTTAAAGGGAAAATTGTTTTTCAGAACCTAATTATAGGGGTAAAACAGACATTCGACCCAACTGTAATTAAGTTTAATTACTTAATCTTGTATTATTGAAGCTTATAATTTGTAGGTCCATAAAGTCCCTTTGCTAGCTCATAATGCTTATAATGGACCAACAAGGATCAAAGTATTGAAAGAATAATTTGAAACGTTCAAATTAATATGATGAATTAAGGAAAAACATATTTATTATATTAGATAAACAATTAATATTAGTAGTGATGTATTTAGATACATTATTATGTAGTTAATTATGAATTAGATTTGTTGGAGGTTCGGTGGTTGACTTTATATTTTTATAAGGATGTGTTTTCGTGGATTTCTTGGATGTCACAAATAATATCTTAACATCTGGTTCTGACATGTCATAATTGAGAAGGATATTTGACTTTTCTAATCTGGTTTTTTTAAAGAAATATATTTATATTTCCTAACTTGAAACATCTTGACAGAAGCTTATTGATGGATATTTTCCTTTTATGGCAAAACATATTTTGTAGAGAAAGAAAATATTCTATATGAGGACTCTTTCCTTATTTGATATCGATTGTTAAACAAATATTCTGAATTTGTTTATTTCTTGGAAAGAATTTTGTTCTTGGTAGCTGAAGTTGTGCTTCATTGTCTTTCGATCTTTGCTCATTGTTTTTCCGTTGTGCAAGTTCCTCAGTTGAAGATATCGAAACTCTGAAGATATTCACAGTCTTAGGGGGAGCCTAAGACTTCAGTCATTGAGAAGAGATTTCTCAAGTCTTAAGGGGAGCCTAAGGCATTACAAATTGAGAAGGGAGTTCTCAAGATTTAGGGGGACCTAAGTTTTCACATGAAGGGAATTCACTGAGTCACGAGGAAAATAATCAAGTTGAGAGGGAGTCTTACACGCTATCGGAAGCCGAAGTGTTACACTAATATTGCCACACTGGGAGCCTAAGTACTATTGAGGGGGAGTCTCACATCTAGAGGGAGCCTAGGTGCATAGCAAGTTAAACTTTGCAAGAGTCACTGTGAAAATGGTTACTTTACATATAAATACTTTGTTGTAAATGCTTAACTCATTCAATATTAGTGGATTATCTTACTTGGGCGCTGCCACCCCAACGTAGGTGATTTATCGTCGAACTAGGTTACCAACTTCTGTGTGCAATTACTCTTTTACTTGTTGTTGGTTTTTCAGTTGTTACCATGTGTATTAATGTTTTTTTGTTTAACATCCGTGGTTTGAATGGTGAGGTAGCTTATTGTTTTTTCAAGATTCATATTAAAACTATATAATATGGGAGTATTAATAAATTAATATGATTCATATTCAAATAATAAATTAATATGAATGAAATTCATATTAAAACTATAGAATAAGAGAGAATTTTGTATTTGAATATAATTCAAACAATTATTTATTTTAATATAAGATATTTAAATAAATAGTTTATTTGAATTAAAATTAATTCTTAATTAAACCTAATTAACCCTAATTAAAGGAATATTAGGTAAAAAAAAAAAAAGAGAGAGAAGAGAAGGTTTCTCTCATTCTTATGCATTTTACATAGAAAAAGGTTTCTGTGTGTTCTGATCTCTTAAAAACACAGAGAAGAGTTCTCTGTGTTTATCCCTTTCTCCCCATTTCCATCACTCTTTCAAAGAGGTTCTCATATAAGTCAATCATTGCCAAGAGTCATAGTAAAGAAAACCTCGTGGAGGAGGACGACCATCCAAAGGACATTATGAGGAAAAGGGTTCTTATTTATGTCAATCACACTACATCGAAAAATTTGAAATAAAAGATTTAGACAAAGTTGATGTAATGTTTGGTGTTAAGATAAGAAAAACTGAAAATGGATTTCATTTATGTCCATCACACTACATCGAAAAATTGTTAAAGAGATTTGATAGTTTTGATGATGCTCTTGTAAGAACACCATCCTACGATGCTAGTATGAGTCTTAAGAAAAATAAAGGAGATAGTATATCTCAATATGAATATGCAAAGGTTAGAAGAAGTGTTATGTTTCTGATCAACTATACTAGACTTGATATTGTATATGTTGTGAGTAGATTGAGTAGATATACACAAAATCCTCATCAAGACCATTGGATTGTTCTTCGTCATTTATTAAGGTAGTTCATTTACGGATACACTACACTAGTAAAGAAGAGAAAGTATTTACTTAAAGCTACTAGAGCAACAACTAGTATTTCATTTTCCAGATTCGGGAAGGCACGGGGAGGGAGGTACCCCAGGCCCCAGGGTTGGGCAGTGGACTTGCTTCCTGTTATTCTATTAAAACTTCTGCAGCTAACAGTTGAGTATAGCCAGTGGCGGTTACTGGGACAGCAGGCGGGTAAAGCTTTCGAGTCATACCCCAGATCCCTTTCGAATTACTAGACATGCTAACGAGTCTTAGTCTGGCTCGACCCGAATGCCTTGATTAACTATTAACTCGAATGAGTGAAATCGTTACGGATGCAGTAAACCAGAAAAGAAAGTAGACTCAATGTAGTGAACGGAGTGACAGAGACTACTATCGAGAGCTCGGAGTGAGCGAAATAGGATCACAGAAATGCTTTGAAAACGATTCTAAAACGAAAAGAGGTTTGGCATAGAATCCAGAAGGATGAAGGCTTTTTTACCTAATCATAGAAGGAAGCTCATATCTTTTCCGGGTTCTAGCTCGCGTACCTCTTTTATTTGTGCATTTGTCCTTTTTGCTTGCCCTTTTTTTTTTATAGGCTTATAGCAGAAGTCAGGAGTGTGAAAGTCTAGTTGTCACTCGGAGCCACTCTGTCAACAAAACAAGCCGTTAGTGAATTTGTTAGAAACCGTGTTCGGTATCGACAGAGAAAGTAGGGAAGGACAGTGACAGAATAGCTCTAACAGAAGCAAGCTGTCAAGAGGGAGCAGTGCTGTCAGTATACAGAGTCGGCTTTTTAACCATTCGATTCGCGAGCTTAGTCACCCCTCCCCTATGGATGGTTTCATAGCTTCTGTCAGGTCAGGAGTGAACGAAGGAAAGGTGGTTGGTTTTAAGGAAGCCTTCCGTTGATTGTGCGTTTACGCTTTGTTTAAGCAGCTTTTAATGTCTAATCCGCTTCTGTAAAGAAAGGAGAACAAAACGGAGCACTTAGCCGAGCAACGAGCTATCAAAGGCGATCCTTCTTAGCTTAGTACGGAGCCAGTTAGAATTGACTACTTTTTTACACAGTTTGGTTTGATGGGTCCATTCTTAATGCCTTCTAAGATCCTTTTATATGGTTGTGTAAGCTTAATAGCATTAAGATTGAGATTGTACTTCAACGCCGAAGCTGTAAGATATGTAGGTTGTGTATCGCTCGTAAAAGCCACCCTTCTCCAAGCCGTACATACGACTTTCATCGAATACGACTTTCCACAGAATTCTATATGTATCTATGAGATCGAGTATGGAATTCTGTTTACTCACTTTAAATTGAGTATCCGTTTCCCTCCCTTTTTTTAGGGTACCCCCGGGAACAGATCCAGTGGAGACGGGGTGGGGCCTGTAGCTCAGAGGATTAGAGCACGTGGCTACAAACCACGGTGTCGGGGGTTCGAATCCCTCCTCGCCCACAACCGGCCAAAAAGGGAAAGGGAACTATATTAGGGACCTACCTAATTTTATTGTAGAAATTTTAATGGTACAATAGAGTCTTAGACTACTATTTGCATTTTAATAAATTTTCTGCCATATTAGAAGGATATTGTGATGCAAATTAGGTAATAGACAACACTGAAGTAAGCTCCACTAATGGATATGTGTTTTTACTAGGCGGGGGAGCTATTTCACGAAAATCTACAAAGCAAACTTGTATAGCAAAGTCCACCACGGAGTCTAAATTTATTGCTCTAGAATTAGCGGGACAAGAAGTTAAGTGACTTAGAATCTTATTGGGAGATATACCATTGTGGGGGCATTGTGATTCACAAGCTAAGAACATTCAAATAAGTTTGATCATTTTGCTTGTGGAGTGTTCGAATTTAGAATAAGGAACTAGTTCTCCTTATCTCTTGGTCTTTGATCAAAAGGTAATCCAATTCTAATATTTTCCTTTGGATTGACGCCAATCGATTTTGGAGTTTTAGAATTTGTTGTTAGGGGTTCAACAATTAGGTTCCTAATTTTTAAATTGCTAAGGTTTTCATATCAATTCTTGAAAGGAAAATTACTATAAATAGAAAAAGTATCAAACTATTTACAAATATAGAAAAAATTCACTGTAGAAATCTATTGCAGTCTACTTTACTGATAGACATCGATAGAAGTTTATCGTTAATAGATAGTAAAAAATTTTTATATTTATAAATAGTTTAACTCATTTTTTTATATTTAAAAATAACTCTTCTTTCAAATATTGGTAAAAAAAAACCAATAAATAAAAATAAAGTTAGTAAACTTAAAATTTAAAAAAGAAAAAAAAAATATTGGTGATGGCCTTGAACAACCCTAAACAAAAGTTTGTGTGGAAAAGATAAGCATGGAACTATGCAAAGTATCTGACGATAACATGATTGCCCTTGAAGACGCGTGTACAAGATCAACGGCTGCATGTTTTGACGTGTTACATCTCAATAATTATCATTGCTTTTAAATATTATATTATTCCCAAAACACAAAAGTTCATGAACACTAAAAAAATGGGTAGAATATAGTTTTTGTGTTTAAATAAGAGTGCGTACGCCAGAGTTTAGTTGAGTTTATTTAATATATTTTTGTAAAGTCGATATATTTTAAAACGTTTTGGTTATTATAGTCGATAAATTATAGTAGTATGTATTTAGAATGCATATTATTATTTTTACATGAAGGGTAAACTATTTTAAATTGGATAAAAAATAGTAATAAAGTAGGAAAAAAATGATGAGTAAAAAATAGTAAATATAGTCAATTATAGTTCATAAATGTCTCGAATATGAAGTGAGTTATAATAGCTTACTCCACCAACTTTAAGTTAGAGACCAAACAATGCTTTTGTATTTAGATTAGAGAGTTGAATTAAATTGATTAAGAAAGTCTATATTTGACATACAAAATTAAGTTATTAAGTTTACGGTGTAGTTTTTTTTTTTTTTTTTAACTTAAAAGAAGTTTGTTTTTGCTTTGTTTTGAATTTTTCAATCATGCACATGTTTTTTTCATTAATTTTTTAAGATGTCAACTTAAAACTTCACATGTAAACAAACTTACAACGTAAAATGAGCAAAACTATTTATAAATATAGAAAATTTTTACAGTCTATCACTGATAAACTGCAATAGAATTCTATCACTGATAAACTGCAATAAAATTCTATCGCTTTTTATCGCGGACTATCATTAATAGATATTGAAATTTTTCTATATTTATAAATAGTTTGATATTTTTTCTGTTTAAGAGTAATTTCTCTATTTTTCTTATTGTCTTTTTTTTTTTTTCCTATGGAGCTAAAAGAAAAATAGAAAAGGCTTTAGTTTGCGATTTTATTTTGTTAACATTAAAAAAACTAAATTTGGCCTATTTAGATTGTCTTAAAAAAATATTTTTCAAAATATACACTAATGCACTAAAGTAAAAATAATTATTAGCCACTATTAACTAATAATTTTCACTTATATTTAAAAATATCCTCGCTTCCCGAGTTTTTTAATTTTAATTTTGTTAGTATATGATTTCATTAAAATAGATTAACGGTAAAGGTTGATTGCCGAAATTTCGAAGGTGATCATTGGAATGAGAAAGTAATTATTATCAAATTAGTCCCTAACAGTAACTAACAGATAGAGTCATTGAAAATATTAAGAGAGCCGATAGTTAGAATTAACGCTAAAAGTTGATTGTCAAAATTTTACCTACACTGATCATTGGAATGGAACAGTGATTGTTATCAAATTAGTCCCCAATAATAGCTAACAAATAGAGTCATTGAAAATATTAGGAGAACCGATAGTTAGATTAAATTCATCTCTAACATTTTTGGCCAAACACGCCTCATTTATCAGAAATATGGCTTCTTTTAGTACATTCTGTTATTTACTTCAATATTAAATAAGTTTTAAAATCGTTTTTTTTTTAATTTTCACAAATAAAAAAATATCAAATTATTTTAAAAAAATAACAAAAATAAATACTAATATATAAAATTTTATTCACGTCTATTACAATTATCTAAAAAAGTTAAAAAAATTTACTATTTTATGTAAATAGTTTCTCTTATTTTTCTATTTTTTTTAAAAAAAAATTATTTTATTTCAAACAGATTTTTAATTTAATTTACAAATAAGGCCGTTGATTTAATTGGTACATTTAAAAATATTTTCTAATTGTCAATTTCCCTTGCATAGTAAAAATAAAATTAAAAAATTCAATTTTTTGGAAACTTTTTTCACCTCTCTAACCGGTACAATATTTCGAACAAACATAAAACACTTTTAAAAAAAGAATTCACACACACACAACACTTGAAATATATGCATACATGTGTGCTAATTTTATAATATATGCATACATATAATATAGCTCTACCGAGCTAAAAATGGTAGGCTTGATTCCACCCGTATAATATTAAAAAAAAATTAAAAAAAAGACCAAGCAGATCACTTAACCAAAGTCAAAGTCAAGTGTTAAAGACAAATAAATAAATAGATAAAACAATAACTAAGTAATTGTTTTAAATATCAAAACGGTTAAAATGTTACTGTATATTCGTACTAGACAATAATAAAAACGGATAAATTGATAAACAATGATAAACATATCTATCAATGTGTATCACCAATAAACAGTGGATATCAAATATTTTGATGGATAGTTTTAGAAAATTTAATTTCGTGCCTATTAAAATATAAAATTTCGATTTGAATAAATCATATGGTAAAGAAAAAAATTAACCGCGGTCTCGATCATTGGCACGTTCAATGTCCTGATTGAGTCCCCATCCCCGAACGCCGAACTGGAGCTCGGCGGCAGCGATGAGAAACTCGACGCCCTGCTTCGGCGTGAGAAGGTTCACCACTTTTTGCATAGTCCTCAGGCGAAGATCGTCGGCTTTCTTTATAATGCTGACCAGACCTTCAACCCTCCCGGTCACCTCCGTCCTCGTTCCAATCAGTTCGCTAACATCGTCCTGCCACTCCGATAGCTCCTCCGTTATCGCATTCTCCTCCTCCACCTACATCACACATCCCATTGCCCCTAAAATACACCCCCAAATTTTCTTTGACAAATATTCATAATCTTAATTTTAAGAAAGAACAACAAAATAAACACACAATAATTAAAAATCTCCACTTATATGCTTTTTTATCTTTTAGTAATATTTTTTTAAAAAAATAAACTATGTTTTCAAACCTAAAATAATAATTATTAATCCTTATATATAAGGAAATTATTAAAAATATTTTTAAATATAAAAAATATGACACAGTCACATCCAGCTTTGGCTATATATAAATAAATTGACTCATTTTTATGTATTTTAAAACATTTCTAATATATTGACTCATTTTTTATGTATTTTAAAAAATTCCTAATATTTTGTTTTTATAATTTTACGTGCTTCTAATAAAATAAAATATTACCAAATATAAGTATGCCGGAAATTATGACATTTGTGGTTTGTGTCTCTCACCCTCGAATTTTAAAAAAATAAATAATAAAAAATCTATAATTAAAAGATAAAAATAGGAGAAAACGAGAATAAATTTAAAAATAAACTAAAAATAAAATAGTTAACCCACCGTCTCTACACTTTAGTAGTAACAATTTTGCGATTGCACTTAATTTTGGTGTTACCAATTTAATCTTTTATTATAAAAAGAAAATTTTTAAAAATAGAAAAATAAAATAAATTATTTACCACGATAACAAAATTTGTAGATAATTATGATATAAAAGTCATAGAGGTCTATCACTAATAATTACTTATAAAAAATAAAAAATCTATAAAAGACTTCTATCTCTAAGTTTTTTTTTTTTTTAAATTTTTTTTTTCATTTTCTATAAATAGTGTGACTTTTTTATGAAAATTTTAAAAAAAATAAAAAATTATTAAAATTAAATGTTCATTTTTTTTAAAATTTAAAAATATAGCTATTTAGTTTTTAATTTTTTTAAAACTAAACCTATAAACACAAATTAAAGCTAAACTTATAAACACAAATTCCAACTTTAAACTTTTTTTATCCCTATTTATCTATTTTTTTTTATTAATATTTTAAATAAATTAAGCCAAATATTAAAAATTAAAAACTAAAAAAATTAAGAATTTACTTTTATTTTAAGAATTTAACTAAGAATGGACATACAAATCATTATAAAAAAAACTGAGCATTAAGTTTCATTTTTAAAAACAAAATGGTCAAACGTGGAAAAAAAAAACAAGGAGGGATTTACCGTTTCACATTGAAGCTCGCTAACACGGCGGAACTGCGAGGGGGAAAGGTCGCCGAGGTCGCCAGTGCGAAGACCGTGGAGAATATCAACGATGCGTGATTCAAAGAGAATGGAGGACTCAGAGTATATTAGATGAAAAGTAGTAGTCGGACGCCACCCAGCGATCCAATGAAGGGATCGTTCAAGACAGGTGGCCCACGGCGCCGAGAACATAGACAAAGGGTCCCGCTCCGCGGCTACTGACTTCACCCGGTAATAATCAGAGTAGTGACACATCACCGTTTCCACCAGCCGCCCGAGATCGGCGGAGGAAGAGTTGTGGTTGCCTTTCACGGCCGTGGCGGTGGAGGTGAGCTGGTCAATGAGGCGGTGGAGGTGGTCGAACCAGGTGCCGTAGAAGCTTGTAAAGTTGAATCCGCTGGTGCTCATTTGGGTACCGGTTTCCACTGACACTCAAACCACGCTAATTGGAAGAATACAGTAAATATTGTAACAAAATTTTAAAATTATATACTTTCTAAGTTGAACAGCCACGTGGACTGCTTACGTGGAACAAGGATTGCTAGGCGTGTCCCCTTGGCCGCAATTCCATCGTTATTAGTTTTGTCTATTTACGGCGCTTTTACGACTTTTTCACCTCCTTTTAGACGTTTGAAGTTGTAAATTCCTTTTATAAAATTGTGAATTCTTTTATTTATAGAGATACAATAAACAAATTTACGGTTGTGCAATTCTTTCATTTGTATTACATGTACTCTCTTCTCTAAATTATAAATCTATCGTTGTTATCATGTATAAGTCAAATACACTTTTTCTTTATCAAAATTTAGCATCAACAGTTTGACGTTATCTGTGGAGACGAGAGTGCTTTACCTTTCTACTCCAAAATTTAACTTGTTTGCAATTTAATTTAATGAAAAAGTCTTGTAGTAGACATGGAAAATTTCAGACTCATATAGTCATAAACCAAAGAAAAGATCGACAAACTCCAAGGGGAAAAAGTCTCTTATGGTAAAAGATATTGGATCATTTTAACCTCATAATCAAAAAGCAACGAAAAGGCGAATCTTGGAGGCTAGAACGAATAAGATCATGAAATATGCAAAACATTAGAGTTGGAAGAAAAAAATAAAGCGACTTTCAACTTTGAGGATTTCTACCCGAATATGGAATTCCAGATAAGCTTTATTTGAAATTTGAAAATTTTCTAATCCTATATCGAAAATTATTAGTGAGTTTGTTTAAATCTCATGTCATTGATTGCTAACTTAAATATGCATAGTTTTTTTTTGTTATAATCTTTTTAAAATCATATGTTTTAAGAAAATAGTACTCCCAAGTTGAACCATGAATTCTAACTTAAGAGTGGGGCTAGTGTTGTGGGTGAATTTTGATCGAGCAGAATAAAGCCAAAAACTAAGATAAATGTAAGATAAGATAAAATTTGATCTAACTTGCATGGGATTAGGAAAACCTAATATCCTAATCTTAAGAGGGTTAAATCTCATATAACTCTAGATCAAATCTCCTATAAATAGATCATTATGGTTATATGAGAGAGGGAAATCCTTGACTACTCATTTAAAAACTTTTGACTTACTTTTTTTTTCCTCAGATTAGGGGTGAGCAATAGGGTCCGAAAAATCAAAACCGACCGAACCGAGATCGATTGGTCCTTTTTTTTATAGCAACTGCTGTCGGAATCAGTTTTGACAAGAGGAACCCCGACATTTGACCGGTCGATGAATTGGAAATAGCATAAACTGGTCGAATCGGCCGGATGCTTGTTCACTTAAAAAAAAAAATGAAAAATTACCTTTTTAGTCCCCAAGTTTTGAACAATATGTGCATTTGGTCCCTGAATTTTAAAAATGTACCTTTTTAGTCCCTAAATTTATAAGAATAGATCCATTTGGTCCCAATGTTTTCAAAATATACCTTATTAGTCACTGAATTTTTAAAAATAGGTTTAAGAGGTCTCTCAAATAATTTTTTATTATTAATTTAAATAATTATATGACATTTTAAATTAGAAGAATAATTTTTAAAAATCATTTCATCTCTAAAACTATCTTTTTCTAATTTTAAATATCATATAATTATTTTAAAAACTCAAAGAAAAAAATATTTGAGAACCTTTTAAACCTATTTTAAAAAATTTAGAGACTAAAAAGGTATATTTTGAAAATTTAGGGACCAAATGGACCCATTCTTATAAACTTGATGGCTAAAAAGATACACTTTTAAAACTCAGAGACCAAACGCACATATTATTTAAAACTCGAGGAGTTCGTAATTTTTCCAAAAAAAAAAAACTACTATTAAGCATTGCCATTAAAACGGTAAAAGAGAATAAGCTTGCCTTAGTTTTAAAAATGGTTTTTATAGGCATCGATTACCTACAAAATCATTGCCTATTTTTTAAATAAAATATATTTTTTTAATTTTTGAAACGTCGGACCAAACTCACATCTATAGTAAAAAAATTTCATCAAAATCTCTAAATTTTTTCGAGATTTTGAGGGCTTCAAAATCTTATTTAGAGAAAATTTCATTTTCTCTCTAATTTCGATGAAATTTCGATATTTTGAAAAAATTTCGATTTTTTTCTTCTAATTAACTATGCTAGTTTAGTTCAAAATTTTTAATTTATGATCCTAATTACACATAATTCTATAGTTTCATATGTCAATCTCATTTTAATTTCTAACTTTTTTCAATTTTTACTTTATTTTCAATCCAAAACTTTCATTTATAAATAAATTGAATTTGAAAAACTACAAAAAATAATCTATATTTATTTTTAAGCTCAATCAAACTTTTTCTATTAAATTTTCACATCATTTTATCTTAAAATTGAATTGATGTGAGTTTTTTCTTTTACCATCCAAAAACTTTCATAATTTTCACATTTTACCTCAAAATATTCATAAACTTTTTATTATTTTGTAATTAGTTTTTCATTTATTTTTAAAATTTTTGCTTTCGTATCAATAATAGACATTTACAATAGACATCTAAATATTGTCTTACTTTATAAAAATTAAGATTAAAAATGGTCAGTTATAGTCTAACTATGCTACAGTTTCATGAATTAATTATAACAATTTTTATAAATTTCTATAATTTTTTTTAAAATTTCTATAGATATCGATATTTTTATAAAATCGAGACCTCAATATTTCTATCGACGTTCAATCCTTACTTACATCAACCTCGAACTTTTTTTTTTTTTTTTTTTTTTTTTTTTTTTTTAAAGAATCCTTCCCCCTTAATTCTCATATTCCCCACGTTATCTCTTTCTTTTCTTTCTTTCCAATTTTATTAATTTCATTTATTTCTTCCTCTCTTCCTTCTTTCTATTTCTCTCTTTTCATTTTTCTTCTCTTTCTTTCTCTCTCATTTCCTTCTTCGTTTTTCCTTATTTCTTACCTCTCATAATTTGTTGGATATATTATAAATCAATGGATGAATTAAGATTATTCTTATTAAAAGTAAATAATTAATTAGGTCAATACATTATCATAAATTATTTTTTACATAATTAAGTTGATTATAAATTTTGGGTCTAGAATAAATCTAACCTATAAAATTAATTTTAAATTAGATTCAAAATTCAACTATATAATATGAGAGAATGATCTATTTGAATGAGATTCAAATATTAAGTAACATGAATGAGATTCATATTAAAACTATAGGTTAAAATGTAATACGAATGAGATTCATATTTGAACTATAAGTTATGAGAGGGAAATTCATATTATATTGATTAAATATATGATATTTAATTAATTAGATTAATTAATATTAAATCAAATTAAATATTATTTAATTTAACTTTAATTAAATATTAACTTCTCATGGTTAAAGAGAGTTAAAGAGAAGTTAATTAACTTCCCCTCTCCCTCTCAAAATAGGGTGTTTTAACGTGATCTAGGATCACTCTCTCAGTGGATCTCTCTCTAAAGTTTTTTTAGAAAAAGATAGTTACAGAACTTCTCTCTCAACTCTCAATACACACAAAAGAGAGAGAAAAAATGATTTTTTTTTTGTCTGTTTTTCTTCCTTCTTCATTGAGATTCCAAAAAAGGTTTCCACATAACTCAATTCTTGCCGAAGAATAGTGGAAAGATCTTGGTGGTAATGTTCTAACCAAGTTAGGAGCAAAATAGTTGCAGTGGAAAAGAATTGAATAAATTATCTTCAAAGGTGTTAATTGCTTCTCCCTTGAATTTTCTTTTAAAAGTATGCTGCTGTAAATTAATTTTATATTTATTCCTCTGTTTTTTTTTTCAAATCGAATTTTAATGACACAACACGTTCACGTGTTTCTGTATTGGGATTCAATCCCTCCAGGACTGTGCAATAAAAATTAAATTTTGAAGAAGTTTCTCTTAAAACTATAATATTGTCCTAATAAGTTCTAAAACTATATATATATGTCTTAAATTTTATAATATTATATGTATGTATGTATATATATATAAAGAAGCTCCATCAAATGCCTTTGCTGATTGGGTATACAACAACCCTGGGCATAATTCAAAGTAGCTCATAAATTTCTAATTAAACTTTAAAAAATGTCTACACTTTTAGTGTGTATATTAAGTTTTTTTTTTCCTTCTAAAAGCTCTTTGACCTCATTCATAATTTTTAAAATTCATGAACCTCTTCTTTACAAATTCAAAAGTTCAATGTATTAATTGACACAAAATTAATTTACATATGATAGATAAGTAAAAATCAAGCAAATGTTGAATATGTTAGAGACTTTTTAGACACAATATTTAAAATTTAGGGACTTATTTGATATTTTGAAAGTAAAATTTTAAAAAAGGACAATGCCAAAATTGACAAAATTAGTCATAAAAATTAGGCCCATGGCCCAAAAGTATAACTTTTTGCAAAAAGAGCAAAATCGATCGGCCCAACCCAATTTAAATGAGGCATTGGAACTAAAATGTAAAAAATGCCCTCACTGATTCACTGACTTGGCACAAAATTTGATTGCTATGTGATATCTATTTGATTGCCATCTGATTATCTTCTATTTTTTTATCAATTAGTTAGTCGTTTATTATAGCTATCTGATTGTCATTTGATTGTCTTTTTTTATTAATTAGTTAATAGTGTTTTATATTGTCTACTGATATCTATGTGATTGCATGATTGCCTTCTATTCTTTAACACATAGTTAGTAGTTTCTAATATTGTTATCTGATTATCTTCTATTTTTTTTATACATTGTTAGTTTTTTACGCTATTGTCATCTAATAGATATATAATTGTCTTTTGATTGTCATCCCATTACCTTATATTGTTTGATACATAGTTATTTGTGATATTGTCATCTGATTGTCTTATGATTACCTTTTAATCTTTGACACGTAATTAGTAGTTTCTGATATTGCCATCTGATTACTTTTTTTTTTTAAAAAAAAAAAATTAGTTAATAGTTTCTGGTTGCCTTTTATTGTCTTCTATTTTTTGTCACATAGCTAATAGTTTTAAATGAGGCATTGAAATGGAAAAATAAAAAATGGCCTCACTGATTCATAAACTTTTGTCTGAAATTTGATTGCTATGTGATTTATACATTGTTGCTAATGATACTAATTGTTGTCTGATTACTATCTGATAATTAGCCAATAATATCGATTGTTATCTGATTGTCATTTGATTACTATTTGATACTAATTCTTAATGTTACTAAATACAATTTGATAATGATTGCTATTTTACTACTATTTTATACTGATTATTATCTAATTGCTATCTTATCTTAATTGCTAATGATACTTATTTGTTATATGATTGTTGTTTGATTGCTATTTGATATTTGATATTAATAGCTATTTGATTGTCAATGATATTGATTGCTGTCTGATTGTTGTTTGATTATTATCTGATATTGATTTCCAATTAAGTATATTGCTATCAGATTGTTGTTTAATTACTCTTTGATGTTGATTCTCAATGATAATGCTACTTGATAATGATTGTTATCTAATTACTATTTGATATTGATTATTATCTTATTGCTATCTTATACAAATTGCTAATGATATTGATTTTCTATCTAATTATTGTTTAATTGGTACTTCATATTGATTGTTATCTGAAACATTAAAAAAAAAAAAAAAAAAAAAAGTATGAGTGAATGTGTACTTAATAGAAAATGAATCAAAGCCCAATTCAACTTTAAAAAAAAACTTGCAACCAAAAAAATTACACCAACAAATCAACACAAAAAATAAATCAAAAATTAAAAGAATTAAAAGAATTATATACACACATGTAATGTTAAAAAGGGAGCATGAAATTTTGTGGAAGAAATAATTTGCTCTTTTATTTTGTTTAATAGGGATTTCCTAATTACTAATCAGGAATATCGGTAAAAAAGATTCTCCGCATGATTCTTTCTACAATTTAACCTTATGTTACCAAAGAAAAATTCATTCTTCAAATTTTCACTTTGATTCCTATAAACTAAATAACTAATTTTTTATCACAATTGGGCTCAGGACTGTTCGCTGCTGTGCATCTTTGCCGACTACCTTTGATGGTTCGTGGTTGAACTAGGCAATAAGGGATTTGAACTAGAAATGATGAAATGGGAGTTGCATTTATGCTTGTTCACCGCTAGTTATTGTTCGTCTTCTTTAGAAAGCCATACACGACTTTCAAATCGTCAGTCACGGAAGTACTTTTCAAACTATATGAAACAACCTCTCTATACTTGAGATTCAGAGTCGTTTGGGAAGAGTCCTTAAGCGACGACATAACATATACATAGAGTAACCTCAAATGGATCAACTGATTAGATTAAACTCATAACTATAAAGTACCTCAGACTATTCGATCTATCTTGACTTTTGAATACTATATCTTACTACTTTTTATAGTATAAATACCACTATTTAGTAACAATAACAATGATGATACCACTAAATAACTAACCAATGAATTTCTAATATTTGAGCTCATTCCTATCACTTGAACTGAAACCATTAAATGCTCCCAATTAGCTTTCTTTAGCTGCTCCCGTATCAGCATCGACAACATTCACAGTTGAGTTGATTCTATCACTCTCACTTGTGATTCAATTCCTTCGACAAGGGCACCTACAGTGTCTTCTTCCATTCAAATGCCTAGTCTATTCGAACTTCGGAAAGGAAAAGGTAGGACGTTAACCAATTCTTATTTTTTTCTTGTTGTTTTCAAGAAAATGCCTTTTAGCAATAAGACGATAGGAGTGAATAAGCAACTCCAATACACTCTCTATAAGTCCCTTGTCACTAATCCGAATCTACAGGTTGTTCACGAATGTCCAGGTAGAAGCCAAAGGCTAATGACATTAGCTAACATACATTATTATTAGGAAGTTAGCTGCCTGACTTAAAGACTAAGAAGAGAACTCGTAAGGAATCTCTACGTCAGTGCCAACTCATACTGTATTGCCAGCTTTCCTACTTCTTTGCCTTACAATGCTGCCTGATAGTTCACAGCAACAACAGATATGCGCCTTGAAGTTCAGTAAGGAATTCTCTAAGACCTTATGTATGATAGATTGCTAATTTGATATCGGATGTGCGCTAATCAAGTACAGTTTGCGATGGGTGAAGTGAAGCTCTATGAAATTGGCCAACTAATTCTCTAATAAATTTTGAAATTCGCAGTGAGTTGATTGATAGATCTAAGGAAGTGAAGATAATATAACAACAAATCTTGTATTTCAACCCATTCAAAAACCTAAATATGCAATTGCAGAGAGAGGAGAAAGATTGGAGGAAAGGAAAAGCAAAATAACCCAGTTTGGAAATTAAAAGGATTATTGATCTTGATTGAAATTTTTTTCGATGTGGTATGAGGCCACATTGTCGTCGTCGATAAGAAGAAACACATGAAGAAGCAATAGAAGAAGAAGGAAGGGGTGAGATGAGAGTCGGCGACGGAAGGAGAAAGGAAGGGAAGAAGAGGAGGGTTGGGCAATTTGGGAATAGTGAAAAAATCAAATAAAGTTTTTAAAAAACATGTCATATCTGAAAAATATAAAAAACGGATGACACGAGTACAATATTGCAATCCTAAATTGCCACCCGTTGCAAAATTCACTTTTAAAAAAGGTTACATTATAGAAAATACCCTTATATTTTACTTTTTGTTTCAGTATTTTTATACTTTCAAAAGTTACAATATTACCCAAAATAAAAGTTGTGATTTAGAAAAGTATCACAATGACCTAGAACAATGTGACAATCAAAATTTTCATTATAAGTTATTGCCACATTGTTCCAAGTCCCAACTTTCGTCCAAATTCTAAAAGATTTCTTTCAACGGTAATCTTGAAAGTTTATGAAAAGTCAAGTATGATGTTGTACCTGCACATCAAAATGAAACGTATAATGCCTAACCTCATTACTCAGAACAAGCCCCAATTCTCTTTTGTTTGTTTTTAATGTGAGTAAAAACCTCACCACGATTTTAAGATGCATGGGTTCTCTTAATTTTTCTTTTAAAAAAAGAACTCTTAATTTTGAGAAAGAATTCCATAATATCAAGCATATAAAATGCAAGCGAAAAATGTTTTCACAATCTTTATATGATATTAAGCCAAATAATTTAGATCAATTTAGTAATCATTTAGTTTTTATTTTATTGTTTTTGAAAATTAAGCCTATTTTTTCTTAATTCTTTTTACGATGATTTGCAAGTTTCAAATATAGAAGTTGAATTCTTAACTAAATTTTAATTTTTTTTTTTTAGAAACTTGTAAATCTTTTAAATCATTATAAAAAAAAGGAAGAAAATAGACTTAATTTTTCTTTAAAAGAAATAAATAAATAAAAACGAAAGATTACCCAACGGGATTTTAGCGAATTGGTTTGTTTGGCTTTGCCACCAATAAAACCCAAAACCCTCGGCTTCAGAAGCATCTAATCGTCTATGTCTCGCATCAGAACTCTTCACCGTCAAATCGATTCCCTTTTGGAACTTCGAAACCATCTCTTCAATTCACAGTCCATAAACTCCCTCCAATTTCATCCTCTTCCTTCTACTTCTCGAACTTTCTCGCTGAAAATCGAAGAGGGTATCGGACCAGAAATTGTGGCCGGAAAGAGGAATACACCTCCGGAGTTTCTGGTTAGCGAAGCCGCGAGATCGAACGGAAGTGTGCAGTATCGCGAAGGCGAAGGTAGAAATGAAGGCATTGTGCTGAAAGGAAAAGTGGGTTCGAAAGGAAGCGAGAAATTGACGAGGGAGGATGCTTTGCTCCGTAAAGAGCTTTCTCCGGACATGGAGATGTTTGTGAGATATTTATACAGGGAAGGATATTTTAATTATGCTAATTTCTTGCCCGATAACAAATTGGTTCTTAGTTACTTTGAGTGTCGTCATGGACGGGATTTTATCAAGTCTGCAGCTGAGCGGTTTGGCAGAGACAATCAAGAAATTGCAAAGTAAGAAGAGTTTTGAATTTAGGTTTTAAGTTTAGTTATTCTTATGAATTCTCGTCGTTAGTGCGTTAATATTGGTATCTCTGTGACTCTGTTACGATTTTTTGTGTAATTTTTTGAGAATTGGTGTGAGGAGCTTATGTGTCTGATGAACTAGATAGCTTTAATCTTTTGCCACCAACGATTTCATTTATGGAGTTCGAAGTGCTAAGAAATTTGGATATATCGTGACTGGAATAAACCATATCTTATGTAATTGGAGGCAAATTTTTTTTTGTTATTTTGAACCAATTACCATATGTTGGCTTGTGCATTGATATTGGGAAACTATCCATGATTCTAGTTTTGAGCTTTTTCAAAACATGCTCTATGCATCTTGTGGCAATTAAGATGATGAAGAAATTGAGGTCATTTTCTCTTGGGGTTAGATTACTCTAACTACATTTAGTATCATAAATGTAAAAATGCTAGTATGAATCATTTTTAGATGCATTATTTTTTTGGGTAGGATTTTTAGATGCATTATTTTGATATTTAAGAGTACGGAAGCTATGAAAAAAATATTTCTAGTTCACTTTCAAAAGGACCATGGTCAGAGTCGAAAGTTTGATTTTCCATATACAAATCTTGGAATATCTGTTGCTATTACCATACCCTAACAAATGTTTGCTGGGTTGGCTGGTTTACAGTGGTTGGTTGGTTCAATTGGTTCATCTTTCAAAAGTCATCGTATTTTTTGTGTCAAAGTTAATGGTTCTATCCCCCACCCCTACTATTGTTCAACTCAAAAAGATATCCATCTACCAATTTGAGTATAGTTTAATTAGTATTGGCATTATTAACCCTCTACTAAAGAGATATCCACCTAAGGCATAACTGACCTATCTTGGTCTTCAATTTACTCTTCCCCTAGCCGATGCCTGTGCTTGTTCATTGTCTACCTGCTGCTTGATAATTGCTTGAAGCCTTATAGTACTGATAATTTCAAGATTGTACAAGACATTGACTTGTCAGATTATTCAGTGTAGGGTACTTAAAGTGTAATATTCCTATTAAGTTACAAAATCTAACATTCTGAATTCTGATTTTGAAGGCAATAATTTTTTCTATTTCATCTTTCTGGTTCTGGCAGTTGTGTTTCATTAAGAAGACATCCCCCTATTGTTTCACGTCTTGAATTCTGAGTCTTGGGATTTTCAGATGGTTGTCTGGCAGTGACTTGAGAAAGGTTGCCTTCTTTGGGTGCCCATCCACTGCAAGAAAAGATGTGTTTGCGGCTAAAAGACTGCGAAAATTTTTTAGAATCCAAGAAGACACAGTAAGCAAAAGCTCAGTAAATATTACCTTCCTCCTTCCATTACCATTTAATTATTTAGTAAAATTCTTTGGCTTTGTTTTCTCTCTTCAAATTATCCGCAGGTCTGTCACAAATGCATCTTGAGACAATCATGCAAGTACGTGAATCAAGGTGTTTGGAATGGGGGCACCAAGAATTTGAATTTAGCAGCCGTTTTGCAGGTTATTACTCAATACGCCTTGGAAGCTATACCAAAACAACTTACAATACCTGAAGATATAAAGGCTTCTGTAAGTCGATTGCTGAAAGAGATATTGAAACTGAGCCCGACCGTGTCGGGGAACTAGTTTTCATTGGCGACAATACAAATTCTGTTTCAGCAGAAGCAAAAATTCTTCCTTGAGTTGACCAACCCCTATTATCCAGGAAAATCTGGGTAATGTGCTGTCGAACTATCTGTGCATCCAAGCTTGTTCATAGTGAAAGGGGAGTTTGTGAGCAGTAAAGTTAATGCTGTTTCTTTGAGTGATAATTGATATACATGATTTTGAGTGCCTCATCTTGCTGACATTGATATAGAACCTGAGAATTCAGGTTCAATTATTATGTGCCTAAACAGAAACAGTTAGGTTTTGAAGTCTTACAAATTTCTCACTTTTAGGGAAAATTATGAGCCAAATGTCGAATTTTAGTCCTAGTTTATTAGTTATTTGCCTCAAAAGAACAATTAAGCCTTTATTAGCATTCCTTTTATAAGTTGTGAGGATGTATTCTTATAATGTCTTCCATCATGAAAATTATTGTTATTATTTAATTAATTTTGAAGGTGTCAAATTTAAGGTTTATTGAAAGTTAAGGTATGATATTGTACTTTGTGGTAGATCACCATTTTTTTTGGGGGGGGGGGGGGGGGGGGGGAGGGGGAGTTTTTATAAATCAAGACCCAATCCTATTGTTCGAGTTGTAAATTTATTCAATCCAAATAATCGTTATTAAATAATGAACCTAACCCAATCGTGAAATATTTGGGTTGGGTTGGTTCGGGTTAGTCAGATCATTTATTTAAATTTTTGTTCTAAAAATAGGTAAATTGTTAATATATAAAAATTATATTTAATTATTTTCATATATTTGACTAAGATTAATAACTCAATTTCAATTTATATTATAAACATTTTCTTTTCAAAGTGCTAAAAATTAATTTTAAGAGTTGTTGAAGAATAAATTAACAAAAAAAAATCATGAAATAAATATATGTAAAAATAATTGTATCATAAGTAAAACACAACATACTTTTTAAAATAATAATGAGTCCGGGTTGATTTGAGTTATTTTAGTGAACCCATAAACCAACCCAACTCATAATTTTTTTAATATGTTTTGACCCAAACTGTATGAATTGAGTTGATTGGGTTTTTGTAACACTCCTAACCATATCTTGTCTTGTGGACATCTTTAAAACTGCCAATTTAAGAAATAATCTTTTATTATCAACATAAGTATTGACTTCGAGATCAGATGTTCAATTCTACATCCTCACATGTTCAAAATAAAAGAAAAAGAAAAAATCTTTCAGATATCTCAATGAATGTGTGTATATATATTTCGAAGCAAATATTAATTATATTTTAAAAGAACACCAAGTAGTCCACTAATCTCACAATAATTGTCGCACGTGTGAGCTTAGGGAAGTAGTCACATATATAAAGATTAGACAAGGATTGGACCAAATTCCTCCATCCTTGTCCTTGCCAAAAGAAAATAGAAAGAAGAGCCGAGTCTCGTCTTACAACGATTGGCTGTGACAAACTTAGCGTCCTCGGCACGTGATTCTAAAATTCCTTCATTATTAATTAATTATAATGAAAAAGGACAAATATCCATTTTATATTCTAAACTTTGAGAATCCTATAAAATGTTTGTATCCATTTATATTTTAAACTTTAACAAAGAATATAAATTTACACTTTCTTATAGATTTTATTTTATCAACATCCAGTCAAAATTATGATAAAGTCTTGATTAGGAAATTATCTATGCATTAATTTTTAGGAAAATTTCTAGTACTCCTGTAATACTATACTACTTTTATTCACACTGTAAATTTGTATTTATAAATATTTATGGACCTCATATTGATGTCAATGAGTCCCACCCTATTTTTAAAAGCAGGTTTATGTGACACACAATAAATAGAGATAATATGAGAAATTTTCTCATAATTTTCAAACATGTGTAGGCTTTTCAAATGTCGATTTTATAAAATAGATGATGAGAATAAATATATGGATAATTCTACAAATAATTCTAACTAAGAGGGTAAATTAATTTATTCTTAAAAGTTTAAGAGTCTATTCATAGAAGGTAATAAAAGTGTATGAATTGATATTTTTTTTTTTAAAAAAATAGAGTTAAATTTTGGGTATAGATTGATATTCTTCCTTTAAAAAAAATCCGGAGAGTGTTTGGAATTAGCCACAGCTTGAATGGCTGACGTGCTACTTTATGAATTATTATTATTATTATTATTATTATTATCATCATTATTATTATATATAAACAAACACACAGCTCCTTCAACCGCGTTGGCAAATTGGCGTTCAGAAGAAGAAGAACCCTTTCCCTTTCAAAATCCTCTCGTCTTCTTCATTTCTCATCTTTACCTTCTTCACTTCCAACAATCCCTTTTTATGTTACAACCTGAAAATCAATTCTATTAGTCCACCCAATCCATCCACAACCTAATTTCATGCTTAATTTGTTTCTGAATTGAATTCTCGGACCCGCGATTCTCCTGCGTTCCTGTACCGATCTCGACCACCCTTCTTCAGTTCCAGTTTTGATTTGGTGCCTCTTTTGAATCTTATTGCTTTGGTGATGCAAGATTTTTTTTTTCTTCTCGGTTTTGCAGTTCTGTTTGTGCCCTAACTAAACTGCTATACTTCTTGTGTTGTTATTTTATTGTATGAAGAGGTTGTGGGTGTGAGGTAAAGGTAGAAGGTTTGGATTCTTTTAACTGATGTCCGTAGAAAGATCCTTTGAAGCGTGGGAGGAGGTGCAGAGGCATGGTCAGGATTTGGCGGATCGTCTTGCTCAGGGTTTCACGGGACTCATTCATTCTCACATAGCGCCTCCTTCTTTTCCCTGGCCCAATCCTCCCCAGTCTAAGCTCTTTGATCTTGAATTTCCGGGCCAAAGTTTTGGTATCAAGGATTATGGGTTGACTGCCCATAATTCTGGAATTAATGGGGTTACATCCATTTTTGATATTGGTAATAGGATTGGACAAGCTGGCGCTGATTTTGGTGCTTGTTTGAATGGTATGGTACAACAATTTTTTAGACAGCTCCCAGTTCCGTTTCGGCAAGAGGAGAATGTGATCGCATCGGTTAGGATGGATCTGGATAAGAGTTGGCAGAGGGATGATATGGGAGTCGCTGTTCAAGGGAATCTTGGAACATTAACGGAGTGTTTGCGTAATTCTGAACTTGTTGACAAGGATGCTGTTTCAGATGGGGTGGTTGATGATGAAGCTTCTGGCTTTGATTTGAGAGCTATAGGACATCTGGGTAGGGCACAGGTATAGCACTGGGATCACTGTTTTTTCTTATTTGCAAATTGCAGATATGATATTGGCAGCTCGGCAGATAATTAATTTTCTAATTGACTGCCTTGGGGTGTTCTTTTTTGACTAGCACAGAAATGATTTACTCTTTATTTGCTGGAGATACTGTTTAATGTACTGATTGTGGTTTACATGTGTAACTTATAAATGGCTTATCACAAAATATACAGATCTCTTCGAACAAAAATCTACTCAATAAAGTGATCAGGAGTTCCTTTGTGGAATAGCTTCTTTAAATGGTTGTTAACACACTGCCGTCTAAGTGGCCTTCTCAGCCACAAACTCAATGCATCTACGATTATAATCAAAACCTCTACTTATAAATAGACAAATAATAATTATTATCATGGGGAAGAAACCAGAAACATTTTTGGTTTTTTATCCAGGAACTTAAGAATAACATAGAAAGGCAAATTTGAAAGATTACAACTATATTGCCCATAGAGGAAACTATTGTGACTGGGTATCACTCATCCAGAAAAGGTGAGGGATGTTGGAGGAATCATTTCAAAATAGTCAGCTGTTACTGCCTGTCAATAATAGAACATATAGTTGCCAAACTGTTGTGTCATGTGAGTGAATCAATCTCATGGAAGACTACGGAAAGTTGATACATTTTTTTGTCTGTAGTAGTTCTGTCAATCCTGGTTCATCTACGTGACTGCTCATTTTAGTTTAGGAAACTCCTAACCCTGCTTTTTTTGAAGTTACATTGTCGTTATGTTCTACCTATTCTAGTGGAAATTCTCCAGCATATATTGTATTCAAATCATTGTCCCCCGAGTTGTCAGTAGTATTTTCTATCTCTTCCAAACCCTACAATTCCATGGCCTTTATTCATTGTTTTTATGTTTATTTGCAGTAGGGGGTTTGGTGGTGTTAAATAAATCATAGTGATGTGGGTTGAGGATTTCTTTTTGGAGTATCCATTTGGTTTTTATTTCTTCTGTTTTTTTCTTTAATCTTTATTATCCTTTGGGTGTAGGGCACGATCAATATTTCTTCAACGTATGATAGTAGATCACGAGATGTGGAAAGTTCATTAGTTGCTAGAGGAGATTTATGGAGAGTAGAGGCATCACATGGCAGAACAGCAACTGGAAATGATAATTCATCTTTATTTCTGCTGCAGCTTGGGCCAGTACTATTTGTTCGTGATTCAACACTTCTTTTGCCTGTGCATTTATCAAAGCAGCACTTGCTTTGGTACGGTTATGATAGGAAGGTAATACCTATTTTATTTGGCTAGTGGCATCAAGCTAAATCACGTGTCGGATTTTTTGGACATTGAAGTCATGTGAGAATTAATGTGCAAAAGTATGATTTTGTTTTCAATTAAACAAACAGAAGAGTTTGGCTGTTGCTGCTAGGAGATGTTAGGCTTTAGTAGCCTTTCAAGAAGCATCTATTACCTGCAGAGCAACCTTGTTTGTTGGAGGCCTCTTCAAGGAGTTCTCCGCATTGCAACCAGCAGCCATACTTTTAGAAAAACATGATTGTCAATATCACTATTTCATTGACTTTTAACGTCAATTTTATTATGGACACCTGGACAATTTTTTTTTCTTTCTTTTCTTTTAAATATTTTCCAAAAGCATGTCCTACCACCAATTTTCAGTTAATCTGCATTTTAAGGTAAATGGATGTTCAGAGTCTGGGATAGTTCTTTTCTTTCTTAAAAATGATTCCTGCAGTTTTATGTTACTTGATACGAGTGTTGAACTTGAGTATCTCCCTGCATTATATGTAGAGATCTTTTATTACAGTCTAATAGAAGTAGAACCCTGTATCAGTTAGAAGGTACCATATATTTGAACTTGGCAATTGGGAACCTCAGGTCCCTAATGCAATGTATATAGTACGTGACTTTTAACTTTCAATGTCCATTGTTTATGCTTTTAGGGGAACTTATGATTTTACTTCTTTCAAGTGTCCGTGACATAACACATTAAACTGCCATTTTCATATGAGCCCTACTTCATTCCAGCTTCTAATGCTATTATTTCATGAATCATCAGAATGGAATGCATTCTCTATGTCCAGCAGTCTGGTCAAAGCATAGAAGGTGGCTGTTTATGTCAATGCTTTGTCTCAATCCCCCAGCTTGTGTAAGTTGATAAAACCGTTTAATTTCCTGAAGCTTATTGCATTAGCAGAATAACTGTGGTGAATTTAATTTGGTCTTAAAGTTGACATAAATGATATAACTGTGTCACCATAGTCCAAGCTCAATGGTAATTGACATATATTCTCCCCTTGAGGTTAAAGGTTCAACAATTGGCCTCATGATAGCTTTCATGGGGCTCATTAAGTGTGTTTGGTCTTATTTTTTTGTTCATGTTTTGTCCTTAGAAGGAAGCAAATTCTGCCAGGCTAGCGGCAATTGTTTGAAAATAAAGCTTAGAACTACTTCTCGTTTATCACACCTTTTGGATCAGTCTAGTAACATAATCTCTCCCCTCCCTCCCTCCCAGTCCTTTGTTGATTTGCAGTTCCCCAACGGGCAGTTGACTTATGTTTCGGGTGAAGGTTTAACTACAACGGCCTTTTTGCCTTTTTGTGGAGGCCTCCTTCAAGCTCAAGGCCAATGTCCAGGAGAAATGAGATTCAGCTTCTCTTGCAAGGTTAGTTATGTCCTGATTTCCTCACTTTTCTTAAAAAAGAGAAAAAGTTGTTTCTCCTTTTCAAATTTGATGTCCAAAAGAACTTATACGGACCTCAATGTTTCAATGTTACTAAGTTGGCGCCTTGTTTGTGCTGGTTGTTTTTCTTAGAATAAGTGGGGAACACGAATAACACCAATGGTGCAATTGCCTGATAAATCATTTACTTTGGACCTTGCTCAATCATTGGCTTGGAAGAGATCAGGTCTTCTGGTGAAACCAACTCTCCAATGCAGGTTAGTATGCATTCTTATTCATCAATGTTGAGTCGCCTGTATTGATCCGACTAAAACAATAAATGTCAATTTGGACTTTGATGTTGTCTATGAGCATTTGTTGCAAGCAAGGAAAATAACCTGGCTCTCGGAATGGTTTTCATATGCCCAAGACTTCTCTCCTATCTTGATTTATGTTGTGTAATTACTTTGTACTAACTTAGTAACTTTTAGTTTGAGTTTGTTTGTTAGTAGGTTGTCGTTCCCTGTGTATTGGGAGTTAATATCTTGTATTAGAAAGTTTTTTCAATCCCTTGGGGTTGGACCAGGATAGTTGGAACTTAATGAGAGCCCCAACCAACTGTAATTTCATGTTGAGAAGAGCTGAACTCTAAGGAAATCATCATATCTGTGATAAAGTAAAATTTCATTTTTTCACTTCTCAAGTGATAAGTGATGATTTTGTGTCTTAAAGTTTGATTTTTTTTTTTTTAAAACGATCAGTGTGAGTCCCACTTTTGGTGGAAGCAATCCTGGGTTTCGTGCTGAAATTGTTCATTCAGTGAAGAAACATCTCAATCTCATGTGCGGCTGTTCTTTCATTGCCCACCCTTCTGCATTTGCTTCAATTTCTGTAAGTATTGAACTCCCTTTTGTGGATCATGTTAATTTGTAGAAATTACTGATCTTTAGCTATGCTATAGCCACTTGTACCATTCATCGACTCCCTTTCTTTATTCCATATTTGTTTTAGAAGAATATACTTCACTGTTGGCCAGTTCATTTATCTTCTATTTGATTTCTTGCTCGGCATCCAGATTGGCAGGTCGAAGTGGAACGGAAACGTAGGGAATTCAGGGATAGTTGTAAGAGTTGATACTCCACTCTCAAATATTCGTAGAACTTCCTTCTCTGTTCAGATAAATACTGGGATTGAGTGTTGATCTTAAGAACCATGCGTTTTTGGTAGTTTGCAAGTGTATATATAATCTCAAAACTGTTCTCTGTTACTTACACGATGGATTAATATTTATCAACTATGAATGAGGCCATCGTCTGTAAATTATGAGACGTCCTTTCTCGTTTCTTCTCTTACTCTTGTTACAATATTCACTCTTAATTTCTATGTTTGATATTTAAAAAAGATGGATCCCATTAGAAGAAGAAAAAATATATCTTTTGTGTGTTTATCGACCATATACTTTGGAGTTTGTTCAATTTGTCTATATTTTTAAAGGTTTAATCTTTGTCCTTTGAAATTAAGTTTCATCAAAATTGGTTAAATAATAATAATTTTTCTGTAAGAAAATATAATAGACTAAAATGTTAATGGATAATAAAAAGTTTTTGAAAGAATCAACAATAATATTGATAGAGATTAAATATACAATTTATTGAAGGTATAAGAACTAAAATTGAAAGTACAAGAATTAAAACGATAAATGATATTTTAACGCATTGAAAATGAACTATTGATAGAATTATATTGATAGAAGTTGAAACACATGCAATGCATCAAGTCTCAGTTGATTTGAATGACTCTGTAAGGAGACTTGTAAGAATACTCGTCTTTGTTTTGGGTAGAAGTAGATGAGGAGTCAATCCATGACCGATCCATTACTATGTTCTTTTGCATCTCAATGCCTTGCAATTGCGTCGAGGTTGAAATGCTTGTTAGGCTATCTCGTGACAGCTTTTGATCAAAAGCTTTGAACCTTGCATCTTGATTGGTCGTGTTGCGCTTGATGTTTGATACTTCGACTGCGATTTTACCTTCAAGCATACTAACCACAGAAGACATGGATGGTCTGAGACTTGGAGACAAGTTTGTGCACAAGAGAGCTATTTGAAGCATCCTCACGACCTCCTCTTTTGAGTAATGTGAGCCAAGATTTGGATCAACAAGTTCAAGTAAGTTTCCTTCCTCTTGTAGAACAAAAGCCTTCAACCAAGTTGAAAAATACATGTTAGTTAGACAATCATTAATAAAGAGTACTACTTGATTTGTGTGAAAAGGCCATAGAATTACCCAATCTAGAAGATAAACAAACTCCTCTTTTGGCATGTAACTCGTATTACTTTTTCCACTAACAATTTCTAACGCTACAACTCCAAAGCTATATACGTCTGCTTTATCAGTTAAATAACCCCTCATTGCATATTCAGGAGCCATATAACCACTGAAAATAATTCATATAAGTTTGTTAGAAAAATGGCAAAATCATTAGACTTTTTAAAGGGCTCCAACTATTTGACACTAAAAAGAAAGAGATAGAGAAAGATAGGGTAAGAGAGAGACATTGTGCCTGCAATTCTTGTGCTAATATGAGTGTTCTCCTCTTCACTAAGCTTAGCCAACCCAAAGTCAGAGATCTTGGCATTCAAGTTTTCATCAAGTAGAACATTAGTAGCTTTTATATCTCTGTGAACAATTTTCAATCTAGATTCTTCATGAAGGTAAGCCAACCCTTTTGCTATTCCCAAACATATCTTCATTCTTATTGGCCAATCCAAATGCAAGGAATGCTTCTCAGGGCCTAAAATCAGAAACATATTTAAATGAGTACTTATAAAAACCAACAAAAATCTTATAATATATAGAAATAAAGACATGCATACACTTACTAAAAAGTGCACGAGCAAGATTATTGTTCTGTAGATACTCATAAATAAGCAACAATTGGTTTCCTTCAATACAACAACCATAAAGCTTAACAAGATTTGGATGTTGTAATGCAGAAATCATCCCAATTTCTGTGATGAATTCACGATTCCCTTGTCTTGATTTAGAAGATAGTTGTTTTACAGCAATTGAAGTGCCATCTGAGAGGAGTCCCTGCCAAATATGTTTTTTGTAATTTTACTGATGATCTCAGTTAATTTTATGTTGGATTGTAAAATTGTTTTGAAGAGGATAAAATTTGCATAGATATATTTACCTTGTAGACAGGACCAAAGCCTCCCTCCCCAATCTTATGTGCAGAGTCAAAGTTGTTGGTGGCTGCTTTGATTTGTCTTAAACTGAAATAACCTGTCTGTAATTTCAAGTCTCGAAGTTCTGTGTAACGTATGAAAGGAATGAATATGCACTTTTTTAGTCTAAAGAAAGGAAGGGAAACAAAGCTATAAACAGAGTGGTTGTTAATGATAAAAGCTTACCTATATATACTTTAAAGTTGGACAAAATAAGGTTTGAGATTGATGTCCATATGTTTTATGACGTTTTAAAAGTGTCATTTTAATTAGTCTATGAAAATTTGGAAGTAATTATATAAGTGAACTCAAAGTTCTTTACACCATTAGTTTGACTAATAGAATGATGACATATTATTAGTTTCCACCACTACTCTCATTGTCGCTTACACTACCATCTAGAATGAAAGGAAGAAGTTTCTATTCGGAAAGATCAGGGAAAGATTGGCTATAAACTCACAGTGGCTAGAAAAGGGAAAGATCATGGATTTATAAGGGAGAACAACTATTTCCAATGATATGAGACCTTTTGGGTAAAACCAAAAGTAAAACCATGAGTGTTTATGCCTAAACTAAAGTAGACAATATCATACCATTGTGAAGATATCTGGAGGTTCGTTGTATCTAACAGATTGCTTTGCTAGAACAAAGGGATCCTCACGTTCACAAATGGAGCCTCTTCTTTGTTTCATATCGAAAACACAATAGATAATTGGAACGAGAGGGAGCTCTGTAGACACTAATATTAAATATAATTTGTTAAGTTAGCCAGCTCAATAAAGAAATACCTATATCATGTCATCTTTCTTGGTCTTGGTCAAATGAACTCATGTTTCACACATCAGGACTAATTAAATCGACATCAAACTCAAATCTCAATGACCAAATTAAGCGTATATTATTGCCTTTTCAAATTATTGTAATCTTACCATCGTCTTCGGTTTCCTTTCCACCTAAATAACCCTTCCATCGAAGAACAACAAATACTAGGACGACAAAGACGAAAATACCAACAACAATGCCAGCAATAGCTCCAGCCGGTAGCCCTCTAGTTTCCACATTAGTTTCCACTTTGAAGTCTACAATAATAGGAGAAGAAGATAACACAACAATTCAGTTTTAGATAGTAGATCACAAAAGGTGTAATAATCTTAGAATGGACAACTAAGTACTTGTTTGATAATAATTTCATTTTTTCGTTTTCTTTTTTGAAAATTTATGCTTGTTTTCTCCCATTTTTCTTACTATGGTTTTCATTTATCTAAAAAAAAACATTTGAATTCTTAACAAAGTCCAAAATAAAAATTATAAAAAAAAATTCTCAAAACTACTTTTTTTTTAAAATTAGTTTTCAGCTTGGTTTTTTAAAATGTGGGAAGGAAATGAATAATACACGGAAAAAAAAACTTATGGGGTGAAGAAACAATTTCTTTGTTTTTAGAATTTGACTAGGAACTCAAATGTTTCTTTAACAAAGTTAAAATCCATAATTAAAAGATTGAAAATACACAAGCATAGATTTAAAAACAAAAAACTAAAAACAAAATAGTTATTCAGAAAGAAAGTGGAAGATATATTTACTTGGTGTGACAGTGATTGCAGATATTAGAGGCCCATGCACCCCTAATTGTGGAATGAAATTTGTTCCTTTACCAGCCCAATACAAGTGGATCTCAAGAGTACTACTTCCATTGACTATAACATTAGGCTCTTCTAAAATAAACCCTTTACCAACACCTCCAGCTTCCTCCATTATGTTAAAATCCTTCTTAACCAACTTTCCCTGTGGAATTATGAACCCAATATCATTCAATAATTAAGGCCAACTATCTGCATTGGTACAAGACGTTTGAGGTGAAATTGATGGAGTAGCTAAGCTAGCAGTACTCACTTGAATGGAGACATCGAAAATACGCCTCCCATGGCTGCTATAAGTTTGGTCAGCAGTAAACAAAATTTCAGCAAAGTGAAGCTTGACATTGTAGCTTCCATTCAACAAGCAAAATCCATAGTAATTGAGAGAGAGAGGGGAAACTCTAGCAGTGGAATAGAGGGTTGGTGAAGTAGAAGCAGAGGAATTGGTAGATGATAGTTTGAAAGGAAGGTGATCATTTAGCAAGGAAACACCAGTAGAAGTGTAACCCCATCTTTGTGATGAGATAAAGAAATTGGCTTTCCCACCTTGAGTATCATCTGCTTCATATCTACTACCATTAAACTCCATACTTCCTCCTCCACAATTAATGAACAATGAATGAACTACAATTAACAAAGTTTGTTTATTAAATCAAAACCCATTCAATAGAAACTAACATTAAAAACCTATACACTTCTTCTTACATTGAGGCTTTGTAGAGCAAGGGAGATCCTTCATTTGGCACCAAGCATCACTACCAAAAAAAAAAAAAAAAGATACTCTTTATATTAGAAAATTAGATAAGGTGAAGATCATGAGTAAAATAAGTGAGACAATATTTTCAAGAAGCCTTTTTGGATAAAACAAAAAACAAAGCTATGAGGGACGATCATTCCCAAAGTGGACAATATCATACCATTTTGGAGATATTTGAGATTCGTTGTCTCTAGCACTTTACAATAAGTTTCTGTATCATATCATATCATATGTATGGCAAGTAATTGAAGACTTACCTTTTACTCTTCGTGGTTGAACTGGAAATCAAGTTACTGTATATAAAACAAACATAACTATGGATTAAATTATAAATTTAGTCGATACTAAACCTTAAAAAATGTCTAGTAGGTCCTTAAATCTTTAATTTTAGTTGTTTCTAATAGGTTCCTAAGTGGAGAATAAGCCTATCTAAATATACACACATCTTTTACGACTGGACTTATAAGAACTTTCCACCAACATCGTGTAATTAAATCGCATTGACTGATGTGAACAATCCCATGTCGATTACACGACGTGGAGAGAAAGCACCTCAGTCGACGTCAATGCCAACGATCGTTTTCTCATCGAAAAAAGTTAAAATTCTTGTAGTGATCACAATAATGGGCAGATATATATATATATTATAAAGTGACTTACATATTATTAGACTGTGTACAACTGAAATCGATTAACCCTGTAAAATTGTTGTAAGATAAATCTCTGCAAATAAACATATTTTATAAACACTGTCAGCTATGGAGAAGAGCTCCCCAATCATATATAATCTTAAATTTTGCTAAAAAAAATTGTATAACTAAAGTTTCATTTGGTAACCATTTGTTTTTTTTTAAAAAATTAACACTATAAACACTACTCTTTCACCTATAAGTTTCTTTATTTTGTTATTCATTTCCACTTATTTTGTCAAAAACCAAGCCAAATTTCGAAAACAAAAAGTAGTTTTGAAAATTTTGTTTTTGTTTTAGAATTTGACAAAAAATTAGAAGGTGTTTCTTAAGAAAATGTGAGAACCATAGTACGAAATTTATGAAAAAAAAATAAACATAAACTTCAAAAATAGAACGAAAAACAAAATCATTATCAAATAAGGGCTAAATTATTAAGATAATAATGCATATATACTAACATGTTTCTATTGCTGCTGCCACTTTGCGCAATAATCCAACTCGGTACTCGCCCGCTTAAGGAGTTATTAGTCAGAAACCTACATCAAAATATTCATTAAACATGTAATTTCTTTTCCCTTTTTATTTTAGTTCAAATATATATGTTTTAACGAGTAGAATGAAATTTCATAATCACGAATTTTGAGTGTGTTTAAACTTACATGAACTCAGTTTTTTGGACCAAAAGATTCTGAAATATGTCTGGAATTGGACCACTTAATCTGTTGAAACTTAGATCTCTATTGAAAGATAAGATATAAGATATTTATTAATTCCATCAATAATCAATAAATGATATAAACTCATTAAAATATATTATTAAAAATGAATTTAACAAACTTACAAAGTTCTTAATTCAATAAACGATCCAATATATTCAGGGATACGACCCTCGATTAAACAATTTCTCAAGACCCTGAGTAGAAGGGAGAAAAAAGCTAAGCAAGATGCGATTAACAATAAAATTAAACCAATTTAATTAAATTGGGGTTCAGGGTTAATAATAATAATTCAACAGCTTAATTAGAACTTTTAATTATTGCTTACAATGTTTTTAAAGATGTCAATTGCCTCAAATTGGGGAAATTTATCCTTGGTCCCTTCAAATCACTTATTACCCTGCAAAACGATGAAGATAAATTAAGCACAAAACACTTGAAAAAACAACTCACACTACTGATTGTTTATTTAATATGGTGTCACATAACAAGAGGTCTTAAGTCACACGTGAAGAAGAGTATTAAAGTATTGATATAATATTTAATTCACCATAATTCAATCGATTAATATATTAAATCATATCAATCAACTTGAACATACTTTGGCCCGGCCTAAGCAAATATATTTAATTTATATGAGCCCCCCTTCAATCTAAAAGTATCTTAGATAATAATATTGCCTTACAAGTCTATCCTTATCTAAAAAATCTATAAAAAAATTTGGAGCCTAATAAAAGGCTAGCTAAAATATTTCTACAATCTTTCTTTTGACATATTTAATATATGATTTGTAGGATAATGAATCTTTTTTTTTTTTTTCAAAAATGTGTAAGATGAATCTAGGAGACTTAATATATATATTTAAGTATTTTATATGTAATTACTCCAACATGCTTCTAGATATATATAGTTAAGTGTGTTGTATCCTAAGAAAAAGAAACATTAATTATTAGATTAAAAATTTTTGGTTTTTAAAATGGATAAATGCATTTTTGAAGTGAACAAAATGCTCACAATTCGGTTAAGGTTTTCAACTCGGATATGGCAGGAGGAATGGGGTTCTCCATAGAAGTTCCTTGAACATACCTACAATGAATAATGATTATACATAAAGATTATTAGGTGGCAAATAATGCTATATATGTAACTATATACTACAAAACTTTGTACTATTCGAATATAATTCCCTACTATCCAAAACTAAATATTGACATATGGAAGAGAGAGGGAGAGAAGGATTTTTTTCTTTTTTTTTAATTTTAAATTTAATACACACATGACAAAACCCAAAACTCAGGAGGCAGTAGAACATTCCTGTATTTTAAGAAAGTATTTTCCTCTTTACAAGAAAAATGAGTTTCTATAACACAAGATTCAAGTTAAATTACGAGAAAGAGAAAAAAAAAGTGTCATAAAAGCTCAAATGCGGATTTTTGGCAGAAAAGATATATAAATTGTTCGTATTTCCGAAATCTATGATAGTTTTTTAGCACCATCAATTTATGATTATGAGTAACTGTCATTAAATAGAAAGAATTTTCATTCGTTATATTAAACAATAAAGAAAAATAAAGTTAAAAACATTTAATGAAAAATCATCCTCTAAGAGAAAAAATATATTTAGTATATATACTTACAATTTAAGAAGTTTGGTCCAGTTGCCAATATATTCAGGTATCTTTCCTGATATGTTAGTTCCATCGACTCGACTACAAAGTACAACAATCAACATGAAAAATTTATAAATTAGAAAAAATAAAAATTAAAAAAAATGTTGAAATTAAAGAGATGGACTATCAACATAATACACATAAACATACAGTTCAGTCAAGTTCCTCAAGTTTCGAAAAGATTCTGGAATCGACCCTGTAATATTATTTGCAGAAACAAGTCTGCATATATATAATAATGTAAACTCATATTAATTAGTAGAGTATCAACAATGGAAAAAGTGAAATATACAACGAATAAACAAAACAGAAAAGAAAAAAAAAAACTTTGAAAACCCTTTTAACAATTTCGGAAATTCGGACTTAAGAAAGGTACTGCATGTTAATTACACCTTTACTATACTCATTTTTACCAATAAAAATACTTCATATCAATCGTACTTACAATCGACGCAAGTGGCTTAGTTTCCCTAGACTTTCAGAAAGTTTTCCTCCAATCTGATTGTCTTCCAAGACCCTGTAAAATTCAATTCCATTCATCATCAAACTGCCCAAAATATATATTTTCATTTCATATTTACATGAACTTTTTGATCTGTATATATTTTTGGGCCTACGTGAAAACCAGAAACAGTTGCCAAATTGATTTCTTTCCAAAATTTATATGCAATTTTGGATTATAAAATTACCAAAAACATATATTTTAAGAGAACAATGCATAGGTGCATCCAGGCTATACACATCTTTATGCAATCTACTCCAACTACAAACAAAAAAAAAGCTAATATATATATATATATATATATATATATTAGTTTGTCACGTGACAAATTGTGGTTGAATAACTTGATGGATTGCACAAAAAAAAAGGTGTAAAGCCCGAAGGGCACACAAAGCATTTAAAGAAAAATACTTGAGTTTATTCCAAGCTGCTACACCTAATCACAATTTGTCATCCAACAAACTTTTTTTCTTTAATTTTTTTTCTATGTAATTAAAGGAAGCAAAGGTGGGTGCATCGAGCCTTCTTTCTAACAAATAAGATGGTACAGCCTAAATTGCACTGAAGTATTACTCTATTAAAAATAGAGAATGAGAAATGAAAACGATATATAACAATCATGTTTTGCTTACAGTTCCTCAAGTGAAGCAATATCACCAATTTCAGGAGGAATCTCACCACTGAGTCGGTTTCCAACTATGGAACTGAAAAAGAAAAAGAAAAAACAATTTCCATATATATTTTGAACAAAAATTAAGAATTAATTATTCCCATTATATGTAATATAGAAAATGATAACTTACAAACTAACTAGAGGAATGCGAGCAAAGTCTCTTGGGATTGATCCGGATATAAGATTATAAGCCAGATCTCTGTTTAGTAAATAAAAAACCAATGAAAAGGTCTATTAAGACAACCCACAAAAAGTTTACATAAATTGAAAGGAAAATCAACTTACACAATCAAACTCGAATGCTCTCTTTAGATTTTTAATTATAAAAACTTGGTTTGAGAAATTTAAAAAACGGGTAAAAACTGAAATTAAAATACTTTTAGAGAAATCATTTAAATAATTAATTTTCTTTTGAAAGACTAATATAGTAATAAGTATTTCACTTAAAATTAAAAATAGTTTATACAAAAGACATGACAAAAACACACACTTACACAACTCGGAGTTCAGTTAGATTTGCAAATTCTACAGGTAGAACTCCAACTAGATTTTGACCTTTTAGCCGTCTGTCAACGAAGAGAAAATATGGTAAGTAGAAAATAAGTTATAAACAACCTAACAAAATATTGATCTAAGGAGATATAAATGGAGAATTTTTACAAAACTCAGAGTTGTGAACATATATTGTCATTTAGGTGGATAATGGGGAAAGAGCAGAGATATATACAATAAACGACAAGAATAATAAGAATAAGAGTAAGAAAATATTATTTTGAGGAGAACAAAGAGGTGTCATATATAAACACTAACAAGATATAGCCAAAGTAAAGAATTTTTTTTAGTACATGGGTAGCGGAATTTTTAAACCACATACCTCTTGATCGCTAACACAGTCGTATGCGAATTAAGTTATGCTCGCTTTGACACCCAAAATAAAGACTCAAAATGGAAACATAAATATTTTCTCCAAAATATATATATAAATCATAGTTCCTGTGTAAAACTTAAAAATAAGTTAACCATTTTTTTTTACTTAAAATTAAAACTACAAAATTCTACCCAAAAAAAATGCACATTTTTTTAAAATGTGTATTATGGAAGTGGAACAAAAGATAAAAGGTGATTATTCTTACATGCCGGTGACGTGGCAAATTGTGGTACAAGTGCAATTGACTTCTCTCAAAAGGGTGGAACTGATAAATAGATTGGAAAAGCCGTCGCCGTTAATGCAAGAATTTTGGTGTACATTCCAATTTAATTTCTTTAACTTTGCAGATATTTCTTCAAGGGCTCTCACTGTTGCATCAAAATCACTAACTCATTATACAGTTAAACATGATTAAGATGGTGTTTAGGACATTGAGTTGGTTATTATAGTTAATAGTTATTATAATCTTTGATTTATAGTAGTATGTAGGTTAGAAGAAGAGGAGAAAATAGTGAACACTATAACGAAGGATTTGTAGATTATAATAGTTAGAAATACCAACTATTATAATTGGAGTCAACTACTTGAAATTGGGCCCAAACTAAAAGAAACTACAGTTTTCGTTCTAAAATTTGGTTCAATTTGTATTTGAACTTCTGTTTGGAATTACAAGATTTCAAATAAGTTATGATTTAAAATGAATTCATTTATTTGAATGTAAAAGAAAATCAAAGGATTTGAAATCGGATATGATTTCAAAGTGGATTTGCAAGGATTTGAAACTTTAAAGATTTGTTTCCCACTTTGCTTCTTCTTTATTCACAGTTCATCTCCATTGATTCTTTCTTTCAAACTCAAGCTCATTTAATCAAGGTCAAACATAACCTACTCAACCAAAATAAAGAATAAAACAAAGAATTGTTGACTCTGAAAAAACACATTTTCACACTGCATCATCAATTTTCTCAACTAATTTTAACAAAGATTAAAGCTCAATTAAGTATTGAATTATTTTTTAAGTGTAATAATATATCTGTAGCTCTATTTTATCAAATTGAACTATAAAACAATGTGAACTCAACAATGAAAACACATTTTGACATTGCATCATCAATTTTCTCAAGTAATTTGAACATTTTGGTAAAAATAAAGATGGAAAATAAAATAGTAAAACGTGTATTGAACATACCTTCTTGATCAGGTAAAGGTTGGGCATCAGATCTGAAGTCCAAGAAGTAGGTGAAAAGCAGCAATATACAAACACTCTTCAATCCCCAAATAGAAAAATCCATGTCCCAGAGTTCTCAAACTAAAAACAAAGACAATAAAAGCAAAAGAGGAACGAAGAAGAAGAAGAAGAGTTGGAGGGAAAAGATAAAAGTCCTTCGTAAAAAGGAAAGAATTTAAGATAGAGAAATTGTTCAGGGAGAATCAATAGTAGTTTTTTAAGGACCACGAAAAAGGCTAGGAGTGACCTTTCAAAACGCATTACGGACATGACTTTATCACACAAAATTATTAGAAAAAGACTTGCTGAAGCAAATAGTTGTCACGTGGTACATTTAAAAAAAAAAAATTGAATTATTTATTTTATTTTATATTATTATGTAACAAAAAGAGAGAGGAATGCATGCCGCCTAAATTCAAGCTAATTGTTCTATTATTATTATTATTATTATTATTATTATTATTAGGGATTGGACCAAAATTAGGCTTCATGCACCTCTATATTAGCACATTTTTAATTTATAATTTAGAGGATTAATAATTACAATTTAGTTGTAAGGTTTGAGTTATTATATATGCTAGCAGAAACACACAATGTGAATAGAGATTAGAGAGCAAAATTTATACCCATTCCGGCGACAGATCCACGCAACTCACGGTGGCTGCAGATTATTCCGGCGCGGTGCAAACAGATCCGCCGACTTCATCTTCCACACAGCAGTACACGCCAGCGAACTGAAATCTCCGGTGACCCCATTTCCCACGGCAAACGACTCGTAGTCCACAACACAGCAGCCCGACGAGTTTCCCCATCAGCCTGCAGATCCGGCGATTTCCACCAACAGAAGGAGGCGCAGCACTCCGGCGTCTCTGCAAGCATCTCCGTTGGACGATGCCGGCGACGGCATTCCTCCGGCCACCACCTGAAGCGACGGAGTTGAAGGAAGGAAAAAAAGAAGAGAAAGGTAAAAGGAGAGGAAGAAATTGAAGAAGAAAGGGAGAAAAATTAGTAAAGTTTGGTGGGTCCACCATATTACTTTTTATTGTGTGTTTCTCCCTCTTCCATTTTCACTTTTTTTTTATTTTTTATATTTTTTTTCTCAAACAAATGTGTTTATTTATTTTTCTTCAATTTTACAATTTGTTTGTTTATTCCCAACTTCAAATTAAGTTTTTACTTTGGAATTTTCTAAAACTTTAATTTGATTTAAGTTGGAATATTTGACTTAAATTTCAATCTTCTTCTCATTTTGAATATACCAAAAATAATTAATTTTAGGAAAATTTACCATTTTGGTCCTTGAATTTTTATTAATAGATGTTTTTAGTCCTTAAATTTTAAAAATAAACATTTTTAGTTAAGTTTTTGTAAAATGGGTTTAAAAGGTTTCCCTAATAATACAAGTGTTAAGGTCCATTTAAATTAACTTTTTAAATGTTTAGAAGCGAGTATAGATATTGTTATATTTTCAATTTTTAAAAGATATTGTTATATACTTAATTATTAGTTCTAAAAGTAACTACTCATTGCAATTATCTTAAAAAATAAAATTTGCTGTCCACTTTTAATTTACCTTAGTTTTTTTTAGTTATTATTTTTTTTACCTTTGACTAATTTAGACGTCCAAAATGATTAACAACAGCCTTAATTCAATATCTAAACTGTAAAAGGGGTTTTTCATGACTACCACACAAGCAAGAATTAAGGTTTGTTTGGTAGATAATTTAAAAACTGAATTTTGAAAAAAATAGATTCAATGAAAATATAATTGTATTTCATTTATTCGGATATGTATCTAGTAGCAGATTCAGATATTGTATTTTAATTTAAATAATTATTTAAAATTTGTTTGCTACTATATTTTTGTAAATCATAAAACTAATGGTAGTTACTCACTAATATTTAGTTGACAATAAACTATTATTAATTTATTTATAAATATAATTTATGTTAAAAATATTTATATAAGGGGAATTTATAAAAATAGAAAAATAAGGGAAACTATTTACACAAAATCGAAAAATTTTTAGATCGATGTAATAGATGCCGATAAAAGTATATCAGGTCTATCAATGATAGAAATGGTAGAAGTTTATTACTGATAGATAAATGTTGATAGAAGTCTATCAGTGTTGTTTTGCTATTTTCTATAAATAGTTTGACATTTTTTTATATGTGAAAATTTCCTGTTATATAATTCTTATTTTGTAATATTATATAATTTATAATACATATTATATTTTTTTTAAAAATAATTGAGTTTATAACTTAAGATATTATATTTTTAAATATTTTTATCTTTAATTAATATAATTATGAATTTTAAAATTTAAAACTCAAAACCTAGATAGAATGAAAAATATAAAAATGTTATTACAGTTAGAATTATTTGAATCACAAAATCTAAAAATAATTTTAACACATATTTCTCAAACTCGAAAAATTTTAAAACATAAAACAACGTTCAAATTCTCTTATCAATCATTTAAAAAAAAAATCACCAGCTGTCAAATGACGTGAAAAGGAGCTGTCGTTTACCTTTTTATTGATCATTAACTGTCAGCTTTAATTCGATTAATGTAAGTTAGCCTACGCGACAAGACGTGTCCTTTTGAGTCCTTGGTTGACTTTGACTTCCAACCATGTCATCAAATATATATATATATATATATATATATATATATATAGGCAATTTTGTTATAATTTATAAAGTTACAAATAAATATTGGTAGTAAAAAATGTCTAAATGCTTGAAGCATAAGTATTTGACAAAAAAAAAATTCAAAAAGAATATATAAGTATTTGCACAATTTTTTGTAAGTGAAAATTATACTTAAAACTAGAGATTTAAAATGTTTTTTTTAAAAAAAAATTAAAAATAGAAAAATAAGGAAACTATTTACATAAAATAATAAAATTTTTAGATAGTTGTAATAGACGCCGATAGAAGTCTATCAAGGCCTATCAATGATAAAAATGATAGAAGTTTATCGCTGATGGATGCTGATAAAAGTCTATCAATGTCTATCAATATTTTTTTTAAAATAGTTTGACATTTTTTTCCTTTAAATTTAAATTTAATTAAGAAATAGGCGAAATTTGGGCATCCATGATAATGTCGGTTTGTAGTTTGGAAAAATTCTCCATGATAATGTCGATTTGCAATATTGAAAAATCTTCACATCAAATATAATCTTCGTTTGTTGGAGTCTCTAATTACAATATTTTATAAAAAAAACTAGTATAGTTATGCTATCTAGTGTCGACCTTTTTAACGCTTTGAACCTCGCTTCTTGATCCGTTGCACCGCACTTTATCATTGGCGCTTGGACCAGACTTTTGCCTTCGAGCATGCTAACCACTGAAGACATGGATGGTCTAAGAGTTGGAGATGGATTTGTGCATAACAGAGCTGTATGAATCATCCTCATCACCTCTTTTTTTTAGTAATGTGAGTCGTCGTCTCTACACAAAATCCAACTCTCAGTGGAGGCCTTTGACAAACTCAAAAGAAACCTTAAGACTAGCCTCCTCTTAAACTCTCGACAAACATCTATTTATAAAGAATTGGGACATCGTCGTGACAACAGTCCAAAAACACGAGGCACGCAAAAATATAACGTAGCACCGCGACACTACCTTGTTTCTTCCTTTTTGTCTGCAGCATTGTGGACGACGCCGTGTAGCGTGCCCCTTGCCCCAATTTGCCATTTTTTTATCATCTTTGACACCTTCTCTTGCCTTAGGTCAAGCTTTGGCCTACCATAGGGGTATTTTCGTTATTTTACTCTCAAATTAGTTGGTTTCGATCCAAATACTCGATTCCTACAAATTAAACATAAAAAGTATCAACGAACACAAAATGATAATAAAACCAACGAAATTCTAAGCTTAAGAAAGTACTTTTTGAGTGCTTTTCAATACATCGATCTAGTGGTTTTAAAACCACTTCAAACTTAATATATAAAACTTGATACTTTTAAAAATCTTGCTTTCACATCATTCGTAGATCATTATGGAATCCAAAACTTGCTTTTGAACAAAATTTTATAAATTCAGACTTTCCCATGATACACATTTTGATCAATAAAATATTGCTAGACAATAAACCTTATTAAAGACATGACTTTACTTCAAAATCTTGATAATTATTTTTTAAAATCACAAAATTAATCTTCTCAATCATTCTTAACTATAAAAACCATGAAATTCATAAATATTTTCTAAAAAACACCTGACAATTCTTATAAATCACATATAATTAATCATAAATTACGTTAAATTACATAATATTTAACTAAATAGTAAAACATTTCGTAAAATAAACCACTCACAAATTATTCGTGTTCATGCTACAAAACATTAGCTACTCAATTTCTCATCCAACTTGGAATCCCAAGAATCATATCAATATTCGTTCGCTATCAAAGTAGTTAGAAAATATATAACATCAAACTCAATCTCAATGGGACCAATATTTTTAACTCTAGTTAAACACTATCCCTTGGTTGAATCCTCATTTACAATTACTCCCTTATCCATTTATACCAAAGTACATTTTCTCTTTTATTACCAATTTAATAATACTTTTCTTTTCTTCCCTCATACATTATGAATGAGATAAAATTTCTCTCCAACTTCTCTCTCCACTCTCCCATGTGAATGGCCTTTATACTTCCTCATTAACCATTTGAACTATACATCATCATTAAAAAAAAAAAAAAGACAAAAGATAAACAAGTGAACAAGACTCTGACAAAATTAAAATCATAGGTTGTTGTACATTAAATGATATACTTTATATATCATGTGACTAATATACAAAATAAAATAAAATAAATAAAATACATCGGTTGACTGGTATACCAAATATAAAATATTCACTAATACAAAAATAAGAGTAAAATTGGAATAACAATAAAATGGAGATCGAATTTAAATTTTTTTTTTTTTTGCTATATTTACAATTTTTTTTTAAAAAAAATCATTACTGGATTTGCTTACTTTCTATATATATATTTTTGGCTACCCATTACCATTTTCCTATCTTACTTTGTTTAAACTAATGGGGGCATTTTTATCCAATATTTTAGTAAAATAAACTTCTTATTAATCTTGTTAGCTATTTTTACAAAATGAAAGTTAGTTATTGTCTATTTTTCAAAATAAATATTAAAATTTAGCTATTTGTTTTTCGTGTCTAGTTTTTATACGTTCAAATTTAATCTAGAAATTTTTAATATAAATCTTATAATCTCTCTATTATTAAATTATTATTAATTTTTTGAAAAGTTAATATTACGTTGTGTCTTTTCTGGTAGGAAAGGTATTATTTTTATTATCTAACCAAATTAAGTTCAAACTAAAGGAACCTAATTGTATCTTATTAGAAGTAGATGAACAAAAAAAATTACAACTATGATGGAATGAAAGCCTTCCAATTACACAAATTATATGAAGTGTCTGGCAGGCAAGCAGTTGATTTTCTTGGTTATTTTTTTGGATCATTCACTGATATTTGAGGAGACTTCCAGCTGAAGAATAGTATTGAGTAGCATTCATATTTTGGATAGAATGAGCTGATGAATCTATCCATGACGTATCGTCATCGGTTAGCACGTTAATACTTTGCGACGATGTCGAAGCTGCAATAGTACTTCTTATGCTATGATCTTGTGATAACTCAAAGGCTTTGATCCTTGCAATTTGATGATCATCAATTGTTGCATCTTGCTTGATGTTGGGTGTTTGGACATTAATTTTGCCTTCAAGCATGCTAACCACTGAAGACATGGATGGTCTTAGAGTTGGAGATAGATTTGTACATAATAGAGCTATGTGAAGCATTTTCATTGCCTCTTCCTTTGAGTAATTTGACCCGAGTTTTGGATCAACAAGTTCGAGTAGGTTTCCTTCATCTTGTAGAACACAAGCCTATAAATATGGGTATGAACAAAATTAATTAAAAAAAAAAAAAAACTTCATTCAAAAGGAACAAATTAATAACGAAGCCATCAATTACCCAATCTAGAAGGAAAAAAAACTTTTCAGTTGGCCGGTAATTTGTGTTGCTTTTTCCACTAACAATTTCTAAAGCAACCACTCCGAAGCTGTAAACGTCGGCTTTATCGGTCAAATAGCCTCTCGTTGCATATTCAGGAGCCATGTAACCTCTGAAAAGAGTAAGTAAGAAATTAATTAGTTTAATTTGAATGGCAAATTATATTTAATCCAAATAGCTAGAGGGAGATAGAAAGAGACATTGTGCCTGCAATTCTTGTGCTGATATGAGTTTTCTCCTCTTCATCAAGCTTAGCCAAGCCAAAGTCAGAGATCTTAGCATTCAAATTTCCATCAAGTAGAACATTTGTAGCTTTTATATCTCTATGAACAATTTTCAATCTAGATTCTTCATGAAGGTAAGCCAACCCTCTTGCTATTCCCAAACATATCTTCATTCTTACTGGCCAATCCAAATGTAATAAGTGCTTCTCAGACCCTTCAAATCAAGAACATCAGCATCACAAATAACCTTAAATTAATTGGAACACTAACACTCGAAACCTGTTTGATAATCATTTCGATGATTTTTACTTATTTCTTTGTTTTTAAAATTTATACTTGTTTTCTCCTAAATTTATTATTATGATTTTCAATTTTCTTAAAACAACATTTGAATTCTTAGGAAAATTTTTTTTACCACTACTATTTTTTCTAGTTTTTCTAGTTTTCAAAATTTAGTTTGGTTTTTGAAAACATTGATAGAAAGTGGACAATATATAACATAGAAATTTAGAGGTTAAAGTAGAGTTTTCATAAGCTTAATTTTTTTAAAACTAAATAAAAAAACGAAATGGTCATAAAAAAGAATCCTTGATTTTTGAAAAATAAGTCTATAAACATCTCTTTTTCACCCTATTGATTTCTATAGTTTGTCGTGATTTATATTTTAGAAGTGTTTTCTTAATTTCAAACCAAATTTTGAAAACTAAAAAAATAGCTTTTAAAACTTTATTTTTATTTTTGGAATTTGACTAAAATTCAAATGTTTACCTATGAAAGTTATAAAAACCATATAATAAAGAAAATTTGAGAAATAAGCAACTAAGGTCTCATTTAGTAATCATTTTGTTTTTTGTTTTTTGTTTTTTAAAATTAAGCCTATAAACACCTCTTCCACCTCTAAATCTCATATGTTTTGATATCTACCTTTTACCTATGGTTTCAAAAACCAAGTCAAAATTTGAAAACTAAAAAAGTGTAGTTTTAAAAAACTTTAGAATTTAGCTAAGAATGCAACTCTTCTACTTAAGATTGATACAAACAATGATAAGAAAATGAAAGGAAATAAATTTAATTTTCAAAAAACGAAATGATTACCAAACGAGACCTAAATGATTATCAAAATATGTAAGGGGCATGAAGTAATTACCAAAAAGTGCACGAGCAAGGCAATTGTTGTCCATATACTCGTAAATAAGCAACAATTGGTTTCCCTCAATGCAACAACCATAAAGCTTAACAAGATTTGGATGTTTTAAGGCTGATATCATTCCTATTTCATTGAGGAATTCACGATTCCCTTGACTTGATTTAGAGGATAGCTGTTTTACAGCAATTATAGTACCATCCAATAGTACTCCCTGTTACATTCAAATAATATGTATTAATTAATTAAAGAGATGATCATCTAATATTATATATATAATGTTGGATTTAATTCTATAATTAATTTCTATAGCTATACATACCTTGTAGACTGGACCAAAACCTCCTTCCCCTATCTTATGTGCCAAGTCAAAGTTGTTGGTGGCTGCTTTTATTTGTCTTAAACTGAAATAACTCGTTTCTAAATTTAGGCCCTGAAATTCTATAATGAAATCAAATCAATAGATAGTAATCCTCAAATAAATACACGTAGAGTTGTCTATAAAATATTATATTATTACTGCTAAAACTTGAGCAACATGTTAAGGACGTTGTTATTCGACAGGCAGAAGATTCTGCCGAATATTGTTTTTCTTATCTGTCAGTGGGATTCTGCAGATTTCGTGGCATGCTGTTTATTTCCCTACAAAGATGTTTTATTCCTTCCTGGAATATTTTCTCAAAGTTAAGCCATATTTATATAGGATGTTCTTGTTCATTTTTAGGGTTAGTCTCCTTATTAGAAAAGTGTGTACATTGAGCGTTTTGAGTTTAAGGCTTGTCTAAGCCTCAACCTTTATGTATTGTTATTAAAATCTTTGTATCTCTCGTTGAGGTTGGGTTTCGACAACTATTGTAGAACTCGGGAGGAGTTTTCTTTTGATGTTGTATTTAAGGGGAGCCTACGTACGTTAAAGGTGAGGGAATCTCACATTTAGGGGAGCCTAAGTATGTCGTTTTGAGGAGATTTCACACAAATTTTGGAGAAGCATTACTGTGGAGTGAGGGGAGCAGGGGAACTTAACTGAAGAGGAAGCTATACGTGAGTTATTGAAGAGGGAGTCTATCAGATAATTAAGTACTTTTCGTTATAATTACTAAACGCTTTATATAGTGAAGTTTCTTTCCAGCGGGCACACAACCCCCAGATGTAGTTGATATTGCACCGAACTGGGTACCAATCTCTGTGCTTTTATATTTTTGTTTATTTCAGTGTTGCCTACTTATCATACATATTGTTTGTGACATCATGCTTGACATTTATATTTTGGGTTAGATCCACTTTATTTTTTCATATATATTCTACCTCTCAACCAAGCTAGGTTACAAGGGATCATAATCCTTGAAAATAGTTGATTTATAATTAAAATAAAGGTTTCAACCTTATTTTACTCCTTTTACATTCAACTTTTTTATTCAATTTCTAATAACATTATTTTAGTCTATGTAGTACGTACCTTCAAAACATTGATTTTGGTCATAGGCATCTTTTTCTTTTTCTTTTTTTCTTTTCTTCACATGATATTAACACTAAACATTACATGATTTAATAAATTTCTTGAAGTGTAGAAATAATTTTATTTTTAAAGGGTTATGTTTATGTTGGGTATAAAATTTATGTTAGAATTACACAATATGAACAAAAGTAGTCACTTTTTAAAAGCATATAGACCTTAAATATTAGATTATTTTAGAGTACCTCTACTAAGATGAACAAAAATTAAAAGTAATAGGGCCAACATAGACATTTTAAAAGAAACAATACTAAGTGCATCTTGGACTACGACATCCATCTTTTTGCAGCTCAACCACACAAAAAAAAAACTCAAAATATTTATAAAAAAGAAAGAGTTTGGCACGAAAAAAATTGTTGTTGAACAAATGGATGAGTTGCAAAAAGATGTGAGTGTACTCAAATTTTTTTTTCCTTTCAAAAGTACATAAAAGACCAAAATGAACTAAACTGAATTTAAACCTTGAATTACTTAATTAGATTTCATTTGATTTTTGAAAACTAAGTATATTTCCTCTCAATTTTTTATAATGATTTTCATTCTTCCTCAGTAAAAGAGTTGAATTTAGAAGTGTAAGAGGTGCTTATAGGCTTGTTTTTCAAAAACAAAAAATAAAAAATCAAGGCCCTATTTTGTAATCATTTCGTTCTTTATTTTTGTTTTTGAAAATTAAGCCTATAAACACTACTTTCACCTTCAAATGTCTTTCTTTATTATCTACTTTTTACCAATAGTTTAAAAAATCACGAAACTTTGAAAATTAAAAAAAAAATTAAAAAACTTGTATTTTGTTTTTAGAATTTAGCAAAAAAATTCAACTATTATACGAAAAAAAATATCAATCAATATAATAAATCGAAAAGAAATAGACTTAATTTTCAAAAACAAAAAATAAAAAACAACATAGTTACTCGTCCCAAATGCTTACGAGTGAGACTTTAATCTTACCATTGTCTTCAGTTTCCTTCCCACCCCAGTAACCCTTCTTTCGAAGAACAACCAATACCGACACGACGAATGTAAAAGTAGCAACAACGATGCCAGCAATGGCTCCTCCTGATAGCTCTCTAGTTTCCCCGTCAAAGTCTAGAAAACAGATATATTATATCAATTTTTTAAAGAGAAATGAGAATGCAAATAAAGTGGTAGAAATTTTAATTTATACGATACAATAAATACTATTTTAATCCTTATATTTTAAAATTTATTTAATTTTAAGTCCATATACATTACTCATTTATTAACATTTATTATCCATATTCTTTTCTACTATAAATTTTAGAAACAGATTCACATCTAACGTATTTTCTTACATAAAAATTAGTTTAAAGTATAGAATATATCCTTAAACTTTGTATCATATTTTAAAAATATCCCTATATTTTAAAAAAGCATGTTGCAATATTAATACTCTTAAAGTTTCATAAATGTTTCAAAACTACTATTGGAATATAAATCATTTAGAATGTCAGACATAAATTAAGAGACTTGAAACAATATAGGCGGATGACGTACCTTAAATAATGTGATGATCTAATTCTTTTACTTCTAAGTCATAAATCGAGACTTGGAACAATATGGAGATGACGTACCCGTAGTGTTGTTTAAATGATCATAATTGTAAAGTACAGAAAAAAATGAAAAAAAAAAAAAGAAACTTACTAGGTGTGACTGTAATTGCAGATATTAGAGGTCCATATACCCCTCTGTGTGGAATGGCAGTAGTTCCTTTACCAGCCCAATATAAGTGGATCTCAAGAGTGCTATCACTCACTTTAATATTAGGCTCTTCCAGAACAAACCTCTTATCCACTCCTCCAGCTTCCTCCATTATGTTAAAATCTTTTCTAATTAACCTTCCCTGTGCAAATAATCAAAATATATATATATATATGAACCCTATTAGAAATAATAATTCCTATGGTACTAAAAAAATATACAACCACACAATAAATAAAAACTCAAACATATTATTATGGATCATTTTGGGCCAAATAACAAGGAGGTAAAAACTAGGACCAGACAGGACTAAGAGAAGATGTGTGGCTTGGGTCAGAGCCCAAGCCGAGCAGTGTGTGCCTAGATGGGATGCCACATGTGAGAAGAAAGTTCGAAAGAGGCTAGGAAAGGATGATCGTACAGAAACCCTAAAGGAAACGAAAACCAAAACTAATTTATAAAAAGGGGAGAAGGGCTACAGAGAAAGTAAGTTTATTCTAATACAAAAACCCTATACTTGTTGGACAGCTACATTTTCTCTCTTAAGCATGGAGTCTGTATTGTAAGCACCATACCGATGTGTAACTTTCTCATCTTGCAGGTCACGTTCCTTTCCAAATTACAAATTTATCGTTGTTGTCACGTGTAAATCAGGTGTGTTTTCCCTTGACTAAAATTTAGCATCAACACATATATTTATATATATTAGGAAAAAAAAAAAGAGTTTATCATGTGGCAAACTATATATAAAGATGAGGTTACATCTATATCTATATCTTATAAAAAGTATGAGAGATTTTCTCGATTTTTGAAATGTGAGATCCTAAACGGTAGCGAATAATGATGCATGCGTTCATGTACGTATTTGTCTAAACGGTGTTTGTGAAAGAAAACTCGTAGAATATTATAAGACTCACTTGAATTGAGATGTCGAAAACGCGCCTTCCGAGGGAGGTAGAGTTGAGGGGATCAGAATTAAACATAATTTCAGCGAAGTGAAGCTTGACATTGTAACTTCCAGATCGCAAGCAAAATCCATAGTATTTGAGGGAAACAGGAGCAAGTCGAGCTGTGGCATAGATGCCTGAAACAGAAGGAGAAGCAGAAGCAGAAGCAGAAGCATTGGTAGTTTTTTTAACTTTAAAAGGAGGACCTTGATCAGCCGTATTTATCAAGAAAACCCCACTACTGCTGTAACCCCATCTTTCTGAAATGAAAAAAAATTTGGATTCGCCACCCAAAGTCTCGTCGCCTTCGTATGTATTACCATCGACCTCTATTCTTTCTCCTCCACAATTTATGAACAATGAATAAACTGCAAGTAATTAATTCAGAGATGATCAGAAAATTAATCAAGTATTAAAATTAATAAATCATCTTTAATTTGCTTACACCGAGCTTCTCTTGGGCAAGGCAGATCCTTCCTTAGGCACCATCCATCACTACCCAATTACATGCCACAACAATTTAAATATTTAGTATAAAGATATTATATTATTATGTGATGTGTTGAGATAGTTTTTTTTTTTTTTTAATTGTAATATTTGATTCCTTAATTATTGGAAAAGTCCATTGTAGTTTAGTATTCCTTAATTATTGTAAGATTTTGCTTAATGCTCCATTTAAAGAATTAAATTTTAAAAAATTAGTTGAAAATAAATGAAAAGTTCCGAAAAAAAATAATAAACTAAAAATCAAAAATGAAATTTTTTTCCTAATTTTTCATAAGAAATCCCTGCAAAACTCATTAACATTTTATTTTATTTTAACCGTAGATAAGTGTGAAGTTGAGAAAATGTGCTCATATATCATATAGGGCAATGAGTAAAATTCTTGGTTGCTAGCTCGACTTCACTATTTTTTTTTTTTTTAAGCCTCGCCCAATCACAATAGAAAAATTTAAGCTTAAAATAAATAAATAAATAATGTGGTTCCATATGACAAATTATGGTTTTGTAAAAAATAGATGTAGTCAGCTAGTAACTAAGTATTGTTCTATAACAATTAAATAACGCAACTTACGTGTTATTCATAGTTGTTAGAGTCGTTGGATAACTAGAAACTAAGTTCCTATACAAAACAAAGATAAATATATATTTATAAGAGAAGTAGATTATTATGTGAAAGAAAATCAACTTCTTCCCCAATATATTTAGTATGATATATATTACCAACTTTGAGTACACAAACTCGTATAATTTGTAATTTTTTATGTCATCTAAAAGATGTTATATCAATAAATAAAAATATTCATTGTTTGACATAATTAGAAAGGTTGTTTTTAAATATAAAAAAAGAGTCAAATTATTTACAATATATAAAAAAAAAAAAAAAAAATTGTCTATCAACGATAGACTGCGATCATTCATAGATAGTAAAAAAAAATTTTATATTTTTTTTAATCTCGATGACACTCCAAAAATAGTAAATATACATCTTTCTACACAACAATAAAGAAGTTTTATCACGGTAATTGATAGAGAGAGATATAAAATGGTTTCTTACACATTATTAGACTGTGGACAACTGGAAACAGTGGGGCCTGTAAAATTGTTGTAAGATAAATCTCTGCATGCAACAAACTTATTAATAATCCCATTAAGCAACAACAGAAATATCACAAGATATCTAAAAATTAAAACCATAATCATATAAAGGATAACTTGGAGAAGAGTAATTCTATAACTTGGCTTTCTTAGTATCTCTCGAGACGATGTCTCTTTCGATTCACCATTTTTTTTACTTACATGTACTTTTGACTGCTTACAATCCAGCTTGGTACTTGACCGCTTAACGAGTTGCTACTAAGAAACCTACATCAAGTGATCATCATTGAACTTTTCAACAAATATATAAGTTTTAGGCTCCATTTGGTAACAACTTGGGTTTTAGTTTTTTTATTTTTAAAAATTAAGTTTGTTTCCTCTCAATTTTTTTTACAATGGTTTTCTGACTCATCTTTCTAAAATAAAAAAAAATGTTGAATTGTTAGTCAAATTCCAAAAAACAAAAACTATTTTTTTTAGTTTTTGAAACTAATCGACTTCGTTTTTTAAAACATTGGTAGAAAGTTGATAATAAAGAAAGAAATTCAGAGGTGAAATTGATGTTTATAAGTTTAATTTTAAAAAAAAAAACTCAAACTCAAATAATTACCAAATAGAACCTTAGATAATGGAGTGTTGTAGTCAGTAGAGAAAATATTAACTCACATGAACTGAAATTTTGGGGCAATAAGCAGATTTTGAAATGTCCCTGGAATAGGACCACTCAATCTATTGAAGCTTAGATCTCTATAGAAACATAAAAATTAATTTCATCAATAAATTATATAAGGGATTGTTTTCAAATATAGAAAAATGAATCAAACTATTTACAAATATAGAAAATTTAACTTTCTATTAACGATAGACCATGATAGAATTTTATCGCTTTAAACGATAAATAGTGACTTTAATCGCTGCTGATAGACAGTGAAATTTTTCAATATTTTTCAATATTTTGTTATTTTTTCTATTTATAATAATTTTTCTTATTTTAAACTAGTGATAGATATGTTTTTTTTTAAGAAAAAAGAAGAAATTATATGTGGTACTAAAACAAAATATAAATGAAGTTGAGAAACTTACAAAGTTCTTAGTGCATTAAGCTGTCCAATATAGGGAGGGATGCGATCCTCAATTATACAATTTCTTAAGATCCTAAGCATAGTAGGAGAGAAAATTAGGTGACATACAATTGAACAAAATAAAAAATTAAATTATCAAGCTTAAGCTTATGAATTACATTCCAAGGCTTAAATTTAGTATTTGTACTTAAAATAAGTCCTTAAGTTATTTTTTATGAAATTTTGTAAAATAATAATAATAACAATTTTATTTCAGAATAGACGTAATGTGAATGTATATATTGCTAAGGGGAATTTTTAAAAATAGAAAAATAAGGGAAACTATTTACACAAAATAGCAAAATTTTTAGATAATTGTGATAGACGTTGAAGTCTATCGAGGTCTATCAGTAATAGAAATGATAGAAGTCTATCACTAATAGATGTTGATAAAAGTCTATCAATGTCTATCAATTTTTTTTTTTTTACTATTTTTTGTAAATAGTTTGACATTTTTTCTATGGATGAAAATTTACCTATTTCTGAACTTTATAAAGGGAAGGCTAATAGACCTTTTTTCTAAAATTAAAAAAAAAAATAGGAACTAATTTTAAGAATAGTTTACCCTACCTAAAATAATTTTAAACATTTTGGAAGTATAAAAATTAAAATAGAACAAATCCTAAACTATTATTACTTTTTAACTTGACTCAGAGTAAATCAACATGTTAGAACTAAACTTACAATACTCGTAAATTTGTCAATTGACTAAAATTTGGGAAACTTGTGGATGGTCCCTTCAAATCAGTTATTATCCTGTCAAATAAGAAACATAAATGATTATTTAAAAGACTAACTACTTTTAATGGCAAAACAGCTGGAAATATTTTGAAATATAGCAAAATATCACTATCTATCTGTCATAGCGGTGATAGATTATAGTAGTCTATCAATTCACTGTCTATCAGTATATTTTGCTATATTTATAAATATTTTAGTTCATTTTGCTATAAACATATTAATTTACTCAGAAGATTTGTCAGGATTTTTTAGGATAAGATTTAGAAAGTGGTTTTTTTTTTTTTATTATTAAAAGAGTTAAAATTTTGATGTAAGAAAATAAAATTCCAAGTAAAAAGTCCTCACAGTTCAGTTAAGTTTGTCATGTGGGAAATGGCAGGAGGAATGGGGTTCTCCATGGAAGATCCTTGAATACGACTGCAATGAATTATGATTATGATCTAGTTAGGGTTCATGAAAAAAAAAAAACAATTGGTAATAGCCATAATAATATTGCAATAATTTACACTAATATATGTATACATTTTGTTGCTCTTTTGAAGTTAGATTATGTTGAAATAAGAAAGGTAGCATTTTTATATATAATCAATTGAAAAATTATTATAAATAGAAAAAATATCAAACTATTTACAAATATAGAAAAATTTCATTATCTAGATCACGATAACAGTCTATCGCAGATAGTCAATGAAATTTTTGTATATTTATAAATAGTTTAACTCATTTTTATATATTTAAAAATAACCCTAATTAATTTTTAGAGACAAATATTTGTGCTAGCCAACAACTTACAGTTTACGAAGTTTGGTCCAGTTACCAATAAATTTAGGTAGCTTTCCAGATAAATCACTTCCTCCCATCCAACTGCAAGAACATGTACATAATTCAGAAATTAATTGTGCAAAACTATCGTTGAAAATAAATATAGTTATAAAGGGTTAAAATCATTCAGAAACGTAGATTTAGTCTTTTAAATTAATTTAATATTTAATTTTATACTTTTTAAATATAATTTTTATATTATTAAAATTAATTTTAAATGATTAAAAATAATTTTTCGAGTGATTTTAAAAATGGGAAAAGTGATTTTAATTAATTCAAATCTGAGTATATATAGAACATACAATTCAGTCAAGTTGCTTAAGTTCTCATAAGATTTTGGAATCCGCCCTGTAAAATTGTTGGAGGAAAGAAGCCTACAAAAAAATAATGAAAACCAAATTAATTGGCTGCGTATGAATAGTACAAGTCAAACACGTAACTTTGAAAATGAATGTTGTTCAAGAAGATAAATGGTCACAACATATTTACTAGAAAATGGGAAGGAAGATCGTGAGTATATAATGTTATATGAATACTATCATAAAATATGAGAAAATAAACAACTTTATATAAAGGAAATAATCTGAGTCTGGTAACTTTAAGTTGTTTCTTTAAGACAATTTTACTTATTTTAGTGTCTAAATTTTATGAGTAATTATCTCATAAGATATAACAGATTACCTAGCTTGTAGAAGCAGCACACCTCGTCTACAAGACTTTATAAAAAGGGAGAACGTTTCAATTGGAGAAAAATACTTATGAAAAGAGTTAAAAACCAATTTGAAGAAGAGACATATTTATAGACACATTCGTGATCATTTGAAAAATAGTCATGTCCCTTCTTCAAGTTGGTTAAATTTTGAAAATATACACATTCATTTATGAAACAATGCAACTCTACACGAATAGTCATATACCATTTATTCCAACAATCTCCATAAATGGTAAGTTGATAAATTAAAATAAAAGATAAAGTGTTTGGTATTTCCCAACGAAGAACTTGCATTAGGAAAAGTACTTGATGCCTTGAACTATCAACCATTTTGGAGTAAACTAAGACAATAGAAGTCACATAATTTCTTATTCTAACAAAGTCAGTTCTCATAATTGTGTTCATTTTGGCCTTGAAAACCGCCTGGTCTCATGAGTGTCGTAGAGAATACGCCTTAAAATTCTCATAGAAGTGGCCCATTCACACTCACATGGGTGATACCTATAAAGAACATCGTATATGTTCTTCTCATAAATACTCAAACACTTATAAAAATCATTAAAAGCATTAGTGCTTACCCTAAAAACCAAACATGCACTGTCTCATCATCCTAGAATGGGTAAAAGATTAAAATTTCAGCGCAGTGCTCATTAAGTTATCCAAAGGTCGGTTTATACCCGTTGAACCTAGATTTTGGGATCTCCAGTCAACTAGGTTGGGTTATATTGCCTCTCTGATTAACTTTTTAAAATTATAGGTTATAATCTCATTCTCTTTGATGAACTATCAACCAACTCTCTAGTCAAACCTTTCATAAGCGGATTCACGATATTATCTTCTGAACTTACAAAGTCAATTGTAATAATTCCACTAGAAAGTAGTTGTCTAATTGTATAATGTCTTTCTCACCTATGTTGAGACATATTATTATTCATTAAAACAAGATATAGGTTGAATATCTTCCAAAATTTTGTAGCAAATTCAAATATATCCCAACCTCTTTTAAAATTCCTTGCAATGTTCTAAACATGAATTACTAATTTGAGAATAGTCACTTCTTCTAAATACCTCAACACTAAAATAAAGTTTTAGAAGGTTTCAACCTTTCCATAATTTACAAGGAATTTTTATGCTTTTGTATATGAAAAATTATACAAAAATATAATTGACCTTCAAATGTTTAGACATATTCACAGAATGTGTCTTATCACGGTTTTGGAATCAATCATTTATAGAACATAAATTTTTCGACCATCAATATTATAATGTTATGACATCTTCTGGCTTATATATATTGTTTTTCTCTGATGTAGAGATGTCCACTTTTCCCACAGAGACGGGTCTCGTAGGGACCCCCACCAAACGGAGCGGGAATTTCCCGTTTAGGCGGGAAATGAGGGAGGGAGTGGGGGAAAAAAATTCCCAAAAGCTAAATGGGGACGTGGATGGGGAATGCATTCCCCGCCCCTGCCCCGTTCCCCACCCCCGCCCCTTAGGCTTTTTTCTTATATTTATTATAGTAATTTAATGTTATGTTGTTTATTTTTATTTTATAAATATTATATTTAATTTTCAAGATTTATTATTTAATGATCAAAATAATGAACATGTTTGAATTAGTGTAAAAAAATGATATGTTTGAATTTTAATAAATTTAGATTATATATATGAATAATTTGATAGATAATTATTTCTTTCAACTTGAAAATTTTGAGTAATTTTTCTTTAAATTCTAATTGTCCATGTAGAACTAATCATATAAAAGTTAACCATTTAATTTAAAATTTTCCATAATAGTGATTTATGTTAATCGAACATTTTTTTAAAAAAAAAAAATCAAACGGGAAAAAATTTCCCTCGGAGAATCCCCGCCCCGACCCCTGTGGGGAATTTGGCGGGGTCAAGGAATGAAATGGGGAACGGGTAGCGGGGAGTGGGGAAGCCATCCCCGCCCCGGCCCACCCTATGGACATCTCTACTCTAATGATTCCCATAAATTTTTGCTAAATCTACCAATATAAACATTATATAGCGTGTTATCTAGTCCACTCAAAATGTGGCTCTTGCATAAATATTTTGCATGTGTTTTTATGCCTAAAGTGCAAGTAACTTTTATTTGTTGGCTTCTCCTTCAATGTTACAATAGCATTTTTTTTCCCATAAAACTTATCATATTTCAAGTTGTGACGGAGAATAAAATTTCTCTTGTCATCATTTGAAATCATTACTTGCTAAATGTCTCATGCCTAATTTTTCTCCATTACTTTCACTAACATGTGGTACAACAATTTCGTATCGTTGATAACATTTATGAGAAACTGATCACCAAATATTTGTAAAACAAAGTAATAACTTTATCGGACAAGTTTTCACAAAATAAAATCAATAAGCAACAAATAAACTCAAGACATTGCTTGAAATGTAAAATGACATGAGAACATTTCGCTTAATACCCATTATGGACTGAAATAAGCCAATTAAACAAAATAAGCAAATTAAAGAAAAAAAACAGAAGTACTGCCATACACATGGCTTAAATCACTATTCTCATACATATAATTGTATAAACACAAAATTAGTGCAGAACATCAAATAATAATCCACTGCACATATGCAAAAGGTTGAACTTATGCCAAAATATATGTGCCATTTTTTTAAAATAACATATGCTTTGTTTTTGTTCTTTGCTTTATTTTGTAAATCTCTAAAATTTCATTAAAAAAAACCTTTCATGTTCTCTTCTTTTGCCAGACGGGGAAAAGCAAACACAAATAAATACAAGCCAGGTGTACAAATACATATTTATATCTACATAAAAAAAATATGATATATAAAAATATAAGTTGTTTTTAAATATAGAAAAATGAGCAAAACTATTTACAAATATAAAAAAAAAATTTAGTATCTAACAGCGATGGATCGTGATAGACTTTGAAATCTATTGTGAATAGACAGTCAAATTTTTTTATATTTGTAAATAGTTTGATATTTTTTTATTTATAATAATTCTTCTAAAATTTATTGTTTTATAGTACAATCAATGAATATAAAACAAGAACGGTAAAATAGAATTAAAAGAATCACATTAAAACTTGGTCAGAACATCTATAACACAAGATTTAATAAACAAAATATAAATCCTGCCAGCCATCATGGATAATAAAACAAAATCTAGAAGAAGAGATTTTTTTTTCTTTGTATATTTTCAAAAGAACCACAATAAAGTACTAAAAATTGTCTTAAAATTGTTATATAAATAGTATCATAAAATATGAGAAAATACATAACGTTGTATATTTTTTTTTTTTCAAACATAACCTTGTATATAGGAGAGAATTTGAGCTCAACGACTTTACGTGGTCTCCTAAGACAATTTTACTGATCATTCTAATGTATGAGTTTCATGAGTAATTGTTTCTTATCTTATGGAAGTATTACCTCATCCACAAGGTCCAACGAACTATATTTTGTAGAAATAAACTGAACTTCAACGACTTTATAAAAAGGGAGAAAGTTTCACTAAGAGAGAAATGCAAATGAAAAGGGTTTAAAAAACAATTTGAAGTTGGTTAGATTTTGAAAAGTCACATTCATTCGTGGCCATTCGAATAATCATGTGTCTTCTTCAAGTTGGTTAAATTTTAAAAAGATACATTCATTCATGAAACAATGCAACTCTATACGAATAATCACAAACTATAATTTATTCCAACACAAAAGTAAGAGAAATATTATCTCTATTTAATATAAAGTCTTATCTAAAGTGGATATTAATATACTATTGTCGAGATATAGAGAGGATATATGGTCTCTAATTATAATGACACCCATATTATAAAGTTTTTGTATTGCAAAGAAAAGATTAATCACATTTTATCAGACTTACAGTCTTCCCAAGTTGCCGAGTTTCCCAAGGTTTTCAGGAAGATTTCCTTCAAGCATATTCTCTTCCAAGTTCCTGATTGAAAAATGATAATATTAAATCACCGATTGATTCAAAAATTTAAATGGATGGGTTATGATTAATTTAATATTATATCAATTCTCTCTTCTTGTCTTAAAATTATGGAAGAATTATTTTTAATATGTCTAAATATCTAAAAATTATTTTAAAAAAATAGTTTATTTCTTAATTTTCAAACTTTATGTCTAAATATCTCCATAAGCTTTGGTGGGTAAGTATTTTTTTTTTTTTTTAAATTAAGCCTATAAAGATTCTTTCTATCCTCTAAGTTTTTTTTGTTTGGCTTACTTTCTATCATTATTTTCAAAAAAATCAAGTCAATTTTGAAAACTAAAAAAATAGTTTTTAAAAAATATGTTTTTGTTTTTGGAATCTAACTAAGAATTCAACTTTTTTTATTTAAAGAAGATAGAAAACTATTATAAGAATTTGAGAGGAAACAAACACAATTTTCAAAAATCAAAAACTCTAAAATAAAATGGTTACCAAATATGGCTTAAACTTTTACTTTTATATTAAGTCCATGATTTTTTTTTAAAAAAAAAATGTCAAATAATTTTTCGTATTTTTAGTTTCTTCTAATATATCTTAAAGTTTCAAATTTGTGCCTAATAGGTTATTGACTTATTTGACCTTAAAAAATGTCAAAGATTTAAAAGATTTACTAAATATAATTGAAAGTTTAAGTTATTATAATTAGATGTAACACATCACTTCAAAGTTTATCTTTTATAGATAATAAAATAACAAAATAAAAAACAAGAATGTTATAAAATTGTCCCTTACAATTCCTCAAGCGAAGCAATATCACCAATTTCTTGTGGAATCTGACCACTGAGCCGGTTTCCAACCATCAAACTGAGCATAATTTTTAACAAAATTATAATCAAATGGATGAACTCCATGTATATCTTGAACAAAAATTAATTTATGATCGGTTTGAAGTGTTTAAAAAAGTATTTTTAAATACAAAATAGGGTAATTGTTTTAAATGATAAAACTGCTAGAAATATTTTCAAATATAGCAAAATGTCACTATCCTATTAACAACAGACACCGATCAATATCTATCAATACCACTCTATCAGTGTCAATAGATAATGATATTTTTCTATATTTATAAATAAGTTGGCTTATTTTATTATATTTGAAAATAGTTTCTATAAAATAAATATTTTTAACATTTAAAAAGTCAACCTAAACCGATGTTTAATTTGCTCATCTTTTTATATGTAAAACGGAAAATTACAACTTACAAAGTAACAAGAGGAATGCGACCAAACTCCTTAGGGATCGATCCATTTATTAAATTGCGACTGAGATCTCTGCTTAGTAAAATGAAAAAAAAAAAATTAATTAATTTATCAAAACTCATCTGGAAAGGTAAAAGAAGTAATGGATACACAGATAATCTATAGAAGTTTTAAAGTTTTGGTTTAAATAACCTGTCTTTTTTGGTTTGATTCATTTTAGTCTTCGTATTTTTAAAATATTTATTTTGATTCCTGTACTTTCAAAATATTTATCTGGATCCTTATACTTTTAATTTTTAAAAAATTCATTTTGGTCTCTGTACTTTCAAAACATTCATCTAATTGATCCTTATACATTTAATTTTGGTTCATTTTTGTCTCCCTTAAAAATGAAAAATAGAAGAGACGAAAATGGTCCATTTTTAACAATACAAGGACCAAAAATTTTGAAATCTTTCTTTTACTTTTGATGAATAAAAATGGTTTTTGGAGATTCTAAAAAATAGATAGAAAACAATGAAAGTACTTTTTTGATGAAGCATTATTCTAACTATTTGTCATAAGTGTGTTTCATCAACTTAAAAAGACATAATTAAATACACACTTACAAATATTGCAATGCAGTAAGATTTGCAAATGCTGTAGGTAGAACTCCCACTAGATTCAGACCCTTCAGCCGACTATATATATATCGTATCAAAGATGAAGGAGAATTTATGGTAAGTAAGATACCAAGTTTTTTAGATACATATCGATATTTTTATCAACATTTCTAAATATTTTTTTAGAATAAATTGATATTTTTCATTGTATGAGGAAGAAAATTGAAGATGAGAAAGAGAGTGAGAGTGAGAGTGAGAGAGAGAGAGAGAGAAGGTTCTTACATGGTGTTGATGTTGCAAAAACTTGTATTACAACTACAATTAACCTCTCTGATAATATCTGTACCAAGGATTGGTCTATTGAAAGATCCATAGCCATCAATGCAAGAATTTTGGTGAACCTTCCAGTTTAAGTTACTTAGCTCTCCAGATATTGCTTCAAGGGCTCTCACTGTGTCACATTAATTCAAACCATTCCCTTTATTTAATATATATATATATATAATATCTTTGGGTTTAAGTTTTGGTTACTTTTATATTTATATATATAATTAATCCTATTTTTTATTTGAACCACCTAATCTATTAAAATAAAGGAAATAATAAAATATAGAGTGAACTCATACTAGATCATAAAACTTAAATGGGCACTCAGTCTAATAAAAAAAAATTGGATTCGATCGAGAATGGTGAACTCAAAAAAGATGCACCATTTTGAGAGAGCATAATGGACTACTTCTTCTCTCATTTTTCAATTGATTTTGAGATAGAATCTCATATTATCTAATATTCCTCGACGCCAGATTAGGACGTCAGAAGATGAGAGATCATTTCTCGACGTCGGTTTTCCATCTCTATGGTCAATACGTTGACACACTCTATATATATATATATATACTGATACTGTTGTACCTTCTTGTTCGGGTAGTAAAGGATAGGCATAGGATCCAAATCCCAGAAAGCAGTTGAAAATAAGCAGCAATCCCCAAAACAGAACACCAACATTACCAACATTCTTCAAATCCATGTTCCAATTTCTGACCTATAAAAAGACACAGCCAATAAAATGGTGACAACACAACGATAGCAGCAGAGGAATGTAGAAACATAAACACAAACGCACAAAAACGAGATTAGAACATCAGTTTAGAGGGATTGAAGACACCATAGAAATTAAAGGTGGTGAATTCATGGAAAGGATGAGAAGACTTTTCTTTTTTTTTTTTAGCCACTATTAAATGGAAACCAAACCCAACTATGAACTAACATCTAAACTAGGAGTAATGTGAAATATATCAAATACTCAAACCTCTCCTTCACAAGTTAAATTTGTTAAACATTTGGTGAAACATAAATACTCTGTAATTGGAAAATAAAACAGAAAATAAATTATCTCAATCAATTTTTTTTTTTTATCGAGGATCTGGAACCTTCGGCAACCTTCTGTTTTCTCTAGTCTCTCAACACATACAAGGATTGTTTGAGAAACTGGAATACAATGAGGATTACTGAAAATCCAAGAAGTGTTGAAATGCGTGAAGTATCAAGGGTAAAACGAAAATGGGATCATCAAATGTAAAAACAGTGGAGGAGAGACTTTGGTTCAAAATTGTTCGAACAAGATGAGTTTAATATTACAGATTGGGCTCAAAACGCTCAATTCAAACATGGATTTTGGATTGCATTATAATCCAAACGGCCCCACATTGTCTATAAATAGTAGAAGAAACAAAGCAAAAAATAGTGAATGAGTTGTAGACACCATAATTGATCCGCTTAATTTTATTTTTAACTTATTAATGAAGTTTAAAATTTAATAAAATTTTGAAATGGTTTAAAAGAAAAATACTTTCCTTTAGTTTCTTAAAATTTTTGAAAAAGGTAAAAGAAAAAAAAAATTAAAAAAAATAAAAATGTAAGTAAAAAAAGAATAAAAGAAAATAAATAAACCAAAAAATATTATTAAAAAAAAAAGGGATAATAACAAGTTCTCCTAGGTTATTCTTCCTCTTCTTCCCCCATTTTTTCACTTCCCCTTCCTTCTCTTCAAAAATCTCAACTTGAATTTAAGGCATAATAATGGCCTATAAAGAGAGACGAGGAAATTGTACGGATAGCCCAAATTTCAGGAGCCCAAATAATTTTTGGTCCAATATTTAAAACAACTCGAAGTTCAATTTATGAATGAGAGGAAGAAACGAGAGTTCGAATGTCGAGCGAGAGAAAGGAATGAGAAAACGTAGTTGTCTACGGCCCTCACGTGCGATTTGGCGACAAATGCGTATTTTCACGCACGGCTGACATAAGCAAAAGGCCACTCCGTCGAACAACTCTACAGCTCAACAACTTCCGACAGACTCCGTAGCGCAGTAACAAAATTTCACATGACCCACGACCTTCGGTGAGCCCCTTGAGCATTAGATCCTCCAACTTTAACACCCTTCGATTGCAAAGAACCTACTCCGACGAACGACACAAATTTGGCGACCCATAGCGACCCAACTCTCCATTCACCATTGAAGGAGAGAAGTTGAGAGGGTGAAGAAGAGGAAAGGTTGACTAACAAGGAAGAAATTGTGAGAGAAGGAAAAAGAAAGGAAAGAGGAAAACGGTAAAGTTGGTGGGTCCCACCACTTAATCATTTTATTATTTATTTATTTATTTATTCTTCCCAAAATTCTTTTTCTATCATTTCTAAATCCAATTTGGAATTATTTTAAATTTTTTATTTGCTAATTAGCTTTAATTAAATTTTTCTAAATGAATTTTTAAATTGATTCTAATTTAAAAATTACCATTTGATTTTAATTACAATTTTCAAATGAAGTTTCAATTTAGTTTTAATTGGTTTTTTAAATGAATTCAAATTTAAAATTTCTAATTACACTTTGATTTTTCTTTAATGTGAAACTTCTTTTCATTTTAGTTTGATTTAATTTTAGTTCTAAAAACCTTCATTTTGATTTAAATGAATTTTGAAATTTCAATTTTAAAATTCTAAAACAACATCTCAATTTCAACTTTAATTTAATATGTATTTTAACTTAGTTTTAATTCACATTTGTAAATTCAATTTCAAGTTCATCCAAGTTTAATTTTTAAAATATTTTAAATTTGTTTTAATTTAAATATTCTAAAATAAAATTCAATTTAATTAAATGAATTTTGAACATTTTAATTTGGAATTTCTAAAAAAACAATCTCAATTTTCAACTTTAAATTTGAATTTTTCATAAACGATTTTTAACTTGGTTTTAATTCAAAGTTTTCAAATGAATTTCAATTTTATTCAAATTTGAATTTTCTAAATAAATTTTTAATTTGATCACCTTGATTTACAAAATGAATTCCAATCTTTCTTCGAGGGGCTTACACCACTCATAAGGGTTGATTGATATTTTACTTCTAAAATATGAGTTAATCCACATAAGACATTGATCCACATGAGACCTTCCTTTAATTATCATGTTAATCATATGACAGAGTTGAGATTGTCAAATAACTCAAATTCTTGAGGTTAATATTTTATTTAATTAGGAATTTCAAATATTAACATAATAATAAATTGATGGACGTATGTCCGCTCACAAAATGCAACTCTACCTTCTTTTTAAAGTTAGAGTATGATTTAGTGAGACAGCATTGTCTAAATTAAATTTTGATATTTAAATATTATCTGATTGTTTTTTTATTGGATTTTTCAAATAAAATAAAGTTTGATAATGAATTTAGTATAACAATGGTTTTGTCTAAGCTGAGGTACTTAAGTTGACCGAACATCTATATCGAGAAACTATTCAATTAGTTATATTTATTTTATTTCTTAACACTTTTTTAACAAATTTTTTGCAATAAAATAAGTTATTTTTCCTCAAATAAAGATCATCTTTAATAAAATAATTTGGATAACAAAAATAAAACGTTTTCAAATAAGTGTTATAAGGTGTTAATACCTTCCTTACACTCAACGACCTATGAATCTATCTTTAAAATGTAGACTGTTTTAAGTTTTCTTTTCAAAATAGGTGACCAATCACACTTGAGAGATTCCAAATCTTTCATTTTGAAAGAAACTTTTAAGAAAGGATGTCAGCTGTTCCTCGTCGCAATAACGTTACGACAAGAGTGAGAGAAATCTGAGTTTGTAAAAGGTGAGAGAGTAAAGATAATTACCTCTGTATTTTGTAAACCCTTGATGAAATGAAGATTTGCTGCTGCCTTCTTGAAAGTGGATGTACGTGAAAATCACTGATGTACTCTTCTTCTTCTCTTCATCTTCATACTTGTGTTCTTGCTTGATTTTTCTCTACTGCTACAATTTCAAGGAAGAGTTTTTGTAATTTCTAGATTCATTCTTCTTCTCTTATTCATCTCCTTTCTGCGATGGCTTTTGCAACTTTTAAAATAAAGAAATGTAAAGCATTATTGATTAGATTCAAAAGGAACAAAAATGTGTTGTTGAAGCAAGTTGTCAAGTTGGCAATAAAGTCACGTGAAAGAGAGAATTTCTTGTGTTAATAGTTCATTTTTCACTAACAAAAGCAGGACAAGTTAGCAAGTTGCAGCAACAAAAAAAAATTTTAAAAAAAAAAAAAAAAAAAAACACAAAATAATACCGATTTCTCTCCAAACTCGGGACTACATCCAATGTTCTGCCCATCTCAAAAATTGTTTAGATATTTCTAACTTTGCAAATGTAGAGCCAGTTGGGAAGCTTCCCATACCTATATAAAATGATTAATTGATATTATTATTAGCATATTTTTCTTAATTTAATTATTTTACAAAAGAATTTCTTTATTTTATTTTGACAAGTTGCATCTGTCCTTACAATTAATTTACTCACTAGTACATGTTTAATGGGCCCCGATGTCTGCTATTCTAAGTCTTTCTAGGTCAATCACAAGTCTATTATTAATTAATTTTTAAAAAATTTGTATAATTATTATTTTATAATATCATATTATATAGAAAAAATTTCACATATAAAAAAATATCAAACTATTTACATAAAATAACAAAAAAAACACTGATAGACATTGATAGACTTCTATCAGTGATAGAATGCTATTATTTCTATTACTGATAGACTTCAATCAGCGTCTATCACAACTATCTAAAATTTTTGCTATTTTGTGTAAATAATTTCTCTTATTTTTCTATTTTTAAAAACTCTCCTATATTATATAATACATTTTTTAAATTTGATAAAAAAAATTATTGAATTTATAGCATAAAATAGTATATTTGTTGTTATTTTTATAATTTTATATTTTAAAATTTAGATATTCAAAATTTGGACTGATTGTATCTCATAATTCAAAAATAAAATTCAAAGTCTATAGCGGACCTAAATTCTTTGAATTCAATAAATCTGAAAATAAAAATAAAAATAAATCATTAATTGTCAAATTGACTTGAAAAGGACCGTCGTCTACCTTTTTATTGTATCATTAATTGTCCGCTCTAATTCGATTAATTTAAGTGGGCCCACTCGACAAGACATCCTTCTGAGTCCTTGGTCGACTTGACTTCTAACCATGTCATCAAATATGTATAGGCAAATTTTGTTATAAACTTACAAATTAAAATCGGTAATGAAAAATGTCTAAACACTTTTTCTTTTTAGAAAATGTCTACATACATTAGGTAAAAGGGTATGTTTGATCGTAAATTTGAATTATGTTTTATGTTTTTAAATTTATTGAGTTTAGCAAATATTAGAGATGTTCACGGTGTGAGATAGAGCAAAGATGGCTTCCTGGTAGGAAATTTGCAATAAAATTTAAATCATTATTTAAATTAAAATTTAAATTCTAAATTCGCTACCAAACACATATCTAAAAACATGACATTCTTAACTCTATTTTTATTGAATTTCTTTGCCTTAAATATTTACAATTTTTTTCAAAAAAAAAAGAAAGAGTATTTGCAATTTTAACTATTATTATTTCAGTAGAAAAGAGTTAACAACTTCTTTCCACTTCCATGGTTATATATATTATCTAATCCTTTAAAATCCATTAGATTTATATATCTTCAGATTCTCTCTTGATATATATTTTTGTTTTCAAATTATTTGATCAAAATTAAAAGTTGAAGGATGATTTGAAGAATCTAGGAGTGAGCATCGGGTGGGCGGACTCAGTTTTGGACAAAAACCGCCGCCGGCCACCGAACTGATCGGGTTTTACCGGGCGGTTTTCGACGGTTTTGGAGAGAGGGTGAACGTCGACCGCCGAGCACACGGTCGGATTTGTGCGGTTTGTTTTTGGCGTTGAACTCTGGAAGGAGAATGAGAACGTTGATTTGAAAAGAAAGAAAAAAGAATAGAGAGGAAGAAAAAAGGAGAGAATAAAAGAAATGGAGAAGAAACAGATATAAAGAAAAAGAAGAAACGACGAGGAAGGGAAGAAAATGAAGAGAGGGGAAGGAGGAAAATAAAAAGAAAAAAAAAAGAATTTAAAAATAATAATATATATATTTATTTGTTTTTTAACAGTAATCATTACCTATAGCCATAGGCATTGATTATCTATTAAACAATTTTTTAATATATATGCACAGAAATGCGGTCGGATAGGGTGGTTTCCGGACAGAAGTCGGTCGGGGGTTCATCGGGTTCGATTTTTATTTTGAAAAAATTGGTTTCAACCAGATTCAAGAGAAAACCAGCTGATTTTCTTTGGTTCGGCCGATTTCCGTCGTTCAACTTGATTTTTTTGGCTAGTTTTGCTCACTCCTAATTGTTTACATACTAGCTTTAAAAGTAAGTAATTTTTATTTTACAAAAATTAGTCTTTATAATTTGTTATTTGTTATTGTCAACTCTTTCTAGTTTATTGAAATTTTATAGTTACCCTTGTTTATTATTATTTTGTAGTACAAAAATCCACGATAAAAGAACGAATTCTCAACTTTTAAAAAATAAAGTGAGGTCAATTATCATTGACCTAAGTTCACTTTGACACCTTAGTTTACTTGTTAGTTATATACATTTAAAATTTTTTATTGAAGTATTTATAATGAGAATTAACTAAAGAAATTAAACTTAAATGTAAAAATAAAACTAAAATTTAATAGTTAAATGATAATTTAAAAAATATTAAAAAATTAAGATTAAAATTTTGCATTCACTCTTGTTTTGTGAATTACAAATATGTTTTAAAAAATTATTGAGTGACATTTGATAGAACTTAAAGTTTAAAAAAATTGACAAAATGAATTGACGTTCAATATCGATATCGAAATTTTAATTTCAGAAGTAAACCGATATCAATATTTAAATACGGGTTAATTTTAGCAAATAATAAACTACATGGAGCTAATAGATCAAATTAAAAGTTTGTGGGTGCAATTATAGTAAAAATTATATTTAAAACTAGAGATGTCCACAGGGCAGAGATGGCTTCCCTATCCTCGTCTCCTCTCCCCATAACAAAACATTAAATTATAAGATGTTTTCAAATATAACAAAATGAGCCAACTTATTAAAAAATATAAAAAATCTCACCGTCCATCTATCAGTGTCTATCATTAATGAAAATATTTATAGTGGTTTTGTCATTTAAAATAATTATTCTTAAATTTATTATAATAAATAATAATAATTAAAAAAAAGGGAAATTGCCAAAAATGGTACAGATTTGAAGGTAGTAAAGAGTTTGGGGATTAGTTTTCAAAATAAAGACATTTAGGACAAATGAGCATATGAAATGTCTATTTTGTCCTTTAATGAAAAATTCTTAAAAACTCTCTATAGCAGTTATATGCGTGAAGACTCATCTCCCCCATCGGGACATTTGCAACTATCGATTACCGAAGTGGCAGCGACTTCACGGTGGTGTGCGACGACAACGGCAATTACCTAACCGACGACAATGGTGATTAAGTACCCAACCAATGAGATAAGAGTGAGGTGGAGCTCGTCCGCGATAAAACATAGAAAAGGAGATGAGAAAAAAAATTCTAAGATGGGAGTTGGTCTTGGCTGCCATTGGAGAGTCAGGAAGGAAAAAAAAGAAAAAACTGTTGGTGTGTGCCCGCAACAACATGGAAGAGGGAGAAAGTTTTTTTTTTTTTTTTTTTTTTTTCACTTTTTATTGATTTGAATTCCATCCATATTTATTTTAGGTGATTTAGGGTGGGTATAGTCATTTTTTAGATATGCTTTTAGCTACTATATTTTATATCGCAAGAACTTTCAAACTTGGAACACTCAATTCGAACACATTTTTATAGGTGTTTTAACTACTGTTTTTTTTTATCTCACGTTATCTTGCAACATTTTGCAACTTTCAAACTTGAAACATTCCATTCAAACTCATTTTATAGGTATTTTAGGGTGGGGATGATCATTTGTTTACAAGTTTTTTAGCTTTTTTTTTTTTTTTTTTTTTTTTATCTTGCAACAAATTTTAAACTTGAAGCACTCTATTGAAACTCATTTTTATAGGTTTTTAGGGTGAATATAATAATTTGTTTGCAAGTTTTTAACTACTGTTATTTTATCTCGCAACATCTCACAGCATATCGCAACATCTTGCAAGATCTCGCAACATCTCACAACAACTTTCAAGCTTGAAACAATCAATTCAAACTCATTTATATAGGTGTTTTAGGTGATTCAGGGTGGGTATGGTCATTTTTTAGGTAGGCTTTTAGCTACTATTTTTTTTTATCTCGCAACAACTTACAAACTTGAAACAATAAATTCAAACTCATTTATATAGGTGTTTTAAGGTGATTTAGAGTGGATATAATCATTTTTTAGGTAGTTTTTTAGCTACTGTTTTTTTATCACACAACATCTTGCAACAACTTTCAAACTTGAAAAAATCAATTCAAACTCATTTATATAGATGTTTTAGGTGATTTAGAGTGGATATGATCATTTTTTAGGTAGTCTTTTAGCTACTAGTTTTTATCTCACAACATCTCGTAATATCTTGCAACGACTTTCCAACTTCTAAACTTGAAATGCCTAACTCCATATCATTTTTGTATATGTTTTATGTGATATATAGGGTAAGGTGGGTTTAGATACGTTTTGGATAGTTTATTAGCTACTATTTTTTATCTCGCAATATCTTGCAATAACTTTACAACTTCCAAACTTGAACACTAATGTGTGTCATGCATCAACATGACAATAAAATCCACTCCAACGAATTTATGAAGTTACTGTACAATATGCTATATAAACTAGTAGTCTTAGAGATTCAGGCTTAAGAATTTTGAAAGATATTCAAATCAAAAAAAAAAAAAAAAAAAAAAAAAAAAAAAAAAAAAAAAAAATTAAAAAAAGAAAGAAAAAGAAACTAAAATGTCCATGTCTTTCCTTAACCATTAATCAAAATTTCCAACTTTGAGAATGGAAGTTGCAGTCAGTGCCTAGTGTGGAAGTTTGAGATAAAAGTGATTTTCGTGCTTTTTTGCTGCTGCCGCCGTCGAAGTCACCGTCCAAGCTATTCGGTTGTCACCTACCAAGGAGAAAATCGGGCTTAGGTCTTGGAGGATTGAAAAATTAGGTCTTTTTTAACTAAAATGGCAATTTTGACGTTCTATATCAAATTTGTCCTATAATTCTTTCTTTTCTAAATAGTGATCCCAAATGTCTTTAACTCCTAAATTCTATCCTATTTTTGCCAATTTCTCAAAAAAGAGCCTAAATAGGTGGGGACGGGAATGGGAAATGCATTCCCCATCTCATCCTCGTTTATTCTACGGTAAAAGTGGACATCTCTACTTAAAATTTAGTGACTAAAAAAGTATATTTTTTTTCCTTAAATTTAAATTTATTTAAGAAATAGGTTAAATTTGGGGTATTTAGAAACTGGATAGTGATAGTGCTAGTGCTGATCACCACAACTACAATGTCATCGAATGGAAGCAAACCATGAAATTTGTATAGCCACGAAGTTAATTTTGGCACAAACAATATTGATGATAATGTTCGTTTGTAGTTCAAAAAAATCCTCTATGATAACGTCGATTTGCAATATTGAAAAATCCTCACATCAAATACAATTTTTGTTTGCTGAAGTCTCGAATTACAATATTTTCAAAAATAAAAATAAATTTAAAAAAAGTTTAAACAAACTACGAATTATTCCTTAAACAAACTACAACGAACAATATTCTTCTCATCTATTTTTCAAAATTAACAATTTTTTGCATATTTGTGTTTTAAATTTTAATTATATAATTGGAGCCTCATCTTCAAATTATGTAGCACACAACATGAACATTCTACAAAAAGAATATGAATGGAAGTTGAAAAATAAAAAATAATAACATCAAACTCATTCTCACTTTGAGTTAAATTCTAAAGGAGGTTTCTGGTTGAAGAATAATCTTGAGTTTCATCCTTGTTTTGAGTAGAAGTAGTGGAATCAACCCAAGGCCCATCAATCAACATGCTTTTTTGCATTGGAATGCCTTGTGATGATGTTGAAATGCTTGTTATGCTATCTTGTGATAGCCTTTCGAACGCTTTGAACCTCGCTTCTTGATCTGCTGCATCGCGCTTTATGATCGGCGCTTGGACTGCAATTTTGCCTTCGAGCATGCTAACCACTGAAGACATGGATGGCCTAAGAGTTGGAGATGGATTTGTGCATAACAGAGCTATATGAATCATCCTCATCACCTCTTCTTTTGAGTAATGTGAGTCGAGACTCGGATCAACAAGTTCGAGAAGGTTTCCTTGCTCTTGTAGAACATAAGCCTTCAACCAAGTAAAACCAAAATATATGTAAGACAATTGGAAAATAACAACAAAATTGTGCGAACAATCTCGAAGGAATGATTGAAAAGGTTGTTGTCAGTTACCCAGTCGAGAAGATAAACAAATTCCTCTTTTGGCCTGTAATTTGTGTTACTTTTTCCACTAACAATCTCTAAAGCTACAACTCCGAAGCTATAAACATCAGCTTTATCAGTTAAGTAGCCTCTCATTGCATACTCAGGAGCCATGTAACCTCTGAAATGAAATCGAAAAGTTGCGACTATATCAGAAAAATGGATTATTCCTAAACAAATTGGCAATTAGAGAGACAGATAGAACATACATTGTGCCAGCAATTCTTGTGCTGATATGGGTATTCTCCTCTTCATCAAGCCTAGCCAATCCAAAGTCAGAAATCTTGGCATTCAAGTTTTTATCAAGTAACACATTGGTAGCTTTTATATCTCTATGAACAATTTTCAATACAGATTCTTCATGAAGGTAAGCCAATCCCTTTGCTATTCCCAAGCATATCTTCATTCTTATCGGCCAATCCAGGTGTAGTCGATGCTCCTCGGCGCCTTAGAATATCGAAAACCATGAAACATTTATACCCATTAACCTTATTATCATGAAACTAAACAAGTTACAATGACATATATATCTAAAACACTTACCAAAAAGGGCACGAGCAAGACTATTGTTCTCTAGATACTCATAAACAAGCAATAACTGGTTTCCTTCAATACAGCAACCATAAAGCTTGACAAGATTTGGATGTTGTAATGCAGATATCATGCCGATCTCAGTGACGAATTCACGGTTTCCTTGTCTTGATTTAGAGGATAATTGTTTTACTGCGATCGAAGTACCATCCGACAATACACCCTGCCAAATATGTTCGTTTTACGTTCGAGATCAAGCTATGTTCTTAACAAGTTATGTTGAATTACAATGATGGCAGCAAAAGGCAAATATGATAACATTTCCATAGCTTACCTTGTAGACAGGACCGAAACCTCCCTCGCCTATCTTATACGTCGGGTCGAAGTTGTTGGTGGCTGTTTTGATCTGTCTCAAACTGAAATAACCTGTCTGTAAATCCAGAGCCTTCAATTCTGTAATAAAGAAGGGAATGCAATCTTGTTATCAAAGGAACTTAAAGGTACTCATAGAGTACACTAATTCAGTTTAACTTTGAAGATGTAAAAACAAAATCTTCATGAAGAACTTGAATTTGAATCATTCTCTAGCCCTGCCTCCTGGTTTGCATCCGTTTATATTATTTCTTAGGTTAAATGATGTGTGGTCCCTTTGAGGATCGTGCCTAAATGAGTCCTTAATCTTTAAAATCTATCCAATAAATCTTCGAACTTTAAATATTGTGTTTAATAAGTACTGTCAAATAATCATAAACCTATTAGACAAAAAATAAGAAGTTCAGATTCAAGGATGTATTAGCCATAACTTTAAAAGTTTAAAGACGTTGTAGACCTAATATGCTATTCTTCACTCCCTAGAAAAGTGGTTTACAATAACAAAACTGATAAAACTACATTTCACAATTCACATTAAACAAACTACTTTTGAAATCTTACCACTGTCTTCAGTGTCCTTTCCACCCAAATAACCTTTCCATCTAAGAATAGCCAATACCAACACAACAAACACAAAAATACCAACAACAATGCCAGCAATAGCTCCAGCTGATAGCCCTCCAGTGTTCACATCAAAGTCTACAACACCAGAAGAAGATAGCAACAGTTTAGAACTGATAGAAGCTCAGTGCAAGAAAGTTCTAGAAGCTACTAGAACAAAAAAAGAAGAAATTTTTTTACTTGGTGTGACTGTGATGCCCGATATCAAAGGTCCATAGACCCCTCTGTCTGGAATGGCAGTAGTTCCTTTACCAGCCCAATATAAGTGAATCTCAAGAGTACTTCCATTCACCAAAATATTAGGCTCTTCTAGAATAAAGCTCTTCCCAACACCACCAGCTTTCTCCATTATGTTAAAATCTTTTTGAACCAAATCTCCCTGTGGAATGAACACAAGGTTAGTATATAGTCATTACTATTCATACACTAAAAAATACCAAATATCTTTCCATTTTTCACTCACTTGAATTGAGATATCAAATATGCGCTCTCCCAAGCTGCTGAATGTTTGGTCAGCAGTATACATTATTTCAGCAAAGTGAAGCTTCACATTGTAACTTCCTCTTCTTAAGCAAAGTCCATAGTACTTGAGCGAAAGAGGTGCGAGTCGAGCGGTTCGGTAGATGCTCGGAATAGATGCATTGCTACTTGTTTCTCTGTAATTAGCATTCTCATCTCCCAGGAAAACACCAGTACTGCTATAAGCCCATCTATCAGAAAAAGAAAGGAAATTGGATTTGCCACCTGGAGTTACATCCTCTTCATATTCATTACCATCAACCTCCATTCTTTGTCCTCCACAATTTATGAACAAGGAATGAACTACAAGAGTTATTAGAATCATGTATCAGACATATAGTTCAATCAGGAATTTGACAGCTACCATATATAGCGTTAGATTAAGTCGAGCTACCTTTTAGACCCAACTCAATTGTTCTAATTTTTAATTTTTTCAACTGTAACAACCCTTTTACAAATAAAAGAACCTAACTCAACCACGAAATATTTAGTTTTAATTGGGACATTTATTTAAAACTTAGTTTAACGAAGAAGTGAATCGCTAATCTCTAGACCTATTTTCAAAGACTTTTAAAGTTCTTGGAGAATAACAGTCTGAAATTAAGTAAAATTTAAATAAGCAAGTGCTTGTGCATCGAGGTTCTTTTTCTTTTTCGACATCCCCAACTACTCGTAAACGATAGCGTTCCAAAAGAAGTAAAAATCACATTCATCATTGCTTACATCGAGTTCCTATTGGGCAAGGGAGATCCTTTCTCAAGCACCAAGCAACACTGCAAATTAGATACCTTAGAAATTAGTTGCCAATTATGACATAAGAAATTTAGAACAATTTTCTTATTTTTGTGTATGGTATCGGTAGGTAAAGTAAATACTCTTACGTTTCATTCATTGTAGTTGAATAACTTGAAACCAAGTTCCTGTAAAAAACAATGATATAAAATATATCAGAGAAATGGACTACAACTATTACAAATTTTATCACAGAAATGGTTGATTAAAAAAAATGGCTTACACATCAGACTGTTGACAACTTGAAACAGGGGACCCTGTAAAATTGTTGTAAGATAAATCTCTGCAATAGATTTTATAATATCATTATCAGAAGCTGACAGGGCAAGATAAACATTCAATCATTCATAATTATACATAAGTTGAAGAAAGAATATTTTTTTTTAACCAAATGTTAGTATTAAACTTTACAAGTGCAAAGAATCATAGAGTTTATTATACTAACATGCTCCTTTCACTGTTCAAGATCCAGCTTGGTACTTGGCCACTTAATGAGTTGTTTGTCAAAAACCTACAAATATGGGGGAAAACATGAGTAATCTAATAGACTCTTCGACTTTTAATATTGTGTTTAATAGATTCTTAACCTTTCAAAAGTGTCTAATAAATCTCTGAACTTCCAGTTAAGAACGTATTAGTATTAGGTACAATTGGAAGTTTAGTGACATATTAATACATTTTAAAGTTTAAGAACCTACTAAACATAAACCTCGAAGCTTAGAGACTAAACTTGTAATTTAACTTGAAAAAAAAAAAGGTTGACAATTATAATCAGGAGCGAATGCTAACTTACATGAACCGAGTAACTCTATCTAGATTCTGAAATGTGTCTGGAATTGGACCGCTCAATTCATTGAAGCTCAGATCTCTAATGAAAAAAAAAAAAAAAAAAAAAGAGGAAAAGTTAGATTAGCATATGATATTAACTCATTAAGACGAGAAAATTGATCATAAAATGAATTTCAGCAACTTACAAAGTTTTCAAATTACTAAAAAGTCCAATATACCCAGGAATCCGATCCCGGATTAAGCAATTTCTTAGGATCCTAAGCAACAAGAAGAAAACAAAAGATAAGATTAACAATTTAGAAGTTAAAATCAATCAATCTAAATGATAATAAATTGTAAGAAATAAAAAAATTTAGAGGTTTTGCATACAGTTCTTCTAAAGATGTCAATTGAGTCAAATTAGGAAAACTTGTTGGCAGTCCCTTCAAATCAGTGATCCTCCTGAGAAAGAAGAAACATTAATCCTTCATATCAGTAAATTAACTAAGAACAATAATGTCAAGTAGTTAGTGAATTTAATTAATCCTCACAATTGGGTTAAGTTTTTCAAGTCAGATATGCCACTAGGAATAGGAGTCTCCATAGAAGTTCCTTGAATATCCCTGCAATATCAACAAACAGTTATACTTATCTTACTGAATATAGATTTTAGGGAACAATTAAGATATCTAATATATTATATACTCACAGTCTCACAAGTTTGGTCCAATTGCCAATAAATTCAGGAAGCCTTCCTGATACATCATTTCCATCTATCCGACTGCAAGAACATGTACAAATAAGAAATTTTGGAAATTTTAAAAAAATAAAATTAAATGTTCTGAGATGGGTGTTAGCATAACTTACAAATCAGTCAAGTTCTTCAAGTTTCCATAAGATGTTGGAATTGTTCCATTGAAATTATTTGCAGAAAGAAGTCTGTCGATAATGAAAACGGATTTAGTCATCGTATCCATTCATTAATTCCTAGAGGTTTAATGTGAGTTTGACATGGCTTTTGAACGTAATGAGATTGTCAATATGTTACATATCATTCAAAACTCGACTGTCAAAAGTCATTTCAAACTCACTTTAAAAAGAAGTAGTTGATCAAATCTTACAATCTTTGCAAGCGGCTCAGTCGCCCGAGGCTTTCGGGAAGATTCCCTCCAAGGAGATTGTCTTCCAAAACCCTAGAAATGGAATCTCATTCATAATCAAGCTCCAAAAGAAACACAAATCTTAACTACATGAGATTTCATCTATAAACACTGATTGACTACTTACAAATGCTCAAGTGTAGCAATGTCACCAATTTCTGGAGGAATTTGGCCACTGAGACGATTTCCCAACATGGACCTGAACATAACAGATTCATAATTAGGATTGGCAAACTCCATAAAGTCTTTAAATGAAGATCAATTTATTCCCATTATATGAAAAACAGAGAAAACAAGAAACTTACAAATCAACAAGAGGAATCTGAGCAAACTCTTTAGGGATTGATCCAGAAATTAAATTGCGAGTAAGATCTCTGTTCATTGAAATGAATATGAAAATCAAATAAACTTTAGAATCAAACTCAAATGTGTGGATAATTCTACAAAGAATGAGTATATATAGCTTACATCCTTTGCAGCTGAGTCAGATTTCCAAATGCTGCTGGCAGAGTTCCAGTCAGATTCAGACCCTTTAGCCGGCTGTCGAATATTAGGGTGCGTTTGGTTAGTGATTTGAAATCGGAAAATTGAAAACAATGGATTTAAATTTAGTAAGAAAACGATTGTATTGGTTTTTTTAATATGTGATTGGTAACAGATTTAGAATATGAAAATAAATCCGTCCTTATCGACTAAGAACTCGTTAAATTCATAAAGCATCACAATCACACATAATTCTCTCCTCGACCTTAATTATAACAACAACAAAAAGCACTTTCTTAAAGGCTAATACGCACACCCACTAGAATTTGCATATCAGGGAGTCCATCGCTTCCTTGAACTGGAATCGTTGTGATATAATATTTGGCGGAAAACGGTACAATTGAATTTAGGTTAAATTGAAAAGGAAAAGCGAAGAATCTTACATGCTAGTGACACTGCAAACAGTGGTGGAGCAAGTGCAGTTAACCTCTCTGATAATATCAGTACCAAGGATAGGTCTATTGAAAAATCCATCACCATTAATGCAAGAATTTTGGTGAACATTCCAGTTTAAGTTCCTTAGCTCTGCAGATATTGCTTGAAGGGCTCTCACTGTGTCACATTCCAATCATTCATTTAATATATATTATAACCATGAATATTCAAGTTTTGGGTTTGTTCCAAGTTGTTCATATCAGTTGAAAATTTCATCTTAATGTCACTAATTTCATCATATTTAAATGAGACGAAAATTGCTTAATTTCAAATTTCAATTAGTTAAACATGTAGGCAACATTTAAATTTTTTTAAAAAAAAACTCTTTATAGATCATTTAGAAGATATCATGGGAAGAGGCAAAAAAAAATTCCTTGCAAATTAAATCTATAATATTTAAAATTATCGACATTAGTTTTTAATAATTATGTTTGTTTTTTCACCATTTCTTAATCCTAATTTTCATATTTTTTAATAAGTAAACAATTAAATTCTTTAAGAAAACTAAAAAAAAAAAGTTTTTAAAAGTGATGGCCTGTTTAATACCAATTTAATTTTTAAAAATTATGTTTGTGTTTCCACAATTTCTTAATCATGAATTTCATCTTTACTAAATAAACAATTGAATTTTTAGCCATAAATTTTAGAAAAGTTACTATAAATAGAAAAAATATCAAACTATTTATTTGTTTTTTTTTTTCTTATATCCGTGAGTGTCCGGACCAGTTTACGCCCACCTCGACTAATCTCACTACTACACACCCCCCCGACCCTACAACAGGCGGGCTGCCAACTTAGCCGTAGGATATTAAATCCTAGGTAGGTGACCATTGAACCCACAACCTCTTAGCCCTTTGCTTCTTTTTAGAATATCAAACTATTTATAAATATAGAAAAATTTCACTATCTATTCGCGATAGAAGTCTATAATCGATAGAAAATTCTATCGTTGTCTATCGCTCAAGCGATAGCATTCTATCACGGTTTATCGATATTAGACAGTAAAAATTTTTTATATTTATAAATAGTTTGACTCATTTAAAAGGGAAATTACTATAAACAAAAAAAATATAAAACTATTTACGAATATAGAAAAATTTCATTGTTATAAAATATAAACCTCAGTAGAATTATCTCGTAGTCTATTGTTGATAGCCAATTAAAATTTTCAATATTTGTAAATAATTTTACTCATTTTTTAATATTTAAAAATAATAATTTGAAATTAGAAGAAAATTAAAAATTAAATTATTATGAAATGGGACTAAATTAATACCATACTAAATTGTAAACTTATGGTCAGATTTTTTTTTTTTTTTTTCTTGACATAGACCCTACCGTGGGTAGTTGATCAAAATTTGGTTATAATATATTTTCATTTTAAAAATAGGATAAGCTATACCTTAAAGAGAAAAAAAAAAATTTGGATGATGATGAACTCATTTTTTAATTGTACATTGTGTTATATTCATAAACTTCCAAACATATAAAATCATACTTTATATAATTTCTTCATTTTGATTGATATATCCAAAAGAAAATTGTAGCGTTAAAAATAATAATAAAAAAAAAGGATAAGTGTTGTGAAATTGAAAAGGACGAATATAGACTGTACTATGCTGCTTTGTGGGGCTGTGCGTCTTAAAATAAATAATATATTTACACGATTATATTTTATGGTTTTTTTTTATAAAATAACAATAATATTCAAGGTTATTGGTTACACCAACATTGATGTGAATAGATATTTTTGGAAAAAAAATAAACATAAATAAATAAAATATATTTAAATTAATAAATAGATATTTTTATTTTTAAACCAACTAAAATATTTATTATTTATCATTCACTATATTTTGTTGCTTACTTTTTATATTTTATAAATTTTTTTCAATAAAATATCAATTCACCTAATTTTATATTGATATTAAACTGAAAATATTGAAATACAGTAGAAATAGAAATATTGACATATTTTCAAATTTTCATACCATGATAAATCGATAATAAGGTTGAATGGATTTTAAATGACTTTGTCAGCATTGAAAATATCTAACTCAATAGGAAAATTGAAAAATAAAAGTCAAAGTTGGACTAACGCAGACAAAATTGAACTTGTCTTCAAGTTTATAGCATAATCAATAATTGTCACAAATTCGTTTTCACTAGTAATAGTTTGGAGTTGGTAAATGGTAACCATGAGTAAGTGAATATTAGGTTAAAAGTGATATAGCTACAAACAATTTTTTTATAGAAAAATTACTATAAACAGAAAACATATCAATTTATAAATATAGAAAATTTTTACAGTCTATCAGTGATAAATCGCGATAGAATTTTATCGCTTTCTATCGCTCAAGCAAATAAATTCTATATCGTGATTGATAGAAAGAGATAGAGTCTATCGGCGATCTACCATTGATATACTGTAAAATTTTTCCATATGTATAAATAGTTTGGCTTATTTTTTTATATTTGAAAACAATTTTTTTTATTTTTTTTATATAATCAGGGTATTCATAAATCAACCTAAATGATTTCCTTAAAAAAAAAAAAAAACTTAAAATATTACCAATGTAGTTCAACCGACGTAAATTTTTTAGAAGAATCTCAATTTATACACTTAAATTTAAGGAGTTATAACAATTTAAACCATGAACTCTAAACTTTTGTAAATGTGTCAATTTACACCTTCTATTACATTTTATTTGGAAAAAACTTTGTGTAAAACTTATTATTATATCAATTAAACTTCTCAACTTTCATAAATGAACCAATTTACACTTTTAGTTGGAATTTTCTTTGAAAATCACCCCTGCATTTACTCTAATCGTTTATTTTGTAAAACCAATATTTGAAGAAGTCTACACATGTTGAGAACATGCATAAATGACTTTCAAAGGTAATTGTAATAAAAGAGTTATATTGAAAATTTAAGAGTTTAATTACTCAATCATAGTTTACATGATCTTAGTCGAAAAAAATTTGGAGGGAGATGTAAATTGATACACTTATAAAAATTCATAATTTAGCATCTGTTAACTTGAGAAAAAAGTTTTTTTTCAAAAAATTCATTTTTATTTAAACTCTTTTGATAAAAACGGTTTAAAATATACTTCAAATTTACCATTGTCAAACACTCTAATTTTTTTCAAAATGATTTATTTTTTAAATCAAATACTTAAAAATGTGTTCCAAATACACCATTAAATTGATATAATTATTAGTTCTATAGTTTTAATTAACCTAAATTTTAGAGTATAAGTTGATATTTTACCAAATTTTTAAGTTCCTATCTTGTCGGAGATTCAACGGTCCACATATGGTAAGAAACATTTTGAATGGTTAACAAAAAGACAAATTTCCCTTTTTCGATTTCTGGGCAACCAAACAGAAAGCAAGAAAACAGAGCAATTCGGAAAGTTTCCTCGATCAAATTACAGAGCAAAAACAGAGTAATTCCAATATTCCTTTTTCTTTCCTTATGCGTTTTCCTTTTCCCAATAGCCAAACCCACGAAAACAGAGCAATTCCGACAACACAGAAACTATAACAGGAAAAAAGATTTTTTTTTTAAAAAAATGCAAAACAGATCAAAATTACAAATCGAAAGAAAAAAAAAAGAAAAGAAAAGTAATAAAATCAAAAGGGTACCTTCTTGATCAGGCAGAGGTTGGGCATGGGATTCAAATCCCAAGCAGCAGTTCAAAAGCAGGAACCCAAAAACAAGAACACGAACACTCTTGAAAAAGTTCCAAACAGCCACATCCATGTCCCAAGTTCCGATCATCAAACCAAGACAGAGAAACAGAGCATCAAACAAACAAGAGTACTAAGAGACAGAAATATGATGGATGGATTTTATGAGAAAGGAAATGGATGAGGAAATCTTTGTTCGAACTTGGAGGACAGAGAAAGAAGAACCCGAACTTCGATTGAATTCAAACTTTGGTATTGTCGGAAATAGGTGCTTGGGGGAAAATGGCAACAGGCGCCGCCAGATGCCACTGATTTTATTTTATTTTATTTTATTTTCTTTTCTTTTAGGGGAAAATATCTATTTAAAGTTTTAAACTGAAGTATGCCAATTTAAATAATAAAAAAAATGTTGGTAATTTTCATTTTTATATTCGAGAAAGCGATGAGAAAAGCATACTCTTACTTGTCTAATGAATTATGAAATATATATTTAATATACAATTGGTATGATTTAAACAATGAGATACCAACACGAGAGCTCGTTTATTATTATTTTTAGTATTGAAATTTGTAAGTTTGGATGGAGTTATATAAGTGTATGAATCAAATATTTAATTTTGGGAAAATCTTAATTTTTATTAAATTATGGGTTATTTTTAAATATAGTAAAATGAGTCAAAATATTTATAGATATAGCAAAATGTCATTGTATGTCAGTGATAGACTACTATCATCTATCATTATCTATTAGTGATAGACATTAATGTCTATAAATGTCTATCATCGGTAGACTCTATATTTTGCTATAATTGAAAATACTTCGTTTTATCATTTAAAATAATTACTCTTAAGCTATTAGGTTTTTATTTTTTGTTATTATTAAAATTAGTGCCCTGAAAATTGCAACAAATTTTTAAGTTTAAGGTTTAAATGGATTAAAATGAAAATTTATAATGAAATCTGATAAATGTTAATTGCCAAGTTTATAGATAAAAATTGATTTATTTTCCCATTAATATACCAAAATAGTAAATCTTTTAGGTATATCATTTTGAAAATCTTTATTTCACATTTTATGAATATCGAAAATTCTCGATTATATAATTCTAAGAGTATAGTTAAAATTTATGGCAAATATCCATTTATATCTCTTAACTTTGGGAGTTACATCAATTAAAATCATGAATTAATAATTGTATCAATTTTAACCATAAACTTTCATAAGTGTATCGATTTACACCCCCCTCCAGATTTCGTTCGACTAATATTATGTGAAACTTATAATTTGAGTTAATTAAACTCCTAAATGTTCATAAACCCGACCAATTTAGACATTTTGTAACAATTATCTTGGAAAACCGCTCATGCATTAATTCTCAAACATGTGTAGACGGCTTCAAAGGTTAATTCTATATAAAAAAAAAAAATTAATTAAGAGTCTAAATTGATTCATTTATCAACATTTAAGGGTTGGATTGATACAATTATAAGTTTCACACGAGATTTACCTAAACAGAACATAATGAGGGTGTAAATTGATACACTTGCAAAAGTTTTGAGTTTAAATTGATATAATTAGTAGGTTGGGTTTAAGTTGATACAACACTTAAATTTTAGGGATATAAATGGATATTTTTCTTAAAATTTATTAGTAAAAAATTAATTTAACAATGAATCATTATTTTATTAACATAAAACTTTAATTATACAAGAAGTATGAATGTTATTCCCATTTATTATCATCTTTTAGGCGTGAGTTGCGTTTAACTATATTTATTATTTTAGAAACAAACCAGTATGTATAAGAGGAAAATAATTACCGTCGTTTTACTAAAAAATTTCACATTCAATTAATAGATGAGTTAGATTTTTTTTCTTTTTTACAACATGTGAGTTGGAGAATCGAACTTCTACTGTCTTTGAGATTGACAGTACAAATATTATGTCAGTTGAACTATAATACATAGCTGAGTTAGATTTTATTAATAAGTAAGTCAAATTTCATGTGTAAATATATGTTAATAAACTAATAAATAAATGCGTTACTTTTCTTAAAAATAATAATAAATGAGGTTACTCACTATTTGTTAAAAATAAAAAATCACAAAATAAGCTAACGATAGTTTTTAAAAACATTAAAAATAAATTTAAATCCTCTCCAAGGTGAAAGGACATAATTGAAAATAACTTAAAAAATAGGGACTATTTGGTGTAATTTCCTTAATTTTTCTTCCCCTTTCCCGTGCAAGTACAATGTTGAAAAGGACACAAAATTCTGCAATCAATTTCTGCATGGAGTTAGGCTAAAAGTATTGCCATCCAAACTTGGCCAAGATTTCACGTTGAAAATAAAGTCATAATAATTAAAGTAAAATATGACAATAAGAAGGTTTCATGCATAACTTGAAAATGTCGAGGTTTTAAATGGAAATGTCATTACAAAAATTCCAAAAAAATTATAAATTAATTAAAAAACTTTTTATATTTTTTAAATATGTTAAAATGTCTATTACTCATATTATAAAGAAATTAATGTTATTTTTTTTACTTATTTTTATGATATGATGAAAATGGTTAGATTTTAATTTCTATGTGATATAGTGAAATTGTTAGATTGGAGTTCAAAATTAGCATTTTGTTTTATAATAAATAATTTATTTCATTTGTGTTGTTGATTTTTGAAAATATTTTATTTATTTATTTATTTATTTATTAGTTTAATGTTGAGTGGGACCAGGCGGCTGTAATTAAGAAACCATTTCTATGTGCCACCATTCAATCATGAAGAGTCAAGTCAAACTTGATTGCATGGCCGACTACTAAAAAATCTTTTTATCTTTAAAATATTGAATTAATTAAAAAATTTAAATATGTTAAAGGATAAAAGCCCTTTTCCCTTCATCTTTTATCTTTTAAATATATTAAAGATCCCCCTTTTTTTTTCTTCTTCATTTTCTTCAAGATAAAAGCTTCCCAATTTTAGTTCAGTTTAAGGAGTTAAAATATATACGCACAAATATTAGATTTTCGTTGATTTCAAAAAATAAATTCAACTAAATTTCCGTTCGAATGTAGACATTTTTAATGACATTTCTATAAAATATAGATTTAATACTTAATAGGAAAGGAAAATGGACATTTTTATTATATGGTAAATAAATTATAAAACATAAAAAATAAAAAAGTAATAAAATGTTTCTAATCTTAATATAATATGTATAATAAATATTTCAATGGTTTAAAAAGCATAATATTTTAAAATACTTTAAATTTAATAACTATTTAGTTTTTTTTAGTAATAAAAATTAAGCTTGTTTGTTCTTAATTTTTTAAAGCTTATTTGTTCTTAATTTCTTTTTTTTACCATGGATTTCACTTTTTTAAGTAAAAGAAGAATTCTACTTTATTTTGTTTATTTTTTAGTATAACAATTTTAGGAGTAGGAGATTGAACCTCCCACTTTTAAGATGGAAGGTCGTGTCAATTACTGCTGAACTAAGCTCATTTTGGCTGAACTTCATTTTATTTTCTTAATAATTTAATTGGAATTCTATCATTGAAAATCACAAACAATTGAAAGACTGAGATGACTGGCAGTTTGAGATGGGTCAGGGTTGTGAGAGAAAATCAATCGGTGCTTGGACAGATAGGAGATGAAGAGATTCTTGAAATATAGTAAATTATTTAACTTTTCGTTTAGGTTTAATTTTTAAAATTAATTTTCAATATTTGTCACATAAACAAATAAATGTGATAGGTCTCTTAATCCACGTCAGCAGATAACGATCAAATTATCATTCCATTAGATTCAAGTTAAATTATGGACCATATTTAGAATCATTTTGTAAACCTGAGGGACTAAAGTGTTTCTTTTAAAACTTTATGGACCAAATAAACATAAGTCCCAAATTCAGGGACTAAAAGTGTATTTTGTGCCAGAACTATAATGTGTATTATAAATCTGTGTAGTGATATTGCAATCTTTAATGCATGGTCTTTCTTTCTTTTTTTCTTTTTTTTTTTTTTTTTTTAGCGTTTCTGCTTAACTTGAGATATGCTTAAGTAAGGTACTTTTTTCTTTTTGGATTAGGCTTTTATTTAATTTGTTGATCTGGTTGGATTGACCATTAATTTATTGATCAATTTATTGGATCGGTTATCAACTTGTTGATTTACTTGAACAATGCTAATTACCCGTTTGGATTAACTTTCTAAGTGTTTCAATAAGTGTTCATAAGTGAGAAAAATGTTTATAAACAGGAATTATTATAGATTGAATCCATTTTCAAAACTTATTTTTATAAATGTCCAAACTTCTTAACATTTTCATATATAAGATTTAATAGAATTTTCAGACAAAAGTACTATCGGTGGTGGGCGGCTGGAGAGAGAATGAGGATTGGAAAAATCTTTCCATATTTACTAAGCATCCTTAACGTTAGAGAGAGAAAATGCATTTATTATATTGTATTAATTAGTTGATATTTTCTTTATATTTTCACTTGGAGAGATAAAATGCATTTAATATGATTTTTTTCATGTAACGCATTTCACGTATCAAACAACTGGTTTATTCATGTTATTTTTAAATATACCTTTCAAAATTGTATTTTTTTTTTTTTGCAAATGTTCTAACCTATATATAAAATATACTGGCAAATATATTTAATATGTACTCAACTGGTTTCATGACAATTTGTTAGTTTTTCTGGCGGATTCATAGTTATTTTTAAATATACCTTAGAACGTTGTATTATATGTTTGCAAATATTCTAACAAATACATAGAATATAAATGTACTCAAATAGATGGTTGTACCATCCAAAAGTTTTGAAACTCAATTTTCAATGTAAATAACAATATATATAATAAGTTCCATTTATGTCTCAGTATATATCATTAATTCAAAGTAATCAAATATAAATAAAAATATCTATCACAGTATATAAAATAATATGGACTCAGTTTTCAACATAATTCACAGTATGTATATATAATACTTGGGGATATATATATAGGATTAAAAATAATAAAAGAGAGATAGAGAGAACAAGGATAGAAATAGAATGGGTGGGGTTTTTGAAAAAAAAAATTGGTTAAAATAAAAAATGCACGTGAATTAAGAAAATTTTGGAGTTTCTTTTCCTTGAAATATGTGTAATTGATTATAGGTTGAAGATAAAAAGATAATTGAACCCTAATTTTTATATAATTAAAAAGTCATTTAGATATTTTTTAAAATAATAGAAAAGTTAGATATAAGATTTTATTAGGGTCAGAAAATCAATCTAAATAGCTCAAAATTAATTGATGTTCATGGCAACCATTAAACTTTTTAAAATTGGGCCCAAAGTCCTATAACCCAATTTGACTAAACTAAATTTATGAGTATTTGGCTAAATTTATTTGATCAAATCATTAAATATATTTTTTTTTCTATTATATAGTGAGGTGAAAAATATTTTTTTCTCAAAGGATTAATCACTCTCGTAAGAGTTGTTATGATTTAATTGAATTTTTATATATAAAATGACGAACTCACAAAAGACCAAAATGTATACTTGAATTATAAAGTATAAATCGTTATATAATAAAAATAAACCTTTAATTTGGATGAAATTTAATTTTTTTTTCTATAGAGATCAAATTATTACGATCTCATTTAATATCAATTTAATTTTGATATTAAATTTTTTAAGATTAAGCTTATAAATAATATATCTATGGATTTAATTAATTTGTTATCTATTTAATTTTTTAAGAGTGTAAAAGTCAAGTCGTCTTTTTTTTTTTTGGAATTTTAAAAGCTGGTTGATTATGGATATGGACAAGGAGAAATAAAGGTGGCGGTGGCTGCGAATTTTCAACAAAACAAAAGCTTTGTACTTTTTTTTAGCCGACTCTCAACCCATTCCACGACAGTCCAACACACATAACATAACATCACTTACCAATCCCATCTCATAAGTACTCCTTTACGTACACTCTCACATTGAATTATCCATCTATACCTTAAATATATTTGTAAATTAAAAGGTTGGATATGAATTTAAAAAATTAATTAATAGAAAAAACAATTATATGGACAGTGAAATTTTTATATGTTTGTAAATAGTTCAATATTTTTTATTTATAATAATTTTCTTTTTATTTAAATACATATAAATTATGAATCGTAGTAATAAGAATTATAACTTTGAAAATAAAAACAATTTAATATCACTTTTTTTCCTTCTAATTTTGTGGAGATCATAATCAGTGATTTTTTTTTGGAAAGTAAATTCATTAAAAAAATAGATTATATCTTGAAAGTTATATCAATTAAAACCTCAAATTAATAATTTTATGAATATAAATCATAGATTTTTATAAGTGGTTCTATTTAATGATTTATAGCTTTCACTTGATTCCTTACCCCAACTCAAAATCACAAAAATAAAATTATTTTTCTATCAAAATCTTGCCAAAGTAGTAAAAGAAAAGAACTTGGGCATGTCTTTCTAAATAAGTTGAGATAAATAAAGGTACACGAAAATATGAAAAATCACTAAAATTAATGAGAGACACTGCTATTTATTTGAGATTTTTATTTTTTGCTTTTGTTTTTTTTTTTTTTTTTTTAAGTACAATTTAAAGAACTTGTTGAAAAAAATATATATTTTGTTCTTATTGATGTATTTGAAGACCAGGAGGCTGCATTTAATGCATCAACTAGTCCATGTTAGGTATGAAAAAAAAAAACTTGATTCCAAAAACGCTTTTAATCTTTTAGAAAAGAGAAAAATATGAGCAAGAAAGTTCTTAGCATCTCGGAATTAGAAATTTGTGTTGACATTAATTTTGAAATCGTCAAATAAAACATGTTAAAATAACAAAATCTTATATACATTTTTTTATTTCTCAAAGAAAGAATATTATATAGGAAAATTTTTAAAAATAAAAAATAAGATAAACTATTTACACAAAATAGTAAAATTTTTAGATAGCTGTGATGGGCGTGGATAGAAGTCTATCAAAGTCTATAAATAATAGAAATGATAGAAATCTATCACTGATAGATGTTGATAAAAGTCTATCAACGTCTATCAGTATTTTTTTCTTTTATTTTCTGTAAATAGTTTGACATTTTTTCTATTAGTAAATATTTCTTATATATTCATTAATGAACATTTGTTTACCTTTGGAAACAAAATATATTACTTGTAAACCTGAAATTTAATTTATGGTACTTTATTTTAATTTAATAAAATTCTAAATATGAAATATTCACACCAATGAGGGACATTTTTCAAAATTTCAACTTGGGTTTAGATTATTAACGGGTGTCGGGTGATGGGTCAAGTTTAGTCAAATTTCTTATCGGACAATTATGAATATTGAAAGAGTAATATTTTGATTTGATCAAATGAGACAAAACACAATTTTAGATTAAAAATAGAACGTTTAATGAAAAAGGAATGAATTAACTAGGTGATATTTTGTCTAGCAAAATGGGATATTTAGATGTGTCATTGTAGGAATGAGTTGAAGGATATAATTGAGAGTCGTTTTGTAGTGGTTAAAAAGATTAAAAATACAACGTTGAATGAAAAAGGGATGAATTAACTAGGTGATGTTTTGTCTAGCAAAATGGAATATTTAGATGTGTCATTGTAGGAATGAGTTGAAGGATACAATTGAGAGTCGTTTTGTAGTGGTTAAAATTTGTTTCTGTCATGTTTAAAATAATTTCAAAATATACATTTTATTATTTAAAAAATAATTTAATAATATATTTATGCTTTTAAACGCGTAAAATTAAAAGTATATATAGTTAGTTATATATATCGCCTCCTTTATTACAGTTCTATGGGGGACATCACATGTCGTACTCTATTAAAATTTTAGATTTTCTATTTAATGATAATGAAAAAAAAAATTGTAAAAATGGAATTCCGACCATTTCCTATAAACATCTTATATACATAAGATACCCAATTAGATTTAGATAATAGTAATCGTTTATGTTCGGGGGTTTACATATACTCATAATCGCTATTATAATTTTAATTAAGAAGGATTTTTTTATGGTTATGGAAACGAATCAATACGGATGGATTAGTAATGATTAGTTATGTATCAATTTTGATTTTTTTAGGTAAGGTATCAATTTTGGGATTGTTTTCTTATATCATTAGGGAAACCGAATTTTCAATTTAAATCCAAGAATCATTTATGAATTCACAGTCAATAGTTAAAGTTAACGGTTCCCATTTGTCCTGAATTTTGGTTTTTGTGACTGAAAATCCACATTTTTTTCTTTCAATAGAAAAAGAAAGCAAAGTTTTGCGGTTTTTTGTTTTAGATATTGTGTGCACCCACACATACCAACAAAACACAATCAAGATGGTCTATTGCCTAAAATCAAGATAGGTCTTTATCGATTGTAGTACTTTGTTCTTTTTTTTTTCTTTCCATTACAATAAATACAAGGAGGCATTTGGGGCGGTGAGTTGATTATTATAGTCGGTAGTTATAATAGTTTGTGTGTAGGGTTCAGACATTTTTAGTCTAGGTAGGAGAAATAGTAAACACTGTAATAAAGAGGGAGAGAGATGAGGAGTAGGAAATAGTAAATAATGCAACAAAGAGAGATTTCAAATAGTATTATCATAGTTAATTGTAAATTATAAACAGTTGTAGACTCCAGTGTTATATTTGAAGTCCTAAACATGGAGTGGGCTATAATAGCCCACCCCACCAACTTCAAGGCAGGGGTCCAAGTAGCCCTTAAGAGTGTGTCTGGCCCAAAGAGTTGAGAAGTTAGAGTTGGGAAGTATGAGTATTGAACTTCACTCCTTGTTTGGTCCAAAGAGTTGGTAGGTCCCACTACTAAAAAAACATCAATTTTATATCTTATCAACTCCTTACACTATCGACTCTAGGAGTTACAACTCTCTAGACTTCATAACTTCTTACTTCTCACCCCAAACACCTCCTAACGTAATGGGTGATTTTGAATTGAGGAAAAAAAATCCATAATAATAACAGTAATAACAACAATAGAGTTATAATCGAGGTAGATGAATATAGTTCGTCTATCTAAACTCAAAGCATACCAGAGACATATCTAAAAAGTCCAACACATAGATTCCAAACAAACTAGTGGAAGGAGATGCAGTTGGTTCGTTCAACCAAATTGCCCACGTCCAAGGTTGGCATATGCCTCCATGGAGCCTACTATTAATCCAATTCGTAAAAGGATTTGGAAAACCATAACTTCATCCACTTGTAAATACAACGTTAATTAAGTTCATCTTCTCCTCTAAAAAGTTTGTTGCCTTCTACACTTTCAACTAACTTAAGCATTTGAATGTTTACAGCAAACACCACACTAATGTATAATTCTCTTTGTTTTGCAAGTCACTATCAGTGGCACATGAAGGTCATATGATTTTGGTTAAATTTTGCCATCAACATGGAGTATGGATTGATGATTTAATCTTTTAACATCAACATAAGGAATATACGCTGATTATTACTAAACGTCATCCCAATATACTAGTGATTATTAAAATCGTTCCTTATATATATCATCCATCGAATTATTCTTCGCCCGAACAATAAAGGAATCTCCCAAATTAAAAAACTTTATCCAACTCATAATTAACATAATTTTGAACCATAACCCCAAACAAACATAACATAACATCTCCCCATCACTTTCCCTTAAGTAAGTATGCAAAGAAAACCATAGTGATATCCAAACTTAAACTCCATATATCAGAAATCATGTAAATTTCTATTTTCTTCCCTTGCAAGAATAACCTAAACTTTCAACATATCACATTTTCTAGCACGAAAAATCTGACCCAAAAAAGAAAAAGAAGATTCTTTAGACAAAATAAGGAAGATTAGAGGGTTCAAAAAGGACGACATTGGGAATTATTGAATTTTATATTTTACTGTATAATTCAATAATTAAATCAAGCCTATAATTATACATTTCTAACAATAATATAATATATAATTAGACAAGACACATGCAAATGGTAGATGTAATTTTTAAAACATTTCTTAGAATGGACAAAAATACAACTATGCACTAAACACACGGTTTTCTAAATTTAAAGGTCTTGTCGGGGTTCGCCGAATTTTCATCTTTTTGCAACTTGGTTGTGGAAAAAAAAAAAGGAAAAGACAAAAAAGTCCTTGGAAGATAAGATATTATTGAAAGACTACATGAATAAAAATAAATTTCAAAGAAAAATAAAAATTCGTCTCGTTGAGACAAAAGTCCAATATTTTTAAACCTCGTACGGTAGGAAAAAAAAAGATAGATTTCAAATGATTTTTTGTTCCTAATATATAACAATTTAATCTTTATATTTTATAATTTTCTCAAGATTTAGTTTTGAAAATATTATTGAGATTTAATTAATAAGGTTTTTTTATTCATATAAATCGATAAACTAATCGATAATCTATTTTATTTGTAAACTATGAAGCCTAAGTTGCAACGTAATGAAATTTGATAGGATTCTTCACGATACGAACTAAATTGTTATAAATTTTGAAGTATAGGGTGGAATTGTTACTTACTAAAGTTTAGGGATTAAATTATTACGTTTACTAACTAAGTTTAGAGACTAAATTATTACTTCAATAAAAATTGAAAGACCAAAAGTATTTTTTAATTAAGAAGATATTACTTGAAAAGGTATTTTTGAAAAAAAAATAATTGAAAAGCTCCCTAACAATGGAGAAAACCTGCTCGGATAGAATCCAACCAAAAAAAAGGAAGATAAAGAGGTACAAAAACGACTTGAAAGCCAGACCTCCAAGTTTGTTAGAGCATGAGCAGCTTTGTTACATTCTTATATTTCTATATCACGCCAAGAAAACCTGCTCGGGATAAAATCCACCACTCCAATAGAAGAAATCACACTTATTTTTATATTTTTATACAACTCATTTCATTCTTATATTTATATATCATGTCTTTGCTTGTTTTTCTTTCTTCCTTCCTTCGTTTCTACTTTAAAATTTTCAAGTAGTTTAAAGATAATTGGAAATATATAATTTATATTTCATTTGTTAGTAACATAAAATTGAGACGTGACATTATTTTAAAAATGAGATGACTAGTAATAGTGAAAGTAATTAATATTGGACTAATTAGAAATGAAATAGATAGATAAATGCATTAGAGACTAATTAAAATTTTAGAGACGGATGAAGTAAGTAATTATTAGGTACATATTAACTAATTTGAAAATAAAGCACTTAAAATATCAGTACAACCAAGAAAACTAATACATGCTAATTAACCTGACTTAAATATAGCAACTACTTTTTAATTGCAATTTCAATAAATAGAATATTATTAATTACTTTCTATTTATCGTGTATTAATTATAGAAAACTACAAATAAGCATAACACATACATTATAAATATAATAAATACAATATTCAGAGCCCATCAAATAGACAAAATACACAACTTAATCTAATTTTAAACATACGAAAGCAATTCCCAAATTTAATTTTTAGAAAAATAAATAAGGATTATTTTAAAAATAATAAATAATATCTCAAATTAATAAATCCCTAGATGTTTATAAAGTCAAGACCCATCTTACTTTCCCCTATCCCCATCAGTTTAGGTTCACATTTAATAGCATAACAAAATTTCAACCGTTTCCAGGGTGCAAATCGTAATTTTATATCTAATTTAAATTTTTAATTTGCATTCACACTCCTAATACGACCACGTTTTGATGTTCAATTATTTCCATCAACTTGATTGAAACCGCGTCGTTTAGTGTGCAACATTTTTTGACCCTTCAAGATTGCCAATTACTCCACATCTCAACTTTCCAGTAATATATATATATATATTTGTAGAACTTTTGCTACAATATGTGTATTGATATTTTTATAAATTGAAATTTTGGAAATGATTATTTTATAATAATGTAAAGGGAGAAATTTTTTATGGAAGATTGGAAGGCCAAATAGGATATAATAATATTAAAACATAAAGATGAGAAATAAAATGATTATAAAAGTTTATAATTTTTTTTCTTGCAAAGATATTGAAGGGCTAAAAGAAGAGATGAACTTCACAGTCTGAAGTCAAGACACAAACAAAACAGCACGTTAATAAAGAAGCAGACCATAAGAAAAACCAAACACAAAAATAGATCCCGGACAATTTAATAGTAAACGTTTATAAATTGAAGGAAGATTTTTTGTTTTAAACTATCTTGTATGTGCGTAATAATTACTTTTGCTTTAAGTTTTATTTGGTCTCTGTCTAATTTTTGTGTATCTTAGTTTTTGTATTTTTAAAATGACAGTGAGTTTGATTTCTATGTGTAAAATTTTTAGAAAATTCATTGATAATATTTTGATAAATTTATGGGTTGTTTTCAAATATAAAAAAATGAGTCAAATTATTTACAATGTATAGAAAAATTTCACTGTCTATTAGTGATAGATCGTGATAGGCGTTTATCACTGATAGATATAGTGAAAAATTTGTATACTTGTAAATAATTTGACTCATTTTTTATTTTTTTTTTTTAAATTTATCGCAACATCTTTTTTTTATTAAAAGTGGGATAAGAATAATTAAAATGAATAAATACAAGAAGAATAACACAAAAGTGACCAATTGCAATTTTTAAAAAGGAGAATTTTTGAAAAAGCATATAAACCAAAATGAGAAATTTTGAATGCTGGCTGCGAACTTGGAATCAATACCCAGTATTTTGAGGTATTTTTTTGGAGTGAATTTTAAAAAGTTATAATTACTTTTATCGTTCTTTTTAATAATTCAAAATTCAATTTTGATAGTATGATAATTACAATATAAAGGTACCGATCCAACTTTAAATTAATTTTGAATTATTTTTAATATATTTTAAAGTAATTTTAAAAATGAAGAAACAAAGTGATTTTAATCATTTCAAAATCACTTTCAAATATGAATTTTCAAACAGTGACTTTATTTAAATAAACATCTTAAATTTTAGTCACACTATCAACGAACATGTCTATGAGGTCCAACATCAATAAATCAACATTTACTGTTTCAAAAAAAAATTATACAACAAAAAAAATAAGAAGAAATTTAAACTTAGTGTAAAGCTTATTTATTAATTTATATTTTATATTTAAATCAACCTTCATTAACGTTGGTATTGTATTGATATTTTCATCCATATTTTCGTACATATTTAAATTTAAAACTTTGTCTTTTTTAATAAAAATTAGATGTTAATTTTTATTAGAGAATTTTTCACAGATAGAAAAAATGTCAAACTATTTATAGAAAATAGCAAAAAAAAAAAGAAAAAAAAACATTGATAGACATTGATAGACTTCTATCAGCATCTATCATTGATGACTTCTATTATTTTTATCACTATAGACTCTGATAGACTTCTATCAGCGTTTATCACAACTATCTAAAAATTTTGCTATTTTATGTAAATAGTTTTTCTTATTTTTCTATTTTTAACCATTCTAATTTTTATTATTTTATGATGTAGATTTTGTATTTTATAAAAATATTGAGTATCTAATTAGTTTATAGGTTTATTTATGCAAAAAAAAATCTCGTTAAATCTTAACACTAATTTATAAATTTGTTACAAATGTTAAAGTACAGAGACTAAATTATTATATAGTAAAGTTTAGAGATTAAAATGTTACAAAATCGAAAGTTAAAAGACTAAATCATTCAAAACTAAAGTCCACAAACTAAATTGTTATTTTGTATGAAAATTTATATAGTAAAAGTAGTTTTTAATTATTTTTTTAAACCACTTGTGATGATAATTAATGTATTTTACTAAAGGGTAAAAAAGGTTAAAAGTTTTGTAGTAATCAGTAGTTAAGGCGTATAAAATATGAACTGGAAAAAGACTTGGGGGTAGAAGTTGACTTCGTCTGTTTCTGATTGTACTAAATTTGAAATTCGGTGACCAATAAAAGGATCAGGTAGTTTTCTTTCCATTCAGACCTTCATCCAACTGCAATTCATTAATCATCCTTTCTCTTTCTCCTCTTCACTCATACAAATCCACCGTCGCCGTCGCCGTCGTCGAGCCATGCTGTTGGCTCGACTCTTCGCCGTCGTTTTTCTCTCATCTCTCTGCTTTGTAACCCTCACTTCCGGAGCCGCTCGGCTGCCGGCCGACGAAGGTACGGATACGCCGTAACGAACTTAGATCTGGAATTGTATGTTAATTTCGGACTCCGTTTTGGTTTGATCTTGAGTTTGAGTTTTGATTCGATTTGATTTCTTTAGCGGAAGCGTTGGAGGAGATCGGAAGGACATTGGGGAAGACGGGCTGGGATTTCACCGCCGATCCATGCGGCGGCGTTAGTAGCGGTTGGATATCGAATTCCAAACAATTCGATACTAATTTTGCTAATAATGTCACGTGCGACTGCAGGTTCCAGAATAATACCGTCTGTCACGTCACTATCATGTACGCTTTCTCTCATTTTCCACTTTTTTTATTTTTTAGATCAATCATAACGTTTTTTTTTTTAAAAAAAAGTTATACATTTATTTCAATTCTGTAACTATTTTGTTTTTCAAAATTAGAATTACAAATACTATGTTTTAAAATCAAATTTCTTCCTTTTCTTATCCATTTTCACTAATATTTTTATAAATTAAGATTTTTTTTTTAAAATTAAAAAACCAATAAGTGTTTATTAAAAAAAAATAACATAAGTTTCAAAACTAAAATCGTTATCAAAGAAGCATTTATTTATTTTTTGTTTTTAAATTTTAGTCAATTCCAGTTTTTTAAAACATAATTTTAAACTTTTTATTTTTTCTTCTGATTTTTCCATGAATCAGAGAATGTATAAACGGAAACTTAAAAGCAGATAATGTCTTAGTACAAGTTCAGCTTTTCTAAAGCATAAAATTAAGAACACAGTTATTACTAACCGTGCATAAATATTTACAGAATAAATCTAATATGTAATTAATGATTTCCTTGATTTAAGGAGATGAGTGGCATTTTATTTATTTTTTAATATGAATTATTAAAACTAAAAAAAAAAAATCTCTATCTATGAGTTTTTTTAATGACGCAACCTTTTACTGTTTATAAAAAAAAATGATGCAACGTTTTAATTATCGTTGCCAAATTAAAATTATTGACATTCATTGAGTTTACAAATATCTCACTTATTAGAACTAATTTTTCTTCGATAATAGCACAACGATAATTAATATGTATTTTCTTTGAAGTTGTTTGGAAGTTTTAAACTTTATTACTACAATTAATTTTTAAAATTTATTTTTACTACGAAGACGAGCATAACTTAAAAAAATCTAAACCATCAAATTGAGTTGACAAAGATAAAAGTCTAAATCATAAGCTAAAAAATTTGTGACATATGATACAAAATTGACCGTCATTCATTGAATTTTGACATCTGCACGTAATTATAATTTTTGCAATGATCTTGATGGTAAAGATGAACGATATAATTTTCTTTATATTTTAATATCTGAATTAAATAAAAAAAAACAACTTGGTGTTTGATTTAATTAAGTATCAATATCAAAATGTGAAAATTAAAAATTAAAATAATAATAATAAAAAAAAAATAACGGCTGGTGCGCATGTTTGCCAACTAATTTCTGGTTTTTCAATACCACCCAGGTCCCACGTTGGCAACTGGACAACTGGATATATAAATAAAATACAAGTTATTAAAAAATAATATATATATATATATATATATATATATATTTTTTTTTTTTTGTGAAAGGTAAAAAATAATATACATATATCGTTAGGTCTTAGCTTCAAAAATAAAATAAGAATAAATATAGTTTTATTGAAAAGAAGAATAAATAAATATAGTTGAGTAGTCAACTGTGCCACGTAGGATTCGTGGTCCCACTTGATGGGCTGCGGCTGTGTGTTTGATCTGACCCTAACCGCGGTTCTTGTTTGACCCCAGCCTCAGTTAACTCTTCGTCCACGTGATGACGGCCTTCTGTTTCTTGCAAATTTAAATATAGTGTATAGTTTTTTGTGTTATTATTTAATTATTAGTTGTATTTAAAAGTCATCCTAAAAGAAAATTGTACTTATAAAACTTAAAAGTCCTAAACACGTCTTGGGATTGTATGTATTTTTTTTTTTTTTTTTTTTTTTTTTAAATTGAACTTAATTTCGACTTGGTCTATTTGTCATGATGAGTGTAATTCATCAATAATTTATATACACTACTTTTCTTAAAGTTGGAAGTTTGAATCTCCCATCTATTGTACTTAAAAGAAACTTTGATCAATTTTAGATTTAATCTTTATCATTTAATTTTTACACGTGAGCTAATAGAAGTCTTGAGGATATTTTATGTAAAAAAAAAAAATCAATGATCAAGTAATAGGTTCTTTTAGTACAATGGTAAATTAATAGTTCTGTAAGGACTATTGTAAAAAAGAAAAGTGTACATATTTTATCAAAATGAGCATAGTTCAACTAGCATATCGCTTGTATTGTGAATCGGGACACCGTTCAGCAATTTTTTTTTATGGCAACCAGTTTTTTAATAATGGTAAATAAATGTAAATTACATTTCTTTTTATGGTTGTAGCTATCTCTTTTCTTTATAGTCTATATTTTAGTTAAATAACAAACTTAGCCCTTGAACTTGTGTCTATTTAATTTCAAGTTTCAAACGTGTGAATAGGTGTTTGAAATTTCAATTTCTTGTCTAACAGATATACACTATATATGAAAATTTTAAAATTAATTAATATATTAAATTTGAATGAAACTATTAACTTTAAATTTTGTTTCTAGTAAAAACTTATAAATCTGAAAGGAAATGAAATAAAGTAGTAATTTGACTATTTATTTTTCTTAAGCTTAAACTTAGAAATTTACTCTGATTTGATTTATAAATTTGAAAAATATCTAAAATGTAGAAAATGAAATGATGTATGAAATGAATTAATGAGTTGGTGTTGGTGGCATGGCATTGCAGTCTTCTGAAGGCGCAGAACCTTCAAGGTACTCTGCCACCGCAAATTGTGAGGTTGCCTTTCCTCCAGGAACTGTACGTACTTTTTGTTGCTTAATTTCTCTGATATTTTCTCGTTTGCTCGTTAATGAAATTGCCCACCATAATCAATCTCTTGTTTATTCTCTTTGTTAATTCAGTGATCTCACCCGCAACTTTCTCAGCGGCCCGATTCCTCCAGAATGGGGTTCAACCAAGCTTCTCAAAATGTATTTTCTATCCCTATATTTCTGTAATATGGGGGTTCAGAATGTGATTCATATGGCTTTTTGTTTATGGGTAATTTTGCAGTTCCCTTCTTGGAAATCGATTGACGGGTCCAATCCCAAAAGCGATTGGAAACATCAGTACTCTTACAGACTTGTAAGTTCTTGTAACCCTCAATTGTTTGTTTACCATTTTGGGTTTTGAATGAGTTGGTGTAGAAGACTAATGTTACAGGTTTGATCACTTAGGGTTTTGGAAATGAATCATTTCTCTGGAAGTATACCTCCAGAACTTGGGAATTTGACCAACTTATCAAGATTGTAAGACCCCTTGAGTTTTGGCAATTTTCTTTTCAGTAATCGGTTTAAACTGTCTCTAGTTGTGATGATTTGGGCATTCAGGAGAGCTTTCTGACGATCTTTTCTTTACTACTATTGTTTATTTGTTGTAATCCAGACTTCTTACCTCAAACAACTTTTCTGGTGAGCTCCCATCTTCCTTGGCTAGGATGACCTCATTGACAGACTTGTAAGCTTTTGAAATCTTCTTCGGCCCTTCATTTCATTTGTTTGGTTTTGATAAAATGAATGGATTTAATGAATAAAACAAACTTTCTCTTTTTTACATTGCAGTCGAATTGGTGATAATCACTTTACAGGACCAATACCTAAGTTTATTCAGAATTGGACGAATCTTGGAAAAGTGTGAGAAATTTTCTATCATCTAGCAACTCTATATTTTTCCTGGTTTATAATCTAATAATTCTTAATCAAGTAATTTAATTGTGACAGAGCTATTCAGGCAAGCGGGTTGAGTGGGCCAATTCCTTCTGAAATTGGACTTTTGACAAAATTAACTGATGTGTTAGTATGCTTCACATTCCTTGTTGTCTTCTAAGTTAAAGTACTCTGTGTTTCTATTAATCACATTTGAATTGAAAAATGCAGGAGAATCAGTGACTTGAACGGAGGTTCATCGCCCTTTCCACCCCTTAATACTTTGACAAAATTGAAAGTCCTGTAAGTTAATCCCTCTGTGAAAACTTGAAGATATCCGTCTACTTATTCCCAGCTATTAATATAGTTTTTGGTTGTCTATAGGATATTGAGGAGTTGCAATATAACTGGGATGCTGCCCAACAATCTTGCTGGGTTGACATCATTGAAAACCTTGTCAGTAAAATTTTACTCTCTACTCTGTCTAGATGCCATATCATGATTAATCGCAGTCTCATAAATTTTCAGAAGATAGATTAAATTTCTTGCAATTAAATATTGCATTACCCTTTTTTGCACTACTATCACTTCACAGAAGGCTTATCGAGACAAATGTCTGCATCTGTCCTTTACTTTCATCAATAAAAGTAAACAAAGAATATTCCGTAGTTTATGTTAAAATAGTAAAAGTAACTTCCTTGGATCAGTTATTGAGATTTTGAAAGTTTAATGTTGTTTCGGATGACTTTTCGGAGTGAAATGTTGTTTTGGATCAGTTATTGAGATTTTGAAAGTTTAATGTTGTTTCGGAGTGAAATTTTTTTGGAACAAAAAATTCTGTAAGATTTGAAAAAGAAAATAAACAGATATACTTATGTTTTTCTGAATAACCTTTCTTTTTTTTTAAAAAAATTATTTTTTAAAGTATTCAGCAGCCTCTTTGACTCAAATTCACCTCATAATAAACGTATCAATCCAACTTTACCATGGCCTTGTTTTCTCTGAAAGTGAGGCAAATTATATGTGGTCCCCCAGATGGAATAGACTGACAAAAGTGATGAATCTATCATGGTATTTTACATTTATATTCCAACAATACTGAAAGTTTTACTCTGACGTTATATGTTGTGCCGATCTTTAAAGAAAAAAGAAAAGAAAAGAAACAGAACAAAAAGACTCCTCCAGCCAGATCCATGATAAAGTAAAGATTGCACATTTGTCGAGTAATTTTTCTCTTCTTTTCTTTACCCAAAGAAAATTCCAATATAAATAGAAATCACATAATTTAGATGAATCCGAGAAACCCAAAATTCAAATAGGAGCTCATACTTTCCATATCTTTGAATTTTTAATAAGTAATGTTGTTTTTGTACTATGACTTTACATTAAATGAAACAAAAAATTTCCTTTTTTGCGTTGATAAAGTTTCCATATGCCATTCTTACATATCCAGAATCCAGATATGTGCATGCTGGGAACAAATTTCTTGACAACTTTGTTAATTTAGTGTTTCTTAAATGTTCTTTGACAATACTTTTTTGCTATTGTTTTGGTCAATTTCTTCTGCAGAGACTTCAGCTTCAACAAAATTACTGGACAAATACCTGACAGCTTTGAGGCGTTAAAAAAAGTGGATAGCATGTAAGTAATGTAATCAGAAACTTGAAATTCTATACCTAAACCATAGGTAGTCGCTTTACATAACTGGGAGGATAAGCCAATCTTGATGGATGGTTGAAAGTGAAACTCATTCGCTCTTCTATGAATTGGTTTAGAAAATTAATTTGGCAATTATATGAATGGTAACCTTCTAATTTACTGTAGCATTACGAATAATGGCCTGAATTGAACTTAGTCTCGAGTAAACTTCCAGAATATGAACGGATAATAGTATTTTTGATACTTACAAATATAAAGGATCAAGTTTTATGTGAAATTCAAGGGAGCTAAAGCCTGAAATAGGAATGTCCATTTCTAATAAAACATACAATTGCTGTTTACCGTCAGTGTTTAAAAATTGTATGGCGCTTATGTCCACTAGAATGGAGAAAAGTCTTTCTATATCTTACAGAAGCTGCAAGTAGAACGTAAGAACTCTTGAAAAAGGTGGCTTTGTTATGCCTCTCAGGCAATAGATATATGTGTATCATTTCTCCTGTTCTGCATTTGTCCTGAAGTTTATCCAAATGAAAAATACAGGAAAGGATAGTTTATAGTTTGTGTACTAAACTCGAGAAGGTTACAACTGTAGATCCTTATGTTTATACTTTGATCTCAATATTTATGTATATATTTTGATATTGTATTGAACGTTTGAGTTTGATCATAGTCTGGATTGTCAAGTAGCATATTCAGGATAATATCCTTGTTGTCTTGTTTCTTGATAAAAAAACAGACAATATCCTTATTCCCTAATGTTAAAAGCTCATTAATTGCACTGCTAATATGATATTCTCTTGCTTAGATATCTAACTGGAAACTTGCTAAACGGATCAGTGCCCACTTGGATGCTAGATCAAGGAGAAAGCATGTAAGTTTCATTTCCAAATGCTTTCTGGTTACATGAATTGGTACTGAGGTGCTTAAAACTGAAAAGAGATGAGTGGACATTTCTAAATAAAGGAAAAATATCTAGGAAGAGAGAACAAATAATAGTTGATTACACCCATCCTTTGAAAGGGGAAAGCATCTTTTGTGCTTTACACAACCATTTCTTTTTCCAGTGATATAAAAAGGAAAAATCGTTTGTAGATGATTAAAGTTTTTATTTTTGTTTTTTGATTTTTGATTATTGATTATTGTTTAGTATCTTTAATGAATAATTGACATTTGAAGATGTTTAAGAAAAAGTTAACAGTTTAAGAGGCTAATATAGTTTGTGGCTTTGATTAACATTTCTATGTTTTTATTTTTTCTTAGGATGTTGGGGAAGGGAAAGTATTTGTTCTTGCTATCTGGAAAATAATAAATCTCATTGTTGTTCTTTTTTTTTTAGTGATCTCTCTTATAACAAATTTACTGAGAGAAATGGTCAGAACACTGGTTGCCAATCACGAAATTTGTAAGTATGCTTCTATTCTTATACAGCTATTTTATAATTGATGAGAAATACCCTATCCAATTTCTCTTTTCCCGTGCAGAAACCTGTTTGCAAGCTCTTCACGGGACAATAATTCGTAAGTTTTTCTTTAATCTTTGAGTTGACTTGTTTGAATTGTCTAATATTATTAATGATCACTGAGCTTCTTTTTGTTTTTGCAGTGGAACAGTTTCATGTTTAGGTGCTTGTCAAAAAAGTGAGTTGCATTCTTATTTTCATCACCTAGTTTTTATTAGAGCAATTGTAATAATGGTAAATACTAGAAATTATATGGAAAAATTACATTTTGTTCCCTGAGTTTGAAGTTTTTTCCAAATGGTCCTTTAAGTTTCGAAATTGAACAATCTAGTCCTAGACAATCTCTTCCCCTTCCCCTCCCTTTGCCCCACATCCGGCGGCCATCCACTCCACCGGCACCAACGCTTTTTTTTTTCCCCTCACCTCCTTCATCTTCATCTCTCTTTCTCCTTTCCCCACCTTGATCATGGCTTTCACAAAGTCTGCAAAGAAAAGCGTGGTGTTTGAGCTATAAGCTTGAACCAAGCTTTTTGTTGTGCTTTGAGTTGCATCGCCTGAGACCACAAAAAACCCAGATCTGAGACTGCCGAAATATGAAGAAGAAAAAGAAGGGGAGGGGTGGGTTTTTTGTTTGAGAAGAGAAATGGGGCGGCAGAGATGGCAACTGGTGGTTGGGGTGGGTTTTCTGTTTGAAGAAGAAGAAGGGGATGGGGATGCGGATGGGGATTGGGGTGGGTTTTTTGTTTGAAGAAGGAGAAGAAGAAATTGGGGTGGCATCGATATGTTTAATAACGGTTCTGCATGAATACATTAATCAGTTCTGTTCATTCGATTTATCTTTCAATAATAACCAATATGGTGTTCTTCCTTGCAGCTTGGTACTCTGTCCATATCAACTGCGGTGGGAATGAAGTAATTAATGGAACAACCAAATTTGATGCGGACACAAACACTGGAAGATCATCATTGTTTAATCCAGGTGGAGCAAATTGGGGAGTTAGCAACACTGGCAATTTTATGGATGATGATCGCACAACAGACGATTTTATTGCATTGAACTCATCTGCTCTCTCAATACCAAATCCTGAATTGTACATGAGGGCACGCATTTCTCCAATCTCTCTTGCTTATTATGCATATTGCTTGGGTACTGGAAACTACACAATAAGCCTCCATTTTGCTGAGATAATGTTTACTAATGACAAAACATACAGTAGCCTTGGCAGACGTTACTTTGATGTCTACGTTCAGGTAAATACATAATTATCTGATATCTTTATATATATGTTTCTATATTGTTAGCTTCTGATGGTACCAAACTTACTAATTACATCGTTATGTTCAAATTTGCTTGATTTATATCAATAATGCAGGGAAAGCTGGAGTTGAAGGATTTTAATATTGCAGATGCAGCAGGTGGTATTGGCAAACCTTTTGTAAAGAAATTCACAGTTTCTGTGACTAATGGTACCATAGAGATTCGCCTATTTTGGGCTGGGAAGGGGACAAATGCAATCCCTGTGAGAGGAGTTTATGGTCCTTTAATTTCCGCCATATCTATTGATCCTGGTAGGTTGACCCATTTTTTCAATTCAACATCATTAGAGGCCATGTCTTCTATCTTGTAACCTTATCAAGCGATGTGATTGTTGTTTCTAATCACTCCAAGCAGACTTTAAGCCACCGTCAGAAGGTGGAAATGCCATATCTGCTGGTGCAGTGGTTGGAATTGTGCTTGCTGTGGTCTTTGTTATCATCTTGGTTCTTGGAGTGTTATGGTGGAGAGGCTGCCTAAGAAAGACAAGCACACTTGAACAAGGTAATTTCATTGCATGTGTTGTGAAATTCTTACCGTTACTAATTGTATATAGCTATACCAATCTATCAGACTTTTTCAACCTATTATTCAGTCTAACGTTAGCTACATTTGCAAAGTTGTGGATGTTAATCATATCACATGGATATACTTATATAAATGTCATCATTATTATAATGATAGAAAGATCTGTTTAACTTGTGTTGAATGCGACAATTTTGACCATTGAAAAGGATGCAACTTTGTTGGAGATTCTGTGCACATATGAGGTAATGGAAGGTGTTATGGAGAACTAATTATTTTTTTCACTTAAATATGTCTTTGTTGCAGAGTTGAAGGGTCTAGATCTAGGAACAGGTTCATTTTCATTAAGACAAATCAGAGCTGCCACTAACAATTTTGATGCTGCCAATAAGATCGGAGAAGGTGGTTTTGGTCCTGTTTTCAAGGTGTTACAATCGTTTGGATTTCATTATTTCATTTCTTCTTTCATAAATTTTTATATTTTTGGTGTGAAGTTGTCTTTTGGAACTGCAGGGTGTTCTTGCAGATGGCACCGTAATTGCAGTGAAACAACTTTCTTCAAAATCAAAGCAAGGAAACCGTGAATTTGTGAATGAGATAGGCATGATATCTGCATTGCAGCACCCTCATCTAGTGAAGCTTTATGGATGTTGTATTGAAGGAAATCAACTTTTGCTAATATATGAGTATATGGAAAACAATAGCCTTGCTCGGGCCTTATTCGGTAAAAATATTTCCTTGTTATTTCTGACAATTAATCTTCAGAAAGTTTTTTAATATATCGGTAATGACATTAATGGATGTATTAAGCATCTCTGCGAATTTGCTGTATCATAGGACCTGAAGAATGTCAGCTGAAATTGGATTGGCCAACTAGGCAAAAGATTTGTGTTGGTATAGCTAGAGGTTTAGCATATCTTCATGAGGAGTCAAGACTTAAAATCGTCCACCGAGACATCAAAGCTACGAATGTTCTCCTCGATAAAAATCTCAACCCCAAGATTTCTGACTTCGGTTTGGCTAAGCTGGATGAAGAAGAAAATACACATATCAGCACCCGGGTTGCTGGAACCTAGTGAGTTAACCTCGGTGAAATTTGCTTCATTTACAATATTGAGAAATGATAAGAGAAAAGGTTTCTGATGGATTGCATGGGTTGAATATTAGAATAACCTAGATGTTATCACATAAAATTTTGTGAGGATGTACTATCTTTAAATTGAGTTTATTTGACAAATATACAATCCAAATATTCACACCCCGTTAAACCATTATTTTGCAGTGGGTATATGGCACCAGAATACGCCATGCGAGGCTACTTAACTGATAAGGCAGATGTGTACAGCTTTGGCATTGTGGCTTTGGAGATAGTTAGTGGTCGAAGCAACACAAGTTTCCGAACAAAGGATGATTGCTTTTACCTTCTTGACCATGTGAGTTAACATCATCTTTTACTCCTTGTGCTTAGCAATTGTGTTATATAAAATATTTTATGTGGGGCTAGATTTTGTCCTAGCCAACGCAGTTACATTCTAGTCCTCATCTGCTATGGGAAAAGTGCTTTCTATAAATCCATATTCTCTGTTCCAGCTGATTGCTTCTCAGACATGATTTTTATACTTATAAATGAACTCTGGCATTAGTGCTAGCAGACTGAAGTCATTTGTATCCTGTATTGTCAGGCTAATACTTTAAAAGAGAGAGACAATTTATTAGAGCTTGTCGATCCACGGTTAGGCTCTGATTTCAACAAGAGAGAGGCAATGACGATGATCAATATTGCTCTCCATTGCACAAACGTCATTGCTGGTGACAGACCTGCAATGTCATCAGTGGTGAGCATGCTGGAGGGGAAGGTTGCTACGAAGGAGGTGGTTTCAGATCCTAGTGTCTCAAAACAAGATGTGAATGCAATGTGGAGCCAGATTTATCGCCAGAAAGGGGAAACGACGAGTGAAAGCCAGACGCAAAGTTTGACGATGGATGGTCCATGGACTGCTTCAACAACTGCCAGTGATCTCTATCCCATCAACATGGATTCTAAATACTTGGAGAATAGGAACTAGGGTTGATATTACTTTGTCCTGAATGATTCTGTTTACATGTAGCTATGTTAGCCTTCAAATGCTTTGATGCATGCTTATTTTTTTGTTGTTCTACAGATGCATTTTCCCCCTTTTTAAGTGGCAGTACCGTGGCTAATGGCCAATCTCTTGCCAATTACTGTATATTTGAAATTCGTTGTTTTACAATGTTTATATGAGTTTTGAGTTGAAGTTTAAATGTTCAGACTACTTCCTTCCTTGTTGCTAAACCATTTGAGTCTCCGAACTTCGAAATGGTTTCATATCCATGCATATGTTGTATGGCACAACACAAAATCAAAGAGGTAAGTTGCTCCTTACAACCATGAAACTAGGGGACAGAGAAAAGAGAAAAGCTATGATCCAATTTCAATAACCTATACTAAACTTTTATTCCATTTGTTTAAAATCGTTTTTTAACTTCCGTGCTTGTGAAGCCATTACAACCACCTTATCCAAGATGGTATGACCCAAACGTCCATTGCGAGTACCATGCAGGAGCTATAAGACACTCGACAAAACATTGTCTTAGCCTTAAACATAAAGTGCAGACTCTGATCAAGAGAGATTGGCTAAGTATTATGAATTAAGTAGTTTAATTACAATGAAATTTGCAAATTAGCAAGTATAAACTCAATTGATGACATAGTGAATACACTATATTTAAATCAAATAGCACAATAGATTAAAAGATGTAGAAGACATAATGTAGCAATCAAATAAAATTGAATAAATTAAGTAAGAAAGATAAAAGAGGTAAAATATTAAATAAATAAAAAACGTTAAGAATTTAAACTAATAAACAAAAGAATAGATAAAGAATATAATAAAGTAAAAGATAAAAAAATAATTATTTAATAGGATGGACGAGTGAGAAAAAATCAAGAATAATAATAGATCTAATTAAAGCATACACATATAAATATAGATGAAAGATCACATAATAATAAATAGATGAATAACGAAGAAATGAATGAAACAAAATAATATCACTAGCAAAAAAAAAAAATCTTAATACCTTTACTCTTTTTTTAAGGTATTAAAGAAGAAGAAGGAAACAAAAAGGAAAAGATAGAAAAATTAGAATCAAGAACACTAACCTTTCTTGTTTGAGGTGCGGATTGTTGGAACGTCCTACCAAATGCACCCCCAACTAAATCAAAGTTTTTTCTTGTGTGTTAGATTATTGATTTGATAGATGATATTTTGTATGGAAGAACTCTCTGCCTCTCTATGTGAATCTCTCTAAAAAATAATTTTCTAAGAAAAAGTAATGACTGTGGTGGCTCTCTCTAGGGTTTCTTGGTGTAAAGAAAAATATATTTCAAATAGCCAATGATCACCCGATTTATAGAAAAATTCAAACCATTTAATTTATGAAAAAATCAATCCAATCAAATTTAAAATTATAATAAATAATAAAATTGATGGAAGATTATTTAATTGATTTGAAAAAAATATTTTAACATAATTAACTCTTTCCAAATTTGGTTAGATATAAGTTTTCCATAAAAAAAATTGAAATACTCAAAACTTTATCATCCCTCCAAAATAAATATTTTATTTTAATTAAGAAAAACATAAAAGAATGTTATTTACTAAAGAAAATTATTTTAACTTTTTTATTTTTATTTTTTTTTATCCTTAAAAACTAGTAGTAAATTCGAAGTTTAACTCTAATAAGTAACAAAGTTAAATCGAACAAATATGGGTGGCTACACAACCAACTTGCTAATTAGCTGAGGTCGAAGCTTGGTAAGTCAGGTCTGTTTATTTTACTATTGGTCAAATTAAACCTTGTTGTTTTAGTTGAGGTTAAGCCTTGTTAGGCCATGTCTATTTTATTTTACTAGGTTAAATCGAACCAGCTTGCTAATTAGCTGAGGTCAAAGCTTGGTAAGTCAGGTTTGTTGGTTAAATCGAACCAACTTACTAATTAGCTGAGATCTAGTCAAATTAAACCTTGCTGTTTAGTTGAGCTTAAAGCCTAAGGCCAGGTCTATTTTCTCGTTAAATTGAATCTTGTTAACCTTGCTGTTTAGTTGAACTTAAAGCCTAAGGCCAGGTCTATTTTCTCGTTAAATTGAATCTTGCTATTTAGATGAGGTCGAAGGCTGGTCGAGTAGGTCCATTTATTATGTCGCTCAAATCAAATCCTACAACATTTGATGGTCTTCCATTGGAATTCCATTGCTTTTTTCAGTTTTCGCCTTCCCAAATACTTGGTCGTTTTTTTTTGTTTACCCTTGTACAAAAAGCACCGTATTTGGTCCGGCTCGATTTTAAAGTTATGTTTAATTTTATTTTTTAATTTATTAATAAAATTTAAAATTTAATAAAATTTTGAAAAGGTTTTTTTTAAAAAAAAAAACTTTCCGTTAGTTTTGTTAAAATTATTGAGAGGAGGTAAAAGAAAATAAAAAATAAAAAAATAAAAATGTAAGTAAAAAAGAATAAAAGAAAATAAATAAACAAATTAAAATGATAAAAAAAGAAAGAAAAAAAGGATAATAACCTCTCAAAAAGCTCAACTTGAATTTAAGGCATAATAGCTTATTGGAAGAGTTTTGTAGAGTAAACAAATTGGAAGGGATACAAAATGTATTGAGAAAAATTATAGTAAAGTTTGGAGGAAGTTTCTTTGATTGAACAAAGCATATTTCGACACCCCACCTATTCAACTGAACACCCATCCTTCAATTTGGTGATCTCGCTCGCAACTATCTCAGCGGCCCAATTCCTCCAGAATGGGGTTCAACCAAGCTTCTCAAAATGTATTTTTTATCCCCGTCTTTCTGTAATGTGGGGGTTCAGAGTGTGATTCATATGGCTTTATGTTTATGGGTAATTTTGCAGCTCCCTTCTTGGAAATCGATTGACGGGTCCAATCCCAAAAGCGATTGGAAACATCAGCACTCTTACAGAGTTGTATGTTCTTGTAACCCTCAATGACTTGTTTCCTATTTTGGGTTTTGAATGAGTTGGTGCAAAAGACTAATGTTACAGGTTTGATCGCTTAGGGTTTTGGAAATGAATCATTTCTCTGGAATTATACCTCCAGAACTTGGGAATTTGTCCAACTTATCAAGATTGTAAGACCTCTCGTATTTGAGTTTTGTCAATTTTCTTTTAAGTAATTGGTTTAAATTGTCTCTAGTTTTAATGATTTGGGCATTAGGGAGAGCTTTCTGACGATCTTTTCTTTACTACTGTTGTTCGTTTGTTGTAATCCAGACTTCTTACCTCAAACAACTTTTCTGGGGAGCTCCCATCTTCACTGGGAAGGATAACGACATTAATGGATTTGTAAGCTTTTGAAATCTTCTTTAACCCTTCATCTTGTTAGTATAATTTTGATTATATGAACAAACAAATAAATAAAACAAACACACTTTGTTTCAATGCAGTCGAATTAGTGATAATCACTTTACAGGGCCAATACCTAAGTTTATTCAGAATTGGACGAATCTTGTAAAAGTGTAAGTGATTTTCTCTAATCTAGCTACTCTATATTTTACTTGGTTTCTAGTCTATTAACTCTCACTCAACTAATTTAATTGTGGCAGAGCTATTCAGGCAAGCGGGTTGAGTGGGCCAATTCCTTCTGAAATTGGACTTTTGACAAATTTAACTGATGTGTTAGTTTGCTTCACATTACTTGTGGTCTTGAACTACTGCGTGTTCCTATTTATTCATGTTTGAGTTGCAACATGCAGGAGAATCAGCGACTTGAATGGACTTTCATCCCCCTTTCCACCCCTTAATAATTCGACAGAGTTGGAAGTCCTGTAAGTTAATCCCTCTGTGAAAACATGAAGACATCCGTGTACTTAATACCAGTTATTAATTTAGTTTTTGGTTGTCCATAGGATATTGAGGAGTTGCAATATAACTGGGATGCTGCCCGACAGTCTTGCTGGGTTGACATCATTGAAAACCTTGTCAGTAAAATTTTACTCTCTACTCTGTCTAGATGCCATATGATTAGTCACAGTCTCGTGAATTTTCAGAAGATGGTTTAAATTTCTTGCAATGAAATATTGCATTACCCTAACTTTTTGCACTGCTATCACTTCACAGAAGGCTTATCAAGACAAATGGCTACATTTGTCCCTTACTTTCATCAATAAAAGTAAACAAAGAATATTGTGTAGTTTATGTTAAATTAGTACAAGTAACTTCCTTGGATTAGTTATTGAAACTTTGAAAGTTTAATGTTGTTTCACAGTGAAATTTTTTTGGAACAAAAAATTCAATAAGATTTGAAAAAGAAAACAAACAGATATGCTTATGTTTTTCTGAATAACCCTTTTTTTAATTATTTTTTAAAGTATTCAGCAGCCTCTTTGACTCAAATTCACCTCATAATAAACGTATCAATCCAACTTTACCATGGCCTTGTTTTATCAGAAACTAGGAGATTTTTATTAGTTAAAAAGAATTGATACACATTTCCAAAGGAATGACAAGTTTTCTCTGAAATTGAGGCAAATAATGTGTAGTGCCCCAGATTGAATACGCTGACAAAAGTGATAGAATTTATCATAGTATTTTACATCTATATTCCAACAATATTGAAAGTTTTACTCTTGCGCTATATGTTGTGCTGATCCTTAAAGAAAGAACAAAAGATTTTAATATTGCAGATGCAGCAGGTGGTATTGGCAAACCTTTTGTAAAGAACTTCACAGTTTTGGTGTCTAATGGTACTATAGAGATCCGCCTATTCTGGGCTGGGAAGGGGACAAATGCAATCCCTGTGAGAGGAGTTTATGGTCCTTTAATTTCCGCCATTTCTATTGATTTTGGTAGGTAGACCCATTTTTTCAATTAACATTATCAAACGATATGTTCGATGTAATTATTGTTTCTCTTCACTCCAAGCAGACATTATTGATCATGGAAATGCCATATCTGTCGGTGCAGTGGTTGGAATTGTGGCTGCTGTGGTCTTTGTTATCATCTTGGTTCTTGGAGTGTTGTGGTGAAGAGGCTGCCTAAGAAAGACAAGCACACTTGAACAAGGTAATTTTCATATGAGGTAATAGGAGGAGTTACGGAGAACTAATTATTTTTCCCATAAATATGTCCATATTGCAGAGTTGAAGGGTCTAGATCTAGGAACAGGTTCATTTTCATTAAGACAAATCAGAGCTGCCACTAACAATTTTGATGCCGCCAATAAGATCAGAGAAGGTGGTTTTGGTCCTGTTTTCAAGGTGTTACTGTCGTTTGGATTTCATTTCTTCTTTCATAAATTTTATATTTTTGGTGTGAAGATCTGTCTTTGGAACTGCAGGGTGTTTTCCGTAATTGCAGTGAAACAACTTTCTTCAAAATCAAAGCAAGGAAATCGTGAATTTGTGAATGAGATAGGCATGATATCTGCATTGCAGCACCCTCATCTAGTGAAGCTTTATGGATGTTGTATTGAAGGAAATCAACTTTTACTAATATATGAGTATCTGGAAAATAATAGCCTTGCTCGTGCCTTATTCGGTAAATATATCTCCTTGCTACTTCTGACAATTAATCTTCAGAAAGTTTTTAAATATATCGATGATGACATTAATTGATGTAATAAGCATCCTTGCAAATTTGTTATATTGTAGGACCTGAAGAATGTCAACTGAAATTGGATTGGCCAACTAGGCAAAAGATTTGTGTTGATATAGCCAGAGGTTTAGCATACCTTCATGAGGAGTCAAGACTTAAGATCGTTCACCGAGACATCAAAGCTACCAATGTTCTGCTCGATAAAAATTTCAACCCCAAGATTTCCGATTTCGGTTTGGCCAAGCTGGACGAAGAAGAAAATACACACATCAGCACCAGGATTGCTGGAACCTTGTGAGTTACCCTAGTGGGAATTTGCTTCCTCTTTTTTCACATGCTTATACAAATGATAAGAGAGAAAAGGCTTCTAGTCTAAATGATTGTGCAAGGGGAATATTAGAATAACCTATATATTCTCACATAAAATATCGTGAGGATGTATTATCTTTAAATTGAGTATATTTGACAAATATACAATCCAAATATTCACCCCATGACACTGTAATTTTGCAGTGGGTATATGGCACTAGAACATGCCATGCGAGGCTACTTAACTGACAAAGCAGATGTCTACAGCTTTGGCATTGTGGCGTTGGAGATAGTTAGTGGTCGAAGGAACACAAGTTTCCGAACCAAGCATGATTGCTTTTACCTTCTTGACCATGTGAGTTAATGCCATCTTGACTCCTCATGCGTATCTATCGTGTTATATAATTGAGCTAGAGTTTTTCCTAGCCAACTCAGTTACATTCTTGTCCTTATCTGCTATGAGAAAAATGCTTTCTAGATCCATATTCTCTATTCCAGCTGATTGCTTCTCGAACATGATTTTTATACTTGTAAATGAACCCTGGCATTAGTGCTAGCAGAGTGAAGTCATTTGTATCCTGTATTGTCAGGCTAATACTTTAAAAGAGAAAGACAGTATATTAGAGCTTGTCGATCCACGGTTAGGCTCTGATTTCAACAAAAGTGAGGCAATGACAGATGATCAATATTGCTCTCCAATGTACGAACGTCATTGCTAGTGACAGACCTGCCATGTCATCGGTGGTGAGCATGCTGGAGGGGAAGGTTGCTGTGAAGGAGGTGGTTTCCGATCCCAGTGTCCCAAAACAAGATGTGAATGCAATGTGGAGCCAGATTTATCTCCAGTAAGGGGAAACGATGAGTGAAAGCCAGACACAAAGTTTGAGGATGGATGGACCATGGACTGGTTCTTCAACAACTGCCAGCGATCTCTATCCCATCAACATGGTTCTAAATACTTGGAGACTAGGAACTTGGGTTGATATTACTTTGTCCTGAATGACTCTGTGGCTTCAAATGCTTTGATGCATGCTTATTCTTGTTTGGTGTTCTACAAATGGTTTTTTCTTTTGAATTTTTTTTGGCTGGACCCATCTTTTGTGTAGGCCAATTAGCACCACATCCCATAATAATATGCCATGTGGCAAATTTTTAAAAAAAAATAGTTGATTTTTTTCTAAAATGTTATTTTTAGTGTATAAGGAGGAGGAAGAATTGGATTAGATGCAATCTAGGCTGCACCTAATCATTGCTCTTTTCTTTTACTATTTTTAAGTAGAGTGTCGTGCCTATTGCTTAATGGCTAATCTCTTGCCAAATATTGTATATTTGAAATTCTTAGAACTCAGTTGTTTTGCAATGTTATTTGAATTTTGAGTTGAAGTTTAAATGTTTAAACCTCTTCCTTCCTTGTTGCTAAACCAATTGGGTCTCTGTGAGCTTCTACATGGTTTCATGTCCGTCTTGAAAATTTTAATTAAAAAAAGATGGAGCAGTTAACTTGTAGAGAAAAAAAAGTATGATTTGATATACTCTTGATTAAGAGGTCAAATGTTCGAATTTCTAACCAGTTGAATTCAAAGAAATTATTTAATTTAATTTATTTTTATGAACTTGATTGAACCGCGTTGTTTTACCTATAACATTTTTGTTAACCCTTTAATGTAAGATTATACCCCACATCTAAAAAAGAATAATATCAAATTAATATATTTGCCAATTTAGTAATACACACCCAGCAACTAACTTCCACATGATTTATATTAGTCAACCAATGGTTGAAGGATCATTTAGAATTATTTAGAACTAAACTATTCCTTTTCAAATCTCAAAGACTAAATAGACACTAAACTTAAACTTAAATCTCGTGGATCAAAAATATATTTTGCCTTTATATTATTAGAATATTTTCATTTCCAAATTTGTTAACCTATAAATATTTTTATGAGTAGAAAAATTCAAAAATGATAATTTTCTAATAATATAAAAGGAAAATATGTGATTATTTTTATTATGTTCGAATACACTTATCCATCATTTTTATAGCTTTTAAGTATTTTCTCATGTTTTCAACTTTTTACATGACAAAAACCATGTTGAAAGACCAAATAGAATACAATATTTATTTAAAAATAAAGTCAACAAATGAAAATAAGATTCAAACGATTATTTGCAAATGTGAGTAGGAATATTAACAAGACCTATCTTTTATCCCTACAAATCTTGCTCTCGCACCCTATCTCGTCCTCACCAAATTTCTCATTTAAATGGTTAATTCTTATTGTTATATTTTTGCAACCACAATAACCATAATTTAAATAGAGATTGCTAAAAAAAAAAAAAAATGTGACAGTCCATTCAAATATTCTAAGTTAAATTATTTATAAGTTATAATCGTATTAGATTCTTGTAAGTTTACGTGCATTATATTGTCTCTATCAAACAAAATAAGATAAAGGAAAAGGAAAGAAAATGCAAAAAATGGTTTAATTACCAGATTTCGTAAAGGCAATCTCAAGACAAAAGCTGGCTCTTACCAAAATTTAGAAGCCCTAACTTGTTTTTAAGATGAATTGGTTTATAATAACTAAAAAAAAAATAATAACAAAGCAGCTAAAAATTTTCCATAATCTCTTTTTATACGCCCAGCAAAATCAATTTCCACCCCCACCCCCCCCGGCCCCCATCTCCGCCAGAATTATCCCCCAAAAGTCATCATTGCCTCCGAGCCATGTTCATGGCTCGATTCCTCGCCGTCTTTCTTCTCTTTTCTTTGGTTTCCGCCGCCGCTCAGCTGCCGGCCGACGAAGGTACGTCCATGAATCGGAGGAGTTGGTTTTAATTAATTAGGTTAATTTGATAAGATTTAGGATTAATTTTGATTAATTTTGATCAGTTGAGGCGTTAAGGGAGATCGGAAAGGTATTGGGGAAAGATGACTGGAATTTCTCGGCGGATCCATGCGGCGGTTTGGGTAGCGGTTGGATATCCAATTCTTTCGAAACGGGTTTTGTTAATAATATCACCTGCGACTGCACCTTCCAGAATAATGCCGTTTGTCACGTCACTAAAATGTACGTTCTCTTTTTCTTACCCAACTTTTTCCTTTTGGTTTTGAATTTACCATCAGATTCTACGTAGAAACGCATGTTTTTTTGTTTTTTTTCCTCAAAAATTACATTAGTGTTTTAAATTTTGAATTTAAAAAATTAACAGTTGTCATTAAGTGTGCGTTGAGTTTCGAGGTGAGAGAATTGTACCTTTGATTTTAAATTAAGTTTGAACCACAATTGAGTTGTGTTCAAATTTTAAGTTGATTTATATATATTTTTTTAAATATACGAACGTAAAATTTAAATTTAAAACGTATGAAATCTAAGTAGTACGAGTTAATTTATGGAAGAAGTAGTAATATTTTAAGTTATGTTTTTTTAAAATATATATATATAGAGAGAGAGAATTACAAAAATTAATTAGGCCCTCAAACTTACAATAGTTGTAGAAATTGGACTTTTAAATGATATAAATTGAACCCTCAAATTTATATCGTTGTTACAATTTCTAGAATTATGTAAGTTTGAGAGTATAATTTTAATACTTGTATAAATTTGATGGCTCAATTTTTATACTTAAAAATTTGAAGGTATAATTACAGTTACCACTATACTTTAGGAGTGGTTTTTGCAATTTGTCTAAATTTTTATTTAAAAAATGATAAAAGAAAAATAGGAAGATTTGAATTGTTTGCTAGATAGAAAGAAACCAGCTTAATTCGTATGTGTTAGGTTGGCAAAGCGAGTGTTACAACTCAAAGAACTAAGGTTGAACCTATTTATCGATCTGAAAAGAATTAGGGAAAAATAGAAAATGGTACAAATTTGATGTCAAAATTAACTTATCCCAAAATAAAACCAATTACCTAATATAAACGAGAGAGAAAAAAATCCAACTGCTAAGTTTAGCGAACAAAAACAAATGCAAATAGATTAGCGAAAAAAGAAAAAGCTTTTATCTAATTGTGCTATATTTAAATATAGAAAAATGAACAAAAATTATTTATAAATATAGCAAAATTTTATTGTCTATCTGAAATTTTACTATATTTATAAATATTTTCAGCAATTTTATCATTTAAAATAATTTTCCTATCTAATTCACACTTTTTTTTTAAAAAAAATTTCCCAATCATATGCACTACTAATATTTGTAGCATATTATATATAAAAAATAGGGCAAAATGCACTTTTAGTCCCCGAGGTTTGAGCTTGATGTCTATTTGGTCCTTAAAGTTTCAAAATGAACACTTTAGTCCTCGAGGTTTAGAAAATACTTCTAAATGGTCCCTGAGTTAATTTGACCGTTAGTTGACTAACGAAAAAGTGACGTGGCATGTTGAGTGGGTAAATTTTAAATGAGGTGACATTTGTACTATTTTTTTAATTTTCTATATTATGTGGATTTTTTTTCTCTTTCCTTTGTCTCTCTCCTCCCTTCCCTTTTCCCTTCTCCTCTCCCATCCATGGAATCCCCTTAGTTTCTCTACTCCCTTCTTCTTTCTATCTCTCTCCTCCGAGTATCGGTGGAAAAAAAATAGCATATCTGTTTTTACTCCCCTCCATGTCTGCGTAAAAAAAAAATCACATATCTGTTTTCACTCACCCCTAAAATAGCAAGCACAAATCTAACTAAATCTCCAAATATATCTCCAAAAATCCTAAAAAAAAAACTTTAAAGATTGGAGTGATAATTGATAGGAGCATCTCCATTTTAAGCTTTAGGTCAAACTTTCTAATTGTCTAAAATTATAATTTAACCACATAATTATATCGCATCACCAAGAGTTTAGGCAAAATGATAGTGTTATAGTGTTTAAATTAGATTCGACATTTATATATACATTTAGTAGTGTTTTTTAGATTTGGTTTTTTTTTTTTTTTTTTTTTTTGGTGAAAATGAGGATAGACAGAGTAACTGATAGAGCTTCTATGGCAACTAAGAACTAACACCGTTGCCACCAGTTCAGATTTGATTTTGAAAACATCCTAAAGTCTACACCATTTTATGAATTAATTTTTCATTTTATGAATTAATTTTCTTGTTTTTTTGGGAGATTTTTGAAGATATAATTGGAGATTTAATTGAATTTGTGTTTGCTATTTGTGTTTGCTATTTTAGGAATGAGCGTAAGCATGTAAATTTTTTTGCACACAGCAATGGAGGGGAGTAAAAACATATATGAAAGGAGGAGAGAAATTAAGGGGATTCCATGGAGGGGAGAGAGAAAGAGAAGGGAGGAAAAAAACAATCCACCTAATAGAAAATTAAAAAAAAAATAGTACATTGGCCACCTCATTTAAAATTTGTCCACTCAACACGTCATTTCACTTTCCCGTTAGTTGGTCAAATTAACTCAAGGACCATTTAGAAGCATTTTCCAAACCTTAGGGACTAAGGTGTTCATTTTGAAACTTTAAGGACCAAATAGATATTAAGCCCAAACCTCGGGGACCAAAAATGTATTTTGCCCTAAAAAATATTCATGAATTTTGTCAGTTTGTTTCAAAAATATTTTTATTTGCCATTTTATAAACATTTTAAAACTATAATTAGAGTAGAAGTCCTTTAAAATTTCATAAAGAAATCGAAACTTAGAATGTTATGGGGATCTAAATTTTCATTCTAGGATTGCCAAATTGTTTCTTTAAAATTTAGGTGATTTGAACCTTCAATTTCAAGAAAATGAGTACACATAGGATATATATAGTGCTAGGTAGCTTAATAAATAATATATTCATTACCAATTAAAATTATCCTTTACTAATTAACAATTTTGGTTCAGAGTTTTTACAAAATGTACTCCTAAGAGAACTATTAAAAACCAAATAGAAATTTGAGTAGATGGCTGTAGCGAGAAAGAGATTTTAGGTGCATCCCATGTTAAACTCATCTTTTTGCAGCTTACTATATATATATATATATATATATATATATATATATATAATCGGACTAATAAATAGGTTGCAAAAAGATGTGTACAACTTATTGGCGTGGATTTAAATTTAACGAGGGATCAAAATTTCACAAGCGATGCTGAAATTATTAGTAAATTAGACACAATATAGAAATCTTCTTTATTTTATCAGCAATTTTATTAGTAAATTATTAGTAAGTAGTAATTTGTATGTGTCGCGAGTAGTTCTTGATGTTTTTTTGTCCATTCTATACCTAATTTAGAAGCTTATAAGGTTTGCTAGAGCTTTAATTTTTATTGGTGGCCTCTGCTCTTAATTAGGACTTAGTTTGTTAATTTTTTTTAATAAACTTATCTTAAAAAAAAAAATTACTTTTATACAAAAGTAGAGAATACTAAAATTAGTAATCTATGGAGATCTTTACACTTTTTTTTTTTTTTTTTTTTTTTTTTTTTTTTTTTTTTTTTTTGAAAAGAACCATTTTTTTGTTCCATTTAAAGACTCTGTTAGTAGGGAGACATTTTAAATCTATTTGACAATTAAGGGACTAAAAATGCATGCTTTAAATTTGTGATCAAAGTGATAAATCTTATGACAATTTTGTATTACTTTTTTTAAAAAAATGGATAGTTGAATTCACAATTCTTTTAGGTTGTATTTATTAAAAATCTCAAATTAATAATTGCATTAACAACCTAAAAAAATCTCAAATTAATAATTGTATTAATTTGAACTCTAAATATGTATAATTAAATTAATTTAGACAACTCACAAATTACCTAAATTTGGTTAGATAAATTGTCGAAAAATTAATATAAATAGAAAAAATATCAAACTATTACAAATATAGAAAAATTTTACTGTATAGAATTATATCGCTGATAAACAGTGAAATTTTTCAATATTTGTAAATAGTTTGACTCATTTTTTTATATTTGAAAACAACCCAAATTATTATAAACAGAAAAAATATCAAACTATTTACAAATATAAAAAAAATCTCACTGTCTATTAGTGATAGACTTCTATCGCGGTTCATCTCTGATAGACAGTGAAATTTTTCTATATTTATAAATAGTTTTGACTTATTTTTCAATTTTTTTTTCGGATAACTCTGCCATTTCTTGTTTTATATATATATATATATATATATATATATATTTCTTTCCAAGTTTAAATATATTTAACAATAATTTATCATGGACTGTCCAAAAAGAAGTTTGTTTGCACTTTTAATAACATTTCTTAAAAGCTTAGCCAAGATTTAAAATTATATATAAAAATGTATTTAAAATAATTTGATCCATTTAATTTTATATTTTATAAAATCATTTTCATAATAAAATGTAAAATAAAAGGAGAAATTTTTACCGATAGAAAAAATGTCAAACTATTTACAAAAAATAATTAAAAAAAATATTGATAGACTTTGATAGACTTCTATCAGCATTTATCAGTGATAAACTTCTATTATTTCTATCACTTATAGACTTTGATAGACTTCTATCAACGTCTATCACAACTATCTAAAAATTTTGCTATTTTTAAATTTTTTTTAAAAAAAAAAAAAACTCGCTTCGCTAAAATTAAAATTAAATATCTAATGATCCTAATAACTTAGCTATACATTATAAAATTTAACAACACATTTATTTAAACTTGTCTAATAACTATTAGATATTATAATATAAATAAAAAGTTTCAATTCTCGTCGTAAAAGTAAATCAACATGTAGAAACAATAAATAAAAGTTACAATATTATACTATAAATAAAAAGTTTCAATTTTCGTTTTGTGATTTTTAACTTTAATTTAGTGAAAATTATAAGTAGTAAAAGTAAATTAACATGTAGAAACAATAAATAAAAGTTACATTTTCTTTACAATAATATAAGTTAATTTTTTTATTCAAATATATTTTAATATTAAAAAAAATACTATAAACATAAAAAAATATCAAACTATTTATAAATATAGAAAAATTTCACTGTCCATCAATAATAGATTTCGATAGAATGAATTTTTTTTATATTTGTAAATAGTTTGACTCATTTTGTTATATTTGAAAACAACCTTTTATATTATTTCTTAAAATACCATATTTTTATTGTATGACAACTGTGGAGATTGGAGATTAAATCACGATGTGATGTAGATTGATATCTAATGCTTTTATTTATAATTCTTTTAAGAAAAATACTTAACCATTTTTTTCAATCCATACGTCCATCATCCTGATGGTGCCTGCCACATGGCAAAAGCAGTTTTTTTTTTAAAATAATAATAATAATTTACCCTTTTATTGTTGTTATTACTTATTATTATTATATCATGTAAGGAATATATATTTGTATATGTCTACATTTCAAAACAACAATTTGTCACGTTTTCTTACAAAATCTTTGACTATTAATATGGGCAATGGTTCATTTTTTTATATTTTTCACCATTTATGAAAATATCATATGATAAATTTTCTTACTATTTAGTTTAAACGACATTTTAGAGTTAAAATACGTTTGACTTAATATTATTAACATGTGCTTCTTTCTTAGAGGTGAGACTTCATCTTTCAACTCACCATTATTATAATATAAAAAAATAACATTTTAAAAGATGAATGATTTTATTCGTAATTTTAAATATAGAATTAAATTATTAAAAGTAGTATACACTGATCCCATTACTAAAGTTAAGAGTTTAAATTAACACAATTATTTATTATTGCAGGCGTCTAAGGTCACAGAATCTTCCAGGTGTTCTGCCACCGCAAATGGTGAGGCTGCCTTACTTGCAAGAACTGTAAGTACTTTTTTTTCCCCTTAATTCATTGATTATTAGTGAAATTGCCCATCATAATCAATCACTCGTTGATTCTCTCTGTTAATTCAGCGATCTTTCCCGCAACTATCTCAGCGGCCCAATTCCTCCAGAATGGGGTGCCACAAAGCTTGTCAACATGTATTTTCAATCCTTAAATTTCGTATAATGTCTGTAGAAACTGATTTATATGGCTTATTATTATGTGTATGGGTATTTTTGCAGTTCCCTTCTTGGAAATCGATTGACGGGTCCAATCCCAAAAGAGATTGGAAACATCAGCACTCTTGTAGAGTTGTAAGTTCTGGTTACCCTATTGTTTATGTTCCATTTTGGGTTTTATTGAGTATAGTATGGTAGAAATTTTCCCAACACTAATGCTACTGGTTTTGGTTGCTTAGTATCCTTGAAGTCAATCAGTTATCTGGAAGTCTACCTCCAGAACTTGGAAACTTGGAAAGCTTATCAAGATTGTAAGACCCCCCAACTCTTCATAGTTGAGTTTTGTCATTTTCTTTCAAGTAATTGTTTTAAGTTGTCTCTAGTTATAATGATTTGGGCATTCAAGAGAGCTTTCTGCTGGTCATTCCTTTACCGTTGTTTGTTGTAATTTAGACTTCTTTGCTCAAACAATTTTTCTGGGGAGCTCCCATCTTCACTGGGAAGGATAACCAATTTGATGGACTTGTAAGTTCTTGAAATTTGTTCATTTAATTTTGGGAAAACGAATGAATAAATGAAACAAACCTTCTCTTTGTAACGATGCAGTCGAATTAGTGATAATCACTTCACAGGAACAATTCCTAAGTATATTCAGAATTGGTCGAATCTTTCAAGACTGTGAGAAATTTTCTCTAATCTAGCTACTCCCAGTTTTACTTGGTTGCTAGTCTATTTTCTCTCACTCAACTAATTTCATTGTGACAGAGGTATTCAGGCAAGCGGGCTGAGTGGACCAATTCCTTCTGAAATTGGACTTTTGACACAATTAGTTGATCTGTTAGTTTACTTCACATTCCTTGTGCTCTTGTAAGTCAAAGTATTGTGTGTTTCTATTTATTCATATTTGAGTTGCAAAATGCAGGAGAATCAGCGACTTGAATGGAGATTCATCGCCCTTTCCACCCCTTAATTCTTTGACAAAATTGAAAACCCTGTAAGTTAATCCCTCTGTGAAAACTTGAGAAGTTCATGTATTTAATCCAGCTATTAATTAATTTTCTAGTTATATATAGGATATTGAGGAACTGCAATATAACTGGGATGCTGCCTGGCAATCTCGATGGGTTGGAAAAATTGCAAACCTTGTCAGTACAGTTTTACTCTCTACTTTGTCTTGATGCAATACCATGATTAATCGAAGTCTGACGAATTTTTAGAAGATTGTTTAAATTTCTTGTAATGGAATACTGCATTACCCTAACTTTTTGCACTACCGTGACTGCACAACAGGCTTGTAGAGACTAATGTCATTTTTTTTAAAAAAAAGAAACATAACTTTTGATTGGTAAAATGAAAAGAGACTAATGCTAAAAATTACATTAACCTTCAAGAGAAAAGAAACTGAGAAAAACAAAAGAAGAAGAAATACTATTGAGATACAAAGAGGAGAATACATCAAAAAGCAAACACTTAAGACCTAACAAACCAGCTCCAGAAAGGAAATCAAAGCTAGAGAACACATAAACTTTAAAGCCATAGCCAACGAAAACCAATGAGCAGACGAGAAAGAAGTTCATTAAGACCAAAAGTGTGAGGATTAAATCACAAAAGCAAACCAACTTCTAAACTGTCACTGTCACTTCCAAAATTGCAACTAGTAGGAAAAAACACAACTTCTTAAGGGCAAAACAACAAGGCTTAGTCGTACATACACAAGAAGACCTGTCCTTTACTTTCATCATTAAAGAAAACAAAGAATATTCTGCTGTTTAAGTTAAAATTGTAAAAGTAACTTCCTTGTATCAGTTATTGAAGTATTGAAAGTTTGGTAACTTTATACTGGCAGGTATATATAATGTTTTACAGTTTCTTATCCAAAAAAAAAAAAAAAACTATAATGTTTTACAGTTAATTTTTTTTTTGGAACAAAACGTACATTAAGGTTCGAAAATAAAAACTAACATATATGCTTATGTCATTTTCAATAACTTTTTTTGTAATACGGAAATAGGAGAAAAGAATTGTAGAACAAAACATGAGAAACAAGAAAAATGAACTAGCAACATCATTGAAACGAAAAACCATGGAGTATAATTTTTTTAAAATGGGTAATTTTTATGTTTGTCAATAAAATTTCCGTATGCCATTGGTACACGTACACTATCCAGGATCCAGATTTTAGTGCCTGCTTGGACCAAATTTATTGACAACTTTATTTATTTAGTTATTCTTTACTGTTCTTTGACAATACTATTTTGTTGTTATTTTGCTCTTCTTCTGCAGAGACTTCAGCTTCAACAAAATTAGTGGACCAATACCTGGCGAATTTGAAGCTTTGAAAAAAGTGGATAGAATGTAAGTAATGTGTGATCAGAAACTTGAAATTCTAGGCCTAAACTGTAGTAGTCGCTTTAAATAACTTGGGGGATAAGTCAATCTCTTTCTCTCGGAGAAAGTCAATTGCTGAAATTCATTTGCTCTCATAAAGAGTTGTTTTGAAAAGTAACTTACCAATTATATGAATTTTAACCTTCTAATTTACTGTATCACTATGAATAATGGCCTGGATTTGAACTTGGTCCCATGTAAACTGCGTGAATAATGGATTAAGGTTTATGTAAACTGCGTGAATATAGGAATGTTCAGTCTTAATAAAAGAAACAAATGCTTTTTTCCTGCCGGGTATAAAAATTGTATGGCAGTTGGCACTCATGTCCAAGTCCACTAGCATGGGGCAAAGTCTTTTGTCAGACCCCCAATCTTACATACATACAACAGGAGGGGTAGAAGGGGAAATTTACCTATTTAGTTAGTTTGTCTGTTAGTGGGTGAATTCATATAAATATTTTGTGTTACGTTTTGGGGGAGAATCTTTTGAAGTTAAAAAGACTCTGGTAGTCAGTTGGGAGCCTCTCAAATAGGTGGAGAGTCTGTAATCCTGTTTCATTTAATATCAAATCCTAACTTCCTATAGGAAGTGTTACATCTTTCTATAGCATATTTATGATTATATGATAATATCATTGTGTTAGGAACTAAGGTAGTATGGACTACTTTTGTCCCACATCGGTTAGAATGGGATGACCAATGTAGTACTTAAGTGGCTTGGCTCTCTCACCCCAATAGCTGGCTTTTGGGGTGTGGTTCTCCAAGGTGGTTAAATACCTAAGAATTGTATCAAAGCTGATTGTCGACGTTCCGGAGAGGAGCACTGGCGAAGGGTTCTGACCAAGTATTTCCGAGTGAAGTACCATTGGTCTAGCCGTCGGAACGTCGACTTTTTGGGGATAGGGTATTGTTAGGAACCAAGGTAGTATGGGCTACCTTTGTCCCGCATCGGTTAGAATGGAATGGCCAATGTGGTACTTAAGTGTCTTGGCTCTCTCACTCCAATAGCTGGCTTTTGAGGTGTGGTTCTCCTAGGTGCTTAAGTATCTAACATATTATTGTTTTTTTTTTGGTTGGGGGGGGAGGGGGGGTGTTAAAAAACGACAATATCCTTATTGTAACTAAGATAGTTAGAATCTGTTTTACAGCTTGTTATTAGTTAGTTGTATAATTCATTTTCAGTTTTATTGTTAGAAGGCATTGCCTAAAAGGTATCACTTTGTAAGCTCTCAATTATTCAATGAAAAGAGCTCTTTCACAATTTGGTGAAAGATTATTACATGGTATCAGATTCTTTTGACAACCGTCATTCTGATCCTTCACTCCTCTTCCGCTGTGCAAAACCCTTTTGTTTTGTTCTTCATCAAATTTCTCTCTTGAATGCCATGGCTGATAACTCACGAGATATTCACTCACCCATTTTCTTACTATCTAATATATGTAATTTGGTGGCTGTGCTTCTGGATTCTTCAAATTACGTAAATTTGAAATTCCATCTTCACAAGATACTAAAAGTGCAAAAGCTCTTTGGTTCTATTGAGTTCTTGGGAACTGCATAGCGTGATGGAAATCCTCAAGCTACTGCTGCTGCTAGCTCTTCGTCTGGAAGTTCTTCTTCCACAACTCTTCAATCCAATCCGTTATATGAAGAATGGATGGCTAAAGATCATCCCCTTATGACACATCTTATTGCCACACTGTGTGGCCCTATTATGGCCTATGTTGTTGGCTGCGAAACTGCAGAAGAAATGTGGGGGACTCTTGAAAAACACTATTCTTCAACCTCAAGAACAAATGTAGTAAATCTGAAAACGGATCTTCAATCCATCAGCAAGAAATCAAGTGAATTGATCGATCAATTCATCTAGCACATCAAAGAAATCAAAGATAAGTTGGCTAATGTTTTTGGTAAAGTTGATTTCGAAGATTTAATCATCTATAAACTCAATGGCTTACCATCTGATTATAATGTCTTTAAGACTTGAATGCGCACTCAATCTGTTCCGGTTTCTTTTGAGGAATTACATGTTCTTTTAGTAACAGAGGAATCTGCTCTTGAAAAGCAAAATTGCAGAGATGGAATTTTCTCTTCACCCACTGCTCTTGCTGCACAATTAGGCCAAATGCGATTTACTAATCAAAATTCCAACACCTCTCGAGGTCGTGGAAACAATGGCAGAGGAAGAAATTGAACCAATACTGGAAATGGCAATGGCAAGCCTCCATCTAACAATGGCAATAACAATAAAGGCAAAGGGTCCTTCCCATGAGACTTCCAATTTTAAATAGTCATCAAACTCCACAAGAATTCAGTGTCAAATATGTCAACATTCTGGCCACAGTGTTATAATCGGATGAACTATAGTTATCAAGAAAGACATCCATCAGCTCAATTGGCTGCTATGGTGGCTACTCAAAACTACAATTTAACTAACCAGAATTTGTGGCTCGCCGACTCTGGATGTAATTCTCACACGACTTCCGACTTGGGAAATTTCTCCAATGCAATTACGCATGCCGGTGATGATCAAGTGTGCTGTAGGTAGTGGACAATCTCTTCCTATTACTCATTCAGATTGTGGTATTCTCTCAACTCCCTCCATTTCCTTAAAACTTCTTGATCTTATTCGAGTTCCTCACATTTCTTCTAACCTTCTTTCTATCAATCACATTTGTGCTTATAACAATTGTGCTTTATCTTTGATACTGATTTCTTCCTCATTCTGGACAAATCTTCGGGCAAGATACTTTATCGAGGCCCTAGCATCAACGGTCTCTATCCTATTCAATCAACTAGCCATTCAAATAAAGCATCCTCAAATCAACCAAATACTTCTATAGATGTAGCCTAAAAGATCAAAGGAGAACTCTCCAAGAATCAATTCAAAGTCTTTATTATTAATTAAAAGTTGTCAATACAAGAAACAATAACTCTATTTATAGAGAATTGGAAAGCAAACTAATCCTAATCCTAATTAATAAAAGAAACTATCCTAATCCTAATAAACCAAGGATAAGGATTAGTTTGATCTTTTAGGCTACATCAAATTTTCTTCCAAAAACAATGTTGGAATTTTGATTCAAGTGATTCGGAAGAGAAATTTCAACGTCATGCCGCTCATGCTCAATTTTACCAAAGAACGTATCAAGATCCACATTGGAATTTTGATTCTAGTGAATCAAGCGATGTTGATGAAGATTTAAATACAATTCGAAAAATCAAAATAAATCGTCATTATCAAGAAAAAATTTGAAGATCTAATTAGACCAATTTTTCAAGAAATTGACGTAAGAACTTAGATGATTCAGTAAGTGGTTCAGGGTGTGAAAATTATTATGGCCAACATCAAAAAGCACCCATAAATTATTACTACAACAATTATGAGGCTGAAACTTATTCAAGAATACTCAAATTTTCCCTCAAACCACATCTTCTAATATGAGAGCATTACCACAATTGAATGAATCTATTATGTCTACTTCTACTAACACTTCACTTGAAGCAACTAATGTTAGCTCCGTTCAAAATAATGAGGCTACTGGTTTACAAGTTGAAAACGTTGCAGCAACTAATGTGTTTCAGCATCTACAAATTTGGAAATACCTGAAGTTATAGATGCAGTAGTGTCTAATTCTCAAGTGCCTACTGTAATTGATAATCACCCTATGCAGACAAGAGGGAAATCTGGAATTCCCGAAAGAAAGGTGTTTATTGCTCTGTGAATACTACCAGTGATATTGAGCCATCTTCATTTTCCAAAGCTTCCAAACTTCCTGAATGGAAAAGGGCCATGAGTGATGAGTATGAAGCCTTAATGAAACAAGGAACATGGGTTTTAACCCCGTTACCCAAAGGGGAAAGTGCTATAGGCTGCAAATGGGTCTATAGAACTAAAAGGAATCTAGAGGGAGTGTATCTCGATACAAAGCCAGGTTGGTTGCTAAAGGATACCATCAAGAAGAAGGAACCAATGATGAGACCTTTAGTCCAGTTGTCAAGAAGCCCACAGTAAGAGTGATTTTATCCCTTGCAGCTTAGTTCAATGGGCAACTTTGTCAGTTAGATGTTAAGAATGCCTTTTTACATGGAAATCTTACTGAGGTCTTTATGCATCAACCACAAGGCTTCATTGATTCTTCAAAGCCTCAGCATGTTTGTAAACTTATAAAGTTGCTCTATAGCCTCAAACAAGCTCCTCGAGCTTGGTTTAAATGTTTGACATCCCATTTGTTAACACTTGGCTTTGAAGCTTCCCAGTATGATTCCTTACTCTTTGTTTGTATTATTGAGAATTCTGTTACATCTCTTATTATACGTTGATGACATCATACTTGCAACAATCCATCCTACATTAATGGCTTAATTGGTCAAGTAAGAAGACGTTTTGATACGACTGACATGGGAACTCTGAAATTTTTTCTTGTGCTGGAAATTACTCGTTCAGACTTGAGCATTTTTTGGTAACTCAAACCAAGTATATTTGTGATCTGTGGTTAAGTATGGAATGCTTGGAGCAAAAGCATGTAACAGTCCAATGTCTTTGCAATCAACTGTTGATAATACCACTGATCAGCTTTGTTCTCAAGAAGACACCCATTCTTATCGAGCTATTGTTGGTGCCCTTCACTATTTAACCTTCAGTTGACTGGATATAGATTTTTCTGTTAGAAAATTGTCTCAAGCAACGCAGTCTCCTACTTTGAATCATTTAACAGCTGCTAAAAGAGTCCTTCGCTATCTTTGTGACACTATGAATCAAGGCCTTTTGTTTCGAACTAGTGCTGATCCATTTACTTTCTCAAGGAGTTCAACTGAAGTAGAATATAGAGCACTTGCCATTACTGTTGTTGAGATATTTTGGTTAAGGCAGTTACTAAAAGATCTTCACGTTTTTAGCTCCAAGCCACCTGTTTTGCTCTGTGATAACAAGTCAGCTATTCAATAATCCAGTGTCTCATGGTCGAACTAAACACATAGAGATTGATTTTCATTGCTCTTGAGAACGTGTTGTCAGAAAAGATATTGATCTTCAATATATTTCAATAGAACATCAAACTGTTGATATACTTACCAAACCTCTCACTGTTGCTCGGTTATGTTTTCTTCATGACAAACTTATGCCTTCCTATGCATTTGTTTGAGGGGAGATGTAACTAAGATAGTTAGAATCTGTTTAACAGCTTGTTATTAGTTAGTTGTGTAATTCATTTTCAGTTTTATTGTTAGAAGGCATTGCCTATAAAAGGTATCTCTTTGTAAGCTCTCAATTATTCAATGAAAAGAGCTCTTTCACAATTTGGTGCAAGATTATACACTTATTCCTTATTGTCAAAAGCAGAAAGCTCATTATTGCACTGATAATCTGATATTGTCTTGTTTAGATATTTATCTGGAAACTTGCTAACTGGAGCTGTGCCTCCTTGGATGCTGCAGGAGGGAGAAAACATGTAAGTTTCTTTTCCAAGTGCTATGTTCTGGTTAAATAATTTGGTATGGAGGTGCTAAAATTGAAAATCAATGAGCTGAGATTTCAAAATAAAGGAAAAATATTCAGAGAGAGAGAACAATTAATATGTTTTTTACACCAGTCTTTGAAGGAGGAAAAAGCATCTTTCTTGCTTTACAGAACCATTTATTTTCTCAGTGATATAAAAAGGAAATTTCGTTTGTACATAATTGATGTTTTTAGTTTATTTATTTATTTATTTTAAATAATTGATATCTGAAGGGTTTTCTTTTTTCTTTAAAGATAAAAAAGCGAACAGTTTAAGAGGTTAGATGTAGTTTATGGCTGCTAGTAACATTTATATGGTTTTTTTCCTTAGGATGGAGGAGTTAGTTTTAGTTCTTCGTATCTACAAGATTATAAATCTCATTGTTGTTCTTTGTTTCAGTGATCTCTCTTATAACACATTTACTGGGACAGATTTTGAGGCCTTGGGTTGTGAAGCACGAAGTTTGTGAGTATGCTTCTGTTATTGTACAACGTTTTTTTTACCTAATGAGAAGTAGCTTATCCAATCTCTTTTGTCCCATGCAGAAACCTGTTCGCGAGCTCTTCACAGGACAATACTTCGTAAGTTATTCTCCAATCTTGGAGTTGGCTTGTCGTTTGAATTGTCTAATATTTTAATGACCTCTGAGCTTCTTATTATTTTAGCAGTGGAACAGTTTCATGTTTAGCGGGCACATGTGACAAAAGTGAGTTGAAATGTTGTTTCCGTAGCTTCTTCTTTTTTAAAACTGTACTAGGGATTGGAAAATTGGTAAATATTAGAAATTATATTTGATGGATTTTATGTGCAAATGCTGAAGAGTGAAGAGTGCATCCAAGATGTGTTAGTGGGTTTTCAAACATTAAAAGTAGATCATAGCCTAATGAGACTTCATAGCTAATTGAATCTGATGCGGCTATTTAGAAGTGGCAATGATATGTTTAATTACAATTCTGCAAGAATAAAATAGTCCCTTTGGGGACATCCGATCCGATTCTGCATGAATAAATTACTGAGTTCTGTTCCTCAGATTTTTCTTTCAATTGAAACCAATAAGGTGTTGTTGTTGCAGCTTGGTACTCTCTCCATATCAATTGCGGTGGGAAGGAAGATTTAATAAACAGAACAATCAGGTTTGATGGAGACACAAACACGGGGAAATCAACACTGTTTTTTCAAGGTGGAGCAAATTGGGGATTTAGCAACACTGGTAGTTTTATGGACGATGATCGCTCAACAGACGACTTCATTGCATTAAGTTTACCTGATCTCCCAATGAAAGATCTTGGATTGTACACCAATGCACGGATTTCTCCCATCTCTCTTACTTATTATGCATATTGCATGGGTAATGGAAACTACACAGTAAGCCTCCATTTTGCTGAGATAGAGTTTAGTAATGACAAATCATACAAAAGCTTTGGCAGACGCATATTTGATGTCTACGTTCAGGTAAATAGATACAAAATTTATCTGGTACTTTACCCCACTTCAAGATATATTTTAGTATTTCTACATTACTATTAACTTACTCATTACTTTGTTACCTTGGAAGTTCCTTGATATTATCTCCAATACTGCAGAGAGAGCTGGTGTTGAAGGATTTTAATATTGCAGAGGAAGCAGGTGGTGTTGGCAAACCTCTTGTAAAGAAATTCACTGTTTCTGTGACTAATGGTACTGTAGAGATCCGCCTATTTTGGGCTGGGAAGGGGACAAATGCAATCCCTACAAGAGGAATTTATGGTCCTCTAATTTCAGCCATTTCTGTTGATCCTGGTAGGTAGAGCCTTTCATCTACCCTATATTTGATGACAAGTTTTGGTTATTTATATAGTGTGCAACCTTATTAAATGAAATGTACGATGTAATTATTGTTTCTCTTCACCCCGAGCAGACTTTGATCCACCATCAGAAGGTGGAAATGTCATATCTGCCGCTGCAGTTGGAATTGTGGTTGCTGTGGTCTTTGTTATCATCTTGCTTCTTGGAGTCTTGTGGTGGAGAGGCAGCCAAAGAACGAAAAGCACACTTGAACAAGGTAATCTCAAAGCATGCATGGGTTGTGAGATTCTTATTTTTATTAATTGAACATAGTTATACCATTCTCTCACACTTGTCCAACCTCTCACATTATAAAGCTTTTAGAAAAATCAGTTTACTATGACTCTGTTGGAGATTCTGTGCATACGAGGTAACAAGAGGAATTATGGAGAACTAATTCTTCTTTACTTACTTAAATATGCTTATTTTGCAGAGTTGAAGGACCTCGATCTCGGAACAGGATCATTTTCATTAAGACAAATCAAAGCTTCCACTAACAATTTTGATGTTGCCAATAAGATTGGAGAAGGTGGTTTTGGTCCTGTTTACAAGGTGTTACTGTCGTTTGGATTTTATTATTTCATCTCTTCTTTCATAAATTTTATATTATTGAGGTGAAGAACTGTTTTTGGAATTGCAGGGCGTTCTTTCCGATGGCAGTGTAATTGCAGTGAAGCAACTTTCTTCAAAGTCAAAGCAAGGAAATCGTGAATTTTTGAATGAGATAGGCATGATATCTGCATTGCAGCACCCTCATCTAGTGAAGCTTTATGGATGTTGTATTGAAGGAGATCAACTTTTGCTAATATACGAGTATCTGGAAAATAATAGCCTTGCCCGCGCCTTATTCGGTAAAAATGTTTCCTTACTACCTTGAACTGCTATTGATGTTCATAATCGTTTTGAATATATTGGTGATGAGATAAATGGATGTGATAAGCACCTTTGCAAATTTGGTATACTGTAGGACCTGAAGAATGTCAACTGAAATTGGATTGGCCAACAAGGCAGAAGATTTGTGTTGGTATTGCTAAAGGTTTAGCATACCTTCATGACGAGTCAAGACTAAAGATCGTTCACCGTGACATCAAAGCTACCAATGTTCTTCTCGATAAAAATCTAAACCCGAAAATTTCCGACTTTGGTTTGGCCAGGCTAGATGAAGAAGGAAATACACACATCAGCACACGGGTTGCCGGAACCTAGTGAGTTACTATGAGGGGACATTTTCTTCCATGCTTTTACAAAATAGAGAAATGATGAGGGAAAAAGTTTGATTTATTACTAAGGGACTGTTAGAACAACCTAAGTGTTATCTTTAATTTGATGAATGTACAATTCAAATATTCATACCACTATTTTACTATTTTGCAGTGGATATATGGCACCAGAATATGCCATGCGAGGCTACTTAACTGACAAAGCAGATGTTTATAGTTTTGGTGTGGTAGCGTTAGAAATAGTCGGTGGTCGAAGCAACACAAGTTTTGGAACCAAGGATGATTGCTTATACCTTCTTGATTATGTGAGTTCGCTTTATCTGCCATGTGAAAAATGCTTTCCATAAATTCACTCTCTCTTGTCATACTGTACACTATTTCCTATGTTTAGATTGAGATGATTGTTTCATCTTTTTATTAGTGAATGAAACCTGTTATCAGTGGTAGCAAACTGAAGTCATTTGTATCCTCTATTCTCAGGCTAACGTTTTAAAAGAGAGAGGGAATTTACTAGACCTTGTCGATCCACGGTTAGGCTCTGAATTCAACAAGAAAGAGGCAATGATGATGATCAATATCGCCCTCCAATGCACGAACATCAATGCTGCAGACAGACCCTCCATGTCAATAGTAGTAGGCATGCTGGAAGGGAAGATTGCTATGGAGGAGTTAGTTTCAGATCCAAATATCTCAAAGCAAGATGTGAATGCAATGTGGAGCCATATGTACCGCCAGAAAGTGAAAACCGTGGGCGAGAGTGAGACACAAAGTATGTTGACATGTGAGAGCGAGAGCGAGAGCGAGACCCGAAGTATGTTGATGGATGGACCATGGACTGATTCTTCAATTACTGACAGTGATTGCCATCCCATCATGGTTAATTCTAAATAGTTGGAGAATAGGATTTAGTGTTGGTATTATTAATTTCATCCTAAATGTTTCTTTTTCCTTACATGTAAGCCTTCAAATGCTTCGATGCATGCTTATTCTTTGTTAGCTGTTCCATATTCTTTATTCTTTATTTTTTTTTCGTTAACATGAGTCGAGTTCAACAATAATTGACATGTAATCTTGTAATCCTATCTTTGAGGTCGGAGGTTCAAATCTTCGTATCCACACTTTGTACTAATGAAAATTCTTTTTCCCTTTTAAGCGACAGTTTCAAGCCAAATGACTAATCTCTCTTGCCAATTATTGTATATTTGAATTCTTACAACTTATTTGAGTTAAGGTAAATATTGAAGTTCAAGGTCCAATTTTGATAAAATAAAAAATTTAGAGTAAAAATTGATATTTTCCTCAATTAAATTAGAAGGGGAACAATGGTGAATTTAGACCGCTCTGAGTAGCACCTAGGTGCTCACTGCCTAGCGCTTGAGCATTCTTCAAATGTCCAAAACTGTTGCTCTCGGGTTGATGTGCTAGGGCAGCGGCTGCCTAGCGCCTAAGCGCTACCTTGCATTAAGGTTTCTTTACTTTTTTTTTTTTTGTTCGTCGGTTTTTGCTCGATTTGGTTCTTTTAGCTTCAAAAACTTATTTAATTTATAATTACTTGAAAACCACTAGCAAACACATTGAATCTAATAAAAACATATCTAAATTAAGAGTAAATAAAGCACTTTTCAAGTGCTTTTCACCATCTCAAACTTAGAAATTTGCTAGTCTCGAGCGAAGAGAAAAAATCATAGGGAAATTCAAAATAAGTGTACTAATGATTCATGCCTTAGAGAATAACATATTAGGACCTCAAAGAGAAACATTTAAGCATATCTTATGTTGATATGACCATTCAAGGCCAAATTCTATTATCCCCATGTGTGCGTGTGCAAGCCTCCTTTAATTCAAAACACTAGAACTCAAATTAGGACTTAAAGAGAGCTTGTCTAGTCTTCCTCCTACTCTAGCTCATGCATCAATCATCAAGAATTTACACATTTCAAGAAAGTAATATGTCCACTAAAGTGCCTTGTAATTCAATCTCAAAGGGCCCTAACCTTGCATTTTTTTTTTTTACCTAGGGCACTAACTTTTACACATTCACTGTAGGGACTCGTACCTAGTCAATTCCCAAGTGTCCTAACTGATCACAACAAAGGTAGTTCTTTTTACCCCTATCCATTCATACACATTACAAATTTAACAAAATTAAAATCATGCAAAAAATAGTCTTGGAAGGTTATAAAATCAAGTGCACGCTTCTTTTTCTCTTTTTCATAGGCACAATCAATCTTTTCTTTCTCTTTAGTCTAATATTACAAACTATCCTAGATTTCAACTCTCTAACCGGTGGGACCTTTCAAGGTGACAACCAAATACACTCAACTTAATCATTTTCTAAGTTAGAGTTTCTAAATTAAGTGACTACGTGCTCAAAATATGGGAGACTCAAAAGGGACTTAGATAGACTATAATGTTATCCTATTTCCACAATAAGTCATCCATCATACATATTCAAGTCTCATCATAGTCAATCAACATCAAAAGCACACAATCATAAAACATTCCCATCATCTTTCAAATTTCAAATTGAAAAAACATTATCCAAAATTTCAATCATTTAAATTAACATGCATTTCCTCATTAAAACCTCATTAACATGCATATCAGAATAAGAAAACACATAAAAGTACAAATGACACCTCCCACCCCAAACTTAGAAATATGCATTGTCCTCAATGTATGAAAAGAATAAAGCAAAAAGAAACAAGCCTGGGAGCGTGCAGAAGTCCACCAAACAGGCTAGTGGAATGAGTACTTTTTTGTGTTGGATAATGATCCTGAAAAAAGTGAGAGCAAATGAGTGACTCCATTATTTTTAAAAGAAAATAAAAGAAATTAATCTAAAAAAGCTGAAAATAAAGAAAGCAATAAAACTTGCTTTCAATAAGTGCTTGGTTTAAGGTCTCTAACTAGACCAAACCCCAAGATCATACTTTGAATACAAGGTTCTCAATTCGATGTTCCTTATCGCTAATGTAATGCTTCAATCTCTGACTATTTACTTTGAATGTCGTGTCATCATTATCTTGCAGCTCCACGCTCTATGTGGGGAAACCTTCACAATAACAAAGGGTCTTGATCATTGTGTCCTCAACTTACTTGGAAATAAAAGTAAACGTGAATTGAAAAGTAAAACTCGTTGTCCATGTAGGAAGGTATGTGAAGTGATATTCTTGTCATGCTATCTAGCGGTGCACTCCTTGTAGAGTTTGGCATGAAGGGATCGAATCTCACAGCGGAAGCGAGTGATCGCTTTGCTTTCAATTTTGTTTAGAATTTCACAACACAGAACAAAATACATAACATTCTCAATGCTGTAAAATTAGACTAAGGATGATTCAAATAAAATAGGGAAGAAAAAAATATACCTTTGAAGAACCTTTCCTTTAAGAATCCACATAAATCTTCTTCCTCAATGAACAGCTGAAAATAAGTGCTTTATTTACTCTTAATTTACCGATGCTTTTAGTGGGATTTTTCCTAGTTCGTGATTTTTCACCGAGTTGAGAGTTTTCCACGTTAATTCTTGTGTGTTTTACTGCTTTCTTTTAATTTCTCTATTATTTTTCTGCTTATTCCTACAGTAGATTCTCAACCTTCTACAGTAAATGCAATCTCAAATTATTTATGTCTAATATCTCGATTTTGCAGTGGTTATATAGCGCCAGAATATGCAATGCGAGGTTACTTAACTGATAAAGCAGATGTTTACAGTTTTGGCATTGGAAGTAGTTAGTGGAAGGAGCAATACTACTTATCGATCAAAGGACGATTGCTTTTATCTGCTTGATTGGGTAACTTAAATTCCATTCATCTGGGATTTGTAGTTTTCTTCATTTTTATTGCATTTTTTTTTGCTGGTTATGTCGGTTGCAAGGAAATTAATTAAACTTAAATCTTCTTGTTACTACTTGTTGATGAGTTAATATAATATGGTAATTACTATGGTTTCAGGCAATTGAATTAAAAGAAAAAGAGAGTTTAATGGAGCTAGTTGATCCAAGGTTAGGGTCCAATTTCAATCAGAGAGAGGCAATGAACATGATCAATATTGCTCTGCATTGCACCAATGTGATTCCAACAGAAAGGCCTTGCATGTCTTTAGTGGTGGGGATGTTGGAAGGCATGGTTGGTGTAAAGGAGTTGGTTTCACATCCAAATGAGTCAAGAGCAAAGATGGGTGCAATGTGAACCATTTTGGAGCAAAGTTTGAAACAAACTGAGAATGAGAAGCAGGAAGAGGTTATCTCTATGGACATGTCAAGTACCAATTATTCTTCAACATCAATGAGTAGAAACTACACACTTTGATCTCAACAAACTACATCTTCAACTGCAACTCTCATCTACTCTTGAATGCTATGTTGTGATAATATCTACAGTTAATTTGTTTTTCTATTACATATTCTTCCTTCCAAATATGGTCATGTAAACAATTGACTTTCAAATTTTCATTAAGCCTTTGATGATGAATAATTTGGATCTTGTATGTTTTAATTTCATTGATAGCCATTGGCAAAAGTAGAGAATCTGAAAGGTGGGTGTGCTATATTTTGATGATCTGACTCTAATATAATACGAAGAATATATATAATACCAATAATATATATATTTTTCATTCGAATTAAGTTGTATATTAGAGTTGTTTTCAAATATAGAAAAATATAAGTCAAACTATTAATAAATATAGAAAAATTTTACTATATATCAGCTATAGATCGCGATAGAGTTTTATCGCTTGATCGATAGACAACAATGAAAGTCTATCGCTCAAGCAATATAATTCTATATCGTTGATAAGTAGTAAAATTTTTCTATATTTGTAAATCGTTTGATTTTTTTGGAAAATTTTCACAGCTAGAAAAAATGTCAAACTATTTACAGAAAATAGCAAAAAAAAAAAAAAAAAAAAACACCGATAGACATCGATAAACTTCTATCATTATCTATCAGTGATAGACTTCTGTTATTTCTATCACTGATAGACTCTGGCAGACTTTTATTAGTGTCTACCACAACTATCTAAAAATTTTGTTATTTTATGTAAATAGTTTATCTTATTTTTCTATTTTTAAAAATTTTCCATGTTTTTTCTGTTTATATTAATTTTCCTATATACTATCCAACAACCATTTAGATAAACAACTACAAATTAAGTACTTGGACCGCATTAATTTAAAAGTTAAGGGATTGAGTCCTCGTAAATAAAATTTATATAATGACTTACCCTATAAATATTAGGCATTGTCATAATTAAAAGTTCAGGTTTGAATCATAAACAAAATTTATTATGTATCTAACTATATGAAGTATTGTTTCCTTGTCATAAATTAAACAGTAAATACCGAATATTATTGTCAATTTATTTGTTTTAGTTTTTTAGTATAATTGAGGGTAGAAGGATTCGAACTGCAAATCTTCTTATTACTAACAAACTTGTATGTCAATTGAGCTATGTGCGGTTTGGCGTAGGAATAAATTTATTAGTTATATACACATGAATATATGTTGAAGCTATATACTAGATTGAAAGCAACGTCTATTGGACTTTACTATTGTACAGAGACTACACATCATTTTGATACAACTTAATTAACTGCCATTTTCTAAAACTCTAAGGGATATTTGGCCCTTGTCTTGGGTTGAGTGGTTTTAAATAGGAAATACAGATCACTGTCTATCGCGGCCCATTGCTGATAAACAGTAAAAAATTTCTATATTTGTAAATAGTTTGATATTTTTTGTGTTTATAGTAATTTCCCTAAATTTAATTACTTTTGAGAAAATGTAGCCAAACATATGAGAAAATGAAAATAACTTTTTAAAAAATATTTGTTTTCCGGGTAATTTAGATAGACCTTAATTCAAGTGTTTTATATTAAAAAAGATCAAATGACAGGTTAAAAAACAACATTAGCCTTCATAATACATCTGATGTTGAAAAAAAAAAGAAAAAAAGAAAAAAGAATTGAGCATTCCATGTTTAATAAGAAATAATATATAATGCATATGCATTTTTAATTTTTTAAAAATTTGATATGTGTTTTTTCATAAGACAAATAGGGCGTGTTTGGAGAGCGAGTCTAATCAGAATTATTGAAAATTAGAGGAGTGTTGGAAAGCGTGAGTAACCAAAGACGGAACGGAAATGAGATTGTAAGACATGAAAACGATGAGAAAGATGGTTGGATTGAAAACTGTTAGAACGAAATGAGTTTTGTATTACAAATCGGACCCAAAACACTCAATTCAACACATAGATTTTAGATTACATTCTCATTCCATTATGGGCCACCAAACACCCCATAGATGCAATTATTTTTTCAAGCGTACATTTTTTATTTTAGACATAATGTTGTTAAAATTCCATATGTTATGTTTATGAATAGTGACACTTACAAACCAACCAACATACATTGATAATATATTGTAACCTACAATTTGACATAGATGCCATAAAAAAAATCCTAATCCCCTTGATAGCCTTTTTTTTTTTTTTTTTTTTTTTTTGTGCATTTTCTACTCATACATTCCACAAATGCAAAATTATGTTGTAAGTTTGTTGATCTTATGAAAAAATAGTATTGCACTACTACAAGTACAATAATTACATCCATAAAATTATAAAACATGTTGAGTCAGCTCAATTAGTTAGGCACATACGGTCAACCAAGAGGGTTAGATGTTCAAATCCTCATACCACCATTACGTTTTTATTGAATTAAAAAGAAAGACAAGATAACCATAATTAAAATTGAAGCTATTAAGGTATTTAAAAGTAGTTTGTTTCTCTAATTCTAACATATGAGACCTTAATTTAACATAGATATAACAAATATATAACATTGTAATTTTCTTGTTACTATGAAACATGAGTATTTTATATATATACCTCAAGTACAAAGGTCACATGCACAAAAATATAAAAAGTATATGTAAAGTTTTTAAGTTGGTATCTCAATTGAATATTGAAAACTTAGGAAAATATGTGTATAATTGAAAAGTGGTGGCACAAAAATCAAGCGAAAAAAAAAAACACACAAAATCAAAGGTTTTTTAGGGTTTTTTTTTAATAAAAAAATAGCTACACTAGCGATATATTACTGATTCAACTCAACTGCCAAGTTTTATTAATTTCATAGACAATTATTACCTGTTCAACTCTACGCGCCACACGCCAAAAGAGGTGTTTGGCCCACTGACTTCATAAGTCAACGTTAAATGACTAAACTTCACCAACTTCAATAGTGCTCACATATTTATCGAGAAATTTTCGTTTTTCTTTTTTCTCTCTGAAAAACTTCATCTTTACAACTATACACTTCAAATACAAACTTTCTGACTCCAATATATTAACTCCAAAGTTCATAAATGGACTATACACCCCCAAACAACCCCATAAAAATAAAAAGCATATTTAGACAATTTTCTTACATGTGCATTTATTCTCTTTTTGACTTGGTACAAAATTGACTTGGTCATATCATATCATTAATGAGATGACTTTTCCTCTCTATCTGCGTTTCTCTAAAGATCATTTGTCCATTTTTATACATATAAACAAAATACTCCATCATTTTAATTACTTCCAGAAAACCATTGAAGATGTTGGCTCTTCCTCCATTTCCATCCCTTCTCGTTGTTTCCCTCCTTCTCTTTGGCTCTCTCACTGTTCTCGCCTCTAAAAATGCAAAATTGCCTCCTGAAGAAGGTACGTAAGATCTCCATATCGATAAATATTCATAAATAATATTTATTTAAATTACTTAGATTTTGTTTTGAATTTTATATAGAATGTAACGATTTCTTATATATAGTTCAAAGTTAGTTCATTCATTTTTCAATATTTCAAGGTTTTATTACAACAACTTTATAAATTTTGAGAATTTAATTAATAGGTTAAAAGTTCTAGGGCGTGTGACTGTAAGTCTGGGGATCGGATTTCTTTCTTAGTTGAGTATTTTTCATTTTGAGGTAGGCAGAGATGTGAAGGAGTTAACCAAAACGCACAGCTTCACTGACCAAGTCCCCTGGACAATTCCTCTAATAATACAGATATTTGAAGTATTACTTTTTGTATGATTTGACCATTTTGCCCTCTTGCTTTCTCCTCTACGGTTTTAACTCTTCTTCTATAAATAGAATACGATTATTGTAACAGAGTATACAGTGAAGAAATGTAGAAATACAAACAGTGGGAAATTCGATTGACTCTGAAACCTTCCTTCCCTTGTCTTGTCTTTGAATTGAAACACTTTCTTTTCGTATTAAGGATTAGACCCGGGTTGGGTTAGTTTTGTTGTTGGATTGGGTTGAGTTCAACTTTTTCTATTTTTGTCAAATTGGGTTGTCCAATCCGAATTACATATATATTAATAATATATGTATATATTTAAAAGGAAAATTTTTATAAATAAAAAATAAGGAAATCTAATTACACAAAATAGCAAAAATTTTGGATAGTTATGATTGATAGAAGCCTATTAGGGTCTATCAGTAATAAAAATTATAAAAGTCTATTAATCATAGATGCTTATAGAAGTCTATCAATTTTTTTTTTTTTTGCTATTTTTTTTGTAAATAATTTGACATTTTTTCTACCCTGAAAATTTTCCTACCTAAAATTTATGAATTTTTAATATTCCTTTTAAAAATTTTTGTCTTTATTTAAAAGTTTGTAATAGATAGTATGAATATTTAATATTTGAGTTTTACGAGATTTTGGTTATTAGACATATAATGTAGATAAATGTAAGTATTTTATATTAACAAGAAAATAACAATAACCCAACCAATCCAACTTAACCCAACTCGAAGTTGGGTTTTGAGACATTGTTCATGTCTTTTGGATTGTCAACTCGACCAACTAAGTTGGTCGAGAAAAAAGCCCCACAACTCAATTCAACCGAGGTATACCTTATTAATTCGTATCATAAATCTCTTTGTTGCTCATACATCTACTAGTTATTTTTTCCTCCCCACAATTTAAATTATATTCTAATATTTAACATGCATGCTTATCTTATTTTTTTCTTTTTTTGTATGTATTTAAATTTTAAAAATTTTTCGTTTTAATTCTAAACCTTATTACACTAAAAATCTAGTTGAGTTTTTTATTATGCACTCAAAATTAAGATACAAGGAAGGAGGAGAGGGTATTTGGAATCCAATATAATAATTAAAAAAAATTAAAAAACTAACATAGAATTTTAAACTATATATACATTTTTTAGTATTCAAAATTTTGATTTATGAAAATAAGAGAGAATGAAATTCATGCAGCCGAAGGTTTCTGGACTGTGATGAACGAATTACAAAAGGCGAAGTGGAATTACAGTTTACGTCCATGCGATGTAGGGTTTGGTGGGTCTCCCGGTTTCAACGAAAGTAATTTTATGAATGCAAATAACATCACCTGTAGTTGCTCCTATGAGAATGCTACCGTCTGCCACATCACCCATATGTATGCTCTTTATAACTCTTTCCACTCTTTTCAATTTTTCTTTTATATTCGTGAGTGTTCAGGCTAGCTTACACACACCTCGATTAATCCCACGAGACAACCCACCTGACCCTACAACATTTGAGTGTCAAGGAAACCCGTAGAATATTAAATCATAGGTAGGTGACCACAACCCAGACCCCTTAGCCCTTTGACATTTTTTTGGATGTTACCACTACCATTAGGTCAACCATGATGGTTACTTCGAGGTTAGAGATTTGATCATCTACCATACATTATGTCAAAAAGGAAAAAAAAAAAACCTATTCCAAAGTAAAGAGTAATTTGTATAATTTAACCAAACCTAAGACATGAAAATAAATGGATGATCTCGAGTCTAATACATGAAAAACAATGATTCATCCTCAGTTTAATAAAAGCAAAAAGAAAAAAAAATACATTTTTGTCTCTAAGGTTTCAGTTTAGTTTTTATTTAGTTAGGAAGTTTCAAAAGGTTACCCTTTTAGTTCTTAATTAATTTTTGAGTTTGATTTTAATTTAGTCTCTAAATTTTAAAATGTTACACTTTTACCCTTTGATGTTTGAGTTATGTTTTAATTTTAGTCTCCCATTTCAAGATTTATTTCATAATTATCTTAAACTAATTAATAGACATTGTATAAAAAATTTGAGACTAAGAGACCGTTTGACCCACTAAGTAGAGTTTTAATAAGTCTGAAGTTAAATGTTGAAGTTAGTAAGTTTGTATTTGGAACGTAGTGTTGTAGGATAATGTTTTTTTGATAAATGTAAAAAACAAAGAAAAAGGAGAACGTAGAGTTACTCAATAAATGTGAAAAGTAGAGATAGAGGTAAAGATGAGTTCTTCGATTAAGGTAAAAAGTAGAAAAATATGAAAAATAGTGTTGAGTTAGAAGTTGGTGGGTCAGACTACGATTATATTTTAAAACCTAAGAAGTAAGAACTAGATAGATCATAAAATTATTTTGGGAAAAATATCATTTTGGTCTCTAAGTTTTGGGATTAGTTTTTATTTGGTCCCATATGTTTCAAAATCACACTTTTGTCCATGAGATTTCAATAATGTTCGATTTTAGTCATTGAGATAATATAACCGTTAATAACTTAACGGGAAGTTGACTAGGATGATGACTGGACTAATTTTAAACTATAATATATTGATGATGTGACTATTTTAATCTTGATAGGACAAAAAATTATTTTAGAAAAATTAAAATAAAAGACACTCAAAAGACACTTCTTAGAATTCAAGGATTCATTTCCATAGAGGAAGGAAAAGGAAACACCAATGCTAAGAGGAAGAAACTTCGAGCGATGTGGATTGGGAGATTTTTGTGCGGATGACCTATTCCTTCGCGCCTTTATGTTTAGTGACTCTCACAAACTTATGATTCATAACATTTTACTTACGTCAAAGGACACTTTCAGTCCCGATATTGAAATTGTGACAGGGATGGAAGTCACAGCCCGACTACTTTTTCTAAGCTCAAACCCGATGCAAACATAATAACACTATGAATATTTTAACTTCATCGAGTTGGGAGTCACAACCCTACTGCGATCCAATTTTGGATGAAACACAAAGAGTATTTTTTCCAATTATTTTTCTCTTTTAAGAAAATTTGATGTTTTGTTAATTTTTGGTGGGGGATGCCCAGATATCTGAAGGCCCAGAGTTTGGCAGGCGTAGTACCAACTCAACTCTTCTTGTTACCTTATCTGGAGGAACTGTACGCATTTCTTATGTCTCCTCTCTTTTCTGGGTAATGGAAGTTTAGGGTTTGTAATCATCCTTCAATTACTCGTTTCATTTGTCTTTTAATCCAGCGATCTCACTCGGAACTATCTTAGCGGTCAAATTCCTCGCGAATGGGGCTCCATGAAGCTTGTCAGAATGTATTTTCTCTCCTTTTATTTCTCTCTGTGCGCGATGATCATCTCTTTCATCCTCATCCATATTATTAATCCAAAATGTTGCAGTTCTCTGCTCGGAAATCGACTGACGGGTTCGGTTCCACACGAGATTGGAAACATCACTACTCTTAAAGACTTGTGAGTTCTAATTAACACATATTGATATTGTCATCTACTTCTCAGTTCAATTTTTAAATTGCTTAATATACAGAGTCCTAGAAAACAATCAACTATCAGGAAGCTTACCTCCAGCACTTGGAAATTTGCTGAGCTTGGAAAGATTGTAAGATCATTTAATTTCAATCAAGTCACATATTTTCCCTTCTAAATTCCTTGGTCTATTAACTATTCCTAATTCGCAGTCTCGAACTGGTGAATGTGCAAACAGAGCTTTTAGCTTGTTTCTGATTCATACTTAAAAGTTATTGTTTAGACTTCTTTCCTCCAACAACTTCACTGGGGAGCTCCCGGCGTCTTTGAGAATGCTCACCTCTTTGATCGACTTGTTAGTTTTACACAATTTTCAGTCTTAGGATTTTGGTTCTTGATTTTTTTCAGAACAAAATAACTTATCAAACTTTTTCCAATTCAACCATGCAGCCGAATCAGCGACAATAACTTTGCGGGAAAAATGCCTAGCTTCATTCAAAATTGGGTAAATATTACTAAAATGTGAGAACTTCTCTGCATTCTAATCTCATTTCAAAACTGTTTCTCAGTAACCATGACCTGTGTTTCACCATAGTAATTTAATTGCAACAGGCAAATTCAAGCAAGTGGGTTGAGTGGGCCGCTTCCTTCTGAAATTGGGCTTCTGAAAAACTTAGTCGACCTGTGAGTCGGCAATTTGATTTCATAGTTGTATTGTCTTTAAAAAAACGTGTTTTTTTTTTCTTATGCACATTCAAATTTCAACATGTAGGAGGATAAGTGACTTGAATGGAGCTTCATCACCCTTTCCGTCGCTTAACAATTTGACCTTTTTGAAACTTTTGTAAGTAGCTCGATTCTTGTATAACTCGTCGAAAGAACCTCAGCCAATTATTATTATTATTATTATTATTTGCAAGAATTTTTTGTGACATTGATGACTTCCTCTCCTCCCTCCTTTCTCCCTCCCTTCTTCCAACCTACACCTTGCCTCACCTAGCACCGATCACCATGCCTCAGCCACCGCCGACCACCCTCCCTTCACCATCTGATCCATCCATATCGACAAAAAACTTTTCTCCCTGTTTCCAATAGTTCCAAAAAATGGCAAACACTTCAAACTATCTGAACAAAGTCATTCCAACATACATTCAATCTTTGTCTCATAGAAATCTCTCGAATGGCTCGCCTCCTCGTTCAACGTTCTCTTCAAATAACCGTGCAATCACAAATTCTTCAAGAAGATAAATATAACGGCGACACTTTTTGGGTGGAAAAGCATAGCAATAAGTATGGCTATTTTGCGGAGATTACCTTGCTGGAACAATCTGGTTGTCGTACAAATATCCTCATCCCGGCTATGGAGGAAAAAAAAGGTTGGTTCTCTTTCTTCTCATTGATTTCCAACTACCCTGGGAAGCCAAAATCATCCTCTACACTGCAACCCACATACAGCAGTTGCTCAATCCAATGTCACCAACCTCTAACCCAAACAACGGGCCAGATCCAGCTCTCCTTCAGCCCTCCTTCACCCACAATTTGATTGGAAGGCCATGGTAATTGTCCAGAGGTTCACGAGCAATGACTCTTGGCTGGATATTTGTGCAACTCTTCAATCATCTCTCTCAACCAGGTGTACTATTAACCCTATTTTGGATGATAAAGCATTGCTTCACGTATACAACACAAAAAGTTCACATGATTTGTGCACAACCTTGGATTGGACAATAATAGAACAGAGGAAACTCAAATTCCTTTCTCCATCCAACCCCACATCATTCCAGCAGCAACTGGTAGCTTCAAATGGAGGATGGATTGATATTTTTCGACTCCCAATCACCCTCTGGATAGAGGCAACTTTCAGATATATTGGTGATAAGTGTGGAGGATATCTCCATCCATCCAATCAAACAGAACGAGGATTAAACCTCTCTTTTGCTCGCATAAAGGTTAAAGACAACGATCGAGGCTTCATTCCATGTGAACTGCGACTTCCAGAAGAATTGACTGAAGTTGAATTAACCATAACGGTTCAGGCCGCCTCAGGTGGTGTTCAGGGCCGGCGGAGAGAGGGGAATTCAAAAAAAGGAAATAGTAATAAAGAGGATGCTGAAAAAGTGGATCACATTGATTCTCGGTTGAAAGAAAAAGGTAAACTGAAAGTTTTTGAATCAAATCCTTCTCTTTCCCCTTCTTTAGAACCAGAATCTTTATCTCCCTCTCTCTCTCCTTATCTAGATCCATCGGATGATACTCCTAATTTTAAGGAGAATCAAATCTTGCCTCCAAATTTTACGAGAAATCAAAATCCACCTTCCACCCTCTCACATTTTCAACCTGCGGACCCCACAACCGAGTTACTTAACCACCCCATCATAAACATTAATTCTAGCCCAGTCGCAAACCCTAGTCAACCAAATCCCTCTCCTCCCCCCTCTTTCAAACCAGATTCTATTTCCCCCCTTCTCTCTCCTTTTGTAGATCCTTCGGCTGAAGCTCCAATTAATAAGGAGAATCAAATTTTGCCTCCCAATTTTGCGGGAAATCAAATTCCACTCACCACCATATCACACTATCAACCTGTGGACCCCACACCCGAGTTACTTCACTCACCCGACACAAACACTTATACCAGCTTAGCCGAAAATCCTAACCAACCAAATTTACTTGTGTCAACTCCATCCTTCAATTTCCAAAACCAAAGATCGAGCCCCATCAATTCGACTTCCCCATCATTCTCACAACCTTCCTTTTCAACGTTACTTTTCGTGAGGGGCCCACATCTCTCCAACATGGCACCACTTTTTCCACATCAGCTAACAATCAAAACCTTCCCTTCGCTGGATCTGACATAGAAGGCTATCTCTCCAGCTCCACAAAAGCTGTGGATTTTGTCTCCCACCCTCTCGATGAGACCATCTTTAAAGATGATATTGATGAATCGCACAATCTTCCAATTTGCTCTCTTCCCCCTCTTCCAACCAACATTAGCCCTAGACAAGGCCCCTCCACCCACATTGGGGATTCCCTTTTACCCTCCCCTTACCCTCCCCTTACCCAATTAGCCACCAACAACCACCAAACTCTCCACCCTTGCCCATCAACCTTAGAGATTTAGCCTCCCTTCTATCCAATCATGGTTTATGTGTTATGGCCATCCCAAATTCCCTTCAACCTACCAAGCCAAAAAAATCTACAACTACAACATGTAAAAAACCCAAGCTACAAAGAGAGTTACAAGGCCTTCATTCATCGATTCACTATGACAAGATAGCCACCTTGGCTCTTCGGGAGGGCACCTCAACAAATCAATGAAATTCATTTCGTGGAACGTTCGGGGGCTTAATTCTTGGAGGAAACGTACTCTGGTCAAAAAGCTCATTCATCAGCACAATACCGTATTGTTCTCTTGCAGGAAACAAAGCTTTCATCAATGGATTCTTCCTTGATCAAATCAATTTGGAGTTCCGCTTATATTGGTTGGACTTCATTGGACGCCATTGATTCGTCAGGGGGTATTCTTATTCTTTGGAGTGAGCCGGATTTCACTGTTCTTGAGGTCATCCGCGGACACTTTTCTGTTTCAGTTCAGGTATCTTTGACAGATGGTTTCTCTTTTTGGCTCACTACAGTTTGAGCTGATTTTTGGCAAGAGCTAGATGACTTGGCTGGATTGGGTGGAGATAACTGGGTGATTGGTGGAGATTTTAATGTTACTAGATGGTCTTGGGAGAAATCTCATGACAGATCTATTTCTTCCAGCATGCGAGTCTTTAATCAATGGATTACCAATTATCAATTGCGCGATATCCCGTTAACAAATGGCTGTTTTACTTGGTCTAGCTCTGGTCCCATACAATACTTGTCTCTCCTTGACATATTCTTAATTACAGAGAATTGCCTTAGCAAATTTGGATCTGTTTCTCTTAAACGCCTAGATCGAACCACATCAGATCATTTCCCTTTGGCCTTATCATTGGGAAATATTGTTTGGGGCCCTTGTCCTTTCAGATTCGAGAATTCATGGTTACAAATTCCTTCTTTCCGTACATTGGTGGAGGAATGGTGGAGACAAAATCCCATTACCGATTGGCCGGGGCATGGTTTCATGTTGAAATTACAGGGTTTGAAATTTGCTATTCGAGAATGGAACAATAGTCACCGTATGGAAGCTTATAAGCTACCTTCCCTTGTGAATCAGTTAAAGCAATTAGATGACTTGAAAGATATAGATGCTCTAACGATGGAACAGATTAACAGACGGTGTTTACTTCGTGAACAGATTGAAAATTTGGCTGTCCAAGAACATATACATTGGCAACAGAGATGCAAGGTTAAATGGCTTCTTGAAGGGGATGAAAATACCAGTTTTTTTCACCGAATTGTTGCTGCCCGCCGTCGTAAGAGCTCCATTTCTGAAATTCTATCTTGGGATGGTATTAGCTTGTTGACCGCTCAGGATATTGACAATGAGTTCCTGGCCTTTTACACATCTCTCCCCACCAAAGAAGGTAGCCAACGATTTATTCCAACCAATCTTGAGTGGAGTCCTATCTCCTCCAATCAATCATCCGAGTTAGAGTGTCCGTTCACGGAACATGAGGTTTATTTGGCAGTTTGCTCACTTGGTGCTAGCAAATCTCCTGGTCCCGATGGTTTCAGAGTAGAGTTCTTAAAGTTTTTCTGGTCTACCATTAAGCTGATATGATGTTATTGATTAACGACTTTTTCACTTCAGGGATTATTAATGTGAAGCTAAATGAGACCTATATACGTCTGGTCCCTAAGAAAATGGACTCGAAATCGGTCTCGGATTATCGGCTGATAAGTCTCATCCCATGTGCATACAAGATCGTTGCTCGTGTTCTCTCAAACAGGCTTAAGAAGATTCTCCCTTTTGCAATTGCTGATAACCAGTTGGCTTTTGTGGCCAACAGACAAATTCTCGATGCTTCCCCGATGGCTAACGAGCTCATTGATGACTGGACCTCTCTGCGCAAGTCTGGGGTTGTTCTGAAGCTTGATCTCGAGAAGGCATTTGATATGGTGGATTGGGATTTTCTTGACGCAGTTTTCAAGGCTAAAGGCTTTGGATGTCTTTTTATATGGGAGCTTAGTTGGGGTGCCATTAATACTGCTGATCGTCTGCAGCGCCGTTTTCCATATTGGTCTCTTTCCCCATTTTGGTGTCATATGTGTTGTAGACATGCCGAAACGCCGATTCATTTGTTTTTGCACTGTTCCTTTGCTACCCGTTTTTGGCACACTATTTTGCCAGCATTTGGATGGTCTTATATGCGTCCTAATAGTATCTTAGAAGCCCTGATATCTTTGTTGGTGGGTCATCCTTTCGATGGTACTAAGAAAACGATTTGGTTGGCCCTCATTCGTGCTTTCCTATGGGGTTTGTGGGGTGAACGGAATAGGCGACTCTTTCATGATTCTTTTTCCTCTTTTCATCGCTTTTTAGAAGTTTTATCTACTACTTTTTCTTGGTGTAAATTGCAACACCCTTTTACTCATTATAGCTTATCCTTTTTAGTCAGTAATGGCGATCCCTCTTGTAATATTGTATCCACTGGGGTTTTAATCCCCTTTATCAATAAATGTTTCTTTTACCAAAAAAAAAATTATTATTATTATTTGCAGAATATTGAGAAATTGCAATATAACAGGAGTGCTGCCTGATAATCTTGGTGGGATGAATTTTTTGAAGATCCTGTCAGTATTATTTCCCTCCATTTCCCTTTAGTTTCTTGCTCATATATATTACTTTCTAAAATATTATACAGATTGAAAAGTTTCCTGGGATTGGAAGTATCCAGACTTTCATGCTTCCTGTGAGAATCTCGAAATTTGAAAAGAATTGTGCCGTGTTATGAATTATTTAGGGATCAACAAGAAAAGTTTTCCATTTAGAAAAAAAGGTTTTAAGTTTTAGAAATTAGGAAAATCTGATGTTGTTATTTATTTATTTACTATTTTCTCTTTTTGTTATATTCTTTGCATGTTTTCTCTTTTTGTTATATTCTTTGCATGGTAACCGTTGATTTACCTCCAATTCATTACTACTATTTTAAAAAGCCCATTGAGGCACCAACCTAGGCCTAAGGTGCAACCTTTGCGCCTTTTTCGAAGAAGCAAGGTGTCACGAGGTAAAATTCAATGATGAATTTGTTGCCCTTAACCTGTATGGCCTAAGGAGGTTTTCCTTAATTCAACCTTCTAATTTGCCCCCAGAAAACCCACGAACTCACAAATAAGCAAGATAAGAAGAAGAGAAACACAAGTGTGGTGGCAATGTCGCCTATCAGAACTTTATTGACAAAGTGATAAATGAAATAGCCACCCACTATAACTACCACAAGAGGTTTGGACATCTCCCAAACTCTTCCTTTTACTGGCCTGGATGAGAGGTGGTTGGGAGAGAAATGTGGAGCGAGTGGGCTAGTGGGGTGAAGGGATCGAATCCCTAGTGGAAGTGTTTTATCGCTTTTGTTTCAATTTTGGGAAGATGAAAATTACAGAAAAATTAAAATATAATACAAACATCATATCCTGTAAATTATTTAGGTAAAGCATGAATTATAAAAGTAAAAGATAAATTACCTTTGAAGACTCTTCTTCCAGTAATTCTTCTTCTCCAATAAAACGAACTCCTTTTCCGATGTGAGAACGCCTCCAAAGGGTCTTCCTTGGCTATGACTCTTGGCAAGAACCCATCTGTGGGAGTGCTTTTTGGAAGAGAAAAGGGGTGGGAGAATCTCAAAGTATAGAGAACTCTTCTCTAGTTTAATGGAGAGAGAGAGTAAAACTTGTAGTAGTCCTTCACATAACGTTCATGTGAGATTTTAACGAATGGGAGAGGGCAACTGCCCAACTCCCAACTCTCTTGCATTAAGGGTAAGTTATTAATTAATTAATTATTTAATTAATTAAATAATCATTTAATAATTAATTTAATTAAATATTTCATATTTAATTAAATAAAGTTTTGAATTTGGCTAAAAGGGCTAATTGCATTTACCGGAATCTATGGAAATATATTACGAAAGAGCTCCCTACTTTTGTTGAGAGTCACCCCTTTCACCTTGGGAGGAGAGATGTGAGAGATTGGAGCCCTAATCCTTTGGAAGGGTTCTCAGGCAAATCCTTTTTTCAGTGTTTGGTGAACCCTTCTCCTGTAGGAGTGTTTGTCTTCTCATCGTTGTGGAGAATTAAGATTCCTAAAAAGGTGAGATTTTTTACTTGGTAGGTTCTCCACGACTGTATTAGTACACTGGATAGGCTTGTTAGGAAGATGCCGTTGTTGGTTGGGCTTTTTTGTTGCATCCTGTGTAGGAAGGCGGAGGAAGACCTGGATCATATTCTATGGTATTGTAATTTTGCTAGCGGCGTCTGGGATTCTTTTTTCAAGACGTTTGGGTTGATGTGTGCTCGTTAGAGATATGTTCAAGGAGTTCCTCCTCAATCTACCATTCAGGGAGAAAGACTGTTTTCTTTGGTTTGCTAGTGTGTGTACCATTGATTGGGTGTTGTGGGATGAGAGGAATAGAAGGGTGTTCAGGGGCTTTGAGAGGGATGTTAGAGAAACGTGGTCTCATATTCGTTTTCATGTTTCTCATTGGGCTTCGATTTCAAAGACGTTTTGTAATTTTCCTTTGAACTTGATTCCGTACCGCTGGAGCCCCTTCTTGTAGTGGGGTTCCCCTTTTTTGTGGGCGTGGTTTTTTGTATGCTCGTGTATTCTTTTATTTTTTCTCAATGAAAGTTGTTCTTATAAAAAAAATAATATATATTTGAATCACATTTATAATTAACTATATAATAATGTATCTATATACATTGTATTTTATGTTAATCATATCATATACAATCAAGGTTGTTATGTAAATCGGAATGCATATCGAAACTAAAAAAAATGTATCGTGAATCTTAACGTATTGTGTATCGTAAGTTTTAATTTTTAACTAATATTTAAATATAAATTATTTTTATATATATAAATAATCAAGAATTAATAATGAGTTGTCAATGAAACCTTTCAAATAGGATGGATTTTCTTTAAAAAAACTTAGACTGACCTATGGGCTTTTCATCTTCCTTTAAATCAGAAGACTGTTTAACTCTCTTAAGTTCCAAAATTAATTCTTATTTAAGCCTTTAACCTTATTCAAAGCTAACCTAGTCCCGAAATTGAAGGAAATTCAATATTATTTATTTCTTGGTAACCTCATCTATTCCTTTTATTTGTTTCGCTCCAAGTCCCAAGATTATCATTGGCCCTTCCACCCACCCATGCATGTGCCACAACTGTTTTCATCATTTTAATTTCGGTCCCTCTTCCACTTCTTCATCTTCTTCAATTCCTCATTTCATCAATTTTATTCTTCTTCTTCGGCGTCGTCTTCAATTTTTTTTGCCCCCATCTTCTACTGCATCTTCTTCTTCGATTTCTTCTTCTCCTTCGATTTCGTTTGGGCACAATTCCAAACTTCCACCCATGCTCCAAGCTCTATGTTGCGATTCAGTTGAGACAAAAGCCTACTATTATTTTTATTTTTTCTGAATCGGATCAAAATCGGATTCATCTGTTTCATTTAGTTTCTTACGATTCAAAATAAGAAACGGATGATACACGCTATTTTCGAGTCAAACATATGATTTGAGTCGTTTGGGCTGCTTTTCGTTTTGACTCGTACAGTGCAACTCGGGAATCGTACGAGTTTAACAACATCGTATACAATTAATATATGTTTCTCTAATCTAATTTGAACCATTCAAATTATTCTTTCAAAACTTTCGTCCTTGTTAGGACCTAAAGGACCTACAAATTATATCCTTCATTGTTTGCAATTACATTTGAGTCAAACATCCGTTTTACCCCTTCAATTATCTCTGTATCTTTAATCTTTAAGTACCACGGACCATCTAATGAACAATTTGTTTGGTCCAACCATAAATCAAGTCTCTCGAGCCAATGAGAGAGGGTGGGGCCCCCAGAGTGAGCACTTAAGCTAATTATTCTCTACTTACCCTATACGGAAATGAGTGAATTTCGTTCCCAGTTCTCTATTCGGTCAAGTCCCCATTGTATTTTTTTTAAAAAAAAAATTTGCAGGTTGTCGTGTTCTTCACGTGTCTTTAGCCGTGTCGGAAATAAAAAATTTAATAATAAAATAATGGACACGCCGTTGGCGTGTCGGATACGTGTCGAAGGGGCGAAGGGGGCGTGTCGGTGTTGGACACGTGTATGACATCAGCACTTAACCATTTTAGGAGTGCCCATGCTTTATAGAGTATAAAATTGGTATTTCAATTGTATATTAATACTAATTCAAAATGAATTTCTAGTCGAACAATAATGTATCAGTAATAATATCATAATTCATTCAAAATGCAATATTAATTATTACATTAGTGTATAAGTAGTTTATCAACACTTATTCAAAATTCATTTAAAATATGACATTGATGTATCATAATATATCAACAATCATTAAAAATTCATCTCAAATATATTATTAGTGTATCAATGATTCAATACTATATCAATACTCATTCCAATTCATTTCAAATATAATATTGATGTATCAATAGTATATCAATACGCAATATTGGAAATGTAATTCAAGTATATTAGTAATATATAAGAACTCATTCAAAATTCAATTTCAAGTATATTATTAGCACATCAATAGTTTATAAGCACTAATTTAAAATTCATTTGAAGTATATAAATTAGTGTATCAATATTGTATGAATACTCATTAAAAACTAATTTCAATTATATCATTAGTGTATTAGTAGTATTAGTAGTATTTCAACATTCATTCTAAAGAAAATTTAAGGTATGACATTGGTATATTCGTATTATATCAACATTAACTCAAATTTCATTTTAAGTGTAACATTGGTGTATCGTTAATATATCAGTACTTCTTCAAAGTATTTTTGTTCAAGTATATAAGTAGTATATCAACACTTGTTCAAAATTCAATTTCAATTATAATATTGGTGTACCAATAATTTATCAACATTCGTTCAAAATGGTTACCAACAGGATGTTGAAGTATAAACTTGATTTTGGGTTAGAATTATTTGGCCTAGTTCAAAACAAAAGCTCAATTTTTAGAAGTATTAATTATTAAGAATATTCTAGAGAAATTACGTGTACTTAGAGCATTTTGTAGAATTCTCTAGAACATATGAGAAAAATGTGTAATTATAAAGAATAGTCTAGATAAACATTTGTAGCCACTAGATCATGAATGTGTTGGCAAAATCCTAACCATGGATTTAGGGGTGCCAACTAGTATAATTAGGAGGGGTGTCTTACCATTTGTATCTAGCAAAAAAATTAGAAGTGCCCAATAACAAAAGTAGCCTCTTTCTCAAAACCCTCTTTCAAATTACCTCCAACCTCCAAAATTTCTTTCCAACACAGGAAAGATTGAACCATTGTAAGTTGTTGATAATTTACTAGAAAAATAATACTATATAACAAATGAATAAGGATTCAAATTAAGTGGCGAATAATAAGAAATGGACAAACATTTGTTGGCTATTAAATGTGGTATATGAATGGTGAATTTGGTATATCAATTGCATAATTGATGGTATATCAGTCAAAGTATATCATTCAAAGTCTAGAAATAATAGCAAATACACATTCATTTGTTGACTGATAAATATAGTATATAAATGGTAAATTTGATATATCAATTGTATAACTTGTATACTTTATATTTGGTATATTACTATATTAGTAAATAGGTAAATACTTTATATTTGGTACTTAAGGTAATAAAAATTGCTTGACTTGTATACTTAGTACTGCATTATTACGTTGGATTTTTATTACCTTCTGTGAACATTTCTTTTTGTTGCCAACTTCCATACTAATTCGTACGTATTTCCTACTTGCACTTACATGGGATGGGGGATAACAACTTGGAAGTGTTAGTTATAATTGCTTAACTTGCTCACGCTTTTACTTGCAATTTCTCTTGTAGAGACCTCAGCTTTAACAAAATAAGTGGGCGTATTCCTCCCAGTTTCCATAGCCTTGTCAAGGTGGATGCAATGTAAGAATCTTTATGTGGAAACTTCAATTATAAAGTACTAGTTAATTTGACAATCTCAGCTGATTGATGAAATTCATTTTATTTATCAGGTATTGTGCAGAAACAAAAGTTGAATGGGAAAACCTTATAAATTTTTATTGCATGAAAACACTATAAGCTAAGCTAACTGGTTGAAGAACCAGAAGAAGCAAAATAATATCCTCTCATATAATAACAACTTGAGGTGCTTAGAAATCTAAGTATAAGTTCTTCAAATTCTAGAGACTGAGGCATGGTGAATACTAGGATAAAATGTTGTATGTATAACTAGCAATATTTATAGATTGCATTTGCGTCCTTCCCAATAGGACCAGAATTTACATAGTTTAGGTTGTAGCTTCATTGTGGACATCCCTCATGCAAAAAGGACATCACTCATTTAAAATACTCATTTTCTAATATTTACTTGATTAGATTTTTAACTGGAAATTTGCTAAATGGAACGGTACCTGATTGGATGGTGCTTCAAGGAGAGAGCATGTAAATTTCCTTACAGACTTTTACCCTTATTGAGAAACGATAAGTTTATTTAATATTACCTTAGCTTTCATTAAGATGATTAATCCTATACATCTTTTTCTACAGTGATCTCTCTTATAATAAGTTTACACCACTCTCTACAGCTACAGGCTGTCAATCACGAAATCTGTAAGCATGTTTTATTTTTTAATCTTTCCAATACCTTCTTACCATGCTAATGATCTTAGTTTCCTTCGTGCTCATGCAGGAACTTATTCGCAAGCTCTGCACTTGACAATAATTCGTAAGTTTAAGCTTTATTGGGTATAAGCGTCACCTGTTGTTCATTTTGTTGATATGCCAGTCATATTAATCTAGTACTAACTGCTACTGTTTGATCAGTAACCTTGTATCTTGTTTGCCGAACCGCATGTGTGCCCAAGGTGAGTAGAAATTTGTCATTATCCATATGCGTAGTTGTTGCAAATTTTGGGAGGGGTTGGGAGCATCGTGAAAACTGGAATGCTTTCCCAACTAAAGCTGGTGAATGTTGGTCTATTTCCCATTGAAAAGATGCAAAATGCAAATGTAACTTTTCTTTCTTTTTGTAATCTTGATAAGCATGTCAATATTCTTGCAGTTAAGTCCCGTCTCCATATAAATTGTGGTGGGAAGGAAGAAACCATCGATGGTGTTACGTTTGAAGGAGATGAAGATACAGGCAAATCATCACAGTTTTTCTCAAGTGAAACAAATTGGGGATTTAGTAATACTGGCAATTTTGTGGATGATGATCGTAGTACAGATGACTATATTGCTAGGAGTTCATCTGCCTTGTCTCTGGCAAATTCCACACTGTATGAGACTGCTCGAATTTCTCCACTGTCTCTTACATACTATATGTATTGCATGGCAACTGGAAACTACACAATAAGCCTCCATTTTGCAGAAATAATGTTTACCAATGATAAAAATTATAGCAGCCTTGGAAGGCGCATTTTTGATGTTTATGTGCAGGTAAATAACTACATGTTATGTCCTGTAGGTAACGTACCAACTTAAAAATGTTATTCAAATATTTCTACATTACAAGCTCAAAGACTCTTCATTGAAATCTAAAATTGCAGGAAAGGCTGGTGCTGAAGGATTTTAATATTGTAGATGATGCAGGTGGTATAGGCAAACCTGTCATAAAAAAAATTCCTGTTGCTATTACTAGTGGTACTTTGGAGATACGATTTTATTGGGCTGGGAAGGGGACAGTTAGTATCCCTGTAAGGGGAGTCTATGGTCCTCTGATTTCAGCTATTTCAGTAGATTCTGGTACATGACATCTTAATTCTCTTCTCACTGACTTCGTTGGATCCTTTTTTGTCTGTTCGTTATATCACATGTTAACGACTCAATCCTTATATTATCAGTCTATAATAATCCAACTTTTTCATCAACTTTCATGTAATTTCACACAGAATAAATACATTTCTTAGTTGCAATATTCATAATATTTCCATCATTTCAACGCAGAAAATTTATGCAAGTCTATATTCACGTGTCCTCTTTTATTGCATCATAGTCCTCAAGGACCCATAAGTATATTTCAAAGGTTTATTATTTCAAGAGGTCCAAAAGTAAAAGATGTGAAAGAAGTCAATGTCATAACCGAGCTTCAATGATTGAATTAGAAATATGACGCACTTTAGGCCATTCTTTGGTATAAATCCTTACCCTTCAGTTAATCAATATACTTTTTTTCAATTATCACTTCTAGTTGTTTAAAATTCATATCACTGGAATAAAAATTTCTCAGGAGGGTATATCATCACTCAATTATTAAATTGTCCCTAGGAGAGAGGGATATTACATTACCACAGTAACAATTTTGTGCAATTATTGTCTCTTTTCTTGCGATGCAGAGTCTCCGTCAGAAGGTCGCAGTACCTTACCTGTAGGTGCAATTGTTGGAATTTTGGCTGTAGTGGCCTTCATTATAATTTTGGCTCTTGGAGTTTTGTGGCGGAAATGTTATCGTGGAAGGAAAAGTGCACATCAACAAGGTAATTTAGTTTAATAGCTTTTGTCGGCAAACTTTTGAATACTACATGTTATTTTTAAAACAATATTTAGAGTTTAATATGCAAACATTGACAAATAAATGTCATGTGAGATTCTGTTTCTTTTGGAATGGGCAGCCATGAAAACTATCTAAAAATCTGTTTTGTTATCATTTAGGCAACTTCATTGATTTTGTTGACTATGCTTTTAAACATGCGGCTTCCTACCTATGCAGATTTGAAGGGTCAAAATCTACTAATTGGTTCATTTTCATTAAAGCAAATTGCAACTGCGACAAATAACTTTGACGCTGCCAATAAGATAGGAGAAGGTGGTTTTGGACCTGTTTATAAGGTGTTGTCACTATTATGCCTTTTGGCTTGGTTTGTGAACTTTTGTTTTTATGGACTTTGAGGACAGGGTGCAATGTTTTTCTTTGGAAATGCAGGGTATTCTTGTGGATGGTACCATGATTGCAGTGAAGCAACTTTCTGCAAAGTCAAAACAAGGAAACCGTGAATTTGTGAATGAGATAGGCTTGATATCTTCTGTCAAACACCCACATCTAGTTACGCTTTATGGATGTTGCACTGAATCAGATCAGCTTTTGCTAGTATATGAATATATGGAAAATAATAGCCTTGCCCAAGCTCTCTTTGGTAAGTTTTTCCTAACTGATTACTATTGTGAATGTATTTAGTGAGTGAGTTAATGAAAATATTGACCTCTCAATATAATAAATTCAAGGAGTCCAAGGAAGTCAATTAAAATTGGATTGGGCAACAAGGCAAAAGATTTGTATTGGTATAGCCAAAGGTTTGGCTTTTCTTCACGAGGAGTCAAGATTGAAGATCGTTCACCGAGATATCAAAGGTACTAATGTATTGTTAGATAAAAACCTCAACCCAAAGATATCTGACTTTGGTTTGGCCAAGCTTGATGAAGAAGAAAATACCCACATAAGCACTCGAATTGCTGGAACATTGTGAGTCACTATGATTAAATTATTCTTTCTGCATTTACCAAATTAGCTTTTAGCTGTTTTTTCCAATTAGTGCCTAACATGCATGGTGAAGATTCAGATAGGCGACCAAAGGCGCTGCGAGGCAAGTGCCTGTTTGAAGGAGCTCACCTTGGCTTCCTTCAAGGCGCAGTGACCTAGATTGCCTCGCTTTTTGCGGTAGGCATGCGCCTGGGATCAGTAGAAAGAAACTTGCAGTCATTAATAAATAATTATAAATTATTATTATTATTATTTAGGGTAAATTACACCTTTGGTTCTTGAGGATTGAGTTAGATTTCTCTTTGGCCCATGAAGTTTAAAAAGTAATACTTTAGTCCCAAGATTTAGAAAATAGTTCTAAATGGTCCCAAGTCGATTATTAGTTGACTGATGGAAAGATGACGTGGCTTATCCATTTTTAAATGACATTGGCACATTTTATTATTTTATTATTAATTTTTGCTTATGTGGTTCTTTTTATTCTCTCTCCCCACTACCATCTCCTTCTCCTTCGTCTACTGGGCACTTTTCACCACTAACTGCATAACCAAATTCACCATTCTACAACTTCACCTTGCTCAATCCAATCCCTTTTGTCGCCCTTCATCCTTCACGAGATAGTTTTTCAGCTTTTGATTATTGTCATTTTTGCGTGAATGATCCTGAGCATGCTCTTCCTTCTTGGATTTCACTCAAATTCTAGGTTTTTTCATTGGTTTTGTGCGTGCTGCCTTCATTATTTTCCTTTTCATTTTGCTTTCTTGCTTCCTAGTTGAAATTAATTTTGCCTATTGCCTAGACTTCAAGTCGGTCAATTGTGGACTAACAAAAAAAAAAAAAAAGAGCAAATTAAGGGGGCATTTGGCCAACCAACTTCTTAAGCTGGTGTAAACAACTCAACTTCAATAGTAAACACTATTGAAATTTACACATTTATCGACTAATTCCATCTTCCCATCCTTTTCTACTTTTGATATTTATCGAAAAACTCCATCTTCCCCTCTATTTCTACTTTTTATATTTATCAAGTAACTTTCTCTTCTCCTTTTAATCTACTTTTCACAATTATCGAGAAATTCGATCTTACAATTCTACACTCTAAACACAAACTTAATAACTCCAACATATTAACTCTAATCAGTGGACCAAATGCCCCTGAGGGATGTTTTAGAGTTGTAAGAAAAAAATTGTTCGAAAAAAGGTTTTAGGGCTATTTGTGGGCCTTAGTGTAATTGCAGAAAGAGCGAGGGAGTAATTGTTGCTATGATGGTTGATTTGATGGTTTCTTTGAAAATTCCATTGAAGGGAAAATCAAATTTTTGGTGGTGGCTGCGTGGCCCAGTGGAGAGAACATTGTGAGAAGGAATGGAGAGGAAGAGACCATTAAAAGAAAAATACCAACTAAAATTTATAATATACTAAAGAAAAAGTCGACGCTGATTTTCCAATGGCGTCACTGATTGTGAAGAAAAAAAATTGAGTGAATTTGAAATGAAGGAGATCTAAAACTTATTCCGGATTGACAAGGATGACATGAGAGGAAAATAAAGGAAATGTCATCTTATTAAAAAAATAAATTGAATTATTTTATTTGGCAAAATCAGCATCAATTTAATTGCCACGGCATTATGCCATTAGTCAACTAACGGTCAAAGTAGGTGAACGGACCCTTTATACTTTAGGAACGAAATAGACATAAAGTCTAGACCTTGGGACTAATAGTGTATTTTACCTTAATTTATCTGTATAATGCTCTTGTAGGCTATAATGCACCAAAAACCCCAAGCCTAAATTAATAGGGCTGACCCCTTGGAACAAATAAATAAAATAGTTCTTTGTCAAGAAGTTTATGATGTTCAAATTTCTTTTGGTTTTAGCTTGGTATAATTACAAATTGACATTTTTGCTGCAAACGCAAGAATTACATGGTTGGGAGTGATTTTGAAATTGTTGATTTTTCTTTTTAACAAGAAACAAATTTTTTTTTTAATGATGTAATGAAAAAAGACTAATGTTGGAAAGCTACAAACTTCAAATGAGAGTGAGAGGGAAACATTAGACAGAAAGAAATTACAATAACCTAAGAAGCACAAACACTTTAGTTTGGCTAGCATGTCCGTGTCCGACACTTGGACATTCTGACACTTGTTGGACACGTATTAGACATTTGTTAGTGCAACAAATGTGCTAACAAATGTGTTAGACATGCATAGAACACTTGTTGAGTAGACTAAAAACTTTTGAGTGTGAAATACATCAAGCTAAATTTTTTAAGCATATAAATGTATCAACCCATTTACTTCGAATTTTATTTTGGTGTATATTTTAACAAATGTGTCCTTGCCATGTCATGTCCTAGATATTTAAAATATAGCATATTGTCGTGTCCGTATCGTATTCGTGTCTCGTATCCGTATCTGTACTTCTTAGACAATAATCACAAAAGGATCATACTAAAGACAATAGAAAATCTAGGAAGGATATATAAAAGCATTCCAGTTGAGTCAAATATCTAGCTTAGAAGAATCCCACGAACAACTTTGACAAGGAGTACCAAGAAGAAGCTTCAACTGAGCTAATTCAAAACGATTAATTCAAGGGAGAACCTAGTTGCAGAAAATTCTTTGATTCCTTTCTAACAGATTAAAAAAAAATTACCCCATTAATCCAAAGTAATTTAGCCTTGGAATTAAGGAGAGGGCCCAAGAGGAGTTGAGATATATTGCTTCTAAAAATATTGGAGAAGACCCAATGCAGATTGAAAATCTCAAATATTTGTTCCAAACTTGACTGGCATGTGAGTATTGAAAGGAGATATGGTTAAGGCGTTCCCCATAAGAAACAACAGATTGAAGGCATGATGAATTTGTTGGGAATTTTCTTCCGCAAAATATTTGAAGAATTGAGACCGCAGTCATGAACATAATCATAGCTCAATAGCCTCAACTAGCATACCATAAGTGTTAATGACCAAGAGGTCTGCAGTTTGAATCTCTCTATCCTCATTATAATATAAAAAAATCTCTTTCTCCAAAGGCAATGAGGTCATCAAATATTGCATCAAAGATTTTACAGAAAAGATACCTAAAGTTTCAAGAGACCAATGTCTAGATATTCATTTGAACCAGAAATTTTAGCAGAAATATTGAGAATTAATGAACACTCAAAACCCTCTATTTCCTCATCTTCTAGCAATCCACGGTTCGAAATAATTCATGCTCGAATCCTAAAGATAAAAAACTGAGCCATCTGAAATTGTTAAAATTACTCTTTTCATATTCAAAATCATCCCGAAGCATGCTTTTAATTATTGAAAATCAGTTCTGATTGTATAAAAATCATGTCTAAAAGTGGAAAATTAAAACATTAAATTGATTTTGAATGATTAAATGCATCTTTGAGAGTAAATTTAAACATGATAAAAATCACTTTACCCATTTCAAAACCATTCCCAAACATGCTCTAAAAGTTATATAAAGTTTTGAGATTTAATTGTTATGATCTGACAAATGCATGATAGAAAAGTACATATGTCTAATATTATACTTTGCAGTGGATACATGGCACCAGAATATGCAACACGAGGTTACTTAACTGATAAAGCAGATGTTTATAGCTTCGGTATCGTGGCACTGGAAATTGTTAGTGGAAGAAGCAACACCATATATCGTTCAAAGGATAAATGCCTTTATCTTCTTGATTGGGTACCTGGATTTCATTTTTGTACCAATATAGCTTGTTATGTTTGATTATATTCTATTTGACCATATTAACAAGACACAAAGAAGAGTATCTCATTTCTCTTACTCCTAATGCAAAGCAAAGTCTGTTTTTCGTGTGAATTTTGGCTCGGGTCCTCCCTGATCCTTGCTCTAGTTGTCTGTCACTACGCAAATAAAACTGGTTCTATTTTTTCACCGACTTCAAAACCCAAGTTTCAACTTTTAAAGCTCTGGCAACAGTTTACACAGTTAATCTATGCTCTGTTTCCAGGCACTTGTATTGAAAGAGAAAGGGAGTTTAATGGAGCTGGTTGATCCAAAGTTGGGCTCAAGCTTCGACCAAGAAGAGGCAATGGCGATGATGAATATTGCTTTCCTCTGCACCAATGTCTCTCCCTCAGCAAGACCTACCATGTCCTCTGTGGTGGGCATGTTGGAAGGTAAGGTAGCTATCAAGGAGTTCGTTCCAATTCCAGATCCAGATGATATGGTCGAAGAGATGAGCGCAATGTGGACCCTTATTCAGCAGAACGACGAAATAAACGACAACGACAACAAGACAGAAAGTGAGTCACTTATGAATATACGATCTTCCAGTTCTTCAACTTCAATTAAGAGTAAAAACTAGACTCTAGAACTGTGGTGATAGCTCTCTTGTCATCAAGATACAGGCCAGTTTTCCTTGCAATTGGATTATACTTGAAAATTTTAAGATCTGTAAACTAGCAGTTAGAATAAGGTACCTCTTAGTTGTCACAAACAACATTGTTTGATAGAATTCATGGTTTTGGTTGGTAAAAACCTTCCCTAAAATTCTGTCTATATTTTTTATTCTTTAATAGTAATTGGTATATTATCTAACATTTCTGTCCAAATTTAGTCTTGAAGTTTGAACGGTTTGTCTATTTACGAAATTACATTCCTCAATACTTTTTTGGATATTTAATTTTATTGTAATCGAGCTTTTGCTCTTTTCATTATATCAATGAAAAGTTTCATTTCCGTTTAAAAAAAAACTTCAGAAAATTACATCTTTTCTAATTTATCTTCTTTGTTTCTTTGAAATATAAAGTCATTGACACGACATATGGAAGGACCTCAAGAATGTCAATTAGAATTGAATTGGCCAACGAGACAAAAAATTTGCATTAGTTTAGCCAAAGGTTTAGCTTTTCTTCATGAGGAGTCAGGATTGAAGATTGTTCACCGAGACATCAAAGGTACTAATGTATTGTTAGATGAAAATCTCAATCCAAAGATATCTGACTTTGGTTTGGCCAAGCTTGATGTGGAAGAGAATACCCACATGACCACTCGGGTCGCTGGAACATTGTGAGTCATTATGATTAAATGGTTCTTTCTGCATTATCCAAATAATTCTTTTGCTGTTTTTTCCAATTTAGCTGTCAATATAAGTATAGTCATTAACAAATAGTCATTTATGCTTTTGTGGATTCAATCCACCAATCCCAAGCCTAAACCAACGTGAGCAGCCCCTTGGAACGGAATATAATAAATAATAGTTATTTGATGTCAAGATCAAGTTTAATGGAGTTAAAATTTCTTAGGCTTGGTGCTCCTAACATGAACGATGTTTGAAGTTTTGGCATTTATGTTTAATGATCTTACAAATGTTAGATAGCTAGTATTTATGCCTAATATCATACTTTTGCAGCGGATATATGGTCCCAGAATATGCAACACGAGGCTACTTAACTGATAAAGCAGATGTTTATAGCTTTGGTATTGTAACATTGGAAATAGTTAGTGGAAGGAACAACACTATATATCGGTCAAAGGAAAAGCGTCTTTATCTTTTTGATTGGGTAACTTGATTTCATTTTTGTATAATTGTATAATTGACTCAGGTCTTATGTGACTCGTCTTTGGACATGCCATGTACCAGTTCTTCCACTTCCATTTAGACTTGGATAAGGTATGTGGTATATCTAAGCTTTGATTTTCTTTTCTTTTTTTCTCGTTTATTGATTTAAATACTATTTTTGTCTTAGTACTTTCGGTCTCAGTTTATTTTGGTCTATGTATTTTCAATTATTTTTCTTTTTAGTCCATGTTCAAAACATCGGTATTGGTCCCTTGAAAAAGTTTACTACTTTTATCCTTGTTTTGCAAAATTTTAACACATTTTATGCACGATCAAAACTCTTTATTACAAATTTAAGGCTACATTTTAAGAAAGTGAGTGAAGTGTTGTGCTAAAGTTTTGATGGAGAGAAATGAAGTGAGGTAAAAATTAAAATGAAGGGACTAAAATTGTCACTTTTTAAAAGTATAGGGACTTAAACAAATATTTTGAAAGTACAATAACCAAAATGAACGAAAGTTGAAAGTACATGGACTAAAATGGACGTTTTGAAAGTATAGGATCCAAACGAAACTAGAGTCGATAAATGACCAAAATAGTATTTAAATTTATAATGATCAAAGCTTAGACATACACGTAACATATTCAAGACATTGTAAATGCAGTTTCAGAGTCTAGTTTCTACTCTAAATTGATGTGGAAGAACTGATACACTTAAAATATAGGAGAAATTAAATTTTCTTGTACTTTGTTCTACTTGAATATGCTTTTGAGATCTGCAAGCTACAGTTTCAACAAGCTAAGGCAACTCTTGGGTGATTAAACTAAAGAAGATGGTTTTTGGTCCCTGTTTACCATGCTTATTATTGGCTTTAATTTTGTAGAAACCATAGTTCTTGTGTGTAAAAGCATTCCTTAAAATTGTTATCCACTTTTTCTGTCTTTATTAATAAGAGGTGTATATCCAAATTTTAATTTGAACAAATTTTGTATTTTCTTGTTTGTTAAATCAACCTTTTGAATTTTTGTAAATTGTGTAGTTTAATTGGCATATTAGACATCTTGATGTTCATAGTGCTTTTTTGAATGGTGATCTCCATTAGGATGTTTATATGGTTTAGCTACTTGGGTTTGTTGATAAGGATAGACTCTAAAAGACATTTGTACGGTTTGAAGAAAAGTCCTTGTGAATGGTTTATAAAACTGAGTAATTGGTCTTTTGGGCTACAATTTCTCTGCTTCTAAATTAGATTCATCTATGTTTACTCTAGAAATTTTCTTATTGAATATGTGCAATCTAGGTCTTCTTAGGTATGTGAAAGACCTCTTACAAATATGGAAAAAGAAATAAAGACAATAAAGGAAAGATATTTGAGAATTAATATTTATACATAAATATTCATAAATAATAAAAATTCCAACACTCTCCCTCAAGCTGGTTTAAAAATGTCTTCCATAGCCAGCTTGTCAATCAATCTGTCAAATTGTGTCCTTGGAAGACCTTCAGTTAGTACATATGCAATTTGCTATGACGTAGGAAAATAAAGAATATATATTGTTCTTGCTTCAATCTTCTCCTTAATAAAATTCTTATCTACCTCGATATGTTTTATTCTATCATGTAGAACTGGATTATGGACAATAGAGATGGAATAAATCTTTATAGGTGTCTTCAACGAAATCTTAATTCTTCTAGTATTCTTTTGATTCATATGCCTTCACAAATTCTATGAGTTAAATCTCTAAACTCTGATTTTGCACTAGTTCTGGTCACTACATTCTATTTTTTACTTCTCCAAGTAACAAGGTTTCCTCTAACAAAAAAACAATAACCAGAGTTAGATAGTCTATTGTAGCATTAGTATAAACTTCTATTAGAAAATGATTATTATGTTTTTTTTTTTTTAATAAAATACATTTTTTAGGAGATCCTTTCAAATACCTCAAAATTCTATAAGCGGCTTCAAAATGAATCAGTCCAGGAGCATGCATAAGCTGACTAACCATGCTTACGACATATGCAATATCAAGACGTGTATGGAACAAATAAATTAATCTTCCAACAAGTCTTTGATATCGTTCCTTATTCTTTATTTCTTCAGCCCCAGTGAGCACAAAAAGTTGTCGGGAACTCGCGTTAGATCTAGAACCGCAAATAAGAGGATTCTAAAATGGTGAATTTCCCTGGGACAACAAGGCAACCTTCGACGAGCACTAGTACTCGGATATCCACTTCCGACGAGTGATAATCAAACAGTTGCGAGTACTGACGGCGGCGTTGGGTTATTATTGACATGTGGCTAGGGTTCGAATTTGCAAACACAAAGACTCCAACCAAAAGTAGGTTGCGCCATTGAGGTTGGCGGCTAGGATTCTGGTGGAGGTAGAGGGTAGGTTTTTGTGGTGGCTAAAAATTTTTAGGATTTTTTTTTAAAAAGCTAAATCTGCTTTGATACCATCTAAAAATTAAAGAAATAAAATTGTTATTCTCCTTTTCTTATTGAATAGGTGCAATCTAGGTCTTCTTATATAGAAGAAAGACCTCTCACAAATATGAAAAAGAATATAGTCAATAAAGGAAAGATATTTGACCATTAATATTTATACATAAATATTCATAAATAACAAAAATTCCAACATTTACAATGTCCGCAGCATTTTGTGTTGATCATTATACTAGTTTATGTTGATGACATATTAGTTGTTGGGAAATCCTTTGCAGCTCGATCAACATTTCATTTCCTTCCTTAATTCTTTGTTTGCTCTTAAAGACTTGACAATCTTTCTTATTTCTTAGGCATTGAAGTAAAGAGAACTCCCTTAATATATATAATATTAAATTTATTTTCTTTTAAAGTAAACTAGTCGTTAGATACAAACATATATAATATTAAATTCATTTTCTTTTTAAAACGAATTCAAAAATCAAAAGCCCACTATGTATATTCCTCTCTTGCTCCAAGTGGTACCTTTCAATTGATCCACTTTGATTATTAAAACTAAAAAGAAAAAAAAAAGAAAAAAAAATCTCCCACGTCATCAGCTTGGGATTTTACCGTTAAGCTTGTTTAGGCTATATCTTCTTCGCTTGAGCTCCGATTTGAGTGATTCAAATTGTGTTGGAATCGTTGTTCCGAGCTTTACACAATGAACTCTTCAAAATACTCAAATTATTAGTGAATATAAACAAGTTTGTTGTCATCAAAATATTAATTAATTAATGAATTAATTTGGGCTTAAGGGCCAAAAAGTTAACAAATATTTTTAGGTTTGTTTATCATTTATTTTTTGCTATATTTTCTGTCATTCATTGGTCTATCATGTGGCTTGTATTTTTCCTATATATGTTGGTCTCTACTCTCTCCTTCGAATCAATAAAGAATACTGACCTTTACTCGATATATTGATTATTACAGATATAACAATAATCCTTGAAGTATATATGCAATATGATTGTATTTTCTTTAGTGCAATAAGTGGGGTATAGTAGTTTGAACCACTCGAATAAGGTAGAACATGACAATTACTATTAAGTTATGCTCATAATATATATGTGTGAGATCATCAAATGATTTGCTTTATTTCATTTTTAATTCTAAAATAGAATATAATTTAGTCATTACAATAATAAAAGTTCTATTCTTTACACTGATTTTATTTGGATTGTCATCTAATTTGTTGTGTGAAACCATTCTTTTATAGGATAAAGTGGTATATTAACTCAAGATTATTCAAGTTTAGAAAATAGTCACAAAAGAAAATCAAGAAAATCATATAGTAATTAATGAAGATTAACAAAAGTTAACATAGATACATTGACTTTGACAATTTAATATCAATAATTCGACCATGTCAACTAAACATACTTTTAAATATGAAAATATTTAATTTCTTTGAGCTTCATTTTTTGCCTTTAGACTTTATGTTTGTATAAAGTTTTGCATTACCAAATAAACAAAGAACTATGCATACAATTCTCACCTAATGAATCAACTTGAATTTAATAAAATCCTTTTATTTTTTCTAATAAATTCAAGTCCAAAGTTTGCAATTTTGTCTCTAATGACTAATTCTTCACTTAATTTTAATCGGTCAACGTCCCAAATGGATAAGTTTCTACAATTAGTTGAAATGGCATTAACCTCTTAAATATTTAATGCAAATTTTATAAATTTTCTTTTATGATTAACTATTATAGTTTTAATTTGGATTTTTAAAAATAGAAAAATAGGAAAAATTGTTTAAACAAAATAACAAAAATTCTAGATAGTTGTGATAGACTCTAATAAAAATGGGTCCATCAGTAATAGAAATGGTAGAAGTCTATCACTCGTAGATGCGGATAAAAGTCTATCAATGTCTATAAGTGTTTTTTTTTTTTTTTGTTATTTCCTGTAAATAGTTTGACATTTTTTCTATGTTTGAAAAATTTCCTTTACTCATATTCATTATTTATCAAAAGAAAAAAAAAAACCAGTGGAAAAGGTTGGACCCCTATTTTATTGGTTATTGCATTTATTTATTATTTTTTTTAAAAAAAAAAACTGATTATTAATTATGTTTACACTATTCATTCAAATTCAAATGATGAGATGTGCGTTTGTTAAAATGTATACCAAGTAATGAGATCCAACAACTAATCGAATGAACTACATAATAATTAATTTTTTCCGTACACATAATTTTTTTTAAGGGCTAATACATATAATAATTAGTTTAAGATTATGTTTTATATATAATCATTAATTGGTTTCAAGTACATAATTCAATTTTAAATGGTTCTTAAAAAATAGTTTTAAATGTACAATAATAAATTCAAGGCGAAACATATTTTTACTCCTCATTTGAGTATTTATCGATTATCCATACATTAGTTTTAAAATTAATGTACTTTAATCCAAAAAAAATTAATTGAGTGACAAAATTACTTAGAAATATTTATGTTGAGAAAAATATATATTTTTTGTTGTTGTTTTAATGTTTTTTTTAACCTTTAAAACACTTTCTATAAAACCAAATTCAAACATATCATAATTACAACCATGTATATTCATGTAAACCAATTTTTTGAGTTTAGCTTCTCAAGGGCTTATTAACCAGATTTAAAATATGGATGGATATCAATATCGAAATTTCAATTTTACAAATACATGGATAAAATATTGATATCAATGAATATTTTTGTAATTGAAAAAATTATATAAATTAATATTTAAATTTACTTTCAAACAAAGTTATATATCTTGTTATTAGTGTATATATACGTTGTGATTAATTGATGATATTTTATATATGTATGTTTTACGGGTATTTATAAAAGATATCGAAGATATCAATTAGTCATTAATATCGACATCAAACTTTTCAATTTACAAATATATTCATAGATATTTTAATCTTTACTTATTAGTCGACTTTCAATAATTTAATTATGAATTATTAGGAGAGATCATAATTCGTAATTATGTTTATAAATATACTTCCTATATCAACTTGCTTTTCCAAAAAAAAAAAAAATCCTATATCAACTTGGACGTTTTTTTTTTTTTTTTTTTTTTCAAAAACAAACAAAAAGAAAGTCTATATGTCATACGTAGAATTAGTTAATTATATAAAACATGGTAAAACGTATTACTTTGTAATAGTTTTTAATTAATTTGAAGAAACCAAAGTTCTCTATCTCATCATATGTTTGTGTGAAAGTACAAATTTGGATTAGAAAATTATTAACAAAAATATAACACTTTTAGTTCCTAAATTTCTGTGAATAGTTTCAAAACATCAATAAATAATTAATTATTATTATATTTAAATATTGACATGACATTTAACTATCATGAACTGACTTGATAATAAATAAAGGACATGAGTTTAATAAATAGCTTAGAAAGAATGAGTTAAATTCATAATAGTCATCTATTTTAGTACCTGATGTTGTAAGATTAGGTGAGAATTGTTGTAACATTTTTAATATTTAATACCTTTTTTAAATGTTGAGTTAAAGGCTTGAATGTTTTTTCATTAAAAGAGAAAAAACGTAATTGCAAGAAATGCTTACAACATTCGTTGATTTATTACTAAGTTTTTTAATTAAATTTTCAAGATCCAAATTTCACCATAAATACTCCACTTACCATTCTCTCAAAACATACCAACGAACAATCAGTATATCTTTTTCTCTTACTTTCTCTCCTTAAGCTCTTTTAAGAGCAATTGGCCAAAAGAATGGTGTTTTAGTTATGGAGCTTTGAGTTCAACCTTTCAGTGCAGAGTGGTTTGAGCTACACAACGTTTCAGTTGGGTTGTTGTATCTTGGAGGGTTACAGGCCAGAGAATATCTATTGTACCGGTGGTTGATATTAAAAATTTCAATATACACTGCAGAGGGCTTGAATCTCCTTAAAGAGAGCAAAATATCTGCACCTCAACTTAGTTGTTTACCGGTCTATTTTTCAATATTTACTCCATTTTCCTTTGTTATTTGTAATTCTCCCACCAAGAATGGTTGACACGGTATTTTAAAGTAAAATTAATAATTAAAAAGTTAATTTTCTTTCTCTCCTCTCTAATCATATTCTTCTTTAATTATTGTTTTTCATTTAAAATTTGATGTCAACATAAAAAAAATTATGAGAGATTTTTTAAATACATTCGAGTATGTCTTGAAATTTTAGTGGTCAAATGTATCTATATTAAGTACAATAGGAATAGAGCCGATAGAGGAATTCAAAGTACATATTTTTTTAGTCACTAACACATCTGTAGTTTGTTGAGTTATATTTATTTTAGCACCAATTTATATAAATTTTAGAAACTAAAATGGTAATTTTTTTTATTAATTAAAAAACAGAAGACATTATTTTTAGTCCATGATGAGATAGTGATATATGGTTTTCATATGAAGGAAATCCCACTAGTTAATGGGTCAAAAGGGTACCATCCTTTCTATACTTTTTTTTTAATTTTTTTATTACTATTATTTTTAATCCAAGTTGATTTCCATTTTGTCAGTTTATAACAATTCAACTGACCAATATATATATATATATATGAGATTGCTGCTTCTACAATCTGGGCATTCAAAATGTACAAAATCTGTTGGGTGTTTTTGTGTTGTTCATTAGACAGAGTGGTCTAATTGTTTTTTTTTATTATATATTATATATATATATATATATATATATATTCGATGACAACTATTTCTGACAATTGAGTGAAAGGAGTTGGTACTACGACAATACTAGTTTTTTTTTTTTTCCAGTGGATATGTTTATATCTAAAACTCTTTTTGCTTCTTTCATTATTGGTTTCTTCTTCTTCAGTGATGGAATTCATTCTCAATCTACTAGATTGCCTACTGATGAAGGTACTTATTTTTTCTATTTCGCCAATATCTAGAGTGAGACTTTGAGTCTAATCTTTTTATCGATAGGTTATATATATCTTAATCAGTTTAGTTATGTTATTATTCAATCTTGGTAAAGGTATATTTTAATTATGTCTTATAAAATATTGATAGAAGTCTTGAGTATTTCTATTTATGTAAAATAGAAATGAAATAATATTACAAATCAAGTTTGAATTTCAAACCTATAACATCGTAACTTATCATAAAATCTAAAGCTTAGTTTTTTTTAGTAGTATATCTTCATATCATATTCTCCGTCCTACTTTGTGAATAATTTGTTAAACGGATTTATTTGGGTTTTATATTATTGGCCTAAAATTGGATTAATAGTATTCCTCTATTTAATATATCATTTAACTTTGCTAATACTAAACAATTATTGTCTCCTTAATATATATTCATGCATTTTTTAATTATGATGATACTATTCAAATATTGGATTATGTATTAAAAAGGTTGTTGTTCAAGCATAAACCATTAAGTTATTCTCAAGTTGACAGATTTAATAGTTTGATCGCAAATTCAATAATTGTGACCTTTGATTTAGTAGTTTCTTCTACATATGAATTCGAATATTGATATTTACATTCTAGCTCATTCTTAAAGTTTAAAAAGTGTTAACATTTTCTTATAAGCTCAGTAGTGTAGAAATTTAAACATTTGATTTTTTGGTCAAAGACAAATATCTTAAAAAACAATAATAAAATTAAACTTAAGATAAATAATTTGTTAAGGCATCTAGTGAAATGTTGGGTTGTTTCTCTTCCACCTAAGATTAAAAAAAATGTTAAATTAAAGATGAGTTAACTTCTTTTTTAGGATTTTTGTACGAGTGACCAAATTCTATAGCCGTTAACGTAGAATGACTCAATCCTAAAAACCAATAAAAACTAACATTATGCTTCAAAGAGCACTCTATGGCCAGGAATTCCTTCTTGCAGTCACGACATCTCATTTGCCAATCAGGGTTGCGGGTGCCCTTTCACCGTAATGTTATAACAGAGTTCAATCGTAATTTTAAAACCGATCGCGATTCCTAATGCATCCATGCTTTATAAAGGCCTAAACAACATAAACCTATGTAATTTTAGAAAATCCATACTTGCTCGTGTAGGAAGAACATTAATCGAAGTAATTTTATCCTTGTGACAAACATTTAGGGCATGTTAAGAAAGGAACAATATAAATTAGAAAGACTATCCCTATTCATTACTGTGTTCTATAATGAAAGTAGAAGGCTAATTTTCATTAATTTTTAGGATGGGTTGATTTCGCGTTAACTCATATAGGGATGGGTTTATTCGTACAAAAATTCCCTTATTTATTTATTTATTTTTCATCTTTTCTGGGTTTTGTACTTTGTGCTTTTGATATATTTGGTTTCAAGTTCAACTTACTGAAGGAGAAGAAGGAAGGAAGAAAAAAATATATATATATCACAGTCCATTCATGAAATTATTGTCACCAATTCGAGTTCACCTTTTGGATTCTACGTTTATATGGATTGAGCTGAATAATTTGTACAAGTACATGCAAGACAATGAACATTAGTTTATAATTACATGCATATATGTTTGATCAGTGGAAGCTTTAGAGGAAATAGGAAAGAGTTTGGGAAAAAGAGACTGGAATTTCAGTGCAGATCCTTGCAATGGATCCCATGGATGGATTACTCAACCCAACCAAATCCCTAACAATGTTGCTGGTTTTCAAAATAATCTCACCTGTGATTGCACCTTTCTCAATGCCACTGTCTGCCATATTATCAGCATGTAACTTCTCTCTCTCACATCCTACGGATCAAAATCAATGCTTTTTTTTTTTTTTTTATCAAAATTTTGTGAAATTATATTTTGGGTCTTTCATATTGAGGTGCAGAGTTCTCAAATCGCAGAGCCTTCAAGGCAGTCTCCCGTCCCATCTTGTCCGTTTGCCCTTTCTGCAGCAGATGTAAGTTCTTATTGCCTTTTTATACTCAAAATCAGCTGCCCATTTGCTCGATCAACTAATATCAGTTTTTTTTTTTGTTCAGTGATCTCACTCGGAACTATCTCAGCGGCCAAATTCCTCCAGAATGGGGCTCTACGAATCTCGTCAGCATGTAATTTCTTAGTCCCTTTCTCTCTGTGTGTAGCATATTTATGCATTTTCAGATTGACGATTTGATAAAATTTATGGTTTATTTTGATTGTGATTGATTCTGCAGTTACCTTCTTGGAAATCGGTTGAGGGTTGATTCCAGAGGAGATTGGGAACATCACTACTCTCGAGAATTTGTGAGTTCTGATTACCTATTTCAATGTTTGGATGATACTGCCCAATTTCAATGTTTGGATGATACTGCCAACAAAAATAAACAAAATGGATTTGCATGCTTAGGGTCCTGGAAATCAATCAGCTCTCAGGAAGCATTCCTCAAGCGCTTGGAAATTTGCCCCAGATACAGAGATTGTAAGGCCTTCATATATCCTAATTATTGTTCGTATGATTTCTTTTTCTTGCTTAATTTACAAAGTTGATCGTTGAATTTGGTGGTTGTGTTTGAATAATTCCCTAAACTCTGGGAGTGTCAATTACATGAGCGTTGAATCTGTGAAATTCATATCGTTTATACTGTTAACTAAATAAGGACATGACAAGCATTGACTAATTTAGCATGATTATAGTAGGAAGATAGTAGAAGTGGACATGGTAGAAAATAGACTGACAGAACTTATCTAGAATTCATACATTCTTTTGAAAAGAGAATATGGTAAATGTGCTACTTTAATCTAATTGTCCACTTCTTTTGCCATTTGTCTGGCATATCTAATTAAATCAACCAATGTTTATCTAATAATCATGGTACGTCATCATTTAATTATCTTGTTAACTGTATGGATTTCATCAAATCACAATTCAACCTTCTAGATGTAATTGAAACTTTTTAAAATTCAAGTTCTAAATAAAGACAATTTATAATTAACATTTTCATTTTTCCTTTTCTCATCGTTATGGAGAGAGCCAGTTATCAATCATGATCTTTAGACTGAATATACTTGTTTAGATTATGTGCATTTATATCATAAGCTTGTTTCTCTGTAGGCATCTTACCTCGAACAACTTTTCTGGCGAGTTGCCAATGTCACTGGGAAAGCTGACCACACTGAAGGAATTGTATGTCTTATAAATTTTTCATAACCTCTACATTTGTTTTCTAAGCTGCTTGATGTTTCAAATTACAAATGAACTCTCGAGTCTTTTCCTTTGTCAATGCAGTCGAATTGGTGACAATAACTTCTCTGGCCCAATACCGAATTTCATACGTAATTGGACAAATCTTACGGAACTGTGAGACATCATTTTACTCTTCCTGCTCTCGATTCATTATGGGCATTGTCTCTCAAAAAATTAGTTTAACTGTGACAGATTCATTCAGGCAAGTGGATTGAGTGGGCCCATTCCTTCTGACATTAGACTATTGACAAAATTATCTGACTTGTTAGTATTCTTTTGATTTTAGCTACTTTTTTTTCCCTTATGAACGGCACGACATGTTTTGTATAATTTATGTATGAACTTCTGGATGCAGGAGAATCAGTGACTTGAATGGAGCGTCATCACCCTTTCCACCTCTTAGTAATTTGAAGGACATGACAATTCTGTAAGTTACATAGTTACTTTAAAACATGTGGAAAGGCCAAGTTCTTCCACCAGTCAATTAATTTTCCTTTTGGTTGTCTACAGGATATTGAGAAGTTGCAATATCTCTGGAAGGCTTCCCAACTATCTGGATAGGATGCCATCATTGAAAATCTTGTCAGTAATTAGTATACATTTGCTTCCATCTCTGACTAGAATAGTTGTAGCTAGAAAATCTTAAGAAAATTAAGAGAATAGCTCTAACTGCTTGGGACTTCTTACCAAAACTTTGTACAATATCAAGATTTCTTTATCAAGGGGAAATTTTGGTCTTAATTTCTTAAAAATATTAAACCACTTTCTTGTTCTTATTCTTTTGTGTTAAATTTTTCCTGCAGAGACCTCAGCTTTAACAAACTAAGTGGACGAATTCCAACCAGATTTGATGCTCTTAAAGGGTTGGATAACATGTAAGAAATTTTGTCCAGAAATGAACGTTTTATAAATTGAGAGTGTATCCGTGTAGGTACTCACTCTTTTACAGAATTAAGGAAAGTAAACAATTTCACAATGGCTGACATGCATCAGCAAGTAACTGTACTTTATGATTGATGTAATTAACATATTAACATTTTATCTTATATATCATTATAAAAATATGTAAAAACTGCCAAAATTAAGCTCACTAATGACAGAACTGAATCAACTGCTATTTCATGAATAGAAAATGGCATGAAATATTTTGTGCAAATTTAGTAATGAAGCTTCAAGAAGGATAGTGTCTCTTCAAACAATGATTTCCCCCCACTTTTAACGATGTTTAATGCTTGGATTTGCTTAGTCGTATACAATAAAATATGGAACTAGTGATAAATAGCATTTTGTGGAGTCAAGTCTCAGCTTATGAGCTTCAGGATGTTAAGAGGCTCCATGAAAAGTGTGGCAGTTTTATAGTTAAGAAATATGTCTAATGTGTATCCTGTTGGATCTTTCTTCCTTCAAGTAAAGAGTCTATATTCATCTAAATGAATGGTCGTTGGGATCTTTTACATGGAATGAACCTAAGGAATTTATTATGGTTGTGTCAGAAACTGGTATTTAAGTGATTAAAGCTTTATGATGTGGAGTTTTATTGAATATAATTCAAGAGAAGAAAACATAGATCAAACCTAACAATGATTTCGATATATGAGGTAATATAATCATTTGGTGTCACTAACGTAACAATGATTTCAAGGACTAAGGATTTTGATACTTAGGGATAGAAGTAAAACCTTTCTCAAACCTCACGGACCAGAACTGGGGTACTTTTTCCTTTTTGTACTAGTAAATCATGTACAATGCACATAATTTGGGCATGTGAGGTAATATAATTGTTTCTCATTTTGGTTGAAAAAATTTCCTTCTTTGTGTATAATGTATGAGGCAAGTGACAATATGAACTAGTTATTCAAATGTGATCGGAATTTGTTTGTTTGGGAATAGAATCTCATGATTAACTGTTATGCATGTAGTTCATATTTGTAATTATGTTTCGTGTTCACATTTTAGATTTTTAACTGGAAACATGCTAAATGGATCAGTGCCTGATTGGATGTTGAAAGGGAATGGCATGTAAGTATCTTTTCCAATTCCTAGTAAACGATTGGCAGCTTGTTTTGATGGATTATACATTTATATCTTCCTTTAAATGTTTTACTGCATTTTTTTGGAAGTCCACTGCCTATCTGTTTGTAACTTCTTTGTAGCTAGTAGTTATACCATACGCAACTACCATTCTTCCACTTTTTCAGCAGTCGATGGAAGAAATTAGTATGAAGTATTCTGTAGTTTGTATCCATAGTCAACGATAACAGATGTGATACTGTTTATAATAATTATCTGCTCTAGTGAGTACCTGTGACATAGTCAAGTTGTATTTGTCTTAGTCAACAATTTGAACCATGTTAGAAACTGATATCCTGGTTGTAAACTCTATTTGAGTGTCTTCTACAAAAATTGTTTCCAGAAACTACTTCAAAATTGTTCATTAATTTTTTCCTTTAAGGTGTCACACCTTTTTCTTTCTTTACAGCGATCTTTCCTATAACAATTTTACAGTCAGGGTTGCTGGGGAAAGTTGTCGGTCCCAAAAAATGTAAGATTGTACCTACCCTATACATATCTAATATTGAAGGACACTATCTAATCTATTCTCTCTCTCCCCATCTCTCCCCGGCAGGAACCTCTTTGCAAGCTCGTCACAAGAGGATTAGTGAGTTTTAACCTTTTGGTGTATGCATTGAATTAGCTTGTTTTTACCTGTGTTAATCAAATTTTTCCTTAACGTGATGCTAACTAGTGAGCTTTCTGTTGCTTTATCAGTGGAGTTCTTTCATGTTTAGCTGGCTCATCCTGTTCAAAATGTGAGTTGAAGCATAATCTCCATGTATACCTTTACTAGCTTCTTGTGATAGATAGAATTCTTTTGAGCTCTCACTAAGTGATATATTACCAACTACAAATGCTAACCAATCTCACCTTAAAGCTGTTAGTTGGCATATACTTCAACAAACTGAACTGCATAACAAGGGAACTAAAAGGAGAATGATGAAGAAATTTAAATTGAGGACGGGCTTAGTTATTTTTTTTTATTATTATTATTTTTATTATTTTTTAATTTTTAATGAGATACTGGCTTCAACATTTTTTTATATTCTCACAGCTTGGTACTACCTTTTGTAGCAAGTAACCTTTTTTCTGTTCTCACAGCTTGGTACTCCCTTCATATAAATTGTGGTGGGAAGGAACAAACCATAAATGAAACTACAGTTTTTAAAGGAGACCGAAACGCAGGTAGCTCTATGTTTTTTGTAACTGGAACAAATTGGGCAATCAGCAACACGGGTAGTTTTTTGGATGATGGTGGCTCTCGAGATGAATACACTGCAACAAATTCTTCTACTCTTTCTATGATAAATCCTGAACTGTACATGACTGCACGTGTTTCTCCATTATCTGTTATTACTATGGGTTCTGTATGGGAAATGGAAACTACACAGTAAGCCTCCATTTTGCAGAGATAATGTTTACCGATGACAAAACATTCAGCAGTCTTGGCAGACGCATATTTAATGTTTATATTCAGGTACCAAAAGATCTCTAAGCTTTCACCCATCAAAAAAGTTTCTCACTGTTAAATTCAGAAAATAATTTAATTACTTTCATCACTAGAACTCCACTTTTGCAAATTGACTCAGGTAAATAGAAACAGTTTTTCATAATTACTAGCATCTAGCATGGCAACTTATTAAAAACCTGAACTGCAGAAAAAGCTGGTGCTAGAGAATTTCAATATAGCGGATGCAGCAGGTGGCATTGGTAAAGCAGTCATAAAAAAATTCCCAGTAACTGTTGTGAATGGTACTTTGGAGATCCGCTTCTATTGGGCAGGGAAGGGGACTAATGCCATCCCTGTGAGTGGGGTCTATGGTCCTCTTATATCAGCCATATCAGTAGATCCTGGTAGGCTGATCTTAGCCTTTTTTCTTTCTTTTAATGATTTGAATTCCAATGCTTCCTTTTCACTTGTACTTTATTTGACTGAGCACTTTGGTCCGTGTTCTCTACCATCCTCAATTCGTGCAGACTTTGAGCCTCCATTTGAAGGCGGAGGAACTGGAAAATCTGGTATATCCATAGGTGCAGTGATAGGCATCGCAGCTTCTGCGGTTTTTGTTATATTATTGGTCCTTGGAATCCTGTGGTGGAGCGTATGTCTACGACGGGAAAGGACACTTGAACAAGGTAATCCTAAGATAAATATATCTACTTATCTTTTCCTCCCTCTCTTAAAATGGCTAGGCCTCTTGTCCTTTGACTCTTAAAATTACTATGCTTCTTGTTCTTTGTCACTTGGCTACATTTCCAAATTTGTGAATGTTAAGGATATCAAAATCATCGTTTTGACCTTAAACCTCCGTAACTTGAATTTATGGTGCAAGCGAGGATCATTTAGTATAGTGTAGAGGGTGTTTTTGATGAATGATGACATTTGGAAATGATTGGCTTTTGACCTTGGTAGAACCTGTACTTCCTCAATACTTATTTATTACACCGACTAAATGAGTTTTTATGTAAAGTTGAGGGATTAAAATAGAAGGTTTAGAAAATTTAAGTATTGAAATGGAAACAACATGAAAGTTGAAAGCCAATCGACTTTAGAGACGTATGCCTTATTTATCACTCTTCCCATCTTGGTGTCTTGTGTGTGCTGCTCACTCTGAAGATCTGGGTCACCCTCCTTTGCTTCTCGTTATTCGACCATTTTTCTTGATTCTTTTGGGTGGCCTTGGCTTTTCCGAATTCTCCATATATGTTCCTTGCTTATATCTTTGATGCCCAATCTTTATGTGGAGACAAGAAGACTCTTTGGCTCTCTCTTAATAGGGCGTGTGTTTCTTTGGTTCCATTGACTGGAAAGGAATGGAAGAAACTTGAGACATTCTTCTTCCTCTTTTGATAGTTTTATAGAACTGCTTCTTTTTCATGCTATGTATTGGTGAAAACGTTATCAGCCTAACATTTTTCTGATTATAGTCTTTCATACCTAATTTCCAATTGGAAAACTTTAGTGTAATCCACCTAATTAGGTGGTTTTGGAGTTTATATCCCTCTTCCATTCATCAAAGACATTGCCTTCTCAGCTTAACTTTACTTCTTGTGCAGAGTTACGAGGTCTGGATTTGCAAATTAAGGCAAATAAAAGTCGCCACAAACAATTTTGATGCCGCCAATAAGATTGGCGAAGGTGGTTTCGGTCCTGTCTATAAGGTAGATACCATTTTAATTGGTAATCGCAGCCTCTTCTTTTGCAAATATAGTAGTTACGGTATGTGATTCTTTAATTGGAAATGTAGGGTGTTCTTGCGGATGGCACAACAATTGCAGTAAAGCAACTGTCTTCTAAATCAAAGCAAGGAAATCGTGAATTTTTGAATGAGATTGGCATGATATCTGCTTTGCAACACCCACATCTAGTCAAGCTTTATGGATGCTGTATAGAAGGAAATCAGCTTTTGTTAGTATATGAATACATGGAAAACAATAGCCTTGCTCATGCCCTGTTTGGTAAATATTTGTTGCCATATAATTAACTATTGTTGATTTTTATAAAAGGAATCTATCAATATACTTATAGAGACTTTATTAATGGGAAATATTTGAAGGTCAAGAAGAAAGTGAACTAGAATTGAATTGGTCAACAAGGCAAAAGATCTGTGTTGGTATAGCAAGAGGTATGGCTTATCTTCATGAAGAGTCGAGACTAAAGATTGTCCACAGAGACATCAAAGCTACTAATGTTCTGTTAGACAAAGATCTAAATCCCAAGATATCCGACTTCGGCTTGGCCAAGCTTGATGAAGAAGAAAATACCCACATAAGCACTCGGATCGCTGGAACTTTGTAAGTATTGATGCTTGAGTTATTTGTTTTATGTTCATTGATTTAGTTTTCCCTTCATCTCTTCCCTTTTTGTGTGTCTATGGATGTTGACAATCAAGTCAAAAATTTGCCATGAAGAATATTTACTCATAATGAGATGGTGGATTTGTAGTGGATACATGGCCCCAGAATATGCCATGCGAGGACACTTAACTGATAAAGCAGATGTTTATAGCTTTGGTGTTGTGGCGTTAGAAATAGTTAGCGGAAGGAGCAATACTACTTTATGGGCAGCTAGCGATTGCTCTTATCTTCTTGAATCGGTAATTTGATTTCTTGGTTGTGTATTATTATTATTATTATTATAGTTTAACAACATATGAAGGTAGGAATTCGAATTGCTGACCTTTTTATTGAGGATATATGTACGTTAACAAGTTGAGCTATGCTCAGGTTTGTGCCAGTGTATGTTATTTAGTTTCTTTTTGTCATGTTAGTTAGCAAGAATAAATTGATTCCCCATTTGTCCAAAGAAATTTAACTCGCCTCTCATTTGATCCTTGTTTTCTTCATTTGATTTTAGTAGCCTAAACCTTGTGCCAACCTTTGATCTTGTTTTCGTAACTAGAACTCTGTTAGGTTACCACTTAACAAGAACACTCAATTAACAACCAAGAACACTCAAAAATAGAATTATATTGCAACATTCAAAGAAGTTATAATATAACATAGTCTTGCGAGAGGGCTACACTCACCCAAAATCCCATAATAGATATTCCTACCAAAATTTTCACACTTTGCTCCCAACTTACTCCCTCTATTTATAACTAAAAACTCTAACAAACTTACTAGTTGTTTAGTAATACGCCCTTTTCATAAACATGTTAGTAATCTAATATAACCATAGCTGGGGATCTTACAAACTCTTTTATTTGTGGTAAAACTGATTGCTCCCATATGATGACTCCGATGAATATGAAAACTTCGCATACAACTTAGCCGTTTTTCATCTCCTGTTTGTAGGCACTGAAGTTGAAGGAAAAAAACAGTTTACTGGAGCTAGTTGATCCAAGGTTAAGCCCCAACTTTAACAAGGGAGAGGCACTGAGAATGATAAAAATTGCTCTCCACTGCACTAATATCTCTCCTGCAGCAAGACCTAACATGTCGTCAGTAGTGAGCATGTTGGAAGGTAGGCAGGCTATTGAGGACATAGTGTCAAATCCAAGTGTCACTAAAGAAGCAAGGAATGCAGCATGGACTTGTTTGTTGCAAGACGACGACGAGCAATCTAATAACGCAAGCCAGACGCATGGTCTGTTTGCTGATGTTTCTGCAACAGGTTCTTCAACATCTGGAAGTGATCTCTATCCTATCAACGTATCTCAGTACTTGAATATTAGAGATACTAGACTATGAATTGCTTGCTTTCTCTCAAGTGATTTTGTGTATGTCCAGCCTTTAGAATTGCAATATGTTTCATTTGCCCAGAGAAGTGCAGCTTTTCATCTCTAGCAAATGGGAATTGCCTTCCTAGTATGCTGTCATAGAATAAGAAAGCCTTGGCCTAATGACGACTTGCACTGTAGAATTAGTTTTAAAAATTTGTGATCTAATGATTTATAGTGTACTGAAATCCAAAAATTTTTCAAATTGAAAGTCATTTCTCTCTCCCTCATTTCCTGGTTCAATGAGAATCAAGGATAGATTTCAGATAACTGTGTTTTTATAACTTATAAAACTTCTTAGGAAAATAATCGATTTATATTCCTTGGACCCTCTATTAGGATTCATTTTCATTAATATGAGTAACTTTTTCTTTAACTTTCTTTTATTTCTCTATTTTTTTCAATATAGTTTTCAATTAAGAAGCATAAACACTTTAATCAGGCTAGCGTGTATGTGTTCGACACATGTTGAATACTTAGGCACTCTAATACTTTGTAGACACTGATTAGACACTTGTTAGTACAATAGATGTGTTAGACATTAGTGTACAAAGTCAAAGTAGATTTAAGTATTTAACATTTGTTAGACATCCTATTGGGATGAGCATTCTATGCACAAGCAAACCTTAAAGATTTGTATTTTCTTCAAAAATAGTGGAGATCTGCCTAAAAATTGTTAAGACACCATTAGTTTGCCACGTGACAATGGAAACTGCAAGATAGATGCTTTGAGCACCTAAATTTTTTGAAGTATTGTGTCAATAAATAAGAGGAGGATTCCAAAGCAGATATGTTACATAATGCATGCTTAGTTCGACATCTCCATTTTTTTTAATACAATTGGGGTAAGGGAATTCGAATTACAAATCTCTTGGTCCGGTTCAATTTGACTATTTAAATTAAGATATTACCAACCCAACTCAAATATTGTTTTGGATAAATTTCTAAATTTGTTGTTTCTTAATCTTCATCTTCCCCACAACAATCTTCACTGAACAAACATTAGATTTTTGAGCAAAGAACCCAAATCGAGTTCTCCAGTTGTAGTTTCCACAATCTCAAGAGTTAGCCACTAACTGCCTTCCATCCCCATCTCCAAAAGGTTCGACATTGTTCAAACCCAATTCCATTTACCTAAACACCTCGCAGTCAATCATGGGGGGATCAAGGAAGAAGAGGAAGACATGTTATAGGTTGAAGAAAAAACTGGTTGTGACGATTTCGTTTATCGATGAAATTAGTAGCTGCCATTATTCCTTTTTTTAGTTTATGGATGAAATTTGGTATGCTTTTTTTTTAAATACCAAACAAAGAAAAAGGAAGATTCAAAGCCTTAGCCGAAATTTGTTCGGACATGGAAATTTACAAGCTGATTTTCCTTTTACTTGGAGAGGTGGTTTTTGAATTTTATCATGTTGGATGATGAGTGTATCATAATATTTGTGGTGATTAACAATAAGGTTTAGAAGTTTTGGATGTCAAAGCTTAAGAGGGGTGGTCGACCAACGACTATGGCAAGCAATGTCGGAGGTGAGAAAGACGAATTTCGGTTGACATAAATTTTTTTAAAGTTAAAAACTAGTAAACTTTTTATGACAATTAAACACTAAATAAAACTTTATAATACCAATAATAAAAAACTAAAATAAATTTAATAAAAACACAATTCTAATAAATTTTAATAACATTTCATTAAGAAAATCTAGAATATAGATATATATTTTTAAATAATTAAATAATTAATATTCAATGAGTCAATACAATGGATCGACCTAAACTCAATCCAAGCTCGACCCAAACTTTTATCGAAAGAGCCAAACCCAAGAGTTGGGTCATAAGCTTGGCTATTGAAAGTTGGATCAGTCTGATTAAAGCCTAAATAATGTCTTAGACCCTTGGGCTTGGACCTTCATTTTTTAGGGTTGGGCCGACCCAATGATGAGGGTGACTCTTAGATAGGATAAAGTGGTATATTAACTCAAGATTATTAAGTTTAGAGAAAAAGAAAATTATTATAGATAAAAAAATATCAAACTATACAAATATAGAAAAATTTACTAGGTTGATAGACATTGATAGAATTTTATCGCCACTTCTACCACTCAAGCGATAGAATTATATCTCGGTCTATCACTGATAGACAGTAAATTTTTTTATACATTTGTAAATAGTTTAACTCATTCTTTTATATTTGAAAATAACCCTAGTAATTTTCTTTTATCAAGAAAATCCTTTATTAAGTGTAGGGAGTGTTTGGGATAAGGAGTGAAATAGTTGAGAGTAAGGAGTTATGAAGTATTGGGAGTTGCAAATTCCTGAGACCCACAGACGAATTGATAAGATATAAAGTTAATCTTGTTTAGTAGTGAGATCCATCAATTCCTTGGGTCAAACGAGGAGTGAAGTTCAATACTCCTACTTTTCAAATCCGACTTACCAACTCCTTGTGCCAACAACACACTCTTAATCTTTACTTTGGGGTTGATTTTAGAAAAGAGAAATTAGTTAGGGAATTCCCTCCGCTTTTTAATTCAAAGGGAAAAGAAAAAGAGAAATTAGAATAAAGAGAAAGAAAGGGGAAAAAGAAAACCCTAGCCTCTCTCCTTTTCTCTCCTTTCCTTGCGTCCTCAACCGTGCCGGCCTCAAGCCCTTCACCATCGTGTTCTTCTTCCTCTGGCGAGTTTCGACGGTGAGACCTCCGGCGATCAGCAGTTCAGCTTGTCATTTCGGAGACCGCCATTTTCTACGTCTCCTTGTTCTTCCGAGCCTCCACAGATTCCACACAAGTCCTTGCTTGTCATTTCGGAACCATGGTAAGCAAGAATTTTCTTTTTCCTTGATTTTCGATGTGGAACGACTGTTAATGTACCCGTATGTAGTACTGATTTTATCTTTTTGACTCGGCAGCTGTCGTTTTTGTTTGGGCTGGAGGTTTCGATTTTATGACTATCTCCTGTGTTGATAATATGGAGCTTTGACATCTTGAATCTTTTGTTTATGGGCCCTCTGCTTTGTTATGGTCCGTTTTGTTTTTCTTTTTGCTTCTTGTGTTATTATGGTTTAATCGTCACTTTTGAGCGGATTTCCTTTGTATTTACTGGGATTGCTCCTGATTATTTCATTTATCAATGAAATATTTCTTATCCAAAAAAAAATGTACCCGTATGTAGTATAAGATTATTGGACGAATTTACGATTGATATCACTGATTCTTCTATTATGTTGATTTTTGGTTGGTTAAGGCCCCCCCACCCACACACACACCATTTTACCTTGATTAATAAAAGATAATTCGGTTTAGTTAGAATTTCTGTTATTTAAATCTGTTAATTTTAACAGCCTTTTTCCTTCTCACACTTGTATGTATATGGTTGGAGATATGATTAATAAGGAGTGAAGGATATTTTTAATTTTGCTTCTCTTCTAATATGGTATCATTGACACTTTCCTTCCCAAATAAACCCTTTCATCTTCAACCTCTCGTTTCCTTCCACCATGACTACCGAAATTTCTTCTACTGATTCTCCTGTAAATCCTTCAATCCCTACCACAAATTCCACGAATTCAACGGAAAATCCTTATACACTTGCTGTGAATTCCTCTTTACACAGTCAGACTCAAACCTACCAAGCTGCCATACACATTGCCAAAAATCCTATGTTTCATGAACGAATGAAACATATAGAGCTTGATTGACATTTTGTAAGAGAACAAGTACTTGATAGATCCATTAAACTCATGTCCATACGTTCTTCAGATCAACTAGCAGATGCTTTTACTAAACCTCTTCCAGCTGCTTCTTTGTTTCCTCTGTTATGCAAGATGGAAGTTCAAGACATTTTCTCTCCATCTTGAAGGGGGAGTATTAGAAGATAATTTGGTTTAGTTAGAATTTCTGTTATTTTGTTAAACTTCTGTTATTTAAATCTGTTAATTTTAACAGCCTTTTCCCTTCTCACACTTGTATATATGTGGTTGGAGATATGATGAACAAAGAGTGAAGGATATTTTTAATTTTGCTTCTCTTCTAATAATTCTTAAATGACGCTTAATTCTTTATTTTGGTTGTTTGGATATTGTAGAGCATCCCAGTTAACCCGAAGCCGTTTTTGAACAATTTGACTGGAAAGACTGTGGTTGTGAAACTCAAGTGGGGGATGGAGTACAAAGGTTTGCTTCTATCTGCTGTTTGTTTTCCTCGTTTCTCCTGCCTGCTGGAGTTTGTACTGACTTTCCTTTACATTTCAGGCTTTCTTGTCTCGGTGGACTCGTACATGAACTTGCAGGTGTGTTTTCTACTTCAATTGAAACTAATTTGGATGTTTCTTTTCGAGTGTGATTGTATCCTTCCCTCTGCTTCAGGACTTAGTTTATAACGTAGTATCTGTGAACTATTTTGACTCTAATAAATTTATGTACTATGAGAAGAGAATTTAGTGTAATTGTCTTTTCTCTTGAGAGATTGTTCAAACGTAGCACTAACCAGTTCAGTGTCCTTTATCTCTGAATCTAATTTGATGTGTTCTGCTTGTATTAAAAGTTCCCTCTTACAACTATTTATCATTTTCTATTTTATAGGGCTTGGATTTTTTCTGAAAAACTAGTTTGGAAAATATGTTGTCCATTTTTGTTTTCTCAATATTTATCGTGCATGTTGTAATTGGCAAGCTTAGTCAAGTGGTTTAGGCATCTCCACTTCCTCCAAGGGTTCGTAGGTTTGCCTCCCACTCTCGCAATTGTTTTAATATTCTCAAAAGAAAGAGTAAGTTCATTTGTTCTAAAATATAGATCATCAATGGTTACAAATTAAAAGGTGTGAAGTAAAATCAACCTTTTCTCTGAATTTTTTGTTTGAAAAGCTAAAAAATTTATTTGAAAATGGTTTTCACATAAGCCCATAGTCTCATTCAGATGCTGATTCCAGCATACAACTTTTTAAATACAGCTTGCCAATACTGAGGAATATATCGACGGACAATTTACTGGGAGTCTTGGAGAAATATTGATCAGGTAACCTTCTCTCAGTGATTGAAAATCACAATATCCGATGCATCAATTCTTATTTGTTGGTAGTAATATGATGGGAATGTTAGGAACATTATTAGACTGCCAAGGGTATATTATACTTTCCCAAGGGTAAGAAAAGAGGAGAGCGGAGAATTGTTTAGTAGTTAAGGCTTGAGTGAGTATATTCAAGAGAGGGAAAGTTCTTAATATCTCTAATACTTTGTTATCTTGTAGTTTTATATTTTAGCATATTTAGATTCCATCATAATATGCCCTGTTCATGATATAAATGCTTAAAGAAAAATATGAGAGAATATAACAGACACAACAAGTACGCATTTGCATTTATTTTACTACTGCAAGGATATGTTTGTAGTCTTTGTCCAGTGCACGGTGCACTTGGTCATGCCCTGTTAAATTTTAGAGCTTTCATGCTTAACGATGAATTATTCCACAATTTCTGACACCAAACATGACAATTTTCCTGTTTTTTCCTTGCAGGTGTAATAATGTTCTTTATCTTCGTGGAGTACCGGAGGATGAAGAGATTGAAGATGCCGAGCGTGAATAGCATGTAAAATTTTAGCAGCTCTTCGATGTCGTAGTAGCAGTAAAGTATTTAGCTTTCTAGTTCTCTAGTTTTTCTTTCTTCTGTTGCTTAATTTGTATCTTGATGTTGATACTATTTACCTTATCTTAAAGGGCAGGAACACCCTCTGCTTTGGTCGATTTCAAACTTGCAACAATCATTCGGTTTTCACTATTGTAGTAGGGAGATTGAATGGTAGAAAAAGTATTCTTGAATCTGAATGTAACATCTATGTTTCCTGGTAGCTTTGAATTGCTTCAGTTCTATATAAGAATATAGTTGAGTTTTTTTATAATTTGTTCATGTGGAATGCAATGGATGGGAATATATTTGTGACCTTGTACAACTATTTTATTTTTTTTTGGTTAGTACAACACTGCGGGGTGGGGATTAAATCTCCAACCTCTAGAGACGGAGCACATGCCAATACTACCAAGCCAAAGCTCATTTTGACGACTTGGTACAACATTAATTGGCTAAGTTCCAAAATTTACATGTCATGTTCATCTAATAGCATCACAATGTATTTTCTACTCACGTTTTTGCGATTATTTCTAATGTGAAATTTTATCCATGTAGATATAAATTATAATACTTGTGTAGATGGAAATAGTAATCTTGTGATTCATTTTAAATCAGTACCGATCAGTTACTTGTAACCAAAAAAGAAATAATAATCTTGTGTGTATTAAGTCTTCAAACTTTTCATCGTAAAGTGTCAAGTAAAGTTTCATTTGGTGACTATTTGATGTTGATTTTTGGTTATTGAAACTTGTGCTTGGTTTCTTATATTTTTGTTTTCATCTTTTTTTAAGAAAGTATATAAAAACTTTCTTTTCTTGTTTAAAAATTACTTCTCTTAAAAAATAGTGAGTATTGTGCTAAAGTAATAGTACTTTAGTGCGAGTAAACAAATACAAATTTTAAAATATAAAACAAAAATGAAATCCTTACCAAACAGTGGCTAAGTTTTCCCACTTTCAATTTTGAATTAAATAGGTCTTTTTGACCTATTCAAAAGTTCACACAACTCTACTAGACCGTTTTTATAGTTTTATTAGATGAAGATTTAAATTTATATCTAATAGATTGTTTAATTAGTAAAAACTTTGAATATATTAAGAACTTATTAGATAAATAATTGAAAGTATTGGGATCTTTAACAACTTTAGAATGTACGGAGATCAAATAGACATAAAAATAAAAGTTCAAAATATAAGAACGGATATTAAGATGGGATTATTTTTATTTTTAATATGGAGATTAAAGTTTAAATAGTTTTAATAAATTATAGACTTATGGTGTGTTTGGGATAGATTTTACTTGAGTTTAAAATGATTGTGTATTTTAACTTGAATATTTTTTTTTCTTTTCTTAGTCTTCATATTCAGGCCTGTTTGAAAGGATATTCAAGTGCTTAAAAAAATTATTTTTAGTATTTTTTTTTTCCTTGGTTCTTATGTGTAACTGAGATGGGTGGAATCGTCATTTAGTATAGATGCTGAGTGATGCCAAGTGGGCTTGGTCACAAAGTAAGGGGCTGAAAATCATTAAAATAATTTTTTAATATGGTATTTTTCTATTGGTTGGAGAAAAAGGAGGTGGCCAATTTTTCTACAAATTTTCCCAGTGTATGAAGGGCCTCCCCAGAAAATTTCCATATGCTTTATATGCCTTTTGTAATTGGTTATTAGGTAATCTTCGCTGCTAGCTTCTTTTATGGTCAAAAATCTCCCCGCTCCTCGATTCTTGCTTTTGGATCTCACTTCTCGATTAAAAAAATATCAACTTAAAAGAAACATGTTAAATTTCAAATTTTGTTTTTAAATTTTAAATTTACGAAAATACTAGACATAAAATTACAAATTTATGCTTTTTTTAGATATCATATTCAAATTTATATCTAATAAACAATTTTAAAAAGTCAATTTTTTTAGACATTTTAAACACAATTAAAACTTGATACAAAACTAAAGAAGAAGAACAAACTCTTTCCTATTTCCTCTAAAGCTTCCACTGAAATATATATGCATGTAATTATAAACTAATGTTCATTGTTGTACAAATTCAGCTCAATCCATATAAAGTTAGAATCCAAAAGATCACCACTTTCATGGATTGTGATACTAATATGCCTTTTAGGGAAATCAATCAACAAATGTAATCAAATTACCATTATCACGACCTTCAACAGGGCAAGATTTGAAAATTTTCCTCTTCTGAATTAATAACTTCGAAAACGCAACTTAGGACTAAGATGTTATCAGAGGAGACTAGAATTTGGAATCAAATTACAGATCAAATACTGATATCAAACTGAGTTGAAGCATGAAAACTCTAACTCGATTTTATGAACATTGGGGACCTCATATGAGAGAGCTTTGTCTCTTCCTCGTTTGTCTTCTCTTAGTAGATCATACTATCTTTCTTTGTTTATCCTTTTGTCCCTAATTGGCAGCTCAACTGGCTTTTGTGCCTCATGTGGATGGTCTGGTCCTTTGTAAACCTTCAAGTGGTTAAAAAGTGCTCTTCCAAGCTGCACATAAATTGCCATGGTTTGAAACAGCCAATAAATTATCAGGAACATCAATGGAGGCAGGAAACAGGGAAATTCCTAAACACCACAATATGAAGCAGTTTACATGAAATAAAAAGTGAGATGGTTAACAGTATTACAAGCAAGGCGCCTTGTTATTGCAAGGCAAATACTTCACAGCTACTTGAGAAAAATCTAAAAAAAAAAGTTTCATTCACGTCGTGTCAAAGCACTGACAACGGCGGGAAGTTCCAACGTCAGAATACACATCACAAACAACTGCCAGTTTGTCACAAACGAATTCTTCAAAGGATGATGCAGGACTGTTTAATATTCTTTTGAAATAGATTCAAAAGGAAAACATATTGTGCAGACGCTGTCCACAGATGAAAAGTCGTTCCTTTTCCTAATGTAGATTTTACTGTGTCCTTGTTAGAGAGCTGAATTTAAGATAATGTTATCTGATACCCAAATTTATCCTATAACATATACTAGGTATTCAGAAGGCATCAAATTTTCAAATCAATGATTGTAGTTCAAAAGACAACCAAAAGATTTCGAAATATACTGCCAAAGCAAATTTTTTAGCTTTCCTGGTCCTGAATTGCCAAGAAATCACCTTACACACAGTTGTCAGGCTCCATCAACCGTACAGATCTTGGATTCTGGTAGTGACAATATGACCATAAATGGTCAAAGATTTTTACTATTAAATGTAACCAACAGAATGCCAGTAGAGTAGCCAAGGAATAAAGCAAAAGACCATATGTTAGTTTCTCAAACACTTCAAACTTTCCCAAGCAACTCATTCTTGTCACATCCTCCACACCATTAACCCACAAATTACAATGCAGGTTGTGAAATCCTCTTGAAGACAAGGCCACCCGAAATTTTATTTTCTTATCATTGGAGATTCTTCTAGTTCTAATAAACTGAAAGATGCCATTATTTGTCATATACACCAACTCGTTGCTTCTAGAATCCTATGTCACAGAATGTGAGAGCCATTGGAACAACTTACATATGAATCTGAAGCTGTAAAACCCCATTGGTGATAAGTTTGAGGAACTCTTCTGTAAGATGGAACATAGCTAACCAATAGTCTACAACAACCAAAACACCAAAAGCTATCTTAACCGACCTACTAAAGCTTCTAACAAAACTGATACAGTTTTCCTAAATGAAGCGTTGCTCAAAACTTAAACAATCATTCTATCACCCACAAATATTCAGTTTGCAGAACAGTCTGCGTGCATATAATACAATATGGCACTTAAGTAGTACGAATCACTTACCCTCCCTTTTGGAAGCATACCACGAACAGCATGCTCAATAATTCTTTCAGGAATTCTCTGCTGTAGCTGGTCAAAAGTTTCTACGGTCATACCACCTGGTCGCCCTGAATGCCTCCTGTATAGTTTTTGTGTCCTCTTTCTACCAGACACCGCAACTTTTTCTGCATTTACCTATGTAGGATCAAGAGAATAAGTATAATTCATGGGTGACAGTGAATAAACAACTAAATGTAAACAAATAGCAAGAAGGTTCAAGTTGAGTAGACAAAAGCGGAAACCATTCATTGATGCTGATACCGAAACTCTGTTGTAGTGATTGCAGCCACAATAGATCATTCTTTTTTATGAAAGTCACAATAAAACATCATGTACAAGTACAACCACATACCACAATCACAAAAGCCCCCATATCCACACTTGGAGTGTAGGTTGCCAAATCCTTCCCTCGGATATGATTGGCAATGGTCGAAGCTAGTCTTCCCAAAATCTTATCAGTGGCATCAACCACATACCAAGGTTTTTCTGTGTTCACATGATCTGCAGCCTTCGGGTACCATGTTTTATTCCATATGTCCTGAATGGAAAAGAATTACGACTGCTAAGTATCCAATCTGAAAAGGGAAAATAAACAAGCAAAAACAGGAAATAATTCTTCAAAATTCAGAAAGTGGGCATCAAATTGGCCTACCAACTAACAAGTAAAAAGAGGATTGTATGTTCAGTTATAAGGGCAATTACAGTTGTACCCAGTTTTTTTATTGATGGTTTCTGTAAAAATTAACTTCAGTATGTTAATGGAAAGCGAAATTGCAATGTGGAGAAGCCAAAAGTTAGATGTAGTAGCCCCCAAAGGAACAACAAAACAACAACCCAACTAAAAGAACACGAATGATTGAGGGCTCATAGGAAGCTGGGGATAACAAAATTGGATAGGCGTTTTAGGTTTGCAAGGAACCCATTAGCGTGTTATGCGAAGAACGAGTTCAATTAGTCTCAAATCTACAAGACCATTTTCACTACCAGATTTAGCGCAAGCAAACAAACAAACATATTGTAAGATTAAGAGACGTACAGGGCCGTCGAGCTCGTCGCCCTCGAACATCCACCGTTGTTCTAAAGGGACACGATCCAGCTCCTGAGCTCGCACTTGAAGGAGCGGACTCTTGGGGTTGGAGTTTAGAGAAATCGTGGTCTGGGTTAGAAGAAAAGAAGATTTTGAATGTGGGAGTGGAAACCCAGCAAGGAGTGACTTTCTGGGAATGCCTCTGTTACTTGTGCTTCCATTGAAAAGAGTGGAATGTAAAGAGAAAGTGGGTGTAGAGGAGGAAGCACAGAGCATCGCCATTGTAGCTTTGGCGGTGTTTCAGTTGAGGAATTTCTGCTATGGATAGTGGATAAGACTCTTGCCTTTGTGAATGCGAAGATGAGAAATGGGAAACCGGAAGAACGGATAAATTTGCCAAAGTCTTTTACATTAGGATCATTTTCTCCCTTATAAATTATTTACTGTATTTCAGTTTTTTTTTTTAAAACAATTATTATAAATATATAAAAAATTTACTATCTATCCCATATATGCGACCGACTTTGGCTCATTTTTCTATATATAAAAATAGTATATTTTTTTTAAGTCCTATTATAAGCTTTTAATTGTTCTTTCTTAGTCATATAAGAACTTTTTGTTATCCGTTAACATTTTAAATATAAATTTTGAAAATATATTTACATGGTATTTTTTCATAAAAATTATTATTATTATTTAATCAATTTCGATAACAATTAATTTCGAGAAACTAAATTTAAGATTAATTGAAGGTACATGGACTAAAATAGAACGAGCTACAAAGTATAGAGACTAAAATGATATTTCAATCTTTCTGCAAAATTATATATATATATATATATATATATATAAGTTTAGTCTACTAATTTTGAAGTGTGTTTTAATTTAGTTCATGAATTTTTTAAAACGTGTACTAAGTTATTAAACTTTCAAATTTTTTCTACTAAGATCTTAACTTTTACTTTTATGTCTAATAGGTTCCATTCAAAAAAAATTTTAAAATTAATTGATTTATAAAAAAACAAAATTTATGTTTATGTATAAAGAAAACTTAAATTTTTAATTTTGTAACAAGTACATCTATAAATAAAGAATTCAAAAACTTATTAACTTAATTGTAGTTTAATTTATAGACCAAAAATTTATAGACTAAATATGTAATTTAACCTATATATCTTTTCCTCATGCATCCACTTTGAGAGAGAATAAAAGTCAAATACACATTCCTTTTTCTAGAATTTCATTTAAAAGGTAGATATTCTAAGCAATAAAAACTTTAATCCCTTTGATAATCAAATTCTCTTTTGTTTTCCTACACTTTTAAATTATGATTTTCACATTTTTTTTAACAATATTTGAAGTCCTAATCAAATTTTAAGGAAAAAAAACAAGTTTTTAGAGACTATTCTTTTCCTTTTTTTTAGTTTTTAAAACTTTAACTTAATTTTCTTTTCTAAAAAAAACTTAATTTAATTTTTTAAACATTTTATAGAGTGGATAATAAAACATAAAAACATAAAGCTAAATTTTCAAAATATAAAAATAAAAAATAAAAGCTAAATGGTTATCAAACGAAATCTTTATTGTAATATTTCATAAGTTTTGTAATTAAAAATTCTTAAGTTGACGAATAGAGTGGACTTAAGAATATCTACGAGAGAGAAGTTACATATAATAGCATAATACTTGTTTAACACTTTTCGATTCTTAAATTGGATAAAGATGCATTATTTCCTGTTTAGGTCAACAAAATAATTTTTTATACCTCAATCATAAGTTGAGATCATTCAAAAAATTTGCAAGCTTCATCGTCACCTCCATTGTTGTTAAATTTTTTAGTCAATTATATATATTAACACGTCATGAAATGGCACTTAGTTATTAACTATAGAATTTTTTTAAAGAAAACATTAATTATATGCTCTAAAATACAAGTTCTATCACTTTACCGAGTGGAAGATATCCTTGTTTAGCAATCATATCCCTAGCTATGTATCATCTGGCCACATAAACATATATATGGTTCATATATGATATATGTTGTTGTTTTTGTCTTTTCAACCCGCATTTCTAATTTTTTACTAATTTATTTATGATTTTTTTTCTAATATTTGAATCAAATTTAATGACAAACTTTAAAATTTAAAGGGGTGTTTGGTCGAATAAATTGGAGTTGGGGGAGTAACTCCACCTCCCATTTGGTCCAAGGAGTTTGTGGGCCTGCACAACTAAAAAACATCAATTTTATGCTTTATTAACTCCTTACATGGTATGCTAGAGACGTACATATAGCTTGTGGGGACCCGCCCCAAATGGAGCAAGGAATCTCCAATTAAACGGGGAATGGGAGAGGGAGCAAAGAGAAATTTTCTCGATCATTTAAAAGGAGATAGGGATAGAGATTATATTCTCCGTCCTTGCCCGTTTAATTATATATATATATATGTCTACTCCACCTCTAGACCATGAATGTTGTAGTATTTAAATTAGAAAAACTATGATGTAATATTTGAATTTCAACTTTTAAAATTGTAGAGAATTAACATTTTAATTATATCTTTGCACATAAAATATTCTTCCAATTTTACTTTGTGCTCCAAACCTGTTAAAATTTTAAATTTTAAATTTTAAGGTTATAATTAAGACCAACTCTATAATCAATGTGTTTCTGATAATTTTAACCTCTTTTTGGAAAAGGAAAAAAAAAAAATCTTTCACAGGGTAGTTGTCTTGTCTCAAAATAAAAATTACAAGCAAGTTGATATATTACCTTCGATCGATGATTTCGCCCGACCCGGGTTGGTCAGAAACGGGTCGGACCGGGCCAATCTCGTTTTCTGTGTGAACGTATATGTATATCATATTCGATTTTTTTTTTAAAAAAAAGTGGAGAACCCAAATTGAAGATGTGAATTGGATGGAGGGATTTTGGACTCAAAAAAAGTATGGAATGGTAAATCCCTTCTTCTTCTTCTTCTTCTTAGAGAGAGGGGGAAGATGCTGGCTGGCGGCTGGTAAAGAAAATTCTAATAAAACCCTAATTCTGATTTTCAAGTGTTTGGTCGGGTAAACTGTCGGGTTCGGTTCGAACTTTTACGCTCCTAATTTCCCCGTTTCGAGCCCGAACCAACAGAAAACTCACGGTCCAATTCCGCGCCATTAAATCTAACCAACCCAACTACCCAAAGCAAAAAAAACCCAAAAAATCCCGACGGATCCAAAATTTGGGTTGATTTCATTTACAATTTTTCCTCCACTTTTTTTTCTTTTCCCATCACACTCTATTCGGCTACCACTTCGCTCTCGCGATCGTCGACCCACCCGAATTGCGCAATTCAGCCATCTGGGTTTCAGGATTATTGGATCTAAACCCAGTTGCGCATCGGTTTGGTTTTCGTTTCTCTCTCCCTAATCCGTATTTGGGGATTCTTTCTTTTTGTCTCCTAATTAACCCTGTCGGACTATCCAATCCGAAGGAAGAAACTTCAATTCAACAATTTTCTGTAAGACCCATTTCCAATTATGATTCAATTCTGGTTCTACTTAGCTGTTTTATGCTGCTTCTTTTGTTCGGTTTCTGTTTTTTCATGTAATTTATGGTGTTTATGTTCCTTTAATTCCTGTTTTTGGTGGGAATTCGAAATTAAATTTTGCCATCTCTGCTGGAAATTTATCTACTTTTGGTTTTTTCTTGAAAATGTGATTCTTCTTTCATGGATTGACTCGAAGTTTGTTGTGGATTCTCTTGCTTTGGTATTGTTTGCCATCATAGTTCTGATTCATTTTCCTCTTGAAAATGCTCGGGCAACATGGGATTTTCAGTTGAATCTCTCTTTTACATTAGATTCTGTTTGACACTGGCCATCTATCTATCTCGCCAACTTCATGCTCATTTTCTATTGGGTGCTAGCTAATGTGAACTGACTGATAATTGTTTTTTACAGTTTCCATCAATTATTTCTTGTACAATTCCTCAGTTGTTTTCACTCTCTCTCTCTCTCCTGATAGATGGAAAAGGGCATTCTTAAGTATGTAAAAGTTATGATGAGTTGAAGGGTTTGGCCCAAACAATGGGAGAGTCTTAAGATCGTAAGTACTTTTTCATCCTGAAATCCTATTCCATTTAATCATGTAGTCCATAGTTGAGTTGTCTTTCATTCCTTGACTCATTTTTGCAATTTTGTTTTAGAGTTTAAGTTGTTGTATCTCTTTGTTATCTGTGTTCCATTCCCCTATGAACCATAATCTGAGGAATTTTAATCTTTACATTGTTTTATAAATGGGACAATTGAGAAGCTAGTCCCTTTTGTGCCAGCTATATAGAAACTAGAAAGTCTTTAAAGAATTGTTTCACTTCACTTTGTTATCGTTTTTGCTTTGCCTTTGCAGCTCATACCTTGTACAGAATTTGGTTTATTTATCCCCACGCAATGGAGATGTCTAACGACTCATCAATCAAGAAACCGAAGAGGTTGACATCGGTAGTTTGGAATCACTTTGAGAGGGTCAGAAAGGCTGACATTTGTTATGCTGTTTGTGTGCATTGTAACAAGAAGCTCAGTGGCTCAAGTAATAGCGGAACCACACATCTAAGAAATCACTTGATGCGATGTCTAAAAAGATCCAATTATGATGTTTCTCAACTACTTGCGGCCAAGAGATTAAAAAAGGACAGTTCAAGTGGTCTTGCAAACATCAGCTTTGATGAAGGGCAGAGAAAAGATGAGTTTAAATCAGCAATTGTGAAATATGATCCAGATCAGAGAAGGGATGAAGTAGTCACCATTGCAAGTAGTAAGTTTGATCAGGAGCGGAGTCAGAATGATCTTGCTCATATGATCATATTGCACGGTTATCCATTGTCTATTGTTGAGCATGTAGGGTTTAAAGTTTTTGTCAAAAACATTCAGCCGTTGTTTGAGGTATTACCCAATAGCACTGTTGAGGTTTCTTGTATGGAAATCTATCAGAAGGAGAAAGAGAAGATTTTTGAAACTATTAATAGATTGCAGGGTAGAATTAACGTTTCGGTTGAAATGTGGTCCTCATCAGAAAATATTGATTATTTATGCTTGGCTGCACATTATATTGACGAGGATTGGAAATTACAGAAGAAGCTTTTGAATTTTGTCACACTTGATTCTTCTCATACAGAGGACATGCTCTCAGACGTGATTATTAAATGCCTGATGGACTGGGACATTGACTGTAAGCTATTTGCACTGACATTTGATGATTTTTCAACCAATGACGAGATAATCAGAAGAATTAAAGAACACATATCGAAGAAAAGGCCTCTTTTGAGTAACGGTAGACTATTTGACGTATGCTCTGCTGCACATACCATAAATGCGATCGCTGAAGACGTGATAGAAGCGATGCGAGAGGTTAACCAAAAGATCCGAGGGAGTTTTAAATATATCAGAAGTTCACAACTCACTCAAGGGAGGTTCAATGAGATGGCTCATCAAGTAGGGATCACCAGTCAGAAGATATTGGTCCCTGACAGTCCTGGTCAATGGAATTCAACATATTTCATGCTCGAGACAGCCGTGGAATACAAGGGTGCATTTAATCTTCTACAAAAGCATGATCCTCATTATGCATCAGCTCTTACTGCTTTAGAGTGGGAATGGACAACTAGTGTTGCTGACTATTTGAAACTTTTTGTTGAAATAGTAAACATCTTCTCTGGCAACAAATCTACTACAGCAAATATATATTTTCCTGAGATATGCGATGTTCACATTCAATTAATCGAGTGGTGTAAGAGCTCAGATAATTTTCTCAACTCCCTTGCATCGAAAATAAAGGCCAAGTTTGATAAATATTGGAGCAAATGCAGTCTGGCTTTGGCAGTTGCTGCAGTTCTAGATCCAAGGTTCAAAATGAAATTGGTCGAGTACTACTATTCGCAGATTTACGGTAGTACGGCCTTGGATCGTATTAAGGAAGTTTCTGATGGTATCAAGGAACTTTATGATGCATATTCAATCTGCTTTACAATGGTTGATCAAGGTTCAGCTTTGCGTGGAAGCAGTTTACCTGGGACGAGCAACGACTCTAGGGACAGGCTAAAAGGATTTGACAAGTTCCTTCATGAGACTTCTCAAGGTCAAAGTGTGATGTCTGATTTGGACAAATATTTAGAGGAACCAGTGTTTCCTCGAAACTGCGATTTCAACATATTAAACTGGTGGAAAGTCCACACCCCGAGGTACCCAATCTTGTCCATGATGGCTCGTGATGTTATCGGGACTCCAATGTCAAGCATTGCACCCGAGTTGGCATTTAGTACCAGAGGCCGAGTTCTCGACCGCTGTCGAAGTTCATTAAGCCCTGATACTCGTCAAGCTTTAATATGCGCACAAGATTGGCTTCGTATAGAACTTGAAGGTATGTGCATAATGGATTCTACCTAATATGTTTTTTCTTCTTTTACTTACAACTGTTTATTTTTTTTCGTTTCATATCAGATCCGAGGCCATTGTCTACCGCTTCGTACATACCGCTCCTGCTCGGAACCAATTAACTGTACAAATAGGTGCCTGGTGTCATGTAAATATCTTACTGAATATCTACCTCACTCCATTGTTTTGTTTTTTTATAATGTTAGGTTGATGGATCTGTTAGTTTATACTATAATGGATTCTGATTGTTTTTGAGGCCATAGCCTTGTCCAAGTGAGCCATGCTGTACATAATGAAATTCTGTTTCTTCTGAATGTCTGTCTATAAATCAGACAATGGGCAAAATTTGTATGTTTTTGCTGGTAATAAGAATTGTAAATATTCAGATCAGTATGTTCTTGGCTTTTTCATATTTGTTAGATTAGATGTTAAGATTTCTTTCATGGGTTGTGCAGAAAAAGTGGTTGAGGGGATTTGTTTTTAATAATGTTATTATTAAGCCATTTTACAAGTCATTTATATCCCACGAATTAAATAATAATTTCATACGATAAAGCTGTGGTGGAATATAAGAACGATCAAATTTTGTGTACTTTTGTTATATTGTTTCTGAATTTTCTGAACTCTTTCTTTTTCTTTTTCTATTTCAATCAAGATGATTTTCTTGTTCAGTCGTGACACGTGAAACGTTATTCGAATTAATAATATCCAAAATCAATCATTAAAATCTATCATACGCTACCTGAGTTTAATCCATTATTATATATTACAAAAAAACTGAGCCCAACAATGAATTCTTAGGGCTACTACTTTTCTACCATACATGTATCACTTAAAAACACTTATCATACACTTATAAACACTTATCTAACTATTTAGAAAGTCAATCCAAATAGACGATATATAGAAAGATATTCACTTGCTCAAAATGATGTCTTTCATAGGTCTTTTCTTCTTTAAATGCTCGACAATATGAACATGTGGGAGAAATAAAAACATAGGAAACAGCGAAGAAGAACAAATGATAAAATTTTATGTTGATCGCATTTAGATCTAAAATTATCTTTACATTCAAAGACACTTCTATATACAAAATGGTTGTTTCAAGACAACATGGTTGTTGTTCTACATAAACAGCTCAAACGATGAAATCTAGTCGATGTAAAGAACTTGTCGTCGAGGACTAACATGGGTTTTTTTTTGTTACATTATTAATAATATGTCCCTAAACCTTATTTTAAAAGTTGCAATATTATCACCGATCTTTCATAAGCATTTGAAATCTATTCTTGGAGTAGAAATCTTTTAGAATATCACATGAAAAATAGGACTTAGAATCATAGTGTGGTGATGAATACATACAATAGAAATTTGGATTGTCACATTGTTTTAGATCACTGCCATACTATCTTATATTCAATTTTTTGTCAACACACTCTAAATAATTTATATTTCAATGAAAGTTTTGAAACATTTAGGAAAGATCAAAAACAATAGAACATTTTTTTGAAGAATAAGAGTATTATTCTTTTCTCAAATGACATAGTTGGGGGATATTATTAATAATTTAACCTCTTTTTAATTATAATAAACAAACTATTTTAAAAAAATTTAAAAGAAGGCATAAAAGAAATCTTATTCAAGTGTTTTTTTCAATTAAAAAAAAACATAATGAATATGTGACGTAAGGACAGAAAAAAAACACAAAAGAAAAGAAGAAGAAGATTGGATGCTTTGAAATAAAGAATATAATTTTGATGGGGTAGTTGATAATTGTCACATGGAAATTTTGATTGGAGGAGAAATTAGAAAAGGAATAGGGAAGGGAAAAGGGTGTGATATCCAAATTTCATTAGACATAATGATAGAGAGATGGAGCACTTCCAAGTTCATTAAGAAAGAAGAGAATAGTTGCAAATCTTAATGGTCCCCTGTGTTTTGGAGATTCTAGACCACAGATTCATTTCCTAAACCTTGTCCCTACTCAATTTTTTTTTTAATCACAGACTTCTTGATAACTAACACGTCTATATGTCAGTTGAGTTGTACTTATTTTGGTAGAAATGAAAAATCTTGAGAAGCAAAAACCTTAAAATGATAAATTAAATTAATTTATGAGAAATTTTCACATATAGAAAAAATGTCAAACTATTTACAAAAAATAGTAAAAAAACATTGATAGATATTGATAGACTTCTATCATCATCTATCAGTGATAGACTTCTATCATTTCTATCACTGATAGACCATGATAGACTTCTATCAACGTTTATTACAACTATCTAAAAATTTTGCTATTTTGTGTAAATAGTTTCCCTTATTTTTCTATTTTAAAAAATTCCCCTTAATTTATCCATGATATATTAGAGGTTATACAGTTCACGAAATAACCATTAAAAAAGCAGAATAAACAAATTACATATGTGTTACCCAGACACAGTTATTAGTAACCTTGACTCCAAATAGAGTTTTTCAGAAACTCAGGCTTCGAAACTTTGCACTCTTAACACAGACATTTTTTTATCTTTAGATTTCAAAACTTCTTCAAAAAAATTTCTAGACTTTTAATTTTGAACATGTGTGTCAGTCAAACTCCTCTAAGAGAAAATAATATTATCTCCTCATAATGAAATTCTGTTTCTTCAATATTTGTGTATAAATTAGCGTTTATCAATCATTGAAGATGACATTTTTTTAGTTAATAAGTGTGAGAAGTAAGTTGATTTGAAATAACCTCTTAAATTTTAATTCTCGAAAAAATGTTTAATTAGAAGTTTCTTAAAAAATTTTGTGATATATAAAAATCATTAAAATATCTTCACGTTTGGAAACTACCATTGACAGCCGCTACCTCCTATCACCATTCACTACCTTCGTTAGAGATCTTTAATATAACCATTGTTAACATCTACTTTTGACGACCATTGGTCGATCATAATATTTTAGATGAAAATTTGAAGTTATTATTTCACTATGATTAATAGTTGTCATTTATAGTAATTTATGATTCGTAAAAATATTTTAGATGCAAAGTAAACTAGTATATACAAACATTCTTTGAAAAAAACATAACCAAACCAAAAATTGAGTTAAACCGCTTAAAAAAGTGTTTTGATAAAAATCATTCTTTTAAAAAACACTTTTTTTTCACAACACAATCGATGTTTTAAATGAGGCTTGACTGAGTGCTTCATCCCAACGCACTTTTGAACGGTATGGAATGTGCTTTTAATAGATTTCAAAATCATTTTTTACCATGCACTAAACGATAAAAATATTTTTAAAATACTTTTTATGTTGACTATAAGCACTTTTCCTTTCTAAAAATCATAAAAATTTACTTTTTGAAATATACTTATTAATTCTCTTTTTGAATTATACTTATTAATTTATAGGAATGTTTTTAAAAGTGAAGACAATTCAATTAATATATAGTATGTATCAATAATTAAATAGGCTATGATTCGAATATTTTCATCTCCGTTATACTCCAATACAATTGCTACACCATCATTTTCCTTTAGATTTACAATAATTTTTCAAAAAATTAACAAAGGAAATATTTTTTTTTCTAATTCTCATTTAATGGTGGAAACTATTTTTAAAAAATTACTATGATAAATAAATATAAAAAATAGTTAAATTAAACTAGGAAAAGATGATCGAGCTTCATTCTTCATATTGATAATATAAGTTTGACAAGAGAAAAATTACAAATAAAAAGAAAAAAAAATTGAATTCAAATGTAATATAAATACTCAATTGTCCTTCCCCCTCCTACATGATAGGTGGTAGTAACTAGTAAGTGTAAAACTCGTGCATTGCTATGTCTATATTCGCTTTAATTATGATGTGAAATTGAAAGATAGCCAAAATAATAATAATAAATAAATAATAAAAAATATTCTATTATGTTTTATTTGATAAATTGAATTCAGATTATTTTAAATGTTAAATTACAGGTTTAGTCCCTAAATTATTAAGTATCTACTATCAACTTTAAAAAATTTATAACAAGCCATTGTTGACATATTCGAGATTTTTAAAAATTAATTTATCCATTAATAAAGTATAGAAATTAAAAATACATCAAATTGTAATTTAACCAAACATCTAGAAGTTTACTAATAACTAAACCTAACTTAAGAGTAAATAAAATACAAGTTTAATAAGTAGTCCCAATACTTTATAACCATAGTTATACTTTTGAATTATTTACTTTTAACCTTTAAAAGCATAAAAATTAAATTAAAATGAGGAAAATTATTTTACATGAGAAAACGGTTGAAAATATTTATAAATATAGTAAAATTATTTATAAATATAGTAAAATTTAATTGTCTATTTATAAATATTTTGATACATTTTCCTTTATTTAAAAACAATCCTTAAAATTAAGTTTAAAGCAAATAGATTAAAAATATATTATAATTAGAAATTGATTAAATTTACTGTATTTTAAAGCATGGGTAGAATTTTTTAGGTTATCGGATTTTTATTGTTTTTTTATAAATACTATTTTGTTACATATACTTTTACTTATTCAATTTTAATCTATGTACATCAATAAATCTTGAAATTAGTTCATATACTTTAAATAAATCGTAAATTTAGTTTGTCAAAATTTTTCTTTATTGAATTTGGTTAAATAATAATAGTTTTCAGGTAAGAAAAATATATTACGTAAATATATTTTCATAGTTTATAAAGAAAATGTTCGTAGAGACTATTTTTTTATTTTAAAAAATCAACTATAAAAGTTAATTCTAAAATTAATTAAAAGTACCTAAACTAAAACTTAGGCAACATAAAATTTTCAAAAAGAAAAAATAGACAACATAAAATATTGGGACCAAAATGCTATAAATAAATTAATTAATTAAAAAAAAAAACCTTTTTCCTTTCTTTTTAGAGGTTTAAAGCAAAGATCTTGAAATCTTTTGGTCGGCAGGGGCTTTCTCCTATCTGGCCGGCAATGGTTGGTGGCTATCAATATGCCCCAAAAACTTTGCTTCTTTTCTTTTTATCTTCCTTGGAAAATGATTCTTGCGTAAAACTCTTTTTTTTTTTTCTTTTTTTTTTTTTTTTTTTAATTTTTCAATATTTCTTTTAGTTTATTGGCAACTGACGTCTAGCTTACTTCAGTTTGCTCTGTGAGTTTCCAGAAACCATGGGCTTTCATTAGTAGAATTAAGCTTTTATTAAAATGTGAGTCAAAATTGTTTTCGTTTACTTTTACATTAAATTATAAATTTGGTACTAAAAAGTATAGTAATAATTTTTTATTGATATGTCAAAATTTTTACTTTTTTTAGGTTCGATATCGATATGAGGGATGAATCGATATTTTCATTATATCGTATAAAAATTCACGAAATACGAAAAATAAACATCAAAATGACACTAATATAAATAATAAACATGTTTACTTATTTGAAAATAATAAAAATATTTATTTACTAATTTAAATTTAATTTTTGAATTTTTTTATTTTTATAAGTTTTTTAAAAATATTCGTCGAAATCAATATTTTATCGATATTTCCATCGAAATTTCAGTAAAATTAAGACCTCTATATTTCCATCGACATCGATATTTTACACCTTGCTAAAAAAGTTAGATTTTGTTCATATAATTTATAATTAGAATTTAGTTTTTATGGTTTTATAAAATATAAAATTAATACTAAAAAATAGTCTTTACAGTGGAACTATTTATGAGGATAATGTTATAAACTATAGAGACTTATTTTTAAGGACAGTTGCAAATATAGCAATCAGATTCAAAGTATTAGCATATATAGCAACATTTTAAAAAAATTGTAAATATAGCAAAGTCTATCAGTAATAGACTTTGCTATATTTATAGGTTATTATTCCTAAAATTATTACTCATTACAATTATCTTTATTTTTAAGGTTTTTATCAAACCATAGTCTTTATAGTAAGGACTATTTATGAGAATGTCATCAAATTATAGGGATTAAATTCTATCTTTTAAAATTATATGGACTAAATTATAACTTTCTTCAAATTATAGGACTAAATTTGTAATTTAGTATTTTTTTAAAAAAAATTGAAAATTACTTATTAAAATAGATATTTTAAAAGTTTCCGAGGGACAAAACATTAATATTCTAAAATTTGAGGTATATTATTGAATATATATTTCTTATAGAGTAAATATAAAATAAATCTCTAATTTTATATCATAATTTTATGAGTCCATAGTGATCACAATTTTAAATGAGTCATTTTGTAACGTAATCATGGAATTTTCTAGTTGTTGAATGTATGTAAATAAAAATAATAGCATTCTATTAATTTGAACATAACTCAATTGATAATAAAACACATATCTTCGATTAAGAGAAATTGAAGGTTCAAATCTCTTATTCTCAAATGTTGTGTTGAATGCAAAAAAGAAAAAAGAAATAGTGACCGCATTGCTAGTTATTGTTGCTCTTTAACTAATTAAAGATATACAACTAATTAGTATTTATATGATTCATTTAAACATTGTTTTACTCACTTGAAAATTCAAATTATTTTCTTGTCTCGTTTACCCAATCTTAAAACTTTAATGCATAGTCACGTAAATGGTAAACATATTTATTGTGTTATATTTAATATGATAGAGTGACTGTTAGCCTGAACATAGTTCAGTTGGTTAAGACATATTTATATACTACTTCTATTTATTACTTACTACATAAGCATGCTTTTAAAAATAGTGGAGTTCACTAGTATTAAAAAATATATATTTTTGTTTCTAGGTTTTGGATATAGTTAGTATTTGGTCCTTATGTTTCAAAATGTTGCATTTTTGGTCCTTAATTAAGTTTTGAGTTTGATTTCAATTTAGTCTCAAGTTTCAAAATTTACACTTTTAACCTAGTTTTTCACTAAATATTTATTTTTAATTATTGGTGTTAATGTCTATTAATCAGATTTAAAATAATTATGAAGTGAAAATTAAAGATTAATTTTAATAGTAATGAAAAAGTGTAAAAACTTAATTAATTATAATTCTTTTTTTTAAATTAATTAATTTACATTAACACTATACCAAAAGTGAGTATTTAATGAAAAATGAGGTGAAAAGTGTAAATCATATAACTTAGAAACCAAATTGAAATAAAACTTAAATCTCAAAAAGTAAAATTGTAGGCACCGTTTGGTAACTATTGGGTTTTTAGTTTTTAGTTTTTGAAAATTAAGCCTACAAACACCTCTACCACCTCTAGATTTTTCCTTTTTTACCTACTTTTAATCTATGTTTTCAAAAATCAAGCCTAAATTTAAAAAGTAAAAAAAAAAAAAAGTAGTTTTTAAAAAGGAATGTTTTCAAATATAGAAAAATGAGTCAAACTATTTAGAAATATAGAAAAAATTTGACCGCAGCAATAAAATTCTATCGCTGATAAACAGAGAAATTTTTTTATATTTATAAATAGTTTGATATTTTTTTCTATAGTAATTTTTTTTTTAAAATGTTATTTTTGTTTTTAAAATTTAGTTAAGTATTCAACTATTATACTTAAAAGAATATAAACTATTATTATAAAAAATGACAAAAGAAACTTAATTTAAAAAAAAAAAAAACAAAATGATTAACAAAACCGTAATATTTTGAAAGTTAAAAAGGAAAATATTTCCCTGGTAAAAAGTGTATAGAGTATGTCGGTGTAATGTAATAATATTAGTTTATTTGTTGGCATTTAGCGGTTTGTGGATATTTCGAGGAGGATGGGTCATCAGATATTGTATGCTGATGGGGGGCTCGCTCTTCTTTTTGCGCCACTAAATGCCCTCTCCCCTTTCTCTCAAGTGACGCACAAAAAGCTAATGCCTAACAAACTGACACCTGGAACTCCTTGCTACTCTTTCCTTGGATATTCTATTATTCTTCCAACTATCTTCTTTTCAGCCTATTTGCGAAGGGTGAGATTCATAATCTAAGAGGTATTTAGAGTAAGAAGTATAAAAATTTGATCGACAAGGTGTGTATGAGTGAAAAAATGATAATAAATATGATTTAAAGTGCAAGCATACATTATCAATGAAGTAATAAATCTTTGAGTATTTCAAAAGTCGAATCCCACGAGACTATTTATGCAATTCAATTTTTCTAAAAAAAGCTTTTTGATGCAAACCAAGGGATAACCAATGAATAAATGATTTTGAGGTTGAATGTTGATAAAAGCAGTAAACAAGAGTGTTGAACATGGATGCAGTTATGTTCCAACCTTTCGGGTTCTATGCTGTAAGTGATGTGACCGCATCATACCAAGACAATGAAATATGCATGAACAGAAAACTAGTATTATTCAGTCTTGTGTCAAGTTCCTTTAGGAGATCTAAGCAGCTAATGCCTAATGTTTCCATGGTTAGTTGGATCTTAGATTAGTTCAAGCTTAGATTCTTTATATATCCTACGATGTCCTTTATTTCTAAGGTGACATGATCATCCTATTTCTAGGCTCTTAGTCCCATATTCCTTTGTGACATCGGTTTATATCCTAACCTTCTCAGCATTAGGACTCCACTAGATTGCTAAATTAAGTGATCAGTTTAACTTAACAATATTTTCCATAAACTCAACAAAGAAAACGCATAAGTAAAAAAGGTATGAAACATAAACATTGCTCAAGCCATAAAACCCTAGGGTATCCACATAACTGAATCCCTTAGAGAATTTAGCTCATGACTAATGATAAAATAATGAACTTTATTGAATAAAAAATAATAGCTACAAGATGATGTTCAATGGATGAAAAGAAAAGAGAAAAGTGCAAGAAATAAATTAATGTAAATGCTTAAAAAAAAATATAACTCAAGGAGCCTTGGGACAAATCATCAATTCTTTAGTCTTTCCCTAGGTTGATTCCCCTTTTTCAAGGAAGAATCGTTTCTCACCACACACTTTCACGGGATGGGATTACTTAGAGGCCCTACGCCTCAGAGAAATTTTCGTTTTTAAGACTATTGACTTAAGAAATTGAGAAAATGCTAAAGGGGGCTGACGGCAATGGTGGAATTGTGGAGAAAAGTGTGGTGAAATCGTAGATGGAGAGTTGATTTTGAGATGGAAGGGTTCTCCTCCTTTATATAGGCCAAGGTGGTTGAGAGATTACCTAAAATCATGTGTTGAACGTTTTTTCAGCTTTTTAGGCATTGAATAACAATTTTGACCGAGAAAATAGCAACCAAAATTGATTGGGCGCGAATCTGGAAAAACTGGGCTCAGTAATGTGAGCGCATCACTTCTGATGCAGTTACAGCACATCTGATGCGGCCACATCAGAGAGGGTCGGTACATCACTTACTACTGTGGGCACATCAAATAGAAAATCTGTACATCATATAGAAAATCTACAAAAACAGCCAGAAACTTGCCAAAATTCACCAAATCAGCAAATAACAACTTTTAAGCATAATTATCCCCTAGTGAGCTTATTTTAACTAATATTGGGCATTCCTGGGTCAAAATATCACATAAAGTATCTTTTTACTATAAAAAGTAATAAAATAGATGGTAAAAATATGCATTTTTTGACATCTATCAAAGTGGAATAGTGAAGAATACGAAGTACTAATGAAGTCTATGGAGTTGTGAACTTATGGGATCCACAGCTTAAGGAGTTATAAGATATAAAATTGATGTTTTTAGTAGTGGAACCCACCAACTCCTTTGGCCAAACATAGAGTGGAGTTTACAATTCCATACTTCCATACTCCTACTTTCTAACTCTTTGGGTCAAACACACTCTAAGAGTTTAATAAAGCATAAATAATTGATAGTTTTTTTTTGCCGTAGGCCTACAAATTATTTGAACCAAATAAGAAGTGGAGCTCACAACTTCACTCGTCTAAATTCCAACTCTTTGGGTTGAACACTCCATCATATTTGATCTTATATATATATATATATATATATATGTATATATATTTTCAGATGGTGATCAAGGTTTAAAATGTTGATGTCAACAAAAATATTGAGGTCTTGATTTTATGAAAAAAATCGATAAAATGTTGATGTAAATAGATATTTTTAGGAAAAAAATTATAAAGTTAAAAAGAATATTTAGATTAATAAATAAATAGTCTACCCTTCTTAAATAAATTAACATGTTTTTTTATTTATATTACTGACATTTGTTGCTTATTTTATTTTTATTTTTATGTAATTTTTTTACAATATAATAGAAATATCAATTAATTATTCATGTCAATATTCAACCTAAAAAAATATAAAATATAGATGAAAATACGAAAAATCAACATAGGTTTAATACCATGACAGTGATGCCTTTGATGTATTCTCGTTTAAGGTATATTTCTTTGTACATAATATAAAGTCATTTTTGTAAACGTTGCTATCGGGTATATTTACCATATATTTTCATTTGTCCCCTTTTATAATGTGTCAATTTCTATGAGTTGTGATTAAAAGAAATATATTGACAATGTATATTTTTATTTCTTCAAGAAGTTAAATTTATATTGCGATGGATGTATTTGAAACGAGTTTAGAAAAATTAATACTTACTACCTATAATGTTTATTTTTAAGTTTTTTTTTTTTTTTTTTTTGTTATTCATTCATCTATTTAGTTATTGTTATTTAATACATAGCTTAAAATAATTATATATAAGTGACTTCCAATCATTTTTTTATAATTTTTTTAAACTTTAAAAAACATTTGGTTGGTGGATTGGATTAGTGAGGTTTTCATTTTCTAAAGAACATACCTTGATTACATTCGGGGCAAGAGAATGACTCAAGATGTTACTTAACATTATAAAGAAGGAAAGTCTAAAATTGTTATAACATCTAACGTTATGAAGTCTAAGGAGTTGTGAATTTCTGGAGCCTACAGTATAAGAAATTGATAATATACAAAATTGATGTTTTCTTAGTAGTGGAACCTACTAATTCTTGAAGTCAAATAAGGAGTTCACAAACTCCCTATTTCTCCATTTCTATTCCTGAACTCTTTGGGCAAACACATCTTAATGGAGTTATTTTTTCTATAATTTGTTAAAAAATTAATTGAACATTTCTTAAATACTTTTAAGAAAACACCTGACATTATGTACGAAATTTTGCATAATAACAAAAACTGAAAACTTTTGAAAATATTGAAAATATTGAAAATATTGAAAAGTTGTCCAAAAGGCCAAAACTCATTATAAAATTATAAACGTAATTTACGCCCAAATTGAATTGCACTAATTTCTAGACTTCTCTCACCTCTCAAAGCATAAAAAAGGACATTTTTTTTTGTGTGTTTCTCCATGGGTGTATTTTAAAGTGTGCTATAAAATCAATTATTTTTATTAAAAGTATTGCTTTATTCAAAAAGTGCTTTAATGATAAATCTTTTCGTTGTTTGGTTATGATGTTCATTTAATTAAAATATTTTTAACATTAATACACATAAACCAAGTTAGATTGCAAGTTATTAAAAGTGCGGTAAAATGAGTCAAAACTATTTATAAATATATAAAAATTTATTGTCCATCAGTGATAGACTGCAATACAATTCTATCAATTGAATAATAGACAGTAAAAATATTTTATATTTATAAATAGTTTGATTTTTTTTTTATAGTAATTTTCCTTATTAAAATTGAAATATTGAACTTGAAATTAAAGTGAAAGAAAGTGTTGAAAAGAAGGATCAGCAGGAAAATGGTAAGAAAAATGTATCCAAAGAGAATAAAACCTAGGAAAGAAAAGTATATGTATGCAAGAGAAGTTGATTAAACAAGATGTATGTATAAATGTCAAAATGAGCTTAGTTTAATAATAATTGACATGCAATCTCGCTCTTGAAATCAGAAGTTTTTTATTTTTCATATCTCTTGCAATTGTTGTATTAAAAAAATGTGTATACATTTTTTTAAAACATAAATGTGTATAAATTTATTGTGGAAGAGAATGCATGTAAATTAATGTAACAACAAGAAGTTCATACGAGTGTGGAAAGTGAGATTAATAAGAGACATATATATGTAATACATACACATATATAAAAGAAAAGTTAATATAAACAGGAAAAATATTAAACTACTTACAAATATAAAAAAAGTTTACTATCTATCGACGATAGAATTCTATTACGGTCTATCACTTATAGACAGTAAAAATTTTCTATATTTGTAAATAATTTGACTTATTTTTTTATATTTAAAAACAACTTTATATAAAACATTATTTTCTATAGTTTAAGCTCAATTTCTATTGGTATTTTTCAGTAATAAAAGTTTCATTATAGATAAGTCCTTTTTTATTTGGTTAAATCTCTATGATGGTCTTTATTATCGCTTAAGTTAATTTTTACGACACGTGAAATGTATGACCCGTTTGATAATAAATTTATTTATTGTTTATTGTTTATTGTTTTTTAAATTTATGTTCATTTTCTATCCATTTCTCCATTGTAATTTTTACTTATATTAATGAACACTTGAATTCCTAACAAGTTTACCATATAAAAAGTTTTTTTTTCTCTCACTTTTACCAAACAAAAAAAAAAAAAAAAAACTTGATTTTTCTACTTTCTATTCAACATCACAACCCCTAATATAATATTTTTTATACTAGATGCTACTTCATGTTACATTATCACCTAAAAGACTATTAACATTTGATTGGTAGGGTAAATACATGGAAAGATTTCATAAAACCATAGTAAGCTAACCATAAAAGAGAGGAATTGCCCCTCTTATAATTCATTGACGATTTTAAAAGTTCATATACAATACTTTAAATTTAAAAGTTAGCATGTAAAATTTTGTCGTTTTCTTATACTTTTTCTATATAATAGCTTCTATAATATAACGAATCTTTTAAAACTATACAAATCTAATTGCAATCAAACTCACACTCAATAAGGACTAAAATAGTAAATTTAACATAGAAAATTAAAAAAATAAAAGGGGTAAAAGTTTGAGTGAGTGTAGGGATTAGGGAAATATTGTTGGCAAAAAGAATTGTCCCTAAACATAGGATAATGTGTGGAATTATTTGTAAGTCTATGTTTTGGCTTTGGTCGATATAAAGTAATGAATAATGATGGAGGGGCAGAGTGGTAAAGGTCCACATCAATTGCATTGCATGAAATCTTTTGTACGGACACAATATCGATTTTCCAAAAATATATTAATAAACACTTTTTTTTTAAAAAAAAATATTTATTAGTTATTATTTAAAAAAAGAAAAAATAAATAAAAGTCGAAAGGAATGCTACGTACATGAATTCTTATCACTGCTTCCTACTTTCCACTAGCGTTTCAAGTTTTAACACACTACTCTACTCTACTCTCTTTTAAATATTTTTACTTTTTATCTTTTTAATATTTATATCTTTTATCTTCTAAATATTTTTTTGAGAAATTATTATATAAAAAAAATCAACTTATTTATAATAGAAAAATTTAACTGTCAACGAGTAAAATGTTTCAATATTAGTAAATAATTTCAATCATTTTTCTATATTGGAAAACATCTTTATTTTATTTCCAATTTTACACCATACAAGCTCCTCTTTTTTATTTTGGGTTTTAATTATTTTGATTTTCGGTATTTATATAAAAACAATTTGATACCAAAATTTTCTACGATTGTGCTATTCAATTTTTTTTTCTTTCAATTTTAAGGAGGTGTTTGTTGAGATAATGAGTTGGGTTTTGAAGTTTGGAATTAATGGGTAGGAAGTTTGTGTTTTGGGTGAAGAGTGGTAAAATGAAGTTCATCGATAAATGTGCAAAAAAGAGAAAGATGAGAAGATAGAGTTCATCAATAAAGTTATCTTAAATCGCCGATTGACCTAAAAGTTTAAAATAATAAGTGAAAGTAAATTTAATATAATATCTAACAAGTTATTTGACTCCGACTTATGAAGTCAATGGGCCAAACACCTCCTAAAAGTTCAATTTCATCTCTCAACTTTCAATTGTTATTTTTTCCTAATAAGTGTCTACCTCTTAATTAACTCTACTAATTTAACGTTGACGTAGAATGTTAATTGAAATAATTATTTAATACTACATCATTCTTAAATGATATTAACGTTGGTCAACACAATGGATGAAAATAATATCATATCTACTATTGTGTGTATATATATATATATATATATATGAAATATTTTTGTTAATTGTATTAATAGAGACTATTCTTTGTTTAATTAGTATAACAAGTATAAAAATATAATTATATTTAAACTTCCAACTTCAAAAGAAGAAAGTAGAATATTTTAACTGTTGAGCAACTTAAGCTCATGTTGACAATTAGAATATAGATCGATATAGAAAAATTTCTTCAAGTACAATAAACATGGTGATACTCTAAATTGACTGGTTTGAGTAGTTCAAAACTAAGATCAGAAGGGAAATTTTGAATTTTAAGGTTTAGGGTTTAGAAAAGAGAGAAAGAAGATAACATATATATGTTAGAAGATGAAACGGGGACCTTAAAAATACGGACGGCCCACAAAAAGAGAGAGAGAAAGGAGTAGAATATTAATATTGCATTGACAAAAGGAACAAGAACAAGGATGGAATGGGCACAAAATATGAACTAATAATAATATATAAAACGACACCATTATTTTGTGACTTTATAATTATATATATTTTTGTGGTTTAAATCTTATTTTGGTCCGTATAGTCTGAATAATGTTCTATTTTTATCTCTAAACTTTCAAAAATGTTTATTTTAGTCCCTAAACTTTGAATATTGTTTTATTTTGGTCCCTAAATGATCTTTTAAGTCCCTGAACTTTTAAAAAATGCTTATTTTGGTCTCTGCTATATTAAGATTTTGTTAACTCTTTAACAAAATGGCACAAAATGGCGAAGTGACTTGTATTTTTTTATGATTAGGCTACCAAATAAGTTGGCCATGCTAAAAAATTTAGAGTTTCAAGTTTGAACAAGGTGGTAAATTGGGAGAATTTAAGACATTTTTAGTTCAAAATTTTAGTCGTTTAATATTTTGGGGTGTTGGTTGTTGGCATTTTACTTCATCTTCATGTTGCTCAATACATCTAGAGCCTAGTCATCCAAAAATATAAGCTCACACACATTTTTGTCGAAGAGTTAACATAATTTTAATAGTAGGGACTAATTAAAATAAACACTTTTTAGAAATTTATGGATTAAAACGAACGTTTATGAAAGTTTAGGGACCAAAATAGAACAAGATTCAAAGTTTAGGGACTAAAATATGATTTAAACCTATTTTTGTTTATAAGCTTGTTCTTTTAGGCTAAATTATAACCAATGCCCTTTAATTTTGTACTTTGAGTAAAAAATACCCTTAAATTTTTTAAAGTTTAAAAAATACCCTTAAACTTTTAAAAGAAGTTCAAAAATACTCTTGCCGTTAGTTTTGGATGGATGTTATTAAAGTTTTTTTTCAAAAATACATTTGAACTTTCAAAAGTTTCAAAAATATCCTTAAACTCACCGTTAGTATATGAACATAAACCGTTAATTTCTCATTGCAAAAATAATTCTAAAATTTAAAAAAAAGTTTAAAAAGGATCCTACCATTAATATGATGAATAATTTGTTTGGCTTTTCTTAAATTCTAAAAGAACCAAATTTAAAACAAATTATATAGATATCCTCATTTTTTCCATATGGTTACTATTATTTTTCTCTTGTTTTTTTATTTTTACACCAATTTTCTCAATAACCAAAATAAAAACTAAAATTTTAAGTTAAAACGTAAACTTCCACAAAATCTCCCTTACAACATACCAAAAAAAAGATGAAAAATATAGAAGTAAGACGGTATTAATAGTTTCTATTCATATAACGGTATGAGTATTTTTAAATTTTTTTTTATAAGTTTAGGATATTTTTTAAACTTTTGAAAGTTTAGGGGTTATTTTTTATACAAAACACTAACGGTTTTCATCCAAAACTAACGGTAAGAGTATTTTTTTTAACTCATTTTGAAAATTTGATGATATTTTTTAAACTTTTGAAAGGTCGAAAGTATTTATAAACTCATTTTGGCTATAATTTATAAAATTGAGACCTTACAATTTTTGTTCACAAGGAGAGTTAAAAACCTGGTTAGAAGAAGAGAAAGTGTTGCCACTAAGCATACCTCATTGGATAAAAGCATCAATTATTATTCCAAGAGAAATAAGTTCTATTCCTAACTTTGCAAATTGTTGAATGATTCTATTTTTAACCCCACAATTTTTATTTTTTTTTATATATTGGTCAAAGAATATATACTTTATACCAGTTGAGCTATTCTCATGTTGGCAACTCGTTTAAATTTAATAAAACGGAGAGTTGTATATGAATTGCAAGCTTTAAGCTCAAAATTGACAATATAATATTATCGTAAAAATTGTTGAGAATTATTGTCATATATGGTACATATATCTTAACTATTAAGCTAGGTTTAGATTTGATTTTTCCAACTAAATTAATAATATATATATATAGATATATCAATTACATTATTGTCTTGTCAATAAATTTTAGCATTTTGTGATAATAAAAACTTTATTAAAAGAGCAATATCTATACATAAAAATACAAAATTGAAACTTTTAAAAGATGGAAGTTTTATTGGAGATGAAATATAATTGAAAATTAGTCACATTTTTGTTTGCTCGCAAGAAACATATATTTATTATTAAATGAACTCTCTTTTTTTTTTTTTATCGTCGAAGAACAAATTTAAGGTTCAAAATTTAAAATTAAAACTAACAAAATTCATTATCAAACCAAACCTAAATTTTAACTTATAAAACACACATTCAATCAACACTCAAATGGACTTTTTAAAAAAAATAAAGAGAAAATTTTAAAAATAGAAAAATAAGTAAAACTATTTACACAAAATAGTAAAATTTTTAAATAGTTATGATAGTTGATAAATGCTGATAGAAATCCATCAGAATCTATCAGTGATAGAAATGATAGAAGTCTATCACTATAGATGCTGATAAAAATCTCTCAATATCTATCAGTATTTTTTTTACTATTTTTTATAAATAGTTTGAGATTTTTTCTATTTGTAAAAATTTTCTAAAAATTAAAAGTAAAAAAAGTATGCCTAAAGATGGTTACATTCCATACAAACCTAAATTTGTTTCATTATTTTAAGTGGAATCTCATTTTGATGTGTAGAAAGATGGTGGGCTTAAAAAAGTGTAGTGGTATGCTTTTTGTAAAGGCAACCAAAAAATAATGTTATATATATATATATATATATATATATATATTTGCATAAAAGTTAGGGAAAGATGGAGAAAAAAATAATAATAAAGTTTTTAGTATATGGTGCAAGAGTGTCACGTGACATTAAAGAAAGGAATATAAAAGGCATAAAGTTGCAATTTAGTAGCCCTTTTGAGACCATTAAAATCTTAGGTCAAAAACAATACTAAGACCTAATTAATGGCTCATAAAGACCATATCATTATTTTATTACTTCCTCAATATAGCTTCAATAAAAGGAGGATGCTTCTTTCATAAAGTTAAGAGTTTAATTTATACTTGAGTCCACTTTTGTTTCAAAGAGGGGATGAAGGTCTAGTTTTTTTTTCTTTTTTTTTCTTTTTTTTTTTTCTACCAACGTATTAAATTCAAATATAAAAATAATTAAATTCTATTTTTGGTTTCTATTCCCTCAATGAAAATGAAACAAGTTTTTCAAAATATAATTTTTTAGTCTTGAATTTATGTAAAAATAGGTGTAATTGGTCCCCGAGCTTTTAAAATATAACTTTTTAGCCCCAAATTTTTAAGAATAAGTTTTAAAGGTATCTAAAGTAATTTTTTATTTTAAATAATTAAATGACATTTTAAATTTGAAAACATCAATTTGAAGAAAATATATAGATAGTTTTTTTAATTATTTTTATGAATAAAAAATTATATTATTATTATTATTGATAAGCTATTTCAGTGACCTTTGAATATATTCTTAAAAGTTTGATAACGAAAAAAATGTATATTTTAAAAACTTAGGGACCAAACACATTCATTTTTAAAAACTCGAAGACTAAAAATTTTATATTTTATTTTAAAATTCTAAATATCGAATACATCTATTTTTCAAAATTCGGAGATTAATTTTCTAGTAAGTTTAATAATTATAGGGAAATTACTATAAACACAAATAATTTTAATAATTCTAAAGTATATCACTAATAATCAATAAGCTTTTTTAATATTTGTAAATAATTTGACTTATTTTTTTATATTTGAAAGCAATCCTAATATATCTAACTTGCGCATTGAGTGAGTGATTTTTTTATTTTTTTTTTGGGTTCTTTTGTACAATTTACAAAAAGGGTAGAAAGAACGGAGACAAAAACTAAACAAAAGGTATATCCTGAATCAAAGTACGGACGACCGATTGAAGTGAGAGAGTATTGCAATTTTATATGACATGTCCAACTGTATGGGTGTATGAATATTAATTAATTGGCCACAATCCATAACAAAACTTATTTACCTTCATTCATATGTTTTTTAATTGTTTTTTCAAGTTTTTAAAATTAATTTTAAATTATTACATTTCGTTTCAAAAGTAATTTTATAATGATTAAATTATTAAAAATGACCTTTCTTATTTGAGAAATTATTTTAAAATGGCAAAAAAAATCTTAAATATAATTACAAATTCGATATTTCAATAAAGAAATAAAACGAGGGCAACATTTTTGGGTGATTTTAGGTTAATCACTCCACCAAGAACTACCTCTCAACTAATTATTAAAAAAATCAATGTTATGTGGTTTTAGATTTTAAAAAAAGTGCGAGTTTTTAGGAATAGGTGCATTTGGTCTCTATAGTTTCAATTAGGTCATTTTAGTCCCTCACTTTTGAAAAAAAAAAAAAGACTGCTCTTTATATTTTCTACTTAATTGAGTATTTTTTTTTTAATTATTTTGAATACATATAAAAAAATCTCTCTCTCTCAATCTTAACAGTCAATCCCTTATTCGATTAAGAATGGTGAACCCAAAAGAAACATCATCTTGAGTGGCATATTGAGGATCTTACATTGAAAAAATCAAGAGACTCCACATTCTTAATAAAATAGATGAGCTACTCTTGTTATTGCTAATTAGTTTTGAAATGGAATATTATGTTATCTAATAAGTAAAAGTGGTACATCATTCACTGAGAAAATAGTGGAGGGAGGGGATTGAGAGAGAGCTTTTTTAATTACATTTTTCTAAAATGAGTTTCAACATTTGCCAAACATTAATATTTGAATGGAAAATGATTTTTACAATGGCAAAAGTGATTTTGGTCATGTCAATATCACTCTCAAACATATCCTTAAAAATAATAGAGAAGTGATTCTCGTCCAATTACTCGAAGGTAATTTTTCAATTAAGTTTTGGTTGGTGATTGTGAGAGATTTTGTTTTTAAAATGTCGTAAAAAGAAAAAGAAAAAAAAACTCTTTGTATTTCACTTTATTTTGTCCTAAAATTATGTTAATAATTACTATTTTTTCTTCTAAAATGACTTTCTACATCTCTAGCTTTTTTATTTTTCCAAATTTCTATAATCTTCAATTTTAACTTAATTTTCTCTACCAAAGCGAGCATGAACCAGATTGACATATAGGATGTCTCGTGCTAAAATGTATGTGGATCGAATTTCTCACTTTTAATGTACTTAAAAATTACACTCTTCTTTTTTTTAAAAAAAAAAAAAATTATATTCTCTCTTTTAAATTTTTTATCCATTTTCTCACTTTTTTTTCTCTCCAATATTTTATTCCTCTCTCTCTAAATTCTTCTAAAATTCTTACATATCTCTCCAGTTTTACTTCTCTCTGAATTTTTGCTCCCTCCATTAAAAATTTATCTCTTCAATCTTTTTCTAGCACTTAGCTCTCTATTTCTCTATCTTAAATTTTATATTTTTCTCGTAATCCTTTACCTTCTCTATAACTTTTGTTTACCACCCCTATTTTCTTTTCCTTAAATACGATACTTTTTGAGTAATTTGAAATTATTCTAAAATCAATCTCAACACACTTTTTTAAGGATAATTGTTTTAAATGACAAAACTACGAAAAATAATTTCAAATATAGCAAAATATTATTGTCTATTAGTGATAGATGATGATAGACACATACAGACATCAGTCTATCACTGATAAACAATGACATTTTGTTATATTTATAAATAAATTGGCTCATTTTACATTATTTGAAAACAACTTTTTTTTTAATAATATGTGGAATGAGAGAATCAAATTTTTAATTTCGAAGTTAATAGTACAAATAATATGTCAATTGAATTATGCTCATTTTGACAAACACTACTGATTATATAAAAATAATTTTTAAAATTTCGAATCAAACGTTAAAATGATTATATGAAAATCATTTGTAATAAGTCAGTTAAATGAAATCATCTTTCTCTAATTAAATTACTACAAATAAAATCACATAACCTAGCCTAATTTTCCTCTTGTGTCAAAGTACCTATAGATATTCACAGGAAGAGATCATTAAACATTTTAAAGTCTTCTGTTTTCTATATAAATTTATTGTGTCGTAACCATATAAGATTTTAATAAATAAGTAATCTTTTAAAAAATAACTATAAATTTAGTCCATGAACTTAAAAGTTTGTGTCTATTTGGGTCCCTAAACTCTCGAAATAAAAATTTAGTCGCTTGAACTTTTTTTTTTTTTTTTTTTTTTTTAATTCACATAACTAATAAATACAAAATTGAAAGTTTGTAGTATACTATTAGACATACATGCTAAATTTATATCTAATAGATCAATGAATTTTTAAAGCTTTTGAAATTGTCAAAGAATTGTTAGTGTTAACGTTTCACTCCTCGTGTCGATGTTGGACATAAAAATGTGAAAATATTGATGAAAATGTCAGTATGTTGATAAAAATTTAATATCATGCCTGATAGACAATTTTAAAAGTTCAAAGACGAAATAGAGATGAAAAATCAAACTTTATAAATAAACTTTAATTTAACCCCAAAAAAATAAATCAAAAGCTTCCCTTTTTTAAAAAAATATATTTGTAATTATAGTATTTGTTATAATTTCTCAAAAAGTTTATGCTTCGTTTGCTTCACAACTCACAAGCATTTCCACCAAAAACAAACATAAATAAAGAAAAAGAGAGGGAAAAAAAAAAAGCAGAACAAATTCCCTCCATATGATTGGACGCCATCAAAGCTGATCCTTGCCTTTCCCACCAGCCAAACGGACACACTCACACAACGACGACGCTGACGGAATCAAATACTCTCTCTCTCTCTCTCTCTCTCTAATTCCATTTCCATCCGCTCCTCTTCTTCTTCTTCCCTCTGTAATTTGCCTTCAAGCTGCTCTCGAAAGTCGCTTCAACAAGCTCCAGATTGCCCTACCATACGTGTTCGTACGCCTCCAGGTTAGTCGTTTTCATCTATACTATTCTCATAGCGTTTCTGTATCTGTAGTTCGTATTTTCTGCGTTTTCTTTCTCTTCAATCATGAATGTGTATGTGCGTCTATGCATGCGACGCTTTTCGCTGCATCTGTTGTTGTTCTTTCGTTCTTAGAAGGATTTGTTTTGTTTCGCTGCATATATACTACTCCGACAGCGTTTCTGTATCTGTAATTTGTTTTGACTGATTTTGTAGTGAGTAAGTGTTGTTGTGTAGTGTAGATCGTTGTTTCGGCTTTCTCTTTGGTTTTGAAACTTTTAGTTTGGAGAAAGAAGAAAAGTAAAGGACAATAAAGGAAACGCGCTGAGATAATATATATATTTCTGTTTCCGACGGCGAATCTTTCTTTTGCGTTTTCTTTTACTGTACTGCATTTTCTTTTTCGTGTATTCTTGGCTTTTGGAATCGGTTTGTTCTGTTTAGTCATTTTTAGCGTCTAATGAATCGTCGTCTTCCTTCTGAGTTTGGGGCTGCGTCGCTGAAGCTAATTCTCTATTTCATCCTCGGATGTGATTGGTGGAATCGGATTTAATTTTTTTCCCGCCATTTTTTTCTGAGCTTAAAAGCCTTCCCGCCTTTTGTTCATTTCATGAAAACCATTAGCATAACATCAGGAATTACATTCTATTAGTCCGGAAAATTCGGTAACGGGTCAGACTTTTCTAGGATTATGCCTCACCGTGTTTATGTCTCTACTTAATGAATCCAAACTGAATTTGGCTTTGATTTTATTTTTCTTCCCTCTCGCTTATGGAAAGAAATTGAATAGTTGAAAATTTGTCTCTATTAGTTTGCTTGAAAACCGGGAACAAAGAAGAGGAATAGGAGGGTGGAAGAAGAAAAAGTTGGAGTGTAATGGTCTAGGAGAATCTTGTTTCCGGACCTTGTATACTGTATTTTGTATCGTATTAATGACGAGACCCGTAGAAAATAAAAGACCCGGTTACCGAGTATCCTGTTTCACCATCATCTAGGGAAATCAAATAAAGTAATTATTATATTGATTGAACTTGAACAAAGGAAAAAACATGGGAATCTTGAGACACTCTGTATTGAAAATCCCCAAGGAATTATCCGTATTCGTCAAGCTGGGACACAACTCTCGAGAAATATCATTTTGGTTAGTGTGAGAAGTCAGCGTCAAAAAAGAAAAATTATTTAGGAATTTTGTATTTGGCCAAGTGGGTCAGTTGAATTGCTAACAGAAGCACAAATCCCATTGGATCCAACTAGTAATTTTATTCAAAAAAATTTCATTAAGATCAGGATTCGTGGTCATAACCAGAAACTTTAGGAAATAGAGAAAATAAGGCGTTCTTTCCGGCTAATTAGTTATTATGCTTGCGTAACGTGTGGTTTGGGCGAGATTTTATAAGGCAGATACAACGTGGGGCTACGTTGAATAATTTTCAATTTTTTTTTGGGGGAGAAAATTATTGGACATATGAGTTCCTCTTTGTAAGCCTGTAGTATTTGGAAATTTGAGGCTCTATTTTTCCAATCAAAACCTTCGATAAGTTGTCAAAACGAGCTCGGGATTTGACTCTGTGCAGGCCATTTCAGCACTTTTTTCTCAGGGAAGAAAAATGTACTCAAAAGCTGCAGGAAATTGAGAATCTTTCATTTGTAAAGTGAAATTTGAGATCTCCTACTGAACAGTACAAGAGTCTGACATTTTTTTTAAAGCACTTTCTTTGTAATCTCCTTTACCCCTGTCATATACACTAGCCCAAGCAAGGTACTGTCCTAGTAGTTCTCTGTGCTTTTTTGGGTTTGACTACATAGCTGCCCAGAAACGGATTGTGGTGATTTTACAATTTCAGTCTGGTGTGATCTGAACGGCTACCTGCCATCCACCCCGAAGAAGATTTAACTGCCCGTCCAAGGAATATTACCAGACTAAATGGTTACCATCATCTAGTGGATGAAGTTGGCCAAAGGACAGAAGTCAGAATATCTTTTATTTTGGGACCCTCACAAATTCTTTTCATGGATGACGAAATTATGGTTCCTTCAAATTCTCTCACTACGGTATGTATTTCACGGGCTCTCCTACTATTAGATTCCCATACCCACTGACAATAGCAATAATTCTACTCCACTTGCCTCCATTTACCAGAGAAAACAAGGCTGCAAGCCAGTCTGTTTAGTCAACTTCTGTCTTTGAAGCATTCCTTAGGCCCATTGTCAATTTTAGTCACGTGCCTGCCTGCGCCTGCCTTTTGAAAAGGTCTAAGGAAGGACCATATGTCTTCGTTTTTCTTTCAAATAGATATTTTGAAAGATTGATGTTTATTTCCTTTAGAAGATGCGACGGGTTTAATACACCATTCAGTTATTCTTCTTAAATCATGATGGACCTAAAAACATAAGCATCAGCATTGTAATACTCTTGCTTACCCGTGGACTTGAAAATTTATAGAAATTCCAACAAGTAGAATGCAATATTAATTGAAGTATTATTTGAGAGAGAAAATGATATTACAAAAATTAATTTGAACACTAGATCTCCTGCTCTGATACTAAGTAAAATCATCGATTAACTCAAAAGCTTAAATTGATAGATTATAGTAAATTTAATTATATCCATACTTTAATACTTCTTTCTCTCAAGTTAAATTAGAAAAAGTAGCTAGCAATTTATTTGAAAAATATCTCTATTATTTTAGAAGTTACAATATTATTCTTGACTTTTGATGAACTTTGTAAAGTTTCATTGAAGTAACCATTAGAATGTTGGACGAATATTAGAACGTAAATCGATGTGACCAACTTAGATTAGAAATTATGACACAACAACGTTACATTTCTTTCAGGTCTCAATTCTTCATCCAAAATATCAATAGATTTTTACCACCATAGTAGTTCTAAAACATATATGAGAGTTCAAGGGTGATGTTGCAACTTTAAAAAGGAGAGAATCATTTTTTAAACAAAGGGTAAAGTTGCAAGGTTGACCTTATTTTTTCTAAGGTTGCAATATTACCATCAACCTTTCACAACGTTTTAAAATTATTATTGGAGTAGAAAAATCGTTAGAATATTGGACAAAAGGTCTATGTGTGACTGAATGTCATAGTTTAAGGTTTAATCAGGAGTGTCCTAACCACCTTCATACATTTAAGATCACCACCACGTTGATTTTCTCCCAACATTCTAAAAGAGTATACTAAAATGAAAATTGTTAATTCGCCAATCAACTCAAAAGTTTAAACTTATGGGTTATGGTAGATTTTAATTGTATCTAATACTTCAACACTCCTTCCAATTTGTGAGCTTGAAAATTTATAAAATATCCAACAAGTGAAAGACAATATTAGTTGGAGAAGAAATAATATTTTACAAGAGTTGGTTCACAAAATCTCTTGTTCTTATACTATGTTAAATCATCGATTGCCCAAAAACTTAAGATTATGGGTTACGGTAATTAAATTTTAATTATATCTAACACTATAACAAAAACGTTAGAATATTTACCAAGGATTAAATGTAAAATAGGAGTATTATTGAAAAGAAAAGGCAAAAAAATTAAAAATTTAAAAAAAAAAAAAAAAAGAAAAACATATCCTTCTCCGAAAAGTATACTGTATACAATACATAGTCGCATGTATGGTCCTAGCGTTTGAAGATGCTGTTTGAATTTCCTACCTCTGGACAGTTCCCTTATGTCTCCTCGTCTTCTGGGGTTTATATCTTTTTATGCCTAGAACAAGATGCTTATATCCATCCAGTCCAGCGGTCCCAGCGTTGAAGCTGCCGTTTAAATTTCCTTCTCCTCTGCATTTCCCTCGGTCTCCTCCCCGGTTCTTCGGGATTTGATTTTTTTTCCTTCTTTGTCCTAAACCTTATAGTATGATTTGTGCTTCGGTATCAATTTTCATAAGGCATGTGAGGAAAGACACGTGCAACTGGAAATACACAGACGTCTGCTTAGATTTTAATATTTATCAGTTTTAAGGGGTTATATTAATTAGGAGAATAATACTCCGTGTATATCAAGCTATACATTTTGTACGTCTTACTAAATTCTTCTTACATCTTTTTTTAAATATTTTTTTTAGGTAGATCTTACACTTTTTTTTTTAAGAAATCATCAAGTCATGTCGTCGCTCAGTTTTTAATTTGTTTCAATTATTGATTGTGTCGTTGTTATCGATTCATATCAGCATTGATTGCAAACAAAAAAATTAAAGTATGTATGCATTTGAACTTTGCCAAAACATGTCTCGAGACATGTTCCTAGTTTCAGTATCTTAATAGAGAGTAAGATATGACATAGATCCATCAAACTTTAAAAGTATAGGAGTTCATTTGTTTAGCTAGAGAATTGTTTAATCTGAAGAGTTGTTTGGTCATGGACTCATAATATAAAGAGTTAACAAGTTTTATCTTTTTAGTGGCGATTCCACGGACTTCTTAAGTCAAATAAAGTGTGGAATTGACAATATGCACTCCAAACTCCTACTCTCGTGGGACCAAATATGCCTAGGGTTATACCCAACATGTTTGTTAATAAATACATTTTTCAAAAGGTGCCCACAGATCTGTGTTGCTCACCTAAACATGCTCTTTAAGCCTAATTAGAAGCTGCACGTCATTTCCTTTCAGTGTTGTTTCTGTTTTATTCAAAATATGCAATGATTGATTCGGTTCAAACGACAATCTTTTCTTTTCGGTGCTTCGAATTAACTTTTTTTTCATTTGTCAAAGTCAAAACTTCGAAAACTTTTCGTGCATTTGATTTCAAAAGCTCCTCTATTATGCTTGTGCCCTACTGGGACGGACAAAGTGTTCTCTTTATTAAAACAGCTTACTGTGTATTTGTTTTGCTCTGATGATCTTCTCATTTGGATCTGATGATCTTCGAAAAATTGCTGCGAAAGTAGGTGAAAAAACGAGGGGCGCTTTCTAACCTTGTTTACTTATAAATGAGAACCGTTTTTTTTTCCCCAGGAAAAGAATAGATCACCAAAATCCGTAACTCCCAAAAATTTTAATTTACACTTTTCTTCCATATGAGTCGGAAGAACAAAATAGCCCTGAATTATGCTTTTCAGTTGTTTTATATTTGAAAAATAAAGGAGAAATGGAAATTATAAATAAAGAAGAAGAAACAGTACTACACAAGGGTGGACTTGAGTGGTAACATCCCATTATCTATTATCTGTGGATCACTTTTTAATTGGCCTTGGCCATTTTATTTGCACCATGGATCACGCCTCATGCCCATCCAATAAAAAGGTGGGCATTTTTGTACATGCACCGTGGGTCATGCAGTTCACTTTTTGGATAGCAACGTTTGTGAACTAGTACAGTAATGTTGACTTAATTGATTAAAGCACGTTTATGTGCATTTTTTCAAACATTATTTCTGGTTTTGCACTGTTCAATTCGTTCTTTAAACATACTTTGTTTTCCTGTGCGGATGGTGAATTTGTTAGACTTAATCAAACTAGCTCCTATTGATTTAGCTGCTCCGCATGGTGTAAGCAGTCAAGATTGGCATGCGATGATAGGGCGGATGTCAAATAAATACAATTGCTTTTGGAAAAACAAGAGATCTGAAATTACCCAAATATGGAGTGTTTCGAGCAATTGGTTCCAGAATAAGAACAAAGAATGGAATTGTTAACCTATGTGGACATAATATGAAAATTCCAAATAGTAGTAACTTTTTCGATTTGTTGGTTTCCGGAAATGATACTAAATTTTTAATAATTAATTTTCAGTTTTGCAGTGTCGTCTTGTATGAACGAATATTTACCAAATTGCTTGTTTTAAAAAATATTCACATTTAGTCTTTTCGTGTTGTCGGGTTAAGGAAATATTACAAAAGGAGAAATTTAAAAGTGACACATCCCATATGTATCGGTCAATTGTCTGTCAAAGCCAGGGGGCGAGAATAGACTAATGTTTCGTAAAATCGTAATAGTAAAAGAACTGATAAAGTTGTAAGGTAATTTACATTCAACCGTCTATCTTTCGTGTTGCAATAACCTAAAAATCCTCGGATTTGTTGCAGAAGTCAATTTGATTCTTTTGTCCATTTGAATCGAACTGTTTTGAGTAACGACAATAATATTGTGTTGTTGTGCCATGCATGTTGCCCAAGTGTGTGGTGATAGTTCCATCTTTGTCAGTACTTGAAGAGTCCAGATGACATTCGTATTTCGATCCTTAAATTTCACCCCGATACTGTTCCATTCATACACCGATGACGTTATTTGACTGTTCATTGACCCTTTTTGGTACGGATATAATAGTGTAAGATTCTGGGCATATCATTTCAGTTTCGCACTCTGCACAGTAAATTTAGTGTTTTTCTTCAGATTACTCAGAGCTCACCGCCTTCACTTTCCTGAGAAAAGTTTTCTTTTCCCCGGGAAAAAGTGCCTCTTTTAAATACTTGAGATCGAGTTGGACGATTTATCAGTGTTGGTGGTCATTATCACTCCTTTCTTTAAGTGTGAGCTAATTTTCAGACCTTTTTCAAGACTTATGTTCGTCTTATATTGAAGATTATTGCGAAACCAAATGAAATTGGCTTGAATTGATTTGGTATTGGTCTAAATGAATTGAAGTTTGACTGAAAGTGAAACCAAAAACAATTTGCGTCGGACAGACAATGACTCCCATGGCCACTGGGGCTTAATTCATCCAGTGTCTCTAGATAACCTTACACATTTATCACTAAAAAATAAAACAAATTATGTGTTTTAGGGATTTGGATTTTATGCTATTATCATCTTAGTGATATTTTTGCTTTCTCTGCTTTAACACAAATCCTTTGCCTTACTTGCATGGCTGGACAGCTTTACGTATCCTATAAAGCTTACACGAGGATCCTGCTGTTTTTCCTTGCTTTTTTTCTGTGTGATAGTTATCGGTCGTACAGATTTTGGAGATTTTCCCTCTGTTCTCACTTATTCTCCTCTCCACTTTCTATCTGACTTCTTGTGGAAAACCCCGCTTTCAATAGTTGTCAATATTGGATCGATAATAGGTGAGACCATCATTTTATGTTATAGAAGTTCTTCTCTCTCTTATCAAGAGTTTGATCTCTTTCTCTTCACTTCTGGGATTATTTTGTTTTTGTACTTAATTGTTTCGTTTTTTTGTAAAACGCGTCACCATGATACTCTGTTCACTGCTCTTTTCCTTCGCTGACTCGATCGAAACTCAAGAACTTTTTTGTATTTAATTTAATATGTCGCATTGTTTTCATCACAAGTTTTCAGAAGAATTTTGTTGATAATATTTGGTTATTGGAGATTGCTTACAAGGGGATATTTAAAATCTTGAATACGATGGTAGACCCCATTTTTTATTATCTTTCATATGACTATTTTCTCTCGTCAATTTTAATTTTGTTGGGAGCTGTGTTATCTTTTTCTTCCCACTTGTTAGCACTAGTAGTTGGTAGGGGTTGTGTCGGGTGGCATTACTACTTTTAAATGGCAACTTATTGCTTATTAAATTGTAGGACGCACTGTGCGATTGCTCTAAAAGGCTGAATTGCTCTCAAACTGATACTTGAAGGGGTAGGCTCTAAAGTAAGCGTATGCCTGGGAATAAGTATAACGGTAACTCAAACGATATTTCAGACCGTATACCAGGTCGAGTGGAAAGGCTCTTGCGAGAGAGAAAGCTAAGGAAAAGCTGTAAGGATTCATATTCAAACGAGGTAAACGACTACAGTAAGGAGTCTGAACTAATTGAAAATGACCTTCGTTTGAAAGAGGAAGAAACCGTTGGAATTCCCTGTAAATTTTCGGAAGCTTCTGTAGCTTCGAGGGCCTTTGCCGAAGGATGTGACAAGCTAGATGGCAAGCCTCCCAGACAACGGCTACTGGTTGTGGCCAATAGGCTGCCCGTCTCTGCAGTTAGGAGGGGTGAAGATTCCTGGTCTCTGGAGATTAGTGCTGGAGGTTTAGTGAGTGCACTTCTGGGTGAGTGGTTCTTATTGCCTTATTTTAGTTGTCTTGTTTCCTCATAATTGTCTTTTGCTTTCTTGATTTTCGTAATTTTGAATTATGAAAATGATGCATTCTTCATGGATTTATTAAAAGGGGTGAAGGAATTTGAGGCGAGATGGATTGGTTGGGCTGGTGTAAATGTACCAGATGAGGTGGGACAAAAGGCACTGACTGAAGCTTTGGCTGAAAAGGTACGTGTATTTATGGCTCATTTGTGATTGGGGAGAAGAGAAAGATGCAGTCCTTTAAGTATGGAAAATTTCTAGTACTCGTTGGTGTTTTTTGAAAATTTATGAGATGACATTCAAGTGTTTCAGTTACCAGTTTTCAGTTTAACACTCCTCACTTCTGAATCTTTGTTACTTGCAGAGGTGTATCCCTGTTTTCCTTGATGAAGAGATTGTTCATCAATACTACAATGGTTATTGCAACAACATTTTATGGCCTCTGTTTCATTACCTTGGCCTTCCTCAAGAAGATCGTCTTGCCACCACTCGTAGCTTTCAGTCTCAGTTTGCTGCATACAAGAAGGCAAACCAAATGTTTGCTGATGTAGTGAACAAGCACTATGAGGAGGGTGATGTTGTTTGGTGCCATGATTACCATCTTATGTTCCTTCCAAAATGTCTCAAGGAACATAATCGTAAGATGAAAGTCGGCTGGTTTCTCCATACACCTTTTCCTTCCTCTGAAATCCACAGAACCCTTCCGTCTCGATCAGAGCTTCTGCGCTCAGTACTTGCTGCTGATCTGGTTGGGTAAGCTTCTCTGCCATACTGATCAAAATTTTTGGGTGCTTGTTTTTGTCTACATAAAAATGATCAAAGTAGATGATTATAGAGCTCTTGAACTGAATTTGCCTTCCTGAACCTGTATATAAAGGAGCATAGCATGAGAGTTCTGTATCCTCCCAACCTTTTCCAAGAATAATTATAATGATTTTTCATAATACATAGTTGTTTTTATTTAATTACACTTAGATAATAACTTTTGAACACCTGAATGTTCTATGCTAATGAATCGCGACCTTTCTATGATGACTATAATTTTGTAGCTTTCACACATATGATTATGCTCGTCATTTCGTAAGTGCTTGTACTCGTATTCTTGGACTTGAGGGTACACCAGAAGGAGTTGAGGACCAAGGAAAGCTAACACGAGTTGCTGCAGTATGTTTCTGTTATTTTTTCCTTAGTGATTTTTGGATTGATGAAGCCTTTTATTTCCCCTTTTCTTTTTGGGAATGTGTGCGTGTTAATGATAACCGTGTGTCCTTTCTCATTTTTTTAAATTTTAATTTAAATTTCCAGTTCCCTATTGGTATAGACTCGGATCGATTCATACGTGCCCTCAAGATTCCTGAAGTCCAGAAACATATTGAAGAGTTAAAGGAAAGATTCAAAGGTCGAAAGGTATATAATTTTCTTAATCCACAGTGTTGTTTTTTGTCATTAAAAAATATAACAACAGTAGATTTTCTGTATTAATGTGTGCGGCATTAAATCTAATGACTAAGTTAAGTTTTGCATATGTGACATTGTGGTGGTATGTAGTTTCAGTGTTGCATTGATTCTAACATAGGATTTACCAACCTAATTGTTCATGTTTCCACTAAAAGAGGAATATATACAAATTTACAAAACCAAATGAGAGAAAAAAATCCAAGCCTAGTAACTAATTTCAGAATATAGTTTAATGGTGATTGTTTGTCCTAAATATCCCTTTTAAATTTTTTACAAACTGTTTTATGCAGCTCCATTTGAGAAGATATTTTTCTTTTCCCCTACTTTGTTCTTTTGTATATTGATCTAGCATTGTTTTCTCTCAACTTCATATTGTAGATGAGAAAAAAAGGTCGCCAAACATGGAGAACTTCAAATTTTCACCCAACCAATTTCTTAAAAATTTGGACAAGGAATTGGAAATTTTCCTCTCTCATTTTACCTTTTTCCTTCTATGAAGTGCTGGTAATTCACTAAAGTAATTATTTGCCAATTTTACTATAGATGAAACTTTCTAAACAATATGGATGAATTTGAAAAAAGACAAACATATATTTAGTCTTTATTTGCATATTCACTTTAGATGGACTTCTTTTCTGTAAATTCAGTGGACATTTTATATTAGATAAGTTCAAACTTTTGTTTGTTATGAAGTCTTCTTCCTGCTGTTTGTTGTGATCACTCTCTTCTTTTGTTGGAAAAATATGTAGGGACGTTGCATTTTATGTTATGTTGAAATCTGAACTAGCCTGCTTGTATTAATAGCAGTGAGGCCATGCACAAATTTTAACTTGATTTAAGTACTTCGCTCTGTTCTCTGGTTTTGTCACCTGGACAAGGTTTTAGTGTGAAGGATGTCTACTGCTCGATCTTAAGTAATTATTGACTTAGCCAGGAATTCATTTGGGTTTCCATTCGACCATGAATAGCTAGTGTTTAGTTTAGTGTTAATGCTTCTAGGGTTTGTGACTCAATTTGATCAATAACTCTTACTGCTATTTTCTGAGTACGCTGTTCTCAATCTTCTTGTATATCTCTAATTTTGAGAACCTTCCATCAATGCCACGGAAAATATTTATATGATTATAGACATATATTGTTATTGTGGTTCTTAGCCAATGATTTTTTGCTTGGTTCATTAGGCTGTTCAAAGTGCATTATCCCGGTCCTCTTCATGAAAGCAAACAAGTATAGACTTGGTTTATTCCATTCTCAATGATGTCAGTCAAATTTTCACATCTGTCAGTTGAACTTTTATCTTATTCTTGCAATTGTTTTTGCATTGCAGGTAATGCTAGGGGTTGATCGTCTTGATATGATTAAAGGAATACCTCAAAAGATATTAGCATTTGAAAAATTCTTGGAGGAAAACCCTTATTGGCGTGATAAAGTTGTTTTGCTGCAAATTGCAGTGCCAACAAGAACAGATGTGCCAGAATGTAGGGTTGTTTCTCTACACGTTTTCTATTTTAATGTGCTTGTGCTTGTGCAGTATATTTAGTAGAATCTATAGCTGCTTAATTATCAGCTTCAATTTCATTTTGGGTTTTCAGACTATTGCAGTCCTTTAACTTCAACCATCCAGTTACATGAATTATAAGGCATTCATTGCCACAATTTTGCTAACTGCTGGTGTATTTCATAAATAGAACTTTATGGCTGTAAAAAAAGTTGGTTACTTTAAAATGTACTGATATAAAAATGAGAGAAGAAAGTTTCTGGAACATCATAGATACATGGTTTAAACTAGATATATTCATGTAAATATTGGTATTGTAGGTATATCAAGATATAAATCAACTATATGCTTGTTTCAGATCTTTTCCCCCCTTTTTACTTTGTTTGTCACCTTTCTCCAAGACTGCTAAATTATTAGAAAATCCTGCTATTCATTCTGCACCATGCACGTGTCTAACACTTCATAAAACAAATATGTACTTTGTTAGACTGTTTTCTTTCAATATTACAGGTTTTCTGGTCTAGTCTATTTCTACGCTTGATACATATAGAACTGTATAAACCAGATTTAAGCACCTCTAGATATCAATTTTAAGTTGTAACTTGTATTTTGCAGACCAAAAGCTTACAAGCCAAGTTCATGAAATAGTTGGACGTATTAATGGGAGATTTGGAACATTGACTACTGTGCCTATACATCATCTGGTTTGTCCTTGATTTCTTTATTTCCTTTACTGAATGTAAAGTTATCATTGTTTTATTCTGTTTGGTGCTTGAATTTGCTTAAGATTGTTAGATGTGAGCTATTTATGTGCTCTTAACTTCTCTAGGAATAATGGTGGAAATGTAATTTGTTTATGATGCAATGATGTCGGGATTAAATGGTTGGATAATAGCTTGACTGGTTAGATATCAGTGATGGAATATAATGCTCATTCAATTCTTATATAATGTCTCATTTCAACACTTGGTTCCATGATCAAGTAAAGGAAAATCATTGTCGCATCAATTTTGAAGTACGATAAACTTTATTTCTGGGACAAAATTGTATGCTGGGATGAGTAATGAATACAAATTGGTTTTATTTTACAGCTTCTGTACTTTCTTCAAGGAAAGGGAGTACCATCCATTCAATTTAGATAGTCTTCTTTTTTAGGCAAAGTAATCAAACATGACTATTTAATGTGAGACTGTGCATAATACATGTGTTGTGCATTCCCTTGTCATCTTCTAATTTGCATCATCTCCTGGATAATCTGTATTTTTCACTTGGAATCATTCTTTGGTATATAAAAGGACTTGTTTGAATGACTTATGATAAATGGGAGGTGAATAATGGGTTCTGTCAAAGAAACCTTCCTATGTTTTGAGTAAATCACGTTTGGTCATGTTATTATCAGCATAGTGGCTATAATCAAATTTCTTTACATGTGGAGACATTGCAACAGCTTCAAACAAGTTTTTATTTTCCCCTGCAGGATCGTTCCCTCGATTTTCATGCACTATGTGCACTATATGCTGTAACTGGTATTAATTTCCATTCTCCATCCACCAAATGTTGATCATGAAATCTTCCATAGAATAAATGTTTATCTTGACATCATTTTGACACTTAAATATTTTGAGATGTACGTATTGCCTAGACTAAATAGTAGGTATATTTGTTCTAATTCGTTAATGGTAGGTCTGATCCACATGGTAAAGAGGGTCTCAGACCCTATTCCGTATATGATGAACTCACTAAGTGTGGCACTGAGTTTTTTTGGGAAAGGTCTAGCCTAATACTAGAAAATAGGGTATGCTTTAAGTTTCATTAAGGTTAGAGTGTCTCATATCCTAAGTGTTATGTATACGATAAAGTCAGTGCTTACATTCTGGATCAAAGTAGCATTAATTTGTTCTATTCTTGGATGGATGACATTGCACGTGGAAATTTTAATTATTGAGTTCTGGAAAAAAAGACACGATGAAATTGTGATGCCTTAGTGCTATCTTAAGGCTTCATGTCTCTAGGTCGTTGATGGGGCTGATTTCTGAGTATTATGGATGGTATATGATGTATCCCATCAGTGCTTTGATGATATCAATATGTAATTGGTTTTGGCTAGTTGAATATCCTAATTTTTCCTGAAGACGGGTCACCACAAGATCCTAACTGACACGTGATGTTTGCTGATTGGGTTCAGTTCTGACAAGTCTTTCAGTGATCGGAATAAAATATAAAATATTGGTTGAATTTTTGAAACTGAAATAACCCCCATGGTGAGTCAGTGACCACTTGTTTAGGATTTAAATCCTGAGTTTCCTGAGAAGTACATATAATATAATTGTAGCCTTGTAGGGTGTTATATGACTAGTAAATATTGGAGGATCAAGTAGTTGTTCTTGACACATAATGCATAAGCATTGTACAGGACACTTAGATGTCAAATATGTTTATATATGAACTTAAAATAGATTTGAGGCAGGTCAATTGGTGCAGGTGCACACATCTTTCTGATTGCAATTGCTTCAGAAATATTGGGACAAGTTGTGACTAGGTCACCAACTTTCATCTGCACTGTGACATTGAAATGTTAAATGGATGTGTCATAAAATGATGTCAGATAAATTTCCATGTTTTTTATTTAATATTTACTAACTCTTTACTCGCCCCTCCTTAGATGTAGCACTTGTCACGTCTTTGAGGGATGGAATGAATCTCGTCAGTTATGAGTTCGTTGCTTGCCAGGATGCAAAGAAAGGGGTTTTAATTCTTAGCGAGGTAATTCTGCAAACCCCTAGTGCCAATACTCTCTTCTGTCCTCGTTGTTTATATTCACCACCCCAAGTATTGAAGTATTTAGGTGATTACCCCCAGGTTTTATTTTTAGGCGAGTTCCTTAGGCTGCTTGTTTGGGCCTTTATTTATTTTATTTTATTTATTGATTTATTTAATTAATTTCTATCTTTCCCAGTGAATGTTTTGGTTTCTACTCCAGTAGAAATTTGAGGTAGCCTAGGAACACATACGCATGTTATTCTGGTACTTGAAATTCAGATTTCTTCAGATATAGGCATTATGAAGTGAACTCCTTATGTAGTGTGAACCAAAATGAATTAAACTGACATGTATATTTGATCATCTTTTGTTGATGAGAATGATTGTTGTTATGATTCAAGTACTTCCTCATGCAAATACTTTATTCTTCTTATGTCTGATGCTTCATCTGCTATTTTGAGCCTTGTCGTTATGTTTGGTTTTAAAGGAACTCGAATGAGTATAGTTATACAAGGACATTCATTATTGTTTGGAATAGAGTTGACTAAATATGTAATCTCGTTCTTGGTCTCATTTGTTTTATAGATGGTCATTTTCTAAATCTGTTATGCATGGATTCTTTTCCTCAGTTATCTTAGTTTTTTGCAACTATATACATATATTTTTGGGAAATTTTTAAAAATAGAAAAATAAGGGAAACTATTTATACAAAATAGCAAAATTTTTAGATAGTTGTGATAGACGCGGATAGAAGTCTATCAGTGATAGAAATGATAGAAGTCTATCAATGTCTATCAGTGTTTTTTTTTTTTTTTGCTATTTTCTGTAAATAGTTTAACATTTTTTCTATCTGTGAAACTTTCCAGATATTTTTGTCTGTGTACTACTTTTCCATCATTCAGTTAAATGTTATTTTTTTGTATTATTTTTCTACTAATGATTCAATAAATACATACATGTCTATGTAAGTATGTATGAGAATATGCTAAAACATGACGCACTGACCATAGAATACTCTCTCCCTTAGATCATCTTACAACAATTCAATTAGATGAGAATTATAAGGCCCTGATGGTCAATATAATTGATTTTTTTTTCCTTCATAACACGCTAGTATTGGATACACTCTGCACTAACATTATAACTTTCTCAAATTTGAATTGTACTTTTCTTTACTAATTCTCAAGCTTTTTGTAGTTCGCTGGTGCCGCACAATCTCTGGGTGCTGGAGCACTTTTGGTCAACCCATGGAACATAACAGAAGTCGCCAAATCAATTGATAGAGCATTAAATATGGATGCTGAAGAAAGAGAAAAACGCCATAGGCATAATTTTCTCCATGTGACGACGCACACTGCCCAGGAATGGGCAGAAACTTTTGTGAGGTATCGGTTGTGGACCTTTGTTATCTCGGTATTTATTAAATTATTAGTCATTTTGTGATTCCGGAAGCTTTTTACATAAATATAAGCACGAACTTGATTTTCTTACTTATCTTAATGATCTAGATTGGAAGTGTAGAACATATTTACACAAAAGGTTAAATGAAAATGCTGGCCTAAATAAAAATCTTCAATCAGGTTTATAAGGATCTACTGAAATTTGTAGGCATTTATAGTAATTGGCAAGACTATAATCAAAAGTTCTCTCTCAATCTAAAATTCTGTACCTCTGATTGTCATCGTGCTGGTTACTACAATGAAAATTCAAAAGGCTAATTCAAGATGCTTGATTATTCTCATCTGAAAGTTGGCTCGAGAGTTCTGACACTAATCATAGTACTAAATATGTGTGATGCTAACGAAATTTTTATTTCTTTGCAGTGAACTTAATGATACAGTCGTTGAAGCTGAACTGAGGATTCGACAATGTCCGCCCCTGCTTCCATTTGACAATGCAATTAAACATTATGAGCAATCTACTAATCGATTACTTATACTGGTAAGCCACGTTTGGTTGGGACTGTATAAGTTATCGTAAGAACACTTCATATTCCTAATCATATACGCCTACCTAGATCAGTGATAGAAAGTCAGGTTAGAAACCATAGGAATTTTATATTGGGGTTGTTTCTGCCTTAATGGGTATTTTAATTCATGTCATCCCAAAATTTGCCAAACTATGTACTCGAGACTGGAAGAGCCACATCTAACCAATATTTTTAATATAAAAAGGTGAAAGCAGGAAAGGAAGACAAGTGTATTTAACTCAAGAGAAAATGACAAAATCACTCTGCTGACTAATTCTGCTTTCTGCTAGATCTTTTTAAGCATCTCGGTTGTATAATGAGAAAATGGACTAGTACATCTGTAATTTAGTATGATTTAACCTACCTTGTTCACGTGCTCAGGGGTTCAATTCAACATTAACTGAACCAGTGGACACACCCGAGAGAAGAGGTGATCAGATTAGAGAGATGGATCTGAAACTACACCCGGATTTGAAAGAACCATTGACAGCAATTTGCAATGACCCAAATACGACAGTAGTCATTCTCAGTGGGAGCGACAGAACTGTCTTGGATGATGTACTTTTCTTTTAGCGGCATGTTCCTTTTCTATTTTCACGCCTATCCTATTTACCTACTTCTTAACCCATTGCTTTCACAGAACTTTGGGGAGTATGACATGTGGTTGGCAGCTGAGAATGGGATGTTTCTACGCTTCACAAGGGGGGACTGGATGACTACAATGCCTGAGCATTTGAATATGGAATGGGTTGACAGTGTGAAGGTGGTTAAATTAAAACGTTTAATGAAATGGAATATTCTTCACAGCTTTTAATCTTATTCTCTTTTCTCTTTTTCTTTTTCTTTTTCTTTTCTTTTTTTTTTTTTTTTTTTTTCTCTACAGCATGTTTTTGAGTACTTCACAGAGAGAACTCCCCGTTCCCATTTTGAGCTCCGGGAAACTTCACTTGTTTGGAACTATAAATATGCAGGTACTTATACACGGACCAACCGCCTTCTCCTAAAAATGCTAACATGAATTATAAGCTCTTTTTCTTTACTGTTGTCTCATCACTTGATGTAGATGTTGAGTTTGGAAGGCTTCAAGCAAGGGATATGTTGCAGCATTTATGGACAGGTCCAATTTCTAATGCATCAGTTGATGTTGTTCAAGGTAGCCGGTCCGTTGAGGTGCGAGCTGTTGGCGTTACCAAGGTCAGTCTTGTTTTCTTCCTGGATTTTTCCTTCATTATACTAAATAAAATTGTCTAAAGTTTCCTTCCTTTTTTGGGATAGGGATCAGCAATTGACCGAATATTGGGCGAAATAGTTCACAGCAAGTCCATGACGACTCCAATAGACTATGTCTTGTGTGTAGGCCATTTTCTTGGGAAGGTAAAATTGGTTTACAAGTTATAGAACCCGAGCCTGTTATAACTATTCATCAAGCCATAAGTATGATCTATGGTTACATTTTTCTATTCATTCATTCATTCATTTAAAAATGTTTTGAAGAATATGATCATTTATATTTTGTCCCATCCTTTATTTTGGATTTATCAGTTCTTGATCGTACCTTACCTCTTTGCTAGCCTTCTAATCATTCAAATTATTTATGTCATCAGGATGAAGATGTCTACACTTTCTTTGAGCCTGAACTTCCATCGGATACTATAGGCATGGCAAGAGCCAAGGGAACCGATGGACTTAAGTTAACGGGTGAGAGAAGACCTTCCATCAAAGTTCCTCTAAATAGGAATGGATCAAAATCGCCTCACAATAAAGGTCGGGCGAACTCAGAGAAGAAAACTTCAAATCATAACTGTGCAAACGGTCGTAAACCATCACCGGAGAAGATTCAATGGAATGTGCTTGATCTCAAGGCTGAGAACTACTTCTCTTGTGCTGTTGGACGAGCTCGCACGAATGCTCGGTATCTGCTCGGATCATCAGATGAGGTGGTGACATTCCTAAAGAAGTTGGCAGGTGCAAATGCATTTTCTTGAGACCAAGTATGCTTTGCTTCCTTGCTTTCTTTCTTCATGTTTATGTAGAAACTGCTGATCATGCTTTAAAATGAAAATTGTGGGTCTGCTGACTTTTGTTTTATAGTGGCATCAATCATTGTTATGATTTTTCTCTCTTCATTAATTAAGGTAGAACTTTGGTCGTAATATAATAAGAATATAAAATTGATATTAAATATAATAAGAATAAGGGTTAGTTGTCAAATATTGAAAAATGAACTAAAATATTTATAAATATTGCAAAATGTCATTGTGTATGAGTGATAGACACTAATGTATTATTATAATCTATCATTGTGGGCTCAAAATAGAAAGAAGATCCAACAAGTGAAAGTCAATATTAATTGGGGGAAGGAAACAACAATGTAGGGGTTTGAATATGAACCTCTTGAACCAACTTTGATATCATATCTAATAATATGGAGTTCCATCTTATTAAGAGTGAGGTTTCTTGATCTTTTCAATGTGGGATCTTCAACATGCTCCCTCAAGATGGTGCCTCTTTTAGGTTTACCATTCTTGATCGGATCTCAATTTTATTCTATTGGACCGAATACCTGTTTGGCTTTATGGGCTCTGATACCATCTTAAATCGCCAATTGACTCAAAAGTTCAAGACAAATTTAATTTTATATCATCTAACAGAATCTAACAGAATATATCCTTTTGGTCCTTGAGTTTTTAGATTGTGTGCTTTTAGTCTCTGAAGTTTCAAATTGATCATGTTAATTAAGTTAAAAAAAATCATTTTAATTTTTATGATCTCCTCCATTGAAGACATGTTTCCATCATCCTTCCTTTGTTGGTTAGGACTTTTTTGCAGGAAAGGAATCTTTCCAATAATACAAAATGACTGAAAAAGAGAGGGGAAAGAGAACAAGAAATAGGAGGGAGAGGAGGGAGGAGATCATAAAAATTTAAAATGTTTTTTTTTATTCATCTTGCCACATCACCCGTCTAGTTAATTTTATATTTAAATTTAATAGTTCTATTAGCATAGTGACCTTTTTAATATATTCTTAAAAATTCATGGACTAAAATAGCCAATTTGAAATTTTAGGGACCAAATGCACACATTCTTGAAAATTTATGGACTAAAAGGGTATTTTTGACAATAAATAATCTGCAAATAAGAAAAAATTTTAAATGTCCAAGTCTATCAATGATATATCATTAATAGTCTATTGGTGATAGACTCTTATCACCAATAGACCATTGTACTAGTCTATTGTTAATAAGCTTCTATCACCAACAAACCATTTTTATTTTTTTATGTGTATTATTAATAGACAATTTCTACCTTCTATCACCGATAGAATTTTACAACTTATTAATAGACAATTTCTTCCTTCTATCACCGATAGAATTTTACAATTTATTAACTATTTTTATGTGAATTGTTTATAAAAGATTTTTATGTATATTATCGATCGATCGTTAATATGTCTGTTAGTGATAACTTTTTTGTTATTGATAGACTATTTTTATCTTCATTAACAATAACTATTTTTAGTTGTATCACTAATAGTATATCTTTATGTTTATAATTGAGACTATTTCTACCTCTATCAATGATAGACACGCTTTTATTATATATAATATATATATTTAAATTGTTATATTAATGATATATCAAATTAGTAATTTATGGTTAATTGTTATTAATTTATTTTTTATTAATATTAAGTTATCACCATTTTTTTAACCTTCACCAATTTACTATTTCTAATATTTTCTAATTTATTGATACGATAAATCAATGATAAACTCACGTGAGCATGCAAACAATCATGGATAGAAGGTAATTTTAAATATTACTTATATATTTTCAATTGATAGACCTTAGTCATAGGGAAGTCTATCAATGATAGACTATAGCTAGTGATAGTATGATAGGTACCGATAGAAGTTAAGATTGTGTCGTGGTTGTAAATATTTTTAGTCTTTGCTAGATTTGCTTTTTTTTTTTTTAACATAGGCTTCATAAAAACTCCAAGCTCAAAGGGGCAAAGGAGGACACAAATCAAGGTTAATTGTATCTAGAAACTAATTAGAAAAGCAAAAGCCCTAAGCCCTCCTAAAATCTCCCAAATTGGAAAAAACAAATGAACTTAAATGAGGCATAGACCCAGCAGCAAATCAGGATACACAGTTAGCAACCTGGTTTCATGTGCAAGGACAGAAAGAAAAAAAGACATTTTCTAACTTTCTCATTGTTACAACAATTTCATCAACTGCACTTTTTACCTCAGTGAAGTCAAAAGAGTAGTTGTTAATCAAGTTAACCACCTCTTACGAGTCAAGTTCAACCAGAATAACACTAGGGATGGTTATAAGGAGAGAAGAAAGATGGGGCAAACCCTCAATGACAATTTAAGCCTCCAACATCTTGACCAATCACTCTTGAGTGGTCTTTTGAAAACCAACACAAATAGGAGATCCAAAGGAGTTACGAAACACCCACCCAATGCCACCGCACATCTTTGCAAAGAAAAAGTCGGAAGGAGAGGCAAGTTGTATGTATATGGGTGGGTGGAAAAAAAAAGAAGTTTAGTGGGTGAAAATTCTATTCTCATAAAGAAAAACCTAAAAAATAAAAAATAAAAAAAAAAATAATAATAAAAAAAAGTGGAGGATGAGAAAGAGAAAGATGTATGTGGGAAGCCCTATTTATTGAAATCAATGTTGGATTCAAATCCTAATCCAATTTGGATTTCCTATTGGAAGATTTTAAATTAGATTTTAGATTGGAATCTCAAATTAAAATTTAGTCATATTCCAAATTTTATCCCAAATTCAAATCTTCGGATTTTATTCTCGAATTAAATTGTAGATGGGATCTTAGATGGATCTCAAATTAAAATTTCTAAATTAATTTAAATCTCCTATCTCGAGATGGGATCTTAAATTGATGAACTAAAATTTGGCCATATTCCAAATTTTATTCCAAAATCAAATTGTGGATAATATCTCAAATTTATCTTAAATTAAAATTTGGCTATATTCTAAATTTTATCCCAAATTCAAATCTCGAATTTTTATCCTCAAATTAAATGGTGGATAATATCTCGAATTAAAATTTGGTCTTGTTCCAAATTTTATCTCAAATTCAAATCTACTGATTTTTATCCTCAAATTAAATTGGGGATAATATTTCAAATTTACCTCAAATTAAAATTTGGCCATATTTCAAATTTTATCGCAAATTCAAAGCATCAAATTTAGGTTTTATCCTTCATCCAAATTAAATTTAATTGAGAGTAAAGTCTCAAAGTTATCTCAAATTAAAATTTGGACATGTTAAAAATTTTAAGTTTGGGTACAATCCAAAGCAAGTTTAGGCCAAGCATCTTGGGTAGAAGTTCAACTTCACTCCAAATTCAATTTTGAATTAAGTAACACAAATTCTATTAAAGTTTAAATTGGAGTTTATGCTAAGAAGGGAATTAGTTGGCATAATCACAAAAAAGTATGTGTCAGACATATAAAATTTCAATCAAACTTATGTACCAAATTCATAGTTGGATTAAATTGACCCATTAAATGGAGTTAAAATCAAGTACATACAACTTGGATTTTGATAACCAACTTTATCTTTTCCGAGATTCACCCACTCATATACGTGGATAAATCTCAAAAAAGGCATTTGTTGAAGGAGAAATTTTGAGTCAATCACAAATTGTCACGTCATTTCTTAATACAATGACGAAATTAGAAATAATTAAATTTGGGACTAATTAAATGTTACATGGTCCTAAATTGAAATATTTGAAGACGTAAATCGGCAAATCCCGATGGTGGCACCTGTTTTCGTTGGATCAAATTAATTTTTTTTTGTTCAATTAATTATTAATGTTTGGGCTAAAATTCAATTAAGTCTAAAAATAAAATTAATTTGGCCCAAAGGCCAACAAATGTCCCAAATCCAATTAGTTGGGTCCAAAGGCCAGATCCATGGACCAATCAAGTCCAAGTTCACTTGAAAACTTTATAAATAGAGAAGTTCTTTTCAAGATTCAGAAAATTATTTGGCCCAAAGGCCAACAAATGTCCCAAATCCAATTAGTTGGGTCCAAAGGCCAGATCCATGGACCAATCAAGTCCAAGTTCACTTGAAAACTTTATAAATAGAGAAGTTCTTTTCAAGATTCAGAAAATTTAAGCCTAGAGAGAATTCTCTCTACGACATCTTCCTACTCAGCGCACGCAAGTTCAAAATTTAACTTCCTTTTGTTCTGAGGGGACCCTTTTGTTCGGACCACGAAGCATGGCTTGCTTGAGGGGACCCTTTTGTTCTGAGCGGACCACGAAGCATGGCTTGCTTGGCTCTCCATTCGATCGACCTGCATGGGAGCGGAGATCAAATCAGACCCCTCATCAATATACAAATTTAACTTATGTTGATTTGCTCCAAAGACACTCCATTCTCACTAATGTTCGGTAGCTCCAGATGCTCCACAGGATGGTAATGGCCAATTGGCAACTAAGTCTGATTCCCCAAGCTTATCGACAATCCATTCCCAAAACGCTGAAGACGGTCAATTGTCCCTACAATAATAACCAAAAAAAAAAACAAGGGTCAGATGTCAGGAAGGTAATGAAGTCAAATCATTTTAGAAACCTTACAACTCCAATATATATAAGGGGAATTCTCCTAGTTTTTCCTGCAAACCAGACACAACAGGTTAGTACTAGTCCCCTTTTTAATAATTTTCACTTTGGTTATTATGATATCTTGAATGACTCTTCAGGCACAATGCTTCCCTCTAGGATATGGGCATTTGCTTTTCAGAGCTTCTTCCACATCCAAAGGGAGTGGCCTTCAAACTAGGAGGAAGCTTCTTTATGACCTTCCAAAGAGAAAGCAAGGTGGTAGATGCTTTTAACCGAGAAACTGAAGAGATTGAATCTCTAGCAAAGTGATTGATCTAATTGGACACCACCAACAGGGCTTCCCTGCTATGTCTCTAGCAAGAATACATGTTTGTGGGAACCTTTTTCTTTTTAGAAGAGTGAGAGAAAATTCACAAAAGAATATTTTTCTCTGTAAAATTTTGGGATGAAAGAGTTTGTGAGAGAGAGAGATGAAAAACATGATTTTCCAGTAACCTCTAAAGATGCAGACAATCTGCATTGTATTCAAGAGAAGTGAAAGGTGAGAGGGAATGCACTACAAGAATTTTAGTCTTTGCCTAACGCAAAAAAACATCGACAAATCTTAAGAAAAATGTGGGCAAAGCCTTTGTTGACTTTTTCTTGCGTGGGTACAAGTCCGTCGACACAGCAAGCCCACGAATTTTGACCTTGTGTCGGTAGAAATGCCCACGCAAAGAAACACGTGAGTAGAAAAGCCTTTCTGCCCATGCAACTAACATCGACAAAAGAACCTTCTTGCCCACGCAATAACTTTCGTGGGTAGAAATCGCATTTCTGCCCATGCAACACTCTCTACCAACATAATAATTTGTGTCGGCAAAACTCAATTATGCCTACGCATGATTCGTCGGCAGAAATGAGGATCTGCCCACGTAAAAGCCTTCGTGGACAGAAACTGTCCCTGCGGTGTTTTTTGTCGGCGCACAAGTAGACGTGGCTAAAGGTTTTATTTTTGCCCACGAAGAAACGTCGTTATAGCTCCATAACTGCCAATATATATGACACGTGGCTATCATGTATTTATGTCAATGCAAAAAAGCACTGTAGAAACTAATTTAATTTTTTACCACATCTATTATTATATTATTATATGCTTCGGGATCAATAATTAAAAAAGATAATTTCAATTTCATATAAAAAAATATATTCAACATTGTAACAACAAATTGAGAAAGCATTGTAACAAGATTACAACAACAAAAAAAATTTAATTTGGGGCCCAAAATTTAGGGGCTCCAAACTAAATTTTTTATTTAAAAAAATAGCAATTTATGGGCCTCTGTGTGCGACATATAGGGAACACGTAACAAGACGGAAGTTTTCTCTCTCTCATTTAGTTATCTTTTTTTTTATGTATCTCTCTTCTTTATCTGAGAAAAACTCTTCCAATTCCTCTTTTGTCAATTCCCTAAACCTAAATTTATGGGGCTTAACGGGCAAAAAAAAAATCTCTATTTTATTTCTAGTTTCAATCTTTGTTCGTGATGTGAATTGTGATAAAATCATCTAAAAGCCAACAAAAAAGTTCCTACCGACTAGTACTGTTTACTGAATTTGAAGATTGTTTCTCCTCCCATTCGGTGATCTTGAAGGTAAATGTTTTTTCTCTTTTTAAAAAAAAAATAAATTTGTTGGTATATTTATGAGCTTGCTTCTTATTTGGTAGTATGAATTTATCAATATCTACATATTTTTGTTTATCTCTATTCTATTTTTAAGGCATCATTTTGAGAAGTATCACAAAGTCGCATATTATCTTGGGATGAGTCTAGGTTTTACATCTTTCCCTCATTGAGGACTTGCTACCTTTGCTATTATTTGGTATTAGATTATCATATAAATATATTCGTTTACATCCCTTAAGTTGGGTTTATATATATATATATAATATGTTAATAATAGTTTCAAAATATACTGGATAGATAAACTTTTAAATTCACGTTCACACGAAGAGAATACATTCTTGAGTTGATGAATATGTAAACTGGATAGCAAGCTTTTTATTCTTTTCTCTTTTTATTAAACGACATCAAGCACGAGGATTGAAAAATTTTGCTCAAACTTACAACAAAAGAACAAATAAATCAAAGCTTGGAAGCAATGAGTTTACTATCTCTTAATTGATTACTTTACCAAGCAAAAACGTTTTGCTTAAAAAGGGAATACACGGAAGACCTATTGTGCTCGCCTTAAAGGAACAATTCAAAAATTATTATTGCTGGAATTTTCATAATGAAGGGAGAAATAGAAGAAGAAAATTATGTTAACAAAGAAAGTGTATTTGTTGTGCAATACTTATTACCGTTGGAAAGAATTCCTTTTGTGAATAAGTTGTTGTTTCCTTTCTTTTATTATTGGCTGAATATTACCTGTTCGCACAAGGTTTTCGGAGAAACGTGTTTTGTAAAGTTGAACTTGTGTTTATGTAGATTTGATGCAGATATGATTCAATATCTAGTACTTGATCCTTTGATTCTATCTCGTTTGATGTATGGAAGCGGAGCGGGTGGATACATGCGAAGTTAGACTTTTAGGAGTCTTCTAACGGTAAAGAGAATTCTCTCTAGGCTCTCTAAGTGTAAATTTTCTAAACCTTATAAATGAGAGGAACTCTTCCATTTATAGACATCTCAGGTGGGATTTGCGGGCTTGAGCTTGGTTGGTCCATGGACCTGGCTTTTGGGCCCACTAATTGGATTTTGGCATTGGCGCCCAAACATTAATAATTAATTGAACCAATAATAATTAATTTGATCCAATAGTGAGAACGAAAATACGTGGCACCCATCGACGTCCTCAATTTCAATTTGAGATACATGTAACTTTTAATTGGTCTTAAATTTAATTATTTGTAATTTCGCCATTAAATTTAGAAATGACGTGACAATTTGTGATTGATCCAAAATTTCTCATTCAACATTACCATTTCTGTTAATTTAGAAGATTTCTGGTGCTAATCAGATTGCTTGAAATAGGGGTTGCAATAGGGATCACCATTATCCCAAGAATGATTTTAATTTTTCTTAAACTATTATTAAAAGATTAGAATAATTATGCAATTAGATTGTGTCAAAAGAAAGTTACGCAACACTAGATGTTGCGTCTACGTGTATTGTTTGATTATGGAAAGATAAGTTTGAGTATCCAAATTAATAATTTGACTAATTTTTTATTTAGACTTCCAATCATTCAATATTGTTGGAAAAAACTGGCATTTCATCTATTCCTAAATAAAATTATATCCCTAAATTTGGAGTCATATGAATTAAAACTCTAAATTGATAATAGTATAAATTAAAGCTCTAAACTTTCTTGATGTGATTTTGAGCTAATTAAAAATAAAATCAAATTATCGAATTTGATTCACAGATTAAAGGTTTAAATTGATATAATTATTAGTTTAGGGTCTTAAATTGACACAACTTCTAGAATTTAAGGATATAAATTAAACTTTGATCTTTTCTAAATTTTAATTAAAAAAAAAATCTATTCATAGGTTTATATGGTACAAGCGTTTTAAAAAATCTCAAGAATAGAATATTTTAATTGCTTATTTGGAATTGTAGAAAATTTAGTGGATGATTCAACTCGTCCGGGAGAACAATTCGTAAATGAAAAAGAAGAAATGAAGAACCTTTCTTTCTCTCTTTTAGTATAGTTGGTATAGAGATATTCAAATCACATACTTCTCGGTGGCCAACATGTTTGTATACCAGTTGAGTTATGAAAATTTAAACTTCTCTTACTCTCCGCATGGATTCAGGAAAGTCTAAGAAATGATTTTAAATCCTGTGATTTGAAATTCCAGAAACAATTTTAAATTAATTACTTTGTTTGGAACCATAAAAATTTGAAATAAATGTATTTAAAATTTTTGTGTTTAGATGGTAACCAGAAAAGAAAAGAAAGTTAAGAACTTACTAGTATAGACTTTTAACTTAATTGAAAATTAGAATTTAACAAGGTTATTTAAGTAATTTACTTTCAAATCCTATGAAATCCTTAAAATTTGAGTATTTTAGTTCAAATTTTTTTTTAAGTAAAATGGAATTTGAAATTACTCGGATTTTAAAATCATTCTATTTCCTGCCTTATTTAAAATTCATTATGAATTGAAATCCCTAAAAAATCATGAAGTTCCAAACACACCATTAAGAAATTAAATTAATGGTTGAATACACCTAAGCCATATATTTGTGGATAAAGTGTATGACAATTTTAAATTATTTATGGAAGTGATTGACATGGTTATTTGACAATTATCTTATTCCACATGAAAATTTGCAAAAACAACCTCCATTTCATCTCATAATAACCAACATTTCAAATTTGTGATTTTTTAAAGATTTTGAACCAATCAAAAAAGGCCATTTCTCCCCCACTTATCTGATAAAGTGTTATATATATATATATATATATATATTGAATGGTAGAGATTTCTTGACAATAAAACATGGCTCTTATTCCTCTCTCTCTCTCTCCTCCTCTCATTTCTTGGACTCTTTATTTTGTACTTTTATAAGAAAAATAATGGTCCACATGTTTTAATTTAGTTTTTTAATGCCCTTTAGAAGTCTATAATAAGAAATGTGAATTAAAAGGTATCATATTTTTTTTTCATAACTTATTTTCTTTTAAGTTTAGAAATTTCATAATTAAAAGAGTCAAGCATAAATTTTTACGAGAGGACTATATTTATGATAGAAAAATGTAGAAAAATGAAATTAATTGAAAATGATAATGACTTCAAATTCCCGTTGTCCTGTAGCTTTCCCTAAAATTTTTCGTTTCCTCTCAAATATTTTAATTGTGAGATAAAAAAAAACCAATATCTTACCTAAATTCTCAAATTGTAAATAAAAAAATATAAAAAAAAACTCTTTGATATGTTTTTATGCTCGGTTTGTCTTGATTTCCGATTGATGAACAAGAAGGAAAAGAGAACTATGTGGAAGCAAGCTAGCCCCTATGTTGGTTGCCCCTTTCCCCCTTGAATAATAATAAAGTCAGCATTCAAGCCCAGCAGGTTTGTCTTGATTTCCGATTGATGAACAAGAAGGAAAAGAGAACTATGTGGAAGCAAGCTAGCCCCTATGTTTGTTGCCCCTTTCCCCTTTGAATAATAATAAAGTCAGCATTCAAGCCCAGCAAGAGAAGTCCTTATAGTTTACCATCATGTTATATTTACATCTTCATTTTAAATTGGAAGCTAATGAGAAATAGCTTTTTTGATAAACAATTTTAATGGTTGAGGGTCTAGATAAAAGAAAATTTTAAATGAAAAAGATATAATAGAAAAAAACTTTAAACTTCAACGGTATAATTGAAACCAGGTAACAATTTCTACTCTATTTTTCAAGACACAATATCACTGTTTAATATTCATTTAATGAGAAAAAAATTGATGGACGGATAGTTTTGAAACAAATTTAAATTTTAGGGGCATTTATATTACAAATAGAATAGATCTCTCCATTACTAGTAGACTTTTTTTATGTCTATTAGCGACTGTTTTTGTGCATTTATAAACTAATTTTTATGTTCGTTAATAATATGTTTTTTATGATTATTAATCATTGATAGTTCATCTCTATGTCTATCAATTATATACATCTATCATTGATATACATAAAAAAAATGGTATATTAATGATACACAACTATTACTAATTTACTATTATTTGTTATCTTTTTTTTTTTTTTTTTTACGATAAGTTATCACTGATTTACTACTTTTTATAATTGATATGGTATATCAATGATAGACTAAATGAGCATGTATACAATCATTTAAATAAAGAAAAAAAATCAAATATCAATGATATCATTGATACAATTTTTTTAATCCTATTGATATGGTATATCAGTTATAGAATTAATAACAAACAAAAATGTTAACTATCACAAATTAAAAATAAAAGTTAAATGATACTAACAGAAACAAAAATATTACGATATATATTATTGACGGTCTCATAAATATTTTAATTAGATATAGATGTGCATAGATTATATATCCCCAGATATTATTCCAAATATCTTCTCCATTGTTTCTCCTTATATTTACTATTTTCATATCTTGTAAACTCTATAAATAGTAGTTATTGAGACCTTTGAGACACACAATTGAATAGAAAATACATTCATTTTCTATTTTCTCTTCTCCCTACTTGTTATTTATTATCTTGTTTTACAACAGATTGTCATTTATTACTTTTCTCCTGCTTAAATCTTTCTACGTCTTTAAAAATTGTGCAATTTTTTGTAACACTTTTAGCTCAAACTAAAATGAATATTATTTTGAGTTGGATTTCATGGTATTAATTTTCATCGATATGTCAATATTTTCATCGATACTTTCATGTTTCTATGGGTTTGATACCGATATGAGTAGTGAATCGATATTTCCATTATATTGTAGAAAAATCTTCGAAACACAGAAAATAAGTATCAAAATGTCATTAATATAAATATAAATATAATATAAATAATTGATATGTTTACTTATTTGAAAACAATAAAAAAATTATTTACTAATTTAAAATTTAAAAAATATTTATTTAAATTTTTTTCAAAAATATCTATCGAAATTGATATTTTCGTCAAAAATTCTATAAAATTAAAATCTCAATATTTCTATCGACATCATATTTTAAAGGAAAATTACTATAAACAGAAAAAATATCAAACTATTTACAAATATAGAAAAATTTCACATCGCTTGAGCGATAGAAAGCGATAGAATTCTATCGCGGTCTATCATTATTAGACTGTAAAATTTTTCTATATTTGTAAATAGTTTGACTCATTTTTCTATATTTAAAAACATTCCTATTTTAAACTCAGATTGTGGTATGCATGAATTTTAGATGATTAATGAACGGTGGAAAATATTTTTTTTCTTTTGAGAAAGAAAAAAAACGGTGGAAAATAATTAATAAACGAACGCAGCGCTCCGCCCCAAATTATGTGCACGTTGTTTAATTCAATTTGACAACTTGTCCAATTTTTTCTCTAAGCTGTTAATTTTCCACGTAGGACAGAGATTGAGTCATATCACAATCCAAATAACTTTATTTTTCCAATATTCATTTTCTGTTCTCTGTCCTTTTATTATTATTTTAATGAGCCCTTTTCAAAAAAAAAAAAATATATATATATATATTATGGTAAGGAAGAAAAAGAGTTCTATGACTTTTATTAACCAACCAACAAATTATCCCCTTGATGTATTTTAGATCTTTGATGTAAATAACCATATTTTAACTTTCCATTTTAATTTTTATATTTTACTATTTGTTTAGTACAATAGAAACGAGAGATTTAAACCACGCATCTCTTAATTATCAATACATACTATATGTTAGTTGAGTTTAGTCATTTTAACTCTTATATTTTACTTATTGGTTTTAAGTTGCAAATTTGCAACAAAATATTATTTTTTAGGTAAGGAATGTTATCAGTGTCTCTATTACCTTAAGGTATATTTAGTCAAATCTACTCAAACGAAAAAATTAAATAAATATTACAATGTGACTATTTTTAGTAGTACTTGATATTTGACATGCAATCCTTCCTTTTCAAACGCTCGTTTTCACAATTGTTGTACTAATAAAAATAATACATAAAGTTTAGTCAAATTTATTGAAAACTATGAAAGAGAATGTGAGTTTTGTTTTAGAACTACTAATAATGTGGGATTTGGTAAGACGTTTGTTTTCTTTTACTAGTATATTTAGGTGTGATTTTTTAACCCAAAATTATCGGATAGGTTAAGAATCTAGCAAGACCACTGGATGAAATGAGGTAAATGGTCAATACTCATAGAACAATTCATTTCGTGGATCTTTTCAATGGTTTTTTTTAATTGTATTCTGAAATCGATTCCATATTTGTTGCAGCCGGATAAAATGAATTGTACCAAAAGAGAAACAAACATAAGTATTTGATCCCTTTCAAATGTAGAGTTTGTTAGCTTCTTTTTTTTTTTTTTTTTTGTCAAAATTCGATGAAGGAGTTTTGAATGACTTAAAACACGTCTGGAAGTAATTTCAAACAATTTAATATTTTTCATCGTTCAAAATAATTCTCAAACATGTAATTAATTATTCAAAATCAATTTAATGTTTAATTAATACACTTTTCAACTTAGTTTCTACAAAATGAAATGTTATCTTGAATCGTTTAAAGCATGTTTCAAATTAATTTTTAATATAACAATAGTAATTTTAACAGGTTTTAAATCATTCTCTAAAAGTAACATAGTCCAATAAACTTTAATAAAAACAAAAACATGTTTAAAATCACCATTAAAAAAAATTGTTAATCCAAGTATAATTCTACTTCTCTCAAGATTGGATGTTCAAATTTAAAACTCCATACTAATATCAATTACCATTTCAAATATCAATGATTCGATTATTACTACGACGAAGAAACACATAGGCATGCATACACAGTTATTAACTTGAATTCAATGATTGAAGTAACTTTTCTTTTCTTAATGAGCTGAATATTCAAACCTTTCCGATTCACATAATTTGACGTTGATCTCTGTTTAATTTTTAGAGACTTAATTAAAAAATTAGTTGGGTTGTCTTCTTGTCTACTCGTTTTGGGTCAAATGTTCACATAATTGACGGTTTAAAAAATTAGTTGGGTTGTCTTCTTGTCTACTCGTTTTTGGGTCAGTTGTTGTTCCATGTGTTGTTAACCAGAGAAATAAAGGGCCCCCCAAAAAATAAATGTAAAATTAGTATAAACTAAAAAAAAAATCACGTTCATGATCTTGTGTCTATAAAAGACCCATTTCCTATTCGTTCACTTAACGAAATCCCTGTAAAATATCATTTCTTCCCCATTAATTCGTCTCTCTGAATTGGGTCTCTGCCAAAGAACCCTCTTCTTCATCATTGTCACTTGGTTTTTGGGGTTTCTCTCTGGGTTTAAGATCGATTCGCACTATTTGATTTGGAGGCTTAAAGGGTTCCTGTGATTCAGTGGGGCGGAGATTTTTGGTGCGTTTGTTTACGGCGGTGGCGGAGCTTTGTTGTTGAAGAGACGAAGAGTCTTCTTGTGTCTTGAAAATTATTGTAGATGGTTCTTTTCGGTTCCATCTTCTCAATTTGCAGGGGTGCAGCTGGAGTTGCTGGTATGTCTCTCTCTCTCTCTTTCTTGTCTTGAATTCTTCCGTTAATGGCTGGAGAAGCTCGTTCTGTATGCAAATTCTTAGTGGGGAAATGGATTTTGCCTTCAATTTGGTCATGCCCTTTTGAACATTACTGTTAATAATAACATGTATTAAAATTGAAGCTCCTGTGTTATGTCATGTCACTTGTTTCTCAATTAATGGCAATTTGTTGCATCAAGTCTACCCTAATCTATTGGCTTATTGAGGACGATTTTCTTCCTTTCTTTTCTTTTTCTTGTTTTTTTTTTTCTTTATTTTTTTTTGTTAAGTTAATTCAACTCCGGTTGATGGTTTTTCTTCCCCTATATTTTATTTCTTTAAGTCAAACTAATGAATCCCATTTCATTCGTGTCTGCAATTTGGTATCCCATTGTATTTATTTTGATTAAAATGAAGTTAGTATGATGATCAGGATATTATGAACTGTTCGTATCTATGGGGAACAGTCAAGGGAAGGGATTTGAGAAGATTCATATTTAGCCTTATGTTTTTAGTTCCATTTTTTTTTTAACTTAGGTTTAGTTCCTTGCTATTTCTTTAGTATTGTCTTCTCCTTTCTTAAAGAAAGGTTTGAATTAACAAGTTTTAAATAGTTTTTAAAAACTTGTTTTGTGTCTGAAAGTTGAATACGAATTCAAATGTGTCTTTAACAAAGATGAAGATTATTGTAAAGATAATGTGAGAAAACAATTAAACTTTTTAAAAACTAAAAACCAAATTGTCATTAAACGGGCACTTTATTTTTTATTTTACTGATGAAATTTGTACTTTTATCCATTTTCAGGGCACATATTTGCGTTTGGGCTTTTCCTGTCACCTTTGTAAGTTTTAGCTATCTGTTTTACTAGACTTTCTAGATAAGAAATGGAGGTAAAATCTATATATTCACCATTTTCTTGGTTTGCTTTCTTTGGGATTAATTTGCAGAGATACATTTCGACGTGTAATCAGAAACAAAACAACAGAACAGTTTTCGGGTTTGCCATATATATATTCTCTGTTAAATTGCCTTATTTGCCTATGGTATGGCACACCCCTCATTTCTCCAAGAAACACGATGGTCATGACTGTCAATTCGATCGGCGCGGTATTTCAGTTAGTGTACATCATGCTCTTCATAGCATATGCTGAAAAGGGGAAAAAGGTGGTTACTTGTTTGCCTATAATATGTACTGGCTAATTGTCCTTACAAATGATGGGAGTTTGTGAAAGATCTTACTTATTGAACTTTCCCTTCATGTCTGTAACAGATAAAAATGCTAGGATTGTTGCTTGCAGTCTTTGGCCTTTTTATAGTTATTGTTGCTGGGACCTTACAAATAGCTGATCTCCCTCTGCGACGGAATGTTGTCGGGATTTTGAGTTGTGCATCTCTCGTATCAATGTTCGCTTCTCCCTTGTTTATTATAGTAAGTCTATATTTTAAGCTTCTTTTCTATCTTTTATTGTTGGATGTTTTAAAAGCTTGCTTACTCTTCTTATCCCTTCAATTTTCCTTGGCACGTTCTCAGAATTTGGTGATTCGAACAAAGAGTGTGGAGTTTATGCCATTTTATCTCTCCCTTTCAACCTTCCTCATGAGCATATCTTTCTTCCTCTATGGACTGTTCAATTACGACCTGTTCGTTTATGTAAGCGTTATCCTACCCATTTCCTTAGTTCAATGCACTTTTACTCGATTGAGTATGCAACGTGAATATATATTTTGTTGTCAAACTTCAGGCCCCAAATGGGATAGGAGCTGTGTTGGGGATAGTTCAATTGGTGTTGTACTGCTACTACAGTCGAGTTGCTAAAGAGGAGTCTAGAGAACCTTTAATCGTATCCTATGCGTAAATACATATATTGTGTATTTACATTATGATGATGAGGTAAGATTTCAATTTCCATGTACTTTGCCATCTATTTTTGTTAACTGCAGAGCTTCACAATCTAGTTTTTTGGATTTCTGCTAGTGTTAGGACAGAGAAGAACCAATCTGAACATTTTTTCGTTTACCGCAGGAACCACAGATTTCCGAGGGTTGATAATTGGTTCTTCCACAGCATTGGTGTGCAGTTTGGCGTTAGCCAACAAGCCGTTTTCGGGCTACGGTGTGTTTTGTTGTAAAATTACCCTCTCATTCTTTTCTCCAGTTTAATTGATTGGTTTGTTTTTCAAACTATCAATCGGTTAAATGGTGTATTTTTAGACAACCAACACCAAATTCTCAAGAGTGAAGAATGTTGTAATATTTTTTAGCCTTGTGATTAAAAAGCTTTGTTCTATGGCTCTACTCTCTCTGATTTTGCTACAAACTGTTTGGATTTGAAGAAACTTATATCAGATAAGAACCTAAAGAAATAATAGAGGATCCTTACACCCTCAAATTGCAGGAAGAATGAAGTTTAACCATCCTTGGGTTGATTTGGATTTAAACGTAGCAAAATTCGGCTTTATATCGGTAAGTACGAGCTTGTTCCTATTTCGAACTTGATCAGCTACTATTTGGTCTTGATAACTATATCGACTCACTAGCGTGGACTAGATAGAAAACTCGTAGTTTCTATTACATAGCTAGTTCTAAACTCGAATTCGTATGATCGAGTCAACTATTTGTGTTTTATTATGTGACATAAAATTGTCTAGGCAAAAAAAAAAAAGTGAAAGCAAGAGAAGTGGATAATTTGTAACAAATGGAGAGAAAGAAAGCTTATTTGGAGAATCTAACCAAAAGAAGAAAGGGATATTACATTGGAAAAGCTCACCCCTTTGTATAATTTTTACACCTCTTTTTTGAAGATTCCCATGGAAGAGGAACAGCATCAGAGTAGATCCTTCAACCTTGTCTTTACTATTATGGCTTCTCCTTCCTACATTTTATTAATCAAAACATGTAATGTTAAGGCCAAAAAGAAAATTACAATGCAAACAGCTAAACACACAAACACCAACGTTTGGGCTTCGACCGAACCGAATTGAACCGTGAACACTCCTAAACGCCATAGAAATGAAGTTTTTAAAATTTTCTATTAGAAAAACTTATCATTTTAAATATTTAAATGTGTTCTAAAGTATATTATCAGTTTAGTGACATCATTTCTTTTTAAATGATAATTAATTTAATTACATAAGTTGAATAATAACAGGTCGTGATTACTTTCTTTTGAAACTATTATAATTAAAATAAAATTAAAATAATTTTCAACGACTAAAAAAGGGAGATTTTTCTAGATAGAAAAAATGTCAAACTATTTACATAAAATAACAAAAAAAATATTGATAGACATAAAAAAATATTGATAGACATTAACAAACTTCTATCACTATCTATTAGTGATAGGCTTCTATCCGCGTCTATTACAACTATCTAAAAATTTTGTTATTCTATGTGAATAATTTTTCTTATTTTTTTTAAATTCCCCATTAAAAAATTTATGATGGCATTTTCTTTAAAATCTTATGACTAAATATGTTTTTTAACAATTGAATGCATATGAGAAGTTTTTCTCAAGGAACGATTAGAATGTGCAACACAATTTGTTAGATTGTTATTATAATATTAAATTTATATTCGTCCATTGCTTTAATTTTGGTTAATGGGTGATTTAATACTATTTAAGGTACTGGGTTAAAATTGATTTTTTTTTCTATTAAAAAAAATCCGAAAGAACTTACGAAGCAGCACCTTGTAACTATTTTCCATGGCGGCGATTTGATCCGGCAGCAATCTTCCCCTTTCGTCGTACAGAATAAGTCCACTGTATTTCAGCATCTCACACTTTTCCCCCATTAATATCGGCCGTTGCCACACCGCCGCCGTCGAATTCCGGCTTCCCAATTCTTCACCTTCCCCTTCCCCGCCCAACAGCCGCACCGGCGTCTCTCCGCCGCCGCTCACCTTCCGCCTTTCCGCCGTCCATTTCCACCACCTCTCTGTCACCGTCGTCCGTTGTCGGTGCTCTTTCTTCTCCCCCTTCATTTTCTTTGCCCATGCCGCCGCGCAGAGCCCGACAATGGCGGCCGCCGTGCACGTTAAGAGAATGAAAGCTTGTTGGGTTGAGAGCTTCCATTTGTCTTCTAAATTCCACAGAGCTTCCATGGCTTTCAAGACATGGGAGGATGCTGATCAAGTCGGAGCTATATATTATTATTATTATATAAGTGTGTTTTAAGTCCAAACTTGCCGTTGTAGTTATTTTCAATATTTGAATAGTTGCTCATTATGTGTAAACTAGATTGTCTTTAATTTCCATGTTAATGTTTTAAATAATTAAAAAATAGATAAATTTGTACGTATAGAAAGAATGTCAAACTATTTACAGAAAATAGCAAAAAAAAAAAATACCGATAGACATTGATAGACTTCTATAAGCATCTATCAGTGATAGACTTGTATCATTTCTATTACTGATAGACCCTGATAGACTTCTATCAACGTCTATCACAACTATCTAAAAATTTTGTTATTTTGTGTAAATAGTTTTCTTTATTTTTTTATTTTTAAAAACTTCTCTAAAAAAATATATATTTTTGTGTGGTTAGAAGAAAGGAAACATGGAACTCATCTCTTTTATATCACTTTTATAGTATAATTAGTATGTCATATCACATTTTAGTATTTTAGGTGCGCTGAACTCGTCTTTATACATTCTACTAGATCGTCTAATATAGTTTATGTCACACGTGATGAGTTATTTTTACTTTTTTTACGAAAGATACTTGGGTGATCCCCATTACACTCGTCTTTGTGCAGCTCACTCAAGTGCCCAACCACAAGTTGTAACAAACTATGTGTGTATATATATATATATATATACACACACACACAAAAAAAAATAATGTATATATATTTTTATATTTTTTTCTTGGGTGCAACTAGTATTGCTCCTTATTTATTTGTTTATTTATTACCTGTGTGTGATGAGAATAAGATGCATAAAAAGTATTGCTCTTTCTTTTAGCACAATATTACGGAGGTAGAGGATCATACCATCCGTGTTTAGATGATAATTGATACTTTTATTAATTGAGTCATGTTCGGATGAATATGTCACATTGTGTTAAACTAATTTAGTTGTTGACCACATAAATTTTGTCAAAATATTTTTAAAAGTATGACTAGGGTTATGTTTAACAATTATATCAAAGTCGTCAAATTGAGCTTACATTGATAATTGATATGCATTATTTCTCTTGAAGTTGGACGTTTGATTTTCCGTCCCCACAGCACGATTGTTATATTATAAATGGGTTAAGTCGGTGCTTTACATGCAATTAAACACGTTTAATTTATAGCTGATAAAAAATCTCAATACAAGCATAGTTGAATAATTAGGAGATGTTACATATGTTTCATGAAGTTAGTATTGTTTTGTTGAAGTTAATTCCTTACCAGCTTAATAAACTAATAACATTAATTTTGTATTAAGAGAGCATATACAGATCGACCTATACTAATTTTTTTCTTAAAGAGAAAACAGAAAAATTAATATCAAATACTATTTTAAAATCTAAGGAAAATTGCAAAAATCACTCTGGAAGTATGGGTCCTCAAACTTCTACAAGTGTTAATTAGACCCTCAAACTTAAAATAGTTTGAAAATTGAATCTCTGATCAAAATTGAACTCTTAAACTTATACAATCATTATAATTTTTAAAATTGAAAATACATAGACTACATTCTTTTTAGTACTTAGAATTGTTTTCAAATATAAAAAAAATGAGCCAGACTATTTAAAAATATAAAAAAGTTTCAATGTCTATCAGTGATAGACCGCACTAGACTTTCATCGTTTGAGCGATAGACCGGACGATAGAAGTTTATCGCAGTCTATCACCGATAGATAATAAAAAATTTATATATTTGTAAATAGTTTGATTTTTTTTATTCATAATAATTTTCTTTGATTAAATATACACATATAAAAATGTAAGAAAAATGACTATAAACAGAAAAAATATATATCAAACTATTTACAAATATATAAAAATTTTACCATCAACAACTTTTTTGTATTCGTAAATAGTTTGACTAATTTTTTTATATTTAAAAGCAATTCAAAATATAATTAATTTTAAAATATATAAATCAAAATGATATTTTAACCGAACATTTTTTTTTTTCCAAACACGGTCTAAATCGAGAAAATTAAGTAGGAATGTGCGTATAGTATTTTTACATGTGAGATCCACCGCTGGTTGGAGCCGTTGGACATGTCTCACCGTTTGAAACAGTTATTTAAGATGACTCACGGACATTGGAAGGTTGTAATAAGAATGTAACTATTCATTACTAAAATTTGAAGCGTTTTTCATTTTTGTCCATTTTCCCAAAATAAGATGAAAAAAAGCAACAACAATGAATGTGTATGGTCCCCTCTTGTGTTAAAAATTATAATTATATTGCATATTACTTGTATGCATTATGTCAACATTTTGGTTTTAAATCGTGAAGATGTTTCTGTTGTTCACATCTATCATAGTCGGAATGTGTTAGTTCATTCACTGGTTCATAAAGATGTGGAGGAGAATCACTTTGTTCCACTCCATCTCCCTCATCTTGAGTATTTTTGTGCAATGACTTAATGATGTAACATTGTTTTTTTTTTTTTTTTTTGTAGTTATTATTATTTTTTAAAAAAAGCAATGGTGTGTAAGTGATGATGAAAATCTCAAGTGGTATGTCAAACTAGGAGCTATATGGAAGCCTGTAATGGAATGGTTTTGTAATGTAATATAATCCAAAGCCAATGTTTGGATTGTTAGACTCGATTTGTAATACCAAACTCATTTTGTCCTCACAGTCTTTAACCCAACCTCTTTTCAGCCGTTGTCACGTTTCATGATCCCATTTCCGTTCCGTCCTCAATTTCTCACTCATTCCAACACTCACTTGATTCTCAGTAATCTTGATTACATTCCAGCCTCCCAAACAACCTTAAAATAAAAAACATGAAGATTTATGACTAAGATTTTGATGACTACATTTGTTATTTTGTGAAAATAGAAGAGGTTTGTTGTGGTATCGTTGCCATGCTCAAAACATGTGTGGTGAAGTGTGTTATAGTGGTAAACGTTATTATTATGCCCATAGTGTGATACCTGATTGAGTTGTATCATACAATGTAAGGTGTGCTCGTGAAGCAATAAGATACATATGACATGAATATCATTTAAGGGCGTGCTGAATTGGTTATTATAGTTAATGGTTATTATAATATGTAGGTTCTAATAGTTTGTAGGTTATAATAGTATGTGTTTGAGGTGCAAATTATTTTAGTTTGGGTTATAATAGTATCTATTTAGAGTATAGACTATTTTAGTCTGGGTTGAAAATAGTAAAATACCGTAATAAAGAGAGAACGAAAGGATGGGTAAGGCATAGTAAACATTGTAACGAATAGTAAACGATGTAACAAAGAGACGTTTGAAATAGTAATACTATAGTTAATTATAGGTTATAAAATAGTTGGAAACACCGACTATTATAATTGGAGCCTAAAATTGTGAGGACGATTACGTGACAACTTAACTTCAACAAAATTAAACAACAAGAACAACACATACCACCCTTTGGTGTAAATTAAAGTGTATATAGAAGCAACTTTCATGTGTACGAGCTATAGCTTGTGTTTCCTGTGTTGTTACACATGATTTCACATTTTAATTTCACATTTTAAAATACAGAATTAAAAGCTCATAAACTTATTTGATATTTATAAAGTTAAAAAACTTGTTGGATACAAAAATTTTAAATTTAGAACTTTATTAGATACTTTTTAAAAATTATGATAAAATACATTTTTAGTCCTAAGTTATGGTTATAGTTTTCATTTGGTCCATATATTTTAGAATATTACATTTGTAGTCACTAAGTTTTGAGTTTAATTTCAATTGTCCCTAAATTTCAAAATGTTACAATTTTTTATACTTGAGGTTTGAGTTTTGTTTTAATTTAGTCATTAGGTTTCAAGCATTACATCTTTAACCTCAATTTTTAACAAAATACTCACTTTTAGTTTTTAAAATTAATCTTTTAATTAATTTAAAATAATTGGAATTAATTAACTTTTAATCTTTATTAACCACTTTTAAGATTAATTCTAAAAATTCACTTCATAATTATTATAAATTTAGAGAGAAAATAGAAACTAAACCCAAAATTTAGGAGAAAAATGTATTATTTCTTAAATTTATGAATTTATTAAACCCAAATATAAAAGTTTTGGACCATAATTGCAATTTAACCAAATTTGTGTAATAAACTTGAGTGTGTTTGGAATACATTTCCAAGTGTTTAATTTAAAAAATAAATAATTTTCGAAAAAATTCAAATGTTTGACCGTCACTCAAAATGAATTTTTAAAATAAGTTGTTTTGAGATAAACACTTCAAACCAACTTTTAGAAAAATGAATTTTGAGCGTTTACTAGTTAATCTCTCCCTACTTTCTCACTTCCACTGTGTTGTTGTGGCTACCACCACCCTCTGTCTGCCACTTCCGGTGACCACCATCGACGACGACCATTTTCTTGCAACCACCATCGGCGCCCCACTCCAACCATCACCTATGGCGTAGTTCGACCACCACATCCCACGACCGCCACCTTCACCGACATACTCCGACAAACTCCAACAACCACATCGTCCAACTATGACCACCACAATTGGCGACCAACTTCAACTACCACTCCATACGATCAATTTTGACAACTATTATTTTAAATTATCAGTTGATAGTATTTTATAGTCGTTCTTTGTAGTAATTTAACATTAATAAAACTATTTTTAATATATAACAAAATAAAGAAAGTTGTATATAATAACATTTTGAGAAAGAGATGCCAAACCCATGTTTTTTTTAATTTTTATTTATAAAAAAAATACTTAAATAAAAATAAATTTTTGAAAAACATTTTTCTCACGAGTCATCCGAAAGACGCCCTCATTTGCGTCAGATTATTTTCTTTAGTAGGAGGTCTGAATAGTCAAACCTATTCAACGAAGTTGATTTCTTCGTGTCCAAACAGGCGGTAAAACGAACAAAAGGAAAAAAAGGGCGGAAAAAGAAGAAACCCTGCTAGGGTTTTCATTTCCAAGCCAATCGAATTTGACAGGAAGATAATTCCCTATTTCCCATTCCCCCCAAGTTCCTATACCTTCCTAGTTCCTACTTATCCATTCTCCATCAGATTCCTCTTCTCCCCGAAGGTTAGTATCTGGATTTCGATCCATTCCCTAGTTTGATTGCTCATCGTATTCATGTAGAATGAAACCCGTTCGTGTTAAACAATGATTTTTCAGTTTCGTATTCCACATGGCTGGGCTGATCGAAAGCTTAACTTACCGAGTTCTTCGTGGGTGTTTGACATTCCGATTGCTTCGGACGGAGTGGCTTTCCTGGCAGTAGACAGAAAGCTGGCTTCTTGATGTTTATGTTAGTCATACTACAAATATACTTAGAACGGGGGAAGAAATAGAAATGTAATTTGTTCTTGGGTTTTGGGATATTTCGATACGTCCTTTAAGGGTTTTGTTATTGATTCGATATAAATGGGGGTTTTGGTTTGATAATATTTCATGCTGGCGGTTGTTTTTCTGCTGGCATGAAGATTCTGGATTTCCTTGGGCATAAATAGGTTTTCACATTCTTTAGATCTTTGGTTGGCTATTTGTTTTTTCTCGAGGTGTTAGAACTGAATACTTTGTCTGCTTGGTTTTTTATTTTGGAAGCACTATTTTTTTTTTTTATTTAAAAAAATTAGTTTTATTAGTTTATTGATATTTCATTAAGTCGTTCTCTTGGGTTTTCTTTCATAGATCATGTCTGGAAGAAATCGAGGACCGCCCATCCCACTAAATGGTGTTCCTCACGGTGGACTACCACCAGTTCGTGAACCTCCTTTTGCCAGAGGTCTTGGGCCATTGCCACATCCAGTGCTTCTTGAGGAAATCAGGGAATCACAGTACGGGATGCATCCAGGGTCGCTTCCTCCACACCCTGTAATAATCGAGGAGCGTCTTGCTGCCCAACATCAAGATATTCAAGGTCTTCTTCTTGACAACCAGAGGCTAGCTGCGACCCATGTTGCGCTTAAACAGGAACTAGAAGCAGCCCAGCATGAGTTGCAACGCATGGCTCATGTTGCTGATTCCTTACATGCAGAAAGGGACATTCAGATGAGAGAATTATATGAAAAATCGGTAAGACTAGAGGTTGATCTGCGAGGAGTTGAGACTATGCGAGCAGAGCTTCTTCAAGTTCATTCTGACGTCAAGGAATTAACTGCTGCAAGGCAGGAACTCACTGGGCAAGTACAAGCAATGACACAAGATCTAACTAGAATTACTGCAGATTTGCAGCAGGTCCCTGCTTTGAGGACAGAAATTGAAACTGTGAAGCAGGAATTACATCGTGCTAGGTACTTTATGGTAGTCTTTTGGATTGTAAACTTCAATGGGTGATTAAAGTTTTTTTTTTTTTGGATATTTATTTTGTAATTCTAATTAGCATGTATATATTTTGCATATGAAGAGTTGCAATTGAGTATGAAAAGAAGGGATACGCGGAGAATTATGAACACGGTCAGGTTATGGAGAAGAAACTGGTTTCAATGGCCAGGGAATTGGAGAAACTTAGAGCTGAGGTTGCTAATGCAGAGAAGAGAGCTCATGCTTCTGCTGCTGTTGGTGGAAATGCTGGTATGCACATTCTTTTGAGTTTTGAGTTCCTAATGGCTAATCTGTTTTAATCTAAGATCATATTATGTATCTATTGTCTGGGGTTGAGAAGATCATTTTCATTCTATCATCTGAGAGAATGTGCATGTCGGAGTTTGGAGTGGGTAGATTTGTGGTCAACTCTTTCTGATTAAAGAAAATTATAGTTATAGAAACTTCCCAACATGTGAACAAAGACAAAAGATAGTTGCAATTCAATGTGATGCGTACTGTTTAGAATTTAACCGTGGTATTTACTTCATGGTATTCACATGGCAGTTGCTAATCTTGCCCCTTATATTTAAATGCATGGCCGAATTATCACTGTGAAGAATAGTTGAAGTGACCTTACTATAGAATTAGTTTTTGGAACTGCAGGCCATTATGTACTAATTTATTGAAATATAATATTGTTGCACTCATGAGTTTGGTTAGCATTAAACCTCCTCGTCTGTATTCACATTCTTGTAAGCCGTTATGTGTGGAGTTGAATTTAAAATATGATGGGGAAAAAGGTTACTGTTCTTTAGGGGAGAAACAAATTTCATCGATAAATGAAATAACTGGAGTAAGAACACCTAACACCTTTAGTTACAAGATAACTCTTCAATTTGGAATCAATGAAGAAAGACTAACCAGAAAAGGATGTTTACATTTACACCAATACATCACATGAATGAGAATTAAATCCATAAAATTATCAAAGGTAGAAAAATATAGGCAAGAATGCTGTAAATACTGTAATGCTAAGTCAATGACCATTCTAGGATCATTGCCCAAACTTTAGAAGCAAAGGTTACAGTGTACAAAAAGGTAGTCAAGATGTTCAGAGCTAGAAGAACACATAATACACCTACGCTTTTGAAGATGATCTGTTATATTAATAGAACCAAGGCTAAGTTTCCATAGAAAGATTTTTATCTTCTTGGAATAAGCATCGGTCCAAATCACCCATATAGTTTATGCGATGTAGGACTAGAGGAACCACTAGATCTCCCGTGAGAGATTTAAATGTAAAAATGTGGGATGGATTAAGGGGCCATGATGAAGAGTCAACATTCCAGTGACTAATTAGGGAGAGTTGGTAAGAAAGAATGGCCCATTTTGCTATCTCTCAGTCATTTAGACTGTGTCGAACGTTTAAATCCCAATTGTTGTGAAACATTCCAAGCTTTGACAACCATACCATATGCACGCTTGTTAAATGTACAAGCAAGGGAAAACTGAGGCAAGGATTCCACGACTCAACCAAGAATCATGCTAAAAAGAAGTAGAAAGACCATTACCAAGACATCTTTGAGCACGACTAGCAACAAGATGAATGGTAGAATGCGAGCTTTGTTAAATCCTATATTAATAGGACGTGGTCAAAGACAATCAATCTCTGAATAATAATAATTAGCAACAATAAGTTTGTGCCAAAGAGCTTCATGTAAGAATCTTGAAACCCACTTTGCTAAGAGGGCCCAATTGCGATGCTTAAAGTTACCAGTGCCAATGCCACATAGTAGTTTAGGAAGTTGTGCTGTTTCCTAATTAACATTAGGCATACGAATAAGTTTATCCAAGGATTTTGTGACCTTTGTTTGCATTTTAAATAAAGATAAGAAATAAGTGAGGCTAGCTTGAATGAGTGTATGCCTACCGCCCTTCGAAATGAAAGGATATTTCTAATTATGAAGTTTTGGCAACAATTGAACAAGGCAAGCACCTTGGGTACTTGCAAGGCGTTAAGTCCCTGTCTCGCCTCACCTCTATCCTCTCACCTCAGGCGAGCGCCCGGCTGTGCCTCAACGACAATACTCAACAACAAGCCGCCAAAACAAATAACATTTTGAATTGCCCCTGAACGGGAGCCTAAGATAGATAGAGGCCAAACATCTTGATTGCACCTAAATTTTGTTGTTAAGCAATCCATTTCCAAATCAATGTGAATTCCCAAAAACTCACTCTTGGCGTAGTTTATAGTAAGGTCAGAGGCCAATTCAAAAAGTTCGATAATATCAAAAAGATTATCCAAAGCTTCCAAGTCAAAAGTAAAAAAATAACATAATATCAACAACAAATTGCAAGTGATTTAAACAAAGAGAAGAGTTACCAACATGATGAGATACAACTATATCCATTCTCACATTGTGAGATAACAAGCGGCCAAGGCAATCAGAGACCAAAATGAGAAGGGAGGATCACCTTGACGAATACCTTGAGAGGGAATGATTCTATCTCTAGGTTTACCATTTAGAATTACCAAATAACAACCACAAAGCCATGTCCTCCAAATTGGTCCAAAGCCTTTGTCTTGAAGAACTACATGTAGAAAATCCCAATCTGCCTTGGCAAAAGCTTTTTCCATGTTCAATTTAGGAACTACAACTTCCTTGGTCCAGTCATCAATGAACTTATTTGCAATTAGAGTCGTATCCAAAACTTGTCTATGTAGCCACAAAGGTCAATTTGGCTTTCAGCAATAGTTGATGCAAAACAAGTTTCTACCTATTAGACAAAACACAAGCAATGATCTTGTATGCACAAGGTATGAGGCTAATGGGACAGAAATTTGTGACGGATTTGCAGTCAATTTTTGGGATTACGTAGTTATGTTATGTTTAGGGACATGAATAATACCTGTCTTGAAGAGGTCCTTGATCATAGTCAAAATGTCCTGTTTCTTTCTTGGAATCAATTTGCACTGTCGTTTCTTATAAAAAGGTTAAAATATCATATTGGTTCCTGTACTTTGGGTTTCATTCCATTGTAGTCCTTGTACTTTCAAATGTCCAAATTTAGTCTTTGTACTTTCATAGTCAAAACCCCTTTTCTGGAATCAACAAACTCAGTCTGATGATTGATTCTAGATGAACGTAAATCTATAGCTAGAATCTGGTATGTAGCTGAAAAGTGGATTGTGCATTGATTGAAGAGCTTTGATAAGTTTTGTGCAAATTATCTCATTAATTGAAATATCCTGTAGTTCACATTGTTGTATGTTCTCTCTGAACCTGATAAATAATTTGTCTAGCTGCTGGGTATGGTGCAACTTATGGCAATGCTGATGCTGGATACACGGGAAATCCATATTCTACCAATTATGGCTTGAACTCCGTAAGTTTTTGCGCTGTTTATTACTTTTACTGTAGATTGTATATATTGCTGTGTGGGGTACATCTGGGTAAGAAGAAAAGTTATAACATGGATAAAAAATGTCTATGATTCAATTTTTGTGGAATGTATGAATATTTCTGAAAATCATGAAAGCAATGAAAATGTGGATAAATTTTTTAAAATCAGAAACTTTTGATATTTCTCAAATCGATAAACAGTAATTCATATTTAAAGTTAATTTTTTCAATAAGATATGAAGAATAATAGTTATTTTATGCTTCACACTATTAAATTTTTTTATATATATTAGGTTAATATTATTTATATTTTGTGCCACACCTCACAAACCCCTCTCTCTCTCCCTATCTCTCTCAGCCAACCCCAACCAGGGACAAAGAAAGCAAAAGTAAAACCAAAGATAATTACAAGCATGCGCTCCTATTATTTGCTAATAAGACAGCAATTCATATCTAATGTTAATTTTGTTAACAAGACACAATCTAAACTAGTTTGTTAATTTTGTTAATTCATGCTTCACAATACTATATTTTAATTTTCATTTACAAATTTTATATTATTTTATTATTTTAATAGTAAGTATAAAAAACTTAAAAGAATTTTGGGTTTGATCTTACAATATTATGTATATTACATGTTCTTGACCTGTCCATGTCCTACATTTTTGAGAAACTGGCATGTTGCCATGTTCGTGTGTGTCCATGTTCATGTCCGTGTTGCATGCCTATGCTTGTTAGCCTCTCCCCATTTCCTTTCCACCTTGCCTTAGGCTCTAGACCTCAATTGCGAAGAGCATTTAAAATCTCTGCCAAACCAAGCAAGGACAAACAAAGCAGAAGTAAAACCAAAATAAGCATGTGCTCATATTATTTACAATAGAAAAAGGGGTTGCCATTTTATTGGACTGTCTTTTTGTACGCCCCTTCAAAGCTAGGTTTCAACAAGAAAAGGGTTTGTCATAAAACAAAGTTCTCATACACCCGAAGCCTTTTTGGACTATTTGCAATTTGATGCAAACATGTTGGGTTTTAGGGTCTTTGCTATACGTCTGTCTCTTCCTTGATTCCTATATTTTTCATCCTTTTGAATGGTATATTATGGCTTTGCTGTAAATTATAGGTGCAGTCTGGTACTGATGGTTATCCTCCGTATGGACCTGGATCTGTTCCCTGGGGTGCATATGACATGCAACGGGCTCAAGGACATAGATAGACTGATGCATTATATCCTGCTAAGATGTTTCTTGCAGAGGGATTGAGGTTCAAATCACAAAGCATTGATAATTAGGTCTGAATCTGAAGTGTTGTTTTGTGATAAACATTTTAGGAGGTTTGCTTATTAACCGTTTTCAAGTTGTACTTGAGCTAGACGATTAACTTGGCCTGTCGATGCAATATGCTACTTTTTGTTTCAAATTACATATTTTTCCTGTATATGCCTTTCTGCAAATTCTAGATGCATATTTATTTTCATTTGATTCTGGTTTCCTGGTACATTGAAGATTACACATATTTTTTTGAATTGCGAATCTATATTGCAGTTCTTTTTGGTGTGTAAGCGCAGATTTGCTTATACATTTTACTTAGTAGCTTCAAGGATGAAGTTCTAAGAATTAGATAGGCTAGGTTGAGTTCCTGGCTCACCTTGTGGGATTTAGTCTCTCTTTTCTTTTGGTAGATCCACACATTGGAAGTGGATTGGTGATTTCCCTTTTTCTTGGGGTTTAATGATGTTAATTATCTAGTAGACAAAGTTTCCTGTTGTTAACTGAACAAGTTATCTTGGTATTTGGTAACCATATTGATTGTCTAGAAACATTTTTTTCCTTGACGTCCTTTGTGCTCTTGCACAACTTGCACAAATGCCAAATTGCCAGATCCATGTCTAACAAGTATATTATTAGTTCTTTGTTGTTGTTTTTTAAGCCAACTACAAGAGGGTTTAGGAATACAAACTTAAAGAGAGGTGTTCGTGTTAATATGTGCCATACCCCAAACCCATGGAAAAGCTGAAAGCCTGTCACAATCGACACCATACCTTGGGAGTAAAAAGAAAAAAGCCACAAAAGGTGGTTTCAGTCTTTGAAGTGTCCCTTGCACAATTGTAGCTTGTGGTGCCAAATAAAAAGATGGTGGCTCTCTAGATGAAGTTAATGTGATAACCCTCCCAAGGGCAACAAGCCAATAAATTATCGGAGTTCTATTCAACATCTAAAATTTAAAGAATAAATGATGGTTTGAAGAAGAAGAATAAACCAACTTAGAGGAGTGTGGAGTGGACCTTTGGGATGTTTTGTCTCTTGCTAGGATTCCATGATTCCCTTTGGAGGTCAGTGACAAAATCCTTTTGTAATTATTGGTTAGGTCTTACTTGATTGGAGTCCCTTTCTTTTGTGGGATTTCCTTTTGTGGCTTTTTTTTTAATGCCCTTGCTGCTTTTTTTTTTTTTTTTTTTTTTTTTTTTTTTTTTTTTTTTCGCGCCCTCAATGGAAGGTCAGATCTTCTTTAGAAAAAAGAAGGAAAAAAAAAAGTAGGTGCATGTAAGACACACTATTCGATTAAGACATAACTAAATTATGAAGTTAGGGCAAAAACACTGATGTGTAAGCAGGAGCCACATTGTTCCCATCTCGTTCTGTAATTTCTCCATTCTGATCTACTGGTTAGAAAGAATTTGATTACAATTATTTATTTCTTTTTTGGTGTAGTGAAAGGTCTGCAACAATCAGATTTACATGTAATGGTTGGAGTATAATTTTCAATTTTCTTTAGTTCAATTTTTAGATTTAGATTTCAACCTTTTATTTGGGTTAGATATTTTCTTTAACTGATATTGCTTCCTATTCTTCCTATAATGTAGTTTTTCCCCTGAAGTCTCTAGCTTTCAAATCTACATTCCATCCCCATCCTTTTTTTTAAGATGTCTTGGAGGATTGACATTTCAGTAGAGATGCAAAGGCCCTTGGATTTAGTGGAGTGGCGATTGCTTTCCAACTTTTTGAACAGTCACCTATGAGTATTAAGTACCTCACAAGTTTCTAGATTATCAAATATTGTCTTGTTGAGAAGTTATCTCATTTTTTATTCTGTTGGTGGTTAAAAGTTGAGATTTTTGAGTATTCACATTTCACACAAACAGAGAGTAGGTGGGGATGATTTCAAATGGAATGAAGTACATTACTTTTCCTCTTGGACTCTGCCTTAACTTCATGTCTTTCTAATTCTAATATTGACACATGTACTCACTTTGAACTTTTATTGTGTTTAATACGTATTCATGAACATATGGATACAGTTGGTAATCTATTCAATCCATTTAGAGAGTAGAGTGCTTTGGGAGGGGATTGTACCATATTCAAAAGAGAAGGTATAAAGTCACATTAAATATGTGAAATTGCCTGCTAAAATGGACATAGTAGTGATAGTTAATTGGGAACCTGATTTGAAACTCTCCATTCCTTTGTTTATTGTGTGTGCTTCACTCATTTTGATCTTATATCGTCTGTGTCCTTCCTTTCCTTGCCAGTTAGATTTCCAGGCCTTAGAATTCAGACTTCAAATACAAGAATAGTTAGATTTCTATGCCTTAGAATCCAGACTTTAAAAGTAAGAATTGATGAGATCTGTGTCTTCAAATTTCTAAGTTGGTTTATAACCTACATCATTAAATGTGAAATTCACAGAATTTTTATTGGACCCCCTTGGTAATGATTTCCCTTTTTTTTTTTTTTTAATTTGGTTGGCCTGTCATTTAGGATTGTGTACAATTTCTTTGAGTTCATTGTCAACACTTTCCACTATTTATTATGGTCTATTATGTTATTGTATGGTTTTGTTACATATATGTCTATCTCTTTATTTTTTGCCTCTTCCATGGATGATATGGGAGAGGAAATATTTCATTTTCTGGTCTGTATCCTCCAAGTACGAAGTGTGAATTTCGGTTGTAGCCCAAGTAATGTACTGCAATCATATCATCTTGCAGTGGGCTAATTAAGTGAAGTGAGTAGGAACAATAAGTATAAATATGGGGATCTCAAGGTTTGCTGGTGGTATTGAAAGTTTCGTCCTCACATGGTTTTAGGACAAAAAAAGAAAAAAAAATTACAGAAACGTAAGGAAACACTCAATGTTTCTCATCTGCTCTAGAGAATTACAGCAAAGAATTGAGAGAAGCTTGTTTATTGCGTGAAATGGCTGGTCATTGCCAAGACAGTTCAACAATGGAGCCACATGATGAATTTCAGTCAAGTAAGTGTTTATCTTTTTTCTCTGAAAAAAAGTGATCACCTATTATCCCAGTCTCTTCCTTTTCCTTGCCCTTGTAGAAATCTTTAGATCTGTTTTCTTTGTCCACACCTGTTGCCTGATGGCACTCTCACTTTGCTGCCTTTGGTAGAACCTTGGTACCCCTTGATTGAGGTTTTGTGTGCTATGTGCATCTTTCTCCTCTCCCTATCCCTTGATTGAGGTTGTGTGTGCTATGTGCATCTTTCTCCTTTCCTTCCATCTCTTCTGAGATTGTAGGTTTTTTTAGGGGTTTTATGTACAATAGTGTTGGATCTGTGTACATCAGTGATTTCAATGTTGATAATATTTTGATTAGACATGAGATATTTAAGTTGTATAGTTAGAACTTTGTTCCTATCCTGAACGACGTTGTTGCTAGAATATGTAGAATGGTTTATGGAAATGAAAATTTTACTTCGTTCAAGTGACCAACTAGTGGTATATTTAGAATGGTTAAAGGTGGAGTATAGTTATATGGTTCTAAGGAAAATCTTACGTTTCAGATTATAGAAGCAGCAAGAAGCTGGAAGAAATGTCTCATTTGTTTGGTTAGAAAGCACTAAAAATGGTCAAATCTGCTAACTTTTTACTTGACATCCTTTACAATTTTTTCTTACTATTTTGGGTATTTGTCGTGTGAATTTCAAATGCAGTTTCTGCATTGTTTTCTCTTTGGGCTGTATATACAATATTTTCCCAGCCATTTCTCTGACCCTTTTGTTGATAGGCTAATGCTCTTTTATGAATTTGTTTATCTTCCACATTATGCAGTCCTCTACAATATTTGACCCCTGTTATGAATCTTCTAGGAAAAAATTGCCTGTAGGTTTGCGTTTATTGACCTGAAATATTGATGGGGAGCTTTATATTGAACTTAGTTTATAGCTTGCTACTTATCGTTTCGTAAATTTTCTAGCATTTAGGATTTTGGAAGATATCCAATCGTCCCTGCCGCCACTTTCCATCTTTTTCCCATCAAGACAACCTGTAGTATCTGAAAAAGAAAACTAGTTGCTTTTAACTTATTGGAGAAGCAGTCTCAACAACTGTGAATTATCAGCATGCATTTTTTCATCCAAGTATATAATTATGTTTTAGTACTACGGTGATTTTGTGTTCAATTTTCTTGGAAGCCTATAATGATGTCTGTTATGGTTTGCATTTGTCTGTTTTTAATATTTTCTAATGTAAATTTTCATTTGCACGTTTCATTAGCAGGTTTGTGGGCTTCCGTGATCTGCTTCATTTATGGCTGTAAACTGATTTCAGATTGCCGTGAGGTGGGTGCATCTATTTGAGCTATCTTCTATTCTTTCCGATCTTGTTCTGAATGCATTTACAGTTTGATATCACTGTTTATTTTTAAATATATGTATATATATTTTTGCATGTAATAGACCATGAAAAATACAATTGTACTGTTGTTACTTATTATTTTTTTTTTTTTATAAGAACGACTTTTATTGAGAAAAAATGAAAGAATACACGGGCATACGAAAACCAAGCTCACAAAGGAAGTCCCTCTACAAGAAGGGACTCCAGCTATACAAAATCATATCAATAGAATAGTTACAAAAAACATTCAAGATTGAAGCCCAGTGAGAAACATGAATACAGACAAGAGACCATATTTCTCTAGCATCCCTCTCAACCCCCCTAAACACCCTGCTATTCCTCCCACCCCATAATACCCAAAGAATAGCACAAACACTAGCAAGCCAGAGAAACCGACTTTTCTTCCCAAACGGCGGATTGAGGAGGAACTCCTTGATCATATCCCTAACATCTCTTTGGCGAGCACACCTTCAATCGAACGTTCGGAAAAAAGAGCCCCAAATGGTGCTCGTAGAATCACAAAGCCAAAGAATGTGGTCCAAATCTTCCTCCGCTTTCCTGCATAGAATACAACAAAAGACCCAACCAATGAAGGCAACTTACTAACAAGCATGTCCAATGTATTAAGACAACCATGGAGAACCTGCCAAGTGAAGAATCTAACCTTTTGCTAATGTCGTTGAACATGTGATGGGATGCATTGCATTTAAGTTGAAATTGGAAGAGTTTCTTCGAAAAGGAAGTGCTTGTGTAATGAAAATTTGTGTCAGCCGACAGTTTTACAAAGGGAAATTGTCTCTTATTAAGGATGTCGAGTCAGGCGGTTTTATGGAACTTGAGTGTGGAATGCTTGTCCTTGGTAATATTTTCTTTTTCTTTCTTAATAGCATACCAAGAGGGAAAATAAGAGCAAAGAGGGGCTTGAGGTTGGGGACCCCTATCCCTCTTCCTTTCCGCCAGAAGAACAACGCTTTGCTCCTAAAGTGGCTGTGGTGCTTTATGACGGAAGACAATGCTTTATGGAAGCAGGTGGTCATGAGCAAATAAGGGGTAAGCCCTCAAGGCCTGGTGCTCTCTTCGTCTAAAGGCAGCAAAAGGCAGATTGTGGTTCAATATTGCCAAAAATTGTGATATTTTCCTCAAGTTCTTGGCCTTCAAAGCACTTCCAAGGAATAGGGTTCTTTTCTGGAAAGATTGATGGCTTGGAAATTTGAGTTTAGCTGATGAATAATTAATTCCCTGATTTATTCAGCCTTTATATGAAATCGAATGCTACTGTTGCTGATTGTCGGAAAGAAATTTAGAAAGACTAGGACCTGACCTTTAGCAGAGGGCTCTATGATTGGGAGATTCCCAGTTGGATCAGAATGGTAGGTTTGCCAGGTGTTATCAATGGGGGTATGTGGTGGATAAAGAGGAGTGGTCCATTGATAGCTCAGAAACTTTTTCTTCAAAGACTACGTTTTTAGGTTTATGGAGATAGACCTCTCCCTACTCCCTCATTGACGTGATTTGGAAGGATAACTATCCGAAAAAAAATTGAAGTCTATGACTGGTAGAGGGCTAAATACACATGATCATCTCTAAAGAAAATGCACCAACCCGTCCCTTTCCCCATCTATCTGCACCTGGTGTGTCTGAGAGAAGCTGAATTGATCTACCATCTATTCATTCGTTGTCAGTTTGCTCAGAGAGCGTGGAGTTGGTGCAGAAAGAAACCATGGCTGTGAGGGCTACTACGTGGGACTTTTTAAAAGCAAAGCTTTCCTCTTTTGAGTCTTTCTGTAGTAATGTACAGCTTAGTGTGTCTTGGTGGCGTGTGAGATGACATATTCTTTTGTAACTATAGCTTTTCCATGATTTAAAACAACTGGATAGCTTTTTTAGGTCACTAGGAGGAGAGGGTCTTTTTCTTATTTTTATTTTGTAGCTGTCTATAATGCACATACAAGTTTTTTTAAAAGAAGCTTGGGATGGAGGAGAAGTATATTTATTATGTTCTAGTTGTGAAATGGATTGTCTTTACCCTTGGATAAAACATGGTCGGAAAGAGAAGTATGGTAGACATATTTTGAGAATATTTAGCTACCATTAGGATAGGGAGGAAGCTGAAGTTTTGAACGTGCTTAGAAAAGTTTGTGACTAGGTTAAATACCTTGATATTTTTCCAGGTCACCAAACTAGAACGGTTTTTCTATTTAACGGATGACCTTTTGACTTTTGTGGTAGGTTAGCTGTTGAAAATAGTGAGGTTGGGAGTTTAGATGTTGGATGCAAAGTCCACACTGAGGTTTTTCGATAAGAAAGCATGTTTTCATAAAGAAGAAATGAAAGAATACAAGGAACATAAAAAGCCGAAGGAGTCAAATTTTCAAAAGAAGACGTGGGGGTAATTATTGAAATCCTTGTGTACCGAGGCCCATAGAGAGACTTGAAACCTTATGAGTGTCCTCCTAAGGGCTCTCAACCCCTCTAAAATTTCTAGTAGTTCCTCTTAAGAATGCCCTAAAATTGCCCAAATCCTGACGTGCCTAAGAAAACAACCTTTATCATGAAAGGGCTAATAAGGAGAAAGTCCGCCATGAAGATAGACTCTTGGAGTCAAGCAGACACTAGCCTTTCTTAATGAAAAACTATCCCAAATTGCATAAGCGGACTCACACCTCATAAGGTCTTCAACCACATCCTTGCAGAGGATACAACATTGCGGCCCTATGAGGAAGGAAGACTTCGTCATAATAATTTGCAACTACAATTTCTTGAAAGATTGGGACTCCAAAGGTGAGTATCTCTTCTCCTCGGGCTCACAGAAAAATCCCCAAGCAAAGGCAGATGTCCTCATTTATGTTGAGGGGTGTTTGGACGGCTATATTCACATGGGTTTTATTATGCCTATCTAGTCCTTCCATGCTTTCTCTAAAGTTTTTCAGGTGAGGTTTCTCTTGAGCTCTATGGTTTAAAAGAGCAATGTTCAATGGTGAAAACCATTTCTTCTTGCTCTATGTTGAAGGGATCTTCTTTTGCTATGCGTTCCCAATCCTTAGATGGTTATGATGCTTTTGTTTTATGTAATTTTCAACCCGAGAAGTAGGGCGTCAAAATGGTGGGCCTTATTGGTTTATGAAGATCATAAACTGCCTAAGGTCATCCGCCACTTCGTTACCCTCTTAACTTGGTTCAGTAGTTTTCTTTTCATCAACTAAGGCAAACTGGATTTTTGAAACATTAGTTTGGGATGACTCCTGTTATTCGATCAGCCACAACGATCCCTACCTTTAATCGATGCTGTTATCCAAGCTTATGATTGGGCAAAAGCTGTGCATCTGGAAAGCCTCTGTTCTCTGCAGAATTTGACAAATGATATCTGAAGGCACGCACTCACAGAATTTGAATACAAAACGAAGCATATCTACAGCAGTTATTGATGTCTGTGAACCGTGTTTTTTTCCTACTACCTTTTAGTTCTCCTTTTTGTAAAACCTTATTTCGGAAAGAGTATATAAATTATCGTTTTGAATAGTTATCTAATAGTTATCTATAATTATTTTTCAACAGTGCGGAACTTCACTTCCTCAGGAAACATAGGTCTGAAACAAGTTTTGTTATATACCTTACGAGTGAGTATTGACTGTGTTGAACGTTTTTAATGGCCTTAGTGGAAAATATTGCCAACATATCTTTTTGTATCTAACTTGGTTGATATCTGTTCTTAGCTTATATGAAAAAGGCAGTGGAAGCTGAACTCCCAAATCTTCCATCTGAAATCACTGCAACTCGTGGCTTGAACAATCAAGAATTTGTTCCATCCTAGCTTAGGAAGCAGTCTTCCTGGCATAAATTTTACAACTAGCAATACATCATTGTGTGCTGGTTGGCTTGCGCCCTTTGCTCCGGTATGAGAAAAATGAACTGTCTATTCGAAGTCGACCAACGGTTCTCGAACATCCATCTACGTCTTGTTTACATCAACAGGAAACAGGCATATGGAATAGGTTTCAACCGTGTTGCTGTTCGACAAAACTGGTTTGGCAGAGTTTAATTCAACCAAATCCTCCTGCAGTTTCATTTGTGAAATGGGTGTAGGCTTGAAGTTGGATGAATTTAACGGCAGGTAAAAAGTTGATTGTTGAAAGTTGAGGTAAATCAGCCCTACATCACACAAATATCAGTGTATGTCAAATCACAGTTGAAGATATCTTTTACGTATTCTACTCTGAATTTTTTTGTTAACTTATGAATGTATGAAATTAGATTTATGATCATATGCAATCTCTATCACCTTTTTCAGAATCTAAATAAAATAGCAGGTCAAATTCTAGTTGTTTTGTTCTCGTGTATTTCAAATACTGTTTTCGATTTGTTTTCATGTTAACATTTTTTTTTTATCTCCAACGAGTGAAAATATGAAAAATTGAAATGATTCTCACTTCTATATTCTATATGTTATATTTCTTTCTTTATTTTACCTGAACTTTATTTTGAATTACGAAATAAATTTGTGGTTTCTATGGAAAACATATGTTTGCAAATCATTTAAATGGTTTTTTTTTCTTAAAATTAAACTGTAAGTTAGTTTCTGAACTTTTAGTGCTTGTTTGGTAGACAATCTGAAAATAGAATTTTGAAGATGAGGGATTCAATGAAAGTGTGGTTTTATTTTTTTGTTTTTAGATGTGTTTGGTAGCGAATTCAGTAATTAAATTCATATTTAAACAATTTTTTTTAAAAAAATATATTTGATAATATATTTATGGAAAATTATTGTAAACAGAAAAAATATTGAATTATTTACAAATATAGAAGAATTTTACTGTCCATAGACCGCAATAGAATTTTATTGTTTTCTATCGCTTAAGTAAATAAATTCTATCGCTTGAGCGATAGAAAGCGATGACTTCTATTGTGGCTTATGGCCGATAGACTGTAAAATTTTTTTATATTTGTAAATAGTTTGGCTCATTTTTTTATATTTGAAAACATTCCTATATTTATAAACCATAAAACTAATTATAGTTACTCGTTGAATTAAATTATTACTAATTATTTTATGAACTTGTTTTTTGTAAATAATAGTATGAAATATTGTTATTGTTTTTATTTTTTCTAATATAATTATGTATTTCAAAATTTAAAATTTAAAATTTGGGTAAATAGAAAATATAAAAGTGTTGTTTTTAGAATTTGTACTGTTTGGATTGTAGAATTTGGAAGTAGTTTTTGAAAATAGAAGTTAGATTGCCTCTAAAATGCAGATTCGTCGAACTCAATAAATTTGAAAACATAAAACAAAATTTGAATTGCCTACCAAATAGGCCTTTTAATTTTCAGTCAAATTAGACCATGAACTTTAAAAAGTGGCCAATAGATTCTTATTATTTGAATTTCAATTTTATATGTCTAATAGATTAATAAGTTTCAATTTTGTGTCTAATAAATTTCTAAAATTTTTAATTTTGTATCTACTAAATATAAGATCAAAATTTGAAGGTTCTATTGGACCTAAAATTTAATTTTTTATATAAGAGATCAATTATCCATTAATTGCACATAAAGACCCATCAGAAAGAAGCAGCAAATAGATATTTCAGAAATAAATTTTTAAACCTAAAATATCAGTAAGAGTTGTATTTTTGTCCTTGAAGTTTTTGTTGTTAAATCTCTAAAATTAGAACTTATATTGGCTGTTTTTATTTGTTGTCATTTTGCCTGCATCTACCAACGACTGCCACCACTAATTTATGCTACCCAACGCCAACGACCATTTTGCCAGCCACGGATGCTCATAGAGCTATCATAATGTCTTCAATTTAAATTTGAAGTTATTAGTTAATTTTGTGTAATATTCCTCATTTACTGACATTTGTAGAAGCATTTTCAGGATAGAACAAATCAAATAGATTTTGTGTATTTTTTTTTTATTTTTTATTTTTATATTTGTGAGTGTCCGAGCTAACTTACATGCACCTCGACTAATCTCACGGGACAACCTGCTTGACCCTACAACCTTTTGGTGTCAAATAACCCGTAGGATATTAAATAGATTTGTGTATCTAAAAACTTTTGAAAAAATACTACCAAACATACAATTGTTTCAATTCTAAGCTATATTTAGTTCTGAAACAAAAAATTACACTTTTTTAATTGACAATACTCTAAATCTAATATTTTGGAAGGTAAAAAAACGATTAAAGACAAAAATATGATGTAAGGTTAAATTTTGTAAGAGATTGATTAGCATCCTCCATTTCATTTTTCATCTCCATGAAATTTCTTATTTAATTTTGCGAGATCAGAATAGGGATTCCTTGCAGAGTTGAGTTTCCATAGAGAACTATTTCTCGCTTTATTTTTTTAGAAAAAAAATCAATAAAATGACTTTGTAAGATTTTTTTTTATTATTATTATATAGTTAATTCAATTGTTCCTTATGAATATTTATTTAAATGGTTAAGTCAACATAAAAAGAATCTTAAATCTCTAAAATAAAATTTCCTATTAAGTTATTTAGTTATCCGTATATAAAAGTTTAAAATGGTTCAAACATGTCAAATTATCTCTACAATATCATTATCAATACATAAAAGAAGTGATTAAATGGGTAAATTAATTTTCTTAAAAAAAAAACCCCCTTGAACTTTGTATTTTATGTAAAAAATATCTTTGAACTTTCAAATGTTTCAAAAATACTCTTAAACTTTCAAAAAGAGTTCAATAATACTATTACAGTTAGTTTTGAATGGAAAATCGTTAATGCTTTGTTTAAAAAATATTATTGAACTTTTAAAAGTTTCAAAATATACCATTAAACTCAAAGAAAAGTTCAAAATGTTAATATATAAACAAAGACTGGTAATGCCTCATTACAATGATATCTCTTAACTTTCAAAAGTCTAGTTAGTGCTCTTATTGTTTATTTACACTTACTCTTCCATTTTCTTTCTATTTCTACTTCAATTTACGGCCTAACACTTCTTTATTTTCTCAAATTTTTCTTCCCTCTAACTTTCCTTATTGTTAACTAATTGATTTTTCCTGAGATCTTAGGACTTAAATGTTTTAATAATATTGTACGTTAGTAGTTGAATCGTGTTAATAGCCAAATACGTCCTTTTTTTTATTTGGCTATGTATCATTTTGGTAAGTTTTATTTTAAGAGAAGATTTTGATTTTGGTATTTTGTGAGATTTTGTGGGATTTTATGATTTAACTTGAAGTTTTTGTATATATTTTGTTCTGAGAAAATTAGTGTAAGAATTGGACAAATTGGAGAAAAATTATGAGAGAAAATAAACAAAAAAAATCTATATAATTTGTTTTAAAATTGGTTCGTTTAGAACTCAAGAAAATTTCAAACAAAATTGTTCACTATACTAAGATAGGAGCATTTAGCCAGTCTCATGCAAGTTTCTCAATCGGTTTCCTTTATCCTGTTGCAGAAATATGAAAAAAAGAAAGGCAGACTAGCTCCTACTTCTACTCCTTTTCCTCCTTCATCGTCATTGGTCCTTCATTCGTAGTGGTTGATAACTTTTTTGTTGCAAGACTAGGAGTTTTAATGTAAATTTTGTAAGTTGAATATTTTTTTAAAGAAAAATTTTTATCGATAGAAAAAATGTCAAATTATTTACAGAAAATAGCAAAAAAAAAAAGAAAAACACGGATAGATATTGATAGACTTCTATCAGCATCTATTAGTGATAGACTTTTATCAGTTCTATCACCGATAAACCGTGATAGATTTCTATCAGCGTCTATCACAACTATCTAAATTTTTTGCTATTTTGTGTAAATAGTTTCCCTTATTTTTCTATTTTTAAAAATTCTCCTTTTTTTAAATGAGTATTTTGTGTTCATATACTAAAGGTAAGAGTATTTTTAAAGTTTAAGGGTATTTTTAAAAATTCTAAAAATTTAAAGATATTTTTAAAACAAAACACTAACATTTTTCATCCAAAATTAATAATAAAAATATTTTGAATTTTTTTTCTCGAAAGTTTTAAGAGTATTTTTAAAACTTTTAAAAATTTAATAGTCTTTTTGACACAAAGTTTAGAAATATATTATATAATATAACCATAGAAAATACATATCTTTGTGTCATTCAAAGTCAATATTGATCTAAATTGATTCAAGAATAATAACAATTTCATATAAGAAAAAAATATTATATAAAGGATAATTGTTTTAAATGATAAAATTGCTATAATTGTTTTTAAATATAGCAAAATGTCAATGTCTATCATTATTTAATTGTATTATTTTACTATATTTATAAATAAAATGACTCATTTTGTAATTTTGCTATATTTAAAAACAGTTCTTATATAAATTTATTTTGGCAATTTATAAAATAAATGATGATAAAATACTGATTTTGTTGAAAAAAATCAACAAGAAATGACCTAAAATGATATTTTAATCCGAAAAGAAACAAGCAGTAGAACCGGCAAAAGGGATGGAGAATGGATTCCCGGTCCCATCTCTTCTAGACTCCACTGTGGCACCGTCCACCGATACACTGACCAAGGGTTTTGGCGGGATTCAAGATCGCCGTCACCGGAGCTCCGCCGATGCCGGAAACACTGAACTGAGCTTCATTGTCACGCCGCCATCTAAATTTCATTCTTCTTCTCCGTTTGGTCGTCGCCGAGACAGAGAATGCAGTCTATTCCATCAGATACTTTCGTTCTTCGTCCTCATATTCAGCCTCATCGATATTCCCTTTTAAGCTTCAGGCCTCGCACTTCACTTGTCACTTCGTCTACTTCTAACAACCCTCTCCCTTCGTCTTTGTCCTCTTCTTCTCCGGCTGGATTCCGCCGCGAATCTTCGCTACGGTTATTCAACGAACGGATATGGAATCGGAACCCTTTTGTTTGCTCCAAAACCAAACGGATTGATGTTGGATTGCCAGTTCCTCCTCTTCGATGCGAAGCGTCATCGAACGGAAACAGCGTCCAGGGCGAGCGGAGTTTGATGCAGTGGATTGAATTGCTTGGCGAAGCTTTATCTACTGCGTTTCCTGTCTGGGTGGCGCTAGGGTGCCTTTTAGGACTGCTCAGACCGGCTTCCTACGCTTGGGTTCAACCGAGATGGACTGTTCTTGGTATTACTCTCACAATGCTTGGGATGGGAATGACGTTGACCCTCGACGATCTTCGTGGAGCTCTGGCTATGCCTAAGGAATTGATTTCTGGGTTCTTGCTCCAGTATTCGGTTAGTTCGTTTGTTTACTGTGATTATGCTATTGTTTGAACGGATCTGAAACTTACTAATTTTGTTAATCTCGAGAAACTTATCGTGTATGCTGCATAATTCTGAATGTGTGTAACTTGGGGTTTGGAATATTGGAAAGTTGTTCTAATTCACATGAGGAGGAAAAGAAATGACTAAAATGTTCAAACAGAAATACATAAAGTCAGTGATATCTCTGGCCATCAGGTATGTTCCAAAATTGGCAATGCGTGTTGATATTAAATTATAGCGAGATGAAAGATTTACTATTACGAGCTAAATGGATACTTTCTTTGAATTGTATATCAACTGTGTGATGAAAAGCATTTCATTTGGATGAAATCCTTCTATTATTGATCTACTGTGTAGATTTTTCTGAGTTTGTACTGAAGGAAATAATTAGTAAGAATAGTGAGACATTGAGGATTTCAATTTCAGTTTCTTTAGTAGTTTTAGGAACTTCAATCTATAAATGAAATTATGAGATAGACTTTCATGGTTCCTGTTGCAGGTGATGCCAATATCAGGCTTTCTTGTCAGCAAGCTTTTAAATCTGCCATCTTACTATGCAGCTGGTTTAATATTGGTTGGTTGCTGCCCTGGTGGTACGCATCTATTGGTAGTGTCAATTCAATTATCTTTCACATTCTTCGTGTTTTAATAGTTTGATTTATCTTTGATTCAGGAACAGCAAGCAATATCGTCACTTACATTGCACGGTATTTAATTTTCAAAATGCCACCGTTTAGCTTTTTTTTTTTTTTTTGTTAAATTATCTTAGAGGTTAAGAAAAATTTGATGGCTTTCCAGGGGGAATGTCGCTCTTTCCGTGCTGATGACTGCGGCAAGCACTATGGCAGCCGTGGTTAGCAAGCCTACATAATGCTTTTGCTTTCTTCGTTTGTTTAGTTTCTAAATTCAAGTTTGCATTCAAGCAAGAACTGTTTTTCTTTCGTTTTTATATAGTTCTTCTGTCATTAAAACAGAACCTAATATCTTTGTTAGTAGAAATGCAAACAAACAAGGAACAACAGTTTACTCCTAATTTCAAATTTACAAGAACATAGGAAAAACATTAACTGAACACAACAATACATTTTTTTATCTACCATATGTTCCTTTTCAATTCTCTTCAACCTGTATGGAATTTAAGCAGACAGTTTCATAGATATTGAAGTCTAAGTTATCATTTCAATGTTACAGATAATGACCCCTTTTCTCACTGCTAAACTTGCCGGTCAATTTGTTGCTGTGGATGCAGCTGGGTTGTTACTGTCCACACTGCAGGTGCTATTTCTAACAAACAATAGCAATATCAACATTTCTTTTTTCCATTTAATTACTCTCAAGTAACTTCCCTTTCCATCATATACAGATTGTGCTTCTTCCAGTGTTGGGTGGTGCATTTTTAAACCAGTATTTCCATGGCTTGGTTAGATTTGTCTCTCCATTAATGCCCCCTATTGCTGTTGGTACTGTAGCTATTTTATGTGGACATGCAATTGCTCAGAGCTCCTCTGCTATTCTGATGTCTGGTCAGCAAGTAGTGCTGGCTGCATCTCTTCTTCACGCTTCAGGATTCTTCTTCGGTTATATGCTTGCAAGATTGCTTGGCATCGACGTTGCATCTTCTCGGACGATCTCCATTGAAGTTGGAATGCAGGTAAAGCATTTCATTTACTTACGGTATATCTTAGTAGCTGCACTCTTTGGCAAGTCTGCTGCTGAGTATTTTACTACACAACTGATCAGTTTCGCCATTGTTGGTTTGACCTGGTTCTAATGAATCAATTTATGTGACAGAACTCGGTGCTTGGCGTTGTTCTTGCTAGCCAGCACTTTGGAAATCCTCTTACGGCAGTGCCCTGTGCAGTTTCCAGTGTTTGCCACTCAATCTTTGGCAGCGTTCTTGCTGGGATTTGGAGACAAAGCAAAGATTAGATGAAAATGATGTCTACATTTTGTATGCGCGCCATTTGTTTGATTCTTTTGATTTAGTAGATTTCGAACATTGGAATAGCTCATGATTCCAACTGGTCCTAGTTCTTGACAGGTTGTTTGCAATCATTCCACGTTCAAACTTTGTTTAGTTTGTTGTCGAATGAAGTCCTTTGATGTTACATTAAACTCCTAAATATTTGTTTCCAATTATAAAAGAAAAATTTGTGCTAAATAAGTGAATGTATTTTCTTTTTGGGTTTTGAAAATTTAGAGAGAACATAAATTTTTTTAATTTTAGATTTAGTTGTTCTTTTATGGAGTTGATTTTATATATTTATTGGGTGATGGCAATTAAGTGCGCGTATAACTCAATGATTAAAAAAATCTATTATGTTTCTCAAGATCAAAATTTTAAATCCACACTTCCTATTTGTTGTACTCAAAATAAGTCATCAGTGACCCAATACAAAACCTAGTTAACTTTTGTTTTCTTAGACATAAGCGAGTTAACTTAAGCCTGCCTCATTTGATATATATATATATATATATATATATTATTTTTTAAAATTAAACTTATAAACACTTCTTTTTATTCTTAAATTCAAACGTTTAATAAATAAGGATATGCAGTCAATAAAATTCAAGATGGTTGATACATATGGTTCAATGACAATTTTTTAAATGTAATGAGATGGTTTATTTTTTTACGGATATGGGCTAGAGAGCTTAAGAAATGATTAGGATTAGGACGTAATGAAATATGTAAGGTTTGTGAGGTTAGGTGAAAATGGTATTTAATATTTCGTAATTGTATCAATTTACAGCCTCACAGACTTAGTTCAAAAAATATCATGCGAAACGTATAATTGTTTCAACTAAATTTCTAAATTGTTATAAATGAATCGATTTAGACCATTTATTAAGTTTACATTTGAAAATCGTACATGCATTCAATTCTCAAATGTGTGCAAATGAAACCTTAATTGAGAGTCTAAATTAATTCGCTTATGAATGTTTAGGAGTTTAATTAATAAAATTATAAGATTCACATGATGTTTATTCAAATAGAATATAATTGAGGGTGTAAGTTTATACAATTATGAAAGCTCAGAGTTTAAATTAATACAATTATTAATTCAAGGTTTAAATTGATACAACCCCAAAGTTTAGAGAAGTAAATTGATATTTTTCAAAAATAAAAAATAAAAAATAAAAAATCCAAAAGCATAACTACTAATCAAAAGTATGCATGGACTACAAGGACGATTACGAGTTCAAACCTAACTTAGTAGAAGGACAATCACAAATTCAAACATAGCTTAGTAGATAAGATACTAATTACTCTATTAAAAGTCAATAGTTCGATCTCCTCATAATTATGAACTAAAGGAGAAAAAAAAAAACTTAAAAATATCAATTTGGCCACTATATAGAACTTGTTCCATTTTAGTTAGTTTACTTTCAATAAATTTTAAATTAGTCCCCACTACTAGTTGATTGTTATTTTTTTTCAAATACTATTTTTGATCCCTTAGTCGTGGAAATATATTCACATAGTGTATTTTCTTGCATGAAAATTATTATTATTATTATTTAACCTATTTCAATAAAAATTAAATTTAAGATTTATTGAAAGTATAGTAACTAAAGCTAAACTATTGAAACTACATGAACTAAAATTGAATCATTCTAAAAATATAGGAACCACAATGATATTAGAAATAATTATAAATAGAAAAAAATGAGTCAAACTATTTACAAATATAAAAAAATTTTAGCGATAGACCGTGATAGATTTCTATCACTTACAGTCTATCACGATCTAATATTTTTCTATATTTGTAAATAGTTTGACTCATTTTTTTTATATTTGAAAACAACCCATAATATTTTGAGTCTTAAAATAAATATAATTTATAATCTATACTATATTAGTAAGGACTATGAGCCATGAGGGGAGAATTTTTAACTTTCTCTTTGTCTTCGAACCTTTCCATAATGCCTATTTTGCCCCCAAATCACATTCATTTGTGTTGTACCTACCTTTTGTGCCTTTTTTTTCCTTCTCTCTTTTTAATTTTACATTCCCTTTTTGTTATTAGATTTTTCAACAATTCATGGTTTGTCCTCATATCCTATTATAGTTTTTGTGTACCGCTTCTACTTTTATCTTCTATGGAGCCTCTAAGCTTTTTTTCATTAATAAATGATCCGTAAAGTGAAAATTTGAAATTATACACATCTTTTAATGAAGAATTTGCTTAATGTTTTATTTTGTTTTACTCAATATCATTTAAAATTATAAATTACTTCATTTTATCTCTTTTATTATCTTTAAACTTTATATCCAATATTTACAATCTAAAATTCACAAAAATTATGTTATTTCAGTCATTTATATTTTAGCATAGAAAATTATATTTAAAATATTTTCAACTGTATCAAACACGTTTCATATTCATTATAAGTTAATCAAATAAAATATATGTATTTATAGTATTTCCCATTATCTCTTTTATTACTTTTAAATATCTTCATTTTTTTTTTGTCAAATATTTACAATTTAAAATCAACAAAAGTTATATTTTTTCAATCACTTATATTTCACCCTAAAACATTATATTTTAAACATTTTTCAACTGTTGTTTTCATTATAAATGAATCAAATATATATATCAATTATCTTTTTTGTTACTTTTAAATTTCATATCGTATATCTATTATTTTAAATTTAATTAAAAGTATAATAAAAAAAATGTGTTTTAAAGATTTATAACCATGTGCATCTCAAATGTCATAAAACTAGTATATATAAATAGGACAATGGAGGAAAATCTTTTACTTTCTTCTTTTATTCCCACTTTTTTAATAAATTCATATTTTACCCTTTATAGATGAAACACAACTCTTCTACATATCGAGTCTAATAGATACAATTGATTATGACAGGAAGAGACTCTTCAAAGTGGAGTATGATTTTTCGAATGTATGTATTGGTTGAGTCCAATAGTTAGAATGGATGTCAATGCGTTGCGACGGTTCAAATTTATGTATTTGTTATATCATATACTTACATTGGAGTTTTTTTTTTTAGACAATTAAATAATATGATGGATTCAGAAAAAAAAAACTTTATTAAAATTTTAAAACTTGGAAAGTTTCACGTGGCACGTGTTCATTACTATTTTAACCAAAAGGGCAAATTATGGGCCTCCAATTCCGTTACCGGTATAATAAAAACCCGACCCGCTATACTTCGAAGAAAGAGCGGGAAATTGGCGCCTTTTTCTCCTAACCGAAAAAAATGAAAATTTCGACCAAAACAAAATTTCATTCAAAAGCTCAAAAAAAAAAAAAAAAAAAAAATTTGAACAAACATTTTTGGTTCTTCCCCGCCGGATTCATTCTCCAATCTCCACAATTCAAAATTTACGAATTTTTTTCCACTTTTTTTAGTTCGCGGGAATTCTGAATTCGAAAACCCTAACCCAAATTCTTATACTAAAATGAGATTTGTTCCCAAATTTCCAACCCCATTCATTCGCCTTCTTCTTCTTCATTGTTCGATTGTTGAAAGAAAACCCCCACTCGAAGTTGCAGATCGAAATGGATTCCTTCCATGGCTTACCTCCTCTCAAAAGGCTCAGAATCCTTCAAGAACAAGAACAAAATCAACAAAAGGAGGATCAATCGCTTGATTCATGTTCCCTCCCAGCCAAGAAGCGAAAGGAGTCTCGTGGTTCATCGTTACTCCTCGTTCCTGACGCTACTTTGCGTCAAGAAACCGCCATTTCCGCTTCTCCTTACTGCTTGCCCACCAAGAAAAGAGTGTGGGCGCTTCACCCTGATTTTGCCCCTGAATCATTGGATCTCAATGTTGAATACAAGCCTCCTCTGGAAGAAGAATCAATATCGAAAACAGAACTAGAGAGAGAGATAAAGGAGAAGGAAGAGGATAAGGAAAAGGAGCTTTCTGATGCTGAGATGAAGATTCAAGACGAAGATGAAGAGGAAGATGATGGGATTCTCTGTGCGATTTGTCAAAGCACGGATGGGGATCCTTCAGATCCAATCGTGTTCTGCGATGGATGTGATTTGATGGTACACGCTTCGTGTTATGGTAATCCTCTGGTGAAGAGTGTACCAGAAGGAGATTGGTTCTGTATCCAATGCTTAGCTTCTTCGTCTTCCAAGACGGAGAAGAAGGCTTCAGAAACTCCATTTTCATGCTGCCTCTGTCCTCTGAAAGGAGGGGCCATGAAACCGACGAACGACAGCCGATGGGCTCATATTGTTTGTGGCCTCTATGTTCCTGAAGTATTCTTCGAGGACCCAGATGGGAGAGAAGGGATTGATTGCTCGAAGATTCTGAAGAGGAGATGGAAATCCAAGTGTTATATCTGCAAAACTTCTAGAGGCTGTGCTATTGACTGCTCAGAGCCTAAATGCAGTTTGGCTTTTCATGTTACTTGTGGGTTGAAGGAGGATCTCTGTATTGAGTACCAAGAAGGAAGAAGATCTGGTGCTATTGTAGCTGGGTTCTGCAGAAACCACACTGACTTGTGGAAGAAGGTAAATTCATGTTCTTTCTCCTTTGAGCTAAATATGTTGTGTTAATTATTACTGCTGCTGCACTGGAAAAACAACTTTGGCTTGGCTAGAAGATACTTGCCTATGTTTAAGGAGTTTCTAACTTAGTTTCTAGTCATTTGTCTATTTTTATTGAATTTAAGAGTTAAGTGAATTCTCCTAATATCTTTGAGTTCTTCTAACATAATTCACATCAACAAGTCAAAATGAGCTTTTACTAATTGATGTGTAGGGTAAGTATCATTTTTTGAATCTAGTAAAAATGAAAAACAGGGTTGACTTGGCTAGAGTTCTTAGAATGACTCTTCTTCCATAGACCATAACATAGGGGATTAGGAGTTGAGTTTGAAAATTTTGTAAGAAAAGTACTTGTCTATGCCACAGGAGTTTCCATAGAATCTCTAATGTGAGCTGTATATATCTATCTGTTTTGATTGCATTTAATAGTTAAGTGAATGCTGCAAATATCTTTGACTTCCTAAAATCACTCACATCAAGAAGTCAAATGGAGCTTTTACTAATTGATGTGCAGGTAAGTATTTTTTTTATAAGGGAAACAAACTCTGATTTTTTTTTATTTGATCAACCTTAGGAGGAGAAAATGATCAAAAGATATGACACTTATGAAAATTTTGGGTCATTAACTTATTGTAATTTGGTTTAAGGGTTTGAATGGTGTTTACCTCTTCTGCTTGCAGCAACAACTGACAGGGAAGTTCAAAATTGTGGCCAGAGATGAAGGTAAGTTGTAGTTGCTGCACATAGCTGCTGGAAAATCAGCAAATCAGCTTTGCTATAAATTTAGGATCAATGTTTAGATAGTTATTTCAGTTAATGTTTTAGTCTTTGTAATTTTGATGTTAGAAGTAATAAAGTAGCCTTGTAATTCCTTTTATCATAGAATCCCTCCCTAAAAGGAGCTGTTCAATAGTTGAGTAAAATCAATATGATTGTTATGGATGACTTCACTTTGATATTGAGTAAATGAGTTGAAGTATATTTTCTTTAAATTAGTATAAGTTCTACATGTCAAAGCCCTAGGTTACAACTTATAAGGGCTCCTAAAGATAAATGATAATTGCCACTTCAAGTTTCATAATTTAATTTGTTAAGGTATTATACAATTTTTCTATGTTTGAATTTGGTTAAATTGCTAATTTGTTATCTATCATTTTAAGAAAGTTAGTATTTAGTCTCTATGGTTTATAATTAAAATTTAGTTTTTATGATCTAATAAAACTAGATACTATTTATGAGAATTTTATAAAATCATAGAGAATATTTATGAGGTTTTATCAAATTATAGATACAATTTATGAGGTTTTATTAACCTATAGAGACTATTTATGAGATTTATCAAATTATAAAGACTATTTATGAGCTTTTATCAAATCATGGAAATTAAAATCTAACTTTTAAAACTATAGGGACTAAATTTAATATTTCTCCAAACTATAAGGATTAAAATTGTAATTTAACCTTAGGTTAAAATACCATTTCTACTTAGTACTTTCATCAAACATTTAAATTTATTTCTTATACTTTTAGTAAATTTTAGAACTAATCCTTATTATTCTTTTTAGTACAATATGGATAAGAAATTCGAGGTATAGACCTTTTGAGTAATGCTAGTTTAGCTATACTCGTTTTAGTCGGGTTAGTTTGACATTGATTTTTATCTATTTTGAAAATAATAATAACAATATTCATTACTTAAAAGGCATAAAGTCTTTATATTTTCGAAATTTATAGATGAAATATTTATAGAGATTAATTGTTTTTTTTTTTTTTAAAAGACTCATAAACTAAAACTAATTTTAATATTTATTAAAAGTATAATAATTAAAACTGAATGTTTGAAAGTATAAATATTAAAATAAAATAAGTATCAAACTACAAAGATGAATATATATTATAAATACTAAAATAAAATAAGTATCAAACTTCAAAGACTTTGATGGATATTTTAATTTAATATTTATAGACGGGTATTTTTAAACTTATTTTTTTGCAGTACATGTGAGTGGGTAGGTTTGGTGAGTGAAGATAATGTTGCTTTTAAAAAAAGAAGGTTTTTGAAAGTTACTTTCGACAATAATCTTGAAAATGAATAAAGAGACATTATTATAGTAAGTAATTATTATAATTTTAATATGTTTGGAATGCCTATTATTTTAGTTTGAATTATTAATAATATATGTTTGGAATGCACACTATTTTAGTCTGAATAGAAAATAGTAAAAATTATAACAAAGAGAAAAAGAGAGGATGCATAGGAAATAGTAAATACTGTAACAATTAATAACTTGTAACAAAGATGGATTGAAAATAATAATACTATAGTTAACTGTAGGTTATAATAATTAGAAATACTAACTATTATAATTAAAGCCCTAAATATGTAATAATTCACTCCACAACTTGAAGTTGAAGTTAAAGTTATCATAATATTAATTTTCTATGTTTGTTAAAAAAGTACGTGTTATAATAATGTGAATAATCATATCGCTGATCATTGTTATATTTAAAAAAAATCAACAATAAAGGTATGTGTTTTGTGATATTGGTATGTGTTCTGTCTTTAGAGGTGGGAGGTTCAGTCTGTACACTTGTTAACTAAAAAAAATAAACGATAAAAAAACATTTTTATTTATATCATATGAGATATGTGAACAAGAAATAAGATTCTGATTCCATTCCATTATCCAACAAAACTTCTAGTTTTTTTTAGTATAAAAACTACCAACTACACTTCGTTTGAAAAATAAGACAATAGGGTTATCAAATAGATTACTATTTACTTCAAAATAATAATAATAATTGTTGTGAATAATGGGATATATATATATATGAAAGATGTATTATGATTAGTTTGTGTATAGTTGAATTAGTTAAAGCATGTCAATCATTAGTCAAAATATTACCGCTTTAATCAAATAGTCAAGATTCCAAATTTTAATTGGAAGGAAAAATTAAAAGTAGGTGCAATTATTAATATATATTTCTCATCAAATCATGAAAATTTGAAAATGGGAAAAGTTATTCTTTTTTTTTTCTTTTAAATTTTCAGTGATCATTGGTTTGATCTCTAGACATTTCAAAATGTATTAAAAGGATATATATTACATTTTAGAAAATTATAAAATAATAGATTATTTTTAAATATAAAAAAATGAACCAAATATTTACAAATATTACAAAGTTTTACAATAGACCGTGATAGATTAATATATGTATATATTTGTAGTCCATCACGACACATAGTAATCTAGCACAAATAAACAATGAAATTTTGTTAGATTTGTAAATATTTTTAGCATTTTGTCATTTAAAATAATTTTTCTAAAATAATATATAATAACTAAAACATAAAAAATATCCTTCAACTTTACTATTTGTTTTAGAAATAACCATAAATTACAATATTATATTTCAAATTTTATAAACATTTCAAAACTAGCCTTGAAATAAAATTCTTTTAGAATTTCGAATAGAAGTCAAGACTTAGAACTACGTGATGATAACCTAAGATGATATAGTGATTTAAATTATTATATTAGGTCTCAGCTACACTATTTTATATCTCAATTTTCACTCCAAAGTAATTTTTTGAAACATTTTAAAAAAATTAGAGTAATATTGTAATTTAAAAAAATATAAAGATACTTTAAAAATAAATGACAAAATTTAATGATATTTTTTATAATTTTATAAGAGCAATACTTGGTGCATTCCATTTTCATCTTTCATAAATAAAAAAAAAATTAAAATATTTCAAAAAAGAAAAAAACATGAAAAGCAGCCTCTGGCCTCTTATAACACACCAAACACAACGGAGAGACAATTTGGTGGATCCACATCCACCAAACAGTTTTTTCATTTAATAATCTCTTAAAAATAAAAAACAAACTGAAATTATTAAAAATAGAAAAATAAGAAATACTATTTACACAAAATAACAATATTTTTAGATAGTTATGATAAACGCCGATAAAAGTCTAAGTTTATCACTGAATTAATAGAAGTCGATAATATTTCTTTGGGTATTTTTGGTAAACAGTTTTAAAATTTTCCAACCAAAAACTCCATAAATATACTCAAAACACAAAATCAAAATCAAAATCAGTTTGCTCAGCAGTCATCACCTTCTTCACATAGAAATTCAGAAACGAATCAACCAGAAAAAGAAAAAAAAGAAAAAGAAAAAACACATGGCGGAGGAGAAGAACAACACTTCAAGATACGGAAGTTCGATTCTGGTACCTAGCGTTCAAGAGTTAGCCAAACAGCCGATCACCGAAATTCCATCTCGATACATCCGCCCCGATCTCCTCCAACACTTCCCGATCGCCTCCGCCGCTACCGAAATCCCCATTATCGACATGTCGAACTTCCAGTCCGATTCCGAATTGGTTCGGCTTCATTCCGCCTGCAAAAATTGGGGATTCTTTCAGGTTGACCATCTCTTCTTTGTTTGTGTGTGTTTAATTAATTATAGGAATCTGAAAATGGATATGGATTGCTGAAATTTAGTTTGGCGGTGGTACAGTTGGTGAACCATGGAGTGAGCGATTCGTTGATGGAGAAAATGAAAATGGAAACACAAAAATTGTTCGATCTGCCGATTGAGGAGAAGAAAAAGCTATGGCAGAGGGAAGGAGATGTAGAAGGATTTGGACAAGCTTTCGTTGTAAGTGAAGAACAGAAATTGGATTGGTCTGACCTTTTCTTCATTGCTACCTCGCCTCCACATCTCAGGAAACCGCGCTTATTTCAAAATCTCCCTCTCCCTTTCCGGTTCTCTCTCTCTCTCTCTCTCTCTCTCTCTTTAAATTCCTTTTTTTTTTTTTTTTTTTTTTTTTTTTTTTTTTTTTTTTTTTTAATAATTAAATTCCTTCCATTACAGACTTTAGTTCTTCGCTTTCTAAATTTCAGTTGAGTCCCAATAAATTTGTAAGCATCTAAATTTTTTTTTATCGATTTTTTTCTTAAAGGCTAAATTATAACCCTTCACTTTCTACTCTGCGTAAAAAATCCCTTTCTTTCAAAAATACTTTTAAATTAACAAAAAAAAAAAAAAAAAAAAAAAATCAAAATATCACCTTTAGTTTTATAGGAAACCTTTAAACTTTTATTTAAAAAATACTTTTTAACTTTCAAAAATACCTTAGCGTTAATATATGAACACAAACTTATACCTTGTTGTAAAAATAAATCTAAAATTTAAAAAAAAAAGAAAAAAAATGAAAAAAATGCTTTTATCGTGAGTATGGTGATTTCTTTTTCTTGATACTCTCATTTCTCCTATTTTTCCAATCAGTGTACCAATTTTCTCAACAACTAAAATAAAAATTATTATTTTTTTACTACAACAGGTGGAGTATCAATTTACTTGTAGGATATTGATGTTATCACTACCACTAGGCTAATCTATAATGATTTCATTTATTTTTATTTTTTGAAATAAACAAATATCAAATAATTAATAAAAAAAGGAGAGCAAAAGAGTATTGGAGAAGAGAAGAGAAGGGAGAAAAAAGAAGAAAAATAAAAAAGTAAGACGGTGTTTAATGATTTTTTTTTCATATAACAGTAATGGTATTTTTGATTTTTTTTTAAAGTTCAAGGGTATTTTTGAAACTTTTAAAAGTTCAAAAGTATTTTTGACACAAAATATTAATGGTTTCCATCGATTCAAAACTAAGGATAAATGTATTTTTGAACTCATTTTGAAAGATTAAAGGTATTTTTGAAACTTTTGAAAGTTCAAGGGTATTTTTTTTTACATAAAATATAAAGTTTGGAGGTATTTTGTATAATTTAGTCTTTCTTAAATTAGCACATTCTAAAATTTTTTTTTAAGATGAAAAGAATATTTGTTATCTTTTTAAATTATTTATGGCGCTACGTAACTTTTTTTAATACAATAATGGTGTTACGTAATTCTTTTTAGTACAATAATATTATATTCTTTATGGTGTTACACGGTTATTTTTTAGTACAATAATGTTATGTTCTTTATGGAGCTACGTTATTTTAATTTCATATTTTTATACTTGATTAAAATATGAGTAATAATTGAGTGCATCTTGGGATGTATCTATCTTTATGCATCACATCTTCTTCACGCATACAAAAAGAAATTAAAATATTTTTTTTAAAAAAAAGCTAAAAACTTTGCCACATGACAAAAAAAATTAAAAAATAATGCTAAGATGCACTTAAATACTTTTCTTAATATATATTCCAAAATAATATTTGGATTTCTTAAAATGTACACACAATATAAATACATAGCAATATAATAAAATAAAATAAAGTTACATTATTTTAAGTGTTATTGTTTGAAGGAATGTAAAATAAAATTTAATTATACTTTAAAATTAAATATTTATGACTAGATATGGTCCTGTAATTTAACCAATATTTTGAAAATTTAAGCATTTCAACTCAGAAGCTAGAATCAATAGAAGTAATTTCTGCTGTAATTTAATTGATATAGGAGTGTACCACGAACATAAATGTGAGGTCTACCAATATTTTATATTTATGAAGAAATTTTAAAAGTAGATAATAAAATAATGAAATTTATTAGCTTAATATTAAAAAATAAAAAAAGAAATGATCATCAAACTTTTTGGATTGGTTGAAATGCAGAGAGACAGTGGAGGAGTACTCGGCGGAGGTGAAGGATCTGGCGGCGGCGATATTTGAGAAAGTTGAGAAAGTGTTGGGGATAAAAGAGGGAGAACTGACGGAGATGTTCAAGGTCGGTAATCAATCGATGAGAATGAACTATTACCCACCCTGCCCGGAGCCGGAGAAGGTGATCGGACTGACGCCTCATTCCGACGCCGTGGGCCTCACAATTCTACTTCAAATCAACGAAGTGGAAGGTCTGAAGATCAAGAAGGACGACACTTGGATTCCCGTTACGCCTCTCCCAAATGCGTTCATCGTCAACATTGGCGACATCATGGAGGTAATTTTACATTTTACACTCCATTTTATTTTTCAAAACTAATAATATTGAAAAAGTTAAATTACCATTTTCGTCCTTAAAATTTGAAATTTATTTAATTTTAGTCTCTATACTTTTAATTGTTCAATTTTAGTCTATGTATTTTTAATAAATTTTAAATTTAGTTTTCAATGTATCGTAGATTTTGCTATTTTTTTTATATATCTATTAGTATTTTTATTATAAATTTTAAAAATATATTCACGTATTATATTTCTTTACATGAAAATTATTATTATTATTTAATCGATAAAAATTAATTTTGAGGGACTAAACTTAAAATTTATTAAAAGTATGTAGATTAAAATTGAATAAATTTTAAAGAATAGAGACAAAAAATGATAAATTTAATCTATTAAAAAAAGCTTTCCACCTAATTTTGTTTTTGTTTTTTCCGTTCTTCTTTCTTTCTTTCTCAATGTGGCAAGTTTTAAAACATAAGTTTCTCTCAACTTCATAAACATAGACAATTTTGTCTTTTCCACAAACATTCAAGGATGTGATGTCTTGGTGCCGTGACAAGAGAGACCATCTCTGTCACTATATCAAGACATAAGATCGAGTATAATATTTTTAAATATAGAGTATGCTTGTGTTTGAGAGTAATTTTAAAATTATTAATTTTTTTTTTTATCATTTTCAAAAGTATTATGAAACATGTTTTTAATCATTTAAACTAATTTTGATGATATGAAAATTATATTTAAAAGTGTAAAATTAAATATTAAATTAATTTTGAGTGATTGTAGACTTGTTTCATAATGATCTTAAACATATTTAGTCCTAAACAACATATAATTTTAATTTTAAGAGACAAACTATTTTAAAATTACAATATTCTTTTTTAATATATTTTGAAATTTGTATATATTGTTAATAAGTTTAGGAGTTGCTATATTTTAAAAAAAATCCATTTAACTATTGTTTTAATTCTAAGTGTCAAGTAGGTTTGAGATTAATTAGATACGAGTATGAAAATTGAAAAACTTATTAGACAAATAATGAATAGTTTAATGTCTTATTAAATATAATATTGTAGACACAATATTAGATACTTTTTTAAAGTTCAACGATCTATTAAGATTTAATACTAAACTTGAAATTTAACATGTATTTTATGTTACTTTTTAAACCTGAAAATGTATGTTTTCTTTTATTTTTTTTTAAAAAATAAGTATTTTAATTCTTAACTTAATTCTACCATCAATACATGAGCATAACTCATCTACAACTAACATATATTCTTTCTCTCAAGTTTGAAGGTTCAAATCCACATATCCCACATTTGTTGTACTATAAAAACTACACTTTTAGTTACTGAGATTTGAGTTTAATAGCATTTTGTACGATCTTACTTAAACCAGATATGTTCTAGAAGTACCTATATCCTTAAGTTCTAAGTTTAATAGCATTTTGGTCTTTGAATTTCCAACTCACCATTTTAACTCATAAGGTTTGATTTTAGTAGCAATAATTTTATTCACGCCCTGAGTTTTCCTAATAGAAAATTGATCTTTTTTCTTTCCTCTTCCTCCTTTCTCCATTTCCCCCCGATAATTTAATTAATTATTTTTTAAAAAAGGGGTGGGGTTGATCTTCCCACTTTAGCAAATTTTATAAATTAGTTTCAATTTTTTTTTATTTCATAATTGTAATTAGGAAAATTTTCACAGATAGAAAATGTAAGTAACAAAAAAAACACTGATAGACTTCTATCAGCATCTATCAGTGATAGACTTTTATCATTTCTATCACTGATAGGCTCTGATAGACTTCTATTAGCATCTATCATAACTATTTAAAAATTTTGCTATTTTATGTAAATAGTTTCCTTTATTTTTTATTTTAAAAATTCACTTTGTAATTAAATATAAATGACAGATGGTAACAAATGGGGAATACAAAAGCATAGAGCATTGCACAACGGTGAACTCAAAGTGTGAAAGGTTATCCATAGCAACCTTCAACAATCCAAGTATGGAGAAAGAAATAAGGCCAACACCATCCCTCATCACACCTCATTCTCCTCCTTTGTTTACAACTTTGACATACCAAGAGTTTGTGAGGGGCCTCTTTACTCGAAAACTAGACGGAAAATCTTACCTCGATTCTATGCGAATTCATCGTCCTCCTACCTAATTATCGTCTTTTCGAATGAGAGTCTAAAATTGAATAAGATATATTCGTGTGTTTGGATGTTTAATAGCATTTTGTTTGGATATTAATTGGGGGAGGAAACAACAACGTAGGGGCTTGAACCCATAACATCCTGAAACAACCTGCTCTAATACCATCTCAAATCGCCGATTGACCCAAAAACTTAAGCTAATAGGTGAAGGAAAATTTAATATCATATCTTAACAATAATAATAATGATAAATGAATAGTTATATTTTGAACTCTAAACTTTCAACTAATACAACTCTACTTTCTCTTCTCTTTATAATTGAATCTCTTTCAGATGATCATTTAGGAGATGTTTGGAGCACTTAGTTGCTTATTATAGTCAATGGTCTATAATAGTAAGTGAGTTAAATAATTTGTGTTTGGGGGTAAACTATTTTTGTTTCAGTAGAAAATAATAAACATTGTAGCAAAGAAGAAAGAGAGGGTGAGTGAAAAATAGTAAATCGAGTAGTAAAGAGGGTTTTGAAACACTAATAGCCTAATTAAATAGACTAAATTACAAGAATATCTCAAATCCACCATTTTTTCCATGAATGGCCTAATAGGTTACAATGTTATATAAAAATCAAGCCAAAAAATCCATAACATCCCATTAATTTCTAGCCATTTTTTAAAAAAGAAAGATTTGAAAACACACAAATATGAAAAAATATAAAAATCAAGTGCATTTTATTAGTTTTTTTTCCCTCAAAATTGTTTATTTTCTCACTCCTTAATTACCTCATTTTTTCTCTTCCTCACCTACCACCTACGACATCTTCCCATCTTCTCTCCCACACTCTATTTTTCTTCTCCCACTACCAGTGACGACAAAAAACGGATGGCAAGATGCTTCAAACGTGACGGATCTAAGGTGAACCACAAATAGATGGTGCCAAATCTGAGGCGAACCACAAACGAACGACACTTGATCTAGGGTTAGAATGGTGGATCTGTTGCCGGGTCTGAGATTGTTGGGCTCCATAGAACGGACGTTCATGATGGATGTGGGTTATTATAGCCCACTCGATGCTTTGGACACTTAATTCTTTAAAAATTTGTTATATTTGCAATTAATAATGACATATAATGAAATTAATTATTCATTTAGAAAAAATATTTCCAAATGATTATTACAAAAATATTTTGATTTTTAGAGTTTAGGGTGTATGGTCTATCGGTGATACAGACCATAAGAGTCTATCAGCGATAGAAGTCTATCACTGATAGACTTTACTATGTTTGCAATTTTTTAAAATGTTGCTATATGTGCTAATACTTTAAATCTGATTACTATATTTGTAACCGTCACTATTTCTAATGAGTTTTAAAAAAATATAATATTAATAAAAAAAAATCCTGTAGTTAAGATGTTGTTTAGAGATATAATTAAAAACTACTTAGTTCAGAGTTTTAATTGAACCAAATAAAAAGAGTGTATTCAATACGAAACAATCATAATCATGTAACTCCAAGGAAATAAACGTGGCCAATACACAACCACTTCAGCTAAGGCAGGGCAAGTTCTCATCCACCCACTCAAATACTTCCCCAGCTCTCAACACCCGATTAATCCTTCCCAATCCAACCATCCAGATTCCATCAATCAGCTTAGACACTCCATCATGCGGCTGATATTGCAGAATCTTCATTTCTTACTCTGTCTTGCCAGTACAGCAGCTTACCCTCTCCCCACGGGCCTCTGCTGCAGAGTACTTGAATGAAAAGTGAAAGCCCAAAGTTCATTTTAATGGAAACAATGGCTGCCAGAAGCTTGAAGTTATCGATTCTTCCAACTGGATTTATTAGTTCCTCAAAACCCCAACAAAATTTCAAGTTTGTTTCTTTATCTTCTCCTCCAAGTTTCAGAGCACCCATAAACAAAAAGCTTTCATCATCTTCTATCCGTGTAATGGGCTCCTCCTCCTCCTCTTCCCAGAGATCAGATGGCATCCAAGGTTTTTCCTTTCCCTTTCTTTCTGCTTATGACCAACCAAATCTTGCTCTATGATCAAATGAATTCAAGTAATGATTATCCATTGCATAGCACGAAAATTTACACTGACAGAATTTCTCTTACCAATTTGATGCTCTGAATATGTCTAATACAACTAATCAAGAAAGTGAGGAAATGATCTGATGAATTTATTCATTTCCTGATAAGTATTTATAATACATGTACAGTAGTAAATAACCAATGACAAGATGACACCTGTACATATAATAATGTCTTTGATATTGAACATTGAAGAAGCCCAGTTGCCTGTTGGTGCAGAGGCTGGCACTGTGGATTACAAATCTCTAAGCGATGATGAATGGAAGAAGCGGCTCACAGGCGAGCAATTTGTTATTACCCGTAAGAAGGGAACTGAGAGAGCTTTTACCGGGTATACTTCAATAAATTTCTTCAACATAAAACGCCAGAGAAACATTATGATATATAAATTGATCACAGTTCTGATTCTATGTTAACTTTTTACTTCAATTTCAGTGAGTATTGGAACACCAAAACGCCAGGGATATACCACTGTATATGTTGCGACACACCTCTGTTTGAGTAAATATTTTGACTCTTTTTGTAACTTCTGTCTGCTGCTGGTTTTTCATAGGACTTCCAATAATATGTAATGTTCTCTCTTTCAGATCATCTACTAAATTTGATAGTGGAACTGGTTGGCCATCATATTACCAGCCTGTTGGTGATAATGTCAAATCCAAGCTAGACGTGTCCATCATTTTCATGCCTCGAGAGGAAGTTCTTTGTGCTGTTTGTGATGCTCATCTGGGCCATGTATTTGATGACGGACCACCGCCAACTGGGAAACGTTACTGCATCAATAGGTAAGTTGATGTTGCTGGCTCATTGTGCTTTGTGTGTTTAACTGCCTACTGATTGTCAGACGAACTGACTTGTGTATGAAACTCTCTGCAGTGCTGCGCTGAAATTGAAGCCAAAGTAAGTGATGATGAAGATATTATCATGCCTGCCTGCAAATTCTGTAACTGAAACTCGTACAGTCGTACTCATTATGTGTTTGTGCTCATAAACTGCGGATGTTCGAGATGTACACGTTTAGAGTGCTGAATGAAAATAATTGTACCCCTCGTGTCTTTGTTCAACATGCTAGATTCTTGTCTTGAGTAATTGTTCCAGATATACTGCAACTAGGCAGGACACAAGCTGAAGCAAGTATCTGGACAAATTGGGTCTGAGCTTTGATAGAATAGGACCCTTCATAGCTACTTCCCTTGTTCTTATCTCCTTAAGAAATAGGGCCATTCCAGAGACTCACATCACATTTGACTATTGTCAATGAGATAGAAGAGATCCTGATCAAAATAGGTCTCTTTTTTAAGGGAGAAACCCTCTCTTATTTACCAACTAGAAAGATCTGCTCAAAGTATGGTGCTATAGTTCGTCAAATATAGCATGGAGAGAGAACTGGGATCCTTTAGGGGGTCATCACTCCCTATCTCCTAGTTCTTCATACAAAACATGGATAGTAAGTTTGTTCTGACTCATTCAAAACCAATTTCATGAATGTGTTGTAAATCTACAACATCTCGTCTTTGAGATGCCCAGACTAAGGAGATGAAAGTTGAGTTTCTTACCCTGGACAAGAAGTCCAAAGTGGTAGATAGGATAGGACTAACAAGAATTTAAGCATCGATATTATAAGATCGTCCCCTGATAACGCTGTAAAATTGTTAACTAACCAATGAGTTAATTAAGTTGGAAGCTTCTGATAGCTTCTCCTTGCAAACAAAAGCAACAACTCTAGCCCATGTATCCACAGTCATGCCATTTCCTCTTCCTAGACTGTTTAAAACCATCCACAACAGCTCCATATTGCATTCCTGGCACAATCTGTCGACGAGTTTGTTTAAGCTTTCAGAACGAGGCATATAACCCTTGAAGATCATCTCATCCAGTATGGAAGTTGCTTCCTTTAACTGCATCATTTCACACAGCCCATCAAAAAGTGTTCTGTATGATACCACATCAGGAGGGCAACCTCGTCTCGGCATATCTTCAAGCAAGTCCATTGCTTTATCCCATTTCCCATCCTTGCATAACCCTCTAATGATTGTATTGAAACTGATCACATCTGGCTTACACCCTTTCTCCAGCATCTCATCCAACACTCGATGTGCAGATTCAAGATCATTTTCTTTACAGTGCCCATTGATCATGGCATTGTAGGTAACGGTATCGGGTTTGCACCCATTGTCTCCCATTTCTCCTAAAATGTCAGAAACTTCTTCTTTCCTACCATGTTTGAAGAGCGCACTGATCAAAGTAGAATAAATTGCCGAGTCCAATTTTACCTTGTTAGTCACCATCTCCTCCTTTAGCTTGAAAGCCAAATTCAATTCTCCAACCCCACATAATCCTTTGATCAAAGTAGCATATATTGACGCATTAGGTGAAATCATGTACACTCTCACCATATCCTCTTTCAATCTCAATGCTTCTCTCAACTTCGAATTCAGAGAAAGCCCATAAATCATCGTCCCAAAAGTAACCACATTCGGGTTTACACCTCTCTTTTGCATTTCATCGAACACATCCCATGCAGCATCCAAATCCCCACATAAACAAGCAGCATGAATCAAAATGTTAAAAGTACAAGCATCAGGGGAGCCATAGTTACCAATGCCCACAAAAACTTCCGCCATTTTCTCAAACTCCCGACACTTCAACAAAGCATCCAACAAAGAATTTGCAGATTTCACCGTCCGCTTGCAACGGAATGATGGAATTTTATCGAACACTTGGAAGGCACGGTCAGGGAGGCGGGCTCGGCCATAAAACGAAATGACATTACAGAAAATGACCTCGTGAGGAGAAAAACGAGTCTCTTGCTTGAGCTGGTGGAGGATTTCTTCCATTTCATCGAACATTTTGGCACGTCCAAGCTTGGAGATGATGAGATCGTAGGAAAGTAAAGAGTAACGGAAGGCTTTTGGGGGTTGTGAAGAGCTTGGATTAGGGTTCTGGAACAGTTGAAAAGCGAGTTTTGGGTCCTTTTGGAGACGAAGAAGTGAAGACAATCGAAAGGGAGAAATTTGTATGTGGGTCTTCATTTGGATGCAGTTGGTTTTTCGTTGAGCCAGTACTGTGCCTTGATTTATCGTTCATCGACCGAGAACAAAAAGAATTCAGGTAAAAATGGCGGAAAGGGATTGTGAACAGTTGACAGAGCGGGAAAGGCACAGAGCCGCCATTGCTGCATCCAAACGAAACGATCAAGGGCAGCTCGAAGCCAATTTCTTCCTTCCGATGGTTTTTGGCGGTTTTCTTTCAGGAGAGACAATCTTAGAAGAAAATCAATTTCTATTCACGTTAAGACATTTTCATCAATATCTTGACACTCCAATCAATTTTAAAATCATCCTTTTTTAAATTAAAATTTTGGAAAATTTTGAGTAATAGAAAAGTTTCAAATTATTTATAAAAAATAAAAAAAAATTATTAGTAGACTTTTATAAGTATCTATCGATAATAAATTTCTATTATTTCTATTACTGATGGATCCTGGTAGACTTTCTATCAATCTCTATCACAACTATCTAAAAATTTTGTTATTTTTTCGTAAATAACTTTTCTTATTTTTCTATTTTTAAAAATTTTCCTAAATTTTATCGAATCTAATAAAGTAATTATAATAATTTTCATTATATAAGATACAATGGTGAATATTTTTCTTTAAAAAAATATATATAATGTGAACATATTTTATAAAAGACTATTTTCAAATATAGAAAAATGAGTCAAACTATTTATAAATATAGAAATTTTTTATGATCTATTAGTGATAGACTGCGATATAATTGCGACAAAATTTTATCGTTTAAGCGATAGATGACGATAGAAGTCTGTCACAAGTGCTCATAAGTCGGTTGAGTTATGCTCCATTTGGTCATATAAACTAAATTTAAAATTTATTTATACCTAAACTATATTTGGACATTAATGAAAGGATATAAAGACTAAAATAGAATGAATTTGAAATTATGTGGACTTAAAATTTCCTAAAATTTAAAACCAAATTGTAAAGAGGAGATCATAAGAGGATTTACAATCAAAGTTTAAAATGTCAGTATTGACATTTTAAATTTTACAAAAACATCGATAAAATATTGCGGATGATAAAAAATTTTGAATTATAAAAGAAATTTTTTGAATAAATATATTTTTTTATAATTTTTTAAACAAATTAAAATATTTATTATGAAACTTTTCAGAGATAGAAAAAATTTCAAGCTATTTATATAAAATAATAAAAAAAATATTGATAGACTTCTATCAGCATCTATTAGTGATAGATTTATATTATTTCTATCACGGATAAACCCTAATAGACTTCTATTAGTGTCTATCACAACTATCTAAAAATTTTACTTAAATAATTTTTCTTATTTTCCTATTTTTAAAAATCCTCTATTCATTATTTATTATACACATTTTATTGTTTTTTCTTTTCTTTTTATGTTTCATAAATATTTTATAAAACATTAGAAATGTCGATTCATAATTTCTCAAAAATGTTTTGATTTCTTTCAATCTACAAGGGGAATGGCTTTGTCCAAATTACTAGCACTACCATTATATACAAACCCCGGTATATTCCTTCTTCCACGCCACAAGATCAAAGCTCAATCACCAACTTCAAATCACAACCGGTCATTCGAGTTGCGTACCGTACAGATCGAACCACCAGATGATAACCCACTTCATAGCGCCATCGGAACACTGCACCAACCGTTAACAGCCGTCAGAAGGAAGCTGCGTTTCCCTTTATCGAACAACCTGAGAGAGAAGGAGAGACCATTACCTGTGCGAGTAAAATTGTTGGTTCGAGAGACAAAAAGGGTCGAAGAGTGAGAATGGAGTTTCGTCTTTGATGGGTTGTTTTTGGTAAAAGAAAGGAACCCTTTTGAGCTTGTGGGTTCAAAGAGTGCGAATCATGGGTTGCGAAGTGAATGAAAGCGACGAATACTCGCTGCTCCAGAATCTGAGGCTGGAAATTGATGGAGATGATGAGCGCTTTACTGTTTGCTTTTGGGTTTATCTCATGAATTCTACCACATTCCCTGTTTCAATCCTTCAGCAGGTTTAACTTTGCCCATCTTCTACTTGTGGTTTTGTTTTATATTTTTTTAATGTCTTTCCCCCCTTGATCTTGTACTTATTATCATCTGTTGTTCTTTGTCTAAGTTTCTTTGGGTGTTTTGGAGTACCCCTTGTATTGTAGATTGGCTGCTCTGTGCTTGTAGTACATCTGATCAAATCTTTCATACCCATATAGTATGTTTATACTGAGTTTTCTTTCAGGTGTTTCTAATGTTTTTTCTTTTTCTTTTTCTTTTTCTTTTTGGGATTTTTGAGATCTTTTGAAACAAGCACATCAGTTCTTTACTCTGATCATGTAAATATTAAGGGAGCCACATACTTTGCTGCTTTTAAGTGTCAAGTGCTTCTATGAAGTTGAAGACTATTATTCGAACATTGGAAATTCTGCAAAACCATTATTAAGGAATCTGTATGGATATTGAACTCTTCTCCTAACTCAAATGCAGTGATCACTATTGTTAGGCTCTAACCATTTAGTTTATGAAAATTTTGCTTGTTTTCACATCATTTCTTCATAATGTTTTTTCATCTCCTTTAAGAAATAGATGAATTCTTTGCCAAATTATAAAAGAAAAAAAAAAAACAAACAAAAAACTACTCTTTTAGTTTTCAAAACTTGGCTTGGTTTTTTTGAGAACACTTACAAAAAGTAGATTATAGTAGATACTCATTAGAAATAGTATTTATAAGCTAAATTTCAAAAACCACAAACAAAAAACCAAATGGTATCTAACAGAGCCTTAGTGATTTCATAGTAAAACCGGATATTTCACTCTAGGAAACAATATATTCTGTATAGGATGTATTCATTGAGTATATTTCCACGTAAGCTTATTCAATGAAATCGTTCCTTCATCAAAAAATATTTCCACCTAAGCTTACTTCCTTGGTTTTTTTATGTCAATAGTTTGAATTTCTAGCTTGTTGAGCTGATTAAAAGGACGTTATGATCAATCTAAAGATCTTTCGATTAATACCATTTTAATTTTCCTACTTTGTTTTGGATGAGTTGCTTCAGGTTCAATTAGATTCCTCAGGCATGACTCCTTTTCTCATTCTAAGTGAAAGGAATAGACTGAAGATTATGCCTTTGACCTCCTTACACAAAGCTGATGAAAGTTCCAGCCCTGGTAGTTCTTCTTCCGGGAATGTAGTTCCACATGAATATCTAGACATTGATTTTCCAATGGAAAAATGGGTTCACATTGGATGCGAGGTATATTGCAGTATTATTGGCTCAATGACTTGCCCAGTTTTGCAGCTTAATATTTTTTTCAAACTGTGTTTTTTGATTAAACTGGTCTTTGCTCTTACTATATTCTCATATTTCCAGTTTGAAATATGTTACAAATTGTTTTAGGGAAAGCAATTTATTATAAAGAACTTGCCCAGTTTTGCAGCTTAATATTTTTTTCAAACTGTGTTATTTGATTAAACTGGTCTTTGCTCTTACTATATTCTCATATTTCCAGTTTGAAATATGTTACAAATTGTTTTATGGAAAGCAATTTATTATAAAGAACTTGCGGTCAACGAAATTGCAGATTGGTGAACCAAATGCTGTAGTTATTTTACAGTTAAATGTAGGCTGAGAGTACCAAATATGTTTTGCCACTATCTAGGAAATGAAGATTGAAACTCAATAAACATTAAGGAATCACAATTCTAAACTTAACAAAGAACATTATTACAAAAGATTATTTAACATTTGTCTAAAAATAATATTAAAGATTGGGACAGAGAAGTGATAGAATGCTGAAGATATGTAAACAATTGTACTCCATTATGTGAATGGTAGATGGTGGATGTGGTGAAGAGAAAGAAACTAGAATCAGTATCCAAGACTATTTATGCATTTCTTTTCAGCATAAATCAGGGAAGAACTATGTAAAGATAGTTTTTATCAGAAGAGGTTTATCAATTGGATGGTATTATCAGAAGAGGTTTATCAATTGATTCAACATTAATTTGACATAAGCTAAGCTTCATATACAAATACTTAACTACACTGCACATGTTTATGGTTGGTTGTCTTTCTCCCCATTAGCAAAATCTGCTAGCTATATTAGAGGTGCTTAATTTCTTGGTTTTCATTTTCAGATCTCCACCGATTTTGTCAGGCTACATATTGATGGGAAAATGGTTGGAGAAAAGCCTATATCATCTTCACTCAGTGAAGACACCTTTCCAAGGGGTCTGGGGAGGATTGTTTTAGGCAATAATGGCGAAGACAACAGCATGCAGGGCTATGTTCATAATGCAAAAGTTGTGCCTTCAGTTTCGTCGATCAGGGATCATTATGCTGAGGTGCAGTGGGATTGTCTTTTCTGATGTTAATTTTGAAGATGAACTAACCGAATGTCTTGGCAAAACCAAGAATTTCCCCCCCCTTAATTATATATGCTGCTATTATGCCAGGACCTACCTGTTAAATTATTTATTGACAACTCTTCCACCATGGAGATTGAAGAGGGCAGTGATGGCATCTGGAATATAGTTGGTGGCAAGGTTAGGGAGCTTTCTGTTACCTTGTTTCTGGCTGCCATATTGATATTTTTGGACCACTTCTCATTTCGTTTCTTCCTTGCGAACCACAGCCATCTTGTCGTAGAAATTTTTCATTGGATGTTATGCTGTTAGATTCCTCTGGCCAGCCTGTTCTGAAGGAACTCGAGGTTTGTGCCAATGATATTAATACGACCCGTTTAGTGGTAAATTAAGTTTGGTTAATATCTTGACACTCAGTTTGGAAGCATTATCGTTATGTGACAGGTTGTTGCCTCCCTCATCTATGCTGAAAGTGGGGAAGCTGTGGAGAAGTCAGGTGATGAAGAAGCTCCCCTTTTGGCAAGCTATGATGGTGTTGAATTTGCTTCCAGTGATAGACCAAGTAAACTGTTGCATGGGCGTGCCTCCTTTAAGCTAAAAATATCTCAGGTAGAGTCGCAGGATAAATCTGCTGATATTTGTCTGTAGAACTTAAAAATTCTTGAATAACTAATTTCCATATAGCAAAACTATACAATAACTATGAAATTTTTTCTTGAGTTCTTCAGGAGAACATGAAGATAATGGTTCCCAGTACATGTTATTCTGTCATCTGTCTTTGAAATGTTTGAAAGTTTTGCTAATTAGGAATCGTGTACATCATAATTTCCTTGACTGGGAATTCTTGTACCCCTATGAGCGACGTTACTTCTTTTGTTATGAATTGATTATGCACTTCCCCTCTTGTTGCCATGAGGAATCATTTTTAAGAAAAAATAAACGAATGTTATATAATGGGAGGCACTGAGGAACAGAAAATTCCTCCTTATGTCTAAACTAGATTTCCTCCACCTTGTTCTTCTCAGCTTGTGTTATAGCTGCTCTATGACTTTCTTTTTTATGATTTCAGCTATCTTCTAAATGTGATAACAAGCTCTTCCGCATTAGATTTTGTATACCTAGAGTTGAGGGGTATCCCTTCTTCGAGGCTCTCTCTTCTCCAATTCGTTGTATCTCAAGGAGTCGAAATACTCGTATGTCTACTTTGATGTTGAAAAGATCTACCTTCCATTCACTCGATGGATCTCGGTCATCTGGTTTGGACAATGGAACCTCAGAACATGAGCATGTTTCACTAGATGAAGAAAAACCAAGTCCGCTATTGAAGAGGATTAAGTTGGGACAAGATAGACCAACCCCTAATGATGATCCTTCATCAGGGCAACCAGATGAGGAATGCAATTCTCATTCTTTTACTGCTAATGGGGTATTTGCCATTTACTTCTTCACTTTGAACTAAACTAACATGCACTCTAACTATGGATGATTGATCATTAAAAGCAGACTTTGTGAAGACAAGGATGGTTAGGTTGCATTGTGAATGAAATTCTTATGATTTTGATAAAAAAAGAATGGTGTTACTCCTGTTAGTCATAAAAAAAGTGTTGTTTGCTCTAGGCCGAAAATGGATTTGGCACGAGTTTAACAGAAAGACCAAAAAGTAATGGATCAACAGGAGCCTCCCCATCAGACTCCGGGAGCACTGAAGCCAGGCATTCGGCTCTAAATAGAACTACACCCAATGACAATCCAATATCAGATGTGAACATTTTCAAATATTGTCTAGCAGGTTTATCTGAGAGGTCACTTCTGCTTAAGGAGATTGCAACCTCTGTGTCACAGGAAGAAATCCTGGAATTTGCCGAGCATGTTTCCCTGTATTCTGGATGCCTGCACCACAGGTAATCTTCATTCATCGATGCCTAGTAATTGTACTTTATTTGGGATTTCTGTGACATATACCTGCAAGGTTTGTCAAATTATTTTCAGTCTAAAAGAATTATATGTCTCCCTATATTCGAAATTTTATGCGTTGCATCAGTACAATTTCATTGTGAGTTCAAAATTGCAATAGAATCTTTTTTCCCCTTGTAATAATATAGTTATGCATGCTAACTTGGACGTCTCTCAACTACCTTGCCATGTCGTACTTTTATCGGATGTAACTTTGAGTTTGTTGCCTTATACACCACTCTAATTCTCTTCCAAGGAATCTTTTGGATTCTAATTCTCTTCCAGTAAAGAATATTTAATTTTTTTTTTCCTTTCAGGCATCATTCTCTTCCAGTAAGGAATCTTTTACATTCTAATTCTCTGCCAGTAAAGAATATTTTAAAATTTTTTTTCCTTTCAGGCATCAAATATTAATGTCAAGAAAATTAATAGAGGAGGGAACACAAGTTTGGAACTCAATCTCACATGATAAGCATCATGTTCACTGGGAGAATGTTGTTTTCGAGATTGAAGAGCATTTCATGAGAATTTCTGGCTGCAGCTCTAGATCTCTCACTCAGCAGGTATTTCCCTTTTCTATTGAAAGAATTTACTCTTTATGATTATTTCAAATTCGAAATGACTTATTTTGTTTCTGGAGTTATCCAAATTTTGTTTTTGGAGTTTTTTTCTCCATGCTTATTGCACTTAATTCATTCAGGACTTTGAATGAACTTTCAACAGACTCTAAAACTAGACATATTTCCCTTAAAACCGCCTCTGAATTGAAGATTTTTTCCTTTTCCTTTTAAATGATGATAAATTTCAGGACTTTGAGTTGCTGAGGAGAATTTCTGGTTGTCAAGAGTATCTGGCCCAAGAGAACTTCGAAAGAATGTGGTGTTGGTTATATCCTGTAGCTTTTACTCTATCCAGACAATGGATAAATGCAATGTGGAGTTCTTTATCGCCTAAGTGGATTGAAGGATTCATTACCAAGGAAGAAGCCGAATTATCACTTCAAAGTCCGACAGGTCTTCAAGATCCTGGAACGTTTATTCTTCGATTTCCCACCTCAAGAAGCTGGCCTCATCCTGATGCTGGTAGCTTGGTAGTTACCTATGTCGGCAATGATTATGCTCTTCATCACAGACTTCTTACACTTGATCGCATTTTCAGGTAATAAGGTCATTTTGATTATCCTTGTTATGAATTACATTTATAACTTGTATCATGTCATATTTGCTGGATAGTCTCCCTTATTTAGTTTCTTTCCAAGGCTAATAACAGTGAAGTTTAGAAGAACCCATGAGGGGAGCCTGGTGGTAAAGTTCAAGTTTTCAAGTTGAAAACTTAATGACTAAAATCTTTTTAAAGGAGTAGGACCCCGAACTCTGGTTGTAAACTTATGGTTCGGTTATAAACTTATTGAACAATAAGAGAAGTTTAGGAAGACATACATTTCCTTATATATGCATCATAGGAACCAAAATAGAACCAAACTAGTATAAGAAATACAAACAAATCAAGTGTTTGAGGTACTTGGATCTTCCTCTCTTGAGATCTTTCTAAGCTCTAAATCACTCACAAAAAATAATGCTTCACTTCCTCCTATCTCTTTCCCTCCATTTATAACTAAATATCATAACAACTTTCCTAACTAATTATTAATGTATCCTATTAACGTTCCTATCAATGTACTAGTGAAAGAAACAATGAGTTGGCCCGGCCGGATATAACCTGTTAACCATGGATGGCATTGAGGTTCTCTGATATACACTGAAAGGAAAAGAGGAAGTGTAAACATGGTTCTCTGGGGTATGTTATGTGGCAAAGGATTAATGAAAATCACATGAATGTAGTGGGTTTCCATTAAAATAGAAAACGGGCTTGTTCAAGGGTTTTTCGACTATTCTCAGCAAGTTATGACGCCTACGTGTCATTGCAATTTTTGTGATAATGTACTCTGACTAGAAGCAGAATTGGCATTCTATATGGCTAAACCAAAAGGTCTTTTCTTTATAGTTCTGCTGAAGGAGATAAGAATATGAGAAGTCTTCAGGACATGCTTCTAGCAGAACCCGAGCTCTCTCGTTTGGGAAGGTACAATCCGAAACCTTACTTTATGAATTCTTTTCGTCTCTTCATTCAATCTCATTTCATCCATTTTCATCCTGTGTTTCTGGGGAGGAACTGACTGCTTTGCTAATTTTTATAAATCTATAACATACAGGACAATTCGAAGTCACTGAATCGTTAGAAAATGGCAGTTTCCATCCACACCATTTGTTTAGTCTGCTTTAGTTACAGATAGCTCTCACCAGTTAAGTTGTACATATTGCGAATACAGGAGTTGTTTTGGAAAGAATATTTATAACTTATAAGCATGTGGAACCATTCCAGAACCAAGATTCAAAAGGTGAACCATTCAGTCATCATCTTCATATACTCTTCCTCTCTTCAAAACATTACTCATAAAAACCTACAAGTTATAGGTGAAACTTCGTCTCGGTAGTGCTTGTACGAGAACTTGCACGTCAGAGACGATTATATCAGACGAGATTACCATCTTCAGTAAGGATATCTCATCCCTCAGCAGTTTTGGTTGTACTTCTTTAACAAAACCTTGAATCAGTAGGCAATTCTTGTGATTTTTCTCTCTTTTAATCCCAAAGTAGTATCTACTGTATAAGTTAAACTGGTTTTACCAAGAGTGATTCAAAATGTACCATTATTTAGGTGAAATCTTTCATCTTCTTCTGCCCTTGAAAAGAACATTTAAAATAGAGTTTGTTGAGATCCCATTTTAAGGTCACAGAAAGCCAAAACATGTGATGTGAATAAATATTGAAGTAGAGTCTAGAAAAGATGGATTTTCTCAGCTGTATTACTTCCTAATTTTTCCATTAATATGTTTGGTTTGTGAGTTTTCCAACTCCTTGAGGGAAAGACAAAAGGACGGATGGTACAGAATCCATGGATGACAGCACCTTTCACCTGATACATGCTTTGCCAGTTCCTTTTTCATCCTTCTTTTTTGACTCTCTACTTTTTCTACCAATTCATCATTGGTTGGTTGGTTTCTCCAACCTTCCTAAATATATTTTAATTTATTCATCTCAACTGTGTATAAGTCTTGCTATTTTGTTATCAGGACACATTTTTTTTAATACTTTTGGTATTATTGAACAATTATGGGAGGATTTAGTGGTCAATAAGAGCCACTAAAATTAGAAAAAAATAGATTATGACAATATTCAATGAGTTTTGACATGATTATCCTACGAGAATAATCAAGGTGTATGTAAGTTTGCATGGACATTCACATATTAAAAGAAACAAAAAAACATTGAATATTGACGATAAAGCTTTTATAACTAGTTAATTAGAGGTTTTATTTTTCAATCATGGTTTTTATATTTTCTATGAAAACATATAAATTATAAGCTAAATTTCAAAAACAAAAACAATTTTTTAAGAACAAATTTTTTTTTGGTTAATATTTCAAAATTTGGTTTGGATTTTAAAAACACTTCTAAAATGTAGACGGCAAAACATACCAATCGATAGATGGAAGTGATGTTTGTATGTTTAATTAAAAAAAACCAATAAAACAAAAACAAAATATTTACCGAACGAGCCTTTAGGAATCCAAATAAGATTTAAACTTTGATTAAAATATAGTGATAGAATTGGATACAAACAAACAAGGTATATAGAAGAAAAGTGTAATTTTAGAATATATGGTCCATTAAAGCCTCTTTGGTGATATGAATCAAAAGGGCTTAAGCTTTCCTTTATACCGACAGAGACAAGATAGGGTTTCCATGCAACTATTTTCAACTGAGAAAAAGGTTGACTTTTGCTACAAAAACAATAATAAATAGTTGCTCAAAGTCATAAGTCTGAATTGCAGCAAAATGAAAAGGCAATGTGTTTAAAATGTTTGAAACAAAAAGATTCAAAATAGGAGGCTGTAAGTGTAAACAGTAAGATCAAACCACATGAAACTTGAAAAATATTTGTAAAGAAATTTGATAAATAAATGATTAACCAAATGTTAAATTAATATAAAGTTTAGATTTTGAATAGATAAAAAAAAAATGATGGGACAAACTAACTACTTTTACTTCTTTGTGTAATCATGACAAGGGAGAGATCTTAGCAAATCAAATTAAAAACAATAAATTTCAACTTGATTTGAGGAGTCTTTGCGTAAGTGAAATGCCTAAGTATGAGAAGATTATCCAAATCTCTTGAAGTACTGTTTCTAAGACATTTTCTAAACACGTGTCAGACTATGATTGGTGGTGAGTCACTTGTCTTTTAACAGACTTTGCATTGAAATGGGAGGCAATGTCAATCAGAAAAAGTACAGACAAAACACAAACCCACATGAGCAAATAATAAAGCCTTCATTTTTGTCAAATAAGCCAATCATGATATGAGCCCTTCCTTCTCTTCCTTTCCCATTTATAGTCTCTCAACAAAAGCTGTTATCTTCTTGCAAAGTTGCATCCTCTTTCTTGTTTTTCTTCTGGTTTCCAGAGTTCATGTCACAACTGATGAAAATCAGGTAAGTTTGTACAGCACTTTTCTCTTTTTGGCTTTGGTTTTGTTGTGTTTCTCTGTTGAAATCTTGCATCCTCTAGCCAAAACAATGTTCTTTTGCTTCTTTGTTTTCAACTCCATTCTTGAAGTTCCTTTTTGTCAAGAAAATTCATGAAGAAATGTATTCGGCGCAACCGCGAAGATCTTGGATCTTGGGGTTGTTAGTTTCATCTCTATATTGGTGTTATTGTGTTGTTTCTGCATCTACAGTTGTACCAGAGAATAGCCTTCAGCTACTTCAGCTCACTGAAACTCAAGAAACATGTCGAAAGACCGTCAACTTGCTGCCTTCATGGAGAGTTAAATGGAGGAAATGTCACAAGTTTGAGGCTGTCTTCCATTTAAACCTGTTCTGAACATTTTCATGGTCTGGAGAATCAAATGGATAGAGGCCAGGCTATAGCATTCTACATCACAATCAGTTGTGTTGCTTTCGTCGTATCGAAGATATTCATAACATTGCTTCTTTACAAGCGCTGGAAAAGAAGACACATGATTTATGAAGATGGGATATCAGGTATGATCATTTCCAAACTTGAAAAGCAGAAACTTTCTTTTGGGAGAATGTGTAGAGTTTGTTAAATTAAACACGGTGCAGAGAGTAACGAGTTCAATTCGAATGTATATGCTTAGGTGGGAAGATGGTAATGTTCAAGTCTCCAGCAACAAAGTCCTTAAAATCAGATGCATTCCTGAAGAAAACATTAAAACTTAACAATAAGGACATCATTGGCTCTGGAGGCCATGGGATTGTTTACAAACTTGCACTAAGTGATTCCATGACATTTGCTGTGAAAAGACTGAACAGAGGAAGTGCGGAAAGAGATCAAGGATTCGAGAGAGAGTTGGAAGCGATGGGAGATATAAAGCATCGGAATATCGTGACGCTTCACGGATACTACACAGCTCCTCACTATAATCTCCTTATATATGAGCTGATGCCTAATGGAAGTTTGTATGCATATCTACATGGTATGTATATATATCAAAGCCTTCAGTTTTCTTAAAGCTTCTCAGTGATGATATAGCACATTATTCTGTCCTAAATTTGATGATACTGCAGGAAGATCAAATGAAAAGGTTTTGGATTGGCCATCACGGTATAAAATAGCAGTAGGTGCAGCGAGAGGCATATCGTACCTTCATCACGACTGCATCCCACACATCATACATAGAGATATCAAGTCGAGCAACATATTGTTGGATCAAAACATGGACGCCCAAGTGTCCGACTTTGGATTGGCGACACTGATGGAACCTGACAAGACTCATGTATCAACAATTGTGGCAGGCACATTTGGGTACTTGGCTCCAGGTAGAATTTAACAAGCCATTCTACTTTACCGCTCCCTTGACATGGATAATACTAACTTCATTTTGGCAGAATACTTCGATACCGGACGAGCAACGGTGAAAGGAGATGTCTACAGCTTTGGTGTAGTTCTTCTCGAGCTCTTAACAGGGAAAAAACCGACTGATGAGGCATTTATGGAAGAGGGAACTAAACTTGTGACATGGGTAAGTGAATCATGGACCATCTTCAGTAGCCTAAGAAAGTCATACAGCCTTTAGGTTGGTTGATTACTCATATTGATTCTACAAATGGATAGTTTTTAATTGATGCGTTCGAGTAAACCGTTTCCTAGTGAGCCATTCATTTCACCAACTACCCAGATGTTGCAGTGACATCTTTCATGAGGCACTGGATTGAATACTCAAGTGCTATAAATTGGAAACATCATTCACAAAAAGAATATTAGTTGAACAACAAGCTATTCCTTATCTAACTTTCATGGTGTCATGTAAATGACAGGTGAAAACAGTTGTTGAGGAGAAAAGGGAAGAATATGTACTTGACAGTAGTTTGGGCTGTTGTCCGGTTGACGAGGTTAATGGCGTATTTAGCATTGCATTGAAGTGTCTTGAACCGGAACCAGCTCAGCGACCGACAATGGTAGAGGTTGTCAAAGTTCTTGAGCAGATAAGGTCAAATAGCATTGTAACAGATTCTTGAGTCGGTCCCTTCTCTAACATGTATTACACTTGTAGCGATCTCTCATTTGTAACTTGTTTGGTGGAACCATATCCAAATGTTCATTCAAACTAATAAAAGTACAAGAAAAATTTGGTCCTATTTCAAAACTGCAGCCAATCCAGTTGCAACAGAAGCCTTCAAAGTAGGAGAAACAGGGGAGTCCCCGAAAAAAACATCGAAAAGAGCTGAAGTCACATTATTTGATTCAATTGTAGCTTCTATTCCTGTTGGTGGGCCATCTGTTGAGATGCTAACCTGCAATTCATCGATTCTCTGCATCAGAATAAGCAGAATGAAACTTGCTCGAAGATGAAATTAAGAATGTCCATGCAATAACATTACTGGAAGGAAAAGAAAAGAGAATGTAAGTCAGTTAAAATTCAAACATACAAGCATCTTTGGAGGTTCCAACCAAGTCAAGAATATGAAAGTTCCTTTCTTAAGAGATCGTCCCTCGAAGATGTTACGAAAGGTAGATAATGCAGATTCATCAACCGTTGTTGGTGCTTTGATTCTTGGAGAAATGGCATCATCCAAGGCGTCCCAGAAAGTTTTACCATCGACGTCTCGGACAAGAACAATCTGTAAAGATTTTTCTGAAGGAGCTGCCATTAAAAGACAAGAAACTTGTAGTTAGTTACATAAGCTTCAAAGCCGTGGGAAAAAATGGAAAAGGAGAGTATCATTCTCACTTTCCACAACTTCTAAAATCATACAATTATTTATAAATTATATGTACGGTTATTACACTGAAAAATTATATTGAACAAGGAAGAATCCTCCTGAATTGCAGCAGCCGATCGTCCACTCCAAGCGTTTAATTCATTTGAGATGGATGAATTGATGTATAGTCCTGCAGCATAGACCTTAACACCAATGATAGCAAAAACTTTCTCTCTGTAACCTGAAATATTTGCAGCTAATGAAGATCATGTGGAAGAATATAGTTCCGTTAAAAGGATCAACATTTCGGATGTATAAAATTCATAGGTAGCATTAGGATAATAAATATCTCAGACTAAATTTCTTTAGTTTATATGTCTCAAAGTAGAATAAATAGTCAACTTCTTAAAACAAACTGCGCCTTGAATGGTGTTCATTTTTCTTTTCTTTTGATCCAAAGAAGATGTCGAAAATCGTTTCATTCTCGATAGCTGCAAGTTTTTATTAGATAGAAACAACTTTCATTGAGGAAAAAAAATGAAAGAATACACAGGCATACAAAATACCAAGTCCACAAAAAAGGGACATCCCTCTACAGGAAGGGACTCCAACCATGCAAAATAATGCCTATAGAATACGATATTCATATGCAACTTATGTAAAGGAAGGGACTCCAGCTGGAAGCAAATTTTCTTGCCTGCAGCAATGCAACTTATGTACCAAATACCAATTGCAGCATACAATGACAAGAGCTTTTGATTCTAATGGTTCTTTTAAACACATTGCAGGAAAATATATGAGCTACAGATTATTTTAACAGTTTAAATTTTCATAAAATCGGTCTTCCTTAGTAGAATTCAGTGTAGAAACATAATGAAATGACCTGTTCCGAGCAGTGACAGCGAGGTTGAGCAGCCCGGCAGAGTCAAGGACGTCGGAAATTTTACATTGGTTGAAGGTTCCTCCACATATCCTGCATTTCCAACTGTTGTAACCCATTGATTAAAGAACAAAGGGTTTCAGTATTACTTTCTGAGAAAAACAACAAAAATGAAATATTATTCTTCCTACGCCTACTCTAATAGACAACAAGATTACAGGATTGGAAAAAAAAACAGTCGTTGATGTAGTTAAGACAATGTCCTCGAGAGGAGACTTGGTGGTCCATTGTTCGAGAAGAAGATAGGTTTAAAAGTGATACAATATCTCAATCTACACAACATCCTACCCTAACATTGTAGAAATACCATTAATCAACCGATGCCAAATAAATTTAGGGCATGTTGGCAAGTCATTTTCAAAAGGTTTAAATCATCTTTTCATGTTCAAGATCACTCCAAAACCGCCACAGCCTTTACTCAATATTACCTTCAACTTTATAAACCATTGCCCTCAACTTCGATTAATCAAAACCTAAACTCCAAACTTGAAAAACAGAGTGTCTATTTAGATTCACTTTCTAAACTCATAAAAATAATTTTGTTTTCACTTAAAACCACATTTTTAAGCACTTAGAACGTAAATCCAAACAGACCCTAAAGCTCGATCTCGATCTTATGCAGAAACTCAAGAATCATTCCAGATTTTCTCACCATTAACATCAAAAGAATGAAACACAAGGTTCAAAAGAAGCAGATATGGAAGAATCATTTAACATTTCATTACCTGAAGCAAGGGAAGAAGAAGCTTTGAGAGAGAGATTCGAACAAAATCTGAAGTTCCTGTTGAGAGTGAAAGTAGACTGAAATTGGTACAAGGAGAGAGTAGGAATTGGGGGTTTTGTTAGAAGGCAAATTCTGGGATTTGAATTCCATTTCCCAGTGGGAATGGCTGATGGGAGCCTTAATGGGGTGGAATTTACAGCACCATTTGCAGCCATTATAGAGATTTCTTCTGCTGTTTCAATACTCTGAGTGAAAGGAGTGGATAAGAGAGGAGATTCTTTAGTCTTGTTGTGTCCAAGTTATTGTCCCAAAAGCGTAGCTTTTTGATTTGGATTTTTTGTCCTTATTACCGACAGTTTTCTGTTGTTATTTTTACCTCAACCATTTGGATATTTTCTTACTCACGATCTCATTTTCATGAACAAACTCCCGAAAAACTGCACAGCCTACCTAAAGGCCCAAAATGTCAAAGGACTCACGTTTTGAAAAAATGTCAAATGACTTGTTGCTGACGTCATGGACGAGTGAAGTTACAAATTTGCCCTTTCTTTTTCTCTTTCATTCATGTCCTGATTTCCTTTTCTTCCGCTGTCTCCAACAACTCCTCTGGCGCCGACACCACCTTCTCATCCTCAAAACCCCAAAAGAACGCAATCGAGAATGTCCGTCTGTCATTGCTCTGATCAACTCTGTGCTCTGACGACATCAACCTGTCATTGCTCCGATGCGATTTCCATTCCATGGTCCCTAGAGAGAAGAGAAAGAGCGAGAGCAAGAGGGGAAACGAACTTGTGAGTGATGGAAGGAAGAGCGCGACATGAGCGAGAAGGAAAGCTAACCTGTGAGTGATGGAAGGAAGATGAGTGACAGCGAGATGAGCTTTTCCTCATGCACAAGTTCATTTTGGTAATTTCACCCAAACTTGACCTCAGCAAAGGGTCATTTGACATTTTCTTTTTGAAAATTCGAGTTATTTAGCATTTTGGGCCCAATTTTTAGGTCATTCGTACAAATTTCCCTAAAAAGTCCCCCTTTTTCGTTTGTAAAGCAAAGTTTATTAGGAAATGACTTATATAGTCTGATCTTTTCAAAGTTGCAATATTATCCTGCTTTTATAAGTTTCAAAACTATTATTAAAGTAGAAATCTTTTAGAATGTTGATTGAAAAATCGACTTAATGGTGGTGACATGAAAAGCGATTAGGACACTTGTTTAGATTAAGTAAGAAAAAATGGCATTCAAACACACATCGACTCCTCGTCCAACATTTTAACCATTTTGTTAATCTAAGAATATTTTTAAAATGTTTATGAAATGTCAAAGGTAATGTTACAACGGTTGAAAATATAGGACTACGCATGTTTTATAATTTAGCCATTTTGGGGACAAGAAGATGTGTTATATTGAGAGGCAAATAATCACCGGCTTAAATATTGTTCAACTAATTAAGACACTACAACCTTAACTAAATCCTCGAAGGTTCTAATCTTCCGACACTTCCACACATATATATTGAACTAAAAATGAATTGAGGTAGTTTGGAAAACTTTTCGTATGATCGTATTACTAGAAGTTTTTTAATTGTCCAAGATTATTTTTTAGTAGAACAATTGAAGGGATGAAGGATCCAACCTCCGACCTTAAGGAAAGAAAAAGTGCATGTCAATTGTATTTAATTTCTAAACATTATATGGTTTGCATTATTGTTAGAATATATTAGAAAATATGGTTCTTACAATTACATAAATTAATTTTTTACTTTTAGTACAAAATGAAAATTACATTAATTTGTTATATAAGATCAAATAGGTTTATCTTTAATTACATTTAGTGTCCGTTTTGATTGACTAAAGAAAAAAAAATGTTTTTCGAAAAACTCATTTTTATTTAAACTCTTTTGACAAAAAAATTTACAAATATAACAATTTTATCACTGTTAGATAGTGACATTTTGCTATATTTAAAACAATTACTTATATATATATAATTCAGTCCATACCAATCATAAATATAAAGAAAAAATATTATAAAAAATATGCTATTAAAACATTAATATTGATTTATTACATATCAACATAAGCCTAATTCAATCATTAACAAAACTTGATTCATGATATAAAATGTAAATAATGAGTTGATTTATTTCAATGTAAGAACTTTTAAAGGTTTTTCCGGAAAAAATTAGTAATATTAAAAAAAAAAAAAAAAAAAAAAAAAAAAGTCCACCCATCATGTGCGCGATTTTTGAGCTTCCTTCCATCTCTTCCCTTTCCACTTTTTCGTCCAAGAAATTCGGATTCTCCCACCCACTGTAACCTCTCAACCATTAATGGATTTCTGGCATTTACAATCCCCACAAAATTCATTCCATCTCCCTCCTATAAATTCCTCCTTCATCTTCTTCCTTTTCAGATCTCTTCCACTTCCTTCAATAATTCCCTCTGATCGCAGCACAACAGAGTACTATCAATGGCAAAAGCGGCCACTCTCTCCTTTTTGCTTCTATTCCTTTCGTTCCTTTCAGGTAAAATTTCTCCACATCTTTTCAAATTCCGCCAAGTTTTCAAATAATTACTGAACAATTTGATCTTCTTCCGATCGATTTCTTCTTCAGGACGAGATTTGCTGGCAGTAAATGCACAGGTGAAATCATCGTTATTATGCAATTAGGGTTTACACAAACAATCATAATAATTCTCTGAAAACTGAATTCGAATTCTTCTTTTTCTTTTTTGTGCGATGAATAATTTGCAGAAAACGTGGTGCATTCCGAAGCCTTCGTCGGATCAAGCGACGTTGTTGGCGAATACCAATTACGCTTGTGCTCAGGTAGATTGCAAAATAATGCAACAAGGAAACCCCTGCTTTTATCCTGATAATTTGTTCAACCATGCTGCCATAGCTATGAGTTTGTATTACAATTCCAAAGGGAAGAATCAATGGAACTGTGACTTTAGAGGCTCTGGTCTCGTAGTCACCACTGATCCAAGTTAGTTCAATTCTAACACCAAATGGATTTTTATTTTTCTTTTGTTTTTTGTGTTTTGTTCTTTATTTTAATCTGTGGTTTAAATTTTTGTGCAGGTTATGAGAACTGTATTTACCCTTGAATTGAAGTGTAGGAGGCAATTGCTTTTGCTCAAAAATAAATTTTGTTATTATTTATGAGATGTAGACAATTGTTATAAAGTGACTTAAGATGGATCACGTAATTAGTTTTACATATATTGTGAATTGAATAAATATTAAATTCACCATCCTTGGATAAAAAAGATATATAATGTATGTGTCTGCATTTATGTATATATTATTGAGTTTATATTAACAAAAAGTGGATGAGAAAATATCCACCCAATAAAAAAAATGATATAAAATTAATAAAAATTGTTAATTAGATGTGCCGCGTCACTTTTTCGTTAGTCAACTAACGGTCAAATTAACTTATGAACTATTTAGAAGTATTTTTCAACCCTCATGGATTAAAGTGCTCCTTTTGAAGGACCAAATAGATAGCAACTTTAAACCTCGGGGACCAAAAATGTATTTTGTCCATTTTTTTATTATATGAGTTGGGAGTGATTTTGAAATTGTTAATCATTTTTGTTATGTTCAAAATCACTCTGAAACACATCTTTAATCACTTAAAATTAATTTCCAAAAATGCATTTTGTCCATTTTTTTATTATATGAGTTGGGAGTGATTTTGAAATTGTTAATCTTTTTTGTTATGTTCAAAATCACTCTGAAACACATCTTTAATCACTTAAAATTAATTTAATATTTAATATTTAATTTTACACATCTTCATATAATCAAAAATAGTTTTGAATGATTATGCATACTTCATAGTGATTTTGAAAATGACAAAAATGTAAAATAACTCTCAAACATGCCTTAGTAAGTAGAGATGTCCACTTTTCCCTCGGGGATCCGCCTTGAACACGGGTGGGATTCCCCATTTAGGGGGATGGGGAGGGAGTGGGAAAAAATTTCCGCGGGACGGGAATAATGTTCTCCGTCCCACCCTGTTAGGCTTTTTTATTATATTTATTATAATAATTTAATGTTATCTTATTTCTTTTTATTATATAATTATTATATTTAATTTTCAAGATTTATTGTTTAATATGTTTGAATTAGTGTGAAAAAAGATATATTTGAAATTTAATAAATTTAGATTATATATGGTAATAATTTGGTGGATAATTATTTTCTTTAACTTGAAAATTTTGAGTAATTTCTATTTAAATTCTAATTGTCTAGCACTAATCATATAAAAATTAACCAATCTAATTAAAACTTTTCCATAATAGTGGTTTATGTTAATTGACGGGAAAAATTTCTCGCGGGAACTCGATCCACACGAATTCTCTGCGGAAAATCCTCGCCCGGATCCCCATGAAAAATTTGGCAAGGACGAGGAATGAAATGGGGAGCGGGGAAGCCATCTCCGACCCCACCTCGTCCATGGACATCTCTATTAGTAAGAGAAATATAACATTTGATTTAAAGGAAGTAAGCTTTATTTTATCTAATGAGTACGCGATAGTTGACAAATAATTTTAAAGGAAAATGTCAATTTCTACCCATAAACTTTAGTGTTTATTTTAATTTAAACTTTGAACTTTTTTAAGTATATCAATTTACACATTTCATGATGTTCTGTTTGGAAAAATTTCGTGTGAAACTTATATCAATTAAATCCTTAAACTTTTATAAATGAATCAATTTTGACTTTTAGACAAAATTTTCTTTTAGAATGTTCATGCATTTATTCTAATCGTCTATTTTATAAAAACTGATATTTGAAGAAGTCTTCACATATTTAAAAATCAATGCACGGATAATTTGTCAAAGAAAATTTAATGAAGGGACTTTAAATTGATTGGCATATGAAAATTTAAAAATTTAATTAATTTAAATTATAAATTTCATATGATATTAGACAAACGAAATTTAGAGGAAAGTTTAAATTGGTACCCAAAATTTAGGGGTATAAATTGAATTCTAAACTCAAATTAATTATGTCAATTTCTTCACTTTCTACCATCTACACTGTTTCTAAATTTTAAAAACCATTGAAAATATGAAACAGAATGTTTTAAGTTAAAAAAAAAATACGAATAATACAATTAGTTAATTTTTTTTAATAAATTTAATTCCTTAGTGTACGCTCATCTTTAAATAATTCTTTTTGGATAGACTTTAAATAAAATATTACATAGTCAAAATAATTAAACTGAAAAATATATCCTAAATTGAAATATGAATCAAAATGCACCTATTCTTTAAAATTTAAAAAATTAAAAAAAGTATTTTTTTTTAAAAATATCGATTGAAATGCTGATATACCAACGTAAATATATAATTTGAGATAAACTATAATATAGTAGACAATTGAAATTCAAAACAAATAATTTAATATTATTAAGATAAGATTTCTTCAAAAAAAAAAAAAATAAATTAAAGACTAAAATTTTTTAAAAAAGGACCATGGGACCGAGAGCAAAGCAACGGTCATCTGGTGAGGGCAAAAGAGTCATTTAGCGATCAAAGCAACGGTCATCTGGTAAGGGTGAAAGAGTCATTTTGCGCTCAAGTATTCGCCTATATAAGCAGGAGTCCATCTAGGGTTTGAGATATTGCCATCGAAAGAGCAGAGCATCTGTGTAAAAATGGTGCTATTGTTCCGTTGCGGGCATAGAACAAGTCGATTCCTTTCTCTACTTCTTTCGATCTGTAAGTTTGCAGTTTCGATGAGGAAGGTTTTTGACATTCGTTTTCTTTTTTCCTTTTCTAAATCTCTTCTTCTTCTTCAAGGCCGATCCAATGGGTTCTCAGACTTGTAAATTGAATACTCGAGGACTCAATTTCACCCGGCCGAGATTTGCTTTGGGGCAGCCTCAAGGTTTTGCATGGTTCTCATTCATGCTCTAATTCAGGGAACTGCCCTAAATTCTCATCTCTTCAATATATTCACACTCTCTTTTTATCTTGCGATTCGGTTTGAATATCGAAACATGTGATTTTATTTCTGTAGATAGGATTCTGTAATCTGTTCAGTTAGAGATATTTCTCGACAAACGACATTGTTTACTGTGCCTTAGGGTTTTCCTTTAGCGGAATTGTTTGATCTCGCTGTTTATTTGAATGAAATACAGGGGAATTAGGGGTAATTGAACCGAATCCTTGTTGCCGTGGGAGATTTCCGTTACCACTGCATACAATCCGATTCTACTTGATCTTAGTCGGTCCTTTGGGTTTGTCATGTTTATACTTTAATTCTTCCTATATTAGTATGTATATCTTAAGTAATCAGTATATTAATGGTTTTTTTGAATGACACTGGTTAATGCGTTTGCTTTTGTCCCTCCCGATGTGAAATTAAGATCCTCCCTCTCTCACACTTGGTTTCCTCCTCCCTCTCCTGCCTCCTCTCCCTGAATCTCTCTCGCTCGTGCTCCTTCTCACTCCACTCTCCCACTCGTGCTACACAAATGGCCAATAACTCCCTAAATCTTATGGATTTCCAGGCTTTTCTCCCACAAAATAACCTCCGAACCCCAAAACTCCTAAAACATTTGTTTCTGCTGTAGCCTGCCCTCTACTTGTTAGGAAAATCTCTGGGCCCATGTACCCCGTCGAATGCGCATCTTTCGAGCCAATTTGAAATCTCCCAACTTAGCTTTGAATTTCAAATGCGGCATGGTGTTTGTAACGCTGTTTCCTCACACCATTGTGAAGATCCAAAAGCCTCAACCACTCCCAAGTTTATGTTTGTTTTAGTTTCCAATTAGGAGCAACTGCAAACACCACCAATTTTACCAGAGCCAAATTTCAGCTTGTCCAAGCTACTAGTTGGCATGAACGAGCAAGAAGACCCTTTGCTCCTATCACCATCCAATTGGCTTCACAAGATTCTTGTGAGTCATCGAAGGCTACCCCTTTGCTTGCTCCACCTTGTGCTCACTAGGACTCACTCCAAGCGTCCTCTCTTAACATTTTGGTTGCAAGGATATATAACTAGCGCAACATCTTCCAATGCCTTCCACTTAATTGAACCTCTACTCCTATGGGAGTGCCTAATGCCAAATAAACTAAGCACCAATGGCGGTAGGTAGCTTAATTTACAAGCAAATAATGACACTTGATCTATGGTTTTAACATAGATACATTTAGTACACTTGTTTATATCAATTTGATACCATAATGTGATTAAATGTTTTATGTCATTGTGTTTAGTATTTGTTTCAACCCATAAAGAGACTTGACAAGTTTGTAACTTAATCTGAAGTCCTTTCACAACAACCCTCATCTATCTCCAATAAAAAAAGATGTAGTTTTTACATTCATTTGGTGTGTTTTCAAATTTTGTAAAGTTTCTTTTGCAATTAATGTCTGTATAGATGTTAATCTTTGTTGTTGGAGAATAGCTATCATCAATCTCTCACTCGTGTTCTTCTTCATTCTCTCTATCACTTGTGCAATTTCTACAATTATGCAAGTTTGAGGGCTAAATTTTTACAATTAAAAGTTTTTGCAACTACTACGATAGTTTTTGCAAGTTGCTATTCTTTTGTTATCCTACATTTTTATTTTTTAAAATTGTATTAAATTTTAATTAGTAAAATTTAAAAATAAATAGATAGGGCACTATAATCCTAGCATATTCTTTAGTTAATGTATTTTAATTAATTAGAAATATAAAACGATGGGTAATACTTGGGTGCATTCTGGTTAGCACTCATAAAAAAAAGGAACTAGAAGAATTTGTTATGTGGTAAATTATGATGGGACAATTTAGATAAATGCTATTCGGAATGCACCTAGTATTTTTCTAAAACGATATTCTTGTAATCAATTTAAATTTCATTGAAAGTACACACTAGTAATGAGCTTCTCTAATTACCATTCAACCCATTTCCATTAACAACTAACAAAGGTCTAAGCTTGCTTTTACAACCCAATCCAATTACGATTGCACCCTAAATCCCAAATGGGTGTGTGGGTATGCCCTAACAATTTAAATTGAAAGTACACACTAGTAATGAGCTACTTTGCTTTGTAATGATTTAGTCTCAATTCTTTTAATTTTCTGACAATTTAGGATGTTAGCTAACAATTTAGAGTAACGAGTCTCATCATAAAGATTATTTCAAGATCTAATAGAATTTCTTACATAGGAATAAATTAATTGGGGACTCAATATGGTACGAGTCAAAACCGTTGAATAATAAAAGTTGAATAATTTTGATGGAATTTTGTACTATGGTTTTATATTGTTACAAATTTGAAAATACAGAGACTAGATGTGGTTCATCAAGGACTTATTGTTACCAAATTGAAAGTACAAGGATTGAATCGTTACAAATCAAAGTTTATGAGCTAAATTTTGGTTTTTCAGCTTGTATACAGTCGCAAAGTTTGGGATATAAATCAAGAGATGACATAAACCATCAAAATTTGGCCTCTATTTATACAAACACTTCCAGACCTCTATCAGTTCACTCTTGCCATTCTGAGTATGACCTCTTAAACCATAACCCAAATTAATAATGTAGCTGTTGTTACATGTTTCCAAGAATTATACCTCTTCTTGAATTTCTTGGAGATTGCTTGCTCTCTCATGGCGGCTCTGTCCTTCAAGTCGCCGTAGAGAAACCGGTAAGAATTTCCGTCGAATCCTTGCTGTCTTAAAAGCTTCTCTAATTTCTTGGGCTTAAACCAAATCCAGTTCAGTAATTTCCATCCCAATAATAATAATACCACAAGTATTATCCAAATTGAAATCGTAGCTGCTCCATACGACATCGTTGTAAGCAAATACAGAGTTCTCAAAACTGAGTTTATTGAACAACTTTTCACTAAAAATAAATGGGTATGAGTTCGTTCTCTAACTTGTCTCTGCTATTTATAATCCCTCAAACTTTGCAATTGATATCGTGATATTTTGAGAAAATAGTATATTAAAACGTTTTTTTTTTTAAAAAAAAAAAATTTAATAGTTATAAAATTAAGAATAGATATATTTTTCTCTATGAAAAATGTGTGCCATAGAAAATTAACAGACGAGGGACCAACCGTGCCATCAAAATAAGGTGATATTGTTGAGTAATTTGGAAATTATTATTTTTTAGTGTAATTTTTCAATGGTAAAATATTGTGTGAACATTTTTAGTGCAATCAACTGTGATTCTCTCTCTCTCAAATTTGATAAAAACAATAAGAAGGCTAAATAACAAAATTGGTTGATGCGAAGAATTCAGTCCTTAATAAACCTCTCAAATTTGTGGACGAGTGTGAAAAGAAGACACCAAGCCTACCATGATATATCTTCTCACTCTCCCTAAAACATGGTACCCCTTGGAGCCAAAAGAAAGGTAAATAAGGTGAGATATCAATACTTATTTAACAAGGTAGGATTCTCACATTTCCCAAAAAATCTTCTTTTTCTTAAAAAACTAATGGGGCTACCAGATTCAAAAGAACCATCTTTTCATCTCTGTCTTCCGATTCTGAGCATGCTTTTCTCTCGATTTGATTCCACCCTCCATCCGACAAGTGCACGTCTGAAGGTGGGTGTTGTGCTAACCTTGGAGCCTTGGAGAGCAACTGATAAGAATGATTCGCACCATGGTTGTGCCAAATTTGATTTCAAGGTTGTGCCAAATTTGATTTCAAGGTAGTGGTTCCACGACACAATGAATTACTTTCGGATCTAACGTCAAATAACAGTTTGTAGGTTTAAATTTCAAAACGAAAATGAAAAATAAAAAATTAAATAATTACCAAACAGAGCCGAAATAGTTAACAAATAGGGCGTTAGTGATTTTAACCTTGCTTCCTAAATGCAACCAAAGTCCAACTCTTCTTCCCCCCTCATGATCTTCGTTCTCTCTCCTTTCTCCTTTTCTTTTTTGTTACTCTCTCTCATCAAGAAGAAGGAAGATCAGAGAGTAAATATATTCTTCACCTCCTCTCAAAACATGTTTACTAATCTTCTTCCTTTGCCTTTTGTTTTTGTTTTTTTTTTCTTTTTTCCTCTGACTTTTATTTTTCAAAATTAGAAAAATTATTATAAACAGAAAAAATATCAAACTATTTACAAATATAATTTTTTTTTCACTATCTATCAACGATAAATCACGATAGAATTCTATCGCTGATAGACATTTATAAATATTTGGACTCATTTTTTTATATTTGAAAACAACTCTTTCAATTATTAACCACATTTTTTTTTATTATCATTATTATATATCTGTATAAGTAATAAATTTCACAAATTAAAGACTAACAGGTCCTCACAGTAAATCTAACGGAGTGTGATCACTCACAGCACAGAGGCACTTAAACCATCAAAATCTGGGCTTTTGTTACCGAACGAAGACTTCCAAGACCTCTATTATTGCTCGCTCTTGCCATTCTGGGTATGAACTCCTAAACCATAGTCCAAATTAATATTGTAGCTGTAGTTACATGTTTGTTTACAGCAATTATTGTACCTCTTCTTGAACATCTGTTTGTTGTGTGGTACATTTTCTGGTTAAAAGTTCACAAGAATGCTGCTGATGAACTGATTGCAGATAAACTGTTTGAAAAAATGACGATGAGAAAGAAGGCCAGTTTTCAAAAGTGTAGTGCATAAATTTGACTATTTTGAATCAGGAATATATTATTTATAGCTTTGGTTTTGTGAACTTTAGGCATAAATGGTACAATTACAAAGCATTTATCTCTCAAGCCAAAAAAGGACTAGATGCCATTAGCCCGAAAACTGTTTATTTAGGAGCTGGTGAACAATGAAAAGGGTATTTAGTGGAAAGGAAAATATCAAGACCATGTATTGTGTAGGTATCTTTTTCTCAAAGGATTTGTAATTATACATAGGCAAACCACACAACTTTCCTAGCCTTCTGATAATGTGCAAGCTAATACTTAGTTTAGGTAGCTAACTACAGTTTGTGTAGTATGAGATGAGCTCCATGTTGAGGCTGTGTTGTTAAGGCGGCTGTGGGAGCATGTGTATATGATGACGAAAGCTCAAATGAGAAGTGTTGTAGGATCATTGATAATGCCATTTTTGCTTCAATCATAGCAAAGTTTAGTCCTATGCATATTCGAGGACCCCAACCAAATGGTATGAAAGCGCTTGGATTTTTTGTTGCTTTAGAAACTCCCTTAGAAAATCTTTCTGGTTTAAATTCATCTGCATCTTCTCCCCATGACTCAGGATCACGTTGGATAAGAACACTTGGTAAGCTCAACATCACTCCTACTGGTAAAGTCAAATTTCCAAGTCTTGTTTCTTTCTTAACAAGACGGCCAAACATACTCACTGGTGGGTATAACCTGAGAACCTCGTTCAAGATCATAGTTACCTGTGTGATTGCAAAAGTCACTTGTCATGTGTTAGCTAATACATAACTTTTTAGAACACATCCCCAAATATGTCACATGTCAAAGTGTCATTCCTTTCTAACATGCCTAGTTAAAAAGCAAATAGACAAATACAAGATATGGATATGACACGACACCTATGACATGCCCATGCCAGTTTTATAGAATCTAGGACATGAACATGACAAGGACATGTTAATTAATATATATATATATATATATACACACACACATCATTATTATACAAGAAAGAAATTCAAAGTCAATTAATTTATGCATTTATATGCTTAAGAAATTAGTTTGATGTATTTCACTTTCAAAATTTATTATTTTTGTCATGTGTGTTTATTTAGTATACTCATCAAATGTTCAATGCATATCTAACAAATGTTGGACCTATTTGACTTTGTACAATTAGTTTCTAACAGATAGATTGCACTAACAAGTGTCTGATACATGCCAGAGTGTCCAAGTGTCCAACACACATAGGCACACTTGTCAAACTAAAGTGTTCGTGCTTCTTAGACACCAGGTTTATCAAATAGCCTTTATCCTTTCAACTTACATAATCCAAAGGCAATAAGCTTGATTGAGATTAAGGTTAGAAACCTTTCTAGACTATTCAGTATTCATACCTCCAAAAATTTCTCATGTGATTGCTTTATATCAAAAGATGGGCATTTAAATTTCATAAATGAGATAAAACTGAAATGAGAAAAATAGATAAACAGAGAAAGTAATTTGAGGAAAATATCGTCACACTCACAACTTTTAGTCGACTTAAACCATCATAATCTGGTTTCTTGTTACCAAAGATCTCAAAGACCTCTGCTCTTGCTTGTTCTTGCCATTCTGAGTATGAACTCAACAATACCATCGTCCAAACTAGTAACGTAGCTGTAGTTTCTTGGCCAGCAATATAGAAAAGTTTGCACTCAGCAATAACATCTTCTATGCTCATTCCAATGTCTTTATTGTTTCCATGTTGTTTAATTTCATTCAAATTGGATTCCATGAGAATGCTTAGTAGATCAGTTTGTATAACTTCACCTGCCTTCATTGACTTTTCCCTTTCATTCATAATACCCAAGATCAAAGTTGTTATCTCTTTACTTATCTCTTTCATTTTATTGTTTGACTTTGTGGGTAGAAATCTGCACAAAATTAATCATGATATCATATCTTTCACGATAGATGTTTATAGTGATGTTGTAGATGGATTAAGGTTTTACCTCCATCCTGGAATATAAATCCCTAAGGTTGATTGAATCACCAAATTAGCTAATTCAGTTTGAAGCTTGAAGATCAATTTTCCTTTCTCATAGCTACTCCCAAATGCAGTTCGAGAAATCACATCAGCAGCCATATTTTGTAGGTAAGGCATTACATCTAACTCACAAGAACCTTCTACAGAGACCATGCTTTCCCATTTGCTAACCATCTCGTTACAACTGTGATAGAATGCTGGTACCATATCCTATAAGCCAATGTCAAGGTATGTATGATCACTGATTACATTTCAACAAATTTTGCAATAAAGTATGATGTAATGATCTTGAAATTATATGTATTGTTTGATAAGGTTTCTATTTTCTTTTTCCTATTTCTTGTGAACTAGAAACAAGGACAATAAACAAAATTAGTTACCAAATGAGAACATAAAATATAAATAGGCATCTCTTTCGTTTTATTTTTTGTTTCAGGAACAAAAAACGAGAACATTATCAAATGGGCTCATATAGTAACTCCAATAATTTGTTCTCTATTTGTCTACAAGTACCTACACAGTAGGAAATGATTTGAGTTAAAAAATGAACTTCATTTGGTTTTAGTTATTGAAAATCGCATGGGCTTGTTTTCTCACAATTTCTTTACTATCAAACTTTACTATAGTTTGATGATGTTGATCAGATTATGATAGAATATTAGGTTACTATTTCTTTGTGAAAGTTTTCAATTAGTTTATAAGTGATATAGAGAAAAAGGTATACCTTAAGCTTTTCTAAATGAAATGCAGGGTTGATTATCTTTCTGTGTTTGACCCATTTTGGTCCTTCATAATTTACAAGCCCATCTGCAAGCAACTTGACAAGGGGATTCATAGTTGGCTTTTGGAAATCATTGATTAATGAAAACACAATTTTAAGTTGTTCAGGGTCCATGATGTGCACTCTTGGTATGGGCCCAAGCCACATAAATGAATTCTTGCCTGCACTCAAAAAAAAAAAATACATAAATGTTTTAGAACAAAATTACATTACAGATAAATAAAAATGAATAATAACATACTGGGAGTTGCTAAATCATTCAAGAGGAATACTGGACTTCAAAGGGGATTGAACTATGAGAAAATAAATGTATTCTCTACTGGTAAGTTCTATTGGAAACAAATGGCCAACTTAAGCATAGAGCTGTATTCATGGGTGGGGTGAGAATGGGGACGACTTCTCCATCTCCATTCTTGCCTCCATGTGTAAGGATTGGAGCGGAGAATTTGTTGGAATAAATGGTATGTAAAACTCTTTTGGTAGGGTTGCATATTTTAAAGTCTATAAGTTGTGTTCATTCATGAATTGCATCGTTTCATAATTTAACCAAATTGAAAAAAGAACACGACTATTCGAATGACCACGAATTAGTCTATAAATATGACCTTTCTTCAAATTGTTTTTGGAGGTTTTTCTATCAGCAGGTTTCAGCAGGTTTTTTCTTTATTGAACAATATTAACGAAATAAAGTGATTTATAACTCTAACATTTTGATTGAAAGTATAATTATTAAAACTATTAAGTTATGTATTGATTGGGCGTTGAATATAAATAGAAATTCTAAAAAGCATAGAAATTCAATAAATATAAATTTAAACTTTCAAAAATAGCTACTAAAGAAACTTAATAAAAAGTATAGGAACTAAGACCCTATTTCGTAACAATTTTTGTTTTTGAAATTTATGCTAATTTTCTCCTAAATTTCATACTATAATTCTCACCCTTTCTTGAATAAATACTTGAATTTTTAGTTCACTTCTAAAAACAAGAACAAATTTAACTAAAAAATTTGGCTTGATTTTTTAAAACATTAAAGAAAAGTTGATAATAAAAAAGAAATTATAAGTGGAAGTAATGTAACATAAGCTTAATTTTAAAAAACTAAAAACTAGAGGGTTGTTTTCAAATATAGAAAAATGAGTCAAATTATTTACAAATATAAAAAAAAATTATTATCTATCAGCGATAGACAGTAAAAATTTTATAATTTGTAAATAGTTTGATATTTTTTCAATTTATAGCAATTTCTTAAAACTAAAAACTAAATTGTTACGAAACGAGCCTAAATAATCTAGATCTAAACACACATCAAAATTATCGATTAACTTAATTTACTTTTCTCTAAATCTCATTTGAAGAAAAGAACAAGAAGATAAAATAGAAGGAAGATGGAAAAAGATTGGGATAATGTTACCATAATTCTGAATGGTATGGTGAACAGAAGGAATAACACGTGGAGCAATATCATTGGAGAAGTTCATGGGCTTGGAGATTGCTTGCTCTCTCATGGCGGCTCTGTCCTTCAAGTCGCCGTAGAGAAACCGGTAAGAATTTCCGTCGAATCCTTGCTGTCTTAAAAGCTTCTCTAATTTCTTGGGCTTAAACCAAATCCAGTTCAGTAATTTCCATCCCAATAATAATAATACCACAAGTATTATCCAAATTGAAATCGTAGCTGCTCCATACGACATCTTTGTAGATAAACACAGAGTTCTCAAAACTGAGTTTATTGAACAACTTTTCACTAAAAATAAATGGGTATGAGTTCGTTCTCTAACTTGTCTCTGCTATTTATAACCCCACAAACTTTGCTATTGATATCAGGATATTTTTAAAAAATTGTACATTAAAATGTTTTTTTTCAATTTAATAATTATAAAATTAAGAAGACTATTTTGTTTGCAAATGATTAGGTGCCGTCTATCTCCCTACTTTTATTTCTTTTTACTCACAAATAAATTTAAAAAAAATTATTTAAAAAAAATAATTTGTATCATGTGACATAATTCTATTAGGTGTTGGTCGGGGTGCAGGAGAGATAGAGTTGGAGTTGGAGTGCACCTAAATTTTTCTTTTTTTTTTTTCAATGAAAAATGTGGCATAGAAATTAACAGAAGAGGGCCCAACCGTGCTACCCAAGACAAGTTGATATTGTTGACTTTGAAAATTCCTTTTTTTAAAAAAAAAATAATAAAATATTTTTTTTACAATTAAAATTAAAAAGAAGATTTTTAGTGTAATTTTTCAATGGTAAAATATTATGTGAAGAACATTTTCAGTACAATTAGCGATAATTCTCTCCCTATATAACCAGCGATCATGGTACACATCTTGGCAAGGAGATAAATAAATTAGATAAAAACAGTAAGAAGATTAAATTATAAATTTTATCCCATAGTTCGATGAAAAGTTCGAATTTTATGTTTTAAAAGTTAGAATTTAATCCTTAATAAACGTCATAAATATTGGTCATTATGATTTGATAAAATTGTAATAAATAGTTCTTACTGTAAAGAATCTTTATGAGAGTTTTATCAATCTATGAGGACTAAATTTTAACTTTCTCAAAACTATAAGGACCAAATTTACACTATATAATAAGAATGTATTACACTTTTGATTTTTAAGAGGTTAGATTTAGTTTCTATTTGGTATATGAGATTTTGAGAGTGAAAATAATTGTAAATAATTTATAAGATTTCAAAACTACAATTACTAACAAAAGATGATGTGACATGCTCGAGTGTATTTTTCAACGAGGAGTTATAGGTCTTTTTCTTGACTTATGCGATCTCTTTTTCTCACTCCTTCTTTTTCCTCTTTTTAGTTGTTTCTCGGGGAGGAACTATTATTAGTTTATTAGTCCAATTGATATGTCACTTTAATATTTAAGTAATTGTAGTGACCAACTTGAACATATATCTTAACTAATGGAGTTATGCTCAAATTGGGCATTGATAATATTTCACTTAAATGTTTATGTGACATTATTAAGTAGTCCGAGATTCAAATTCTAACTCCACACATTCTTAAACTAAAAGAATATATAATAAATTAATATAAAAGTAAGAGTGTTGTATTGTTGTATTGTAATCTTCACCATCACTCTTGTTGTATTGGAAAAACAACACAATGTAAAGGCAAATCAATGAGTTGGTTTGCTGTTTTATTTTTATTCAGGGCAAATATCAATTTACATCTCTTAACTTTCATAAGTGTATCAATTTAAACGCTCCATTATGTTTTATTGGATAAAAATTATGTTAGACTTGTAATTTTATCGACTAAATGCCTCTAAACTTATATAGGCGAATTAATCAATTTAGGCTCTCATTTAAAGATTTATTTGAAAATTGTTCATTCAAATTATAATCATCAATTTTGTTAAATAAATATTTGTAGAAGCTACACGCATGTATAAGAATTTATGCATTGACGATCTTCAAATATAATCCTAATAAAGATTCGAAATCAATTCACTTATAATAATTTATAAATTTAATTGAAAAAAATAAATGTTTTGCGTGATTTTTTTCAAATTAAATTTGAAGAAATGTGTAAATTGATAAATTTGTGACAGTCTATGGTTTAAATTGATATACTTATGAAAGTTCATGGTTTAAATTGATACGTTTAAAGTATTAGGAGTTGGAATTTCACTCTTAAGGGTGTTGTAATGTTGTATTGTAATCTTCACCGTCACCGTCACTCTTGTTTTTTATTGAAAAAACAACACAATGAAAAGGCAAAACAATGTGCTCGGCTTGCTGTTTTATTTTTATTTATGTTTCTTTTTATAAAAACAGTGTTATGCATTTATTTATATATTGATGTAATTTTCATTGAAGTACAATAATAATGGAGAAAATCCTTAACAATCTAAATATTTAACTAATGATTGATATGTAGTTTTCTCTCTTTTAGGTTAAGTTCAAATATTTATACATTTATTTATTTTATTTAGAAAATAATAGTTTTCTTTTTCCAAGTTTTTTTTTTTGTTCACTTGTTGTTAGGATATATTAAACTTTGGACACGTGTTTGAATTTTTGCATATTTTTAGATTCATCATTAACATAAACGAGTGAATCTACATTTTCATTATACTACAAAAGATTGACTTAACATAAAAAACAGAGGTAGAATGTTTCTATGCGAATATAATATAATAATAAACATTTTAATTAACTAATTCAAAAAGTATTTTTTTAATTAATTTTTTGTTTTTATAATTTTTCTAAAAATATTCATCGACATTTCCATCTATCAATTTTTCTATCAACATTTTAATAAAATTGTAGCCTTGATATTTTTGTGTTTCTTTTAGGTTAATTCACAAATTTATTCTCTGAATGTTTGGTATATTTAGTCTCTAAAGTTTAAAAAGTGTCAATAGATCATTCTCAAAATTTCAATTTTGTATCCAATAAATAGATCCTTTTGTGTTGAATTGATCTTTGAAATATTCAATATTTTTTAAAAATGAATGGGACCTACTAGACACTAAATTAAAAGTTTAGTCTTATTATACATTATACATAGAAAGTGAAATCCAAAAATAGAGAAAACATGGTAGACGATTGGTAAGTTGACGTTCTAAAATAGTTTCCTACTCTACTAGACACTTGAGAATGGAGAATCAATAACTCAAATTTTCATCAAATATATCAATTAATTTTCAAATTTTAAGACTATGTTAGAGACTTGTAAGGCACACAATTAAATTTAAAAATTCAGAATTTTTTTTTTACATTATATTTTTAAAGTTAAAAAAATCTTTTAACTTGAAAAAGGGGCTTTTATATGCATACAAACATGTGAAGTTTGTAATTTAACTTTCTTTTTAAAGTTGTTTTCAAATATAAAAAAATGAGTTAAACTATCTACAAATATAGAAAAATTTCACTGTCTATCCGTGTAGGCCGCGATATCGTTGATAGACAATGGATTTTTTTTTATATTTATAAATAGTTTACTTATTTTTTTTGTTTACATTAATTTCTCTTCTTTTTATCGAAGAAAAAGAAAGAGGAAACGAAAGAGGAAAAATATAAGTTGGCTTATCAATGGAATGTGGATGTGGTGTCAAATGTTAATGATTAGATGAAGGACTCATTTAATTTTCCCTTCTTTCTTAGTCTCTCCAAAAGGGGTTCTTATTTTTCTCTAATATTGTGTGTTTTTCTTCTAGATTTGTGCTATGAAGGAAAAATATCACCAAACATCACATCAGCTTGGAAATTTTATTAAAAATAATATCACCAAATATCACATCAGCTTGGAAATTTTATATTGACAAAAGGAACTTGGAAAATACATGTGACTTTCCCTAATTTTCACATCACATCATGGCATTAAATATTCGAAAAATACTGGAAAATATTATTTTTTCTAATAAATTATATATACAAACTGATAATTTGAATTTGTAGCCTCTTGAAGAAAACCCATATATCTATGTGTAAATCTATGAGCGAAGGAAGAGCAATATCTTATAAGTTTTAACTTCATGATTATACAATAAAATTCTTGTTGAAAGGTATGTCCTAAACCCTCGTAGTTATATGTTATTTGAAGTAATGATTGATTGTTTAATTTATGCAATAATCCATTAAAGAAAAATCCAAAGTTATTGTATGTAACTTAAACATGTATGTGGTTGACATATAGATGGATCATGTTTAAGTAATAACCTAAATGATCTGTAGTATATGAACAAGGTTGGGTGCCTTATCTTGGTGACACTACGGATACGTCCCACTTTGTAAATGTTACAAGAGTCGTAAAGTGTTACAAAATATTTGATTCTACTCGTTCATGTGGAGACATGTGAGTGAGGTATCTTATACAAAGAGTTTATATAAGACCGGACTGCGAAATGATTAATCTCTCCTTATAACGCCGTTATTTGAAGAGATTAACTTTTCAATAGGATGATCATAGGTAACTCGACCTTAATTCTGAGTGAGTTATGAACTCCTGCCTATAAGGGCAATCATTTGATCTGTATGGGTGAGAGCGACCAGATTCGCATAAAGGAATTGAATTATCAGCGGAAGCGATTTATCGCATTGTGGTTTCAATTACTCAATTATGAAACTTAAAGAAACAGAGAAAAAAGAATAAAACATGATAAACTAGCATGCAATTAAAAAAAGAAAAAACTTAAAGGAAGAAGAAATTGCTTACCCTTGATGAATCTTCTTCACAAAATCCTTCTACAAATGGATAAGGACACTACTACTAAAGAGCACTTACTATTCTCAAGGTTATCAAATTCATGGAGAGTGGTCTCCATTTGTCTATTTAAAGGGAGGAAGAAGAAGTTATCTTCTTCATTAGAGATGACTATTGGAGAGAGTTAGTGGAGAGAAATTATGAAAAAAAAAAAAAAAAAAACTCCACACCATGTTGATAATAACTCCCAAATGGAAATTATTTTCTTTAATTTAAATTAAATAGATTAATAATATAAAACAATTAAATTATATATATATTAAATCTCATTTAATATATAATAATAATTAGTTACTACTTAACTAATTTCTCTCACAAAACCAAAACCTATAGTTTAATATGAATCATATTCACATTAATTTTAACCTATAGTTTTATATGAATCTAATTGTTTAGCGCTCATCTACTATTACATTTGTTTAGCGAATAAGGTGGATGCGTTGTTAAGGCAGCTGTAGGAGCGTGTGTATATGATAATGTGCAAGCTAATACTTAGTTTAGGTAGCTAACTACAGTTTGTGTAGTATGAGATGAGCTCCATGTTGAGGTTGCGTTGTTAAGGCGGCTGTGGGAGCGTGTGCATATGCTGACGAAAGCTCAAATGAGAAGCCTTGTAGGATGATTGATAATGCCATTTTTGCTTCAATCATAGCAAAGTTTAGTCCTATGCATATTCGAGGACCCCAAACAAATGGTACGAAAGCACTTAGATTTTTTGTTGCTTTAGAAACTCCTTCAAAAAATCTTTCTGGTTTAAATTCATCTGCATCTTCTCCCCATGACTTAGGATCATGTTGGATAAGAACACTTGGTATGCCCAACATCACTCCTGCTGGTAAAGTCAAATTTCCAAGTCTTGTTTCTTTCTTAACCATATGACCAAACATACTCAATGGTGGGTATAACCTAAGAACCTCGTTCAAGATCATAGTTACTTGTGTGATTGCAAAAGTCACTTGTTATGTGTTAGCTAATACATAACATTTTAGGAAACATTCCAAAAAATGTCACATGTCAAAGTGTCATTCATTGCCAACATGTCTAGCTAAGAAGCACATATACATATATAAGATACAAATATGACACGAAGCCCATACAGTGACACACCACTTTTATAGAATCTAGGACATGGACATGACAAGGACGTGTTAATTAAATATATATACATATATATATATATATATCATTATTATACAAGAAAGAAATTTAAAGTCAAGAATGCAAATTTAAAGTCAATGATATCATTTATGCTTAAGAAATTAGTTTGATGTATTTCACTATCAAAATTTATTATTTTTGTCATGCGTGTCTATTTAATATACTCATCAAGTGTTCGATGCATATCTAACAAATATTGGATGATCTTTTTGATTTTGTACAACTAGTTTCTAACACATATATTGCACTAACAAGTGTTCGATACATGCCAGAGTGTCCAAGTGTCCAACACACATTGGCACACTTGTCAAACTAAAGTGTTCATGCTTAGATACCAATTTTATCAAATAGCCTTTATCCTTTCAACTTACATAGTCCAAAGGCAATAAGCTTGATTGAGATTAAGGTTAGAAACCTTTCTAGACTATTCAGTATTGATTCCTCCAAAACTTTCTCATATGATTGCTTTATATCGAAAGATGGGCATTTAATTTCATATATGAGATAAAACTGAAATGAGAAAAATAGATAAACATAAAGTAAATTCAAAGAAAATATCATCACACTCACAACTTTTAGTCGACTTAAACCATCATAATCTGGTTTCTTGTTACCAAAGATCTCAAAGACCTCTGCTCTTGCTTGTTCTTGCCATTCTGAGTATGAACTCAACAATACCATCGTCCAAACTAGTAACGTAGCTGTAGTTTCTTGGCCAGCAATATAGAAAAGCTTGCACTCTGCAATAACATCTTCTATGCTTATTCCAATGTCTTTATTGTTTCCATGTTGTTTAATTTCATTCAAATTGGATTCCATGAGAATGCTTAGTAGATCAGTTTGTATAACTTCACCTGCCTTCATTGACTTTTCCCTTTCATTCATAAATACCAAGATCAAAGTTGTTATCTCTTTACTTATCTTGATTGAATCGCCAAATCAGCTAGTTCAGCTTGAAGCTTGAATATCTTTTTTCCTTTCTAATAGCTACTCCCAAATGCAGTTCGAGAAATCACATCAGCAGCCATATTTTGTAGATAAGGCATTACATCTAACTCACAAGATCCTTCTACAAAGACCATGCTTTCCCATTTACTAATCATCTCGTTACAGCTGTGATAAAATGCTGGTACCATATCCTATAAGCCAATGTAACGGTATGTATGACATTTGATTACATTTCAACAAATTTTACGATAAAGTATGATGTAAATGATCTTGAAATTATATGTATTGTTTGATAACGTTTCAGTTTTCTTTTTCCTATTTCTTATGAACTAGAAACAAGAACAATAAATAAAAATAGTTACCGAATAGGAAGATGAAATAGAAATGCATGGTTGATAAGATTATTTTTTGATGATGTTGATAAGATTATGATAGAATATTAGCATATTATTTGTTTGTGAAAGTTTTCAATATAGTTTAAAAGTGATATGGAGAAAAAGAGATACCTTAAGCTTTTGTAAATGAAATGCATGGTTGATTATCTTTCTGTGTTTGACCCATTTTGGTCCTTCATGATTTGCAAGTCCATTTGCAAGCAACCTGACAAGGGGGTTTATAGTTGGCTTTTGGAAATCATTGATCAATGAAAACACAATTTTAAGTTGTTCAGGGTCCATGATATGCACTCTTGGTATGGGTCCAAGCCACATGAATGAATACTTGCCTGCACTCCAAAAACACATGCATTAATGTTTCTGAATAAAATTACATTTAATTAAATACTATCCATGGTAGAACAAGAAAAAATAAATGTATTCTCTGCTGATTAATATATATATATATTAAATTTTATTTACTTTTTCATTTTTTTCGGCTATAGATTTTTCTTTATTCTCAACAACAATTTGAGAGGTATATCATCAACTTCTTCTTTTTATGTTTATATATTTTTCTTGGTGTCTAGATTGCCATCAATTTGTCTCACTATTCCCACTCTCTCTCAACCTATTTTTGCTATTTTTGCTATTTTTGTATCTCTCTCCATTCCACATTTCTCTCTTTCACTCTTCTCACACATCTATGAATTTTCATCTCACATATTAATTTTTCATTATCATACCCAATGTAACCAAATAAACTCTTAATATTAAACAAGTTTGAATATAAAATATTTCTTAATTTATTTCAATAATCTAATTCTAAAATTTATTTCTTTATCTTAATTTATAACTTATTATAGAATGTCAAAAGTTTTAGAATTCTAAGAGTTTGTGTAACAATCTCCACTCCTAACATTATAATAAAAAAGTTCTCCTCTCAATTGTTTCTATAAAAATGAAAGATTTGTATTTGCTAATATACCTCATTTATGCTCATTTCTTGAAAAGTTTATAGATTTAGTGTGTCAATGCTCACTAAAATAATACTACTTTATTTTTTTTCTTCTAAATACAAGATTGACCATTATATCATCATTTATTATTATAATGAGGAAGTAGTTTTTGTCGCATTGTAAAGTTGTGGTTTTTTTTTTTTTTTTTTAAGAAAAGACACATTACGTATAAATAAATTTATATTGTTATAAGAATAACAAATCTAATATTTTATGTTAAAATAAAATGAAAAAATAGTATAAATTTAATAAAATAAAATGAAAATGTCACGTCCATCTCTAAGTTTGTTTACTTTGTTATCTATATTCTATCAATATTTTCAAAAATCAAGTCAAGTTTGTATATATATAAAAGCTCGTTTTTGTTTTATGAAAATTGACTAAGAATTATGTTTAATTCTTTTATTTAAGAAATATACAAATCATTGTAAAAAATCAAGAAGAAACAAACACAATTTCTAAAAACCAAATGGTTACCAAACAGGATTTTAGTTTTTTATTTTTAGTTCTTGAAAACTTAGTTTACAAACACATCAAAAAATGGGAAATTGTTGTGTATAGAAAAAAAACAAAAGTAATTACACATATAGAAAAAAGTGCATCCCATGCTTTTGTATTTCCCACTTTTTTTTTCTATATGTGTAATTATTTTTGTTTTTTTTCTATTTATGAAAAGACCCCTAAAAAAATTAGGAACTAAGACCCTATTTGGTAATAATTTTGTTTTTGAAATCTTTGCTAATTTTCTCCTAAATTTCATATTATAGTTCTCACCGTTTCTTGAATAAACACTTGAATTTTTATTCACTTCTAAAAACAACAAATTTTTAAGAACTAAAATATTTGGCTTAATTTCTTAAAACATTAATGAAAAGTTGATTATAAGTGGAAGTAGTGTAACATAAGCTTAATTTCAAAAAACTAAAAACTAAAAACTAAAAACCAAAGGTTACCTAAATAATCTAGATGTTAACACACATCAAAATTATCAAAATTAACTTAATTTATTTTTCTCTTGATCTCATTTGAAGAAAAGAAAACGAAGATGAAATAAAAGGAAGATGGAAGAAGATTGGGATAGGGTTACCATAATTCTGAATGGTATGAAGAACAGAAGGAATAACACGTGGAGCAATATCATTGGAGAAGTTCATGGGCTTTGAGATTGCTTGCTCTCTCATGGCGGCTCTGTCCTTCAAGTCGCCGTAGAGAAACCGGTAAGAATCTCCGGCGAATCCTTGCTGTCTTAAAAGCTTCTCTAATTTCTTGGGCTTAAACCAAATCCAGTTCAGTAATTTCCATCCCAATAATAATACTACAAGTATTATCAAAATTGAAATCGTAGCTGCTACATACGACATCTTTGTAAATAAACACAAGAGTTCTCAAAACTGAGTTTATCGTACAAATTTTCACCAAAAATAAATGGGTATGAGTTCTCTAACTTTCTCTGCTATTTATAACCCCACAAACTTTGTAATTTATATCACGATATTTTGAAAGAAAAAGTATATGAAAATATTTTTTTAAATTTAATATTTATAAAATTGAGAGGATTATTTTCTTGGCAGAAAGATTAGATGCAGCCTATCTTCATTTTTTTTTTTTTTAATCACAAATAATTTTTTTAAAAAAATCATTTGTACAACGTGGCACAATTCCGTTGGAAGTTGGCTAGACTACATGAGAGATGGGTGTAGCTCGGTTGCACCTTAGTTTTTTCCCATTTTTTTCATGGTTAAGTTATATTATTCTTTTTTTTTCTTTAGTGATAAAGACAACATGATTTTAGTTTTAGATTTTAACCACTCTCCTCTCTCTCTCATTAAGACCTCACTATTTATAAACTTCATTCATCTCCCAATTCTCTTATGTGTTGGTATTACAAAAGCACTCTTATTTTAATTTTTTTTCATTTATTTTTCTTAGGTGATAAAGAAAAATATTGTTTTCAAATATAGAAAAATGAGTCAAACTATTTACAAATATTGAAATTTTTTACTGTATATCAGCGCTACACTGCGATAGATCATCAATAGAAGTCTATCGTTGTCTATCAATGATAAATAGTATAATTTTTCTATATTTATAAATAAATTGATATTTTTCTATTTATAATAATTTTTCTAAAGAAAATGTGTGTTTAATTTTAGTTTTAATTTTAGCTTTAATGTCAACCCACTATTATTTCTCTAATTAAAACCTAACCACTACCATTTCTTAAAATCCACTTAACTCACACCATAAACCTCATTAAAACACACCATTTGTTTAAAAAAATGAAAACTCTTCTATATAAATTGTAATAGCTCCACTATATCTAAATTAAAACACACCTATTTAATACATTAATACATATTTCAAGTATTACAAAAATTCATAATCTTTCCAAGTTTATTCTTATGGATGAAGAGGTATTTTTTTTGGAAAATTATTATAAATAAAAAAATATAAAACTATTTACAAATATATAAAAATTTCATTGTTTATCAGTGATAGATCGTAATAGAATTTTATCTTACTGATAAACAGTAAAAAATTTCTATATTTGTAAATAGTTTGACTCATTTTTCTATATTTGAAAACAATTCTATTTTTTATATACATAAATACTTAGAATTTAGTGCTTTTGTATAAAATACTTAACTTTGTTCTAATATTTTAAATTTCTAAGGAACCTAAATTCAAACCCTCATGTAGAATGAAACTATTTCAAGATTGAAGCAAACTTTTTTTTTTAAAAAAAAAAAATCATATTTCATTGTCAATAGAAAATGTGAAACCAGTTGATAATAAGTTTCTAAATGTCAACCAAGATATTGAGTTGTTTTTACCCGTCAATATTGGCGTTCGAGAATCCAGTGAAGTGATTCCAATTAAAGCACTTACCCACAATTTCATTGATTTTAGGGACATAATCAAGTCGTTTGAGAGTAAAAAAATAATAGATATGTTTTGCAACATATAAATAAATGTATGAACTTCAATAACTAATATATAGTTTATCAATATATATTTTGCATTTTCACATATACACTAGAAACAATTGATCGATCTATATTAATTAACACCATCCAATTCATATAAAGTATTTCAAATAAAAAATTAATCACGATCTAATTTCATGAGGAAACTATTTAGAACTATAAAAAGAAAATCTCTACGTATAGATCCATTATTTCAAACTGTTTAAAATTGATTTATTACAGTTCCTTATTTTAGCATTCATTTGTATAATATGCACTATGTATTTTGTTCGAATGCCTTAAATCAATTACTTGGCACTCCGGATGATCAATCACAGGATATACCTATATATAAACTTTATACCCCTACAGACACCTTTGTAATCTATACTCTAATATTTTTCTCTAATAATAAATTTACTTTCTCCCGTTGTCTGTGGATGTAGCTAACTCACTGTTAGTGAACCACGTAAATCTCAATGTTGATTTCTCTATTGTTTACGTTGTTTGTTTTCTTCTATTCTCAATTTCATACTATATTCATATGTCAACATTTCATTCAACCAACTCTATTTAATCTCTTTGCAAATAAGTTATCTAAAAATACATAATTTATTCATTTCTTATATATATAAATATTTAAAAATCCTACATAATTTCTAGGAAAATTTTCACAGATAGAAAAAATGTCAAACTATTTACAGAAAATAGCAAAAAAAATACTGATAGACATTGATAAACTTCTATCAGCGTCTATCAGTGATAAACTTATATCATTTCTATCACTGATAGACCTTGATAGACTTCTATTAGCGTCTATCACAATTATTTGAAAAAAATTTCTATTTTGTGTAATAGTCTCTCTTGTTTTTTTATTTTTAAAAATTTTCTTAATTTCTATAACATATTATTCAAATAATTCTTTCCAACCAGCCTCGTGCAACGCACATGTAAAAATCTAGTTAACATAAATGAGTGAATCTACATTTTCATTATACTACAAAAGAATGTCTTAACATAAAAAAAATAGTGGTAGGATGTTTCTATGTGAATATAATATAATAATAAGCCTTTTAATTAACTAATTCAAAAAGTATTTTTTAATTAATTTTTTGTTTTTATAATTTTTCTAAAAATATTCATGCCATCTATCAATTTTTCTATCAACATTTTAATAAACTTGTAGCCTTTATATTTTTGTCTTTCTTTTATGGTTAAATCACAAATTTATTCTCCGAATGTTTCGTTTATTTAATTTTTAAAGTTTAAAAAGCATCAAAAAGAAATTATTCTTAAAATTTCAATCTTGTGCCTAATAGGTGAGTCCTTTAATTTTGTGTTGAATTGATCTTTGAAATATTCAATATTTTTTTAAAAATGAATAGAGCCTACTAGACACTAAGTTAAAAGTGTATAGTCTTATTATACAATATGCATACACTACTACAAAAACTGTATTACTTGACATTTTTTCCAAGTCAACTATCAATGTACTTGACGTTTTAAAAAACGTCAAGTAAGCCCCTGTCAAGAATAAGACCAATATTTTTGACTTGGTAAACTCGTCAAGTTGATATTAACTTGATATGTAATAAATGTCAAGTACATGGAGTCTGTTGACTTATTTTAAACGTCAAGTGTCTGGATTCTTGACATTTATGATGGATCAAGGTGTTTAGAACTTGACATTTTTTACTTGTCAAATGTAACTTCTTTTTGACACTTATTATGGATCAAGGTTTTTAGGACTTGACAAGTTTTGCTTGTCAAATGTAACTTCTTCTTGACACCCAAAAAATGACAAACTAATTAATACTTGATACATTTTACTTGTCAAGATCGTTTTTTTTTTTTTTTTTAATTTGTACTATTAGAAATTACCTATATAATTACTCCTATTGCTCCTATTTTGAGGACCAACAATAATGATATAGTTTAATTGAAAATGATCATTTTATAACCAATAAACAACTTATATTTGAACAATAACTTAAGTTTCAGTCAACCCAAAATTTCCACCAACCTAAAAAAGTGCATCAATTTATATCCTTGAAACATTTGTCATATACTTTAATTACAACCTGATCATATATGTTACAAAGTTCATATGAACAATGTGTAAGTCATAGAAAGACTATCAACCCCATATGAACAATTTCAAAAGAATGCAACCACCACAATATGAACTAAAATCCCAAAAGAATTGATCAGACCCATATCTAAACAATGCCAAAAATTCGACAACTACATATATATCCAAGTACCCCATATGATCAACACACACATTTACAAAATTACAAACTAGGATACCACATCATATGAACATTCTACCCCTATATCCAATTTCTGCCTAGGTAACTCATATCTTCAAAAAAAAAAAAAAAAATTGCACCTATATCTCCAATGACATCTTCAAAAAATGATCAATCTTTTTTGTCAATATCCAAAATATTCATATCGTCACCATCACATGTGTGAACCTAGAAATTCGGCTAGCGCAACTTGCACCTCATCCAACTCCAACTGTGAGTACGAGTACCTTGTATCAATCTATATAAAGCACAAATATTGAAGTTAATACTTTGCTCTGTCATATGTTATATATTTGGAACTATTATAAATAATACAAAATAGTTATTAACATGTGATTACTATGCTCCCTTTAGTGATAATACCTCTCATATATCTCATCACATAGTATCCACATTCAATGGTTCCAACTTGTAGAGGACACTGCAATACATAAACCAAATACTTTATGTTGAACATACACATTAGGATCAATAACCTACCTATATTAAATTTTTAATTAATGAATAAATATGTTTATACTTACTTTACTGTTTTCCATAATGTTTATTTTTGACATTTTTGAATATTTTCTAAGATCGAAAGATCGCAATAGTCCTATTACCAAGAAACAACCACAAAACCTTAAAATAAAGTAAACTTTAAAATGAAAAGCATCGTAGGAAAGAAGTTAACTTACGTGTCTGCTACATATCTAATATCTACATGGAATGTTGTTCATAATGAGTCAAGATAATAGACGATATCATCATACGCGTTAATAGCCAGTAGTGCCCAATGACCACTAAATAGAATAAAATAAGCATATATGTTTACCGTTAAAATGCAAGAACTTTTAATGTTCTACTTGATTGGTAAAACTTTACTTACCCTGGATTAAAAGGGGCAAAAACTATTTGGTTTTGTTCTGAAGCCATTAGTCTACTACATAGGTTCTAAGCTCTAATTTCTTGAGTGTTGTTTCCAGAAGCTATAAGAGACGGGTCAACAAATATGTACTGTGAAACTTCATTCGAGTGCAAATACCTATAAAAGATTTAAAGTCAATAAACGAGTACCTATAAAAGATTTAGAGTTATGATGACTTAAATAATGATGATAAAGCTTAATTAAACTTTGTCTCATTCGATTATTTGTACTTTTATGGTAGCTAATTCACACTTTTATAGTTCTTGGAATAGTTAGGGAGTTATTATATATAGTAGCAGTGTGTGCAATATGAAGTTAATAGAAAACACAACAATAACTTGTCAACCCAAGCAAGAAAGATTGTCAAAAGAAAAAGAAACAACTAATAGAACAAACTCAACAAAAACAATCTACTTGAGATTTTTTTCAATTGTGGCTTGTTGTAATTCAACTATACTTTATAAAAAGAAGAAAAACACTGTTTAAAATTAGTCACATATTTTCTGTTGCTCAATCTAATCCAATACTTTAGAACAAACTAGATTTGTTTTATAGAAAAGAACAAACTAGAATTTTAAGATGAACGTCAACTAAAACGAATTCAATAGAAACCATACACAAATCAATAGAAAGCTACTTATCAATCCAAACAAGCCTACTAAACTAAAAAAAGAAAAACTAATAACAACCATTTTCATTTGGCAAAATATATAAACAAAAACCAAAAAATTTATAAGCACATACAACTCAGTGGCACAAGAAGTATATTCTTCTATTGCAATCTAAGTTTCTCACCTTGAAGAAGGAACTATAACAACACAAGCATGGTAAGTCTCAAGTTGACTTCTTCCATGAGTATTGAGTCCACCTAACCCTTCTTGATTTCAATATATCAACCACTAAGGAAATAGGCAGAGCATGACCATCAAAATAAGTAAGGGGAGGGGGAGGAAAGTAATTTCCTCATGGGCATTTTTTCAAACACTTGACCTGCAACACAAATTTTCAAGCATTATGGTGATGGTGAAGCTTTCTTGAACTCAACCTAGGACCTATATAACTTCTTAATTGTGAGTTCATCATGCTTCCCAAACCTTTTCTACCTTGCCACCAAATTCAGAAGAGCATCATCAACAGACATCAATTTCATCTTGACACTATATGGTATGACATGAAGTGTGAAATAATATCTATATATACATAAAAGAAAAGACAGAGAGAGAGAAATCAAGCCTTCTATATTTTTTTGTTTACATTAAAAAATTTCTCATTTGTGCATCATGTAATAAGACCAATAGTAAATAAAAAAATGCAACATTTTTATAGTTCTATCAACATCAAGAATTAAACAAAAAGTAAAGAAAATGAATGGGTTTTATTTTGTGTTCATCCGCTAAAAAATGGGAAAGCAAGAAGAAGAACAAAATTTGATTTTGAGTATCAACTACAAATTTTGCGAGAGAATTTAATCAATTTGAAAGACAAATAAAAAAGTGAAAGTGGAAAAAAGTGAAAGCAAACATTTGAGCAACAACCTCAAATGCTAGAGTTCACTCACTCTTGGTGACAATGTTCGCCATCCAAATCACGTCCCACACAACAAGATTTTGTGCTTGTATGGGTTTGCAGAAGCAAGTATTGTTGAATTGGATAATACCTGTGTCCATGCCATTATTCACAAGAAAGAGTTGAAGCTCCTGCTTGCTAGATAAGGAGAAACTTGTGGTCAGAAGAATATCATCTCTGCTGCAAATCTAGTGTCATCCAAAAAGGCTTATCGTCTATAGGAATCAAAAAAAAGAAAGGAGAAGAAGGAAAGGTAGAGAAAGCAATTTAGAATGATCTTTCGGAGGAAAATGATGTTTAGGGTTTGGATTCTATTTTTCCTCTCTTTTTTCTAATAGAAAATGAGAGGAAAAAATAGATTAAGGGAGGAAAACGAAAAATGAGAAGGGGAGGAGGAGGGAAACGAAAACTAAGGTGGGTTTCGAAGGTTTGGGGGGCGCCTCCCCCAATTTTTCCTTTATATATATCAAACCCTAAAAAAAACAAACCACAAATTACTTGACGTTTATAAAGCATCAAGTAAATGAGGAAACGACTTGATGTTTTTAAATTGTCAAGTATATGATATCGTGAAAAAATTCAAAAATTTCTGTCAAACTCCGCTTTTATTTCATTATTCTTGACGTTTTTCATCAAATTTACATGTTACTTGACGTTTTTTTTATAAAAACATCAAGTACTCAAAAATTCCAAGCGTCAAGAAATGTGATTTTTGTAGTAGTGATAGAAAGTGAAATTCAAAAATAGAGAAGACATGATAGACAATTGGTAAGTTCGATGTTCGGATATAGTTTCCAACTCTACTAGACACTTGAGAATGAAGAATGAAGAACTCAATTTTTCATCAAATATATCAGTTAATTTTAAATTTTTTAAAAAATATGTCAAAGACTTGTAAGGCACACAATTAAAATTAAGAATTCAGAATTTTTTTACTTTATATTTTTAAAGTAAAAAAATCTTTTAACTTGAAAAAGAAAAGTCTTTTATATACATACAAACAAGTGAAGTTTATAATTTAATCTTTCTTTTTAGAGTTTTTTTTCAAATATAGAAAAATGAGTCAAATTATATATAAATATAGAAAAATTTTACTGTTTATAGCGATAAACTGCGATAGATAGTAAAATTTTATTATATTTATAAATAGTTTGATATTTTTTCTGTTTATAGTAATTTTCTTTCTTCTTATCAACAAAAATGAGCAAACGAAAGAGGAAAAATATAAGTTGGCTTATCAATGGAATGTGGATGTGGTGTCACATGTTAATGATTAGATGAAGGACTCATTTGATTTTCCCTTCTTTCTTAGTCTCTCCAAAAAGGGTTCTTATTTTTCTCTAATATTGTGTGTTTTTTCTTTTCTAGATTTGTGCTATGAAGGAAAAATATCACCAAACATCACATCAGCTTGGAAATTTTATTAAAAATAATATCACCAAATATCACATCAGCTTGGAAATTTTATTTTGACAAAGGAATTTGGAAAATATATATGACTTTCCCTTTTCACATCGCATCATGACATTAAATGTTGGAAAATACTCGAAAATATTATTGTTTTCTAATAAATATATATACAATTTGATCATTTGAATTTGCCCATATAACTATGGGTAAATCCATGAGCGAAGGAAGAACAATATTTTATAAGTTTTAACTTCATGATTATATAATAAATTTTTTATATTGTATAAAATAATAAATGTTAAAATCTTTGAACTAGATGATTTTTCACAATAACACGAGTTAGATATACTTTGATCCATGATGATAATCTAGTAAGAGATTGTATTTCTCTCTGCCTTCTTTTAGAACTTAATTAAGTTTCTTGATAAGGAGAACAAAATTACCTAATAAAGCAGAGAGATGGGACCAATCCTTAAGGTTTTATCTTTATATAAATACCTCTCCTCGGGGTGGTTAATTAGGGATTTATTTTTTATATAATTAGCCTAATAGACTTAAAAGATAAAATAGCAGATAATGCACATGGGTCATATCAATGATAATATTAAATTTAAATTAAATCTAACATTCTCTTGCTTGGCCCATTTGACATTATTTACCATATACGTTCATAAACATATAATGAGCCGAGAAGATAAAATTTGTTATCCTCATAACATGATATCAATGTCAAGTCAAAGAAACTACTAAAGAATTATGATGGTCATACATCATTGCATTGACATACTCCCTTTTATGTATCACAAAAATAGTTCTTCATCCAACATTATCTATAATAAAGATAAGGTTAAAAAATACTTTTGGTCCCTAAACTTTCATGAAAGTAACAATTTAGTCTCTGAACTTTGGTTTGTAACGATTTAGTCCATGTACTTTCAATTTTGTAACAATTTAGTCCTCAAACTTTAGTATGTATCAATTTAGTCCTTGAACTTTCAAATTTGTAACAATTTAGTCCCTAACATAAAAACAATTATCAAAATTAGATGTTAATTTTTTTATTTTATGATGCAGACCTTGTATTTTATAAAAATATTGAGTCCCTAATTAGTTTATCAGTTCATTTATACAAGAAATCTCATAAATCTTAACGCTATTTTCTAGAATAAAGACTAAATTGTTACAATTTTAAAAAGGACTAAATTGTTACATAGTAAAGTTTAGGGACTAAATATTTAAAACCTTAACCCTTCTTTTTTCATATATATATATATATATATATATATATATATATATCACTCTTCTTTATTTTCATTTATAATTAAAATAAATATTCAATTATGTATTTCACTTTCTTTAGTTGTTTTTATTTTTTTATTTTAGATGAAAAGATATTCAAATTAATATTTATTTTATAAAAAATCTTAAATTAGTCTATATTATTTTGTTGAAAAAAAATAACAAATAAAATTATAGAACTATGTTAATTCAAAAAGAAATTCAAATAAAAAAAAATATATGTTATATAAGTTCAACTTATATTAAATTAATTATAAATTAATGAATAGTCGTAAAAGCATTTTTGGAACATAATGTAAATTTAAGACATTCTCGGGTAGAAATCCTACAAAACAAATATAGCTATCTAAGTATTCCCATATATCTTCAAAAACATTTCTAGAAAACAAACATGATTATCTAAAGATGTCGTACATCTGTAATTTTGGACATCTATAATTTCAAGCACCTAATGATTTTGGTTATCTACATTGATCTCGAGAAACAAACAACCCCTTAGTTAATTTGAACTAAAACTAGAAGTTTTTTTTTTTTTTTTGGAAAGATAATTTATTATACAACAACAAGAAGGACCTCATAGCTTGAGGCCAAGGCACACAGCAACGAGCACGAAAGAAACTTAACCCCCAAAGCAGAGCAGTCAGAGCACAGCAACTCAACCCCAAGGCGCCAGAACCCACAAAGAGCAAAAGAAACCACAAGGCAACCAGACGGAAAAAAGACAAAACCAAGACCACACAAAACAAACAACAAAGGCCAAACAACCAAAAAAGGACGAGAGCCAACCAGGCCAAACCAAAAACATAAAGAAAACAAAAGGGTACCGTTTGTTTTGTGAACTTTAATTTAGACATGAATGGTACAATTACAAGCATTAATCATCGCAAGCCGAAAAAGGAGTAGATGTCATTACCCTTACCAACTGTTTATTTAGGAGCTTGTGAGCAATGAAAATTAAGGGTATTATTTAGTTGAAATGAAAATATCAAGACCATGTGTAGGTATTATTTTTTTCTGAAAGGATTTGAAATTATACATAGGCAAAGCAAAGAACATTCCTAGCCTTCTGATAATGTGCAAGCTAATACTTAGTTTAGGTAGCTAACTATAGTTTGTGTAGTATGAGATGAGCTCCATGTTGAGGCTGCATTGTTAAGAAGGCGGTGGGAGCGTGTGTATACGATGAGGAAAGCTCAAATGAGAAGCGTTGTAGGATCATTGATAATGCCATTTTTGCTTCAGTCATGGCAAAGTTTAGTCCTATGCATATTCGAGGACCATAACCAAATGGTACAAAAGCACTTGGATTTTTTGTTGCTTTAGAAACTCCCTCAGAAAATCTTTCTGGTTTAAATTCATCTGCATCATCTCCCCAAAACTCAGGATCACGTTGGATAAGAACAATTGGTAAGCCTACGGTCACTCCTGCTGGTACAGTCAATTTTTCAAGTCTTGTTTCTTTTTTAACAATACGCTCAAACATACTCACTGGTGGGTATAACCTAAGAACCTCGTTGAAGATCATAGTTACCTGTGTCATTGCAAAAGTCATTTGTCATGTGTAAGCTAATACATAACTTTTTAGGACACTCATCCCCTCAAAAGTCACATGTCAAAGTGTCACTCCTTGCCAACATGCCTAGCTAAGAAGCGTGCGTGGATACAAATACAGATATGACACGACACGACACCCGTACAGTGACACACCACTTTTATATGGACATGACAAGGATGTGTTTATTAAAATACATATATCATTATTATATAAGAAAGAAATTCAAAGTGAATGAGTATATGCGTCTATATGATTAAGGAAATTCAAAGTGAATGAGTGTATGCGTCTATATGATTAAGAAATTTGTTTGATGTATTATTTCACTAGCAAAAATTTATTATTTTTGTCAAATATTGCCTATTTAGTACACTCAACAACTGTTAGATGCATATTAACAAATGTGGGACCTATTTGACTTTGTATAACTAGTTTTTAATACATCTATTGCACTAACAAGTGTATGAAACATGCCGAAGTGCTCAAGTGTCCAACACACACAGGCATGCTAGTCAAACTAAAGTGTTCGTGCTTCTTACATGCCTAGTTTTATCAAATAGCCCTTATCCTTTCAACTTACATAATCCAAAGTCAATAAGCTTGATTGAAATTAAGGCTCGAAACCTTTCTAGACTATTCAGTATTCATACATCCAAAACTTTCTCATGTGATTGAACTTTCTCATGTGATTGCTTTATATAAGAAGATGAGCATTTAAATTTCATATATGAGATAAAATGGAAATGAGAAAAATAGATAAATAGAAATTGAATTCAAGGAAAATATCATCACACTCACAACTTTTAGTCGACTTAAACCATCATAATCTGGTTTCTTGTTACCAAAGATCTCAAAGACCTCTGCTCTTGCTTGTTCTTGCCATTCTGAGTATGAACTCAATAATACCATCGTCCAAGTTAGTAATGTAGCTGTAGTTTCTTGGCCAACAATATAGAAAAGCTTGCATTCATCAATAACATCTTCTATGCTCATTCCAATGTGTTTATTATTTCCATGTTGTTTAATTTCATTCAAATTGGATTCCATGAGAATGCTTAGTAAATCAGTTTGTATAGCTTCACCTGCCCTCATAGACTTTTCTCTTTCATTCATAATACCCAAGACCAAAGTTGTTATCTCTTTACTTATCTTTTTCATTCTATTGTTTGACTTTGTGGGTAGAAACCTGCACAAAATTAATCATGATATAAAATCTTTCACAATAAATGTATAATGATGTTGTAGATGGATTAAGTTTTAATTACCTCCATCCTGGAATATAAATCCCCATGGTAGATTGAATCACCAAAGCACCTAGTTCAGTTTGAAGCTTGAATATCTTTTTTCCTTTCTCATAACTACTCCCAAATGCAGTTCGTGAAATCACATCACCAGCCATATTTTGTAGGTAAGGCATTACATCTAACTCACAAGATCCTTCTTCTACTGAAATCATGCTTTCCCATTTGCTAACCATTTCATTACAACTGTGATAGAATGCTGGTTCCATATCCTATAAGCCAATGTAAATGTATGTATGATCACTGATTACCATAAAGTATGATGTAATGATCTTGAAATTATATGTGTACTTTTTTATAACGTTTCTGTTTCTATTTCATGTTTTCCTATTACGTATAAACTAGAAATAAGAACAAGGAACAAAATAGTTACCAAAAACGGGAATTGGAAACAAAAATAGGCATCTATTTCGTTTTATTGCTTGTTTCGAAAATCGGAAACAAGAATATTATCAAATGGGCCTATATAGTAACTCAAATAATTTGTTCTCTATTTGTCTACAAGAATCTATAGAGTAGGAAATGACAATTAAGTCTCTCGGTTCGATTGTCATTTGGTTTTGGTTATTGAAAATTGCATGTGCTTGTTTTCTTACAAACTCTTGGCTATAGATTACATGATGTTGACAAGATTATGATAGATCATTGGCTTTATTATTTGTTTGTGAAAGTTTTCAATAAGTTTATAAGTGATTTGGAGAGAAAGAGATACCTTAAGCTTTTGTAAATGAAATGCAGGGTTGATTATCTTTCTGTGTTTGGCCCATTTTCGTCCTTCATGAGTTACAAGTCCATTTGCAAGCAACCTGAGAAAGGGATTCATAGTTGGCTTTTGGAAATCATTGATCAATGAAAACACAGCTTTAAGTTGTTGAGGGTCCATGATGTGCACTCTTGGTGTGGGCCCAAGCCACATAAATGAATTCTTGCCTGCACTCCAAAAACACATTGCATTAATGTTTCAGAACAAAATTAAATTAAAGGCAAATAAATTTAATGAATAATAACATACTAAGGAGTTGATAGATCATTCAAGAGGAACACTGGACTTCAAAGAGGGATTGAACTATGAGAAAATAAATGTATTCTCTACTGGTAAGTTCTGAGATCTCATTTGAAGAAATGAAGAAGGAGATAAAAGAGAAGGAAGGTGTTACTTGTTAACGTAATTACTTTAAATCTATATGGTATAGATTAACCCTAGGATCATTCATCCAAATTGTCAATAATAAATAATATACCGAAAATAACTTCAAGATGATGATAGGCTATTGTCTTCCTCAACCAAAACTCTAAATACCCTTAGTGGAATCTCTTTAGATTGGATTCAAAAAAGACTAAGGGCTTGTTTTGGTATATTGGGGACCATAGTCCTAACGTTTCTTTATATACTATTTCAATTAGAATTTCCATTAAACCTTAATCAATCTAAGAGTAGACTTCTAACCATTAAGTTCATACTTATTTAGGAATCTACTGCCTTAATTAATTAGATCACATAATAGGGCCTAATGAATTTCATATTTTAATTATACGTATTTTTATTTAAAAATACATCTAACAAAGATTGGGATAATGTTACCATAATTCTGGATGGTATGAAGAACAGAAGGAATAACACGTGGAGCAATATCATTGGAGAAGTTCATGGGCTTTGAGATTGCTTGCTCTCTCATGGCGGCTCTGACCTTCAAGTCACCGTAGAGAATCTGGTAAGAATTTCCGGCGAATCCTTGCTGTCTTAAAAGCTTCTCTAATTTCTTGGGCTTTAACCAAATCCAGTTTAGTAATTTCCATCCCAATAATAATACTATAAGTATTATCCAAATCGAAATCGTAGCTACTACAGACGACATCTTTGTAAACAAACACAGAGTTCTCAAAACTAAGTTTATTGAACAACTTTTCACCAAAAATAAATGGCTATGAGTTCTCTTAACTTTTCTTCTCTATTTATAACCCCACAAACTTTGCAATTAATATCACGATATTTTGAAAAAAATAGTATATTAAAATGTTTTTTATTCAATTTATTAATTATAAAATTAAGAAGACTATTCTTTTTAATGAAAAATGCATGTGTGCCATAGAATTTAACACGAGGGACCAACCGTGCTACCCAAGACAAGCTGATACTGTTGAATTTGAAAATTCGTTTTTTAAAAAAAAATTAAATTTTAGGAAATTTTTTTAAAATAGAAAAATAAAGAAAACTATTTACACATAATAGCAAAATTTTTAGATAGTTGTGATAGACACTGATAAAAGACTATCAATGTCTATCAGTTTTTTTTTTTTTTTTTTTTTTGTTATTTTCTGTAAATAGTTTGACATCTTTTTTATTTATGAAAATTTCTCTAACATTTATAGCTCAAGAGTTTAGATTTGAACCAACAACATTTCAAGTGTACTTTTTCAATGGTAAAATATTGTGTAAATATTTTTATTGCAATTAACGATAGTTCTCTCTATGTATATAACCAAGAGAAGGTAGTTACATCTTAGATCGCCACATAAATAATATAAATAATTAAAATTTTCAATTTCATAAACTTTTTACGATGATATTTATTAATTGGTTTTTTATCTCATATTACCAAATCTTTTTCTATTATATTTTGTTAATATTTGTAATTAATCAAATAAAAAGAAGTTATACCATTTTTCATAGGAAGTTAGTAATTAAAGTATTTTTCATAAGAAGTTACAATTTTAATAACATAATTAATAATATTTAATGTTAATGACATTTTTGGAAATATAGAAATTAAATTATGAATATAATTGTACAAAAAAGTTTTTTTAGAGTTTGAGACTTTTTAATATATTATAGATTTAGATTATAGATTATTATTATTCTTATTATGTTTTTGAAGTGGAAGGTTTAAATTTCCATACTCTTATATATTAACTGTGTTAAAAAAAATTGGTCTTAAAAGGCAAAATTTATTTACATTACTCTTGTATGTACTCTGTTGATTAGTAAGCTAAGTGATGAACGTTTAAACTTTGATTTTATCAAAGTGAATCCGGACTTACTGAATTAGAAAATTATCTATCAATCATTAAAAAAAACCACACAAAATTCAATTAACAAAACATCCAAATTCAAGTTTTAGAAATACTGAGTTAACCTTAATCAAACTCAACTCACATAAGATATACACTCTTGATCATAAAAACTAGAGGCTCAAACTTAATTACAAATCTAAATGGCTATTTTTAAAAAACCAAAAAAATCAAACCTTGTACCAAAATGTTTCCCAAACTAAATATGATTTAATGTAATCATAAAATTAAATATTCAAAATACTTGCAAGATTTTTTTTCCCTTTTCCTTTTAGATAAAAACTAAGGAACAATTATTATTGATTTTGAATTTTTGGAAAAAACTTAAAAGAGGGTAAATTAATTACCAAATAATGTTGAGAAGCTCACAAAAATAGCTTACTTGAACTCCAAGATATTCCTAGATTATTGTTCCTCATGTGTTTGGTTGAAATGAAAGAATTTAGATACTCTTCTAACATTCTTGAGCTCCAAGAATTTGAGTTCATATCATTCACGTCTCTTTTTTTGTCCTTACATGAGATCATGAATTTCACCGTTGAAAGATCTTCACACCATTACTACTTTGGTAATAATATTTTCCAAAAAGACTGAATTATGAAAAGATACTCATAAACTTTATACTTCGTATAAATATACATTAATTTTTAAAAGTTTTGATAATACAGATAAACTTTTTTAAAAAGAAAATAATCAATTTTAATATAAATTATATAGATGGCCATACAAATGGTACAATTACAAGCATTAATCATCTGAAGCCGAATGAGAAGTAGATGGCCATTACCCTTAAAACTGTTTATTTAGGAGCTGAAAAGGATATTTAGTTGAGACCATTTGTATCTTTTTCTCGTAGGATTTGAAATTATACATAGTCTTTTGAAATGTGCAAGCTAATACCTAGTTAAGTAGCTAACTACAGTTTGTGTAGTATGAGATGAGCTCCATGTTGAGGCTGCGTTGTTAAGGTGACGATGGGAGCGTGTGTATACGACGACGAAAGCTCAAATGAGAAGCGTTGTAGGATCATTGATAATGCCAATTTTGCTTCGATCATGGCAAAGTTTAGTCCTATGCATATTCGAGGACCCCAACCAAATGGTACAAAAGCACTTGAATTTTTTGTTGCTTTAGAAACTCCCTCAGAAAATCTTTCTGGTTTAAATTCATTTGCATCTTCTCCCCATAGCTCAGGATCACGTTGGATAAGAATAATTGGTAAGCCCAACATCACTCCGGCTGGTAAAGTCAATTTTCCAAGTCTTGTTTCTTTTTTAACAAAACGACTAAACATAGTCACTGGTGGGTATAACCTGAGAACCTCATTCAAGATCATAGTTACCTGTGCCATTACAAAAGTCACTTGTCATGTGTTAGCTAAAACATGACTTTTTAGGACACACATCTTCTCAAAAGTCACATGTCAAAGTGTCACTCTTTGCCAACATGCTTAGCTATGAAGAACAGATACAGATATAAGATACGGATATGACACGACAATCATACGGTGTCACATCACTTTTTTTTATAATCTAGGACACAAACACAAGGATACATTTATTAAAATATCTATATTATTTATTATACAACATAAAAATTTAAAGTCAATGAGTTTATGCATTTATATGCTTAAGAAATTAGTTTGATGTATTTTGGTATCAAAATTTATTATCGTTCTGGTATATGTGTATATTTAGTATGCTCAACAAGTATTTGATACATATCTAACAAATGTTTGACCTATTTGACTTTGTAAGACTAGTTTCTAACACATATATTGTACTAACAAGTGTCTGATATGTGCCGAAGTGTTCAAGTGTCCAACACACATAGGCACGCTAATCAAACTTAAGTATTTGTGCTACTAAGATGTCAAGTTTGTCTAATAGCTAGCCTTTATCCTTTCAACTTACATAATCCAAAGGAAATGAGCTTGATTGAGATTAAGGTTAGAAACCTTTCTAGACTATTCAGTATTCATACCTCCAACACTTTCTCATGTGATTGCTTTATATCAGAAGATGAACATTTAAATTTCATATATGAGATAACATTGATATGAGAAAAATAAATAAATAGAAAGTAAATTCAAGGAAAATATTATCACACTCACAACTTTTAGTCGACTTAAACCATCATAGTCTGGTTTCTTGTTACCAAAGATCTCAAAGACCTCTGCTCTTGCTTGCTCTTGCCATTCTGAGTATGAACTCAACAGTATCATCGTCCAAATTAGTAATGTTGCTGTAGTTTCTTGGCCAGCAATATAGAAAAGCTTGCATTCAGCAATAACATCTTCTATGCTCATTCCAATGTGTTTATTATTTCCATGTTGTTTAATTTCATTAAAATTGGATTCCATGAGAATGCTTAGTAGATCAGTTTGTATAGCTTCACCTTCCTTCATAGACTTTTCCCTTTCATTCATAATACCCAAGATCAAAGTTGTTATCTCTTTACTTATCTCTTTCATTTTATTGTTTAACTTTGTGGGAAGAAATCTGCACAAAATTAATCATTATTATATGAAATCTTTCACAATAGATGTCTAATGATATTGTAGATGGATTAAGATTTTACCTCCATCCTGGAATATAAATACCTAAGGTAGATTGAATCACCAAAGCAGCTAGTTCAGTTTGAAGCTTGAATATCTTTTTTCCTTTCTCATAGCTACTCCCAAATGCAGTTCGAGAAATCACATCAGCAGTCATATTTTGTAGATAAGGCATTACATCTAACTCACAAAATCCTTCTATAGAGACCATGCTTTCCCATTTGCTAACCATCTCGTTACAACTGTGATAGAATGCTGGTACCATATCCTATAAGCCAGTGTAAAGGTATATATGATCACTGATTACATTTCAACTGATTTTACAAAAAGTATGATATAATGATCTTGAAATAATATGTATTGTTTGATAACGTTTCTCGTTTCTTGTTTCTTTTTTCATATGAACTAGAAGCAAGAACAAGAAACCAAAATAGGTATCCAGACAGAAACAAGAAACAAAAATAGTCATTTCTTTCGTTTTATTTCTTGTTTTGGAACGAGGAAGTATGAAAATGAGAACGTTATAAAACAGACCCATAGTAGCTCAAATAATTAATTTGTTCCCTAGTTGCCTAGAAGTATCTATAGAGTAGGAAAAGATTCGAGTTAAAATGAACTTGTTAATCAATGGAAGGTTGTCAGTTAGGTTGTCATAATGAAACTAAATAATTTAGGTCTTGTTTGACAGTGTGTCGGTTTTAGTTTTTGAAAATTGTGCTTGTTTTCTCATTGTTTCTTTACAAGTTTTTAAATTTGAACCACTTTATTTAGTTTCCAAAGGTTGTTTTGAATTTTGGAGACATCTTTAAAAAGTAGATAACAAAACAAAGAAACTCATAAGTAAAAGTAGTGTTTATAAGTAATATGAAGAGAAAGATACCTTAAGCTTTTCTAAATGAAATGCAGGATTGATTATCTTTCTGTGTTTGACCCATTTTGGTCCTTCATAGTTTAAAAGTCCATGTGCAAGCAACCTGGCATAGGGATTTATAGTTGGCTTTTGGAAATCATTGATCAATGAAAACACAATTTTAAGTTGCTCAGGGTCCATGATGTTCACTCTTGGTATAGGCCCAAGCCACATGAATGAATTCTTGCCTACACTCCAAAAATAATAGAGTAATTAAAATAATAGAGTAATTATAACGAATAGTAATTTTAAAAATAATAACTAAGTGTGTAGCAACATTTTTTAAAAATTGCAAATAGAGTAAAGCCTATCAATGATAGAATTCTACCATTGATAGACTTTTATGGTCTAGGTGGTCTATTACCGATAGACCATAAGAGTTTATTAGCGATAGAAGTCTTATCCCTCATAGATTTTACTATATTTACAATTTTTAAAAAATGTTGCTATATATGCTATACAAAATTACTTTATAGCTAAATAAGTATTTCTAAATTCTATTGTTAGGATATTTTAGAAGAATATTAGAATAATACTATTTCATTGTAATATAACATAGTAAAATTACAACATGGTAAATATTTCATTAAATAACAAAAACATAAAATGCTGAAAAAATTATAAAGAGGTGGAATACACATAAATAGCTAAATAGAAGTAAAAAAATTACTATAAACAGCAAAAATATAAAAAAAAATATACAATAATAAAATTTTTATATAGTTTGTTATTTTTTTTATATTTGAAAATAGCTTTTAAAAAAATATATATTAAAAATTAAAAAATTAAAAAAAAAAAAAGTTGCACCGTAAACGCGTCAGCCACCGACGAATCACACATAAAAAAGAAAAGAAAAAGAAAATTAAAGAAGTGATGGACGGCAGGGCACTGCCAGAATTGCTGCCCATTTACACTTCCCAATACATGCATACAGCATACTTACAAATGAAAACACCTGTCATCAAAATCAAAATTTATAATAATAATAATAATAATAATTTTAAAAAATACTTTTACTCTCTAAATTTTCACGAAACTAATAATTTAGTCTCTAAATTTTGATTTATAATGATTTAGTCCAATGTACTTTTTCATTTTATAATAATTTAGTCAATAAATTTTAGTACGTAACAATTTAGTCCTTGTACTTTTAAATTTATAACAATTTAGTCTCTAACGTAAAAAAATCAAAATTATATGTCAAATTTTATTATTCTATGATATAGATATTTGTATTTTATAAAAATATCGAGTCTCTAATTAGGTTATCAGTTTATTTATACAAATTATCTCATTAAATCTTACCCTAATTTATACCATAGGGACTAAATCGTTAAAAATTTTAAAGTACAAAGATTAAATTGTTACGTAATAAAATTCAGCAACTAAACTGTTACAAAAATAAAAGTATAAGAACTAAATCGTTACAAATTAAAGTTCAGAAACTAAATTGTTAAGGGATTAAAAGTAATTTTTACCCTAATAATAATAATTTAAACAAACTTTCATATATATATATATATATATATATATATATATATATATATATATATATATATATATATATATAGAGCGTGTTAGGTAAGATTTTGTTTTATATTTTTAATTTCACATTTGTTAGGCAGTCAAGATTTTATTTACGAAAATTTAAAATAACAGAATTATATTTAAAAAGATAAAAACAATAAGAAATATAATATAATACTATAAACTTAATTATTTTTATTAAAATTAAAATATGTATTATATAATATAATAATATATTATATGATATTAAAAATATATTACCAAACACGTAAACATAAAATACAATTGTGATTTCATTGAATACATGGTTAGTTTCACCAATTAAACAGCCCTTAATTTATCCAAAAAAAAAATCAACATTCTCTTTCTGCGATTCCATTTTCTCTCTTCTTCTTCCTCAATTCATTTCTCTCTTTTTTTTTTTTTTTTTCTTTTCAATAAGTTGGGCTATTTCTTCTTCAATGACTTGAAGGACATGGACAGGGCCTTGGACACCTATTGAACCTCTAAATTTTTTTTTTATTTTTCTCTAAATCTCATTTGAACAAAAAGAAAGAGAAGAAAAAGAGAAGGAAGAAGGAAGATTGGGATAATGTTACCATAATTCTGAATGGTATGAAGAACAGAAGGAATAACACGTGGAGCAATATCATTGGAGAAGTTCATGGGTTTTGAGATTGCTTGCTCTCTCATGGCGGCTCTGTCCTTCAAGTCGCCGTAGAGAATCCGGTAAGAATTTCCGACGAATCCTTGCTGTCTTAAAAGCTTCTCTAATTTCTTGGGCTTAAACCAAATCCAGTTCAGTAATTTCCATCCCAATAATAATAATACCACAAGTACTATCCAAATTGAAATCGTAGCTGCTCCATACGACATCGTTGTAAGCAAATACAGAGTTCTCAAAACTGAGTTTATTGAACAACTTTTCACTAAAAATAAATGGGTATGAATTCCCTAACTTGTATCGGCTATTTATAAGGGAAGTTTTTAAAAATTAAAAAAATAATAAAACTATTTACACAAAATAATAAAATTTTTAGGTAGTTGTAATAGTATCTATCAATATCTATCAATAATAGAAATAATAAAAATTCATCATTATAGATGCTGATAATAGTCTATTAATGTCTATTAGTAAATAGTTTAATATTTTTTCTATTTTATAATAATTTTTCTAAAAAATACGTCATTGCCGACTTTCATTCTCTTAAGAATTAATAAAAACCTGAATTGAAGGACCCATGGTGCAACCAAAACTACTATTTTTTTTTAGAGAGTGACACTTCCACCATTAAAATTTAAAAATTAGTTCTAAACGATTTATAAGATTTTAAAAGTATTAATTTACTAATATAAATATATTATAATTTAAAAATATATAATAAAAAAAAGTTTTGGAATTTTTTCCTTAAAAAAAAAAAGAATAGTTAAAATAAAAAAAAAAAAAAAAGAATAGTTAAAATAAAATAAAATAAAATAAGAGGAAGCGGTTAAAAAGGTGCATCAATATTGAGGCCAGAGGGCTGTAATGCTATATACTTAACACTTGTATTATAATCCTCACCCATTTGTTGTATTGAAAAGAACAACTCAATTAAAGGAAAATCAACACCGTGCCACTGCTGGAATGCTGTTTTATATCTATTTATTTGTTTTTTTTTTTCAACACTCTTATTTATATATTTATATATTTAACTTAATTTTCAGTGAAATAGAATAATAATTGACAAAACCCTAAACAATCTAAATATTTAGCTATAAAAATAATATCATGCATTAAGAAAATTATTTATTTATTTATTATCTCGGATGGGAATGAGATGCATGAAGCTGACTTAGTTTTAGAATGTTTAGGTACATATCTTAATCTACATTTATCTTTATGTATTCTACCAAATTGTCTCATCACAATTTGTTACGTGGCAAATTCATCTTACTTATTTTTTAAAGAGTAATGTACTCATCTCTATGCATCATCTATCGTCACAAAGTAAAGAAATAAAAAAAAAAAAGAAATATTTTTAAAAAAGAAATTACTCATTCGGCAACTTGTGATTGGACACCTGAGTAGGTTGTATAAAGATGGGTGCAACCTGGAATGAATCCAAGAATTTTTCTTTTTCGAATATTTTAATTCTTTTTGTGTGTGTGATAAGTGTGAGATACATAAACATAGCTGCAATCTTGGATTGAAGGTTCATCCTTAAAAAAAATAAAATTGGAACTAATAATTTATATATACTTTTTCTTTTGAAATTGGAACTTCAAATATTTATACATTCATACTAGAAAATAATAAATTCCAATTGTTTCATTTACATGTTATTTTTTTATTAGTAAGTTAGAAAGAAATGGTACGATATTTGGTTGCCTCTTCTATAAATCATACATGTATGTGTGCATGTCAAAAACTAGCATAACTCAATTGATATATATAGTTGTATTTACGATCAAGAGTATGTCGTTTAAATTTTCTAACCCATTTCCCAAAAAGAAAACTATATGCATATATGTATGTATATATGTTTTGTAATTAGATTTGTAATATCAATTGATTCTAAAACATTAAATCCATTTCCGAAGATGTTGGGCAAAGTTGGGTTTTTTACCTTCTCGAATTGGGTTAGGGATATAATTTATGGTGTGACTTGTTTGCTTTGTCTCTTGAGTTGGGCTTTTATGAATTTCCTTTCATGTATATATTTACTCGAACTTATATTTTAGGTTAATTGAAATTGATAGCACTTTTAGAGCTTATAGTTAAGTATATAACAAAGTTTTTTAAATAATTGCAATTAAAGCAAAATCTATCCGTGATAAACTTGATAGACTTCATTCCTGATAGATATAGTCTATCACTGGACTCCAAAAGCTGCATCTGAATTTTACTATATCTAAAAATTCTTTTCATTGTGCTATATCTGCTAATACTTTGAGCCCAATTACTTTATTTGCCACTGTTCCTATATTTTATTTTATTTTATTTTATTTAATTCTTTTGGTTGTTCACTTGTTCTTAGGATAGTTTAAACTTTTGACCTATCGAGATTTTCACATTATACTACACAAATGGACCTATATTTTCATTATACTACAAAAGATCAACCTAACATAAAAGAAAAAAAAAAATTAACTACAAAATGTTTCTGTATGAATATAAGAAAATAATAAGCATTTTAATTAACTTATTAAAAAGTTAATTAAAAAATGTATTTTTTTTATTAATTTCATTATATTTTTTTTGTTTTGTTTTTATAATTTTTCAAAAATATTTGTCGACGTCGTCGTTTTTTCAGTCTTTCTATCAATATTTCTATAAAATTGAAACCTTGTCATTTTGGTGGACATAAACATTTTAAACTTTCATATTCTATACTTTGTATTTATGATTTTCACTAATTTCTTTTAGGTTAAATAAAAAATTTAGTCTCTAAAAATTTTAAGTCTGTCTATTTGATTTTTGAACTTTTAAGTATCAATATGTTCTTAAACTTTCACTTTTGTGTCTAATATAGGTGAGTTCTTAAATTTCAATTTTGTATCAAATAGATTTTTGACATATCAAATATTTTTTTTTTTTAAAAGAAATGGATGGAATCTACTACACACTAGATTAAATGTTTAGATTCTTATTATACATAGAAAGTGAAATTAAAAAAATAATAAAAAAATAATAAAAAAAAAATTGTAGAAGGCATGGTAGATGATTGGTAAGTCGATATTCTGACTATAATTTCCATCTCTAGACAAAGATAATGAAAAACTAAAAACTCAATTTTGTATCAATAAATCAGTTATTTTAAAAAATTTAAACATATCTTGAACTTTTGTTAGACAAAATTAAAATCACTACTAAATATTTTCTAAGTTTATCTTTTAAACTTAAAATTTTTTATTAAAAAAACACTTCTTCACTTTGGGATTTGAAGTGTAATTTTTTTTTTAATCGAGAAAAGGAAAAGGTGGAAAGGACTAAAGAGGAAAAAATCAAGTTGGTGTGAACTAATTTGTAAATTTCAAGGACTTTCTTCTTCTCTCTCTTCTTAATATTGTGTTTTTTTTTTTCTTTTCTAGATGCATGTGCTTTGAAGAATATATCACCAAACATCACATCAGCTTGGAAATTTTATTTTGGCAAAAAAGCTTAGCTAGGAAAATTGAATTTGACATTGCCTTTTTACATCATGTCTTAATTAAATAATAAATATTGGGAAATATTCATTTTTCTAATATATTATATATAGAAAATGAGAATTTGAATTCGTGGCCTCTTAAAAAAAAAAAACCCCATATAATATAACTATGTGTAGATCTATGAGTGGAGCAATGTTTGACTATTTAAAATCATTTTATTATTTTTCTTATATACTTAGTTTAGGGACTTTTTCTTTTTTTTAAAAAAAAAAATTATAGTTTTTAAAACTACTTAAAAAATATATAGTTTCCCAAACTAAAAATATTGTAGTTTAGGGTCTAGTTTATCGTTGGAGAATTGTCAAAAATAATTCTTTTCAAGCTTTCACTTTCCAAAACTAACATGCTTTTTAAAAACTCGTTAAACTAATTTTTCTTGGTCCATTTCGGACGAGATTGATCATTGAGATTTATTAAAATCAAAAGTATTTTTTAACTCTTTTTAAAAGCTTAAAGGTATTTTTGAAATTTTTGAAAGTTCAGAGGTAGTTTTGACACAAAATTTAAAGTTCATGGGCATTTTTTACAATTTAGCCTAAGAATATCTATAACTTTGTTTGCGAGTAAAAACAATTTAATCATTAATCTAAATGAATTTTATAAATTTCTTGATAATTTACATAAATATTTGTCGATGTTGATATTTTATTAATATATCTGTTGATATATCCGTAAAATTGAAATCTCGATATCAATATCGACTTTGATATTTTAATCCCTTGATTTACATGCAATAATATATCAGCCTAAGAATTTACTAAAATATCAACATTCTCTCTCGAGATTAGTCAAACTCTTATTAATTTTTAGAATCAACTTTCCAACTTATTTTCAATAAATTAACAAGGCATTAAGAAATTCTTCTCGATTACTCCTAGAAGTATCTCCAATTTATCCCATTTGTCACTACAAATAGACGTTCCTATTGTCACCCAAAAACCAAAGACTCCCTTCAAAAGAGTAATCAACAACCTCTAATCAAATTACCTCACTTTTCATGTTAGCTACTTTATTAGTCATGCAAACTAAAGTCTAAGTTCAAGTTTTCCTTTTCCAAGCTCCACTTAAATTACAAATCAATTGATACTTGGTAAGAGCATTAAAAACTGTTAAGAATAGATTGTATAAATATAATTGTTGTAATATAAAAACATTCAGAACAAAAGATAATGATTTCAACTATATATGATGTTCTACTACTCATATCTAACATAAAACTCAAACTTCATATAATCCATGATAAATTTACTAAAAAAGAAAAAAATAAAGATAAAGGAAGAAATAACTCTTAAAAGACGTGTGCCACACTCGTTCCCAATGTGAAGTCCATGATCTGAAGCCTTGAATTACTTCCTCAATTTGAAGAATGTCTGGACCTTCAAAATTGTATAAAACTTAAATAACGATTATTTTCTCTCTAAATGTATCCTCTTGGAATGAAATGAATGGTTCTATTTAGTGGTGTTCAAAAAACCCAATCAACTCATTTGGATTGGATTGGGTTCAAATAAATAAAAAATCTATGGGTTTGATTGGTTCATGAGTTCACTTCAAATAACCCGAACTGACCCAAACTTATTATTAATTTTAAAAAATATGTTGATTTTACTTACAATACAATTAGTTTTACATATATTTTGAAGGAATTGAATTCCTTGTGAAAGCGATTGATCGCCATATACCAATAAATTTTTTTTAAGAAAATCAAAATACACAGAAATAAAATATAGATAAACATCAAAATATATTGCAGCATGCTTGATTTAAAGGAGAAAAGAGTTTAACCTTCGAAGACTTTCTTCTTGGTAATTCTCTTTTTCTTCGCTAGAATTCACGAACTCCAAAAACTTCCTCGAACTCAACAATAGAGAAAACACAAGAACACCACCAAGTTGTTCTTCCTAACTATATCTCAAGATAAGAATCGAACGAGTTGCATGGGAGGAGTAAATTTGAGAGAGAGATTGAGAGAATGAGTATGCAGAGAATTATGTGAAAACGAAAAAACAATATCGTTCTACTCTGCCATCCAACTCCTCTATTTTACGTAAAATTGTGAAAGACAGGGAGTGGGAAGTTATTCTAAAATAACTCCTCCGTGCACCATGTTTGAATAACTTCCCATGGAAGTTATTCTTAATGTATTTAATTTAAGAATATTAAACATATTTAATATATAATTAAATAAATAAATTTAATTAATTAGCCATTAATAAATAAATAAAATATCACACATTTAATTTAATTTGAATCACATTTAAATAATATTCTCTCACATAACCTACAGTTTTAATATGAATTTCATTCATATTAATTATAATCTATAGTTTTTATATGGATCTCATTAATATAATTAATATTTGAATCTTATTCAAATATTTATCTCTCTCGTAATATAAAGTATAATTTTGAATCTTTCAAAATTAAGTTTATATTATAATGTATCTATAAACATTATATTAATTGTATCATATACAATTAATTCCCTTATTTAATTTGAACCATTCAAATTAATCTAAAATTAACTGATTTTTATTTAGCCCTTAACAAGCTAGCAAGGGGGTCTTATGGGCCTATAGATTAGAAGTTCCAATGATATGAAATTAATTAATTAAATTCTTTAATTAATTTAATCAATATTCATTAACTGCAGGTCACTCTACTAAAGACCCACAGTTGCACTCTTCGCAATGTAAATATATTTCTGTGTCCCCAGATATATAATCAATTAAGGATTAAATTATTATTTTACCCTGTAGCTACATTTAACTCCATAAGTACCATGATCCCTCTAATGAACATACAATTTATAGTTCAATTATAAGCTAACCCCTTTCAAGCCAGTGAGAGAGTGAAGTTTCATTGTTCAAGACTCGAAATCAGCTCTTAAGGGGACAATTTATCTACTTACCCTAAATACCGGAATGAGTGAATTTACATTCACCTTTTGTTTTTACAACCGACATTGAAGACCCAATTTGTTGTAGTGAATATTAAAAAAAAAAACACACACACAAAATCCAAAATCCTACTCTCTTTTTTAATGAAAAACAAGTGGACTAGTGAATAAAGACAACAGATTTCCTCTAACCTAAAAGTTGGGGTTAGGAAACTTCTCTCATTGTTTGGTCCAAGGAGTTTCTTACTCACCACGATTAAAATCATCAATTTTATACTTATTAACTCCTTACACTATGAGCTCCATGACTTTACAGCTCTCCAAACTTCACAATTTCACTCTTTACCCCAAACATCCTAAGTGATACAACTCTCAAAGTTTAGAGTATAAATCAAGCAATTGTGATCACTCACAACTTTGAGGCGCAAATTCGACTAGCAGAAGTGATATTGAGACAAATTTCGTACTTGTTATCGACCTAATATCTATGAAAATTCTTTATTCGTAAAGGAAATGTCAGTAGTCAAAGTCTTATTCGAAGAAAAAAATGAATGAACCCCAACTTTACACATACACTCTTATGAATATTAAAAATATAAGAAAAAATACATTTTAATTTTTATTTGGCCCCTAAGTTTCAAAATATTACACTTTTAGTCCTTAACTTATAAGTTTGATTTCAATATAGCCCATAAGTTTCAAAATGTTACAATTTTACCTAGTATGAATTTTATTTCAATTTACTCCCTAGATTTCAAAATTCACATTTCTAACCTCAATTTTTCACTAAGTACTCACTTCAGTGGTTGACGTTAATAAAAATTATAAAGTAAAGATTTAAAATTAATTTTAATAGTGATAAAAAAATAGTAACAAATAATTAATTATAATTTTTTTGAATTAATTAATAAATATAACGACCAAAAGTAGGTATTTAATGAAAAATTAAGGCTACAAATGTAAATCTTGAAAACTAGGGACCAAATTGAAATAAAACTTAGGTCACGTTTACCTCTAGTGGAAAAGTAATAAATCAATGGTAATTGAAAAGGTAGACTCCTATTGATTACATTTAGTATTATTTACCTATGTTTTGTACCTATACTGACATATGGGGCCCACATCCAATTCAATAATCAAAAAAAGCAATTTGATTGACGAATAGAGGGTGATCAATCCAATTGCCTTAAAAATTACATGTCGATACCAATATCGTTACCGTTATAGATATTGTTACTGTTACAGTATGAAAATTATGAATCTATCACATTTACGATCAAATTTACTGTTACTATTACCATTATTGTTACTGTTTAACTTTAAATGGTAACAGTAACAATAAATGTGACAGATTCATAATTCTAAGTAAACATGATCAAAAGCAATCCAACTACATTTACGATTGATCCATCAATAGAATTCCATTCTGATTACATGAATTTTCATTAGGAATTGGTAAACATGGCCTTAAACTTCAAAGGTAAAATTGTAATCTTATGAAACTTTGAAATTAAATTAAAATCAAACTCAAAATTTTAGACGGAAAAAAATGTATCATTTTTAAACCTAAAAACCAAATGCAAACTAAAACTAAAACTGATGCTTAGAGACTTAAAAGGTATTTTCCCCAAATATAACAACTAAATACTGTACTGAAAAATAAATATATATTAGATATATTTAAAAAAAAAAAGAAAACCACCAAACCCTCCTTTCTTTTTTTCTTTTTTGCTTTTTTTTTTTTAATGAAAAACATCGTTCAAATAACTACTGGACAAGTGTGGACAAGTGAACAAAGACAATAGATTTCCTCTAATCTAAAAGTAAAAATGATTCAATTTGTTTTCAATGAAAGTTTTAATGCTCAAGCTCAATAATCAATTCTTTTCTATATACAAGAATTAAAAATGTTATATTTATGTATAAGCACTAAATATACCAAGACTAAAGTATAAGAACAAAAAACATTTTAACCTTTTTATATTTAGGGGACAACTTAAGGAGACGATACCAAAATTGATCCTCTGAATGCTTCATCTGAAAATGTTTCACAAAGATTTTACAAATACTCTATGAACAAGAGAGAATTTATCAGTACCAAAGCTTAACATTTTGACACCATAATTTTATACAAACCCGAAATAATAATAATAATAATAATAACACCACCACCACCGTAAACTAAGTAGTGACTCCAATTTCTGAGTATCTTAGTTATATAAAAACAATACTGAAGGAGGAGAATGACACAATTTTTAGATTTCAAATAAAAGGAAAGATCTAGATTTCAATTTTTTTTTTTTTTTTTTTTAATAAGAAATAATTTCGTTGATGATAGAAATTTACCTATATTTCAATTATCTGGAAAATAGAAAATAAATGCACACCAATAGACAGAACTTCCTACCTTACCTGAGGTGTGTGACAAAGTCTTTACCTTAGAAGATCATCGGGCTGAGCAACCTGGCTAGAGGTACAATCTTATCAGTGAAACAGTTTTCTGTTTTGATGTTCAAATGCTTAAACCAAACAACAAAGAATAAATATGTTTACTAAAGGATAAGTATGTTTCGACAGAGGAGTTTCAGACTAATGGTCATAATAACACAATATTTGGACATATCATAGGAAAAACAAATAACCTGATTTTGCAGAATGGTATACTTCTTAGCACAGCATAGGAAACAATCAGTAAGCAATATCTATAGGCTCTCACAGATTCAGGTTTCAATGGAACTAGTTTGAAGATGTGGTGGTCAGAGATACTGGATTCTGTTGTTCATACATATTTGCAAACTATACAATATTTTTATTACAGGATTGGTTACCAGACATCAGCTTCCTTTGTGGCACCGAAAATAATTGCAACTGTGGCAAGAACAGCCTGATATCGATGTAATAATATTAGCTTACAAATTCATATGCACATACATATTGATAAACAGATGGGTGTTACTTTTTTTCATAACAAAACATCAATTATATGGTATCTTGTTAAATAAATAAATAAACAGACAAAAATTTAGGAATGAATGTCTAAACCACAGACCTTGAGAAATTGCTCCCCCCCCCCCCCCCCCCCAAACACTTAAATGAGTAACGATATATTAAATATTAGGTTAAAAATACTTTTGGTCCCTAAACTTTCTTGAAAGTAACAATTTAGTCCCTGAACTTTGATTTATAACGATTTAATCCCTGTACTTTCTATTCTGTAACAATTTAGTCCCTGAACTTTAGTATGTAACAATTTAGTCATTGTACTTTTAAATTTGTGACAATTTAGTCCCTAACGTAAAAAAATTCATCAAAATTATATGTCAAGTTTTATTATTTTATGATGTAGACTTTGTATTTTATAAAAATATTGAGTCTCTAATTAAGTTATTGGTTTATTTATGCAAGAAATCTCATTAAATCTTAACTTTAATTTCTACAATAGGGACTAAATCGTTAAAAATTTTAAAGTACAGGAATTAAATTGTTACATAGTAAAGTTCAGGGACTAAACTATTACAAAAATGAAAGTACAAGGACTAAATTGTTACAAACCAAAGTTTAGGAACTAAATTGTTACTTTCACGAAAGTTTAGGGACCAAAAGTAATTTTTAACCTAAATATTATAGTCTTTCTCTTTACTAATCAAATATACAAAGAAAAGAAAAAATGCGGGGGCGCGTACTCGACTAGTCCCTACATGGATCGATGCGTTTAGTGTTAAGAAAAATCACATTAAAAAAGTTGTAAACGAATTTATTCACTGCTGATGGAATTTAATGGCTCATTTTATAACAATTTTGTTTCTAGGTTTCTATAGATTTTTAGACATCTTTTTTTGTTACTAACCATTTTTGTTGTTTTGTAATTTACTTTTAAGAACATTTTAAATTCCTAGTTAAAGCTTTTTAACAAGTAATAAATCAGTTTAATTTAAAAACAAGGTAAAAACGAAATTACTGTCAAACGGAGCTCAAGATACTAAAACTAAAAGAATGACAAGGTCTAGTCATTGAAAAATTACAATCACCAATCACCGAAGGCCTCCTACCTTACCCAACCAACCCAATATATCTTTTGGCAAGTTGCAAAGAAATATAACAGAAAAATCAATTCTTGAGATGAAATCTAATTGCAGAACTATATTGGAGATATAAGAACATCATCATGAAGCTGAAGAAGTCTAAAATAACAATGAAAAGTTACTCACAGCAATTGAGCAAGCAACATATCCTGGTTTCTCACGGTAGTCTACCCTGCCACATAATATAAGAATTGCTCCAGCATACCATGGGATAGCAGCAAGGAAGAAACCAATAATAAACCTGAAGAACACAGTTAGTAATCTTTTTTATCAGTCCAACTCATATATAGACACAAAATCTGGGGAAAATTTCTGACCATGTAACCACTGAAAATTTAAAATGCTTATTGTGGACATAATGATATCACCTGGCTTGCTTATGATGACAATGCTAGTGTAATGTAAATGATGATAAAGTCCAACAATTATGCCTACTTACAGGAACCACCCAATGCCAATACCACAGCAGGGAAGGCGCTGCTCTCTCACTGGTCTTCCTTCAACAATAGCATATCCTATAAAAGAATTCAAAAATTGCTAAATAAAAGAAAAAATTGAGCTACAACTTTTGTCTTTGTACTGATATATGTTAAGCAAATCAGAGAGTATATATTTTAGAAGAAGTTACACAAAATTACAGCCAATAAAATTAAATTACACAAAAAAAGGTTTATAGTGCAACATCAAATCTCAGAGAGAAAAAGGGTTAAATATGGCTATAGTGACGAAATATATCAAATCATGGCATTCATTTTCACCTATATTCTTCTGAAGATGCAAAAGGAAAGAGAGCATACGCATGTCAGAATGCTAAAATTAAAGTATTTCAAAAATCAGAAGATAATCACGTCTCTGTTAAGTAAGAATCCTACCAAATTTTTTGTCGAGATTTTGTCATAACAAAAAGCTTCAAATTAATTAACACTGATAAACTATAATTTATTATGAGCGTTGCTAAGCATCATCATGAGTTAAAAGTGGCTTCCTAATCTACTACTTTTTTTTTTTAATTTTGAATTAACTTCGAAACAGACACCAATATAAAGCACACTTACAGAACAAGAAAAGGCAGGATCTGATCTCAACAAACACCTAGTACTAGTAGGAACTAGAAAGCTGAATGTTAAATTCCAAATGAAATACAGATAACAAAATATATGACAACTAGGGATCATTAATCCATGTTTGGCACTTCCACTAGATCACAATTTCTAGATTCCGGACGGAACTATGCTATTCAAGTGATCAGATCAACTTTACTGCAGTTTAACTCGAGGCATTTGACCAAGCAACAAAGATCAGTAGTTCAAGTCAACGGAAAAGCATAAGATCGAAGAAATCGTGCAAGAAGCAAAAGAAACAGCTAACACCAGATTAACAGGTGAGAAAAATTGAGGACGAAGAGGTTACCGGGGACAGCTTGATAGCCATGAGCATAGTGCTGATATTGAGAAGGATCGTCGGAGTCGGAGACACCAGGCGGGCGAGTAGGCTGGGGAAATCCGACGGGAGGATAGTTAGCGACGCCTTGGAAGGTTCCGTAGTGAGGGTGGCCGGAATTGGATTCGTGATGGTGGTGGACGACGACCCCCACGGCAGCGGATTTGTCTTCCTTGCTCATTCTCTCTCTCTTTAGAAACGAGACCGTAGGCCGAAATGGATCAGAATTCGGAACGCGAGGGGATCGTATTTAAAATTAATATTTTACTTTTTACGAAAATGGAATATTGAATGCGGTTTGATAATAATTTTATTTTTGGTGAATTTTTAAAAATAGAAAAATTGATTTATACAAAATAATAAAATTTTTAGATAGTTGTAATAGATTTCGATAAAAGTCTATTAATGTCTAGAGTATTCTTTTTGTTATAAATTTCTTTTTATTGTTTTACTTTGTAATAGAAAATAGAGAACATTTACTTTGTAGTTCTTAAATTTTAAATAATAGATGCATTTCGTATCTAAATTTTGAAAATGTACATTTTTAACATTCGAATTTTTAAATTCGATAATTTTTTATTATTTTAAATGATTATGGTATTTTAAATTAGAAAAATAATGGTAGAGAAAATATAATATTTTTTAAAATTATTTTTCTAATTTAACCTAATAAAAAAAATTAGAGAAAGACTATTCTTAAAATCATAGTGACTAAAAAGGTAAATTTTAGAAAATTTAAAAACAAAATACACCTATTCTTAAAAATTATAGAATTGAAAGGTTACATTTTGAAATTCATAGACCAAACACACATATTTTTCAAAGCTCAGAGACTAAAAAGATATTTTTTCTAAAAATAGTATTATTCACTTGACCTCGTAGTTGGCATGTCATTAAGTGATTTATTATCTTTTTCATGAGCTCTACACATGCTCTTTATTCTTTATCTAAACGTAATGGAGGTAGTATGAAACATTTTCTTTATTCACTAATGGAGCCTCGTAACATTAGACTTCCACCAAATTACTCATTTACCCATGATATATTTAGTCAACATATAGCATAGTAGTTAAGTCCATGACTACATGAGCACATTCTGAATTAGGTAAGACATTACTAAAATAAACTTAGCTCACCCGACATAAAAATGTGTTCATAATCCAAAGTTATGTGGTTTGAGTTCCCCCACCCCTTATTGTATATAAGAAAAAAAATTTGGTAAGAAATTGTATCATCAATAAAATACTTTATGAAAAAGGATTAAGGAAGTGTCTAGTTAAGGAGCTAAGTTGGGGGAGGGGAGTTGTGAACTCCACTCCTTATTTGGTCCAATGAGTTCGGCGACCCCATGACTAAAGAATATTAATTTTATGCTTTAGTAACTCCCATAGCTTCATAACTTCACAATTTCACTCCTTGTCCCAAACACCTCTTATGAGTCTTTTGTACAGATGACCTTGATTTCGCAACCATAAGGTTGTTTGCCCCAACTTTTAAAAAAAAATGAAGGATGACCCTCTATCATTGTCAAATTGTATTAAGAGCGTGAATTATCTATACTACCCTTCACGGTTTTATTGAGTGTGAAATTAAGATCATGTTGTACAATAGTGCTCCCTCTATTACTCTCATTCTCCTTCTTCTCCCTTTGCTTACACTCAACTAATTTGATACAACAATGTTCTCACACACTAGGATTTCCTCCCTTGCGCTCCTCCTAAATTTCTGACTTGTGCTCACCTCTCTGCACCCTAATTATAATGCACAATGACAGTATGAATAGTTAGTACATTCTAACAATATAGAGGGTCATCTTTTATTATTTTAAAAAATTGAGACAAACTACGTAAACCCTTTAAAATAGTTGAGGTGCACGTAAGCTGACCCGAACACTCACATATATTAAAAAAAAAAAAAAAATTTAGTAGATAAACAAATAGATGACGTGTAATGTTTGAAAGTAGACAAAACTTACAACTGACATCTTGGAAAATTAGAGTCAAATTAGTGGTCACTTCGTTGGTAATTTATAGCGGTTGTTAAGACTTCCCTTCAGTTCATACCTCGCCGTTGGGTCATTCATCTTTTGATTCTTCCCCCACAGAGAGATATGGATAGAGAGCAAAAAGATCTTCAATTTCTTGGCTTCTTCGGCGTCTTCACAGAATCCTTCAAAATTGTTCTCTCATGGAGGAAGATCTTCAGCAAGATTACCCTAACCCTAATATTGCCACTTTCCCTCGTCTTCCTTGCTCATATCCAGGTAACAGAGCTCCTCTTCTTCAAGATCTTGAAAAACGAAGACTCTCTCAACTCAATCCCCATGAATTCCCCCAAATACACTAAACTCTCCGATATCATCACTTCCGAGTGGATCTCTTTCTGGCTCTTTAAAGCTGCCTATTTCACTTTCTTTCTCGTCCTCGCTCTCCTTTCCACGGCGGCCGTCGTTTACACCGTCGCCTGCGTTTACACTGGTAAGGAAATCACCTTCAGGAAGGTTATTAGCGTCGTTCCTAAGGTTTGGAGAAGGCTGATGGTTACTTTCGTATGGAGTTTTGTTATTGTTTTGGTTTACAACATTGTTTTTGGGGTTTTGATTCTCCTTTGGGCTGCAATTTTCGGATTCGATGGAGTTGGGGTTCTCTTCTTTGTTGGGATTTCGGTTTCATATGTTCTAGGGTTTGTTTATATAAGCTTAGTGTGGCATTTGGCCAGTGTTGTATCGGTTTTGGAGGATGTGTATGGGATTCAAGCAATGTTGAAGAGCAAGGAACTGGTTAAGGGGAAGATGGTTCTTTCTTGTGCTGTTTTCTTGACTTTTACTGTGCTGTTTCTAGGGAGTCAGTTGGTTTTTCAGACTCTGGTTGTGCTTGGAAGTTCTAAGTACAATGGATTAAGAATTGTTCTTGGAATTCTTTGTTTCTTGTTGCTGTTCAAAGTGTTCCTCTTTGGTCTTGTTGCTCAAACAATCATTTACTTCGTCTGCAAATCATATCACCATCAAAATATTGACAAGTCCTCATTGTCTGATCATTTGGAAGTGTATCTTGGGGATTATGTTCCATTGAAGGCACAGGATGTTCAATTAGGTGAACTATAAACTTGTTTGGTTTCTCTGAAGTTGGAGAATTTGAATTCAAATTTATGTGGAATGAACACTGTATTATCATCCTTTGATTGGGCTGTGATTACATGGAATGATTGAAGTGATTGTGTATATATATTGTTTACTTAAATGATATGTATTTCTTTTGTTGGGGGAATGGAAAATTTGGAGCCTGATGCTTCTTCTTCCTCTTCTTCTTCTTCATCTCTTTTCTTTGCATTCATGCTTTTGCTTGCAGATGGATCTAATGAACTTTAACTGAACAGAATTTGTTAAATTGAGGTGTCCAGCACGTTATGAATGTGGCTTGGAATCTTTCGGAGTTATTTTGGAAGTACTATGCAAATAAACGCTAGTACAGATCCTTAAAGTATGAAACTACTATTTTACTAGTTCAAAATGTAAAATGAGAATAAAAGAGAACAATTACATTAACATGTTTTTACAATATTTGTACCTTGAAAAGGGGAAATTGTTTTTAGAACAGTTCAATGAACTATTATATACTATTGTTCTCTGTAGTATAAATTATGTTTCATTACATACTGTTGTGTTGTTCATAGTTTAACTCAGTAACAATCTTCCTGCAGCATGGAGATTCCAAATCTATTTTAGCAAGTCATTGATCAATTTTGAAGAGATTGGATGGAACCTAACAATCCGGTGTCCGGTTTGATAAACATTTGAATGTTTATTTTCTCACCATTTTTTCACGATGATTTTTATCTTCCATAAGTAAACAATTGAAGTCTTATTTAAATAAATTCTTAGTCAAATTTAAAAAACAATAACAAACTTTTAAAATTTTTAAAATTTGCATAAAGGTTAAAAACATCATTAGAAAGTAGATAACAAAACAAACTTATAAAAGTAATATTTAAAGCTAAAAATTAAAGTCTCATTTTGTAATCATCTGTTTTTTATTTTTTGTGTTTAAAAATTAAGCCTATAAACACCACTTCTATCTATTATTTTCTTTTTTTTTCCTACATTTTAGTAGTGTTTTCAAAATTATAGCCAAAATTTTGAAAATTAAAATGAGTAGTTTTCAAAAGTTTATTTTTGTTTTGGAAAATTGGCTAATAACTCTAATATCTACATAGGAAATATAAAAATTATGGGTAAGAAAGAGTATAAAAACAAGCACACTTTTCAAAAACTAAAAACAATAAACTAAATGGTTACTAAACGAAGGCTAAATGATTATCAAACCAACCTCTAGAAGTCATGAGGGAACAAACAAAAACTTTCAATGAAAAGAGAATCAAATCATCAAACAAACCATTTTGTAACCCCCAAGGCAGGCATAGCAGAAGGCTAGTAGTTAATGTCATTTGTACATGTATGTTTATTTTCATTTGTGGAATTCACACCTCTCAGCCTATAGTTTTGATTGATCTTTGTTTTATTTTTATTTTGTTTTTTTCATAGTAGGAAAGGCCAATTATACACAATGAATCACAGGGTTGACAGAGTTAATAAGCTGGATCTTGCAACCCACACACCAAATTTGCTGGAACTGCTCTGTCGATCATCTTTGGATAAGGCAGGTTCAAATCTGGAAGAGAGAAACAATATAGTTGTTATAGCATTGACAATCAGTTTACACCACATTAAAATTTCTTTTTTATGTACTTACTTTCCATAATTTTCTTGAATTCTTCCTGCAAAACAAACACAAACCCAGGTAAAAAGTTACAAACTTTAGATGTAAAAGCAAAGGATTTAGTAACTAACTATAATTCTGCGTCGAAATGCAATTTCCAGATAAGTGGTTTTAGTTACTCAAGAAATTACCAGATCCTTGGTAAGCCGGGGATTGTATGCCATCTCTTCACCTACAGTACTAACCTGAAATTGCAAGTCAGATATGAGCGAATGAACCGTGTTTTGAAGAAAGAACAAGTGTAGAAATTTCCTTACACTAAATCCCTTGTAATCATGAGCTGGATAGATCAATGTGTCCTTTGGCAGAGTGAAAATCTGGTACAGAGAGTTAATATAATTAGAACAAGTCCGTGTAACAAAAAGCTAGAACGAAGAAACGCCATCTATAGTGATTATTAGCTCTTCCTATAATCTCTCCCCCTTCCAGTTCCTTGTTCCAATTTTTCATCGCAAATATAGTGTGTGTATGTCCTTACCTGCGAGTGTACAGATTCATAGAGCTGCTTTGAACTTCCGCCCTGCAGAAAAGACACTGGTATTCAGCCTAGTGGTAATAAAGCTCAATTTTTCAAATGTGAAAGAGGAGAATAGAATACACACATCTAAACATAAAGAAGGTCACAATCATGCAGAATGGTTGTGATTAATTAAGAAAACATTTACACCTAAATGATTAGTTAATAGTTCATAATGGTTCCAGTAACCCCAGAAGCCAAAACAAAGTTTTTTGCAGTCATTGTTGTGCAACAAAAATGACACCAGCGACCGTTATCACTTAATGATTATACAATAAAACAGAAAACTCTGTACCGTGAAGTAGATACAAAAGAAGTTTGGAAAATCAGTTAAATGTATGGAGAGTCACAAGGTAGAGGAAATATGACAGCCAAAGTATTATACTAAAATATCTTTATCCAAAAGATAAATACTTTTGAGAACTTGAGTACTACCATCAACAGTTAATAAGTCAAACAGTGAAAGCTACCTGAAAATCTGTCCTCCCACATCCACGTATCAACAGAGCATCGCCAGTGAATGCCATCCTAGGATGAGGCTGATCAGGTTCATCCCCTGTTACATAGGTGACACATCCTGATGTGTGCCCTGGAGTTGCACGAACCTGAAATTATATGCAAGATCAAGTTGAGACAAGAGTAAACTCTAGGATTGTCCCCAAAATTTATCCATTTTCTTAACATTGCTTTACTTGATGATGAAACCCTTTGAGAGCATATATTCTTTCTTCAAAAGAAAATTTCGCTCAGTCTGGGTTCAGGAACTTTAGAAATGAAATTATAGTCTATGAAACTGATTATGCCTCAATGAAAAATTAACACCAGAGAGTAAACAGCAGGGGTCATACATAATCAAAATCCTAACTCCATACGCACATCAGTTTTCTATTCAAAGCTTGTAATATCAAAGGAGGTGATAAAAATGCGCATTACATTTTGGGGACAGTCAGTTGGAATCTTTGAATAGAAAACTGAATCTTTACTGAACAGTCAGTTGGAATCTTCACCAAACTGATGGTGATGGCAAATCTAATGAAAACTTCCTAGCTAAGACTCCCTATATTATCTATATGTTTCTCCACCTCTGGATTAAGAGATGAAAATTGGGGGTGGCAGCAACACATCAAGTCTCTAAAACGCTAAACTGTTTCCTTCCTTCCTCCATGTGAAATCACCTACTACACTTGAGAAGTAATCCAATTCCTGATTTCTTATGATCATCAAATAGGAACCAGAGGAGATATCTTTGCAGTACATCTCATTTATTTTCAGTGGAAGGTAACATTATTATTGATAGAATTAGAAAAATAATGAACAAACAACAATAAGAAGTAATGATGTGGAGCCACAACCCAAAAGAATATAGGAGATAGAGGGGCTAGCTGCAGTATGTAATAATACAGGAGGCTAAATAAGTCAAAGGAGCACTCCTGGCACAAAAATAGACTACCTTCCTGCATTGCATTTTTCATTCTCAAGCCCCACAAAAGTAAATGTTCACACCAGGTTTTTGTAGTATTGAAACGCTAAAGAAGAAATAAATCAGTCTGTACTCTTTAAGAAGTTATGAACATTGTCATAGCATGAAGAAGTAGTAATCTATAAAGTCTGAAATTATAAGGCAGCGCCAGTCCTCGAGAGTTCTACCACTGTGTGGCGGGCAGAGGAGGTATGGTGGCATACAATATGCCATGACGAGCATCAACTAACCAAGTTACACCATGTCAAGAATTAGATTAGATGTTCAATATGAAAGAACATCGCTGAGCTAATCAAAATTTATAAATCAATACAAATAGGAGAGCAGATACATTATGTTGATGAACTGTCACCAGTCCTATGTGATGGCAAAGATGATGTCTAGACAAAATGCTGGAATCATAACACTATGAAAACAAACAGAGATCTGTACTGTCTTTGTTCTGTAGTGTTAAATACAAGTATTGGCATACCTCCAGGAATAGATCACCAAAAGAAATTCTATCACCAGGTTCAATCAACACATCAGCTTTTGAACCACTTGCTCTCGAGATAACAGATTTCGCTCCTGGAAATTTACTCTGAAGGAAGTGAACGCATCAAAGACAACAATAACAACAAAGTCAGACACTGAGGAAACAGTAACTGGGGTTGAGAAATCACCAACAAAAATTATGATGGAGAAGAAAAACCTTGATGAGTCCAGTCCCAGTGACATGATCAGCATGCACATGAGTATTCATAGCATATACAAGCTTCAGTCCCAATTCTCCTATAAGATTTAGGTCCCTATCTACAGTCTTGTCAACCGGGTCAATCAACTGAAGGAAGAAAAAATTCAATAAATCAAAGGAGAATCGAAAAACCCATTAATGCTTTTGACCAAACTTTTCAACCCAACTAAGAAAACCCCCAGAAACATGCCCCAAACATTGACGAAACGAAACAAAACCATTACACATTTCATCAAAGAACAACCAAATTTCAAATTAAATTCAAACAGCCAAACAGTAACAAAGAAAAGAGAGATTAGATAAGGAAATTACAAGCGCTGGTTTATCAGGGTGGGAAACATCAGCGAGAAGGTAAGTGTAAGTAGAAGATTCCTTCTCGAACAATTGACGGAACAAGAGCTTAGACGATGAAGATGATGGCGATGACCCCATTTGGGAACTGAAAATCTTGGTGGGAATTCTGGAAATGGGTTTCACAGGAAGAAGATGAGGAGTTTGAGAGAGGAAGATTAGAGCATTGGGAGGAAACAAAGGAATTCGTAAGAATCGAAAGCTTTGCATCGCGCTTTGTTATTGACTCAAACTGAATTGGAACGTGGCGCAGGATAATACTAATTTAGTGAATTGTTTATGGCAAATGGGACAATCTTCGTCAATGGATATGGAATGGAAGATTTGTCAGGTACCGATTTCGCAAGCTTTGCCTCATCCGTCCTCTTTCCATCTGTGTCGCGCTCGCCGCTCCTGGTTTTGCTTTTGCCCATAACAAAACAGAGTGCTTCTACACGATGGCCTTGCATATTATTTCTTAACAGGTGTCCAACTTTAATATATATATACAATACAACCAAATAATTGATTGGTTTCAATTTTAGGTTAAAAAATTATAGTTCATGATTTGATTTCCACATCTAAAATTGTTGATCTGTAAAATAAGGGTAAGGCATTATCCCACACTCAAAAGTTTCAAAATTTATCTTATTTCTACTTGTTGTTGAGCTTGTGATATTCAATATTTATTGATACGTTTTAAACGGTTGTCTATCGTCCAAGCGATAAAATTCTATCGCAGTATAGACAATACAATTTTCTATATTTGAAAATAATTTGACTCATTTTTTTATATTATTTGAAAATAGCATTAATTATTCTGAATTTTTTGTTTTTATATTTTTTCTAAAGTATCCATCGACATCAATGTTTTATCAATATTTCCATCGACATTTACTTAAACTTGGAATCTCGACATTTTTGTTGACATGGCATTTCAAACTTAAACTTATTGAATTTTAAAAAAAATAAAATTAAAAAGTATCAAATGGTCGGCAGAAATCTTCAACAAGTAGGTCACTAAAAAAACATTTTACTAACTAATAACTTATTTTTAAAACTTGCACCAAACTAATTTAGCATAGTTTGATAGATAAAGTATCTTATTATCAATATAAAGATTGGTGGTTTTATTTCTCATCCTATAATTATTGAACTCAAAAAGACAAAACGTAACAAATTAGTGTGTCTCCCGTTTGATAATTATTACATTCAAAAAGAAAATTGGTAATGATTTAGTGTTATAATTCGAAACTTACAAAGATAGTTTCAATTGTGAAATTAATTATGTTGTGAAAATTAATGTAGATCTAAATGATTTAAAGACTAAATTGTTTTAGATTTTAAACTCCATAGATTAAACTATAATTCATTAAACTTTTATCGTTACTAAAGAAATACAAAGACTAATTGTGTTTTCTTAACCTATAATTTTATCTTTATTTTATTGATTTAGTTACATGTTTTTGTACCACAACTTTGTGTTTCATTCTAATCTTTTAAAATTTCAATAAAATGTGTGATTTAATAGTCAATGAAAAAAACAAAGACTACTTTCAATAATAATAATAATAATAATTAATAGACAAATAGAGTCAATTTGTCACCGAATGAAAGATATCAACATGAACTTATTGCTCCAACGGTAAGCAACCCAGGTTGTCTATTTATTCCAATTGCTTTCTTCTTATTTATAAATATATTTTTAGAAAACTTTGGTAATTTTTAAAGATGCCATTTTTTTTCGAATGTAAGTATAGTTGAATTGATTAAGAGTTTAAAACATTATGTTCAATCATTTTATTTTCATCAAATCACAATTATTTTTAAGAAAAAACAAAACAAAAAGAATTGTCCAATCACATCAACAAATTTAAAAAAAGAAAAGAAAAAAAAAAGACAAATAAACAAAAGACTTCTGTCCAAGTTTATCCAATTATATCTACCTACTACTCTCATGATGATTGGTCTTGTTGTTGGAAGATGTCATTTGGTCTAAATTCTTTTTAGAAAAATAGAATACTGCAAATAGGACAAGATAAAGATACGTTTATTATATATTTTTAAAATTTTATATCGATGTTATACCAAAAAAAATACAAGTAACTGGATTGATGCATTTATATGCTTAAAAAACTTAATTTGATATATTTCACACTCAAAATTTGTTGTTATTGTCATAGATGTTTCTTTTTAGTCTACTCAACAAGTGTTCTATGTATGTCTAACACATTTGTTGTACTAACAAGTGTCTGATACGTGACAGACACAGATATACTCAACAAGTGTTCTATGTATGTCTAACACATTTGTTGTAGTACTAACAAGTACTTGATACGTGACAAACACAGACATAATACTAAAGTGTCCCTGTTTCTTAAATTCTACACATATGTATTCTAACTTTACAATCAAGTGAAGAAGTATATAATATCAAGATTTAGCATGCAAATTTGGCATCTAAAATTAAGTAATCGGGCAGACCGAACAATTTTACCATTAGATTAAAGTTTAAAAGTGTGCTAAAATATTTTTAAAGGTTGAAATGACTAAATTTGTAATTTAATTTTCATAAATAAAAAAAAATCCTAGCCAAATGGAGATTCAAATAATCAAATATAATGAAAACAAATTTAAAAGTATAAATAAAACAAAAGGAAAACTTAGGACTCGTTTGATAACATCCTCGTTTCTTATTTCTATTTCTCATTTTTAAAGAAACAGACTTGTTTGATAATTGTTCACATTTCTTGATTCTAAATTTTAAGAAAAGTTTCTTAAAATTGAGTCAAATTTGAGAAACTACTACTCCATGTTCTGTTTCTACCGGGCTGAATGTTTTTGAAAAATCAAATCCTTCAATCTAATGATACCACGAGGCGTGCTTCATATGACACCAGTAGTGATTTTTTTTTAAAAGGAGAAGAACATGGCCCACAAAAGAGAAAACATGCACATCAGAGTGTATGTGTCATGCTTAAGTCAGAGAATGAAAGAGTGTGGAAGCTAGAGAGTTTAAGAGTCGAGCTCCAGTTACCTTATATGAAGTTATAATCATGTATTTATAGAAAAAGTTGACCTAAGTCATTCCCTAAGATTTCATAGTTGCTTCATGATAATAAGATAACCTATCGAGCCAAGGGTTGTGCCTGGTTTCATGTTTGGCTAGGGTCGGGTGAGGCCAAGCATCTCCCTTAAGCTATATTTATGGCCTAAAAAGATCTCTTGGGTCGGGACATGCTTTGGCAAGGCTCGGCCTCGGCCAACACACTAGCTTGGGTCAAGCCTAAGCCAGCTCCTTATCCTTGGCCCAATTTGGCCGCAAGTATCCACTTTCTATCATGCTCTTTTATTGATTTTATCATTCTTATTTGTGTTTAGCCCAAGCTAGCCCCTTATCCTTGGCCCAATTTGGTCCCAAGTGCCCATTTTCGGCCTGTATCATACTTTCTTCTTGATTTTGTCGTTGTTATTTGCGTCAAATATCATTTATATCCTTTGGTCTAAAATTATCCCTAACAATATAGATGTCTAACTCTTTTTCTTTCTAGATTTTAACATCAATGATATCAAAATTTTAAAAATAATTTGTCTAAAAATATGCATCAAAATTGACGTTTTATAAATGTTTTTATCGACGTTTCATCCATTTAAAACTTTGATGGCAACTAAAGTTATGGGACTCAAAGATCATTTACTTCTTTTTCTTTTTCTTTATCTTTTTTTTTTTCCTAAGAGGAAAAGTCATTTATCTATTTCAATAATTCAATGCAATTGAATGAAGAGGCCCCCAACCTTCTATTATTTCATGTTCCTTTCCAAAAGAAATAGGGTCCACTATTTCATAATCAATTTTTTTTATTATTTTTATCAATGTCAATAAAAAATTTAATAAAAATGGGGCATGTATGCACGTACATTAAAAAATAAAATTTTAGTACATAATAATTGTGCTCATTTAATTTATAAATAAAAATTTAAGACTTTCCGCCTTTTATTTTCACTTCCAACTTTTGCGGAGGGAGTGGCTTTTTATGAAGGTCTTTGTTAAACGGTGGGTATATATATATATTTTAATTGTTTCAGTAATCAATAGTTATAATACTAGTTGATATATACGCAAGAATTTGACATCGATATTAAAGAGCAATTGATATCTTTGATATCTTTTATAAATGTCATTTAAAATATAAAAATATGTCATCTATTTAATCCAATATAAATAAAAATACTAACAATAATATCCAAATTTAATTTAGAAGTAAAAACAATAACTTACTTATTAATCTAAATAATTTTTATAAATCTTTGAACTTATAGAAATACTTGTTAATATCAATATTTTATTACTATATCTATTAATATGTTCGTAAAATTGAAATTTCGATATTGATATCGAGATCGTTATTTTAATCCTCAGTTGTGATTAGTAAAGGTATGTTTGGTAGAGAATCTGAAAACATAAATTTGAAAATAAGAATTAAATAAAAATAAGTTGTATTCCATGCTTTAAGATATGTGTTTGGTTGAAGAATTCAGAAATTAGATTCTAATTTAAATAATTGCAAACTAATTATAGTTACCCACTAAATATCAGTTGACAATAAACTAATATTAATTTATTTATAAATATGGTTTTATGTTAAAAAAAATTGTATAATTATTAGGTGTAGTATTATATAATCTACGGGATAAATTGAAATTTTTGTCCTATGCTTGGGAAGAAGTTAAAATTTAGGTCTTAGGGTTTATAATTAAAATTTAATTTGATAAAAGCTTCATATATAAATAATCCCTATGGCAAGAATTATTTAAGAGGATTTAACAAACCACATGGAAGTTATATCAAACTATAAGAATTAAATTTTAAATTTTAAAACCACATGAACTAAGTTGTAACTTTATTCAAACCATAGGAACCAAATTTGGAATTTAAACTAATTTATAATAATTACATAATACATATTTTAATTAAAAAAATTGAATTGAGTTTATAACCTGACATATTATATTTCTAAATGTTATTATCTTTATTAATATAATTCTACATTTTAAATTTTAAAATTCAAATTCTGTATACAATAAAAACATAAAAATGTTTGTTCTCAAAATTTACGCTATTTAAATTACATAATCTAGAAATAGTTTTTAGAAACAAAATTTGAATTGTCTAACAAATATATATTCGTTGAACTTAGTGAATAAAAAAACATAAAATAAAATTCAAATTGTGAACTAAATAGACCTTTTTTTTCATTGTCAATGGTGATATTTTAAGGTTTTTTTTTTCGGTTAAAAAGATTATTTTTAAAGCTTGTGCATTCTTTTAAAAGGGTTGTGTTCAACCTATTTCCTGGACTAGGAATTTCATGTTTTCCGTTGATTTTTGTTTTGTTAAAAAAAAAACCCTTATAAGTTACTTTATTACTATTTTTAAAAATAAAAATTATAAGTTATTGATTTTTTACGTCATTATTTTAATATTCATAACGATTTAACAAATTAGTTCTTTTATAAACAGGTATAATATAAAAGAGTTAATTGAGTTGAGTTGGATTGGTAATTATTGTTGGAAAAGTTAAATTATTTGGAGAGTTAAATTGTATATGTTTGGAGTACAAAATTGAGTTGAGTTGGTAATTATTTTCTATGTTTGAGATGCTGAGTTGAGTTGAGTTGAGTCAGAAAGTAAATTTGTGGTGCAGAGTTGAGTTGGGATATATGGTGCAATTTTTTTTAATGAAATTATTTTGTGTTGGATTTTTTTTTTTTTTTTTTTTTTTTTTTTTTTTTTGCTATTGTTGATTTTAATTTTCAACTATACACAAATTTTTCTAACTTTTTTAAGGTAAAACAAAAAAAACTTTCAATTTTTTTTCATTCTTAAAACATAACAAATTCTCTATAAAGTATTCAAATACTAAACACAAGATTTTGAATTCAATTTTTGAACATTCAATTACATAACATATTTTTTCTTCATTTCTAAACACCAAACATATTCCAAATAAATTATAACTAAACACAAATATTTAGCACTCAAACATGAACACAATCTTAAAAATTGGACAACATTTTTGTTTTCTCTTTCTGAAAAATGTAACATATTTAATTTTAATCACACAATTTGAACACTCAATTGCAAAACAATTATATTCTTCCACCCAAAGACATGTCATATTCCAATAAAATGAACATTTTTCCTTCTATCTGACATCACTTTTTAACCCTCAATTACTTATGAATTGATATATATATATATATATATATAATCTTGCTAACTTAACATTATTAAAAAAAAAAAAATTAACATGTTCTACACATCAATGTTGAAGCACTCAATAACTGAACTCCCCCGACCAAGCTCCAATAACATGGTCAGTAGCCCCTACCAAGAATTTAATTGCAGATCAAATTTGAGGAAAAGCACAAGAAAAACGACAAAGGATGAATTTATCATTGAAGCGGCGAGAGGATATTTGTGAAAAATGAAGAAAAACAGTAAGTTGAACCACACTAATGAAAGCTGTGAAGACATAGTAAAAAGGAAAAAAATAACATAAAAGTAACAAGGAACCTCAATAAGGAAATCGAAACCAAAAAACCCTACATATGTAGTAGGAACAATAAAACATGGGGAGAAGACAGATCCAAAAATCCATAACAGAAACTCCAAAAAAATGAAGATCTGAACAAACAAACGAAAAAGGAAGAAGAAAAATAGTCTGTCTACAACAAATAACTACATATGTAGTAGATCTTAGAAAAAAGACCATGAAAACAACCCTAGAAAAATATACATAGAAGAGGAAAGAGGGATTCAACAAGAAAAGACTCATACAATCGAGCAAGAAGAGAAAATCTGAGGAAGAGAAACAGAGGAGGCAAAGATGACGAACCAGACAGATAAAGAAGAGAGAAGATGAAAAAGATAAGAACGGGAGTAATGTGAAGAGACGGGTGAGTGAGAGAGAGAAACGACAGAGGAGAGTAATGAGGGAGTTAAGAGTAGAGTTAGAGAAAATGAGGGAGTTTAGAGGGTGTTGAGAGGGAATAAAACGGTGGGTTATTAAACTTTACTATTTTTGTTTTATTAATAGGTCAAACAATGGGTGGACTTTTCTTGCCCACCCAACTCAACTCTCTCAAAGTTACCAAATAACCCTAAGAGCAAGACAACAAAAAAGTTGATGGAATAGACAAATGAAATACAATGAAAATCAATTAATTACACTTTTTTTTTTCTCCTTTGTTGCTTATGACACTTGTTGAGGGTTGTCTTTGGCAAGGTCAAAAGTCTATGGACACGAATCCCAGCCTCTAATAAAGGGCCTGCATAGGGTTCATGTCTAAAAAAAAGTCAAACCCTCAGGTTCTATGCTGACTAGTTGAGCTTGTGAAGTTTCACCAAAGAAAAAATGATTGAGTCGAGCTCGTTCTTAGCACTCTACAACCTTGAGGGTCACACCCATTCTAATATCTTCGATGTTACACATATCCCCAAGCGGGTGCTAATAGGAAAAGCCTTATAAATTGCCCTACATCTACAACTTCACGAAGTGAGTAATTCTCTTTGTGCTTAGCTAAGCTAAACAATCCTTGTACTAACTTAGGGACCACATCGGTACGAGTACTCTTATGCTGGTCAGCTCCAACAACGCGTTCGAATCAAAGGAGTGGGCTAGAGGAGTGCTCAAAGCCTGCTTGTGAGTTTCTCACGCCAACAACGCTCATTCCTAAATTGCATCAAATCATTAATTACTAGTGCAATTATCTTGTCACTGTGAACCTTTAAATAGAGATAATGTGATAACAATCAAAATTGAAAGCTTAAAGACATATAATTAAATTCTTTAAAAATATGTCCCCTAATAAACTTCTATCCGCGTATATCACAATTATCTAAAAATTTTGTTATTTTGTGTAAATAATTTTTCTATTTTTAAAAATTCTCCCTAGATTTAAAATTTTGTCAAAGTATTATAAATTTTTTTTTTTTTTTTTGAAGTGTATAAAAAAGGTTGAATATAACTTTTGAAGTGAAAATTACGCATAGCACCTGATTGGGTAACACTCTATCTCTCTTGAGATGCGTAACTTGAGATTGGATTATAGGCAATTTAATTCTTCATCTTCAATGGGTTGTGTGTTTGACTTATTGTATTAGGTTTCTTCTTAGAAGAATATGGTTTCTTTATTCTAATCTAATTCAATATTATATACCTACACTTTTAAAGGGAAAGGATTTGTACAAGCAAACTAGGGTAACAGATAATAAAAAAAATAAAAAAAGAATAAAGGATTTTTTTACAAATGAGAAGAATATATATACACATATATCATACATTCTTAATGAAAAGCAATGAATCGATCGAAAAACGTCAATGTAGATTTAGAGAAATGGATTGTATATGTTAATGACATTTGAATGAATGTGTACTCTTTTTCTTGAGTTTGGAGGTTTAAATTCTCATTTTAAAGATTTAGAGACTAAACACACATATTCTTCAAAACTGTGGAACGAAACAAAATGTGCTTTTTTTTCAAAATAATAATAAAATCAAGAATCGCTCTATGATATTTTTGATAGGTCCACCATCACAAATTGAGAAAGATACAAGATCACGTTTACATTTTACAGTATCATGTTTTTGTAATAAATTCAAAAACTTCCTAAGGAGTTGGTGGTCCAATGATTTTATGCTTTATTTACTTCTTATACGGGAGACTTTATGACTTCACAACTCTTTCACATTAACAACTTCACTTCTTGTTCGGCCTATTAATATTTTGGAAAAAGTATTTTTTTTTATTCTAGGTTTTGGGTTTAGTGTATTAGTCGCTAAGTGTCAAAATATTACACATTTAGTCCTTAAGTTTTGAGTTTGGTTTCAGTTTAGTCACAATGTTGCAATTGTATCATTGAGAATTAAGTTTTATTTCAATTTAGTCCATAAGTTTCAAGATTTACACTTTTCACCTCAATTTTTCACTAAATCTCATTCTTCACCTTTAGTGTTAATGTCTATTAATTAATTTAAAAATTAAAAGAATTATAATTAATTAACTTTTATGATTTTTCTCACCATTAAAATCAAATTTCAAATTCGACTTCATAATTATTTTAAATAAATTAATTGACATTGATGTCAAAGACTAAAAGTGAATAGGAAAAATCAAAGTTAAAAATATAAATCTTGAAACATCAAGACCAAATTGAAACAAAACTAGACTTTTAAAGGTAAAATTATAACATTTTGAAATTTATAAGATAAATTAAAGACCCATTTGGATTGACTTTTTAAGTGTTTATTAAAAAAAATTACACTTATAAATACTTATTTAAATACTTAAAAAGTGAATTCAAATTGGTTTTAAAATCAAAACTAAAAAAAATTAAGAACTATATGCATAACATTTCATAATTTAGGGACCAAATAAAAACCTGATAAAACAAGATATTTGTGCTTAATATTTTTCTAATAAACTATTTCAACCGCAATTATTTTCAATTCGAAGAATTGAGTCGGCAGCTGTCCCTTTCCTGTTGAATCGTTTGATCCCCTCAATCAATTTTAATTAATTTCTTAAAATTCCCATTTTATTTCGAGTCAAAAGTTCTCGAATTCATAAATCGTCTTGGATTATTCCATTCATGAAAGTAATTTTGTTTCAATTCGAATTTCTTTCTACCCAAAACAGAAATTATTTGGATATGGAATAGTACCGAGTGGTATGTTCTTCTTCAAAGGGCTCATTTCAAACCCAGAAAATCGATGCATTTGCATGTTTTAATGGAGCAGTCCGTTGGAATTTCTTGATTCCATTTGATCAGAGAGAGACCCAATTAGGGAAAAAGAAGATCCAGGTCAACCATGGCTGCAGCAAGAACTCGTTCTACTTGTGTTCTCTTCCGATGCCGACACGTATCGGACACGTGCTTGAAGGTTCAAGCCAAAACTTAGTAACTTACTCTCAACTTTCAACTGCTACAATTCCTTATCTCTCATCGACGGTTTCTTCGATCCTACGGCACCGTTTTTACTGTCGAGAGGAATGTTGAACGGAGGATTTCAGAACCCGTCTCGCCACTTAATGGATGGGATTTGATTCGGTTGTTCTTATTGAAGAGGTTTCTGTGTGGAGATTTGGTTCTTATTGGTGATTTTAGTGTAAGTATTGATTTGGGTTTTTTCTTCTTCGGTGTATGTTTGGATTAGAGATTTTACAAATCTTCGATGATTTTGATCTTGTGGGTTGAATGTTGAATGTTGAAGTTGTTCCATTAATGGGTTTGGAGTGAGAACATATATATATGTGTGTACTCTTGCATATGTTTATCTTTTTTTGCTTTTGAATCTGGTGGAGCCCATTTGAGAAAAAGGAAAAGTGGATTATATTAGCCTGATCCTATAGAATGTTGTTTGTCGGTACAGGAAGTGTTAAGGAAGGCAATCTTTTCTTTCAATCGTAAAGTGGGATTTGGAGGAAGATTGATTCTAATGGAGGTTTCGATTATGATTCATGTGGGATTTGTCCTTTTTCTTCTCTGGCTACTTTCCGCCTTCAATTGCTGCCATCTTGCCGCATATTTCATCTCCCTCATCTATCTCTATCTGGTAATTTTAACCATGTCTGTTATCATCTTCTCCATTTTCATATTCAATTGTTTTGTGAATCATCAGATAACTGTTTTTAATGAATCATGGGTTTTTCCTTTTGAAATTCTTAGGAATCTGGATAATTCTCATCGTCTTTTATTGACTGTGCTTCTCTGAAGCTTCATTTTGTTATTTGGTGAATCTTCCTTTCTTCCTTAATGAAGTTCTACTCTTCTTTTTGAAAGGTGCACGAGCGGTTCTTTTTGAAACTGAGGAGGAAATTGCAGTTTGAGGAGAGAAAGCAAGCTAACCAGAGAAGGGTGGAACTTCTTTCCCTCTCTTACATAGAATTCATAAACAAACTACAAATGTTTATTTACTGAGAAATTGAGGGGGTAACCCGTTATTTTTCTCTTTTGCTTTCTTGTTTTTTTAATACAATTGTTTCATTTTGATTGAAATTCAGTGTGATTTCTCTTCCACTTCAGGTTCTCACAGATTCTGAAACAGTTAGGTGGTTAAACCATGCGGTTGAAAAGATTTGGCCTATATGCATGGAGCAAATTGCTTCTCAGAAGATTCTCCTCCCTATCATTCCTTGGTTCTTGGAGAAGTACAAACCATGGACTGCTGTATGATCCCAATCTTATACTTTATATACCCGCTTCTATGATTGATACAACTTATTTTAGCAGTTTAATGTCTTTTCAATATCAAACTTCCATCAATGTGTTCAGCGAACTCAAGAGATGCGAGAATATGCCAGGACATGATTTATTCTCATTGTTTGGTAATCATGATTTTATATCCGTACAGATTTTTGATGACCAGTGTATAATTGCAGAAGAAGGCTGTGGTTCAACATCTATATTTGGGAAGAAACCCACCTATGTTTACTGAAATGAGGGTTCTTCGTCAGTCTAGCGAGGATGACCACTTGGTAGGAATTACATTTTTGTGGTTGTTGGATTAGGAACCCTATACACACACTTATGTTGTCTTTTGTAGTTTCGAGTTTAATTAGATTCGAAGGAATTAATCACAGGTTCTGGAGTTGGGAATGAACTTTCTTACAGCTGATGACATGAGTGCAATACTTGGTGTGAAGCTAAGGAAAAGACTAGGATTTGGAATGTGGGCAAAGTTGCATCTTACAGGCATGCATGTGGAAGGAAAGGTACAGAAATTGTTGCCATGTTTGTAATGGTGTAGTTTGGGATGAATATTAGTATGTCTTTCTGCTTGTGTGATCATTGATATTGTGAGCAATGCTGATTCTACTGTCTTGGGAGTAATTAGATTTCCATTTTCCTCTATATAGTTCGATCGTGAGTCAAATTGTATTCCTAAAGCTTTCTTTTTTCAGCGTCCTTGTCTGTCATTGTGTTCTTTCCTTGTAAGAATTTTGTTCTTCTTCATACTGATTTGCAGTGTTTGCATCTTTAATGTCATGATTTGCATCATGTGCAAACTGAATATTGTCTTTTGCATCATTGTGAGGAGTGCTTGAATTAGCTTTATGTATATATGTATTTTGACTTCAATCATTCTTCATGTTCATTCTCAAGGTTCTGGTTGGTGTTAAGTTCCTTCGGGATTGGCCATACCTAGGCCGTATTCGATTATGTTTTGCTGAGCCTCCATACTTTCAGATGACTGTCAAACCTATCTTTACGCATGGTCTTGATGTTACCGAACTTCCAGGGATTGCTGGATGGCTGGTACCATTCATCTTCTATTTTAGCAATTTTACCTTCATCTCCTTTTTCTCTATTGCCTCAGTTTCTCTTCGTGCTGGCTAAACTATGTTTTACTGCTTGCACCTTCTTATTATCGGGCTAAGTACCGTCTTTTTTCTTTTTATCAGGATAAGCTTTTGTCCATTGCCTTTGAGCAGACACTTGTTGAGGTTGAGTTCTAGAGCTTGATTCTTGATAACACCTTCATTCTTAGTTTTTGTATTTCATTTATTTTTTAGTAATTGAAAATTGTAATGGTCTGAACCAAATTGTATTCCAAATATACACTTATAGAACAATATTAACCAAGTTTTGAATTATCTTAATCTATGCAGCCCAATATGTTAGTTGTTGATATGGAGAAGTTCATTTCACCACAGCCAGGTACTTCATGCTAAACACAATACAATTTGCAACTGTGGTCAAATGAAATTTTTGAAGAATGGTCAATCACAACCTAATGAATAGAAAGAATGCCATCTCTGTACATACCTTCATGTTTATTTTAGTTTTTCTCATAATCATGTCAAGTAGCTTGCTTTAAAAAGTTTTAGTCGTCGTTTGAGCAGCATGCTTCGCGATAACTCTCCTATTCTAGGATGGTTTAAACTTGCTTGGCTGCAGTCACACGGTTTGCATAGCAAGCTTGCAACAATTAATTTTTATAATTTATCGCAGTATGATATATTGTATGCCAATCACCGGCCAACGGCCTGTAATTATTGCTGAAAAATTGTTCTAATTTCATTTATTTGTTTCAATGATTGGAAGTACTAAGGTTTACTGGTTCTTGAAAATTTCTGTATACTAAGTGGGGTATATTTAATTTGTATGAAAATTTTCTTCTTAGATGTTAAGTTCCATTTTCAATATGCATCACTTGCAGTCTGCAAAACCCTTGGCTTGTAGTTCTATTGGCTACTTATTTTGATTTCCTAGATATGGATAATTCATAACTGTATCATATGGCATGTTTTTTAGCTTTCGAAAATCAAATGACTACATATGTTTCAATGTTGATGGATCTTTCTCCTTGTCCATGACCTTATATTTCCAGAAAATTGGTTCTCTGTAAACGTGAAGGAACCAGTCGCTTATGTTATAGTCGAAGTTGTTGAAGGAGCAGACATGAAACCATCTGACCTAAATGGTTCTTCCAATATTCTTTCACTTGTTGTATTATAGTTCTGATGATTTTCTTACATGACTGGTGAATTTGGCTCACAATTGAAGCTTTCTTTCAGGTCTGGCTGATCCGTATGTAAAAGGTCAACTGGGTCCTTACAGATTCAGAACCAAAATTCAAAGGAAAACACTATCTCCACAGTGGCACGAGGAATTCAAGATCCCAATTGTCACATGGGAGTCGGAAAATGTGCTTACTATTGAAGTTCGTGACAAGGACACGTTTGTCGACGACGTACTTGGGTTTGTCTTCAAATTTATATTACTTCTATGATATATTTGGTTTGTAGTTCTTGTGTCTTCACTTTCATCTTTCCTTTTGCTTTATCCTTTTTTCATATGCTCAGGATCCAATCTAATATTCTATTTGCAGAAATTGCTCTGTCTGCATTGCAGACCTGAGGGATGGCAAACGACATGATATATGGTTGCCTCTTGAAAACATTAAAACAGGGAGATTGCATCTTGGAATCACTGTTTTTGAAGACAGAAAGAAGGTTATGTTCTTTGTCTTTCCCTTCCCTTCCCTTCCATGCTTCCTTTTTTCTCGTCTACTGCTCGTGTTAAAAAGTCAAATTTGTGTTGTGCCTAGGAAAGGATCTTTTAAATTTAGTTCTACTGGAAAATGAAATTAACAGAAAGAAGGTTGTTTTCTTTTATTGATATGTAATGCTACTTTAGGTGGAGGAATATCCTTCTCAGAGAGAAGCCTTGAATGTGGAAGAGGATAAGGATTCCCCTAAAAGTGAGACCAAGGATGATAAGAATTCAATCTCTCCTGTATCAATGGAGCCTCAAAGAGGGATTGATAATTTTGAGCCCATCGATGTTGAAGGGCAGAAGGAGACAGGAATCTGGGTCCACCGTCCAGGAAGCGAAGTTTCAAAAACTTGGGAGCCACGGAAGGGACGAAGTCGGCGGCTTGATACCGAAATCCATAGAGAGCCTAATGAATCTGTAAGCAGTGGTGAGATAAAATCTTGTATTAATGATTCAAGCAGTACTGATGATAATCCTGAGGAAAAACATCGAAAGTTATCAGTTCGCAGGGGACTAAGGAAGTTGAGTTCAGTTTTTCACAGGAGTCCTCGGGATGAGGATCGATCAGGAAGCTTAATGGAGTCTGCTAAATCCCCCCAATATGCTAATGTTAGGGCTGCAAATGCTGAGGGAGGCGTGAAGGTTATTCTTGTAGATAACATTTCCGGTACTGCTTCTGATAAGGTACCAAAAGAAGGGAAGTCGAGCAACGATGGTAGCGATTCAGAGAGTCCAGGAAAGGGTGGTAATGTGAAAGGCATGGCGAAAAGCCTTTTCAGACAGGCTGAGAAATCTGCTCGTACTATTAAATACGCATTTTCACGCAAAGGTTCGAGGAAATTCCGAAGCGATCCATTAGGAATGAATGAGAGAGATGCTGCAGTGGAATCAGAGTCTTCTGATGATGAACCTGATGCACCAGCTGCTTGCAGCCCAACGACAATTGTAGGAGTCCCAGTTATCCCTGAAGTCAAATCCCCAGCTCCTCACAACAAATCCTTGAAGAAGGAAAATGTGTTACCCACTGGTTCAAGTGACAATGTGAAGGAGAATGGACAATCAGCAGATAGAAGTACTGCTGCCGCTCACTTGGAAAAGATCGAAGATGACGAGGATGATAAACCTGCAATCAACGGTGGCAAATGATTGGAACTTCAAAAACCTGAACTCTGTGAAATGAATTTAGGAGATGGAAAATAGTTGAAATTTCTTTGGTTATTTGAAAGATGGTACAGTGTGTAGGTAAAAAGGATGTGAAAAACATGTAGAAGTTTGAGAATTTGTAAATTGAATAGAAGATGTTTTTACCCTTAGACATGCAAAGTTATAGAGATTAAGAAGTTCTTTGTGCAGATTGTCACAATAAATAAAGCATCAATTTTCCTAGTTAAAACGGCACAAGTGGTTTGCCGCTAGAAAATAACTCCATCTCTCTTGAATTTGAGTCAATGGGGCGTTTCCCGCTTCCTTCCTCCAATTATTCTCATCACCGAACATAATTGTCCAGGAAAAAATCGCTTTTGACGCCTCAGCTGCAACAAGTGAGAATTTCTTCCTGAAGCGTTGCCCTTTTTCTCTTTTGGAAAACAAAAATGTTAAGAATCATCAACTCTAAGGCACGTTGCAGAAGAGATCTGTTTGTTCTTCAGTAATAGCAGCCAAGTTGGGAAGTGTTGATCAGCTTGCGTCCATAACATTACCCGGTGCTCCGATCTTTTGTACTCGGTCGTCAAACAGGTCGATTTTCAGTGAAGAGCTGCATCATATGGATGGAACAGATATATACTAAGAAGAACATCTTTTCATTACACCATCTTCCATTGCAAGCAACAAAATTTTTTCAAATACTCCATCAGTGATATCAGTGCAATCTTCATTTCCTGATAACATACAACGTAAAATCACTTTCCACATCCCCATTTTTGGGACGAAACCTTGCATAACCATCTGCTTCAGAACCCAATCCACATCCTCAGTTAGATTCTTCTTACATAACCCAGCCAACAACTTCTTGTAAGAAACAAAACTTGGGTCCATACCATCCGAAATCATCCGACGCATACAATCACTCGCTTCAATAAACTTACCCGTATCGAGCAGCCCATACAAAACCTCTTGATAAGTCCCTGCATTGGGGTAGCAACCTTTAAGCTTCATTCTCCCCAAAAGTTCTATTGCCTCTTCAATTTTCTTCTGCTTTCTAAGACCCGAAATCAGTATATTAAACGTTATAGTATCAGGGCAAACACCTTCGTTTTCCATTTTAGAGAAAAGCTCTGATGCTCTCTCTAGTTCCCCATTCTCACACAATGCATGCAGAAGCGTTGAAAATGTTCTCACATTTGGCCTACATCTCTGTTGAGGAAATTCATCGAGCACCTTGAGTGCAGCATCCAAATTCCCACTCTCGCACAACCCCTTGACGAGTATGTTAAGGCAACAAGCATCAATCTCAATCCCCAACTTAGGAGCACCCATATACACCTCATGGACAACATCAAACATCTTCGCCGAAACAAGCAAATTAAGCACAAAATTAAAGGTTTTAACACTCGGCCAACAATTATAATTGGGCATATCGAAAAGGGTATCAATGGCTTTACCTATACGGCCAGCAACATTGCCATAAATCTTGATAACATGGTAGAAAAACTCATCGGACAAGCGGAAATTCCTTTCGACTTTGATTCTCAACATCACTTTTTCGATATCATCAAACAAGCGACCCTCAGCAAGTCTGGACACAACCAGAGTGTAGATTTCTTTGTTGGGTTTGTAGTCCTTGCGATTCGACCATTGGTGGAGGAATGCGAGGACAGAGGGAGGATCTCTGATTTGTTGGATGATTTTGATGACTTCATTGGGAGATAACCAATCTCTGTGGCTTAGTCTATGGGGAAAGGCAGATGGTTGTTTAAGGGAAGTGGAGAAAGAGGAGGAAGAAGAAAGAAAACGAAGAGGAATCGAAAGAGATGATGAAGAGAAAATGGAGTTTAACAGAGAGAATTGAGTGAGCCGTAAAGAAGGAAGGATCATTGGAAGGAGGAAGGAGATTCAGAGTACCGCTGAGAATTGGGTTCCCAACGAAAGTAAGTTCTTTTTGGTTTTATACTTGTTGGCAACATGTTTTAGTTATTAGTTAGGTTTAAGAATATATATATTTATAAATATAGAAAATTCTATAGATTTCTACCGTGGGTGATAGAAATTTATTGCGGATAGATAGTAAAAAAATTTTACCTTTGTAAATAGTTTGATTTTTTTTTCATTTATAATAATTTTTCAATATATATTTTTTATCCTTAGGTTTTTTGAATTAAGCTTTATTTGATCCTGTGTTTCAAAATGTTACCATTGATAGTTTTGAGTTTTGTTTCAATTTAGTACATTGGTTTTAAAATATTACAATATTACCCTTAAGATTTGAGCTTTATTTTAATTTAGGCATGAGGTTTCGAGATTTACACTTTTATCTCGATTTTTCATTAATCACTTTTCGTCTTTAGTGTTAATGTCTATTAATTAATTAAAAAAAATTATAATTGATTAAGTTTTACTATTTTTCATCACTATTAAAATTAAATTTAAAATTTCACTTCATAATTATTTTAAATTAATTAATAGACATTAATGCTGATGATTGAAAGTGAGTATTTAATAAAAAAATTGAGGTTGAAAATGTAAATCTTGAAAACTAGACCCAAAATCTAGGAACTAAAAAGGTATTTTGCTAGGTTAAATTATCAAAACTACATCCGAAACTATGGGTCTATCTCAATTATATCCCTAAAATTTTACTAGTTTCATTTCAAGCTTTGAAATTCGAAGTTTGTTACAAAACAACTTTTATAGGCTTTTATTGTTAAATTATAGATAGAAAATTTGCTTTTACTTGTGTGAACAAATTTTTTCATCCATGAATTTAACAACAAAAGCCTTTCATGGTTGTTTTGAAAAAAGCTTTAAACTTCAAGAGTTCAAATGAAACTTTTCAAAATTCAAGAGTATAATTTAAATCAACCTCATTATTTTTTATAATTTAATATACGGTTTGTTCTTGAGATCATTGATCATAGACAACAGGGATAGAATGTAGATATTTTTGGATTAAATTATATATTAAAAAAAATACCCCAATACTTTTTTTTTTTAATTTGAACTCGACCTTTCCTAAACGTTTTAAAATTACTTTCGAAGTAGAAATTCTTAATAATGTCGGATGAAAACAGTAACTAAAAATGGTGTGGCAGTTATCTATAATGGTATTATGACTTCTTTTTTTCTGTGTATTTATTTTTCATACAATTTGTACTTGATATTATATTATAACTAATTTTTAATATTTTGTTGGTTGAATTTTGAGTGAAGTATTAGTTTGTTTGTGTTATATACTAATTACATAAGTGGTTAAAATTGATTGAATTTTTTATCATAAAAATTAGAAAGAAATTTGCCTTGAAGCATCATATGGACCTTTGAGGAGCATCTACAATCAAAGATCGTCCAAATGGAATCTAAAAATTTGAGAACGAATCCATGAGATGATTCAGCAGAACAAAGAATTGTTTGAAACTATTATTGAATTATATGGAAGTTGATACATTAGAATCTATGCTTATGATACAAAATATACTAATCCTCAATTCAAAACATTCACATCTAAACTTTGTATTCCTATATCCCATCCTGATTCACAAATAATTACTACATGAATTTCTTAAGTGTTTAAATTTCTGTGTAAGAGGAATTTTCACCATTGTATGACTATACAATATGTACTAAACACAAACATTCACTCTAATTAATCACTTGTGCTTCTGTTTCCCAGCAATAATTGTTTGGATATGCAAGTGCCTGTTGAATGCCTCGTTGAAGAGGAAACGAGTCTGGAAGTCTGATATATTTGGAAGCCATGCCAGAGTAGCTACAGGTGCGAAAATAACAACGCCCATACCGTAATCGTAAGATTTGGCAAGAACCCTGGTGAAGTCCCACAGCCAAGTGTGCTCTATTTTTGGCCTCACAGTTTGAGCAAACTAAAACAACAAGAGTAGAATCAAAACTCAGTAAGAAACCAGGGAGAGAATGAGAGGGTAGGGGAACAAGAACATTGAACCTTACCAAAATCAATCCCCATCCGGTTGGAAGGAAGGCAAGGGAGCAGATGACCATGTCCTTTAGAGATAATTGACAGACGATGGATAGAGAAATAATTACGGCTAGAACGCCGAGGAAGAGAAATGCTTTGAATAGTCTGAATGCAAAATGATAGTTGGCACTGAATTGCTGCGTCCCCAGGTTTACTGCCTATTTTTGCACAGCAAGTGTATCATGTCATTGCAAGAGAGATCGCAACTTTTTGTTGAACAGACGTTAAGATTAAGGTTTGTTTTAAAAAAAGAACTAATTTTGACTAATGTCGTATCTCATAGGAATTACACAATCCTTGTCCATATTTTTGGAAGGAAAGTCGCTTAAAGATAAAGGTTGTGAAGTTAAAAGTAAAACTAAGATATTAACTAGTCCTGAAGGCCACAAAATATCAGCTGTATTTCCCTGTTTCCATTTTTCAAGAAGGCTGAAGTAAAGGTAATTTAAAACATAAGAAAGTTGGAGAACTAACCTTGACAAGTAAGAAAATTGCAGCAATCACAGCCCAAGAAAGCACATAAACCAGAAAATTTCTGCTATGCTGGGAGATGTCTAGGTGATACACGAGTCCATATTGATACATGAAGAACCTTAACGAGAGAAGTACTTCGATCAACCTGGAAACAAGTCCTGAATGACGAAGGTGAGCTTGTTCATCATCCCACCAAGATTGCCAACTTTTGTCCTGCTGAACTCCTATACCTCCTTGCTGTTTAATCCACTTATTCCATTCTTTCCAGTCATCTACTATCTTGGCCCAACTGAACCCAGAGGGATTGAATAAAAATGGTGCAAATAACCAAGTGATTGACATGAACCAGATCGAGTAAGTGATTAACAGATAAGCCATGCTGCTCTGATACGAACGTCTGAACAAATCATAGACTACCAACAGAAGCAGAAGCTCGAACCCTTTGACGAAGTGACTTCTCGAATACAATCTGTAGTTTTCAGTAAAACTAGCATAAAAGACCACTACCTTACGCCCAGTAGGTCTGTACTTTGCACCCCCATGAAGTATTGTGCGGCCAAAGTAATGAGTTTTTGTTCCTAGAGAAAATGTGAAGAAAACAACTGCCAACTGCAACTGCATGAGGATGAAATCTTTGAGGGCGGTAAGGAATCCTCTTTCAAGTCCAATTTCCATGACCATTGGTAAGCCTGTAAGGAGCCCAAGCTGTATAAATGACTGTGAAGCAAGAGCTGTTTCCAAAGATCGGACATTCTGCATTCTAGCTCCAAGAAGAAGAGCTTTTTCCAAACCACTTAGAACAAGATATAGTTGTCCGTAGAGGAAAACATATATTCCAAGTACTGATATCTGTGCAGTGAATTGGCAGATAGTTTGCGAAACCAATCAGTGAGATGGTACTGATAAAGGAAAAAAAAAAAAAAAAAGCAATAAAGAGAGTTGCGTTACCAGGCTACTGAAATAGTATCCAATTGTCGTGTAATAACAAGAGAGCATCCTGAAGAAATCGAATCGTTGCCCAAGGCGATATATATCCCGGCTTAGAGTTTGTTCACTGTTTCCATTTGCTATCTTGGCTTCAAACTTGGAGATCTGATTCAGTCCTACATCACGGCCTTTGCCTATTTGCATGTACTCGTGGTATGTAATATATCCCCGACGTAATGTAGAGTTAAATCCTATCCATAAGAACCATTCACTTGTCAGCCATGTTCAACACTATGGACAGAATCGAGCCACAAGATCTTACCTGCATAAACGTCTTCACTCAAGTTAATGGTTTTTGATGCTTTGCTAATGCCACCTCTCGTAATGTGAAACACCCTGTCAAACACATCTGGGTGTCCGTAGTGAAATCGTACCCTGTGGGCAGCATTCCAAAATAGTTTTGATCAGGAAAAGAAAAAGGCATGATTAGTCATGCATTAGTTCGAAGACTTGGCTGGAAAACAAGGTAATCAAAACAAGGACCAACGCGGTTACTGCATGAAAAGATAGAAACACGATTACTGCATTCCAATCAGCTGTTTTTGCCTTAATTGTCAAACCATCAATCTGACTAATTGATGTCACTTTTGTATTTGCTTCTATTTGAAACATAGAAACAAATTCCAAAACTGGATTTTTCCTTGCCAGGAGGGAGGAAGGAGGGACCACTACTAGAAGTTCAACCCCTAATTATTGCCCTCAATTGGATAATGAGAACGCAGAACCAACAAATACATTACCTTAGAGGATTGGCAAGAATTCTTTGACCAATTGTGACAAAGCTCGTCTCTTGATATGACATGAACCATGCCAAGGAAGAAACACTGCAGTTCACGTTAAAAAAAATCCAGCTTAATAAATGATAATTATAGTAACTATGGTACATATTTTCTTCATAGAAAAATCTTTCATTTCTTATATGTTGAAACAAGTTATGGTGCAACATTATTTCTGCCTGGTTATTCCCATTACTCTTAACAATGAAACATCAGATAAACAGAGAGTAACAAAGCAAATCTTTAAACTGTTCCTAATACTCAAATAACAATAATAAATTCAATAACAATGTACAACCAGTCAATTACTTGAAATTTTGTAAGTTGGATGAGACCTGCACTTAAATTATGACAACTTGACCTAGTAAGTTTTTAGTAATGCCGTCACAGAGTTCTAACTTTATTAATCCAGTGCAATTTGACTGAGTGTTGGTGCGACATGATTAATTCACGATTAATTGATCATGGCAGTTAATCTAACCTTCCAGTGAATATGTGCTCCCTTAAACCCAGAATTGCAGGTGGCTTCCGTACTTTGTGTTTAAAAAATTCTTGAAGAAGATTTCTCATCTTCAGCGCCTCTTCCAAATAATTATCCTGGTGAAGCACACACCATAAGAATAAGCATGGAACTATTAGTCAGGTTAGAAGAGGAAGACCTACCTGGTTCATATCAACCGTTTGAAGAGCTTCGCCACGTGTGAAAATAATGGCATGATTTTGGTTTTCAGGCTTCCCTTCTCCAAGGTGTGGTTGACCAGGAAGCTTTATGCTGTATATTTCCTATAAAAGGAAATTTACCATGTGAAAAGATTTGTAACACGATGATTAGACGAACTACAAATGAAATGAAATTCATTTGCAAATATTCAGTGGCTTACAACATATGTAGGTAAGTAAACTACCAACAGATATATTATGGTGTTCTTTAATGAATTGTGAATCTACTGCCATAAAGTAGGCCAAAAACCATGGTTCCAATCATTTAGTAAAAAGGATGTTATGATCCTTACTCTTGATGAATGCTTATGATTTATATGATTACAAATAGTTCAATGATAGTTTTTCCCAATGGCGGATACGGATTTTCACAAGATTGCAACCACGTGAGATTTGTCAGCCTTCTTTTTATCTAATCCTTCCAAGCATAATGTTCTCTTAGTAGAAAGAGAGCAGAACCTTGTGCAATTGTGTTACCAGTAACTCTTTCTATTCTTAGTGTGAGTTTGGATTGTTTACAATATTAGGAATAGGACCCAAAAACATGGGAAGGGCAAAAAAATGTAAAATATTATTTTGCAAGAACCCAGTACTTATTTGAGCTAGGTTTGTAAAATTACATATCATAGATGCATTAGGCCATTAAGACAAAAATAAGTAATTATATCTTTAAACAAGACTACATAAATTATATTTAACCTTAAAGTTTCAATATCTAGTGCAAGTGGACTTGAATTCTCATAATACCAGTGGAAAGTGCCTTCTGGGAACCTACATTAATCTTGTTTTTAGGACCATTGTACCTTAACGCAATGAAGCATTATGCATCATGATAGCTGGGTTCAAATGTCTTTTTATCATCTCCATCATAAAGAGGGAAGAACAAATATTGTCATATAACATAACATATGGATTATTCAATAATATGTTAATTTTACAATATTTGGATGATATTTACCTGATCAAGACCATTTACAGCTTTAATTAACTTAGATGAATAAACTTTCTGATTGTCCGGCATTTCTTTCTCCTCAACATATGCAACGCGAAGAGATGGATACCTTCATGTAAGGTTTAGGCAGGATGAGAGTCATGTTCATTCCTAGTACTTCAAAGTTTGTAACAGCTTTCACTTCCAAGAAGAAAGGTACCTTATCATCAAATCAAGAATGTCCTTTTCACGGGGATCACCACAAGCTTTTTGTGCTCCAAAAGATTGACAAGACAACACATACGTAAATTTCATATCAGTTAATGCATCTATTTGAGCAGATAATGCACGATTTCCTCTCCCAATAGTATCATAACCTTCGAGAATATCTGGATGCAGGAATAAGTCACACGATAAAGATTTTAAAGCACGTGGAAACATGAGACATCAAAATCCACTACATTTTCTATTCAAAAGCTAGTGCTATAAATAATAATAATGGTTCACACTATAATAAAAATTCAATGTTCCTCACCTTCGTCTTCAGCAATATCAAGAAAAGCTTGAAGTTTTAATGCCTCCCTATAGTACATCATTCCTCTTACTGTAACCACAGAAAATATAGAGATAAAAATATGAACGGTACGTTTTTTTATCAATATCCAATGGTAAGTATTTTATTACCTGTTCTACTCAGGGTTTGTCCTCGAAAAGAAGCCCAATTTCTAAGTTCTTCCTCTTTCCCGTCATCTTTTAGTTTTTCCATATCCTCATAGCCAAGTCGCTCCAAAAAGTTTTTCCACTCATCTAGAAAAATGGAAGAAGGTTTACAAATAGTTTCATGACTGAGCAAACAGCATAAAAACTAGAAAGAGATAAAGCATATGCCACGTAGTGACCTGGAAACATCTTTTGCATGTAAAATATGATGGAGACTTCCTGATGGCTTGAGTGAAGCTCTTCCAATGAAAAATTTATATCCTCCGTGTAGTATGGAGTTAAAATACTGTACCAAAGTTCATTTTCTGAGAAACAAATAAGATATCAACTCTCTCATACAAGAGATTGCTTTTGATCTATTGCACACGTCTTAAAAGACAATCCCAATAATGTAAACCCGAAATGTTAAATTCCCAACTATTTACCCAAAAATGCTCTAGTGTGCAGAATCAAGTATCTTGTCATCCTCTAGTTTAGGTTTTGAAAACTTTTTCTAAATTGACTAGGGTATCTCATCATCCTCATCCCTCCCACCCCACGAGAAGTTAATCAACATACAATGTTATAAGAAATATTAGAAGGTATTTGAAAATCGAAAGACAAGATAGGGATAGACTTTATAAAACTTGAGCATTCAGAGTGAGTCTACCCCGCAGAAAACAACTCTTTCTATAAACTATCTAATTTAGCTTTTGGACCTGAATCAAGAAATTGTCAACTCTTATAAAAATTATTCTATCTTTCGAATTGGTAATAATCCATCACTCTTAGTAGTAGAAACGTTTGCAGTGATGTTAAAATGACTTGACTTGTAATGAGGCTAATATGACAATTGATAACTTCATAGCATTAATCTTCTTAAAAATTAAGCACATGTGAGTATCAATGGTCCAAGAACAAAACTCCCGTTAAAGGAAAAACTTACTATTAATCATTTTACAAGATTTGACAACAATCCTCTACTTGACCACAAATAGTACTCAACTCTTTCTTCAAAATTAAATATCATTTTAATGTACGATCAAATGAATAACAACACAGCACGTGCAACATGCATGTTTAAAAACTATTAACAAGTAAATATTGTTGCAGTAAATAGATTTTCTTTCTTGAATAAACGACTTAGTTTTACAGACAATATTGCTCGTGCTTCATGGAAATTATCGATATTTGAGAAATAGGAAAAAGAACTAACCTGAACGACATCATATTGCTTACTTTAGGGGCTTTGGGCACATTCATAAACATTGACGTCGCAAAGAATGAAATGCGCCTTCGAGCCTCCAAGTTTGCAGGTATGTCCATTGCACTATCTTTGACAGTAAGCAACAAATGGAAACGCTTGATCTGCAACGAGGCAACTTCAAATCAATTAGTATTTACATGGAAGTTGACCCATTGAGACAGAAAAACCACTCGTTCATGTTACAGACCAATCTATAGCACAATTTTTAAACTGCCAAGAAAATTTATAAACTTCACCTGTTCTATGAGAGAGTCATCATCTGGCAAAGGGAAGTGAATAGATTCCTTGCTAGATGAGGATTCAAACAATTGTGGTTCAATATTTCTAGAAAAATCAATGAAGTCCTGTTCTATTTGCTCAGAATCATAGACCAAATCTAGTACTCTGCATTCAGCAAAAAGGGAAGATCGGACAACTAAACATTTGAAAGCATCTGAAGAGACATTTTGATGAGCAAACGAACCTGGAGTCATTGGTCATCATATCGCTGGTTACAAGCTCAAATATATCTTGCAGAACTCTGATAACTCTTTCCCGTTGCATCTCATTCCCTTGATCTTGCAGACCCTTGATAACTCTTTCCCGTTGCATCTCGTTCCCTTGAATCTTGAAAACAATTAAATGCAAATCAATAGGGACTTTAATTCAAAAGGTTCTATATAATTTAATTATGTTTTTCATGGTAGAATTACCAAAAGTTCAAGTAACTCGATACATTTATCATGTAGAACCGGAAGCTCGCTCATCTTGAAGTCTTCAAGAAGACTAGATCTCTTGATGCTTTCTTCAATTTCATTTATCAGAGCAGATATGACCCTGGAATATCAATGAGTTAACACAGTAAGTCATACTAATAACGGAGCTACAAAAATGAAGGGATCTTTTTCTTAATACAAAGATTGAAAGAGGAAACAAGAGAACTTTCCCCCCACCTCTTCTCCAAATCTCCCACGATAAGGATTTCAAGGATGTACTTCAAGGATTCATAGCACTCTTTTACAGCAGAATTCATGTACTCATCTCTTTTAATCTTTTTAATCAGACTTGCATCCTTCCCAACAAATTCTTTTGCAATGCTCAAAGCTGTTGTGAACTACATGAACAAAATAACATGGATGGAATGGAGAAAGAAACAGATAAATAAAGACATCATATTGAACATCAATCAATTACCTTATTTGCTAGGAGAAAAACAGGCCAGCGAACTATACCAGAAAACAATTCTGAAGACACTGGCATTGTCATCAAATCCAATTCCCTGAAGATGAAAACTCTCAGTGAATATTCAGAAACCACAGAAGTCACCAAAGCTTCTTTTGTGCTAATTTATCATAGCTTTTATGAACATTTCTTTTTCTTTATCACAAATAATCGGAGCTAATTGGAACTAAATAGTGTCAGATTCATGTGTTCCTCATTATAAACATCCATGCTTATCCTATACACCAATATCCTTGTATTGGTATGGCACCATAAGAAGATTTTTACTTCTTTTTTTTTTTTTTTTTTGTCAACAACACTTTTCACTAATGATGAAGATTTTTTACTTCAGTGCTGTGGATGGTGTTTTTCATTCTTTAAGCTGGTGCATCACATGGGGTTTCAGAGCTAACCCTGGTGTTCAGTCGTTAGTATTGAGCTTCTTGAAATTTTTCTGCAGATTTTTTGGGCCATTCTGGTATACCTTTCTCTTATAGGTAGGAAAGAAAGCTTTAATTGGATCATGCACAATACAAAAGGTAAAAAAAAAAAAATCTGAAGCAATGCCAAGGTGTTACGAAGAATTCCTCCAACTGATTTTAATTCAAGGGAGAGAACGAGTATCTTGCAAGATAGAATCACCGGTTTACAAAAGATTAATAAATATATAAAGTAGAATCACCTGTTGTTTATTAAGTCTTCAAGTCGAAAACTCTTGATAATTTGGTTCCATACAACAACGAACTTGGAAAGACCATTATCCTTGTTTTCAGAAGCCTGAGATAAACAATTGGAAGGTTGGACCAAACAGGTCATAAAACATTGAGCTTAGCAAGGGATTAGCATGGCTCCAGAGTCCAGACCTGAAACCTACTGCGGAAGAAACCTCTCCCCTTTTTTTTATCACTTCTCAACAAAGGTGGGCAAAGGCAAGCATTGAATGCGTAAGGCAAGGTGTGAAATCTACTTCTCAGCATTCCTAATGTTCGAATCTGCAAATCATTGTATGAGACCACCATAATTTTTCTTCATAATGGATCAAGAAACAGCTTACCTCACCAAGGTGATGCAAAATGCCATAAAGACCACCAAAGATCGTACAGAACACAGAATACCATATTTGAGAATCCATAAAATATACCTAAGCAGGGTATGAAAGAGTAAAGATATTAGTAATCAATATAACTAACCACACATTAAATCATTCTTATTGCAAGATTGTAACTAGCAAGAGGACATTGGCATGGTACACTTGTTTAAGAAATATCACACGTACTTCTATGATACTTTTTGGTCAGCAGAGCTAAAATAGGGAACGCTGCTTCTTTTAATTGGGTGACAGTGTCGCAATACAAGGTTAAGCACTTGCTGTTAGAACAAAACTGACATGTCCTCTAATGTAATTATTTGGATGGGGAGACTGAAGAGGATCCATTCCACGTCTTGTGAGGAGCAAGACACCCTTCCTATTCTGTTTCTTTTTTTTCCATTTTATTTTTTTTTGGTTCTTTTTTGGATTTCCCTAAGACCATTTTGGTTTTTTGATCTTCCAATTTTTCAACTACCATTACATTAAATATGTATTATGTTGTCAAAACTCCAAGGGTCAGTGTGTTAATTCACCGGTAAATCCAAAAGCTTGATGCAGTGGCTAAGGTAAATTTGATTATTAATCTATATTTCTAACACAATGGTCCTCAATTCATAATTACTTTTCACTGGATTATCATTAGCAAGTATTCTGTTCTATAAAAATAAATTTAACTACTAAAGGCAAGATTTGCACAGACAAGTGAGATATTTTGGGTGTCGGTGTCCAGGCCTTTTTGTAATTATTTGATAGGTCTCATTTTACTTAATTGGAGCACCTTCTTGTAGTTGGCACCATTTTTTTTGGGTTTCTCCTTTTTTCTATGTCCGTATTTTCTTTCATTTTTTCTCAATAAAAGTCCAGTATTTTCATCAAAATGACAAAAGACAAGTGCATATATATTGAGCAAAACTCACAACTATTATAGGAGCCCAAATAGCTACAATCGCACCAGCATTACTCCTAACTGCAAGACAATAATTTAGCAGATAGTCAAACAATGAACGCCTTAAAAGGGAAAATAATGGTGATGATAAGTCACATAGTCATTTCAATTTTTTTGCTACTCCAGGCGTGGAGTGCCAATGAGAATCTCTAAGAGACCATTTTTTTTGTTGTAAATTTTAAAATTAATCATAATAAAACAAAATTAACAATATTCTAGAAGAAATCAGCATTGGCATAGCATAGTTGATTAATAATTTATAAGTAACTAGTTTGCCAAGTCAATAAAAATTTCAGGATTAAAATCAGATCTATCAGGTATCTATTTTCAACCAACAATTCTTGACTTGCTTGAAGTTAAAACTAGTAAAAAGTACTGATGAAATAGTTAACCTATAATCCAATACAATAAACACCATAGATAGTCCATTATTGGGAGGGGAAAAAACTCGATTTAGAGGTCCAAAGTCTACCTCAAATGGAACATATCTCCCAGTGGATATCAAGAAAAGAACAGCACTTCAATTCAACTCTTACACCTTAAGAGAAAATTAGTGAATACCTTTTGGGAAAAGCTCATGCCAGTCATACTTCTTCACACCAATTTTCATTATCCTCTTGGTTGGTTCTACGAGTGGCTTAATCTGCATACCCACAGTGCACGAAATAGAAACCATATTCTGATTTATTAATAAGGTTCCTAACAAGTAAGATCATTCTTTACTTCAAACATGTAACACAACAGTTATAATATATACTCGAACTTGAACCAAAACTATATTGAATACCTAAGTATTGTTTACATGACGCAAAAGATATATTTGCCTGTATGGGAATGTATGCTATCTTATAACCTTTTTTTTTAAGAATATTACTGTCATCTTCTAACTACTCCATCAAACTTATGTCATAATCTCACATTATTCTCACTCATTACATGAGCTCACTCCAGAAGCTACTTAATGTAGAGAGAGACTTCCTAGGAGTAAGAAATAAGAATTATCTATTCTCTGTTCAGTTACCAAACGAAAAGAAATGTTTCACTAAGTTATAAAGGACAATACAAGCATGGTACTTCTTAGTTCATACCTCAAAATAGTAACTGAAGGAAAATTTGCTTAATAGTACAAGCGCCCAAAATAATGTATACCTACATGAAAGAAAGAGAAACACCTTAGAAAAGTTCAACATGGAAAACTGCAGCAATTCAAAATGAAAGTGAAAGATTTAGAATATACTTCAGCATTGAAACTTGGCTTTCCTGCATTCCACGCCCAACATATAGTCTAGGCTGAAAAATAAAACCAAACATTTGAAGCAGAAAAACAAGACCTACAAAAATTTTCAATTAAACAAACACAGATAATAAACAACATAACATGAATATTACAAGAAACCATGACTGAAGATAATACTTGTATACATGATTGATAACAAGTCTGGCATAGGATGCCAAGAAACGTTGCCTCTAGGAATTAAAAAAATAAAAGGAAAAAAGAAACAGAAACAGAAACAGCATAATAAACTAAATTTGAAAGATGATTGTTTTGGACAAGTTTATGAAATTCTTTCTTCCCATGAACGTGTAACCTGGACAGGACTTATAAATTCCATCTTCCTTCACTTCCTTAGTAATTTATTTTGGGTGATTGGTTGTTTAATTTTAGTGTTTTCTTTTATCGCTCTCTTTTTTCACTTCCTTATGGAGTTTGTATCTTTGTTTCTTTTTATTTCGTCAATAAAAAGTACCGTTAATTGTTTAGTTTTTTCAAAAAAGAAAGGGAAAAAAATCCATCTTTCTTCACCAGAGATGTCCATCAAGGTAAAGACCCGTTATAGGTGTCCAGACTTTTGAGATGCACTATAAGGAGGGAAATAAATATATTTTAGATCAGGAGAAAAGAGCAATTTCAAAGGATGTCAAGTTGAGATTAACGATGGGATGAACATGATGTCACCATTTTGATTTTGTAGCCGTTGAACTGCTCACATTTTCAATTTACCACACAATTAAAAGCTTCCATTTTGGATCAATTAGTATAAGATTTTTTAGGATCGTTGATTACTTTTTATAATTTTGTTATGTGTGGCTACTTCTCAAATATTATTGACTTTCTCACTTTTCTAAATTACACAAGGATACAAAGGCCTAATTTAAATAAAATACAGACTTAATGAAATAAGGAAATATTGACATGGAAGGAAAGAATCCTCCAGAATAATTACAGCAAATAAAAGTAAATAAAATCAAATATTGTGGCATAAATCAACATTATGATATATATATATATATATAATAACACTGAGAGAGAGAAAGAATGAAAGAAAGCCAGAATAAGGCTTTAATCAACTCATCTCCGCAAAACAATATGAAGCACACAAACAGGATGATATATCACCGTAGAAAGGATATTTTATGGCAAGCAACTTTTTAAGTGATCTATTTCAACCATTTAGAGCTTACCTCTGTCCAATAGGATAAAATAGTGCACATACGGCCATTTGAAGTCTCAATATACTTGCCTACTGCCGGAACAAGAAATAAAACCAGATCAACTGCATTACTGATCAGGTAAATTGCAACAGCAACCATGTAGGAAGAGAAACACCATTCTCCAACCCAACTCCCTTTCTTTGTTGTGTAACATGTGTATTTACTCCTGTAATATGCATAACAAACTGGAAGAACAATGGTCCATATTACTGCTACACCAAGCTTTATCAGATATTTCCTTTTCTGAGAAGACCCCATAGTCCGCCTCGCCTTCCATGTAAATGTTATCTCAAGAATTGCTGCAAGCCAGATCTCATTTAGATTTATTACCACACAAATGAATTTACTAAGTTTCTACACGTGAAAATTTACAAAAACAATCAAGTGCTTTTTTTTCCTGAGACCTCTTACTTATTTTCATACAGATATAGAGAAATTCACGTTGATATATGAAAGAAAGTGTTGAAGGAATTTGAGGCACAAGAGGTCCTTAAATACTTTCTTTAAAACCAACAAAATTCTTGAAACGCAGCCATGGTGTACACATCTAGACCAAGTTATTTACCAACACCACAATCAAGAATGTCTCTCAGTTTCATTAAAGGTCTTCCTTCTTGAGATCTGAGAAAATGCCTCATGACTCTAAACAGATTCTCATCTAATTAAAATTTTAAAATTTTCCTTCTTATCATCATTACGTAGTGAGTGAAAGAAAGATGTCACGTGATTAACAATCTCATTCTCATTTCCAGTTACACTTCCACCTTTAAAAACCGATTCATTTGTCTACTTCTTTATTTCTTTGCCGGTGGAAACTGTAATAATGAAGAACATGGTGACTTTGAATCAAAACCAGAAGCAAGAGATGAGAAATGATAAATACCTTGCAACAATTTAAGTACTGAAGATGTAACAAAAACGCTAGAGACATCCTCAAATATGACTGCATCAAACAATTGAAGTGGAGTATCCAATTCATTAAATGCCATAATTATCATCGCCTGCAATGCAAAAGGTAAACATAAACAAAGAAGAACCACAATAAAATATAGAAAATTAGCCAATTATTAAGACAATTTTTTCACCCCACCTGTAGGGACAGAATATAGAAGCTCCACATTCTCTTGAAACTCCTAAAGATCTGCAAGAATGAACGAACCTCTACAAAATTACTTTTTCCTAACCCCTTCTTCTGCAAGTTCTGCTCACGAACTTCATCTGTAGATAACTGCAAAAGAAAAGATATAGACATGAATCCCCATTCACACCTGGTAAAACAACAGTACACACCTGGTAAAACTCTTCCCCCCTAATTCCAGGAACCCATATCTAATCTATATGCTTATAACTAGTTAGCCATCTTCCAAGTCAAAAGCTATCAGTAGGGAAAGTTTGTTATTGACAACTAATTCAGATGCTAGATCTCAAAATGTCAAGTGAAACAATTGATAGCAAATCCATAAGAGTGTCATCCTTTACATATTAAACAGGTGATTCTAAAGCAATTTTGATCCTCTCATTAAAGGTTATGCTAGCAATGGAATCCAATAAATTCTGAAAGAACATATATTTGCAATGGCTTATGAGAAATTCCAAGAAAATATTCACCACTGGTTCGGTATCTTCATTTCCTTCTGTCTGTCTTTCCTCTACCTTTTTACGACTTCGAAAGCGAAACCTAGCATTTTTTTTATTTGAATCGTCTTCATTTTTTTCATTTGGATCATCTACATGAAAGAATTCGTGGTCCAAACGCAGGGGCCAGCCTAACTCAAAGCAATCAGGTGACCTGAAAAAATACAACAGTAAAACTTGTCTCAAGTTCGCAGCTCCTTGGAGGATAGGTTTAAAAGCAAGAGACACCGGTAAACAGAAGCAAAATACTAACCAGAAATACTCATTCAAATCATCATAGTTTCTCCATGTAGAGTAGTTGGCTGATCCGTTCTTGCTTTTATTAGCTTCCTTCAAATTTCAACAGTATTAATTTATGACTATGACTATGAGTTCTAATCACTCAATATGTAGAGTGCAACAAAAAAACGTACCTTTTTTATGACTATGTAAATAGGGGTAACTACATTCTCAAGGAAAGACTCAGCTCCCCCACCATATGCTGGCATGACCTTCTCCCAGGTTGTCGAGCTAACGGCGCTGGTCAACATGCCGTGCAACTCATATGCCATCTTATGGAATACAGGGTAGAAGATTGGAAAACTTATTGGCATTATTGCTTGACGAAAGTATAGTATTTTATAAATTGAAAAAAGAAATGCTCTTGCAAACTTCTTGAAAATAAATTTCAGGACTAGACATCACTATGCTTACCCATATAACAAGACCAAAACATGCACAAGTAGTTATCAACCAGAGTACTCTCAGTAAGATTAGTTGAATAGGATGTAATTGAAAAACAGGTAAACAATATCGTAAACTCAATGGAATGACAATGAGAATTGAGACATAAGCAGTAGTTATGCAAACATTAATACAAAAATTGGAAACTGCTACGCTCATCAAGAGAATTGAGCTTTGAGCACCAATCAAAATTATTTTGTTATCTAGTTTTAATTTATTTGATCCCATGATTGGGAATTTCATGGTTTAGGCAACAAACTAAAGTCCAATGCTAAAGACAGTCAAGAAATCACGTAATCTTTCAGTACTTCTATGAATGTGAAATCTCAAACAAAAATTAGAAAAGTCATCTCAAGAGTTGATATTTTAAAAGCTAATATGTATTTCAAAAGCTGAGTGACTTATTGACTCATCCAAGCTCCAAGAGCCTAACAATTGACTATTTACTCTTTCAGTCTTTCTGTCATTCCATCCATACTGTTAAAGTTGGTGGGGTGTTGGAAGAACTACTAACGGGAAGAAAGCAGTTAAAATCTCACATGGTGAAAAATATAACAGAGACATTCCGGCATGAATCTCAAGTTTGCAGCCTCTCCCCATATAAGCAAGTAAAGCCCAATGTATAGAAGTTTATACTGCTGACCTTCCTGTTTCACGTAAGGCAACCTTCAAGGACAAATAAGAATTTTTAGTGCATAGATGACTTCAGGCAATCTAAGCAACAAAACAATGTTAAAATAGAAGTGGTTTATGGATTAACATCGCTTCAATTAAATTAAAATATATATATATACACACCATGAAAAGGGATAAATTTGATGACATGTCAATATCTATTACTGTAAATTAATAACAATTTTACTTTCAAACAAGAAAAATTGATGATTGGAGGTACGGCTTCTCTGGTTAGGGGAAGAAGCATACTTTATTACCTTATATTGCTTTTCCTCCCCAAAAATTTACACCAATGTGTATAGTTCTTGAAGAACTTCCTCATTAACTCATCCACTGGGTTATCTCCTAACTTCATCATGAAAAGGAACAAGCAGAGAGATCAAAAGATAAAACTAGATTTAACAAAGTACTTGCTAATACTTTTTTTTTTTAACTAAAGTGGAAAGTACCTTTGAGCCAGACGTCTGCTTATTTGTTAGTCGAGCTTGCATGTTAGCAAGGAGTAGAAGCAAATGCTCCCTCTGGTTGGCCACATTATCTCTCTGATGAAAAAACAAGCATCAATAAATTGTCGAGAAATTTATGAATAGTTGAAATAAAGTATGTAATGCAACTTGAACTTTCAATTTTCTGCTTCTCCTATTGGCCAAAAGTTAAGTTGAAAGATTTTATCACAATGCAGGATACAGAAGAAAACTATGAAGCACACACGTGCACTCGTAGATGCAAAGAGAAATGGAATAGGAGTTGAACCTGAAAACCAAAGCTCCACTGAAGAAAATCAAACAAATCTGTAAAGGGCCCATTTTTCTGAAAATCTGTGGCTGAAGGTAAACCACGAACATTGGAAATTGCTGCAACTGCGGCTTTAATCTATAAAAATTATTCGTTAGTTATCTGACTTTCGATACTTTATTATTTAGCAAGGGTGTTAGCAGCACCATGTCATGCAATTGCAAGATCTTGTGTCACTAACTGGATTAAATGAAAACTGCCATACCTCGGGTAATTGCATGATGGGTTGCTGAACGCTTCTATGATCAAGTGGCAGAATGTTATATGGTACATAGAATGTCTTCAAATGGTTATCATCTCTTTCAGAAAGTGCCTACAGTGCAAGAAACACAATAGAATTGTAATGAACAAAAATGAATTTTTGAATCCCTCAGCTTTTACTTGAAGAGTGAGATTGGATGAAGAAAAAGGGGGGAAAGTACAAAATGGTGCAGATTACAAGTACGAAAAAGATGTAGCACCTGAGGAGCAGTTGCATTGTTGAGGGTCTTCAAGACTTCATACAATACGGAGGCAGTTCTGCGTGCATTTATCAACTTCTCTCTATGACTGGTCCAGACAAATTTCTTCAAATTAGCCATGTTAGCTTGACCTGGTAGGCATATATAATCCCGAGATAAAATCCTCTTTACCTGTTATCCATATCAAATGCCCCACCATGTTTTATTATGAAATCCTTGTACGTATGATAAACTCGCCTAAGTTCACGAGCATCACTTTTTTCCTTCCGTTTCTGAATTGTAACTTCTTCATCCTACAAGTGCAAATGCTAAACAAGGTAAGTAGGTTCAGATTTAGGGGTATTTGTACAGAAACAAGAAATGGACTTCTGTTCACCACACCTGATAGCATGTTACTGCCATTGGAAAATAAACTGACTGATAAATAACCATGAATAATACATCTACTGAAACACAAAATGCAAGATACAGCTAAAGAAAATGGACTTCTCTTCACAAATCTAAGTCTGTTTCTGTCATGAGAAAACTCAACAGACAATGTTGAGTACAGGGAGTCCTGCAGGCAACGGCTCTGTTCCTTGCTAGTTCTTTGTTTACTTGTTTACAATCCATAACAACATCGATATATCGCAACAGAATCACTCAATTCAATTGTTTTACTTGTAGGTGTGATATTTCAGCAAATATGCCCACCCAAACAATATATGACCTCGACTCCAGCTCCTTAGATAATCCTGTCCACCTATCTTGATATTGTTGGTATCATATTCACATTGCATGGACGTTCACACTAAAACATAAAATGTAACCTCCTTAAACAGCAAAATTACTCAAAGGTTCAACCATCTCAAGATAAAATTAGAAATAGCTAAATAGAAACAACACGTTGGGAGTGCAACTAAAGTAACACATCTTAGGAGAGGTAAAGGTAATCGGTTTATAAGCAAACATTATACAAGTTACAACCTGCAAAGCTCAAATGTATGTACGTGTGAATTCGGTTTCATTGACTACCTGTTCAAGTCGTTGTAGAAGAGCAGTTTTAAGCTGCCGAACTCCTCGCCCATTCGAATTTCGATCGAGGTTATGAGCAACCACAAATGCATGAAAGCGACCTAAGGAAGAAAAGGAACACTTAAACAAGCTAAAGTACAACTCAGCAGCAATATAACTTAAGTGTGAAGATTGCTCGTGGAACAATATTTTAAAGTAATGGCAGAAGATACCATAAATTCCACGATGCCTGACTTCATATTAACTTCAACTTCTTAATTGAAACTGATCAGTCACACTCACACATGTAATGCAATATATGATTCACTAAACGTTCCTAATTCCAGTAATTCAGATGTTGACAGGCAAAAAAAAAAATGTCAGAATATTCCTTTATTCTGAATCTATTTCAACAAAGAATCCCAACTAGAACCCAGAATCTCGTAAAGGAAATACAGATTTGGAAACGGAAAGGTGAGGAATATTCTCAAGTGTTCTAAACATGATATAACTTTTTGCTCAAGACAAGAATTCCTCAAAGCTAATAGTTAGAATAGACCCAATATGTTATTTGGATGAAAAATCAGCTCACATACAAAAAAAAGGAGAAACGCAATGACTTACAAAGATAAGCAATACGAGGCTCCTCTCTTTCAATCGAGTTGGCCACTCGAAGAAACCTCTGGATTTCAGAGGCCAAAGAGACAGGCAGTCTCTCGCTCTCAAAGGGTTCGGGATTATAATCAATCCCATGAGTATGGCTTCCACTAGCAACTGAGCTGGTGATGAGTGCTGCATGTTCTGAATCAGCTTCAACAATGGGTTCGGAGACCACAATTTCTCCAGGCATGGTTGTGAAGCGAGATGGGTCAGCAATGGAAGAGTGAAACTGGAGGTGGGTGAATAGTATATATAGAAAAGCTTGCTGATGTTGTTGTTGTTTGCCATTTTGCTTAATGAGGTGAAGTTTGGAAGCTGTGGATTGCTTTTTGGAGATGGTGCTTTATTGGGTTGTCTGTGACAATTCAAAAAAGATGGGTATGAACTTTTTTGCTTTTGCTTTTGGAGAGAGTTTTTTTTTTTTTTTTTTTTTTGTGGGATTGATTTCAACTTTGCTTTCTCGTTTATTAGTATTCCATTTTCCATTACTGCTTCTTCAAAGCTATTGGGTTGTGCGCGGGCTTTTTGCTATTGCTAGACTGTGCACAGACGGGACGAACGAGGAAGATGGGAAAAGAACGAAAAGGCGGGGGAGGTTCTTTTTTAAAAAAAAAAAAAAAGTAATAAATAAATAAGCATTTTTTTTTTTTTGAGAATTTTTAAAAATAAAAATATAAGGAAAACTATTTACACAAAATAGCAAAATTTTTAAATAGTTGTGATAGACGCTGATATAAGTCTATCAAGGTCTATCAGCGATAGAAATGATAGAAATCTATCGCTGATAGATGCTGATAGAAGTCTATCAATGTCTATCAGTGTTTTTTTTGTTATTTTCTGTAAATAGTTTGACATTTCTTCCGTATGTGAAAATTTCTCTATTTTTTTTTTTTTTTTTTGGCCATTTTACTTTCAATTTTCAATAAACCTTAAATTTAGTTTTTACATTTTTATTGCTAATTTTTTTCTTTTTTTATTTATTAATATTTTTAACCTAAATTTTGAATACATATATCTATATTATATTTTCTTGAATTAAAATTATTAATTATTATTCACTTAATTTCAATAAAAATTAATTTTAAGGGATCAAATTTAAAATTTATTAAAAGTATAATAGCTAAAATTCAACATTTAAGAATATGTGGATTAAAATTAAATAAAGAAAAATCTTTACGGATAGAAAAAATGTCAAACTATTTAAAGAAAATAGCAAAAAAAAAAACTGATAAACTTCTATCCGCATCTATTATTGATAGACTTCTATCATTTCTATCACTAATAGACTTTGATAGACTTCTATCAACGTTTTTCACAACTATCTAAAAATTTCGCTATTTTGTGTAAATAGTTTCTCTTATTTTTTTATTTTTAAAATTTTTCCTTAAATAAACTACACAGTATAAAAGAATGACATTTTAACTGATATTTATATCTTATATCTGTAGGATGAATTTTGAAGTTTTTAAAAAATAATAATAATAATTTACTAATTTGCTCCTGTATTTTTGGGACTTTTTCAATTTTAAATTCTCATCTTTTTAATTTTTCTAATTCTAATCTATGTATTTTCAATAAATCTTGAATTGAGTCATTATTACTAGTTTATTGTTATTTTTTTCAAAAATTTAAATTATTTATTAGCATTACCACCATAAATTTTGAAATCAAACTCACAATGGTTTGTTTTTCTGTTTAATCAATTCTGATAAATATTTAACTTCAAAATACTAAATTTAAGATATATTGAAAGTACAAGACTAAAATTGAATAAGTATATAAATCAAAATAGTACTTTCAATAACAACAACAAAAAAAAAATTAACACTTGAGCTTTTGATTGCACTTCAAATTTAGCTATATGTTGCAATGTTAACCTAAAGTTTAAAAAGTGTTGTAATTTTCACTATCTAGCCATTTTAGCACTTTAAAAAGTGTTCAATGAATTTAAAACTTAGGTAGGATATAGAATTTATAAATTCTTGGAGCAAACTAACATTAAAGATAAATGTCAATCCGATCATAACTTAGTTGGTATGAAGTGTGTACTATTGATCAAGAAGTTATGATTTTGAATCCAATGCTCTTGCATAAAGTGATCTTAAAAGATATTTGAGTTTTTTTTTTTTTTTTTTTGGTTAAAATCATCTAAAATTAAATCAAGGATAAAAAGTGCCCCTTAATTAAGTTTAAAATCTAATTTAATGAAATTGAAAGTTATACTAATTCAATCTCATTTTTACGATTATGCACCTATTTCTGCTTATTTCTTGTTGGTCCAAATTGATATAACTTGACGAATTTAAAAGTGAAAATTAAATTTTTCTCAACCTTTAAATTTGTATTATTTTGATTACAAGATTACTATGATGTCTATTTTAGTTTATGAAAAAATAACATATGAAATATAAAAACCATTTTAATCTTTCATGTATTAGGTTTTCCTCTATTATTTACTTTCCTAATATTCGTCTCTAACTAGTGTGCTTTAAATCATGCTAATTGTTATACCTACTTAACACCGTGTCATTTTCAACAAATAAAAATGTTTAAATTATTTCAAAAATTTAAGAACTAAAATAAACCATTTAAAAATTTAGGGACCAATATAGACATTTTAAAAGTGTAATAACCAAAATGGAACGAACTTAAAAGTTCGTGAGTCAAAATGAGATTTAAACCTAAACAAAAATATCTATATCATATGGCCAAAAAAAAAATTTAAATATATATTTTAATATCTAAGGTTCAAAATTTTAATTTTAGTCTATATTACTTAAAAAGTTTGGATTTGTTTAATCGTCAAAGGAAAAAAAAAAACTTTTAAACAAATTTTTTTTTCCAGATTTTGGGTTATATTTTGAAAACACATCTAAACGAAAAAACACACATAAAAAGTGGTATTTATAAGTTAGAATAAAAAGATAAAACAAATTAATTATCCAACAAAAACACGAAAGTTAAACCATCACAACCCTCAAATTTTATTTATTTAATATAAAAAAAAAGTATATGAATACCGTATTATTTTTAGGTTTGAGTAATCATATCACATCATTTTTAATACGCATTGGTCCATAAACATGTAAATACTTTGTGGTAATCTTTATTAATTATTGTTTACAAAATTCAAATCACTTTACTAATTGGCTTTTTCTTTTTAAAAAGTGTACTTTGATTTATACCAACTGATGTTACTCCATGAAGCAATTCTAGGATTATTTACATTTTGTAGCATATTTTGATTATGTTCCCTTAAAAATGTAGTAATTTTAATGGAATATGGATCCCCATTCATTCCATGACAATCTGTCCAAAGTATTTGCCTATTTTTTTTCCCTTTGTTTGTTTGTGAGTGCTCAACTTTACATGTACTTTGTCTTTCCCATTGCCCAAAATCAATCCATTTTTATTTTGGTTTTGTCATTTTCACCCTCCATATAAAAGTGAAAAATAAATTATAAAAAAATATTTATGAACTTTATCATTTTTTTTTCAAAACTTGAAATATTGTAATTGATTTTTAATAAATGTTTCAAAACTACTATTAAAACTTAAATAGAATTGATTTTAGAATCGATGCATTTTATGTCGCTACCATGTCGTTTTAAATTCTAATTTTCATTCAAAAGTTTAATGAATTTCTACTTCAATAATAGTTTTGAAACTTTTGTAAAAAGTCAAAAATAATGTTGTAATTTTTGAAATAATATTAGTTTTGCTTTTTTAAATAAAAGGGCTTTCTTTTAAAATTAGCCATTATATATATATAAAGATAAATTTAACTCAACCTCAACTTGACAAGGTATATTGACTTTTGTACTAAAAAAGGGGGGGATTTTTTAAAAATATAAAAAGTAGGGAAACTATTTACACAAAATAGCAAAATTTTTAGATAGTTGTGATAGACATTGATAGAAGTCTATCAGGGTCTATTAGTGATAGAAATGATAGAAGTCTATCACTGATAGATGCTGATAGAAGTCTATCAATGTCTATCAATATTTTTTTTTTGCTATTTTCTGTAAATAGTTTGACATTTTTTCTACCTGAAAATTTTTTCCAAAAAAATATATATTGATTTTTTTTCTCATAAATTTTCAAATAGCTTAGATAATATTGCGATTTAAAGTAGATTTTATTTCGAGAAATTGTTGAAAAAAGTATTGCCGTGTAAGTCCAATGCACTGTAAAATTTATATTTTGTATGAAATTAATAGCTTTAGACAAATATGACATTAGGGTTATTATTCAATTAAAATTTGATAGTCAATTTAAGTGCATTAATCAAAATCACAAAACTTGATTTTTGTTCAATTAGTGGGCAAATTAATAATATATATATAAAGAATAACCATCGTACTAGTCAGTTGATTATTTATATTTTTTTTTCATTTTTTTAATTCCATTTTACATTATTTTCATTTCATTATTTTTTACAACAAAACAAACTCAAACCATAGTGAATTTAAAAATGAAGAGTGTTGTTAGGTAAACTTTTCCTCGTCTTTAGAAATGAAGGGATAAAAAGAAAAATATAATATAAAAATAAATAAATAAGAAAAGGAGAAAAAGAAGATTTGGCTGGCAATGGCACGTGCCATCTATCTTTTTACCATTCTTAAGTCTTTAGTGCGCATTACTTTAAACATTACTTTTAAAAGGTCACCAATTATCAAATAATTGGGACAATCATCGACTTCAATACTCAATTCCTAATTAAAAAAAAGTTGCTCTATGTATTTTGTAATTTTTCTTCCATGCTAAGAATCTTATATGGTCCACTCATTTTACGATTTATAACTCAAAACAATCCTCTTTCCCATGCATAGCTTATTAAATTTTCTTATCTCAATTCATTATTATATTTTAGGCAAATATCAATTTAATCTCTAAACCAATAATTGTATCAATTTAAATTCTAAATTTTCATAAGTGTATTAATTTAAACTCTCAATTATGTTCTATTTGGATAAATGTTGTGTGAGACTCGTGATTTTATCACTTGAATCTATAAACTTACAAAAGCGGATCAATTTAGACTCTCAATTAAGATTTATTTGAAAATTGGTCATTTAACATATATGCGTCAATTTTGTTAAATCAGAATTTGCTGTAGTCTACGCACTACTAAGAATTTATGCACTGATGATTTTCAAATACAATCCTAATAAAAGTTTTAAATGGATTCACTTATTATAATTTATAAGTTTAGTTCAAAAAATTAAATGTTTTGCATGATATTTTTCAAACTGAATATGAAGGAATGTGTAAATTGATACACTTATGAAAGTTTAGGCTTTAAATTGATATACTGATGAAACTATGATTTAAATTCATACAATTATTAGTTTAAGGTTTAAATTGATACAACTCCTATTGATACAATTATTAATTTAAGATTTAAATTGATACAACTCCTAAAGTTCAGGAATATAAATTGACATTTTCTCTTATATTTAAATTCATTCAAATAGTTGGGTATAGTTAAATTGTGAGTTTATTTCATTCGTGTCGAATAGGTATTTGAATATTTAATGTGTAACAATTTTTTAAACTTTCAATTTTGTGTTTAATAAGATTTTTTTTTTTGTGTAGTTAGTAGGCCACTAATGTATTTAATATTAATTTTTTTTATATATTTTTAAAAATTGATGGACATACTAAACATGAAATTGAAAATTTAGACCCTATTTGGTAACTGTTTGATTTTTTTGCTTTTTGAAAATTAAGTCTATAAATACCAAAATTCGAAATCTAAAAAAATGGTTTTCAAAAACTTGTTTTTGTTTTTGGAAACTAGCTATGAATTCAAATATGTAGATAGGAAGAATGAAAATCATGAGTAAAAAATTGTGCAAAAATAAGCACAATTTTTAAAAACTAAATGGTTACCAAATGAGACTTTAGAGATTTGTTTAAGGCTTTTAAAGTTCAAAGACCTATTAGATGTAAAAATAAAAATTCAATAACCTATTTAGACACATTTTTCAACAATATTTATACACGTCCTTTTAAAGTTGAGAAACTAAACACATAATTTAACTCTGAAGAGTTTAATAAACTAATCAGAAAAATTTATGAAGTCAAATTAAGCATAACTTAATTGGCATAAAGTATATATTTTCGACTAAAATGTCAGTGGTTGTAATCCTTCCCACTCAATATTGAACTGAAAAATAAATGAAAATTACTGGAAAAAAAAGTGCTCATTGCGCACATTGATTTGATAGTTTGGAATTTTCTTCGTTTAAGAGTGAGTCGTGAAGTCGTAGGTCATATATATGTGTGTGTGTTTATTGTTTGACTCGTGATAGTTGTTTTTTTTTTTTTTTTTTTTGAAGAAAGGAGCTTTGTTTGTGCAGTTTTCTATTGGGACTGGTGGATTCTTATTCTAGTGTTTTTCTTTTCTTGTTGTCCATCGGGATGTTTATTTTTTTTTTTTTTGTGGTTTGTTGTATCTCAAAAAAATATATGTGTATGTGATTTTATATTTTATATTAATTTATTTATCACCTTATATTTTCATCACTATTTGAGCGCTTACACGTGGCTTTATGTCTCTTAAATATTATGTTGGTCTTTTGTCTAATATAGATGAAAAGGAGTTGTTTGACACACAATGTAACAAGTTACCCATAATGTTAAAACAATTCCAAGAACATAAAACAAAACACATATTGTAAAGAGCTAGAGCGAGATACAAATATTGGTTGGTAATCCAGTTTGGTGCAATATCATTTACGTTTGGGGAGCAGTGTGCTCAAGGAAAGATAAGTTCACTAATGAACAGTTAAGCGATTATACGTTAAACTTATATGTAGATATAAAGCTTCTACAGTGACATACAAACAACCTAACTTAGTGAAAGAATACTTAGGCTCACCCTAAGTGTGAGACTCCCTCTCAATTGTAGTTTTGATCTTTCTCCATTTCAAATAAAGTTCACTTCAGTCGAGAAGCTTAAGCTTCCCTTAAGTATGAGATTTCATTCTCATGTATAAGACAATGCTTCAAGATAATCAAGAGTAGCAACTCAATATCTACAAAACCTTCACTACACAATCGCTCAAATGGACACGATTGCTATTTTTTAGCAAAACACACAAAACAGCCCAAATCTTCTACAAAAGTCGTAACCCCTAAAACAAAGAATACATACCCTTACATATACGCAGCAGAAGGGAAGCATCAAACCAACACCATGACCGGCCAAGACCTAGAGAGCAAAGAAATCCTTATAGATAAACACACGTAATTTTCTATATAAGGAAAGAATTTCTAGACAAAAAATACATTGTGTGAGACATTTGGTAGAATATCACTTGAGACAATATGAAGAACAAGTTTACTAACATCTATGAGCCACACCGAAAAATATAGCCAACGTCTAAGCACTAACAATATAAAACTTTTTGACCCTAAGATAGTATAAATACTATTCTAATTTATTGTGAATCACATCAGCACCATTTAAAAATGATGTGAGATTCGATAACATCAAAATATTGACTAATTAGTAAAATTTAGTGTGAAAGGAAGAAACCTATGGTACGAGCTAGGATGAAAATATATGTCGATATATCCGTAAATCAAAAGGTTTGACATCTATATTAAATATACATAGATGTCCCTTATAGCTTTTATAAATGCTCGTAAGCCATAAAAAAATGTCATCTATTTTATTCAATATGAATACAAATACTAATAAAAATATCCATAACTTTAGTCGAAGAGTAAAATTAACTTAATTATTAATCTAAACAATTTTTCTAAATTTTTCACTTACAAAAATAGCCGTCGATATTGATATTTTATCGATATATCCGTCGATATATTCGTAACATTGAAATCTCGATATCGACATCGACATTGGTATTTAAAAATTTTAATCTTTGTACGAGAGTACTAAAAATTGTTCTCATCCGTTCAAACCCTAGATAGCTTGAATTGTAACTTCAATCTCCCTCTCTTTCATTTTTCTTTGGAAAAACAAAAATCTAAAGTGAACAAAAATCCATGGCCACTTTTCTATCCATATAATGCCCAACAAATTGGGCTCAGTACCGGCCCAACAAAATATTGGTTTGTACACTCCATAGAATCCAAATAATCTAAGTTTCACAGAAAAAAAAAAAAAAAAATCCAAATTCCCACTTTTCTCATTTTTAAATCAATCTTGATTAATCAACTAAACTATACTAATGATATTTTTAAAGTGCTTAAAAATATTTTTATTTAAAAGTCATTTTAAACAAATTCTATAAAAAAGCAAAATACTATTATGATACTCCTTATGTTATATACACGTATTGAAAGTAAAATTATCTTTTAGACCATTAGAAAAATGACTAAATTAGATAATTCAACTTGAAAAATTACTAATTAATAAAGTTTGAAAAAATATCTAATCATGATTTTCAACTAATGATTCTTTTAATTATTGGACGAAAGTACTCTTGTAAGTATGTAACAACCACTCCAGTTCAACTCTAACTAAAATTACTTAAAAATAGGAAATTGCAAAAGGAGAGAAAAAACTGGCTACCAACAAACTATTTAAAATTAATTCATTACTACTTGTGAAGAGAAATTTTCGAAAAATTGTCAAAAAAAAAAAAAAAAAAAAAAAAAAAATAGCTGTCACCTTTTACAATTAACCCATTTTAAGAAAACTTGTTAAAGTAGTTCTTTTTCGGTCACTCTCAACGGAGATCGACAGTGAGATTTTAATAAAAATTAATTTTTGTAATCTTATATCCAAACTATTGATTGGGCTTTTTTTGGTGAAATTCCACCCAAGATGAACGCCGAGATTAATATATTTTTCAAAGGGATGAGGTGATCACAGTATGAGTTTTAAATTTTGGAAAGATCACAAAGATTAAGTAATATTTAAGAAAAATTATGTTGAACTTCATCCTTACCAATATTCCATTTAAAAAATATAAAACAATCAATAGTTTGGATATAAGATGAAAAAGATAATTTCTTATTTCTCGATTGGGAAGGGCAAAAAAAAAAAATTTATTTCAACTAATTTTAAAAAGTGTGTTAGTGTGAAAGGATAAAATATTTTAAGGTTATTTATGACCATTTTCCAAAATTTTCCCGAAGCCCATTTCTCCAAGAACAAACATATAATCCGCGTATGAAATATAATTTTCAAAACAGCTAATTTAACACAATTTCCTATTTATTTATTTTTTTTCAAAAGAGGCACGTATTAATTAGCTTTCTTTAAAATAAATTGTTATTTATTTTAGTTAAATAGTGGGGCTATTTTCGTAATGTTGACATCATTTAAATTAAATATCGCGCTATATCCACTTTTTCCGCTGGTGGCTTTTCTTCAATTTCTGTTTACTCCCATTTCTATCTCCTTCGCGCTTCACTTCCACTGCTTTCTCTCTGTGAATGCGAAGATCCTTCATCGAGTACGACGTGAAATCGACGCACAATTCAATTCCGCCGATCGATGAACTGATGGGATTGTCGTCCGCCTGTTCTGCTCGGACGGATAATGAAGACGATGCTTCGCTATACGTGAACGAATCGAATCCTTCGTTTGGGGTTGAGATGTCTGCGTCAATTGATCGGATTAATCTCGCGAATTCCCTCGAATTTGAACCTTGTTTCATTTTCTGTTCTTCTTTCCATATTGACGTGACGAAGGCCGTGTCGATTTCGGGGAATTTGGTGATGTCGAAGAAGTCGTCTGTGCCTGTGGTTTTGCTGGAACTCGAATTCGCAGATCGTTCCATTTCTGTTGAAATTAGGGCTTCGATGATGGAATAGTGAAGGGATGAATGTATGAGGAATGAAGATGATTTATAGGCAAGTTCGATTTTATTACTTTAGTTTGTGATTATGAAATGTGAATCGATAATTAATGGATTAGATTCGGATCCTTTTTCCTTTCTTGAAATTGATGAGAATTAAAGGCTATACATGTTTGTGTTATGCATTGAAGTCGATCTTAGAATGGAATTTTGACTCCAAATGCTTGTAAATGCTGGACGACTCCTCCCTGTCTAGCCAATTTTTATTTTCATTACTTGTTTATGCATGTTTTTTCAGAATTTAATGGATCTATTTATCATATTTGTTGGTGTGATAAGAATTGAGGAATTTGAAGTTATCAATAGAATGGAATTGCACAATTGCAAGCTTAAGTTTTCGTTATTCTTTTACAAGACACGCTTCTTCTTCATAATTGCTATACTTAGAGTAATGAGATGCAGCCTGCAGATGATGATTGTTGAAGAGTTTAAGCTGCAGAATTCAACGCAAATGCACGAAGATATCAAGAGATTGAATATGGGAAAATGGAGCCATCATATAAAATTAGCTATTGAAGTTTCCAAGCAGCCTTATTTTCTAGGTATCATTTTTTAATTTGTATCTTCTGTTACAATTTTTTTTTCCTTCATCATCTCGCCTCGCTTGTTCTTTGTCACACACTAGCTAGCTGTAGGAGAGCATAACATAACATGTAGGACAAAAATATCATCGGTAGGTTTAAACCATTCTCGTCTTCTTGTTTATATGACCCTTATTAACCACCAACCAACCTTAGTTTTAACACTTTACGGCATGTTTGGCCATATTCGGAAGTGATCTTAGAAATAACTATTTTAAGAAAATTGATTTCCATACCATCATTTTAATGTTTGTTTCTATGCGTCTATGAGTTATTTTTAATTATATAAAGAAATGTTTATAGTTTATTTTTTAGATGAACTGTTTTGAGCTAAATTATTTAATTATTTAATTAGAATTAGTTTCGTAAAAGTTATAAATTAGGCTAATATTTGGTTTCATATTTATACAAATAATTTAAATTTAATTAAAAGTATTTTTAAATGGTTAATGCTTGTTTTCAAAGGTAATTTTAAAATGGTCAAATTACTTAAAAGTATTATATTCTTAAATCGAAACAATTTGAGAGTGGTAGACAAAAATTATATGGAGAGAAAATAAAAGTTTAACAAAGAAAATAGAGATAAAAGAGAATTTAGAAAAAAAAATTTAACAAAGACCGTGAAAATTCAAAGATAGAGAAATAAAATTACATAAATATAAAAATTTTGGAGAGTGACAAAAGTTTTATGAAAAATAACTTCAAAAGATTGCAGGGAGGGAGTGAGGAAAATAATGTTTTTTTTAAATAAAATAAAATTAGAGAAACATTATAGAAGCTCTGGAGAGAGAATTAGGGAGACCGTAAAACTTAGAGAGAATAAGGATAAAAATGAAGAAAAAAAAAAAAAAAACTATTTTTCTCAAAAAAATTCACGTCAAAATAAGGGAAATTTTCACATATAGAAAAAATTTCAAACTATTTACAGAAAATAGCAAAAAAAATATTGATAGACATTGATAAACTTCTATCAGCATCTATCTGTGATAGACTTCTATGATTTCTATTACTGATAGACTTCTATCAACGTCTATCACAACTATCTAAAAATTTTGCTATTTTGTGTAAATATTTTCCCTTGTTTTTCTATTTTTAAAAATCTCCTTCAAAATAAAGTGAAATGGGCGAAATTTTTATAATATGAAATAATAATCTTTTAAAAAGAAAATCACTCACACCTATCTACCAAAAATCATTGAAAAATCATCCATCACTTAAAAATAGTTAAAATCACTTTTTCACTTTTAAAATCACTAAAAATATATTTTAAACACTCAAAATTAATTTAATTTTCAATTTTACACTTTTAAATGCAATTTTTAATCATCAAAATTAATTTTGAAGGATTAAAAATATATTTCACGATAATTTTAAAAATGACAAAAGTGGTTTTGGATGTTTGCAAAATTACTTTCTCATCATTGGCAAAACATTACAATTTTATAAAGAAGAAAAAGTGATTTTTAGGCATGTGTCAAAAGTGATTACAAAATCACTCTCAAACATGCCCTATATATATTAAGATAGAATAGATGACATATTTTAAGATTTAAGTCATCAATAGGACTATTGGCTATATGAAGATGATTATACTTTGTGATTGTGGAATGATTCATTATTTAATATTTTAGTAGGGTTGATTTACACGATTTTACTTTTTATTTTGAAAAGAAAAAAATTTAAGTGCAGTCAGGTTGCACTCATCTTTTGTACAACTTGAGAAATGTTCTACATGGCACTTCTCTTTTTTTTTTTAATAATGCTTTTCACAAAATTGTGTGTAAAAGAGTCAAGAGAAGAAAATATGAGATTAGATGCCGCACCTAATTATTGGTCTTTGGTCTTTTTAAAACTAATTATTATATAAGCATGTGTATATGATACACGTATGTTTTGTTTTAACTTTTTATTAACACTTTTCAAATATTATTTTTTAAAGGAAAAAATTGCTTTTTCTTAAACGAAAAATACTTTTTCTAAGAACAATTATCTTTTTTTTTTTTTTTTTTTTTTTTTTAAGTTATTGAATTTAGTATGATTTGAATGTATACTGGAAAAACAAGTACCTAACAAGAACGTTAAGAAAATAATTTATCAAACAAGCTACTTCTATTTTATAAGTCACTTATTTCAATTATTAATTTAAAATGTCTTATTGAATAGTGAACTAAATTGTATGTACATTAGCTTTGAAGATAAAATATTTATTAACCATCCCAAAAGTCTCAAAGGTAATAGTTTTAAATGGTAAAATTGTTGGAAATATTTTTAAATATAACAAAATATCATTATCTATCGCAGTAGACACTGATAGGTACACTGATAGACATCTATCAGTATCTATCACTGATAAACAGTAATAGATGATAGTACTCCATCAATGTCTATCACTAATATTTTGCTATATTGGAAAACAACTCAGTCTCAACTCTCACTTCAGCAATGGTGGGATAAAAAAGATGTAAAAAAAATGGGTTCATTTGAAAAAAGTGAGGAATGAATTTTAGCAATGTTCATGAAAAAGACAATAACAAATCAATCAATATTTTTAAAAGATCAACTTCAAATCATACAAAATTATATCAATTAAACAACGAAAATCATGTGAAAGAAATGTTCCAAAACAATCATAAAAATACTCGAACTTAGTCACAATTTAACTAATTAGCAAATAAGTTGTTGATAACTGTTAAGACAAATTTAATATCATATCTTAACACTCCCCCTCACTTAAACTGATAGGTGATAACTGGTATTAGAGCGGGTGGTCTAAGATGTCCTGTGTTCAAGCCCCTGCGTTGTCGTTTCCTCCCCAATTAATATCTATTTTCACTTGCTTGGCTCTCTTTCATATTTCAAGCCCTCAAGTGAGGGGGAGTGTTAAGATATGATATTAAATTTGTCCTTCGCCTATCAACTTAAGCTTTTGGGTCAATTGGCGATTCAACATGGTATCAGAGCGGGGAGCGGGTGGTCCAGATGCCCTGTGTTCAAGCCCCTGCATTGTCGTTTCCTCCCCAATTAATATCTATTTCCAAGTCCGCAAGTGAGGGAGAGTGTTAAGATATGATATTAAATTTGTCCTTCACCTATCAGCTTAAGCTTTTAGGTCAATCGGTGATTTAAACACATGACAACGCAGGGGCTTGAACACAGGACATCTTAAAAGCTTAAGCTGAACCGATCAACCTAAAAGCTTAAGCTGATAGGTGAAGGACAAATTTAATATCATATCTTAACAATAACCTCTTTTCAAATTTGTTTCTTCTTCTGATGAGAATGAACGCGAATGGCTAGGGTTTGAAGGAGTCTTATCTCTGCCTAGTGTTTTTTTGCCTTTCTTTAATTAATATTTTTTAAATTTGTTTTTTGGGTAAAACTTTAAAAAAAAAAAACCTAAATCTTACTAAACGGAAGTATCTAACACACTTAAAAGAACCAATATAGTAAAAATAAAAAAAAATGCAAATGTAACAATCAATTCAAAGTATTAGCAGATATAGCACAATACAAAATTTTTTATAGATAAAGTAAAATTTAAATCTAGCTCTCGGAGTCTATAATAATAGACTATGTCCTACATAGAAATGTCCTATGCACTAAATTATTTATCCTAAAAATGCTATAAAAAAATGCTATCAGTTGCAATTAAAAAAAAAAAAAAGTAGATTTAGTGAAATGATGCCATTCTTTTTCAATAATTTATGAATTTATTACTTATATATACATATATATAATTGAATGTTAAGTAAAGTCCCACTTAAAAAAAGTGGCTTTGCTTTTGGTTTCACCTAAAATGACTCATACCAATGGAGATAGTTGTCATCACTTGTATACCCATGATTATCTCTTTATCTAACCGACGTGGAACTTTGGTAGCATTCACAACAAAGTAGAAGTACGCCACATCATTAAAATAAATAATTTTTAACTTAATATATTTTTTTCTTCTAATAATCTATCTAACTCATCATTTAACTACTAAATTATTTTTCGTTAGTCAACTAATGGTCCAAGAAGTTTTAGGGACTATTTAGAACAATTTCTTAAATCTCGGGGACCAAAATGTTAGTTTTGAAACTTTAGAAATCAAATAAATATCAAGGACCAAAAGTGCATTTGTCCTTTATTGCTTTTAAAATTGAAAATTTAAATCCTCATACTCTATATTTGTTTAATATTAAAAGAATTGAGAACGTTAATTACACTACATATTTAGGGATAGAATAGATTATAACAACTTAAAAGTTTAAGACTAAATTTATGGTTAAAATTGAACTTATTAAACAAAAGGAAAAATATAGCAACTTAATATCCTTAAACTTTAGGGTTGTAAAATTTAAATATAAAAAAAGTTTAGAGGTGTAACAAGTAAAATTTTAGACTAATAAATGTATTAATTTAAACACTGAATTTTTGTAAGATTATGTTTACCAAATTGTAAAGGAAAATTGGTGTACTCATAATAGAATTCCATTAATGGATCAATTGTAATGAGCCTCGATCACAAATGTAATTAGATTGCTTTTGATCCCGTTTACTTAAAATTAAGAATTTTGTCACATTTACTGTTGTCGTTACCTTTACATTTACCTTTACCTCTGAGAGTCGAATGGTAATGGTAACAATAAATGTGTCAAAATTCATAATTTTTCATTTGAAACAGTAATGGTAACGGTAACAATAATAGTAACGGTAATGATACGACATAATTTACAGGCATTTACCGGCGCAATGGGATTGGGTATCATCCGCTTGTCAATCAATTTGCATTTTTTAATTACAGATGTTGAAGTGGGTCCCATGTGTCAGTACGAATGTAGTAGATAAATAAACAACACCAAAATAATTAAATGAGGCTCACTTTTTATACTACTATTGAATGACTATGTTTTCACGATAAACGTGACCTAAATGCATTGATTTACACCATCTATTATGTTCCATTACCAAAAATATAATGTAAGATTTTTAATTGTATCAATTAAACTCCTAAATTTTTATAATTAAATTAGTTTAGACTATCAATTAAGATTTTCATTGAGAATTGTCCATGTATCAATTCTAATACTTCATTTTATAAAACTCACATATGAAAAAGTCTATCCAAGTGAGAGAATGGATGATTTTTATAGTTAATCATAACAAATTGTCTAAATTTATTGAATGATTTAAATTGATTTGCTTTTAAAAGTTTAGAAGTTTTAATACAAATTATAAATCTCATATTTTTAAATGAAATAAAAAAGAGGGTGTAGATTGATATAATTATGAAAGTCATGTTGATATAATATTGATACTAATACAATTAAATATTCCTTAAAAAAACAATTAGATACAAATTTATATTTTTTTCAAAAAAAAAGAAAAAGAAAAGAAAGATGCCGGAGACAATGATTAAAATTAGGGTAAATTGCAAAAACCCACCCATGAAGTATGTTGATAGCGGCAATTTCATCCTCAAACTTTTAATTATAAAAATTGAGTCCTTAAATTTATATAAATATTAAAATCAGACTCTTAAATTTCCTTGTGAAATTGGATCTTGATAAAAATTGAATACCATTGTTACCATTTACATGATTATGTAAGTTTTAAGGGTTGAATTTTAATATTTTAATAAATTTAAGGCTCAAGTTTTACCATTAAAACTTTTCAAAGAACGCTCTAATGTGGATTTTGGAATTTGCCCTTAAATTAGTAATTTTCACAATAAGAACATTTTCTGGCGCCCTTCCGGCCTAGATACTCCTCCGAGTGACGACGACGAGTCGAATGTAAACGGCGGAGGCGACCGATTGCTCGTGTGATATGTACTTTCTTCGATCACAGCGCTCTTTGGCAACCAATTTACCTCGTTGCCGACATTTCTCTTCTCTGATTCAATCGCCGTCCGGTTCGCCAAAAGTTCCCTTCCTTTACAAGCACGATTCTCCCGTAGAAACGCATCCAAACAATGCCGGAACCGCCGCTATTCTCCAGCTTCTCTCGTGGGGCAGAGGTTCCTCCGGCCAGCTCGGTGGTGGCATTGAAGAAATCCGTCTGTATCCTTCTCCCGTCGCTAATTTGATTGTTCCGAATCTCCATACTCTCGCCCTAACCCCTGGTCATCTTCCGTCACTCTCCGGCGAGAATCAAGATTCTGGGGATGGCGGTTCGTTTGAGGTTGGTATTTCTTGTGGGTTGTTTCATTCTTCTTTGCTTGTTAATGGGAAAGGCTGGATTTGGGGTAAAGGCGACGGCGGCCGTCTCGGTTTTGGCCACGAGAACCCTGCCTTTATTCCCACTTTGAATCCTCGCTTAGAGGGTGTTAGTTGCATTGCTCTTGGGGGTCTGCATTCCGTTGCACTGAACTCGCTTGGGCAGGTTTTCACTTGGTCAGTATCTCCACTTGATATGTATTTTTAGTTCATGTTTATGTTGGTTATACAATTTACTATTGAAGTCCTTTGTTTCTTGTCTGTTTCAAACTTAATTCACTTATAATAGTTTGAAGGGTGACTCTGTTTTATGATTATTGCTCTTAATGGTGGGGCGATTCTAAGCGTGTACAAGTTGGACACGTAGATTTCTTTTTTTTTTTTTCCTCCCTTTAAAACCATATGGAACTCTCAGTTTGTTTGGAATACGGTTATTGAGGATCATATTGTGCTAATTTCGTGGGGGATGTATTGAATAAGATGATAGTATTGGTAATATCATATTATCATTATGTATGGAGTATGCAGAAGAATAGGTAGGCAATCTTATTTCGATGTCTTACTCCTAATTGTAAAAGAAAACTCCATTATTTTACCTGGGAAATGCCGTATTGTATTTTTTTAGTTATCAACTACAATGCATGCCATCAGTTGATAAACTTTTTAGAAATTATGCTCCTTTACTTTCTTATCATCATTTCTTAAACTGTCCAACTTGATCTCCGGTCATTAAAAAATGAAGCTACCAGGGGTTATGGTGGTTTTGGTGCACTTGGACATTCTGTTTATCACAGAGAACTGGTCCCTAGATTGGTAGAAGGTTCGTGGGGAGGCAGAATAACGCACATTGCAACTAGCGGGGCCCATACTGCAGCAATCACGGAATCAGGTTGTTTATCGTCTCGCTGTATTGATGTTACTTTAGACAGCAAAATGAATCTTTACAAGGGACGGGATGTTGTGTTTAATAACCACTAAAGGTTTCTGATTTTACTTCAATACGTGGAATTATATCTCTCATTTGAAAGAATTTAGGCAGTGAAGTGTAAGCTTCCAACCCGCCCATTGATATCAAGGGCATCTTAACTAATGTAAACATAAGTGAGAAATAGATATGTCATGCTCGCCTCTAAGTAATATTTAAACGTGCAATCTGGTATATCACCTTACTTATGTTCTTCCTCATTGGGATACTGATAGGCCCCAAGTTACTATTATTATTATCAGAAACAAAATGATAGAATGACTTCTATTATTTATGTTTAAAGAGAAAGATATAAGGCCAAGTCTGGGAGCTTCCTATTTTCTCCTAATACCAAAATACAAAATACCCAAAAATGTTCAAAGATGCCCTGCTTCCCTCTCACTAACATATATTTACACCGAGAACTGAATCCCCCTGGACTCACAGAACAAGCCTCACCAGCTTTCTTACTTTCCCTACCGTATACTGCCACAACAGGAGGTCTTTTGCAAAACTAAGTTATGAGAATCTCTTCCTGGTCAGTGGTAATTTTATGAAGTGGCTGATGCTCAATTTGTGGTTGACACCAAATTGAAACAGCCTAAAAATGGTTCTCGTGAACTTAATGATATTGTTTTACCTGTTGATTTCATACTATACTTTCTTATAGAAAGGTATTATATTAATTTTATAATCGCTCGATGTTTACTTTCACGCTTGTACCATCTATTCTTTCCCAGAAATTGGTAAGAATTTGCAGATTTTATGTATTAAAGTTGTTTCACCTTTTATGTTTACTGGTATAGGCGAACTCTATACTTGGGGCCGAGACGAAGGTGATGGTAGATTGGGCCTTGGTCCAGGTCGAGGCCCAAATGAGGGAGGAGGACTGAGTATTCCTTCCAGAGTGAGAGCATTGCCTGCACCTGTAGCTGCAGTGTCCTGTGGTGGTTTCTTCACAATGGCTCTAGGAGTGGATGGGAAGCTTTGGAATTGGGGAGGTAAGAATTTCAGTTTAATGTGTGCCAAAATAAAAGGCATTAAGGCAATGAGATAAGTTTCCCAGGTAAGATAAAAAATGGATTGATATTATCATATTCATTTACAAATTTCAAATGATGGAAACTGGATTGAGATTATTATACTAGTGTACAAATTGAAATAACAGTCTGGAAACGATGATGCTTGATCATGAATTTTTCCCCATAATTGGAGTATCAGGATATAAATTATTAGCGCTACTCCAATGTATTTGGGGTCTTAGAAAGTTCAACGGATTATAGTAATGCTGCTTAGGCTTTTTGACCTTGCTTAATAAGAAGCCACTACCCTGTACCAACCTTTTAAAGGCTGCAATAAAATAATGATAAAAGGGTCATTAACAGAATTGGCCAAATGCCAGAAAAGGCGTTGAAGATATAGGAAGATGTGCAACTGAATGGTGAATGCATTAAATTGATAGGTCTTTGTCTTTGGATAGCGACATCTTCTCATGATCAATGAACGAACTGCCTATGTTTTGTGCTGCCAAATTTTTACTGCAAAAGAACTTGCCAGGCTAGTTTGGGATAAAGTATGCCAGTTAGTTCAGTGGAATGATTGAGAGTTTAAACATTATCGGACTGATTAACAAATTTGGGTTCTTTTCATGGCAGCGATGTGGATATTAGAACTTACATCTACATGCAGGATCTTACACATGGACAAACTAAACCGCTCATTTTACTTTGTAGTGTTCTACAGTTAGGCTTAAAAGTCTTAAAATTTTGTTGCATCTTCCATTCTGCTAGGCCTTAGGCCATGGGGATGTAGGTTTGGCCTGTATAAAGAAGTTTTTTGAGCTTAGTTCTTTCCTAGAAAAAAGAACAACTTCGCCAATCAACATTGTTAACATTGCTAACAGTGCATATCTTGTTGTTGGTAACTTGTGCAGCAAACACCAACTTCGAGCTTGGTAGAGGCAATAAGATTGGTGGTTGGGAACCAAAACCCGTACCTAGTCTTGAAGATACACCCATCATTCAGATAGCTACTGGTGGATACCACTCACTTGCATTAACTGGTAAAGTGACTGTGGAAGCAACCACATCTCACTTGCTGTTTTTGCTTTTAGAGGTTATTGTGCACTTACTTGTGTTTATTAAGGTTGCTTGTTATTCTAACCCAGGTGATGGAAAAGTGCTTTCCTGGGGTTATGGTGGACACGGTCAGTTGGGTCATTCTTCAATACAAAATGAAAAAGTACCCAGAGTGATTGATGCTCTAGCTGATCAGCGAGTGATCTATATTGCCTGTGGTGGTTCCTCTTCAGCAGCTATAACAGGTAGCCAATGGTTATCTACTTCTATTATGTATGTAGAAATTTAATATTGAATTATTTGGGCCTCCTATTTTCAATGTCATTTTCTTCTGCCAGTTAGGCAGGAAGTTTAAGTCATTTTCAAAGTCTAATCAGTTTTGTTTTGTTTTTTTGTTTTTTAATTATTATTATTATTTTTAAATTCAGAATTTATAATGATTATTAACTTGTTAGGTAAAATACTTTCTTTTGCATTACACTTACTTTTACATACCATTCCGATCATTTCTTTAAACCTGTCTCTAAAAGACATTGATAAGTTGCTTTTGGATTGTGAAAGCTGAGGGTAAATTGTACATGTGGGGAAATGCTAAGGATTCTCAATTGGGTGTTCCTGGGCTGCCAGAGGCACAACCATGTCCCGTGGAAGCCAAATTTCTAATGGAAGATGATGGATTGGGTCCCTACCATGTTTTATCAGTTGCAGTTGGTGCATCTCATGCAATGTGCTTGGTCTTAAGGTAAGCTTTTCCCATGATGGTTCTGCAGCCATTAAGCGTTCCAATAAAAGCTGTTCACTTTTTTTTTTTTCTTTATCATGCAGGAGAGACGGGATGTAAAATTTTGATGCGGTAGTGACCCCAAGAAATTTTTGCAAATGTAGAAACATATGGCTGGTTTTGTTACAACTTACAAGGTGGATTGGGGATTTCTACTACAAGAACTGCTGCCCTTCAGCATCTTTCAACATGGGCGGTCACTTTTAATAAAAGAGTCACCTGTATTCCCTTTGGACCAGATAATCTGTTATACACACAGAATATTTAGAAAACACCATAGATAACTATCTTTAGTTTAGTCTTCCTTATCAGTTACTTTTTATTGAAAGGTTTATATAGTAGTCATTTGTTAAATCCCACAAATTAAGTATCAATCTTCCTTTTCACTCACTCAGGAGTCCAATTAAAATCTTCCTTTGGATTTATTCTCATGATATTTAAGTCTCTCTCTTTTTCTCCTTTTTGCTTTACATGGGAGAGATCCTCCATAAAATGCAGAAAACCAGAAGAATCGTCCCACCAACCAAATCTTCACCTAACCAAAGTAGGAAACTACTTAATCCTCATTGAATAATGTGTGGATTCTACATTATTGGCATCATTGTATGTTTCTCATTTGAAGTTAAACATAATACATATCTATTCATGAAGGTTTTTATGGAACGTGCCAATGATGTTTTCTCATAATTTCACTCTTTCAATTATTTGGTCAAGATTGCACTGATTAGTTTTGTAGGCTTCCAACATGTGGTGCCATGGCTAGAGGCATACAAAGGGCATCATGGGGGGTAAGCTTGAGGCAGACAGGTCAGTGTGGTCCTCTTGATTATTTATTCAGCAACCAAAAAAGGCTAAAAAAAGTGCACATGTTTCGTAGATTCAAAGATGTAGACCAAACCTGGTGAGATAGGGATCAGAAGCACAAACACAAAGGGAGAAGGACCAACAAGATTGTGCTTAAAGAAACAGCTTTTAAGATTGGTGTGTCAGCGAGTGCGTCCCCAATGCCAAGCCCTTCTGTGTGTGTTATGGGAGTCATGCGTCTAAAGCAGCTAAGTGGTATGGTCATTTGTTGAACCACCATGGATCTGCATTTCCTGCTTTTTTCTCTTTCAGACTTTCATTATTATATGTTTCAAATATTACTTGGAAATCCTATGTTGCAGAGCAGTGTCTTTTTCTCTTTCTATTCCTTGTGTCCCTACCATGCAATACTATTATCCTTTTCCTTGTGGGGTATTGTGTTAGTAAGATAGTTAGTTGGCTGAGGAAGGCTGGTTTTGTTTTTCAATCCTTGTGTAATACCAATGTAGTTTGTTTCTTGGCCATACTTAATTTCTTAGATGTCTTTATTTATTTGGTAACTAAAGTCCTTGTTTCCTTTGGATTTTTGTTTTCATTTGATCTCTCTCTTTCCTCAATTATGTTCCTTGGATCCTTTGTATTTCTGCATTTCCCTCTCATGAAATTATTCAATGCTACACAATTATTTAGTTTGCTTATTATTTTAGTACATGGAAAGATATGTAGAAACATCTAGTGTATGTTGCAAATCTTGTCCATCCATTTAGCATGGATAGGGTTGAGCTCTTGCTATAGGCTACAAAGTGTCGAATACAACTTGTACAACTTGTCAAGTTCGACACAACGTTCCAACAACATAATCATATCCGTTCTTAAGAAATTTAGTTTGGTTGAATCCATCACGACGTTATTTATTACGTCACACATAACCTTCACAATATATGTTTAGGAGTTTCCTTTCTATTCATAATCTATACTAAAGTCTTCCCTAATAGTTCAATGATTTTGTGATGGTCTCAAAAAGCATCGTCTAAGATATGAAAGTTTTATAAATAAAATAAGAATGTGGTTTGTATGGAGTGAAGGGGGGAAATGGAGGGAGGCAACGGTACAAAAGAGAGGACAGGTATTGGTGGTGGCGACGGCAGCGTCGGTTGGGTGCGTGACAAACTTCCCTTCTTTTATTACATTTTGTCTCTTTCTTTCTTTCTCACACTTCTCTCCTCATCTCCATTTATTCATCTCTCTCTCTCTCTCCATTTCTTGTTCTCTTTTATTTTCTCAAAGTAGATAATCCCATCTCACATACTCTCCACATTTGGATTGAGTTGGATTCGAACATCTGATCTGTTAAAGAACGAAACAAATAGAGAACGAGCAACAATTATCTTCCTCTTTGTTGACTTAAATTTAAATGTTGGTTAAATTCTAATTGTTAACCTTTCAACTTTTAGAATTACATTTAACAATTGATTTTAAAAAGACTAACCAATTCCAAAATTTTAAATTTATGTATTTGTCAATCAATATAGTGGATAAGTCATCTTAAAGGTGGATAGTTGGATCTTTACTCTTGAAATCGTTGAATTTAAAAAAAAGTACCTTGTATTTTAAAAATCTTAAATATGTCCTCCAATTTTCGAGTTTGTTTTTTGATAAGCTATTTTATAGAATTCGGAATTCTACTAAATACAAATGGAATAGTAACTATATGGTAGATATAAAATTAAAACTGCATTAACTCATTGAATATCTTTCTAGTTTAACAATCTATTCAACTAAATTTTGGTGTATTAATTTCTTTGAAGTGGCAGCATATACACTATGTAATTATTATTATTATTATTTTTAGTTAGGGCTTTGTTTGGAAGTGGAATTTTAAACATAGTAGCTTAATTATATGTGGAAGAAACAAAGATTTTAGAGTTGTCAAAATTGGGTTAGTTCTGCCCTGATATCAACTGAATATAATTTGTCTGATCTGAACCAGCAAACTAAACTGTTCATCTTCATTTGATCAATATATAGTAAAACAAATTACATATAATCTCACTTGAAAAGAGAGAAACAAAAAAAAGATTCATCCAGAAAACCCAAAAAAATTAAAATAAAATTTTGTATTCTATAATCTATTATACTTTATAGCTACATTCATGGACTTTTTAGCAGGGGACATTGCCACGGCGGCCGAGACAGCGGCGCACCGGCGCTGGCGGGGCAAGACTGGACGTCCACCGGCGGATCCATGCAATTATAAGACAAACAAAGCGCCGCTGTATCGGGCAAAACGGTACCGGGTTCCAGTGGAAACCCGGATATGAAATTGTGCTGTAAATACAGTGTAGTGGTGCTGCCGCTGCTGACGCTCTTCACATACTCCGCCGGTACGGATCCGGTGAAGCGGTTGTTGTTCAAGAACAGCGTCTCGACGCCGGCGAAAATTGCTGACATTTCTCCGGTAAGATTGTTGTGGCTCAGATCGACGACGGATCCAGTGCCGTACATCTCCGCAGTTGTGGGGTCGGGCGGTGGTGGGACCTCGCCGGAGAGAAAGTTCCGTTGGAGGAAGAGAGAGGAGAGAGAAGGGCGTGAGAAGAGAGAGAAAGGGATGGGCCCACTGAATCGGTTCACGCTCAAGTCGAGAAACACTAACTCCGATAGTGAATCAAGTCCGTTGCGAAGAGGGCCCCACAGCGAATTCTCTGAAAGCGACAGGTACCGGAGAGACAACGGCAACGCCGGAAGACTACCGTTTAATTTATTGGATTTCAAATCCAGGTGGAGGAGAGGTGACGACATGTCGGCCGGGATTTCGCCGGACAATTGGTTCGAAGACAGGATCAGTATTTTGAGTTCAGGGAGCTTGGTGAGTGTCGGTGGGATGGTTCCGGCGAGCTGATTGTAGCTGAGATCAAGAGTGTGGAGGCGGAGAAGAGCAGAGAGGATGGCCGGAATTGTGCCAGTGAGACGGTTGTTGGTTAAAGAGAGGACACGGAGGTTCCGAAGACGGCCGAGTTGCGGTGGGATCGGACCGGTGACAATGCCGGGGAAGAGGATGAGTTGGGTAAGTTCAGAGAGGTTGGAAATGGCAGTCGGAAGGGATCCGGCAAGTCCAGGAGAATCGGAGCGGCCGGTGCCAAGGGAGAGAATTGTGACTCGGCCGAGATCGCAGACGACGCCGGAGAAGGAGGAGCAGGGATCCGGGGAGGAAAAGTCCCAGGTGGAGAAGAATCCAGCAGCACCGGAAGGGCTCCGGCGGAGGGGGAGATCGGTGAGAGTGTTTCTAATGGCTTTAAGAGCTTCGAGGTCGGCGGCGGCGATGGTGGGCTGAAATTGAAGGGAGAGAGGGGAGAGAGAGAGAAGAAGGAGGAGAATTAAAGAGAGAGAAAAAGGAGTGTGAGCCATTGAAGCAGAGGAAGAAGAAGGATGAAGGAATGGGGGGAGAGAGATATTGAGGGTATAAACAAAAAAAAACAGAGAGAAAGTTTGGAGTTTTTCAAAATAATATAAGAGAGAGAGGGAGAGGTAGAGATTGGGGATTTGAAATATTTGTTTGCAATGTAAAAGTTATTTGATCCAAAAAAATGAGTAGTTTATATGAAGTTCAGGTCCACTGTAGCTATATACAAATTAAACACACAAACTAAAGTTATGAAAGAGATATCATTTATAAGTTATTACTTAATTTATATACTCCCTAACTCTAATAAATAACCAACAACTTTTCATCATTTGACATAGGGAGAAAAATACTCGAATTGGGGTGGAAAATTCGAACTTCTAACCTCTTGATCTATGATATATACATTAAACTATGTTCATGTTAGTATATTATATTTTGTTTTTCTTTTTTAAAAAATAATTTTGAGGGTAAATAAAAAAAAAAAAACTATAAAATCAGTATAAAGGATGTGAAGAATATTAAAGTGATGCTCAGCTATAGTTTGTAGAGAGTGAACCAAGTTATCATAACAATGATGAGTATGAGGGGATGAGACATCCTTACGTGTTTAACTCGACGCCTCGAGGATATATCTAATAGTTATCATGATTTATGTAGATTGTTGAATCTACCTCCAATGATTATTATGAAGTAGTCACATTATAGCAGTTTCATTGAATACCTTCTTCTTCTTATTATTATTAACCTTGGGTATAATTTCATTAATTAAGACATGGTGTTTTAGAGCAACTTGAGAAAAAAAGGGTTTTATCCATAAATATTGAAGACAAGTACTTTTGTTTGAAGATGAACTTTTTTAATGATTATGAACTTGAACTTGATACATATGAGCTTCTACAAATTCCTTCCACTAAAGTTGAAAATTTTCATTTTTGACTTTAAATGAGTGAAAGAAAGGAAAAAGATATTAATGAGATAAAGTTGATTTAAAATTTATTCGGTTTGAAAGCTTGATCCTACTTTACATTTGTTGAGTTTTGAAAAAAAAAAACTCAACTTATAATTAGAAATTGTAAAATGTTGAGAAAAATTAGCCATTAATATTTGGAATTTTCTTTAGACTATCTAACGTTTTCTGGTTGGGTTTTATGCCATAAATTCGTGGTTTGTAAATAAAAAAAATAATTTATTAATTATTAATAAAATAATTTGTTATTTTATTTTGTGTTTTAAATTTATATAACTAAATTGAATAAAACAAAATCCAATATTATTTACACGACACTTGAATAGTACGCAGTTGATATACAAGTGAATCATATTCAAGTAATAACATAAATGGTCTATAGTATATCGATAAAGTTGAGTGTTTTATCTTGGTGACACTATGGATACGACCTACTTTGTAATTGTTACAAATGATGTGATCCAAATTGATTATGTGGAGACATGTGAGTAGGAGTATCCTATACAATAAGTTTGTATATGACTGGATCGTAAAATCATTCATCTCTACTTTGTTGACTGAAGAGATTAATATTTTACACGATGATTATATGTAACTCGATCTTAATTAATCTTGAGTGAGTTATGAACTCCTGCCTGCAAGACGTCGTCCTTTGATTTGCATAGGTGAGAGTGGTCCGAGTCGCTGACTCAATAAGCCTACTATTTTGGGAACTTGACTGAGTTGGAAGTTGCAAACATAACTTTACAAGATAGAATTCACTCCTTCCCGTATAGGGCATGTAGACGAGTAGTTTCCTAAAGTGCTAACTCCATGACTTGAATAATGGGGCCCAACCCTCTCATTACCTGAGAAGGACTTAATTTTTTGTTGGACCATAAACAAATTGTTTATTAAAGGATCTGTGGTACTTAATGATACAAAAATAATTACAGGGGTAAAACAGACATTTGACACACCTATAATTGCGAACAATTAGTGAAGGATCGACTTACGCATAATTGTTATATCCATGGACGCAACATATTCTAAGTGCAACTATGGGCCTATAGTGGTTTGCCCCGTAGTTAATAAATGTTGGTTAATTAATTGGCTAATTAATTAATTTTGGATAATTGGAGCTTATAATCTGTAGATCCATTAGGTATCTTTTTGCTAGCTCACAATGGAATAACAAGACTAAAGTTTTAAAAGAATAATTTGAACGGTTCAAATTAGCTTAGGGAAACATATACAAAATATATGTATATGTATATAGATATATTAATATATAATTAATTATGAATATAATTCAAATTTAAACTATATAATATGGGAGAATTAAGGGAAATTTTTACAAATAAAAAAAATGTCAAACTATTTACATAAAATAGCAAAAAAAATACTGATAGACATTGATAGACTTCTATCAGCATCTATCCGTGATAGACTTCTATCATTTCTATTGCTGATAGATCCTGATAGACTTCTATCAACGTCTATCACAACTATTTAAAAATTTTGCTATTTTGTGTAAAAAGTTTACCTTATTTTTCTGTTTTTAAAACTTTCCCGAGAATTAATGTATTTTTAATTAATTAATTAATTAAATAATCATAATTTCTCCTTAATGCATGGGATTGGGGAGGTGGGCAGTTGCCCTCTCCCTTTCGTTAAAATCTCACAGAAACGTTATGTGAAAGACTATGACAAATTTTACACACTCTCTTTTCATAAAACTATAGTCAAGTTCTCTCTAATTTGAGATTCTCCCAATTTCCTTTTCTCTTCCAAAAAGTACTCCCACAAGTGGGTTCTTTTCAAGAGTCATAGACAAGGAAGACTGCGTTCTCACATTAGAAGACTAAGAGATAAGAAGAACTAGTTCTTTACTCTAAGTTCGAACACTCCACAAGCAAGATGATCAGAGTTACCTAAATGTTCTTGGCATGCAACCCTGATTCAAGAATTGCAAAAGCGGCGGGTGATGAAACTCTGTCATCTACCAGATAATTCTCATTCAAGAAAACTCTAAAGTTCTAAAAACATCAAACTGTTCCCCAACAATCTAAAGGTAAGGCTTTAAATAGCCTCCCAATAAAACCATAATGACTTATCATAATTCATATTAAAATGTCTAAAATAACTCTACTTAAAATGTCATTAACAATGATAAATTTAGAAATTATTAAATTACATCAAAATTATTAAATAATAATTTGATGTCTTGGACGGCTCATAACACATAGACAAGGAAGACTCTTTGGAGGCGTTCTCACATTAGAAGAGGAGTTCGTTTCATCGGAGAAGAAGAATTGCTGGAAGAAGAGTCTTCAAAGATAATTTATTTATCTTTTCTTTTTATAATTCATGCTTTGCCTAAATAATTTAGGGCATGTAGTGTTTGTCATTCCTTAACGTACACTTACAAGGGTTGACAATAATCATACATTTTTCTTTGTATACATTCTCACTACCTTGAACATACTTCTTTGTTAAATATTGAAGAAGAAAAAATTTACTCTGTATTATGACCTAATAATCTATAAATTAGACCTTGCTTATACTTGAGATGATTTTATGTTTAAAAAATGTTTCCATTTTTTTTAAGGGAAAATAATTATTTTCAGACAAACTTCTTTTTCAAGAATTCATTTCCTTAAACCACCTTATACATATATCAATAAATAGTTTGTCCCCCAAAGGATTTCAACGATTTTACATTTACAACCATGTTGCAGAGAGGAAGTACATTCAAGCTAGCAATGTAGTGGCAAAAAAAAAAAAAAAAAACGATGATCGAAAGGAAAATTACTATAAATAGAAAAAATATTAAACTATTTATAAATATAAAAAAATTCCACTATCTATTAACGATAGAATTTTATCGTGGTCTATCGGTGATAGACAGTAAAATGTGTCTATATTTATAAATAGTTTGACTAATTTTTCTATATTTAAAAACAACATTAGTCGAAAACTATAGACTTTTAAAATAATAATTGATTTCCTTATTCACTGAACTATATTTAAATTGAGAAATTTATTAATAAAGAAAAAAAAATGGTTTAACGATTGACTTTTGAAAATGTAATATGATGTTTTCTTTTTCCTTTTCGAGTTTAATCATATGTAGAACGGGAGATTCAAACCTCCGACCTAACCTCCGACCTTTTAATTAATTATGTTGTTAGTTGAACATAATTTCTTTTATATTCATTGACAAAATAATCAATAGTAGGACTTAAATTAACCAACAATAATAGACTAGAAACTGACACAATAATTTATTTATAACATCAAATTTTCAAATTTTCAAATAGTATCTAAATTTTAATAAAAATGAAAAAAGATGCCATTAATTAAAAAAAGCAGAGTGATACAAAATTGTATGCATGTATGACAAAGATCTGAGTGGATCTGCAATAACAAAGGAAGATTTGTTGAGGGAAGCTGCTATTTGCAAATATGTTAATCAAAACAAAGATGTCAGACAATTCAATAATAAACAATAATACATTGGCAAAACACAAAAGGAAAAAGAAAGACAAAAGAGACCTAAAACTTGACACCACAATGCCATAGCCAACTGCACATGGCTACATATCATTTTTATAATTTACATATGATATCCCTCTTGTTATCTCTTCTTCTTTTTTAATCTAAATGTAATTACCTTTTTCGTAAATGCTACGGTGCTTACGGTATAGACTAACAAATGGTGAGTACGACCAAGGTTCCACATCTATTGCTAGTGGTAAAACTAAAGACGACCAACGTTACTTTTGGGATAGAGTCCAAAACTAAACAACTACCTAGAATGCAAACAAGTATAGTACGATAAGATTGGAATTTGTTATATAATTTCTAGGTGTATACAATCAAAATCTCACCTCAGTTGAGAGTTCTCTTTTCTTTCTAGACCGGACCCTTTTTAAGATCGTCTCCCGTTTGTGTTTTCGGACCCCCTACTCATTCAATCACTTGCTTGTGATTGCAGCCATTCCTTGAAAAGGGAGAGACAAGGGAATTTTCAACTCCTGTTTATGTGACGAACCAAAACAACCATTGTTAGGTCTCGAATTCAGGGAACTACCAGATCCAGTCCAAGATCCAATCTTCATAAGATAAGTTGACGGTTTTCCTATTAATAAGATAGGTTGCCTTTTTCTCTAATAAGAATGTATCTTTATGCGAAAAGACTATTCTTTCTTTTAGGGTGAGTATTAATAATAAGAGTGAGTCTTCGTTTTTTAGATCGATCTTAGATCTAAAACAAACAATATCATATTATTACGAAGTTGTAAAGGAAAATGTTATAACATGCTCCAATAATTTAGGATGCTTAGAAACATTAGTTAAGGAGCAACATTATTTTTTTTTTTCAAAGCTGAGAAGAGAGTGTGATGGATGAATATGTTGGTAGTGTAGAGCCCACAGTTGGCAACATCTGCCATGATTTGGTATGGTAAAATCCAAATGATTTTTGCAGAGCTTCAATAATCGTACGTTATGCTCTTCTGACTCGAATCCAAATGAGCAGAGTCTTGCATGTGGAGAACTTTGAAGGTTTTCTTTTTGCTATCTGAAACTAAAAACAATGAAATCTCAGTTATTTAATTATAGAACAGAGATGAAATCAGTAATCCCACAGACTTGTTTTGCTTTAGTTTGGAATTTCAATCACATTGTGCACTGAAAATGAGATGGAAATACGAGTAATATTTCTAGAAAGATGTAAAAAGAATTTGTCACGTGATTAATTATGATTGGACAATTTGACGGAATGCACAAAGATGGGTATATGACCCAAGGAAGTGAGCCTGAGAGAAGTTATACTTTCATAGGATGAAATGAAGATCAAAGCATTGGTTTCTTGCACCCAAAACTGCATTGAAAACCAGAATTCATAAGGGCATTTAGCTTATAAATTGAGAAGTCGAATCACATGAAGGAATAGAAAGTGCCTACAGAAAAGTTCACTTGAAAAATTCACTCAAACATTTGAAGATTTTTGTGCACAAATTTCACGTCCAAAATGACATTTTGACCCAAATTTTGAAAACAATAAAGAATAACCTTCTGCTGATGTCACAAACTACTTGCTAATGTTTTTGGCATTGAGCAGAAGTGCGATTAAGAGAATGAGGGAGGAATAGATAAATTTCATAGAGATGACTCTGTTTTTTATGGACCCAAATGAAAAAGACCCACTTTTTAGAAAACTAAATTTTTTGGTCTTCTTCTTTCGTCATCACATGGTGAAATTACCATAATATTAATAACCCTTAGAAGCATGGGTGGTGACAACCGAGGCTCGATTCTCACTGCTCACTCTCGATGACTCGACACTTGCTCTCGCTCTCGTTACTCGTTCTCAATTCTTGCTTCGTATATTTCAAATTTAAACAAACATATAATGCTCACTCTTGTTCATTTTATAGAAAGTGGGTCTTTTTTCGGTACAAAAATCTTGAAGAAGATTCCTAATGTGTGAACACTATTGTATTGGATTAGTTGAATGCAAGCCGGTGCACCAGGAGAGAGGAGCACGATTGCAAAAAAAAAAAAAATAATAATAATAATACAAGCAAAAGGTTGTACCTTCTTTATTTTCAAATTTTGGGTCAAACAAGATTTGGATAGTGAAATTTGGATTTAAAAAAAAAAAAAAAAAAAAAATCCAAACATTTGGCTGCCTAAAATTTTTATGAGATGTTGATTGTCGGAAGCAGGTGGCCCAAGAGGCTTTCAATCCACGACCAGTTGGTCGAATGAATTCAAGGGCCTTTACACCACATAAATCACAACCCCATAAATTTAAAACGAGCTTCAACTACAAAATTTTAGTCGTGAACAAAGCAGCTCATAAATCAGTCACAAGCCCATCTGGCATCATACAAAAATCCAAAACCATCCCAATAGACACAACTTTTTCTATCTTTTAATGCAACCTAATGTACAAAAGAGTCGCCAGAAAAGTAATGGCAAATACATAAGCAAAAAGAAAGTTTGAGAATGAAAAGGAAAAACTATAGTGCAAGACGAGAATTTACCTGATATCAATTTTCGGTGTTCATAAAACAAGAAGGTACAAATAATTTGACTAGACAGTTGCACATGGTAAAGATAATGACCCTTAACATGGTTACATATAAGATAAAGTGCAAATTAAAGATAAACTCAACAATCTAACAACATATCCAAACACCAGTCTTCACTTCCAAGTCAAATGAAGATCATGAAATATGCCAGACCGAGCATGACGAAGTAATTCAACATCTAAGAGGGTGTTTAGGAAGCCTCAGCGGCCGGTTGAGTCAAACCAGACTTCACCAACAACTTGCTTACAGTCTCCGGTGAGCACACTTGATACTTGACATTGCCAGAAGGTGAAAGAAAAACCTCAGCTAATTCAAGTTTATCTGAAGTAAGACTTGTGCTGTCCATGGTTTTGCTAAGCACCTTAAGTGCAAGCTGGATGGCCTCTTCCCTACTGATGTCATCCTTGTAATCCTGTTTCAGCATTGACTGTGCTGCCTGGTTGTTTGCACCAATTGCAGCAGCCTTCCAACCACCATAGTTTCCACTCGGGTCACTCATGTATAGTTGAAAGCCGTAATTTTTATCCCAACCTGCAAACAGAAAAGAAACGCCAAAGGGACGTAGACCACCAAACTGAGTGTAGCCTTGCTTTGTATCACAAAGGGATTGAACGAGTTGCTCAACGGGCATTGGCTCTTGGTAAGCGTAAGTGTATCGCTGGGCTTGAACTCTTGCAGTGTTGATTAATATGTTTGCATCAGACATTATTCCAGCCACAGCACATGCAACATGATCATCAATTTTGTACATCTTCTCCGTGGAAGTTGAGGTCTGTAGGAGTTTGGAAGTGACCTTCTTTTCACCTACCAAAACAACTCCATCTTTAGATAATATCCCTATTGCAGAACCTGCATTTCCAATTGCCTCCATTGCATATTCAACCTGGTAAAGACGGCCTTCTGGAGAGAATATTGTTGTTCGACTATCATATCTTCTAGACATTTTTTGTTATCCTGTTACAAAAAGAGCAGGACCGTTGGAATAGATAATCTGGTAGGGCAAGATGAACTCATCGACCATGGATACATGGATGGGAGACAAACATGGCAATGCACTGATGACACATCCTTGTTCGACAATAAAAAATGTGTTGTATTTATATATTTTTATATGTTTCAACATTTTCAGACATTATGAATTGTATTATATCTGAGAATCTAGAAATACATTTCTATATTTCCATTGCAAAATCTCCCCCTCCTTCTGTCTCTCTCACCCACACCCAAATAATTTCAGTTTGCTTCCTCCATCCTCCATGAGTTGCTGCTCTCCCATAACTTTAGTTTGTCTCCCCTCTCTATATGACAGAATAATTTTTTTGTTCCCCCTTAATGATCCAAATTTCTACCGTCTATCTTGTAGGGAGTAAACATCAATCAAGAAATAAAGGGAACAAAACAGAAAACAAGAAATACGATACAAAGGGAAGAAAACAAAAATCTATAGATAATGACAATATTTGTTCATGCGCTTTTTTTTTTTTTTTTTTTTTTATACCTGTGAGTGTCCGAGCCAGCTTACGCACACCTCGACTAATCTCATGGGACAACCCGTTTGACCCTACAACATTTGGGTGTCAAGGAAACTCGTAGAAAATTAATTCTTAAGTAGGTGGCCACCATGGATTGAACCCATGACCTCTTAGCCATTTATTAAGACTACGACTCTTTTTTTTATGGTTGTTCGTGCACATTTTAGAGACACATGAATAAGTGGTCTAGCTTGACAAGTCCATACTCCAGTCAAGTACTTGTAAGAAATGAATGAATAGTCCAATTCCCTCGCTCCACCTTATAGAGTAGAGACATATTTGCAAGGGTTAATATTTTAGTGAGATGCCCCACTTGTAACCTACAACAGGTGTTGAATTCCCGAAAATGAACTGTACTGTCTTAGGAAATATAACTTTCCAGGCTATCTTCATTGACAATGACAGAGAGCGTACAGAAATTTCCAAAAGAGGACTCAGTTGAAAACGTATTAGACTTTTCTTCAAACCTCTAACATCAAAACAATTGAATATAAAAGGACACAGACATTTTCAATAAGGGTTATAGATAACAACTACATTAGCATTTATTTTGTCAAATAAACGAATAAAAGCATTAGAAAAGCTGTGTTTACCCATATAAACGATCTCCCAGACTTAATTCTAGTGACTTGCACTAATCAATTCAAGTAAACCAGCTTTTGAAATCGATTATAAACAGAAAAGCTAAAGGCTCACAGGACTTCCACAATATTATCATGCGTTTGATTGTTCTTCAACCAAGGGGTCCCTTCCATATTACCCGACATGGATAATGTGCCAGATGGATAACTGGAAATCTCTACGCCCATTTCCCAATTAACACCCCATTCCTTCCAACATTAAGGCCACCACCTGTAATTCGAAAGGTTGAATTACGATCACCCAATTCACGAAATAAAATCCTCCACCTTCTAAACCTTCTTAAAGGAAACCTCTGACATTTTATCCAATTAGAGCAAAATGAAAGCGATTATATGAAGAGAACAACTAGAATACGTGTTAGTCTTCTCTCTTTGAATGAAAGTACTTTTCCATTCTTCAACATTTTCTTGAAAAGTAGACACCAAAAATGTTCCTGAGTAGGAGCACACTCAGAAAGTGGCTCCAACTGCTTGAGAGGCCAATCAAAAATTAGGGAAGGAAGAAAGAAGAATATAGTCCGTATATTACCAAAACGTTAACTAAATATTGAAATGGATCGTAAAATCCCACGTCTCCTTCAACTCAAATGCATTTTCAGAATTCCACTGCTATATTCAACTCATAACGAACACTTCTCATATACCCGAAGTATGTAAACGCTGCCCAACTACAGAAGTTCCCAGAATTTCCTTCAAAATCCCATCCCCTATGCTTACCCTCTCCTCGAGGAACCATTTGCCATTAAACATACTGCGTATTACAAATTTGAAACAATTGATAGAGACAAAGTAGAACATCACCTGGAACAGCAAGTAATTGAAGAAAAATCTTGTCAGCTAACCCGCTCGATCAGATCGCTAATTTCGTTCAGAGAAGAACAGATTTGTAATTGGCTGCAAGTTCAGCTACAAAGGCACCGGCTTCTTCCTCAAGAAAACTTCGCTTTGCAAATGGGCTTAAAGATTCGGAAGTGGGCTTGTTACGGCCCATGATAGTTGGGTTTCTTAATGAAATACAGACCCGGCCCAATTAATATTACTAATATTTTCATGTTTTTACTATTTCTTTTCTTTTTTAAAAAAATTATTTTTCGTTTGAGTATGTTTTTAAAATTATAAATTATCACTCCAAAGGAAACCTATGGTAGTCTTTTTATAATATTTTCAATAATTACTGGGTTATATATACAATATATGGGGTGGAAGAATTGAACCTCTAACCTCGAATTTGATAATATAAATTTTATGTCAATTGAGCTATGAAAAAAAAATTGCTAATGTATCTTTTGTGACGGGTCTTAATTAAGAAAATCAATTACATAAAAATTAAGTATATTATGCTCTATAAAAAGAATAAGTATAGTATGTATTTATTAAAAATAAAATAAAATAATTGAAATAAAAATATCAAGCATAATTTTATTTAAAAAAAATAATTAAGCTATTTTGGCAATTATTATATCACTCTAAATAAAATAGAAAAGAATAGAAAGAAAGAGATATCATGCTTAATTTATAGGGAATTTAAATGTCAAACTATTTACATAAAATAGTAAAAAAAATACTGATAGACATTGATAGACTTCTATCATTTCTATCACTAATAGACCTTGATAGACTTCTATCAGTGTCTATCACAACTATCTAAAAATTTTACTATTTTGTGTAAATAGTTTCCTTTATTTTTCTATTTTTAAAAAGCCTCCAAATTTATACTATAATTAATTATGAACCTAAGAAAGTTACATACATTGTGTGTTAAAGAAAAGTTAAAATTCCATAATGTGATATTATAATTTTTTTTTAATTTGATTGTTAACCCATACTCTAATTAAAAAAATTCTCATTTTTAGGGATATAACAATGAGAGATATTAACGGTGAACAACTTTGACATCCTCTCAAGATTGTCTTTTGTTTTGAAAATATGTCTTTATTTCTTGTATTCTCTCTCATTTGTGATGAGGAGGTGAAGTTAGTTTGGTTGTTCTTTATTTCCTTCATCTAAAAAGAAGGATTTGAAAAAATTACAAAGAAAGTAAAACATAAGTCTCATTTAATACTCATTTGATTTTTTAAAACTGTTTTTTTTTTTCATAATTTCTTAATCAATGTTTTCATCTTTTTTTAAATAAATACTTGAATTATAGCTAAATTTTAAAATAAAAAACAAGCTTTTAAGATCGTTTGATAATCATTTAATTTTTTTAATTTTTATTTTTCAAAATGGTGCATGTTTCACATAATTTCTTAATCATAGCTTTCAAAATTTCTATGTAAACATTTGAATTTTTAGCCAAATTTCAAAAACAAAGACAAGTGTTATAAAGTTACGTTATGTTTGTTTGTTTTAGAATTTTGGATTAGATTTTGAAAATACTCTTAAAATAAAAATCAATAGATGGAAATAGAGCTTATAGGCTTAATATTCAAAAACAAAAAATCAAATGTTTACTAACACATGAGCTAAAAACCTACTTTTAAAAAAAAAAAAAGGATTTTGGAAACACTAAAACAAAATAGAGAACAAACCAAAGAAATTAATAGTTGGTCAAATTAGTGTTTATAAACTTAATTTTCAGAAAAGAAATAGTTATTAAATAGGGAAATTTTTAAAAGTAGAAAAATAAGGGAAATTATTTACACAAAATAGCAAATTTTTTATATAGTTGTGATACACACTGATAAAAGTCTGTAAGGGTCTATTAGTGATAAAAATGATAGAAGTCTATTAGTATTTTTTTGCTAATTTCTATAAATAGTTGGATATTTTTTCTATTTGTGAAAATTTTCCTATCAAATAAGACATGATTATTTTATTAATTTTTTTAGCACACAATAATTATGAGGTTAGGGATCGAACCTCTAACTTCAAGCAAATGAGTGCATGTCAATTACCAATAATTAATTTCTTTGTTTCGTTATAAACATAACTCCCAATAATTGAATTCTTTGTTTTGTTATCTACTTTTTATGAGTATTTTAAAAAATCAAGCTTAAGATTGGAAAACTTGAATTAAAAAAATATAGTTTTAAAATGTGTAGTTTTATTGTTGAAATTTGACGAATTCATGTATTTAGTAATTAAAAATGAAAACCAAGGTAAAGAAATAATAAAAAGACAAACATAATTAAAAAAAAACAAAACATAGGACCTAAACTTTTACTTTTGATCCAATCAATCACTCATCTAGTCTCATGATTAGTTTTTTTTTTTTTTAAAAAAAAAATTATAGATTTATTAGACACAAAATTAAAATTAAGAGACATATTAGACACAAAAACACTAAAATTTTAGATATTAAACATGTAGTTTGACCTTGAAACTTCCGTATTCATATAAAAAATCTATTTGAAACAATATCCTCAACAGAATGATTAAGGGTTCGTTTGGATTGACTTGAGAAAAAAAGTATTTTTCAAAAAACTTATTTTGACAAAAAACGGTTTAAAATATACTTTAAAATCTATTTTGGATGGTTGCCAAACACTTTATTTTTTTTCCAAAATGACTTATTTTTTAAATTAAACACTTGAAAATATATTTCAAACCCATTTTAAATTTGTTACTTAATGTTTCATCAATGTCGACATTAATATTCAACATAAAGTATAAGTTCCATAATACAAAAACCAATTAAAAACCAATTACTGAACTTAGCAAACTCAAGCAATTAGTAATCCAAAATAAAAGAAAGAGAAAAAAAAAACACATTTAATTAAGACATCCTCAAAACAATCAATGGACATTAATTAATAGTCACATTTAATGGCACAGTACATAGATTTGATATTTAATACCACAAGACCTCAAACTAAAAAAAAAACTTCACACAATAATACCAAACATTTCACTTTGTAATAACCAAAAATAAAATTTATCACCAAAAAAAAAAAAGGAAAAAAAAAAAGTAGGCTCGTCTTTTGTCTGCTTCTACTGCTGTCACTTGCCAATTTTCGAATAATAACATTATTTTATTTTGTGTCTACAGCTGCGCCCGTGACTCCTGCATTCAAATAAAAATAAATAAATAACTATATTTATTTATTTATTTATTTACCAAAATATTTTCACCACTCAATTATTGAGACCCCATTTTCACACAATTTCCACGACATTATGTTTAAGATTCCATGTCTCAGTCTCACTCCATGTAGGAGTTTGATTGATATTTTTCGATAATTTATGGACCAAATATAAAACAAAATTAAAATTTATGTGTTTCGAATAGTATTTGAAATATCAATATCAATCAAAATATTTAGGTTTAAATTTAAATTAGTAAATAAATGTTTTGTGTTTTTTTATAAATAAATTGACATGTCTATTTTTTATATTTTATTTAACATTTTATTGCTTTTTTTTTTCTTCATGTTTTATAAATTTTTCTACATCGTGTATAAACATTTTGATAAAAACTTAATAATATGATTTTGAGACACAAAGTGGATGAATGCTAAACTGACCATACATTATAGCACTTTGATGATTGTATATGCAATACTTAAATATAAATCTAAATATATATTTTTCTCTTAATTACACTATGATTTTCAATAAATATTATCAATATATGAACGTGGATAGAATATCATTAGAAATAATATCTACATGCATGATTCTATTTTTTTAAAAAAATAAAAAAGGAAAGTAAATAAGAGTTCTACTTAATACTAGTAGTGTATTTGGTTTTGCAATAGAAATTATTTTGTGAAATTAAGAAAAATTGAGATGTCGAAATTTTGGTACCTGAGAGGATTGTTTTAGTAATTGGGGCATTGGAAACCAGAGGGAGCGTGTTTGCCACAGTCGATGAGGACTTGAAGGGCAATGGGAATGATAAGGTTGATATTCAGAAGCTTAGCTTTAATGGTGGTACACAAACAAACCGCCGCATCTAAATCCACCAGTCCTTCAAGAACAGGGCAGCAAGTTTGTTTTGTTTGCTCGCCGATTCCGATGTGGATCAACCCACCTAACAAATCCACACAAGCTCCCAGCTTCAGCGTGTCAATCGGGCATGTCTCCGGCTTCGGCGGCGGCGGCGGACACGGTGTCGACGGCGATGGAACCACCGGCGCTGGCTTCACTGGCACTGGCGGACTTGGCACTGGCACATACGGCGGTGGAGGAGGCGATGGGTATACCACCGGCGGCGGAGGAGGCGATGGGTACACCACCGGTGGAGGCGGCGATGGTGGTGGTGGGGGTTTAGCAACTGGGGGTTGGACGTATGGGGGAGGCGGTTTTACGGTGGGTGGTTTTGGGATGTAGGGGGGAGGTGGTTTGACGGTGGGGGGTTTTGGGACATAGGGGGGAGGTGGTTTGACGGTGGGGGGTTTGTGGGGAGAAGGGGATTTGGGGGGTTTGTAGGGCGGAGATTTTGGGGGTTTAGGAGGGTAATGCGGCGGTTTGTGCGGCGGCGATGGATGTTTAGGTTTAGGGGAAGGAGGGTAAGAAGGGGATTTGTCACAGTCACAAGCAAGAGTGTTGAGAAGAGAAGAGAGGTTGAAGAAGAGGAAGAGGAAGAGGGAAATGGAGAGCTTCATCCCCATTTTTTCTTCGAAAGGAATGAATGTGGATTTGTGATTTTGTGATGTAATTTGGTGAAGGGGTTTGGGTTTTTATAGTCAAACAAATGCGAGTGGGGGAGGTTTTTTTTTTTTTTTTTTTTTTTTTTTTTTTTTTTTTTATCCCTTAAACAATGATTAAAAAGGGTTAAAAAAAATACTTTTTGGTCCTTAAATTTAAGGATTTAAGTCTAGTTTGGTAACTATTTGATTTTTAGTTTTTAGGTTAATTAAGCTTATAAACACTTTTTTCACCTCTAAACTTCTCACTTTATCATCTACTCTTTATTAAGGGTGATAGTCGGTTCGATTTTGGAGTCAACCAATAACCAAACTAAACCAATTGGTTTTATAAAGAAGAAATCCAAATCGATGTTCAATAAAGAACAAAACCAATGAATTGGTTTTTATTTAGTTTGGTTTATTATCGGTTTGGTTTTTGGTTTTGACATTTTCTTTTTTTCTCTTCCAAAATTTAATTTTTATTTCCAATTTTGTTTTGAATTGGTCATTTTTACTAATTTTAAATTAAAATTGGGCACATTTCTTATTTTATTGATTGAAATAGGATATTTTTATTGGTACTTTCTAAATAAATATCATATACACTCCATAATAATTGGAAAAAATTTTACCTATAGAAAAAATGTCAAACTATTTACAGAAAATAGCAAAAAAAAAAAAAAAAACACTGATAGACATTGATAAACTTCTATCAACATCTATCAGTGATAGACTTATATCATTTCTATCACTGATAGATCTTGATAGACTTCTATCAGCGTCTATCACAACTATCTAAAAATTTTGCTATTTTGTGTAAATAGTTTTCCTTATTTTTCTATTTTTAAAAATTTTCCTAATAATTGACCTTTTCTCTAAACAATAAACATATATGCACCTTAATAATTAAAACATTAAAAGATACCTAATATTGTTAGAGTTTATTTTTAAGATTATACATACCCTCAGTTTGGTTCGGTATTGATTGGTTTTTCCAATCAAAATCTAATTCGAACCAATATTTTTTTGTTTTCTCTAAATAAAAATCAATATGTTCAATTTTATAATTATTAAGATTATACATACCTGTGGATCGGTTTGATTTGTTGGTTTTTCGATTTTTTGTAACACTCCTACTTTTTACCACTGTTTTAAAATTGAGCCAAAATTTGAAAACTAACAAAAATAGTTTTTTAAAAACTTGTTTTTGTTTTTAGAATTTGGCTAAGAACTCAACTCTTTTACTTAAGCAACATGTAAACCATTATGAGAAATTGAGAGAAAATATGCCTAATTTTCAAAAACTAAAAACAAAATAGTTACCAAATGGGGCCTTAGTTCCTCAACTTTGGTTTGTAAGGATATAGTCTATGTACTTCCAATTATATAACAATTTAGTCCTTGAACTTTAATATGTAACATCTTAGTCCTTATACTTTCAAATTTGTAACAATTAGTTCCTAATGTAAAAAAAGAAAAGAAAAAAGCAAAATTAGATGTCAAGTTTTATTATTTTATGAGGCATACTTTGTATTTTATAAAATATATTGAGTCTCTAATTAATTTATCAATTTATTTATGCAAAGAATAATCTTAAGACTAATTTCTACAATATGGACTAAATCGTTACAAATTTCAAAGTAAAAGACTAAATTGTTACATAGTAAAGTTCAAGGACTAAATTGTTACAAAATTGAAAGTACAAGAACTAAATCGTTACAAACTAAAGTTCGTGAATTAAATTGTTACTTCTATGAAAATTCAAGCACTCAATCAAATTATGTCATGTAACAACTTTTTTTTTTTAAAAAAATTGAATTGCTTTTATTTTTTTCTATTAGGTATAAAAAATGATATATGCATGTCAATGTTTATCAAAATGTGGATATATTCGTAAATCGAATAGTTCGATATCGATATCGAATATTCATTGATATCTCTAATTTCTTTTATAAGTACTTGTAAAAGTTAAAACATAAAAAAAATGGTAATGTGAATAAAAATACTAATAACAATTTTTATAATTTAGATGGAGTAAAAACAAATTTAATTATTAATCTAAATAAATTTTATAAATCTTTTGACTTTCAGAAAAATCCGTCGATATCACTATATCTATCAAATTGAAATTTCGATATCGATATTTGAATCGTGGGATATATATTCAACTCAATTCAAGTTCACTATTAAATATTAATTAGTATATAGTTATTATCGTTAACGTTGTAATTGACTTTTACTACCTGATAGTAGATTTAAATCTCTCTACTTTATTTGTTTTTTTTTTATTTTAGAAAAAACCTCCTTAAGTTTTCAAAATTTTTCTTTAGATGGAATTAAAAATTATGATAAAAATGTAAAAAAAAAAAAAAAAAAAAAAAGAAAAGAAAAAATGGACACGAAATCAGGTCTAGTAATTGAAAATTTTATTTGGAGATTTGGTTTTCCTACTCTCTGTTATATTTTTAATCAATAATAAACATGCATAGTTTTTTAAATACTTTTTTTGAAGCATTTTATAATATTTTTTCAAGGACATGCAACCCACACCCAAACATATATAGAATTGATTAACAGAGAAATGGAGAGCTTCATCCCCATTTTTTCTTCAAAAGGAAAGAATGTGGATTTGTGATTTTGTGATCTTATTTTAATAGTTTTTTTTTACGTTAGGGACTAAATTGTTATAAATTTAAAAGTATAAGAACTAAATCGTTATTAAGTAATGTTTAGGTACTAAATTGTTACTTTCATAAAATTTTAAAAACCAAAAATATTTTTAACCTAACAAAGGTTAAAAAAAAGTTATCCAACATAAGTAAAAGGAAAAAAAAAACAAAATTTTCCAAAAATTCAACTCAAGTTTGGAGAACTAATTAACAAAATTAAAAAAAAAATTATAACAAGTATCTAAACTTTTAATTTTGTGTCTAATTGACCTCTAAACTTTTAACTTTATATCTATAAGGTCCTTGATATATTCATTGTCCAGGAACTTTATGAATAATGTAAAATTAAAAGTTTAAAAATCTATTAAACATTTTTTAAAGTTTAGAGAATTATTTGACACAAAATTAAAAATTATTAACCTGCTAGACTTGTAAGTTAACTTTATTATGTTTTTAGTACAATATATAGAGGTACAGAATTTAAACTATAGATCTCTTAGTCGCTAAAACATCCTTATGCCAATTAAGTTATGATCGCTGATATGAATGGAGGAACCTAAATCATGGCATAAGAACATCAAGAAAGACGCCAAGAATGCAAACTATATGCTGTCCAAATTCATAATGAAGAAAACTTGCAATTATGTGAAATCAAGTGGAATTTATGAAGAATCAAGCTTCAACAAAGACTTCAAGTGGGCTTCATAACTCAAAGATGGTTACAAATTGATGGGTTGTTGATTAAAAAGAAATATTTTCAGATTTATTGTAAAAATTAAATGTAATTTTCAGTTTTAAGTCCTTTTAAGTGACTTTATGTTACATTTAGATCATGAGTGATAATGGTCATCAATTGTGAGAGTTACAACTCTTTGAATGCCTCATAGAAGGCCTACGGTTATATTTTGAGGCCTATATAATGTAATGTAATTTGTCAAAAATGAGAGACTTGGAAAATGTAGTAAAAAGAGCCATCGAGCTTTCTTTTAGCCTAGAGCTAAGTTTCATTTGCAATTCTATGGTGTTTAGGTTGCATGTTCAGAATCATTCAAGCTTGACTTGATCGATCTTGTTTGTGGAGTGATTCGAAGATCAAGGGTCGATGGGAGCCGCAAGCTTTGTCCGATCCGTGACTTTGCTGATCGTCTAAGTAATCCGTCGTCTAGCCATTCTTAGGGGTGAGATCATCTTGATTTGGGGTCTTTTGCGGTTGAGTTCTAAAGGTCTTGTTCGTCAACAAGATTGTTAGATCCAACGCGTCAAGGGTTACTTATCACTGGTTTTGGTAAATTAATTTTATTATTATATAATATTCCACAAAATTATTATATTTTAGTTTCTATGTTTTTGAAGTCTTCATTAAAATTGTTTACATTTTATTTTGAACTTTGATTATTGTGTTGTATTTAACTTCAAAATGTATATTTGTTTTTCGAAGTTTTGTTTATTATTAGTTTTTAAATTATCAAAATGTTCATTTGTGCAAAAAATAAACGATCAAAATATATATTTAAATATCAAACTGAACATAATTCAATGAGAAACTAAAATAAAATGTGTTTTTTAAGCTTTTCAATTTTTTTTAAAACAATCATTTTAGTTATCACAAGCTTTTATATATTTTTTTTATTAGAAAAATTCAACTCTAAGAGCATAGGATTTGGTTTATTTTGAATAAATTGAATTGAGAAGTTTGAATTCTGAGTGTTATGTAGGAAGGAGATTAAACTTCTAAATTCTTGGTTAATGGTACATTTATATTTGACCAATTCTCAGTTTGATTATATAATTTATTTTTCATTTATAAGTTGGTTATATGTAAAAATTAACGTGGATTAAAGTATTTGCAGAGGTTAAAGGTGCGTTTGGATTGACTTTCTAAGTGTTTATAAGTGAAAAAAAAGTATTTATAAATACTTAAAAAGTCAATCCAAATAGACCACATTTAAAAAAAGAAAAAAAAAACTACCTTGATATATTTGACGGTTAAGGAAGCATCAATAAGTTTTTGTTTTTGTTTTTGTTTTTGGCAAAAAAAAAAAAAAAAAAAAAAAAAACAAAGAAGAAGAAACCATTTCTTACTTTTACCATTGTAATACCTATATAGTTTAAGCATATATAAATTCTTTATTTTTATTTTTATTTATTTTCTTTAATTTGGAATTTCTCATAAGATTAAGAACAATCAAAGTCAAAACACATTACATCAAATTTGACTTTATAATTATAGTCCTATATGAATTGAACTCGTGTGATTTATGCACATCAATGAAACATTGTACTGAGTACTGCCTACTACCTATAATGGAATTAGTCATTTTTACGTGTAAATATTGTAATTTCAATAAGTTATTATTTTTGTTTTACTAAATATTAAAAATCTTGGGCCAAATCAAGTATAGCTCAACTGATATACTCTTGTGTTAACAACAGGTCTGTAGTTCAAATCTCCTACATCTATCATGCTAAAAAAAATTTCTTAAATTCTTTGTTAAAAATAGAGTTGTTTTCAAATATTTAAAAAATGAGTCAAACTATTTACAAATATAGAAAAATTTTACTGGTAAATAGTTTGATATTTTTCCTGTTTATAATAATTTTTCTATATTTCTAAATAGTTTGATATTTTTTCTATTTATAGTATTTTTTTTCTTAAATATATATATATATATATATATATATATATTAAAAGTATCCGATCTTTTTTATTTTTTAAAAAGAAATTGAAAATCTCGTTGTCCATCATCTCATATTATTGTTTTCTTTTAAGAAATAATTATATTATTTAATCTCTTTCAAAAGTTTGTTGTTTAACTTTTGTTATTGCCAATTTACTCAAGTTGGAACATTAAATTTTGAATTGTAAGGTTGAAAATTTGAATTCCCACTTTAACAAAATAAATAAATAACACCAAACAAATATTTTCTTACTAAATAATAATCAAACCAGTTACAATAAATTTGAATATAGAAATCAACCTTTACTTGCCAATTCCATCTATCATCTACTTGTTGAAAGAAAAAAAATAAAATACTTCTTTTTTTCTCAAACGAAAAAAAAATATAAAATCAAATTCTACAATTTTGTTTTTATTAAAAAAAAAAAAAAAGAAAAACTTGGTTAAAATACCATTTTAGTCACTTTATTTTGGAGTTGGTTAACTTTAGTCTATGTATTTTTAAATGTCTAATTTTACTTAATTTAATTTCAATAAATCTTAAATTTAATCCATGAAAGTTAAATTTTTTTTATTGAAATTGATTAAATTATTATTATTATTTTCAAGTAAGAAAATATAATATATAAAATGTTTTCAAAATTTAGAATGAAAATATTAATAAACAATTAAAAAGGTTTTTAAAAAATCCACAATAAACTAACATTAGAATCTAAATTTATGATTTGAGCTTAAATAATACTTTGGATTTAATTCATTTTAGTCTCAATATTTTCAAAATATTCGCTTTCGTCTCTATACTTTGAATTTTGGTTCATTTTGATTTTTGTAATTGCAAAATGTTCATTTTGATTCTTGTATTTTCAACTTTAATTCATTTTGAACCTTGAACTTATAAAAAGTGGCCATTTTAATCCATTTTAAATTAAATAAAAATGAAAATAAAGGATCAAAATTGTCACTATCTAAAAATACAAGAATCAAAATATATATTTTAAAAGTATAGAAACCAAAATAAACTAAAAACAAAAATACAGAGATCAAAATAGATTTAAATCTATGATTTATTGATAATATATAGACTAAAATTGAACATTAGAACGTACAACGACTAAAACTGAATAAGTTTAAAAATACAGGGAGCAAAATGCTATTTTAATCCATTTTTTCAAAAAAATTTAATTCACAAAAGTAACCCTTGTTTTTTAAAGATGTATCATTTTGCGGTGTTCAAATTTCAATACACGACTGATATGGACCCACGTTGAGACCAATTGGGTACTAAAATCATTATACTTGTCTAAATTTTTGTCCTCAAATCTTCGAATTAAGTAAAACCATAAACTTAAATTATACGTCATTATATATATACATTGTTCTTTAGTTCATAAATACATATAAATACAATTAGTCGTTAGATTTTTTTTTAAAAAAAAATTGGACATAGTCATAATTAATAAGTATTATTTCTCTTGAAATTCAAAATTGAAATATAATTTAGCCAAAACGAACATAGCTCAACTAACACACAAATGCATTAGTGATTAAGAGATTTGTAGTTTGAATTCTCTTACACTCAATCATACTAAAAAAATAACACAATTTTGTTTGCTCAATTCCTACTCCAACAATTATTTCCGTTTGTATAGCCAAACAATAATAAGTGAGATATGAAGATTTTAAAGTTCGACCTTAAGAAAAGAAATACTTGCTAATCACTTTGTAGTTAAGTTCATGTTGGGTATATAACAAACAATAATTGTTTTCAGTCGACATTTATTGATATTTCTATATTTTCATGGGTTTATCATAAATTGATATTCTATTATATCGTAATAAAATTCATGAAACATAAAAAACAAACAACAAAAAGTTACTAATAAATATGTTAACTTTTTTAAAAAGCATAAAATATTTATTTATCAATTAAATATTTTTTATATTTTTATATTTTTATAATTTTTAAACAAATATCTATCCTTGTTTTATCTATGGTATGTATATATATCAAAAAAAAAAAAAAAAAAAAAGTTGACTTTGAGGAAGAGTGAGGGAAAGAAGACTGCATGTGGGAGAATAAGCGCAAAAATCGCACTTAAATCAGCCAAAGGTAACATGCACACTTTCCCACAATATATACGCAATATTTTGCCTTTTCTTTTTTTGAACAATTATTTTACATCGTTCTTTTTAATTATATGAAAACAATTTTTTAAAAATGATTTACACACTAAAGATGGTTTAATATTAATCAATTAATTGTTGTTTCTTTGCAATTCTACTTTTCAACTTATTTATTTTTTTTATAAATATATTAAGTTAATTTCCAAGAGTGGGGAAAATAGACTTCATTGATAGGTGATTAAAATCTTTAGACATTTTAACTTATAAATGTTGAATTTTAACGAATAAAAAGCACAAAGATATTAGAAGTGTATATCATATATTTTTTTTATAAAAAAAATCAAAGCATATGGTTGGAAGTGTAATAGAACAAACATGTAGTCATACGTGACTTCAAAGTGAGAAGATTTATATTATATAAGTAAAAAGAATTTTGATATTTTGAGTATAGTTCAACTAGTTAAGACAATATATATCTGTTTTAATTATGTTAAATTTTTAGAAAAACATAGCTCCATATTGAAGGTAAAAACAACTATTTATTGCTAAAAAAGAGTACAATTCAACTGGCATCAAGTATGTATTATCTACTTCGAGGTCAAAAGTTTGATTCCTCGCTCTATACTCTGCAAATTGTCAAAAAAAAAAAAAAAAAAAAAAATTTATTGGTATCAACCCCTTTACTAGCCTTAAAAACAAAACGTGTAAGTTTTAGTTGAAGTGAATAATATATATAATACTTTTATGAAGTCATAGAAAAAAATTTGTAATGGAGAGGAAGTAGGGTTTTGGATATATGTACCTCCCTATGTGCAACTCTAGAAGATTAAAAAGATAAAATATAAAAAAATAAATAAATAAATAAAGAGATGAACTCTTGAGATTGCATAGCAAAAGTTATTTATGTGACCAGTAAGTGCATTTGGATTAACTTTCAAGTGCTTAATTTTAAAAATAAATCATTTAAAATTTTTTTTAAGTGTTTGACAACTATTCAAAATAGTTTTTGAAGTGTATTTTAACTAGATTTTATCAAAAGAGTTTAAATAAAAATGATTTTTTTAAAAATATTTTTTTCTCTAGTCAATCCAAACAGACCCATAATAAAAATATTTTTTAAAGTGACTTTAAAATAGTTAAAATTACTTTTGTCTTTTTTTTTTTTTATCAAAATCACTTTTTGAACATGCATTTAGGGTGTGTTTGGATTGACTTTCTAAGTATTTAAATAAATGTTTATATACACCTAGAAAGTCAATCCAAACGAGTCCTTAATCATTTAAAACTAATTTTGATAATATGAAAATTGCATTTAAAAGTGTAACATTAAATATTAAATTAGTTTTGAATGATTAAAATCGTGTTTTAGACTGGTTTTAAACATGACAACATCAAAATCACTTCCAAACACACACTAACATAAATTAGTTTTGTGTGTGTTTTAGTGATCAATAAGAGAAAATGAATGAAATTATGAGCCGTACTAATCCAAACCATATGCAAATCTAAATAGATATGTCAAAGTAATAGAAAAACAACGTCGTTGTATAAAATGGTTTGATTGAGATCTCTAACACACTTATATATGAATTGGACAAAATTTATTTACAAGATACCATGGATAATGTAGTTTGATAGAGATTAATATTATTAATTGGATTTTTAGGAATTTTGATGAATATAAGAAATGAAAATGATAGTTGTTAAGGTGTGTGTGTGAAATCAATATCAAAGTGGATATACATAATGAAAAAGATTGCATTATTATTGTAGCTTATTTAGTCCGTGACTTGATTTCTTTAATAATTTCTTTTAATTAAAAAGGAAAAGAAAGATTGTGTTCAAAGATTATCTATTATCTATTTAATTATATTTTACATCAATGTTGACCTAATTTGATATTTATCGTATTAAATTTTTATTAACATATCGACATTTTCATCGATATTTTTATATTTATATAGTTTCGATATTGACATGAAGAGTGAATGTCATTTTTATTTTATTGTAAAAAATTATAGAATATGTAAAATAAGCAACAAAAATGTCACTATTGAAAATATAATATACATTTTAACTTGTTTGAAATAACGTACAATATTTATTTATTAATTTAAATATAATTTTAATTTTTTTTGTTTTTATAATTATTTTTAAAATATCTATCGACATTAATATTTTATCGATATTTTTGTAAAATTTAGACGTAGACATTTTAAAAAAAAAAAACTATTTTTCCCTTTCTCGCAACTCCTTTTTATGCAAATTATGATTAAATATTTAGCAATGGAATGAAAAAGTTTGAGAATAATTTTACACCATAATAATGTGTGTTTGGGATTTATTTTATAATAGATTTAGATTTTTAAATATAAAATTTTTAAAAAAGAAAAAGAACAGCATCCAGCCATGCATTTGCTATACAAATGAATCCGTGATGTCGGCCATTCTCACCCATGATTTTTTTTTTCTCAATCTCTATCATGATGTTACCATTTTTTTAATATTAAATTAAGAGATTAAGACTTTACTTAATAATTATTATTTGATTAATTAATTTTTAATTTATATAAATTAGGCTTATTTTCTCAAATTGTCCTTACAATCATTTTCATCTTTTAAAAAAAACAATGTGAATTGTTAGTCAAATTTAAATACTACTTTTTGTCTAATTAAACTAGTCTTGAAAACACTGGTTAGAAATAGATAACTGGTTAGAGATAATTTCTAAAGAAAAAAACACACACACAAATGAGGAAGCCTGAGTTATATTTGATATGAAATACTTTACCTTTAAATCTAAATTTATTGCATATATATACTTGTCAAAATGAGGATACTTTTGTTGAGTGTTTTGAGGGTTTAAATCCTCATACCCCACTTGTTGTAGTAAAAAAAAAATTCAAATATTGTCGACGAGATCAATAAGTACCGTAGAAAATTAACTTATTAGTGTCAATTTCGCTGCACACTATCCTTTTGTTCATCCCAAAAAATATCGACACACTCAAATATGACTTGAAAGACAATCATCCACTAAAGATGAAAGAAGGATTTCAAACTTCATAAATTTAGATTTATTAAAACCTAAACACTAGTAAACAAGTCTTAGGATTGTGTTAGTAAATTATTGGATAGATAATGTTTTATATATATATTTTTTCCAAAATTATAAACTTGTGAATGAATTTCAAATATATATATATAGTATCTTAAAATTCAAATAAACTCATACAAGCTTGCCAAGCTTCTTCCATGAATTTTTTTTTTTAATTTTAAATTTGGGTGAAAAACAAATTCATAAACTAAGTTTTGATAGAGATTAAATTAGGACATTTATATATATATTAATTTATTACTACCTGCATTGCATGCGAATATTTTTTAATTTTTAAATAACTTAAGGTTAGAGTGTATGCCAATGCTAATTGTTGTTGCTTCAACCGATGTTCATAAAATCTTTCTAATTAATTAAGTGTTATTTAAAATTGAGTTAAAGTTAGTTTTAATATGTTCTTATATCTCCTAATTTTTTTTTGTCGTTACTTTAATGTTTACTAAATAAATTAAGTGAATTTAAAAGAGAGTTTTTTTTTTCTTGTGAAAAAAATGTTTTAGTTTTAGTTTGGATATCAAAATTGTTACGAGATTTTAAAAGAAAAAAGAATGCATATTTTAATAGAATAGATTTTTGGAATTTGTGCTTTTATTTATATCTAAATGATTGTCTAAGGCATTTTTCATAATTATTTTGTATTTTTTTTTTTATCAAACCAAAGGATGATGGTTCGGTTAGTGGTTTAACATATTCTACCATATTCTATTTTGATCGAATCAATATTATTATTTATATAAGATAATTTCTAATAAAGTCATTAAACTTTTGATGTGTCTAATAAAATACTAAATTGTTAAAGTTTAAAAAGTGTAAGGAAGAGATAAAATAGACAACTCAAAACTCAGATATGTTGAACCTCTTTTAAAATTTAGAAACAAAGACTTATTAAACACAATCTTTAAATTTACCTTAAATTCAATAATTTGTTTTAAATAGAAAATATAAAAGTGTGAATTTAATTTCGTGGGCTATTTGAGTGATTTCCATGCAAGTCTCTATTTTTTTAAAAAAAAAAAATACTAAAAATAAAGCTATGATAATTATGTATGCTTGAAAAGTATTTTTTTTTAAATATAGTATATTATTATTTTTTTTTTGTTCAGAATGAATATAGTATATTATTATCCATACTATGTTACAACTTTTTTTGTAATATTACGAAAAAAATTCAATGATTGTGACCATGAGTTCACTACTACTATCATAGTATGGGAGAATTTGGTAATTTACAAAGCTAAAAGTAAAACTTCTATAATAATAATAAGAAGAAGAAGAATAACTTTAACTTGCTATATGATTTTAACTCTTTTTGGATAGGTTCAGTTACACACGTAACACATTTTTTTTTTTAGTTCTTTTATATATTTTGTTTAGAAGGCAATGTTGTTGTGTTATATATTCTACTTAAATTGAACAATTAATGCTTTGGTAGAAAAAAAATTATTAGAATTATAATTAGTATAAAAATGGCACAACTGCAATAAATAAAAAAAAAATTAAAATAGAAAAATAAGAGAAATTATTTACACAAAATAGTAAAATTTTTAGATAGTTGTGATAGACGCTGATAAAAGCCTATCAGAGTCTATTAGTGATAGAAATGGTAAATGTCTATTTATAGAGGCTGATATAAGTTTATTAATGTCTATCAGTATTTTTTTTACTATTTTTTTTTATAAATATTTTGACTTTTTTTATTGTGAAAATTTTCCTAAAATAAAATCTAAAAGTACATTTAGTCTAAAAATATTTTTCGAAGATCCTTGCTCTTTACTCTTTTCCGAGTTCTTATTGTTTGTTTTGACTCATTATGTACTTTGTCTCTTGATTTGTTATCACGATCAATCTCAATCACATAACGATTTTGAAATATATAACAAATAAATAAGATCTATCCGATCACAACTATAAACACAATTTTAGCTTCTATAATATTTTTTTCATTACTTTAATGATATAGATTTAGTATTTAGTGTTAAATATTAAAGAAAAATGGATGTGACTAATTTTTGTTATATTGCAAACTGGCCTTTTAATAATTCAAAAACTTGGTGTAAAATTTTGATATTTTGAAGATCAAATACTATATTCAACCTGAATTTACAGTTACATCATGATTTCAATGGGAATATAAAAAAAAAAATCCATTATTAATTTAACTACACATTTTGAAATCATGTTTTTCTTTTATTAATAATAAATTATTGTACAAATTGCTTCCCAAAGCAACAATCCATTTCCCTAATTAAAAAGGCAACTTGTTTTTGGTAAAAAATAAAAATAATAATTTCCCTTGAATTTATTATCATATATAAGAAGAAAAAGAAAAAGAAAAAGAAAAAGAAGAAAAATCCAAATGTTGAATAGATAGTCCTTGCTTGCAAATATCATATTAAAAATGGAGCCCACAAAAGAGGAACAATTAAAGCAAAATTAAATTCCAAAGAGGAAGGAAACAAAAATGGGAATTAATTAAAAAATACTGAAACCCCAAGATCTGATTTACAACTCAAAGATTTATGGCCAAATGTAAATAATTGATTGAATTCAAATGCCCCTATATGAATCTCCACTTGTTTATTGTCTTTCTCATGAAGAAAAAGACTATTGGCTTTATTCATTTGTGTCAAATTTTTAATTTTTTTTGTCTTCTTCTATGCTTAGTTTAATAGGAAGTTTCATCCATCCGTCCAAAACAATTCCCACCACAAATCAAATATTTTCTGAATTGGTCAAAATAAAAGGGGGAAGATCTTCTTATTCCATGCCCATGTTTGACGTTAAACTTTAAAAAAAAAAAAAATCTACAAATTTCTAAGCTAATCATTTGGGTCTCATTTGATAATTATTTTATTTTTTGTTTTTGTTTTTGAAAATTAAGCCAAGTTTTGAAAACTAAAAAAGAAAAGTAGTTTTTTTGTTTTTGAAATTTAGCTAATAACATAACTCTTTTACTGAAGAAAGATGCTAACTATTGAAAGAAATTAAGAGGAAATATGCTTAATTTTCAAACATAAAAAACTAAAACTCAAATGATTACCAAACGAAACAAACTTTAAATTTCAAAATTCTTAAAAATGAACTAACCTATTAGATTCAAAATTGAATTTTATGTGTAACAGAACCTTAAACTTGCAGATTTATGTATAGTATATCCTAATAGGTATGTGAATTTGAAGAAACAACGATAATTAAGGTAAAAAAAAAAGGTTAAAAATCTATCAAACAAAACATTTAAAATTTAAATACCAGTTAGACGTATTCTTTAAAGTTTAAGAGGTTCATTTTTAGTATAAATTAAAGCATTGAGAAAGGCAAGTAATAACATTATTTATATAAAAATGTGGAAGACAAATAATGGACAGGCAAAATACAGATATGTAGTGTAGACCATATCCTCTCCACGTTGCTTAGAATTTGATTTTGACTTTGCATTCTACATTTTTCATTTTTCAATTCCAAAAGTTTTTTAACCAATTATTTATTCATCTAATTATTGAAAAATTTAAGCAGAATCTCCTATTAATTGAACATCATTTTAAAAATGAAGTGAAGTTCATTATTAGGGAAAGTTTTTAAAAATAAAAAAATTATTTACACATAATAATCAAATTTTTAAATAGTTGTGATAGAAAGATAGAAGTCTTATCATTGATAGATGCAGATAGAAATTTATCCATATCTATCGGTATTTTTTTTTTTTTTGCTATTTTTTGTAAATATCTGTAAAAAATTTCTTTATTATTATTAAAAATATTATATATAAAGGCAAAATTATATAAAGATAATATTATACTATAATAGTATTATAAAAAATTTCCTAATTATAGTAATATATATATTTCGAGAAAGATTTTTTTTTTTTTAAACTTTGAATTTGGAGGGGTGGATCTCCACACATCTATAATATACGTAATTGTGTAATTATAACCGATTAACCGTGTTAAATCCTATATTGATAATCAATTAAAGCTTAAGTTGATAATTTATCTCATCAAATTATTTGTTATGGTATTATGTTAAGTCATCAATCTACTTAAAATCTTCAAGTGATTTCATTAAATTTAGATCTCTTTGATGATGATTTCATTTTTTAATTTTTTTTTATTTAAAAATTTATGCTTCTTCTAATTTTTCAATTGTGGTTTTCACGACTTTTTTTAAATAAACACTTAAATTTTTAGTTAAATTCTAAAGAAAAAACTAATTTTCTTTTTTAGTTTTCAAAACTTAATTTGGATTTTGAAAATTCTATTAGAAAATGGATAACAAAACATGGAAACTTATGGGTGAAAATAGTGTTTATAAGCTTAATATTTAAAATTAAAAAAAACTAAAAACTAAATAGTTATCCAACGGGATCTTAATTATATCAAATTTTGAGTTAATGGTTGTTGACGCCAAAAATTGGATAGATAAAGCAGTCTGACCTCAAAGTTACAACAACGATAAATTTATCACTTGCAAGTTAGCAAGCACACTAGCGGGGAGACAACCTATGTTTCTTTCCTTCCTTATTTATAGAGTTGGATGACCTAATCCCTCTCGATCTAAGATTCTCCCCTAGATTTTCGGATATTATCTTTCCTTCTACGACAACATTGCACGAAATAGACCTAATTCGGTAGGCTCGACTTTGGCCTAGGTCGAAGCCTAGCGGGCTGATTTGATTTTGGGCCAAGTCAGCCATCTTCTCTAGGCCAATTCATATCATGTAAAAGATACATGATACGACAGGCTCAGCCCCGGCCACTAGGCTAATTGGGCGTTGGGCCAAATTAGTCCTTTTCCTTAAGTCCATTTCATCCTCTAGGCACAGTAGCTTGTCTGTTTATTGTCATCTTCTTAGTCTAGTAGCCTATTCTTCTTTGATATGTCGATTTTATCCAATAAAAATAGTAAATTTAGTTAGGTTGTCTAATTTTTTTTAAAATTATATCACCTTTTTTTTAACCAAGAGACGGTTAAAAAGACAGAAAGCGTCTGTGTTTTCTATGAATTACAAAGTGGAGAATTATTCAAAATTAGTGAACTAGTTTTTTTTTTTTTTTTTTTTTTTTTTTTTTTTTGTATGGGTTGAAATTAGTTGGTGAATATTATTGGAAGTTCAACAAAAACTAAACATTACAATTTATAAGTCCAAAGTTCAATTCGATGAAATAAAAAAAAAAAACTTAAGATAAAAATTGATTAACAAAATAAAATTTTACCATTTCCTATATAATATTGTTGAGATAGTTTTTTTTTTTTTTTTAATTCAAATTTCTCCTAGCTTGTTATATGATTTACTATTATATTTAATAGACGTCCTGTTAATTTAAATGGAGATGATGTGACTAAATATAATAGAAAATAATTTAAGTATATAAAGTTATTCAAGTTTCAATTGGTCTCTTCAGTAAAATGCTACTTCTTTTTTACTACTTAAAACTGTTGAGTTTTATTTTTAAACAGTGAATCATTTTGGTTTAAAGTGTAGACTAAGCAAGATAAAAGAATGAAATATTTGACTTGTTAGCCTAATTAAGAGCTAAAATTCTTCCAAGAAAATATTTTAATAAAAAGTAGTGGAAAATTAATATATATCTTAAAAAAATAAGAAGGATTTAGATTCACAATAAGTACTTTACTAGCTAGTTGAATTGTCTTGTAACGAAACAGAGAAGATAAGTGGTTTACTAGTAGAATGATCTTGTGTAAAACAAAAAGAATTAATGACTATTTATTTATAATTTTTAGATTTTTAATTTATAAATACTATTGGATTCTTTGTTTAACTTGTTATATAAATTTAATGATATTTTAAACTTTATGTCAAGCTTTTAAAACTTAAAAGACGCCCGTTTCATAACTTAATCATTTAGACCTCATTTGGTAATCATTTCGATTTTATTTGGTAACCATTTGATTTTTAGTTTTGAGTTTTTGAAAATTAAGTTTAAATCATCTTAATTTCTTACTATATGCATACAAAAGTTAAATTCTTAGCCAAATTCTAAATTTCAAAAACGGTTTTTTTTATTTTTCAAAATTTTGTTTGATTTTTGAAAATATTAATAAAGAATTGATAATAAAACAAGAAATCTAGAGGTAGAAGGAGGGTTTTATATGCTTAATTTTTAAAAACTAAATGGTTATCAAACGGGGCCTTCAATTTTTGTTTTTGAAAATTGTGCTTGTTTTCTCACAAGTTCTTAATCATGATTTTCATATTTTCTTATATTAACGTTTGAATTCTTAGCCAATTTTAAAAAACAAAACTACTTTTTTACAAGAACAAAACTTGGGTTTGATTTTGAAAATACTCCTAATATCTAAACAATAAAACACATAAACCAATAGATAGAATTTTTTAAAAACCAAATGGTTATCAAACAGTCTTTAATTTTTAATTTTTAATTTTTAATTTTTAATTTTTAATTTTTAAAAATTAAGTTTATAAAAACTATTTCTATGTAGATTTGGTAGGAATGTTATTAAAAACCAAAGTAATTCTAAAAAAAAAATAGTTTTTAAGGATTTGTTTTTGTTTTTAGAATTTGACTAAGAATTAAAGTGTTTGGTTACGAAAGGTGAAAACTATGACAAAGAAGTTGTTAAAAAACAAACATAATTTTTTAAAAACTAAATAATTATTAAACGAGACATAAAGAAGTAGTTTTTATTTTTTAGAATTTGGGTAACAGTTCAAATGTTTTTATTTTCCAACTTTCATAAGGAAATTAAGAGAAAACAAGTACAATTTTTTCAAAACTAAGTAATTATCAAACGATGTCTAAATGATCGACATTTTTTTTTTATCGAATGTATATGTCTTAACTAGTCAAGTCATATTCAAATTAGTCAAATGATAGACAAATCTCTATATTTTTGCATGAATAGCGGAAGATTGAAATCAAGACATATGTAGCATTTTGAATTATTGCAATACCAAATTAAGACTAATGGAAAAGGGTTTGAGAAGGTTAGATTAAGAACAAAAGATGTTGCTCTCAAAGAAAAGGAAAAAAAAAAAAAAAAAAAAAAAAAAGAAATTTCTTGATGATTCATTGATGGAGAAATACAGAGTATCATAAATCTAAAAGTTTGAAATTGAGAGAGAATTGTTGTTTTTATTCAATATTGTCAAAAATGATGAACCAAATTGTGTCTCCATTTCTATTCTCAATTGAGGACGAACTTACACCCTTCAAAACCTGCCAAAATCAAGTCACTCTCATGCAATTACTACTTACTACCAAAAATTAAAAAAAAAAAATCTACATGTTTAATGAAAATGACCAATAAAAAATTGCATTTCATGCCGACATTAAAGACATAATTAAGAGTAATTTACATAATTAAGAGTAATTTTGAAATTGTTCATAATGATCGAATCACTCTCGTATCGTTAAAAATCATGTTTAAATTGATTTTCATTGATTAAACACGTGTTTGAGAGTGATTTAAAGAATTTCAAAATTATTCCCAAACATGTCGTCGGTTATGCTCTTTTAATGAGAGAGAAAAAAAAATAGAACCGTTATTAATAATAAAGATTTTGAAAATTAATAAAAATTCTTTCCTTTAAGCTATGATTAAGTGATTAAGATAACGAAAAGTTGAAAGGTCGTTTTGGTCTATATGATTTGAGTTAGAATTCAATTCAACTCGAATGATTTTACGTTTTAATTTGAGTTCCAACATTTTGAATGGACTAAATATTATTAGTTTTTTCATGTGGTATGTTTTTTTTTTCTTTCTAGACATTAGGTTTTTCTCTATGTTTGTCACATCTAATGAAAACATGGTAACCATATAAACAAAGCTAAGTATTAATATTTTACAATGTCAAGCAAGGATGATGAAGGCTAAATTGAAGCTTTTTAAAATACTACAAACTAAATTAACATCATAACACATAGGTCTATTAAACACTTTTTTATTAAACAAAACATAATGTATAGAAGTTTTGAATTTTTATGAATTTATTAGACACAATCTTGAAAGTTGAAGATAAAATTTGTGATTCGGGCTCCATTTGAAAATGACTTTTTTTTAGTTTTTAGTTTTTGAAATTTGCGTTTGCTTCCTCACAAATTCTTTCCTATCATTTTCATTTCTCTTAATAAACACTTAGATTCTTAGCCGAATTTCAAAAACTTGTTTTTTAAATCTATTTTTTTAGTTTTTCAAACTTGGTTTGGATTTCTTTTAATACTTGGACAAGATAAATAACAAAATAAAAAATTCATAAGTGGAAGACTTCGATTGATGACCATTTATACTCTTTTTGTTAATTTTTGGGTTTTTGGTTTTGAAAATTAAGTCTATAAACTCCTCTTTCAGCATCAAAATTTCTTGTTTATTTATATATTTTCTACCAATGTTCTTAAAAACCAAGTTCAAGTTTTGAAAACTAAAAAAAAAAAAAAAAATAGTTGTTAAAAACTTGTTTTTGTTTTTGGAATTTGACTAAAAAATCAACTATTTTACTCCAGAAAGATAAAAACCACTATAAGAAACTGAGAGGAAATAAGTTTAAACCAAATGATTACCAAACTGGACCTCAGTCTTTAGTTTTTGAAAATTGTATTTGTTTTCTCACAATTTCTTAATCATGATTTTCATCTTCTTTATGCAAACATTTGAAATCTTAGTCATATTCTAACAAAACTAAATTTTTTTTTGTTGTATTTTGAAAACTTGCAAAATAATAATAATAATAATAATAATAAATCAATCGTGAAAGCAGTATTTATAAGTTTGCAGGCAAATATTAATTTTTACCTCCTAAATTTTGGGTTGTAACAATTAAAACTCTGAATTAATATTTGTATCAATGTAAACCATGAACTTTCACAAGTGGTATCAATTTACACTCTCCAAATTTTATTCGAACTTATAATTCAAGCCAATTAAACTTCTAAATTTTCATAAGTCAATCAATTTGAACCATTCATTACGATTATTTTTTTTAAATAATTCATGCATTAATTCTCAAAGGCGTGTACGACTCCTTCAAATGTCAATTTTACAAAATAGACGATTATAGTAAAGGTATGGATGGTTTTCAAAAGAAATTTTGTATAAAAGTCTAACTTGATTTATTTATGAAAGTTTAGGAGTTTAATTGATACAATTATAGGTTTCACACAAGTTTTTTCAAAAGAACATAATGGAGGGTGTAAATTGATACAATTATAAAAGTTCAAAGTTTAAATTGATACAACTCTTAAAGTTTAGAGATATAAATCGATATTTTCCCTAATAAAAAATTATGAATTAGCATCTAACGAGAGGCTTAGCATCATCTTTTTAATTTTTTGCTTTAAGAGTCATTGTGTGAAATTTGAAAAGAGCAGGATAGAAAACAGGTAACTAGGGGAGTTTGTGAACTTACTTGGATCCACAGTTACAATCATGGCAGTCCCTCCAAAATCGCAGGTACCACCAGTCACCTTGGTATTCTGCCAGTAGCTATTGAAAGCATATGAGGCGTGTGCCAGAATAGTGTCAGGTTCAAAGCAATGTTCATTAGGTTGAATGGACTTGCAGTCAGCTCCTGACCCACAAGCATAATCCATGGCTACTTGAATTATTGGATCAGGCACAGTTGGCTTAGCCACACACCATGCTGCACCAGACGACCGTGGCTTCCCCCCATGGGCTGCCGGTGGTGGACCAGACGGCGGAGGGAACACCATTGGTGGCAGAAACACTGGTGGGCTCAGCCCATGACTTGGTGGCCCAGAAGCACGTTTAGGTGGGCTAGGCCCATTGTGGTGAGGTGGGCTTGGAGGCCCAGTGGGTGGGGTGGGGCTGGATATATTGACAGGAGGATATGGGGTCAAGGGGCCTAAAGGGCTTATGGGGAAGATGCTGGCTGGGCTTGGTGGAGGGCTTTGGCTTCTGGTAGGGACATTGGGCTGAAAACCTGGTGGTGATGGTAGTGATGGTGGTGGAGGTGGCCGCGGCGGCGCGTGGGAATAGATAATCCCAGGAGGCGGTGGTGGTGACGATGACGACTGAGGAGTTTGAGGTGGTGCATCTTCACAGAAAGGAGGAGATTTTACAGGCAATGGGGTTGGTGCAAGTGAATCAAAAGGAGGCAATGAAAATGGAGAGTTAACAGTCACAGCATTTGGTTGAACAGTCAAGAATTTCTGTTGGGGTTTTGGAATGAACCCCTCTTGAATTTGTAGCTCGCTGGTTGAGCTTCTACTGGGTTTGTGTCCATGAATCTCAAATTTCAACTTTCTGGAGTAAAAACCATCATCTGCAAAAGAGAAGTCTCATGAAAACTTATTGAAAAAACAAACATCACAGTAGATAGAATAGAACTTGGAAATGCAAAACACAATCAATTACCACTTGGAATAGCGAGAACAGTGGCTGAAAATGCAATAAAGAAGTAAAATATGACAACACACAATCTCTCCATCGCTCAGTGAGCACTCCAAACATTTCCAACTCTAAGAGGCATTTATACAAACACTTGGTGGGCAAACCTGGGAGAAAAGCGAATAGAATTAAAAAGAAAGCAGAGGTAACCATGAAAGAATAAAGGATGATTCGTTGATGAATCAAATTCAAGAGTAGAGCGAGAGTGAGTGTGAGTGTGAGTGTGATGATATGGAATGCAATGCAGAAGACATGGAAAGTGTAAATCCTTGCTGGTGGTCTGTAACAAAAAAAAATGGGCATAGATTCTTGCTTGACAGAGGAGGAAGATGAAGAAATGGAAGATTTTGGGTACTTTTAATGTTGCTTGCTTTCTACTCAAAGAGGGATTTCTGTCTTTGTCTCTCTATCTGGATCTATGATTGAGCTTTTTCAAAGTTTGAATTATTAGGAATTTTTTTCTCCTTTCAGTACGTTACAATGTTGCTATTGCTGCTCTTTAAAGTCACTCGAGGAGAATTTTGTTAGTTGAAGCTTCAAATTTTAAAATTCAGTTTAATGAAACTTTTAATTGAAATTGACCCTCAGTATATTTAGTTAAAAAAAAAAAAAAAATCGAATTTCTCGGTGAAACATAAGATTCATTATCTAAATGTTTAAATAAGTATTTATAATTGTAAAAAAAATAGTACTTATAAATACTTAGAATGTCAATCCAAACAGGTTCGTAGATTTATCATATAACTATTTGCTTTTTGATTTTCGATTTTTACAATTAGACTTATAAATACTATTTTTGCATATAAGGTTCTTCATGTTGTTATCCTTTTTCTATCAATATATTTAAAAAATAAATCAAACTTTGAAAATAAAATAAAATTAGTTTATTAGGCTTGTTCGATTATTCCAACTTATAAACATTATCTCTACCATAAGTTTTCATGTTTTGTTATCTATTCTACTCACGTTTGTAGAAACGAAGTATCGAACAAATTGATTGTTATGTTGTGGAATGACCACTGTCTTAAAAGCAATTGTGGCACGATCTTGGTGTCAATCGTCTCACGTCGATTGCTTCCCAAAGCTTACATAACACTCTTAATAGACAAGCACTCGTCACAAAAAAGTTAGAATAAAAAAAAATTTTGACCCAAAGAGAATTAAATGGATGGAAAAACAGAGATAATATAAAATCTATGTCTATCCAAAGGTTGAACACTAATCTTACTTATATATGAAAAATTCATGTTTTTTGATCTAATTTTTAGATATGTAGCGTTTGTAATAAAGTCAAAATCATTTGTAATAGCAAGCAATTAAATCTATAACATTAAAACGTTTTCATATCTGTAACGGTTAAAACAAATAAAATGGCTAAAAAACTTATTATTGTTTTAAAAAATTAATTAAGAATTTAAATGCTGACACATGTGAAAATTCATCTTATGAAACTGAAAAGAGAGAGTATAAATTTCAAAAAATAAATATTATATTTATTTATTTACTAATTAAAATTCTCGGTGAAACATTCCATGTGTTATGTTTATATTCTTTTTTAAATTTCAAAACAGATACTGATTCTAATGAATAAATGATTGTTAAATTATGAATTTGGTTTTTTCGATTTGATTTAATTATGATTTAGTTTTTACTATTTTAAAAGTTTAGTTTTACTTTTAGTTCACAACATTAACATGTGAAGTCAACATGAATTTGTTGAAGGGTTTATTTGGCAGACAATTTTTATATTTTCACTAAATATATTTATTAAATATAATGTTTGGATCATGTGATCAAATGATGCAAATTTTTAACCAGATTTTGAATTTAGAAATTTAGAATGAAAAAGTTATATATATATAATAAAAAATATAATATTTCATATTATAAACTTAATTTATCTTTATTAAATTAAAATACATATTATAAATTATATGCTATTACAAAATTACAATTATATAAAATTTCTAATATATATTATGTTCATAAATTAATTAATAATAATTTATATTCAATAGTGAGTAAGTATAATTAATTTTATGATTTATAAATATGTTATCAAACACATTTCATACAATTGTTTAAATTTAAATTTAAATTGAATATGCTACCAAAATACATATCTTATAACATAAAATACAACTCTATTTTTATTAAATTCTTGATTTTCAATATTGTTTTTTTAATAAACTACCAATGAAAATATAAAATATTGAAATTTTGATCTTCCAGACTCCGACCCATAATTAGTGATTCAACTGTACATATATAGTTTTTTTTTCTTGCAACAAATGAAAATATCATTTTTAGTTTTTTATTTTTAAATTTATACTTATTTCCCCTCAATTTTTCAATACTCAAATTCTTAAAACAAAAACAAAATTTTTAAATCAACCTTTTTCAGTAGAAAGTGAATAACAAAGCATAGAAACTTATGGACGAAAGTATTCTTATAAACTTATTTTTAAAACCAAACTAAAAAACAAATAGTTATAACCAAGATTTGAAATATCGAGGTCTCGATTTTATGGAAATGTCAATGAAAATTTTGGAAAACTTTATAAAATTTGATAGAGATTATTATAATTAGTTAATGAAACTTTGATTGTGGTTGAATTAGACTATAATTGACCATTTTAATCATCATTTCTATAACATAAGACAACATTTAGAAGTATATTGTAAAATATATGTGTAAATGTCGATGCAAGAGCAAAAATTTAAAAAAGAAATGAAAAAAATAATTACAAAATAATATCAAACATTGGTAATTAATTACAAAATTAAAGGACATGAAATATTTGTATACAAAATAATTATAAATTGTTTATTATAAAAAGAAGTGGATACAAAAATGAAAAATCATAGCATTAAACTTACATTACATAACATAATACGGATATAAAAATCATAATATTAAACATAAGAGAGATACAAAAAAAACATAATATTAAACATAACACAACATAATATAAAAGAAAGAAAAAAATAAAAACTCTACAAGTAGATAAAACTTTAGAGAAAATGAGAGAAATACTAGAGAACTTGAGATTTGAGAGTGGTGTGAAAGAAGTGATTTGGTGGAGATATTTAGAGGATAAATTATTGGTTTTTATTTTATTTTTTCAAAAAAAATTTTCTTGGACATGAAAACTTTGAATAGTAAATAAAACAAAACTCATCAATTCAAGTTTGAAATAGAACGATGTGAAAAATCAACGGAAAAGATTTGAATGAAGTTAAAAATAAATATATATTATTTTTCTCAATTTTGATTTATAGAAAATGAAAGGTTTAAATGGTAAAAGAAATAAAAACTCTCATCAATTCAATTTTGAGGTGAAGTTATGTGATAATTCAATGAAAAATAAAAAATGTTTGAATAAAGTTAAAAATAAATATATGTTATTTTTCTCCATTTTGATTTCTTGAAAATAAAAGTTTTGAATGGTAAAAGAAACAAAACTCACGTCAATTCAATTTTGGAGTGAAATAAGGTAAACATTCAATGAAAAAAAAGTTTGAATGAAGTTAAAAATAAATATATATTATTATTTTGATTTATGGAAAATGAAAGGTTTAAATCCGACAAGGGGAATCTAGTGCATTCAATCAGAAGGAGGTAACTTGTTTTTAGGTAGGTAAATTGTTTTTAATAATTTAAAAAGAAGATGTGATGGTAGGGGTAAATTTGGTAATTCACATCACATTTGGGCCAATACCAAACCGGTTCAGTTCAAACCCAACTTTAGGGAACCACCACTTCACCATAACCCACAAGCCCATAACCACTCTGCTATTCCAACGGTAACTTTTCACTGTCTTCTTCCTTCTCTTCCCTTTGCCTTTCTCTCCTCACCATTAAAGAAGAAATCCCATCTGCAATTCAGAAGACGAAGAAGGAAAACAGAGAAAGATTCAAGCTTTTCAGTTGAAACACAACTCAGAAGAAGATCCCAAATGAATTTGCAGTATTGGGAAGATGATGAAGAGAAGGAGAGACTGATCAAAGTGGTGGAGTATTTGGAGCCATTGATGTCCAAAGAGCTTCTTTGCAAATTCCCAGATAACTCCGCCTTCGATTTTGATTACTCTCAGAGCACCATCTGGTCTCCTTTGGTCCCTCGGCCTTACCATTCCATGGATTTGGATGTAATTACCCCCATCAAGCTTCCTTCTGATTTGGAAATGGCGGCGCAGGTCACGACGGCTGAGAAGAACAGCTTGAAGAAAGCCACCTCCAACCTCAAGAAGAAGTTTCTCTCCAATGGCTTCAGTATCGGTTTCAGCAATTCGAAAAGCAACAGGAAGATGAAGAGGATGAACAAGAAATTGGCGTCTGATTTCTCCCCCACGCCTGTACAAGGTGGTGCTTGCTATCCAAATAACAAAAAGGTCAGTTTGAAATCTTGATTGATTCCACTTTTTTAGCTTTTGAAAGCTGCAAGATCTGTGTAATGTTGTTCTTGCTGTTCTTCACTGCTTTTAACTAATACTCCTCCATGAATGTTTAGGGATGGAGCAAGTTACTCAGAGCAGCCACCAAGCATTTCAAGAAGAAGAAGAAGAAGAAGAAGGATCCCACTTCTCAAATGAAACTCTATTTCTAAAACAATGATTCATAGAATCATATAATCTACAGTGTACTTTTTTTAATTTCATTTCCACTGTTATGCAAGAACAGAACATATGTAATTAACTTTTATTCTCTGTGAATCATTTCCTTCTTATTTAGCACGATGGGTTCCATAGATTCTCATGAAAAAGCAGACCCAAGGGATCAAATCAGATAAGATATAAGATACTAAAGAGAACTAGCCAACATGTCATCAATCAAATTCCCAAATGAAATGTAAGAGGAACCACCATGAATGAGGGCTTCTCTACTTCTCTTGCTAATTTCTTTCATTCTCTTCCTCACCTCCCCTGCTTCCTCGCCGTCCATTAAACATCGAACAGCTCTCTCAATCTGATCTGCAGTCACCAGTGATCCACCGTCCTTATGGTAATCCATCTTCATCTCCACCGCTAATCCTAATTCTCTAACCAGCTTGAACGCGTTTAACTGTTGCTCGGCGTACTGCGGCCAAGCCACGAGCGGCACCGCGTGCCAAATGCTTTCCAAAACAGAGTTCCATCCGCAGTGCGAAACGAAGCCTCCAATGGCTTTGTGGGCTAAAACATCCACTTGCCGAACCCACCCACATACTCTTCCTTTCCCTTTAACTCTCTCCTGGAATCCCTCTGGTAAGACATCGTCGGGATCGGCGTAATCGGATGGTACTTCGAATTTCTTGTGAGGTGGCGGTGGCTGGCGCAGGGACCAGAGGAACCTTACTCCACTACTTTCGAGACCATTTGCTATTTCCACCACTTGGGGTTGGCTGAAACATCCCCGACTACCAAAGCACAAGAACACCACCGACGACGGCGGCTGATTATCGAGCCAAACCCTAATTTCCCTGCTCTGAATTTCCTGTGGTATTGGCCGATTTTCGCTTTCCAGGTCCAGCACCGGCCCCACCGTGTAAATCGGAGGGATTCCGTCTTCAGAAAGTGAACTCAAAGCATAAGGTTCAAGCTCGGCAAAGGTATTGATGATGATTCCTTTCGATTCCTTGAACCTCCGAGCATGTATCGCCATGGACCTGAACCCGTCACCGCTAAACGAATACCGAGGCAAAACCCCCATCGGAACTGGGTGAGCGAAACACGGAATGATCGAATCAGCTTCCGATTTGTCGAATTCGACACCAACACATCGATCGCGGGTTTCAAGTTGAAACATCGACCCGAGAAATCCAGCGCAGGAAGTGAAGAAGATGTACGAATTGATGCCGAGTTCATTACCCACATCGATCATGGAAGTGCAGAATAGATCAACAATCAACCCAACAACCGGAAGGGCAATGTCAATAATGGCGTTTTTAACTAAGGTTTTGTAGCTCGCGATATAGAGAGAGTAGTAATGCTCGAAGGACTTGGATAAGATTTGGGGAGAAGGAGGATCGGTGGGAACAGGGAGATGGATGATCCGAATACGCGGCGTGGCGGGAGTGATGGCGGAGGTAGGCGGCGGGGGATTGGAGATTCCGTCGGTGGGTGTGGGCGTAAATGGGTATTTCATGACGAGAATGGTGGCGGAGAATCGATGGTCACGATTGAGGAATTGAGTGACGAACTTGATGGTAGAGACGAGATGACCCACTCCAGACGTGGGGACGAAAACCAGCTCCGCCGTCGCCATTTTTGGAGGAGTGAATTTCTGGTGTTTCTTCTTCTTCTCAATTGATCTTGTTTGTGTAAAACTAAGACCCGTTTTTCAACCTTTAGACGTTTGCTTATTTATTTTTGAAATATGTAAGAGAAGGGAGAAAAGAAAAATTAGAGTTTTATTTTTTTTAAAAAAAAAGAAATGAAAAAAAAAAATAGCAAAAGAAACTTGAAGGTACATTTATGGAGGAAAGTAAGAATGAGAGGGGAGGGGAAGAAAAAGAAGATAAAGGAAAGAGAGAGAGAAAAAAAACGGGTCTAATGAAGGTGGCTCTAATAAAAAATGGCCACTTGTCCAAAATAAGATGGAAAGTGGTCTTTTGTTAGCGTCATTTGCATGTGAATTCCCATATACGCCCCCGAGACCATCCCGTAACTCGCTACTCGATGCCTCGTCACTCGATAGTTACTCGATATTCGATGCTAGGCGCACGACTCGATCGATAGACTTAACTCGATGGAATCCCGTAACTCACTACTCGATGCCTCGTCACTTGATAGTTACTCGATACTCGATGCTAGGCGCACGACTCGATCGACAAACTTAACTCGATGGTGCCACCTCATCTCTTTTCATTCCTTTCCTTTCACCCCTTTCCATCTCTCTTTCTTTCCTTGCATTTATAGCGCTCGATCGATAAACTTAACTCGATGGTGCCACCTCATCTCTTTTCATTCCTTTCCTTTCACCCTTTTCCATCTCTCTTTCTTTCCTTGCATTTATAGGGATTACTAGGATTTAAAAATAGTACAACGTTAAAAAAAAATTTGGTTGAGAGATGGGAGGAAGAAGACGTTGAATGAGGAGAAGGGAGAAGATTTTACTTTTAAAATTTTTACATTTAGTTAAATTAATTAAAAACAAATCCTTTTCCAAATTTCATTTTTAAAAATCAATTAAATTTATTAACAAAAATATTTTTTTATACTCTTTTTTAAAAAAAATATTTCAATTTTCGATTTTCATTAAATTTTAAAATTATCAAAACTAAGAATAAAAATAAGCATAATTTTAAAATCAAGTCAGACCAAATACGGTATCTACAATTAGAATTAAAAAGTTGGTCTCGTCAAAGATTTAATTGGGGTTATAAATTTCTAGTTATTTTGATCATTAGTGAATATTGATACGATTCTTAGGATTCTAGGATAGACGAGAAATTGAGTAGCTAATGTTCCGAAGCAATGAATGCCAATAGCATGGTGAGTGGTTTATTTTATTAAAGTTTTTATTATGTAACTAGTATTATAACATTTTAAGAAATGTATAATTATGTATGATTTTAGAAGAGCTACTAGATTTTCAAAGTCGCTATGATGCTTTTAGAAAAGTTTATGATTTTTGTTGAAAATTGTATTTTTATAATTATTTGAGATATTTTGTGATTATTTAAGAGTTTTGTCGAAATGCTGTATGTTCTTTAAAGGAATTCAAAGATTGTGGAATATTTTATAGAAAACATGGGTAAAAGTTGAGACTTGAAAAATGTTGTTTTAAGAGAAAAGTAAGATTTTAAAAGAGCAATTGAGAATGAAAAGTTCCATGTTGAAAGTGGTTCTCAAACCACTAGATCTTTGTACCCCGTATACTACATGAATGTGTTTTCGTGTTATACTAGAGAGAGAGATAGGTCTTTTGGGACCCACTTTGGCACACATGTAGGTTTTGGGCCGTGTGTCAGAGTGTTTTGCCATTTGGGGGTCGCTCTATGTGCACGTATGACAGAGATTTGCTCTGTTATGTACTTGGAGATTACTTGCATAGGACATAGTAGGACAAAGATTTGTTATGCTATATGTTGGGAGATTACTCGATGCATAGTATGACTGAGATTGCTCTGTTGTGCGTGTTGAGTTTACTCTCTGCCAATGTGACAAAGATTTGAGTACAGATTTGGTGATGACTTTTGCCCATTTATGATTATGTTTTCAAGAGCTACTATTATAGAAATTTACACATATTTTAATTATTTCGGGTTTGAAAACGCTTACCATTTATATTGTTTTATAGAGTTTTAAGTTTTGACATGTGTTCTGCCTTTCAAAAGGTTCAATCTCTCACTTCATAATTATTGTACAAAACTGATGGAATTAAAAAAAAGACGTTGGAGTTAAATTTTCACTAACATTTGTTGGTTTTGTCAAAGTTATTTAGGAGTAATTTGTAGATTAATTAAGTCAAAACTTTGGGCAAAACTAGATATTATTGAAATTAACAAGTTTTTGAATATTTTTGCTTATTTGTTATTTACCTAATTGACTAAAGGAGGATTTTTAAAAATAGAAAAACAAGGAAAAATATTTACACAAAATAGCAAAATTTTTAGATAGTTGTGATAGACGCTGATAGAAGTCTATCAGGGTCTATCAGTAATAGAAATGATAGAAGTCTATCATTGATAGATGCTGCTAGAAGTCTATCAATATTTATCAGTGTTTTTTTTTACTATTTTCTGTAAATAGTTTGAAATTTTTTCTATTTGTGAAAATTTCCATCGACTCTAAAACTTTTTTAGTGTTATTAAAACAAACGAGAAGATTTACATTGCTTCGATACACGTATGTTAATACAAAACGTCACATTTTTTTTTGTTTGATAAATAGTTAACAGTAAAACAGTACAATATTTAGTGTAAAAAAATAAATAAAATAGTTACAAAGCCATCGTAGTTATTTTTCTACTTTCGAGAAATATAATAGGCATTTTAAAGAGCAATTATTATAAATAAAAACAATATTAAACTATTTACAAATATAGAAATTTTTTACTGTTTATCAGCGATAAACCGTGATAGAATTCTATCGCTTGAGCCATATGCTTTTATTGCTGTCTATTGCTCAAGCCATATGCTTTTATTGCTCTCTATTGCTCAAGCAATAAAATTCTATTGCAGTCTATCGCTGATAGACAATAAAATTTTTCTATATTTGTAAATAGTTTGCCTCATTTTTCTATATTTGAAAACAACTCCATTTTAAAAATTGACTAAAATAAAATAAACATAGAAGTTGATTAATTATAATAGGAAATTTCAAAGTTTGAAAATCAAATTAAAATACAACTAAAAGTTAATGGAACAAATTTTAAATATTAACTTAAAATTTAAATTATAGGTAAAGTGCGACATTTAAAACTTATAATTCGTTTAGGACTTGGATAAATATGCACTTTAACTTGGAAAATCTAAATAAGATGAGCATACATATTTGACATATAAGAACACAAATTATAAAATTTGACTTTAATTTTAATTTATAAACTTTCATGTAATATTTAATGATTGATATGATTTGAAATAAAATTTCTTGGATTGATATGATTTAAAATAAAATTTCTTGGCAAACATCGATTAACTGTATCAATATTGACTTATTTATTTATCTATCTATCTATTTAAGTTTAACAATAAAAGAGGCCGTAGCTAGTCTCTGATCTATTTGGACATGTTCGTATTTTAAGTGCAACAAATACGGGTAAAGTTTTGAAATTTTCTGTACTTTAATTTTGTTTTCTTTTTATATTTTTGACTTTAAAGAGAGAAAAAAAATTATAAATACCTAGAAGCTAGATTCTTCTTTCAAGTGAGAACTAAATGAACTAGGTCAAAATGTTATTTTAGTCTATGTATTTTGAGATTGATTCAATTTTATTTCTTCTAATTTCATATGTCTAATCTTAGTATCCTACCTTCAATAAATTTTAAATTAACCTATACTAGTTTATTGTTGATTTTCCAACTTTTTTGTTATTTACGAGCCTTTTCACTATAGTTTTCATAAGCATATTCATATAGTGTTTTTTCTTGTATGAAAGTTATTGTTATTATCTAATAATTTTGCATGAAAATTAATTTTGAATGATTAAACTTGAGATTTATTAAATGCACAAGGATTAAAATTAGACATTTGAAGATACACGAACCTAAAGTTGAATAAATTCCAAAATATAATAACTAAAATAATATATTAATGTGTGTGTATATACACACAAAGTGAAATTAGATTGACTACACGCGAAGTGAAATTAGATTTGTTGTGTTTCTTAAAATAAAAAAACATCGATTAAATAAGACATTATCTTTGAATTTTTAAAATTATAAATTTAGTCAATAAATTTTTAAATATTTTAATATTTACAAATCTACTTTCCATAAGAGTTTCATTATATATGTAAAATTCAAATTTATATTATCAATTAATTTTTTTAAAATTTCTAATGGGTCAGATATTAAATACATAATTAAAAGTTAAAAGATTTATTACAAGAAAAAATTATAAGTTTACACATATAACACATTTTAAAGTTCACAATTTAAATGAATACAAATCTCACAATTAAAGTAAATTTGTAATTTAAAAGAATTTTCTAAAAAAAGGTTTGTAAGAAGGGGAAAAGGAAAAAGAAGAAGAAAAGATAGGAGAGGGAAAAAAAAAAAAAAAGAAAATAAATAAAGAAATGGCAAATTCATCTCTCTGAGTTCTCTTTCTGACTGGTCTCTTATTCATATGTGCCTGATCCGGCAAATTCAATTGAATATCATCAAAATTCTTCGTATCGGTCCGGCAAGATTGATCGCCGCCGATGGCTTCTTCACCTACAGCCGGTGGCCGGAGTTCCAGAGACACATCCATAGTCGTTCTGACACTCGAATCCGGCGAAGTCTATGTTGTTGCAAGCTTGTCTTCGAGGAACGACACCCAGCTGATCTACATCGATCCCACCACCGGCGCTCTTCGCTATCATGGGAAGCCCGGCCTTGACCTATTCAAGTCCGAGTCCCAGGCGATTGATTTCATTACCAACGGATCGCGATGGCTTTGCAAGTCGTCGGTCCAAGCCAGAGCCATTTTAGGATACGTTGCCTTGGGCAGTTCTGGTTTACTCTTTGTCGCCACCAAGCTTTCCGCCAGTGTTCCGAATTTTCCCGGTGGAGGATGCATTTTCACGGTGCTGGAGAGTCAGTGCATCAAGGTCTCGCTGCAGAATCCGCAGGTTCAGGGGAAGGGAGAGCTTAAGAACGTGCAAGAATTGGTCGAGCTTGATATTGATGGGAAACACTACTTTTGTGAATCAAGGGACATCACGAGACCGTTCCCTAGCCGGATGCCGCTGGACAAGCCCGACGAAGAGTTCGTTTGGAACAGTTGGTTCTCGATGGCCTTCAAAAACATTGGGTTGCCACATCATTGCGTTACGCTTCTCCAGGTTTTGATTCTCGCTTAATTCATCATCATCTTCTCCGTAATCTTTTACAGGTTTCTTGTATGTCGTTAATTGAGGCAGTTTTTGGACTGTTGTCTTAGTGGGTAATATTGTGTAGGGGTTTGCAGAGTGTCGAAGTTTTGGGAGTTCTGGACAGATGGAAGGGATTGTCGCACTTATTGCTCGTCGAAGCAGGCTGCATCCTGGCACTCGATATTTGGCCAGGGGATTGAATTCGTGCTTCAGCACAGGTATTGTGGTGTTTGTTCATTACTAGAAAAGAATTAATTTCCCATTGTCGTAATTCTCTGCATCCCGTTGGTTCCTACTGTTTGTTGATTCATTCCCTCTTTTCGGTAAGAAATATATTCAAGGGCCAAGTTACAAATACTCCAAATCTGACAGGAAACGAGGTTGAATGTGAGCAACTGGTATGGATACCTAAAAAGCCTGGCCAAAGCACTCCTTTTAACACGTACATTTGGCGAAGAGGCACCATTCCAATTTGGTGGGGTGCAGAGCTGAAGATCACTGCTGCAGAAGCAGAAATTTATGTTTCTGATTGCGACCCTTACAAAGGAAGCGCTCAATACTATCAGAGGTTGAATAAGAGGTATGATGCTAGGAATGTCGATGTTGTTGGTGGAGGAAATCAGAACAAAAAAGCTTTGGTTCCTATAGTATGCATAAATTTACTTAGGAATGGAGAAGGAAAATCAGAATCTATACTAGTTCAGCACTTTGAGGAATCTTTGAATTTTGTTAAATCAACGGGTAAACTTCCGTATACTAGAATTCATTTAATAAATTATGACTGGCATGCAAGCACAAAGTTAAAGGGCGAACAGCAAACAATTGAAGGGCTGTGGAAGCTTCTAAAAGGACCTACTGTAGCAATAGGTGTTTCTGAAGGGGATTATTTACCTTCCCGCTTACAGACTAAGGATTATAGGGGTGAAATTATACATAATGATGACTTTGAAGGTGATTTCTGCTTAAGGTCACATCAAAATGGAGTCATACGATTTAACTGTGCTGATTCTTTGGATCGAACCAATGCTGCTAGTTATTTTGGTGCTCTCCAAGTCTTCATGGAGCAATGCAGGCGGCTAGGGATATCGTTAGATAATGACTGGGCATTGGGTTATTGTTCAATGGATACACCCAGTGGATATACAGCTCCACTGCCACCAGGCTGGGAGAAAAGGAGTGATGCTGTGACAGGGAAAACATATTATATTGACCATAATACTAGGACCACAACATGGACCCATCCTTGTCCTGATAAACCTTGGAAAAGATTTGATATGGCATTTGAAGAATTCAAGAGATCAACAATTTTATTTCCAGTTTCTCAGTTAGCAGATTTATTTTTGCTTGCTGGGGATATTCACGCCACCCTTTATACTGGTTCCAAAGCTATGCATAGCCAAATCCTTAACATATTCAATGAAGAAGCAGGAAAGTTTAAACAATTTTCAGCAGCACAAAATATGAAAATTACTTTGCAGAGAAGATATAAAAATGCAGTTGTTGACAGCTCTCGACAAAAGCAGCTGGAGATGTTTCTTGGAATGAGGCTTTTCAAACATCTTCCATCAATACCTATTCAGCCTCTTAATGTATGTTTCTGAGAATTTTCTTGACCGTTTGGTTTTCAATGCCCAGTTAATGGAGAACTATTACTCACATTTGTTAATTAATTAATTATTTTTCTTATTTAGGGGGTGTTGGGTGTGGAAGTCCTATGGTTCTACTGTGCCTTTCATGTTTTTTGTATTACTTAATGCGGTAGTTAATACATGAGTATACATGAGTTCAAGTTGTTGTTGGAGCTTTATCATGGATTAAATATCTTCAAATTTTTAGATCCCTGCTTTTGTAGCCTCAAAGAGTGGTACTGGTTTTGAATCTGGTGAATGTAGAAAGCCGCTAAAGTTGAGGCCAATAGAAGTAATATGATTTATAATAACCCTTTTTAAGTGTTGATGATTCATCTTAAACTATAAGAATGAGTCACCTCATGTTTATCCCAATGTTATTAGCTTTTAAAAGAAGTTCCACTGTTTAGGCTTCACAGGAAGCCTCCTTGTAGCTTATTGAGCCTCTCCTTGGGACTATATCTTTAAAGAGGAGTTTGTGTTGTAGCTTTTCTTAGTCTACAATGTTTTTCTTCTTCTCTTCTTCTTCTTCTTCCCCCTTTTGTTTTTTTTTTTTTTTGGGGGGGGGGGGGGGGGGGGGGGGGGGTTAGGGTTATTGCCATTGTCTTGCACATATGGTTATCGCATGTTACCTATGCTCGACTTTTCTGTTTCTTTGTGTTGATTGACATTATGGATTGGTGTAGGTACTCTCGCGAGCATCCAGTTTTTTACTTAAACCTGTTACCAACATGTTTCCAAGTTCTAATGGTGGAACTGGTCTTCTGAGTTTTAAGAAGAAAGGCGAGATCTGGGTACTGGAAATTCTTTTCTTATCTGAATAATATGTTCTAATGGAAACATGATATACAGTCAAATTTCCTCTTAACCTTGCTGCTTGAGAAACTTGATGAATCGACTTATCTTGCTTGTTGCCTTTTCATGAGATAGTTGTGTTCTTTGTCCTACAGGTTTTTCCACAGGGTGCAGATGTTGTTGAACTGTTCATTTACCTAACTGAGCCTTGCCATGTCTGTCAACTTCTTCTTACTGTATCTCATGGTGCAGATGACTCAACTTATCCGGCAACGGTTGATGTAAGGACTGGCCGTAATTTAGACGGGCTGAAACTAATACTTGAGGTTTGTATTCTCTCCTAAAATTTTTCTTTTGTGCTTTACGATCATAGGGCTTCCTTTGTTCAATGTCATTTGATGTAGAAGGTACAGCTCTTTCGTCAGTGCAGACTGCAGCTGGGTAAAGAAATTGTTTTGCCAGGCTGCTTATTCATGTGACATTTACTTTGTCCCAAAAAAGAAAAAAAACTACTATCGATTTCACGCAGCTACATATCCTCAACAGTTGTTCTATTGCACATTGGATCATTTGGGTGTTTTCTCTTTGTGTGCATATAACTTGTTGATGCAGTTGCGTGAAACACTGAAAGGACCTTTCGCATGGTCAGCCACTCAATATTACACTGTTATACAATGTTGCAAAATATCCTCTGCATGTTACTTCTAGTTCTAGCTTATATATATATTTCTAGAAACGAATTAATTTAAATTCATAACAAGTTATCCACACTCGTCTGTACCTTGTATCCAGAAATAGAATTACCCATTTTCACAAAAAGGAACTTTTGTACATCCTTTGGATTATTGCATACATCAATGAAATTATTTCTTATCCAAAAAACAAATTCACACGAAAGGAAAAATACATTAAGCTGCACGTTCTGCCATCCATGTGTTCCTGCATGCTTGGACCGTTAGTATGCATGCAAATAGTTAACATGAATGTGTGGTTTTGTTGTTCATAAATAGCTTTGTTGGTTCTTGGCAGGGTGCTTCCATTCCTCAGTGTGAAAATGGGACAAACCTTCTATTAACCTTACCAGGGCCAATTAGTGCCGAGGATATGGCTATCACAGGGGCTGGTGCACGCCTCCATTCCCAAGACGCATCAACACTTCCATTATTATATGATTTTGAAGAACCAGAGGGTGAACTGGACTTCCTTTCTCGTGTTGTTGCTGTGACATTTTATCCTGCTGATTCTGGGAGAAGTTCAATGACACTTGGTGAGGTGAGAAGTGATAATTGGTTGAGTTACACAATCATTTCTAGAGGCCATCTTGATAAGGGACCTGTAATATTTAACATGTTCTCTAGATTCTTGCAATGGATATTAGAGCACTCGTGTTTTTCGTCTCTCTCTCCCTGAACGGGTAGAAGTATATATCAAACTTTAATTCATCATTTCATTTGGTCTGTTTCCTTTCCTTCTTCTTCTTCTTTGGAAGTTGACCGTCTTTATTATATTATTATTTTAATTGCTACAGCTCGCTAATTTACATCTTTAGCAATTCTCTCTCTCTCTCTCATCATTTTTTTTGTTTTGTTATTTCTTTATCATGTATACTATTACGTTAGAATTTGCTCTTACTTCTACTTTGTAATATATTTTTACTTTGTTGACATATTTTATAGATAGAGATCCTTGGAGTTTCTCTTCCTTGGAGGGGAGTGTTTTATGACGAAGGACCTGGTGCAAGATTGGCTCACCGAACTAAAAGGAATCATAAGGAAATCAACCATTTTTCTTCTGGTTCAGGAACGAACCCATTTTTGGCCCCTTCAATAAATGAAGACCTTTCAAAGCCAGTTAAGACGAGTGCTTCTGCAGACCAATTGGCTGACCTTTTGACTGGAGAAGTCACATTTTCAGATCCAATTTCTCAACCTGTTAGTGGAATTGTTGCACACCAGGGGGACGACTTACTTGGTTTTTTGGATCAGCATGTTGTAAGACATGGTGCTGAAACCGACCACAAAGTTTCTTCTGCTGAAGATCCAAAGGTTACTGATAGTAGTTCCCAACTGTACATAAACTGTCTTGTATCCCTTGCAGGACCTCACATGGTATGTTTCAATTTTTATGTTTAGTTTACCATCCTGATATCATTCTAAATGAGGACGGTGCAATATATAGATTCTAATTTTGGAGTTGCTTCAGAGTTGGCAGCCTCGTCCCACTTACAGATCATGGGCTAACCTATAATTTAAGTGACAATAATGTAAAACCTGAAAGTAGAAGATAGGAATTAAATAACTAGATCATATTAGATACTTAGCTCATCTGAACAAATTGAGCAAAAATGAAAAGAAATAACAATAAGAAAAAAACATAGAGTAGGTTAATGGCCTCCCATAATGCATACATGTTCTATGAGGGCTGAAAAGGAAAATCTAAGGGAACTTGCTAAGACAGTCAATCTGTTTGGAGTGAACTTTTGGTTGGTTACAAGAGGCCGCGGGTAGGGGAAAGGAAATTCGGATGAGGTTTTCAGCAAGAAATCAGCGGAGCTTTCTTGAAACCCGTCTGTTCATCTTGTATTAGGACTACTCAGCACTTTAGTAATTACAAAATTCCTTTTGCTCCAGATCCTACCAGATAAGCTGGCATTTTATTTTAAAATCTAAGTTCCAAAAGGTCGAATTAAATCCCTTTCTACACGTTGATTATTGAATTGGTGGTTTTTGTTTACCAAAAAAGAATTGGTGGTTTTTGAAATCAGGACGAACTAGGAAATTGTTGCGATGATAGGTAGTGGTAATATCTTTTAAGTTAGAAAGAAACTGTGGCTTGCTTGAAGTTTCTAGTTTAAGTTATGTGATTCCACTTAGTTTCAAGGTTATCTTATGAACACCATCCACCAGATGTAGACTGCTTGGGCCTGCCATTATTTGTGTGGTATACGCCTAAAAGATGGCTTTAAGACGATCTTTTCAAATATAAGAATGAAGATGATTTAATTATCCTGTATTTTTATTCTGATCCTAATGTAATATATCTAGACAGATGATATTTATGCAATAATGCAGGAAAAGAAGCTTAGCTTCCAAGAAGCTATGAAGCTTGAAATTGAGCGCCTCTGGCTAAATCTTTCAGCTGCTGAGAGGGATAGAGCATTATTATCCACTGGAACTGATCCTGCTACTATAAATCCAAATCTATTGCTTGATGAGATGTATATTGGAAGGTTATGCAGATTGGCAAACAATCTTGCATTAGTTGGGCACACTCATCTGGAAGACAAAATTACTGCTGCTATCGGTCTTGATAAAGTCGATGATCTTGTGGATTTCTGGAACATCACAGAAATTGGGGAGATCTGTTTTGGTGGAACTTGTGAGGTGCGTGCTGAAATTAAAACACCAGTTCAAATTCCCTCTAAAGCATCCTCAGTGACGGGTCCACAACCTGTCTTGGTATGCTCACAATGCCGAAGAAAAGTTTGTAAAGTATGCTGTGCTGGGAGAGGAGCTCAACTTCTGACAAGCTCTAGCTTGAGGGAAGTCTCAAACAGTGGTTATTCAAGCCAGGGAGGATCAGGTCATGGGAGCCGAATTGATGTCTTGAATGGTTCGGATGGCGTTCTCTGTAAGAAATGCTGTCCCAATGTTTTGCTTGATGCATTGATTTTGGACTATGTAAGGGGCTTAATTAGCGAACGAAGAAATACCCGTGTTGATGATGCTGCATATGGAGCTCTGAACCAGGTGATTGGATCATCAGTAGGGGATTGGCTTTCTGGAAAGAATCTGCATTATGCTGGCCAAAGAGTTCATAAGATCCTAAGAAAATTGCTTAATGGAGAAGAGTCTGTTGCTGAATTTCCATTTGCCAGCATTTTGCACTCGGTAACGTTTTGAATCTTACCCACACACAAGCTTTTTTCTATCATCTGCGTTGCATATGATTTTCTCATCTACGAATATAATTATGAGATTATATTTTGTATTTTACTTTTCAAACATAATGTTTTGAAAAAACTATAACTATAACATTTATGATAGTGTATGAGATATTTATTCCGGAAAAAAAGTGATGACTTTACAATTAGGAGTAGAAGAATAAAAACTGTATTTTGGGTGGAGAAATGCTTGATTGAGTGGCGTTTGGTAACTTAAAATTAGCAATAGGACCCCTTTTGTAATTTCATCACATCAATAAAATTTTTGTTTTCTTTATCTAAAAAAATAATTTTTTTTTGTTTACGACAAAATATATATATATAATTAAAATCTTTAGTTGTCACCATTGCATTTTCAAAAAGTTCACATTGTGGATAGCTCTATTGATGGACAACACTGTCCACCTATCATCGGAAAGGCATGGTGTCATAATGCTAGAAGCCATTGCAAAGCGATGGTCTCTTACAAAAGCTTGGTGGACATGAGTTTTGTGTTTAACTTCACAATGAAAAGGGGAGCCAAATTTTGGGAGGATGTCTTGGTTGGTGATTTGCTAGACGTGCAATATTTGTACTTTGTAGCTTTGTGATTAGCTTACAAGTTATTTCCATCGAATGGATTAGCTTTGAAGCAGAAATTGCTTACAATTTTCTGAATTCATTGGCATTGATATCATTCCATGAAAGCCTTGCGTTCATAACAAAGTTAGTAGACTGGCTGCTGAACTTGGCATTGTTATTGGTTCCGTTTTGTCACCTTACATTCTCGAAGACATGATATGGAATGTGGTTTTGTTTTTTTTTTTTTTTTAAAAAATACTGTTTTAGAAAAAGGTAGTTCAAGATCCTCGCAGTTTTGATCTCTTGAAAATTGTCTGATCATCTAACTTGCAGAAATCTTCCATTTTATTGTCTTTGTAACTCACAATAAGTGGTAAAGTTTTGTGTAATTGCAGGTTGAAACAGCAGCGGATTCAGCACCAGTCTTGTCATTGCTTGCTCCCTTAGATTCTGGTTCATTATGTTCATATTGGAAAGCTCCTCCAAATGCTACCTCAGCTGAATTTGTTATTGTTCTCGGTTCCATTTCTGATGTTAGTGGGGTCATCTTGCTTGTGAGCCCTTGCGGGTACTCTGCAGGAGACACTCCAATTGTAAGTCTGACATTTGTATGCTTAATATGCTTCTTTGTTAGTGTGTTAGTGGTCAATGGTTTTATTATTAGAACCTATTTAGCCATTTACACGAGAGTGGAGGTATTCCAGAAGTGTATCTTGCAAGGATCTAGTTAAATATGTCACTGCGGGATCATTTTGAATGGTGCTCAAGGACGAGGAATCATTTTAATTGACAGTAGTATGTCATGACATATATAACCTTTGCAATGCGTTTGCTATATATTTTTTTGACGTATCTATTTGTTTTACAAGAATCAGCCTGTGCTTTTATGTAATTTTCCAATTGATGTCATGTTTCTGTTACAACTTATAGAACTGGGATGCTTCTTTATTATGAAAGTGTGCATGTATCTCTTGTTATACGTACCGTGCAACTGATAGCCCCAAAATGTAATTGTCTATATATCAATTTTCTGTTACCACCATGGCAGTATATCCTCAACATTTTATAAAATGTTGAAGAAATGGAAAATCCAAAGTACAAATAATTTGTTTTGCTTCTACAAAATTACATGTTTTCTTCATTTTAAAAAATGAGATGACACATTTTTATGGGGGTAAAATTTGAATAATGAATTTAGAATTATATCATTACAGTGATTTGGAATCTTGGTTGGGATTGGATTCTTGTCAGATTTGAGACTTGTACTCTTCTCTCGTTGCAATTTGCAGGTACAAATCTGGGCGAGTAATTTTATTCACAAGGAAGAAAGGTCATATGTTGGGAAGTGGGATGTCCAATCCTTGATTCCATCTTCATTTGATTTTTCTGGGCCAGAAAAAGAATACAGCGAGGATACAGCACCTAGGCATGTCCGGTTTACCTTTAAAAATCCTGTTAGATGTCGTATCATTTGGATGACACTACGCCTTCAACGCCCTGGTTCCAGTTCTGTTAACTGTGACAGAGATTTTAACCTCTTGTCTCTTGATGAAAATCCTTTTGGACCAGTTAATCCACAAGTTAATCGACGTGCCTCATTTGGAGGATCAAGTGAAGCTATTCCTTGTCTTCATGCTAAAAGAATTATTGTAGTTGGAATCCCAGTGAGAAAAGAGACGGGCCTTGAATCATCTTCAGGCTCTGATCAAATGACTAACAGGACCTGGTTGGAGAGAGCCCCTCAAGTTAGGAGATTCAAGGTAGAAATCCTGTGTGGTCTATAATGTCTTAATATCTGTGGCATCTGTCAAAATTTCTGTAATACTAATTTTCTGTTGACTGTCCTTTTGTTTTCTTTAGGTTCCAATTGAAGCTGAAAGAGTTATGGACAATGATCTTGTCATGGAACAGTATCTATCTCCAGCTTCTCCAATGATTGCTGGGTTCCGTCTGGAGGCTATTAGCGCAATAAAACCTCGAGTTACCCATTCACCTTCTTCAGATGCACAAATCTGGGATGCATCGGTTACATTTTTAGAAGATAGACACATCTATCCTGCTGTATTATATCTACAAGTTTCCGTTGTCCAGGTAAATAATAGTCTTTATTTGGTATACAGCTTTAACACAGAAACATCTGTAGTCAGAATACAATCAATTAATTGTTTTTCATGGACAACAATATTGCATAGAAGGATCTTATTTTCTCATTTCCAAGCATGGTTTGTGCCTTCTATCTTGTCATGAACAAAATTTTCAATCTGTTGTCGAGTTCATTTAGGTTTTCTATAATCTCTAAAATAAGAAACTTGATAAAATTTTCTCATTTGAGAGATTCTCATCTGATGTTGATTATCTTTGCTCAAGGGCATTGTTTATATTTTTTCCTGGGAAGTTACTTAGTACTCCAAACATGGTGACTCAGAAGTCATTTCAGTATGATTGCAATCATGGAGGTTTCATTTCATTGAAAACGGTTAGCATGACTTTTACAGGAGCCCAATAGTGTAGTAACTATTGCCGAGTACCGACTACCGGAAGCAAAGGCTGGAACAGGATTTTACTTTGATCTTCCTAGACTCGTACAGACAAGGAGAATTATATTCAAACTTCTCGGAGACGTTGCAGCGTTTTCTGATGACCCAGCGGAACAAGACGATTCTGGATTCAGGTCTTTTGCAGCAGGGTTGTCTTTGTCCAATAGAATTAAGCTATATTACTATGCAGACCCTTATGAACTTGGAAAATGGGCAAGTCTTTCAGCTGTTTGATGCTTGGATGTTGCTCTTACTGCCAAGGGGAAAAGAAAAAGGCAAAAAATGGGTTTTGTGATTGATTGTGTTATTTGATTCCATTCTTTGTTGTGATGCCAATATGTAATCCAATATTCTTTTACGTAATAATACTAAAAATTAGGAACTTAGAAGAAAATTTCTCTTTGCTTCGGGAATAGGTCTGTACTTATGTGAATATATCAAATGCTCAAGATTTTGATCCTTTTGAGTTGGGAATGAGTATAAAAGAAAGTCTTGTTTGTTTAGAGGTCTCGCAGGGCAGTTGATATTCGATTGAAATAACAGTAATGTTTTTGTATTCAAAAGAGGTAGAGATGTCTATCAAAAGTCAGCTTAATATTGAATAGAATGTGAAGGCCTTACTAACAAAATTAAGATCCTTAATCTAAATCTAAAGTCTAACAAAAAATAGCAAAAATAATCATCATGAGTTTGACTTGGTAATAAATAAAGGGCATTGAGTTTGATAAAGGTTTAAAGGGGATGAGTTCAATTTGTGGTGGCCATTGCCTAGGATTTAAAATCATAAGAGTTTCTTTGACATCCCAATGTTGTATTATCAGGTAGGTTGTCCCGAACACACACAAATATATTTATATATAAAAAGACAGCAAAAGACAGCAAAATGGTTGGACATTATACATTTCTTTGGATGATATGGTTTTGTAGGTTCAAAATTCCTTTAATCATTATCTCAATGAAGATTTTTATTTTATTTTTTTAAATTTTCGATGTAAAATGAATTACTATGATCATTAAATAAGACAATCTAATTCAGTTATTACAAAATTATTTAAGGGAGTTTTTTAAAAATAGAAAAATAAAAGAAACTATTTACACAAAATAGCAAAGTTTTTAGATAATTGTGATAGACGCTGATAAAAGTCTATGAGGGTCTATCAATGATAGAAATGATAGAAGTCTTACTAATAGATGTTGATAGAAGTCTATCAATGTCTATCAGTGTTTTTTTTGTTGCTATTTTCTGTAAATGGTTTGACATTTTTTCTATCGGTAAAAATTTTCTATTATGTAAACACCCTAAACGAATGATGGATATTACTTATACTATAAATCTATAATTCAATTAAAAAAAATTAAAGTTCCATTTGGTAACCATTTAGTTTTTAGTTATTGAAAATTAAGTCTATTTTGTCTCAATTTATTATAATTATAATAGTTTGCATCTTTCTTTGGGTAAGAGTTGAATTCTTAGCCATATTCCAAAACAAAAACAGATGCTTAAGGGAGCATCGACATCTCCTCGCTCTTCCTTCGATTCTCAAGGGAGCATCTCCATATCTTTCTCTTGTCTAATCTGCACACACAAACAAGATGCAAAAAGTGTTGAAAAAAGAAAAATGGGGGAGGGGCTAAGAGGAAGAAGAAAGAAGCCAGAAGTGGGATTGAGGAGCTAGAGGAATGTGACACAAGCTTCAAGTATTGGACAAACAAAATTTTTAATAATAATAATAATAATAATAATAATAATAAAGACAGGAAGTAAAAAAAAAAAAAAAAAAAAAAAATCTCCAAAGAAGGGACAAAATTTACGAGGATTAAGAGACCCGTATCTCTATGGTACTAGAAAAACAACATTGTAAATATCAAAATAAATCAATATAAACTTTTTTTTTAAAGAAAATTTAATAAATAATAAATTTACAAATAATAAAATATAAAAAGTAACAATCAAAGATTAATTTAAATCTTATTAAAAATAAACAATATAATGGGACAGAAATGTTAAAAAATTGGCAAAATATTGTTCAGTTAGGCACTCTGTAGAGTAGCGCTCTATCCATCCACTGTTCACTGTGAGTGGAAGGTGAAAAGCCATTGTAGAAGAAGCTCAGAAGCTCATCTATGGCTTCCTCTGCAACTCCTCTTCCTCTCTTCCCACCACCTTCTCATCTTCCCCTTCATAACCGTTCAACCAACCCCAAAATCCCAACCATTCGTTACCGCCTCAGTAGACTATGCCAAGAAGGTCACCTCCATCTTGCCCGCCAACTCTTCGACGCTCTTCCTCGCCCCTCCACCGTTCTTTGGAATACAATCATCATCGGATTAGTCTGCAACAACTTCCCCGATGAAGCCCTTCTCTTCTACAGAAATATGAAATCGTCTTCTCCACAAGTTAAGTGCGATTCCTACACTTACTCTTCTGTTCTAAAGGCCTGCGCCGATACCCGAAATCTCGGGGTTGGAAAGGCCGTACATGCGCACTTTCTTCGATGTCTAATGAATCCTAGTAGAATTGTGTATAATTCCCTTTTGAATATGTATTCTATGTGTTTGAGCATTACCCCAGATGGTAAAACGGTTTCTGGTTATTCGGGGCGTGATTTGGTACGCAAGGTGTTTGATTCAATGCGTAAGAGAACTGTCATTGCTTGGAATACCCTTATTGCTTGGTATGTGAGAACGGAGAGGTATGCTGAAGCTGTGAAACAATTTAGGATGATGATGAAAATTGGGATAAAGCCAAGTCCAGTCAGTTTCGTTAATGTGTTTCCTGCCTTTTCAAGTTTGGGGGACTTCAAGAATGCCAATGTAGTTCATGGAATGCTTGTGAAGTTAGGCAGTGAATATGTTAACGACTTGTATGTTGTGAGCTCTTCAATTTTCATGTATGCCGAGCTTGGTTGGCTCGAATTTGCTAAGAAGGTTTTTGACAATTGTTTGGAGAGAAACACGGAGGTTTGGAATACAATGATCAATGCTTTTGTTCAGAATAATTTTCCTCTTGAAGGAATTCAACTTTTTCTTCAAGCTATGGAATCTGAAGATGCTGCTCTTGATGAAGTGAGTCTACTTTCAGCTATAGCTGCAGCTTCACACTTGCAGAAGTTTGAATTAGCAGAACAGTTGCACGCGTTTGTCATCAAGAATGTAGCCGTGTCACAAGTTTGTGTAATCAATGCCCTCATTGCTATGTATTCTAGGTGCAATTCAATTGATATATCATTTAAAATTTTCGATAATATGCCAGAAAAGGATGTTGTTTCATGGAATACAATGATCTCTGCTTTTGTACAAAATGGACTGAATGATGAAGCATTAATGCTTTTTTATGAGATGCAGAAGCAAGACTTGATGGTTGATTCTGTGACTGTTACCGCTCTGCTTTCAGCAGCTTCGGATCTTAGAAACCCCGATATTGGGAAGCAAACTCATGGCTATCTACTTAGGAATGGAATTCAATTTGAGGGAATGGATAGCTATCTTATAGACATGTATGCTAAATCTGGTTTGATTGAGGCTGCTCAAAATGTATTTGAGAAAAGTTATAGTCGTGAAAGAGATCAGGCCACTTGGAATTCCATGATGTCCGGCTATACACAAAATGGACTTGTTGATCAGGCCTTTCTCGTCTTGAGACAGATGCTTGACCAAAAGGTAATGCCTAATGTTGTGACCCTCGCTTCAATTCTTCCTGCTTGTAATCCATCAGGGTACATAGATTGGGGCAAGCAACTCCATGGGTTCTCTATCCGTAATGACTTAGACCAAAATGTTTTTGTTGCAACTGCTCTTATTGACATGTATTCCAAATCAGGGTCAATCACCCATGCTGAATATGTTTTTAGTAAGGCCAATGAGAGAAGTATAGTCACTTATTCCACCATGATATTGGGTTATGGTCAACATGGGATGGGTGAGAGTGCTCTCTCTATGTTTCACACAATGCAAAAATCTGGTATTAGGCCTGACGCAGTTACGTTTGTAGCAGTCTTGTCTGCCTGTAGTTATGCTGGTTTGGTTGATGAAGGTCTTCAAATTTTTGAGTCAATGAGAACCGTATATAACATTCAACCATCCACTGAACATTTCTGTTGTGTTGCAGATATGCTGGGGAGGGTCGGGAGAGTAGACGAAGCCTATGAGTTTGTCATAGGTTTAGGGGAGCAAGGGAATGTGATGGAAATTTGGGGGTCTCTTCTTGCTGCTTGTAGGATTCATAAACAATTTGAACTAGGAAAGGTTGTTGCCAAGAAGTTGCTTGAAATGGAGAAAAGAAATGGGAAGACAGGTTACCATGTCTTGCTTTCAAATATATATGCAGAGGAAAGAAACTGGGAAAATGTACATATTGTTAGAAAACAGATGAAGGAGAAAGGTTTGAAAAAGGAAACAGGAAGCAGTTGGATTGAGATTGCTGGTTATATGAACCATTTTGCATCCAAGGATAGGAAGCATCCACAATCTGATGAGATATACAGCATGTTGGAGGAATTACTGATGGACATGAAACATGCTGGTTATAGGCCACAGTCCACTTCCTATCTTGGTGGTCTTCTGGAGCCTGATGAATGATACATTTGCTATGATCAGGAGAAGAAGCAATCAAGCTCTTGATGATTTAGCTTCACAAACACTCGTATGCTGGACAAGGTTTGCAAGCAGGCCAATCACTTGGCTTCGAAATTTCATCGTCGTATTGCCATCGTTAGTTTTATAATGTGCAGCCCAAAGCTTGATTTGAAATTATATGCTGCTATATTTGATTGGATTTGTTGTAACAGGATGATGATTTTGAAGCAGCTGCCAGCCTGCTACTAGTCGGTTAAAATGAACTGTAGCGCAAAGTTACCATGTTTTTCAGCCTCTACTTTCCAGGTTTAAGTGCTTTCCTAATCTTAGATATGCTGTTTGAAGCTATACCATATTAAAAATCTATTTAGAGATGTGTAGTTTGGATGAATGATGAATTTAACCATGATCCCCGGCAGATGGCCTCACCACCCACTAGGTTCATGATGGCCAACGAGGAAACAAGCAAGGACCTGGTTTCCCTTGCTGGCGTCAAGAGGGTCTGAGGAAAGCTCTAGCAACAGCTCATGGGTAGTTGCACTGAGACTCGACAGGATTATGATTCGTATGTTAAAACTCCATTCCATTGCAAGAAAACTTTGAGGACCAAGACTGTGAGCATTATCAAGATGTTCCATCTGATGTAGCCCCAAGAAGAAGAGAGAGACGTTTTTTGCGTCATTAAAGATGGAAAGAGGGAGATGGAAACTCATCCACTAAACCGTTTCTACAGAGAGCTAGGGGTAAGCATCTTGAATCTTGATGATTGATTTCAGATTATGTAGCCATAAATTATCTAAAAGAATGCTCTCTCTCTATATTGAGTTTAATGGAGGGTGGGAATTCGAATATTTCACCATTAGGTTGAGATTATAATGCCTTAACAAGTGGTGAGGTTGACAATTCTAAATTTGCTTAAAAAACATGCTTCAATCTGCCACAATACATTACTTGAGCTGAAGTTATCTAATGGACATGGTTCAACATCTTCGATCACTTTCTGCTATCATGCTTGATCTGGAGGTTTTCGTGTTGTGCCAAAACCCTTCAACCAAATGAAATCTATAATACCGATCTACAACTAAATATTGGTCGTATTTAGTAGATCGGGTCGAACCACAAGGAACTTAGATATAATTTCTTGCAAGTTACTTTTCGAGTTAAAGTGGTAACAGAAGGAGTTTAAAGGAAAAATGAATGCTCAAAGATAGATGCCCGTAAGATAAAAGAAAACCCAGAGTCCAACAGTCGAGATGATTAATAGTGAACAATCTAGTTTAAGGCAAGGACTTGGTTGTCATTTGATCATAGGCACTCCATACTGTTCAAACACATGACCAACTTGATCGAACATTTAACTTGTTTGGAAAGCAAACACATTAGACTTTCGAAATAAGCACCCCAACTATTAATTATAGCTAATGCCACAACTAACCTATATGTCGATCTATTGGGTACGATAGCATTCTATGTAAATCTAATCATTCACATAAGAGCTCAAAGCTCTTAGGGTACTACCGAGCTTGTTAATAAATTGGATAATCTAATTAAATTAACCGATTTATTCTTTAATCTTAAATTGGTCATGTATATGTTCTGCCTGGAACAATCAAATAAAACATGAGCATGATTCAATTCTCGCTACTTTGGCAATTAATTACACAACAATTATGGATTATGTAACAATTTCTAGGAATTAACATGCAATTGGAATTAAGGCGTCAATTCAATATCAAACACATGGTAAAGAATATGAGCAAAGATTATAGATGCAAGAACTAAGATAAATGTATAAATGAGTTCAAACGTCACAAATAAACAACCAAGTTTCAAACCCTAAATTAAAAAACTAAGGACATGTAGGCAAGGTCAGACAGCTCCCATCATAGGAGGGTTGTGCACGTGGTGATGTGGCTAAGAACATGTGATCCAACAAACAAAGGCCATAGACAAGAAAGAAAGACAACTAGAGAGAGAACAAACCTACGTTGGGCATCTCCTCCACAGCATGACCGAGCTCCCTCAAAGGGTGGTGGGGGTTGGCCAGGACGAACGGGTTGCGCAAAAAGATGAGTTGCTTCACAACATCAACCTTCTGGCGCCCTCAGACATTTGTGCTCGCATGCCAGGTGTTCAATCTTATTGAATCGTAGACCGAACGGAACATGTTGGTTTTCAATCTTATTGAATCGACCGAAACCGAATGTACTCAATTTTGGTTTTTGAATTGAACCACCCTAATCGATTCATGTTGGTTCAATTCAAATGAATGAATTGAGTTAACCTAGTGGTAAAAACGGAGACATAGTCTCAATAAATGGCCAAGAGGTCACGGGTTCAATCCATGGTGGCTACCTACTTAGGAAGTTTTCTTGACACCTAAATGTTGTAGGGTCAGGCGGGTTGTCCCATGAGATTAGTCGAGGTGCACGTAAGCTGTCCCAGACACTCACGAATATTAAAAAAAAAAAAAAACTTACGCTGGCCTCTAAGTTCACTAAGTGAACAATAAAGCAGGCTGGCGACTATTAAGAAGATGGGAGGTTGAAGGCTACTTACTGGTAGAAGATTCTGAGACGAAGTGGTTTCAAGTCTGGTGTAGCGATGGGTCAATGGTGATTGGCGTGAGCTGACATGGCTAGCGACTATGGAGAAGATGAAAGGCCAGAGGCTGCTTGGTGGTAGAAAAATTGAGTGCATGAACTAAAAAATGGAAGTGGGTTTGGTTGTCTGCCTGCATTGAAGCTAAAGATGAGTGTTAGATAATATAAAATTAAATTTGCTTTCATCCATGAACTTAAGCTTTTGGGTCAATTGGCGATTTAAGATGATATAAGAACAAGTGATCCGAAAGGTCATGTGTTCAAGACTCCAAGTCCATGGGCTCGACCAGTGCAGAAGGAACCAAAAGGCCCTTGCTGATCCTACACCGAGAGAGGCAACCACTCAACCAAAGACACCAAGTCCATGGGCTCGATCAGCGTAGGAAGAACCATAAGGCCCTTACCGATCCTACATCGAGAGACACGTAATGAAGACAAGGACTCCACCTCCCTCTGCGTTGGAGAGCTGGCCTCTTCGAGGTTTGAGTGAAAGTTGAAGTAGAATTCCCCATGAGCCCGCACAACGACCTTAAGACTCGCTCTCGATTCAGTGCCATGGCTGTGCTGGACGAGGCTGAGAAGTAGAAGAGTCAGATTGGGAGTGCAAGAAAAACTTGATAGGTAAAGGGGAAAACAACCCTCACCTGATCGCTCGCCAGTCTATTCGCCCTCAGACTTAGAGGAAGGGCTACCATTCGTCTTGGCGTGCTCGCTCGCCTCGTCCTCAGCCCCCGAAATTGAAGCTTCCTCTACAGGCGCTCGACAGGTGTTCGCCTCCCTTCAAGCAACAACTTCTATGGTTGCCTCCTATTGTGCCAAGTGATCTTGACAGACATTAGGATCCTTTTCGTGTGGCAGAGCGTGGAGCACGAAGATTAGAAGACCATTGATAGAGCTCAGAAAGATGTCGTAGACTAACTTGACATGCACCAAATTCTCCCTGTGACAAATCAGGTCGTATGAGCACCTATTAGCAAGAATGGTCAAATTTCGCTTAAAGATTCGACAGGTGAAAGATCGCTCAACCAGGGCATTCACAATACTTGCAACATAAGGTACATCATGCCAGTGCGCAAAAGAAAGTACGAAAACTGAGCCGAGAAAGGGAGACTTACCTAGCCTTTGAAACTCAGTTGACACCTCGCACATCTGACGTTGGTCAACATCCAAGACTTAACAGTCCTTAGACACATAGAACCAGTTGTCCTTCCAAGATTTGTTGGAGGAAGGCTTCTCGATTAGTGCCGACCTCTTCGGCCGAATCGACAAGTAGGTTCGCTCTTGAAGCTTTAGGATTTGCTTCGACCCATGAGTGGTGAGAAACTGCTCAGCCAATAGCTTGACCCTGTCTCCATAACGTGCTCACATCACAGTACAATCATTGGCCACCCCTATCCATTGGGCGTGAATTGAGCTATGGTGAATGGAGGCATCAGGAGATGTTATGGTGAATGGAGGCAAAGGGAGATGAACACGAGCCTCAAACATTTGGCAGTACGTCCCAACCTCACAAAGAGGAGGCTTCTTATCCCCTAGCTCTGGAAGGCAAAGAAATATGAAGGAAGCAGTCGAGACGATGGGTCAACCTCGCCCTCTAGCTTTGAGTTCGTAGTGTTATCAAGTTGCCGACCATCATACTCTCTACTCGAAGCAATAAAATAAAGGAAGTGATAAAACAACTTATAACAGCTCGACAACTCGAGTCGACTGAAGTTGGGCGAGAAGAAAGTGTATCTACTGCCACGATTGAAGGCTCTTATTTATAGGAAATCGACGATCAATTACAATTGTCAGATGGACAACCATTTAACGACTTGCTTGAAGATGAACCAGTGCTTTTGAGAGACGCGACTGACACAACTATTGATTATTGCTCGAAAAGCACGATGGTTGAAAGATATTACAGTATTGTCATGCGCGAACTCGCACTTCCCCTCAAGAGCCAACGACCCAACCTTTACTATCGGGTCAGCTTGCCAGAGGGTCCATGTTAAAGGTTGCTTATGGCAAGGCCCAAGCCCACTGACAGTTTCAAGCTCAAAGGGAGAATGAAGCATGCATTAGAGGTCCGTCCGTCCCAAAAGGAAAAGTCAAACTCTTAGGTTTCAGTTTGACCAACTGAGCTCATGGAGTTTCACATAAGGAAAAATGATCGAGCCAAGCTCACCACTGACACTTGCCATCTTGAAGGTCACACCTATTCTGACACCATTGATATTACACATATCCCCAAGCGAGAGTCAGAACGTGGGCCTTATAAATAACTTCATACCAACAACCTTAAGGGGGCGTTTGGATTGAAGGAATTGGGATGAGATAAGGGTGGGAATGGGTAAGGGATACACATCCCTTTGTTTGGTACAAGTTTTGAATTAAGCTTTAGGCACGAGAATAAGCTATTCCCATGCATTCTTTATACCTATGAATGATACCCACCCAAAAGTGTGAGTTTTCTTCATGCCCACTTTCTCTCTCCTCTTTTAATACATGACTTTATTCTTTTATTCTATATATTATTAAAATTAATTAATATATGAATATTAAATTTGTAATTTAGTAATTATTATATTTGAATTTAACTACTCCAGTTTCATAAATAATTAATTATAGGGCTCTTTTCAAATATAAAAAAATGAGCAAAACTATTTACAAATATAAAAAAAATTTTACTTGTCTATCAGCGATAGACTTCTATAATGATATTTCTGATAATATCATTATAGACTTCTATAATGAAAACTTCTATAAAAATTCTACTTCAATATACGCAACCGAAATTTAATATTCATAATGATATTTCTGACTTTTTCAAAAGTAAAAAAATTGAATCAATATATTCCGTTAAATATTGGGTTGTATGAATTTAAATTCCTTGATGATTTATTATTATTATTTCTTATTCCATTTAAAATCAACTAAAAACCATTTAAATAAAAATATTCTACCAAAACGTATTACGAAAGTATTGAGAACAATATCAATTAATTTCTTGGTTGTTGCTGCCCATGGTTTTGTCGTTGCTCTTTGACATGAAAGCGGCCATAGACGAGAATTATTATTATTTTTTTTTGTGTGGTTAAGAGTGTCATGCACTGACGTATTTTTCAAGATACACTCAAGTATTGCTCTAATTCAATTTTTGACGTTAAAAAACGTGTAACTTTTTTTTGTCCTTGTCTTTCTTCGTGAGGAACAAAAGACAATGTGTGATGATTTTTCCACAAGTTCCAAAAGAATATCTTCTTAAACATTATCATGTCATATGCAATTCAAACCATTCATTGTTCGATCTTCCTCTGTCCACTTTCGTTTGATCTCTAAAATCTTTCCTTTCTATACAACAGAACCTAATCCCGTCTACCATTACTGTTACATCGCAAACTAAAAACTTCTCCCACTACCTTTTCCCTGTAAGTCTGCTCAAAATGAAGAAATTTGAGCTGGTTTTCATACCGATGCCGGGGACGGGTCACCTCATATCCACGGTGGAGCTGGCCAATATTCTCGTCGCTCGAGATCCTCGTCTTGCTGTTGCAATTCTCGCCATTAAGCTACCCTTTGATGCCAAAGCTAATGAATATATTCAATCCCTTTCTGCACAGTCTCTTACCAACAACAACACATCCATACGCTTCATTGTCCTTCCTGAATTACCACCTCCCCCAAAAGATGAGAACCATTTCTTGCTGGAAGTAGTTCTTGAAAGCTACAAACCCCATGTCAAACAAGCTCTTATCTCCTCTCTTACTACCACCACCAACCACCTTGTTGGATTTGTGTTGGACATGTTCTGCACAACCATGGTAGATGTAGCTCATGAATTTCAGGTTCCTTCTTATATGTATTACACTTCTAGTGCTGCCTATCTTGCTTTTAGTTTTCATCTTGAACAACTTTACACACAAAATAATAGTAGTAATGAGGTAATCCAACAATTGAAGGATTCAGATGTTAATTTGAGTGTATCAAGCTTAGTGAATCAAGTTCCAAGTAAAGTCATTCCTGGTATCTTCTTTATTAACAAAGCAGTTGTTTGGTTTCATGAACAAACTAAAAGAATTAGATCTGAAGTAAAAGGTATTCTCATCAATACATTTGAGGAGTTGGAATCACATGTGATATCTTCTTTGTCAACTGACTCCTCTTTGCAACTCCCACCGTTGTATTCTGTTGGACCTGTTTTGCACTTGAAGAAGAATATTGAGAGTATGGATAATGTAGATGTATTGAAGTGGCTTGATGATCAACCTCCATCGTCGGTGGTGTTCTTGTGCTTTGGAAGCAGGGGAAGCTTTGAGAAGGATCAAGTGGAGGAGATTGGACGAGCGCTTGAGCGAAGCGGTCTTCGTTTCATTTGGTCCCTCCGACGACCGTCACCAGGGGGTGCATTTCAAGTGGCAATTGACTATACAAACTTCGAAGACATCTTACCTGAGGGATTTCTCAATCGGACAGTAGATGTTGGGAGGGTCGTCGGCTGGGCACCGCAAGTGGAGATATTAGCCCATCCAGCCACAGGTAAGGATTAAAACATGTTTCGATACATCCCAATATGAAGACTTGTAACTTAATTTGTAAGTAAAATTAACTTAATTGTTAATTGAAATAATTTTAATTTTTTTTAATAATAGAAATATCTGTTAATATCGATATTTTATCAAAACACTAATATGAATATTATAATCCTTGTTTCACAGGTGGATTCGTGTCACATTGCGGTTGGAATTCGACGTTGGAGAGTTTGTGGAATGGTGTGCCGATGGCAACATGGCCACTATATGCAGAGCAACAATTTAACGCATTTGAACTAGTGGTGGAATTAGGATTGGCTGTGGAGATCACTATAGACTATCGAAATGAATTTAAAGAACAAGATAAGCCAAGAATAGTGAGTGCAGAAGAGATAGAAAGGGGGATTAGAAAGTTGATGGACGACAACAACAATGAGATTAGGAAGAAAGTAAAAATAAAAAGTGAAGAATGTAGAAAAAGTGTAATAGAAGGTGGATCCTCCTTCATCTCATTGCGAAAATTTATAAATGACGTTTTGGCCAACTCGCTAGGAGGAGGAAACTAAGAATGCAGTAGAGTAGTTGTTTCATGGAGAAAGGTCAATAATAATAAGTGATAGAGGTGATACAGAGTTGTTTCAGTGATATTAATGATATCTACGTTGAAATGATTAGTAACAACAATTTTAATCTTCTTTGTATGTAATTAAAATGATATTGTGTCTTTCGAAACAATACATATATTTTTGAAACAAATGACTAAGCTTTTTATATATATATATATATATGATAATACAACCATAGATTAGAACTTTCCACTTAGCTTTTCCAATAAATACGATCATAATCCAATAAAAAATTTGCAGGTACATTTTATACTACATCCATGTTCGTGTATTCCACCCAATTGTCCAATCATAGTTTTCTATGTGACAGACTCTTCTTATTTCTATTTTAAAATATGATTTATTATTATTATTATATTTTGTGTGTGATTAAAGTGAGATGTATAAAGATATATGTAAAATACATTCCAATATTACTCTAATTCAGTTATGACGTTCAAAATTTGTCCAACTTTTTTTTTTGTCAACTTAAGGAAAGTTTGTGATGATTTTTGCCATTTTCTTAAACCTTATCATGTCACACATGCAATTCAAACCATTAATTTTTCGTTCTTCATTTGTCCACTTCCTTTGATCTCTAATTTTTCCTTTCTAAGCCACCACATATACACAACCTCCTTATTAAAAAAAAAATTTACATTACAAACTAAAAACTTCTACCACTGCCTTTTCTCCTTAAGCCTAAGCCTATTCAAAATGACCCAGAAGTTTGAGCTGGTTTTCATACCGATGCCAGGGACGGGTCACCTTGCATCTACGGTGGAGATGGCCGATATTCTCATTGCTCGAGATCCTCGTCTCGCCATTAAGCTATCCTTTGAGCTCAAAGCTAATGAATGTATCCAATCTCTTTTTGAGGCTCTTTCCAACAACACATCTATACGCTTCATTGTCCTTCCTGAATTACCACCTTCCCCAAATGGTGGGAACCATTTTTTTCCTGAAAGTTGTTCTTGAAAGCTACAAACCCCATGTCGAACAAGCTCTTATCTCCTCTCCTACTACCACCACCAACCACCTTGTTGGATTTGTGTTGGACATGTTCTGCACAACCATGGTTGATATAGCTAATGAATTTGAGGTTCCTTCTTATGTTTATTACACTTCTAGTGCTGCCTATCTTGCTTTTAGTTTTCATCTCGAACAACTTTACACACAAAATAATAGTTGCAATGAGGTAATACAACAATTGAAGGATTCAGATGTCAATTTGATTGTGTCAAGCTTAGTGAATCAAGTTTCAAGTAAAGTCATTCTTGGTATCTTCTTTATTAACAATTTTGCTGTTTGGTTTCATGAACAAGCTAAAAGAATTAGATCTGAAGTAAAAGGTATTCTCATCAATACATTTGAGAAGCTGGAATCACATGTGATATATTCTTTGTCAACTGTTTGTATTCTATTGGATCTGTTTTGCACTCGAAGAAGAATATTGAGACTATGGATCATGTAGATGTTTTCAAGTGGCTTAATGATCAACCTCCATCATCAGTGTTGTTCTTGTGCTTTGGAAGTAGGGGAAGCTTTGAGAAGGATCAGGTGGAGGAGATTGGATGAGCGCTTGAGCGAAGCGTGGTTCGTTTCGTTTGGTCCATCCGGCGACCGACGCTAGAGGGTCCATTTCAAACGACAATTGACTGTACAAACTTTGAAGGTCATCGGCTGGGCATTGCAAGTGGAGATATTAGCCCATCCAGCCATAGGTGGATTCTTGTCACATTGTGGTTGGAACTCAACGTTGGAGAGTTTGTGGCATGGCATGTCGATGGCAACATGGCCACTGTATACAGAGCAACAATTCAACACGTTTGAACAAGTGGTGGAATTGCAATTGGCAGTGGAGATCTCTATAGACTATCGAAGCGACTTTAAAGAACAATACAAGCCAAGAATAGTGAGTGCAGAAGAGATAGAGAGAGGGATCAAAAAGTTGATGGACGACAAGAATAATGAGATCAAGAAGAAAGTGAAAACTAAAAGTGAAGAATGTAGAAAACGTGTAATAGAAGGTGGATCCTCCTTCATCTCATTGGACAAATTTATAGATGATGTTTTGGCCAACTCGCCATGAGGAGGGAACTAAGAATGCAGTAGGCTAGTCGTTTCATTTTATTGGAAAAAGATTTGGGTGCATCCAAGCCCTGCACCCACCCATTTATCAACCGTCCACTCAATTGTTCAATTATAGTTTGTCACGTCAACAACTCTTTTTCTCCTTTTTCTTAAATATTTTTGAACTTTTCTATTTAATTGTTAGAGTGGGCTGCAAGAAGATGGATACAATCAAGATGCACTCAAGTATTATTGGCTATATCAAAATATAGTAGTATTGAGTATATTTGTTTTATGAGCTTCATTGGTTGAATCATTTGAACTTTTTATTCCTTTACATCTCACTTGATCACATCAGCCTAACTTACTTTGGTATTTAGATGGTTAGGGTCTAGGTATATGGATTTGAAGCTTTGATTTCGAGGAGTTCTGAGAATTTTGGATTATTTAACTAAAATGAGGAAGAAATTTAGAGAAATTACTATAAACAGAAAAAATATCAAACTATTTACTAATATAGAAAAACTTCAATGTCTATCAGTGATAGACTGCGATAGAATTTTATTGCGGTCTTATCGCTGATAAACAATAAATTTTTTCTATATTTATAAATAGTTTTTGACTCATTTTTCTATATTTGAAAAAACCTAAAGTTTATGTGTTTCTAAGTACTTGATTGTGATCAAAATCATCATGGGTTGATCTTTGTCATTTTTTTAATTTTATTTTTAAGTCATTTTTCTATTTTCAAATTGAAATTGGACAACTTTGTTTCTTTTCTTAGCACTTTCCTAAATAACAAATATATATGCTCGATAATAATTTTATGTTAGAGTGTATTTTTAAGGATATATATATATCTTTGATTCAGTTTGGTTTTGATTGGTTTTTTCAATAAAAAAAAAAATTGATTTGAATAAAGATGTTTTATATTTTATACTAAAAAACTAAACCAAACTAATGTATATTTTTAGTTTTTCGAATTTTTGTTGCACTCCTACTAACCGCTTTTGAGGTTGAATGACCTAATTCTTAAAAATCAATGAAAACTAACCTACTACTTACGTCATAGAGTATTTCACCACCCATTACCGTGTTAGGGACATTTCACCCTGATGTAATTTTCATTTTTAATCACCGGTGATTTAAAAAAAAAACCAATGATTGATATTTAAAAAAAAAGTGATTGAAATGAATGTCACATTAGGCTCAATTATTTTGTAATGAGAGAGATGCTCCTAACATATAACATACTATAAATTTTGTATATATTTTTTAGGATTGAGTCATTCCACATTAACGTTGTCTCTGAAGTCGAGACATTCGTAGAAAAACTTTTGTAATATATATCGGCCCCACCATGGAATAAACCTCACATATCATATGTCATTTTCTCTTTTGGTATGTCATTGTGTTGAGGAAATGAACAAGTGTGTGTGTGGCATAATGATCATCCATAAGCTATCCTTCAACATTATCAATAAATGTGTGGCCGAGCTACTCACAGTCGTTCATTTATTGTGGATCTATAATTCAACCACTCAAGATCTACCTACTATTAACTAGAAAGGTAAAAAGCACAAAAATTATTGCATATCATTAATTGTGGGTCCACTTTAATAGTTCATTGATATTAAGTGATTTTCAGTGAGATTTAAAAGGTTGATATCCACAAAAATATAGATATCTTAATTTTATGTTAATTAAAATATCGATGTCGATAAAAATCTTTGAACAAATTACATATATATATATATATATTCTACCAAAATATATTATGAAAGTATGAAGAAAAAATTATCATGTATTTTCTTTGTTGATGTCGTTTGCAGTCTCATCGAAAGTAACCAAATTCATGAATTTTTTCCAGCATTAGTAAATCCATGAGAAGAAAAGGAGAGCAAGAAGGAGGAGGATAAACGATGCTTAATTAGGCTATCGCGATAAGGGAAAAAAATCTCATTTGCAAAAATTGAGACTTGAAACGACTGAACGAGCATGGTGGTGTTTAGTTTCGATTTTTTTTCCAACTTCAAGTCACCTTCACACCACTCTATGTTCAAACTTTTGTCTAACATTCTAATAGAATTTTATTATAGAAATAGTTTTGAAACAATATAGATATCTTTTAAACAAATGACTGAACGTTGTGTATATATATATACACAACAATAAATATATGTAAAAAAAAGTTCCACTTAGCTTCTCCAATATGGATAATAATTCAATGAAAAATATAAGTGCATTATAGGCTACATTCATCTTTATGCATCCCACCCAATTGACTAATCATAATTTTTTACGTGACAATTTTTTTTTTTTTTTTTTTTAAGATGCACCTAAATATTACTCTTAGTTCAATCACGACGTTCAAAACTCGTTTAACTTTTTTGCCATTTACTTCTTCATGAGGGAAGAAAAGGACAAGAAATTGTGAAGATAATTCAGACCATTCTAATCTTCCTTTTTGAGTTTCTACTCCAAAGCCACCGTTTATATACATCACCTCCCCCTCCCTCACCAAAAAAGTGATATTATTATATTACATACTAAAAAACTTCTTCCATTTCCTTTTTTCTCAGTTAATCAAGTTGTTCAAGATGATCAAGAAGTTTGAGTTGGTTTTCGTACCGATGCCAGGGATGGGTCACCTCGCATCCATGGTGGAGATTGCCAATATTCTCGTCGCTCGAGATCCTCGTCTCGCGGTTGCAATTCTTGCCATTAAGCTACCCTTTGATGCTAAAGCTAATGAATATATCCAATCCCTTTCTGCACAGTCTCTTACCAACAACAACACATCCATACGCTTCATTGTCCTTCCTGAATTACCATCTCCCCCAACAGATGAGAACCATTTCTTTCTGGAAGAAGTTCTTGAAAGCTACAAACCCCAGGTCAAACAAGCTCTTATCTCCTCTCTAATTACTACCACCACCAACCACCTTGTTGGATTTGTGTTGGACATGTTCTGCACAACAATGGTTGATATAGCTAATGAATTTCAGGTTCCTTCTTATGTTTATTACACTTCTAATGCTGCCTCTCTTGCTTTTAGTTTTCATCTTGAACAACTTTACACACAAAATAATAGTAGTAATGAGGTAATCCAACAATTGAAGGATTCAGATGTTAATTTGAGTGTATCAAGCTTAGTGAATCAAGTTCCAAGTAAAGTCATTCCTGGTATCTTCTTTATTAACAAAGCAGCTGTTTGGTTTCATGAACAAACTAAAAGAATTAGATCTGAAGTAAAAGGTATTCTCATCAATACATTTGAGGAGTTGGAATCACATGTGATATCTTCTTTGTCAACTGACTCCTCTTTGCAACTCCCACCATTGTATTCTGTTGGACCTGTTTTGCACTTGAAGAAGAATATTGAGACTATGGATAATGTAGATGTATTGAAGTGGCTTGATGATCAACCTCCATCCTCTGTGGTGTTCTTGTGCTTTGGAAGCAGGGGAAGCTTTGAGAAGGATCAAGTGGAGGAGATTGGACGAGCGCTTGAGCAAAGCGGGGTTCGTTTCATTTGGTCCCTCCGACGACCGTCGCCAGAGGGTGTGTTTCAAGTGTCAGTTGACTATTCAAGCTTTGAAGACATCTTACCTGAGGGATTTCTCAATCGGACAGTAGATGTTGGGAGGGTTGTCGGCTGGGCACCACAAGTGGAGATATTAGCGCATCCAGCCACAGGTAAGGATTAAAATATCTTTCGATATATCAGCAATATGAATATATACACTAACAACCAGATCTATAACTTAATTGTTAATTGAAATATATTTTTGTAATTTTTTTATTTTTTATTTTTTATTTTTAAATTAAAGAAATACCCATCAATATCTATAATTTATGGATGATCTCAATATTTTAATCCTTGATCACAGGTGGGTTTGTGTCACATTGTGGTTGGAACTCGACGTTGGAGAGTTTGTGGCATGGCGTGCCGATGGCAACATGGCCACTGTATGCAGAGCAACAATTCAACGCGTTTGAACTAGTGATGGAATTGGAATTGGCAGTAGAGATCAGTATAGACTATGAAAATGAATACAAAGAACAAGAGAAGCCAAGAATAATAAGTGCAGAAGAGATAGAGAGAGGGATTAGAAAGTTGATGGACGAAAAGAATAAGGAGATCAGAAAGAAAGTGAAAGCAAAAAGTGAAGAATGTAGAAAAAGTGTAGTAGAAGGTGGATCCTCCTTCATCTCAGTAGGAAAATTTATAGAAGACGTTTTGACCAACTCGTCAGGAGGAGAAAGCTAATAAGGTTGCAGTATTGGAGTGGGCTGCAAAAATATTAGTGCATGCATCAACAACTATTATTAGCTACCTCTTATAATTGTTATAATAAAAATGGCACACCTTGGATTTGGAAATTGATGGGGTTTTAATTTATACAACTAAATCAGCCAAATAAAATGAGCTTTCCATCTATCATTACTTCTCTAGTCTTAACTAATTTTGCAACGATTAGAGTCACCTTTATACTGTGATCAATACACATAGGTTGAACTACCATAAGTAAACAGCTTTAAGTGTTGTCAACTTTGTTTAAAGGATTTTCATGGAGAAAGGTCAAGAATATATAATATAAGTGATAGAGAGTGCTTTGAATGTTATGAACGATATGTACGTATTAAGTTGAAATGAATAGTAACATCGATTTTAATCTTCTATGAATATAACTAAAATGAATGTTAAATTATATATATAAAAAAAAATGACCTTGAACTTTAACATTTGTTTAAAAAATACTCCTGTACTTTGAAAAGTTGCAATACCCTTGAACTTTCATAAACATTTCAAAAATACATACCATTGGAGTAAAAAAAATTTAGAAATTTGGGGAAAAAAGTTTAGATACGAAATGACGTGACAATACTTAAAATGAAAATTTAGATCACCATATCATTTTAGATTATTGTCACACAGTTCTAAGTCTCGATTGTTATTCAAAATTCCAAAAGATTTCTATTCCAAGTGTAATTTTGATTTTTTTATGAAAGTTGAGGAGTAACATTGCAACTTTTGAAAGCTTAAAAGTATTTTTGAAACAAATGACAAAGTTCAGAGTATTTGTTATAATTTATCCTAAAATGAATAGTAACTTCTAAAAGTAAGAAATTTAGTGGCATTTTATATAATTGGTTAAATTATAAAAAATGGCCTTGAACTTTGTACTTGGTGTAAAAGATACTCTTGAATTTTCAAAAGTTTCAAAAATACCCTTAAACTTTAAAAAAAAATTCAAAAATTTAGTTTGGAATGAAAACTGTTAATGTTTTGTTTAAAAAATAACTCTAAACTTTCAAAAGTATCAAAAGTGCTCTTACACTAAAAAAAAAAAGTTAAAAATATATTTACTGTTAGTATATGAACAAAAACCTTGAATATCTCATTGCAAAAATAACTCTAATTTTTTTTTAAAAAAAGTTTAAAAATGCTCCACTCTTAGTATAGTGATCAATTCTTTTGAAATTTTCTTGGGTTTGAAAAGAACCCATTTGAAAACAAATTATATAGATATCCTCATTTTTTTTTCATCTAGATACTTCTTATTTTTCTCCTATTTAATCAGTCTAATTCTTACACCAATTTTCTTAGCAACCAAAATAAAAACCAAAACTTTAAGTAAAAATATAAAATCCCACAAAATCTCACGTACCAAAACCATAAATAACCAAATATAAGAAAATTGTATTTGGATATAAACTCACACTCAACTACTAGGTACTACCTTGTTAAAACATTTAAGTCCTACAATCCCAGAGTGTTTTCATTATTCTTTTTCTTCTTATTATAGTCTGTATACTTTAACTCAATTAGGCAGTTTTGCTATTATTATTATATATATATTTTTTAGATAATCAAATGTCAAAACAATTAACAAAAGGGGAGTAAGATGGTATTGAAAAAGAGGTGAGAAAAAAGAGAAAAAATTGATAAGTAAGATGGTATCAACGGTGCACGTTCATATACTAACATTAAGATTTTTTTAAAGTTTAAGGGTATTTTTGAAACTTTTGAAAGTTCAGGGGTATTTTTGATACAAAACACTAACAGTTTCCATCCAGTATTTTTTAACTTATTTTTGGAGGTTTAAGGGTATTTTTGAGACTTTTGAAAGTTCAAAGGTATCTTTGACACAAATTACAAAGTTTAAGGGTATTTTGCATAATTTAGCCAATATAATTTAGCAAAAAAAAAAAAAAAAAAAAAGGCTATCTTTCAACCTTTTAATCCAATGTCAAAACAATTAATTTTGTTATAGTCTGAAGTTTTATTATTCCAATTTTATTATTTTAGATAAACACATGTCAAAACAATTAATAAAAAGGAGAGTAAGTTGGTATTGAAAAAGATGAGAGAAAAAATAGGAAAAATAGAGATGTAAGAGGGTATTAACGGTTCATATTCATATAGAGTATTTTTTTAATTATTTTTTTTTTAGTTTAAGGGTATTTTTCAAACTTTTGAAAGTTTAGGAGAATTTTTGACACATCCAAAACTACCGGTAAGAGTATTTTTTTAACTTCCTTTTGAAGTTTAAAGATATTTTTTAAATTTTTGAAAGTTCAAGAGTATCTTTGACACGAGATACAAAGTTTAGAGGTATTTTTTAATAATCTAGCCTATATAATTTAACCCGGAAAAAAAAATCTTCCAAACTTATAATCCAATCTCCACATTTCACAGAGCAAATGGGTAGAAGCAACACAAGAAACAAACCATTCAAGAGTGTGTGTTTCTCTTATCACATTCATATCATAAGGCTGATTCAAGCCACTCATCTTTAGTCCCACCCCTTATCTTTCATTTTACAAACAACAAACATTTCTTCTTCCCCACCTCCCATAGCTTAACAATTCTCTGTGAATCTCTAAGTTAATTCCATCACCAAAGGAAGATGTTTGAGTTGATTTTCATACCTGCCCCCGGAATGGGTCACCTTGCATCCACCGTTGAAATGGCCAACGTTCGTGCCACTCGAGATCATCGTCTCTCTATCACCGTGCTCGCCATGAAGCTTCCCTACGATGTCAAAGTTGCCGAATGTATCGAGTCACTTTCTTCGTCTCTTGCAGGCAAAAATATACAATTCAACGTCCTTCCGGAACCGCCACTTCCAGAAGAAAGTAAAAAAGACTTCATTGTGTTAGTTGAAAGCTACAAGCCTTATGTCAGAGAGGCTGTCACCAAGTTTACAGCCTCAGCAGAGACAAGTCTCGACTGGCCTCGGCTTGTCGGGTTAGTCATTGACATGTTTTGTACAACCATGATAGATGTGGCTAATGAATTTGGGGTTCCTTGTTATGTGTTTTATACTTGTAGTGCTAGTTTTCTTGCTTTTAGTGTTTATCTTCAAGAGCTTTATGAGGAGAATGGTAGCAATGAAGTGGTGGAACAGTTGCTGAACTCAGATAATGTTGAGTTAACTTTGCCTAATTTTGTCAATCCTATTCCTAGTAAACTCATTCCTAGTCTCTTCTCTAACAAGGTCAAGGCTGTTTGGTTTCATAACCACATTAAAAGATTTAGATTGGAAATCAAAGGGATTCTTATCAATACATTTGTGGAGATGGAATCACATGTAGTGAAGTCCTATTCTCAAGTCCTTCCACCCTTATATTTTGTTGGACCTGTTTTGCACTTGAAAAATACAGGAGTTGCTGGATCAAGTGAGGCTCAAAACTATGCAGATATATTAGAGTGGCTTGATGATCAACCTCCATCATCAGTGGTTCTAGTGTGCTTTGGGACCATGGTGAGCTTTGATGAGGATCAAGTGGTGTCAATTGCACACGCATTGGAGGAAAGCGGGGTTCGTTTTGTATGGTCTCTTCGACAACCCCCACCAAAGGGTAAGTTCGAAGCACCGAGAAACTACACCGACATCAAAGACGTCTTACCAGAGGGATTTCTCAATCGAACAACGAGTATTGGGAAGGTCATCGGATGGACATCGCAAGCAGAGATATTGGCCCACCCAGCAATTGGAGGATTCGTATCGCATTGTGGTTGGAACTCGATACTGGAAAAATGGTGTGCCGATGGCAACGTGGCCAATGCACGCTGAGCTACAATTCAATGCGTTTGAAATGGTGGTGGAATTGGGATTGGCAGTGGAGATCACGTTAGAGTATCGAATAACTTTTGGTGAAGACAAGCCGAGATTAGTGAGTGCGGGAGAGATAAAGATTGGGATAAAAAAATTGATGGGAGAAGAAAGTAATGAGCTGAGGAAGAAGGTGAAAGCAAAAAGTGAAGAAAGTAGGAAAAGTGGAATGGAAGGTGGATCTTCCTTTATCTCGTTGGGAAAATTTATAGATGACGTTTTGGCGAACTCGCCAGAAGGAGGAAACTAAGTGATGTAATTTCATGAGCTTAAAAGTAAACAGTAAGTAAACTATTTCATTTTGTTGCCAAAGCTATAGCACTTCTAAATGTGATGAGATCAGTGGAATCTTGGATGGTTTCAATTTGTATAACAAAAGAGTGTAAGAAAGTAATGCATGATGGGTTTTATCTTGGGATGTAAATGTAAAAGATAGTTAAAAACATGGAGATGTGTGTATAAAAGCCAAAAACAAAAAATTTTGCCTTCTTGCTTACATCATCATCAGTCAAAATTACAAAATTACTCTTAATGTTCTTTTTCCATCTTTTCCTCTTCCCGATTCCCCTTTCTCCATTTTTTTCAATCGCAGAGCTGTCGTCAATGGCCATTGGAATGTTGTAGTGGGGTCACCGAAGTGGGATTGGAACGTCGAAAATGTGGGGTTGCAGGAAAGCGAGAGAGCAAGGGGAAAAAAAGGAGACGCCGGAAAGGGAGAGAGAAAAATGGAGAAACCCAATTGGTGAACGTTGTAGAGGCAAGAGGAGATCGAGATGGGGTGTCACCAACGAGAGGGAGAAGTGAGAGGAGATCGAGATGGGGAGAGTGTTAGATGTATCATCGGCGAGAGTGAGATAACAAGAGAGAGAAGAACTAGAGGAAGAGGCTCAGTATGTGTATGTGAGATTCTGTCTTCGTAATTTCACTCATATATGATGTAAACAAAAAACCAAAAATCTTAAAATTTAGAAAGTATGTCAAATCTCATTTCAGCCCAATATTTTAGGTCATCCAAAAATATGGTATAAAATAATAAAATAGCATGATCAATAAGTATAAAAGAGGCTAAAACTACTTCCTATAAACCAAAAAAACAAAGAACAAAAAAAAAGTTCATAAACCTCATGGGGTTGTCTTCTTAACTTAAAAAAAAAAAAAAAAATCTAATAAATTCGTAAATTTTCAATTTGATTTTTAAGAAGTCGCTAAATTTTTTTTCAAAAAAATGTCTAATAGATATCTAAATTTAAATTGTCAATTTTGTCTCTCTAAGCTCACATTTGTATCTAATAATAGGTATTTGACCTATTTGATGCTTCTCTTTAAATTTACAGACTTATCGACACAAAAGTGAAAGTTGATAATCATATACTATATCTAACATTGAATTTTATGTCTAATACATCCAATTAGCATGTACCACCTCGTTCGAGGTTGGAGGTTTAAACACCATACCTCCTCTTGTGTATTTCACAAAAAAAAAAAGAAAAAAAAAATACTGAACCTTATCATATTGTATGTGGTTTCCTTTCCTTGTAGCCATTCATTTTTTGGATCTTCATACTAAGCTTTCTTTATACAAATACCTGAAGGACCACAACAAAGAAATGGAGTCTCTTCTTCTTCTTCCTCCTCTTCTCCATTTCCAATCAACAAAAAACCCCCACTTTGACCTTTAAAGTTCTCATCTTTGATTCCATTTTTCTCTGTCTCTACCAATACTAAATGAAGAAGTTTGAGCTGGTTTTCATACCAGGACCTGGAATAGGCCATCTTGCATCTACTGTTGAGATGGCCAATATTCTTGTCACTCGAGATCACCGTCTCACCGTCACGGTGCTCGTCATGCAATTGTCTTACGACAACAAAGCAATGGATCATATCCAAATACTTTCTGCATCTTTTGTTGGAAAATCTATACACTTGATCCTTCTTCCTGAATTGCCCCTTCCAGAAGAATGTCAAAATGGTATGCCACAACCCCTTATAGAAATCTATAAGCCCCATGTTAGAGAAGCTATGACCAAACATGCCAACTCTCAAACTAGTCCGGACTTTCCCCAACTAGTTGGATTTGTCCTTGACATGTTTTGTATGACAATGATAGATGTGGCTAAAGAATTTAAGGTACCTTGTTATGTGTTCTACACTTCCAGTGCTGCCTTTCTTGCTCTCAGTTTTCACCTTCAAGAGCTTTATGATCAGAATAACAGCAACCAGGTAGTTGAACAGTTAAAGAACTCAGATTCTGAAGCACTAACTATACCAAGTTTTGTCAAACCAATTCCTGGTAAAGTCATTCCTAGTATGTTTGTTTATAATGACATTGCTGTTTGGTTGTATGAAAATACTAGGAAGTTTAGAACAGAAATAAAAGGTGTTTTGATCAATACATGTGCAGAGATAGAATCTCATGTGATTAATATGATGTCAATCAGTGGCTCATCCTCACAACTCCCTTCCTTGTATTCTGTTGGACCTATTTTGAACTTGAAAAACACTGTCAACCAAGTAAATATACTTAAATGGCTTGATGATCAGCCTCAAGCATCAGTGATCTTCTTGTGTTTTGGGAGCATGGGAAGCTTTGATGAGGATCAAGTGAAGGAGATTGCACGAGGGCTAGAGCGATGTGGGGTTCGCTTCTTGTGGTCGCTTCGACAAGCCCCACCAAAGGGAAAATGGGTAGCACCAAATGATTATGCTGACATTAAAGACGTGTTGCCAGAGGGATTTCTTGACCGAACGGCGAGTGTTGGAAGGATCATTGGTTGGGCACCACAGGTAGAGATATTGGCCCATCCAACCATTGGAGGGTTCGTATCGCATTGTGGTTGGAACTCTACGTTGGAGAGTCTATGGTATGGCGTGCCAATGGTGGCATGGCCAATGTATGCTGAGCAACAACTAAACGCCTTTGAAATGGTGGTGGAGTTAGGATTAGCAGTGGAGATCACATTAGATTATCGAAAGGATTATCGCCTAGAAAGGTCAAAAATAGTAACTGCAGAGGAGATAGAGAGTGGAATAAGAAAATTGATGGACGACGGGGACGAGATTCGGAAGAAAGTCAAAGAAAAAAGTGAAGAAATTCGAAAAGCTGTAATGGAGGGCGGATCTTCCTACATCTCATTGGTTCATTTTATAAATGACATTTTAGCCAACTCATCCAAAGGGAAAGACTAAACTGGGTTAATTGTGTCAGGTTTTGGTTGGCAGTAGATATTGTGATAGATTATCATAAAGACAACTTGAGAATAGTGAGTGTTGAAGAAATAGATGACTACATAAGGAAGAAAGTCCAAACCAAAAAGTGAAGAAAGTAGGAAAAATGTAATGGACGAGTCACCTTGCGTCCATGGTGGAGATGGCCAATATTCTTGTCGCTTGAGATCCTCGTCTCACCGTTGCAATTCTCGCCATTAAGCTACCCTTTGATCACACTTCCAACCGTAACACTTTGACAAAGAAAACAAAGGATTAATCAAGGACTGAAGTGATTATGAAAGGGTTTTACTTTTAGGTGATGACCTTTTTTATTGCCTTTTGCTTTGTCTTATTGTTATCTTTAAAAAAGTACTTAAACCTAACACTATTTTATGACAGCAGAAACAAACAAACACACACACCACCCACCCCCATTTTACTCCTTTAATTCCTCATTAAAAGAGGGCGGGGAGAATACTATACGGAAAATCAACTCTCCAAATCAAAGAACAATCTTGAGAGGATACGAAATCGGTCATAAGCAGTTTTGTTCTCCTCTTGAGGAATGTGGCAAAAGTAAAGAATAGAAACAACAATTCGAACAGAAAGGACGTCTTCAATGAGGATACCAATCTCGGTAAACGAAAGGAGTTTAATAACCACAAGTGCATCTACACCTAACACTTAAACATACAAATAAACTAGAAAAAGATTCCAACTTGGGGAATAAGTAATTAGTAAGGGAGACATCATGAATTGATAATTCCCACATTTTCAAATCAATTCTTATTCTTTATCATATATTCAACTTTCAGTATTAATTAGTTTTCTAAGGGGGAAAAAACGTACCTTTAATTCTTCACTTGTCTGCTTCCTTTTCTGAGTGAAACTGCAACAAACTACAAGTTGAGTTATTGTATTTCTTTAGGCAGCAACATAAATATACATAAAAGTTTGTACCTTTGGCCAATCTCCAAAGAGAAAATGGAATAAATTACAGAGGAGAGAAGACTTATATAGATAATTTCCACATATACAAATCAAAGATCTTCTTCTTAACCTTATTATAATGTCACATATATGGTTCTGGCCATTCTACTTGTAGTCTTCATTTGTCCATTTCATTTATACATATTCACTTAGTCTTCTTCTCCAAGCAACAAAAATTGGTATATATGTATAGTTAACCACCTCCAAAAGACAAGATAGACCCTTCAAGCTAATTCTCTTTTGTATCAAATGAACAAGTTTGAGTTAGTTTTCATACCTGGGCCGGGGATCGGCCATCTCGCATCCACAGTCGAAATGGCAAATGTTCTTGTTAGCCGAGATGACCGTCTTTCTGTTACTGTGCTTGTCATCAAGCTTCCCTATGACACCAAAACGGCAGAACATATTCAGTCGCTTTCAGCGTCTTTCGACGGTAAATCTATACGCTTTATTGTTCTTCCTGAACTTCCCTCTCCAAGCCAAAGTAGTAAGCCCCCCTTGATGCTGATTGCATTCCTTGAAAGCCACAAGCCCCTTGTGAGGGAAGTTGTGACCAAGCTCACCAACTTTCCTCATGACTCGAACCGTCTTGTCGGATTTGTTATCGATATGTTTTGCACCAGTATGATAGATGTGGCTAATGAATTTGGGGTTCCTTCTTATTTGTTTTACACATCCAGTGCGGGCTTTCTTGCTCTCAGCTTTCATCTCCAAGAGCTTTACAATCAAAACAATAGCACAGTAGAACAGTTGCAGAATTCAGAGGGTGACTAGCTCTGCCAAGTTTTATCAATCCAGTTCCTACTAAAGCCATCCCCCCCTTCTTCTTTGATAAAGACATTGCTGTTTGGTTTCATGATAATGCTAAAAGATTTAGATCAGAAGTCAGAGGTATTCTGATCAATACATTTGCAGAGATGGAGCCACAAATGATCAATTGGATGTCAAATGGCTCCTTGAAAATCCCAAAGGTGTATACTGTTGGACCCATTTTGCAGTTGAAAAGTATTGATGTTGCACAAGGCAATAATGATCTAAATGGTGCAGATATACTAAAATGGCTTGACGATCAACCTCTAGCATCAGTGATCTTCTTATGCTTTGGGAGCAAAGGAAGCTTCGATGAGGATCAAGTGCTAGAGATCGCTCGAGCACTGGAGCGAAGTGAGGTTCGCTTCTTATGGTCCCTTCGACAACCTCCACCAAAGGGTAAGTTCGAAGATCCAAGCGACTATGCCAACATTAAAGACATCCTACCTGAGGGATTTCTGGACCGAACGGCTGATATTGGAAGGGTCATCGGATGGGCACCACAGATAGAGATATTAGCCCATCCAGCCACCGGAGGATTTATATCGCATTGTGGTTGGAATTCAACATTGGAGAGCGTGTGGCACGGTGTACCGATGGCAACATGGCCGATGTATGCTGAACAACAATTTAACGCGTTTGAAATGGTGGTGGAATTAGGATTGAGTGTGGAGCTGACTTTAGATTACATGAAGGATTTCCAAATAGAAAGGTCAAGAGTAGTGAGTGCAGAAGAGATAGAGAGTGGGATAAGGAAATTGATGGGGGATGATGGCAATGAGATCAGGAAGAAAGTCAAAGCAAAAGGCAAAGAAAGTAGAGAAAGTATGATGGTAGGTGGATCCTCCTTCAATTCATTAGGCCATTTTATTGATGATGCCTTGGCTAACTCTCAAGAGGGCAACTACTAATGCCATTTTGGTTTCATGTATTCATGAAAATAACTTGTGGGGCAGGGTAGTTGAAATAAACAGAAAGTGCAGTAGTAAAGGACTCGTTTGATAACGTTCTTGTTTCTCATTTTTTGTTTCCTAATTCTTGTTTAATAAGAACTAGAAATAAAAATATGTTTCGTAACTATTTCTGTTTCTTATTTCTTGAAACAAAAAAACAAAAACAAAAACTTGTTTGATAATCATTTCTTGTTTCTTATATTTTTTTTCTAACATTTTCTCTTGTTTTATAGTTTAAACATAATTTAATTATGTAGAATAAAAAATATATGGCATGCATTAAAATATAAAAAGATAATTATAAAACATTACATTATCAAATACACACAAGTCCCGATGCAAAATTAATAGTTATAATACAATTGTTTATATCGCTAAAATTTGATTTACAATATTATTTCTCACTCAAGTCATTGACTTAAATGATGTTAATTCAAATGCTACTCAATTATATTATTATGTAAATGTCGTTGTAAAATATTAAAGTGAATTTGAATGACAAAATTAATAGTTATAATACAATTGTTTATATCGCTAAAATTTGATTTACAATATTATTTCTCACTCAAGTCATTGACTTAAATGATGTTAATTCAAATGCTACTCAATTATAATATTATGTAAATGTCGTTGTAAAATATTAAAGTGAATTTGAATGAATGTCTTAGTAAACAAAATTTGTATTGTAAAATTCTAATCACCTTTAAATGTACTAAAAGTGATAAATTTAAATTTAAAATAATATATAAATCTGCATATTGCAAAATTTAAAATTCAAAATTTTAAAAATATTTTAATATCATATCAAATTTGAAATTTGAAAATTAAAATAATATATAAATCTAAATATTGAAAAATTTAAAATTTAAAATTAAGTTAACATATAAATATTGAAAAAATTAAAATAAAAGAAAGAAAGGAAATTTACTATGAAAAAGAAAGAATTAAAATAAATAATAAAATTGCCGGAATCAAACCTAAGAACGTGAAGCCATAGGATGGCTTGGGCACATACGACTACCAAATTATCAATATCAGTTTTGTAATTTCTCAAATTTGACCCTATTTAAAGAAACGGTTCTTAAATTATAAAAACAGAAACCGAGAATTGTTAATTTAAAACGTTTCTCAAATTATAAAAACAAGAAACGAGAATTGTTAAAGAAAATTATTGCTTAATTATATTTTCTTGTTTTGTATTTTCCTTTTCTGTTATTTTTTTTTGTTTGGTTATTGGTGTTTATTTATTCTGCAATCCTTTGTATTCCAATCATTTTTTTTATTATTCAAGAATATTTACAAGACCATTATGAAAAGTCAATTTCTTAAAAATAAAAAACAAAAACAACATTATGAAACGGAGCCAAAGCTTTCTATACTGATTTAGTATTGGGGACTTTGGTGGAATAAACCCGAAAGTTCTGTATTATTCAATTTTTCAGTCTATCTCTCTATGCTTCCTAATTTCTCTCTTCATTTCCCAAATTTTCAATATTTCTGTGTTTCTTTGTTTATAACCCAATTTGAAATTTAGTTTAATGATTATGATTTCCATCCATTAATGCGTGTAGATTGAGTATTTCTGGGTTGTGAATTCCTTTTTCTTTTGTTCTAGAACCAACATTCTTCTTGCAGATAATTTAGAAAAGAAGGTTCCTTTTTTATTTGCAAATCTAAAATTATTCAGTGCTATAATATAGGTGTATCTTTCACAACTAGTATCCATGTTAATGAGTTATAATAGTTTTTATCAGTCCTTCCGGCCGCACTCGACCCCAAGGTTTGCGAGATTTCAAATTTTGATTTCTTTTCGTGCCACATCCTAAGTTAAAAAATTTTTAGGGTTCTTAATGATTAATTTTAATATTTATGATGAATACCCTTAAAAAGATTTCTAAAAATATAGTATTTTTAAATATTATGATGAAATCAGCTTCATCCATTGAAGATTATGGAAGATTACATGCTTTGTGAAAGTCAGATGAATCAAATTCTACAAAAAGATTATGTGATTTAGGAAAAAATATATACAATTTTAGTCTTGTATTTACGTACAATCTTGGTCTTCATCTTGGCCGACCAAGAAAGCCCAAAAAATAGTTTGGATGTACGATAAAAAGAAATCAAAATTTTATTTGAATCTCAGAGTCGATCTTGACTGAAAAATCGAAAATAACTATTTCAAGGAGTTCTCTAAAAGAGTGTTAGTTGTAAAAGATGAAAACATTTGAAGGTTATTTTTGACAATTTTTTCGAGAAGGAAGGATATTATAAAAAAAAATTAATTGATATAGGCCAAATCGGTAACACGGTGAACAAAAATTAATAACCACGTCATTTTCAACTAACGGTCAAAGAAGTCAACGGACATTTAAGACCATTTTTCAAACGAACAAAAATTGTTCATTTTCAAATTTCTTGACCCAATAGACACCAAATCTAAATCTTAGGGATCAAAATGTACTTTAACTAATAATAAATCATTTATGAACAAAAGGAGTCATTAACCTACCATAGTAATTGTAATAGGTAATATTGGATCCAATGAAATAGAAGGCCAACTAATTCCTTGACCAATCTCATGTAATCCTAACTGGTTTAAGATTAGAAAAAACTCCAAGTTAATTCTCTTACCAGCATCATATGAAAGTTAGGTGAGATTTTTCTGTCCAAGATTTGAAATATATGGTATAAAATTTTTCACTCATCGCACAAGGCCACTAATAGAGAATGAATGCAATGATTGGTTGGGACTTAGGCGATTAAAGACATGGATATTAGATCGTCTCCTTTCATACTCCTACTCTTCCATCGTAAATCAGAAGATAAAAAAAAAATATGAAAGTTGAAATACTATTGTTTTCTTATATTTCGAGGTTTGTTCAATTTTAGTTTTTATACTTTTAAACTCTTGCAACGTTGTTTCCTCCCCACCCATCATTTTAAGCTTTTGGTTCAATTGGTGATTTAAAATTAAACACCTTAGTTCTCTTGTCTTCTCCCTTCCCCAGGCCATCGTGGTTGAATCTGATTCTTGGAAGGCGGTGTACTTGATTAACAACTACTAGTTGGATTATACCGAGGTGAAGAATTTAGTTGATGAGATCGGTGTTTTGGCGAGGCGTTTGGAAATTATCTCTTTCTCTTTCTACCCTCGTGCTTAGAATCGAAGCACTCACTGTATAGCCTGTTATGTCGCCAGAATTTTTAATACCTTTGGTTTTTTATTCTTTTATTTCGAAAGATTTTGGGAGGTATTAGACTTTTCTTCCCTAGTGACTTATAGATGTTATTAATGTTGAGCTTTCTCCTCGTTCGCTTCCTTGATTTTGAGGTTGAATGAAGTTTCTTTTAAAATAAAAATAATAAAAGTTGTTTGTATTAAAATGGTATTAAATTTGGTTTTTTTATAAAAAATAATCGTATAAGGAAATGGTACCCCACCCCCCAAAAAAGAAAACCCACCATTCTTCACTGAATTCCAATCTCTAATAAGTGGTACTTGATTTGATTTTGATTGCCAAAAATAATAATAATTAAATAAATAAATAATGTTCTCAAATAATAATAATAATTAATAATAACAAAGTACCTGATTTGATATGAATTTATTTATATTATGCGACCTTATTTCTTGTGAACTCAGATGGAGAAAATGGAGTTAGTTTTCGTTCCATGGCCCGGAATTACCCATTTCTCCTCCACCTCCCCATTTGCCCACCTCCTCCTCCGCCGCGACCACCGTCTCTCCGCCACTTTCCTCCTCATCCCTTCGCCGTGGGAGGCCATTCCCCCCGCTCATCTCCAATCCCTCCACCACTCTCGAATCCGATTCCTCACCCTCCCCAAACACCCAATTTTCCCTAACCTTGATATTGCCACTCTGTTTCAATCTGTCATAGAAACCCAAAAACAAAATGTCAGAGACGCCATTGCCAAGCTTCCCGATTCCACCACCATCGCCGGCTTTGTCATCGACATGTTCTGCACCCCCATGATTGATGTAGCCAACCAATTTTGGGTTCCTTCCTATGTTTTCTTCACTTCAAGTGCTGGCTACCTTTCTTTGACCTCCCATCCTCAGGAACCTTACGATCAGCACAATAAACAGAGCCATCAATTCCTCCGGCAGGATTTCCAGTTCGTGGTACCAGGTTTCACCCACCCAATTTCGGGAAAAGTCATTCCAAGCTCCTATTTCAACCCGAATTCGGAGTGGATAATACACGAGGGCAATAGGAGGTTAAGAGAGAGCAGCGGGATTTTGATTAACACATTTTCCGAACTCAAATCGAAAATTCTCGACTCGTTTTCCTCCTGCTCTCATTTTCCTCCAGTGTACGCGGTGGGGCCGATTTTGAGTTTAAACTCGAACAACCTTGACGAATCGAGTGAGAGATTAGAGGTTTTGAGATGGCTGGACCAACAGCCATTTGAATCGGTGGTATTCCTCTGTTTTGGTAACTGGGGAAAATTCAGTCGGGAACAAGTTAAGAAAATTGCAATTGCCTTAGAACATAGTGGGTACCGATTTGTGTGGTCTCTCCGACAGCCATCATCGCCGAAAGGGGAATTTGAGGAGCCAATTAAAGATCTTCCAGAGGGGTTTTTGGATCGGACGGCGGGGATCGGGAGAGTGATTGGTTGGGCGCCGCAGGTGGAGATTCTAGGGCATCCGGCAACGGGAGGGTTTGTATCACACTGCGGATGGAATGCGACGTTAGAGAGCCTCTGGTTTGGAGTGCCGATTGGAACCTGGCCGATGTATGCAGAGCAGGGGTTGAATGCAGTGGAGATGGAAGTGGAGTTGGGATTGGCGGTGGAAATATCGTCGGAGACCGGCGACGGCGTAGTAAAGGCGGAGAAGATCGAGAGTGGGATCAGAGAACTGATGGGCAGCGACGGGGAGGTTAGGAAAGTCGTGAAGGTTAAGAGTGAAGAGAGTAGAAGAAGTGTAATGGAGGATGGCTCTTCTTTCTCTGCTTTGAATCGTTTTGTTGAACAGGTAATATCCAAGCCCAATTCCTTGTGATGAATTCCTTTTTTCTCTTTTTGATTAAAATATCGTACTTTTGGATTTAAACGGTTAATTTTTATTTATATTAAAATTAGTTAAATAATATAATAATCTTCATGTAAAAGAAATACAATATCTCAATATGTTTTCAAAGTTTTTTTTTTATAAAAAAATTAACAAATAAACTAGAAATAAAGACACTTGAAAATCTAATTACCAATAAGAATGTGCACATCCCTGTTGGTGAGATCAAAACCACTTTAAAGTTCTATTGTTTGAAGTTGTATCTCAACTAATTTAGACTTATCCATTTAAAGCTCGAAATTCAAATCTCTACTTTACATATTGTTGAACTAAAAAAAATGTTGAAGTAAAAAAAATATTGACATCAAGAACATGAACATAGTTCAATATAGTTTTGACCATTTACTCCTTTCAATATGTTTGAGAGTGATTTTGAAATTGTTAAAATTATTTTTGTCATATTCAAAATAACTCGAAAACACGCTTTTAATCACTCGAATTTAATTTAATATTTTTAAATACAATTTTCATATCATCAAAATTGGTTTTTCTCAATAATTAAAAAACATGTTTTATAGTGGATTTTAAAATGAAAAAAATAATTTTAACTATTTTAGAATCACTCAAACTAATCTAAATCTTAGGCTACATTTATATGCTACGGAATTTAGAATTCCCACGTCACATTTTTTTAACCAAACCCTTTATTAATACAATTTCCCTATTTGGTTGAGAATGTAAAATTGGTTTTTCTTTTTTAAGTTGGCAAAAACTTATATATTCATTTAATCCATTTATGAAAGAGACTTATCTAATTCCACTTCTAAAATTCTAAAAAGAACAACAAAAATTTGAAAAACTACATTTTTTTTCTCTTAGGTGGCTCTAAATTTTTGTTAATTCATAAAAATTATGCTATATTTATTTAGTAGAATCTATTTTAATGTTTATTAATGCGTCAACTTGGACATGATTAAAGCATAATCCCCAATTGAATTAGATTCAACTCCCAACTCCTTTTTTTTAAAAAAAAGAAAAAACAACTTTATTTAACAAGCACAATTAGATGCATATTAACTCTTTATGGCCCACCAATGGATGAAAAAATTCAATTTATATGATTTGATGACGTATCATATTATGAATGAAAGTAATATAGTAAGTAGACCGCAACTATGCCCGTTTGTGAGGAACAAAATTGCCTAATCTCGAGCATTTGGAGGACAAAGTGACTCGCGCTTTCGGAGCCTACTCTTCAATCTTCTCTACAAATTTTAAAACATAAAGAAATAGTTAATATATATATATATATATAATATATATTATATTGCAATAAGAAAAATACATCTCGGTTCCATCCAAATGTCCAATGACAAGTTTGTTTGCTGTCAGAGATTTTTTTTAAAAATATTTGTTCTCTTTATAATTGAAAGGAATACATAGAGATAGATGCAATCTCTTACAATTGCAATAAAGTTATAGTGAACCTCAGTCTAAGTGAGGAACACAAACAAAACACAATTACGAGAATTATAAAGACAAATAAAACATAGACACATCTCGCAAAAATAGATATCAAAGAGACGAACCTTCATGAATTTCTTTAATGAAAGTCTCACACCACTTAGAGCACATCATATAGACGTAACAACATGACAAATCACCAATTCTTTTTATGATATAGTTTATAATTACAAAATCAAAGCTATTAAAAACCAAAAAAGTGTTCATAGGAAGCAATACACATTTTTTCCTTTACTTTTGCTAAAAGGTAATACAATACCTTGGTTTCTAGCCATCATACTAAACCTAAGAGAGAAGTCCTTGTGAGAAATTTCTTGTTCTAAACCCCCATAACTCTAAGTAGTTGGGAAACCTAAGATTAGTCTTTGTCAACCTCAAAATTTCTTCTTCTACATCTCAATTCTCCAAATAATTTTCTTCTAAAACAAAAATAAAAATAATATCAGATGAGTATAATGCTAGAAAAATTCAAAGCATTCAGTACCATCACTCAAACAACAGCACAAAAAAAAAAATGATCAAGATAGAGTTAGTTTTCATCGCATGGCCAGACATCGGCCACCTCTCCGCCACCCTCCATCTCGCCCACCGCCTCTCCATCACCCTCCTCGTCATCCCGCCGCCGTGGGAAACCATTACAACCACCCAACTCCAATCCCTTCTCCCCTCTTCCACCCTCGATCCATTACAAAATGTCAAAGACGCCGTCGCTAACCTTATTTCCAGCTCCGCCGATTCCCCCACTGTCCTCGCCGGCTTCGTCCTCGACATGTTCTGCACCGCCATGATCGACGTCGCCAACCAATTGGGGGTTCCCTCTTATCTCTTCTCCACTTCCAGTGCTGCAAATCTCTCTCTAAACCTCCATCTTCAACACCTTTACGATCATCCCCAAAATGAAAAAAACCATCAATCCCTAAACCCGGATGTTGAAATCCTCATTCCGGGTTTCGCAAATCCAGTTCCGGGAATAGCAATTCCCAGCGCCTATTTCGACGAAAACGCTAAATGGATACACGAAAGTACACGGAGATTCAGAGAAAGCAACGGCATCTTGATCAACACTTTCTCTGAATTGGAATCGAATTTTCTGGAAGCGTTTTTCGAATGTTCTATCTCCTCCCAGCTTCCGCCAGTGTATGCGGTAGGGCCGATTCTGAATTTGAACAAGAACAGCTCTGGCGAACGTTCTGAGATCCTGAAATGGCTAGATCAACAACCACTTCAATCGGTGGTTTTCCTCTGCTTTGGAAGCAGGGGAAGCTTCAATCAAGATCAAGTGAAGGAGATTGCAAACGCTTTAGAGCGGAGTGGGTACCGATTTGTGTGGTCGCTACGGCAGCCATCGCCAAAAGGGGAATTTCTGGACCTAGATTACATTAAAGAAGTTGTTCCAGAGGGGTTTTTGGATCGGACGGCGGAGATTGGTAGAGTGATTGGGTTGGCGCCGCAGGTTGAGATTCTAGAGCATCCGGCGACAGGAGGGTTTGTATCGCATTGTGGATGGAATTCGACGCTGGAGAGCCTCTGGTTTGGAGTGCCGATCGGGACATGGCCGATGTATGCAGAGCAGCGGTTGAATGCGGTGGAGATTGAAAGGGAGTTGGGATTGGCGGTGGGGATCTCGCCGGAGACCGGCGTAGTGAAGGCGGAGAAGATCGAGAGTGGGATTAAAGAACTGATGGGCGGCGATGGGGAGATTAGGAAAATGGTGAAGATGAAGAGTGAAGAGAGTAGGAGAAGCGTAAAGGAGAATGGCTCTTCTTTCACTGCTCTGAATCGTTTCATTGAGGAGGTAATAGCCAAAGCCAATTCCCCATGATAATGAATGGGTGTTTGTATAAATACGTTACATCTTATATTTTAGATTAATTTATAAAAAAAAAAAAAAAAAAAAAAAAAAAAAAAAAAAAGTGGAACATTACCATCAACCATTTAGACAAATATAATATAATTTTTTAGAATATGTAACAATGTAGTAGTCGCATTTCGACTCACGGTTGTTTACCATGTTAAATTAGTTATTATAATTTTAGTTAAAACCTCTATTTCAAAATTTTTTTTTAAAAAAAAACTTCTAAATTTATAAATATGCACTTTATTCATACGAGACTTTCTAAGCTTATACTCCAAACACCCTTAGATAATTTTGTAATTTTTCCTTAAAAAATATAAAATTTTATCATTTTTATTTTTGTAACACGTTAAAAAGTTCAAAGGTATTTTTCTTATATTACAACCTTTCTTCTGTTATTCGATTCTAGAACATCTATGACTATGAGATAGAGATAGGTATCCTTTTAATTACTATATATTTTGATAAATGTAAACTAGTGAAGGGTTATATCCAATGAAGCCCTTAAGAAATCACCATCTAGATATTGTATTTATGGGTATGAATATTTTATATACAGGAATTAAATGTCTAGAATAACAAAAGGTATGTGTTTAAATCACTTTGAAACATGCTTTTGAACATATTTAGAAGTAATTTCGAAATTTATAAAATCATTTTTGTCATTTTTAAAATCACCCTAAAACATACATTTAACCATTCAAAACCAAACAACATGAACATTGCATTTAAAAGTATAGAAGAAATAATAAATTAATTTTGAGTGATTATAGACTTGTTTCGAAATGATTTTGAATATGACAAAAGTGATTTATCCATTTTCAAATTGCTTCCAAACATGCACTTTTCAAAATTATTTTAATGTTTATTTTTATACTTTTAAATGTAATTTTTATATCATCAAAATTAATCTTGAGTAATTAAAACATATTGATCTATTTAGATTGAAAACTACAACTAATTATTAGGAGTGTTTGCCGGTAGGGTTGAGTTGAAGCACTTTTTGGACTCAACCTAATTGTTCGTTTGTAAGGTTATCCAACCCAACCATGAAACATTTATGTTAGGTTATTTTAGATTACACAAGTCATTTATTAAAATTTTTGTTCTAGTAAAATGTTAATATATAAAAAAAATATTAAATATTTTCATACATTGAATTAAGATTAACAATTAAATTTCAGTTTATACTATGAAAAAATTCTTTCCAAAGTGTTAATTATTTTTAAGAGTTGTTGGACAATAAATTATCCAAAAAAAAATAATTAAATATAAAATAAATATATGTATATATAATTGTGTTATGAGTAAAAAAGAACATACTTTTTAAATTTAATAACAAATTCGAGTTTGCCCAAGTTATTTTAGATGAATTCATGAACCATCTCAACACATAAAATTTTCATTTATTTGAACTTAATCTAATTCAAATGAGTTGATAACTCAACTCAAATCATTCAAGTTGTGTTGGGTTGATCAAATTTTTCGGATCATCGAGTTTTTTTTGACACTCCTACTAATTATTATGAGATTTTTGTATGAATGACTCATTCTTAGTTTTTTAAATGATTAATGACTCACCCTAAAAACAAATGAAATCTAATATTTTGATTATGTTAAAGTACAGTACCGTGTTTTAAAAGTATCGTGTTATCGTAGCCCTAACGTGATGGTCATATCTATCGTGATCTTTATTTTTCTCACACTTTGTTGTACTTTTGCCATGAATATTACGATGAAGTGGAGAAAAATGAAGGTCGCGATTTTATATGGATTCAAATATTCCAAAAAATATTTTATTTTCTCAAAATAAATTAAAAAGTAGTCATTTTTTTTATATGTGTATTTTTCTTAAAAAACAATAATCATAAAATAAGTCAATACTGTGTTTGCACATTATTCCTTGGCTTAATAAGTAAAATACATTTATTTTTATAGAAATTGAAGTTGACATGAATTTGATGAACAGACTTAGGTTAGCCTAAACTCACTCCTAGCTTCATCCAACTTCGGCTCATAGTTAAAGTTTGAACAAGTCAGTCTTGCTCTTGCCCAACTTATTCATTTGTTGGGTTCATATGGATCTCTCTTTTTAAGACCAAATTCGGGTCATATTTGAATCCATCTGGTGTGCCAAAACAATTAACTTATTATCGGGTTAGTGTATGTGCATTTATAAATTTTTTTATACATTATATTTTATATAGTTTTGGAATGAGATTTCCAGTAGCTTAGGGATAATGAGGTTACACTTACGATATGGAGTTTAAATTTAGGAAAATTTTTAAATATTGAAAAATAAGGAAAATTACTTATACAAAAAGACCATTTAGATTATAGACCATTTAGATTATCGCTTGAACATGATCCACCTGTATGTTAACCACGTAATGTTTAAGTTATATTAAATAATCTTAAATATTAGTTTATTGGATTGAATTACAAGTCTAAATGTCAAATAAAATAACTCTTTATTTTATTAAATAAATAATTTGTTTATACATTACAAACCACGAGATTTAAGGCATAAACCCCAACCATATGATATATATTATGAATTAAGTTCATCTATGATTTCTATAGTGTGTTCGATATTTTGATTTATATCTAACTACTTTGAATTAATGATATATACTATGATATAAATGGAATTTATGATATATACTATGATTTATATTTAACATTAAGTATCGAAACTTTCAAATGGTACAATCATCTATTATAATGTTCTAAAGTATATTTAAAAATAACCATGAATTCGCCAAAAAAACCAACCAATTGTATTTGAGTACATATCAAATATATTTACTAGTATATTTCATATATTGGTTAGAATATTTGCAAAAAATACAATGTTCAAAGGTATATTTAAAAATAACATGAATCCGCTAGTAAAAGCAGTTGCTTGATAAATAAATTGTGTTAAATAAAAAATAAATCATCATTTTCTCTCTCCAATTAAAAAGTGGGAAAAAAATCTCAACTAATTAATATTATATAATAAATTCATTTTTCTCTCCCAACACTAAGGTGCTTTGTAAATATAGAATGATTTTTCTAATGCAAGCCGCCTATTACAAGGGGTATAAATGGTCACTTATGAAAATAAGTTTTAAAGGGAGACTGAATCTATAATAATCCCTTTTCTTAATCTATAATGTGAAGTATAATCACCCATTTATGGTGTAGGGTGAGCAAAAGAACACAACAAATTTCCCGAAATATTAGAAAAAGATTATAAAAAAAAAAAAAAAAAAAAAAAAGTATGATTTAAAATTATAGAATCTAAAGCAAATCTAATATGTTCAAAAAAACATATATATATATATATATATATATATATTCAAAAAACCACACACACATATATATATATATATAATTTGGGTTGGATTAGGTCAATCGATAAAAAATTTATTCAACTCGAAACCCAACTTAACTCATAAAAATAGTCTAAAATTAACCATTCAACAATATATTCACATTGGTTGAAAAATAATAAATTCAACACTTCTCATAAAATTATGCGAGACAAAACATTCATCATCAAATAAACTATACCCAACTAAGACTTAAAACTCTAAGCTAAATTGATAATAAAATTTTGAGTGAATTTTAATATTGGAATAGAGACGAGGATGTAGATAACTGAAATCTTAGATACTCGAAATTACAAATATAGATATATGACATATTTAGATTACCAAATTTTTTTATGTAGAAATATTTTTGCACATATCTGAAATATTTTTGATGACTCTATTTGTTTTGTAAGATTTCTATTATGGAATATCTTAAATTTACATAACGTTTCAAAATTGTCCTATTTATTAATTTATATTTAATTTGATATAATTTAAACTTATATAACATATTTGTTTTTATCAATTTAAATTTCTTTTTAAATTAATACAATTTATTATTTTTTATATATTATTTTTTACAACAAAATAATATATCATAATTTAAGATTTTTTATAAAATAAATATTTATTTAAATTTAAAATTGAATATATTGCTAAAAAATAATAAAAATTACGACATAACAAAAAAAATGATATCTATGGTTGACCGTATTTATTTTAATTATATAATACAAACGAAGATTATATATATATTAAAAATAAAAGAAGACAAAAATGTAAAATGAAGATGCCCATAACTCGGGAATTTAGAAAATCCACGTTTCATGAGGGCCTCCAAAATTCTCTACATGTCCTCCGTAGGATGTCTGAGAATCTTTAGATGTCAGGACATCTTTATATACCCAAAACAAACATGGTAATACATATGTCCACTCTATAAAAATTTAAGATTGCTGTAAAACAAACGACTCCAAAAATTTGACTAATGACCAATATTCAAATACCGAGAATTGTGATAATAAATTTTTAGTTGGTGTTATGGTTTTGTTGTGTTAATTTATTAAACTTAATACTAAAAGAAATTATTTGGATGTCACAATCGAAGTTACTCATCTTTGTCACGACCATATTTACAAATTTACTCTTTGAAAAACATTTTTTAAATATAAGTGTCATACTCGAATATAGCTACGAATACCATAGTGCACATTACTCTTTGCCTTGCTTATAGTAATATGGTGTTTTTTTTTCCAAGTCAGATAATTTTTTTTTTTTTTTTGAAAGTGATTTTATTTATTTTGGCGTAATAATTAATAGGACTAAGATTTGGATTCAGACCTTTAGTGGGCCCCCACAGGCTACAGAAAAACGCGGTTGGAATGGAGTTCGATTGTGGTCCCATTTCGAGCCGCGGAAATTGAAGGAAAGAAAAAAAATATCAATTTCAAACGTATTTAATTCCACGCTCAATCAATTTAAATCGTAAATTAATAATTGTATCAATTTAAAATTTTTATAAAGATTTCATATAAAATTTATAATTGTATAATTAAACTATTAAACCTTCATATATAAAATTAATTTAAACTTTTAGTCAAAATTTTATTTAAGAATCATTCATGCATTTACTCTAATCATCTATTTTATATAACAGAAATATGAAGAAATCTCCACAAATTTTGAGAATTTTTGCATGAATAATTTTTTAAAGTAATCATAACGAAAGGTCTAAATTGATTAGCTTATGAAAAATCAAGAGTTTAATTGGCTTAAGTTTCACACAATTTTGATTAAAAAAAAGTCTATAAAATAGTATAAATTGATACACTTAAAAAAAAAAAAAAGAGTAATTAAAGTGATATAATATTAGTTGATAATTTTAATGGACAAACCCTCCCAACTATAGGGGTAAATTTGATATTTATGAGAGAAAAAAGAAAAAAGAAAAAAAATTCCTCACTGATTGGAGGGAGGAGCAAAAGCAGTCTGGCTGACTAGCGTTTGCTTTGGATGTATTTGATCATTTTGATGTTTGATGGTCTCCTTGACTTGGATTTCATTTACCAACACACACTTCCTTATCAAATCTTTATTCTCTTTCTTCTTCTTCTTTTTTTTTTTCATGTGTGAACTCTCTGAAATATTTAGAGGCTAAAATGTAATCGGGATTAGTAGAAATTCTTTTTTTTTTCTCGCGTGTAAACTCTCTGGAATTATTTGAGAGGCTAAAATGTAATCAAGATTAGTAAAAGTTAGAAGAGTGTTAGAATACGTGAGGTATCAAAGGCAGAACGGAAATAAGATCGTAAAACATAAAAACAGTGAGAAAGAGAGTTTAGTTAAAAACTGTCAGAGGCGAAATGAGTTTACTATTACAAATCGAGCCCAAAATGCTCAATCCAAATATGAGTTTTAGATTACATTACACTCCAAACTCATTCTATTACGGGCCCCAAACAACCCCTTGAAGAATATATATATATTGGAAAAAATACATTTTTAGTTCATGAATTTTCAAGAATATGTGTGTCCTTAACTTCCAATTTCGCTAATTTAGTCTTTCAGTTTTTAAAAATAGACGTAAAAGGTACATGATTTGTTAATTAGAGGGTTATTTTCAAATATAGAAAAATAAGTCAAACTATTTACAAATATAGTCTATGAGCGATAAACATTAAAATTTTTCTATATTGGAAAAACAATACAGTATTTTTTTTATAGTAATTTTCTCTTAATTAATAGATTAGGGACTTTTTGAATACTTTTGAAACTTAGTACATCGATTCCTCAAAAAGACTAAAAACGTAATTTTTCCTACATTTTTTTAGTCTCTAAATTGTAAATTTAATTTGCATTTGATTCCTAAGTTTCAAATTGTTACATTTTTATTCTTGAATTTGATGTTTTCTTTTGTTGTTTCAACATATACTTCTAATCATGATTTCTCACTAAACTCTCACTTTTGATTTTTGATGTTAATGTCTGGTAAAAAACTAAAAATTAAATAAATACAAATGAAAATGATATTGTAATATAATAGTAGAAGAAGAGTTTAAAGAAATGGTCTAAAATTAACCGTTGAACAATCATACTCAAAACCATATATATCGTTTGCTGAAAATAATTAATTCAACACAGCTCATAAAATTATTGAAATTCCAAATCACGTTACACTCAATTTCTATTGACCTAGCAAAAATCTCATAAAATTATTGAAATTCCAAATCACTTTTACATCAATGTTCTATTGACCTAGCAAAAATCCAGACAAGAGAAAACAAAAACTGTATAATCAAATCATACCGCACAAAACTTTTATCACCAAATAAACTATACACAATTCAGATTTAAAACTATAAGCTAACTTGATAATACCTCAACTGATCAAGACAAAAATATATCTTCGACTAAAAAAGTTTGAATTTTTAGGTGAATTATCTACGCCCATATAGCGAGTAAGGACATCAAAGCAGCTCCAAGAATAAGGGAAATATTGGCAAAAAGTTGGAGCTTTCCATTGCTTTGCATTCTAGGGTTCATAAAATCAGCAGCCAGAAGATCTACAAGAGCCATGTAAATTAAGATACCAGAAGAAGCTGCATTCAAAATTCCTTCAACTATTAATGCTTTTGGGCTATCTTCATCATAAGTCTTGGTTACTCCAATCCCTATTGCTATCCCAATTGGTGTTGTCAAACAAAAGAAAAGACCCATTATTATTGTTGCTCGGTTCTTGAATTTTGCCTGCACATTTCAAATATATTTTAATTCAATAAAGTGTGACACATAGTTTTTTATGAAAGTATGTATTTTTCAAATTCAACTTATTGTTTCGTTATTTACTTTCCACAAATATTTTTATAAATCAAGTCAAATTTTGATAATGAAAAAATATATAGATATATCTTCTTAATATTCAAACACGTTTCAACTATAATATAAAATTTATGAATAAATAAGCATAAATTTTAAAAACTAAAAAAAAATAATTATTAACAAATGGGGCTTAAATTATTAATTTAGTGTGTAACTTTCTAGAAACTCTAGGAAATGTAAATATTTTGGATTGAACATTTTTTATTGAAAACATAAAGCCAGATTTATGGAAGTAGAATTGTTGACTCTACTCTTTTTGGTATAAAATGTTTGGACTCTACGTCTAAAATACATCAATTTTATGACTTATAAACTCTTTAAATTGTAGACAGCACAACTGGAAAAATATCCTATACTACGGTAGTATGAAAAATTCCATACTACGTTCACTTATTGCTTATCGTGTGTCACGTCAACACTTTTAAAAGTAGGATCCACTGACATTAATGTGAAGTCCATAAATATTTATGAAGATAGGTTTATAGTATGAATACAAGAAATATAACGTACTTGAAATTTTCTCTAGCACAATTAAACAGTTCTCTAGAGAATATAATAAGACCAAAAGTAGGATGTTAAAAAGATATGTTTAATTAGTAACTAACTTCCTTTTTGAAGAATATAAAATAATAATTATGTGTGACATACGAGGTAGAAAAAGCAAGGTGAAACCCTAAAGCGAACTCAATTTAATATGCTCTAAATTTCATGGATAACTTCCCCAACAAATATATATATAAATAATTATTTTAAATAATAAAATTATATAAAATATTTTTAAATATAGTAAAATATTACTATCTATCCATGATTATTTAATTATTAACCTTGTATATTATTCATATAAAATAATAGATGTTATTGTGACATTCTACTATATTTAAAAATAATATATATATTTCTTTTTGAAAAAGAAGATATGCTTTATGGCTGAAGTTTTGCAGAAATAGTTGAAAATTCACATGTCAATTTTTGTGGGCAACAAAGTCAACCAATGCACACAAACCTGCTGACAAAGGTCCCATAAATTGAATTACAAAAGACAAACCACATGGGTTTCTCAATATTAAATGATTAAAAAATATATAGTTATTAGCTACTACAAATATCTCATAAATTTTTCTTCCCAAAAAAAATCACAAAATATTAAATTAGGTGCAAGTAGAAAATATATTTGTATATGAAAATTTGAAGCTCACATAAATAATCACATATGAATTATCCATTTCTATGTCGTGTAATCACAAGTGAGATTTTCCTTTAAAATCATACTATTATGTAATTTATAAGTCCTAATGTAAAATGATATAATAATAATAATAATAATAATAATAATAATAATCAAGCATAGCTTGAATTTTTAAAATGATTATTAAAATCAATATCCAATTAAAAGAAAATACATACATAAATAAATAAATAAGATTTACCTGTGCAATGCATCCGCCGAGGCCCATGCCTTCAAATAACTGATGAAAAGTGATGGCGGCCACAAGAGGTCTTATTGTGTTCGGAGTTTCAGAAACGCCCAAACCAATTCCTATAATTACCGAATGTACCACTATCCCCAACTCCAATACCTACAAACCATTTTTTTAAAAAAATTAATCAATTAATTAAATCTCATTCAACCATTACCGTTCAATTCTTTTTCAACCTCATCCGTTTACATTTTTATTTTCTTCATAACTCTTTTTTTTTAGGAAAAATATAGTTTCTCTTAATTTAAAATTTTTTATAGGTCCGACTTCATAAGTAAAGAAATTTAAAGATCAATTTGCTTCGCCACGTGGCATATTAAGATTGGAAAGTTACTATGGAATGAAAAAAAAAGTGTGATTCTTATGGAAAGAGCAAAATAGCCCGAATTGAACCAAAGTCAGTAAAGACCAAATTAATTTAATTAAAAAAAGTATTGAGGAAATTAGTATTTTTTTTAAAAAAAAAACTTTTCTGTTTCACAAGTTACCTGAGAAATGACACGGTGGCGGAGAATCTCGGTGGATGAACCGACGACATCGGCGGAGCCATGAGCATGGCCATGAGTGGCATGAGTATGAACATGAACATGCCCATCATGAGCACCGCCGCGCATTTCATCATCTTCATTCAACTCAGGCTGAGCTTTATTAAGATGAATCCGAGTATAATAAGAGCTGGCACCGGCATCCACCATCAAAGTAGCCATCGCCGCCACCATAGCCACTAAACCAGTGAACGGAAACTTCCCCCATGGATCCTCTTTCAATTTCGTCGATGTGAGATTCTCATAAGCATCAGGAAGAACATGAATGAATCCAGTAGCTAATATAACTCCAGCAGCAAAAGCTTTAATCACAAAGAAAATATCCTTCTCCGGACTTAATGCCGGAATCACCTTCCCAAGCAAAGGAATCACCACTCCGATAATTCCGGCTACGAGAATCGTAGCTATGGCGATGATTTTGTATTTCATAGCTAAAGTTGCGTTTCGTTTCCCTTTGTCTTCCTCTGCATCTTCAGAACATTGGCAATCCTCTGCTGCTGCGATTACGGAAGGAATGAGTAGAAGAAATAGAAAGAGGAAAGAAAGAAGAAGACGATGAAGCTTGAAATCCGCCATTGCCATGGCAGGAATTTGGCAGAATTAGGGCTTTTTTGGGAGAAAATTGAAAACAGAGTATATGAAATTTCACGTACGGATTAATAGCCATTGGAAAAGCAAATATATATATATATATATATATAAATAAATTATAATTGTTTTAATTAAATAAATAAAATGTTTGATTTGGAAATAATAATAATTATAGAGTTTGAGCCATGGCGAAACCATGTCGACATGAAAATATTTCACTGGGCGAACTGTCGAACGACTTGAAAGAATTCGTTGAAGTCAACTTCAAATGTCGACACTTTCTGTAATTTTTCCTTAATTCCAACGTTGCCCTCGGGTTTTACTTGGAATTTCCGCTTCTTCCTCGCTTTTTTTTTTTTTTTTCATTTTTCTAATTTTGAATTGGAGACTTTTTTTTTTTTTACATTATATTATCAATTTTATATCATACCAATTTATTATAATCTCTTAAATGACGTGTATCTAATTTTAAATGAAGAATATATTTTTTTTCGCTGAATTATAACAAATACTTGTATTTTTTCTATTATTTAAAAAAATACTCTATCGTTTCAAAAATTACTATGTTATCCTTTAATTTTTATAAAAGTTTCAAAACTAATCATGGATAGAAATCTTCTAGAATTTCAAACAAAAGTCGACACTTGAAACAATTTGGCAACAACTTAAAACGACGTAGTGATTCAATTTTTCATTCTAGGTTAATGTCACATCGTTTCATATTTCCATCTTTGTACAAAATTATATGTGTAAAAAATATATGTAATCAAAAGATTTATTTTAAAACATTTATGAAATAAGTTTATGGGTAATATTACATCTTTTGAAATAAATGACAAAGTTCGAGGATATTTGTTTTAATTTAACCGATCTTTTTAGTCCCTATGGTTTGAGTATAGTTTTTCATTTGGTTCCAAGGTTTCGAAACATTATATTTACAATCTTAAGTTTTTTTTTGTTTAGTTTTTCATTTGGTTTATTGATTTCAAAATATTACACTTTTTCCATTAAATTTTGAGTTTAGTCTTCATTTGATTCTTAGATTATTTAATTTAACTCTTAAGTAATTAAGGCTCACTTTTGATTTTTTTGGTATTAACCTTTAACTAATTAACTTAAATTAGTTGTGATGTGGAATTTTTAATTAATGTTAGTAGTGATAAAAAAAAAAGTAATACAATGGACTAAACATAAGCATCAGTAAAAAAAAAAAAAAAAAAAAAAAAAAACAAATCTGTCAAAAAAAATTAATGAAATTAATTTGAGTTGGAAGACAAAAAAAAAAAAAAAAAAAACATAATCTAAAATTACATACCAAAATAGATCTCAATAATTTTTTTAGACCTTTCAGTTTAGTCAAATATCTTAATTATACCTCGAAAATCAAGGATATTAGTTTATAATGTATTAATATCACTACGATTGTATAATATTGTCTATTTAGTATAAATTTTCACAACTTTATTTTTTTATTTTATCAAAAAGATTTCATATCATTGAATATAATTATAGTAATCACTTATTCACTCATAATCATCTCCGTATTTAAACTTTAGTCACATTTTCAATTTACGTTCAAGAAAAAAAAATTTATCTTAAAGTGAGATAAAGTAGGGTTTAGAGGACAAGTTGAGATATTAAACTCAATTATATATTAAGTAACAAATTGAGAATGAGCTAAATATTAAATAGAAACTTTTAACTTGTTAGAAAACCAAAATTGTTAAATTAACATAATATAAAATTTTCTTTTTTTTACATAAACATAATATAAAACTTGATATATTATAATAATGAAAATAATAAAGGTGCGAATCTTGAAATTTGTGAGAACAATCAACAATGTATATTTAATAATGGTGTGGGATCGGAGATGTCTGGATAAAAAATAGAATAATCTTTGACATTACTTCTAACAAATTTTATTATTTCGTAATGTAAACTTGTGTATTTAATTGTTTTTATAAGGCAAATGATCTAACTACAAAATGATCTATCTAAATAAGTATTATATTCTCGATCTGTTCTGAACTAATCATTTTGATGCTTTATATATTAGTTAATTATTAAAATCTTCTAAATTGCGTTTCATTATTATTATTATTATTTTTTTTTTTTTGAAATTATAAAAAATACCTTTCAACTTTGTCATTTGTTTAAAAAATATCCTTATACTTTCGAAAGTTGTAATATTGGTTTTGAACTTTCATAAATGTTTCAAAAATACCTTTAGAGTGAAAATTCTTAAAATTTAGATGGAAAATGAGATATGAAATGGTGTAATATGTGACACATAATAAAAACATATTTTAGGTCATCACAACGCAGTTCTAAGTCTTGATTTTTGTTTAAAATTCTAAAGAATTTATATAGGGTATTTAATTTGAAATATTTATGAAAGTTGAGAGATAATATTGAAACTTTTGAAAGTATAAGGGTATTTTTTAAACAAAGAGTAAAGTTTAGAGGTATTTGTTATAATTTAGACTTTTTTTTTTTTCCAAATTATATAAAAATCAGTTTACTTTGTCCAAAACTATTGATGTGTAAATTTGGTTAAAGAAATTCAATGTTTAAGAAAACCAATTTTTTAATACAACAAACAAAGTAATACAAATGAGATTAGCACCAACGGCTAAAAGTTTTCTAAGAGTAACTCGTATAAGCTTCACTCTGATGCTTCCTTCATCATGGGAATAGTGAGCTTTAGTGTCATTGTTCGTAATTCTAAGGGCAAACCTTTGATTTTGATGAAAAAACTCTAAAGTGCATTACCTATTGAATTTGTTAAGCTTGCTACTCTCTTGGATGAAATTATTATAGCTGAGGAAACAGGGATCTATCCTTTGTTTTGGTTGAAACAAATCTGATGATTCTCTAGATCGAATTTACTTGTTGGTCGGATTTTGCTCAGCAAAGAAGTCCAAGCATTTGTTGACGACGACATTTGGCTTTCCATTGACGAGATGTTGTTTTAGACTTCTCTTATAGACATTAGAGACGATGTTGGTTCGCTGTGCATTACAAGCCAAATACGTCTTGGCGCCATTGTAATACATGGCGAACCAACATCGTCTCTACTGTCTTCCTTAAAGACCACCCTCCATAGATCGATGTGTCGTGTCTAGTGATATAAGATTTCTTTAGTTCCTTTTTCTTTTGTATCACTAAAAATATAAGATAGTATATGCCAAGTAGTAGCGAGCTATGCTAAATTTGGGGGGGGGAAGAAGAAGTCAATTTAAGCCATTAAACTCACAAATTAAATCCTAATAATTTTACCAATTAAAACCATAGACGTTTACAAAGTAAATCAATTGCTGGACCTCACACTCTTTATAAGATAGATGGATGGCCTATTAGTTTTGAGATAGAATCTCATGCTATTTAATATGGCATCAGAGCGCATAAATTTCAAACGAAATTAAAGGCTAAAAGTGTTACGTTAATTGTAATTACTTAACTTCAAATAAAGCATATAATTTCACAAAATTCTAAAATAAAAATAATAGCCAAATACGTCTTGAGGTGTAGATAAAAGTAAGTGCATTATTTTTTTTTTAAAGTAAGGATATTAATACAACTGGAGACCTGTTAAAATTCTCGCTCGTTTTTTTTTCCAACCTTAAATGAGCATGAAAACTATAATGGTACCTTTCTTAAGATGTTTTGGGTTAAATTATGTATTTAATCTTTCTTTGCTTTTTCTCCTTTTATAAGTTTTAATTTGATATTGATGTTTTTCAAGTTTTATTATATGTTATAAATTCGTTTTCTTTTTCATCTTTATCTTGAATATAAATTATGATACTTTTTTATTATAAAAAATTGTAATTTAAATTTTAGAAAAATTACTATAAATAAAAAAAAATATCAAACTATTTAAAAATTTTCACTGTCTATGATAGACCATCATAGAAAATTTTTTATATTTGTAAATAGTTTTGCTCATTTTTCTATATTTGAAAACAGCCCAAACAAGAGAATTGATCTTTCCAATTTTTTATTATTATATTTTTAAATCAAAATTTCCAACACCTTTTTAGCACCAAAATTTCAACTCTATTAATTAACATAGACCTTTGCAAAAAAAAATAAAAAAAATAAAAAAATAATAACGCAGACTTTATAATACACATGAAATTAGTATATAATGAAGATACAGTACATGTTTTAAATGCCACATACCAAAAAGTTAATAATTAATATTGCCTTTTTTTTTTTTTAATCTTTTCAAAATAAAATCATGGTGGATGAATAAGAAACTTCACATGATAGGAAAGTTAAATTATTAGATGAAGAATCTAAGCTAATCATTTTTTGTTGGAAAGATTATTTTAATAATTTAATTTGTGTATTTTATTTTGTAACAATTTAACCTCTAGACTTTAGTGTGTAACAATTTAAACTTAATGTAGTAGTCTTTATTTTTAAGATTTAGGGAAATTTCTTACCCAATTAAATTGGTAAACGAATTAGAAATTAATGTTTATAAGTTAAAAAAAATTAAATGGTTATCTAACAAAAATTGATATTTAGTTTAAAAGATTTTTTTACAATATAAATTAAATTGAAAGTATATATAAACTTGAGAAATTACTACAAACAGAAAAAATATCAAACTATTTACAAATATAGAAAAATTTCACTGTCTATTTAGTGATAGTCTATCACGGATAGACTGTAAAATTTTTCTATATTTATAAATAGTTTGGCTCATTTTTCTATATTTGAAAACAGCCCTATAAACTTAACTATTATAATTTTGAAAATACCATAAATTAAAGGTATGTTTAGTAGGCAATTCAGATTTTGTTTTATGTTTTCAGATTCGTTAAGTTGAGCAAATTTGCATTTGATAGGCAACTTGGATTCTGTTTTTGAAAACTATTTTTGGTTTCTCTAATCCAAATAGTACAATTCTAAAACCAACATTTTTATATTTTCTGTGTATCCGAATTTGGAATTCACAATTTTAAAATACAAAATGATATTAGAAAAGATAAAAACAATAGCAAATATAGTATTTCATGTTATAAACTCAACTATTTTTGTAAAATTAAAATATGTATTAAATAATATATTATATGATATTACAAAATACATATTATACAAAAATTTTAACACAAAATAAGTTTATAAATTAATTAGTGATAGTTTATATTCAACATAATATTTAGTAAGTAACTATAATTAGTTTTATGATTTATAAATATATTATCAAACACATTTTAAAAATTTGTTTAAATTGAAATTTAATTTTTGAATCAACTATACCAAACACATATCTCCAAACATAAAATACAATTATCTTTTCTTTAAATCATTTGTTTTCAAATTTACCAACCAAATAACTCTTAAATTGTTGCCAAATTTAAAAATTAAATTATTATAAATTAAAAAGTTAAAAATAGTATATTGTTACTAAAAGGCTTTATTACCTTAGCCCCCATAAATATAATTGGCAGATTGCAAACTGGCATTTTGGTAATTGGCTACGAAATTGAACAAAATTTTTGAATCAATGAATCAATTTGGACATATTAAAGCAGCTGGCAACCATAATAGCTGGCACAAATAATCAGAGTATTCCTTAGTTTTCTCTTATTTAATTTTAACCTCATATTTATTTTTCTCCCTTTTCTAATTTCTATTTGGTTGTTTGGATTATTATATCTATCTTTTTTCTTTTTTTTTTTCTATTTTTTATTATTTTTTATAATATATAGGAGCTATTTTGAAGCTCGTAATAGAATGAATTTAGATTGTAATGTAATGCAAAATTCATGTTTGAATTAAACATTTTGGGTCCGATTTGTAATATTAAACTCATTCTGTTAGGATAGTTTTTAATCAAACCCTCTTTCCTATTGTGTACAGATTTTATTTTCGTTTTGTCTTTGACACTTTACGTATTCCAACATTCTTCTGATTTTTAGTATATCCTTTCATTCCAAACAATTCTAAATAGAAGGTTAATAGACTTGGAAGCGAATAGTTTGAAAAAGTTTATCTGAGTTGATGCTGTTAGTAGAGAAATTTTGTTTTCTTTTATTCATTCACGAAAGGCTGTTAAAAGTTATTGAAACAAAAAAATTCGTTTTATTGTTTTAGCATGATAAAGTCTTAACACATTTTTTGGGAAAAAAAAATAACATAAAACAAAAACAATATTATAATATTTTCATGTGTTTTCCTTTATAAATGTTCAAATGCACATATGATTTTTTTTTTTTAAGGAAATTATTAATTGTTTTTAAATTCAATTCAATTTCTATATTAATTCCTTTTGCCAATCAATATGATGGTGTTAGGTATTAATACATACGTGTGTGTATATATATATATATATAAATTTGTGCATGAATGTGGCAATATGAGACATGTGGCACGAGTAAAAGAATGTGAAGTCATGTGTTACTATGGAATTGATAAAAGTTGTGGAAATGATAAATCTAACAAACGATGAAGATTATGGAGTTTAAAATACTTGTTGGAAATAATAAAGTTTATAGACAATAAAGATAATTGTAATTGAAGTTAAAGGTTAGAAATGATAAAATTCGTAAACACTTACTTGAATTTTGGTGAAGATAAAACTTGGTCAAAAGAGAATAATACGGAGAAAATAAGAATTTTTTATTACAAAATTTTCACAAGTATAAAGCTCGATCTCTTTCTCTTAAGGCAAAAACTAAAACAACTCATACTAAGAAAAATAAAAACCAATCCAAAGATCAATAGAATTTGTTAAAAAAAAATTTAGATGAAATCATTAATAAAAATTAATTACATGTTTAAATTATATATCAGATTTTATTACAAATCTAAGACAAACATTATCAAATGCTTTGAAAAACTAATTCTCCATGGACTCATGAGCATACATGTATCATCAAAACCGTCAAAAGTTTAGTCAAAAGTCTTCCATGTTTATCCATTATTAATCTACATGCATCACTTATTGTTGAAACAGATTCATCAAACATAGATTATGGTGGTATTCTCAAACAATCTGTTGATGGTCAAGAATACCTAGTTAGATATCATTTAGGCATCTAGCTGGGATCTCAAAAAGTTTATTCAACAAAAAAGGAAATTTTATCAATTGTTTTATGTACAAACAAATTCTAAAGTGATTTGATCAATAAAATTTTCTTGATACGTGTTGATTGTAAAGCTTATTTGATCAATGAGTATATATATAGGGGGAGGGGGAGGGTTTTCCGTCCTCTCTTGCCTCGTGAACATCTCTAGACAGAGAAAAGCAAGATCAAGAACAAGACAACACACTAGGAAGATTGGAACACACGGCCAAGAAAGGAAGAGAATTGGGCATCGAGCTTTAGACCCACCTCGACCTTAACCCATGTGGAAGTAGATGAGCGCAATTTATCTTATGGAGCATGTCTAGCACACCCCGATCTAGTAAGTCCATAATGGTCGGGTGCAATTTACCTGTTAACCTGATCCCTATAGGAAGCAAAAAAAGACTAAGATAAACTCAAATAATCGAGTAACTTGAATCTCACTCTCAAACTCTAAGTTTTCGCTCTTTCACTATTTGACTTAAGCATCAAAGTGTGTAGTAAGTACTATACCTATGTGAAAATTTTCTTTTTTACAGACTACGTTCTTCCTTCTTCAAATAAATTCAGAATTGATGTAATGTGAAAGTCATGTGTGTTTTATCTGTTCGAATCAATAAGTATATTTCTTAACCATTACTAAATACAAATTTAAAGTAATTTTGTAGTACCTCTCCAAACATGAAGGGAGTGTCGTATGGTATCATACTTTAAAAAGTGGAAACAGAGAAAAGAAAAAGGAAAAAAAAAAAAAAAAGAAAAAATTCCATCGCCAGTGATTGGACAGTGAGGAAATCAAAGATCACAGGCAGGTGAGGGGAGTGGGCCAAGAGAAGAATAGAAGGAATTGGAATAAAGCAGAAGCCCTTTGCCGTTGGAAGTCCTCCAAGACTTGAAAAGGTATTTGTCCTTTTCATTTTTCATTTTTCATTTTCTTCTTTTTTTCTCCCACAAGAAATATCGTTTATCAATTCGCTTTTCTTTTTCTTTTTCTTTTTCTCTTTTCTTTTTTTAATTATCAATTTATTTTTTTATTTGCCGTCTCAATTTGTCTACAAATAATTTATATATTATTCTCCACTTCCTTTTTTTTTTTTTTTTTTGAGAAGAATTCTCCACTTCCTTTTATCATCTTTTTATTCACATCTTCATCATTATAATATATATTTATATTTTAGACCATCTAATCTATATTCTAAGTCTAAATCAATCTTCTGTCCTATTCCTACCTTTTATATTTTTGTGTATTTTCTTTCTAATTCTTGAAATTTTATATGGGTATTTGCTTTTTGATTTGGTCATTTAACTTTTTCATTGATTTCCAAATTGGTATTCAATTTTGAATATGTGGATTTGAATTAGGATTTGAGGGTTAGTTTTCATACTTTTTAGCTTATTTATAGTTGTTGATGTCAAATATTAGATAGGAAAAAATGCTTCTGATCTTCACGTGGCAACAATGATAAATTTGTAATTTGGAAGAATAAATGACCTACAAAATAAAGAAAAATGGCTCTGATGCTAAATTCAGAGATGGAGAACAAGAGAATAGAGAAGAAGTCAGAAGTTTAAATTACCTCATATGAAGCCATAATGGTTTATTTATAGGAAAAATTGACCTAAGTTGTTATTGGGATTTATGTACAAAATCTTGTGGTTTGTATTATATAAACAAATTTCATTTATTTAATAAAATAAAGAGTTATTTTATTTAACTTTTAGTCTTGTGTAATTCAGTCCAATAAACTAAGATCCAAGGTTATTTTATGTAGCTTGAACAGTATGTGGTAGATATACAAGTGGATCGTGTTCAAATAATAACCTAAAAGGTTTGTAGTATATGGATAAGGTTGGGTGTCTTATCATGGTGACACTGTAGATACGACCCACTTTGTAAGTATTACAAACAATTTGATCCAAATCGTTCATGTGGAGACATGTGAGTGGGAGTATCCTATACAAAGAGTTTGTGTATAAGACCGAACTGCAAAATGATTAATCTCTCTTTATAACACCATTGTCTATGAGGCAGTCCTTTTGATTTGTATGAGTGAGAGTGACTCGTGTTGTCGACTCAATAAACCTACCATCTTAGGGACTTGTCCAAGTAGAAAGCTGGGAACATAGCTACACAAGATGAAATTCACCCCTTCCCGATTTTAGGGTGAGTAGATGAATTTCTCCCTTAAGTAGTGTTGATTTCGAGTCATGAACAATGAGGCCTCACCCTCTCATTGGCTCGAGAGGGATTTAGTTTATAGTTTGACTATAAATTGATTGTTCATTAGACGGATCAGTAGTATTGAGGGAGTAAGAGGTAATTACAAGGGTAAAACGGTAATTTTGATACAGCTATAATTACGAGCAGTTTGTGAAGGGTCGACTTACTGGTAATAGTTATATCCATGGACATAGAAATATTCGATAATGCGAAGAGTGCAACTGTGGGTCGACAAGAATTAAATAGTTTTGGAAGAATTTAAATTATTCAATTTAAATAAGAAAATGTGCATTAATTGTATAAAATTCGATTAATATAATGTATAGAGATACATTATAATATAAAGTTAATTTTGAATTAGATTCAAAATTAAACTATATATATTATGAGAATATAAATGTTTGAATAAGATTCAAATATTAATTAATATGAACAAAATTTATATTATAAGGGAATGCAGGGAGATGACTAAGGTAAACAATGCTCCTACTTTTATGATGGATAAGGTAGCATTATTGGGATTGAAAGATGCCCAAAATGAGTCCCCCCTCTTAAGTGTCCAATTGGAATTGGAAGTATGTGATTGTTGTGTTTATAAGATTCCAGATTCCTTGGCAAATTAACATAGGACTTCAAAAGGCAAATTAACACTTTTTGTAAGTTGTCACCTTTGAGATATCTACAATTTTACATAAAAGGCTAATATTCTCTCAACTACATAATTTGCCATTTATCTGTTTAAAATATTTATTTTGCCAAAAGTGATCCCTTCACTTTTATCTTTATTGATTTCTTAACCATAAAAAATTTAGCATTATACCAATTTTTCAAATATAAATCAAAATAGTCACTTTTTAAACATATAGGGATGAAATGAACAAAACTTGCAAATATAAAGACTAAAAATGAACCAAAAACTAAATTTTAAACTAAATTTATAATAATTTTCTCAAACCACACTTGTGTTCCTGCTCAGCTTCCAATAACTATGTTACTGACATATACAGTGAGATTATTTCTCTGATGAGGGATGGGGAAAGGAAATTAAGGCACACATACATTTGCCAATGATTGGAATTTGAAAGAAAAGAGAAATATATAATATCAAACCATATTTATCACTCTTACATTACCTACAAACAAAGAAAGCCAAAAGTTCAAACTTCAATTACAATGATTCACGAAAACCAAAAAAAAAAAAAAAAAAAAAAAGAGGGAAAAAAAAAGCCTTTTCTTGTCGACCTGTTTTACAAGCTTCAAAGGAAAATTTTCATCCACCATATGCACAAAAAACATATCTTAAAAAGGGGTCACCAAAAGAAATGGTTCCTAACCTCACCACCAAGTGCCCTTTTTTTTCTGGCTTTGGTAACTAGCAGTTATGGTTTACCATCTGCATCTAAACATATAGAAGCAATATACTGTAGAATCCATGAACAAGCACCGACTGATGCACGTGACACGTATTCAAACTTGGCATAAAGCCATGCCTACCTTTTCTTTTCATCTTTCTCGAATTCTTCATAGAAGTCATCGTCATCATCGTCATAATATTCTTCATTGTCTTCATCGTCATAATAATATTCTTCATCAAGGTCTGAGTCACTGTCCTTGCCATTTGATAGATATTTCTGCTGCTGCGCCCCCATCAACCGCTCTTGAATTCTATCTCTGATGGCCGTGCCCTAAACAGACCCATGATTTTTCAGATGCAACCCGTTGACTTTAGTTCAAGATTCGCCAAAACTTAAGTTTGTGTTTTTTCTTCTTCTTATCTACATCTATTTCAAAACTAACTGCATAAATGCAAAAAGAGATAATTCGTGCATTAACTCACCATCTTATGACAACCTTCTTCAAACATCTCTAGAAACCCAGCTACCCAGCGATCAGCATTTTCTACCCATTCATTCCTGTGCATGCCGGCAGTTTTTGCGACTGTTTGAATCTGCAATATCCAGAACAAGCATTTTCAACTATAAAAATTAATAAAGTATCCTGCCTATAATTAGGTCTAAGTAAATAAAGCCTAGAATACAATTGTAGGTCCAACAAAACCAACCAGATAAAGACCTGGTTAGCACTAAAGTACAAAAAGGACCTTTTCCACTTCAATGTTCAGAATGAGGATCCTAGCACCACATGAAAATCTAGAACCGGATAACAATTATTAAAAATATGATTCATGGAAAATAACAAATTGTATATTGCAGAATTTCTATGACAACGTCATTTGATCAGAACGATCCAGTTTAAACTTGGATGCAGTGATCGTACTGCACCCAACAAAAGCTCCCCAGACAAAGCGAGAAGAACTGGAAGGACAACAAATTGGAAAATATGCAACAAAAACTTTGCCCCAGGAAACGCTTGAAACCCCCCTTTATACGACAGAATTACATGCTGCATGAAATGTAGAATATAATACATTTAAATAAAATAAAGAGATAATCAACTTGCTATATTAGGCAAGGTAAAATACCAACTACCCAGTTTCCAAAGTCCTGATATCAAAGTTAGGTATCCATATAAGCTTTATTGCTCGAGTTAGTACAAAAACAAATTGTGCTCTTTCAGAGCATTAGAAACAATTAATTTCAGAATCATAAATTCTTTTACATGCTTGGAATCAGAATATATCTAAAACGAAATGATACACATGGCAGTAAACTGGCACGAAATTCAACTTTCTTACCAAAATTTCAACTACATGCATGTACAACTACAAATGGCAATCCTCTTCTAAAAGCCTATATTATAAAATAAAAAGAAACAGCAGCCACACGAGCAGCTTGCTTCCCTCTTCTTTGTCAAGAAAGACAGTCTACACAGCTTTAAATTAATGTATAGAAGATGGGTTCTTCAACAAATGAATTTAAACCAAAAATATTTGGAACCAACCATCTTTTAAGAATAAGTTCCAAAACCACATTAATTTTAGGGATAAGTACTAAAATCAACTAAAGCGAGGAAAAAATTGCATTTACATGCACGTCATTCTTCCCTGCCTTGCTCTGGTGTCCTAATTCAAGTAATTTTAGGCTAATATAAAATGTAACACACCTTAAGCACATTTAAGTTTTTCAATAGGTCAAGAAAATCAAATTCTAATTCTCCTATTTCAGTCTTCTCAGTGATAGATATCTCCAGTACAACATATATAATAACAATAAGGTTAAATTAAAAGTTTAGTCTCTTAACTTTCAAGGTTGTATATGATAGGTCCTGAACTTTTTGTTTTATGCTTTATAGGTCTCCAAACTTTCAATTTATGGTCTGATAAATATTTAAACTTTCAATTTTGTATCTAATAGGTCATTGCCTTAATTTACATTTTAAAATTCACATATCTATAGTAAACAAAATTGAAAGTTTAAGGTACTACTAGACTCAAAATTCAATTTTATATCCCATGAATCCATTAATTCTAAGAAATGTCAGAAATGTTAAGGACCTTTTAGACACAACTCAAAGTTTATGGATTTATTAAACATTTCTAAAGTTAAGAGACTTATGAGATACAAATTTAAAAGCTTAAAGACTTGCTAGACGTTTTTTAAAGTTCAAGAACCAACACAAACCAACATGAAGCAAGTGTCAAAGAGAACGGGGAGCAAAGCTCTAAAAGATATAAGACATATATTGAGAAAATCTTCAATAAAAAAATAATCGTCGTAATAAATACAACCCTTGTATTCTTTAGGCTCAAGGCAAGCAACAATGCATAGGCTATATAAAAGAAGGCTCATAGTAATATTTTAACCAAATGAATATCACAAGATTAATTAGAAGTGTATATGAGTATATCTATACGTAAAGTTTCTACTTCGTCACATAAAAGCAGAAGTTTGATATATCCAAAAGAGGGGAAAAGATCTAATTATTATTAGAAATAAAAAAGTTAGAGTTTATGGGCAATGAAAAAAAGATATCTGGGTTTGGGTTTGGGTTCAAATGAAGGATGTGGACAAGGGGACGATGAAGAAAGGTTTTCTTGGACAAGGCAACGATGAAGAAAGGCTTTGGGTTCAAATGGAGGATGTGGATGTAGGGTTGCATTAGGAATGTGCAATACTCTATCCTAATCAGTGGAACCCCAAAAGGGTCGATTCAAGCTTCCGGTCTTAAAATTAAGAGGAACAAGTGTCAAATTCTGGGAATTAACAATGATCAAGAGAAGATTGAGAGATGGGCGGAGAAGTTTGGGTGCGAGGTTGGTTCTTACCCTTCTTCTTACCTTGGGCTTCTCTTGGGAGGTAATCCGAGGGCTACGACGTTTTGGGATCCCATCTCTGAGAAGATCCGTAAGAGGTTAGCTACGTGGAAAAAAAGCTTTCTCTCCAAAGCGGGTAGGTTAACTCTAATCAGATCGGTGCTAAGTGGTATTCCTGTGTACTACTTTTCCTTTTTCGGGCTCTAACTTGGTCCGTAAGAGTTTAGAAAAATGCATGAGGGACTTTCTGTGGGAAGGGATGGATGAAGGGAAGGGTTTTCATTTGGCCAGTTGGGAGGCAGTTGGGCAACCTGTGTATCAAGGGGGTTGGAGATTGGTAATCTAAGGACTCGCAACAGAGCTCTGTTGGCTAAGTGGCTCTGGCACTTCGCCCTTGAGCTCGAGGCTTTGTGGCGTAGGATCATAGTGAGCAAGCATGGTAACCATCCTTTTGAATGGATGGAGAAAGGGGTTAAAGGCACACATCGAAATTCGTGGAAAGACATTTCAGTTGAGCTTCCTACTTTTTCTAAATTTGTTCGGTGTTTCGTGGGGGATGGTAGGGACAAGTATTTTTGGGAGGATCAGTGGGTGGGTGATTGTGCTCGCTCTTCTATCTTTCTGCATCTTTATCACTTATCTTCCTTTAAAAATCACTCGATCTTAGATTTCTTGATTTGGTATGAGAACTCTGTGTCTTTTTCCTTTGGGTTTCGTCGCCACTTGTCCAATAGGGAAACGACAGAGGAGGGATTCCTAAGAAAGTCAGGTTTTTTACTTTGCAAGTCTTGCTTGGTGGTGTTAACACTCTTGATAGGCTTGTTGGGAGAAGAACCACGCTTGTGGGGCCTTTCTACTGCATTCTTTGTCGGAAGGCGGAGGAAGACCTGGATTCGTGCGACGATCGAGGAAATCCTGCTCCATCCGCCTTTCAGAGAGAAAGGTCGTTTTTTGTGGCTTGCTGGGGTGTGTGTGATTGTTTGGGATATATGGAGGGAGAGGAATGATAGAGTGTTTAGAGGTAGAGACAGGGACCCTTGTGAGGTTTGGTCTTTGGTGAGATTTCATCCGTCCCTTTGGGCTTCTGTGGCAAAGCTTTTTTGTAAATACTCTCTAGGAAATATTTTACTTAGCTGGAACCCCTTCCTTTAGTTGGGGTGGGCTGGTGGGCTGGTTTTTTGTACGCCCATGTATTCTTTCATTTTTTTCTCAATGGAAGCAGTTCTTATAAAAAAAATGAAAAAAAGATATCTAAATGTTCCAAATAATAATGATAACCATAATAACTTTAAGAACCTCACTAGGATTATATGATGAGGATGCCTTGCAAGGTGCCAGCCAAAAGTGTACCCAAGAGCTCACAGAACACCCCTAAGTATATTTATAACAAAAACCTAGAAATACGAAGTTTATCCAATAATCAGCTGAGAAGCACAAACTAAAACATAATAGATTTGGCTTTCTCCATGATGAAGATCTCAAGGTTTTTTCCTGACACTTATGTTTAATTAACAAGTCATAGCAGAAATGCACCAGACATAAGACAAGACACCTCTATACAAAACCTAGAAAAAAAATTTCAAGAATGCAAGTGGCCTGCTATGTCCTAATGCAACACTTAAGGTAGATGTACAACCATTGCATCATTTAAAATAAAAGGAATCATTAAGCAGACATTAAAATCTCTACTTCCCTACTATTGTGCCAATAGGCCTATTATTAAAGTATGAGATATGGGTACCTTTTCTCCCACTTTTTCTTGATGCTCCTTAACTTTCTCCTGTAATTTCTTCAATCTCATATTTACTCTAAGCCGTTTTTCCTGATAATTGTATATAACAAGATTGAGTTGCTAGTTAAGAAACAAAATCAATATAACATGCCCTTGCTGACTAGCAAGATAAGTATTATCATAGTAAAATAGGTTGATCTAGATGCATATCATGCCTTCACAAAGCTGACTCCAAGCTCTTTCCTTGAATAACCACGGTCCAAATTGCGCAGTACATACTGATTATAATCTTTAACAATCCTCATGATAATGTCGGAAGTTGAGATTCCTTCTGTCCTTTTTGTTTCCTTGAACTTTCCAATCTTTTTTACCTACAAAGGAAAAGTTCCCATCGATGAAATCATATGCAATGGCTGATACCTAAGCACCAATCTGATCAAATGGATATACCCTTCTTCTGAACTTACAAATTCATAAACATCCTTCCCAGCTCCTGTAGCATCGGCATAACTATATAAAGACAGAAAAAAGAAAAAGAAAAAAGAAAACAAAACAAAACAAAAGATAGTTACGAGATGACATAGATCATTTAAATCAGAATCAACAAATAAATTCATTATGAACAGATAGATACACCATGAACAAACAAACTGGAGCTCTTCCTTGTACACTTTTCCATCCACTATATATTAATTAGATGGATAGAAGCACAGATAAACGGTAAAAAGGAAATAAACACCATTGCCCATAGTTATTTAACCCTCTTGGTTCACTTACGGCAGAGAATCATGGGCCACAAAGTCAATCTTGTGCTTGTCAATAAATTCTTGAGAGATCACCCAGGGTGCATCAGGAATCACTTCATCCACCCACCTATGGAGAGGGAAAAAAAAGGAGCACATTAAATAATACCGTGTTCAAGAATCCATGAGACTATGTTTGATTACACTTTCATAAGAAAATCTGAAAGTACATGTAGAGAGGATATTGATGAATCGTGAGTTCAATTGTAATCCGTCATAGCTACAATTGTATCTAAAGGATTCAAACGCGCCTCCTAACTAGCGGTTGTATGTATCAAAAGCACATCTATGTATAGCAAAGATTCAAGATCCAAAGCCCCCAATAAAAGAAAAACTCAGGTAAAAGCAAAAAGTCATACTTGCAATGGCGAAGCGATTCATATCGTTCAGCTTCAGTCATAACAGTTTTCCCTTTAAACTTGTGGGTAATCTCATCATTACAACATCCAACTAGCAGAAAGGTATTCGGGAACCTGAAATTAAAAGAAAAAACGATAAGCACATCTCGTCAATTTAAAAAAAAATAATTTTCCCAAAGGTGATGCGAAAAAAAAACAGTCTAAACACTAAAAAGTGATACAATAGAAGATCACGGACAAGTAAAAGCAAGTAAATAAAAACCTTGTAAATATAAACAATCAAGCAATCAAATACATCAGAAGAAAACTCATAATTAAGAGAAAACAACAATTCCTACGACCCGGCGTTCACATACTAACTAAATTAGTTAAATCCAAGAGATTCAGAAACCGCAAAACCACCCCGTAAACGATCAGTCATAGATGCATCATAGCATGAACAGAAAACAAAACGAAGCGAAATTAAGCAAAAGGAGAAGAAAATGGAAGATGAAACGGACGATTTCTTGGCTTGCTCAAGAGAGCGAGCGTGACCAAAATGGAAGAGATCGTAGATCCCATCAGCGTAGACTCGAACTGGACGGTCCGTCGGCTGATCGGAATTCGAATGGTTTTGAGAACCGTTGAGAGCGGTGGTGGTGGTCGTGGTGGTCGTGGTGGTGGAATCGCCGGGCTTCACCTCCGCCATTCGAATTACCTTACGATCTCTTCTTCTCTTCAGCTCTCATTCTTCTCTTCGCTGAGCCTTTTGTGCGTTTCTTCTCCCTTAATTTTTTTTTGTTTTTTTTTTTTTTTTTTTTTTTTTTTCCTTTTTTTTTTTTTGTTTTTTTTTGTTTTTTAATTTTTTCAACTCTCCTTATATGGCGTGCACCTCCGACAACGCGACATTTTCGCTCCCTATTTCTTTGTTTTCTTTTTTTCTTCTTCGGTATTTTTATATTCGCCAATTTATAGTTAATAATAAAAATATTTTTTCTAGGTCTATCAAACAAATAGTTAAAACTTGTTTAAAAAAATAAATAAATAAATAAATCATACAAAATACTCCTAAATCAAATAGTTATATCAAGAATACCCTTAATTTTCAAAAGTTTCAAAAATATCCTTAAAATTTAAAATAGATTTCAAAAATGCATTTAAACTTTAAAAAACTTAAAAATACATTCACCGTTAGTATATGAACAAAAACGGTTAATATCGTGTTGAAAAAAATAGCTCTAAAGTTTCAAAAAAAAATTTAAAAAAAGCTCCAATTGTTAATAGGGTGATGAATTTGTTTGAAATTTTTAAGTTAAAAAAACCAATTTTAAAACAAATTATATAGATATTCTCATTTTTTATATATATAAATACTCTCACTTTTTTCTTATTTTGTAAGGGTATTTTTTATTTTATTTTTTAGTTTAGGAGTATTTTTTAAACTTTTGAAATTTAAAGGGTATTTTTAACATAAAACACTAACTGTTATCATCCCAAAACTAACTATAGGGATTTTTTTTAAAACTTATTTTAGAAGTTTTAAAGGTATTTTTCGAAACTTTTGAAAGTTTACGGGTATTTTTTTATACAAAATACAAAATTTAGGAATATTTTATATAATTTAGCCTTAAAAAAGTCAACCTACATATGTACGCTAATCTTTTATATATATATATATATATATATCCACCCCTTTATTTTGTGGTAATCTAAAATTTTCATAGAATGGATATTAGATTATCACGTTTAATTCATCTATACTATTTAAAATAGGCTATCGAGAGAAACGAATGGTCATAGAGTTCATTTCACATTCAATTTGAAATTTTCAAGAAAAAATTATTTTATTGAATTATAATTCACGTTAAACCGATAACAAATTTAAAAAAAAAAAAAAAAAAAAAAAAAAAAAAAAAAATCTGACTTTGTCTAATTTTAATTGTGATAATACTTTTTTTAAATCCCATTTTATCTAATAATTTCTCTTAAATAAAAAAAATTTGCCTTGATTTAATGGATACATATACCAGATAATTTTATTTTAACTACAAACATTTGATATATGGAATAATTTTATTTTAAAATTTGCCTTGATTTAATGGATATATATACCAGATAATTTTATTTTAACTACAAACATTTGATATAGGGAATAATTTTATTTTAATTGTAAAGATTAAATCAAAGATTTGTACTATTATTTAATGGTGTTAAATCATCCTGGACCACCCGCTCTGATACCAGATTAAATCGTCAATTGACCCAAAAGTTTAAGCTGATAGGTGAAGGACAAATTTAATATCATATCTTAACAAATGGTTATATTGATATACAGGATCATTCTATTTCAATTATAAAGATTAAACCAAAGATTTGTCATGTTATTTGATAGTTATTTAGATATATGAGATAAGTTTATTTTAATTATTAAGATTAAATCAAAGATTTGCCTTTGGATAGTTAATGAGTATATGGGATGATTTTATTTAATCATTTGTAACAACCGTGGATTTATCTTTGATTATAAAATCTTTGTTTTTATTATTTTTTTTATTTTTGCGTTAAAAAAAATATTTCCTTAATTTTTTTATCCACATCACAGTCAGCCATTAAAAAATTTGATTCAAAATCAAATCAAATTAGTATTTGAAATATAAATTGCATCTATATTGCTGAAAAATTTGAAATAATATTGTAGTTGTTAAAAATATTTATAAAAATATAGTAGTTTTGAAAGTATTTATAAAAATATAATAGATTTTTAATAATGACTTTCACTATCTTCTCTTCTTTCTCAATTTTCAATAATCTTCATCATTATCCATCTTTTCCCTCTCTTTTTTCTTTCATTTTCTATTTCTTTCCTCTTTCAATCTTTCTTCTTCTTCATTCCATCATTTCTATTATTTCTCCATTCCTCCTTCATTTTTCTCTATTTAAAATATTTAACTTAAATTCTATTTTTTTTCACAATTGGAACAATTATCTTGAATATTTTTCCTCAACTAATTTGAACAATTACCTCAAATAAAAAGTTTAAACATCAAATATTCATAAAATTAATTTAATTATTAACAATAAAACTTAAATATTATGGGCCAATCGACTTTGGATTTATTTTGTTGACTTGAACTCAATCTTTTTTGTGGAAGTTCTAATTTTAATTCGATTTAAGGATGGAGAATGATAGTCTGTTTTACATATTGTTTGTTTTGTGGAAGAAAAAAAGAATTATGTGTCAAAATTTAAATGTTCTTAAATCTCTAGATCAATTTAAAAAATTCAAATAAATATGAACTGAAATTTTAAATTTAATTTTAAAAGTGATGAAAAATAGTGAAACTAAATTAATTATAATTCATTTAATTCTAACATTTTGAAACTTATAGATCAAATAGAAAGTAGACCCAAAACTTAGTAACAAAAAATGTAACTTTTGAAAACTAATTCTAAACTTCATAAACCAAAATTGTATTTTACCTTTTTTTCGATTAAATTCATGAAGTTGAAACAAAATTTTAATCTTATTTGCACCACTGCTAAAATATACTAATGTCATTTAAAATAAGAAATGTTGTTATAATTATTTGAAACTTAAAGGTATCTTAATGTCATTTTTTTAATGAATGAAAATTACCATTCTAAATTCTTTTGGGTTGAGACTGCACTAAACTAAAAATTGAAAACTTAAAGAATAGTTTTAAATTTTTTTAAAAAAAAAATTGTCTAAGAATTCAACTCTTTTACTCTAAATTTCTTGATTTGCTATAAAAAAAATAAAACCAAATTTAAATTTCACATATATATATATATATAAACTTACATTCTGTAAGCATAGTGGAAATTTTTTTTTTCTAAATTAACTATGTTAATTCAGTTTAAAATTTTCAATTTTATGGTCCCGATTACACACAATTCTATAGTTTTACACAGTAATGTCTATTTGACAAATAATTAAGCATTTTTTTATGTGCTACTTTTTCTAATTTCCAACTTTTCTCAATTTTTAGTTTTATTTTTTGTCCAAAATTTTCATTTATAAAGAAAAACTTCACTCACTCTTAGAATGCAACAATAAAACTAATTGTGATCTAGATACTACCAATGAGATCTTATTCACTATTTTCTTTTAGACACGAAAATAAAAACACAAATAAGAGACATATTAAAAAAAAGTGAAAATTTATAAATTTATTAAATATAAAATTAATTATGGGGGATTTTTAAAAATAGAAAAACAAGGAAAACTATTTACACAAAATAGCAAAAATTTTAAATAGTTGTGATAGACGCTGATAGAAGTCTATCAGAGTCTATCAGTAATAGAAATGATAGAAGTCTATTACTGATAGAAGTCTATCAATGTCTATTAGTGTTTTTTTTGCTATTTTCTGTAAATAGTTTGAAATTCTTTCTATCCGTGAAAATTTCCCAATTTGATTTAAGGATGGGAATGATAGTCTGTTTTACATATTGTTCTAAGTAAAGTTAGTGGACAAGTAAGGTGATCAAAAAAGTTGGGCGGCAGTTATCATTCAAAGAAATTTCCAGATTTCGAGAAAATTTTAAAAAATTTCGAATAATATTGAGTTGCATCCCTATCAAATTGCCCAATTGAAACCCTCATTGCAATAAACCTTCTATGATAGTGACATCACACTACCAAATGTTAAACTTAATCTTTATCCTCCAATTTTATCAGCAGGTGGGATCACATCGAGTAGCATCCAATAAATATTCAACCAATCATTCTTAACCCAAACAATATTTTTATATTCAACCAATCACCGTTAACAGTTAACCCAAACAATATTTTTATATCTTGTAAGGTGATGGATTGATCGATGGATAGATTAATCGTATAAAATATCGGGATCAATTGGTCCAGATTTTAAAGTCCTGATTTAAAAGAAAAAATTATTTATCTCTTGAGTAAAACATACAAATTATCTATATAAAAAATTATCTAGTAGTAATTAGAAAGAAAAAAACTCACAAATTCAACCACGGTTCTACTTTTTTTCCCTCAAAGTGACAAAGTCCCTCCTTTTTTGTTATTTGTTATCGAAACAGCAACAAAAACTATGAAAAAACATAATGTACAATATGAGAATATAGATCTTTAAAAAAACTATTAAAAAATAGAATAGTATGAGAATAGAGACAAAATTTATAATTAATTATAAAAAAAATAATTTAGTAGTAAATGTGCAAAACTCACAGCTTGAGCAATGCAATTTTTTATTGAATGTGGAGAATAGAAGAAGATAAGTAATAATAATTTAGAAATAAATTAGAATTAAAACTGAAAGGAGGAAAATGAAAGAAGTCGAGAGCAAGAAAAGAAAAAAAGTCGAGAGATATTTAAAAGGGATATTTACCTGCGTAAATTAAAAAATTGAACAAATTAAAATATTTAAAACTTATTGTATTATTTCAAATAAAAAATATAAGATTAAAATATAATTATTATAAGAATTTAATAATTTTAAGTTTTTTCTCTACCAACCTCACGGCTATTTTTAGTTTTTTTTTTTTTTAGTTTTTTTGGTCGAGACTTCACTTTATGACTATTTCTGGAGTTGGCTATTTTTAGTTTTAGTCTCGACCAACTTACTCCATGGACCCCACATTCTCAGACTTTGTGCCAAAGTACTGCCACACTACAATATTTTTATAAATAGTTTTCAAACTACAATATTTCTATAATTATTTTTACAAACTACAATTTTTATTTAAAAGATCCAGTTAAATTGCATCTTTTTTTTTCATTGGAATCCAAAATTTCTATAAAGTGTGCATTTGGATTATCACGTTTGTTTTGAAGTAATATAAGATGTTCGAGAATTGGAAGATTCACATGTATTCTAGGATGTCCTTGGATGCACTCCTAAACACATGAGTTTTTATTTTTTTTATAAAGATATTCAAATTTAAATTTAAATTAATATTTATATTATAAAAAATCTTAAATTAATATTTTGTTGAAAAAAATAAAAAAAAACAATAAAACTATATTAATTTAAAAAGAAATTCAAATTAATAACAAATATGTTATATAAGTTCAAATTATATTAAATTAATTATAAATTAACGAATACTTGAAATACTTAGATATCTTGTAACATTTATCAAAGTATTCCAAAATATCTTCAAAAATATTCTTACAAAACAAAGATAATTATTTAAGGATGTCGCATATCAATAATTTTGGATATCTATAATTTTAGGCATCTAAAAATTCGTGTTATCTACATTCCCATAAAAGACACAACTCCTTAATTTTCCATAGGTATCTTCTATTCCCTTTCTTATTTTTATTTTGAATTCTTTTTCTTTAATTTTTTTTAGAATTGGTTTGTAACTCCATGCCCATATTCATTTTTCTTAAAAAGTTATTTTTTTAAAAAAAAAAAAAAATTGTTTGAGCTTCTAATTTTTTTCCCAACTCTAAAATTAGGCATCACCTTCATTTTTCTAATTATAAATAAAAAAAGTTGTCTTTATATATGTATATATATATATATAGGTTTAAAATAACAAATACATTTTTTTAATCAAGTGAGCACGATGTTTTCTAAAACATAATAATATTTTAGTTTAGATTAAAGTACGGAATTAAGAAAATAGTCAAATCACTCCAATCAAAATAAAAAGTTTTCTTTTACTAAGATGAATAAATTTTTATAAAGAACATTACAAAATATTTTAGTTTATATATTATTTTATATATGCTTAATTTATATATTTTTTATAATATATTTTAAACTTAACTAGTATTAGTTAATATAAAATAACTATTATTTTTTTCTCACCCAACGTCCAAAAATTTTATGAATATTTCTTTTATGACTTATTTAGAAAACAAACTCTCTTATTTATAAATTAAAGTGTATTATTAAACTTTTATAATTAATGTATCTTTTTAAACTTTACCCAACACATGCTTTACACATAGTATCAAACTAGTAAAAATGAAAATTATTTGACATTTTAAGATACGCGGACATCTAACCAATTTTGGATTCCGTTAATTATATATTTGCCCTTATTTTTCTTTTATCTATCTTTTTCTTTGTTAATTTTCTTTATTTTACCTTTTATTTTCTTATTAAAAATAAATTGATGTATGTATGCATTAAAATATCATCAATTGTATTAATGGTAATGTTTTATTAAAAAAATTAAAATTAACTTTTTAAAAAAGAAAAAGTTAAAATTAAATTAATATTTTATAAAGAGCAATGATTAGGTGTAGTCTTGGTTACACCTATCTCCCTACAGCTACTTTCTTTATCACATGGGAAAAAAATAATAATAATTTAACTTTTTTAGAAAATAAAATTTTCTTGCTACATAGTAGTTTTTAATTAAACAACTAATAGACTACACAAAAATAGGTATAACTTGGACAACATCTAAACATTTTTCTTTTATAGAAGCCTCATATACAAGTATATAAATTAATTTATGGTACAAAATAACACATAAAGTTAGCATAAACTAATATTGATTTACAAATAATAACATTAAATTAATAAAGACTAAAATGCACGTGATGTCAACTTTAATTATATTAAATCTAGTAAATAAAATAAAAGATTAGTAAGTGCATTATTGGCATAACACATTACTTAAAAACATTTCTATATATGAATCCTACAAAAACATGTGTATAGTTATCTGAATATTAATTTTTATGTTTAAAATAAATAAATAATCAGTTATACGTTTTATGATGTTAGGTTTTTTTTTTTTTTTCTTCTCTTTCTTTTAGTAAGGGCATTATTGACCTCTCACTTTGATAGTTTATCAATTCAGCTATATTCAGGTTGATTTTTATAATGCGGGTGAGAATTGACATATGATAAACTATACATGCTTAGTAGTTAACATAAATTCAATATATTAATTAGACTACTTAGGAGATAATAGCTTTTAATTTCACTCACAAGTTATTATGAATTTGGGAAAATTTTTACCTTTCTTCTCTTAAGTGATCTAAGGACATGTTTGAATTGATCAGTAAAAAGTGTGTTTATCAAAAAGTCATTTTCATTTACATTTTTTATAAAAAAATTGTTTAAAATAAAAACACTAATATATTTGATTATATTTTTTTAAAAGTGTTTTTATATACAAGTCTGTTTGATTTGCTATATACTTAAAGTGTTTGTATTGATATCAAATTACTATTTCAAATCCATATTTGTTAAAATATTTATCATTTGTTACGGTATTTACTATTTCCTATTCATCCTCTATTTCCCTCTTTAATACATTGTTTACTATTTTTTATCTAAACTAAAATAATCTACGCCCATATTATAACCCATACTAAAATAGTCTACACTCCAAACACAAATTATTATAACCATTAACTAAAATAATTAATTCAACGTCCCGAATACTTTATATGAACTAAAATTTTCAATTTTGTATTTTAAAATACTCAAAAATCATTTTTCTAAAAGTTGATTTCAAATGCTTCTCTCAAACCAACTTATTTCATAAGTTCATTTTTTCGAAAGTTATTTTGAGTGGTCGCCAAACACTTCAATTTTTTTCAAAATATTTTTTTTAAAAAAATAAACACTTAAAAAGTTAAATCAAACACTCTGTTTTTTTTAAATGTCATCACGTCGTATAAATTTATAATTAGCGAATTTTTATATTCAATGTAATGAGAACATGATTGCTTTAAAAAAAAAAAACTAATATGGTATTTTAATTTTTTTTTTCTAGACAAGGTACAATATTTCTATTTTTTTTTAAATGTCATCACGTGGTATAAACTTATAATTAGCCAATTTTTATATTCAATGTAATGAGAACATAATTGCTTTAAAAAAAAGAACTAATATGGTATTTTAATTTTTTTTTTCTAGACAAGGTACAATATTTGCATGCTGAAGAACTTACAAGATTAATTTTGGTGACCAACTTCGACAATTATCTATGCGACCAAGTCTAATGGTCAACTCCGATGATCACTCTAGCGGCCAACTATAGCAAAATTACCTCCGACCCCCAATTTTGACGACGACCATCTCCAACAACTCCTTTTGAGAACGAACTTTGACGATCACCTTTAGCGACAAGTTCATAGTGTTTAGTAGTCTTCTTTTATAATAATTTGACATTAATAGAAACATTTTGAGTATAGCAAACGAAAAAAAAAAAAAACTTACGTATAAAAATACTTTTGAGACCAACTTGTGCAACATTTTGAAATATACATACATACTTACTGCAATTTAGTTCTAAAAAGATGAAATCAATGAAATTAAATAAATCTTCAAACTTATATACTATAATTCTTAAAATTTGGCCTTAAGACTCTCGTGTATGAATGGTAGGAAATAATAGATCAAAATTGTAGAAAAAAAATTATTTTTTAAATTTTTATCTAATTCTAAAGAATAAGAAAATAAATTATCCTACAAACAAAAATTTTAATAAAAAAAATAACACAGTTTAACAATTATGTAACTAATTAAAAGTTGAAGCCCAATTTTTATAATGGTATAAATTTGAAGGTCCTAAAATTTGTATATCTTGATTACAAATATACATAGACTTAACATATTTTGTTCTAGGTATTTTCAAAGTTGTTCAATTTTAATTTTAATTTTCTGTTATTTTAAAGGTTTAAAACTTAAATACTTTCAATAAATCTTAAATTTAATTAAAAAAAATTGAGAAAAATTTAATTCTTTAAAGTTCAATTTTTTGAATTGGTTAAACAATAACATGAAAAGATGAAGACATCGACCTAATTTTTATAATATTTTTTGCAACCAGTCCTATTAATTAATACTTTTTCAAATCGAAATGCAGAGATACCTTTAAAATTAATTTCTTCCGTTCAGAAAAATAAGAGGTGGAACCGTGGGGAAGTGGAGTTTTTTTTTTTTTTTTTTTTTTTTTTTTTAAATTTTCTTTTAATATTATATTCATCTTTTAACTTGAAATTTTCAAGGTTAATCCCTATATTTTCAACAAATTTCACATCTAGTCTAATTTTTATGTAAGAAAATTGAATATGTTTTCGGAATTTGTAATAAAAATGCTGATAATTAGTAATTATCTGAACATAGTAAATTTTTTTTTAATAAAGTAAAAAAAGAAAATACATCATAATTGAATAATATTCATAATAATAATAATAATAATAATAAAAACGTTACATAATTAACAAAAGGGGTTTCAAACACGGCATACATTATACATACGGTGGGTGGAATCGGAACGTGGCGATTGAAAGTAGTTCACACGTGGTACTCCAAAAAAAAATAAAGAAAAGAAAAAAGAAAAAAGTTCACACGTGTGAAGTAGCTAGAGACGTGCCGCACGCACCAACTTTCCGACACATATACACACCATTGTCTAAATTAAAAAAAATGTCATCTTTGAAGAATTTGTCAGCAGACGACTTCGGTGCCTAACTTCTTCTTTTACGCCCCCACTAAAATTCAAAAAAAAAAAAAAAAAAAAAAAAACAACTACCGTCGAAATCCCGCCGCCGTGCCGGAGTCACCCCGGCCGAGGATTTTGAGTCGTCGGAGAAGACCCATCAAAAACCCCCATATAATTAATATTATTATTATTACTTCTCGATCCTCCACCATGTGTTTGTTGAAAAAACCCCTCACCGGCAGCCGAATTACTCAACGAGAACATAAACGGCGGTTGCTGCAGTGGCGGTGACTGGTTTTGAAATTGGAATAGCGTCGGCTGCTGCGGCGGATCTTGGAGATGGTAGGCGGCGGCGGAGGCCGGGTCAAAAAGGGTTTGAGAATTACCGGAGAAACCGAATGTGGCAAAATTGTGGAGGTTATTATTGGAGTTGGAAGGGCCGCCGGTGAATTGCTGGACCATGGCTCGGAAATTTGCGGCGTCCGTGTTGAGTAAAGTGGTTGGGGTCCGTCTAGAGGCTCTGGACCGCTTCCGAACCGGCTTAACAACTCGGCCCCCATCTGGGTTCAAACCGGATGAAGCTGGTGGGGTAGTAGTGGCGGAGGAGACGGCGGCGGTGACGACGGTGGAATCAGAAACCATATCGGAATTATTGTTTGTAGTGAGGTGATCGTGATCGGAAAGGTGAAAGGGGAGTTGAGTGTTGGAAAGGTTGTTTTGGTGATACATATGGAGCCATTGATTAGACATTTGGAAGAAAGAAAAGGAATAATGAGAAGTGGTTTTTGATGAGATAAAGGAAATATATATAGATATATGAGTGTGATTTTAGCGTTTAGAAGAGGGAAATTGAGATTTTACTTGGTTGAAAAATATTATTCTACCAATAAAAAATTGACATGTGGCAATTTTTTTTATAAAGAAAAAAGAACCGGGGGTTATACCTAATCATCATTGTTCATTTCAATAAAAAGAATCCACGTTCGAATTGAGCGTTTTAGATTCAATTTGTAATACCAAACTCATTTCGTTCTTCTAGTTTTCAACTCAATCATCTTTTTCACTGTTTTCATGTTTCATGGTTCCATTTCTGTTTCGTCTTTGATATATTACATATTTCAAACACTTCTCTAATTCTTAGTAATTCTGATTAAATTTCAGCATTTCAAACAATTTCTAAAAATATATCTATTTTTTAATAATGTTATATATAAATTTGAGGTGTTTATAAATTATTTGATAGACTGACTTAAATATTTAGGCTAAAATGTTATTCCATATGAGTTTTCAGGATAAGGTTATGGAACATTTTTATTTTATTTTATTAATATTTCAATTTATTCACATTGACAATGGATAGTGTTGTTTCTTTTTTATCTAACGATTTGTGGCAGTTAGTGTCAACAAAGGGAGTCTTTATAAATGTCAAATGAACCAAGTGTAGAAGGAAATAACGAGAAAGTAATCAAGAAGCATAACAACAACCAAAGCAAGTGCTAGAAAATGAGCAAAAACTAGAATTAGAACTATAACAAGAAAGTGACCTAAAACTTATCATACACACAAATAATGAATTAAAAAATTTCAAAAAAGAAATATTTTTTATTAAATAGACATAGGAATAGAGGTGAGATGAGATGATGAGAGATGTCACGTGAGGGGGGCACGTGGGGCTGCTGGTGTTGAATTGTTTCAAAGCTTCTGGAGGGGAATGGAATAAAAAGTAGTAAATTTTGTTGTTGCTACTGTGGACTGCATGCTTCCTGGAAACCTGCTGCAATCCCAATGCTAAAAACTTTAATAATAGTCATTATCAAACTTCTCAAATGCCAATTTCCTCTTCTTTCTTTTCCTCTCGGCCCCACTTATTTCCTTTTTCTTTTTAAATTTTCAATTAAAATAAGTTTCAATTATAAATTTATGGTTAAAAATTACTTTTCGTCTCTAAACTTTCATGAAAGTAATATTTAGTTTGTAACAATTTAGTCTCTATACTTTCATTTGTAACAATTTACTTTAAAAATTTTAACGATTTAGTCCCTATTGTAAAAATTAAGGTTAAGATTTAATGAGATTTCTTGCCTAAATAAACCAATAACCTAATTAAAGACTCAATATTTTTATAAAATATAAAGTCTACATCATAAAATAATAAAAATTGACATATAATTTTGATGATTTTTTTTTTATGTTAGGGATTAAATTGTCACAAATTTGAAAGTACAAAGACTAAATTGTTACCTATTAAAGTTTAAGGACTAAATTGTTACAAAATGGAAAGTACATGGACTAAATTGTTACAAATCAAAGTTCATGGACTAAATTGTTACTTTCATGAAAGTTTAGGGACCACAAGTTTTTTTTAACCTAAATTTAATCGGTTAGAATTTAGTTTATTCGATTTAATAAAAACTCACGTAGGACAATATAATTATGAGAATTTTATCAAATTATGTAGAATATTTTTAAAGTTTTATGAAACCCTAATTTGCTAAATTTTATTAGAATTACTAAACTAAATCAATAATTTAACTATTAAATAGTATTTTATTAATATTTTAGGTTTTATTTTTCATTTTAATTTATGTGCTTTTATCAAAAATATGAATTAAAAATTTGAAATTGTTGTAGTTTTTAAAATAATTGGTAATAATTATACTTTTTGTAAAATTAACTATAATATGAAGCGTATTAGTGTTTGGTAAATTTCGGCTTTATAATTTGTTACATGTGTTTGGTAAATAAACATTAAACTATCATGTTTTAGATATAATACTAAAATTGGCTTAATATTTTTTTAATTTATAATTATTAAATAAATGTTTAAAACATATATATAAAACAAATATTGGGTTTAAAGGATAAAATTAAAAACTAAAAATTTATTAAAAATTGCATTTGAGAATCTAGAAGCTAGTAAGAACTGATTTTCAAGGGTGTGAAATGATTTAAAAGCATAAATCTGTATTATCAAACACAAAAAAGATGGTTAAGATTCTTTAATAATATCTCTCCCATAATCAAGCGCACCTTTAATCATGTTGTTACTTGTTAGTTTATTGATTTTTTTTTTCAAAAGATAAAGTTTCAATTAGTATTGACTTCATAAATTTTGAAAACATGCCACAATATTATATTCTTTTTTACATGAAAATTATTTCAATAAATTTTAAATTTAGTTATTTGAAATTAAATTTTATTGAAGTTAGTTCAATGATGGCAATAATTTTCATTAAAAAAAACCTTACGTGAATATTGTTCCAAAATTTAGAGTAGAAATACTAACCTATAATAATTTTTTTTTAAAAAAATTAACAATAAATCAGAAACATCCTAAATTCTAAAAATTATTAGAAGAACATGAATTAAAATTGAAAATTAAAAAGTAAAAAACTACAAAAACCAAATTGGTATTTTAATTATATATATATATATATATATGAAAGAACAAAGGAGTAATAATTAGGTGTAGCCTAGGCTATACTTGTTCCATACTTCCCTTCTTCTAGCTATATAAAAAAGAATATATTTTTTAATCAGTTTTTTTCTAAAAATAATTTAACACGTATCAATTTTTAATTGGTACAGCAAATGTTGCACAAGAGACGTGAAATTTTTCCACGAATAAATTTGATGTGTACTAATAGACCATCATAATTATTGTTGTTGTTTTTGGATTTTTGAACATACAATTTTTTTTTAAAGAAAACTAGTCTTCTAAAGCTACCGCTAATCCACACACATTTTATCAAATGATTTAAAAATAGAATAAGTTTACTAAAATTCAAAATTCACTCATAAGCAAATCTGGACTTTGAATAAGGAGGGAAAATAGACTACAAATATTTCAAACTTGTATATTTGGTTTGTGGTCATCAATCTCTCCAATCCAATTCATGCACAAAAATTCTTTATGGACACTATTTTCATTCTTTTGAATGAGTGAATTAATTTCAATATATTCAATATGATTCCTTGCATGGTGATGAAAAATCAAAATATCTCCTAATTAAAGTTGTCACATGGTGTGAGCTAAAGTCGAAAAAGTTGAAAAAACTCGGTAAAAATGAAAGACAGTTGGCACGAATTGTTTGACAATTCTAAAAAATATCTTAGTCGGTTCAACTTTAATACAATCATTTCAATAATTAGTTCTAATTATCAATAGTTGTCACTATATATATATATGAAAGTTAATTGTAAATAAATTTTATGTATGAATAAGCTAGGTTTTTCTTTTTTGAGTTGAAGGATTACGAGTGTGAGATTTAAAAATGATAATTTATGTCTTCAATTATCTACTAATTTATGTTCGAATGGACAAATGAATAAATTGAATTGATGTAAGTTTTTAACCAAAAAAAGAAGAAGCAATCAACTCATTTACATGTTTAATTAATTATCATCATGTCAGAGGTTCAAAGGCTTCTTACCTCACCTAAAATGTTAAAAACCTATTAAACACTAAAGTTTCCACACTCGTGAGATATTAAGTTTTTATAATGTAGTAATTGAACACGTTAACAAACCGAAAATCAAACCAACTCGATGGATCATTAGGAACTTAGTCTTCCACAAGGAAAAAAAACTCACTCAGATCAACCAATTCCTCAAACCCTGCACCAATCCGAGCAGCAAGGTGGCATGCCACAATATTGCAGAAAAATACTCAACATTTTGAGCTAAAATAAAAATGTCATCTACAATTTTTTTTAAGGAAATTTTTAAAAATAGAAAAAACAAGAAAAATAATTTACACAAAATAGAAAATTTTTTAGATAGTTGAGATAGACGTTGATAGAAGTCTATTTTTATTTTATTAATCTCAATAAAATTACCAAATTTCTTATTTAATAGATTAATGACTTCAAGCCACTCAATATTAATAGCTAAATGTTGTGAAAAAAAAAATTCCTTTTATTTGTTTAAGTGCTATGCATGTGGACACGTTTCTCCATCAACATTCTTCACCGTTTAGATAAGAATAATGGAAAAAGAAGTCAAATAAGAACAAACTAGCCATAAAAAAAAAAAAAAAAAAAAAAAAAAAAAAAAAAAAAAAAAAAAAAAAACTTTCTGGTTTTTACCTTTTAGTCAGTTTTATGAAAAACATTTTTAGTTACTTTACCTTTGGTCCTCTAAATTTCAAAAGCAGATTTTATATTTTTAGTCTTGAATTTTCACCAATGCCTAATTCAAATAATTTGTGTTAATTTTTAATTCATTCATTTAAAATAATTAAATTACTTTTCATTAATTTTGATCACCATTAAAATTAAGACAAAATATCCATTTGGTTCTTAGATTTTAGGTCTAATTTTCATTTGGTTTTTAAATTTCAAAATTGTTATATTTTTATTCCTAAGTTTTGAGTTTAATTTCTATTTAGTCTCAAAGTTTCAAAATGTTACATTTGTACCCTTGACTTATGAGTTTTGTTTCAATTTGGTCCCTAAGATTTCAAGATTTACACTTTTAATCTTAATTTTTCATTAAATATTCACTCTAAGTTCTTAATGTTAATTCTATTGATTAATTTAAAATAATTAAATTAGTTTTTATTAATTTTTAATTAATTAAAAATTTTCACATCATTATTATTTTAAATTAATTAATTGAAAGTTAACATCAAATACCAAAGTAAATATTAGTAGAAACTGAAGAGTAAATTTGTAAAATATTGAAATTTATGAAGCAAATGAAAAAACAAATTATAAACTTAAGGATAAAAATGTAACATTTTAAAACACATGAACCAAATGGTAATTAAACTCAAAATTCAAGGATAAAAGTATAATATTTTAAAATTTAGAGACTAAATGAAAACTAGACTCACAACTTAAGGACCGAAAATGTATTATTTCCCTAAAATTAGTTAAAAAAATCCACATCATAGTTATTTTTAAATAATTAATTGAAATTTACACACCAAAACTAAAAACAAACATTAGGTTACTATGATGTAAAGGTGTAAAATGTAAAACCACATTAAAACTAAACTTAAAATTCAAAAGTAAAAATAAACTTAAAATTCAAAAGTAAAAATGTAATCTTTTAAAACTTAATAATGATCGAGTAGAAACTAAACTAAAAAGTTAGAGATACAAATATAACATTTTAAAATACAGTAATAAAATGAAAATGAAAAACTACCTTTTTATTTTCCGAATTTTAAAGAATAGTTGCATTTGGTCCCTAAGTTTTCGAAATGTAACTTTTTAATCTCCAAATTTTTAAGAACATTTGTGGTTAGTCCATAAGTTTTCGAAATGTAACTTTTTAGTCCCCAGATTTTTTAAAATAAGTTTAAAAGACCTCTCAAATAATTTATTGTTATTATTTTAAATAATTATATGACATTTCAAATTAGAAAAATATTTTTTAAAAAAATTATCTCCACTCTAAAAATATTTTTCTTAAAATTTAAAATATCAATTAATTTTTTTAAAAAAATTAAAAAATTACTTAAATAACCTTTTAAACCTATTCTTAAAAACCTTAAGATTAAAAAGTTATATTTTGAAAACTCATGTCCAAATATACATATTTTTAAAAATTCGAGAACTAAAAAATTACATTTTTAATATTCTTTAAAATTGAGAACTAAAAAAAGTAACTTTCTCAAATAAAAACTATACGTAAAATCCAGAAAAATTTTCAGAGATAGAAAAAATGTCAAACTATTTACAAAAAATAATAATAAAAATACCGATAGACATTAATAAATTTCTATCAGCATCTATTAGTGATAAATTTTTATCATTTCTATCTTTGATAGACCCTAATAGACTTCTTTCACAACTATATAAAATATTGCTATTTTGTAAATAATTTCTCTTATATTTTATTTTAAAAAATTTTCTTAAAATTTAGGGCCTAAAACGACATTTTCCTCGAAAAAATAATGAAAAAAAACCCTAATTTGCACGTTGTTTTGACCAAAAGGCCTTCATCAATCCCTATGTGGAATATTGTTCTATTTTTTTTAATTATTTTTTTTTAATTTGATTTGTTGATTGTTTTTTCCACATAATTGGGCTTTTCGTCGGTTCCAAAATTTTATTTTTCTTGTTGTTTGACCAAATCCCCTAACCAAATCCGCTGCGGTTCTGCAAAACCACAACTCATATTCTTTTCACACACACTCTTTTGTTCAAATGGTAATTGCTTCTTAATCACATCTTCTTACCACTAATCACCCAATTAAAATTTTGATGATGGTGATTTGTGGTTGATGGATTCAAACTTTCTATATTTTGCTTAGACAAATTAATCTCACATCAACAAGAAGTATTACTTATTTTAGATCATTTGGTTCGATTCTAATTTGTGTTGGGTGACTTTTTAAGTTCAATACATATAGTATACTCGTGAACAAATTGAATGAGTCAAGGTATTGTGTTTATGTCTGTATTGGATAAATTAAGTTTACAATTTAAACTTTAATATTTTTTTAGTTAGAGTTAACGATTTTATTTTTGTTGGGAATGATTTGTCAAAAACTAAACTTTGTCTTTGTCCCATTTAATGTATTAATTTTTCTAAAATATTTTACTATCATCTTATTACCATTTTCCCATTTAGTATGTTGATAGTTTTTCTATTTAATAATGTGTTTCTATTTTTTGAAGTTAAAACGGTTGCGTTTGTGATTTGAAAACAATTTTTAAAACGGTTCTTTTGGCTTCTCTAAAAGGGTTGTGTGGGCGTTTCTTCAGGAAAAGAAATTTCTTTTGCTTCTTCTTTCTTTTGTTGCTATATTCTTATGAGCAAAGTTTTCTTGATTCTAACTCTTTTATGACAAGTGCTTATCTGTTACGAGTGTTGTGTTAATCTTGGGAGCGACTGACGTGAGACAATAAACACTAAGAACATGCTATAATTGCTTTCAAGGTAGTGGTCATTCCACGACACAACAATTGATTTGTTCAACACTCCGTTTCTACACATTTATATATATCTCCTAAAATTATCCCAAAGTATTATCTATCACTTCATAAACTTGCCCCAAAGTTATAGTTCAATCCAAAACGGTTGAGAGAGAAGAAAAAAGTAAGTGTCGATGAAAGTTTATCATTTCTATCTCTCTTTATGAATCACTTATGTGTAATTACAAAATAACGAAAATTTATGGGTCTTTTAAACGAATAATAAAAAAGGAAAAATTTTTAAATATAGAAAATAAAGAAAACTATTTACACAAAATAACAAAATTTTTAGATAGTTGTGATAGACGTTGATAGAAGTCTATCAAGGTCTATCCGTGATAGAAATGATAAATGTCTATCACTAATAGAACCTGATAGAAGTCTATTAATATCTATCGGTATTTTTTTTTCTATAAATAGTTTGACATTTTTTCCATCTATAAAAAATTCCCTAATAAAAATTTGCTTTTAAACTTAGTAAAGGATAAATCAAATTAATTAAAATCATAGCATACCATATATATATATAAAACGTATTATATGGGAGAATCTTTCTCCTCTCTCTATTTTGCCCTTTATTTTTTCCATAAATATCAATTATGCCCTTTTCTTTAGTTATTTGTGCCACTTTTTTTTTTTCTTTTAGATTTTTTTTTCAACTCATCTCTTACGAAACTATTAGTTTCATTTTTTTAATTTTTTTTCAGTATTGGTTTTTCAATTTCAAACTCATGCATATCATTTCATAGAAATTATATATGTCATTTCATAGAATAAATAAAATAGAAAGCATTTTGTTTTTCTTTGGCTCAAATTTCATTTTCAAAATTTCAAAGAATTTTTTTTTCTCAAGAAAATAGAAATTAAAAGTTTTCGTTAGTTGTAAATGAAATAATTTAATCATGTCAAAATAGAGTATTGGATCCATAAATTTATTTTCGTCAATAAAAGGTAACATTCTAATCTCCAAATTTAAAATTTATGCATCCATATATATTTTTTTAATCTTTCTTATCTTCCTATACTTTTACATTTCATGTCAAATATTTAAATTTAAACTTTATTATAAGTATATTTATTTAAAAATTATTTTTCATTAAAAATTATGTCTCAAAGTTCTCTACTACATCCAACACATTTTATATACATTGTAAATTAACTTAAAACAAGAAATACATCTACATTGTAAATTAACTTAAAACATTTATTAATTAAACTTCATGGAAAATAAATTCGATCAAAATTTAAACTTTATCATAAAAACTAAGTCATAAACAATTTAAGTCATGTGCATCGTACGTGTCTTCGAACTAGTATATATAAAAGGTGATATGAGGGAAGAATCTTTATCTCCCAATTTTGTTCTTCAATTTTTAGTAAATGTCTATTATACCCTCACTTGTGATTGTTTTTACTTTTTTTTTATAGTAAATATCAATTTATATTCTTAACTTTGGATGTTGTACTAATTAAATCATAAACTAATAATTATGTAAAACTTATAATTGGAGTAAACTAAACTTGTAAATTTTCATAAACCAATCAATTTAGACTATTCATTACCCTTTGAAAATCATCATTGCATTAAAAATCCTAGACTTTTTCGAATGTCGATTTTACAAGATGGACGATTATAGTAAATGCATTGACAATTTTCAAAAGAAATTATGGTTAACAATCTAAATTGATCCATTTATAAAAATTTAGAGATTTAATTGATACAATTATAAATTTCACACGAGATTTTTCCAAATGAAGCATAATGAAGGGTGTAAATTGATACATATACAAAAGTTCAAGGTTTAAACTGACACAACCACTAAAATTTAGGGATATCAATAGATATATTTTCTCTGTTATTTCTTTTTTTTTTCGGGCAAGAGGAGGGAGGAGAGAAGAAAAATTAAATCAAGCACACTGGCACTCTCGATACCTCACGCATTCCAATATTCTCCTGATTTTCAGTAATCGTGATTATATTTCAGTCTTCTAAACAAGTTCTTTAACAAAGAATTAGAAGTTTCATAAAACAAAATATATATCCAATTCTCATAGTTATGATGCAATTACCTCACTTAGATCATGTACAACAACTTATCTAAATCTGCATTTGGTTAAAACTGATTAGTTCTTTGATATAATATACTCTTTTTTAACAATCTCTGTTCTTTTTTTCTTTTTTTTTTTTTTTAAATTTAAAAATCTTTGGTTCCTCATCTCTTTTTCTTCTATTTTTTTTTTCTTTGTGAATTTGTTGAAAACAGGAATCAGAGAGAGTTTTCAACAATGAAACCCTAAGATATATATAACAATGAAACCCTAAGATATATATATCAAAGGAAAAGATATTGAAGAGAGGAATGTCACAAAAAGTTCAAGATGAAATAAAAAAAGATGAAGAACCTGAGATCGATCGATGGAGAAAAAGCTTCCGAGGCGATGAATAAACCGAAGACAAACGAAGATCTATCGAAAAAAAAAAAAAATTAAAACGCTGGAATCGAGAGGAATTATGTCATTGAAAATCGAAGAAGATGTAATAAAAAAAAAAATGAAGAACCTTACAATCGATAGATGGAGAAAAAGATTATTGCGACACAGTGCGATGAACAAACCGAAACGAAATTATTAACATGGGAGAAAGAAAAGGAGTTTACAAAGGCTCTTGATATAACGATAATTTTAACGCTCTTGATATATAAGGGTAATTCTGGAATAAACAATAAACAAAATTTGAGAATAATTTTTTTTTTTGTCATATTTGCAAAATCATAAATATGGAAGACACGCCTGCAAAGTACTATTTTAAAATTGCCACTCATTGCAATGTCTCTAAATGGTATTAATATCAGCTCAATTCTACAATTAAAAAAGTAGACGTTTAAAAGAAAAAGAATCAAGACTTTTTCCTCTATTAATCCTCTCGGTATTAAAAAATGAGGGTAACTTAATTCACATTGGCATAATCAATATTGAAAGTGTGACAATATCATTTCAAACTACAATAAATATATTATATCAAAGAACTAATCTTAGTTTCACATTTACTATTATAATTAATCGCATGATCCATTGAGTTCATGAAGTGAAAATTTAAACCTAGCTATATTTTCCATTTCAAGTGAATTTTATGATAATTGGATACTTTGCATCATAAGTTTTTCCCCTTCATTTTCTTGGATTTGGATTTGTAAACCAAGGCAATTGTTATTAGGAAAAATTGCAAACATAGCAATTAGATCCAAAATATTAGCAAATAATAGCATAATACAAAAAATTTGCAAGTATAGTAAAATTTAGATTAAACTCTCGAAGTCTATCACCGATAGAATCTACTATATTTGCAATTCTTTAAAATTGTTGTTATACACTTAATTATTAGCCATAAAAATACTACACAGTGCAATTATTCTTGTTATTATTAAGTTGTATTTGAATTTGTCCATTTTTTTAAAAAACTTTTAACAACTTTATGGATAAAACTAATCGATTCTAAACAACAACAATAAGTGATTGAGGTTGAAAATAAGAGTATAGAAAAAGTGGAGAAATATAGAAATAAAAAATAGTAAAAAAAGTTTGAGGAAGATTTAGAGAGAGAAAAGGTAAATATTGTAAAATACAGATACAAACACAAAAAAAAAAATAAAAAAAATAAAAAAAAATGCAAAACCCCACAAAATTAGAAATGAAAATGAGATAATATTGAAATCGGAATGTGATTCTCAAATTTAAAATGAGCCACTCATGATTTTGAAAAGCATCGTTAGAATAAATCGAGTCCTACAATTTTTATTCTCATTCCTTATTTTTTATCCCCGTTTAATAAACGTGGCAAAAATGAAAATTATCAATCTAAACATAAATTTTTTGAAAGAACCCATTTTATTTGGTTTAGTAAAGATTGAACTAAAAAAAAAAAAAACCAAACAAACGGAAATACTTGTTGGTGAAGAATCCAAATTTTATCATCTTGCATTTTCTTCTGTGTTTTGATTGACCCATTATCTCTTTGTTTTGTTCTATCTAGAGGCGTTTCGAGAGATAAAAGAGGAAACAAACCTTAATTATTTTATGTAATGAAGTTTGGGGGCTCGGTGGTTTTTCTTTCCTTGGAGAGATTATGTACCGATGACCTAAATTTCATAGGACACGTTTGACCTACATATATAACCTTTTACTTGTGTTACTCGTGCTCCTCCTCCTTCCCTCGTACTTATGTTTAACTAATCCAATACAATAGTCTCTCACATGTTAGGACTCTTCTTCCCTTGCACTCATGCTCCTCTTCACTCTCTCACTCAGACATTGGCAAGTGGTTTGTGATATTGGCAAAATGTTTTCAAAATCTAGGGCCAACGGCATTTTAAGCGTGAAATTTAGGTCATCCTTACAAGAAAAAAAAAAAAAAATCTCCAGAAGGAAATAAAAGGACCCCAAATGTGAGACCTTAAGTCTACTTTGGGCAATGGGATTTAACTATTAAAGCTAGTTTGAGAATATACCCCATATAGCATGCTTGGTTCCTCTGATTTGCAAGCTTTTGGGAAGTTTAATATTATTATCACTATGACATCTTAATCATTTCCAGCTTGTTTCATGAGTGGTGATGCTTTGAAATTTTTTAAGCAAATGATTCTCAGGTTCCTTGATTGCACCTTTACTCTACATTGTTGTACTTATTGCAAATTCTATGTTTGAAATGGAAGTGGTGATGCTTTGAAAATTTTGGTTAAATTGGAAAAGATGGTTGTGGTTCTTGTTTCATTTTCATTGAAAAAATAAGGTAAGAATGCTCTTTTGGTCTTCATGTTTTGAGTCTAATTTCTATTTAGTCCATAGGTTTCAAATAGTGGATCGAAACAAATGGTTCTCAAGTTTTTCGATTCTATTTAGTCAACGAAATCGTATGCTCAATATCCATTGCCCTTTTCAAACATGCTCCATTCATTTTACTTATCGAAGTCTTGCTATCTCTGCTTAAGTACCATGGTTCCACACTTATGTCGGCCAAGCTTTCCGAGTATGAAGATAATAAAAGATTGAGAAAAATACCCTTTTAATCCCTAAATTTTCAAGAATAGGTGTGTTTAGTCCCTATTAACTAAGATTTTTTTTTTTTTATTTTTTTTGTAGTTTTCCAACTTTTCATAAAAATTTGATCTTCTTGCTCCATTTGTACTACATATAGATTGTCCTCACGACTGGTGCTATCATCTTCCTAGTTGTCACTGAACTTCTCTATTTTATTAAAGCATTGTTACAATCACTTTTTCAATACTCATGAGTATCCAAATCAGCTTGCGTGTAATTTGACTATTTACATAAAGCAACTTCCTAAAGTGAATATTACTACCTTTATAATGTTAAATGTGACAATGATATGGCAGGTGAAACCGAGGAAGAGTTCTCGTCGAGATTAGCTAACAATTTAGAGAATCTTATTCTCACACCTGAGACAGTAATGTCATAGAACCTGACTCTAATGTTCACATTCCTTACAATTTTTGGATAGGTGTTTCACATTTGTTAAAAACATATTTGAAATTTAAACTAAATTTAAAAACAAAATCAGGTTTTTAAAAACTATCTTTTTTTAGTTTTAAAAAATCGTATAGTTTTTGAAAAATAAAAAAAAAAAAAAAGTAATAAAGCAAGAAAAAACTTTTGGGAGAAAGTAGCGGTTATAACCTTAATTATTAAAAACAGAAAACTAAAAACCAAAGGGTTATCAAATGGGCCTTAGAGATACTCTTTTTTCTTTTTTTTTTTTCAGTAAAAAATCAAGCTAAAGTTTATACTGTTATTATTAATTCATGAACAAGCTAAATGACCTATTTTGTAAACTAAGAAACTAAAAAAACAGCAGAAAAAATCAAGTTCCTTGCTAATAATGATGTCAAACACTAAAATCACAAAATTTCTTAAAATAGTATGGATATTTACTTCACTAAGAGTAGCTTTGTGAGAAGGAAAAATGATTTGCCAGCACAAGGGATAAAACATTCATTCTGTTAGTTCCTGGAATATATTCTCTACAAAGAAGAACATAAGACCAAACTAAGTGGAAGAATTGACGTTTAGATCATACCCAGAAAACTTTACAACTGCGAACTGGTTATATGTATGTTAAGGTTGCCCTTGTTCTTGTTTCAGGCTTTCAGCTATCCAGACAGGCGCCTATCTTGAACATGTCCTGTTGTTAATGTGAGTTTGAGATAAGGCTTCATCAGGCTGTTCCAACAACAACAAGAATTACATCCTCGCAAAAGGAGAATGTGAAATGTAATCCTCGAAAAACACAGATAACTGAAGGCAAAAGGCATACCACATCTTACAGATTATCCTCAACGTCAAAACGCTTTTGTGCACCTAGTTCCCTCAAATTAAGCTGTCCTTGGGACTGAAAAAGAAAAAAAACAAATTTATCAAGTCCATGTATTGATTCAAGCTGCATAATGATCTACCATCAAAGACCAGTACCTGCATAGTTTGTCTGTTGCTACATGGACCGACCGAAGGAGAATGATCCTGAAGAATTAGAGAGTCAAACTAAGGTTCTTACGTCTTCAAGAACATTATGATCCTAAGTATCATCAAGCATACCAAATTCTGCATAGCCTGATGACTATAATAATCTTCAGGTCCATCACAAAAAGGAGAATTTGTGATGGACAGACCCTGTAAAGCATAGCATTTGAGAATTTCACTCAAAAAATAGAACATATGTACTTCAAAGATGTCATCATACTGATCCTGGAATATTTTGTTGGGAGCCATGGAAACAATCAAGTGCAGCGGCTCTCGAATCCACTTCCTGCACATAGTACGGGTACCCCATTGAAGAGAAACTGTAAGAATAATACTATTTTCAATGACAACAGTTTGAACCATCTCTAAAACAACTGCATAGAACATACCATCTCCAACGATTTGTACCGTGCCTGCTTGGTCACCTGAAAGTAGAACAGAGATTATACAGATTTTTACCACAGAATACACTAATATTTTTAACCACATGAGATTATACAATGCTCTCCAGCCAGAAACAGATACTCACTCACCTTGCCTTTTTTACTCATTTTTCTTCTCCCATGTGACTTGGCCATATTTTCACCATCATTATCTTCTTCCTCGTCAACAAAACCAACAGAAACCAAGGTATTTGTTTCTGCAAAGCTCTTGGTAGAATTGTTTACAAACACACATTGTTTCAGTACTTCCTCTAATGCTTCACTTGCAATATCATAGGTTTCTTGGGATAAAGAGCCTAGTTCACCCAGTTTAATGGCATGTTTGCAGAGGTGGTTGAAACGCTGCACTCGTTAATCCAGAAATCTGAAGAACAAAGATAGCATGTCTGCAAAGGATGCCTCTGTACTCAAAAGAACGGCATAAACAGCATATATCCAGTTCTGTTTTATTCCAAGCTACCAGGAAGTCCTGGTGCTCTTCCAGATCATGAATCTGGTACGTTACAGTAGCTCCATCTTCTGTCTGTTTATGCACTTGACAAGAAGCTGCTCCCAATATCTGTAACTGGAATTTCTTAAACATTGTGGTTGTGTAAGTCATGGCCATTTGTTTCTCAAAAGGAGAGAGCGACTTTAAGACAGGTTCTTGGTGTTGAGTTTCAAAATCAGCATTAGCTTCCAACTCAAGCATGTCTTTGGAAAATATCTGAGAATGTTTAATGAACTCCTTGAATGAAGTTTCTTTACATATATACTTGTCAAAAAATGAGGTCACACTTCCAGATCGTTCAATTGTAGACATTCCAGCCAAAAAGTAATTCTTCACATATGTTGGCACCCACTTCTTACGATCATCAAACAGTAACTGAAGCCATTCGTCCTCCATTATTTGAAATTTGTCTATCATTTCCCACCATCTCTTTTCAAATTCTTTATCAGTCCAAGATCTATAAATGCATTTATTAATGCTTTCCATAAAATCGCCATTCTGATCTATAACCGTTCCTAGTTTTTCAGGAACTCTTCTCAATATATGCCATAAAGAGAAAAGGTGGAGTGTATTGGGAAATACAACAGCAACAGATTCTTTCAAAAATAGTTCTTGATCAGTTAAGACCACTCTGGGGGCTGGCCCACCCACTGCTTTGAGCCATGTCTTCATTAGCCAAATAAAACTTGAAGTAGCCATATCACCAATCAGTGCACCTCCAAACAAGATATACTGAAAATGATGATTAACTCCAACAATAGGAACAAAAGGAACTTTGTATCCATTGGTTAAGTAATAAGTATCAAAGAAAATTACATCACTGTAATTATGGTAATCATGCCTTGATTTTGCATCCACCCACAAAACATTTTTCAATTGTTTTTCTTGGTTGAAATCCATGGCATAGAAGAAATTGGTATTTATTTCCTGCATATGCATAAAATGTTCAAGCATCAATAGGACAAAATTACATCACTGTAATATGGTAATCATGCCTTGATTTTGCATCCACCCACAAAACAATTTTCAATTGTTTTTCTTGGTTGAAATCCATGGCATAGAAGAAATTGGTATTTATTTCCTGCATATGCATAAAATGTTCAAGCATCAATAGGACATCTCCCTCATCTAAAGCCCATTGCAGAACTTTCTTCTCAGAAACAGCAACATCCGGTTTTTTATTCCTTCCCTTCAAAGCATGATGAAAATCATCAGGACAAATCTCATGGTTATGCTCTCTTATAAATCCATGTACAAACCATTTTCCATCTTCCCTCTTCTTAATATGCATGCTAGCATTGCAACCTGTCTTCATACATGGTCTAGGGTTGACAGTCGTAGTAGACTCTCGCTTGCTTCCAAATCTAGAACATGCAATTTTAATGTCAATAAACTTTCCAGATTTCTTTGAGCGCCTACTTGCTTTTATAGTATGAGCAAAACCCACAGATCTAGCATATTCTCTATAAAAAGAATATGCTTCTTCCTTCGACTCAAACTCCAAACCATTTTTTGGTTCAAAAGGCCCCATGCTAATGTTTGTTTCAACATTAATGATGTCCATCTGATCTTGATCACTGGATGGCAGCTCAAGGTCTATATCCATGAGGAAAGTATAATATTCAACATAAATATGGTTTAACGAAAAGGTCCCTGAGAATTCACAAGGAACAGGTTCTGTGGGTATCAAATTTTTGAGGAAACAGAAAAAAGTTACATTGTGATATACATCTGTTCCACTATTTTATATCAGGGAACTTGAAGTTAGATGTTTCCTAGCATATATTCAGAGTTCATCAGATTAAATGAATAATGTTCTGAATGTACTACAAAACTGTAGATCTGTCGATGGATAAATAATATAGGTATCGACTATCCTGATGCAGTCTCAAGCTTACTCAAGTGAGTAGAAAGTGGCTCACAGATACATGTATATCTTTTTAACAGAAAATTGTTAATACCATCTTTGTAGACAATGTTTCCATAGCCAAAAGAAGCAGCATCTTTCGTGGGAGCCTTAACCCATTACTTACTTAAAAAGAGTTAGTTTACTAAGAAAAATGTGAAGAACACTCTCACTAGCAAGAAGAGTAAACATCTCTCAATCCATGTTCACCTCCTCTCAGGTTTTCACAAAACTTATAATCCATAGCCATGGTAGTTAATAAAGTCAGTGTTGGCTATAAGGTCAATTCCCAAGCACTGAGTTTTAGTTTCGAACGTACAAGACATACTTTTAAAAACTTCAATTGCCTCTAGCTTAATAGCAAGAACACGTGAAATCAAGAAGTAAATATAAATAAGCACATCGAAAGGTCAAAAGAAAACGAAATGCCCCAGCTTAATGGGCTTCAATTTACATACTGAAGCCTCATTTGAAGATAAGAATGCAAGAACCTGAAGAAAATTGAAATTACCAACTCAATTAGCTGAATTAATTACCTCGAAACACCGCCGGAGGGCGAGACCAGGTGATGCGGCTCTGCGGAAATTAAAACGAACTAACCAAAGAAGAAGAATCGACGGAAGATACAATTGATGCTGAGGCTCATTTCGAACTTCGAAGCTCATTTGTTGAAATGGAAACTAGCTTTTGATTCTTTCCTCTATTTCTATCACTACATATCGCCGGACTTTCATCCCTTACCGTCGTAAAGATGAACGGAACGAGGAATCCAGTCCACCACCGAATGAGCTCCATTTGGGGCGGCCGAAGAAGAAAGAAATAATAATAACAATAATAATAATTAAATCACAAATTTAGTCCAAACTAAAAAATTTAGGTAAATTACTATAAAAAGAAAATATCAAACTATTTATAATTATAGAAAAATTTCACTATCTATCTGTAATAGACTTTTATCGCTTATCGCGGTCTGTCCCTCAAGATAGACAGTAAAATTTTTCTATATTTGTAAATAGTTTGACTCATTTTTTTATATTTGAAAACAACCCAAAAATTTATAATAAAGCCAAAACTTTTGATTTTTGAGAAAACTAAAAATTTTAGTTTGCTTCTAATCTAGTATCTTGAAAATTGTTATGACAAGAATGTAATCGACATGTAAAAAATAAAGAACAAGAAAAAATTGATACATAGATTTATATGGTTAATTAACAATATATTAACTACGTCCAGAAGTAGATTTGAATGAGGAATTTATTCACATCTAGATGGTTGGGTCATTTTGTCGAACTTGATGCTCGTTTTTGTAATCCGTTAGACGATATTTCTGTTTAATGAAGTTTTATGCTATAAAAAAAATTACGTCTACATATAGAATGATAATAGAAGTGCTAATAGAATTAATAATAGAGGAGAATTATGGGATAATTATTATATTTTAGTTAATATTTAATTTAGTTGTTAATTTAGATTAATTAGTGTTTAATTAATTATTTTCATATTTGCTATAAATAGTATCATTATTTTGAATAGAATATTTGTTCTTTCGTCCTTCTAGTTTCGCTTCTTCACCCAGTTGATAGCAGCGCAAGCCACAACTCCACCTCATTCCTTCTTTAGTCCTAGTCTTCACACAGCAAACAAGTTAACAAATCTCTACACCATTTTCTTATTCTTTACTTTTAGGTCATTTTTATTCCTGGTTTATCTCGAAGAGTTGGCAAGTCTTACTACTAAAAAATATTAATTTTGTTTCTTATCAACTCTGTGAATCTCACGAGTTCACAACCTCTAGACTGCATAATCTCTTACTTTTATTATTCACTCTTAGTCCTTACTCTAGTTATTTTAAGGATTGAGATTGGATTGGTTAGCATCTTAAGCCTAATCTTTGTTTAAGGCAAAGATGTAGGAAGCTTACATCTTTCTCATGGGTTTGAATAGTAAACACTATCCAAACTCATGAGTTACTTTTTTTTTTTTTCTAATTTAATCTAAGAAGTTTGTCGGCCAACTTTCGGACGCCACCTCTTGTGACTGCCGTCGACCACCACCTCCGGTGACCTTCACCGACCAACCTTCGACGACCCCTCCCTCTTCTACCGGACAACCTTGAAAAACTTTAATAAAAACACTCTTAGTATATAACAAACTAAACAACACTATTAGTATATAACAAACTAAACAAACTTGTATATAAAAACACTTTTAAGAATGAGTTACCAAACACATATGTGTTTTTCTTTTAAGGAGTTTTTATTAAAAGTGTTTAAATAAAAATGAATTTTTGAAAAACATTTTTTTTTTTCTAAATCATTCAAAACAAGCTATTAGACTTCAATTATATAATTAGGTATGTTTATTTAGGTTATATGGGTAGAAAGTCCTAATTTAATATAGGGAAATTGTTGTGTATAGAAAAAAAAAAAAAACAAAACTAATTACACATATAGAAAAAAGTGCACCCTATTTTTGTATTTCCCACTTTTTTTTCTATATGTGTAATTAGTTTTGTTTTTTTTTTTTTTCTATTTGTGAAAAGACCCTTTTAATCTAATTGCATTTTCATTTTTTTCGTTGGTCAATTTAACTAACTCAAAGACTTATAATCATTTTTTAATAGTTTAAAATGTTAAAAACAACTTAACGGCCAAAAAAAGATTATAACTCAAAATTTATTATTTTTATTCCTCAAATGTAATTTGATAAAAAAAAAATTATAGTTTTTCAATAATTGAATTTAATATTAAAATACTAGTTTATTTCAATTTTAAGTTAGCTTATTATAGTAAAAAAAATCGATCATAGTTAAAGTGACAAAAGTTTATGAAATTTTATTTCAAAATCTAGTAAAATTAAAATATCAAATTATTAAAACAATAAATTAAATAAAATTATAACTTTAGTCAAAATCTCTATTTTAAAATTAAAAAAAAATATATATTCTTTTAAACCTTCCGGCCAATAAATTTGTCATCTTAAGTTTAGGCTATCTAAACCTTCCAGCCTAATTGGAAGCTTAACATTTCACGCTTAAAATTCGGAACTCGCATGCCAAACCCTCCCTAATTTAGTCCACGGTTCACCCACCAATTTTTTTCCTTCATCTTCTTCACGCGGCCATGATTTGTATTTAATTTTAGGGTGGTTTTGAAAGTTGGATGGATTTGTATGTGGGTTTGTTGGAAATAGAAGGTTTTAAATAGAAAAATTCAGCTAAAAAGAGTGTTGAAAAATTGGCAGTTCGGTTCAAAAATTGAAATCGAGAAGTTTCGATTTTGGTCAGTTCAACAATGTTCGACCCACCCTGTTCGGATTGGTCATTAGTTTTGAACAAAATCGGACCGGGCCGAATCATGAATACCCTTACTTGACATTTATAAAACTCTTAAATTAACTAACCTATAAAACATTTGGTTGAATTTTATATTTATAACTAAGGTTGTGGTAGACAATCTGAATTATATTTTATGTTTTCACATTTACTATCTAATAAATATGCGTTTAGTAGGCCATTTAGATTTTGCTGCTGTTTTTTTTTTTTTTTTTAATGTTTTAAGATTCTATGATCTAAATAATGTAAATTGGGAAAACAGTATTTTCAATGTACCAAATTTTGAATATGAAATGTCCAAATGCAGAATTATATTAAAAAAAGATAAAAATATTAATAAATATAGTATTTAATATTGTAAACTCGATTCATTTTACTTACATGAAAATATATATTATATAATGTAGGGTTGTTTTCCAATATAGAAAAATAAGTCAAATTATTTACAAATATAGAAAAATTTCATTATCTATCCGCGATAGACCGCGATATACCTCTATTTATACGAAAATTGTAACATAAAACATGCTCATAAGTTAATAATTAATAGTTCATATTCGACCTAATATTTACTGGGTACCTACAATTATGGTTAATATTTAGTGGGTAACTACAATTATAATTTTTTTTTGTTTAACCTTCAAAAACTAGTTTTACGGTTTATAAATATATTATCAAAACATATTTTAAACCATTGTTTAAATTAAAATCTAATTTCTTAATCTGCTACCAAACATATATATGAGAATATGAAGTAGAACTTTGCTTTCATTTAGTTCCTTGTTTTCAAAATTATGTTTTTAGGTTGCGTATCAAATAGATTCTAAATATTCAATTTTTTGTCTAGAAAGTTTATTTATTTTAACAAATATAAAATACTGATTTTTTAAAGTTTACAATTTTTCTCTTAGTTTGATATACTATTAGTTTTTTCTCTTAATTTTGATAAGTTTGTTTAAAAGTTTTCATTTGAGCTGTATGTGTTTATATGTTTACAAGTTTTTTATTGTGTTTATGCATTTTTCAAAAGTAGTTTGATAGACTTGATTGGATATATAAGTAATTTTTTATTGTGTTGTTTATGGTTTCCATTGAATTCATTTTACTTCATGAGTTTCGTTATCTCGTTGAATTTATTTTTTTCGATAGGATTACTTGTTAATGTTTCTATTAAGTTAATTTTCTTGTAGTGGTTGTTTTTGTTTAGTTGTTTGTGTTAGACAAATTTGTTTAGTTACTTATGTTGATAAGTTTAGTTTATATTCTTCCTACTTCAATTTTTTAATTTCATGTCCTACTTCAACTTTTTAATTTCACGTTCTTACATTTCTATTTGTCAGATCTTATGTCTCCAAGATCTTCAATACAAGATTTCACCATGTTTGATTTAGATGGAACTAAAGACCTTAGGTTCATATTTTCTCCTTTTATTTCAATGACCTGTTATGCTTCAAAGAATTTTTGTTATGTAAACTCGTTGGCAGTATTGCTGCGAATTTTGTTCACCTTTTATTAGATGTAATTTGACAATGTTATACTTCAAATGTGTATGTTCACTTTTATTATTTCATTTAAATGTTTGATTTTTAATTTATTTCTTAGATTGTTGTATTTCAAATTTTTAAGAGGTTTACCTATCAAATTGGATGTTATTTTTTTAACTAATAAGTAACTTTTAGTGACGTATGCCCACGTCACAAAAGGTGCTTGCAATGGCCAAGAATACATATTTAGCAACAAGCTTGCTCGTTGCTAAAAATACACTTCCAAAGGTGAATGTATAAACTATAAAGTGACATAATGTAAAGGTGAATGTATAAACTATAAAGTAGTTGAATTGACATAATGTAAATCTCAATAGAAGTAGTTGAATTGACATAATGTAAAGGTGAATGTATAAACTATAAAGTGAGAATTGTATTTGAGTATTTGCTCCAATTATTTGTGAATAAAAAAAGATGAAAAGAAGAAATCATATTGGAGTTAGTGTGTGGATTCTCTCAACTTTAATCATCCATTTCTTGAAAGTGAAAACTCCTTTTCAAGATTTGAAGTTTCAACTAAATAGATGAGCATGGAATTCTCACATTGGGTCATGGACCAATGCAATTCTTCAAAAAGCTACGCCACATTTAATATTTATTTCATTTTTAATTTTTAGATTTTTTAAAATTAAACTTATAAACACTCACTTTATTTATATATTTTTTATATTTTTTTATCCACTTTCTACTCACGTTTTTCTAATTCAAGCCAAATTTTAAAAATTTTAAACTCCCTTTAATAACTATTTAGTTTTTTATTGTGAGTTTTAAAAATCTGTATTTGTTTTCACACCAAATCTATATAATGGTTTTCATCTTCCCTAAACAAATATATGAATTCTTAGCCAATTTTTTTTTATAATAAAACTACTTGTTTCTTTCTTTTTTTAGTTTTTCAAAATTTGACTTGGTTTTTTTAAAAAAACTAACAAAAAGTAACTACATAACAAAAAAAAAAAAAAAAAAAAAAAAATCACAGATACAATATTTATAGGTTTATTTTTTAATAACAACAAATCAAATAGTTATAAATGGAATCTAAAAAATAGGTTTTAAAAACTATTTTTTTTAAAAAAATAATTTTTAAAAAATGTTTATAGGCTTATTCTTAGTTTATTTTATCTTTAAAAACTATTTTTTAAAGCAAAATCAACTAGAAATTCACATATTTGTTCAACAAATGTGAAAGCCATAATTGAAAATTTGAGAAGAAACAAGCCTAAATTTATACAAACAAAAAACCAAAAGTGAAATCGTTATATAAAGGCATCCCACAAAAGAAAAAAGAAATAAAATAAAACAAAATACTAAACACATATACCAATAAGTCTTAGTTGTACATCTCTTATCGTCAAATTGATATTAAGAAGAAAAAAAAAATACACACATTTATCCCGCATGAAGTGATTTTAGAAATAGTGATTCTAACTAAAGTGATTTATGAACAAGTGATTTTTTAAAAGTAATTTTCATACCATCATTCTAATGTTTAGTTATACACTTTTAAAAGTGATTTTTTAATGATTTAAAGACATGTTTGATATCAACTTTAGAGTTTCAAGTTAAATTATTTAATTATAATTAATTTTGTAAAAGTGTTGAAATTCATTTTAATAAAATTTGATCATTTTTTATTTTATGTTGGTTTTCTCTCCATATTTTATATATATATAAAAAAAAAAAAAAAAATTCTTTTGGTCAAAGATGGCCCCATCCCAATATTTGTTTCAACATTATTAATGATATCCATCTTTTCGGCCACTACTTGTTTCGGCATCATTTTCCTCACTGTGCTCGTCACAAACTTCACGTGCTTAAATTTTCATTCATTCTAATTTAACGGTCTAACGTTTTTTTTTAAAAAAAAAAAAAAATTAATGGTCTAATCTAGGAATTTGATTTTTTTTTTCTCCTTTTTATTTATGGTCTAACCAAAGTATTTCTCATTTTACATTTATTACCTCACTTAATTTTTTTTTAAAAAAATTGAATAGACGTTATTTCAATTATATACAAAATTAAAAATTTTAAGACTTATGTTACTTTTTTAAAATTCATGAATTTATTAGAGATAAAATTAAAAATTCGAAGTCTGTATAGACACTTATTATTATTATTATTATTCAAAGACCTTTTAGGTATACAATTACAAATTTATTTTTTTTTAATACAATATGGGTAGAAAATTCAAAATACAGACATCTTAGTCGCTAACACATTTTATATATAATGACAATTGGGTAATTATTTTAAATGATAAAACAACTGGAAATGTTTTCAAATATAGCAAAATATCACTATTGAGTGATAGACGATGATAGACACTGATAGATGTTATCAGTGTCTATCACCGATTAAAATGTGATATTTTTACAGTGTCTATCATTGATTAAAATGCGATATTTTGTTATATTTATAAATAAATTGACTCATTTTCCTATAATTGAAAATAGTCAATAACAACTTGGATGATATTATTAATAAAAATGTGTATGTCAATATCAACATAACTCAATTGACATAAATTTAATATATTCAACCATAGTATTAAATTTATGTCAACATGTCGATATTTTCACGTTTCTATGAGTTCGACATTGGCATGAGAGGTGAATCGATATTTGCATTATATCATAGAAAAATTCACGAAAAAAAAGCAACAAAATGTCGCTAATGTAAATATAATACAAATAATAGACATGTTAACTTATCTAAAAATTATTAAATGTTTATTTACTAGTTTAAATTTATTTTTTGAATTTCTTGCTTTTATAATTTTTCTAGAAATATCTATCAAAATCGAAATTTCATCCATATTTTTATAGAAATTTTCGTAAAATTAAGGCTTCGATATCTTAGTTGACATCGACATTGACATTTCAAATACTGTATTCAATTAAGATATCGGAAATTTGAATCTCTCACGATATATTATTTTACTCAAAATAATAGCAACGTGCATGTGAGTATGGGCAAATTAAAAAAAAAAAAAGTACATTATTTGTAATTTTCTTTGAAAATCAACAACTTTACATATTGATGATAATAAATAGATAAACTTTGAAGTTTCTTTTTGGAGACAAATTTAGTGGCTGACACAGCAATCAACCGAGACCATCTTTTGCTTTTCTTGAAAATAACTCAAACCATATTTATATTTAGATTTTGCTAAAATTATTATAAACAAAAATAAAAATAAAAAAACGTCAACTTCTAGCCTTGGTTTCAATGATCGCTTTTACCATTTTACTCTTTGAATTTTGTTTAATTTTTTTTTTCCTAAGTCTAGTTTCTATTTTGTTTTTAAATTCCAAAATCTTACATTTTTACTTCTTAAATTTCGAGTTTGATATCAATTTAGTCTCAAAATTTCAAAATTAAATGTCTATTATTACGTGAAATTTTAAATTTAATTTAATTTTAACAATGATAAAAAAAAAAAAAACAGTAAATTTTCAATTACTTTTATAGAAACTTTTTTTACAGACATAAAAATTTCAAATTATTTGCAAAAAAAAAATAAAAAAATATATATATTAATAGACATTGATAGACTTCTATAAGCATCTAACAGTGATAGATTTCTATCATTCCTATCGTTGATAGACCCTAATAGACTTTTATCAACGTCTAATACAACTATCTAAAAATTTTGCTATTTTGTGTAAATAGTTTTTCTTATTTTTCTATTTTTAAAAATTCTCCTTAATTATAGTTTTTAAAATTAATTAATAAACATTAGTACTAAAATTGAAAAGTGAGTATTTTTTATCATGAAATCGAAAGATCAAATTGAAACAAACATCAAATCAAGGGTAAAATTGTAACATTTTGAAACCAAGGAACTAAATTGAAACTTACAAGCTCAAAACTTAAGGACTAAAAGTATAACATTTTGAAACCTAGGGACCAAATAGAAACTATATCTAAAACCTAGAGGACTAAAAATGTATTTTTCCTCCTTTTAAATTTCAAATTTTAGTTCATATTATTTTCCATAAATTTTAAATTTATTCTCTACTACTAGTTTATGTTTGTTTCTTTAAAAAAAAATGTTTTTTTACCATTTATAGCACCAGTTAAAAGGGACGTGAATTATACGTAGTTATTAGTTTTTAGAATATACGCATTTCTATAGTGAAATTTAAATAACGAATGTATCTAAATTTTATTGAGTTTAATATAAATATACTGATATTAAATTAAAAAAAAAAGACGGTTTATGTTGCATGTAGTTGAGACTCTTTTATACATAAATATTTAAGTGACATCAAAATCACGAACAAATGTATTGTTTTTTGAGTATCAATGGTAGATATTTGATATGGAATTTAAAAATGATGATAGAATTAAAAATATATATATGGATGAAAAAAATTAAAATACATATAATAGAATTAAAATAAAATTTATGTAGAAGTGACACGTAAGATTTTTAGTTACCTCATGTCTTAATATTGTGTGGAAAAAAAAAAATTTCAAGATTGTTTTTTTTTTTTTTAAAAGAAAATTACTACCATAAGAAGGGAAGAAGGGAATAACTAAAGGACATATTTACTTAACTCTCAATTAAGGGGAAAAAAAATTCCCCAACCATGAAAATTAAATCAGCGATCTAAAAAAAAATTAATGAGATAATGATAATGTTAATATATTAAAATAGAAAAACATAATTATGTGATTGAGTGCGTACAAAAATAAGAATAATAATGATATAGAATTTCACTTTAACAAAAAAATTGTAAACGTATCAAAATTTGTGTAACTCTCAATACAAATTATCATAGTTTAATTTTCAAGATTTGATAATAACAATGTTACATTTTTATGGACAAAAATAAGTCAGATATATCTTCGCTTGATGTAGGATGAAGACTTTTAATTTTCATTCTATTTAAAAGATTAAAATCTAAGTAAAACTCTTTGTATCTTTCTTTTTTTAAGAGCAACAGTAGGAGACAACACAAAAAATTTACAGACTAAGTGAATCAAAGTGAAGCATAGAAAGCACCCATGGAGGGTGTTCTTCAAGCCAAATAGTCGAATATCCAAATCTTCACGTGTGAATAGCTAACTCATGAGCAACAAAATTACTCCTACAGTTAGTCCAAAGGAATCTATAATTAAAACCTTGTGATGAAAATCTCAAATAGCATCCACAAAAAGCTTGAATCGCATTCGCGTATTTAGCTTTCCCAATCAAAAGATTTTAAAGAACTATGGAGTCAGTTTCACCCAAAGCGGTGAAAGACTAGTGTCAAGACTCGAGCACAAGATAGACCATTGAACGTGACAATGGCCTCAACGAGCACGATAAAACCCGTTATAGAGATGTGATTTTCCATAGCAAGTATAACATCACCATTTGAATCACGAACAATGTCTCTAACTCCCACCTTATCATTCAGAAAAAGTAGCATAAATATAAATATCAATATTACAAAAATGGAGGCTGGGTCAAAGCAAAATATAAATATTTGTATTTATTCTCTAAAGATTGTAGTTATTATGGAATGTGTCATTAATGAATTATAGTTATTATGTGAAGTAAAGTGCGTTAACAGTCAAATGACATGTCTTACCACCAGTGTTTTAACAGTCAAGTGACATGTCTTGCCATAAGTGTTTTAATAGTAAAATGACATGTCTTATCACCTAAAAAGATGTGTTTTCCAAAAAAAAAAAAAAAGTGTTTGAAAAATCCATGAAATTAAAAAATTGAAAAAAAAAAACTAAAAAGTGCAAACATATGGATATGAAGACAATCGTGCAAATACCATTGGAAAAAGGTGAGGACAAAATAAAAATAATTGAAACTATCATATATATGAGGGTAAAATAGTAATTATCTAAGGATCCAAGGGCAAAGAGGGAATGTGAAAATTCTCCTATCATTGTTGCTTTTAATATAGAATATAAATATATGTGTGAGGTGAAAGAACTAAACCTTTGACTTCAAAGTTGATAATAAAAAAGTTAAATTATAAATTTGGTCCCTATGGTTGAAAAAAAGTTAGAATTTAGTTCCTATGTTTTGGAGAAAATTAGAATTTAGTACATACGGTTTGAAAAAAAGTTAGAGTTTAGTACCGAATAATTATGGGCGTTTTAGCAACCAATAGAGATTAAAACTTAATTTTAAACCATAGAGACTAAATTCTAACTTTTTTTTCCTAAACCATAAGGACTAAATTTGTAATTTAACCCAATACAAAAATTATGTCAGTTGAAACTCATTGACATTATAATTATTATTTAACTATATTTATATATTATATTCCATTACATAAAAATTATTATTATTAATTAACCAATTTTTTTTTGGGAAATTGTTGTGTATAGAAAAAAAAACAAAAGTAATTACACATATAGAAAAAAAAAATTCACTCCATGCTTTTGTATTTTTTACTTTTTTTCTATATGTGTAATTACTTTTGTTTTTTTTCTATTTGTGAAAAAACCTCTCTTTTTTTATAAAAATTGAGAGTAACTAAATTTATGATTTATTAAAAATATAAGAGAAAGTTAGACCATTAGAAACTAAATTTGAACAATAAGAAGTACCTAAAAAAAAAACTAGATTTGAACAACTAAAAATTACAAAGATCAGGATATTATTTAAAATTAACTTTAAAAAAAATAGTTAAAAATATTTTACTGTTAAAGTTTTGGAGGGAAAAAGGTTTCTTCTTCCTCCTCCCTCTCTGCAAATTTTTGTTCAATCCAACAAGAAAATTTCTACATGCATAGACGTGTGTTCTTCGCTGTAAAGATATCGACGGCGAGTTTTCTGACAGCATTGTGTGTTCTTCGCTGTAAAGATATCGACGGCGATTTTTCTGACAGCATTGGAGAAAGCCTCCGACTTCTTCTTGGAGTAAAGGACGAAATAATTGTGAGAACTGAGGATTAACATTCATAGTTCATTTCCTTTTTTAATTTGAATTTTTTGTTCTTTTGGCTTCGTGTTATATCGACGGCGAGTTTTCTGACAGCATGGAGAAGCCTCCGACTTCTTCTTGGAGTAAAGGACGAAATAATTGTGAGAACTGAGGATTAACATTCATAGTTCATTTCCTTTTTTAATTTGAATTTTTTGTTCTTTTGGCTTCGTGTTAGTGTTTATTACGCAGCATCATTACGTGCTTTCAGATTTCAATTATCTAAAGTGCATTTTTCTCAAACCATTGATTGGAATTCGTTTAGTAACCAAGCGTGACGGCAATGGCGAAACTGCCGATCGCCGTTCACATTTGATAATGCCGATGCTCTGTTCTTCCTCTAATTATCTATTTTATTTCTAGAAACCATGTGATGTTGCTATGGTGAAGAAATTCGTTTCCAATATTTGGGATTAGGGCAAATAGGGGCGATAGCGATGTTTAAGAAATTGGGGGAATTACCAATGGACAAGTAAAGAAGGTCTCAAACTTTTGAAAAAGAGACACAGTAACAACGACTCCATTATTGAGAAAAGGATGGAGTTCCAATGCTTTATTTAAAGTCTGCTCATCACTCCCAGTACGGCTCACTCTACTGCTTTTCCTTTGCTTCTATAGCAGTTCCATTTTTATTGCTTCCCCCTTGAACTAGAAATGGGCTTCAACCAGCTGCTTCGTATGATTATCAAACCCAAGGTTTCAGATCATCACTACCCTTTTCAAATTTGATCATCATCATCATCATCATCTTCTTCTTTTGTTTCTTTTTTATTGACTAAATCTGTTTGTTTTGTTCTGTATATAGTCTTTCTCACCTTGCGAGTTCTTGGACTTGACTGTTGATTACCTTTATGGTGGTTTCTAATGATGGGTTGTTGTGCTCTGTTGTTAGAGATTTAACATTTTTGGCACAGGGGATTTTTTATTGGAGATAGTTTCTTTTTTATTGACTAAATCTGTTTGTTTTGTTCTGTATATAGTCTTTCTCACCTTGCGAGTTCTTGGACTTGACTGTTGATTACCTTTATGGTGGTTTCTAATGATGGGTTGTTGTGCTCTGTTTGTTAGAGATTTAACATTTTTGGCACAGGGAATTTTTATTGGAGATATCATCTTGCTGAATTCTTTTCAATTATTTTAATCTGCCCCAATATTATCTTCCAACTCCCCGAATAATGGAGATGAATTCTTTCCAAATCATTTCCAAGGCTCAACTATAAGAATTCGTGAAGAATATAACTATCTAGAGGCGCTTGGAGAGATAAATAGGAAACAAACCTTAATTATTTTATCTAGATCAATAAAAAATACCCCTAAACTTTACTCATTATTTCAAAAGTATCTCCCTTCTTTTAATAGTTGCAATACTCCCTGGACCTTCATAACGTTTCTAAACTACTAGTGGAATAAAAATCCGTTAGAAAGTAGGATGTAAAATCAACATGGTGGTCACTAGGATGCTTATTTGGATTAAGTTTGAAAGAACAACAGTTATATATGTCCATTTTTCATCCAGCATTTTTATGGTTTGCCATCCCAAAGACAATTTTGAAACCTTCAAGGAAAAAGTCAAGGGTAGTATTGCAACTTTTGAAAGAAGGAGTATCTTTTAAACAAAGGACTTTATAATTTAGCCATTATTTTATGTAATGAAGTTTGGGGGCAGCTTGGTAGTTTCTTTCCTTGTTGTGTGAGCAGAAGGAAATAAAAAGGACCCAAAACTTGAGAACTTTAGTTTGCTTTTGGCGGTGGGGTCAAGGGTAACTATTAAAGTGAGTTTCAGAATATACCCCCAATAAAGCATGCTTGTTTTCTCTGATTTGTAAGTTCTAGGAAAGTTTAATATTATTCATCATGAGCTTATGCATCTTAATCCTTTCCAGCTTGGTACTTGTGCAAAAGATGTTGCTGCTTCTAAAACTTCTTGTGAGCGGCTCATTCAGATTCAATTACTCTCCCAGCCGTATGGTACAGTAGCATCAGTGCAAAGGGATGATAATTCAACTACTGATACAGGAAATGGTCAAAGGTTAATTTGGTGTATCTGTGACAAGATTTTATATTTCACAAACGCCTTCTTTTCCAAACCCCTTCAAATTTCCTTTTCTGTACATCAACATATGTATATATATAATCATCCATTTATAGCATTTTCAATTTGAAACTATATGAAATCTCACATACTTGACATCTGAAATCCCAGTTTCAAAGGCCATGGTATGCTTGCTCCTTTCACTCCTGGTTGGCAGATTGCTGATGTGAATCCTTTGGTCATAGAAAAATCTGAGGTATATCTCCTGGTCACTGTTCAACATTATGTTCCTGGAAATACCACAAGGACTTAGGTTTTCTCAATCCGTTAATATCTTTAATTTATCATGGCTGCAGGGTACCTATGTTTACGACATTAATGGGAAGAAATATCTCGACTCCCTTGCTGGCTTGCAGGAGGAAGTGAGGCTCGGCTTGTTGCTGCTGCAACCGAACAACTGAAGACACTGCCATTTTATCATTCCTTTTGGAATCGCACAACAAAGCCTTCTCTGGTATTGTCTTAAGAGTTTGGAACCAAATATAATCGATTGTATAAAATTAATGGGTAATTATAATGAGTAGCAATTTTAGGGGTAATAATAAAGTGTATAGCAACATTTTAAAAAAATTGCAAATATAGCAAAATACCCATGATGAGAATATAGCATAGCAAGGGTTTGATCACAAGACCTCCTGCTCTAATATCATGTTAAATCACCGATTGATCCAAAAGCTTAAGTCAATAAGTAAAAGTAAATTTAATATTATATCAACACTCTAACATATTTTATCATGTTGTCTCCTGCAGGAGTTAGCGAAAGAAATACTAGAAATTTTTACAGCAAGGAAGATGGGGAAGGTGTTCTTTACAAATAGTGGATCAGAAGCGAATGATTCTCAGGTGCCTCTTTTGTATCTTCACTCTGCATTGTTGCCATGTCAGTAAACTGTATATTCTGATCTTGAAAATTTAATTACCTTTTTCCCAACTACTGAAGGAAAAAAGGCCAAGTTAATATGAGACCTTAATTTAAGATGGTTGTCGTTAGTTCCCCAACTTCAATTGCCCCACCCACTGTTTTGAGCTTCCAATTATAATAGTTGGTGTTTCTAACTATTATAATCTATAATTAACTGTAGTATTATTATTTCAAATTCCTCTTTGTTACAGTATTTACTATTTCTTACCCATCTTCTCTCATCCTCATTAACTTAGACTAGCTTTCAAGAAAAGAAAAATAGACTAAAATAGTATGCATCCCAAACACAGACTATTATAACCCACACACTATGATAATCATCGACTATAATAATCAACTTAGTACTCCAAATGCTCCCTCAGTGTCCAGTTGAACTGAATGTAATTGTGATTGATCATAATTGCTAAGCTACTTTGATGTAATAACAAATGAATAACGTCATTTTCTAACTCATGTAGGTAAAACTGGTTTGGTATTATAATAATGCACTGGGGCGACCAAAAAAGAAGAAAATCATCTCTCGTTTGAAAGGGTAAGTTCAATATCCAATGCTCCTTTCAAACATGTTCCACTCATTTTACTCATCCAAGTCTTGCTATCTTTGCTATCTCAGGTACCATGGTTCCACACTTGTAGCGGCCAGTCTTACCGGGTACGAACGTAATCAAAGACATCTTGTCAAGAAATTTTCCAAATATTTTGAAAAGTTTTAATAACTGGGGACGTTTTATTGTAGTATTCCAGCTTTGCATCAAAAATTTGATCTTCCTGTTCCATTTGTCCTGCACACTGACTGTCCTCACTACTGGCGCAATCATCTTCCTGGTTGTCACTGAACTACTCTATTTTATTATGTACACCTTGACTATTCTTATAGGACAACAAAGTTAAGAGTATTACCTTTATAATGCTAAACGTCTCAATAATATGTCCAGGTGAATCCGAGGAAGAGTTCTCGTCGAGATTAGCAAAAAATTTAGAGAATCTTATTCTGAAGGAAGGACCTGAGACTGTAATGTCACAAAACCTGACTTGAATGTTCAAATATTTGACATATGCAAATGATCTTTAGTATTTCTAACCTTTGTTTCTTTCAGATTGCTGCCTTTATTGCCGAACCTGTCATAGGATCAGGTGGTGTGATACTTCCTCCTGCAACTTATTTTGATAAAGTAAGTGGCCACTTTCTTTACAAGTTCGAAACATCGAATGCTCGTACTGACTTTCTTTCTTATTTAGATGCATACTCATGAGTGCTTCTAGAGTTCCAATTCTTCATAATAAGAGAAAAGAACAAAAAGTTGAAAATTATTCACTAATTTTCAATTTCATGTGCAGATCCAAGCTGTGCTGAAGAAATATGATGTTCTTTTCATTGCAGATGAGGTAATACAAATATTACTCGCCACCATACCTTTCACTTCTCTTACCTAGTGTCCTGTAACCTCTTCTCTGCCATAGGTTATTTGTGGTTTTGGAAGGCTTGGGACGATGTTCGGATGCGATAAATACAATATTAAGCCAGACTTGGTATCAGTTGCTAAGGTGAAGAGAAGTTGTGTCAATTTGAATAGCCTGAGAAGAAGATATTTCCATATAATGCCTGTTTTTGGCGCTGAACTTTGCAGGCTCTTTCTTCTGCATATATTCCTATTGGTGGTGTCCTTGTCAGCCCTGAAATTTCAGATGTCATACACTCTCAAAGCAATAAGCTTGGTATGTTAGTTATGGCACAAACAAAAATATCCTCGTATAGACAAACTAATTGTCATTTTGTTCAGGTAATTTTGCCCATGGATTTACATATTCTGGACATCCCGTGGCATGTGCTGTGGCAATTGAAACACTGAAGATATACAAGTATGTTTGATCTTTTCAATCATTTAAAATTTTTGTTTATCAAGTATTGACAAACCTCAAGACTACCTTGCTACCATAAGAATAAATATTTCGCTAGTCGATCTCCATGGTTATGAACTTATGAATGACTAACTGTTTATAGCTTTTGACATATATATCTGTAACTTTAACATTTCGGTGTTCATGTTCGGTATTGTGCAATGTCCTTTCGTAGAGAGAGAAACATTCTTGAGCAAGTAAATAACCTCTCTCCAAGGTTTCAAGATGGTATAAAAGCCTACCAGAACAGTCCCATCATAGGAGAGGTATAGTTCGAGTAATTGTTTCATACTCGCTCGGTGCTTCGATATTTTGCTTGTGTCAAAATGTTTGGTGTTTTTGTAGATAAGGGGGATAGGATTGATTTCAGGAACAGAATTCACAGACAACAAATCACCCGACAATCCATTTCCTCCTGAATGGGGTAATAGTCTAGCTTCTGTTGTCAAGAGTTTTTCCTGTGGATTGAACTCATACCATTAAAAGAACTTTTGAATATTATAAAGACTTCACATCTCATAAATACAAAGCCCGTTTTTTAATCACCAACCAAAAGTTTTACATTCTACAAATCCTCAAATACAACATGTTGAGTAATAACTTGATGAATATTGCAATGATGTGTTTAAACTTCAAAGGTTTCTTATAATATGAAAACTGAATAGTCTCTAGATTTGTTTTAACAAGGTGTACCATTTAATGTGCAGGGATAGCTGCATATTTTGGTGAAATGTGTGAGAAGTACGGAATGTTAGTACGCGTTTCCGGAGATACTATAACGATGAGTCCTCCTTTCTGTGTCACACCTGAAGAAATTGATGAGGTAACACTTACCTCATGTTTGAGAGTGATTAAAATCGTCAGCACAGTTTTAATCACTCAAAATTAATTCAATATTAAATTTTACACTTCTAAACGCAATTTTTATATTATCAAAATTAGTTTAGAAGGATTAACAATATGTTTCATAAGAATTTACAAAATGACAAAAGTAATTTTAACCGTTTTAGAATCACTCTCGTTTTGAAATAGTAGACAGAATATTAATGAAAATGAAACTTGGTTGTTACAATTCTAAAATGGGTATTATTTTCAGATAATAAGCATATATGGGAAGGCATTGAAGGATACTGAAGAGAGGGTGAAGGAACTCAAATCTCAACAGAAGTAGTTTGCTTAAATTGAATGTAAAGCTGAATGTGTGAAGGTGAGAGTTGTATTCTACTGTTTGCTCCAATTGTTGTTTCTGAATAAGGAAGGATAAACAGAAAAGTCATATGTAAGCTTTGTGTATTGTCTCAATTTTAATTGTCCATCTCTTCAAACTCCCTTTGTCAACATTTCAAGTTTCTACTAAATATATAAACCTTTGAATTCTTATTAATCTCATTCTTCAAAAATCCTATAATTCACCCCCACAAAATAAAAGGAAATAATAATAATAATAAGCCAAAACGATATAATAAGAATAAGCCTTTAGTTGTACATCTCTTATTCAAAGCAGACAAAATAAAAATAAAAATAAAAATACAAAATACATATTTAGGATCCGATTAGATTGACTTAAAAAAAGTGTTTTTGAAAAAATATATTTTTATTTAAAAAGATTTAAAATACACTTCAAAATCTATTTTAAAGGGTTGCTAAACAAGTCAATTTTTTTTTTTAAGAATTACTTATTTTTAAATTAAACATTTGAAAATATTTTTCAAAACACACCCTTGCATTGTCAAGCAACAAAGCAAATTTTGATAAAAATAAGATTTTGAAGTTCAAGTCGTCTCACTAATGTTATAGTCTCATTTGATAATAAATTTTTATTTACAATTTTTATGCTTGTTTTCTTTCATTCTTTTTTATTCTTTTGTTAAAAAGAAATTGGACATATTCTAAAAACAAAAACTTTAAAATTATTATTATTTTTTTTAATTTTTAAAACTTAGACTTCTTTTATAAAAATCAAGTGAGAAAATGAATAACAAAAAAAACTTGTGGTAAATTTATTTAATCTGCGACTTATAAGTAAGCTTTATTAATTTTTAAAAATTAAACGGCTAGAATTGAAAAACATAACAAATCTAAGGAAATGAAAGCATAAAAATAACAATCCTTAATTTTTAAAACTTGACTTGTTTTTCCACTGTCTTGTTCGTGTTGCTGTCAAATTTATCGCACCTCTTGGTGTGTGTTTTCAGTTTTCCACATGGAAAATATTAATTTTGCTTGGTTGGGTTTCCTCCATTAATTTTTCTCTTAAAAAAAAAATACTGCTTCCTGAAGCACAGAAGAAAACAAAGAGAATGCAGATCCGTAACCACATTGAAACAAGCAAAATAGTGGAGAAGGAATCTGCAAGTGATGAAAAAAAGACTGAATGAATCAAATCCATGAACAATGGGAAGGGATTTCCCCAGTTGTATTTGTATATGTGATCAGAAAAAAAAAAATTGATCAGCTAAAATTCTTATTGATTTCATCATCAATCGGAATTGAAACTGTATCCAAATACGAGACGTTTAAAGAGATTGAACGATTCAGATAATTGGAATAGATCAACAAAAATTTAATAACATACGCACTAGACAATAGAGATTTAAAATTATAAAAATGGATTCTCAAAATTTGAAACAAAGTAAAAAAGAAACCTCAAAACCTTGAAATGATTTCCTCAGAACCTAAGCTTTGTAAAAAACCACCTGTTCTTTCCAGTCTTAAACCTGTCCTCAAACCTCTTTTTGATCTCCTTCGACGCCGCAACCTTCGAACCATTCGACTGTAAACAATCCATATTAACCACGTCCTTCAGATCGATGTCGAGCGTGTATCTCGTCGGCATGAGGTGCTGGTAGTTCACAAGCTTGATGAACGCCTTCACTCTCGATTTCTTCGCCGTTTTCTTCGTGGAATCTTTGCGAATGACCTTGCTCGGGTACTTCTTCATCCCTGCAACCAAACAATGGCCGTAGGGTCGATCACGGGTTCCTTCATCGAAGTTTCGGACGATCACAGCCTTCCGGCCGGCAAATCGGCCTTGAAGAACAATAACAGCCTTATTCGGCTTGATAAATTTCACCATTTCTTAACTCGATTGGAGCTTCGATTACGAAAAATGCTCCGTTTAGATCTGTCGACGACGATGAGATCGGAAACCCTAGAAGAAGACTGTAGAGCAGCTAATTTATAATCGGTTCGACCGAATCCCTAATTATATTTGGATCTGGGCATTCAATGGTTAATGGGCTTATTCTACTTTGTATTTAATTGGACTTGGGCCATCTCTCTACTCTGGGCCTCATTTGTCAAATGGGCTTAATTGGGCTTTCACATTTTAAATCTTAAGAAATGATGGCATACCTTTGCGCCCGAGTGAGAAAGGGGGAAGAAGAACCAGTAGAAACTCTTCCGAGGCCAAATTATAATTATAACATGTGGGTTGGAGGGATTGAATATTTTATGTTAATTAAGCTATACTCATTTTGGCGGTTATTATAATATGTTGGATTATAAAGAGTTGTATAGTTTATATTTGTGGTACAAAGTATTTTAATCAGGTTCGAAAATCTCTATTTGAAGGATAAATTATAAGGTTAGACTTATTTTGTTATACAAATAGTGATATATTATATATTATATTTTGCGTGTATATATATATATATATATATATATATATATATATATATATATATTAACATTTCATTTGATCTTTTTTTAACATAAAAAACTTAAATGAACACATGTTTTGGATTGTCTAGGAGGAGAATGTTTTTCAAATAATAATTTTCATTTAAATATTTTTTTTATACGAACTGTTTTAAAAAATATATATTTATGTATTTGGTTACATTTTCTCAAAAATGTTTTTGTATAACAATTTGTTTGATTTGCTATTTACTCAATGTGTTTCCATTAGTCTCACATAACTATAAAAGAATACTATTAAATATTATGAACCAATAATTTCAAATTTGTATTTAGAAATATTTTTACTGACCATGTGTTTAGTCGAACAACTGAGCGGGTTGCTAGAGTTTGTCATTAGAGTTGGTCGCCAAAGTTGTGCGTCCAAGATGGTCATTGTGGTTGATCGCCGAAGGTGGTCTTTGCTAGAGTTGGTCGTCAAAGTGATGTTGTCGGAGGTAGTTTTTGGAATTGGCTATCGGAGTAGGTCATCAAAGTTGATCACCATAGTATGTCGTTAGCAATGATAATTGTCAAAGTGAGGTGACGGTAGTTGTCGTATGTAATTATTGCTGGAATTGGTCCTCATCGAGTGGATTATTAGAAACATTGAAGGAAAAGAAAGTTGATTATTTTAATCACTTAGTTGTAGAATAGTACTTTTACTATAGCAAATTAGGGGTTAAAAAAAAAGAGAAATTTAGCCAAAAAGACCCTATTACAAATATAATTTCATAAATGTCCACAATTTTGAAAATTTTCATCCATTTGACCTCAATACCCACGGTTGGGGACATTTATGGCTATTCTTTTTCCAATTTTTTGGTTCCGTAATTGTAGGCCTTTCCACATTTTTATTTAAATCAAACAAAATTTTTAAATAATTTTATTTTATATTCAACTAATTTTAAATTTCCGTAGTCAAATAGAGCAAGAACAACTACCACATCGATGCTTTTTCCTTTTGTCGGTAGTAGTTGAAAGCTATAAAATATATGAAAAAAAATGTATCCAATAGAAATCGAGAAGAAAAAGGTAGAAGTAGAAAACTCTATAAAATTTAAAGGAGAAATCGGTTGAAGTAGAAGAAAACTTTTCGACCATCATTAGAATTCTTCGATGTTGGCTAAGAAGTCCGTAATAGATACTGATAGAAGAGTTAAATTTTGCTGTATTTAAAAATATTTCTAACAGTTTTGTCATTTAAAATAATTATTCTTGTTTTTTTTCAAAGTGTTTTATTGAATTATTTTTCCAATTTCCATACGTGACATTGATGATTCATTCTTACGTAAATGAGAAAAAATAGAAAGAAAAAAAAGTCACGAACGAATTAATTATGAAAGAAAAAGGTAACATTCATTTTTTCAAGGTCTGAATTTTCAAAGAAAAGCAATACGAGAAAGATATTTTATACCATGAATTTTGTGAATTTTGCGGTTTCAATTATCAATTTTGATGGGTAAAACCATACACATAATTAGTTCTAAAATATTAATTAAATACTTATTAATTTAAATTAAGTTAACCACTAAACAAATATTAACTTCAAATATACTAATTACGTTATAATTATTTTCATCAAAATTTATTCTTAACAACTTTAATTCGTTAACCTAAGTCATGTTCAAGCTGTCTTCGCCTCTTTCCTTTTAAGTAATTAATATATTTAAAGAAAACAACTTAATTAACCTTTTTTTTAAAAAAAGAAAAAACAACTTAATTAACTTAATAGTATTATGTTCTTTATAAACTAAGAGAGTAAGGGCTACAAACATTCACAAATAGAGACAAAACGTTGCATTATATATACATTCTTTAAGGTTTAGTTAAAAAAAAAAAGGTTAAAATATCATTTTTTTTGTAATCCCGATTGCCAGTTACTTGTTGCTTTATCTTAAAAACTTTTTATTATCTATTAGCATTTTTACTATAATTTTTTTAAACATATTTACGTATTGTATTTTTTTGTATGAAAATTATTACTATTATTTAACCTACTTTTGAAAAAAAAAACTTTAAATGACTAAATTTAAAATTTATTGAAATTATAATGACAAAAATTAAACATTTGACCGTATAGAACTAAAAACGAACAAACTTTAAAATATTAAAACCAAAATGGTAATTTTTTAAAAAAAAAAACAAAGAAGATGGGAAGGCATACAAAGAAGCAAAGAAAAAAACATATGAAATTTTTTCTAGTATTACGAAAGTATTATACTCTCTTTGTTTATACTATAAATTTATCTTCATAAATATTAGTGGACCTCATATTAATGTCAATGAATCCTAATTTATTTTTAAAAATATGTTGATGTGTCACAGAACAAATGAAAGAAGTATGAAATTTTTTTATACTCCGATAATATTAAAATTTTTTTTGTCAAACATATCCTTCCGAGCTGAAATCATCCATTAGTCAAATTGGAAAATATTATAAATTGGACCATTTATACCTTATTCAACCATATAAAGTGTAATGAGTCAACATTGTCGAAGTTCTCATAAAATTTTATCGACTCTAAAAAAAGTCATCATTATACTTTATCCTATACTAATTTTAATTTACTCAGCAAAGTTCCAACACAAAAAATTTCTTGACCATTACATATCATAATCAACTTTTATTACTTCACGCTCAAATTGATAAAATTATTTATTCAATTTTAGAAATGACATATTTATTTCTCTACTTTACACACCTTTTCTTTTTAGATAATATGTAGAATAGAAGAATCGACTCTCTAATTTTTGTGTCCATTTTGACTCTACCATTACAGAGATCATGTTATCACTTAATATCTCATTAAACTGCAGTTGCCAAACTTAATTAAGATGAAATCAAGAATTGATCATTTAATTATTCATTAATCTCATTATATATTCCAACTTAACGATCAAATCTCTCTGGATGAAAAATGAATCTATTCCCTACATTTGTTAAAAGACCTTGGGGGAATATAATAATATGCGTAACCAAATTGAATAAGCAAGCAAAATACAAATAAATAAATAAATAAATAAATTCTCTCTTTCATCCTTATCAGTTATCTTCTTCCATGCACACGTGTGGTTCGCCACGTGTCATGATGATATTTAAACAAATCAAACTAAACTACTCCACACAAGAAAAATTATAATTAATTTAAAAAAAAACAGAGCATGTAATATGATCACAGAAGTCCAATATGATTTCATCAGCATGATTTTTCAACACCCAAATTTATTATTACAACATCATCACATAATTAATCCAAAAATTCACAAAAAAAAGGAAAAATTAAAATTAAAACACTAAAATGACAATAAATATGCTGATATATATATCGATCATCTCTAAGAATTTGTTGGGTTGAACTTCTAGTGATTAGAAGCATGCATCCAACACGCAGCAGCAACACAACGCAGCACAACTGCAAACACGTAATTTCAATTATTTAAACATATATATATATATACCCCGTTTGGTAACCTACTTTATTGTTTTTAATGTTTACATAAATATTTGATAATAGTTTCCGTTACTCATATTCTAGAAACGTTTTCAAAATTATTGTATACTAAACTTAGATGAAATTAAAACAAAACAAAACAAATCCTATAGCTTTTTTAGAAAAATTATTTTAAATGACAAGACTGTTAAAAATATTTAGAAATATAGCAAAATTTAGTAAAATTTTACTATATTTATAAATATGTTGGTTCATTTTCCTATATTTGAAAACAATTTTTTTATTAGAAAAACTACAACAACTAATTATGAAAAAAAAGAAGTAAGAGAGTGCAATTAAATTAGAGAAAAACTTGGTACATTTTGTTTTTTTAAAAAATAAATTATTTTTATTTTGAGTTGTTTTTAAATATAGAAAATGAGTCAAATTATTTATAAATATAAATTTTTTTTAACATCAGCGATAGATTGTGATAGAATTTTATAACTTGAGCGATAAATAATAAAATTTTTCTATATTTATAAATAATTTGATATTTTTTCTGTTTATAATAATTTTTTTTATTTCTTTTACTAAGTAAAGAAAAGAAAAATTATTATAAACAAAAAAAATATCAAACTATAGAAAAACTTCACTATCTATTACCTAGCGATAGAGTTCTATCGCGATCAATAGATAGTAAAATTTTTCTATATTTGTAAATAATTTAGCTCATTTTTATATATTTAAAAAACAGCCCAAACAAAATGGGATGAATGGGATGAAGCTAATACAATTCTGTTTAATTAAAAAAAGAAATAAAAACAATTAATTATTTATATAACGCTACTCCCTTCACAAAAATTTCTTAGAAAAATGCTAATTTTCTCTTGATTGGGTTGGGGAGCAGAGAATTAATTTTCTATCATACAATATTATGATTTTGACAATATTTAGAAAAATATAATTTCTTTTTTTTCCCCTTTAAATTTCTTGACCATGAAGTTTAATGTCCAAATTTAAAGTATAATATAATTGATAATTAGTAATTACCAGCCTTTCCAAAAGCCATCGCCTCTAGACTTGGTTTCAGCCGGAACAGGGGCGGGTTGAGAGAAGTCTCCGCCGTCTCTCGTCGGATACCCCGCCGGCGGTGGAGCTGCATAAGATGTCGGCACGGTGGAGGGTGGAGGATAAACACCTACGCATAACCCCCCCCCCCCAAAAAAAACCCATAAAACAAATTCCAAAGTTAATAAAACAAAAATTATAAATAAATTCAATCGCATAGAATTAATCTCAAATAAATTATAAATATATAATCAAATCGATTAATCACCTGCAGGCTGAGCGGAACTCATGTTTGCAAGAGATCAGAGAGATGAAATAAAAACAAAAATTTCAAGTCTTCACAGAGGAGGAAAGGAAAATCAGAAATAATAATTCCTTTTTTTTTTCTTCCTTTAAGTTTGATGATTTGAGGAAAGAGTAGATATATATTTATAATATGTGGGGAGAGATTTGGAGGCGGCGGAGAGAGTGGTGTGGGAGAGGGGCCGACCAAGGGCGGCGAAACCGCGTGAAAGGAAGAGAGAATATCAAGACAGAGAGAGAGAGTAGGTGCTTTTTACACTATGCACAAGCAACAGAGAGGAAGCTAAGTAATTATATTAGTTTTTTTTCCTTTCTAAATTACGAAAATACCCTTCAACTTTACTTTTCTTCCAAAGGTAAAGACTTTACTCTCCCAAAAGTTACAATAGTATTTTGATATTTCATTAACCTTTTAAAATTAGAAAAAAATATGTTTTTGGACCTAGATTTTGTATATCGTTTTTATTTGATCCCTATATTTTTAAAATGTTTCATATTTAGTCATTAAATTTTTTTAGTTTGGTTTTCAATTAGTCTCTAAATTTAAAAATATTATAATTTTATTTTGAGGTTTGAATTTTGTTTCAATTTGGTCTATAGGTTTCAAGATTTACATTTTTAATTTTTAATTTTTTATTAAATACTCACTTACAGTAATTGGTGTTAATGTCTATATAATAATTTAAAATAATTATGAAGTGAAATTTTAATTTTATTTTAATAGTAATGAAAACTAGTGAAACTTAATTAATTATAATTCTAGTAAATCTATTAAATTAACTAATAGACATTAATACTAAAGACAAAAATGAGTATTTAGTGAAAAATCGAGGTTATAATTAAAAAGTGTAAATATAGAAACCTAGGAACCAAATTGAAGGAAAACTCAAATCTCAAAAGTAAAATTTTAAACATTTTGAAACCTAAGAACTAAATTGAAATCAAATTTGATTTCAATTCAAAACTTAAGGATTAATTGTGTAATATTTTGAAATCTGCATGAACCAAATAGAAACTAAACGCAAAACCTACCTAGAGACCAAAAAGATATTTATCCCTGAAAATTATCTTCATAGTAGTAATCTGTTAGAATGTCATAGGACAAATTAAATTCTGTCTAGAATGAAAATTAAAATCCAAACAAATTACCATATACTTATGTCTATACTAGAATCTTAATACTTAAGTAAACAATTCTGTTTATATTTGGATCTTTTTGTAGCTTATTCAGTTGTCCAACCACAATCTGCCACATGACTAATTATTTTTAATATATATATATATATATATTTTGATTGGTGTTAGGTTTAGAGAATCACACAACTATTGTTGTTTTCCTATGCTTTTTCAAAGAAAAAGTTATGGAATTTGGTGATTTTCAATTTTGGCAACCCAAATTTTGAAATGCTTTAATAGAAGGTGTTTAGAAGAAGTCAAGAAGAAAGAATAGAAAATTTTTTGTTTCCTTTTATGTAGCTGCTTTTAATCTTTACTCCATGTGTTTGTTTGGCTTTTACCTTAATAAACATATATATACACTTCTTTACCCAAAACTAAGGCATCTTGTTGGAGAGGTTAGGCTGTCCATGTTTTTCTATCTTTTCTTTTGGTATTATTGTAATGTGAGAGGAATGTTACACAAACTTTCAATTTGAATAAATATATTTTTTAAATTTAGAATCACATACATTGCTTAAGATACTCTTCAACAAAAATTGAAATTTTTATTCTTGTAGAAACAACCACCATAACGTGACTGACAATTTTGCATCGTTAGATGTAGAAGAGAGAAACTTAAAAAATACTTCAAATTATATCACATGATTATTAAGAGGTATGTTATATGTTGATTTTCGAATTTGCATTCAACAATTATTGCATAGGTAATCACATTACAGTAGATTTATTAATTTTTTTTATTTTTATTTTTTTACAAAAATTACATTTGATAATGATCGAGTGAGATGATCTTTTCAACTCAAACCTAAAAATTCATTTAATATGGTAAGGGAAAAAAATAATGGGAAAGGAGAAGGAGACCTTAATCCTTTGAGTTATAATTTTGTTACCATTAGAGACAGTTTAAAAATACACATACTAGCATTCAACTTACAAATGAATATGTTTATAATTAAACTCGGGATATTTTTATAATTGTACTTCTTAAAACTTGTGAAAATTTATAATTCAATTGTAGTTTCCATAGATTTAAAAAATACTTTAAGAAGAAGTTAGGGAAATTTTCAGACAGAAAAAATGTCAAACTATTTATAGAAAATAGTAAAAAATACTAATAGATATTAATAGACTTCTATCAGCATCTATCAGTGATAGACTTCTATCAGCGTCTATCAAAACTATCTAAAAATTTTGCTATTTTGTATAAATAGTTTCCTTGATTTTTTAATTTTTAAAAATGACTTCAAGTATTTATTATTTTTATTCAATTTTATTTGCTTTGTAATATATAATTTATAAGTTTTTAATGCATTAATAATAGTTGAAGATTTGAACATTCGACGTAAGAAAAATGATTTCAACGCGCTACTCAATAAATCATACTCGTTTTAGCAATTATATAATTTAAGTTATATTGATATCATCACAACGTTATTTATTGATAAATTTAATAATTTATGGAAGAATTTATCTTTAGAAGGTAGACTCTTTGAAACGCAAATAATTTAGAAAAAAAATTTGTCAATATTAGACCACGTCTTCCTTTTCGACAATTTTTAATTTTTTTTTTTTTTTTTTTTAAAATTTTTTTTTGGTGGGTGTTATATATACACATTAGAAGTCAAGTTTTGGTTATCTTTCTCTATATGTCCCCTTTATTTAATTTACATTTGTGACACGGGAAATTTAATATCTTCACTCAATCTTTTCTTATTGTCAACAAAATTAATTTACTTATTTATTATCTAATAAACACCTATTAACTATAATAAAATATACGAAAATTAATGCACTCAATAAAATTTATATATATCACATTTTGCATAGTTTAATTGGCATAAAATTTGTTCGATCAACCTTAAATTTATACGTTTGACTCCTCCACCCTATCTATTGTTATCACCATCTTCTTCTTCTTCTTCTTTTTTTTTTTTTTAACTATTTTAATACTTATTTTTTAAACTTTCGTTAAGGCCGACACAAGTTCCTAAAATTAGGAGAGTATAAATTAATATTGAAAAGTTTGGGAGGAAAAACTTTAATTGTATTATGAGAGAAAACTTCATTGGAAAGAAAAGTGCAAATCATAATATTCTACCATCATTAATTAACCATTAAAAAAAAAAAATCAACTCTCATGGGGAGTGAAATTGAATCTTCCACATTTAAGAAGGTAATAAGTGTTTTGTGTCTATTGAAATATGTTTGAATTAGCACTCACCAATCATTAAAACGTTTACAACTAATTCAAATAAAGTATATAACTAATATAAATATTATGCGTATTTAATAGCGATAAGTGTCCAATGTGTTGGATTTATGCAAAGCCAGAAGTTACGTTCTTCTAAGAACCTTGCAAACACTCACAAATAAGGCTAACTTAATGATTGATTCCGACCAAGAGCTTAGTTAGAAGGATGAATAATTCTTAGATCTAACTTAAAATCTATAATGGTCACTCTTAGATCCTAAGACAATTCATCATTCGAATCAAGTAAGTCATTTCTTATCACCATGACTCTTTTATTGACACAATTTTTGCTCATGTGCGAAAACCCTTTGCACTTTCAACATTGAATAGAACTAGACTTTTTCCTTACCTCTTTTGAAACTTCATTCTTTTTAGTATTGGAGTTCTTGACATCTGTTCTTTTGGCAGCCCCAAACTTCCTTTTTGGTTCATTCCCGTTTACAAAATCATCCTTGTTCCAAGCATTAGAATTTGAAAATGTGATAACACTATACATATATTTCTTTGAATGCTCATTTTCTTCTTTCAATTCATCTTCAATTTTGATAGCATAATGATACATATCTTCCAAGTTAAGGTGGTATATTTCTATCAATCGGATGAGCAATTTCTTAATTCAAACCCCTAAGGAATCTAGACATTGTGTCTTTTTCTTCTTCTTGAATTTGAGCTCTTTCCATCAAAGTCTTCATCTTTTGATAATATTAAGCCACACTTATTGTTTTCCTACTTTAAAACTTGCAATTTAGTTCTCTTTCATAATGTTTTGAAAAACATATATACCTCTTTCTCAAGGCTTCTTTAAGTTCTTTCTAAGTTTCTATTAGATCCTCCTCTTTCTTTCTTCTCTCGAATTTGAGATGTTGATACCAATCTTTGATATGATTGGTGAATTCGGCAATGTTAAGTCTCATCTTCTTATTATGACTATATGTGTTGCAGTCAAACTCATGCTCTATCTTCTTTTCCAATTGCAAGTATGCCTCAACGTCCACCGTTCCATTAAAGGGTGGAATTTTTAGCTAAACTACGTTATCTCTATCTTATGAACTCTTTAATTATCCTCTTCTAGGTTGCATAACATCGACAAAATTATTTCTTCCTCTTCCTCCAACTTGTTTTTCTTGTTCCGATAAATCAAACATACCTTCATCTTGTTGTAAGACTTGTTCTTCTCTTTGTTGTTGTGTCCTCCTTTCATGTCGATCTTCCCTCATCATTAATTTTCATCATTCCATGAGTTACTTGAAGAATAATCATATTAGGATATTGCATTTGTGGTACTTTTTCTTCAACATGTGACATTTTGAAGTTTGTAATAAAGATTGATGTAACCAATTCAAATGATCAACTCTCACAAACTAAGACTAGAATAACTCAACCTTAGGACCAACAACTGGAAAACTTGAACAAAACAAAATCTAACGGCAAGAACTTTTCATGTGCCTTAGATCTTTGAACACTTTTTTCCTACTATTTATTTATTTTTACTACTTTTTTTTATCTAAGAGCAAATTTCAAGATAAGTTGTAGTATGTCTTGTATTATGTGTTGTAAACAAATGCTTCGAAAAAAATGAGAAATGAGAACGAACTGGAACAAAGTTAAGATACCTCTAGAGCCGGTCAAGGATATTGTTGACCAAATGCATGCTCTGATACCAAATAATAAACACACAATATGTTGGATTTATGCAAAGGTAGAGGTTCTTCTAGGATTCTTGCAAACACTCTCAAATAAGGCTAACTTAACAATTGATTCCAACCAAAAGCTTTGTTAGAAAGATGAATAGCTCTTAGATCGAACTTAGAATCTATGATAATCACTCTTAGCTCCTAAGACAATTCACTCCATAATTAGTTTGATAAAGACTAATCCAATAAATCAATTTAATCATCAAACATAAAATAAGATTTGAAAAAGACAACACTAAAGGGGTTGAAGAAACACAAGATTTGGATATTATTAATATGAGTTTTTAAGATTACATGTCGTTTCAAAGGCCAAATAGACGTTCAAAGTTTCAAAAACTCAAAAGTCATTTAAAAACAAATAAATTGAAAATCGTAGAAATTAAAACATAGGAAATTGAAACTCAACTGCACATTAATTGAGAGATCAAAATACAAAACTAAAAATGTAAAATTGCTCCAAATAGTCTTAACTATCTTCTCTAGATGGCGGCAAGTTTGACAAGCACATTTGACAAGGTTTGACATCACAAATTTCTACGCAGTGCACTCTAAACAACCATCCTTTCACAATTTCTGCACAATTGTTTTGTCTTTCGTGCCCCACTTTTGTGTCATTTTCACTTCATTCTCTTCTTGATTCATTTAGCTAACATTATAAATAAATTTGGGCTAAAAATCTTTGTATCTTCTTATGCATTAGCTAGCATTTAATGATGTAATGTGAAAGCCTCTTGAATTTTTTTTGCCTTCTTGTAATAGCTCCTTCAGACACATGTAATGGATCAGTGGTTGAATTCACATCACCCCTCCCTCCCCTCTAAAAGAATTTGAAGATCAAGAGAGGAGATACGAAAGTGGAATTTCTTAATAATGTTACCGAATAATAATCGCCAAAGATGTTGGTTTTTTTTTTTTGGAGGCGGGGGGAAGATTGAATGAAGATGACATGAGAAAATTCATATAGTCTGACAGATGGCACAGATGATAAAAAAAATTGTGCAAAAATTATGAAGGAATGGTTGTCTATAGTGCACTGGGTTGGAATTCATGATGTCAAACCTTGTTGAATGTGTTCACTAAGCTTGTTGCCTTTTAGAGAAGATATTTAAGACTATTTGGAGCAATTCTACATTTTTAGTTTTGTAGTTTAACTTCTCAATTGATGTGCAATTAAATTTCAAGTTCCTAGGTCTTATTTTCTACAATTTTTATTTATTAGTTTTTTATTAACTTCCGAGTTCTTGGAACTTTAAACGTGCATTTAGCCTTTAATATGGCATGTAATGCTCTTGAAAACTTAGATTAGTGATATCCAAACCTTGTGTTTCTTCAACCATTTGGTCTTGTCCTTTTCAAATCTTGTTTTATGTTTGATGATTAAACTGATTCCTTGGATTAGTCTTGATCTAATTCTGGAGAGATATTGTCTTAGGATCTATGAGTGACTATCATAGATTCTAAATTTGATCTAAGAGTTATTCATCCTTCTAACTATTTTAGTTGGAATCAATCGTTAAGTTAGCTTTATTTGTGACTGTTTGCAAAGATCTCAGAAGGAACTCTAGTTTGGCATAAATCTAATAGATATGGGGTGCTTATCAAATGGGGAGAGATAAATGTTCCTAAGGTTAAAATAATTCAAATCTATAGACATTTGTGAAATAATTATTGTGGAATGGCTATCCAGCTAAATAATTCATAATTTTATGATTTCATGGCCGGAATGAATTGTTGTGAAGGCCCAATGGGCTGAAAAATGCAGGCCAATTCCAGGGCTTGAAATTCTATTATGGGCCAAGCAAGCCCAACCTAGTGTGCAGTTAATTTCCTTTTTTTTTTTTTTTGATAAGAAGATGATTATACACGTTAATCATTAAATTATACTCGTTTTAGCAAATATATAATTTAAGTTATATTGATATCATCACAATATTATTTATTGATCAATTTAACAATTTATGGAAGAAATTCTCTTTAGAAGATGGACTCTTTGAAAAGTAAATATTTTATTTATTTATTTTCGTGGGGTTATATATACATTTGAAGTCAAGTTTTGGTTATCTTCCTACATGTCCCCTTATTTAATTTACATGTGTGACATAGGAATTTAATATCTTCACTCAATCTCTGGTCAACACAATTAATTTACTTATATATTATTTAACAAAATCCTATTAACAATATAAAAAAAAAAATGTAATACACTCACTACACTTTATGATCACTGTCAAAACGAGCATAGCTCAACTAGCATAGCTCAACTAGCATAAACTTTGTTCTATCAACCTCAAGAATATAGGACGGTTTCATCCGTCTCACATATTGTAAAAAAAATGATCACCATCTTCTTTTCTTTTTGAACTAGTTTAATATTTATTTTTTGAACCTTTGTTGAAACTTACACAAGTACGTGAAATTATGGAACTATTAATTAATATTGGAAAGTATGGAGAGGAAAAGTTTAGTTGTATTATGAGAGAGAAAACTTAGTTGGAAAGAAACTCAAAGTGCAAATTATAATATTCTAGGAGTATCAATTAATCATTAAATTTTTTTTTGTAGAACGAAGAATCTTGTCTTCTGCACTATCCTTATTCTGAGTGGTTCAATTTAGCTTTATCTTGTGATACTTTGTTGTAGAGTGTTATGTTTCGATTCTTTAAAAAAAAATGTGTTATCTACTTAAATATGTTTGGATTAGCATTCATCAATCAATAGAACATTTATAATTAATTCAAATAAAGTATAACTAATTCAAATTTTAAATTCATTTAAATATAATTAAAGTTATTAAGCAATTAAAGTGAGCATAGTTTGAATCTCCAGCCTCCTATTATACTAAAAGATTATTATTATTATAAAACTTGAGTTATTAAGCATTTGTATCTTATGTTATGGTTAGCAAGTTAGAATTCTTGACAATCAAAGTACAACTTTAAATACTATTTTAGTTATTGTAATTTCGGCTTTAGTTTATTTTGGTCTTTATAAAATTAAATTTTAGTCTCTAAAATTTCAAAATATTGTCTATTTTGATTTTTGCACTTTAAAAATTGATTATATCGGTCCCTTAATTTTCATAATTATCTCATTTTTTTAATCAAAATTTTAACATGGCACTTCATTCACTAAATTTCTTAAAATATAATCATTAATTTGTATGAATTAGTTTCTATTTTTGTTTGAATTTAATGTTAATGTTTTTGAAATAGGGACTAAAATTGTGATTCTTGTATATTGGATTTTTGAAAATACAAGAATAAAAAAGAATTAATGGATCAAGCACATCGACTAAAATAAATATTTTAATGGTAGATTGACAAAAATAAACCAAAATTAGAAGTGCAATGATGAAACTAGTATTTAAATCTAAAAGGTTCTAATCTCCCATTTCGATATAAATTATAATATTTTGGATAAGAAAAATTTGAATACTCCCTCCTTATTTATAATATAATACTCAAAGGTATAAATGACCTGTCCCCCTCCCCAGCAGACCATTTGTAATTTATTATTTAAATTTAAATTTAAATTGTTGTAAAATATGAACAAAATAAGAATAAATGAAAAACAAAGAAAGAACAAAAGAACAAAGTAGGGAGAATTAGAATGTAGAGATAATATTTGAATTCAATTGTGGTGTCACTTACAAAAGCACCATATACCACTATTTATAGGACATGGGATGGTGTATGTTACAAGATTGAATTCAATGGGGGTATGTTATAACATGAAAATCAATGGGAGCTTTATGATATTTTGTAACCTATATAGGTTATGGATATCTACATTTATATATTACATTTATAATACTCCCCATTAGATATCCATATTATATAGAATATATGCCTCGTTAAAACCTTACTAGGAAAAACCCAATGAGATAAAAACCTAGTGAAGGAAAAAGAGTACATTATTCATATATTTTAACAATTGCCTCATTAAAAATTTTACTAGGAAAACCCGGTGGGATAAAACCGTAGTCAAGGGAAAAAGAGTGCAACACATATAACTCCCCCTCATAAAAGCATCACTTGATAACTCTTGGTTATCACATGCAAATGTTGTGACTTAACTTCTCAAATGTTGTTGTAGGTAACACATTCGTCAATAAGTCCTTCAAGTCATCTTTTGAAGAAATATGTTGAATATTGATGTTGTCATTTTATGCTTTATTGTCTTCATGTAAGAACATTATTGGAGCCAACATGAATAATCAGGATTTCAATATGATTTAAAGTGGTTGTTGTTATGATCTGCTCCATAGGCTGCCATAAATTATCTTCACAACTAATTAAATCATAATTAGATTTATTATAATAAAATAAATCCATGTAAGCCAATTCTCATATAAAATCTAACATATATTTAAATATACTTCAATATCTTTCTTTTGGAGAAATATTATATCTATGTAACAAAATTACTACAATACTACAATATGTAGTGTATAACTAGTAAAGATATATAAGTGCACTTATTTCCCAAAATTATGGTTCTTCAGGACCCTAATTTTTTATTATCTTCCTGAAATTGAATGGTATATCTTTTCAAATCGGTGAATGAACCACCACAAGAGTGTTCAATGTTGTAACTAGTTCATATAAGATCTTTTTTGTATTGATGTAATCACATCTGCGTACTTTATGTTTTATTTGCAAGGTAAGACAAAACTTTGTTTACTGGAACTTTTATCTTAATTTTTTTTAAGAAACTTTATTGCCTTTGAAATCTCTTCAAGAGTTTCCATTATATATTCAGATCATCAACATATACGTATATAGTAAATCTTGACTATGATTTCTTTATAATATCATATTGACAAATAGGGTTATTTTATACCCTTATTTCAATAAATCTTTAATAAGATGATCACTATATCACATTCGTCAGGAGTGTTTTATAAGAATCTCTATGATAAATATAATTCTCTAATATTTAAATTATATAATTTGGGTACCTTTAATCCTTCAGAGATTATCATTATTAAGAGATTCATTAAATGTGGTATGACTGCATCCATAAGATGTATATTAAACTTTTCATACACAGTCAAATAAATTAGATATCTTATGGAATTGTATATCCACCATTAGAGGATATGTTCTATGATAGTCAATACCAATTCATTGCGAGAATTATTGTGGAATCTGTCTCGCTTTATATCATGCGACTTCACTCTATTTGTTTTTCTTACAAATACTTACTTGTATCCTACAAGTTTGACATTATCTGAAGTCTAGATTACTAGTCCTCACGATTTGAAAAATGAGTTTATTTCTGTTGGATTGTTTCTTTCCACATAAGTCAATCCCTTCTATGTCGACATTTTTAAATACATAATACTCATTTTCATAAATAATAAAATTAATGTTGTCAACTTATATAAGTATGGTTCCATCATTTTTCTTGTCATGACATAATTTCTCGAGATCTCTTTATTATCCTTATTTTCTTAAAGATTTTTATGAGTACTCATATTTAGGATTTCTTCTGGAATATCTATATTCTTAACTGCGTCATTTTTTTATTATTGACTACTTTTCGAGGATCTTTATCTTTGGAACCCATTTGTCTATCACGCTTCAGGCATAGTATAGGCTCATTAATAATGACAACTTCTTGCATTGGGATATCATTTTTAGATGTTGTATTTACAACCAGTATATATAATTTAGTAACTTTCTTGCAACTATAAATGCTCTGTAAATACATCTAGCATTTGATTTGTAATATTATTTAAATGAGTTATCTTTTAAACTTCTAGTTCAAAATGATCTGTATGATGATCAAAATGAGACAATACATATGCATTTCATTCAATTTCTTTTTCCAACTTTCTTAATTCTTCCCCCTAATGTTGGAAAATTTGTCTCATTCATGACAAATAGCAAATTGTGTAGTAAATATATCACCCATAAGGGGTTCACAATATTTATTAATTGATTTGAAATCAATTTCAACATAGATTTATAACCTTTTTGGAGGACTCATTTTAATCGCTTCATTATCTTAATTGTTGTTGTGTAACAATTTAATCATTTACTGCACATTTGCACACATGAAATATATTTGGGCTTCTGGCCATAAGCTCATAAGCTATTGCCTTAGAGCAAACTCAACAATGTAATCTCATACAGATTTAAAAGCTTTGCTATTTGAACATAAGCTACAGGATGTTCAACACTTATCCCAATTAATTATCAAATGTTGGGATGCAAACTCACTAGCATTATCAAAACAAAAAAATTTTAATTTCAACATCATGAAATTGTACTTTTAACTATTTGAGCAACTAACCTCGCAGATGTAAGGTTTTGAATGATAATAAACATATATGTGACCATCAACTGGATGCGCCAACAAAACCATAAAATATTTAAATGGTTCACTTGAGAAGTTCAATTCCAATTTTAACTAGTGAGAGTTTGATAATTAATCTCTTAAGAACAAAGCCACATATGACAATTTATTAGATGGAAGAATCTTCTAGTTCTTCAGTGGATGTCAATGTATATTTTCAATAATTATTTTCACTATTGACCCAAAATGACTCATCATGTCAAATAAAAATATATTTGGATCAATGAACTTCGGGTTCATTGTTGCATATATTTCAATTACACGAATATGTGTAATACAATTTAGAAGGAAAAGCATACAACTTTTCTATATGCATTTCCCGTAGGAGACAATAGATTATCAATTTCTCTAGATGATACTTATTACAATAAATACCTTCCAAATTTACTAAACTTCTCTTTGATTTACAAGAGAATGTGGTATATCAATTGGAAATTTTGCTATTCTGAGCAAAATAATATTTTCTTTTTCCAAAATATTTAATCAAGTCTACAGGACTTAATATATATCATATTTGATTTTTCGCTTCAAGCATTTGAATTTTGGAAAATGTATTGTCTACTTCTAAGTATCATATGCATAGATGTACTATATGCAAAACATAAATATTATTAACTATTCTTTTCTCTTGAGGAGATTCAAAAGAAAACCAAATATCTCATATACAAGTGGGTCAAAAAGAATAATAATCTCTTCAGGAGATTCTAACAACTTGTAACATCCAAATATCATCATATTTAGGGATTAAAATGATAAGTTATGATTTCTTCAAGATATTCAAATAAATTCTCAAAATTTTCTATACCACACATCGTCTTCATTTTCATTATTAAGGATTTTAAATTTTCAAAAAAGACTCTTAATGTGGTACAAGATCATTGTCTCTTTTGCATCACATTTGAAATATGAAATTCTCACATAAATATGTGTGGTTTTAATAGAATAATTACTTATTCCTCTATTAAGATTATTTTTAATCATAATGATTAAATATTGCAACATTCACGTCAAGGAATGATATTAAATGGTCGAAATTCATTATTTTGCATAAATCATAAGCTTATTTTGATTTATGCAACTTCAGGTGCATTAAATCACAATTAGCTTTAGGAAAGTAATAAACTATTAGGCATAACTTTCAAATTTTACCATGAGAGAATTCATTCAAATATATATTATCACTATATATAAATTTTAAAGTTTACAAAATCCACATGAGAATAATTTAAATATTCATTTAAATATTCAACAATCCAATAAATTTCAATAGGCAAACAAAAATTTGACTAATTCAACTCCTAGGTTAGTTCCCAGGTAGAGGTGTTCCCTTATGGTTAGCTTAAATATCTCATCCTAGCCAGAACCATCCTTAGACAGAGTATCTTATAGCCAAATTTTTGTTTCTAATTCATTAATATTTTAATTAAGAGTTAATCAATAGATTAATGAATCTAAGTGAATTATTAAAGTTTATTTTTCATCTTATAAATCACTTAAACAAAACAAGAACAAAGGAAGAACACACAATTGAATTGACCATAATTTACAACCTTTTTTCTAAATGACTTACTTTAGGCAAAATATTAAGCATTTTTAAACATATATGATAATTTACAATTTAGTAGTCTTAAGAAGTTGAAGACAATTTAAATTATATTGATTTGAATTTAGAATTAGAAAACCTTGAAAAAAAAATTCTTTGCTCAACTTACACAATCGCTTTGAAGAAGTTATTCAATTCACAAATTCAAAATTGTTTATGGCCGAACAACAGTAAACATACATATGTATATTTGTATATACTTCAAATAAAATTTGAACCAAAATGCGAATTATCTGTGTTTAATATGCATCATATGCACCCCAAAGGCATAAAATAAAAAGTTGAATGCTCAATGCTTTATATGAATTTTCAATAATAATGCTTAATTACTTTATACCAAGCCGCATTCAAGAGTTCATGTAGGCAAGTGCACGCTTAACACAAATGCTGATAAAAGTAGAGATTAAACTTTACTTATCCAAAGGTTGAAAAATCTCATCACTGGTAGTAGAATAGCTCCAATCAAAATCAAGAATAAATAATGTCTAGGAAACCAAAATTACCATGCAACCTATTCCTAAGGTTTTCTTATTAAAGAAATCTCATAATATGAACTTTTTACCTTTGATCTAATTAAAAGTTTAACAAAAAAAAAAAAACTAATACCAATATACCTTAAAAATCCATTTGCAAACATATAAATCACATATATGATTAAAATAGAGTACTCACCTTATTTTGGACTTTAGTTTTAATAGAATAAAGATGAATGATGGTGGTGAGAAAACAAATGATGAATACATCAAACACATATGTATAATTTTGTTTCCTCTAAATCAAACAAGACCAAATCACCAAAATCAAAATACTTACCGTATTTGAACGAAATTCTAAATACCTTAAAAATTAAGGAGAAAATTCTAGCGGGTCTTTAGTGTTCTTGATATTCCAATGAATCGAATCCAATCTCTACAAAATCTTCAAAGTGGTAGAGACTCGTGCTGATAACGTGTTGTAAAATATGAACAAAATAAGAATAAAGGAAAAACAAAGAAAGAACAAAAGAATAAAATAGGGAGAATTAGAATGTAGAGATAATATTTGAATTCAATTGTGGTGTCACTTACAAAGGCACCATATACCACTATTTATAGGACATGGGATGGTGTATGTTACAAGATTGAATTCAATGGGGGTATGTTACAACATGAAATTCAATGGGAGCTTTATGATATTTTGTAACCTATATAGGTTATGGATATCTACATTTATATATTACATTTATAATAAAATTTACTTTTATTTATTATTATTTTTTTTAGAAAAGACCATTTCTGAAATTACGACATTATAGTTTAATTGAGTTACAAACATAATAACTAGACCAAAGTATTTGCAGATATAGCACAATAAATTTTTTTTGTAAATATAGGAGTTTATCAAGTTTATTAATGATAAACCATATCATTAATAGGAGTTTGTCAACGATATAGTATATCACTTATAGAAATCTATTATTAATAGAAATCTAAATTTTACTATGTTTATAATTCTTTAAAAATATTGTTGTACACTTAATTATTAACCCTAAAAATGTCATTGAATGTAATTATGGTATTTCAACCAATAGCTTCTCTTTAGCCAGGCATGAACTTGGATAATTTTATGATTTTAGGGCTGACCAGATAAATAGCAAAATCTAAAGTTTCATTTGGAAAAATAGCAAAAAAATTTCAAAATGGTAAAAATAACAAAATGATTATTTTAAATAAAAAATACAAATGAGCAAATACCTAAACTACCCCTACACACTCAAAATGATAAAACTCAAGTCAGAAACTACAACAAATCCAAAAACAGGAAATACACTATATTGAAAGGTATTCTAAAAGTCCCATCAAACCCCAAATCAAATCGGTGATTTAATTGAAGCCAACCCATATCACAGAAATCAAAAGTTTAACAATAACCACGAAACAACCACATACTCACCTAAACACTGCTAGTCGATTCCTCTGACGACCACACAATGGCAAAGTTTGCGATCGGCGACTTCGTTTGTGGGTAAAACTTCGCAGAAAAGAGATCTAAGGAAAGCGAGACAAAATGATAAGGAGATGATAAATGAGCTAGAAAGAGAAAGAGAGGAAGATCCATAGTGTGTGGTAGCATCTGTGCAACGTCGTCTGTGCGGAAGGAGGTTGAGGGGGGATTGCAGCGTCATCAGTGCAATAGAATGTTGTCTTCATGCGAATGAGGAGAAGAATGTTGAGTTGAGTTGAGTTGAGGGGAGGGGAGGGGGAGGGCGGCACTAGTAGTAACTAGGTTTTACTTTTGTTTTGTTTTGTTTTGTTTTGTTTTTTAATTTAATTTAATTAAATTTTAACTCAAAAACCTTATATAACAAATAAATAAATATTTCCTTAACCTAAATTAAAATATCTTATCCATTCTTTTTTTATAAAATAATGTGAAACATAAAAATTTAAAAATTTAAATATTTTAATTTAATCTATTGTAAATTTAATTTATTAGATTTCAAAATTTAAAAGATATGAAATCCGAGAAAAAACCGAGAAAAACAAAAGATAAGTTCAAATTTAAATAGGGAGAAAAATCAGGAATTAGGGAGAAAAATTAGGAATTAAGGAGAAAAATCAAAAATCAAATCAAGAAAAATCTTAAATATAAATTATTGACAATGTTTTGTTTATAAAAATCATTTTCTAAAGTAGTTATCAAAATAAGGAAGAAATTTGTTTATTTTGAATCATGTGCTAAAATAGTTATCAACATCTAGTTTGAATATTGAAAATTGATTCAAATTCAAAAAGAGGGTGCAATTCACGGAATGACGATTCAGTTTTAAAATAAAATTTATTAGGTTGTAATCTGATTAAGTTGGCTACAATCAAGTTCCTCAATTACATTGTATTTATATTTTGATTGTTAATCAAGTTCTCCAACTTACACTGTATTTAATGGTCCAGACATACGAATCAATTAAGGTCAAAATAGGTATTATGAAAATGTAACCCATGTACCTTGTATACGTTTTGCCATAAATCTTATTATTTCTAGTTTTTGCTAAATATACAAACAAAACCTCATTTTTTTCATATCTCGTCCAATTTCTCATGATTTTATGGCCCAACCCAGTGTGAATAAATTGTTGTGAGGGCCTAAAGGGCTGATAATTGTAGGCGAATTCCTAGGCTTGAAATTGTATTATGGGCCGTGACTAGAAAGCCCAACCTAGTGTGAAGTACCATTGAATCTTAAGTTCTTCTTAACTCAGTCCAGTTAATTTCCTTTTTAAAAATTTAGACCATAACACGTGCCACACAGGTGAAATGAATAGTTTTATTTTAGTATTTTTTTTCATTCGACCACTATTTTTCGGTCTTTTTTGGCTCGAACTCCAACTTTCCTTCAAATTGACCCATTTGCTTGCTAGAGATCAAGTTTCGCGAGTTTTTGACTGGGGTCAAATTTTGGTTACTTTTGGCATGGGCTAATATAGGCCCATTTTGGCCCGTTTTGGTCGCGCCTTTGTACTCCCCTAGGGAGCATCCTTCGCGGTGTAAAGCTTATGCATGCTTGTCAGGACCATGCCCAAGGATGTGAATCCAGAATTTCGACCCAGGATACCCGAATTAAAGGGGTGCACCACCCAAAAAAGTTTGCCGTTGAAAAACTAGATTGGGCCTAGGAAAAGAACTGAGTCTGGACCACTGTTTTTCTGTGTTTTTGGCATGAACTTTAACTTTCCTTCAAATTGACCCATTGGCTTGCTAGAGATCAAGTTTCGTGAGTTTTTGACCGGGGTCAAATTTTGGTCACTTTTCGCATGTCCTAATATAGGCCCATTTTGGCCCGTTTTGGTCGGGCCTTTGTACCCCCGTAAGGAGCGCCCTTCGGGGTGTAAAGCTTATGCACGCTTGTCAAAACCATGTCCAGGAACATGAATCCAGAATTTCGACACAGGATACCCAAATTAAAGGGGTGCACCACCCAAAAAAGTTTCCAAAGAGCCGTGGAAAATCTACATTGGGCCTAGGAAAAAACCTGAGTCTGGACCACTGTTTTTCGGACTATTTTGGCACGAACTTCAACTTTTCTTCAAATTGACCCATTTTCTTTCTAGAGGTCAAGTTTGCAAGTTTTTGACCGGGGTCAAATTTTGGTATGGTGTAATATAGGCCCATTTTGGTCGCGCCTTTGTACTCCCCTAAGGAGCGCCCATCGCGGTGTAAAACTTATGCACGCTTGTCAGGATCATGTACAGGAAAGTGAATCCAGAATTTCGACCCAGGATACCCGAATTAAAGGTGTGCACCACCCAAAAAAGTTTCCAAAGAGCCGTTGAAAAACTAGATTGGACCTAGGAAAAAAGTGAGCCTGGACCACTTTTTTTCGGTTTTTTTGGCACGAACTTGAACTTTCCTTCAAATTGACCCATTTTCTTTCTTGAGGTCAAGTTTCGCGAGTTTTTGACCGGGTCAAATTTTCGTCACTTTTGGTATGGGCTAATATAGGCCCATTTTGGCCCGTTTTGGTCGCGCCTTTGTACTCCTCTAAGGAACGCCCTTCGCGGTATGAAGGTTATGCACGCTTGTGAGGACCATGTACAGGGACGTGAATCAAGAATTTTGACTCAAGATACTCGAACTAAAGGGGTGTACCACCCAAAAAAGTTTCCGAAGAGTCGTTGTCAAACTAGATTGGGCCTAGGAAAAAAACAGAGTCTGGACCACTGTTTTTCGGTCTTTTTTGTCACGAACTTCAACTTTTCTTCAAATTGACCCATTTTCTTTCTAGAGGTCAAGTTTCACGAGTTGTTGATCGGGGTCAAATTTTGATCACATTTGGTATGGGCTAATATAGGTCCATTTTGACCTGGTTTGGTTGCGCCTTTGTACTCACCTAAGGAGTGGACTTCGTGGTGCAAAGCTTATGCACGCTTGTCAGAACAATGTCCAGGGACGTGAATCTAGAATTTTGACCAAAGATACCCGAATTAAAAGGGTGCACCACAAAAAAAGGTTTCCAAAGAGCCGTTGAAAAACGAGATTGGACCTAGGAAAGAACCTGAGTCTGGACCACTTGTTTTCGGTCTTTTTTGAGTTTTTGACCGAGGTCAAATTTTGGTCACTTTTGGTATGGGCTAATATAGGCCCATTTTGGCCCGTTTTGGTCACGCCTTTGTACTCCTCTAAATAGCGCCTTAAGCTTATGCACACTTGTCAGGACCATGTCCAGGGACGTGAATCCAAAGTTTCGACCCAGGATAGCCGAACTAAAGGGGTGCACCACCCAAAAAAGGTTCCAAAAAGCCGTTGAAAAACTAGATTGGGCCTAGGAAAAAAACTGAGTCTGGACCACTGTTTTCGGTCATTTTTGGCACAAACTTCAACTTTCCCTCAAATTGACCTATTTGCTTGCTAGTGATCAAACTTAGCGAGTTTTTGACCGGGGTCAAAGTTTGGTCACTTTTGGTATAGGCTAATATAGACCCATTTTGGCCCGTTTTGGTCGTGCCTTTGAAATCCCCTAAGGAGCGCCGTTCGCGGCCTAAGGCTGATGCACGCTTGTCAGGACCATGTCCAGGGATGTGAATTCAGAATTTCGATCCAAGATACCTGAATTAAAGGTGTGTACCACCCAAAAAGTTAAAAAAGCCGTGGAAAAGCTAGCTTGAGCCTAGCAAAAAAACTGAGTCTTGACCATTGTTTTTAAGTTTTTTTGGGACGAACTTCAACTTTCCTTCAAATTGACCCATTTTCTTCTTAGAGATCAAGTTTCGTGAGTTTTTGACCGGGGTCAAATTTTGGCCACTTTTGATATGGGCTAATATAAGGCCCATTTTTGGCCTGTTTTGGTCGCGCCTTGGAACTCCCCTAAGGAGCGCCCTTCGCGGCCTACAGCTTATGCACACTTGTTAGCACCATGTCCAGGGATGTGAATCCAAAATTTCGACCCAAGACACCCGAATTAAAGGGGTGTACCACCCAAATTTTTTTTTCAAAAAGCCGATGAAAAACTAGTTTGGTCCTAGGAAAAAAACTGAGTCTGGACCACTTAATTTCAGTTTTTTTTTAGACGAACTTCAACTTTCCTTCAAATTGACCCATTTGCTTGTTAGAGATCAAGTTTCCCGAGTTATTGACCGGGGTCAAATTTTGGTCAGTTTTGTATGGGCTAATATATGGCCCATTTTTGGCCAATTTTGGTTGCGCTTTGGTACTCTCCTAAGGAGCGCCCTTCTCGGCCTAAAGCTTATGCACGCTTGTTAGGACCATGTCCAGGGATGTGAATCCAGAATTTCGACCCAAGATACCTGAATTAAAGGTGTGTACCACCCAAAAAGTTTCAAAAAAGCCGTGGAAAAGCTAGCTTGCGCCTAGGAAAAAAAACTGAGTTTGGACCACTGTTTTTAAGTTTTTTTGGGACAAACTTCAACTTTCCTTCAAATTGACCCATTTGCTTGTTAGAGATCAAGTTTCGTGAGTTCTTGACCGGGGTCAAATTTTGGTCACTTTTGGTATGGGCTAATATAAGGACATTTTTTGTCCGTATTGGTCGTGCCTTGGTTCTCCCCTAAGGAGCGCCCTTCGCGATGTAAAGCTCATGCACGCTTGTCAGGACCATGTTCAGCGATGTGAATCTAGAACTTCGACCCAAGATACCCTAGTTAGAGCGGTGTACCACCCAAAACGTTTCCAAAAAATCCTAGAAAAACTCAGTCTGGAGCACTGTTTTTCAGTTTTTTTTGGGACGAACCTCAACTTTCCTTCAAATTGACCCATTTGCTTGGTAGAGATCAAGTTTCGTGAGTTTTTGACCGGGGTCAAATTTTGTTCACTTTTGGTACGGGCTACCATAAGGCCATATTTGGTCCGTTTTGGTTGCGCCTTGGTTCTTCACTAAGGAGCGCCCTTCGCGATGTAAAGCTAATGCACGCTCAGGACCATGTCCAGGGATGTGGATCCAGAATTTCGACCCAAGATACCCTAATTAGAAGGGTGTACACCCAAAGAAGTGTCCAAAAAGTCGATGAAAAACTAGCTTGGGCCTAGGAAAAAAATTGAGTCTAGAGCACTGTTTTTTTCTGTTTTTTTTTGGACGAACCTCAACTTCCCTTCAAATTTACCAATTTTCTTGTTAGAGATCAAGTTTCGTGAGTTTTTGACCGGGGTCAAATTTTGGTCACTTTTGGTATGGGCTAATATAGGGCCCATTTTTTGGCCCGTTTTGGTCGCGCGTTGGTACTCCCCCAAGGAGCGCCCTTCGCGGCCTAAAACTTATGCCCGATTGTCAGGACCATGTCCAGAGATGTGAATCCAAAATTACGACCCAAGATGGCCGAATTAAAGGGGTGTACCACCCAAAAAAGTTTCCAAAAAATCGATGAAAAACTAGCTTGGGCCTAGGAAAAAAATCGAGTCTGGACCACTTTTTTTCAGTTTGTTTTGGGATGAACTTCAACTTTCCTTCAAATTGACCCATTTGCTTGTTAGAGATCAAGTTTCGTGAGTTTTTGACCGGGTCAAATTTTGGTCACTTTTGGTATGGGCTAATATAAGGCCCATTTTTTAGCCCGTTTTGGTCCCGCCTTGGTACTCCCCCAAGGAGCGCCCTTCGCGGCCTAAAGCTTATGCCCGATTGTCAGGACCATGTCCAGAGATGTGAATCCAAAATTACGACCCAAGATGGCCGAATTAAAGGGGTGTACCACCCAAAAAAGTTTCCAAAAAACCGATGAAAAACTAGCTTGGGCATAGAAAAAAAACCGAGTCTGGACAACTTTTTTTAGTTTTTTTTTATGACAAACTTCAACTTTCCTTCAAATTGACCCATTTGCCGTTCGCGATGTAAAGGTTATGCATGCTTGTCAGGACCATGTCCAGGGATGTGAATCCAGAATTTCAGCACAAGATACCCTAATTAGGGGGGTGTACCACCCAAAAAAGTTTCCAAAAACCGAAGAAACCCTAGCCTGGGCCTAGGAAAAAATGAGTCTGGAGCACTGTTTTTCAGTTTTTTTTTTGGACGAACCTCGACTTTCCTTCAAATTGAACCATTTGCTTGTTAGAGACTAAGTTTCGTGCGTTTTTTACTGGGGTCAAATTTTGGTCACTTTTGGTATTGGCTAATGTAAGGCCATTTTTTGTCCGTTTTGCTCGTGTCTTGGTTCTCCCCTGAGGAGCGTCGTTCACCCTGTTATAACATTGTCCCCAGTGATATCTACCACAAGTAGGACATAATGGTTTCCTGGCGGAACTAGCAGATGTGAATCCAGAATTTCGGCCCAAGATACCCTAATTAGCAGGGTGTACCACCCAAAAAAGTTTCCAAAAAACCGAAGAAACCCTAGCTTGGGCCTAGGAAAAAATGAGTCTGGAGCACTATTTTTCAGTTTTTTTTGGGACGAACCTCGACTTTCCTTCAAATTGACCCATTTTCTTGTTAGAGACCAAGTTTTGTGAATTTTTGACCGTGGTCAAATTTTGGTCACTTTTGGTATGGGCTAATGTAAGGCCATTTTTGGTCTGTTTTAGTCGTGCCTTTGTTCTCCCCTGAGGAGCGCCGTTCGCGATGTAAAGCTTATGCATGCTTGTCAGGACCATGTCCAGGGATGTGAATAAAGAATTTCGGCCCAAGATACCGTAATTAGAAGGGTGTACCACCCAAAAAAAATTCCAAAAAACCAAAGAAACCCTAGCTTGGGCCTAGGAAAAAACTGAGTCTGGAGCATTGTTTTTCAGTTATTTTTGGGACGAACCTCGACTTTCCTTCAAATAGACCCATTTGCTTGTTAGAGACCAAGTTTCGTGAGTTTTTGTCTGGGGTTAAATGTTGGTCACTTTTGGTATGGGCTAATGTATCGTCATTTTTGGTCCGTTTTGGTCGTGCCTTGGTTCTCCCCTGAGGAGCACCGTTCGCGATGTAAAGCTTATGTACGCTTGTCAGGACCATGTCCAGGGATGTGAATGCAGAATTTCGGCCCAAGATACCTTAATTAGGGGGGTGTGCCACCCAAAAAAATTTCCAAAAAACCGAAGAAACCCTAGCTTGGGCCTAGGAAAAAAACTGAGTCTGGAGCATTGTTTTTCAGTTATTTTTTGGACTAACCTCGACTTTCCTTCGAAAAGACCCATTTTCATGTTAGAGAACAAGTTTCGTGAGTTTTTGACTGGGGTCAAATGTTGGTCACTTTTGGTATGGGCTAATGTAACGCCATTTTTGGTCCGTTTTGGTCGTGCCTTGGTTCTCCCCTGAGGAGCGCCGTTCGCGATGTAAAGCTTATGCACGCTTGTCAGGACCATGTCCAGGGATGTGAATCCAGAATTTTGGCCAAAGATACCCTAATTAGGGGGATGTACCACCCAAAAAAGTTTACAAAAAACCGAAGAAACCCTCGCTTGGGCCTTGGAAAAAAGTTGAGTATGGAGCACTGTTTTTCAGTTTTTTTGGGACGAACCTCGACTTTCCTTCAAATTGACCCATTTTCTTGTTAGAGACCAAGTTTCGTGAGTTTTTTACAGGGGTCAAATTTTGGTCCTTTTGGTATGGGCTAATGTAAAGGCCATTTTTTGTCCGTTTTGGTCGTGCCTTGGTTCTCCCCTGAGGAGCGACGTTCGCAATGTAAAGCTTATGCACGCTTGTCAGGACCATGTCCAGGGATGTGAATCTAGAATTTCGGCCAAAGATACATTAATTAGGAGGGTGTGCCACCCAAAAAAGTTTCCAAAAAACCGAAGAAACCCTAGGTTGGACCTAGGAAAAAAATGAGTCGAGAGCACTGTTTTTCAGTTTTTTTTGGGATGAACCTCGACTTTCCTTCAAATTGCTCATTTGCTTGTTAGAGACCAAGTTTCGTGAGTTTTTGACCAGGGTCAAATTTTGATCACTTTTGGTATGGGCTAATGTAAGGCCATTTTTCGTCCGTTTTGGTCGTGCCTTGGTTCTCCTCTGAGAAGCGCAATTCGCGATGTAAAGCTTATGCATGCTTGTCAGGACCATGTCGAGGGATGTGAATCGAAAAATTCGGCCTAAGATACCCTAATTAGGGGGGTGTACCACCCAAAAAAGTTTCCAAAAAACCGAAGAAACCCTAGCTTGGGCCTGGGAAAAAAACTGAGTTTGGAGCACTCTTTTTCATTTTTTTTTGACGAACCTCGACTTTCCTTCAAATGGACCCATTTGCTTGCTAGAGACCAAGTTTCGTGAGTTTTTGGCCGTGGTCAAATTTTGGTCACTTTTGGTATGGGCTAATGTAAGGCCATTTTTTGTCCGTTTTGGTCGTGCCTTGGTTCTCCCCTGAGGAGCGTTGTTCGCGATGTAAAGCTTATGCACGCTTGTCAGGAATATGTCCAGGGATGTGTATCCATAGTTTCGGCACAAGATACCCAAATTAGGGTGGTGTACCACCATAAAAGTTTCCAAAAAACTGTAGAAACCCTAGCTTGGGCCTATGAAAAAAACCGAGTCTAGAGCACTGTTTTTTAGTTTTTTTTGGGACGAACCTCGACTTTTCTTCAAATTGACCCATTTTCTTGTTAGAGACCAAGTTTCGTGAGTTTTTGAATGGGGTCAAATTTTGGTCACTTTTGGTATTGGCTAATGTAAGGTCATTTTTGGTCTGTTTTGGTCGTGCCTTGGTTCTCCCCTGAGGAGCGCCGTTCGTGACGTAAAGTTTATGCACGCTTGTCAGGACCATGTCCAGGGATGTGAATCCAGAATTTCGGCCCAAGATACCCTAATTAGTGGGGTGTACCACCCAAAAAAATTTCCATAAAACCGAAGAAACCCTAGCTTGGGCCTAGGAAAAAAACTAAGTGTGGAGCACTATTTTTCAGTTTTTTTTGGGACGAACCTCGACTTTCCTTCAAATTGACCCATTTGCTTGTTAGAGACCAAGTTTCGTGAGTTTTTGACCGGGGTCAAATTTTGGTCACTTTTGGTATGGGCTAATATAAGGCCCATTTTTGGCCCGTTTTGGTCGCGCCTTGGTACACCTCCAAGGAGCGCCCTTCGCGGCCTAAAGCTTATGCATGCTTGTTAGGACCATGTCCAGGGATGTGAATCCAAAATTTCGACCCAAGATACTCGAATTAAAGGGGTCTACCACCCAAAAAAGTTTCCAAAAAGCGGATGAAAAACTAGATTTGGCCTCGGAAAAAAATCGAGTCTGGACCACTTTTTTCATTTTTTTTTGGGACGAACTTCAACTTTCCTTCAAATTGACCAATTTGCTTGTTTCAGATCATGTTTCGGGAGTTTTTGACTGGGGTCAAGTTTTTGTCACTTTTGGTATGGGCTAATATAAGGCCCATTTTTGGCCCGTGTTGGTCACGCGTTGGTACTCTCGCAAGGAGCGCCCTTCGCGGCCTAAAGGTTATGCACGCTTGTCAGGACCGGTCTAGGGATGGGAATCCAAAATTTCGACCAAGAATACCCGAATTAAAGGGGTGTACCACCCAAAAAAGTTTCACAAAAGCCGATGAAAAACTAGTTTGGGCCTAGGAAAACAACCGAGTCTGGACCACTTTTTTTCAGTTCTTTTGAGACGAACTTCATATTTCCTTCAAATTGACCCATTTTCTTGTTAGAGATCAAGTTTCTTGAGTTTTTTACCGGGGTCAAATTTTGCTCACTTTCGGTATGGGCTAATATAAGGCCCCATTTTTTGCCCGTTTTGGTTGCGCCTCGGTACTCCCCTAAGGACCGCCCTTCGCGGGCCTAAAGCTTATGCACGCTTGTCAGGACCATGTCCAGAGATGTGAATCCACAATTTCGACCAAGGATACCCGAATTAAAGGGGTGTACCACCCAAAAAAGTTTCCAAAAACCCGATGAAAAACTTGCTTGGGCCTAGGAAAAGAACCGAGTCTGGACCACTTTTTTACAGTTTTTTTTTGGGACGAACTTCAACTTTCCTTCAAATTGACTCATTTGCTTATTAGAGATCAAGTTTCGGGAGTTTTTGACCGAGGTCAAATTTTTGTCACTTTTGGTATGGGCTAATATGAGGCCTATTTTTTGTTCGATTTGGTCGCGCCTTTGTACTCCCCCAAGGAGCGCCCTTCGCGGGCTAAAGTTTATGCATGCTTGTCAGGACCATGTCCAGGGATGTGAATCCACAATTTTGACCCAAGATACCCGAATTAAAGGGGTGTACCACCCAAAAAAGTTTCCAAAAACCCGATGAAAAACTTGCTTGGGCCTAGAAAAACAACCGAGTCTGGACCACTTTTTTTGAGTTTTCTTTGGGACGAACTTATACTTTCCTTCAAATTGACCCATTTTCTTGTTGGAGATCAAGTTTCGTGCGTTTTTTACCGGGGTCAAATTTTGGTCACTTTTGGTATGGGCTAATATAAGACCCATTTTTTGCCCGTTTTGGTCGCGCCTTGGTACTCCCCAGGGAGCGCCCTTCGCGGCCTAAGGCTTATGCACGCTTGTCAGGACCATCTACAGAGATATGAATCCACAATTTCGACGAAGGATACCCGAATTAAAGGGGTGTACCACCCAAAAAAGTTTCCAAAAAGCCGATGAAAAACTAGCTTGGGCCTAGGAAAAAAACTGAGTTTGGACCACTTTTTTTCAATTTTTTTGCGACGAACTTCAACTTTCCTTCAAATTGACTCATTTTCTTGTTAGAGATCAAGTTTCGTGAGTTTTTGACCGGGGTCAAATTTCAGTCAGTTTTGGTATCGGCTAATATAAGGCCCATTTTTTGTCCGTTTTGGTCGTGCCTTGGTGCTCCCCTAAGGAGCGCCCTTCACGGCCTAAAGCTTATGCATGCTTGTAAGGACCATGTCCAGGGATGTGAATCCAAAATATCGACCCAGATACCCGAATTAAAGGGGTGTACCGCCCAAAAAAGTTTCCAATAAGCCGATGAAAAACTAGCTTGAGCCTAGGAAAAAAACTAAGTCTGGACCACTGTTTTTCAGCTTTTTTTGGGACGAACTTCAACTTTCCTTCAAATTGACTCATTTGCTTGTTAGAGATCAAGTTCCGTGAGTTTTTTATCGGGGTCAAATTTTGGTCACTTTTGGTATGGGCTAATATTATAAGGCCCATTTTTGGCCCGTTTTGGTCGCGCCTTGGTACTCCCCAAGGAGCGTCCTTCGCGGCCTAAAGCTTATGCACGCTTGTCATGACCATGTCCAGGGATGTGAATCCAAAAGTTCGACCCACGATATCCGAATTAGAGGGGTGTACCACCAAAAAAAGTTTCCAAAAAATCAATGAAAAACTAGCTTGGGCCTAGAAAAAAACTTAATCTGGAGCACTGTTTTTCAATTTTTTTGCGACGAACTTCAACTTTCCTTCAAATTGACCCATTTGTTTGTTAGAGATCAAGTTTCGTGAGTTTTTGAACAGGGTCAAATTTTGGTCACTTTTTGTATGGGCTAATATAAGGTCATTTTTTGTCCGATTTGGTCGCGCCTTTGTACTCCCCTAAGGAGCGCCCTTCGCGATGTAAAGCTTATGCACGCTTGGCAGGACCATATCCAAGCATGTGAGTCCAGAATTTCGACCCAAGATACCCTTATTAGAGGGGTGTACCACCCAAAAAAGTTTCCAAAAAACATATGAAAAACTAGCTTGTGCCTAGGAAAAAAAGTGAGTCTGGAGCACTGTTTTTCTGTTTTTTTTTACGAACTTCAACTTTCCTTCACATTGACCCATTTTCTTGTAAGAGATCAAGTTTCGTGCTTTTTTCTCATTGTTTAGTTATAATTATGTGCAAAGAAAAATAAAATAAAATAATTTTGAAAATTTAAATTGAAAATGGCTTAATTATCCGTTGAAACATATATCTACATTAGACTGTGATGTTTCATATTTACGGTCTAAATTACACCTATAAACAAAAAGATACAATACTCCATTATGTAACCACTTTTATCCAAAAAATTGTAATGAGACAAAAACATGTGATTGTCTGTTCCAACATATATCTCCCTAATTAGATCATTATGTTTCATATGTATGATCTACATTACACCCATTGAAAGGGTAGAAGTTCGCTCTGTAATCACTAGAACCAAATAGTTTTAACAGGACAAATGATGCGACTGATTGTTCAAACATATATTCACCGTTAAATCGTGATGTTTCATATTTATGATCTAGATTAAATCAATACATGAAAGAATACATCACTTCGAGTGTAACCAGCTCGACCTGAATAGTTATAATGAATGACACAAAATAGAAATTACTAAAAGTATAAGGGCAAAATAGAGACGTAAAGATTCTCCCCTTATAACACTTTTTATATATAATATAGATAAAATAATGACTATGGATTGCCAAATTTACCCCATAGTTTAAATATAATCAATATTTTAATTATAGAAATTTAAAATTTTGCATTCCAACCCTATACCCATTTCTACCATATTTAATAGTTGGTGGTCAATGGTATGCCATATTCATGTTGGGAAGAAAAGTAAAACCATTTATAATCGAAATTGAAAAAGAGAAAAGTTCAATTAACATTGCAATGAAAAATATTTAATCCATAAGTACCCCATTTATTTGGGTGAGATAATTCATCTGACTTTATATCATGAAAAATTTAAGAAATTAGTCTACTGTATAACTAAAATTTCACAAATGTTCGAACATTTAGTAATATTCCATAACTAGATTTTAGTAACATTTTGGAATATTTTTAACTTTTTGATATTTTCTCTCATTTTTTTAATTTCATAATATTTTAAAATTAAAAGAAATAATATCATTTCTGAATTTACTATTATTATATAAGAATTTTATTTTTTGAAATATCATTAATTATATTATCTCTCATCAATAAATTTTCTAAATGTTTAATTATTTCCTTATTAACATCATTTTCGAATTTTGACTTTGTTTTCATTATTTATTACGTTTAATGCATGATATTTCTAATTAATGTTTCCTTCATTTTAGGAGATTTTGTTTATTTTTTTTTCTATATTCCTAACTGAAAATTGATCCCCTCTTCATTGAGATCTCAAGTATATGTCGAATATACTGGAAATTGTAATACATTCGCATATACTATGGTTTATTTCTGGCTTGTTTACAAATAAACTGAAAATGAAAATATACATCGCATATATTGTTCGGTATATAAGATAATATATTGTACAAATTGTTTTGTTCATGCACTTATCAAATATACCCTGGTTTATTTCTATAAAATTTAAATATATAGTGTTGTATATAACAAATATACATTTTAACTCTTTCGAAACTTCTTGCTAATTCTTGCCTTCGTTTATGAGAGCAACAATTTTTGAATTTTTTGAGAAGCTTTCCTTACTTGTAAAGGTTTTAAAAACGAAATCATTTTGGGAAGTTCATAATTGCAAGAAACTTCCGTTAATTACCTGCTTCTTTTTATATTAATATATATATTGGGTCTGACTTTTGTGTAAAATAATAGTCAATTAGACTATTCATGTACAAAATAGAAAAGTTTAGACAATTGTGTAATTAGATCTATTTATTTAAGCTATATGTGTAAAAGCCCTTACAACATTTGGGTGTGAAAAAATTTTAGGATAATAAATCCTAAGTACCGATCTCAATCTCTTCAAGTCCTTTATTATATTCATAACTCTTATTGGTCATTAAGTCCATTCACAGTAGTTACAAAATATCCAAATTTATCAGTTGCAATTCAAAATACATATATACTCTCATATTGATTATGAATGGAAAAGGATTTTTTTTTTTTTTTTTAACAACCTCATCACAAGAGAATTTGGAATTGAGGTTCACATGGAGATACTTTTTTAAAACTAAAAGAAAAGGTTTCTAGAAATAATTGAAAGAAAAAGAGACTTAGCATATATATCATATATACTTGGACCACAAAACCACCAATAAGCTTTCCTTTAGGCCTTACTAAACATTTTTCACATTTACCAAACCAAAAGGATAAGCAAAAAGAAGATAGAATCACATATTAAAGAAAAGAAAAAAAGAAAAAAAGTATGGTATAATTGGAAGGAGATGGACCCCTAAAAAGTAAAATCAATATCCCACTTGATTTTATCACATAAAAAAGGTGGGGAAACATGTTCATATGTACAATTTCTCAATTATTTTCTTAATGCCCTTTTCATTTTAAGACCAATTAATGGTAAATATAAAGATATATAGTTGTATCATATTATACTGAGAAATTATAATAAGTAGTAATTTTAGGGATATAAACAAGTGTATAGCAACAATTAATAAAAATTGCAAATATAGCAAAGTTTATCGGTAATAAACTTCTATTGCTGATAGACTCTTATAGATCAACTAGACCATAAAAGCTTATCAGCGATAGAAGTCTATCACTGATAGATTTGACTATATTTGCAATTTTTTTCAAATGTTGCTATATATGCTAAACTTTGAATTTGATTGTTATATTTGTAATTGTCCTTATTATATTTTATATTTTATTGTGTTTGTTGTATTTCTACCATTTTCGACTGTATTTAGTTACCTAGTAGTGTTACTTTTCGTTAATATGGTTATTTTATATTAAAGTAGAATTGAAAGAATAAATTGTATTTTTGTGATAATACGAGCATAATTTAACCATAATTAATATATACTACGTCTTTTGAGGTGATGTTTAAATATACTTGTACCCACATATATTTTTTATACTAAAAAAATAATATATTTGTTCTTTTATTTATTAAAAAGTATTTTTCATTTCTTTGATCTCACACTTCAAATCACTAAGAGAGAGTGAGAGAAAAAACTCGCTTTCTTTTTGCTCAATGGAAATCCACCTTTTTTTACGACAAAAGGCAAGAGCCAATTATTCTTCTAAAAATAGGCACTTAAATAATTATGTGAAAGATTATTAAAAAAAAAATAAAAATATTATTTTAATTTCTATACCTTAAAATTTATTCAATTTGAGTATTTATACGTTCAAATATTTAATTTCAATCCCTATATTTTCAATAAATCTTAAATTTAGTTTACTTGTTAATTTTTTTATTTTTTTAAATACTTTTTTTTTATTTATTAGCATTTTCATTTTAAATTTTAAAATATATTCATAAAATATATGGATCTAAATAATATTTTAATCTTATAAAATGTTGGAAAAAAAAGATTATTTAATCTTATAAAATGTTGGAAAAAAAAGAAAGAAAGAAAGAAAGACACTTGATTATTTCTTCCTTAGTGGATATATGACTAGTCTTGGATAATGGAAAATTTGTGGCCCCTTAAATGTTTAAACCATTTAATCATGTGGGGAAATTAATATATGTGTATTCTAATATTTCAAATCATTCTACTAGATTAATTGAATTTTATCAATTGAGTCATAATCATCTTTCTTTCTTTTTTATTTTATTTTAAGAAATGTATTATTGTTAACTATTAGCTAATATTCTTTCATTTTCAAATCTTATATCTCTAATTTTGTATCATTTTTACCTCTCATATCTTATCCTTTAATTTTTGTCAATTATTGTTTTATGATTTTTATGTTGATGTTTTTTTTTTCTTATTAAGTAAATAAATCCAAAATTATTAAAAATTACAAACTTTAATTTGTTTTTTAACTTTCATGATGAAACTTTCTTCAATTGTGTATCAATTAAAAAGTCCACCCGACATATAACTTTCATTGAAGTAGTAATATCTAGTCCATATCAATAAGTAACAATTGCGTGTGCTTCTAATTTATCTCCTCATTGAAAAGTTTAAATCAACTAATCTATTTAGTATTTTCACTTCAAAAACTAATGAAGAAAATTTTATTCATTTATATATTATTTTATTTTCACACTAATATGAGTTAGAACTTGTAGATTTAAAGTGTGTTTCAAATGCAATTTCAAGTGTTTAATTTAAAAAACAAGTCATTTTAGAAAAAATTGAAGTGTTTAGCAACCACTCAAAATAGATTTTAAAGTGTATTTTAAATCCTTTTTTTTATCAAAAGAGTTTAAATAAAAATTAGTTTTTCACAAAATACTTTTTTTTTTAAGTCAGTCTAAATGGCCTTTAAACTTGAGATGGAAATTTTAATAGGATCTATATTTTTTTTAATATAATAAATTGTATTTTTGAGGATTTTTTTTTAAAATAAATTATGATTGGGACGACTCCACAGAAAAAAAATGAATAAATAAAACATTACGACTCGAATGGAGGTAAGTCCTATTATATCCTCAAGGGGTTGTGGGTTCAATTCATGGTGGTTACCTACCTAGGATTTAATATCCTACGGGTAAGTTGACACTCCACCTGTTGTAGGGTCGGGTGGGTTGTCCCGTGAGATTAGTCAAGGTGTGCGTAAACTGGCCCGGACACTCATGAATATAAAAAAAAATCCTATTATATCCTCATTCTCTCAAACTCTAACTTATTATATTCTAGAAACTTTGATCTCTGACTTGAAGATCGTCGGAGCCTATTATCAAACTTAGATAACATCGAAATTTGTGTAACAAACATCAAATTGGACAAAGATAAATCACGAGATTAAGAATTTTAATTGGACTATAACTCTAACCTATAATATTTTAAAGGTTAAAGTATCATTTTGGTCCTTGTACTTTGGGTTCCATTTCATTTTAGTTCATGTACTTTAAATTGTCTTTTAGTACATATACTTTCAATGGACCTTAAATTTAGTTCATGTACTTTCAATAAATCTTAAATTTAATATTTCAAAATTAATAATAATTTTTACACAAGAGAAAACACTATGTGAATATATTTTTACAATTAATAAATAGAGTGCTAATAGAGATTATGTTTTTCTCTTTTTTTAAAAAAAAAAATCAACAAAACTAATTGCGACTAATTTTAATGATTTATTGAAAGTTCAAGAATTAAAATTGGATATTTGAGAATATATAGAGTAAAATAGAGTAAAACTTAATGTACAGAAACTAAAATAGTATTTTAACCTACTTTAAAAGAAATTTCAAAGTATTAAATTACTTTAAAACCTTGAGTTTAGAATAGCCTAATTTTTTTAATTAATGAAATAAATGTGCTAGTTTCCAAATAAACAAACAAATGTGTTCATTCATTCAATTGAAAACTTACTTTATCCAACTCAACCTTTTTTTTTGGGGGGGGGGGGGGGGATTGGGAGTAATTATTCAACTCAGCTTAATGTTATAGGAAATAAATTCATTTAAAATATCATTATACAAATAACTAATTGTCTCATAAAAGTAGTACTTTTTATAAAAATAAAAAATAAAATCATATGTCACCATCTTTTTAACCATGTTTTGTGAGAGTTAGAACAACTGGAAAAAGAATTATTATTATTTTTTAAAAAAAGTGTAGATTGTTTTCCAGTTTGCAAGTGGGTTGTTGTGCTTTTGGTTGGACCTTGGAGCTGCCCTTTTAATTCAAGTCTAAATAACATATAATATTATCATTCCATTCAAGTAAATATGAGAGCCATTTTTTCTCATAAACTTTGATATCAATTTCACGCTAAATATTTTAATTTCATCAAATTGGATTCTAAATTTAGATAAGTGTTACCATCTTTACTCACTATTTTGCTTTCATTTATTCATTCACTAATTTTTAGTACAACAAATGTAAAATATGAATAATTGAACCTTCAATCTTAAAGAAAAAAGTACATGCCAATTATGGTTGAGTTATCGCTCATGTTTAGACGGTTAAGACATTGTTAACCTCACTAATTTTTTTTTTTTTTAGATTTGCATCACTAAACTTGATATAAGATTTATCAATTCTTATCTTACATATTTAATTTTTGAATATGATTGGATTGAATTTTTTTTAAGTACTTAAATAAATATATATATTCTTTTTTAAAACACTTAAAGAAACATCGACACCGCTTAAATTTAAATATACTTTGTAGAAGAATTTTATATATATATATATATATATATATATATATGTGTGTTTTTTGCAAAGTTGATAAATATTTTAAAGAAAAAACACTAGAGATTTTTTTTTTTTTTTTTAAAGAAAACTATATTGAATTTTGACAGCTATTGAATGATTGATTTATGTAAACAATCAATCTTAGTTTAAAATTGATTTTTTTTTTTATTGAAATTAAGGAATTTGGAGAATGTTACATTGTTTTTCTTTTCTAAAAAAAAAAAAAAAGAAAAAAAAAACTATTGTGTGAATTTAAACAAAAAAGAGTAGAAAGTAAAAAATGTTATAATATTTAATTAAGTCAATATTCTAACTTAACGAGAAATTAAAAAGTCTTTCAGTGAAAATTAAGACATCTCGATCTTGCCAAGTTTAGTGTAAATTTTATTTTATTTTTTTCAATTTTATTATAAGAAGATTTTATACCCAAGTCGGAATATTTGTTTTTTTAGGGAGGTGACATGCAATCTTGACCTAAAGTTTATGACCCTTTGATTTTCTTTTCTTTTCTCTTTTTAAGAAATGACAATTTGATTTTTATTATTTTAAGATTCTTATTCTAAAGACAGTTTTATAAGTTAATCCTAATTGCAAATCAAGCAAATGCATTGTATCCATATTTTACTTCTAACATCAATTTCCCTTGCTTTTTAAATTCAATTCAATTCATTTTTTTTATATACGACTATTTTTAAATATAAAAAAATAGTTAAATTATTTATAAATATAAAAAAAAAATTATTGTCTATCAGCAATAGAATTATATAAAAATTTAATCGCTGACAGTGAAATTTTTCTATATTTACAAATAATTTGATATTTTTTCTCTTTATAATAATTTTTCTTAGTTCAATTATAAGTATTGCAATAAGTTATATGTTCATAAATATGATTATTCGTCAATTCTTTTTTTTGTTAGTACAATAATTGTAGGATGGGTATTGAACCTCTAAAAATGAAGGTAATATCAATTACCACTCAACTGACATTCGTGAATTTTGTTTTAACTGAGTTCGTTAAGATTTTAAATTTTTTATCAAAAAGCATAATGTTAAAATTTTCATCTCATATTATTGAATTCAAAAACAATAAGATTTTAAATTTTTTATCAAAAAGCATAATGTTAAAATTTTCATCTCATATTATTGAATTCAAAAACAATAATATTCTAACTTTAGTATATACAATCTAAAGCCAGAAATTAGTATTCAATATGTCTCATAAATAAAATTAATAGTAAAAAATATATTGTAAAAATATTGATGGAGGATTAGCACATAGAAAGGGAGGAAGGAGATCAGAGACCATACAATTATACCAAACCAATTAATATTTTTGGTTAAATTACCACTTTAGTCTTTATGGTCCTTAGAATTTCATCCATTTAATTTTAAAAATAGAATTTAGATCCATATAATTCGAAGATTTTAAAATTATAAAGTCTATATTTTTAGAAAAATTATTATTTAACATAATATTGGTGTAGGTGGAGTTATAATTGGTGGATTAAATTACATATATTTTTATTACGATAGAGGTAAGAGAATTTGAAACACATATCTTTTAGTCACAAAAACATACATATGAGAGTTGAACTATATTCACTTTGACAAATTATCATTTTAGTTTAACTTTTGAAATTTATCCATTCGAATTATCCTACTTTTTAGTGTTTAAATTAAAGGGTAATTGCAATTAGTAGCAATTTTAGGAATAAAAATCAAGTGTATAGCAACATTTTAAAAAAATTATAAATATAACAAATCTATCAGTGATAAACTTATATTGTTGGAGTCTAGTCTATTAGCAATAGAAGTCTATCACTAGTAGACTTTGTTATATTTGTAATTTTTTTAAAATATTATTATATATACTAATAGTTTGAATTTGATTGCTATATTTACAACAATCCCTAAATTTAATCTATATATTTTTTAGAAATCCAAAAATTAGTTCCTACTGCCTACATGTCGTTTATGTTTACATTTTTTTTCCAAAATATATTCACATGTTTTTTAATATTGAAATTATTACTTTTATTTTACAAAATCTGATACTTATATAACCTTGCAAATATACTTTTGAGAAAAATACTTTTATTTCCCTTAAATTTTGGGTTTAATTTCTATTTGGTCTATAGATTTTAAAATATAACATATTCAGGCTTTAAATTTTGAGTTTGATTTCAAGTTAAATTCATATGTTTCAAAATGTTACAATTTTACCTAGAAATTTGAGTTTTATTTCAATTTGATTCATAGGTTTCAAAATTTACACCTTTAACTTTGATTTTTCACTAAATACTCACGGTCACTTTTTAGTGTTAACGTCTATTAATTAATTTAAAAGAATTATAATTAATTAAGTGCCACTATTTTATCATTACTATTAACTTAATTTTAAAATTTCACTTCATAATTATTTAAAGTTAATTAATATACACTAATGCCTTAGTATAGTAAAAAATCAAATTGAAATAAAACTCAAATATCAAATATAAAATTATAACATTTTTAAACTTAGGAATAAAATTGAAATCAAACTGAAAACATAAGGACTAAAAGTATAACATTTTAAAATTTAGAGATCAAATGTAAACTAGATCCAAAATTTATGGACCAAAAAGTATATTTTTTTTATATATTTATTTTATCTTAATTTAATTTATACTAATACTTCTATTTTGAAAAATATACAAAATAAAAGAAAAGAAAACCATATAAGATTCGATATCTTAATTATTTGAATTATATTGAATCAATTATTTATACTTGCTTATACACCTCACTCATGAACACTGCCATGTGCACTAAAATTAATTTAAGCTCCATTATTTATTTTACTTTTTAGAAGAAAATTTTCTTAAAGATTTAAGATTAAAATATTCTTTTGTTGAGTGCTTCTTTCTTGAGTTTTATTTCATTTTGAATAATATATTTTCAATATTTTAGTTTCTATAATTTTAATAAATTTTAAATTGTTTAGACCGGTTAAATAATTATTATAATTTTTTAGAAAAAAAATATTTATAATTTATTAAAGGGATGTACAAATAGAAACTAAATTAACAATAAACTAATCACAAGAATCAAAATAGAATAAAATTCAAGAGTTATTTTTAAATATAGAAAAATGAGTCAAACTATTTAGAAATATAGAAAAATTTTATTGTATATCAACGATAGACTACGATAGAATTTTATCACCGTCTATCGCGGATAGAAAGTAGAATTTTTCTACATTTATAAATAGTTTGATATTTTTTTCGTTTATAATAATTTTTTAAAATTTAAAATATTGGACTAAAATTACACCATTAAAAATACATTGCATAATGTAATAAAACTGGACCATCAATATTTAATATATTCTTTTTGGAATAAATACCGATAGGCTATTCTATTGTAGCTTAATAGCCTATAGGTGCTATCTTTGATTTGGCTGACACGTCAAATTTTAAGTCGGCAGCCTACTTAAAAAAATAAAATTTTGGGGGATCAATATAATATTAAATAATTTGAGGGTCATATGGAGCTGGAAAAAGCACAGTTTAATAATTGAATCAAATAATATCTAAAAACAATAAAAATAAATATTAAATAATTCAACCCAATATTTAATTGAATACATTTTTCATCACGTTTTCCAATTAAAATCTCCAAGAACATCATTCAAGATATGTTTGGGAGTGTTCAAGAAATAGTAATTTTAACAAAATTAATTTTTAACAAGTAATTTATTAGAAGTGATTTTTTATACCATCATTTAAATATTTGGTTCTATATTTTTAAAAGTAATTTTATATTTTTCAAGAAAAAAAGTGACTTTGTATAATCAAAAGTGATCTTTAGGAAACATTTGAGATGCTAAGTTGATTATTATAGTTATTATAGTATGTGGGTTGTGTAAGTATTTGGGTGATGACTAAACACTCTTTTAATGACTTAAGGACATGTTTGGGATTAACTTTTAGAATAACTATTTTGAGCTAAGTTATTTAATTACGATTAGTTTTGCAAAAGTGTTATAAATCAGTGACGGATCTAAAAATTTATGTCGAGGACACAAATGTATATATAGTTAGGAGTTTAGCTTATAAATTTCTATATTTATGTTTATATATAGTTCATAAATTTTAAAAAATATTTAATAAGTTCATAAATTTTTTATTTTTGTGTTTAATAGATTCCTAAAAGGGAAATTGTTGTGTATAGAAAAAAACACAAAAGTAATTATACATAAAGGAAAAAGTGCACCTCATGCTTTTGTATTTCCTACTTTTTTTTTGTTCTATATGTATAATTACTTTTATTTTTTTTATATTTGTGAAAAGACTCCTTCCTAAAATATTATATTAAAAAAAGTTCCTAAGATATCAATTATGCATCTAATTGGTCTCTTACACATGAAAATGTTAAAAATTAAAAGTTATATTAGACATTCAATTGAACTCTGTGCTTGTCTAAAAAAAAATTCTGAACTTCGTACTTAATAGATACGATTAGACATTTTTTTTTAAAAAAAAATTTATCTATTAACGACAAAAATTAAATCTTAAGGTTCAATTAGATACAAACTATTTTTTTTGTGTGTTATAAAGCAGTTAATTTTTAAATATTTTTAAGATCTATTAGATATAAAATTGAAGTTCAAGATTTATTACACATTCTTAGAGGCTAGAAAAACAATTGAAAGTTTAGGAATTTATTAATAATAATTTTAAAAACTTAGGGACTAATCTTGTAATTTAACCATCATGTAATGTAATTTTTATTGCATTTATGTATGATATCTAGATTAAGTAATACTAATTATAAAATTGTTAAAAATCTCTATAGAATTATTCACTAAAATATATAAGAAAAAATCATTCAATCAATTTTTGTAAAATAAATTTTATAAAGATCCAAAAATATTTGTATATTTATACATTTGTATATTTATATGAGAGAAACTTTAAATGAAATTAAGTTTTTCGAACTTGTTTCAAGTATGCCAAATGGTGATAATTCATTATATATATATGTGTGTGTATATATATACATACATATATATCTATGCATATAAATAATATATGGCTATTTTCAAATATAAAAAAATGAGTTAAACTATTTACAAATATAGAAAAATTTTACTGTTTATCAGCGATAAACCGCAATAGAATTACAATATTTTTTTTATATGCTAGTAAAATTTTTCTATATTTATTAATAGTTTGACTCATTTTTTCTATATTTGAAAACCTTCCCTTTTTAAATCAAATTTCATAGCATAATAATAGTAAACATTTTAAAAAATACTCAATGTTAATATGTTTTCAAAATTTATAAATCAAAAGTAATAGAAACTATTCTTGTAAAATAAAAATAAAAAGTTAACCATTAATTTATAATCCAATCATAGGAACCAACTTTAAAATTTATTGAAAATAAATAGAGTAGTACTAAAAAATTTCCTCATCTTTGCCAACTACCTCTAGTATTTCTACTGTGGAATCCAACATATTGGGCCTACAAAGGATTCACATTTCTTTTTCTTTTTCTTTTTCTTTTTCTTTTTGTTTTTTGGATTGTCTCACTTAAATATGTATGGATGATTGTGGAGGACAGTGGTGTTCTTAATGAGACTCGTATTGTTATTTTTTTTCGGACATTTTGACAAGCAAAGACTTGTTCCATCAAGCTCTATGTATTTATGTGAGAAGAAACCAAAATGCAAGTGGCTCATGTTTATTGTGTAAGAATTTGTCTATACACTTGGTTTTATGGGTTCGAGATTTTCGTTCATGACTAGCATGTTTAGGAGTGATTTTAGAAATAATGATTTTAACAAAAATTATTTTATTAACATGTGATTTATTAAAGGTGATTTTCGTACAATCATTTTGGTGTTTGGCTGTATATTTAAAAAGAAAGTGATTTTTAATGATTTAATGGCATATTTGGTAATAACTTTTAGAATAAGTGTTTTAAACTAAATTATTTAATTTTAATTAGTTTTAGAAAAGTGTTCTAAATCATGTTAATATAATTGGTTTCATTCTTATACAAATGATTTAATTTAAATAAAAGTATGTTTAAATGATTAATGTTTGTTTTTAAAGCTAATTTTTAGAATAATCAAGTTTTTAAAGAAAAACATTACATTTGAGTTTGAAAAAAATTAGAATGAAAAAAATTAGAGAGGGGCAAACAGACATTATATTAGAAATAAAAATTTAAGAGAGAGAAAAAGAAGATGGGCAGCACAGAAAAATTTCAAAATGAAATTTGAAGAGGGAAAAAATTAGAGAAAGAAACTTAGAAGAGGCCATGATGCTTGAAGATATAAAAATACAGTTCCAGAGATATTATAATATTTTTAGAAATTTTCGTACGAATGACCCATTTTCAGGGGCACAAATGAAATTTGGCCCAGGGTTTGAGATCGAATGAAATTTGACATTTTGCAAACGTAAGCACGCTATGAAATTATCGATTCAATTCAAAAATAGATTGAAAGCAAACGTGGATCTCGTTTCTCACTTCTTCATCTTCCTTCTTTGATTTTTCTTTTATCAACGCTTTCCTTTGGATTCTTCATCTCATTTCTTGCCCTCGTTTCTTGCTCTCGCTCCTTGGTCTCACTCTCTCTTCTTGATCTCGCTCTTTAGGCTGAAGAAAAAAAATGGAGAAGAAGAAGAAAAATGCAGGAAAACAAGAAGAAGAAGAAGATAAACGCATAAAAAATGGAAGAAGAAGATGAAGAAGAAGAAGACAACGCAGAACCAACAAAAAGTGGAAGAAGAAGAAGCAGAAGAAGAAAAAGAATGTAGAAGAGAAGAAGAAGACGAACGCAGGAAAAAAAAGCAGAAATTTCGAGCACAAAAGATGCAAAACAAAGAGGTAAGAAAGAAGGATGCATTTGGGGTTAAAGTAGTAATTTCACATGGTGACTTAAGCATAAGGCCAAAATTTAATAGTTTTAAAACTTAAAGTTAATTTTCATTTTGACCCTTATAAATGAGCCTACAATTATTGAAGAATGATTTATTGAGAATAACTTTAAAAGAGAGAAAAATTAAGAGTGAGAGACAACAACTCTCCCGAGCAAAAAGTTAGAGAAGTGAAATAAAAAAAAAATTAGAGGGAAAAGGCAAGAAAAATGAACCATTTTTTTCAAAAAAAAAAAAAAAAATAAACATTATAAAACTATTAGGGAGAGGATCAAAGTTAGAGAGAAATAAAGTAAAAAATTGTAAAAAAAAAAAAAAAAAAAAAATCACTCGCAATTTTACGATCACCTAACAAAAATAACTTGGAAATCACCTCCCAAGTGATTAATAGGGAATCACTTGAAGGATGTTTCTAAAACCACATCATTGTCAAACATCATAATTTAGAAGGATAACAACGATTGATTTTAGACATGTTAAAAGTAATTTTGGTGATTCTAAAATCACTTTTAAACACATATCCTTCCTAATAATCCTCTCTAAAGTATTTTCTTAAAATTTACATTAAAAAAAAAGAGTACACGGACTAAAATAAAACAAATCTCCAATTACATGGATTAAAATGGTATTTTAAACTATATCTTTACTAAAGAAATTTAAAAATTGACAATTCATGTTTGCCTTACTAGGAATTGTTTTGGTTTGAAACTTATATGCATCTATGTAATTGTGCTTCAATTTGTAGAACGAAGTTAGCCTTTTAGTAATTGTAAAATAATAATTTTTTTCGGGAAAAAATTAGTTTTTTAATATTAAATTCATGTGAAAAGAATTAGTTTTTTAATATTAAATATAAATGTAAAATAAGCCAAAAGAAATTGAGTGGCCATATACTTAAAAAAATACTTCGGTGATGTCTGTGTTACGTCTATCTTTGTGCAACCCATCAGTTGTTCAATTAAAAATTATCATGTGTTAAAAAAATTTGACTTTTTTCTAAAAAAAAAAATTATTATTTTCTTGACATGTGATAAAGGAAGAACCTATAAGAAGAGATAGCTACACCTAATCATTGCTCTATATACCTAAACACCAGATTCTTAAAAATGGGGATGGTGGTAATGGTGGGTCTGTCTTTCTACCAAATTTGAACATCTAAACAAAGAAAGAGCATTAAAGTAAAAGTAAGCTTATAAACAAAAATAACTTAGAATTAGAGGAAGACTTTTACACGTGTGAGGGAAAGAACCTTAAGTACCACTTTATCTACTTTTGTAAGTTTTTTGGAGAGCTCTCATATTTATATCCTATTCTCAATCTTTAAACTTTCAGTGTGGAACAAGGAAATTTCTCTCGAGTGTGAACAGGCAATGGGTCATGGATCTAAGTAATTGCCGCCTATGGACCATTCCCAACATAAACATCATCATTACATTGCATGTTACTTTGAAAAAATAAAATATTCATTATAATGTATGATGGTGAAAAGAGAAGTATGTCCTGACAACTTCTTATTTATAAATTATATCCTATATATTTATTTAGACCACGTTTACTCACTTGTAGACGTAATCAATCAGTAAGATAAAAATGAGGCTCCAATTACTTACGTCTTTTTTTTTTTTTTTTTTATATTTGTCAACATTTTGTAATTATCTATGTGTGTTTTTTATATATACTTTTATTTTGGTGGGACTATGAAGGTGAATTTTTGTTTTCTTCTTTTACCCTTAATTTTAATAAATTTATATTTTACCCTTCAGTATAATGCAACTCCTCGAGTTGAAGTGTATTTGTTGAGAGAAATGGTTGAAGAGTTGCAATGTTTGCTTAGTGGAGAATGACTGATTGAATGGACATAATTATATATTGTACAGACTCATTCATCGACCTATGAATGTGATCCAAATAGTAGATGTAAAACATCATGATTTGACAGTAAAAATGTGCTTAAAAATATGGTTTATAAAGATTATTGTCTTATCATCAAGATCCAGTTTATTAAAACCCTTCTTTCCCCTTACATAAATCAATCCCCTCGAAGGACGCCGAAGAATTTTTCCTATGATAATAAACTATCATATTATATATGTCACTTCTTTATTAATTTTAGTTTACAAATTTTATTTTAATTGCATTATATGTATTTTAATTTTAAACATCCATGTGTTCCCTTTATCATTTTTATCTCTCATTATTTTTAAATTTCATGTCAAATATTTACTATTTGAATTCAACATAAAATATATTCATTGCCAACATGAGCATAGTTCAACTGCCATAAGCTTGTACTAGCTATCAACCTCGAGGTTAGAGGTTTGATTCCTCACCACTAATTATAAAAATAAAATAAAAAATATATTTATTCAAAATTTAAATATTACCTTATCTAACTTATAAGCTTAAATTTTCAAATTTGATTGATGATTTAATTCAATATAAGAATTGAGGGTCATGCATTCAAACCTCAATAATATCATTTTCTTCCAATTAATTTAGAATAGATGTAACCAATATTATAAATTTTATCATGCATATAAAATACTTAGAGGGTATTAGAGTTAATATGTTGGAGTTAAAAAGTCTGTGTTTGGAGTGTAATGTTGTTTAGTTGGAGTTAGAAAGTCAATGTGTAAGGTGCACACTTGGAGTTCAACGATAAATATGTAAAAACGAGAGAGGATAAGACAAAGTTTCTTGATAAATGTGCAAATTTCAACGGTAAACATCAACTTATGAAATTGGTAGGTCAAACTCCCTTTTTATAGAGTAAATTGAATTGTAATACCCTAAGAGAATCGTTTTGGTAAATATTTTCTTTTAAGTATAATAAGGTGAAGATATTTGAACTACAAAACGCTTGATCGTTAATAAATACTATATGCCACACTAGCCGGTGAATATTTTGTTTGCTTTCGAAAATTGATTAACTGGTTTTTTTTTGTTGTTTTTGTGGAGTTGTAATATTTTTGGTTTGATGTAATTTAGAAACAATTTTCTTTTTTTGAAAACCCATCTAAGTTCTAATTATTCTTTTAAACAAAAACAAAGGATTTAAAATATTACTTTTGGTCCCTATATTTTGGAGTTTATATTTTTATTTTCTGTACTTTTAAACGTCTAATTTTAATCCATATACTCTCAATAAATCTTAAAATTTGTCCATACTTTTGTTTATTATAGGTTTTTTTTTTTAAATCTATTAGCATTTAGCATTTTCACTATAAAATTGAAAATATATTCACATATTGTATTTTCTCCCATAAAAGTTTTTTTTCCTATCTTTCACACGAAAGTTATTAAAATTATTCAACCAATTTCAATAAAAATTAATTTTGAAGGACGAAATTTAAAATTGATTGAAAATACAGAGACTATACTAGACATTTGAAAGTACAAATACTAAAATTGAACACAACCTCCAAAGTATAGGAGCCAAAATACTATTTTAACAAAATATATATATTAAGCCTTTCCAAAAAAAAAAAAAAAAATAGTGGAGTCTTTAATAACTAACAGAACTTCTTTCTTCTTTCTTTGAGATAAACTATCCAAACTATTTTTGAACTTTCAAACAGTTTTCTTATTAAAGAAAAAAGAAACATTTTTTTTTAAATAAAAAGAGTTTTTTTTTAGTTCAACCATATGTTAAAATAAGTCTTTAAACCTCTACCTTTTAGTTGATAATAAATATTTTATATCAATTGAGCTGAACTCATGTTGACAGAAAGAAACACTAATTGGTGATCTCTAAAACAACAGTAAGGCAAATGGTGGTCATATCACGACAAATCTTTTTGAAATATTTTTCTTTATTATATTTGTTTGAAATAATTAGACATCCCCCCACAGTAATAATAACCTTGAATTTGTATAGGATTTTCGTCAATATTTCTGCATAAATTAACAAAGAAATCAACTCCCATTCAATCAAGCAGGTTGACGAAGAAACAATTAATTGGAAGAATGCAATCATTTTTTCATTAAACTTATCTTTCAGAATATTTTATACATATTTGAAATCATTAAACTAGAGGAATAAGAGAATAATGAAATTCAAAATTAATTTATATTTCTAAAGTCTTCAATAAATTAATAATATAATTCAAATTCCATTCAATCACTCAAGAATTCTTTTTTTTGTTACTTATTTCAATGTTTATGTACATATTCTAAGTTATTTAAACGATCATATTGGTAATAAAAAAAATCCATCACTCATGTAATCATACCTCTAAAATAAATATTATTATAAACAGAAAAAAAATATTAAATTATTTACCAAAATATAGTAAAACTTTTTTATATTTGTAAATAGTTTGATATTTTTTCTATATTTAAAAACAACTTTTATATATCATATAATATACGTTGGTAAACACTATGTTTGCTTACTTAAAATTAGAATGAATTTGAATTCTAATAGATAATCAAAATCAAAATGTTATTTCATTTGATGTTGTTTACAATAAGTTATCTAGAATCAAAATCATAATAGAAATTAGATGTAATATAATTACCATAATACCATTGTCATATTTTTAACTTATTAAAATACACTAGTAACTAATATGTCACTATAATTTTTAATTAACATAATGAAACTCATAATAAATTTAATTTTGTTGTATTATTATTTTATTTTAAGGCAAAATATCTTTTTTGTCATTAAATTTTGAAGAATAGATGCGTTTAGTCCTTCATATTTTAAGTTGGCTAATTTAATTTTAGATTTCTCTAGAATGAATTGAAAATGTCCCTCTAATAAAAAAAAAACATTAAATTTGAACAAAAAGTTGACTATATGCTTAAGTGGCAAGTTAAAAAAAAAATATTTTTTTTTAAATTTTCTGTCATCTCTCTTCTCTCTCCCCCTTCTTCATCCTCCCTCTCTCTCTCTCTCATATTCTCTTCTCTCTTTTTCTCTCTCCTCCTACACTATGGCTAAACTCAAAAAAAAAAAAAAATTGAATTTTTTTTTTACAGTGTACACCCTAGTTTTTAATCGTTTCGATTCTGCCTCTATAAATTAATATACTCTAATTTATTAATTTTATCACCTATTTATATATATTTAAAAATAGAAAAATTACTATAAACAGAAAAAAATATCAAACTATTTATAAATAGAAAAATTTTACTGTCTAGAAGCGATAGACACAGTAAAAATTTTCTATATTTATAAATAGTTTGACTTATTTTTCTATATTTAAAAACAACTTTTTTTTTTCAATTTATCTTGTCCTAGAAGAATGTAGTCAACTTTTTGTTCAAATTTAATAATTTTTTTTTATATTAAAGGGACTTTTTAAACTTATTCTTAAAAACTCAGAGACTATATGGACTAATTTAAAACCTGAGGGACTAAATGCACCTATTTTTCAAAATTGAAAGACTAAAAAGACATTTTTCTTTTTATCTTATATTAATTTTTTTTTAATCTAATGATTTAGTTAATATTAAGAATAATAATTAATTAAAATAAAATTGCATCCACTAACAAATATTAATATATTTAGTTAATAATGAACTATATCAAAATAGTTTGTTGATATGAATAAATAATTACTAAATAAAATAAAGCTACATCAATTAAAATTTGTATTAGTATAATATAGATCAATTTTATTTGTATATGTTATATAATAAAGAGTTTTATTTTAAAATTTGAATAATAAATGATTACTGATTTAAATTAATTTAAAATTTAAAATTTAAAATTTTAGAAAAGAAAGTTGCAGATATATAATACAAGAACTACTTAACATGAACTTTGTTGTTAAAAGAAAAAAAAAAGTAATTAAGAGAGAGAAAAAAATTGTAAGATATTAATAAAAAAAAGTTGTGGGTCTCACTTATAGATGAGAGAGATAGATGAGAGAGAAATTAGAAGTTATTAATGATTGTAGACTTGTAGCTAAAAATAAATAAAAAAATTGATAAAAAAATGATAGAAAGAACAAAATAAAGAATGAAAATGAGATTGATGAAAATTTCGAAATTGGTAGCGAGTCCACCAATTATTTCTATTCGTGATATTTAGTAAAAACAGTTCAAAAGTAATGAAAACTTATGCATATTCCTTTGAAAAAATCATACCTAAATTATATTATTTTATTGTATAGATTCCACATCATTCTAAAATGTTTCTTTTTTTACGACAAACAATGAGTGAATGTAGTATAACAGATGTATAAGAATATGATGAGAGAGTAAAATTTTCAATCTATCTTATATCAAAATTTCACTCTACTCCTAGACCTCTTCCCCATGCATTCTAAAAAAATAAAATATTACGCCAATACGAGCGTAGCTCGATGGATAAAGATACCAATTTTCAACTCTAATTACCGATATTTTAGTCGTCTACTCGATTGTTAAACTAATGTAAGAATCAAATATAGATTGTTGTTGTTGTGCTGTGGAAGACTCACGGCCTTGAAAGCAAAATACAACGGGACCTTGGTGCTAAATCACTGCTAAGTTGATTATTCCCCAAGGCTAATACAACACTCTATCTTTGACGTGCACTCATCGAAGAAGGATTGGAATCAAAAGAAAAGTTGCTCATAAATGATGGTTCAAAATTAGAGAGAAGGAAGAAGAAGATTCTTGTATTCTATATTTTTCAAAAACCATATAGCAGCGTATAAGTTATAGGTACTAATTTTTTTTTAAATAAAAAGAAAATTTTTACAGATAAAAAAATGTCAAACTATTTACAGAAAATAGTAAAAAAAAATGATAAACTTCTATCATCATCTATCACAACTATCTAAAATTTTACTATTTTGTGTAAATAGTTTTTTTTTATTTTTTTATTTTTAAAAATTTTCTTAAATAAAAAGTATTGATATGTAATTGTTTATTTTTATAAAGTAACTATATATATATATATATATATATATATATATATATAAAGTTTAGTTGGAAGCTCTCCATTATTTTTAATGGAGATTTAATAAATTCATGTCGACCTTACATCTCCAATTCTATTTCATGTTGCCTTTTTCAATTAAAAATATATCCATCATTAATTCAAAAGAAAACTATTTAAAAATTTCCATCATTAATTTAAAAGAAAGCTTATTCCACATGCTTGTCACCCTACCCCACCCCTCATCCTTAGTCTATATATATTGGCATTTTATGGAGTTCTTGTGCTTCACAATAAGAAGACCAAAAAATTGGATAGACATATCCAAAGAGTAAAGCATGAAATATTTTTCAAAAAAGCCAAAGATCATATTGGTTCCATATCCTGCTCAAGGTCATGTTACTCCAATGCTCATGCTTGCTACTATCTTTCATCGTCGTGGTTTCCTTCCTATCTTTCTTACTCCTAATTACATTCATCGTCATATCTCATCTCAAATTTCATCTACGGATGAAATTCTCTTCATTTCCATGCCAGATGGCCTTGACGATAACATGTCACGTGACTTCTTCACGGTTGAGACTGCCATAGAGACCACCATGCCAGTCTACCTTAGGCGAGTTTTGAGTGAGCACAATTACAAAGAAAAAAGCGATGGTAGTGGAGTTGTTTGTATGGTGATCGACTTGCTTGCTTCTTCGGCTATAGAAGTTGGAAAAGAGTTTGGAGTAAATGTGGTCGGGTTTTGGCCAGCCATGTTTGCCACTTATAAATTAATTTCAACTATTCCTGAAATGGTTCAGAACGATCTCATTTCTTCCGATACAGGTTATCACTCTTTTTTTTTTTTTTTGGAAATTAAATAAACTTTGATGGAAAAAGTTTATATTCATGGTTTAAGCATCAAATTTTCTTAATTAATACAATATTCTTAATTATTGATTGAAAATAACCATAATTTTATGGTCAACCATATTCTTCTCCATTTTTTAGATTATAAAAACTTTAATCATGGCACAATTGCATCTCTCTCTTTAAAAATTATCTCTTAGATTTAATTTTTAAATCTAAAAATTACGAGAGAAATATTTTATTTACTTAAAACAAATATACTTTTGAAAGTTTCATTCCCATTTTATTCTTAAAATAAAGTCAAAGAGGATGAGACATTTTAAATTCAAATTCAATGTTGAAAAACACATTGTATAAGTTGATGTGACAAACAATATCTTAAATTAAAAAATAAATAAAAGAAATCATTCTTTAGTCGACACAAACATATCTTTAGTACTTTCTAGTACCCACAAGCAATTTTAAAAATCTTAGGGGAAGCTAAAAATACTTAGTCCCTAAACTATGGTTAACAATTAGAATATGATTTTTCTTTTTTCTTTTTGCAATATGTGTGATGAGATAATCAAATTTCTGACTTGGAGATCGATAATATAAGCTCATGTAAGTTGTATTATACTTTTTGCTAAATTGAGTCTTAACTTGAGGTTTCATCTCTCATTCCTGCACTTGTTGTACTAAAATATATATATATATAAATATATATATAACTGAAACCAAACGGTTTACTTGGATTATTTTATGTAATTAAGCCTAATTAAGTAAGGCTAATTAAGAGTTGCAAACGTCAACACATGACTGACAGGATGTCCAGAAGAAGGATCAAAACGGTGCGTTCCGAGCCAGCCACTGCTGTCAGCAGAGGAACTGCCATGGCTGATCGGAACATCGTCAGCAAGAAAAGCGAGATTCAAATTCTGGAAAAGAACCATGGCTCGAGCCAAATCACTCCATTGCCTTCTCGTTAATTCCTTCCCAGAAGAGGTCCCCCTTCAAAAACCCATCTCCAAAAGCTCTGCTGCGGTGTTCCTCGTCGGACCTTTGAGCAGCCACTCGAATCTGGCAAAAACGCCAACTTTCTGGGAAGAAGACGATGGGTGTGTGCAGTGGTTGGAAAAACAGAAGTTGAATTCGGTGATGTACATCTCGTTCGGGAGTTGGGTTAGCCCAATTAACGAATCAAAAGTGAGGAGCTTAGCCGTGGCGCTTTTGGTCCTAAGGAAACCATTCATTTGGGTTCTCAAAACCAATTGGCGAGTTGGGTTACCTATCGAATTCCAACAAAAGGTACCATTAAATAATTTGTATTTGTTTGTTTCCAAATTAAATAAAAAAAAAAAAAATTGGTTTGGGTCCGTTGATTTAATCTTGAATTTTAAATTTTCATATTATTTTGATTTTAAAATTTTATTTAAATAAAAATGTTTTGAATTTTGAATTTTGAATATCAGAATAAGCTTTTTTATATTTTATTTTTTATTTTTATTTTTTTTATTTTTAGTACATTCAAAATAGGTTAGAATTTACTATATATAACTTTTTTTTTTTTGTTTACCAACACATTCATTTAAGTTCACTTAAATATTTTACAACCACGACATTTACATAATAATATAATTCAATTGAATTTGAGTCAACATCATTTAATACTAACGACTGTAGTGAAAAATAATATTGAAAATCAAATTTTAGCAACATATGAATGATAGAAACAATTGTATTATTGTTATTATTTTTTGCATCGGGACTTATGTGTATCTAATAATGTAAATGTTTATAATTATTTTTTATATTTTAATGCATGTTATATATATTTTTTATTCTACATAATTAAATTAAATTATATTTAAACTATATAATAAGAGAAAAGGCAAGGTAAAAAATACAAGAAATAATTATAAAATAAATTCTTGTTTCTATTTCTTTTTTTTTTCTTTCAAGAAACAAGAAACAAGAAATAGAAATAGTTACCAAACATATTCAGAAAGGGAAAACGGGAAATGAGAACGTTATCAAACAAGCCCTAAGGTTTAATTTTTGTTTCAATTTAATCCTTAGGTTTCAAGATTTATACTTTTAACTTTGATTTTTCATTAAATGTGCACTTTCAAATTTGGCATCAATCTCTTAATTAATTTAAAATAATTATGAATTGAAAATTAAATTTTTTTTATAGTAATGGAAAAATAGTGAACTAATTAATTTTAATTCTTTAAATTCTTTTAAATTAATTAATAGACGTTAACACTAACGACGAAAAATGAGTATTTAGTAAAAAATCGAGGTTAAAAGTGTAACTTTCAAAATCTAGAGACCAAATTGAAACAAAATTTAAATTTTAAGATTAAAATTGTAACATTTTAAAACTTAAAGACTAAATTAAAATCAAACTCAAAACTTAAAAGACTAAAAGTGTAACAACATAAGCTTTAACAGAAAAAAAATTACATAAAAAAGGTCTCTCCCCCTTTTTATTTAGAAAAAAAAATATGTTATATATGAAGAGAATTAAATTGCTAATTTGATCATTGTGGAATTGATACTTTAACCAATTCAACCATATTTATTTGACCATCATAGTTAAATTGTAAAACCCTTTATTACTATCTAAAATAATATGATGCTTCTATCCCACAACTTAAACTAAAATAGAAATAATAATAAACATTTATACATGTATTAAACCAAACTGTTTTGGATTTAAAAACTGAACCGAACCATTTATATATAATAGACATATAATCGAAATTCAAACTAAACCTATCAAATATTTGCAGTTCAGTTCAATTTAGCCCTAAATCAACCGAACCGAATCATGAACACCTTTAAACACTCAAAATGTTACCCAACCTACCCTATATTTGTTGAATTAAAAAGAAAAAAAGTACAAAATTCATATATGTATATCAATATTAATTGAAAAGGACATAGCACATCGTGTTAAAATGTTATTTAGCATAAAAACTTAGTACATTTAATCAATTCATGATATGTAGATTCAAAGCTATGGGAGGCTAGTTTCATGGGCTCCTCAAATAGAGATTTTGAAGCACAAAGCAGTAGGTTGTTATCTAACTCACTGCGGTTGGAACTCGATCATGGAGGCGATTCAATGTCGAAAACGACTGCTTTGTTTTCCGGTGGCCGGCGACCAGTTTTTGAACTGTGGTTATGTAGTGAAAGTGTGGAGAATTGGAGTGAGACTCAATGGTTTTGGAGAGAAGGAGGTTGAAGAAGGAGTGAGAAAAGTGATGGAGGATGGAGAGATGAAAGGGAGACTGATGAAGCTTCATGAGAGGATAATGGGGGAAGAGGCCAATTATAGAGTCAACTCTAACTTCACAACCTTCATTAATGAGATCATCAACAAGCTTCCTATTAAAGTTGGGCATTCCATCCTATAAATTCTTGTAACATTATAAGCTCGGTTCGAGTGTAACATGAATCGACCTGATTATATGAATAGTGGGAATTGAATTGACCTAACAATAGGTAGAAATCGATATGGTTTGATTTGGTTTTAAATAAAAAGTGACAAAACTTAATCTTCTCGATTTGCTTTAGTTACGTAAGTTTATATATATACATATTTGAAGAAATTCATGTACATTTCTTAAACTACTTGAAAAATGGCTAGAATCTCGTATAAATAGTGGTTCATACTTTTGAATTAGGTCGATTTTGATTGTTCAAAAATATTTGTAAGATCACTCATATAATAAGATCTTATTTTGTTTACTTAATTTGAATGAGAATGAGAATAATAGAGATTTTAAATGAAATGAGGTAAGAATGTGAATAAGAATAATGAAATTTTAAATGAAATGAGGTGAGAATGAAACATTAGAAGAATAGATAAATTTATGAGGTTTTGCATTTTTTTTTATCTGTAAGTGTCCAGCTCACACGTACCTCGACTATTTTCATGGACAACCCACCTAACTCTACAACATTTGGGTGTCAAAGAAACCCCTAGGATATTAAATCTTAAGTAGGTAGCCACCATGAATTGAACCTATAATATAAAATTTTGCTCTTATAAATGGAAACCATTTTAAATTTGGATCTTAAAATTCAAAATATTTTATTTATTAGACCATAAGTTACAATTTTAAATATTTAATGTAAACTATTATAGGATCATAAGTTTTAAGAAAATAGATTCAATCTAGGCTAGTCTATAAAAATATTTGTTGACATCAATACTTTATCGACATTCGACGTAACATTGCAGCTAAATCTAGAACTGATTAAGATGTGAGAGAGAATATTTTAAAACATTTTGGATTAAATTAGAAATAAAGTAAATTTGTGACACTAAAATTATGTTCTGAGATTTTAACATTTAATTTATACATTTATGGTAGAAAGTCCTCGCGTTACGTACGCGCATATATATATATATATATAGGAGACTTATCCAAATTGACAACTTTTCTCTTCATCCCATTTTCTTTAAGCTTAAGCTTGGCTAAGCTGTGTTTGGGTGCCGGGAAAGGTTCGAATAGAAATTGGAAAATTCGATCGTTCCGTTTTTCGTTGCTGAATTTATGTCAAGTTGAAGGATTAGTCGAGATTTGATTGTGATATTTTTGTGATAATTCATCGCTGGAGTGTGAGCTTAAAACCCCATTGATTTTCTCAGCAGCAAATCAACTCGATCTTACTTGAATTGCTTCCGATTTCAATTGGGTATTCTGTAGTAATCCTCTGTTGAGTTATTTTGATTTTGTTTATCACCTAGTTTTAATTGTTGTCGTAGCTTGTTCTGATTGGTGAAATTTTTTTTGTCGCATTTTAGAATAGTGAAATATATGGTGCATTCGATCTACTGTTATTGGATTGATAACTGATAAGAATTTAATGATCTATCTCGATATTTGAGAACTGATATGAGAAGAGTTTGATTTCCGGATCCTTTAAGTTGCTTGCAGCATTCGCAGAAAAAATGGTTTCAAGTAGTGGCATATGTTTGAAGCATCAATTGTTAGGTCGTTTCTTAAATTTGGTGATATTACTAGACTAGAATCATCTGGATGACTTGGTCTTACCCAGTTTCCATTTTTGATAGTTTGGGGAAGTTAGGAATTTTAAATTTAATTAACTTTAGGATGGGAGATTGATGAGGGCTGGGATTTGGTAATATCCTTGGTCTTCCAATACTGAAGAATTTTAGATTGCTCACCTTCCTTCGTCTTATGTTAAGAAAATGATATAAAAACATTGAGATTTTAAGTTGTAAATCTGAAAAATTGTAAAATTCTGTCCATTCCTAAGAAAATTTATGGCTCCGTCCTTGTGGAGAGCTTTTTCTAATCTCATCACTTTACTTAATAGGTTGGATTAAATTTCCACCCCTCTTTTTCTTTTGTAAGAGTTTCAATACAATTGTTCTTTACAGAAAAAAAACAAAAGAACAATATTACTTTTTCGTTTACTACTCGAGGGCTAACCAACTTATAGCGAGCTTGGATAAGTTTTACATAGATTATTTCTCTAATCCACATTATTTTCTCATATTCTTTAGCAACTTGTGGCTGTCAAGGTAATATGACTGATAACTACAGCAACGTAAGTGTAAGCTCAAGCTCAAGTTTGAATAGCAGCTTCCAAGACACTGAGGATGATCATACAATTGCCAGAATCTTGGCAGAGGAAGAGAACTTGAAGTTTGATAACAAGCTCGGGAAGAGACTCTCCCATCTGGATTCTATCCCTGTACTAACTTCTTTCTACTTCGTTAATTGCTTCACTAATTGGATTATTTACACTTGTTAAATGCTATTTATGTAGTGCATGCAATGTTCTACTTAATTTAAATGGGCCATTGAATTTTCTTTGATAAAAGAAAAAAAACTGTAACTACCAGTTTTAGGTAGGTAATTAACTAATTGGGTGAACTGTTCTCGAACATGAAAGCTGCTAGTTCATTGAATGTAGTACTCAAGACTTGTTCTTCTTTTAAAAGAAGTTAATGAAAAAAATTTCATTGATAGTATGAAATTGTAAAAAAAAAATCATAATAATAAAGAAAAAGGAAGGTAGGTAGGAAAACTCCAAGCCTAGAAAGTTGGGGGGAAAAAACTCTTTCACGTAGCCAAAGAGAATATAAACTGCAACTATTGCAAGGGACATAATATTTACACCACAAAAAATACAAAATTGACAGTCCATAAAACACTCGACTTTTCTTTCTTGTAAGACTATTGTTTTTCTAAAGACAAAAGCAAAAGAAAGCTATCACAAATTGAAGCCATATGACCTTCCTATCACTCTTAAAATGATGGCCTTCAAGGAATGAGGAGACGAGGTTATTGATGTTGATGGGGGAGAGCCATACACTGACTGTAACTGTGAACTATGGAGCAACAAATTCTAGAAATTTCCAGCTATGGAGCAAGCATTGGGCTTCCGAGTCTGTTTTACTGAAAGAGCACCATCCCAAGCAAAAAGAACTTTTGAGAAGGTCATGGGTATTAATACTTGCAAGGGAGTTAAGACTTGTGGATTGTTATCGATAGATTTTCATATTCTTTCCGGTTGGGGAAATCGCTCACAGTTTGGTCGAGCTCTTTGAATTTCTCTCTATTCTTGAGTATAAGATCACCACTAGGCTTGGAGTGGTTCCAATAGGATACCTGAGATTTCATTGTTGTGGTGTAACTGTATATCATAAGCATTGCCACTTGTCTTGTTATTATATTATTATTATTTTAATATTACAACCGTATCTGTAGGTTGGGTTGCAGAGCTTTTACAGTTTTATATTTTGCTCATATGGTTTACCGATTGCATGCCCTTGTAATTATGTAATTATTTATCTCCACTTTCAATTTATAATTTGGGGGGGTTGGGGGGAATCTTATCATAATTAAAAGTGCTGATTTGTTATGATCATGGCAGCATACTCCTCGTGTTAATGGGGAGATACCAAACGTGAATGATGCAACCTTAGACCATGAACGGCTGTCAGGAAGGTATTGATTATATATCTGGTGCTACATCCAGGAACATTAACTTCAAGGAAAAGTCTAATGCTAAAAAGATGACTAGCTACCTATTAATTATATTGGCCAAAAATTGGACCATCAACTTTTGACTTACAGTGCTTTGTTCTTTGGCGAGTGTACAATGTAGCTTTTATTGATCATAGTGAGTCCTTTTTTAACAGACTTGTCACATATGGTTTAGCGGAGCTACAGATGGAAGGTGATGGGAATTGCCAGGTTTTAATAAGTTCTTGTCAATATCTTTTTGTATTGAAATTTATAATTATCCTGCATTTTATTGTTTATTCATCCCATGATGTTTCAAATAACATGTCTTTTTAATGTATTAATAGTTTCGGGCATTAGCAGATCAATTATTTCGAAATCCTGATTACCACAAGCATGTAAGAAAGGCAGTCATCAAACAGGTGCTGTAAATTAAACTCCACTGATGCGTCTAATCGTTTAAGCTATTCTGTCGCTGCTACTTGGTCACAGATTGCGTGATGAATCTTGGTTAAAATAAATGTAAATAGAATTTGATAAATGATTAGTTAGGCCCCAAGGGATTGAGTGTAATATGTGAGATACGGGTTATTGGTAATGGAGGTCTGGAAAATGTCAATTATGTTTGAATCTTTCTTTATATCTAGCACAATAATTTTCTTAATATTACCTTGGATAAAATTTTAAATTAAATGTCTTTAAGGTCGAGTTAAAGTTTTTGAGTAATCTCATATGGGTATTCTATAAGCTCGAGTTCTAAATTCCTTGGAGTGACAGTCCAATGTAATTAGTCTAGGTTCAAGTAAGTTGTTCAGACACTAGAAAATTTTCAAGTCATCCTTATATAATCTTTAATTCCCTACAACCTTGAAAAGCACCATATGCCAGCTTCCATATTGGACCCTAGGATGAATGTCATATGGAAAGGCGTTAATGGAGGAGATCACATATGCATTTTTTTTCTTCTTCAACCCAAGTCTAGAAGTTTCTGCAAATCTTGTGAATGAGAATGAAATTGCCTTCGTAGAATATGTCTTGAGAGATTCTCTTCGCAAAGCAGCACTGTTGTACAAGCAGTATTATTCTTGGAGAGTAGCGGGTATGCAAGAATAATCGAGACTCAAAGTTTGTGGGAGGAAATCAAGCCAACTTTAGCAAATTATTTTTCACAGTTATCAACTCTCTCTACCTAACCTTAGTATGAAACTGTAAAAGAGAAAAGTTACTGGCTTTCTGTTACTAGTTCCTTTGCTTCATTACCCAGTTCTTAGTTGTGTTTTGTCTGTGGTACTGTTACTGTATATCAAATTCACTAGTGCAGTAAATTTTATTGAACACCGTTCTTGCCTATTCAGACCAGTATCCTGCACTTTATGAAGCATAGCATCTAACTTTCAATACCCGTCCCCTATTGCTTGTATCTCCTTTTTTTCCCCCATTTCATGCTTTATTCCAGTTTCGCTTCACTTATGGTAAAGATACACCGTCCCTATTGCTCATATCTCCTTTTTTCCCCATTTTCATGCTTTATTCCAGTTATGCTTCACTTATGATAAAGAACTTGAAAGCCCACTTGCCACATGCTTCTCATTGCATAATTTCCTCTTTTCCTCTCACGCCAGTTAAAGAAATTCAGAAAACTATATGAAGGCTATGTTCCAATGAAGTACAAAACCTACCTCAAGAAGATGAAAAAGTTAGTTATCTATGACTACGCTTGTTGACTTCTCCCCTTTCAAGATGGCTTAGCTTGTCTTATGAATTGAGTAACTGCTTCTTCAAATTCTAACACAAAACTTCGCATCTCACTAGATCAGGCGAATGGGGAGATCACGTTACTCTACAAGCAGCTGCAGACAGAGTATGTTAAATGTTTATTCTTGTGTAACTGCTGTGAAACTCCTTTCTATGAATTCTTCTTGCACTGCTAGGAGTTTAGGTTGAAAGATACAATTCAATTTCAATACATTTTCTTATGAAGGCTATCCTGTAAAAATTTCCTTTGGCAATACCTAAGAGTTTAATATTTATAACCTTATTTGTTTCACTGGAAGATCTTTTCGTATTCACCACAATGTGTTTCAATGCACTTAAGTTGATCTTGACAAATGTTCGGTGGATCTTTTTTTTCTTTTTTTCCACCTTTCTTTCTTCTTTCTTTCTTCCTTTTTTAAAGAGAAAAAAAATTATATCTTTTATGTGTCTGCGTAAGTTATGTACTTGCGTGTTTTTGTCTTAAACTGTAAGTGTTCTAATTCCCCACGCTACTTCCAGGGGACACGTATTGTTCCTTCAAATGCTGCCTTAGAAACCCTCCAATATATTTCGCTTGATGGCTCTCGTGTGACTGTTGTTCATTCATGCAAGTGCCGAAACATAAATTCATGGATATATCATCATTTTTTTCATTATTGAAATGGAAAAATATTAATAATCTCTTTCCATACAAACTGGAAACATATATTGCAAATTGGTGATATTTCGAAGAAAAACTAAGAGAGGAGAAATCAGAAGAGATTACTCCAATTTGAAAATTGAAATTTTATCATTTTCTGGGTATTACTGGAAATGTTTTTATTGATGAACGGGTATATGGATGCAGCACGGTTCAAATTGTGACCCCTCCATAGCTGTTAGCATTGATATCTTGTGGTCTCATATCTGCAATGTTATGGAACTCTCTTTGATGATAATTTGCCTCTTTTCTAGCATTTTAGCCACGTCTCAGCAATTCATGTGTATGCCATGTCGATACTGTTTCTGTTGTTTTAATTCTCTTTTACCCTTGTTTATTTTGTGACTATTGATTTCGTTGATTTGTAGTTTGATGCAAAGATCTGCTTGGTCACATCTTTCCGAGACACCTGTTATATCGAGATCCTTCCCAAAGACAATAGCCCCAACAAAGGTAAAGATTTCAATTGCATATCAGTTAAATTATTATCAATGACTTGATATGTTTTTATCTGCACATTACCCATTAATTAGGAAGCTACTTGAATTTTTAAACTCTTTTAAAATATCACTGAAACTTATGGACTGGTTATCAGACTGTTATTTAGGTTGCAAGGTGGAAAAAGTTATAGTAAGCAATTTGTCCAACACTGCATTCCTGTTTGGAAGTTTAAATACTTCTAATAAATAATTGCTCTACTTGTAAGTAGTTTTGGGGATTCCCTCAATCTCAAGAAAGCAGTTCTTTGTAGCATTCTAATAATTGGTAAATATGTGTCTGACAGCGGGGATTCTTAAACCCGTTTAATAACATTCTCCTTTTTTTAAAAAAAAAAAATAAAAAAATAATAATAATAATTAATTTCTCATTTTTGTTTCCTGTTTCTCATTTCTTCTTTTGTAAAAAAGGAAAAAATATTTGTCTTCATCAGAATGTTATTTTCATGGAACTACTTGAAAAAGAAATATTGCGCTGAGTGCTAATAACTGAATATCATTTGAGAGGAACTGGAATGAACATATAGACAACAGAACTCCACTTGGAAACTAGATGACAGACGATTTTATGTAGCCTAAAAGTTAAAAGAGAACTCTCTTCAAAAATCAATTCAAAGACTTTATTATCAAGTAAAAGTTATCAATATAAGAGACAATTATTCTGGGAAAGCAAACTAATCCTAATCCTAATTAATAAAAGAAACTAATCCTAATCTTAATAAACCAAGGAAACTAATCCTAATCAATTAAGGAAACAAATTCTAATCCTAATCAATCAAGGATTTGACCAAGATACCCTAAGTTATCCTGACCTTATTACATGAACATTGGACACCATTGAACCAAGAACATCGCCACTATGCTTGAATTATTGTCATATTCTTACCTCTGGACAACATATCTGCATCATAATTTAGAATATTGATTGAGGCATTAGTTAGTTCTCATTTTTTATCTGATTTTGGCAATCCTGCCATGTTGACAGAACTTTGGCTGAGCTTTTGGTGTGAAGTGCATTATAATTCGTTATATGCCAGTGGAGGTGATATACCCAATTAGACTAACCTGGTTGTTTCCTATTCCATTAGCTTTTATAAACTCTGTGAGTGGCTAAGATTTCTTCCATTAAATCTTCCTGCAGATCTTCCTACAAGAACGCCTAGAAGAAAGCATTGGCTTTCGCTTTTCTAAAGTAATAAGTAATGGAAACAGTATGATCATCCCATATCAAATTCCCCGATTTCTTGTGTATGAAATCTTGGAAAGTAGCTAACACAATAATGCTATATAGTTCTTCAATACAAAAAGATTTTAAAAGTAGCTCGCAGACTTGTGGAAACAGAATATATAAGCTGTAAGCATAGGTATATTTATAGACACAAAGTACATAAGATTAGGAAGTATATAATTTTATATATTATTTCAGATCCTCTTATCTTACTTGTTTGGTATAGTTTTGGAAGAATATTATCCTTGAATGTTCAGCTGCTCATCGCTCATGTATCTGCATATTTTGCGGTGAGTTGGAGGTTTTTTTTTTTTTTTTTTTTTTTCTGTCCTGGTCAATCTCTTTCTTTTTTAGGAATATATAATTTTAATGATTTTTTCTTCTTCTTCATTTGAAATTCTTGCGAAGTCTTCCAGTTGAAATTTATAGAATACCAGGTACTAAATTACATACTAGCATGGGTTTGAGGTTAAAATATCATTTTGGGCTCTATACTTTGAAGTTTGTTTAATTTCTATGTAATTTCAATAAATCTTAAATTTAGGGTGCATTTGAAATTGATTTTAGGAGAGTTAGAATTGATTTTAAAATAATCTTAAATCGTATTTTGTGTTTGGTAAAATAAATTTTATTAAATCAATTTATTGTTTAATTTTACAAAACCAATTTATTGTTTAATTTTACACCTTTGAATGTAATTTTCATGTCATTGGAATTGATTTTGAAAGTACCAAAAGTAATTTTAATCATTTTAGAATCATTTTCAAACATGCCCGATGTAACTTTTAAAATTAGTTACCTACCCGCTTTTAGATTTTTGTAAAATCAAAATTAAGATTTACATTAAATGTATAATATCTTCCTCACATAACCATCATTTTTCATATGACACCACTGTTATTTTTAAATTATAACATATTGATTATTTAAAAAGAAAATATTTTTTTCTCTTAATACTTAACAATTAATTTGGAGAAAGTATAACATTTTAAATATTTTAAATTATAAAAAATTACAAATTTTGATAGTAGGTTTATTTAGTTATTATATGTAAAACACAATAATATAGTATTTATATATCAAACATTGTAACCAATTTTTTCATATTTAAAACTGAAATTTACTCAACGCTAGTTTGCTTTATAGTACAGTTGATTTTTCTAAAAACATAGTTACCAACAATTATTTTAAAACAATCTCAAACTAAACATTAGTCTCTCAAAGTTAACTTTCACTGAAATTGACTAAATAATAATAATAATTTTCATGCAAAGAAATACCACATGTGAATATGCTTTCAAAATTTATAGTAAAAATGCTAAAAAAAAAAATAATAAACTAGGAGTAGGGATTAAATTTAAAATTTATTGAAAAGTACAAGAACTAAAATTAAAAAACCTTCAAAATATAAGGACCAAAATGATATTTTAATCTAGAAAATAGTACTTTAATTAAATTATACAAGGATATATTTCATTAAGAACGTTTCTTTTTAACTTTTAGACGTTGAACATATTTCAAAACTATTATTCTATCAACATTTTCATTGAAAAATGAAGACGAAAAAGTGATGTAATTTGTAAAGTTGTATATTTTACCTATCAATTATGCCTTTGAAGATTAGGATAGGTTCCCGTTATACCTTTTATGATTGTGAAAGGTTTATTTCAACCTTTAACTATTGAAATTGTTTTAAAAACAACTATTATATTAGTTTTTTCCTTATTGATTTCTTACCTTTGAGAATGAAAGGTTCTTCGTTCAATCAATCTTTTTCTTTTCTTTTTTTCTTATCGGTTCAATCATTCTTACTCTTTATTGTTCTCCTAACTTTTATAGATCTATACTTTCAATTAATCCCACTCTTCCTTTGTTTTTCTCTCATAAATATATCTCTCCAGGAAACCATCTTTTTTGACCTCCATCCTTTTGACTTTTTTATGTACCCCTTTTCTCCTCTTTTGATAGGGAACGAAGAATCAAATTATCACTATATTTATTCCTTCTACTTCTTCTTCCCTTACTCGTCTTTTGACAATCGTCATCCTGAGTTTTTTTCCGTATGCCAGAGAAAGTGTCTCACCTTTCTACATTCATTCTTAAAAAAATTTCCTCGAGTTTCTATAAAACAGAATGAAAAGTCGGAGTAGAAACACAAAAGGAGAGAAGAAAAGTCAAAATGGGGAAGAAGTCGTGCTAGTTCTTAGTAAAACTTCTTTATCTAACTCTCATTTTTGAGTGGTTTCTTTGGAAAGAAAGACAAAACTTCCCTTTCTTTCTGTTTTTTCTGACTTTTCATAGTAAAAAAAATGTTGTTGAGTTTTACCATCTCATAACTTAACTCACAATATGGGGCTTTCCCACCATTTCAACCAAAAATCTATCTCCTGAATCCATTTCTACTCTAAGACCTTGGGCTTATGCGATGAAGAATAATTTACTCGAGAAAGGCCTATGGAATCCATTGTACTAAGACCCAAAAGATCATTAAAGTATTGAAAATTGGGACTTAACGAGTCAAGAAGGCTTAACTCAAGCAACCACTGATAACTTGTAGAAATACAAGTTATTTTACTTCTTTGTATTAGAATAAATGAATGATTAGTGAAAAGAAAGGCATTTCAACGCATGATTCCTTAATATATTCTCATACTACGCGTAAGTGCATGAAAAAGACAATATGCGATATTATTGATAAGAATTGACACTTGAATGTTTTATGTGCAGGGCAGCTTCAGCACAACCATGCGGCGAGAACATTATCAACGCATGGCCAGCCAATCATGACAGCTGGAGAGATCCTTTACACTAGAAACCGTTAGACAGAGGCGGAAAGCGCGATCAGAAAAGTCAAAACAGAACGCGTTGTGGTCCCACCTGCACCAAAGATGGAAAGCGCCCTAATAGCGCCTATAAAAGCAAAACAGACGACGACAATTAGGGTAATCGGGAAATCTCACTTTTCTGTGGAGCGCCTCTGCACACCTGCTTACCTTCTTCACAGCGACAGCTGTAGAACATCCTAAGGCGCTGCGACTGGCGACGGATTCCGGCTCGAGAGAGGCGAAATCTCCATTGCTATCAGCATCCACTACTCGCAATCTCAGTATCATTGTAGCTTGTTGGCTAGCTAGACATTTCTTGCTAACAATTTCTACTTTCATTGTTTGCTCATCAATATAGAGTTTTATGTTTGCATAATTTCTTCAATGTTGAACTTTCTATTCTCATACATTTTTACAGCTAAAATGAGTAACTAAACCTTCACGAGGGTTGGGGGCTGTAACAATTAATATTGTTGAAATTGAGTAAAGTTTATTGATCATTTACCAGATTGTTTTCTTTTATTGACTGCTTGACAAAGTAAGTCTTTAACGATTGCATTACTGTAGATCATAGGATAGTCTTAGAAATAAGCTTTGCCTTAGATCCATTCAAACTGGCACGCATCATAGAATATGATTAATGTGGGTTTCTGCCGACAGGTATGAACCAAAAGTGTTTGAAAGAACGATCGATATAATTAGCTAGATGTTCGATGTATTGATGAATAACAGTCCCCAACACTCTTCTTCTCTATCACTGTCACACTAAGATTGCATTGTTAACTCAACCATCCCGTTTAGTTGTTTTTCAAGTATTTTTAAATTAGTTTTTAATCACGAATCCTCAAATTATTTTCGTTGTCCTCGAGATTTTCGTTATAAGCAAAGTTTTAGTCATATAAAAATCTTTGTATTCGACTTTGGTTCTCACCAAGATAACCTGGTATCAATTTATACTTGGATTGATATCTAGGAAAACTTGAATTGCTAATAGTCTAGCAAATCACAAGCATAATCATCGAAGAAGTCTAAAAAAAAATATTTCATCGAAAATTAAGCAACAACCACTCAAGAGAATAAATGATTTTTGCTTGCCGGATTTGTAAAAGAAAGAAGAAGATCAAATATTTTTACAGCTCCCCATCAAAGTATGCTCACTTGTAACTTATATTTTTCAACCAATCGTTGATTTGCCATATTATATTTTCCTTTTCATTACAATGGAAGCTAAGGAAATGGTTGGTTGCTTTGAAATAATATCAAAGATTAAGGATTAAAATAAAACTTTTGATACAATATGGATAATTACCTTGATATTTAGGGACACATAATTGAAACTGTCATCCTTGCTAACTATGTATACTACAATTTTGCAACTTGATATTACAATACTTTTCTTGTAATCATTTTAACGAAAAAGTTAATAGAAGAATAATTATGAAACAAATTTAAAGTCTTAAGGAAAAAATATAAATTTATTGAAATTGAGATTACTGAAACCTACTCTAAAACTCAGAAATATTTAATATTACATACCATTATATTTATGATTGTTCCTTTCCTAATTAGTTTCTCTTCTCACATATAATTCTTTTCTACACACTCTCAATCTTAGTTAACTTCTAATTACGTACAATTTCTCTTAATAATCTATTCTTAAACACTTCATCTCTTACTAATTTTTCTCTATCTACGCACCCTTTCTCATGCTAATAACTCATAATATATTCTTCCCCACTGATTTTTCTCTTAGTGAGCTAGTCTTTACATATTCATTTTCACTAATTTTTTTTTTTTTGGCACTCATTATCAACATGTCTTTCACTAGCTCATCAAATGTCTTCACACATTTTATATCTTTCTAGCTACCCTACAATCTCACTAATCTCTCTCTACAAACACATTGTTTCTCACTTATCCCTCTCAACATGCTCCCACAAATCTCTCCCTTACATTTTATCTCTCATTAGTCTACCTCTACTTATCCTCATAAAATGTTCTTTCCGTCTACACTTTGTTTCATACAATAATGTTGTATATATAAATATATAATCTTTACTAATATACTATTGAATAAAATTAATACGAGCATGCAACATTTTCAAATCAACAACATAACTTCTATTCATTCTTTTTTTAGTACAAAGGTAGGAATGAAGAGTTTGAATCTCCAATCTCAAGAAAAATAGTATATGTCAATTACAATTCAACTATGTTCATTTTAACTTGCATCATTCCATTCGCATGAATAAGATTAAGTATGAAGCATTCTTCAAAATGAGTTTGGCATAAATGTAAAAATATTCGTAAAAACAAAAACAAAATGCACATATTTTTTTTCTCTTTAATATCATTAAGAGGATACATGAGTTTCTAATCAACAAAATTTCTGATATCTGTAAAACAAATAATCAAAACTAGCAAAGTTGTTGACGTATAAGCTAGAGCTACGTTTTACCGAAGTGGGCATATAGAATGTACTGTCCTGTTACACAAATGTGCATGCAACAACTGCTCTCGCTTTTGCATTCTCTATCTTCCTCTAAGGATCTCAACTCAACAAATTTGTTTAGGCCAAAGGATGCTACATATCTAGCATTTAGGAGGCAGGAAATCAAAACTTGAACTACTTACCTATCATTAATCTATTATAACTCATCGTGCTCGTTCGGTTCGGGTTGGGATTCGGACTCGGACTGGCCATTTTCACTTGCTGGATTCTCGGAGTCCTGGGCTGATTGTTCACCTTGGGGCAAACTCTCATCTGTTGTTGAATTGGAGCTTTTCACGTCTTCTTTACTGCTCTCCGATTCGTTCACAGGTTTCTCGATCTTTGGCTTTGGCTTGGGAATCTTGTCGATGCTGGAAACCTGTATGTATATAGGATATTAGTTATATAGCAAGCAATAGTATTAGAGAATGGCAGAATGTGAATAGTAATTCTTCTAGCATATATTTGATGGTTACGAGGGTAGCTGTCACATTATCTATTATATTGAATCAACAATTGTGGGATTGTTTTTGAGATTCAAATTGAAAATAGCAAAATACCTTTTCTTGAATGTTAAAAGCCTTCGAGTATACATCTTCGGATGTAAATACTAGTGGGCTAGATGCCGATTTCCTACAGAGAAGGGAACCCTTTAGTCCATTTTTGCTATATTGTAGTAGTACGGGTTCGTAAATGAATCCAATAAACTCCAAATTAATATTCAGTTTGATAATGTTTTAAAGCAAATAATAGTTCTAGGATGAAATAAAAGTGAACACCAGAAAGTTTATAATTAATCTACTACCAGAGTGCAAGGAAATGTGGTAATATAATTTTAAAACACATTGAAAAAGAAATGAGTTGGCAGCGAAAAAATGGCCCACTAAATTGTAATCACCAACTTCTCTACATACTAACAGCGAACCAGAACAAAGCCACGACTGAATGAACTAATTTTGCCAGTCAAATAATCACAAAAAGAATGATGATCTGAACCATCCCATGGGAACTTCAGGAAAAGATTAGGCATCAAATCAAAAGACAACTGATAGGCAATATATTAGGGAATACTGTTCAAAACACCTTTAAACGTAGAAATGATAAATATAAAAGCATCATATTGGAATGATAATCACTAAATAGCGTCAAATTTTCTGGGTCATGAAGTCCAACGAAAATTCATACTTCTTTTTTTCTAATAACTTTCGAGACTCTAAAACTAGTCAAAAAATCTAAAACTAGTCAAAAAATCCAAGATCAAAAGTCAATTCCTCATATTAAGAGGTGAGATTACGAATCTTGGTACCCACAAATAATAGTTTTCCACATTAATAGAATTAATTTAGAAGTTCTATCGAACAACACTTTGTTTTGGTCAACAAACAAACGTCTGGAAGGAAGCCAGTCAAAAAAGCCCCAACAATCTGGTTCATATGTCATCCTTTTCTTTCTATCCACTTGTGTATTTATTTTAACAAAGTCCGTTTGTATGGAGAAAAAATCACTCAATTCAGGACAAATCGCTTAATAAGGTAGAACTAACCAACAGAAATAAGTCCACGGTAGTAATGATGAGCATACCAGGATACCAAGAGAGTACAAGCACAGACAAAATAACACAAGACTGATACCAGGGAGATGCAAGAAACTAGATATCGAGAATTAAGAGATAACTTACTTCTTCTGTTCAGCTTCCTTCTCATCCAACCAGATCTTGAACTTGTCACCATCACTTTTTACCTAAACAAGCCACATTGAAAATTTCTCAAAACACTATGCATCAAAATGGAACAATTCAAGATCAATAACTCATAAACACTAAAATACAAAAGAAAACAACACAATGCAAAATCTTACCTCCTGTATTCTTTCTTTTGGAATCCAAGGTTTCTTAGTCTCCCAGTTTTGTATGATCTGCAATTGCTCAAAAAGGCCAAACGGTAAAATTAATTTTTTCAGAAGAAACCAATTTTCAAGGATGAAAGTACAAAAAGAAAGAAAAAGGCTCACAAGGACAACCAACCTCGGGACAACAAAAATTACATAAAAGAGCCTCAGTTGTTGGTAATCAAACAAAAGGCTAAATTTAAATTACAAAAAAAAAAAAAAAAAAAAAAAAAAAAAAAAAAAAAAACAGAGAGAGAGAGAGAAAGAAAGAAGAAAGAAGAAAGAAGAAAGAAAGAAAAGGATTAGATCAGATGAATGAATCCATAAGGAGAAGCGTTAAATTCCACTAGCCCTCAAATTTCTTCACATGTACTAATTATCAAAACCTAAAAACTTCTCCATTTTCTTTCTAACCATGAATTCCACACAACAATTAAACCACCTTGACAAGGTAATCGGCCATTATCCTGAAAAGAAGAAACTCATTCAACTTCCTACATCATGCAATACAAACTTCAGCCTTGAGCCATACAGATACTGAAAGTCTACCAAAAGAAACTCCACAATTAAGATGCATAAGGGCATTACCACAAGTGATTCAAATCCTTCAAAACACGCACAAAAAAAGAATAAAATAGTTGGGGATGAAATGGTAGGTTTCTAAATAAAGTCAACCCAATAACCCTCCCCAAGTGTGATCAACCAACACCTTTCAGCCTCCACAGTTCAGAGAAGAAAGAGGGAGAAACAAGGGAAAAGAAACCGAATGATTCTTCTATGATTTGCAAGTAAAGATGTCCCAGGAGATAATATCTTTGCTCAGGGGAAAGATTACACTACTAATAATTTCACACAGAGAAGCTAACTCTGACCTCTCCATCACAAAGGGCACAAGAACACCATATATCAACAAAGAGGAATTGTCCATGGAGAAATAAGAGAAAAAACCAGGATGATCTTAGGAAGATATAAAAACAATCTGGTCAGGAAACTACAACTAGAGAGTAGAGAGCAATATATATATATATATATATAATGATAGAACAACTAGAGAGCAATATCTAAATGCCATGATCCTTCCAGAAATGAACCCTAATCATCAGAACAGAATACTTAACAAATGACACAAAGTAGGACAACAGTAACACCAAGAGATCACCTTATTATTAAAAATAATGTTGATAAGAAATGTAATTATACTCCAAATCTAATCAATTCTAGTTGGATATTCTTCGTGTAAACTCTCCACGGGAGGACTGTAAGTTATATTTGTTGGATGATTTTCTGTAAACTCCTTAAAAAGGGGGTCATAGCTTTTTCAAGGAATAAACATAACAGAAAAAATAAGCTTTTATTATATACTATTGTAACCCTGCATCTGAGAAGAGTGCACACAATTTAATATTTATTCCACCTATTACAAAAAGGGATAAGTTGTTATATGAAACCTAAAAAATTTTAAGACAGACGTTAGGTTGATAGAACCATTCAATCACAATGTCTTGCCAATTAAGATTTCACATGCATGTTGCAGGTCAAGAAGAATAAAAAAATTAAATCTAAAAAAATAAAAAAAATAAAAAATAAAAAGGCTTTACCGTTTGCAGGTCAAGAAGATATTTGCGAGCTGCTTCAACAGCCTGAGGTCTTGCAGTGAGCTCTTTGAATCTACGTTAAAAAAATAGATTGGTATGTAAAACATTACTGGCCATACTATCAACTTTGGTAACACAGCACTCTAATTGGGATGCTAAACTCAATTCAATTTACAGACATATAGGGCACTCCTGTCAAGCTCTAAAAAAAAGGCACTCCTGTCATCCATAAGTACCTAAAGAATATTGGGTCACCAATGCCTTTTAACATGTCAAGGCGTTCTTGAAATTCTGTAGCAGAAGCATCTTCACCATCCATATATAGCCAATCTTGTACCTAAAAGAAAGAAAAAAAGTACTGATCTAAGCTTCATGACAAGCATCATCCCAATACCACCAAAAGAAGTCCTAACCTCATCAAGTTTCTCATTAAATGCTTGACGTTCCTCGCTTGTACAAACTTGTTCCAACTCATTGGAGGTTTCAAACTGGCATGAAGAATAAAACAAATCAATAAAAATAGGCATAAGAAGTATTGCTGCAGAAGTTGTAGAAAACAGCTGCAAAGAGTAGGACAGTAGCCTACAGATTTTTTTTTTTGGCCTATAGATATTTTATAGTAGTAAGGATAGAAGAGGAAATCCAGAACCACGTTTTGAAAAATGAGTAATGTGTCATTCTTGCCTAAGAGAATATGTGGACCCAAATCCGATTGTGATAAAATATAAATATTCCAGTACTTTTACCCTTAAAAGGTCTAAATGAGGAAGCAGATAATAATTATGTATATATCATCTAAACAATATTCTTGGCAATCACAAATTGACACGCCTAACTATGGTAATACTCTTTGCATCCGCTAAAACACAGTTTCTAGCTTACCCTACCTATTTATTCACAGTTTATATATTCATGTTAGAGAAGTCCAGTTCATAATGTTAACTTATTTAACTTCAAAGTTTCAAACAACATGCTTATCAGATGTAAGTTTGAAAATAAAAATTCAAAAATGAGTTGAGGTCAAGCAATGTAAACTAGTATTTCTGTTCAGATACATCCATACTCCGACACCTCAATGCATAATGATGACTGCAGTTGATCAACTATATCCATGAGATTGTATTTAAATAAAATATATATATATATATATATAACTATATCCATGAGATGGTAAGCAATCTATTACTAAACAATAAATTTTTGGGCAGGCATTTGCTTTAATGCAAAACAATAGACAACCAAAAACTGAACCGATATAGTAGTTCCTGTTTTTTTTTTTTTCTTTTCCCTTTTTTGTTCCTGTTTTGACAACTTTAAGTCCTCTTATTGAAATTAATAGGATAAAAGTTGACCAATATTATTTATGCTTCTTATAAATAAGAACTCAAAAAATCCCATAGGAATTTAAGAATGATGAAGAACCCCTAACCTTCTCCTTGGTAGCATATATATATCCTTCCAAGTTATTTTTAAGCTCGGCAGTTCTTCTTCTCTCTGCATCCTTTTTGTCCAGTGCTTCTAATTTACTTTTGGCTTCAGCAAAAGATTCTTTGGAAAGAGGAACTCCTGGCCCCACAGTCTTCTCAATGATCTTTAAATCATATAATAAAACAAAGAATGACGAGAAAGGCAAGTGTTAAAAATTATATTAATCCACACCAGATTAACTCCTACAAGAGACAAGAGGTCTAATTGCTAATAAACTTAATAATTCACAATACAATAGCCACTGCACTAACCTTTAGTGGAATTCTGAAAGTTCGCTTTTTCAGCTTTTTTTCAGTAGCAAGCTCAGGTGTACCTTGTTCCTCTGTACTAGGGGTGGATGTGCTATCAACCCCACCATTTTCAGGGATCAACGTATCATTCTTTCCTTCTGAAGTATTTCCAGAATCCTCCACTGTTGCATTGGACGAAGCAATTGTTGAATTCTCAACTGAAACATTCTTCCTGGGTATATCTACCCATTCTGATATCTCAACAACAGCATCGGCTCGATCAAAAGACAAAATTCCACTTCTACTGAGAGAGAAGTGTAATGTTGCCTTGATGGGAGATGACAAGTTCCGAGTTGAATACCTAAAGAGTACATAAAAAGAAATCACACTGTGAGATTTGAAATGCAGCATATTATCTGTTAAGCTCGGGCTCACAGCTTGATCAAATAGATCTGCTAGTTGCTCATATAATTGACAGTCCTTACTTCTCACTAGTATCCGTCAAACCAGAAACAGCATATTGAGCAAATGTGGGAACGCTGACACCAGGTGGTAGAAGATCATTCTCATATGCAAGTGAAACTTCAAAATCCTTATTGTGGACAACTGATCTGTACATCTATGATACATGCAAGTCCAAAAGTCAATACAGAAAGAAAAATAGTTAAGAACTTTCTTGAAGATTCATGTTTTAGTAATATCGATATCATTTATTTACCTTACTGGGGAGCTTCTTCATGCGTGGTACAAGCACTTGCCTAGTGCTCTCATCCTTTAAGAGATCAGCGCCATCTAACTCGACAACAAATCCATAGGGAGAACCATCCACCATTCCAAGCTTACGGTTCAATTTGATTCCATCACTTAAATTGGCAGCATGGAGAGCTGCACCAAGTACAATAGCTTCATCAGCATCCAGATGTTTGTCCAGCTCATTCCTTCCAAGGAACTCCTGGAGTTTTGCCTGTCAGAAGGGGAAAAAAGGAATTATTCACTCTCACAAAAAATTATGAAGACTCAATTGAAGAAATTAAAGAGTTAACTGACTAAACTAAAACCATCTATCTACTTTAAACTAATTATGAAAAAGTCAATTCGTAGAAGGGAACATAGAACATGTCTAATGATACACATGTCTAATCACACTCCATGGCATGTAGGTGCACGCCAAAGGAGAACATAGAACTAAATTCATCCCAGGTCGAAATTGCATTAATCATAAAGCTTTATCTATGATTTAGAAATTACATTTGCAGTAATTGGGGTGATATCATTTACTCTTCAAGATTTTTTTGTATTTGTATTGTCCTTTTCATTCAACTTTGTTCCTTTAAGGGGGGAAAAAAAAGGAATAGTCCCTTTCTTTCCTTCCATTGGCCTCAACTTTTGAGGAACAAGAAAGACAGCATATACAGGTCCCAATTTTCAGCTCAAAATATATCTATCAAGGAAACAGGAGAGTTCCATATATATAGATCGCAGTTCTATTCCTTTCAGAACTTTACAATGACAAAGCAGCAGCATGTGGAGGGTGAGAATTGACAAATCCATCATACTGGAAGGTTGCAAGATGATAATGAAAAGTAAACACAGGAATAAAAGCTACAACAACAACAACAAAATATAATGTTTGAAATATAGAGAACAACAAAATATAATGTTTGAAATATAGAAGAAAGTTGACTTCCAACCTGCAATTTTGGCACCCGTGTAGCACCTCCAATCAATTCCACAGCATATATATCGTCCATCTTTAAACCTGAATGCTTTAACAGTTCTTTCACGGGTAAAAGAGATTTCTCCCACAAATCCCCACACAACTCTTCAAACTTCTCCCGTGTTATGGTGCTCCTGAAATAGAAACAGGTTACCAGGAAACTCAGAAGAAAGCAACTGTATCCATAATTCCTAGTGCCAAGGACATGATAAACTCATAATTCAACTTATGAATAGCAAGATGGGGATGCACTGTACACAGGAAATGCATATTCAGAAAATAAGAAAGAGGGGCGGCTATCATGTAAACGCAACATAAAGACGGTAAAAATTGTTGCTCATGAGTTTACGCAATTCTTTCAGCAGTCTAGAAACCTTCAAAACAGATAACCAAAACAATTCACACTTTCTTCCGGAGTGTCCTTTTCTCTACAGATTTAAGATATTCAACCATGATACCACGAATCAAGCTATTTTTGTTGAATACTATGGCATATACAGCATTTAGATGGCCAAATATATATACATACATTTGAAAAAAGATTCCTTATGAAGAATTCTACTTACCTAAAATCTCGATCATCATAGAGAGATTCAACTGATATTGGAGCAGCTGTATTTGCACTCAAAATTTCTTTAGTTCTTTTAACTTGTTTCTTCAATTTTGCCATGGCCTTGGGATGCTTCCTTACATCCACACCATTCCCAACTTGTTTATTGAACTCGTCAGCAAAATATTCAACCAGTCGTAGTTCCATATTCTGGCCTCCGAGTTCTGGGCCCCATCTAACATCCTTCACCTATACAACAAGCCAAACTTGCTAAGATATGGCAAGGCACAGAAGAACTAATACAAAGAGCGAAAAAAGTGATGAGAGGCTACTAGTTTACCGTAATAGTGGTCTCAAACATGCAAGGAACAATAAAATTTCATGCCACATGGCACAAACATCTATTTTCTTATTTAATGAATAACCACACTTTCATTTAAAAAAAATGAAAGAATACAAGCGCATACAAAAAAGGGTGGGAAACTCTGTCTCTGTCATGTCACTAACCATTTTAAAAGCACAAAATACTTGCCATTGCAAAACAAAAGGCTGAAGGTTGCCAACTTAGAGAATAATAATAACAACAGTGCCGATAATAAAACCTTCCATTTTTCAATCCCCAAGAATAAACTACAAAGTACCAGTTTTTTGTAAAGAGTCATCGCTCATGCAAATTAGATCTGGCTAAAAAGCAAAACTGATCCATAAACAAACCCCTAAATCATCCACGTTTTAGCTTTAGTTTCACTTATGTAACATTCTCAACAGCGTAGTCTGGCGTTACATCACTGTTCTTTTATACAGATTCCAGTCTTCTAACCTGATCACCTTGTATGGTGCAATACTGCAATAATTTATTTATATTTCCAGGACAGTTTTCATCTACCGAGACTAAACGATGGCAAGCGTAACAATTAAATATTAGATACTACTATTCCTAGTGTTCTTCTGGACATTGTCAGCCAAGGTTGAATTGACGTTAAACCAAGCTGCCCTTGGTCACGAAATTCACTAGACTCTTAAGTACAAACTATGGGCAAAACTTGTGAGCCTCGGATAAAAGTTCTCGAGAGTTTATATAATATACATATGTATATATAGGAAGGGTCTCGAGAGCCTTTTCTTCCTTTCCCAATAATAAACTTCAGACTCTAAACAATTTAACTGCAGCAAGTGCATAAAGACATAATTATAGTTTGAAAAACAACCGATGGCTACAAAAATTATGGTTGAGCATAATTTACCTGAAATTGGTTGACCGACACAGTCTTCCCATACTCTTTCGCATTGTAGGATGAAAAATAAACAAGCGCCGCGTAAGTATTGCTTGAACCCATATCGTAGAAAATAACATGCCTCGACTCATTGGAAAAATTCTTATCAATTCCATATTGTAGCGCTGCACCCGAATGTTCATTGATCAATGAAAGCACATTTATCCCAGCCAATTGCGCTGCTTGAAGTAAAGCTCTTCTCTCTGCTTGCCCAAAGTATGGTGGCACAGAAATTACGACATCTTTCACCTGCACTTTCGAATGAAACTCCGCTAAATTCGAAGCATAAGCCAAAAGCATTGCCAACAATTCCTCAACCGAGTAAACAGTCACATTGTCATCAGTTTTGAAACCAACAGCACCCCTCGAATCTTCCACAATATCAAATGGTAAATACAATGAGTCCGTCAAACTTTTAGTATAGTTATAGGGCTTCCCAATCATGTCCCTGATTTGGGAAAACACCTTATTAGGATACCGCGCAACGAGACCAGCCGCTTCTTCGCCGATTAGACGAGTTCCCGATTGAAAGGACACCAAGGCCGGCGATTTACGCTTCGACATTTCATTGATCGCGATCGAAATTGGACTCTGTCCAGGTTTCAAATTCACGACAGCAACTTTTATCGATTCAGACCCCAGATCTACGCTCGAAACCGCAGAATCCGACGGGTAGAAAATTAGAGAAAAAACAAATAACAATAACCCGAACTTCATTAAGATCGACGCCATTCTCTACTCTTCAGCTCTGCCCAAACAGCAACAAAACAAGAAGGAAAAAAAAACACAACAAACATTCATTTGAAGCAATTCAGCCACATTATAGAACAATCAGAAAGAAAAAACATCAAATTAACAATCATTTACACACAAAAAAAAACATGAGTACGAAACAGAAAATCTACCGGGAAAGCAGATGGTGTGGAAACACAAAACGGAAAAGAGGATCAAGCAAAAGGCTTAGGGAACAAACAGAAACAATGGCGACTTAGAAGGAGAAGGAAACCAGCAAAACAGGGATCGCATTCTCCATGGACGGAGCTTCTGTGTGTTATTGTTTGGTTGACGAGAGAAATATTAATGGGAATAATCAAAATTTCTCTCTTTCTACTAATAGTATCACTGAAGACGAGGGAAGGAAGTTTGGGGATTTATATAAAAGAGTCCTACCTGGAAAGTGTGGAGTAACATAGCCAATTAGTACATGCCACGTGGTGAAATGTACACGTGGCGATTAGCGAATCGTTCGGTGGTGTTGTGTTCGCCGTGGTCATAGATGTGCGTAGAAAAAACTATTGGGAGTTCCAATCGTCTACGGCGAGCACATTTTTATCTACACGGTCATTCAATCCTTCCTTGACACGTTTCTCCATTTGCCTTTCAAAATTTTAAGGTTGATTTCAATTATAACAGATAAAAATTTCTTTCATTACCGTGTTTATTTGTCATTATTTCCTACTCGTCTCTCTTTTAAAAAACAATTTGGGTTTGTAATTTTTTTTTATGCGTATAGGTTTAAATTTGTTCATATAGGTCAATATAAATTTGGATCAAAGTCCCTTAACTTGAAGATCACCCATAGATCGATGTTACTATCTCTAATGATTTGATATCTCTTTAGTTCCTTGTTCTTCTTTGTATTACTTAAAAGAGGGGAGAAAATCTACAAAAAAAAAAAAAAATATATATATATATAAATTTTGATGATGTAAAATCTTATAAATTAATCGCAGCAAATTGAGAGTTGCAAAAAGGATCAACAAAGTATCTATCGCTACAAATTTAGTAATGCAACTGTTTTATTTCTTTTCCTTCCTATTAATTGTCTTCAAAATGATGATTTGAATTCTCATGTACTAGACAATGTCAATGCAACATTTGACATTTTAATTTTTTTTAATTTAACATAAGTATTGAATTTTGAAAGAACATTTTGTAGATAAATATGCTAACAGTTTCTAGGATTGTTCGTAGTCAGGTTGAGTTGAAATACTTTTTAGACTCAATTCAATTGTTCATAAAGGTTCGAAGGTTTACTTGATTCAATTATAAGTTTTACACTAGGTCTTTTCAAACAAAATGTAATGAAGTACAATCACAAAAGTTAATGGTTTATTAGTTAGGGTTTAAATTGATACAACGTTTTTAAGAGTACAAATAGATATTCCCCCCTCCCCCTCCCTTCAAGTTTGAAAATGTAACGAAGTTACACAGAGGGAAAAATTGTACCTTCAAAGGGGAAAGTTGCACAGAGGGCTTTTAATGAAAATTAACATCCAAATTTGAAAATCAATGAATTATGGCCTTTTGTTTATGTCTGACCATGTGAAATTACTACTTTAACCTCAAATGCACGCTTCTTCCTTCTTTTTATACGATATACAACTCTTTTTTTAATGAAAAAAAATCTAATCTGCAGCTTTTCGCGTTTGTTTCTCATTCTTCTTCTCATCCTTCTCGATTCCTCTCTCTTTTTGTCCTCCATTGTTGCTCTGCAACTAATCTCCACAAAAAGAAGAGGCCATCAACTTTGATTTTTCTAAGATCGAAGGCAACAAACTAATGGAAAATTGAGAAGAGAGAACGTGGTAACCGAGAGGAGAGAAAGAGAAACAATAAGAGAGAAGTTAGAAACGAGAAACAAGAGCAAGAAGGGAGAAGAGAGAAAGAAAGAAAGAGAAGCTAGTAGCTAGAAGCAAGAAGTGAGAAGGAAATAAGCCTACTCTCGTTGGTCATTTCGTTAATTTTACCAAGCGATGAAGTAAAATTAAGAATTCAAAAAGTTAGCAAGCATCAAGCATAGAACATCAAGTAGCATGATTTGAGTCTCTATCATCGAGCGGGCGCTTGGTTCTCAAGGTTGAATTAGTAAATTCACATAAAAAAAAATATATATATATAATAATTATTCCGGTTATTTCCCACTCTTCCACATATCCGCCTTTCTTTCTCAACGAGTATTTTTCTGAGTGATTTAGAAAAAAAAACGGAGAGGCACGCAGATAGGAGAGAGAATCCAGGAGGTTAACTCTCTCCCTCTGCTCCGGCGGTAACCACAACTTCTTCTTCAACTTCACAGTGTATTTTCTTCATATTTTTCTAATTAAGGCACTCAAATCTTTGATTTGTTCGAAATTACTGCTATATAATAGCTTAGCTCACAATTTCTCCACCGTTTTTGTTTCTGGCAATTAGAAGTTTGCTATACATCGTCGTTGTAACTATAATACCCCGGCCACTGTCTGGCATAGCGCTTGGATTCTAATGGTTCGAATTCGCGGAACATGCTTCCTGCTTTTTGTGTTCTGTTGGCACTGATATCATTTTTGGTTTCTTTTTCAAGGCAACGAGCCAGCTAGAGAATCGGTGACTTAATGCTCCAGATGCTTCCCGCGGTTTCTACTTGTTTTTGGGACCCATCTCAAATGGGTAGAAATTTGTTTTCTTTTTCCTTTAAGATTGGAGTTTTTTTTTTGTTTTGAATTATAGGAATAGGGTCATTGGAAAAATCAAGGGACCTCGTGTTATTTGTAGGATAGATGAGATACTCCTCTTATTGTCAATTAATTTTGAGATGAAACTTCGTAGTACTTAACGTTGATTTCCACTTATTGGGTCTTTTTCAAATTTTCAAGCAACATAATTAAATTTACCACAACTCATCCGTTTAAACTTTTGAGTCAATTAGTGATTTAATAGGTCATTGCTCCATTGTTCACCAATTGGAGGCTGTGAAGTCTGAAAGGTGTGTTGTTGTTGAGCAATGGTTTGAGGTTATGTCTGACTGATTTTGCTGCATGCCTGTAGGTCTCTTCATTGGTAATGTGGAGTTTACGAGCCTGCACCTGACTGCACTAAGATCATATACTCCTCGAGTAAAGGTTAGATACTAAACCAAATCACCTCTACGACCTTTCAGTATTCTGTTGCTTTCTTTTTTTCTTCATTCTAGTGATTCTGTTGATGAAATGACATGCCTGGCTATGGATTTCGGATCCTTTACCAAGACATTTTCATATTACCAGATCATGATCTAGGTTTGTAATCCTACTTCGAAATCATGGGAGTACACTTCCAAATGGTTTAAACATGAATACTCTCGGTTTAAGTAAATGAATGTTTCTGTTTCATCCATTCATGTTAGCATCGTGTATTTGTTAGTCTCTCTGCTCATTTGACCTCTTTAAGGTTTTTATTCTTTCTTCAATATTTTGTATCTCGGACTCTGAGGACATCCTTTTATGTGAGTCATGATTTCACTTTATACTTGAAGATAATTTCTACTGATTTTTAATTGTTGTTGTAACTTCTGCGAGAAACTCTTCAAAACAAATAAGATCTTGCAATATTCTTCTATTGCAGTTTGCGCATAAACTGTTGTCTCAAAAAGTGCCAACAGCATTAAGGACTTTATCCTATACCAGTCAGGAATATGGAAAAGATCCAATTTCGAAGAAACGAGAAGTGTATCGCCAGAATGTGGATCTTCCAACCACATTAACTAAAAAGAAAAAGAAACCCTATCCTATTCCCCTAAAGCAAATCAAGCGGGCTGCAAAAGCTGACAAAGAGCTTGCACAAAGGGGTATAGAGAAACCGCTTGAACCTGGGAAAAATGGTTTACTTGTCACTGATTTGATACCTGTTGCTCATGAAGTACTGGATGCTTGGAAAATTTTGATCAAGGGCCTCTCGCACCTTTTACATGTTATTCCAGTATATGCTTGCAGGTCGATATTTTTTGGTCAAGAAGTTTCACTATGAAATAGTTTTGGCGAGCTCGTTTGGCTGTGTCCTTCTAGTCTTTCAGTGCGTTAAATTTGAAATTCATAGTACGCTGAATGTCCATTTGTCTTTTGATTCCGTGTAGGGAATGTTCAGAAGTTCATGTAGCCCATTCAGGCCACCATATTCAAGATTGTCTTGGTCCTACTAGTGCAATGCGTCGAAGCTTCCACTCATGGGTCACAGGTTCTATCAATGATGTCTTAGTCCCTATTGAGTCATACCATCTCTATGATCCTTTTGGTCGGCGCATTAAGCATGAAACACGATTTGAATATGATAGAATTCCAGCTGTTGTAGAGCTCTGCATCCAGGCCGGTGTGGATATACCAGAGTATCCTTCACGTAGGAGAACTAAACCGATCCGAATGATTGGAAAGAAAGTAATTGATCGAGGTGGAAATATTGAGGAGCCTAAACCTTGGCAATCTGCTGATTCTTACCCTCTTCTTGATTTCGATACACAAGGGGCTTCTCAAAGATTTGCACCTCCTCTACCTGAAGATGTCCCTAGAATTGCCCAAGAAACAATTGAGGCATATGAAACTGTTAGATATGGTGTAAGGATGTTGATGAGGAAGTATACAGTGAAGGCTTGTGGGTACTGCTCCGAGGTTCATGTGGGACCATGGGGTCATAATGCTAAGCTATGTGGAGAATTTAAGCACCAATGGAGGGATGGAAAGCATGGTTGGCAGGATGCAACTTTAGACGAAGTACTGCCTCCAAATTATGTTTGGCATGTTCGTGATCCAAAAGGCCCGCCATTGATAGGTACATTAAAGAGGTTTTATGGTAAAGCTCCTGCTGTGGTTGAAGTGTGCATGCAGGCAGGTGCACAGATCCCAAAGAAATACTTGCCCATGTTGAGGCTTGACATAGTCCTTCCTGACGGTGAGGAGGCGCGATCTGTTGCATAATTGTGTTGGCCAGAGGCACAGAATCATGATGGCACAGGTCTGTCCCGAGGCTTCGATTTTTTTAAGAGAAAAATCAATGCTGAAAGCTGATGTACAGCTTATATGCTACATTAAGAGCAGTTAGAAGATATTAGATGTAGAGAAAAATTAAGGTGCTACCTACACTGCATCTATGTTCAGAAGTTCATGTAGCCCATTTAGATGCAGGCTAGGCATTGCTCTTAGATGCATATTAACATTTGACTAGATTTCCTTGTTACAGTGTCTTCCTTGATCCCCTATTTGTATAGTTAGGCTTTTCGGACCTTCAAATATTTGAATACTTGATAGATGCTACTTTAACTTGGTACGTGAGTTCGAACATCTATGATTGTAAAGTTTAGAGATGAAAACATGAAGTAGAAGGGAGCCCCTTGCTGTTATGCTGTATGTCGTGATCAATCAGCAATTGGAAATTTGGAATGTCAACACGAGACAATTACAAAAAAAAAAAAACTAAGAAAATCAGCATCTCAAGTTCATATTTTATTTAAATTTTTCTTGCATTGCTGTTTGTTATTGCTCAAAATATGTATTTTCCTCTCTTATTATTCACAAGGCTAGGATGGATTTCTTAAATAGAAGAAACACCCAATTACAAATAAGGAAAATATAACTATGGCAAATATAATAAAATAAATACAGTGAAAATATTAACAAAATAGGAAATAATCAACACTCTCCCTCAAGCTGGTTGAAAGATATCATTCATGGCCAGCTTGTCAATTAAGTTGATGAATTTCCACTTTGGAAGGCCTTTAGTTAGCACATCTGCAATTTGTTCTGTTGTTGGAAGATAAGGTATGCATATTATTCCAGCATCAATCTTCTCCTTTATGAAATGTTTATCAACTTCAATATGTTTTGTCCTATCATGAAGGACCGGATTGTGGGCAATAGAAATTGCTGCTTTATTATCACAACATGGGAATCGTCTGATAGAATTTCAGTATTCTAGTAGTCTTCTTATCCATATGCCTTCACAAAATACCATGGGCTAATGCCCTAAATTCAGCTTCAGCACTACTTCTTGCGACCACACTTTGTTTTTTACTTCGTCAAGTAACAAGATTTCCTCCAACAAAGGAGCAATAACCCGAAGTGGATCTTCTATCAGTAGTACTACCTGCCCAATCTGCATCCGTGTAAACTTCAACATTTAGATGATCATGCTTTCTAAAAAATATGTCTTTCCCAGGGATACCTTTCAAATATCTCAAGATTCTATAAACGGCATCAAAATGTGCTGGTCCAGGCGCATGCATGAATTGACTCACCATACTGACGGCAAAAGCAATGTCAGGACGTGTGTGAGAGAGATATATGAGTCTCCCACAAGTCTTTGATACTTTTCTTTGTCTTTTATTTCTTTTTCAGTTGCAGCTTCTAATTTTAAGTTTTGCTCAATGGTTGTGTCAACTACCTTGCAACCAAGTAAACTTGTTTCTTTCAGGAGGTCAAGAACATATTTCCTTTGGTTGACAATAATGTCACTCTTGGACCTGGCAAACTCCATGCCTAGGAAGTACTTTAAGGTTCCTAGGTCTTTGATTTGGAAATCAGAAGCTAGTAGTTCCTTCACACAAGTCAGTCCTATTGCATCATTACCTGTAAGAATAATTCATCAACATACACTATCAAGACAATAACTTTGTCATTTTTTGTATGTTTATATGAACATAGTGTGATCAGCTTGACTTTGACTGAATCCATAGCTGGTGACTCAAACCGTTCAAACCAGGCTCTAGGAGATTGTTTAAGGCCGTATAATGATTTCTTTAACTTGCACACTTTGTTAACCCCGAGATCCATCTCGAAGCCAGGTGGCAGGTCCATAAAAACCTCTTCTTCAAGATCCCCATTAAAAAAAGCATTTTAACGTCAGTTGATAGAGAGGCCAATCAAAATTAACTGCAACAGACAACAAAATTCTGATAGAGTTAATTTTAGCAACGGGCGCAAATGTTTCCTGGTAGTCAACTCCATAAGTCTGAGTGAACCCCTTAGCAACCAATCTAGCCTTGTATCTTTCGATACTACCATCTGCGTTACATTTTACAGTGAACACTCACTTGCATCCTACTGTTTTTTTGTCATTTGGTAGATCAACTATGTCCCATGTGCAATTTGTTTCAGCGCATTCATTTCTTCCATCACTGCTAAATTCCAGTTCAAATCATTTAGGGCCTCCTGAATATTCCTTGGAACTAACAAGTCGGTTATTTTGGATGTGAAGGCTTTATGACTGTCAGACAATCTATGATAAGAAAGATAATTTGCAATGGGATATTTGACACATTTACGAGTACCTTTCCTAAGAGCAATTGGAAGATCAAGATCAGGAACATCAGGTAGGGAATTATGAAGAAGAAGAGTGTATGTTACCTGGATCTTCATGATCATTCATCAGAGTATTAGATTGGTCCTGTGATAGATCAGATGTCTGTTCTCGATCCCTTTGAGTCAAGTTTCTTCTAGTATAAACCTGAAGTTCAGGTGTTAGTGTTGCTCCCCCTGAAGAGGAACTTTCTATACTTGATATCACAGGACTAGTGTTCATAATTTCAGGGTCAATAATGTGTGGGGTTTCCCAAAAATGATCTTCAAGATTAGATTTCTCCCCCTGAAGAGAATTTGGGCTAAAATAAGGTTGATTTTCTAGAAATACTACATCCAAACTCTCTACATACTTGTTGGTCGAGGGGTCAAAACATTTATAAGCTTTTTATGAGGAGCATAACCTACAAAGATGCATTTAATGGCTCGAGGATCAAGTTTAGTGCGAGCAAGAAGAAGTATGACATGCAAGACACCAAATAATTTCATTGGTAAGTCAGAAAAAAGCCTAGCATTAGGAAAAAGATCTTTAAAGTGATTGAGAGGCGTTTTAAAATTCAAAACCTTAGTCGACATTCGATTGATTAAATAGGTAGTAGTAAGGATTGCATCACCCCACAAATATTTTGGAACATTCATAGAAAACATAAGGGCACGGGCAACTTCAAGGAGATGTCTATTTTTTCGTTCAGCAATGCCATTTTGCTGAGGAGTATCACGACATGTAGCTTGATGAACAATACCCTTATCATGCAAAAAAGTTTTCAAGTGTTCATTGAAATATTCAGTACCATTATCAGAGTGAAGAATGCGGATTTTATTTTGAAATTGAGTCTCGATCATATTGTAAAAACGAACAAAAACGTCTTTTACTTCTGATTTTTTGGTTAATAAATAAAGTCAGGTTAGACGAGTGTGATCATCTATAAAGGTAATAAACCAACGCTTACCACTATGTGTCAAGATTTTAGACGGTCCCCACACATCAGTATGAATTAAAGAGAAAGGTGAGGAAGCCTTGTAAGGTTTAGGCAAATAAGTGGATCGATGATGTTTGGCAAAAATGCAACTTTCACAATGAAAATCAGAACAATCAATTCTTTTAAATAAATCTGGAAATAAATATTTTAAATAAAAGAAATTTGGATGCCCTAATCTACGATGCCAAAGCATGATAGTTTCTAGAACAGAGGAAGAACTGACACTACTGAAGCCCTGAGCCGTTTTATAACTAGAAGAAACTTTATCATCAAAGTAATAGAGACCATCAATCATTCTAGCACTGCCAATCGTCTCCCCCGAGTCCTGATCCTGAAAGGTACAATGAGTTCCACAAAAAATAACACGACAGTTAGCGTCCTTAGAGATTTGACTGACAGATAACAGATTACATGCTAACTTTGGAACATGAAGGACATAACGTAAAGTAAACTTTTGAGTCAAAGGAATATGTCCTTTGCCTGCAATAGGGGCAAAACTACCATCTGCAATGCGAATTTTGGAAGTACTATATATCGGAGAGTATGATTCAAACAAGAGATGAAACTAGTCATATGATCAGTGGCTCCAGAATCTATAATCCATGGAGAAGAATTTATGCAAGAAAATGCTTAAGGATAATTACCTGCTTGTGCCAAGGAAACACTAGGATTAACAGATGAAGAACAGTTTTTAGCAGTTGCAGGATTTGGTCAATCTGCTCCTTGCTAAACAGATTAGAGTCAGTCATATTTGCACTGGAGGTATGTTGATGGGAGTGTCTGTCACTTTGTTTAGAACTCTTCCAATTAGCAAGTTTTCCATGAAGCTTCCAACAGGTTTCACAAGTATGTCGAGGTTTATTGCAATGATCACACCAGACCCGAGGCTTTTCATGTGTCTTGTTGGGATGATCAGAGGTCTTCATGGCAGTATGTTCAGTTACCAACGCAGAACTCTCAACTGACTCAATAGGTTTTTTTCCAATCATCACATTCCTGCGACTTTCTTCCCTGCAAACTTCAGAGAAAACATCATTAATAGTAGGAAGAATAATTTTCCCAAGAATTCTACCTCGAACTTCATCAAATTCAACATTGAGGCCAGCAAGAAATTTGTAGATACGGCTGTCCTCCACAGTTTTCCTGTAATGTTTTTGGTCATTTGTAGATTTCCACTCATATGTATCAAAGAGATCAAGATCTTGCCAGATTCTCTTAAGAGAGTGAAAATATTGCGTGACTGATTGACCTCCTTGTCGCATATCTCCTAATTTGAGATTTAACTTAAATACTTGTGACTGGTTTCCCAAATCAGAGTACATCTGTGTCACACTATCCCACAATTCCTTTGCAGTGGAGTAGCACATATAATTGCAGTTGATGTCTTCAACCATGGAATTAACGAGCCACGTCATGACCATGAAATTTTCAGCATCCCATATAGCAAAGGACGGATCCTCTGGAGGAGGGTTGCTTTTCTCTCCCGTAATATAGACTATCTTTCCTTGTCCACGGATATACATCTGAACACTTTGAGACCAACGAAGGAAATTATCTCCATTAAGTCGAATAGAAGTTATTTGAACAGTAGGAGGATTGAGGTGGATTTGATTGTCTGAAACCTTTGTAATAGGTGCCTTTTCATCTGACATGGTGGCAATTACAGTGAGGCAGCGGCTTACGGCTGAACCAAAGAGGTGTTGGACCGGTATGGCAACCCTAGAGGGGGGTGAATAGGGTTTAATTAAACTTTTTAAGAAATATGCTCAATTTAAATAATTATACTTTTAAAATAAATTAATAACCCTAATGATCCAAATAACAAGATTGATAAAAAGATGTAACAATAAGTTCAATCATATCAATTAAACTAAAAACATGCAATTAAAATAAATAAATTAATAATTAAAATGTACATAATCAATCAACCAAGCAATTAAATTAAATGCAAAAATAATTAGGAAAGAGTTAGAGAAGAAGACACCGTAATTTTTATAGTGGTTCGGTCAAACTCGACCTACATCCACTTTCCCAAGCGCCTCTTGGGATTTCGATTAAAAATCTCCTTTTGACTTTTTCCACGGATCAAAGCCGAACCGTTACCTTGCTCCTTTTTCGGGTTCAAGAGCAAACCCGATCCTTTCCACGGGTTAGGATCAAACCGTTACAATGTTGTTGAAAGCTTTAAATCACTCAATAAAACTCTCTAAAAGAGTGGGTATACAAATTTGAGCTCACACACTTTGATTCTCACAATACAATAGAAAATTCTCTCAAGAATAAGATGAAAAGAACAAAAATTGGAAGCTTGGAGAGAGAGCAACAATGGTGGCCTTTTTACTAATTTTGAGAATTGAAAAGTGTGAAAAAGTTAAAACAATTTTGGGAAGATGAAGTTTAAAAAGAGAGGAAAGTGGACTAAAAAATTGAATTTGATTTTGATCCATTGGATTGTGTAAAAAGCAAATTGAGTGGTTGAGATTAAAAGTAAAAAAGTAATTTTCTTTTTAATTTTAAAATCAACTAGCCGTTAGACACAAACATATATAATATTAAATTCATTTACTTTAAAACAACTAGCCGTTAGACACATACATATATATAATATTAAATTCATTATCTTTTATTATCATTTTTTTATTATTTTTTTTAAATCAATATTTTTTATTATTTTCAAAATTAAAATCCAAAAATCCACCAATTATAAATAAAGCCCCTTGTGTCACTTCCTCTATGGCTCCAAGTGACACTCCTTAATTAATCTAATTTGATGATTAATTTTGGCCACGTCATATTTTTTCGTTAACTTTATTTCGACGATAACTTCTTCGTTTGAACTCCGATTTTGGTGATTCAAGAGGCATCAGAATCGTTGTTTCGAGCTCTACGCTATGGGCTATTCAAAATAATAAAATTGTTAGTAAACAAAATCAGGTTTGTTATCATCAAAACATTAATTAAATCATTAATTAAAATTAATTAATTTGAGATTAAGGGCCAAAAGCCAACAATCTCCCCCTTTTTGATGATGACAAACCATTGAAGAAAAATAGCATGAAATGCACATAACCATAGCAACACATGATGATTAAGATATAATTCCAATATCAAGAACATAAATCACTACAAAGTTCATGCTTGAAATTCATTCAAACGAATTAACTTCTCCCCCTTAATTAAATCTCCCTCTAAAATTAATTCAAAAGACATAATCATGCAAAATAATCAGTAATACACGTTTTTCTTATACTTCTCCCCCTTTGGAATCATCAAAAAGAGCAATTAAGAAAAAAAATATGAGTGCTCCCCCTAAAAACATGAACACATACAAAAATTCCAATTCTCCCCCTATCAATATGCATTCCCTAACAATATCAAGTAAGATAGAGAATCAAGATGCATCACAACGAATAATACCAAGCTCAAGCCTATTTTTGCAAAAACTTTCTTCATTCAAAGGCTTGGTAAAAATATCCGCTAATTGATTATTAGAGCTCACAAATTCAAGAATAATATGACCATTTTGCACATGCTCTCTAATAAAATGATGCCTAATATCAATATGCTTAGTCCTAGAATGATGTATAGGATTTTTAGTCAAATTAATAGCACTAGTGTTATCACAAAATATGGGCACATTATCAAATTTTAATCCAAAATCACAAAGAGTTTGTTTCATCCAAAGAATTTGTGCACAACAACTAGCAACCGCAATATATTCCGCTTCGGTAGTGGATAAAGCAACCGAATTTGCTTTTTACTAAACCAAGATACTAAGGAACTACCAAGAAATTGGCAAGTCCCGCTAGTACTCTTACGGTCAAGTAAACTACCGGAAAAATCCGCATCGGAATATCCTACCAAATTAAATTCAACATTTCTAGGATACCACAAACCTAGATCAATAGTTCCAAGCAAATATTTAAATATTCTTTTAACGGCATGCAAATGTGATTCCTTAGGACAAGATTGAAATCTAGCACAAAGACATACACTAAACATGATATCGGGTCTACTAGCGGTCAAATAAAGTAGAGATCCGATCATACCTCGATAAGTCTTTATGTCCACACATTTACCTTTTTCATCTTTGTCAAGCTTAGTGGTAGTACTCATAGGAGTTTTTGCAATTTTACCTTCATTGAATTTGAACCTCTTGAGTAAATCCCTTGTGTATTTTTCTTGACTTATGAAGATGTCATCCTTGAGTTGTTTGATTTGGAGTCCAAGGAAGAAACTAAGTTCTCCCATCATACTCATCTCAAATGCATTATGCATACACTTAGAAAATTCTTCACACAAGGATGGATTAGTAGAACCAAAAATAATATCATCCACATATATTTGCACTATAAGCATATCATATATTTGCACTATAAGCATATCATTTTCTTTCACCTTAATAAAGAGAGTAGTATCAATTTTTCCCATTTTAAATCCATTCTCATGTAGAAAATTACTAAGTCTATCATACCAAGCTCTTGGAGCTTGTTTTAAACCATAAAGAGCCTTTTTCAACTTATAGACATGATTAGGCAAATCAAAATTTTCAAAGCCTGGAGGTTGTTCTACATAAACTTCCTCCATAATATAACCATTCAAAAATGCACTTTTCACATCCATTTGATACAAAATGAAATTCTTATAAGAGGCAAAAGCAAGCAACATTCTAATAGCTTCTAATCTAGCAACCGGTGCAAAAGTTTCTTCATAATCTATACCTTCTTCTTGACAATAACCTTGAGCTACAAGTCTAGCTTTATTTCTAATGATATTTCCATGTTCATCCATCTTATTTCTAAATACCCATTTAGTTCCAATTATAGAAACATTAGAAGGCCTAGGGACTAATTCCAAACTTTGTTCCTTTCAAATTGATTTAATTCTTCTTGCATAGCTAAAATCCAAAACTCATCACATTCGGCATCTTTAAAACTTTTAGGTTCAACTTGAGAAACAAATGCAAGATTACTAAATAAATTAAGAGAAGAACGAGTTTTCACACCTTGTTCGGGATCACCAAGAATCAAATCCTTGGGATGGGATGGAGCATATCTCCACTCTTTAGGCATGGATGAAGAATCATCTTCCTTCTTTTCATTGATGCTCACTTCTTGCATACTTGAGACAATTTCTTTACCTTTGTCACTAAGAAGTAAATCTCCAAAATCTTTTTCTAAATCATCACTACAAATAGACTCATTAGAAACAATATTACAAGATTCATCAAACACAACATGCATAGATTCCTCAATAACTAAAGTTTTCTTATTGAAAACTCTATAAGCTTTACTAGAAGAGGAATATCCAAGAAAAATCCCAACATCCGTCTTAGAGTCAAATTTCCAAGTTTTTCTTTGTTGTTCAAAATAAAACATTTGCAACCAAAAACTTTGAAATACCCAATGTTTGGAATTTTTCCATGCCAAAGCTCATAAGGGGTTTTATCTAAAGATGGTCTAATTAAAACTCTATTTAAGACATAGCATGCGGTGTTAACGGCTTCCGCCCAAAAATATTTAGGTAAACCATACTCATGCAACATTGACCTAGCAAATTCTTGCAAAGTACGATTTTTTCTTTCAACTACACCATTTTGTTGAGGAGTTCTTGGAGAGGAAAAATTATGAGAAAAATCATTTTCTTCACAAAAATCTTTAAAAGCATCATTATCAAATTCTCCTCCATGATCACTCCTAATTTTAGAAATAAAAAATCTTTTTTCATTTTGAACTCTTTTTGCAAAACTAATAAAACTTTTCAAGGCTTCATCCTTATGTTTTATCATCAAAACCCAAGTAAATCTTGAAAAATCATCAACTATCACAAATGCATAATAGTTCCCTCCAAAGCTAGCAATTCTAGAAGGGCCAAATAAGTCCATGTGTAATAGTTGTAGGGGTCTAGTAGTAGAGATCACATTTTTAGATTTGAAAGAGGACTTAGTTTGCTTACCCATTTGACAAGCATCACAAACTTTATCTTTTTCAAATTTAAATTTGGGAAGACCTCTAACTAAAGAATTCTTGGAAATATTTGAAATTAAGTGCATGCTAGCATGTCCTAGTCTTCTATGCCATAACCAAGAATCATCATGCAAAGCCGAAAGACATTTATCACTAATAGGGCAATCATTCAAATCAATAGTGTAAACATTTTCATCTCTATTTCCAACAAACACGACTTTTCTATCACTAACATTTTCAATGATGCAATTCTTTTTATCAAAAACTATTCTAAATCCTTTATCACACAATTGACTAATACTAAGTAAATCATGCTTTAAACCATCAACTAAAAGCACATTTTCAATCAAAATAGAAGACTCATTACCTATATTACCCTTACCAATTATTTTACCTTTCTTGTTGTCACCGAAGGTTACCATGCCTCCATCCTTTTTAGAGAAAGAAATGAATTTTGATCGGTCTCCGGTCATATGCCTTGAGCAACCACTATCCAAATACCATCTATTTTTCTTGGAGGCTTTCAAACAAACCTACAAACAAGAATTTCAAGTTTGATTCTTTGGTACCCATACTTGTTTGGGTCCTAGAGTGTTAGCATTTACAAACTTAGGGATCCATTTCATTTTTGCATTAGCATTAAAAGCATTGGATCTAGACAAGTAACAAGAGTAAGCTTTATGTCCATACTTGCCACAAGAAAAACAAACAATATCATTCAATGATCTATCTTTCACAACAAATTTATGCCCTTTACTTTTCTTGGAAAAATTCTTTCTTGGAGCATTGTAAAACTTTGCTCTTTGAGAAAAATTTCTTCTTGAATAAGTACTGTGAGCATACTTCAACTTAAAGCACTTGGGTCTAATATGACCTTCAACACCACAATTATGACATATAGGCACAAAACTAGATTTAGCATTATTAGACACAACATTAGGCATATTAGGCACAATAGAAGATGCTTTAACAAATATAGTTTTAGAACTTGGAGTAGAGAATTCATCAATATATCCTAAACCTCTTTTATCACCATAAGGCTTGCCTACTTCAATTATTTTGTCCAACCTTTGAGCACCTATTGTCAACTTTTTAATGGACTCTTTAGCTTTATCAAGTTCTTGTAAAGCATTTAATTCTTTTTCCTTAAGAAATTTAATCAAATTATCCTTTTCACAACTATCATGCTCAAGAAATCTAACTTTATCAAGTAATGCATTTTTTTCATCACAAACACCAACATGCTTATCACAAGAGACATTCATTCCATCAATTTCTACAACATGCTCATTCTCTTTAAAGCAAGCAATTTCATCAAGTAAAGACTTATTTTCACTAGTCAAGACATTGTTTTTCTTCTTAAGCACAATATATTTTGAACTAAGTTTTTCTAAGTCATTTTGCATACTTTCAAAAGCTTCAAACAATTCATCATAAGAAGGGGTTCTAGAGTTACCTCATCATCAAGTTCATCATCCTTGTCACTATGAGCCATGAGACAAATGCGTGCCACTTCTTCAACATCACTTCCACTTTCACTTTCACTACTATCATCCCAAGTAGCCTTCATTGCCTTCTTCTTGGATTTCTTAGAAGATTTGAGGAGAGGACAATCCGTTCTTATATGACCCGGCTTTTTGCATTCATAACAAATCACCTCATCTTTTTTACTCTTCTCACCTTTTGTCTCTCTTTGGGTTGATAGGTGTTTCTTGAATTGCTTCTTTCTCTTAATAAATTTTTGTACTTACGTGAAAAATATGCAATGTCATCTTCATCAAGGGCATCCTCATCTTCGGAGTCAACTTCCAAGGAGATGGTCTTTAATGCAATGCTCTTCTTCTTTTTGGACTCATCCTCCAAGTGCTCCTTCATAGTGATCTCATGGGTCATGAGTGAACCAATGAGTTCCTCCAATGGAAGTTTGGTGAGATCCTTTGCTTCTTGGATTGCCGTTACCTTTGCTTCCCAAGTCTTAGGTAGAGACCTAAGAATTTTCCTAACATTTTTGGATGTTGTATAGACTTTACCAAGTCCCTTCAAAGCATTTAAATGTTAGTAAATCTAGTAAACATATCGGTTATAGACTCATTAGCATCCATCTTAAACAATTCATAATTATGAACAAGCATGCTAATTTTGGACTCTTTAACTTGATTTGTTCCTTCATGAGTAATTTCAAGAGTATTCCAAATTTCTTGAGCGGAAGAACACATAGATATTCTATTAAATTCATCTTTGCTCAAAGCACAATACAAACAATTTATAACCTTAGCATTGAAAGAACACTTTTTCATTTCATTTTCATCATACTCTTCTTCTAACTTAGGCTTATCAACATTATCAACCTTTTTCATAGGAACATATGGACCTTTAGCAACAATTAACCACAAATTATAGTCAATAGATTGAAAATAAATTGTCATTCTAGTTTTCCAATATGCATAATTTGAACCATCAAAGAAATGAGGTCTAAAAGTAGATTGGCCTTCAACAATTCCATTTGCAACTAGGTTTGCCATAATGCTCTAACAATAAAGTTTGTCAAGAAAATTAAATTTCAAGATGAGCACCCTTGCTCTGATACCAATTGTTGGACCGGTATGGCAACCCTAGAGGGGGTGAATAGGGTTTAATTAAACTTTTTAAGAAATATGCTCAATTTAAACTAATTAAATACTTTTTAAAATAAATTAATAAAAACCCTAAATGATGCCAAATAACAAGATTGATAAAAAGTATGTAACAATAAGTTCAATCAATATCAACCAACAAAAACATGCAATTAAAATTAAATGCAAAAATAATTAGGAAAGAGTTAGAGAAGAAGACACCGTAATTTTTATAGTGGTTCGGTCAAACTCGACCTACATCCACTTTCCCAAGCGCCTCTTGGGATTTCGATTAAAAATCTCTTTTGACTTTTTTCACGGATCAAAGCCGAACCGTTACCTTGCTCCTTTTTCGGGTTCAAGAGCAAACCCGATCCTTTCCACGGGTTAGGATCAAACCGTTACAATGTTGTTGAAAGCTTTAAATCACTCAATAAAACTCTCTAAAAGAGTGGGTATACAAATTTGAGCTCACACACTTTGATTCTCACAATACAATAGAAAATTCTCTCAAGAATAAGATGAAAAGAACAAAAATTGGAAGCTTGGAGAGAGAGCAACAATGGTGGCCTTTTTACTAATTTTGAGAATTGAAAAGTGTGAAAAAGTTAAAACAATTTTGGGAAGATGAAGTTTAAAAAGAGAGGAAAGTGGGCTAAAAAATTGAATTTGATTTTGATCCATTGGATTGTGTAAAAAGCAAATTGAGTGGTTGAGATTAAAAGTAAAAAAGTAATTTTCTTTTTAATTTTAAAATCAACTAGCCGTTAGACACAAACATATATAATATTAAATTCATTTACTTTAAAAACAACTAGCCGTTAGACACATACATATATATAATATTAAATTCATTTCTTTTTAAAATCATTTTTTTTATTATTTTCAAAATCAATATCTTTTAGTTTTATTAAAATCCACCAATTATAAAATAAAGCCTCTTGTGTCACTTCCTCTATGGCTCCAAGTGACACTCCTTAATTAATCTAATTTGATGATTAATTTTGGCCACGTCACCACCTCTGTATTTTTTCGTTAACTTTATTTCGACGATAACTTCTTCGTTTGAACTCCGATTTTGGTGATTCAAGAGGCATCAGAATCGTTGTTTCGAGCTCTACGCTATGGGCTATTCAAAATAATAAAATTGTTAGTAAACAAAATCAGGTTTGTTATCATCAAAACATTAATTAAATCATTAATTAAAATTAATTAATTTGAGATTAAGGGCCAAAAAGCCAACAAGAGGTACCACGGCTGAAAAACAAAAAAAGAGTCAAATGATAGTACGACTAACAAACGGCTACAGATAGTCGGAATAACAAGCTGCTGGTCGAATCCGGCGAGCAGAAAAAACGACGCACTCAGCTGAGGTACTGTGTACGGACGGCGGCGGTGTACGGACGGCGACGCGGCAGTGTATGAGCAGCGGCAGTGGAGGTTTAATCTAGGGTTAGGATAGTTTTTAGGGGTTTTTTTTAGCTCTGATACCATGCTCAAAATATGTATTTTCCTCTCTTATTATTCACAAGGCTAGGATGGATTTCTTAAATAGAAGAAACACCCAATTACAAATAAGAAAATTACAAATAAGGAAAATATAACTATGACAAATATAATAAAATAAATACAGGAAAAATATTAACAAAATAGGAAATAATCAACAGTTATCTTATCAAAGATGTTGCTGTGGCTTCCTTTCAAATTAAGGATTTCTCTTACTAAACTCATTTTCAAGCCTACCTTCAACAACAAAGTTCGAACTTCGTGGAGGAACATTGAAATGTTACCGTGGCAACTTAATGAGAATGGGAGGAATTGAAGGACTTTGAAGACAAGACGAGAAGACACCCAGTCCTTGTGTTCAGCAAGGCTCCTTTTTACTCTATAACTTAGTATCAATATTTGATCATTAACATTTCAGCTGTATTGATTTTCTGTAATCTTTTTGACAAGACATCTAGTTTCCATTTTTTTTTCTTCTCAACAATACAATTTTATTTTGTTTCCTTTCATATCTATACATATCTCAAGAATTGCAAGCTGAACTTAAAATGTGTTATCATCTGGATCAACTACTATTTCATTGTCATTGTTTACTCAAAACCTGAATTTCATGGACCGTTTCGACATTGGCTCATCTGAATATGAAAAAAAATCTCCAAAGCCACTCTTCCTCTATGTACTCATAATTGTTAACTATCAGCAGTTTCTCATAATATATCAAGCAAATACCTATAATCCAACATCCACTCTGAGTTTCTTATCTGTGCAGTAACAGTTTTCAATATGTAGCAAATTTCTGGCCTCAAGTCTTGTGGAGCTTCAGATAGAAAACAGTGCACTAGACTGTCAATTTCAATCCAACTGCAGCCAGGTTGCTTCTCAGCCTTATTTTCTTTCATTAACACCCTGACTCTCTCAACCATATCCCATCTCCCAGCCTCAGCATGCATGTTTGATAATAGTACATAATTTGAAGTATTTTGTGGTTCAAGTGCTAAAAGCCTCTCAGCTGAATACTTGGCTAGCTCCATATTCTGATGTATCCTACATGCCCATAGCAATGCACCCCATATTTTTGCACTTGACACAGTTTTCATCTCCTCCACTATTTCCATGGCTTCTTCTAACCTACCCACCCGACCAAGCAAGTCAACCACACAAGCATAATGTTCTGATGAGGGTTTTATTGAGTATGTTTCAGTCATGCACTTAAACAAATTCAGACCCTGATCCACAAAACCACCATGATTGCAAGCAGATAACAAGACAGTGAATGTAACTTCATCAGGAATGATACCTCTTATTGACATTTCTTCAAAAAGCTTAAGAGCTTCTTTTCCATACCCATTTAATGCATATCCAGCTATCAAAGAATTCCATGAGACCACATCTTTATTGTTGGTCTCAGTAAATACATTTTCAGCTTCAAGGACTCTTCCACTTTTTGCATACATGGTCATTATTGCGTTTTTAACAAATAAGTCATTGCCAAAACCACCCTTGATAGTGAGATGGTGAAGTTGAACTCCAATGTTCAAAGCTGCAAGATTGGCAGATGCTCGTAAGCAACACACAAAAGTTGATTGATCAGGCTTCTCTCCTTGCTGTTTCATCAATATGAAACAATTCAGTGCCTCAAAGTATAACCCGTTTTGCACATATCCTGTAATCAGAGAATTCCAAGAGATAATATTTCTCTCTTGCATTTCATTAAATATTCCGAGTGCTTTATCCATTTGTCCTGCTTGAGCATAACCAGCAATCATTGTATTCCATGAAACCATGTCTTTGCATACCATTTCTTGAAACAGACAGAGAGCTTCATCCATTCTTCCACAATGTGTGTAGCCAGTGATCATGGTGTTCCAACAAACACTATCACGCACAGAAATTTGACTAAAAATTTCGTTGGCTTCATCCATTCTGCTACTTTGTACATACCCATTGATCATTGCTGTTTGAGCTGCAATATTCTTATAAGGCATTAGATTTAAAATTTCCCTTGCCTGCGAAAGTTTACCAACTCGAACATACCCGTTGATCATAGTAGTCCATGATACAGAGTCCTTTTCTGGCATTTCCATAAATAGCCTATAGGCATCGTCAATTTGGTTGTGTCGTACATAAGCTCCGATCATAGCATTCCAAGAAACCAAATTCTTACTTGGCATCTCGTCAAAGAGATTCCGAGCCTCCATGATCCTACCATAATGTGCAAAACCAGAGAACATTGTCACCCATGATACCACATTTGGGGTTGGAATCTTCTTGAAAATCATCCAGGCAGAATCCAAATCACCAACCCCAACATACCCATCAACCATCAAATTCCATGAAACCACATTCCTTTCTCCCATGGCTTCAAAGAACTGCAGCCCTAACTGCATTTCCCCGTTCTTGGTGTAGCCTGATAACATAGAATTCCACGAAACTATATTCTTAACCAACATTTCATCAAATAGCTTTTTTGCCTCGTCGAACCATCTCTTCTTTGCATAACCTGCAATAAGCGCATTACGACAAACTGTGTCTTGCTTGTCAGGAAGAAAATTGAAAAGCTCCCTTGCCTTCTCAAGCTGCCCAATACGTGTATAACAAGTTATCATCAAAGTCCACGAGTAAATGTCTCTTTTAAACATTTTATCAAACAGTTTGGCTGCATTCTCAACCAACTCATTGTGCACGTAACCCGCAATCATGGAGTTCCATGAAACCAAGTTTCTTTGAGGCATTAGATCAAACAACTCACGTGCATTTGCTATCCTTCCATTTTTGGCATAGGCAGAGATCATTGAATTGTAAGTGACAATGTTCTTCTCTGTCATCTGCGAGAAAACTGCAACAGCTTCTTCAATGCGACCTGCTTTTCCCAACTGGGAAATCCTTAAATTCTGATTAAAGACATAGCTGCTTCCCTTCTCCCCAATAGACCTGACGTTGAATTTCATCTCTCGAACTTGTTAGAGACGAATCGCCTTCTCTGTTCGCAGACTTGAAATTGCAACTTGCAACTAAGTTGGATTCTCCTGGAAAGGAAGCATTTCTTTTCCACATAGGGAATGTAACAAGTACTTCTTAATACAACTATTAAAATAATAATGCAAAGACATAACAATTACAAACTTTTATAACGCAAAAGCAACTTATTACAAAAAAAAAAAAAAAAAAAAAAATTCTAGGTCAAAACTATCAAATCCTAAGATAAATATCCTTTGATGTCTTGTGTTAAAACGCCGAACTTCACTTCTTTCAGAATTATCACCCGATCCTTCATTTGAAATATTTTGAAAAAGAAAGAATTAGTACAAAAATACTCGATACACAATTCCCATATCAAGCTTTGATATTCATTTTCTTTTAAAACTTTCTTTAACAAAAATACAAACCATTGCAAAGCATTCAACTAAAACTTTGTTGCAACGATAGATTCAAAATCAATATCTTTCAAGCAAATAAGTTTTCAGAACGTTATAAGCTAAAACTTTTAAAGTGTCTTGCAATAAAACCAAAATGTTCGAATAAACTTTGAATACCTTTAATAAAGAACTTTCATATTTCTTGTTAAAACATATCATTCATTACTTTCACATACAAAGCTTTCATTCAATCAATACTTTCATACAATAGAGCTTTCAAACATTTAATACTTTCAGTTACAAAGTAGGAAAGACACATAGTTGAAATAGCCCAATACATGTGGTTATCCATCGATAACACCAGTCATTCATTCATTTAGTTAAAGATATCAATTAGCAATCAACCAAAACAACAATCAATTACTCAAGTGTGAGGCCACGTGAGTGCAACACACATGAATCTATTGAATTACTAATAAGTGTCTTCCCACAAATAAGTTTCAAATTGATCATGTACCGTCGATTCCACGTCTGGCTACTACAAAATAAGCATACAATCACAAAAACAAAATTGACATATTTGGATAGCTTCTATTAAATCAAATAGCAATTTCAACAGAAGAATTCATCAAATCAACCTAACTTATCAATCATTTTCAAAAGTAACAAAACCAAAGCAGAAACACTTTCAATTTGAAATCAATCGAAATACTTGCAACTATCATTCAAAACAATCACATACTTTTATTTGACAAAATCAACTAAAATATACAGAACACTTTAGTCAAACCTCGAATCAAATAAAACATACTTTCAAACCTTCAACAAAAATACTTTCAAACATTTATAAAATCATAATGGTCAAAACATATCTTTATCAAAATTTGGATGTAGAAACTATTTACCTTCATCAAACAATCTGAAATCTACTACCTTGAACAAACATCAACTTCTTAGAGTTCAGAATATAACTCGAACACTCAAATTCAATTCGAAAAGGAAATTAGAAAATCACTGACTCTTACCAAAAAAAAGGCTCTGAAACCTTGTTGGTTGGACGTTATAGGTCAACTGATTTGACCAACTAAGAGTGTTGGGTCAATGCCGAAACTTGTCAAAAAGTAGAGAAATGATGGTGCGAAGGCCTAGGAGAGAAATGCTGAAACTATTTACCTTCATCAAACAATCTGAAATCTACTACCGTTCGAAGTCGTGCTCGTAATCAAAAAGGAGAGAAATGGGTCCAGCGGATGGATGACCAAAACTACCAGTTTTTTTTACCCTTTGCTGATGTTAAGTTTAAGTGAAATTACTAAAATGAACTCGTGCACACAGAAAAATCCGTCATGCTCTCGCTATCTTCCTTTCATCACTAGCTCTCTCTCGCCCGTCTCGCAACGTTGGTCATGGAGAAGAAGTCTGCAGGAGTTGCAGAAGTTCGTCGAAGCTGCTTGGTTGGAGCTGCAAAAGTTCAAATCGTGAGAATGAAGAGAAAAGATAAAGGGTAAATTTTTAACTTTCTTTGTTCACGACATCGGCAAAAAGTCATTTGACATTTTTTTTTTTCAAAAAATGGATCATGTGTCATTTTGAGCCTTTAAAATAGATTTTCTATGCAATTAGATGGAAGAAGATGAATTTCGATTGTTTTCTTTTCCCTTCCAGTTTCTATTTATGATCTCATAAAATTTCTTTTAATTCTTTATCTTTATGAAATTTTAAACTAATTCAAACATATTTCAACAAGTAGTTAGTTTGTTCAGTTTAATGAAGTTTTTTTATTAAAAAATCACCTTGGAAAAGTAGACATGATAGAGATTTGAATTTTATGCTTCGTTGAGCTATGTATTCCCCAACAAATATTCAAACAAAACTCTAAATGAAGATTACCATGATACATGGTTGTCAATGTCATATCATTCAAGTGATTTCAAGTTCGTCAATTCAATGTTCAACTATTTCCTTTTGAGTAAAAAGAAATTGAATCTACTAACCCCCCTTTGCTTATATTATTTATATTATATATTTCTACGTAAATTTAGTTTAAGGCAAATATCAATTAAAGGTGCGTTTGGAATACATTTTTAAATGTTTAATTTAAAAAATAAGTCATTTTAAAAAAAATTAGAGTGTTTGACAACCACTCAAAATAAAATTTGATGTATATTTGAACCGTTTTTATCAAAAGAGTTTAAATAAAAATAAGTTTTTTGAAAAACATTTTTTTCAAGTTAATCCAAACGGGCAGATATACTCTTAAATTTTGGAGGTTATATCAATTTAAATCCTAAACTAATAATTGTTTAATCAAAATTTTGAACTTTCGAATATCAATTTAAACCTTAAACTTTCATAAGCATATCCATTTAAACCCGTATATCCAAAGTTTTAGAGGTATAAGTTGATATTTGCCTTTTATTTTATAATTAAATATAATAAAAAATGAGAACTAACATCATTGAAGTTGAATAAATTTGAATCTGATCCAAAAATTGAAAAATACTTATAAATCATTTAATTCATTATAGATGAATAGACGATGCAACCTCGACCTTCTTCCACCAACCTAAACATAGTTCAACTGATTAAGGTATCAAAAGCCGTACCTATTCCAAAACCTATTTACTACCGTAGACTCCAAACACCATAATGCTCCTAAAAGGGAAAAAAAAAAAAAAAAAGTAAGAAGGGGTTCTCAACCCTACTCCAATGATAGATAGGAACACTTTCACTCTGGACATCATGTTTCCTTCTCCCTTAAAAACACTCCCACTTCATGTTATAAGTTCTTTTTCAATGTTGGTTTTGCTTTTAAACAATGAGGTGTAAATCAGTCTGTCGGTGTTGACTTTGGGCAAAAACCAAATAAAAAAATATTGAAATTTGACCGATGGTTAGTCAGTTCCGTCGGTTTTTTTTTTTTTAATACCTCAACTTCATTCTTCATGGACTTGTGGATAAAGAACTTCCTTCATGGACTTGTGAATACGAGGAGGGAAAATAAATAAATAATTTTTTTAAAAAAAAGAGGGAAAAAAACCCTCTACACACAATGGTCAGTCGGTCGGGGGTGTCAATTTTTTGTGAAAAAACTGTCCAAGGGACTTCTCCGACCGATTATAGTTGATTCAGTCGGATCAGTTTTTGCTGCCTTTGGGTACACTCCTATAAACATCTTCTATAACAAAAACTTGCAATGCAAATGGAAATACAACCACAAAATTGTCAAACCTGAACGAGTGGTTAATACATCCACCACTCTCCAAATAAGTCAAATGCACAAAGTCTTGCAGGAGCGAATTTGTGGTGTGAGGTTAGAGCTTCGAAACTCCACCTCTACATGTCGTTGAATTCAAAAGGGACGCAGAGGATAAAATAACCTTTAAAAAATAAATAAATAAAAAGAGAGAGAAGGATAAACAACAAAGGTCACTAATGTCAACCTGTGTCAAAGGATCCAATATTAAGTATAAATTACGGTTCAGCATCAAAACATCACATGAACTGGGCACAGTTAAAATTCGATATTTTCAAGACGCAAACACTAGAAAGAATGCAACAATTAACTCATAACGACTTCCGTTTAAAGAACTCTCTATGCAGATACCATCTGTTATTTGGATGTTGGAATGTCGCTCAAAAGAAAAGAAAAAAATCGACTTTTATGTATGCTAGGCAAACTCTCTGACAAAAAAAATTGAATGATAAGAAATGTAGGAATTCGCACTGTGGGAGAGAATTAATTAGTCGGATCCTCTGAAGCTGATTTTTTTCTCATAGTCCAGAATGCAGCATAATATCGATTCTGCAAAAATTGTAAACTTCTACGTTTAATGCAACCAAATGAGGAAAACCGAGAGTACTAAAAGGATAAGACGAGAACGGAGTCTAACTATCTTTCTAGTTTCTAGGCATTTCAAGGTCAGATATCATGAATTTGAGTATTTAACAATCAAAACAATATGACTACAATTTGCTGATCTTAAGAGTCAAACGAAGCTTACTTGCATCATCGATCTAGGATTTGTTGTGTATGTCGTCTCGACTGTCCTTTCCTTCTGCGAGATAAAAGATTCATTTTTAAGTCCATGTTAGCACGAATGAGAAAGAAAAATGACTATTGTCTACACCTACAGTTACCTCAAACACAAAGCCGTAGTGCAATATAATTTTCTTCACATCTTCTAGACTTGGTTCAATGGACATCTCCTGAAAAAAGAAATAATTGAACTGTTCAGACTCTAAGAGCGTTATGGGACATTCAGTTAAGGGATGAGAAACGTACATCTTCTTGACCATACATATCTGCGAAATGGTACAGCAGTGGACCCAGATTTATCCACACCTGTCACTTGACTTGTTAAAATATGTTCAGAACTAATCTGTTGTTAAAAACATTTACCAGAGAGAGAGAGAGTGCTATTACTCCTCCATCTTTCAAGATTCTGGATATGACCTCTATATATTCAATAATATTATGAGCAGTATCAATGAAAAAACAAGTCACAACTGCATCCCACAGTCCTGCGTATACATCCCAACCAACATGAGAAAAGAAAACTGCTGAGTTTCACGGAAATCAACCAATATTCAAAACTTTCGAGCACATAATAATACCATGATAAATAGTTTTGCCAATATCCTTATTAGAGCTAAGGATTCAATCATTTGACAACTACCATTACTATAGTGAAGATTAGAAATCATAGTGCAATTTTTACTGGTATCTTAATCATGTAAGCAGTCAATTCATACAATTTACTTACCTACTTGGCTTGGATCGCTGTATACTTCAACAAAATCACCACCGCACATTGAGAAACCTTCAGTAATCCCTGCGCTGCTTTAGAAAATAATGATGCAAGGGGAAAGTTAAAATGCCAATCTAGCATACAAGTTAATTTTAGGTTTGAATCTTATGTTAATTTCTTAACTTTTATTCTTACTCTACTCTATCCATGAACATGTTCTAATTTAGTACTTCAGCTTTCATGTGTTCTATTTTATTACTTAACACCATGATGTGACTTCAAATATTTGTTCATGTAAACCATTACACATCAAATAAATAAACAAAAACACGTCTATATTAGGATTATGATAAATAGTTTGCAAATATATACACACACACACACACATGAATACCTTAGTGTTTCTTTAAGCCACAAACACCAAACCGGAGCCCAAATAAAATTCACCCAAAAAATCTCTCTTCTTAGTAAATGGGTGACAGGCTGTGGGGTGGTATTAGAGCGTTGGGGGGGTGCAATGGGGCAACTTGGCTAATAATTAACACTTTAGCTCAAGGTGAAGTGTCCAAACTTGTTATGAGAACAGCATGCTAAAGCATCTGTGCTTCAGAGTGGTGACTGGTGAATAAAGCCTATAGTCATCACCCTAGATAAGTTATTACATAGTCTTTTTTTTAATGAAGAAATATTTTATTCCATAGTCTTGTTAAAAAATAATAATAATAATAATTAAATTAAATTAATAACTTAAAATATTAATTATCCACTACAAAGGAGAAAATGGTGCTGACAGCAATAACATAGTTTATGTACCGAGAATTAGACCAGAAATGACGACAATATAAGACAGCACATACCTTGCGGGATGGATATCTGGTATTGAAACAGGACGAAGTTGATCACTATCTGAAAGTGAGTTGCTATTGCTGTGGATCCAGGGATATATTGTCCATTCACCGACCTTTTGGGTACTATAATTCAAGAAAGCCATTTCATTATAAATCTGAAAGTGAATTGCTCTGATTTAGCAATAACATGGTGTATGCACCAGGGTAAAAGCTTTAACATAAAAGCTCTCTTACTGATTAAGAATAAAACTCGAGCATATCATCATGTAGTATGAAAACTCGTTCCCCTGACTTATAAAACCTGTTTTGTAGTTGAGAAATATTAACTGTGGTTAATTTTCCATACCATCAGATACTAATTAGAAAAATCACATATATTAAACTCATTTCATTATATCAATGAAAGGTCCATTTCTTTTTTTAAAAAAAATTAGAAAAATCACATGCATACCTAAACATGAAATCTCTAGAGCTAGTCGTCCAAGTCCAGCTCCAGGGACTAAACAAGCAGGCGGACTGATGAACATAATGCCCAGGTTCAGATTATTTAATATGCCGATCATAACTGAATCAAAAAGAGCATTCAGCATACCTCTCTTTTTTTCGATCTGGAAAAAGGGAATGTAGTTCTTCAAGGATAGGCTTATAGCACTGCTCACGCTCTTTTTGACCCTAAATCAAATTAGAGAAGATAGTGGCTTAATATTTGTTCAAACAATGAAGTCTCAAAAGGATGCTCAAAACATACCTCTGCAGCCCAATCCCTGACTATGTTCCTTATAATACAACGAACCTAAGCAGGAAAGAAAATGACTGATCAATTACAAATTTAACTACAGTTAACTTTTGTGCTTCAAATAAGAAAATTAGGAGGGTTCAAAATTGAAATAGAGTTATCAAGTTCGTGTCTTCTGTTCTCGTTCAGAATGTTAATAAATAAATAAAGTTTCATGGAGCTAGCTCCTATTAATGAACCTTATCTACATCAACCAATGGAACATTCAACTGTAGAGATGGGTCCAGCCATTCATGAGATGATGAACATTCCTGCATGTATCACATCAATATATACGTTATAAACATCACAATGTCATTTTCTGTCAGAATGCATCCAAACTACATTAAATCACTGAAAAAAGTATTATTAGGGCAAAAATTGTGTTGTTGATCTAGACACAGCTGACAGTTTGAAGGATTTCATCATCATGATAGAATATTTAATACATAATGAGCTACGTACTAATCTGATTTACATGACATAGTCAATGACAGAAATTTTAATGAAGTCCAACAATCATAGAAAGTTGTAGAATTAGGCATCCAACAATCGTAGAAAGTTGTAGAATTAGGCAAAGAATGAAAGAAGTTACATTTCCATTGCAATCAGAAACACAGTGTCCACTGTGTTTATCTGTGACTCCCTTCTCTTCCAGATGTTGATCGTGGTTTCTACATGCAGGATCATGGTTATCGCCGTTTTCCACTTCCTGTCATATAAAGAGGTCAAATTTCCTCATTTTTCAACTGAAAAAAAAGAAGACTAAAAACATCCCCTGTACTCTGTCTCTGCTGCACAAAAACCCCACAACAACTTTTAATTTGAAAGGGTAATCTCCCTCCCTCCCTCTCTTGTAAGAGTAGAACAGTTGGAAATGCATGTTAAACGACCACTAATAATTAATTTTTACAAAGTCTACTGCATGGTTATCTATGATAAATGATGATAAATAAACTGATCGTGAAATTTTCTTTTTTTCTCTCTTTTTTTCTTTTGGTAAGTTCATTGACGAAGGAAATCATCCAAAAGGATGCAAAGGTGCCCTATTCACAGGGAATACAAAAGATGTTTCCAATTAGTAACAAGAAAATTTAAATTGTGGTCTTTAAGGGGCGGTAAATCTTTATACCAAAATAGAGCTGTGAAAATAGAGGATTCTAGGACATCTTTGGATGATTTAGCAATATCCTTGAAGATTCTATCATTCCTTTCTTCCCAAATCATTGATAAAACCGCACAAGTGAACATAAGCATGCATCTACACAAATAGAGCCTTATAAACTGATCATGCAATTAATTTGAACATAAGCATGCATCTACACAAATAGATATTTAAAAGAGCTATTTTTCAAATTATTGCTGAACCTCGCTGATAATTGATGCCTTAGGCGTTGCACCTTCAGGACAGCAGATTTGTTTGGATTCCAAAGAACACATTCTTCCACTTGTTGAGGTTGGCTCACCAGAACATACATTGCTCTCCCGAGAAAATAAATGGTCATTGACATTCCTCTCTCCTCTACAACAAAATTGATCATCATGGGCATGATCAGGACATGAACCATCACAACAATCCATGTCTTGGCTCATATCAAGTGGAGGTTCAAATGCCTGGCATCAATTTCAACATAGGGGAAAAGGAATACAGTCCACGTTACTTTAACCAAATGGAGATCTACTTCACAAGACTCAACCCTTAGAATACATATAAGAACATTGTTACCAATGTTTTAAGATGCCAAAGGCGGCCTTGAGGCTTTTTCTCTTGAAGAGGAGAGGCGTAAGCCTCGAGGTGGTATGAGGCGAAAGCCTCAAATAGTGAATAAAAAAAGACATTTTAAAAATCCTAAATTGGTATGACCAACTACGGCTAAACATGATTGTCATATAAAAGTGTAAAAAGAAAATTCACCTCCACAATATTCACTTAATCAAAAATTCTAAAAGAATATCTTTATCATCACTACTACTACTACTATTATCATTAATAGGATTAATTTATACTATAATTTATTGTCTTCAATGATTTTAAAGTCACAACAATAAAAGTAGTCCTAATTCAAATTGTCACAACTCAAATGACTATTATTTTTCTAATCATTAGATGAGGCGCATAGATTTTAAGCCTCAATACGTTTTCACAATAACCACAATAACCTTTTAAAACATTGGTTGTTACCTTAAAACAAGACCAAAAAATTAAATGTGCAATGGAAAAGAAAGAGGAAGAGATGGAGAGAAAAAAAACGAAGGAACTAGAAAAGTGATGTCCCTAAACAATCATTAAACAATATCATCAAATTTTGGGAAAACAAGTGATGTTGAGGTGTTCCCGTCACTTCACTTTTCCTTTTATCTTTATTACTTTTTGTTTATGTTGCACCACGTTTCAATATTATCAAATAGATCCTTGAACTTCAATTGGATCCAATAGGTCCTTGAACTTTAAAAAGTGTCCAAAATGTCCATAAAATTCCAATTTTGTATCCAATAGATCACTAAGTTTTTTTTTAAAAAAAACAAAAGACAAGCCTCTTCGTTAAGATAATGAAATGAGACAAAATCTCAAAGTACAAAATAATACAAAGGATAAAGAATCAACGGATCAACAAGTGCACCAGGGCATCTCAATTAGGTTGACACCCCATTTAAATAGACATAAAATTCGAATTTATAATAGAATAATTAATTTTAACTTTTTTCTTGAATACGTAAGAAATCTATTTGAAAGCTTAGACACCTATTAGAAATTTTTAAACTCAATGACCTATTACACACTTTTGAAAGTTCATAGACCAAATAGACACAAACATCAAAGTTCAAGAACTAAACTTGTCATTTAACCTACTTTTTTTATTAGATTCTCTCCAAGGGTACATTGCAAATGGTTTTTTTTCCATTTTTTTCTTTTCTACTCTTTTCTTTTCTTTTTTTGAGAAAAAGCGAGTACATTACATCTGGTGAATCAAGTGAAGATATATAATAGTTTAAATTCAACAACAAGTGAAGGTGAGAATTCAAACTTTAGGCCTTTTGGTCGAGAATATATGTCTTAACCAATTGAGTTATTTTCAGTTTGGCAATGAAGATATGTAAGATCATCTACCATTTCATTGTTCTATCAAATCTATTCCATGGAATTGCTTTCAACTTTTGAAATTGATAAACGTAGAAATTTACTAGCATGTAGTATTCAGCCGTCTTTTTCTTTTTATATAGGAGCTCTTGACGTAATTCTACTGTAGGTATTAGACAGATGAATTTTTATTACTTACAGAGGGCAAGAGTGCATACCTGAAGCATGTTAAAGATGAAATATGAATTCGTGGAAATACACCTGCAAAGTTAATTTGTCAATCGGTTACATTCTGCAAAAGTTCCATAATATCATACTCAAAAGAGTTGAAAATAATCATTGCAACAGCGTCTCCACTTCATGTTCAAGAATTAACCCAGTTACGACTTTTGAGTTATTACTAATGAAGCAAACAATGGCCTGCTTGAAACATTGTTTACGAACTATCTTATAAGAGAAAATCAGCTTAGTATGAAAGCAAGGCCAGACAATCAATGTCAAAAGCATTTATTCAGCTCAACTTATCAAGAGAGGAAAACAGAAAGTTCCAAAAACCTGCAAATGGAGAGATCAGGGAACAAAATATATGCCAAACACTGTTCTTTTGTATGGACGAATGTCTTCCCTAACATGCATATTTAATATTTTTCATATACACCTACAGAGTATACTTTTCATTACATCCTCCAGCCCGGTCACACAGAAAACTTCATAAAGGAGAACCCCTTGCCCCAACAAATTTGATCTTTCAACTATCTGTGACTATTTTTCCCAATAACAGGCCGATATGTTTTTGTAATCTGAAACTATATTATTCATAAGTACATGAGAGGTGAGACCCAACCTAACTCGAAAGAGTTACAAAAACCAATAATAATAATAATAATAAATAACAAAACCCTCCAATTGCTATAATAATAATAAAAAGGGAGAATATTTTTTTCGAATGAATATTAAAATTTGTAGCCCAACAAGAGCCATGAAATTGCAGTCTCTCTCTCCCATTCATTGCCCAAGTTCCCAAAGAATGCTACAAGACTTCCCGTGCCAAGCCATCCAAATCTTCCACAAAGTAGGAAAGGTCTTTTATTACATTGAGGGTGTAGAATAAAAGGGATCCAGCAATGTGCTGGTATTTAGAGTTTGACATTGATACAAGGAGTTTTTTTTTCTTTTTTATAAGAAACATAACTTCCATTATCGCAAAGAGCGATACAAAAAGTGGAGGAGATGAGGTATTCGGACACAACAAATTACAAAAAAGAAGCCCAACTAGTATAAATTTGGATTAGCTTATGATTACAAAAGAATTTAGAAGTGGAGGACCACGTAGAAGCAAAAAGAGTAACCAAACTCCAAAAAAAGTCACTGTTAGTTTCTTGATCACAAAAGATTCTAGAGTTTCTTTCAAATCACAACGATTTTCGCCTGAGCATTTAATTAAGGGCCTTCAACTAGCTGTAAAAGGGCATATGAAGCTTTCTTGGGACAACACTATTGCATTTTGAACAAGCTAAATAGTCTCCCCCAACAATCAGAAGCAAAGGGAATGAAGAAGTCGATCACTAACTTCAAAATTAAGTTATAATATTAACAAAATTTCAAACTTGTCAACAAAATACTATCTTAAGGAGTGTAAAATACTTCTTTTGGATAGGATTAAGAGTGTAAAATACTAATTCACTCATTCGAATTACTTTTATAACTTTGTCAATATCTATGGTTTTTTGAAGAATATTTGTCGACATCAATATTGCATTGAAATTTCTATAAATATCTCTGTAAAATTATATCTTAATATTTCTATCCACATCTATATTTAAATCTTGGGTAGGATCAACCACCGGTGAATTTAGATACCTTCCAAGTGATGAGCCATGAAATTGAGTAGGAAACGAAAATCTTCCAAGTGGTTAGGAATCGATAACAGCAGTTTCTCAATAATTTACAGTTTTTTTAAGGCAAGCTTGAAACTTCTGTACAGATCTACAGTTGCAAAAGAGCAATAATTGCTAAAAGGTTAAGAAGGAACAAAAAACCATAAAATATGGAAACTATCTTTCTTTCTTCTTTCTTTCCTCCTTTTTTTTCCCTCTTTGGGAACATGTTTTTCATACTACGCCACAGTTCCAATACTTCTTCACTACTTTTTATTGGGCGGTAAGAAAAGAATGAAACTTGTACCTTTAAAACACGCCTTTGAAGGAAGAAACCACTTTGTCATGACCTCTGACCTTCTAATGTACATGTAGGTCTTATTTTGTTTAATTTCAACAATCTAAAGATGATTAAAAATGGTCATTTTCATGCATAGATTTAGGGGTAGCTGATACATGAAAAAGAATTCAACAAATTAGCAATATGTTTATTAGCTTACATTATCTAAATTCTTTGTTTCCAAAAGAACTAAAATAATAAAATAATAATTTTTAAAAAAATCTAGGTTTATAAAAGCTAAGAAATTAATTGATGTAAGATTCTTTTCGGACCCTGTATGGCTGTGCCAACTCCAAAATAACCAGAGATAAGGGAGACTCCTAGAAACTCATCCAGCCCCTCTGGTGTACAAGATAAGAGAGAATTTCTTACACTTCATTGATAAGTTACATCTATTTTTACCTTTTTTTCCCCCTATAAAACTTAATTTCTGTAGGTAGTTAACATGTTATGAAAGTAATAAAGAATCTAACAATTAATTTAATCTTCTATAGTTTACTATAAAAAACAACCTACTTTTTGGCACCAATATCTTCCACATCCACCCGTTCTATATTCACCAAATTCACAATTGTCTCTACCATCTGACTTCAGAACTCAAGATATTTAATAAAGTGAACCAAATCCTTATATGCGGTATCCATTCACTGAAATCAGCAAATGTCCTTGAAAATTGTTAAAGGAATCTAGGTATAAATAAACAATGACAAGAGAACCTAACACCAAAATGGGGAGTGCTGTTTGATACTTGATAGCTGGTAAATGTACTTCATGCATCTATGAAGGAAATGAAACCAGATGCCCTCTATTATGATAAAGCTTCATACTTTGAGTAGTAAAATATACAGGCTAAGGATAACCTAAAATACAAAATATATACTTCTCACATCAGCAACAGGTTCTTTTATAAGGACTAGTTTCTTCTATAATGAAACTGAACAAACAAGAAAAATGGGAACCAAGTCCACAACCACCAAAGGAGGGGGAAAACGTGACACACATATAACTAATGATCACAAACATTCTCTCCCAATTACCAAACTTGAACAATTATTGAGCTTTTAATATTGAAAATCATCCAAAATAGTGTCATTAAGAAACATACTCTGTAGTGATTATTATGTCATTCCAAATATGAATATACTTTTATATGAGCAATTGGTATTCTTGTCTATAAAAATCTAGCTATTTCAAATCTACCTTCTTAGCCTCTCAAACTTCAAGGGAAAGTGTGATAGTAGAGCCTGCACAAGGAATTAAAAAGTTGATCAACATACAAGTGAGAATACTAGAGAGAAAGTGAAAAGGAAGATAGGATGATAATTGATAGTAAAAATTATTACACGTGTTGAAAATGATACATGTAAAACAAACTTGAAAATATTGAAAACAAAGTAAACAAAATACAAAATACAAAATACAAAATCAAGAACTTAGAAAAAGATACAAGCAAATAAAAACTGGTTTCTGATTAACAAAAAATTTCATATTAAAGGGAGGAAAAGAAAGAAAAGCTAATTATCAGTAACTAGAAACTACCAGTAAAAATTTTAGCATGAAGGGCGGAGTTTGTATCCTTTCAATATTTTGTTTCTTTTCATGAAATCAGTAAAAAGACACGTGAAATCACAAAGCTTACAATAATTGTGACTTTATTTTAACAAGAAATTTTTATTTATATCCATTAAATAATTCTCTCAGTAATTTTGAAGATAGAATAGTTTATAATTGTCAGAAAACCCAAGGTACATATTTACCAGTTAACAAGAATCAAATTACAGAAGAAATATCTGGATACCTTATGGGCAGGAGGAAGCTTACTGAACGATCTTTCATATCTTTTCACGTCTTCTTCTGAAGCCTCTGGATAGCTGTATCAAAATCCATGCATTACTTCCACAATCAATATACAAATGATGGAATGAGATATTCCACAGAAATATCCACTTGGCACTTACAACAAATGTGATTAGTCAAGAAACGAGGGAAGACGAAGATAAGAAGCAAAAGGACAGCAGTCGAGTACTGTTGCTTGTACAATTAGGATAGACCCTTAGTTCAATAAGGAAGGAGGAAACTTTGCATTGAGAAAATGAAAAGCAAAAGAACGGGAAACTCCCAGTCCCAATCCAAGGGGATTTTACTACCTTGAAGTAAAAAAAGATGGCTCCCTAAGCTCTAATTCATTATTTCCATACGACTAATAGTATCAATACAAATTAGTTAGAGCTATTCATTATTTACTTTTTTTTTTCACATTAAGTCATTAAAGCTCGAAGATTCTAACGCATTTTAACGAATGGAAATACTTGCTGTAAGGAGCTGCCAGTTGAATCATGTCAATACTTCAATAACATTGCTGAAATTACATAATTCAAAGCGCAGATTGAAATGCTACTCTTTTAATAACCAATATACGCATGTATACATATATGATTCAAACAGAATAAAGTCGATCGCAATCAAGTATATGATCAACGAAAAAAGAAAAAATGCTACTCTTTTAATAACCAATATACGCATGTATACATATATGATTCAAACAGAATAAAGTCGATCGCAATCAAGTTATTAATCAACGAAAAAAGAAAACGTACTTGAGGTATGCACTGACAATCCGCCGGAGCGATTTGACTTCGAGGGCTTCTTCAAGCTTCCTCTGACGAGCTCGTTCATCATCTTCTTCTTCTTCTCTTCCTCCGGACATGTTCATCCCCAGAGATAGTCCAACGCCGAGAGTTCACTGGTGGTGTGTGAGTCAAATGGCGACCCAGCAGAGACCTAAACGGATGAGCGACAAGAAGACAGCTCAGGCGGCGGGCAATTGTTATTTACACACAAATTTAAGCTGCAAATCTTCTTTTTTTTTTTTTTTTTTCCTTTTTAAAGACCTTTTGGGGTCCGTTTTGAACGGTTACACTTGTATCCATAGGTAGAAGTCTATCACTTATAGATACTAATAGAAGTTTATCAATGTCTATCAGTGTTTTTTGTGATTTTCTGTAAATAATTTGACATTTTTTCTATCTGTGAAATCTTGAAAAATAATTAATTGTAATTCTTTTAATTTTGAGAAATTACTATAAACAGAAAAAATATCAAACTATTTACAAATACAGAAAAATTTCACTGTCTATCAGCGATAGACTGCGATAGAATTCTATCGCGGTTTATCGCTAATAGACAATAAAAATTTTATATATTTGTAAATAGTTTGACTCATTTTTATATATTTGAAAACAACCAAATTAATTAATATATATTGAAAAATCAAAGCTAATAGTATAACTCTCGAAATTTAGGGACCAAATCAAAACAAATTCAATACTCAAGAGTAAAAATATAACATTTTAAAACCTAAATTCTTTCTCAAATCTCGATGATTGTGGGTCCTGAGAGCTGTCGTCGATTCTCATTCATTCACTATGCTCTTGGGCAATCCAGGGCCATACATTTCCTCAGAGCTTCAGATCGCGGATCTTCTGACGAAGTCCCACACCACTGTGGGATTCCGATACTTAGTATCCAATTCTCATCTGACCGAGAGACTAGATCGAAAGCTTAAGCGCTACGGGGATGCGCATCCAGATGCTCGCTAGCAGCTCAAGGGGATTGAAGACCAAGGCAGGGCTCTTGTTGACAAAGAAGGTCTAAAAAAAAGGAAAATTAACGCATTTGAAGGTAACCACCCTCCCTGTCAGCAAGGCAGGTCCGCTATAAAGCCTACCGGCCAGAAAGTCTTCAAGAACGGGAAAGCTGACCAAAAGACTATTCTATAACCGACTCTTGTTGCCGAATCGAAGGGGCTTGGCTTGTACCAGGCTCTAAAAGTACCAGGCTCTAAAAGAGTTTCTTCAGGCGACCAAATATTCATAGGCCTTCCGGTGGGAAGGCCGAAGACGCACGGACTCTATACCAAGTCATGAGCGATAGCGAAGCCAAGCGGGTGCGTAACGCGTGGGAATCTGCCGAACAGTTCGGGCCAAATCCTGAAGAAAGCTAAAAAGCTTAGATAACCATTGGTGCAATCAAGACTAGTAGTGCTAGATTCTCGAGAGATTTCATTGCAATAGTTGTGCTCAATCATTATCATCCTGTAGCAAGTTTGGGAAGCGCGAAATAAGGTCTTGTTCTAGAGACGTCTGGTTGATGCGCAACAATCTTATCATTTATAAGTATTTAAATGAGTGTCAAAATGATTGGTTGGTTGGTGTTGGTAAGGAGGTTGGTGAGGTTTTGACTTCTACACATGCTCATAATCTAGTTGGTTGGTTCCCCCCTCCAATGTCATATTGGAAGTTGAATTCAGATGCTGTCGTAATCCCGATACTCATTCTGGGGATCTAGGTTGGGTGATTCGGGACCATCCAGGGCAGGTCCATATTGCTGGTATTCGCTACATTCATAAGTCCAAAGAGGTTAAGGTTCTTGAGGATCAAATGATGTGTGATAGTCTCAAAGAGGCACTGTCTATCAACTTATGTAATATTATGGTCAAATCCAAATGTTTGGAGGTGGTGAAGATGGGAAAGCTATTGACAAGTTTCTTTTTCATCAATGAGGTGAAGGCTATGGCGCAAGGTCTGGGAATTTGTTTTTTCTTTCTTTCATATTCGTCGCTTTCATAATGTTTTGGCACACACTCTTGCAAAGAAGGTTTTGGAAGAGCGTGTCTCTTCTATTATCCTTTCTCCTTATTCTTAATGGTTCTCTAATCCTGTTTCTCGTGATGTAATTATTTAGTTTAGTTGTTTGTCATTTTAAAAAAAAAAATGAAAATTAAACTCGAAAATTAGGAGTAAGAGTATAACATTTTGAAACTTAATGACCAAAAAGATTTTTTTTTTTTTTTAGATACAATCATGGGTGAATAAATGGTAGATTTTGTTAAGGGAGCATTTAAAGCAAACTTTTCCCCTTACATTCCATATTTATTTAACTAAAAAAATAGTTATTGTTGATTTGATTTGTTTGACATTCTACCATTATTGTTCATAAGTTATAATTTAAATCATCTAAAGGAAGTTATGATTTATATATATATATATATATATATATATATATATATATATATATATATATATATATTACTGAAGTTACTATTTTAGGGTTGGTAAAATACTTCACATAGAGTTTATAAACAAGTAGGAGAAAATCAAGTTTCTCAGAACATGAGTTGCCACATCACTTTTCAATGTCATGTAATTGAAAGAGCAAAAGATGAATAGACAGAGGATTGTTTCAAAACTTAAAAGGGATCCAAGTTCAGGAAAAAAAAAAAAAAAAAAAAAAACTCTTTTTGAAACATCTGCTAGAAATATTTTATAATCATAAATAAGAATACATCTTGTGGAAGATCTCTTGGCAATGGATGAGAACTAAAATCCAAATTATGAAGACTAGAAAAATTAGAAGAAAAGGGTAGGGAGTTTCTTGGTTGAATGAATGTCAAGATTAAAAAGGGCAAAGCTTATATCTTGAGATTTTTTTTAGTACAATAAAAAATGGGAAATTCGAACTACAAACTTCTTGATCGTTAGCATATAATTTATGCAAGTCGAACTAAGCTCATTCGGCTATTTTCGGAGTTCATACACTATATACAAAACCTATGCAGTGAGGCTGATTAGTTTTATGCATAAAAAGCAATCTCATTGCTTCACAACATCTTGAACCACTTGGGCTATTTCTTGGTTCATCATGAGTTGCTTGCAGCCTCCCTACCCTGAACAAACATGGGCAGTGCCAAAGACATCAAATTGTTTCTCATAATCCTTTACATATCAACTTTTTGCCAAGAATGATTCACACACACAAATAGCACCTATCTAGCAAAAGGTGTTACTTCACTCTCTCTGAAATTCCTACTAACTGCATTTGATTTTTCCATATTAGAATCGACGTTTCTTTGTTTTCGAGCTTTCTCTAACGCCAAACACTCGCTCAACTCCGTAACTACCTCTTTCATGGTTGGCCTATCAATGGAATTCAATGACAAACATTTCATTGCAATCTCCACTGCCTTCCAAGCAGAACTCAAGTCAAAGTTTTCCCGCACCCTTTGATCAACAATGCTCCTTATATCACCTGTTTTCATCAAGTGCATGACCCATTGGCTTATATGATATTTCTGTGAAGAAGCTCTATCAATCATGAGGACTGGACGGGAAGTGACTATTTCTAATATAAGAACTCCAAAACTATAAACATCACTTTTCTCAGTCAACCAGCCAGTTGCATAATACCTGCACCCAAGATCCATGAATTGGTACTGAAAAGTATAAGTTTCATATATTGATTTATTGAGTCTATAGGGATATATGTAAGAACAGTCAAGTCATTCACCTATTTGTATTTTTTATTATAATGGCGATTTCATATAAAACTGCCTTTTATGTTGTGTCCTGTGAAGTTCAGAGACTCTCTGTTGCTACCTATTCCAATTATTTAGTCTATTCAAAGAACAGAGCTACTAAAAAATGAAAAACTTACTCGCGGTCAAGCAACCCCATTGGAAGAAAAAAAATCCAATGGGGTTGCTTTATAAAGGGTGGTTGGATTCTTGTTTGTTGTTTTTGGAAGTTTTGAGTGGTAGCGGTTTAAATATCACTTTTTTGTTGGGCTCTGTTTCATTATCCTGTTGGAAGGTTTTAGAGCTTAGGAGAAAGTTTCTTTTCAAGATTCTTGGTGTTGGTTCATCAAAGGCTTCTTTCATCCGTTCTTTAACTCATGCACCATTGAAGAGTTTTCAGTTTGCTCTTTGTTGGTCTTTTGTTGGTTGGTGGTCAATTTTTTGGTTTCTTTGGTAGTTCTGTAATAGCCTTTATTTTTCAATATTTGAAGGAGGCATGTCAGTCGAATTTGTTTGAAAGTTTATCTCTGTATGATTGTACTTGTTGTTCGTATCTTTTTTTTTCCTCTCCTTTTCAGATTTAGTATCTCTTAAACTTTTATTCCTTTTCATTATATCAATGAGACGTTGCTTCTTGTTTTTTTATTGAAAAAAAAAACTTACTCGGGGTCGAGATAACCATCGGTCCCTGCAACAACGGTTGTCAAATGAGTATGGCTTTCGGTTGGAAAACTCTTGGATAGACCAAAATCAGCTATTTTAGCTTGGAATCTGTCATTCAAAAGGATGTTTGCAGACTTTACATCTCTGTGAACAATTGGTGGTTTACAGCCATGATGCAGATACTCCAACCCTAGATTTTCAAACCTCATTCAACCCCAAGAGAAATCAGAAACAATACAGAAAACATTGTTTAAACAACAGTAACTAGAATTACATCCAACCTTGCGCTGCATTGACTGCTACTTGCATCCTTTCCTCCCAACTGAGGACACTGACTTTGTCACCTGCATATCATTTTAATCTTCAGTTACTCTTCACCAGTCAATGTTCTAAAAAAAAGGTTAAAAAAATGTGTTTTCGCCTCTAAAATAGAAATTCAAACAGCAGCAGAAACCTGATAGATGCTCTTTTAAGTTGCCATTATTTATGTACTCATAGATTAGAACCAGGTTGGTTTTTTCATGGCAGTATCCGATAAGGCTCGTCAAGTTTCGATGATGAATTCTCAGCAAAAGTTTAACCTGTGATATAAACAAAGGACATAATGAATACTACCATGGACAGGTTGCTGCAGCTTTTTCATGATAACTAACAAACGGAAGTGTAGAAAGACATATCAAGAGTTGTTCAAGCAAGTGGAAACAATAACACAAGCATCCAAGAAAACCGATGAACAACAATAATCAAGCAAAGGAGAATCAAAGACCATGTGGAGTTTAGAGTGGTATACATTTTTTACTTCAAATTTTCTTTATTTAGGGATAAGAAGTTTCATAATCAGGTCCTTTATTTTGGAAAAATATTTTGTAACTCCTTTGGTTTGGACTCCGCCCTCCTTTTATAAATTTCATACATCAATGAAATTTGTTTCTTATCAAATCCTTTTATATTTCTCCTAAAGTAAAATTCATCCTTTGTTTTTTCCTTTCTATTTACCAAGATCTCTTCCATTTGTTACCTGACGCTAGGCCTTTCTTTTCTCCTAAAAAATGGAAGGATAAATATCTTCTTCAGCTTAGTTCGTGAAATTTCATTATATTTTTAAGATCAGGTAATAAGTGAGTTTCGCCCTCCGAATGTTTTGTCATTATTTCAGTCCAACAGACACAGCCATACACCAATAAGCTAACAACTGAGCACTTAGCAGTAAATTTTTATTTAGTTAGTGACCTACATAATCTATAGAGCACAGAAGAATGTTTGTCTGTTAACCATCTTGAACAAGAATCCTCCAAAAGAGCTAAGAACTAGACAAGCAATCAAATCAGCAATGCTTGGATAATCAGGATGATATTCAAGGACACTCCTGATGATGACTTACCTCTGCTTCAAATTCTTTATAACCTTGAACCGAAGACTTAAGGACCTTCACGGCGACTTGAGTACTATCCAAATAACCGAGGAATACTTTTGCAAAACCTCCTTCTCCAATTTTTCTCTCAAAGTTGTTTGTAATACGCTTTATTTGAGAGTAAGATAGCTGCTGTTTTTTCTCCTGTGATCCAAGTCTTATGACAGGCTGTTTTCGGGCTGTCAATAAGTGAATGTTTAAGAAGCATGATCATGGAAGTATGTACTCTTGCACGAGAAAATTGTACTCTAACCTCGTTTTCTCCATAATGTTATCCAGATTGCTGCTGCAGCTAAGAGGACAAACAATGATGAAACTATTGCTACAATTAGAATAACGTAACTCTTTTTCTTCTTTTGACAAGAAGATGAAGCACAAAGATCCGTGTTTCCTCCAACCCTTCCATAAAGCAAATGACAATATCAAGATTTTAAAATATAGTAGTAAAGTAGTAATCACTGACATTAATCTCCTTAAATAGCATATTTCCTGATCTTAGGAGATGTTTAATGATAGGTAAAACATATTGCATTTGTGAAAGAAATCTTTTTGTCTTCATAAGCACGAGAACGCGTACATACAGGAACATGCATAAAAGATTGACAAAAACAACAGACTAACTGAAAAATAGCATAAAAACAAACCAAAACTGTTGAAACTGGTTTGGAAGAGTTCAAAATTTTTTAAACCTACAACAAAGATATGGTACCTTATTGCAAGGGATCCGTTCTTCGATCTTTCCAAGAGTTCGCTTGGTATAGAACCAAGGAGTGGATTGTCCCTCAAGTCTCTGCAAATGTATCGTCAGTCCATAATTAGTTTTCTTACTAAATATATTGACCATTCATTTCTGAGAAAAAGTACTCACAAAACTTTCAAGGACTGCAATTTGGATAGAAAACCAGGCACCGGTCCACTCAAGCTATTGTTTGACAAATCCCTGGCATAAGCAGTTCAGTTAGACTACTGATTGTTGGTACAAAGAATGGGAGAACCCCTTCTAGTTTCATTGTCAGAAAAACCAGTAAACGAGGAGGTTGCATAATCTTTCTTGACTTACAAATATTGTAATGATGTCAGCTCAGATATATAGGTAGCTATTTCCCCCACCAATCCACTCGAAGATAAGTTCCTGTTGTCAAGTTTAAAGAAGCCTATGAAAGAAAATAGATAAGAATACAGCCAGAAGATAGTATTGTTGAAAACTCACAAGGAGGTGATTCTATTAGGACCCTGGTCATCATAGCTACAAGTAAGACCAAGCCACAAGAAGGATTTTGGCTGGCATGGATCGCCCTGCCAATTCTTTCTCACTCCATAAAATGATTTGATGTTCATCAGGGCTGTAACTGTACTATCCAAATGTAAGAAAGAAAGAGTATGATTACATTACATCTTATATAATGATGATGAAAAAATATACTGCGAGCGAAAATTCAGCACATACCGTCCTGCTCATCGGTGCGTGATTGCGATGTGTCAAGCACGATGTAGATTTCAAGTGCATTGAGGATGGGTGGAAGATTTGATGCATTAGTTTTAGATAATGAAAATGCAATGTTATCTCCACTCATTGGGGATATGCTAGACAATGTAGTTGACTGCAAGTAATCAGGAGAGAAAGGTCCATGAAGATAATTCCCATTTTGATAGATGTTAAATTCCCTTAATTGATTGGCTTGGAGCTTCTCCAAATCAGCAAAGTGCATGAATATATGATATCTGGTACTGGGATCTTCAGGAACCCAGTGAAACTCTAGAGGATCACTGGCATTATAGGTTGTGATGGCAGTGCTCATTACAATTCTTGGTAAATTATAAGAATTGCTACCTCCTGAATCAACTGTGGATGAAGTACTTATAATTTTATAATTAAGAAAGTTATAGGGCATCCAGATCCTATCAGAAAAATCATCACTGTACCTGAAAAAGACATAATGACATTTAATCATCAGCTTCAATAAATAAGTTCCATTAATTTTTTTTTCCATAAATGGCTTACCTGACAGTTCTGTTGGTCGTTGAACCAACGTCCAACCGTCTGTGGAGAGCTAGCAAATCAAAATCAGTTACATAACTTGCATTTTTCAAAAGCCTAAGCTCCAATGCTGATATAAAAGGTGATCCAAAGCCAGTATTGACCAGACAAATGTATATGGAAGATGTAGGAAGTACATGTATAACTTCTTTGATTATGATGTTGGATTCGTTGCCCAGTATTACTGAATCCCATTTATTAACTCCCATGTACAGATCAAAAGCCGGCGCTGTACCTTGGTCGTCATAGTTTCCGTACATGAAACTCGCTCTGATCAAATACTTATAACCTTTACCTTGAGCAAGCTTTAAGGTGTAACAGTTTCTCTCTCCTTCAGGAAAGCTTCTAACATACCAGAACTGCTGTGGAAGAGTGGTAGTGTTGAAATCTAATGATATGCTCTTACTTATTCCAGTTTCTGTGAAGTTTACATCAGAAATGTACTTTATGTCTGTTACGCTGTCTTTGTAGCTTGAATTCTCTGAAATACCACAGTCAATGCTAATGAATCCTGAACAACAGAGTACAGAAAGAAATGGTCAGTTATTTTTCTTATAGAAAGATAGACCAACTTGAATATGCAACTCATCAAAACATAACAACAAACCTGATTGATCCTGTGCAGAAACCAGAAATGAAATAGCTAAAGCAACAAAGATCTGAAGGAGGCAGTATCTTAACTGCTCCATAATCATTAGTCCTTATTGGGAAGAGAGCAGCTAGAAATCATATATGGGTGTTTAATTAGGTGTTTTTGTATGTTTAGTTTCAGGAAACCATGTAGAAAACTGCATGATAGACCAAATCAAACAGCCTCTAGGAGTTGGTCAAAGAGTAAAATGAGTAACATTCTCCAGTGAAGCATTGTATAACCCACTTACGCTAGCCATGCCTTCGATTATATGATTATGAAAATCCAGGGCACAGACAAGTTAAAGCCAAGTTGAATTATTTTAAGGACATCTTATTAAAAAAATGTGGAAGGGAGGGAGACTTAACTCTCCATAGCTGTCACAGTTGACAGAAAAATATTTAATCTCTTTACGTAGGGTGGATGATTTTAAGTCAAATCAAAATCATTAACATTGTTGTTTATTCTATTCTATAACATAACATTTAGGTTGAACTACTTAAAATGCTCCGGTATTTTTGTTAGTTTCAATGTCAAGAATCTTACATTAGAAAAATCAAGCAACCTCAAAATATTTATAATATACATGAGTTTTCTTTTTCCTATCCGTTAGTGGCCGGGCCAGCTTACGCGCGTACCTCGACTAATCTCACGGGACAACCCACCTGATCCTACAACATTTGAGTGTCAAGAAACCTATAGGATATTAAATCCTAGGTAGGTGGCTACCATAGATTGAACCCATGACCTCTTAGCTTTTTTATCAAGGTCATGCCCCCTTATTTACTATTAGGTCAACTCACGATGGTTTATAATAATATATATGAGTTACTATATTCTCCTTGCCAATTGGTTTTGAAATGGAAGCTGGTATTATCTAATATGATATCATAGCTCACGAAACCAAAACGGACATTTGGTCCAAAAACCTAGCTTGAAAAGCGATTGCCCAGTCGAGGTAACTTGCTACTTTTGTCGTTCAACCACGGTTCCATTTACAACTCCACCCATGTGAACTTTCGTCACTGTTTTAACAATAAAATATTGTTTTGGAGCACATTGAATCGATTTGAAAAGTCAAGCGTGAAACTATAAGTGAAATTTTTTTAATAATAAGGTATAATTTAAAGTAAACCTAACTTCAAAATGCAGGTGGATTTTTTAAATTTATTTCGATGAAAACATAAGGAAACCAGCGCAAGAAAGAGATTGGAATAATAACCTGCATTGACAAATTCAGCAAGAATCTCGAGGAACCAGGGAGAGAGAGATTTAGGGAAAGCACGAACTGGGACGCGGAGAGATTTATAATTAAGAAATGCGAAGTCAGAGATAGCGAAGCCATTGTTTAGACTTTGGAGAAACTTTTGATCATTGTTTAGATCACAGAATAATCGAAAAGTCAAGAGGAATCACTGCTAATTAATTCTGAAGCATATCGCTGAACTCTGAAGCATTAACGACTAACGAGGATGATCCGCAGGGCTTTTGGCGCCAATAGCCTGGAAACGAAGAAGAAGAAATTTGATTTTTCCTTTTTTTCAAAAAAAAAAAAAAAAATCATCCTTGTATGTCTCACACAAATGTCTAATCACAAAATTATCTAATCACAAGCTACACGTATACGTATAAACTTTTCTTTGAAAAATAAAGATATGTTTCTTTTATAATTAGAGGAGACTAATGCATGCATTCAAGTATCGTTTTTTTTATATATATTAATTAACATATAAAATAGGTAAATTTTATTTTTTTTCTTTAATTTAGTTGACGTTGGAGAATATAATTGATGTCTTATTCATTTAGTTATGTTTTGAATAATTTTTTCTTAGAAAATAAATGGGTGGACTCATCTAATTTCCATCATCTACTCAACTCTACTTTGATGGTCATTGTTTTTGTTTGTTTTATTTTTCTTATAATAATGACTTATTTATAAAATTGCATATAATTTTATGAAGCATCATCAACCAACTTTAATTTTTTTTTGTAGTCAAGTTCAATTAATAATCTCTCATATCAAATCATATGAACTAAATATAAGTTTGTCACATCAAATGAATGATTTTACTCCGTTTTTAATATAAGCTTATATATTGATTAACTTTAGTATATAATTCATTGAATGTGCGGTATAATTGACAAATTATCTTCAAAATATATTCCTACACTTGAATAGAATAATGATATTCATCCTAAGATTTTCAATTTTACCAATAGTGAGACAGTCCATTCGATTCAGCTCAGTTCAACCATTTTGGGAGTCAATACAAACCAGACAGATTAAACGATGGATTTCCTTCATTCAACCTTGAGTGGAAAATAATTTCATTAAAATAGTCAATTCAATTAGGTGAAAATTGGATTGAACTATAACCATCCTTACATACATGTATCTAAAATATTACTCGATCAACTGAGCAGTAAGTTTATGAAAAAAAAATACAAAAACTTAGAGCCAGTTTGAATTGACTTTCTAAGTTTTATGAAGTTAAAAAAGTGTTTTTAAGTGCAAGAAAAATACTTTTAGAAAGCCAATCTAAACATAATAACAACTAAACTAAAGAAGCTATATACTTTTTAGGGCTGACAAGACAAATAGCAAATTTTGAGGTTTCATTTGGAAAAATAGCAAAAAAAATTTAAAATCATAAAAATAGCAAAACAATTTTTAAATTAAAAAATTCTAATTAACAAATGTCCAAATTACCCCCACACACTAAAATTGATAAAACCAAGCATCACATACTAAAACAAATTTAGAAAAGCGCAAATACACTACACTATTACGCAAATACACTGTACTATTGCATTACATTTAAATTGAACATCGTCAAACACCCCTTGCTCGATGTGGCGTAATGACTTGTGGTAAACTGCAGGCAAGCGGAATGACACAGACGATGACGTTGCTATTCACGCAAAGGAGGAAGCTCACGAAGGAAGGGAAGCCCAAAGGAGGAAGCTCGCGAAGGAAGAGAAGGGTGGCGGCTTTGTGCGACACTGTAGAAACTTAGGTTTCTTTATTTTTCTTTTTTTAATGTTATTTTAACTTACAAAAACTTAATTAAATATAATATATATATATATATATATTGGCGGTTATGTAGGGCATTGGTAACCTAAAACTTAGGTTATATATATATATATAACTAACAATTCAAATTCAAAAGGAGAAAAATATGGCACGTTTATCTCCTAGATCGGTTAGGTTGAAATGGTGTAAGCCAGGATTCCAAATACACTGTATTTCTTCTCATCATACACTGTATTTCTTCTCATCATCGACAATGTCAGTTATACTGTATTTCTATTTTCAATTGAGTTTCTATTTCCAATTGATAACGGTTTTGCACTTACACAATAATTTGAAACTTGTAATATAACCACATAAAGGGCAATTAGGAGGTTCAAAAATATCTGGCATGTGCGCGGCATGCTTTTGCCAAAAATCTTATTAATCTCAAATTTTGCCAAAAATCAAAATGACCCATGAAATTTGTCATTCCGTCCAATTTCTCATACACTGTATTTCTTACCAGAATTGATGCACGGTCTCATAATCGATAATGCCAGTTACACTGTATTTCTATTTCCGGTTTTTGCATTTACACAGTAATTTAAAACTTGTAATCTAACCACATAAAGGGCAATTAAGAGATTTCAAAAATATCTGGCATGTGCGCGAAATGTTTTTGCCAAAAATCTTATTAATTTCAAATTTTGCTAAAAATCAAGATGATCTCCTGAAATTTGTCATTCCGTCCAATTTCACTACTTTTTAGTGCTGTGTAGAACATTATAAAACTTGCAAAAACTTAATTCTAATTCATATGGATTAAATCATGTTTCATCAAAATGCAAACCTTTTGAAAGTTGTTTCATGCAGCGAACACATCAGTAGTTAGAAGTGTAGAAACATCAAAATTCAGAGACAAGGTTTGTCTCTTCATGTATTGCAGCTGTGATTATAAAAGAGGGCAATAAATACAACATCAAAATACATCAACATTTTACAAGTTCATATCATTGACTATGAAAAAAGCAAACACAGATATGGAAAGCAGGCAGACAGGCAGCCAACTGAAACTGATGATGATCAATGAACGATTTTATGCTATGAAAATGGATAATCACATGCCTGTACACAGTCAATTCTCCTCCACGCCCCACACCGTTCCAACAGGAAGAAAAAAACCATCGTATTGCTACACCTATTCGCCATTTCAGTCAATCTCCTGCAGGTTTCATCCCCTCTTCAGTATCAGGATGATAACTAATAATGAAGGCTTCTGATGTATGTGAGAGGTTATATGTTGACTGACAAGCTAAAGGCTATTTGTAACAGCTCTTTAAACACGACAAGTCGTGGCTTGGTAGTCACAACCATCATAAACTTCTAGTCCTGGCTCCTGACAAGCTAAAGGCTATCTGTAATGGCTCTTTAAACACGACAAGTTGTGGCTTGGTAGTCACAACCATCATAAACTTCTAGTCCTGGCTCACCCAGTTGATCTTCCCTAAAGCAAGCGCACCGTTTGCTCATCTTCCCTGTCAATGCAATTTCTAAAGGCCTCTGTACCAACCTTGGGAAGCCATTGTCACACCAGACCTAAAAAGGTGGGTTAAGAGAGAGTCACATTGTCACAATCTAAAATCTATTCCCCGTGTGTGAGTTAATCTAGAAAACCAAGCTTTCATTGAGACAAATGAAAAAACACAGTATTTTATATTCATTTCTCAACTTATCATCAAATATATCTCTTACGTAGATTGCATAAATTCTAGCTACTGTTATAACAAGTAAACATAGAGAAGCTAATAGGAAAATCCCAAGTCTACATTGAAGAATATATACCTCACCACCTTCTCCCTGACTCCATCTCGAATTACAACTTGGCAGTTTATCTTCCTCTTTCTTTTGTTTCTTCAAAAGTTGTGCACCTCTGGCAGCCTTTGCCTCAGCTCCCTTTAAATGTTTAGTGGGGTTTCCTTGATCATCGTAGTAAAGACCCACCAACTTACCTACAAGTCTGTAGTGAAGGCCAAGAGTATTATTCTCGATCATTTATTCCCATAATAGCATATATCATTCTCAAATCAATCGCCTGTTAATAAATTAATCAAAGTTCCATACTCAAAATATATGCATGACACTTGCAACAATTGTCATCCCATATCATATAAGATAATAGACACTAAAACAGCCAACTTACGTGTAGGTGTTTTGGTAAAAGCTCCGCCATTCAACAACACTCTTGATCTAGAAGATTAATTAGTGCAACAGTCAGAATATATAAAGCAAGTAGATGAATAATATACGCCGAGGTCTTTGACGCTGGACTCACTAATGCAATAAGAAAAAACGATCAATTATTCTCTATGGTAAAGAATGTTTAATTGAAACCTCAATAGAAAAGTGTAGCACTATACCAAAGAGGGAAAAGGACAGGTTTGGAGGGGGCAGAAGTTCTACAAAGCTAAAGAATGAGAGCACAAACAATAAGCAACAGAACCGCATATTTAAGGGCAATTCCTTGCTCTTAGTGAAAATTTACGTAAGCAATTAGAGTACCTCAGCATTTGACAAACCCCGCAAAGAATCAGTGAGTCCTTCCCCTGTGACAATAGCAAATGATAGAATTCAATTGATATTTGAATGATATTTAGATAGTGACACATGAAACACTTTTCTAATGTGAATTATTTTCTCTTAGTTCTTATTCCCAAGCTCTCTCCCTCCCTCTCTCCCTCTCCTCACCCTCGCCCCATAGGCAACAAGTGACTGAGTACATATTTCTTGTTGACAACACAAAGAAAATAAAAGTTTCACTATATCTCTAGGCCACTCAGATTGTCTGTTACACTATGTAAACAACGTTATAAGTTTATGACTAGGAATTGCAGAAAATATTTTCCTCCCACAGGATAAGAAACCATAAATACCTGTGAAGTTTCCTGATACAAATGCACGAGAAGCATCTCTGTTCTTAGAAACAACCATGATAAAAGAAAATATCAATGCATTACCACATATGTACATTGCAAGATTTAAAAAAGTGACAATTAATTATCAAGGTCTCGTTAAAAGAAATCAAATATAACTGGATCAGCAAGGAACTAGTAAAATTTAAATTGGGAATTTATGTTTTATAAAAGGCTTCCATACTGTCCTAGGTGGCAAATAGAGCAGAAGGAAAATGAGTGGCAAGTAGAGCAGAGGGAAAATGACTCATTAAGATATTAATATTAGAATCAATAGCCACAAAAGACAAAGAAAAATGCACAAAGAAAAAGAAACATGACAACTGAACTATTGATAGAGCAAATGATTCGGAAGCATTGTCATGCAGTATAAGACAAAACGGAAGATGCATAGGAGATTAACAAGGGAAGTGGAGATCACAAACCTTCCAGCAAAGTGATTATAACCTCCTCCCACGCCATAGTGAGATTTTCCTTTTGTGACATCAAACACAGATCTGAAAATTAAATTATTAGAGGTTAAATAGCAATTAGCAAGGAATTGATTTACATGAAACGACCCTTTTGCATAACCGTGTTGCAATTGGCATGCTTTCCTATACATTGTCTGGTTAAGGATGTTTTATACCAAGATCCTTTGTATTTCATGCGGACCAGTGGCATAACTTCAAAAGAACAACCACAAGGAAAGAATTGAGGCACAATGGTTCAACGCCCATTGGCCAACGCTTTGAATTATAACGTAGACAAAGTTTTGGAGGGTGAGTTGGAAGGGAGGTGGAGAGTACCCAAGAATTCCAAGAAGGATAGGCAATCCCTTGTCTGTTCCATTATACAAAGCTAGCTCATCAACTTTGAAGAGTTTCTACAAAAGCAAAAAAGAACTTGAAATAAAAGTATACGACTACCAACTTAAATCATTTACAAATTGAAGTCTACATCTCTCCATCAACATGTTTGATAGATTTAAATTACAAAATTTAAAGGAAATCTAGTCATTTCATTATTCCATCTATGGTTTGCATGGCATAAAACGTGCAAAGAAACCTAGACATTACTTTATTCCATCTATGAATTGATCTTGTTATTCTTACACGTGAACAAACCACCTTCAAAAGCAACAACAGAATTCATTAATGAAAAAAGAATAGCAAGGAGAAAAGGATGGTCGTTGAAGAATGTTAAATCGCCGATGGACCCAAAAGCTTGAGCTGATGGGTTATGGTAAATTTAATTATATCAACACTTTAACACTCCACCTCACTTGTGTGCTTCAAAATTTCTAGAAGACCCAACAAGTGGAAATCAATATTAACTCGGGAGAAAATGATATTACAAGAGTTTGAACATAGGACCTCCTGCTCTAATACCATGTTAAATCACCGATTGACTCAAAAGCTTAAGCTGATGAGTTATGGTAAATTTAAGGACAAAATGCACTTTTGGTCCCTAAGGTTTGAGATAAGTGTCTATTTGGTCCTTGAAGTTTCAAAAGTGACACTTTAGTCCCTGAGGTTTGAAAAACACTTCTAAATAGTCCCTGAGTTGACTAATGGAAATATGACGTGGCAGGTTGAGTTGATAAATTTTAAATGAGATGACTATTTTGTTTAACTTTATATTATTTTTCTGCATTTGGTGACTTTTTTTCCCCTTTCCTATTCTTTCCATTTTTCTCCTACCATCTCCTTTCTCTGTTCTCCATCTCCTACAATCTAAAATCCTTTCTCTGTTCTCCATCTCCTACAATCTAACTTATTGAGAAAAAATTCATTTCTTCGCAGAAAAAGAAAAAACAAAACAAAAATCCAGAAAGAAATACTGATTTTTTTTAAACAAAGCATTACAAGCGCACCAAACAAACTGACCATTCACCTCCCCACAGGCCGAGAAGGATAACCCAAAAAAGGAAAATCTCTTTTCCAAACAACACATAGTTCTTCTTTAGAAGGCTTACAAGCAAGAGAGTGAACAAGCATATTGCTCTCTGCAAATGCATCTAAATGCCAAGACATCTATTTTTCACCCAAATCTACAATTTCTTTAACAAAAAAACCTATCCCAGAAAAATCATCATCTTCTCCATCAAGTAAAATAAAATAAATGTCACCTCCGGCTTTAAATTGATCCATCCATCGGCACATAGAGAAAGAAAGAGAAGCCAAAAAAAAATCTAAAACAAAACCCTAATTTCAAAAATTCTATCACAAGAAGAACATGCACAAGAAAGAAGATGAAGACCAAAACTAAAGAAGCCCAAAATGCATAATCCCTTTTTCTCAAACCCCAATAAAAAAAGGTTTTTAAAATTTATTTTCTCCTCCCCTCTCTTCCCTTTTCTCCTAGCATGGAAGGGGAAAAATAAAAAGTGAAGAAACAAATATCCCAAATCTTGTGCTTTTCTTTGCAAAGCAATGGTTTTTTTTTCAATAAGTTAGCTTGTTTTACTTCCTTGGTAGAAGTGTTGGGTATGATTGTGTACGAAGAGCTAGGTTTGAGAGGGAGGGAGGGAGAAAGGAGAAGAGAGGTGAGAAAGGGAAAGAGAGAAGAAAAAAGAAAATATCCACCTAATTCTGAAAAATAATATAAAATTAATGAAAATTGCCACCTCATTTAAAATGTGACAACTCAACATGCCACGTCATTTTTTCGTTAGTCAATTGACGGTTAAGTTAACTCAGGGACCATTTAGAAGTGTTTTCTAAACCTTACGGACTAAAGTGATTCTTTTGAAACTTCAGGAACCAAATAGACACTAACCTCAAACCTCGAAGACCAAAAGTAGATTTTACCCTAATTGTAATTATATCAACACTTTAACAAACATTAATCAAGAAGAGACAACAAAAAGCATTATCTTTTTGTGCCAAAAAGCATATGCACAGAAGATTCTGAATTCTTGTTCACTGTTATGAGAAGCTCCGTGCCTAGATGGATGAGATGGATGCAAAGGAGTATCTCAGACATCAAAGTCTCCATGTTCACCAATGAAAAGCTTAGGATTAGGGTAGTCACGTTGGGGATTAAGGAAAGAGACCCAATTTCTCCATTCCTCTTTCTGATTGTCAGAGATATTTTGAGTGAGGTTAGTGAAGATATAATTCACCTGTCAGATCTCTAATTTGCAGATGGTACTCTACTATATCTGATGATGTTCAATAATTTATTTGATGAACAACTGCTACTCGCTCCACATTTGAGAAAGTAACCACACAAAAGTTGATCCACAGGTCCTTCGGAAGGTCAATTTTCTAACCAATGCCCCCTTCATAAGATGGGGCAACCTTCATCGAATACTTTCAAAATTCCAGGGATCTCATCGACTATAGCATTTGTTTTAACAATAAACCTCCTTCTCTTGTCTAGCTATAATTGACTGTCCTAAAGAGCCTTTTTCGTGCCACAAGCACAACCACTTTAAAGCCAAAATCACGTCTCCAATCTTCCTTTCAATCAATGTTACCACTTTAAATTAAATTAGATTTCTCCCATTAATCAAACTCTAATCACGGGGTCCCAATAAAGTACTATGACAATCAAACATTCAAGCTATGGCAGCAGAAAACAACGCCAGGAAAACCATCTCAAAGCATTTAACCAAAGGCATCTTTCCCTCAACTTGAAATGGTAACCAAGATGTGGGTAAACTTCTCGTCTTCAATCTATAATCTTCTCTCCATACGATTAAGTAGCATACCCAAAAAAGCTCGCCCATATGTAGAACGAACAAAAGATCTTGTAGAGGTTGATAATCATAAATGGGGCTCTACCAAATCCCAAACGACGCTTTCTGATAAATATACTCCGAAAATTCGTAAAGTACCAGCATACTCTTAATAACAGAAAGAAGGACATGTCTTCCATATTAGTAGTCTACAAGCATAATTAACAAGCCTGTGATCTATATCAAGCTTGAACAAGGAGAAGTACGTACCTGTTGAGAGGAGGAAGAGGAGGAGGAGATCGGGTATCGGGATTTGAGGGAAAAGCCGATGAAAAGCGCAAGAATAGCCACCATGAGAGCCAAAACCCAACCCATGATCTTTCCCCCCATCTCCTTGCCCTTCACCGAGCTCGACCTCCTCTGCTCATGCCCGTCTTCACTGGGCTTTTGCTGAGAGAGATCACCGGCCATTGTTCTGGACCCGAATGCCAAAATTCGGATGTGTCTTCTTCGCGGGGTTTCGTTTTTCTCTCTCTCTTTTCCACCGATGAAATTTGAAAAGTCCTCGCAGTCTAAACCTTTCTTGTGGGCAGAGTAGAATGTAAAAATAAAAAGATAAAAAATAATAATAATAATAATAATAAAAATAATAATTAAAAAAAAACTGGATGACTCGAAAAATCCGATGAACTCAACTTATACGGTTTATGTTCGGTTATAAACTCATTTGAATTAATTGGACTTAAATAAATAAAAATTTTATGAATTAAGGTGGTACATGAGTTCACCTAAAATAAACGAATCAATTCGAATTTAATGTTAATTTTAAAAAATATGTTTATTTACGAGTAATTGTTTTAAATGGTAAAACTGCTGAAAATATTTTTAAGATTTAAATAGTACTTTGGTCCTTGTACTTTTATTTTTTGTTCATCTTGATCTTTATACTTTTAAAATATTCATTTTAGTCCTTATACTTTCAACTTTGATTTATTTTGGTCCCTATACTTTCATAATGTTCATTTTGGTCCTTGTACTTTAAAAAAATGATCATTTTGGTCCCTCTATTTGCATTTTACTTCGTTTTTAAGGTACCAAAATAGTCATTTTTTGAAAATTTGAGGATCAAAATGAACCAAAGTTAAAAGTTTAAGGACGAAAATGAACATTTTGAAAATACAGAGACCAAAATGAACTAAAGTTAAAAGTATAGGGACCAAAATGAACATTTTAAAAGTACAGGGACCAAAATGAACCAAAGTCAAATGTACTAGGACCAAAGTAGTATTTAAACATATTTTTAAATATAGCAAAATTTACTATTTATCAATGATAGACACTAATAACTATCATCATTTATCACATTTTGCTATATTTGTAAATATTTTGGCTCATATTGCTATCTTTGAAAAACAACTCATAATGCAATTATATATAGAGAAATTATTATAAATGGAAAAAATATCAAACTATTTACAAATATAGAAAAAATTCACTTAGCGATAGAAGTCTATCGTGGTATACGTTGATAAACAGTGAAATTTTTTTTATATTTGTACATATTTTAGCTCATTTTTTTATATTTGAAAACAACCCTTATATATACATATATTTATTTTAATGTAATGCTTTTTTGTATAATTTATTATCTAATAACTCCTAAAAATAACTTTTTAGCACTTTGGAAAGATAACTTTCATAGTATAAATTGATATTAAGTCGTTAATTTTAATTTAATATATGAAAATAATTAAATAAAACTTCTACTTATTAACATTTTACTTATTTTAAAACAAAATTTAAAAAGATGACTCGAGTAACCCGAACCAATTCAACCCAAATGTTTCATCTCATGGTTGGATTAGGTTGGGTTCATTATGTAATAATAGTTATTTAGGTTGAAAAAACGTACAACCTGAATAGTTAGGTTGGGTCTAAAATGTATTTCAACACAAAAAATTCTAATAGTCAATTTTATTACTCCAACATTTGAAGAAGTCTACACACGTGTAAGAATTGAACGTGTAGTCCATTTTCAAATGTAATATTAATAAATGGTCTAACTTGATTCACTTATAATAATTCAGATGTTTAATTGAAGCAATTATATGTTTTGCAAAATATTTTTTGAACTAAGTCTGAATGAAGGGGTTGGTTGATAGTTGATACACTTACACAAGTTTAAGGTTTAAATTGTTACAATTATTAGTTTAGGGTTTAAATTAATACAACTTCAAAGTTTATGGGTGTAGATTGAACTTTTTTTAATAATAAATTATGTCTTATTTGCTAGATTGTACAAGATATTTTAAACTTCATGCTATTAGCTATTAATAAATTATTCTTGTTAAAGTGAGCTTAGTTCACTGATATTTGCTCCTCATTTGAACTAGGAGGTTCAATCTCTCATCTTCACAGTTATTTGTACTTGTACACAAAATTATCTATTATTAAAAATACTAAATTAATAAATTAGAGTTAAATTACAAGATTCTCTAAAGTTTAGATTTGTATCAAATGGATCTTGAAGTTTAAAATATGTCTAATAGGTTAACACATATCTATTGGACACAGTTTTAAAATTTTAATATTTTATCAGCTGACTTAGACATAACTCAACTAGTTAAAACATTCCGATGTCAAATGTTCAAAACTTTCTATCCCTATATGTTGTTGAAATAACAAACAAAAAGGAAAAAAAATGTTCTATTAAACACAAATTGAGGAAAAGAAAGCAAGTGTGATTCCCATAATAGTGGGGAGTGAAATGGGAGCAGCCTAAACCGTGAAAATGGGGGTTATGGGAGAGGAATACAAGCATCGTACTGATGGGTGAAGTCCTAGATGGTGAGAGTCCAATAGCCAAAAAATCACTAGCTTACACTATGACTCTAGTAGCATAGGCACGTGGAATCCTGTGCGAATCAACAAATCAAAAACCACCTTGCAAAGCTAAATACTCTTAGGTAACCAATAGTGAAGTAGAAGGGTGAAAAGAACCCCCATCAAATAGATTTGTTAGTTTCGGAAAAAAAAATATATATTGAATATGACAATAATCTATGGGACACATAATTAAAAATCTATTTGACATTTCTCTAAAATTTAATAGTTACTTTTCAAAGTTTAAATACCTATTAGACATAAACATTGAAATTTGAGACTTCAACTTGTAATTTAACCTTCAATTAATTATGTAACATTGATTCAAAAAATGTGACATGTACATCCATGTAAAGTGTGATAATAACATCTTCTCTAAAAAAAAAAAGTGTGATACAACATTTAAGAATGAAAATGTTAAATCGTGGATTTAATCTAGTTCGATCGATAAAATATCTATTCTTCCTCCTTGAAGTTTCAAACTTTCATCCCTATATCTGTAGAATACATTGAAATACTTGAGAATGTTTAAATCAAAATGTGGCATAAACACACACATATATATACACACACAAATTACATATAGTTACAACAAAAATACACCCCAAAATTTATGATTGACATCATAGAAAAACACTTAAACAAAACTTATATGCCACCACCAAATAGCTGCATACACCTATGACTATACACAACCAAAATTCTTACATATCTCGAAAACAATCTCACACTTCGAAATGAAAACAAAAACAAAATCTCGATCATATTCTTACATATCGAATTTTTTTTATTTTTTTTTATTTTTTTTTTATTTTTTTGGAGGGGGGATGATAACATGAGACCCTCTTACAAACCAAACACAGAGCCTCAGAGAGCTTTTTCTACTTGTAACAACATGCTTCCAACATCTTCATCTACTGCGAATCTTGCTTTCTGATAACAGCACAAGTTTGTTCTGTCCCCTAAAAAAGAGGAAACAGCAACTCACCAAAATAATTGTTCTAATTTCCAAACCTTTGACTCTAGCTTTCTAACGATCGCCTTTTGATTTCGGTACCATCTCCATCTGATAGCTCAAGCTTCTGGACAGTAATTACAAGCTCCATCGTACGAATTTTCGAATCACTTGGTCGCAATGAGATAGAATTAGAATGGATCATAGGGAGCTGCGGCTGGACAAAGCAATAAAAATGAATAGTAAAATAAGGTTAAGATTGTAAGTCTAGAGTCTTATTTCAATGGTTCATTGACTTTTTATTTGTTTCAATGGGTTCTTAGAAGGGAATACAATTCATACAAATCCACGAATACGCTTATCTTTATTAGAATGGTATAATGACTGAAATAAGAACGATGGTGGATACAAATAGAAATATTTTTTACGCAATTTTTTTTCAATTCTTATGTAAATGAGCCAACTTACGTGTACCTCGACTATTATCAAGGACAATTGTCTAATCCTACTAGGCTACTACATTTGCTTGTCAAGACAGCTGGAGTTTTTTATATGGATGACCTAAAAAATTGTGCTCAGTTGAAATTTGACCAAAGTTTTCTAACTTTTTGCTAGCATCACCATGTTCTGTTCGATTTTTTTTCTCTTTTCCCCTCTCCTCTCTCACTTTCTTGCTCACAATTTTTCCTCATCACTCCTTCATGCTCTCCTTCAAATATGAAATGTGAGATCTTAAAATTTCATATCAAGAAGTGCCCTTGTTGGCGACGGGAAGTTCACAAATGGTAGAAGGGTCATTGGCAGTGAGATGGTCAATGATGAAGGATGGGAAGAAGAAAAGTGGTGGAGCGAGAGGATGAGGGAAAATAGAGAGTTTGGAGAGAGTAATAGAACAAGAGTCGACAGAGAGGAAGAAAGAAGTATTAAAAAACAAAGGTTGTTTTCAAATATAGGAAAATAAACCAACATATTTACAAATATAGCAAAATTTCACTGTCTATCTGTGATAAACCGCGATGGACTATCATCTGTAGTCTATCGCGACACAGATAGTAGTCTATCGCAATCTATTGCAGATAAACAGTGAAAATTTGCTATATTTGTAAATATTTTTAGCATTTTGTCATTTAAAATAATTTTCCTAAATAATTGAAAAGAATTATATTTTATAAGAAATAAATTGAAAAGAGTTGGAAAACTTTATCTTGAAAAACTAGGTCAAATCTAATTTGAGCCAATTTTTTAGTCAAACTATCAAATAATTCAAGAAAACTACCTCAAACTCATTCCTTCTAAGCTCTTTATCATTTTTGTGATTTTCATTGACTATTAAGCCAACTCAAGCACCAGAGGAAGAGTGCTAAAGCCCATCCTTGGGAGACCAATTGATCTCACATAAAAGAGAGGGGAAACCAACCATTTTTATAATCGCAATTAAGATCTAACCACCCTTTTTTTGGATGAAAAAATAGGCACTAACCATTGCCACCTCAGTGAGCCGTTGTCTCTGAATCATTGTTCCTTGCTGACCGGTAACTCTCTGATGACCCCATATTTTGATTTTCAATAGCTTCTTGCTGGGAATGTGGTTGATGGCATTCTTGCTGCAACGGCTGCTCATGTTGTTGATGGTAATGACTCTCATATGGCTGTCGTTGTACTTGCGGTTGACTCCTTGTTCCCGTATGTTGATCGGCAGGTCTCAATTGCCTTCTTCTTCTCCATTTAAGATACTCTATAAGAAGTGAGTTTATGCTAATAGCAAGCCCCAATCCGGTGAGTGCAGAAAGGACAACAGAGAGAATGGCATTCACATTAAGCTGCATGTTGAAAGAAGAGAGAATAATGGCCGATGATCAAGAGCATTCAAAATATTGAGACTAAAATATGCAGAAAGTGATAGGAAATGCTTATACTTACTATTGCATAATATACATGAGCAAACAGGATGACTATGGCGAACTGGAAACAGGCATAAGCCCAAATGTAAGCTCTGCTCGCTGCCACCATTGAAATACCAAAATGGTTATTGGGAGATGAAAGTGCAACAAAGTCCGAACTGTTATAATCTAAGCAAGAATGAGAGACCATATTAAAAGGCTATCGCACATGGCATGTGATGCTAATTAGAGAAAAATCAACACAATAACCTTGGCAATTTCCCTATCGCCCAACTATTTAACATTTTTTTCCTTTCCTCGAGTGTTATTACTATAAACTATTATTGTATAACTATTGCATGTTCCTACCAAGTAGTCATTTGATATGTATCAGGACCAACAAAACATTATTCAAAGGTAAGAGGTCAACCGTGCAACCAGACACCAGGCCTTTAGGCTGTGATCTTTTTTGGCCTTGTTTCAGCCTTTCTAATACAAATTTTCGTTTCCTACTAAAGAAAGAAAAAGAAAAAGAAAAAAAGGTCAACCATGCACCATACTGATAACTCTCAAAAGAAGAGTTATTAGCTTGGTTTTTGGTATGAAAATATGCTAGTTGTAAGTGATTTACCGATGTCTTTCCCCCTTAATGCTTATGTTTTGATAGTTGCGGCAGTTGAGTACTCATAGTCCTATGTGAGTGTATTTAGTAACTGTTTTGCTACTCTTAAGCTTATTTTCAGCAGTAGGATATTGATGGAGCATTTCGCCAGCAGAGTCTTTGAGGGAGCATTGTTTTAGCATTCAAGAATCAAAAAGAGAGCATGTGTATCTGTAAGAAACGTGAGAGCTCAACTCATTAATTGAGTTGGCATCTGTCAGTAACCCGTGTGAGTTGAGTGGAGCAATGGGAAGACTGCAATGGGTCCTGCAATGTCCATTCATCCTTTAATTTCCTCATTGGAGACCAATATAAGAGGAAGGCATGCCATTTTTAAGGGAGGGACACATGCAAGGATACATCATTCCTCCTACTTATGGTGGGGCCTATCCTAATGAACTTTTAGAGGTCACATTTTCTTTGTACCCCCTTCTCACAATGTCTCAGTTGGAGCCTAATCAATACCCCAAATCTCAATTAATAAAATCATAAAAAGAAGAAAATTACACGAATCCCAAGTTGTTTTTGTACAAGTTTTTTCTTTTCAAGCGATTCATTTTTATGGAGCTTACAATTAAGGTGTTTGCATATTCTCATAAAATAGACCTCAAATCATACAGCTCCATAGATTCTTCACCATTTAATTAATAGAAGAATACAGACTTAAGCAATTGGACTACATTATATCCGACAATGAATGTTGGTACGATGTAATATATTTATCCGTAACAGTAACTGACCCATTGTGGAAGCAGTCATAGATGAAAGGAGACCCAAAGCACATGAAAAGGGCAAGGAAATGGCAAGTGCACGAGGACCCATATCATATACCTGTTAAAAAAGAATTCAATGGTGGAAATTAATTTGATTCGAGAGATAGGGACTGAGAATAAGGATAAAAGAGAAGGAAGCACCAGCACCGTGAGGATTTAAACATTTGAGGAAAAAATGTGAACCAAAGCTGTGAGAAAAAATTGTAGCAAATCCAAAAGCTAATTGCTAAGAAAGAGGGATTCTTTCAATACATATACAATAGTTATCATTTTCAAATGAAGGTCATACATGCAAAAAGGGATTCCGCTATCATGCGCAGTGACTTGATAAAGGAGACTTCCAAACACTAGAAATTGTGATAGGGATTCCTTAGGTTTTTTATGTGAGAATTTTACCAACTTTAATGGAGTTCATCTCTTTAGATGGGCTCTACCTTTGGTAGATTTCATTTGATCAATAAAATTATTTTCTATACGAATAAAAACTAAATTCTAGGATAATATTAATGGAGAAAAGTAGCAGAAAAGTTAGAAAAACATCCGAAAACGTTTATACACTAAATCACTTCAAAGATCTACACATAAATTAACTTTGAACTTATCAGCCATAATATCTTTTGGGGTTAAAAAACACTTTTGGTTCCTAAACTTTCATAAAAGTAAAAATTTAGTGCTTGAACTTTAGTTGGTAACAATTTAGTCTATACTTTCAAATTTGTAACAATTTAGTCCATGTACTTTACAATTTATAACGATTTAGTCCCTATCGTGAAAAATATTAGTATGATTTAATGAAATCTCTTATACATGTTGATTGATAAACTGATTGAGAATCAAATTTATTTGTAAACTATAAAGACTAAGTCATTACATAATAAAAATTGACTCTTAATTTTGATTAAAATTTTCACGATAAGGACTAAATCGTTACAAATTGTAAAGTACAGAGACTAAATCATTATTTGTTAAAGTTCAAGGACTAAGGGGATGTTTGGGCCATCAATGTTTGGGACACCAATTATAATAGTTGGTCTTTCCAACTATTATAACTTACAATTAACTACAATATTACTATTTCAAATCTCTTTTTCCTACAGTATTTACTATTTGTTACAATGTTTACTATTTCTTACTCATCCTCTCTTTCCCTCCTTGCTACAGTGTTTATTATTTCTTACCTAGACTAAAATAGTCTGCACCCCACACAGACTATAGTAGTCTACACCCCAAATACTGACTAATACAACCTACAAACTATTATAACCCACATACTATAATAACCCCCAACTATAATAACCAACTCAGAGCCCCAAACGCTCCCCTAAATTGTTACAAATTTGATAGTACAGGGACTAATCGTTACTAACTAAAATTTAGGGACTAAATTGTTACTTTCATGAAAGCTCAGGGACCAAATGTGTTTCTTAACCTACCTTCTGGTGTATTAAAAAATTAGCATAACATTCAGGGTGGTCTTGTCTTTCAAATTTTCTTGTAGGGTTATAATTCGGGTTGGTCTTAACAAGAATATCCATCAGCCTTAAGAGGAGTATCTTTTGGGAGGAAGCTAACACGAATAGTGGCCGCCACTTACAACTAAGTGAACTGGAATTTTGAGTCTGTCTAAAATTTAAGGTGGTTTTGGTTTTAGCTAGACTAGAGAAAGAAATATTAATTCTAACTAAGTGGCTTTCAAGATGCTAACGGAGGCAATTCCTTTTGAAATGGTGCTAAAATGGAAATATGGTATTGCTGAACATAGTTTTACAATCTACTAAATGTTCTTAATACGAATCTGGCTCCCTCCATAGTTGCTATCTACTTCAATTATGAAGGTCTTCCTTACAATGATGACATAGCAACGTCTGCCGCTTGTAATTTCACACCATTGATGGAGACGATGGTTAGGTAAAGCTGTAGCTGTAGGTGAAGAGGAGAGACATAGAAGAGCTACTAGTTGGTAAGGAAGTGAAGGTCAGCCGAAGGAAAAGCCCACCCCACTAAATTACTAACCGAGAAAAAAGGATGGTTGCAATTTGGGTCTAATTTGAATGCATGTTAGCCAAGAGTCCAAGATTAAGAGAGTGTCGAGAACTCACGAAATAGAGCCACAGTACCATAAAGTGGCACATCCTGACTCTGCCATACTGAAGATGAGCTTGCCCAAATAGCAGCAAGAAGAGTGAAGGAGCAGATGGCATTCCACATGACTTAAATATAACAAAGATAAAATCTAAGTATCCAATTGACATTTGCACAACTTATTTGAACTAGAGCCAGTATGATCATCTAGAAGTATCACGAATAAGCAGAATACATCCGTACCAAGAGTTGCTCCAAAAAGCAGAAATACGCAAGCATGCTAACCAACACAAGCACCGATATATCCTGCCAAATCCTATGAGAATGAAAGAAAGTGAGACAATGTTTCCATTTCATTTCCTTGTATTGGTGCTAAAAATGCCTTCAAGAAGAATGAATAATATTAGATGAAAGAAAATTAAACACCACTTTTTGAAAAGAAAAATAAATGTGGAGTAATTTGGGACTCCAACTAAAATAAAAACCAAATGAATGATTACTCTACACACTACACAGCATGCATTTGGGAGACCAAAATTTCCAATGTCTCTGAGTTGATGCCTAAGAAGTGAATAAAATATATTATCAATTTTTTCATAAAAACTAAATCAACTTGATGATTATGGTATCACAATTATCTCTTAAAAGCTTGTTTTCCCCTTCATATAATGTATGATATTTGCTTGAGCAGTAATCAAACTTTGGAAAACATCATCGGCAACATATTAGACAAGTATCACACAGAAGTGTGAATTTCAACCAAAAGGTCAGAGGTTCAAACCTCCACTCTCACAAATAGTTAAACTATTAAAAAAATATTTAAAAAAAAAAAACATTAGTAGATTGCTTCGCGTTAATGTTCAAATAATCCTCTCTTTTCACTAAAATTCATATTCAATTAATACCTGCAGTCAATGTTTTCCCCATCATCTGTCTCACAGTCTTTGTTCCCATCTCCCTCCCCAAATTTCTTTCTCCAATCCTACCTACATGTTCTTTTCTCCAGCAAGTTCGTATTAGAAACCGCTTTTTTCTTATATAAATTAAACACTTATGTAAATTGGTCAAAACAACTATAACATTAACTGTCCAGTCCCTTTTTCCCTTAACAAATCTCAACAAAAAGCGAAAATGTAAAAGAAGTTTAAATGATGATACATTATCTTCATGTCAAAATAGAAGTGGAAAATTTTTCTCTGTCATAGTATTAGAAGCCAACTAACCTATAACGATTGCCTTCCCTCTGCTGCAACGTTATGGGTGGTCGTCTAGTAACAGGGTGTGTGTTATGTAATTTTAATAAAGTCACTGGCAAGTTTTCAACATCCTGCTTGCAAATATCACAGATCTTGTTACCTTTAATGCTGAACCACTTAATTGCACACTCTTTGTGAGCGAGAGCTAGGTCTCCTTTGCAACTGCATTCCATTTTAAGAGTATCCCCGCCTTCCACCAAATCCATAAGACAGATCCTGCATACCGCTTCATCCTCAGGAATATCATCACCAGCAGGTTCACTTTCTAAGGCAAAAATCCAACTTCAGCATGTCAGTCTTAAAACTATAATCATCCAACTGCAAACATCGTTGTCAATAGGTGAAAAGGAATCCCACAGAGTATTATGTCAGATGTTTTGATTCTTGGAAATATTTGCAGTGAAGCAAACTAATAATAATAAATTACATGGAGAGAATGATAGTTGAACACCATACATTTAGCAGCAAAAGGGAGTGGCATAATAACAGTCGGAAAACTGTTCCAATTTTAGGTTGGTTTCAAGCAATTTTAAGGCCGTATAGTTCAGTGTTTAAATTGGCATCATTAATGGACGACCAACATTGAGTTGGATACACATACACACATATATATTTGTCTCCTCTTTCCCCATATAAAATAAATTTTCTTTAAGTATTGAACTCTTCCAAAGTCGCATCAAAAAGGTGTTTCAGCTATTAGCATACTAGTCCCTCTTTAGCCAAAAAGACAGTCAAAAGTGGAACCTGCCTTTTACAAAATACAAAGCTGACTAATTGTTCCTGAATAACAACCCAGGAAACAAAAAATAATTTTAAAATATGGTGCTTTTAAGAGGAAGAAAAAAAATAGCTCAACTTTGCTTATGTAGTACATTTAGTGATTTAATAATATCTAAATTTTAAAAGGCGTGTAGCATAAAAATAATCACCCTCCTCTAGTCGAGGATTTGAAGATCTAAAATCTCCCTTACAAAAGAGAGGGGGCTGGTCAAGGGTTTTACCTTCTAGTTTTCAGTTTTCATCTCGTAACATTAGTATTTTATGTAGGCAATGTAGCAATATAAGTCAAATCAATACAGTTATAACTGTATAAACCATTTATATTTTATATTAAAAATTAGTTGACAAGTACGCTGCTTTAAGAATTCTATTACAACAAAAATCATAAAAAGAACCTGAGTATCTAGGATATAAATCCTCTATGATATTTCTTGGAAGCAATCAGATGTTTGGAATTTTTTTTTTTTTTAATCAAAACGAGAGGAGCATTTTTATTAAGCTGTCTTGGTCTTATTGCTAAGTTCTGTACTTGTCAGTGATTTTGCAGTGAAATTTTTCTTTCTCATACATGTAGTAAGGCCGTGTCCTCAAAGTAGCCATCCAAGTAAAAGACAGAGAGGTTATCAACTGGGAAGGTAAATTCACAAGAAACACCAAGAGTCACTATAAGTTTAATTATACTATTTACCAATTTCGTTTGTTTGAGCAACAGAAGCGTCTCCAGCCGGACCTGCAGACACTATTCTAATTAAACCCACTGAATCTAATCGCCTTAAAACTCTAGGCTTAACAGTCAGAGGAGCTGATAATGAACGAGCAATATGCTGCTTGGCTTCAATTTTCTGAAAGAATAACAAAATCCACTTTCAGAAGGAAAAGAATAATGCATATTCATAAGTTGTAGGTATCAGGAGTACGCACCTGTATACCAGCAAAAGAATATATGAATACTTACAGCTGTTTTCGCGAAATGTAAGAAATTTGAACAATTAGATACTTACAGGGAAATCCGTATGGCACTCCATATTTGTTGCTTTCATTGTATCAGTATCTGAATTTGAAATTGGTGTGGTTGGTAAAGAATGTGCAGCTTTTGTAGATGAGGCGGGTAGAAGTTTGCTAAAAGAAAAAGATCTCAGAGTTGGCTTGTCTGGACATCTATTTGTTGGTTGGATCTCTGGTAAAATGGGAGTGATCATGTCACCTTCTGGAAAAGATCGTTTTGCTCCGAAGCTTTTGTGTGGAAGCAAGCTTCTCGCTGAAGATTTGGTTTTTACTGAATTTGGTCTAGGAGGCAATCCTCCCCTACTAGAGCTAGCACTTGAGGCTAATGGACTATCTAACCTCAAAAAAGACGGAGAATTCTCCAGAGTCCTTACCGGAATTTGCAGAGAGGATAAATTGGCCCGTCTAAAATGTTGCAATAAGGATGTTTCTATACCTTTTTTCTCTTCATCGTGTTTCTAAGGAAAAACCAAGATCCTTCTCAGTAAATATAATAATTTAGCAACCTAAGAATAAAAAAGTATGGATATGTCAAAGCAAAAACTAATTGAACTAAGGCACTTAACCATTCAAAAATCGATCAACCATAGACTGAAATAAAAAATAAAGAAGAGTTTTAGCAAGTTAATTCTTTCCTACAGCTAGTTTGTTTCTTGTTTAACTTTTTTTTTCCTTCTTTTTTAATTATAGCTTACAGTTATTCAAAAATAATAGTTCCAACCAGAAAGAAAGCAGCTAGTGTGAAGCACGTTATCAACTTATGCTAAAAAATCACTTTTCAGAAAGCAACGAGCTTATAAGAGCTAAGGCCAACGGAAACACAAAGCTTCAACATCTTTTTGGAATCTAAAAACAATTTTCAGGAAGACACCAGATATCTCAGTTTTCATACAGAGGGGAAAAAAAACGCAATGCTTATGCACTCCATAGACAACAGGGGATGGGTTAAAACCAATGTTCTCCACATGTGTAAAAGGAGAAAATCAAATTGCACTATTTCCAGCTCTCCCATTATACCTAACTACTCTCTTTACCGTCCAACCAGATCAAAAAGTTCAAGAACGCATAGAACAACATTTTAAAATACTAAAAGTAAAACTGAATAATGATCATATCATAAATCATACTAGTGAGTAAAGAATGCCGATAAGAATTTCTACAAACGGATAGGAGAAATGTAAGAATATAGCTGAAGTATATCGTTTAAGGATTGAACAAAACCACCTTGGGATGATGATCCGAAGAAGCTGAAGTCGATTCTTCGGCGCGTTGAAATCGAGCTACAACATCCTCCATCAAATTCCACAAAATCGATGAAACGAATAGAGAAACCCTTCGAAAACGACTGAATCTCTACCGGAAACAGGCAAACGCTAAATTGCAGATACGCTGAAATTGAACGAAGAACAGATAACTCAAAATGCAAAGCTGAATGGTGATTTAAGAGTGATTATGGGCGCAGCGGAAGAGAGTGAGTTCGCAAATTGGAATGGGATTTTTCTCAAGGGGCCATAAGAAATAAATTTGCCCGCCAACCGTGTTATTCTGTCGGAACTGCATCATTACTTTCCGTTTTTTTTATACGTTAAATTACTTCAAAAAAATAGTTTTTTTTCAGAGAATAAAATCATCAACCGAACAAAACAACATCATGAAAATTCCCAACATGTCCCTCTCATCATCAACTAAAACAGAAAGCTAAGAGGGGCATTTCCAGCCCAAAGTGAGCTAATTTATGGGTCACCCAATTACAATCTCGAATGAATTTTCATGTTTGAATTAAATAATTTAAAAAAATATTAAAATATTGTTTACATAATTTGCATGTTTGAATTAAATAATTTTAAAAAATAAAATTAACATCGTGTGTCAACCCACATATTTATTGAACACTATTAATTTGACTAACATGAAATATAATCTAATTTGTCTACAGCATTCTTTTAAAATTATAAATAGTTTGAATCACGCGATTTTGAAGAATTTTAAATCATATCACATTCTAAATGAATTATTTTGTTTGTTACCTCGATAAAAATACTGATTTGCCTGATAAATCTAATTGATTTCAATTTATTTTGTTTTTAACAAACGATGTAGTAGGACACAATGGAGATGTATGAGAGCACCAACTACAAGTGGGTGGAGTCCGGAATGGGCTATTATGGTCTAATATTTGAGACTCCAATTATCATAGTTAGTGTCAACTATTATAACTTATAATTAACTGTAGGAAAAAATTACCTTTTTAGTTCCCAAATTTTGAACAATATGTACATTTAGTCCTTGAGTTTTAAAAATGTACCTTTTTAGTTCTCGAGTTTATAAGAATAGGTTCATTTGGTCCTATATTTTCAAAACAACCTTCTTAGTCACTGAGTTTTTAAAAATAGGTTTAAGAGGTCTCTTAAATAATTTATTATTATTAATTTAAATAATTATATGTCATTTTAAATTAGAATAATAATTTTTAAAAACCATTTCGTCTCAAAAACTATTTTTTTTATAATTTTAAATATCATATAATTATTTTTTAAAAATCAAAGAAAAAATACTTAAGGATCTTTTAGACCTATTTTTAAAAACTCAGGGACTGAAAAATATATTTTGAAAACTCATTGACTAAATGGACCTATTCTTATTAACTCAGGACTAAATAGGTACATTTTTAAAACTCAATGATCACATATTGTTCAAAACTTGAGAACTAAAAAAGTAATTTTCCCTTAACTATAATATTACTATTTCAAATATCTATTCGTTCATGTGTTTACTATTTTATACTCATACTAAAACAGTATGCACCTGACTATTTTAACCTACAAATTATTATATCTTACATATTATAATAATTAACTCAGTGCCTCCAAACACCCTCAATACACTATGCTATAATGGACTCATATATTGGCCGTGTTAAATTAGCAATTTGCATTTACTTAGAAAAAAAAGCTAGTAATTTGCATTTGCTCGAAAAACACAATAACAAATTTACTTAGAAAAAAAAGCTAGTAATTTGCATTTGCTCGAAAAACACAATAACAAATAACTTACGTTTAAATTCTTACTCAGGTTGAGTAAAGGCATGGCTTGGAGAATCACATAAATTTTAAAATAGTTTCAATGCCACACGTAAACTTAATAATTAGGTTAAGTTATAAATTTTAAAAAATATTATTGAACTTTGTAATTTGTGTAAAAAGATATAATTAAACTTTTAAAAGTTTAAAAAATACTCTTAAACTTTTAAAAATAGCATTGTTAGTTTTAGAAGGAAATTGGTAGTGTTTTGTTTAAAAAATACACTTGAGCTTTCAAATGTTTTAAAAAATGACCTTAAACTTAAATAAAAGTTAAAAAAAATATTCTTGTTGTTAATATATGAACATAGATCGTTAATATCTCGTTGTAAAAATACATAAGTTTCAAAAGTTCAACAGTTAAAACGATCTTTTTTTTTTTTACTATTAACGTACGTATTATGGCTTTTTTTATAATACATATAAAATGTACTATTGAAGTATAACTGAAATTTATAAGTTTTATTGTTATTTTTTTAGGAAACGAACTAGATAAACATGAAACAGGGCTCTGTGAATTGGGAGAAAAAATAATAGAATAAATGTGCTATTCTAATGCCCTTCCTCGCGAGAGAACAAGCTAAAAAATTGTGGTCTCGCTCCACGTGGAAGAATGAAACAAATCCCAGATTAATTGCAATGGACTTAACCCCTTCAATTGAGAATGAAACATCCGATAAATTTGAAGATTATCACTGAAGTGAACAACAACCTTCAGTCAATCGGACTCCACAAAGATGTTCGCCACATTGGTAGATAGAATGCTATATAAGAGGTCGTGAATAGTCAGAACTTTCAGAATTACCCTGACCACATTGCAGTAGGAAAGATCTTGAAGTCGGCTAGGCGAACATGACCCAAATAGTCTCAAAACACCCACCCAACCCATTAGATTATTCATACACCATACAATAAAATCCAACTAGTTGTCTTTGCAAATCTAAACCTAATCCATAATACATCAATTTTTTTTTTTTGTTTTTTTGTTACACAAAATATTGTTTTATATTGAAATCGATTCTCCACTACTATCTAAATCATCAATTCACAAACTTAAGATCTACTTGGTAGGCAATTTAAAAACATAAAATTGGAAACAAAAGATTAAACGAAACAAAGTTGTATTTAATGTTTTCAGATATATGTTTGGTAACATATTCAAAATTTAAATTGCAATTTAAACAATTGTTCAAAACGTGTTTGATAGCATATTTATGAACTACAAAATCAATTATAGTTCCATCCCTAAATATTAAGTCGAATATAAAACTATTATTAATTAATCTATGAACACGTTTTATGTTAAAGATCTTGTATAATCATTATTTTGTAATATTATATAACTTATACATTATATAATGAGAAATTTTTAAAAATAGAAAAATAAGGGAATCTATTTAAACAAAATAGCAAAATTTTTAGATAGTTGTGATAGAGTTGTGATAGACATTAATAGAAGTTTATCAGTAATAGAAATTATAAAAGTCTATCATGGATAGATGTTGATAAAATTCTATCAATGTCTATTATTATTTTTTTGCTATTTTTTGTAAATAGTTTGACATTTTTTCTATCTATGAAAATTTCCTTTACATAATACATATTTAATTTGTTATTTTCAAGTTTGTACTATTTAGATAAAAAGATCTAAAAACAATTTTAAAAATTAAACAAATTCCAGATTGTCTACCAAATGTAGAACTCAATGGATATGAAAATATTAAACATAATATGAATTGCCAACTAAATAGACCCTTAATTTCATTCAACTAATCTGCTGCCTACTTTCTTAAGATTTTTTTTTTGTATTTTACACATTTTTTAACGCTAATTCATCGTCTCTTAATGCATTCTTAATAATTTTTTTTTGTGAAAATATCATTTTGGTCCTTATATTTTGATTATTGTTCCATTTTGGTCCCGATACTTTCAAATGTCTAATTTTGGTCCATATACTTTCAATAAAACTTAAAAATAATCTCTCCCATTAATTTAGAAGAAAAAAATGAGTTGGCAAAAAAAAAATATTATAAATGTAATATATAAATGTAGATATCCATAACCTACATAGGTTACAAAATATCATAAAACTCCCATTGAATTTGATATTGTAACATACCTCCCCATTGAATTCAATCTTGTAACATACACCATCTCATATCCTATAAATAGTGGTATATGTTACCTTTGTAATACACACCACAATTGAGTTCAATTGTCATTTCTACTTTCTTATTTCTCTCTACTTTACTACTTTTGTTCTTCTTTTGTTCATTGTATTGTTCTTATTTTATAACACGTTATCAGCACGAGTCTCTAACACTTTGAAGATTTTGTAGAGGTTGGATTCGATTCATTGGAATATCAAGAACGCTAAAGACTCGCTAGAATTTTCTCCATAATTTGTAAGGTATTTAGAATTTCGTTCAAACATGGTGAGTATTTTGATTTTGGTCTTGTTTGACTTTAGAGGAAACAAAATTATACATGTGTTTGATATATTCATCATTGATTTTCTCACCACCATCATTCATCTTTATTCTATTAAAACTAAAGTCCAAAAGAAGGTGAGTATTTTAATTTTCATAATGCAATATACGGAGATTGTGAAATTGAATTGCAAATTTGATATTAATTAGAATTTTGCATTAGATCAATTTCTAGAATTTTATGTACTTTTATGAGTTTTTTTTAAATTTGTTGTGAATGAGATTTGAAATTATAAGAATCAGACTGAGCACTCATGGTAGAAATTATGATTGTATGCACAAATAATTTTTGAATGATGTGATGTATACTAGTTGAAGAAACAAGATTAATCTCCTTGTTAAGTTCTTATTTGTGTGGAAAAGGACAAAATTATATGATAAATGTTTACTTGTGTGGTCATGACCTGTGCATGTGCTAACACAAACAAGTAATCAATTGGAAAAAAAATGACGGTGTTTATTCTTGATTCAATGTTTAATACGTACAAAGAACTTTTGGTAAAGGAAAATTGATATGGTCAATCAAGAAAAATCTTGAGTCTAAATTATAGTAATTTAAGTTGTTTTCAATTTGTTAAGACTACCAAATTGTAAATTGTCGTATATGTTTAAAATTGTTTGATTCTTTGCATAAAGTATGTCATTTAGAATAAGGTTGTAAATTATGGTCTTATTTTAAATTCAATTGAGATGTTTCTTAATTAATTTATATTTTCCATATATTTGAATAGGAAAATTGAATTATGATCTGTTTTCATATTTCTAAACGTTAGAAGTTTTTTTAATAGGAATTATTATGATTTCTATTTTACACATATTATCTTTTATATGTTAAGATTATCTTCTAATAATATTATATTTTATTTTTAAATATGAGAATAAATATATCAAAGACTATATTTCATTTTATTTTAAAAGGTTTAAGATTTAAAATATTAAAGATTATTCATTAAGTGAATTGGTTTTTATAAGATGAAAAATAAATCTTAATAACTTAGATTCATTAATTTATTAATTAACTCTTAATTAAAAGATTAATAAATTAGAAATAAAATTTTGACTATAAGAGAACTCTGTCTAAGGATGGTTCTGGCTAGGCTGAGGTATTTAAGCTGACCGTAAGGGAACACCTCTACCTGGGAACTAACCTGGGAGTTGAATTAGTCAAATTTTTGTTTGCCTATAGAAATTTATTGGATTGTTGAATATTTAAATTATTCTCATGTGGATTTTGTAAACTTTAAAAATTTATATATAGTGATAATATATAATTGAATGAATTCTCTCATGGTAAAATTTGAAAGTTATGCATAATAGTTTATTACTTTTCTAAAACTAATTGTGATTCAATGCACCTGAAGTTGTATAAATCAAAATAAGCTTATGATTTATGCAAAATAATGAATTTCGACCATTTAATATCATTCCTTGACGTGAATGTTGTAATATTTAATAATTGTGATTGAAATAATCTTAGTAGAGGAATAAGTAATTATTCTATTAAAACCACACATATTTATATGAGAATTTCATATTTCAATTGTGATGCAAAAGAGACAATGATCTTGTACCCGTCGTACATTAAGAGTCATTTTTGAAAAATTAAAATCCTTAATAATGAAAAGGAAGATGATGTGTGGTATAACAAATTTTGAGAATTTATTTGAATCTCTTGAAGAGATCATAACTTATCCATTGACAATGCTTGAAGCAAATGTCAATACAATATCAGGTTCTGCAAACTTGATTGAAGGTTTTGGAAAAGCAAACCTTATTTTACCTAGAGGAACAAAATTCACAATTAATAATGCTTTGTTCTCTAGTAAATCGAAAAGAAATCTATTGAGTTTCAAAGAGATACGTCAAAATGGTTATCATGTTGAAACTAACAATAAAAATAATATAGAATATCTCTATATTACATCTATTGTTTCACATGGAAAACGTATATTGGAAACACTGCCTGCTTTTTCTTCTGGATTATATTATACACATATACGAGTAATTGAAACATACACAACAATGAACCTGAAGTTCATGAATCCAGATATATTCATCGTTTGGCATGATCGATTGGGTCATCCTGGATCAATAATGATGAGAAGAATTATCGAGAATTCTCATGGACATCCATTAAAGAACCAGAAGATTCTTCAATCTAATGAATTATCATGTGTTGCTTGCTCTCAAGGAAAATTAATAATTAGGACATCACCAGCTAAAGTGGGAATTGAGTCACCTACATTTTTAGAACGAATTCATGGTGACATATGTGGACCTATTAATCCACCAAGTGGACCATTTAGATATTTCATGGTTTTAATTGACGCATCCAGTAGATGGTCACATGTGTGTTTATTATCAAGTCGAAACCTTGCATTTGCAAGATTACTTGCTCAAATAATCAAATTAAGGGCACAGTTCCCTGATTATACAATCAAAAGCATTCGACTTGATAATGCTGGTGAGTTTACATCCCAAACGTTTACAATTAATTGCTAGACCATTACTTATGAGAGCAAAACTTCCAATATCTGTATGGGGTCATGCTATTTTGCATGCAGCGTCACTTATACGCATAAGACCGACATCTTATCATAAGTACTCCCCAGTGCAATTAGCTTATGGTCAAGAGCCAAATATTTCCCATTTGCGAATTTTTGGTTGTGCAGTATATGTTCCAATTGCCCCACCACAACGTACTAAAATGGGACCTCAAAGGAGATTAGGAATATATGTCGGATTTGATTCCCCATCAATTATTAGATATCTTGAACCCCTGACGGGTGATGTATTTACTGCACGATTTGCTGATTGTCATTTTAATGAGACAACCTTTCCAACATTAGGGGGAGGAATTAAGAAGTTGGAAAATGAAATTGCCTGGAACGCATCGTTATTGTCTCATTTAGACCCTTGTACAAATCAATGCGAACTGGAAGTTCGAAAAATAATTCATTTACAAAACATAGCAAACAAAATGCCAGATGCTTTTACAAATGTTAAGAAAGTGACCAAGTCATATATTTCAGCTGTTAATGCTCCATCTAGAATTGAAATTCCAACTCAGCAAGTTGTTACAACTAATGAGTCAACGGTACGCCAGAAGCGTGGTAGACCAGTAGGTTCAAAAGATAAAAATCCTCAAAAAGAAAAGTAATCAATAGTCAAAATGACTCAATTGAAAATGAGAAGATTCAAAAAGAATCTCCAGACATGACTATTGATAAAAATGTCGAAGAGACTCAAGTATATGAAGATAACAGTGAGATCTCGATAAATTATGTAATGACAGGAAAAAGATGGAATAGAACTGATGTAGCCATAGACAACATTTTCGCTTATACTGTTGCTCATGATATTATACATGAAAATGAGGATTGTGAACCTAGATCTGTTGAAGAATGTCGCCATAGAAAGGATTGACTTAAGTGGAAAGAAGTCATCCAAGCAGAATTAAACTCACTTTCAAAACGTGAAGTTTTTGGACCTGTAGTCCATACACCTGAAGGTGTAAAACCTGTGGGATACAAATGGGTATTTGTACGTAAAAGAAATGAAAATAATGAGGTCACGAGATACAAAGCACGATTGGTTGCACAAGGATTTTCTCAAAGACCAGGCATTGATTATGAGGAAACATATTCACCTGTGGTGGACGCTATTACATTAAGATATTTAATTAGCCTGACTGTATATGAAAAGCTTAACATGCATCTTATGGATGTAGTCACAGCATATCTATATGGATCTCTGGAAAATGAAATCTATATGAAAATCCCTGAAGGATTTAAGATACCTGAATCATATAATTCAAAATCTAGAGAATTATATTCAATCAAATTACAGAGATCATTGTATGGATTAAAACAATCAGGACGGATGTGGTACAATCGTCTAAGTGAATATTTATTGAAAGAAAGTTATCAAAATAATCCAATTTGTCCATGTGTGTTTATTAAGAAATCACAATCAGGATTTGCTATTATAGCTGTATATGTTGATGATTTAAATATAATTGGAACTCCTGAAGAGCTTTCAAAGGCAATAAACTATCTCAAAAAAGAATTTGAGATGAAAGACCTTGGAAAAACAAAATTTTGCCTTGGCTTGCAAATTGAACATTTAGCTGATGGAATTTTTATTCATCAAACGACATATACAGAAAAGATTTTAAAAAGGTTTTACATGGACAAAGCACACCCATTGAACATTCCAATGGTAGTTCGATCACTAGACGTGAAAAAGGATATCTTTCGACCTCGAGAAGATAATGAAGAACTACTTGGTCCTGAAGTACCATATCTTAGTGCAATAGGTGCACTAATGTATCTTGCTAACAACACAAGACCAGATATAGCATTCTCAGTGAATTTATTAGCAAGATACAGTTCTTCTCCAACAAAAAGACATTGGAACGGAGTTAAACATGTACTCCGTTATCTTCGAGGAACGGTTGATATGGGTTTGTTTTATTCAAACAAATCAAATTTTGATCTAGTTGGTTATGCAGATGCTGGATATTTATCTGATCCACACAAAGCTAGATCTCAAACAGGTTATCTTTACATGTGGAGGAACTGCTAAATCTTGGCGGTCTGTAAAACAGACCATTACAGCCACTTCCTCAAATCATGCAGAAATTCTTGCAATTCATGAAGCTAGTAGAGAATGTGTATGGTTGAGGTCAATGACTCATCACATTCGAGGAACATGTGGCTTGTCTTCTGGAAAATTTTACCAACAATATTATATGAAGACAATACAACATGTATAACCCAAATCAAAGGAGGGTATATAAAAGGAGATAGAACAAAACATATCTCACCAAAACTCTTCTACACGCATGACCTCGAAGAAAATGGCGACATTAATGTTCAACAAATTTCTTCAAAAGATAACTTGGCAGACTTATTTACAAAGGCATTACCCACATCGACATTCGAAAAGTTGGTGCACAACATTGGAATGCGACGACTCAGAGAACTCAAGTGATATATTCATGAGGGGAGTAGAATTACTGTACTTTTTTTCCCTTGGCTATGCTTTTCCCCATAGGGTTTTTGTAGCAAGGTTTTTTTAATGAGGCAGGAAAGTATATAAAATAATGTACTCTTTTTCCTTCACTAGGATTTTTTTGCCCATTGGGTTTTTTCCTAGTAAGGTTTTAACGAGGCATTTATTTTATATAATATGGATATCTAAGGGGGAGTATTATAAATGTAATATATAAATGTAGATATCCATAACCTATATAGGTTACAAAATATCATAAAACTCCCATTGAATTTGATATTGTAACATACCTCCCCATTGAATTCAATCTTGTAACATACACCATCTCATATCCTATAAATAGTGGTATATGTTACCTTTGTAATACACACCACAATTGAGTTCAATTGTCATTTCTACTTTCTTATTTCTCTCTACTTTACTACTTTTGTTCTTCCTTTGTTCATTATATTGTTCTTATTTTATAACAAAAAAGAATATGACGGACAATTTTAAGTAAAATACCAATCAATTTTAGTCTATATAATTTTAATCTAATTTTAGTCCCATATTTTCAATAAAATCTTAAATTTAATCCCGAGATTTTGATACGGTAAGGGCAGTTGCACGTTAAAACTCTAAAATCAACCAATACGACTCTCGTCTTCGCTTTTGTGCTCGTCAAAAATCGTCTTCCTTCACAGTTCCAATTCCAACTCCCAGATCCCGCTGATCTCCATCTCCTACTCCAGTTTTCTCTCACATCAATCCATCTCTTCAGCTCTCTACTCCATCACTCTCAGCTATGGAGAATTCAGCTGCGGGAAACCACTGTTGCACCTTATGCTAAGGTTCCGCGATGCGCGTGCACAGATAAATGTGATCTGAGGTAGTTTTTGATCAATTAAGTTCAAATAGGGAGTTCTGCTAATATTCGTGTAATCTATTTGAATTGATTGATATGAAAGTTTACCATACCGTGGTTCTCATTTCTCACAGATCACCATTGGCTCTGAAGTTTACTCTCTGTGGAATTTTCGTGGAAATCGTGTTTGGGCTGAAGCATTTCAATTATTGCCAAACGATGGACAAGTCAAGCGCTTTGGAATACATTAATCAGATGTTCCCCACAGGTTACTTCCTCTGTCACTCCATCTCTCGACTGCTCGGTTGTAGGAAACAGCATTTTGTACGTGGGGGGTGGGGTAACCAACGAGGACAATGAAGAGGTCCGCATTGATGTGTTTGGATATCATTTTGTGGACTTGAACCGCCATTTTGGAATTCTACTACTTCAACTTTATTCTTTTGTGCAAGAAATGTGATTTTTTCATTGATAAATGAAAAGATACCAACTATACAAGGCCACCCAAGACTGAAACTAATCTGGCTTTCAAACATAACGATTACAAGAAAGCAGCCCAACAATAATTTAAGCTCAAATTCCATATTTTTCTTACCTCGAACTAGCAAATACTTTCATCACCAATCTTTCATCCCGAGTGCAAGGTGTCACCTTCTTTGGATTTCTTAGAGGATAATTGGGAAAGTATCAAAAGATCTTTAGAAGGTTCTTAGTTAATTTGTTAAAGGAGCATCATTGACGCATCGATGAATTAAGCACCTGCATGCCTTATTCCCAAGAAAGAGAGGGCAAAAAGGGTGAAAGATTTTAGACTAATTAGTCTTAGTATGCACAAGATCATTTCTAGGATCCTTGCCGATTGGATGTGAAGGGTTTCTCCTTGTACTATCGATGTGTCTCAAGATGCTTTTGTTTTTGGTAGACATTTTCTTTAATACCCAAATTTTCATTAAGAAAATATGATAGAAAACAATGACATACATGAAGAGAACTCCCGAAAAAGGGAGACAAACTACCAAAAGGGTTTCCAATAAAGAGAAATAAGTCCTAATGAATAATTATAAAAGGATTTTTTTTAATTGAAGCCCATTGAGAGACATAGAATATAATAAAGGACCAAATCTCGCTGGAGATATCTCAAGCCCTTGGTAGATGAATTATAGATTAGATGCCAATTGCCAGAAGATGTATGAAAAAAAGATTATTTCTAAATTGATTTTGAATAAGCTTAGGATTGAAGGAAAAGTTATTTGGGAAAATATTAGGGTTTATAATTCCTTGCGGGCAGTGACCTCTAAGGCCTTTTATAATTATAAGTTAGGTGTTACTTTTTTGAATTGGAAACCCTTTTTATAGGTTGAGGCTCCTCTTGTGTGGGCTACTTTTTGTATGGCCTTGTATATCCTTTCATGTTTCTTGATAAAAGTTTGGTTTCTTATAAAATGGAGAAAAGATTCCCATCTTTGTGAGCAAGCACCTAAAATCATGAGCGATTTTTTGTGGGAAGGGGTCGATGGGGAAGGGGACTCATTAGAATAGGTGGGACATTGTGTTAAGATTGATTAATCAGGGAGGGTTGAGAATAAATAATTTGAGACTTTTTAATGAAGCCCTGTTTTTTCTTTTTTTTAGATAAGAAACAATTTCATTGATAAATTAAATATCCAAAAAGATACAAAGGACCCATCAAATGATACAACCATGACCAAGGGAAGGGGAGCAACAAAAAGGTAAGAAAATACAGAAAGATGAAAGTGGGATTGATGATGCATGATGCCAAGGGGCAGACCCCAAACAAAACTACAACCCAAAGATCATCAAACTATAGCAATCCACAACAAAGATGAAAGAAACCAAACCACAAGCACCATACACGGTTCAGAAAACAATCAAAATACTACACAATGACAGAAACCATGGAGGATAAAAGTGTCTTCTTAAAGAAGAGAAAGTGTTGAGTTGGAATAGAGTAGATGATCACAAAAGCGCAGGGAGAGGCTCAAAACAACACCAATCCATATCACGCTGTCATTGAGCTCTCTTTATGCATAGATTTTGCCTTTTTTCTCATAGGAAATAGAGCATTCCAGGTTTCGGATTTCATAAACGCCTTTCCTTTGTTTAACCATACACTTGTTGTTTCTCTTCTTTGTGTGAATGGCCATAGCATAAAGCCCATTGTTTTTGAACCAAGGAGCTAATGCAATCAAGTGAGGCCCCAAATTGAAAGGCTCTTTTGTCGGTGGAGGAAAGAAGTCATACCATTGTGTCTCAAGAGGATCATACAAGAATGAAGGGTGAGGAGAAACTGGTGGAGTAGTGATAGGGCTGGATAAGTATTGTTTCGCATTGGCATCTGATGGCAAAGCCACAATGGCTGTCGAGGGAAAAAAATAGTCTTCATTTTTTTAGAGAAGAAACATTTCATTGATAATAGTCTTTGCACGTCTATTGGGTATGATGTTTGCCAATGGCGTGGGGCTGGTTGGAGTGGTAGAAGAGGTTGGGGGTTGAAAAGAAAAAACTGTGAAAGATGAAGAAAGATGAGGATGCGTGTGTAAGGGAGGTTGCATGGGAGGAAGAGAAGATGGTTCAGAAAGTGTGTGAATGGGAGAAAAGTTGGATGGGATATCTGACGAGGATGGTTGAGTAGAGAGTCTAGAGACAAAAGAGAAGGTTGACTCCTTAGGCGGATAAACAAACAAAGAAGGAGGCTAAAAGATGGCCTCATGGGGAGATAAGATTGTTGCTTTGACATGGCCTAAAGGTGATTGGATGGGAGGAAAAACCGACTGTGTTGCAGACTCAATAGGTACACATTGCTCTGTTAAAGGGCTTGATGGGACGAGGGCTGGTGACTGCAAAGTATAATAAAAAACAGGGGCTGTGTTAGTGTCCTTGTTCACCAATATCAAAACTTTATCCAGCTGGGTTATCGGTTGAGCAATATGTGAAGCATTATCCGGCCGCTGTTGATCAGACTTTGGTGCCTGTTCCGATGACTTCAAAAATGAAGAATGCAAGGGTATTTTTCCATGAACGGCGACAATGTAGCCAATGTAGGGGTCCGCATAAAAAAAGGGATCAATTTGTACAATCAAAGGAAACAAAGAAGAGGATGGGAGGAGGATGCTGGTTGGAAGGAAACCATTTTTGTTCAGTTTGACCTTTAAGCTAACCTCCATCATATCCATTCTTGCCAAGGTCTTCTTCGATGTATCAACATAGCCACCATAAAAGTCTCCAATAAGCTTGAAAGTATCGTATGACCATTTATCAATAAGGCAATTTACGAATCTTTATCCATCCCCCATAAGAGGGTACCTTTATCTCACTGTAGAAAGCCTATATACTCCACTGTTCGAATTTAATCTTAAAATTACCAACTTTGAAACAACCTTTGATGTTACAAAGTGTTTTTCCTTGTCCATAGTTTTCTACTTTAAGGATGACTTTGTTTGGTTGCAAAGAACTAATCGATCCAAAGTAGGTGACCTTTCTTCGGATAGGAACAAGGATGTCATACCAATCATTATGTAAGTTTTCTCGGTAAACAATAACAACTTTACTGGGGTAGAAATCAGCTAGCTCGAAAGAAAGGGGAGGAGGAACCTTTATAATGGCCTCTATTGGAATGGAATGGGGAAGGACTTTAGGAGCCAAAAGAGAGTTTTTTAGAGCATCCTAGTATGAATTTGTAGTAAAAGTGGCTGGTGCAGGAGACTTGTTGGTTTCCTTAGTAAGAGAGATGAAGTTAATCCATCCCTCCTTATCTTTTCCCATTGGGATGATGATTTTGTTTAATCCTCCATTAATGCCAAGCTTCACAATTTCTGTACAATGCCCTTTTCGGCTGGTGATCTTTTCTACCCATTAATCGTAATCATCAATACAACTTTTATGGAAGAATTTATGGTTGAGGGGGGCGTCGATTAATGCCGCAAAGCTGGTTTTTAGCCATTGATGGGACTCTTTCTTCAAAGAAAGAGTGAAGGATCGATCTTTCCAAGATTCGGTGATGCACAAACCACGTTCAAGATCAACGGAGAAAGACTTGCTGTCAATGGAGAAGGAAGGAAGGGGAAAGGTTGGACGACGAGACATACCGTTGATGGAGACTATGTTAACAAGGGTGGAGGGTAGTAGGAGTGAATGGAGAGAAATCCATGGAGAGAGAAACAGAAGTTAGGATATTCTCTTTGCTTTGAGCATATATAAATATTAAGAACCAATTTGTGAGCAAGTACGACCCCCAATAATCGTAGTATGCCCCCCACTTTGGAACCAACGGTTATGACGTTTCCCTTTGGAACCAAATTCTTTGTGGTATAAGATCATTGTGAGCAAATACGACCCCCACTAGTCAAATCGTGGGTCAAAAAGCGTCGCAAGCAAATTTTGGATAGCGATTGCTTCAAGCCTTCCTTCCTTCTCTTGACACGCGAATTATCGGGTTGGGGATGGCTAGAGTAAGTATTTTTTGGGGGATTGTCGGGTGGGTCATAGACCCCTCTCTCTCTCTCTCTGGAGTTACCTTGCCTTTATAATTTTCCTTTGAAGAGGTGTTTGGTCTCTTTGGTTATCTCATCTTTGGGTTATTTTCCTTTTTCCTACTTCACTTTTGTAGACCTTTGTCCTACTTGGAGTCTTTGGATTTTGCTGTTATTATTGCTTTTTTGGACTATAACATTTCTGTCAGGAGAATCAAGATGTTAGGTGCTGAATTCCTAGTCTTTTGAAAGGCTATTTGATATGGCATTGTCAATTATCTTACTTGATTTGGGATTGCCTTTGGGTTGAGTTTGCACGTAACAAGGTATGTTATTGTTTGATGGAAGAGGTTATGTTTAAAGTTTTATATTGCTTTGTGGCCGCAGACCGGGAAAGAAAACAAAAATTCTCTAGACATGGTGAAGTTATTATGTGGGATCCTTGGACAAAAGGAAATTTGAAAATCTTTGATGTAACACAATCCTCTTGGGAAGAAAGGTTTGAGATGAGTGAATATTCTCTGTCTTTCTCGATGATTTTTTTCTTTTTCTTTTTTGAAAAGGAAACAAACTTTTCAATGTTATAATAAAAAAGAGTCTTATGCTCAAATTACAAGAAAACAAAGTAATCCAAGCAAACTAGAAAGCGAGATAAGGGGATCAACAGGCACACCCGGTCATCTCAACTAGGTTAACACCACCCTAGCGCCATCATCATATCCCAATAGTTACAAAAGAAAGAAATAAATGCTCAACATAAATATGTATAACATATTGCTTGTTTTGCTCTAATACATCAAAGAAATAAAATGCATCTCAACTAGGGGAATAAAGGCACTCCAATTGAGGCATATATCTTGCACCGAGAAGCTTGCCCTTCTCGATGAGTTCTTTCTCAAGAATTTAGAAATCATTTTCGAGATAGAAGTTATTTGCTTGGCAGGTGATGCAGGGGATAGTGAACACCTTGAATCATGTCTAGAGACATTCTTCTTTTGTGATGGATCTACAATGGTGTATTCTTCATAGGTAGCACGAGAAGGGCATTGATCGTTTATTATGGGACTATCAATTTGCTTATCCCCTTTGGAACCGGTGCTTGAGTTCTTTTGGGCTTTGCTTAGCTTGTAGTAGAAACCGATATGTAGAGGAGGTGTTTATGAACTCTCCCTTATAGGACAAGGGAGAAGTCTTATGACATGCTTATTTTTTTGCTATTATGTAGGGTATTTGGCTGGAGAGGAATATTAGGATTTTTAGAGGGGTGGAGCAATCTTGTAAGGAAGTTTGGGAGGTTGCTAGGTTTAATGCATCTTTATGGGTGTTTGTTCATCTGGTTTTCTGTAATTATCAGTTTAGTCTCATTCTTTTGCACTGAAGCCCTTTTGTGCCGTTAGTTTTGTGACTCTCTCTGTGGGCTTTTTTTTTGCTATGTTCTTGTACTTTCATTCATTTTTCTCAATGAAAACTTGATTTCTTAACCCCAGAAAGAGAATTTAGAAACTATTCATCCACTAGCACTATCTTTTGCTGGAAGGCTTACTTGTAATTGTTTTGAGTTTATGATATATTGTCTTAGAAAGTTTCTCGTAACACCATAAGGTGGGATCATATTTTAAATTATAATTAAGAACAGTTTTGGAAATAAAATAGGTCAATTTTTCCCCAAACAACCCCTTTTCAAGTTTTCCCTCTCTGTTCTAACTTGTTTGGCATTCTCGAATTATGCTTCTTGTAGGTCTAGCAGCTCACTGTTTTTCTTTATTCCCTAAACTCTTAGTATATATTGACTTTGTGAAGTTTGGCTGATATTTAGAGGCATCTTTATCTGGTGTGGAGCCACTTATGCAAAAAATACATAATGAGATATGTCGTGTAGATGCTGGAATTTTAGCAGCTGTTCGCCAACAGGTGATTTTTGTCTTGTTTTTCACTAATAGAAAATAAAAGCTTTCATTTCTTATTTGTTCTCATTTTTCATTGTATTCATTTTGGGTACCTTACGTTGTGCTCATTCAGCAATTAGGTTCACAATTTAGCTTGATGAGTTTTTGATTTATATGTACACGAGGTGGTACCAAAGTCATATCTATTGGCATTATTTGATGGAATATTTTGGATATTTTGGTTCCTTTTCATTATATCAAGGAGAAATTGTTTATTGTTCCAAAAAAAGAGTTTGGATATTTTGGTTGACATTTGAAAAAATGTATATACCTCAGCAGGGGATACTTAGATCCATGGCCAATCTTGACAATTTTTTGTAGTGATAGTCAAGCTATTGAAACTTGTGGTTATTTGTTGGAATACTAAATTCGATGCTAACTTTGATGATTCAGAACTTGTAGGTTATATGAGGTTCATTATAATTGAGAGTGCACAGTTCTATTTTCCAACCATTCTTTCATAATCATTCTAATTTCATGCAAATCTTGAACAAAGAGGCCCTTAGGTCGGTAGGGATTGCTAGTTCTATCTTTCCCTTTTGTTTTTATTATGATATCTCTTTTGGGCATAAGTTTCTGATGAACCAAGTTTTTCATAAACATGATTTACGACTTCCCTTTTAGATCTTACTTGCATGATTGGGGGTGTTGACTTTAACTTTGCTGCTGTTATATGCATCTTAAGGGAGTAGAAGTGAAGCATATAATATACGTGTCATATTTTAGTGTCCATGAGAACAGTGGTATCTCTTTCACCCAATCGCATTATTATCTTTAATGCTATTATCACTTTCACAGAGTAGTTCAGGGACCAAAGCAAAAGAAGATCTTGCTGCTGCTACATCAGCTGTAGAGGTTTGTCCATCTGCTTGGAATTTTTCAGGTTTTTTCTATTTTAGCATTTAGCAAGATGTAAGAGTTTTATATTCATTGGCTTTTATCTACAATACAAATTTTATTTCGTATAAAGAAAAGAGTTCTGTATTCATTGAAGTACCGGTTTGTTATAAGAATGGGCAGTCAAATCCAAATCAATTTGCTACTATTACTGTTTGGGATTTATCAACCAAATTACATGCTAAGAACTTTTTGTTTCCTGGAGATTGTGCCATTCAGCCAGTGCTCCGCCTGTATGTTTGAGTCCATGATGGGTTCAGAGGATCTGGGTTGTTTTATTTTATTTTGCATATATAAATCCTCTCTTCTTTTTCTGAAGCAGGAACTCATGTCCAAAATCCGAGAAATAAAAACTAAAGCTGAACAGAGTGAGACAATGGTTCAAGAGATTTGTCGTGATATTAAGAAGTTGGACTTTGCAAAGAAACATATTACAACAACAATAACTGCTCTTCATCGTCTGACCATGTTGGGTAAAGTCACATCCCTTTTATATTTGCCTCTTCATCCTTACTTAATGGTTTCATTGTCTTTGACGTTCTGCCTTGGGGTTGTACAACTACATTCTTTTTTTTCTTTTGGGACAAGAGACAATGTCTTTGATGGTAATAAAATACAAAGGAGGGGAGTTTCAGGAACTCCAACCCAAAAGCTATTACAAAAAGTAAAAATATTTCTTCATTATATCAAAATAAAATAGGGGGCTTTGGAGTAGTAGTTTCTTTTCATTATATCAATGAAATTTTTGTTTCCATTTCAAAGAAAAAGAGAGAATAGAAACTAGTGCAAAAGAATGCCAAGTAAGAGATCATTCTTTTCTTAAGACAAAATCATCTCTATTACGTAATAAAATTTCTTCATTGCTCAAATCCAAATTTGATTCGTTAATTAAAAGTTGTTACCTTTTATAGCTTATGGATATGAGTTAGCTGTTGTAAAGAAAGTGGGAATTATTAGTGCAAACTTAATTTGTAATCAATTGAATTAGTTTTTTTCTTTAATTAATATTGGTGGCACTTATTTAGGCTAGTACCTCCTATTTAGGAGGGAGGTGGCCTAATGGCTTAGTGGGATGATCAAGGAAAATTTTAAGGTTAGTGGTATATTTAGTGTATTAGTAGTTAGTTTTTTATTTACCCAGAAATACGCGTAATGTTTTCACTCCAATGCATTGATCACAATTGAAGCACTTGGTCATTCATGCAATTTCCCTCCTATTTCTACTATTTGTTCTCTTCGTTTCATTGTTTGTAACATTAGCTATTAACTTGAACTTTGAAACTAAAAATAGACTCGAATTGTAGTGATATGATTGGAGAGTTTTCCTCCATCCGCCCTTTCGGGAGAAGGGTTGCTTTTTATGGCTTGCCGGGGTATGCGCTTTATTGTGGGTGATTTGGGGGGAGCGGAATAGTAGGGTGTTTAGTGGGGTGGAGAGGGATCCTAGTGATGTTTGGCCCCTTGGTAGATTCCACATCTCCCTTTGGGTTTCGATTTGCAAATCCAAATCACTTTAAAATATCGTAATCATTCAATAGACACTGTTATATATAGTTCGAGTTCCTTTCTTTAGTGGGCTTGCCTTTTCATTTGCCTTTGTATTCTTTCATTTTTTTTTTATTTTTTTATGAAAGTTGTTATTTCTCTCATATATATATATGTGTGTGTGTATGGAAAGAAAAAATTAAAAATAGGGAAGATACAATTTTAAGGGAAGCTAGTGGCACTATATAGCCTACATTAGAATTGTGAGTGATTGTTTAGTACGACTAGCTAAGAGTCATCTAATGCAATCCAAACCACTTTAAAATGTTTTCTTTTGAGAAGCCCAACTTTTATGTTTCAATTGGGATTTTTAGATTGTTTGTGGATATTGTGATCCTCTTCCCCAGATAACACATTAGTCCAGTCGCGCTCCCCCCACCCCAAACACATACACACAAAAAGGGGAGCACCCTAAAGGAAGGGTCTCCGATCTAACAATATATGACCTATTATTCGAATTATGGTTTGAACGCATTGTCTATTTTCTTATTGTTCTTCATTGCTTTTTAATATCATGTGTTTTTTAGCATTAGTTTCTTTTCATTTTATCAATGAAAAGTCTTGTTTCATACAATTCTTTTAAGGAAAACATCTTTCATTTGTTGATTGGTCCAGTGGTAGCTTCAAAGTCAAAAGTTTTATGGTATAATGCACTGAAGGCCTTATTATCTGGATTATGGTTTGAACGCAACCAAAGGGTTTTTTTTTTTCATAATAAGCATCTTTCTTGGGATGATCAGTTTGACTCATTGGATTTCTTTTATGTTGCTCTCATAATTCATTTATGTTTTGTTGTTTTGTTTTATTTTATTTTATTGTTTTTTGTATCTCCTTTTAGGTTTCTTGTATTTTTGGGCATTAGTCACTTTACATTCTATCAATGAAAAGTGTTTGTTTCCTCCTCCAAAAAAAAAACACTAACAAGATATGACCTAATGCATAATTACAAAAATAACTCGTCACTGACGCCCATAGAGAAACATTGAATTTGACAAGGGACTGAATGTTAGAAAGTTCTTCTCAACCCCACGAAAGATTCTGCTATTTCTCTTCCCCCAAATACCCCACAACAAAGCACACACTCTCTCCCTCCAATCGATGGATGATGGATGAACTCCTCGATCATATCACTGAAAGCTCTAAGCTCTTTATGGTGCCCCACACCTAATAAGTTCACCTGATCATTTGTTGTTTTTGTAAAAGTTCTCTTGCCTAACTGTTACTGTGAATACATTTTTTCCTATGTGATTACAGTCTCGGCCGTTGAGCAGCTCCAGGTAATGGCTTCAAAACGACAGTACAAAGAGGCAGCTGCACAGTTGGAGGTACTCATTTGTGAATATAGACATTCTTCCATTTCATCTAAATTGTTTCTTGTGTGGTTGCGCCATAGCCATAAGGCTTAACTTCATACCTAAAAGAAATTTATAGGCTATATGAGGCCATTTTGGCATGGTATATCTGATTGTCTGTTTAGGTGCCATTTCTTTGGTCTATCCCTTTTTCCTAATTTTTTGCTTTTTCCCTCAACTTAAAGATCTTTCTAAAGAACAGAGAGGGTTTTTGTTCTTACACAATTTTGTTAAAAAACATGTATTCTGATTCATTCCAGGCAGTAAACCAATTATGTAGTCATTTTGAAGCCTATAGGGATAACCCGAAGATCACAGAGCTTAGGGAGAAGTTCAAGAATATTAAACAAATTCTGAAATCACATGTATTCTCTGACTTCTCAAGGTATGATGTACTTCAAATTACAACACCATTATATACAGTTTATCTGGCAGTGATCTAAAGCTTAAGGTGCGCCGGTAAATTACTGATCAAACTTGTGTTGAGGCATGGGGAAAGAATTAAATTGAAATTTAAAAAAATTACTTTTTTTTTTTAACAATTAAAAAAATTGTTACAATTTTTTTTATCTATCAAATATCCCATAGAAATTCACAAGCTCAATCTAACCATAAGACACAGCTTTATTTCCTTTTTTTTTTTTGTAAATTATTATTATTATTATTATTATTTTTTATAACCTAAGGACCACAAAGATGGTTTTCCAGGCAGTCCTTCAAGATATTGGAAAAAAAGGATGTTAGGCAAACTCCTTGGAAAGTCTACCACTGGATTAGGTCTTTGGAAGAGTCAAGTAACACTGGCTTGTACCCCAAGTGGAGGCCTGAGTCCTTAGAAAGGGCTTGTCGGGGGGTGGGATGTCTTGTGTTTGGGGAGTTTAGATCATTCGGACTTCCCTTGGTGAGTAATTGATTGCAGGGAGAAAGGCCTTTCTCACCATATATGCATATTCCGTAGGGTCCAACGAAGAGCTGTCATCTTAACAGACCAGCGTAGCTCCCATTCATTAATATACTAAAAAGAGAATTAGAGATTTCTTATTTGACTGCCTTATCTTCTGAATTTACTTCATTTTTCTTCTTTTAAGTTGCTGCTCATGAGTCCTACGATTCCTTCTTGTAAGTCAATTTATTTGTCAAAGTTTTAAAGGATGTTCCTCCTTTTCTTATACCAATGATCTGAACCCTAGGAAAGTAGTTACGTATTTGATATACTAGAAGGCAGGGATGTATACTTTGAGCTCATTTTTTTTGTAGCAAGGTTGTTAGGTACCCAGCATCCAAACTTACAATTCAGGTTGTTGTACACTGGATGGTATTTCATGGGTTTATCATTTATTATAATGAAGTAATCATGAGAACAATGTTCACACTTCTTCCCCATGCATCAGCTTAGGTACTGGGAAAGAGAAAGAAGAAACTAATTTACTGCAGCAATTGTCTGATGCTTGCTTTGTTGTTGATGCTCTGGAGCCATCTGTGAGGGAAGAGTTGGTGAATAATTTTTGCAGCCGGGAACTCACTTCTTATGAACAGATATTTGAAGGAGCAGGTGTGTTTTTCAAGTTATCATTACTATATTTCTCCATCCCGTGGGTAGATTGGGGCGAGGGGTCTGTAATTATCATTTTATTGTAGAACCCTCATAGAGGAGATGTTTCTGTTTTAGCCTTACTCTGGACATTATGGGTGGAGAAACAAAAAAATATTTGAAGATTAATTTGACTAGATAATATGTGCTCTTAAATCTTCTTTGCCCTTCATACGCACCATGCTCTTAAATCTTCTTAAAGTTGATTTTAACAAGCCTCTTTTAATCCTGACACTTAGATCTTTGACCGCTGCATTAGCTAATGAACGTTCAACAAGAAAGGGAAACCAAAAGAGAAGGAAGAGAACTGCAAAAAGAGACCCCAGTTATTGGCAATAAAAAAAAGTAGTAAAATTTGAAACAAATTACAGCAAAAAACCTAGAGAGAGCATTGAAGTCAGCATTGTATCAAACATCCTCCTTCACATATGCTTCTCTTATCTTTAAAAAAAAAGCTATAGTGAAACATTTTGTTTATTGATTGAGCAAAAGTGAAACCTTTCATATTGCTTTTTTCTCTTTGCAATTCTTTCTGGTAGATGTCATTCCTTTTCTTCCTTCTTCTCCTTCTTCTTCTTCTTCTTTGATCAAAATTACAAGCTACAAAAGCATTCCAGTTCATACATACCATAAAAAATGCCTTGACACGAGTTGATTCAAAATGATCGAGCCAAGAAAAGTTCTTGCCTTAAAAATCCTTTGATTTTGTTCCAACTATAATTCTGTAACTAAGGCTTTGACAGCATTAATACATAAAAAAGTGATCTCAACTTGTCAACAAGTAAGAACACCCACAAAATGAATGATAAAGCGACATGCCGACACCCCATCCGCTTGGCATAGAGAACATATTGAAGACGAATGAAGAAGGAAGTTTCCTTTGGAGCAATTCGGCTGTTTGATTACTGTTAAGCATAATCCAAATAAGGATGTCAATTCTTCTTGGACTTCTTGACTTTCAGTCCTGAAAAGTTTTTGCTTATATATATATTTGCTAATTTTTATTACAAGAAACAAACTTTTCTTCAATAGTTGAAAAGTTGTGATACTTCTTTTTTAGAGGAGGACATTCCCCTCTTGAACTCTTGCAACTTTCCTTTTTAGATAAATTTATGTCAATTAACTAATTCTGTATTTTTTAAAGATAGCCTGAAGTTGTATGTTTGTTATATTTCTAGAATTGGCAAAGTTAGATAAAACTGAACGAAGATATGCATGGATAAAGCGTCGTATGAGAACAAATGAAGAGATATGGAAAATTTTTCCTCCTTCGTGGCATGTCCCATATCGTCTTTGTATCCAGTTCTGTAAGAAAACAAGGTATGGAACTTGCTATAGAGTTTGAATTCTTCTCTTGTTCTTGTAATTGATCTATTGTCGGACAACTGGTTTGCTCTCATCTTTGTTATATGTATATAAACAACAATCAAGCTTCGTAGGTGCTGGATAAGTTAGGTTTTGGATAGATGCACGGATATGGAGAATTCAACTTATCTAGGGAACTATCAATGGGAAAAATTTAATCAAACAGGTTCTTTACATAAAAAAGGATCGCACAAACTAAAAATATGCATAAATACATCAATAAAATTGACAAGAATATTACATAAAGCTTTTGAAATGGGTAGATTAGGGAAAAGTTAACGGGAAAAAAATCATTGTTGAAGCAAATATTGAAGCGTTGAAGTGTGCCAATTGGGAACCATATGCAGTATGCATCAGAATCATCGAATTGTAGAAGTAAACTTAGTAGATATTTGAATAAAGTTTATCTTGTAAATATCCCATGGAAAGACATAAAACAGATGGATCTTTTTGTTACCGGAACCATAGATTCAACCCAATACATTCAAATAAAGTTAGTTTCTTCTTCTTCTTCTTCTTCTTCTTTTTTTTTTTGTAAAGTAAAAAAATTTCAATTAGAAACAAGACTTTCATTATCAAAAGAGAGAATTGTTTAATGAGGAGAAGATGAGATATCCCCCCAAACCAACGGATTACAGTCAACTAAAGGATCAAGGTCAAGAATTCTTCCACTTGAAAAAAAAGAAAACAAGAATTCTTCCACTTGAAAAAAAAGAAAACAAGGATTCTTCCACTTGATTTGTGTTTTCAATATACCATGACCAGAAGACGAATCATGTACTGTGCATATCCTGCAGTGTTGATTAGAGAAAGATTCTCAGTTCTTCTCCATTTTTTTTTTTTAATTTTATTCCTACACCTTTCTTCTTTATGTTTGGGAGTGCTGTTTTTTGTTGAATGGGCTTAATGATTGCAGAAAACAACTTGAAGACATCCTGGATAATTTGAAAGAAAAGCCAGATGTTGCAACATTATTGCTGGTATCTCTTTCGCTCTCCCTCCAAAAAAAAGTAAAAAAAAAGGACTAATGGTTCCATGTGGGTTTATTGAAGGCAATAATTTTACCTTTAGATGAAATCTATGATAGTTGTTGAACAATCACATATACTCTTTGAGAACCCTGCATTCTAAATCCTGTCTTCTGACCTCTTGCAGTTCTAATAAGTGATCTTCTCTTTTGGTTGCTACTCATCCATATGAAATTTTTGTTTAGGCACTACAACGAACTCTAGAATTTGAAGATGAACTGGCAGAAAAGTTTGGAGGAGGTGCTCGAGGGAAGGAGAGTGGAAATGAAATTGAGGAATTTGGCAGAGAGGATAGTAATAGTCAAAATGTTTCCGACATAAGAAAAAAGTATGAGAAGAAGCTGGCTGTACATCAAGGACCAGAGAAAGATGTATGTAATTTAATTTTTAAATGTGAGAATACCAGATTCAATGACTATATCCTTTCCTTTCTTCTCTATTTATATAAGACTTTACCGTCTAAATGCTATTTAAATTTTGATGGACAGGAAAAGAATGGAATCAAAGATATGTCGGTGCCTGGAGCTGGGGTAATTTACCACTTAACTATTTTGTATGAAATTCAATAATGGAACAATGTAGTTGCAAGTGGACGAGACAAAATTTCTCCGTAAACCAAACTTCTGTCATCTATTAAGATTTAGGAGCTGTTCTGCTATATAAGATAGTCCATAGGTGGCTGTTTGTTTTCTTTAAATACTATAATTTACCCAAAATTTCGTTTCATATGGTTGAAATAGCTCTTTGATATTTTCCAATATTTGTTGGCAGTTCAACTTCCGTGGAATTGTCTCTTCTTGTTTTGAACCTCACTTGACAGTGTACATAGAGCTAGAAGAGAAGACGTTAATGGAGAATCTGGAAAAACTTGTTCAGGTAATATCATTGTTTCTTTCTGTATTAAGTGATGCCTCTGACCCTTATAAACATTAACAGGTCTTATTCGATTATGCTGATTCTACACAAATTAAATTTGCTTTATGACAGGAAGAAACATGGGACATTGATGAAGGAAGTCAGAGCAATGTTTTATCAAGTAGCATGCAGGTAATGAAATATGATAATGCTTTCTATCACTTGGATATTTGATATGAGCTGCCTGTATGGTCCTCTGAGGACCAAAGGTAGAAGCAATTTCTTGAGCGAGCTGGGAGACCTGTTTGGGCTTTGTGGATCTAATTGGTTCATTTGCAAGGTGAAAAGGCTCCACAAGGGAGAAATTTTGATGATTTTACTTGGGGGGGGGGGGGGGGGGGGGGGGTTGGTTTGATGTCCCTTTGTTGAATGACAAGTTTACATGGGCTAATAGTGGATCGAGGAGCAGGATTGACATGTTCTCTCCTCGGGATGGTTAGAGATGTTTGGGGAGGTTCAGCAAATGGTGGGCTCGAGAGTCCATTCGGATCATTGACTTTCAATTTTATCTTCGGGTATCTAGAAAGGGAGGCCCAACCCCTTTCATTTTGAGAATATGTGGCTTCAGCATCCTTCTTTTAAGTCTCAGTTAACTGTGTGGTGGAATTCGATTATCATTGGGAGATGGGGAGGGATCTCGCTTTGTGGAAAAATTGACGTCGTTGAAAGGGGTGCTTAAAACCGGGAGCAGAGAAACAGGAACTCCTGGCTACGATTAATGAGATTGATGAGAAGGAATTGACGGTCAACTGAATGCCTCTTTGAAAGAAGAGAGAGAATCCCTTAAGTTTGATTTTGCCGAGTTCACTAGGAATTAAAATATTAGTTTTTTTTTTTAAAAGGAAACATAACTTTTCATTGATAAAATGAAAAGAGACTAATGCTTAAAGATACAATAACCTTCAAAAGGAATGAAAATTAGTTGGCGTTAAAAAGCAAAAGTCAACTTGGCTAAGGGAGGAGATTGCTATACTTCCTTTTTTTCATAGAATCGCGAGGGGAGGAAAAGTGGTGGCCTCGAGAGGTCTTAGACAGGGAGACTCTCTCTCCCCCTTTCTGTTCCTTTTGGTGGTGGATGTCCTTAGCAAAATTGTTTTTAAATGTGTTAATGGTAATATTCTCGAGCCTTTTAGGGCCCACTTGTTTCTCGAGAAGAGATGGGGGGAAGGATAGAGTGGCCCTTTCCTACTTTTAATTTGCTGATGATACGATGTTTTTCTGTTATGGTAAATAAGATTCTCTCTTAGTTAAATCACATCTTAGGCTTTTTTGAAGCCATGTCTGGGTTGAGAATCAATAGTTGGAAATGTTGTGTTATGGGGCTCAACTATGAGGCCACGAAGCTTAGGAGGTGAGTGGAGATGGTGGGTTGTGGCATTGGTTTCCTACCTTGATCTTCCTTTGGGAAGTAATCCTATGTTCTTAGCTTTTTGGGTTCTAGTGGTGGATAAAGTTAAACGAAGACTTGCCTCTTGGAAGAAAGACTTCTTTTCTAAAGTTTGTAGATTTACCTTAATCAGGTTTATGCTGAGTGGTATTCTGAACTGTTATTTTTTTCTCTTAGAGCCCCGAGTGAGGTTTGCAAGCTTTTGGATAGGATGATGCACAATTTCCTCTAAGAAGGGGAAGAGGAAGGAAAAGGTAAGGGTAAGGGGTCACATTTGGTTAGGTGGGAGATCATTGAGAGGTTGATCAAGCTAGGGGGCTACAAATAAGGAATTTAAGGCTTCGTAATAGAGTTTTGTTAGCCAAAGGGTTGTGGCGGTTCCACCTTGAGTCCAATCCCTTTTGGCATAGGATCAATGCTAGTAAACATGACCTCCATCCTTTTGAGTGGTCGACGAAAGGGTTGAAGGCACCTATCAGAATTTGTGGAAGGATATTTCTAAGGAGCTCCATTCTTTTGTTCACTTGGTCCATTGTGTGGTGGGAGAAGGGAATGACACTTATTTCTAGGATGATCAGTGGGTGGGGGATAAACCCGTTTGTTCTTTATTTCCTCTTCTTTACCATTTGTCTTCCTTTAAAACTTGTGTCGTGTTTGATTTCTTGGTTTGTTTTGGGTGCTCCTCTTCGTTTTCTTTCTGACAGGGAAGCGACTGAGGTGGCCTCTCCTTTCTCTTTGCTTGAGGGCTACTTTTTTAGGCGTGGGAGAAGGGATTTAAGGGTCTGGAATCCCAATCCTTTAGAGGGATTCTCGTGCAAGTCTTTTTTAAGTTGTTTGTTTGACCTGTCTCCCCTAGGTGAGTCGATCTTTTCGACGCTTTGGAGGATTAAGATCTTATGGAAAGTGAAGTACTTTACCTTGCAAGTTTTTCATGCTCACATTAACACGAGGTGAGTTGTTCTTGCTTGTTGGTCCATTTTGTTGTATTCTTTGTCGAAAGGCGGAGGAAGACATGGATCATATTCTCTGGCATTGTGAGTTTGCAAGAGCAATGTGGGATTGCTTTTTTTTTTTTTTTTCCTTCAAACCTTTGGTTTCTCACATGCTCGTCATAGGGTTACTAGCGATATGATTGGGGAGTTTCTCCTCTATCTACCTTTTCGGGAGAAGGGCGCTTTCTATGGATGGTTGGGGTGTGCTGTTCTTTGAGTCCTTGGAGGGAATGGAATAACAAGATGTTTCGGGGTTTAGAGAGAGACTCTTTTGATGTTTGGTCCCTTGTTAGATATCATGTTTCTCTTTCGGCTTCAGTTTCAAAGATTTTTTGTAACTATTCTATAGGTTTTATTTTGTATAGTTGGAGACTGGAGTCCCTTCATCTTTCTTTTGTGAGATTGGTTTTATGTATGTTTTTTTTCTTTCCTACAAAGACGATACAAGGCAAGAGATAAACAAACAAATCCAAATAAAAAAAACTAAAATTAGAAAGGAGCAATGAAGGAATTCCAACCACAATAAATATTCTAAATTGAGAACCCTTCAAATTCCTTGGAAAGATAACACCAGGAAGAAGATTTGAGGTGAGCCAAATCAAAACGAACATAAGGAGTTTGTTCAGAATTTTGGAATATGTACTGATTCCTTTTCAACCAAAGCTCAAAAAGAATGACTTTTACAACTTTAACTCAAATTAAATATTCTTGTGACTTCCACCGAACATCGCAAAGAAGCCGAACAGCTTTGCAAGTAAACACATTCACAAAAAATATATAGACAATCCTTCCAGCTCCTTGGAGAATCATAGCTTATTGTAACTTTCAGTCCTGCCAATTCATCTGTCATCAATTTTAGTTAGTTTACCAGCCAGCTGACTCGATGTTACTTTCTGTCTTCTAATCCTAGTGGGGAATTTTTGCAGGATGGAGGATGTAAACTATAAAACATTTGTGTACATGAATATTTCTGACACTAAAGTTGTAGTCTCTTTTTCTTTTCTTCTTCTTCTTCTTCTTCTTTTTTTTTTATACTCACGAAAATATACTCCCTTCCACTACTTTGAACATTTCTCTTATATAAAATGGACCGGCAAAAAGCTTTGATCTGCAGCCTTTGGGTCATGTCAAGAGGTTAAAAAACACTAGAATGTCATTGTCCATACTTCATAGATAACTGTTTTAGCTAAAACTTTCAACTTGTGCAATATGATGTTTCAGCAATATGTTGCATATTTATATTTCATTTAAGTATTTGTTTTAATGGTTGCCCATTAAATGTACTTGTGCGTGTTCAAAGAAAATTGCGTCAGGTATTGGGAAAGTTTGTACGGATGACCCAAAATTTGGGCCTAAAATGGAAAATGCCCCCTTTTTTTGAAAAAAATGTCAAATAACCTTCTATTGACAACACATTCGGGTGAAATTACCAAAATAAACTCGTGCGCACGGAAAAGTCCATCTCGCTCTCGCTCCCTCTCTTTCTTTCCTCACTCACAAATCACTCTCCTCTGGCTCTGGCTCTTCTTTTCCTCACTCACAAATCACTCTCCTTTCTCACAGCCGGAGCTGGTGCGTGGTTTTTCGTCAAAGTTGGTCGTGTCGGAGAAGAACAAGGAAAGAGGGGAAAAAAAAGAGAGAAAAACTGTTTCGCCAAAGTTGGTCGTGCCGGAGAAGAAGAAGGAAAGAGGGAAAAAAAAGAGTTTTCGCCAAAGTTGGTTCGTCGGAAAAGAAGAAAAAGTAGAAAAGAGGAAAAAAAAGAGTTTCGCCGAAGTTGGTCCGCCGAAGAAGTTGTGGTCGCACCGGTGAAGAAGGAATGATGAAGAAAGAAATCAAGGGCAAACTCGTAATTTCACTCGATCATGACATCAGCAAAAGGTCATTTGACATTTTTTTTTTCAAAAAATGGATCATTTTACATTTTGAGTCTCTAAAATAGGTCAACAGTACAATTATTCCTAGGTATTGTGTGTATAAGACAAGAGTTACCTTATTTGTTTTTTTTATTTAAGAAACTAACTTTCATTGAGTAATAAGATGTTAAAATACACTAGAATGTCATTGTCCATACTTCATAGATATCTGTTTTAGCTAAAACTTTCAACTTGTTCAATATGATGTTTCAGCAATTTGTTGCATATTTATATTTCAGTTAAGTATTTGTTTTAATGGATGCCCATTAAATGTACTTGTGGGTGTTTAAAGAAAACTGTGTCAGGTATTGTGTTTGTAAGACAAGAGTTACCTTATTTTTTATTTTTATTTAAGAAACGAACTTTCATTGAGTAATATGAAAGAATATACAAGGGCATATAAAAAGATGGTCCAAACCAATGAAATGGGGCTCTAATCCAAAATAATGACAACTAATAATAAAAAGCCCTAGAGGCCAACGCTCATTCAGAGGTGTTAAACCTAATGTTATCCCAAAGGATGTTCCACAAATGCTCGACTCCTCTAAGATCTTATTGTTTCACTCAAGCCAATAACCCTTTGAAACTGTGGGAAGATAAAACTGCCAAAGAACTCTCCTTATCCTGAAAAAGAGGGAACAACATGACCTCCTCAATCATCGACCGAAATCCCTGTTACAAGCAAAAAGAAATTCCTGATGACTCCAAAAAAACAACCCCAAGTCATCCGAGCATATTGGCAACTCCACAAAGTGTGATCAAGATTCTCCAATGCTCCTCTACAAAGTATGCATCATTGAGGCCTCAGCCAAAAGGAAGAGTGCCTTCGGTTTCAATCCAAAGTGTTGATTTTTCCTTAGAAAACTGCTACAGAAGACTTAACCTTATTTGAATTTTTAACCTTCCAGATAGAGGAAACCAGGGGGCTTTTGGATAGGAAGAGGAAAAAAAAAACAACTATTGAAAAGCACCAAAATGATTTGAGGGGGGGGGGGGGGGGGGGGGGTGATCCATGAAGCAACTTAAGGGAGAGTCCGTTTGTTGCCATTATCCACTTTTTCCTTGATGAGGGCAACTTATGGAGTTCAGTAGAATGGCATCCTATTTTGGTCCTTCGTTTTTATAGGTGTAAGTACATAGGATGAAAGAGGTCACAGAAATTACAGCGAGTATACTAGTGAGGTGTGTGGTGTTCAAGGAGCTTTGTGTTTGCCTATGACCATGTGGATATTCAGTTGGCATCTTTACTCCTTGAGAATAATCTGTGCACCATGCTATTTATGCATAAAAGAAGTAAGAAAAAGACGAGGTATCAATGTTACCTGTTAGGAGCTGCCCCTTTTTTGGGGATAAGGAGTGCTTTCCTGAACCCTGAAATCCATCCTATCCTTCATCCCTCATTCTTAAATTAATTTATTTTTAATAAATTATTAACGCTATGTGATAGTTTATGATTTATTGTATATTCCAATAATTTTATGATATTTTTAAAAGTATAAATAATGCAAATCTACATAATGTTGAGTGTTAAAGCTTAGAAAAAGGAATCTTGAATCTGCTTTTGAGTATAAAACAGATCACCATCCTGTAACTGGGAAAGAATTTCCCTAAGAGTATCTGTCCTTGAATTTGCTGCTGTGAATCGTTGTCCTTGCACTCACTCTTTGCATATTCTAATTACCTTATCGTTGGCTATTCTTTTTTGCAGTTGTTTCTAATAATCAAAAGGAGCTTAAAGAGGTGTAGTGCCTTGACTAAGAACCAGACATTATTAAATTTGTTCAAGGTGCCTTCTATGTCCACATCAACAATTGTTGTTATGGTTGCTCCTGCATGTTGTACTTCATTGAGATAATTTAATCTGGGTCTATGTGGCTAGAAAAATTATATTACAGTGGATTCCTAATTGAGTTAAGGCGTGAGTGTCCATTTTCTTCATGTTAAATATGTGAAAAATAAGTGTTTGCTGCTGAACGCGTTCAAGTTTTCACATGATCCAACATGAAAAATAAGTGTTTGCTGCTGAACGCGCTCAAGTTTTCACATGATCGGTTTGGATCAGGTCGTTTGTTAGCTTCTTCCTAGTGCTCTCAGTCAAAGTTTTTATTGATTATTCTTCTCAAGACATTTATCTTAACTGGAGGGTTTTTATTTATTTCTTCATTGTAATAAGCTAATTGTCTATTTATCTTTTGCTTCTGTAGCTTCATCTTGTAAATGGACATGATGAAGGTGCTATGGGAGTATCAACTTAGTTGAGATGTCCAGGAGCACCTACTGATCCTTAGTCTTTCGGATTACTATGCTTATTATTATTCTGTATTTTTGTATTTGAAACTTTGTATCTAGAGCATTAGTCTCTTTTCATTTTATCAATGAAAAGTTTGTTTTCGTTTCAAAAAAAAGTTTTCACACGATCGAAAAATCCAAAAGGAAAGTTTTGTTCATATTGATATTTTTCACAATAACAGGGTATCTATTTCAGTTACGTCTGAATGATGGATAAACTGCCCTCTATATGGTAGTTATCTATTTCTATCATCACGTTTTCACAAGAAGGAAGATGCTTTTTAAATAATTGCGTGCAAATGAAATAGTCATTATGTAGTTAAGAGTTATGTACTGCAACTGTATAAAAAATATGGTCCGGTCCGAAATATGAACAGTGGATAACACGAATGGTTCTTGTAGAATAATCTTTGTTGGACTTTTCTCATCACTAGGTATTCCAGAGAGTGCTAAAAGCTTACGCCACCAAGCTTTCTGCAAGACTTCCCAAGGGTGGCACGGGATTTGTTGCAGCAGCCACTGGCATGGATGGACAAATAAAGGTGCTTAAAGAGCAAGCTAGAGTTTCGTTTTCCTTCATTGAGAATTATATTTATATTTTTGTTATATTCTAAATGTGTGTGAAAGTTGTGAACAGACTTCTGACAAGGATGAAAAAGTTATCTGTTACATAGTCAATTCAGCTGAATATTGCCACAAGACGGTAAGTTGCCTTTTGGATAATTTCATTTTACCTTGTTATTGGTTGTCGATTATTTTTTTCCGTATTTACTTGACTAGTGGACACGAACTGTAACCTTTTTTTTTCTTTTTTCAAAAAAGGATTTAAAGAAAGCAATATATCAATAATGAAAACATGGTACAGTATAAGCTAAGAAGATAGTTTCATCGTTCAAACTTGAAGAACAATGGTTAACCGAGAATCCCACCTAATTAGTGCACAAACAAGCTAAGGAAATACCTGATTGAAGATTTTTTTTATAAAAATATTTGAAACTTCATTGCTAAAACCGAAAATTAGAATTGTCAAACCTTTTTTCCAACTTCGGAAGCATTTACTGGAAAATGAACTTATACCTTTCCTGCATTGGTTGGACACAGATTTTTTAGCGGTCATGATCATCGTTGTACTTCGTGGTTGTCATCTTAATCAATATGTTTATAGTGGTTGAAAAATAAATATTTTTTTGTTTTTATTTTCTTGAGGGATATGTTGCTTGAATAGCTGACCCATTAGAATGAAAAAATATATATCTGCTTAAGAATTCATTCTAAATTTCATGCCTTTCAGTAACCTTGAGTTACTTATTCATTATTATTATGTTTTTGTGGTGGGGGGTTCAGTCTGGTGAATTGGCTGAAAGTGTGCAAAAGATAATTGATTCTCAACTAGTGGATGGCGTAGATATGTCAGAGGTGCAGGTATGGTATTCATTACTTAACTGCAATGGATGATAACTTTTTTTCCATTGAATTCCATAGCATGTACTGTTGTGCAGGATGAATTCTCAGCAGTAATAACGAGAGCGTTGGTCACCTTGGTGCATGGTCTGGAAACTAAATTTGATTCAGAAATGGCAGCAATGACTCGGGTTCCATGGGGTACTCTTGAAAGTGTGGGTGACCAATCAGAGTATGTCCCTTTTCCCCCTTCTTTATCACTCAATTTAAGATCAAGAAGTTTCTCTAAGAAACAAATTGTAGAAAATAATTGAAGATAAAGAATACATAAAAAAGTAGTAGTAGTTCCTGAATAACTCTCTTCCCTGTTGGGACCTTCACAATGATCTTATTATTATTATTATTATTATTATTATTATTATTATTTTTATAGGAAACAATGTTATTGATTATATGGCAGACCTGAAAACCTCTCTTTCCTGTCAGTGAGGACCTTCCCGATGATTTTTTCAATGCATGTAGACAAACTAATGGGCAGTCTATGGTCTATAAAATTAAAGATTTTAAAGGCGTTGGATATTTTAGAATAAAAGTAATATCTCTAATGAGAAGCAATGCTGAAATTGATATATATGAAAGTGATAGAACCTAAATATATTGAAATATAAAAGGTAACAAAAATACAAGATAAACCAAGTATTCGAGGTACTTGGACTCCCAATTTTGAGATCACTTTCAAGCCCTAATTCACTCACCCAAATAATACCTACCTCTTTCTTTTCTACTCAATGGTTTTATAACCAAATTTCCCTAACAAACTCTTTACCTAAATTACTAATATACCCTTAAGATCCCTCTAACATCATTCCTATCAGAAAGATTACAAAAAGGCATATAAAAAGACTGCAAACAAGGAGCCACACTAGCTAACTTTAGAAAAAATGACTCTAATCTAGAAAAATAAGACCTAAATAATTATGGAACTCGTTGGTAACCAAAGTAAAGAGAAGCATTAAACCTAGCTAAAGACCAAACCTAAACTTAAATATCTCAACTCATCTAAAAATCAAAATATTTCAAGCAAGCCTACTGCCCCACAAATTTTTATTATTTTTCTTATTTTTTAAAAAAAGTGGGGGGTGGGGGGTGTTCTTTCTGAGAGGAAGTGGGAATATGGTCCTCATCTCTTTTCCCGCCCCATTTGACACAAGTGAAAATTAAATTCCCCTTTAAATGGGGATTTAACCATTAAATTAAAATTTTTCTACAAAAAGTCATTGAAGAGATTTTGATATGAATAAATAAATAACACTAAACAGGAAACAATCCTTCACAGAGAATCTCTGCCTCGATCCCCACAAACATCCCTACTCCAAATGAATTGTCCCAGTTTCCCAAAAAGTGGATACAAAAAACCTCATGAATTATAAGAATGACAACCTTCATTGTGGACTAAAAAAACTCCTGCACAGCTCCAAAAAGCAATCCCAAATCAAAGAAGCAAGCTGACATCTCCAAAGGACATTATCAAAATTCTCGGCTCCACCTTCGCCAAGAAGCATGCGTCTCATTAACAATATTGCCGGCAATTCAATTTTTTATGGTCTTAAGTTCTCCTAAACATGAACATTGAAAGCATTCTACCCTTTCTCATGACATTCTCCCTTTTCAAATATTACAAATTGGAAAAAGCAATTTAGCCATATTTGCAATAAAATATATAAAATCTCGTGTCATTTAGAATGCACATATTCCACATTGTTGTGTTTAAAACTTTATTTTATTTCTAGAATATTTGTATGATTTTTAATAAGCCCATGTCATTTTGAATTTGTCCTGAGTGCCTGTGTCCACATCCATATTTCTCGTCATTTCATATATCTGGAAGAATGCCACATCCTCTCCTTCCTTTGTAATCCTTTTTGGTGGTCAATGCACTCGTTCTCATCCCAAAAAACATAAGCTGCCCTGGAAGGTCTTTAGTTAGGCACTGGAGCTGTCACCGATGAAGAATTATCTGACTTTCAAGTTTATTGATAGTTGGAACATTAATTGTTAGTCTTATTTTCACCCCCATCCTATTTCAGGTATGTCAACGGCATCAATATGATTCTCACAACCAGCATTCCCGTACTTGGCAGACTTCTCTCACCTCTTTACTTCCAGTTCTTCTTGGACAAGGTGATCATTGAGAGGATGGTTCCTTTTATTTTACAGTTTGCTCTCATGTTATAGTCAACCTTAATTTTTAGTTTTCAGCATCATCCTGTTCAATTACCTTTATAATGTCCGTTTTTCAGATGTTTTACTTTTCTCTATATTATTGCTTGTATGCCAATACCTTCGCTCATTTCTTTCAGCTTGCATCATCTCTTGGTCCGCGCTTCTATGCCAACATCTTCAAGTGCAAGCAAATATCAGAAACTGGAGCCCAACAAGTATTGCATGCTTAACCCTTTGTGCACTGTTTTTCCCCTCTGGGAATAAAGTTTTATTGTCAGCCTAAGTTTTAGAATGTGCATAACAACCAACATATGCCTGCGCCTGATGAATAATTTCTTTGTGCACATTTGTCTTTTTTCTCGTACATTATTACATAATAACTTAGTAAACCTAAAACTTCCGTATCAGTGCTTACAAAAATAATCGAGGACTTATGTGTCGTAGTGACATACTTAAAAGATTTAATATCTTATGACTTCTCTCGAGTCTTGATGACTAAATGTAGTGTAGGGTTGGTCGTTTATCCTCTGAAAACAGTTGGGATGTGTGGAGGTCAGCCTGGACACTCATGGATATAAAAAAAATTGAAATTTTATTTTTGTAATTGCTTAAAGTCTCGTTTGATAACCATTTAGTTTTTAGTTTTCGAAAATTAAACTTATAAAAACTACTCTCACTCATAAGTTTCTACTTCCACTCATGTTTTCAAAAACTAAAGAATTTGTTTTCAAGATTGGCAGATTGTAAATTTTTTTTTATTAGGAGTTGTATTAAGGATTGATCTCCTTTATCTTTCATTTTGTTCTTGTTACTCCATTTTCTATGTTGTATTTTCTCTTTTCTTTGTTTGTTTCATTGTACTTTGAACATTAGACTCATTTCATTAATTCAATGAAAAAGTCTTGTTTTCGTTTTAAAAAAAAATATTGTTTTCAAATACTTGTTATTGTTTTCAAATACTTGCTATTGTCTCCTTTTCAAAAAAAATAAAATAAAATACTTGCTATTGTTTTTAGAATTAACCAGAAATTCAAGTGTTTCTTTAAGATAGGTGAAAACTAAATTATAGAGAAATTGAGGGAAACAAGCATAGATTTCAAAAACCTGTGACTAAAAACGAAATCATTATCAAACAAGGCCCTAGTTTCTAGTAAATGAAATATCACTATTGCAGAAAGAACTTTAACGCTGTACAGTATGTGCATGTCTGTGATGTTATATGCTTAGAAAAGTGGAAACAACTATGCACAGGCCAAAGGTGATTAAAGACGCCAAACTAAATGTGATATACTATTCATTTGGCCGCTTCTCCACAAATTCATAATTTAGTGATTCATATAAGAATTGTATGCCGATACAAGGATTTGGGTTTGATTTTGATATATCGGAAGTAACAGTTGAAATGCTTGTACAGATGCTGTTGGACACTCAAGCTGTGAAAACAATTCTTCTTGACATTCCTTCCCTTGGTCGACAGGTACGTCCAGAATCACAATAACTAACCTGGCACTACTCTCATGTCATCTTTTAACGTCTACATTGTTTCCATTCTGGATTTTTCTTTTTATCATAAACAAAAGAAACTTGGGCGGATGCAGACTTTCTTAAGAAACTTTTAAGAACCGCATACATGATACAATAAAACAGAAACTGTAATTAAAAACTACAAACAACAGAACAGAAACCTCAATCCCATTTGAAACCATGAATTGTACAAGATCACAGAAGACTTCAAAAGAATTTGACTTATCTGAAAAGATTTAAAGTTTTTTCCCCCCCTTCCATCTGTTGAGGCATTTGATCTTAATACTCTTGCCTTACTTTAAACCACGAACCTATTCCAGATTTCTTTCCTTATTTTCATGGTTTCATATTATCTTGGGCATGCAATATTACAACTAACTTGCTTGTTTCTCCAATTTTCAAGGCTTTGCATTTTTTTAAGTAGCAGGTTCTTTAAGTACACGTTGTATGCCATTGCTTCGATTTTGTTGAAATGACTTTCTAACCACGATTAGTGTAGTTAACTGGACTTGCAAGTTACTGACAAGTATTCTTTTTCACTATTATTATTAAATACATGTTTTAAAAATAGACTTCTTTCTCAAGATGGTTCAATGAATTTTCTTACCGACCAGTTCATTTTTGGTTATTTCTCAGACATCAGGTGCCGCTAGCTATTCAAAATTTGTAAGCCGTGAGATGAGCAAAGCTGAAGCTCTTTTGAAGGTTTGTAATCAAGGTCTCAATGTACTTGTTGGTATTTTTCTTTCCATTCTCTAGAGTAAAATTTATCCCATATTAGAGGCCAGGAAGAATTTGAAAAGGTTATCCAATTAGGATCAACTTAAAACAGGGGGAAACTTTAGTAATGGAAGCCGATAGGGGGACCATTACTAGAGACACTCTTGACCTTTATCCCTAAAATTCTCCTACTTTCATCGCTCTGAATTTCTCAAAGAACTGCTATTATTGGAGCTGTTATAATGATAATCTGGGAATCTTCTTTGAAATCTGACTGCAAGCTAGTTGATACAAATAATTCTTTAACTGCATTGGCACAGTCAAGCAAAGGTCTCAAGTCAACTAAAGTTTCCCCTAAATATCCTGACAGTTATCTTTATCCGCTGCACAGGTTATACTTTCTCCCATCGATTCTGTGGCAGATACGTATCGTGCACTACTGCCGGAAGGAACCTTGATGGAGTTTCAGCGAATTTTGGAACTTAAGGTTACATTTTTGCTCCTCTTTTATTCCTATTTCATAAAGTTTTACCTAAAATGCGTACAGTTCACAACTTATGCATTTTGTACAATGCACATCAACGTTGACCATGACCAACAATTAAGTTGATCATGTTACCATTAATTGAGTCTTGAATTATTCATGATATGGCATAACTCATTTCACTCACGTTTATATTCTTCTCAAAAAAATTGATCACGATACAGATCGTTGAGGATTTCCCTCCTAGTCTAGTTAGAAATGAGTCTTACGAATAGAGTTATGACCCAACTACAGGCCTACAGTCATGTGAAACCAAGTTCATATTCCTGCAAATTGACAAATGAAGATCCAGTAAGAAATTCAATGTCGCTGCATTTGGATGAAAGGAATGTGTTATTAGCTGGAATATGTTAATTAATTGGCTCTATCAATTTCTGAAGGGCTTCTGTGGCTGGATTATTTTCTAGGCCAAGGTCAAGGTCAAGATCAAGATTTTCTCTAGAAAATTTACACCATGTGGTAAAGCACGTTGATGCATTTGCTCCATGCTTTGTGCATATATTTATTGCACTCGCAACATTTCAAGTCGAAAATTATAGGCTTATGAATTAATTATGTGGCAAAAGCCGGTGAAACAACTGAGTGCCTTTTGTGTTGCATTTATTAATATGTTTTGGCACATATAGGGATTTAAGAGAGCTGATCAGCAAAGCATACTGGACGATTTCAACAAACACGGACCAGGGATCACGCAGCCTTCGGTTTCATCACCATCAGCTCCACCTGTTGTCTCCAGTACACCTCCAGCTCCTACAGTTACCAGTCCTTCTACAGTTGGGCTTATGGCATCCAGGGAGGATGTCCTTACTAGAGCAGCTGCACTAGGACGTGGAGCTGCCACTACTGGATTCAAAAGATTCTTGGCTCTTACTGAAGCTGCAAAAGACAGGAAAGATGGACCTTTCAGAAAACTTTTCAACCCTTGAAAGGTAAGGAGTGCCCAGTAATGTGCTGCTCCTCATCGTATTCAACTGTACTGATATTTTACATGTATTATTTCTGGTCCTCTCTACAGTATATAGTTGCAATTTTCCCCCTTTTGCTACATAGAAAATTACTACAATCCCACTCAATTTTGAAGGTTTCGGGTTTCTTTTTAATTCTTTTAGTGGCAATTCTTCTAGTGACATGGAGAAATGTGTCGGGATTAATATGATATTTTGAGAAAATGCAGAAATTGAAGCTGAGATTCTTTCTGAATTCCAACTGATTTGGGCCACAAAAATTTCAGAAGTTGCCCTATTAGTAGAACTGTCTATATAATCTCTTTTTTTCCCTCGAATTTCAATCTGGAACCTTTTGAAGAAACGGTGACGGATCTAGAAATCTATGTTATGGGGACAAATTCATATAAAGTTAAATTACGTTTAGTGGTTGAACTTTTAGATTTTGCCTATATTGTCCAAGGAAATATATAGTATTACAGTAGTATGGACAATCTTCCACACTACCTCAATTTATTGTTTGCCAATAAAAGAAGCAGTATGGATTAAAATATTATATTAACTATATGTGTCAAAATAAGGGTAAAAGGAGTACATACATCAATAGTATTAAAAATTCTTATATTGTCTCTTAACTTTAAAAAGTGCTAATATAGAATTTAAATTTTATACCAAATCTAATTTTATGTTCAATGTATAGTTTATTTTTAAACATTTAGAATGATTTATTAGTTACAAAATTGAAAACTTATAAATATATGGACATTGTTAAAGTTTAAAAGCTTACTAGATATAAATCATTTATTCATAAGAGAATTTAAATTTGAAGATAATCTTTTGAAAAAGGTAAAATAGAATCATTTTTTTACTTTTGCAATTAATTCTTCAAAAGAATTTACTAAAAGAATGAAAAGATATAAATAGCTATAGGTTGACCTAGGAAAAAAAAATGGTAGAATAAACTCAAGGCATGGGGTAACTTATATAAGATTTAATATACTTATCAGGGAGAAAATAAATTTTAGTTTGACATTGATATCTTTTTTGTCCCAAAAATTTTAAAATTAATACTTTAATTACTGAAGTTTAGAAAATAGTTCTAAATAGTTGAACTATGTCTGTGTGTTTAGTTTTTTATTCCCTTAAAATTTGAAATCCACCTACGCCACATCTTCCCTATTTTTAGTATCTATTATGCATTGATACAGAGGGTAGATATGTGTTTTCAAAGATAATAAAGTTTGCCAAAATTTTCTATGAGATTTTATTGTTGTAATTACTTCTGTGTTTGTTTAAGTTTACTGGAGATCTTTGTATGAACAACTCAAAATTGAAGGAGTAAGAGAGCGAGCTGATAATCATTTGTGGAAAGGAATAGATTTGAAAATCATTCCCTAAGATATATGAAACCTTTCATCTATGGTGGTAGCAGTAGTTTCCAATGATCAGTTGTGGTTTCTTTATTATTCTTTCAAATCATTTATTTCCATACATACTCGGTTGGTTGGGCAACTATAAGTTGATGATGAACAATGGCAGCAAGACTCTGGTTTTTTTAGAAGACTCATGAGGCGGGCGGAGAAGAATGCAAAAATATCAAATTATTAATAAATAAATAAAGCCACTTAAGTTTCACCTAAGTTTATATATATATATATACAGAAAAGTACATATAAACCTACAACGACGGCGATTGATGACAGGTGCAAGATCTTAGCGACGTGCGAGTTGGAGTGAAATCGGAGAAGTTTGACCGAAAAAAATCAAGAAAAAAACTCATCGTCGACTGACGGCTGAGCGAACCGGAGACGACGACCACTAGGTGGCCGAAACTTGAGCAGCGGGAACGACGTGTTGAATGATGAGAACGACGTCGTCGACAATAGTTGGGTGGTCAAAAGGAAGGAGGCGACAATCGAAAAGATGAGAGAGAGTCTCAACTAAGAGTGTTTTGAGAGAGATTGAAGATGAAATGGCTAGAGTTTTGTGAGAAATTGAAGATACACAAATTTTGAGGCTATGCATGAAGAGGGATACACAAAACGTAGATTTATTATTATTATTAGAGATTTATCATTAATAGAAATCTATTAATATCTATCATTTTATTACTATTACAACTATGAACTCTAAAGGTCGATCATTGTCCATTAAATGGCTTAGACCAAAATCCATTCTCTCTCTTATTTCATTCTTATATTAAAAGTAAAGTTGGAATTAATTAAATAAGAAAATCAAATTGTCATTTTGGTATTAAGTCTAAATTATTTGCTATATTTGTAAATAATTAGACTATTTGCCATTTAGAACAATTACCCTTTTTTAATCCATAGATTCAATTTTATTAAAACATAATTCTACTTGTGGGGAGATTGAAGGGTCTGTTGTATCTCTATACTTACTACTCTACATACGGTGCCTATAATTTTTACAGAAGCTGAACATTTTATACCATCTCTAAAAATCATTTATTATGGCGTAACCAAATCCAAAAGATCCCTTTCCATTCAACTACAAGCCTGCAAATTTATCCCAAAATTTAATCCTTGCTGCTTCTGTCACACAATCTTCTTCTTGCTGACAATGAAAATAATTCAGCTTAGAAATTCTACCCATTCCATCAAAACTCCATGATCTTTCTTTCAGCTGGATGACCAAATTATAAACCTTACTAACCCAATACTAAAACAATAATATAAAATCAGAATCGTGGGTGCTTTATTGAAGTCAAAATTCACAAAGAAAATTTGTGCATCAAAATAATAGAATATAACCATTGATCATATATCTAAAACGATTTATACACGAGAACCATATTTCAAGATGATCCCTAAACTATCGAGGTTAATTTTCCATCAAAGTGATTACAACAAACTTGTATTAACTGCAGAAATATTTGAAAGCTCAATAGAAGATATAAGAAATGTGGCATTCATTGCACATGTTTATGGCCCTACCTCAAAATCCCTCATATATGTCATTTTGCTTAAGAAAAAAACTCGGCATGAATCCAGGGATATTGTTTCCCCATGGTGCTGTCCCCTGCACAAAAGCAAGATACATACGAAAACCAATTTCGTTAAAACCCTGAGATATTAAGTAAGCCAAATCTGCAACAAGAAAATCTAAACTAAACTTTTGAAATCGAACCCTTATCTCCTTAACTTAACATGGTCGTTACCCTCTTGAGGTTGGAAAACTGGAAATCAGCAGTTACGAATTTCAAATTTGTAATAAAGAAAAGTCGCTCACCATTTTAGTTTAAAATTGCCTTCTCCTAGTGCTCTGATCCGCATCCATATTGTCACCAAATAAGCCAGAGCTTCTAGAATTTCTGTCCCCAAATCCTGAACTACCACCTGAACCAAAATCCCCAAAACCACCAAAATCCCCACCTGAACGACCTGAACCACCCGAGCGATTTGAACTACCAAAATCTCCAAACCCACTAGAACGTCCAGATCCAGAACCACCAAAAGTTCCAGCATTGTTTGAGTTGCGACCACCAAATGAACCGAAACTCCCAGAGCTAGGTCCACTATTTCTGCCCATAGAACGGCCAAAACTGGAACTTTCATAACCTCCTGAACGACCGAAACTTGGTCCTCTTTCCCTGCCAAAACGACCTGAATCATTCAATTGACGATCTCTAGATCCTCCAGTAAAGCCACCTCCACTAAACATATCCACATGAGCACCAGCCTCAACAGTAATCCTTGGAAGCTGATAATCAAGAACAAAGCAATCAGGGTCAACTTTACATCAAGTCTATACACTCCAACGTGAACTAACATATATTCCTAATTCCTGAGATGGGAGCTACTAGAGAAGTCAATTATCTAATTATATAGCACCTACAGTGGTTGGTATGCCTGGATTTACTCAAATACGCTGATTATAGGACAGATATTTCATCCTACCTCCCCCTGCTGTACATCATTCATATTCAAGACAAATGCCTCTAAATATTCAGAAGACTGTCTTTAAAAAAAAAATCTGCATTCCCACCAAATTCATATGCATGAATTAATGATATGGTTGTCTTGTCTCGTTGCTTCTTAACATGTGAGATCTCTAGTACAACAAATGAGATATGTTCATGTACGCTTATCATGTGAGATTACAAGTCATCTGAATTTTAATGTTAAAACTCAGGGATATAATATGAATCCTCGACTTCTAGAAAATGCATGAACCAGTATCCAGGGAACCCAGGCATCTATGTGGAGGTTGTTACTGGAGCCAGAAACTGACTGCGAGTAAAAGCAGAATAGACATGTTCTTGACTTCTCCTTACCCTCAATTCAGATATTAATATTCTTTTCTCATGAGTAAAAATATAGGAACATAGATGAAGTTCCAGTTATTATTTAAACGAATCCCAAGTTGCAAAATTTTGAAGCTGAAAAGAGATCCTAACCTCATTAAATCTGCATCCCACTTCACGCTCAATCACTTTTACAGCCCTTGATTGATCCTGTGAGTAAATAAGAATAGCACTACCTTTCCTACCAGCACGACCTGTACGACCTGATCTATGGACAAATGTTTCTGTGTTGTTTGGAAGCTCAAAATGTATTACCTATGAGAAAACAGAAGTCAGAAAGAATCCTTACATCATAATGATTAATCCACATACAGACAAAATATGCCCTCAACCCTTCAAAGCACTTCCTCCCAGACTCGTAACAGCACAAGAGGAAGAGAGATGATAGGGTCTGATACTACTATTACACTGCTCTAGTCTATTCTCAGAGTTGGAGTAAGGTCAATTATGGAGAAGAAAGTATTGAATAATTCACCATGCACCCAGAAACTAAGTACCAGAAAACAAGATAAAACCGAGGAAGAAATACCGAGAAAGATTATCACTTACAAGATCGACATTAGGTACATCAAGACCCCTTGCCGCAACATCCGTTGCAACTAGAATGTTGAAATGTCCATCTCTAAAACCAGAAAGAGTTCTTTCTCTCTGACCCTGTGAAATATCTCCATGCAAAGCTTCACATCTAAAGTTCCTTGACATCGCATAGGCTAATCTATCAGCATCACGCTTAGTTTGAGTGAAAACAATACACTTTCCTCCTTTCGCGTGTTCCTAATAAGGAGATAATAAATGGCAACGGCATAACGAAATCAAACAGTAACAAACAAATAGAAGTTCTGGGTCCATACTGTTATTAGAGGTCCAATTATTGACGCTTTTTCATGCATGGCTGAAACAATTGAAAATAAGCTAATTCCATCTGCCAATTTCTGATCAGAATCTCCAACCTGAAATATTGCAAGTTTTGTCAAATCCCATGTTGATTAAATAGTGATGAGCTTTTCCATATTTTTTCTTCCTTTTTGCATTTCCTAGTTCTGAAAAGTTATCCCCTCAAAACCCTATGTATAAATGAAACAAATGCCTTCAGAGTTAAATCATAACATTCATAATGCAATAAATAAATTATTGGCATAGACGTTAACCCATACAATAGGAAGAAAGAACATTGTTTTTTTCCTTTTTTTGAAGAGAATGTTTTTTTTCACTTCCTGAGGTCTAGCGTGAGAGTAAAACAAAAAATGAAATGAGCAACGAGCTCTTAGCTAAATAAGAGTGGGTTCACGATACATTTTGAGGGTAGTGCTTTGACTAAAATGCTTTTTATAAGTGCCTTCGAGAGAAGGCTAATCAAGTTTTTAAGCGTTTTAAGAATTTTTAGATCTTTTAATCCTGCAACAAAAACTTCATGAGAGAATTGAATGATGATTTTAACTAGCAAGAGCACTTTTCATTATTCAAAAATCACGTGCAACCAACCTTCAGTTTCTGACTCTATTAATTGAATGGCTGCGCTTTTAAGCAATATAGTTAAATTCCAAGAAGCAGAAAATATATTAAATAGGCAACATACTCACAAGATCAATGGTTAATCGATTGGTTAGGTAATTTTGGGATAGTTGTCTGATCCAAGATGGCATTGTTGCAGAGAACATCATACTCTGACGTTTCTGAGGCAACCTCTCCAAGATCTTCTCGACATCCTCTTGAAAGCCCACTTGAAGCATCTGGTCTGCTTCATCAAGAACAACAAACTTGACTTCTGATAAATTTAGAGAACCCCTATTGAGAAGATCAATCAAGCGACCAGGTGTTCCAACAGCAACATCAACGCCATAGTCAAGCTGCCTCATTTGTTGTGAAATTGGTGTCCCCCCATAAACACAGATCATGTCCAGGCTAGGAGCAGCCTCTTCAAATTCCTTTTCAACCTGCCGGGCAAGTTCCCTTGTTGGAGCTAGAACCAGGGCTAACGGGTTCCTCCCTCTTCTGCATAATTTCTAACGAATTATGATTCTAAAATTTAACAACTAACAAACCAAACCCTTCCTAGATGAAGAATTCAATAGAAACTAGAGCAAGCTGGAAGAAAATTAAACAAGATGAAAACACAAACCCATGCTTCGCATTGAACTGAATGATTTTGTCCAAGATGGGAATTCCAAAAGCAAGAGTTTTTCCGGTTCCAGTTCTAGCACGACAAATCATATCACGCCCTTGCATTGCTGGTTCTAGCACGGCCCTCTGAAAAAAAAATTGAGAAACCAGCACATTTTCAGACTACAATGGAAATGAAAAACGAATTTCGAAACATAACCAAACGGAAATATTATAAGCCTGAATCAAAACATGTCAATTGCATTATTCGACTGAGGAATAGGAACGATATGCATATCCCGAAATACAGGTATAACGTACAGCCAAAATGCCTCGAGGTAAGGAACATAGCCTCTAGCTCTCAAAACAAATAAAACTCGTTCATAAGAAATAAAAGCGTAACTTCATAGCGATAATTCAATATCCAATATGGGGTTAGAGGGAGTGGATTAAATAAAAACGTTGTTGTCCGAAGAAGTGATCAAATTCGTCGAAACTTCTTCTCCACGACTCTGTCCGTGTGTCTGATCTCATCCAGCAGCTGAAGCTAGAAAAAAAATATATGTATGAAATGAGAAGTACGGTACCTGAATCGGGAAGAGCTTCGTTATACCCTTTTTCGCCAAAGCAGAAACAATCTCCGGCGCAATCCCAAGCTTTCCAATCTCGAGTCCTTCATCACCACTTCTACTATTGCTAGCGTCATCAGACTCCTCCACCGCAAACACCGCCCGGGAAACCAACGACGCCTTGAAATTCAACGGCCCAGAAGCCGCATGAAATCCCTTCGATTGAAAACCAAAACCCAAAGGCCTCTCCGTCACCCCAATACTGGAGAAATGTCCAGACTCAGCAGCAGGTATAACCCCGCCATTAACAACCACAGGAGACGCTAAGAAGTTCCCGATTGGGGCAAACAAAGTGGAACCGACTCTGCCTCTGGAGGCCGCTAAGGCAGCGGATCTCCGTAGAAGAACTGAACTCATCATCTTCCTTGAGCAGGAATCGACTAACAGAGCTGCTCAAAGAGAATTTGTGAATGAAATGAAGATAGCTGAGGCTGGCGGGGTCGGCTAGGGTTTAAGAAAATTCGAAGAGCGAAGGGTTTTGGGACATTCGGGCTCCCGAGGAAATGGAGGCTTTACGGTTTAGGGCAACAACCGACCTCTATAAATTTTGTTGTCACATTTTTTATAAAGTAAAAAAGAAAATAAATAAAGTAAAAAATTGATGAAAGTTGTAATAATAAATTAATAAAACTTTAAGTGTGGTTTAATTACATTGATTATAAAGTAAAACCAACATTCATATGTATATTATAAATATTAGTGCAAATATATACGAGAGCAACAATTTAAAAAAGAAATGCAAACATAATTACAAAATAATATAAATTATAAATATTTTGAAGTGAGCTAATATGAAAATGAAAACTTTGGTTGGTAAAAGAAACAACACTCACGTGGATTCAAATTTGAGGTAAAATTATGTGAAAATTTAAGGTAAAAAGTTTGAATGAGGTTAAAAATAAATATATAATTTCTTTTTATGATTTTTTTTCAAATTTAATTTATTTAGAGGTAAAAGTTTTAGATTGAAAATAAAGCTGAAATTTAAGAAAAGTTGGAAACTAAAAAAAGCAGCACATTGAAAAAACTTCTTTCATCGAAAATAGCATTGGCATGTGAAACTATACATTGACGTGTGAAACTATACAATTGCATGTAATCATGACCGTAAAACTGGAAAAAAAAACTTGAACCGAGTTAAATTAGCTAATTCTTGAAAAAAAAAACTCGAAAATTTCGTCGAAATGGGAGAAAAATGAAAATTTTCCCATCAAAATTTTCCACCATGTTTAGCACTACATATAACTGAAGAATCTCAATTATAACATATGAAGTTGAAGATAAAGCGTCAAAAATCGACATTACATGTTGTCTAAATTTACAATAAAAATAAGTTGCTTTTAGGTGAAGTCAAATTGCATTTAAGAAGAATCAAAATTTAATTTTCTTCAATAAATTAATTATATTTAAAGTTTAGGCCAAAATCGTAAAGACTAAAATTTAATTGGCGGCTTATTAAAAGTTTTGGTCTAGTGTCTTTTCATCATTTGTCGCGTTCAAATAATTTTTCGCCACATATGTTGGCTCGTGATGACTTTTCTGAAAAAATGGAGTTGTGCTTAGGTAATTTTCCATTGGAGCCGGAGACTTCGTATTCTAGTGATTTCTCTTTTTCTTATTGCTCATTAGATTATTTAGGTTCTTGTTTGATTGTTCTATTTCGAAAAAATATATATATTAATTTTCTTCAATCAATTATTATATTTATAGTTCTCAAGTTTTTATTTGTACTCTTTTATTTATTATTTATTATTATTATTAGTTTGCCTACAAAAATGAAATTAATTGAACCAACTAAGGGTCTGTTTTTGTTTGTTTTGGATTGATTATAGAAAAAAAAAATCTTTTCAAAAAAGCCATTTTTATTTCAATTATTTTGATAAAAATGGTTTAAAATACACTTCAAAAGTTATTTTGAATAATTGCCAAACACTTTAAGAATTTTCAAAATAACTTATTTTTAAAATTAAACACTTCAAAAATTAAATCAAACACACCCTAAATTAAATACAAAATTTGATGAATTACTAACCAATGTAAGAAGTTAATAGTCAACATTAATATTGCTCAACTAATTTAATGTATATGCCCTCTATCTAGAGGATATTTTTGAACTCGTGTCAAGAGTAGATATATGTTGTTTAAAAAAAAAAAAAAGACTTTGTGTAATGAGTTTTTTTCTAGTATAATAAATGTGAAGATTGAAAATTTTAACATCCAACTTCAAGTGAAGAAGATACATGCTAACTATCGGAAAAAAAGTACTTTTACCATTAACATTGTTAGATGAACATATCATAACATGATAGATAGATAATAAAATATATAATGTTAAATAAAATAGAACAATATAAAGGAATTTGTTACATTAATATATAGAAAGAGAAAAAAAAATTTACAGATAGAAAAAATGTCAAACTATTTACAGATAATAGAAAAAAAAATATTGATAGACATTGATAGACTTCTATCAGCATCTATCATCGATACACTTCTATCATTTCTATCACTGGTAGACCCGGATAGATTTCTATCAGCGTCTATCACAACTATCTAAAAATTTTGCTATTTTGTGTAATAGTTTCCCTTATTTTTCTATTTTTAAAAATTCTTCCATATATATAGTAAATGCACACATTGAAACTTTTTTTTTTTCAATATAATAGAGTCGGGGGATTTGAACTCCAACATATTGATTGCTAACACATATTATATGTTATTTGAGTTATGTTCGTTTTGGCTCACCCATTGAAATTCAATCATAGATAGGTGCCCCAACTTCGGGTGAAGAATCTCTATTTAATATAGGATGCATGCAGAAATTGTATGTATATTTTTTTAATTCATCTATTATATATTTTGTTTTTAAGTATAGTAAATGCGAGCTATGAGAATTTGAATCTTCAACCTTATAGAAGTGAGTATGTGTCAATTACCATTAGTTATGTTCGTGCATTGGTCTAACTTATCGATTTTCAACCCAACTTTGTTATTGTTAACAATAAAAATATTTCACTCAACTATAATTCATGTATATATTCTCGACTATGTGAATATTCACTCTCACATATACATGGTTGAATTGAAGTGAGTTTAAATACTATTTTGGTCTCTAAATGTTCAATTTTATTCTATTTTAGTCCTTGAACTTTAAAAACAATTATTTTAGTCCCTGAATTTTTGTTTAACAGACTTAATATAGAATAATAATGTGTTAGATTAAGTGTTAATGTGGGTTTATGATGATCATGAGTTGCCAAATAAGTATGGGTTTACTATAAACATGGTAATTTAGGGCAAAAGCTTTTGAACAACTTCTAAAAAAATGACTGCCATGAAATAAATAAAATTAAAGGTAAATTTCATCTGTCTCCATCTTCTTTTGCTGCTTCAATTTCTTTCTTCTTCTGCTTTCAATGGGGACTTTTTTTTTTTATGTGTTCAACTAATTTCAGTAGGAATCTTGGCTTTGATCTCCAATTTGGTCGTCGATGATCGGAAGGTTTTAATCCTTCAGATATGTCCACTTTCTCCTTGGAGATTTCCCATTTAGGCAGGAAATGGAGGAGGGAGAGGGCAAACAAAATTCTCCTTTTAAGTTAAATGGGACGAAGATAGAGAATTCATTCCCGTTCCATTAGGCTTTTTTCTTCCTTATATTTATTATAATAATTTAATATTATGTTATTTATTTTTATTATAATAAATATTATATTTAATTTTAAATATTTATTGTTTAACAATCAAAAGAAAGATACGTTTGAATTCTAATAAATTTAGATTATATATATGAATAGTTTGATAGATAATTATTTTCTTTAATTTAAAAATTTTGAATAATTTCTCTTTAAATTAATTTTTCATGGGGAACTAATTGTATAAAAGTTAACTATTTAATTAAGTCTTTTCATAATAGTGATTTATGTTGATTTTTTTCAAAGAAAAAAACCAAACGGAGAAATTTTCTCTACAGGAATTCTCACCTCGATCTCCATAGAGAATTTGGCAGGGACGAAGAGCGGAGAAACGATCTTTGACCTGCCTTTAGGACATCTCCAACCAGCTATCATATGAACTAATGGGTCAATTTTGATTGAAAATTGTAAGAAGTCCGTATTTCTAGCTTGGAAAAAGTGGCAACCAAACTCATTAGCTTCCCTCCTCACACGTGAGGAACGACAATTAATGAACATCGCGGATAAATTTTTTTTGTTGACGGGAGACTTTATATTTCAATTTGTATGAGTAAATATATAAATATTTGATTTTGTTCACGAGTTATTCTGAAATAGTATAAAATGATTCGGAGTTGGAGCTACATAAAAAAACAATACATATATATATATAAAAGAAAAGAAACTTGCACCTTTTTCTTTTTTTTTTTTTTTTTGAAAAAAAACCCAATAACTTGTATATATAAAAAGACAAACTTATAATATGATTTATTTTTTTAAAACAAAACAATAATATGATCTTGATGTTTCCTTTTCTAATATAAATAATGTATGATTATGTCACTACTTTTTTAATAAAAGCCTAAAAATAGGACAATATTTGACACATCACTTAACCAAATAAGATTACATTTAACTAAATAAATCTAGCAATTTTCTTCGTATTAACTTTAACATACAAATATTGCTTGAGGTTCGATTTCTCACCCGAACATATTGTTAAAAAAAATTGATATACAAATGAAGATGTCTCATGGTCGATTTTATTTTATATTTGTACTTTTTAAACTATATGTATTTAAATACGAGGTTAAAAAGTTAATATAAGTATCACTCAATTGATATAAAAATGTACTCTCGATCGACTAAGAGGTCAGAAATTTGAATTTTCATCGAATATGTGCATTTTCTTGAGCTAAAAAACGGTGTTAAAAATATATATATAGAAAAGAGAGTGAGTTGCACACAGTAAATGTAGAATATAAAAACATGCTTGAAAAACGAGTATTCAACACTTACTTTTTTGAGCAAATAACAAAAATGACTCATGAATTATGGTGACAGTTGCAATTACACTCTTAAACTTTCAATTTAAAATATTGAGCCCTAAAACTTATATGAGTGTTAAAGTTATGTCAAATTGGACCTTCAAACTTACTTAATTGTATAAATTGTAACATTTGTATAAGTTTAAGAGTTCAATTTTTATCATTTGTAGGTTCAATCTCTACAATTATTGTAAACTTGAAGGTCGGATTTCAACATTAGTAGAAGTTTAGGAGCATACTTTTTACCATTGAAAGTTTTAGAGTGCAATTGCAACTACTACTAGGTGGTGGTTTTTACAATTTACTTTTTTTTTTTTTAATGTTTAAATTCTAAAGGGCAATTTGCAAAAACCACCTTGAAGTATGATGGTGATAGTAATTTAACCCCTAAACTTTTAATTGTAAAAATTAAATCCTTAAAATTTTAAAATTGTAAAAATTATACCCATGGTCAGTAAATTCCCTCTTTTCGTCTCGCTTTACAACATTATCAGATCTGAACACAATCTCACTCACCGAAGAAGTATCTTGCAGTCTAGTAAAGAAAAATGAAGAACGAGAGAGAAGAAGAAAGAAGGAACAAAACAAAATAACAAAACACATAATTTGATGGAAGAAGAGATAAAAAGAAAATATGGGTAATTTTGTAACACTAGTGCGAATGGACGTATATTTTATTTTTTAAAAAAAAATCAAAATAGATATTTTTTAATAATAATTTGGATAAAATATTTTTTAATTGATTTATTTAAAAAATTACATAGGATTCATTTTATATGTTCTTATAATTGTTAGGACAACTTGCAAAAATCATCCCTAAAGTATGGTGGTAGTTGCAATTGCACCCTCCAACTTTCAATTGTAAAAATTGGGCTCCTAGTTTCTAAAAGTGTTAAAATCGAACCCTCAAATTTACAATAATTGTAAAAATTGGACCCACAAATGATAAAAATTAAACCCTCAAAATTTAAACAATGATGTAGCATTGTGTGTCTAAAATACCCTTAAATTTTTAAAAGTTTCAGAAATACCTTTAAACTTTAAAAAAAAAAATTAAAAAATGTGCGGCCAGTTTTAGATGAAAACCGTTAATGTTTTGTTTAAAAAATATTCTATAAAAAATACATCAAATGTTAAAAAAAAAAAAAAAAAAAAAAAAAAAAAAAAAAAAAAGACTTCACCATTAGTATAGTGAACAAAAACCATTAATATCTCATTAGAAAATTAAGTCTAAAATTAAAAAAAAAAAAAAAAGGTTACAAAATAATTGTTAAATAATTGTATGATTTTTTTTAATAATGATAGAAACATAATATTTAGGATATGTATTTTTTAGTTGGTCAATTTTTTTTTTATAATTTGCCTTTTAATAATTATTCTTATCATATGCTTTAATTTTATAATTTTTTAAAAATAAAACTTTCAAATTTTCGTGAAAATTAATGTAATAAAAATTTGGGGTCTTTTCACAAATAGAAAAAAAACAAAAGTAATTACACATATAGAAAAAAAAGTGGAAAATACAAAAGCATGGGGTGCACTTTTTTCTATTTGTGTAATTACTTTTGTTTTTTTTTTCTATACACAACAATTTCCCTAAAAACTTTATAGCTAATGAAATAGAAAAAAAATTATAAAAACTTTTGACATACTAAAATTTTTCTATGTTATAACGATATATAATTTGATTAAAAAATTAATAATAATTAATTTATCTCATACCACGTTTTTAATGAATTTCATGTTATATTTTATTGTTTTTAATGTATTAAAAAACATATAGTTCTTCTCATATTTTTTTTTTTGAAAAAAAGAGAATATTTATTTTAGAATTATTTTAAAAGTTATTATCCAATTTCGAACCATTAAATTTTCTAATTACTTTGTTTGTTTGTTAAAAATTATATAGATTCTTATATTAATTTTTTTTTTGTTATATAGTAGAACTTTTCAAATGCAACCAAATTAATTTAATAATTCAATTTCATATGATACTTAAAGTTAATTCTTAATAAAATCTTTTATGTTCCATCCTTTTAGTTTTTAATTACAATCTTTTTATTTTTTAATGTATTATTGATAATTAATTAATTTACTATTTATAATTGACTAAAATTTTCTTTAGACATAAAGTTAATAATTTTTTATTCAACAAAATAAACATAAACATGAAATAGATTGATCTATTATTTTTCCAACCATCATTTTTAATAAAGCAATAATATACTAATTATATAAGAACAAAGAAAAAAAGTATTGTTAAAAGTAACCTAGAAAATTCAAAACCCTATCTATACACATGTTAAGATGGATAGACCATTAGTTTTTTTTTTTAATTTATTTTTTATCAAATATTTAAACAAAAAATACATTGAACATAAAAGACCCAAAAACAGTAATAATAATAATTTAAAAAAAAAAAACCCTTAGCTATAGTCTATACACTTTGTTTCTTCATAACAATGGGTAGGCAAACACGCCAATTAAATTCCATCAAAGTTGAAGCACATCATTTACAACTTGAATCTACTAACATCTTGAGATAATTTGAAGCTTGAAGAACAATACATTGAGAAAATTAAAAAAGAAGATTGAAGTTTTAGGTGTTGGTGGAGAATGGTGATAAAAAAAAAACAAATTTTTATAGTAGTAGAAGTTAAAAGTTAAAAAACTTTTTAAATTCTAAAACTATTGAATTTTAATTTTTGAATTAAATTAAAGAAAAAAAAACTTTGAAGTAGAAAAAACTTTTTACATTCCTACATTTGAGTTTCTATTACACTTATTAATTAACAATTAATTATGTATGTATTATATTGATAACTAATAACTAATTATTTATATACTATTTATTATTACTTTTTAACTCCATATTTTGTAAATAAGTAAATTAAGAAATGGATAAAAGTGTTAAAAAAAAAAGTTTTTTTCTAACATCCTCTTTTTTAATATATTATAGATTGCTTGAAGATGAAACAAGAGGTTAAAAAATTTTAAGTTTTAAAAAGGTGAGACATGTTTCATTTTGGGCCTAAAAAATGGATCAACCACATGTAAGAGTGGTAGAGAATTTTTGATAACCTATATATGCTTTAATCAATTGAACTACTATTTATGATTTTAGTTATCTTATTTTAACATTGCCTAACATTTAAGGAAGTTTTTTTTTAATTAAAATTTTTAAAATATATAATTACAAAAGTAATTAATGATACATGAATCATTATTTTATTGCATACATCTAATTGTTCGTATTTGATCAACTTTAGACATTCAATTTAATAAGATAGAAACATTTAAATGAGTAGTTTAACTTTTATTATATATATATTAGAGAAATTATTATAAAAAAAAAATAGCAAACTATTTACGAATATAAAAATTATTATAAATAAAAAAATATCAAAATATCAAACTATCAGCGATAGACCGCGATAAATTTAGCCAGCGAAATGAAATTTATCGCGGTCTGTCGCTGATAGCCAGTGAAATTTTTATATATTTGTAAATAGTTTGACTCATTTTTTTAATGTTTCAAAACATCTTTATATATCATTACTACGTTGGAAACAAGGTTATTATATATTTACAAATATTGTTTTATCTTAATTAAGATTATTTTAATCGAATTTAATACGTGTTATATTGTTTAATGAATATTATCTCGAAATTGGTGTTACATTGTTGAGTTTGAGTGCCTATTTTTATATGCTTTATGTTGTGATCAAATTCAAATACTTGGTCAATTGAGTTTATTGCAGTTCATTCTTATTTGAGTTTAAACATTAGTGTGACTTCTTTTAATGTGAATTATTGGTTTAAAGTTATGGAATTTATCAGTTTTTTTTTAATATTTATACTCATCAACTTAAAGGCTTGAATCTCTACTTCATGTATCGTTGAACTAAATTTTTTTAATTATTATCAAATAGTATTTCAGTTGAATTTGTATAATGTACTAAATTGACTAAATTACTGTTATTATATATTTTTTTTAAGGAGAGATGTTAACTTGTGTATAACACAACTAGTTAAAATATCGACTCAAGTTAAAGTTTAGTCTCGTATTTTCAAAACTTTCATTGAAACAAATAATGAAAATTGACATAGTAAATGATGTGAAAACGAGGATATGTATGTGATATTATTTACAATACAAACGTATAAAAGACGAAGATTGTAGTTACTATTTTCTTCAAAGGTCGATGAATTAATTCCCTACCCACGCATATGTTGAACTAAAGAAAATTTTTAGTTATCATTTATTCATCTCAAATGTATAATTAAAATCATATACATAATTAATATCTACACATTAACTATCACATTAATTTACGTCTGTGATGTAGTAAATGATATCACACATGCATTCTAATTGGTATACATGAGTCGTCAAACCAAATAAAATCCCCTCAGATGATAATTTTTAGAACAAATTTCAAAGCTCAAAAGCAAAAATGAGATTTCAACTATTTTTTTTTGGAGAATTTTTAAAAATAGAAAAATAAAAGAAACTCTTTACACAAAATAGTAATTTTTTAGATAGTTATGATAGACGCTGATAGAAGTCTACTAGGGTCTATCAGTGATAGAAATGATAGAAGTCTATCACTGATAAATGCTGATAGAAGTCTATCAATATCTATCCGTGTTTTTTTTTTTTTGCTATTTTCTATAAATAGTTTGATATTTTTTCTATTTGTAAAAATTTCTCTATTTCCCCCCTTTTTTATGACATGCAAAGTGAGGAAATTGAACCTCTGATCTCGATGTCGATAATGCAAACTTATTCTAGTTACCATTTTATTGTGTAAGAGCGTAATTGATACTTAACTAAAAAAATAAATTAAATAATAATTAAGGGACTTTTTAAAAATAGAAAAATAAAAGAAACTATTTACACAAAATAACAAAATTTTTAGGTAGTTAGATAGATGATGATAGAAGTCTATCAGGGTCTATCGGTGATAAAAATGATAGAAGTCTATCACTGATAGATGCTGATAGAAATCTATCAATGTCTATCAGTAATTTTTTTGCTATTTTCTATAAATAGTTTGACATTTTTTCTATTTATAAAAATTTTCCTAATAATTATTTATATAATTTAACTTATTTTTGAGTTAAAAAAAAAACAACTTTAAGATTAAAAATTGCAAACAAAGACCAAGTTTAATGAAAATTTGGGAAAATGCCAACATGAATATTACAAATTTTCCCCTCAAAATCGGTTTATTATTTATTACTACACGAACCAAATGTCTGTCGTCAAAAAACTTTAGCAGATGGCTCATTTGCCGCCCGACTCAGTGCCTAACAAAATTTTGTCTGTAATCAATAATCATGATCGATTTCTTTAGCAAACAAATTCAAGAAAAAAAAAAAAAACTACGAACAGTTACAATTCTACTTCGAATTCTGTCTTCTCCTCCTTGTCGCTTCGTGTTCGTCCCTATCCCTTGCTTTCGCTATCTCTCACTGTAATTTATTGTAAATTTTCTGTATATATGATCATGAAGTCCTGGTGTTTTGACTGCGAGAGCCAATTTTTCTTGCATTTTTTAACTTTTGATCCAATTTGTCGCTGTTTTGCTCTTGATCGAGGCGGCTGGAGCCTGGAGCAGAGATGAAGAGGTGCAGAAATGGCGAACTGTGGGATTTTGAGCACGAGATTCTTGGCGGAGATGATATTATACTTGGAATCGACGGCGGTACCACTTCTACTGTTTGCGTTTGTATCGCTCTCTCTGATCCTCGAGTTGTTTCTCCTTCAATGTCTTGTCCTATACTCGTTCGTGTTGTTGGTGGCTGCTCAAATCATAATAGTGTTGGCGGTACTTTACTATCTTTGTCATTTCTCTCGGTTCTAGCTATGTTTTCCGCTTTTGCAGAGTCAATTTGGACCATGAGTTGACTTTACTTCTTTAAAACGCTATCATTTGTATTATTCTTGTCCGAAATGACACAAACAAGTAAACATTTAAGACGATTGAAGAATTCATTAAAATTCCTGATCGGATGTTGTTAGTTATCTGGGCATTTCCTTTCTGCCCATTTTTTCCCCTCAAGGCAATTGCAAAAATATCGACGATTCTTTGCAAGAGTTTGTAATTTTTCTCATTAAATTCCAGATTTTATTACCTTGTTTAGTTGTTTGTCTGCACCTTCATTGTATTGTATTTCCACGTAATTTTGTTGCATGTAGTTTATAGTCGGTACAAAAAACGGTTCCTTCATGGAGGATCAAATTTAGGTGTTCGGTGTCTGTGTTGGACTAATTGTAAGCATGTCTGATTCCTTTATCGTGAATTTGAATCCTACAAAATATGATAACATGCTGCCATCTCTAGAAACTGCTGCGAGGGAAACATTGGAGCAAGTTATGGCGGAGGCACTTTCAAAGTCTGGTTCAATTCGATCTTCAGTTCGAGCTGTCTGCCTAGCTGTTTCTGGGGTCAACCATCCAACGGATCAACAAAGAATTTTGGATTGGCTTAGGTATTCATTCTTCTAGTGAGTTCTAAATTTCATTTTGCTTTCCGTTTGTCGTAGGTTTGCTTCTTTCTATTTATACCTCAACAGTAGAAGAGTGAGTGAGTGTTACTTTTAGTAGCCCCTCCAATGGGATTAGATAACACGTTGGAATAGACTAAAAATGCACATGAGGTCTACAAGACATCATGAATGCTTCCAGTTGACCTCCTGACACATTCATGCCTGGAAAAATGGCATAAGGTGCTTGCTTAGAATTTACCTGGGCTACTGAAGATTTTCTTTTACTAATTAGTGAAACCTTGGTTCAGAATGAATACAGTCTTCTCGTGATTTGTTTTAGTAAAGAGAGTTTTGAGGTGCACAAGACTGTGACCTGCAAATTCCTCTGTTTACTAAGATCGATAATCTATGTGTACTAACTTATGATGAACAGGGATATCTTTCCCTGCCATGTAAACCTATATGTTCAAAATGATGCCGTGGCGGCTCTTGCAAGTGGCACTATGGGAAAGCTTCATGGATGCGTTTTAATTGCTGGAACTGGAACGATTGCTTATGGATTCACAGAGGATGGTCGAGAAGCTCGAGCTGCTGGTGCAGGACCGATCTTAGGTGATTGGGGAAGGTGGATTTTTCATTTTGTTCTCTAATATTGTCTCACACACACACACAAATCGTTAAAAGTCTGGGTTAGGTTGATGTAAACAAAACTCAGGCATAATTGTTGAGTGCGATATAGGAGACCCTTCTGCGTTTTCTAGATTTTCTGATGAGCCTTTGGTACTAAGAGTCTGAGAAGTTTACACATACCCCATTGCCCCAAACTAATGTTTATGTTCTTCCAGTGGATATGGGATAGCTGCACAGGCCTTAACTGCAATAATTAGGGCACATGATGGACGTGGTCCTCATACAAAGCTCACTTATAGCATTTTGAAGACACTCGATCTTTCTTCTCCAGATGAACTAATAGGGTATGTATTTAAAATACTAAGATTACAGTTGTAGTATAAGTCTCGTGTATATCTGGTCATTGTTTTACATGGTGAAAAACTGAATGGACTTTGTTACGATTCCCCTTCATGTGCAAATAAGCACGTTTTGTTTCCATACTCACTTGGAGGTGGGGACTTGAATGAGATTTATTCAATAACGATGATTTTACCTTGTATATGCGATCCCCCGGAAGGATTATAATTCGTCAGGGAAACAAGTTTATAATTTTAAATGTATAACCTTTTGCAAACAGTTCCTCCCTCATTTGCACCCATTTAGCTAGTCAAGCAAATGAAAAAGAAGAAGACTTGCTTTGAGAAAGTGGATTATATATTTTTCATTTTTATGGAGGCACAATGTCATTTTCAGTTTATCTTTCCTTGTATTATGTTTTTCTTTATAAAAAAATAAAAAAAATTATTTTAGGCCGTTAGCTGGGATGTTTTTTTTACAGCTCTAATTATAGAGCTTTATCGTTAGAAAATAAATATTCGAGGATCTGGTCAGTTTTTATGTCATGAGTCATAGTACTGTAATATGATTTTGGCAGATGCAAGTATTTAACAATATGAATATCAGGTGGACATATGCAGATCCATCCTGGGCTCGAATTGCTGCTCTTGTTCCAGTTGTTGTAGCATGTGCTGAGGCAGGTGATGAGGTTGCTAACAACATCCTCCTCGATTCAGTTGAAGAGTTGGCTTTGAGTGTGAAAGCTGTTATTCAAAGACTTGGCCTTGCTGGCGAAGGTATGGAATCAAACAGGCATTCATTATTTGAGACCAATTTTTCCTTTTTATGCACTGCATTTATATAAGAATTAACTTTTACACTTTATTTTTGTCCATTGGCCACTTAATATAATCTATATGCGTTATACCGTGACTTTGCTTCTATAGGAGGAAGTCACATTTCAATTCACTTATGATGGTGTTGTAGTATTTTGTGATCAACAGACAATAAGATAACCCCTAGTTCAATCCATGGTGGCCACCTACCTAGGAATTAATATCCTACAAGTTTCCTTGACACCCAAATGTTGTAGGATCAGGTGGGTTGTTCCGTGAAATTAATCGAGGTGCGCGTAAGCTGGTCTGAACACTCACAGATATTTAAAAAAAAAAAACAGACATTAACCCCCTGTACTAATTTTCTACAAGTACTCCAAGCTTCTTAAATGCCCCTAACCTGAATTTTTCGTCTAATAACCATTTTCTCTGTCATGAGATTCAAATTTTGGTAAAGCCCAGTGTGTGACGGTAAGAGACCTAGTTAGAGATATATGGGGTTATTATTGGGATAATTAGTATGATGAAGGGTAAAAGGTATAAGGATAATTAGATAGAAAGTTAGTTACTAAAGATTGCTATAAATAGGAGCGGGAGTAGTAGGAGGGTGTGAAGAATTTTGTGGTGATTTCCTAATTGGGAATTATTAGGAGAGAATAGCCCTCTCGAAAGGCTATGGTATATTGTAGTTTCCTATCTAATTACCCTTATACCCTTCATCATACTAACTATCCCAATAATAACCCCATATATCTCTAACTACATCCTTATAGTGTGATCTTTTTTGATGATCATGCCTTGCTCTTGATTGACTTCCGCAATCTACCAAGATTGTGAAATTCATCCCTCTACTTCCTAGTGTTTTGAAAAGTAAGCTCCCAGAAAAGCCCCACTAGGCATCTCGCTTCATTAAAAGCGCCTAGCTCTAGTGGTGCGTGCCTTATTGCCTAAACCACTTTTAATTTCTTTTTAATCTATTTAGTATTGTTATCTTATTATTTTTTAGCAGGGAATATCATTATCTTATTATTCTACACATGTTTTTATTTTTCATATGCAAAAATTTTATTACACCTCACCAAAAAAAAAAAAAAAAAAGCCGTTTGCCTTTCTTTTCCACTCACACTTAAAGTTCCAGAAGGCAACGCTTTGGTGTCTCTCACGTTTAAAAACACTGTTGATGCCAATTATTTCTTAGCTCAGCCAAACAATCATGGTAGGTTGTGGATAGGGTCTTGTTATTTTGGATCATTTGCCCAATGCTTATCAAATATTTACGGGAATTAGGTATTTCTCCTCAGTCTTTACAGGTCGAGAGCCTGTTTCATAATATCTTCTGATTATATCTACCTATAGATGCAAGTCATGTAAAGTTTATTTCTCATTCACCATCTTGAATATGCCGCATCAAAATTCTATAGTGGCAGGCATACTAATCAGTACTAATCTTTTCCCCTTAAGATCTCTGCCTATTATTGCTTTCAATAATTTAATCACTTGATTTGCGATCTTCTTCATCTGTTTGAGTTACAATCCCTTATGCAGATGGACAAGAGGCTTTTCCGCTTGTTATGGTTGGTGGTGTACTCGAAGCAAAAAGGAGGTGGGATATAGCAAAAAAGGTCATAAATTCCATTTCCAAAGAATATCCTGGGGTTCTTCCTGTTTGGCCTAAGGTAAGCCTATTTTACACTCTTTACTGTATCTTCTTGCAATTGTGGTTTCTGTTTCATATTACTTTTCCAAGTTATGGTGAATTCATTTACTAAGTAATAATAGACTACTAGTAATAACAAATTAAGAGAATAAGAACAATCTTCTAGATACCCCAGTTTTCTTGAACTCACAATTGAAGAGAAGCAACTGGTGCCTAAATTCAAGTTAAATTATGAACTATGGCAGACGGTATAGTTATCCTTCATCACTTGCAAGAACGAGAACCAGAAAGCAAAAGCAATCCTTTCATTTCTTATGATTCAAAATCCTGATTTTTCTTAACAGGTGGAACCCGCGCTTGGCGCAGCGTTGCTGGCCTGGAATTTTTTGAGTAAGGATTATCAACAGGAAGGAATATAGAAGGTGTTCATTAACTTGATTACAAAGAGCTGATGAACATGAACTGTACATTTTCATTGTCAGACCAAAGTTTAATTAGCGATGTTGGAAAGATGAGGTAGAAACTTGAAGCAGTATTAGCTTGTTTTAATGTTTTAAGGTCTTCGTTGATTTTCATCAATGTTTTAGCTCCTTCATGTTAAGGTAATATATTTTTTTGTTTACATTATGAAGCACGAATTGTGCTTTTATTGCCATGTCTATTTAAGTTATGGTCAGCTCAGTGGATTACTGTGATCCATTTTCATGTCTGTGTTGTAAAGCTTATATGGAAGGAAAATCCACTTGAATGCAAGCCTTTTTGGTCTTCAAAAGTCGAAACATTGTGATAAAGTTGAAATGGTTGCTATAAACTGTATAATCATCCATTGCGATTAACCAAAAAAAACTTAAGTTGGTGGATGAACGTAAATTTAATATTGAAATTTTTAGTCTATTAGCTTAATCCACAACTAATATTTCATAAATGTCTTAAATTTTCATATCTAGATTTTACTGATATTTCATAAATGTCTTAAATTTTCATATCTAGATTTTAGTTACATTTGTGGATGGTTTTAACATTTTGATCCCTTCTCTATCATCAATCAATTTCGTATTAATGTAAATACATATTATAAAAAACAAGTAGATTTTTGGATTCCTTCTTTCTCATCAATCATTAATTTTCGTTAACTCATTTAATGTTATTGATCTTGTTTTCCATTTTATTTGGTATACTACCTAAAAACAAGGAAGAAGATTATCTTCTTTATTTTATTCTTGTTGTAACTCTTCTCATTTCCAACTTTAGAATACAGTGCCTCCAATTCGTGATTTCTTCATCTTCTTCTTCTTTCGGTTCCTTCATTCCAATGCCTTTATTATTGTCAAATATATTGGTAAATATTGGAAAATGTTGAATATACGAGAAAATGTAAATATACATCGTATATATTATAGTTTATTTTTGGTGTGTTTAAAAATATACTAAAAAATGTAAATATACATCGCATATATTGTTCGATATATTTGTAAACATGCTAAAGAATAAATCATGATATATGCAATGTATATTTACATTTTTCAATATAGTAATATTACCAGTATATTTGACATATATTTTAGAGTGTATGCGATGTATATACTTTATTTTCTCATTTGAAGCTTTCTTGCTGACTCTTGCTTTTGTTACGGGGAAATAATTTTTGAGTTTTTAGAAAAACTTTTCTTACTTGCATAGGTTTTGAGAAGAAAATCGTTCTGGATAGTTCATAACCGCACGTGACATGGAGAAACTTCTCTTACATTCTCTTTGGGTATTATTATTATATTTTAAAAATCGAACGATAAGAGGGTTGAAAAGGTAAATTGGACTAGACTTTTGTGCAAATTAATAGCTCACTAGGCTATTCAGGTAAAAAATAGAAAAGTTTAAATAATTTTGTAATCGAGCCTATTTATAATTAATTAAGTTTCACTATTTTTGTCAATATTAAAATTAAATTTACAATTCTACCTCATAATTATTTTAAATTAATTAATTAATTAATAGATATTAATGTTAAAGATTAAAAGTGAGTATTTAGTGAAATCAAGGTTAAAAATGTAAATCTCCAAATTTATAGACCAAATTAAAACAAAACTTAAACTTCAAGGGTAAAATTATAACATTTTGATACCAAGAAACTAAATTGAAACAAAACTCAAAACTTAAAGACTAAAAATGTAACATTTTAAAACCTCGAGATCAACTAAAAATTAGGCACTCCTAAAATCTTTAATTTTGTAAAGAGACAAATAACAATACTTCTATTAAAATGAAATTTGAACTAACCAAATAAGAACCAGAGAGTAAAAGATGTGAGAAAAATGAATTAGATATATTACAACAAAAATGCCCATCAAAGTTCCACTCTTGTGTACCAACATAGTGGGTAAGTGATTTTTGCAGCTTAAATTTCTCCAGCTAAGTGATTTTTGTAATACAATATACCAACATAGAGGGTAAAAACAAACTGAAAACTGCAGTAATATATAACATTAACAAATCTTAGCACATAACCCCTCCAAGTTTTGTTGATGAATGCCATTTAAAATAATTTTCTCATCTCTTTGGTTAGTGTGAGGAATTACATCATCTGCATAATCTAATTCATCATCATCATCTTCTTCCTCATCCTCAGCAACAGACCTGAAAAACTTACCAGCTCTTTTAGGATTGCTACTCTGACTCGAATTTCCTACAAGTTGATTCACTTCATCGAGTTCTTCTTCTGTTTTTGCCAATGATAACAGGATATTTTTCGCTTTTTGATCAGGCCGAAGGCCACAAGATTCAATTTCCTTGAACCAAATAACAGCACTACCAAAATCCCTGTTCTTTCCATATGCATCCATGATCGTCGTCAAAATCGTCTGATTCACTCGTATACCATTGACCTTCATTTCTTCATATTTTTTAATCATCTTTTCAAGATTATTTATTTTAGCATATCCTTTGATCAATGTACCATAAGTGACAACGTTGGGTCTAAAACCATCTTGTTTCAGTCGTTTGAAAAAAAATTCAGCTCCCTCCATGTCAGATGCATTAATATAAGCTGATAACATGGTCGTATATGAGCAAATATCTGGACTGCATCTGCATCAAACAAATGATGATGGCAATCCATTACCGAAAATACATGCCAAAAGAACTGAAGGCACAGCCGAAAAGAACTTTTTTTGTGCAGGAACCATCAGCAATAAGCCTATAAGTACATAAACTTCAACAGGATATTGAATCACCGAATGCAACCATTAAAGCAGATAATAATACCTGTCCCTTCTCATACTCTTGAAAACGATCTTAGCTTGCTCGACCATTCCAGAGATTGCGAATGCATCAAGCAAAATATTATAAGCTTTGTGAGTTGGTCTGAAAAATGCCAGGCAGAAAAGTTATCAGTGCACAACTATTTTGGTTTGCTATTCATCACTTCGTTCAGCCAACATGAAACCCATATATATACTCAACAAAAGATACCAACACAAATACTCACAGGTTGGAGTACACTAAACTTAAATAAAACTTCAAACTTTGCTAAATACGATAAAACCATCAAGTAGCTACAACGTCCACTGGCGAATAACTTTCTCAGCCATTTTTATTTTTATGTATTTATATATATTTTCAACCAGATATTGTATTCGTTAGGTTAAAATAAAGAAGTGCCAAGGGGAAGTACCTGATACCAGCATCAAGCATTTCCTCGAAAACTGCTAATGCTTCTTCCTCTCTTCTAGCTTTACCATAAGCACTTATGAGTAAAGCATAGCTGACAACATCTGGTTGAAGTCCAGCTCTTTGCATCTACAGTTTGAGAATTTGAATTAAAAAAATCTGACGCATCTCGTTAATAAGGAAAAGAAAACAAACAGAATATTGGTAGACAACATTGGTCACTGAAGCAAAAGCATAGTCTCCCAAAATTTTAACTACAACATAGCCGCTAATATCCTTGTGATGCAATGAATGTGAGCCAATATTTATTCATATCCCTATAATCTGGACTTTACCAATATTTACTACATCTTTCAATTGGTTTTCAATTCACACAACCCAGAAAATGTCACAGTTACACACTTTCCGACTGAATCCACTTGGCTATTGCCTCAAACGATTAAGACTAAAAAGAAACGACCCTCAATAAGACTTTGGAAGCTATAGCATTAAAATCCAAGCATAAACTCCTAAAATCAGTGGGTCAGAAAGAGTGCTGCTCAATCAGAAACCTAAACAGCCCTATTCCTAAGAGAAAAGAAAACTATTTGATGACTTGCCTAACAAACCTGCAGGACAACTTTCCCATACAATTTCCTACATTAGCAAGTAGCAATGTCATACAGGTTTACCTGATCATAAATCTTTGAGACCTCCTTATAGTTAGTTTCAAAAGACATCAAACTATTATAAGTAACTGTAGTCTGTGGAACTCCTCGTGCTGCCATTTCAGAAAATACTTTACGAGCCTTTTCATAATTCCCAGCCTTCTTGAACATATAAATTATCATGTGGAACATCTTTTGGTCTGGCTTCAACACTGCCCTTTCCTTGTTCAAGAGGGAGTCAAAGAGTTCTTCAGCTTCCTTGAATTTAGATCCCTACAGTAATCCCTCATCATTTTGTGAACCACAGCAAGCAAACCAAGAACAACACACGTTTGAAGATCACATAGGCTTGAAAGAAGAAAACCAGTTAAAAAAAAAAAAGGAAGAAAAAACAGAATAAAATCTCCAGATTGGGATTGTTTTGGTTTTGGGTCAATATCTTGACAGGGAGAGTTTGTATTTCAAGTTCCAGCATAATTACTCTGCATTGGAACATAACATCCAAAAGCACATACAGTTATAAATGCCACAAATTTGGCATAGAAAGTTCACAATAATTAAGAACATTATTGATTTTCAAGAGGGTCAAACTGAAGGATTAGGGTGATAAAGCAAGGAATACCTTGGGAAAGCTTTAAATAAGAATAAGTTTGAACTTAGTACCTCAACAAAAGTTTTTAGCATTATTTGATACGTCAACGCAGAAGGTTCAGGACCACCAGATTGCATCCTTCTAAAGATTGCTTCAGCATTATTATACCTGCCACCTCTTCCATATGCTTCCATAAGAGCAGTATGAGAGATCACATTTGGGGGATAACCCTTCTTATTCATCAAGTTTAGAACTTTTTCTGCCCGATTGAAGTCCCCTAGCTTGCCATAAGCTGTAATAAGCATCAAGAAATCCATTTCACTAAAGTTCCACCAGCTCTGGGTCCGAAGCCATTCAAGAATCTATAAGACAGATGAAAAGCATGGTTTTGGACAATCAGCACATCTGAAGCTTGGAAACTGCAAGTCAGAGGACTTACGAATAGGAAGAGATTAAGACCATTTACTCACTGAAATAAAGTAATCCAACTGACCAAATTGAGTGGCTAGATAATTCTTACTAACACACCTAAAGTTCAATTTCATACAGCTAACTACAAATTGCCAATGCATCACCCTTATGTAGACGATACTTTTTTGACATTATGATAGCCATACAAGAAAGAGACACACGTTCTTTAACTGAAAATACTTGATATTCATGTTGAAGTTGTTTGAACACACATTGTGATGAACAATTTTTACACGAACATAGTGTTTAAGTAGACTTTCTGATTCCAACAAGAAGACATTAATGTTTGGGGATAGCGTTTGAACTCTTTCACAAACATTAGGGGCAGTAGATAGATTAAATGGTGCATCACATTTTCTTATGCCGGACTGCTTTTATATACCCTTTCAAGTATACTTTCAGGCAGGCAATCGGCCCTAATAAATTTCTTTATTTTCCTCCTATAAAGAACAAAAATTGCCAGAACACAAGAAAATATCAAATCATACAAATGTCTATGCTCTGTACCTCACTGACTAGGTTCCATTTCTTTAGCTGTTTAAATCTAACCAAGGTGCCCAACACCAAGTCCTTCGGAATAGCCTCGTTTTTAATCCTTTCGCTTCTGAGCACAGAAACAGCAGAGCCTGTCTCCTCTATTTCATTCATCAGTCTCCTCCAATTCTTCTGCTCTGCCTCATCGGCTGCATCCTTAAATACTTCCAACTTCTTCCTTTTCTGTAAGAACTTTCTTGGAGTCAACATACCCATACAGGTAACCTCCAATCTTCCACGTACATTAACGGTGGAACTAATAGAATGTGTGTGTGCTTGCGATTTACTGAAATAAGAACAACAGAGCACAATTTTACCACTCAATAAACTTTACAGTAGATCAAAATTAGTATACACATCTGCACAAAAGCAACAAAAATAGAAAAAAATTAAAACAAAAAATTGCATAGTTGTCCTTTCCTCCCTCTTTCTTGTTTAGGTAATGAAGTAGAACTTTGCATAGATACCCAAAATCAAATTACTATATGCTAGAGCTAATTGAACCCTAAAGAACCTTGAAAATCCACATTTCCCCCAAAGTACTAAAACCCCATCAGAAATCAAGCAGAACTTGGACAGTCAAAAAACACACTAGTTTCGAATTCCCTAAATGAAACAGTCTGATAACAACAAAGAGTTCTCCAACGAGATAGTACGAGACCACAAATCAATAAGGAGCAATAAAACATAAAAGTGCCTGGAATTTTCGAGTTAGCTACTTGAATTAAGATAGAACCCCATTAAACATAGAGTATAAATGCAGTGCAAGACAAAATGAAAATAGAAAAACTCAGCATCCAAGCGCTCGAACTCCATGGAATTGTAATTAATTGCCGAGAAAAGAAATGGGAAGAAATACGAAAAATGAATGAGGATTGGAGGGGTTTAAGCAAAGGGGTTTAAGGGAAGAAGAAAAATTAAGCAAAACCTCCAATTGGGTAGAGGAGCTGAAACAACAGGCTTCAGAATTAGAGTTTGAGGCATCTGAGAAAGCTCTACTTTCAGCAAAAATGGCTCTGATACGAGCGAAGCTCTGTCCTCGTCCTCTCGGCGCTTGATATTATTTTCCAGTTCATGCAGACGATCGGTTTTATATCTTATCCATTTATATTATTACTGTTTTCCTGTCAATTCATTTCAACGAATGATAAACGATCGGTTAAATTACCCAAAAAAAAACCCGGAGAACTACGGTGACATTTGAAGTTAGAAGTTTATTTCAAAATCATATTCTACGTCTATTTTATGATAAATTTTCAAGCTAAAAAAAGTTGTGTTTATTTATGTCAACAAAGCTATATATATAAGAAAATAAAAAGATGTGATAGTTCGTGAATAATACATGTGGGTGTGAGTATCTCGTGTCGGTCTTTTGCGATCTTCAGACTATTTGGTCTGGACACATCGTTGGAGCATACCTACAAGAGCAACATTGTGATGTTCTCTGACTCTTAGCTTGAGATATGTGCAATATTGCCGATGTTAAAGTAGGTGTGACCTTTGAGGTTGTAGTGTGACAGTGTTGAGCTCGACTTGATCGTTCCCTTTTTGGTGAAATAGGAAGACCCAAGACTCGAGGGTTTGATTCTCCCTTTTTGGACGCGCAGACTCCATGCACGCTTCATAATGACTTTGAGCTTAAGGACGTGCGGACTTTGTTTTGTGCAACCTTCAATAGTACATATTGTCTTATTCCAACTAATAAGAAAACTCAAGAAAGGAAATAACACCAAGGCTAAAATCAAAATAAGCATAGTCAAAATTTATCTAAGCTCAAAACACATGAGTGACCCAAAGAAACTAAAACAAGACTAAGGAAGTAAAAATGGATTAAGAAAAACCCTAAGTTTATCCCATACAAATGCATCATTTTAATTTTACACAAAATTCATATTTTTTTTTACCAAAAGCTTGCTTCGACTCTTTGTCAAAAAGTGACCTAAGCATTATATTTTTTGTGGCAATCAATGGTGTAGTATTCTCATTATTTTGCAGGCGATATTTTTTCTCAAATTACAAATTCACCATCGGTGGCATGGAAGGTCAAGCTCATGGCTGAATTTTGCCATCAACACCTCCAACTTCTTACTCTTTTGTTTATAATTTTTTTTCTTAACCTTAACCTCCAAATTTCCTTGTTGTTTGTGTTTAGATTTGTTTACGTAAACAACACATATACATATACAAAACTTTTGTCTATAAATGTGACTATAAAAATTTCAATAATTATTTTGAAACAAACTTCAAAAATTAAAAGTTGAGAGAATAATTGAAACCAACCATCCTTATATGATTTTTCTTTTATACAAACATACTACATTTTTCTAATACAACAAAATTTTTGAATGGCGATATTACACTGTTCATGTTTACTAATATAATGAGGCCACAATTTGAATGAATAATTAATTAATTTAACATTGATAAATGGTTAATTAGCAAATATTTTATAATAATAAAATCATTCTTTCAATGTCTCCTTCTCCATTCTTATTTATTTATTAGTTTAACAAAATACGCGGTAAAAAGATTTAAATAATCTTTTGATCGATTATATGTGTCTTAATAAATTAAGCGAACATATCTATGAATTAGAATTACTAATATATGAGCAAAGCGAACAATGGCATATAATATGTGTTAGCGACTAAGACGTATGTGGTTCAAGTCTCCCATCTCTATTGTATTAAAAAAAAAATACTAACATATGGTTTAGTTTAAATTGATTTAAAAAGTTTAAGGTTTTAATTAATCTAAGTATTGTCAATCTAAATATAGTTTAGTGGATAAGACACCAATTATCATATCAAAGGTCAACCGGTCAATCTATCACCTCTTCAATTGTTGAACTAAGAAAAATATTGATCCAATTATTAGTTTAGTGATTTTAATGAATTCGATGGTGTGGTGAATTGATTATTTATGCCCCGTTTGGTAATCATTTGATTTTAATTTTTAGTTTTTGAATATTAGGTCTATAAATATCCATTTCTATCTCTAAATTTCTTGTTTTGCTATCTACTTTTTATCAATGTTTTAAATTTTAAAACTAAAAAAGAAAAGTTTCAAAAAAGTAGTTTTTGTTTTTAGAATTTGGCTAAGAATTCAATTTTTTTACTTAATAAATATGTAAATATCATAAGAAATTGAAAGTAAATTGGTTTAATTTTAAAAAACTAAAATTCAAATAATTATTTATTTACTTGTATATGCTATCTAAACATTATAATTGGGCTACAATTATGCTGGCTCAGTTCGCAACTGAAATTATCTTTTTGAGCTTGAAATTGAGCCATAATTACTCATTCATTAACAGCAAATCACAGTAAAAAATGTTTATAATCATTCAAAATTAATTTTCATTTAAAAGTGTAAAATTAAAAATTAAATTAATTTTAAGTGATTAAAGTGTGTTTTTGAGTGATTTTAAAATGAAAAAAATAATTTTAATGATTTTAAAACCACTCTCATACATGCCCTAAGTGGCCTAGCTTTCGATCTAACTAAGTGCATTTTGAGAGTGATTTTAAAATCGTCTTTTAAATATAATTTTTATATCATCAAAATTAATTTAAAGGATTAAAAATATGTTTTCCAGTGATTTTAGAAATAACATTTTAACAATTTTAGAATCAAACCATCTCTCTAAACAGTAGGCCAGTAGATTTTCCAATTCATCTAAACTATTTCTGAATTTACAGTCGGGCCAAAATTATGTAGGCCCAATATGTGGCCCAATGCTCCAACTAGCTATTCCGAACTTAGTTGGGCCTAACTTTGAAGGCCCATTAAGAAGTCCAGTTCGCTTTGGAATCGTAGAAGACGATACACGTGTTTTCAACGTTAGATTTAAATTAAATGCTTTTTTCCTTTTTCGAAAAAAAAAAAAGAAAAGAAAAATTGTTTCGACGCCAAAAATTAAATTACAAAACAAAATATAGATCTCGTTTGCTCGCTCTGTTTCTGAGAGACAAATGCTGCGAGCCTCAATTTTCTCCAAGCTGTTTGTAAATTGTAATTGATCCGCCACCATACTCGTCGGTTTCCGGCCAAATTGTCGGCCTCAAATGCCTAGTTTTCCGCTTCTTGTTCGTCGTCAATGATCCCTTTCAAGCAAGCATCCATTGATGTCAGCTCCTCAATTTCTCCGGTAAGATTCGATTATTGTATGTGTTCGGGTGGTCTTGGAAATTCAATGCAGCAAATGAAAGCTTTGACCCGGAAATTGAGCACAAAAGAGTAGATGGAATTTTTTTATCCTGCTGCTATGATCGATCCTTCTGTTGAATATTTTTCTTTAATTTTCTTGGCATCCAAACGATAAAAGGAATGTGCATTTCTATATATTCTATTTCTTAATAGTTTTAGATCCGAGTATTTTTGTTTACGCGCCAATGGTATGATGCTAATATGCATTTGAATGCACTGTTTCATTGCTGAGAATATACCGAAAAGGAAAAGAACCAGACGTCCGGCTATGTCCTTTATTGATTGGCGTCATCAGGGAACAAGTGCTTTATTTAGAACCGAATTTTTGTTTATTGTCCTAGAACAGAAAGTAGGAATCTAAGGTTTTATAGTTTTGTCTTCGGATATGGATTTCACTTTCCTAGTCAAGCGTGCGCAATTAAAAAAAAAAGGTCACGAATCGACGCTGTTACAGCTTAAAATATGATCAATTCACATTTATTTTTCTTTTAGTAAGTTTCATGTTAGTCTCTGAATGTCTATCTTCTCTTGTTGTGACGTTTGAGATAAGTTTTATATTTTCATCTTTTGAAGATTGATTCCAATGCCAAGATTTATATGGTTTTTGAGATCTGTATCACTAATTTTTATGTCAGTTGGAAGAAGTAAATTCATGAAGGGAATTGACGAAAGTAGAACTTATGACGTCAAGTATTGATGAAGATGATAGGGAGCCAGCCATGGAGTCTGGCGAATCTGATGAAGGAATAGTTGTCCGAGAAGTCTGTGCAAATGGGATCTGCATAAAAACAACAGAAGTAGAAGCAAAGCTCGATGAGGGAAATATCCAAGAGGCAGAATCTTCATTACGGGAAGGGTTATCTCTCAATTTTGAGGTTTGTGTATTTACCAGTATGAAGAAACTTGAATTCTTCTCTCATGCTTCAGGCTGTTACAAACATAGTGTAGTATGCAATTGAAGTCTATTTTGACCGAGAAGGAAAAATGGAAAAAGAATTGGATTTAAACTTTGCTTGTATATCATCACATGTTTTAACATTTACTGAATTGATCTGACTCTCAACCATAACTGAGCACTTATGGCCTCCATTTTTAAAATTTATATATAGATATTTGTTCCCAAGTATAATGTTCAGTCAGTAATGCATTGACCATCTATATGCTGTCTTCGGGGTAAGGAAATCTTTGCTGCTCTCTTCTTTTAGTTCTGCCTATGATCAAACAAGTACCCGCTGTTTTCTGCTTGTGTATATTTTCCTTATTTTGATATCCTCCACCCACGAATTGTTGGAGATTCTTTTTGTTATGTAATTAAAACCCAAATCTTACCTAGGATACTATGATTGTACAATTCCATTCCATATAACCCAATTAGAATAAGATTAATGAAAGTACAAAGAAGGCCACTCAGGAAAAAAGAAAAAATGAAAAAATGAAAAAAAAAAAAAAGGCCTACTAACATGAGGACAACCAAAAGGAAAAAAAGGAAGAGAAGAAAAGCTTTCAAAAAGTGACAAAAATGAAATAGAAGTTCTTGTGAGATACAATCTTGTATTTCTTAGATGGTAACTGTAGGAATCTCAAATTTCATTTAAGCTAATCAACGTAAATTATTTTATTAGAAGTCTGAAATGATTGTTGTAATGCATCCTACTTCCATGATACCATTTTTTTGGGGGAGTCATTCTATTCAAGATTGCAGCTTATTAACATTGAATTTGATGTTTTTTTGCCATTAAAAATGATTGCAGGAAGCCAGAGCCCTTCTTGGGAAGTTGGAATATCAGAGAGGTAATGTCGAAGGTGCTCTACGTGTGTTTGATGGTATTGATCTCCAAGCAGCCATTCAGCGATTACAGCCTTGTGTTGCTGAGAAGACGCCTCCAAAAAAAGGACGTACGCGTACTGAATCTCAACATGCAGTTTCGCAGCATGCTGCAAACCTGGTTCTTGAAGCCATATATTTAAAAGTGAAGTCTCTTCAGAAGCTAGGGAGAGTAACTGGTAACTACAGGGACTAGTTTAACGTTAATGGGAATATCGATTTATTATTTTTCTTAATCTCTTTAAATGTGCCTCACTATAATCAATCATATGGGACTTTTCAGAGGCTGCTGATGAATGTACTAGTGTACTTGATGCTGTAGAGAAGATATTCCACCAAGGAATTCCTGATGGGCAAGTGGATAGTAGATTGCAAGATACTGTCAGTCAGGCTGTAGAACTCCTCCCTGAGCTATGGAAGCAGGCTGGCTGTTTTCAGGAAGCAATATCTGCCTATAGACGTGCCCTCCTAAGCCAATGGAACCTCAATAATGAAAGCTGTGCTAGGATCCAGAAAGGATTTGCTGTGTTTTTGCTTTACAGTGGAGTAGAGGCTGGTCCTCCTAGTTTAGCTGTTCAACTTGAAGGTTCATATGTACCAAAAAATAATTTGGAAGAAGCAATTCTACTTTTGATGGTTCTTGTGAAGAAATGTTACCTTGGTAAGATAAAATGGGATCCATCAGTGATGGAGCACCTAGTATTTGCTCTATCCTTATGCAGTCAGACATCTGTTTTAGCAAAACAACTTGAAGAGGTCATGCCTGGAGTATATCACCGTGTAGATCGTTGGAAGTCTTTAGCTCTTTGTTATTGTGCAGCAGGCCAGAATAAAGTTGCCTTAAATCTTCTGAGAAAGTGTCTACACAAACACGAGCAACCAGATGATGTGGCAGCCTTATTATTGGCTGCCAAGATCTGTAGTGAGGATCCTTATCTTGCTGCTGAAGGTGTTGGTTATGCCCAGCGGGCAATGAGCAATTCTATAGAAAATGAAGAGCATTTAAAGGGTGTGGGTCTTCGCTTGTTAGGTCTTTGTTTGGGGCAACAAGCCAAAATGTCTTCCTCTGACTTTGAGAGGTCCCGTCTTCAGTCAGAGGCATTGAAATCTCTTGAGGCAGCAAGTGGTCTGGAGAGCAATAACTTAGATTTGATGCTTGAGTTAGGAGTACAATATTCAGAATATCGGAATTTGAATGCTGCTCTGCAATATGCAAAGAAGTTCATTGATGAAACTGGTGGCTCTGTCTTAAAGGGCTGGCAGTTGCTTGCTCTTGTTTTGTCTGCCCAAAAGAGATTTTCAGAGGCAGAAGTGGTCACTGATGCTGCAATGGACGAGACCACAAAATGGGAACAAGGACCACTTCTCAGACTCAAGGCAAAGCTGAAGGTCTCTCAATCATTACATATGGATGCTATTGAAACTTACCGTTATCTCCTTGCATTAGTTCAAGCGCAAAAAAAATCATTTGGGCCTCTCCGAATTGTCCCTCAGGTTAGAACTTGCATAGTCTTTGGAAGTAGCACCTTCTTTTAAATATATATGCATATGTGTGTGTGTGTTATGTATGTATGTGTATATATATACATACATACATATATAGCTCTCTATTACCTTTTGTTTGTTTTTTCTGGCAGAAGAAAATATTTAGTTCAATTACACTTCAATTCTAAATAGAAAATTTCAGTCACTTGTTGCTAATATGAGTTACTAGCTTATAAACTTATGGTATTTCCAAATTGTTCTGTTTGAATTAAAGAAAAAAAAACTGTCCTACCTTACCATTCACGTGAAGACTTGTTTTTGGGCACCATGATTTGGACATGGAGACTCTATAATGAATGCCCCACCTTAATGATGGAAAATATTTCCGGTCAAATTCTACCGAGTATTACTTATAGAAGTATATATTCTTAAAAAAAAATAAAACTTATAGAAGTTGTATATATTCTTAAAAAAAATAAAACTTATAGAAGTTGCATAATAGAATAACCAGAAATCTGCAACATTAAAGTTGTCGTTGGCACTTCTATTCACCAAATTGTACTTTTTTAGTACCTCTTTCCCCGATATTTCCAGTTTTCTCAGTTTAATTAGAATGTAACTTACTGATGCAATATATTTTGTATGCATATATGATCCACTTTCTGCCTTGATAATAGGTTGAAGATGATAAAGTGAATGAATTTGAAGTGTGGAATGGTCTAGCCAATTTATACTCCAGCCTTTCACATTGGAAAGATGCCGAGATATGTCTAGGAAAAGCAAGAGAGCTGAAAGAGTTCTCCCCAGAAGTACTACATACTGAAGGCAAGATCTGGATATTTTATTTTCTACATGAATAATGGAATATATTATTTTCTAAACTGTTCTAAGTCGTATTAGTACACCTGACACTGCTTGCCTGCTATTGAAAAATTAGTTATGGCTTACATCTAAAATTATTATAAAATTATTAAAAAAGAAATGAAAATTCATAAGGAAGGGATCCCTCTTTCACTGACTATCTTTATCCTTCAAGTTTATCCATCAACCATTCTGTCTGGATCTTGATCTGGAAAATTGTTAATTACTACAAGTTCTCTGAAATAGTTGCTGGACTCGGTTCTTTTCAAACTTGGTCTGACCTCATGTTGCCAATGTGTGTTCAACTTCGTAGTTTAGACATAGCTGAAGATTGCTACCACTGGCTGCCGTTCTATCCTACAATGGGACGGACCATATTAGTGTAAGAAGTAGGATTTTTTCATCAAGTGTGTCTCAGTCTCATGAAAACTTAATTCCTCTTTGACAAAATCGGTACTTTTCTGTTGCTCTGCAGAATTCATTTTCTCCTTTTGTCTTCTCTGCCACTTCAAAGGAACGAGTCATGACTTTGTGCATGTTACTCCCCATAAGACCTGCTAGGATTTTTTGTTTTTTTTTTTTTAATTTTTGGAGTGAGGTCAACATCTAATATTTATAAATTTTACGTCAACGAAAGTAAATTTCCCTCCTCTTATACAAGATTTACAACTATGTATAATGTTGTTTGATGTTAATTAGTATGTTACATATATATAACCATTGATAGTCATAAATTTAGGGAATTCTTCAATTTTCTGATTCAGAATGTCATTGTGGTAATTAAATTGTTTTTATTCGTATTTTCACCATCGTTAAGGATTTCAAGAAGACAAAAGAACTCATCATATGAAGAAGTGGCATTGACAAAAACAAAAGTGAGGGAAGAATGGTTTACAAACAAATACTTAGAGCTCCCAATTGAGCAAAGAATAATTAATTTCTCATAATGACTACGAGATTCGGATGCAAGTATTTATGTCCATGATTAGATTCTACCATATTTTTCCTATTTCTCCATTAAAATATTGGTATTTGATGTGGTGTACAGATGCGTTGTTCTATCTCTTTGCATACTTTGACATAAATGACTTTTTCGCAGCTGAATGTTCATCACATCTGTTGTTCCATCAGGTCTAATGTGTGAAGGACGTGAGCAAATACAAGAAGCTCTAGCTGCTTATATTAATGCTCTCCTACTCGAACCATGCTATGTTCCTTGCAAGGTTTTGATTGGTGCTCTTTGGTCGAAAGCGGGCCCAGATGCATTGCCTATAGCAAGAAGCTTACTTTCAGACGCATTGAGATTAGATCCCACCAACCGTAAGGCTTGGTTTTACTTAGGGGTCATTCATAGGGACGAAGGACGAATGGCCGACGCCATAGACTGTTTCCAGGCAGCCGCTATGCTTGAAGAAACAGATCCCATTGAAAGCTTCAGCAGTATTCTCTAGTCAGTCGTTAATTTATTGAAGGTCTCAGTTTTCATTATTTTTTCTTCGTGGATGAAGTCATTTTAGATTTAGATCAACCAAATTCTATAACTTTCGTAGAACAATTTTTCATTTTTCGTCAATACAGGTCGATCACGTCAAGCTGGCTATGCAATGGTCACAGGAGATGCATATGTTTCACTTTTTTCGAAGCCGAAAAGAAGGCATCTGGCGAAATGTGAAGAACTATGCTGTAAGTTGTAACCGGAAAACTTAATCTATAAGTTTAATAAGATAAAAAAATCTGTTTCAAAACTATATAAATTTGAAGTTAGAAAGGATGAATTGTAGAGAGATGAGTTGGTGGATATTTTTCAAAAATTGATTGTTTGTTTTTACCATTCTTGCTCAGCAATGTATATTTATTCTTGTAACTGAGCAATATTAGAGGAATTATACTTTTTTTTTTTTTTTAATGTTTATTTGTTGTGATGTATGAAATTTTCTTCCAATCCAACCTCTCCAAGACTCTCAGGATTACTCAATATTTTTCTTAACCCTGCAATGACTGATGGAATTTTGTCATTTACTTTTATTTCCTTTGAATTTATTAACTGTCTTTTTTCATGAACAGACTCATTTTTAATTTTGGTTGCGGTTTAAATAGATTGATTAATAATCTTCGAGTGAATATATAAGAGAAGATTTGAATGCATCTTACAAATATTGGCATTTATATATATTGAGCTTAAGTAATAATAAAGCTGAAATTTTTGTTGGTAAAATGATGAAATTTGCACAAACACAAAAGTATAAAAACTTTTAAGATATATTTGACCTAACAGTTGAGTTGCTTTGAAGGGTAACTTCTCCACCCCCTTCATTCTCATGAAAAAGGCTACTTAATAGTGACTTTGGAGATAATTATCATCTTAACTATAACTACACAAGAAAATGAACAAAACAATATGTGAATACTTGTAAATAACAACACACTACGTCAATTTAAGGTAAACATATATGGTAAAACAAGAAGTTAGATATTCGAATCTCCTTTCTTCATTTTTGTTAAATAATAATAATGATGATAATAATAGTAAACTACCGTCTACGGATATAAACAATTTAAAATTAATCAAATTGGAGTGTTTATGCGGTCAAATCTACTTAGGATTTAATAAATGCATTGTTTGTGAAGTATGTTTTTGTGTATATTCTATAGATCACCTCATTGTTAATTAGAAATTGAAAACATATATTCATAAGAAATAATTGTTTTACTACAATATTGAATTTTTTCTAATAAATTATTTATCAACGATTGAAAAATATGAACTTGATTAAACTTTGATTTCAGGGAACAAAAGTGTGAAGTTGAAATAACTTACTCAAAATATTTTTTCAAAGAATACATGGTATGATTAGATCAAAGAAGGAAATAATTTTACAGAATGTCGCTTTATAGGGGCTCAAATGAAAAATAACTCCAAATTTTAAAAGCAAGAAATTTGACTTTTTGTTGATGTCATTATCTTGTGAAATTACCATTTTAACCTTTCTTTCTACTTTCTTCTACCTTAGTCATTTTGCAGTCTTTTTCAATTTTTTTTCTTTTTTCTTCTTCTTCTTCTTTTTTATTTTTTTTGTATCTCCTTCCGTTTCTTTTTTGTGCGTTTCTTCTTCCAGGCTTCGACCCACTTCGTTGAAATTTACACAGTTGCCCTCTTTTTTAGCGATTTCTTCTCTTCATGCCGCCACCTTGTTCTTCTTTTAGAATAAAAAATGTAAGTTGGAGCGTGAATCATAATGAGAGTGAAACCAAGGAACAAGAGGAAGAAGCGAGAGGAAGAATTCGAATGAAGTAAAAAAACTACAAAATTGATGAGAAAGAAGCTAGAGGAAGAAGTGAGGGGAAGAAACTAAAGGAAGAATTCAAGCGAAGGAAAAAAATCAAAAAAAAAATTGCAGTTGCGTCTGATAAAGAACGAGAGGACGAAATGAGGAGTGAAAGGAAGAAACGAGAATTCCTTTGAGCGTTAGGCCCTCGCGCGCGATCTGGAACAAAATGGTACTTTCACACGAGGCTGACGTAAGCAAAAGGCCATTTTTCGACCAAGTTTAAATCTTTGGCCAAATTACATATGGGCCCCTAAAAAGGGGTCATCTGTACGAAAACCCTATCAAAGAACCCCTTAATGAATAAATATTCCACCGTATGTGAACTCTCAGAGGCTATCTTGTTCAATGCTTGAGGCATGATGAGGATATTAAGGATGTGTCAACCTAATTGAGATATCTTGGTGGCTTCTATTAATCCCCTCTTATCCTGTATATTGTTAAAAAAAAATCCGTTCAATGCTTGTTCAACTACTCTTTTACATGCAAACGCTATCTAAGCAATGAGTTCAACGATTACGAGATCTCCTAACTTACTAAAACTAGTTGTCACCGACATATCAATCAATTTGACAATAATGAAAAAATGACTATATATTAATTCATCCTCATCTTTCTACAAGTACATGTTTTCATGCATATCAATCTATTATTATGACAAAAAGATAGGTTTGAAGGAAATTAAATCAATAAAGTATATTATTTCAAAAATAAATAAATAAAATAAAAATCATCAACGTATAATATTGTACGCTTTATTGACCTGTTTAGAAAAATTTCTTATACGTTATGAAAACTGACAATGGCATTAAGAAACTGAAGAAATTTAGAACTACTCCAAAAATGGAGGCCATAGACATTGATTCCATGGTGAATACATCTGAAAAGAGAGCCAGATGCATTGTTGAAAATTTTGAATCAGTTTTTTCTTTCTTTTAGTAATATGATTAAAATATCGAGATTTAAATTTATGAATATATCATCGGATATTTCTATAAGTAAAAAAAAATTATAAAATTTATTTAGTTTGATAATTAAATTATTTTTACTCTCAAACTAAGTTATAGATATTGTTATCAGTATTTTAAATCATATTGAATTAAATAGAGGACATCTTTTTATGTTTTATGAGCATTTCTAAAATATATCAAATATATTAGTAGATATTTAATATCGATGTCGAACCCTTCAATTTATGGATATATCAACATGGATATATCAACATGTCGATGGATATTTTCAACATTATATGCATCTTCTACAATTATATATAAGAAAAAGTTTGTCACGTGCTAACTTGTGATTTGAACACTTTATGCATGGAGTGAAATGCAACTAATTATTTTTCTTTTTTTTCTATTTCCTTTTATGTGATAATATCAAACACCGGTTGCTGTTGTAAAGAAACTTAAGCCGCTGATACATTGCAATAAAAAAAATATAAATAGATTCGTCGTATTCTTTTACACACCTTCCTTTGTAATGCTTTTATAAAAATAACAAATTATATAATTTTGTAAACAAATTTAATGAACCGATATGAATATCATATAACCTTATTGTTAGCCTATTTTTCTGTTTGTCTCATAGCCTTCCACTTGCAATAAGTTACTAAGATTTTATTCTTTTAAAAAAATAATAAATAAATAACACTAAAATTTTTCAAAGAAGAAACAAATCTACTAGGAAAAGAGTTGATTACTTAGGTATATACCATAATGATGATGTAACCTTTGAAACTTTTATTAGTTAAAATATAAAGGTGTGATTATAATATCTAATTGAAGGACAAAGCTCAACTCATTAACACAGATATCCTAAACCAAAATATCAAATATTTAAATTTCTGAAAGAAAAAAAAGAAGCATATCCACACTAGTTGAATTAAAAAAAAGGATATTTAATATTCATTAGGAAAAAGGAAGGGAAAAAACAGAGAAACATTCAACATTGAACATATTGCATCATCATTTTGTTATTATCCAACAATAATGTAAATTAAAATCAATTTCTTTTCAAAAAAGAAAAAACAATAATGTAAATTAAAAGATATATATCATTGGAAAATTTTTAACAAAAAAAAAAAAAAAACATTAAGAAGATGTTTGAGGTAAGGAATAGAATAGTAAGGAGTGGAGAGATATAAAGCCTGTGTAGTTATGAATTCTTAGGATCCACACGGTGTAAGGAGTTGAAAAGATGATAAGATATAAAATTGATGTTTTTAGTAGTAAGACCCACCAATTCTTTGGCCAAACATAGAGTGAAATTCACTCCATATTTCCATACTCCTACTTTCCAACTAAGACGACTATCTAAAAATTTTGCTATTGTGTGTAAATAGTTTCCCTTATTTTTCTATTTTTTAAAATTAAGAAAAGGCCAAGAAAAAAAAAAGATATTTTGTAATTGTAACAAAATCCGACCTTTGAACAGCACATAGGGCCAAGAATGGTGTTAATCAAGCAGGCCATATGCCAACATCCAACATGGGAAGCAATTATATTATAGTGACAGCCTCCACGACTTCACAAGTTGTGGAAGAATGAAGGGAATCTTGATCCACAGAGCCATCAAACTTTTTACTTTCACATGTTGGGAGGAAGCAACTTTGCAAAAAAAAATAATATTCCACATTACATGCTGATGCTCCTAAAAAGATTCTTCTCAATAATTTGATTACCTCATAGAACTATAGAAGAGATCAAAAGTAAATGTCCAACCAAAGGCTAAAGACAATCTTTTATTCAGTAAAAATATTAGGCAGTTGAAATGTTATTTTTCACATCAAAAAGAGACGAGGCTAAACTAAAAGCACATCCATCCCTAACCACTATTACCCAAATCCCGCGTGCAACTTCTAAGAAAACCACAACAACATTTGGACCAAAATACTGATTGATTGATCCATGCAAAAAGCAGTGATTTTCTATACCACTGGCCCAGCCAAACCCATCAATATTCCAAGGAATCGTTCAACTTACAGGCGGGAAATCAGTAGCGGTACTGATACTGGCTCCTCAGCTAGGACGGGCTGGAATATGTTTAATTCCCCGTAACGCTCGAGGACACGCATTCTGCAGTCCTCGGCAGCCATTACACCTGTTGCGAATGCACCGTGCACAGACCCTGGGAAACTTGTGCTTGTTGCCTCACCTGCAAAGAATATGTTATCAATGGGGATTCTCAACTTCTCATACAAATCATGGGGCTTCCCAACTATGTCATAACTGTACGATCCAAGTGTGTCAACATCTGTACCCCATCGGGAAACAAGGAAATTGATCTGCAAATTCGAAATTTTAATGAGTTTTTCTAGATCCAAATAGTTTCTTCTGTGCACATTTTAAGTCAAAGTGCGATTTATTTGAACTTTAAAGGAAGAAATCTTACCGGGTCAGAAGCATCCGGAAGAATTTTCTTGAGTTGTGTAAAAGCAAAATTAGCAGCTGCTTCATCGGACAATTTCTCTAAGTCTTCGGCCAGCTGCCCAGCAGGCATGTAAACGAGAACAGAATGACCAGTGGCCTTGTGAAGATTGAGAAAGTAGCTGCATTCATATGTTGTTTCTGCAACCACTCCTAGAAACTCCACATTCGGCCAAAAGACTTGCTCAAAATGCAGTATTATTTTATTCTCTACCCCCACTCCAAGATCAGATATGGCGGATTCCTTCCAGTCCGGGAGCTTAGGTTCGAACTTTATGGTATTAGCTTTGAGCACCCCAAGAGGGACAGCAACAATAGCAGCATCAGCAACAAATGTTGTCCCATCTTCAACCGTGACCTTAATTTCATTGTATCTTCTAACCACTTTTGAAACCCTGAGAACCAAGGAAGAAAGATTCTAAATCATAAGTTGAGGTCTTGGTCAAAACATAAATCACAAGAAAAAAAAAAGTAGAGGACAGACTTTACCTGTGACCCAAACGGATATCAAGACCCTTTGCAAGAGTGTTGATAACAGGAAGGTATCCCCTTACCATTAGCCCATGACCTCCAGGCAGCAACTCTTCCTGGAATAATTAGAATGGCATTTTTAAAAAACTAGGAAAAGATTAAAGAAAATAATGCACGAGAAAAACATTCTTAAGAGAACTAATCCTAAAGTTTTAGGTTGGAATTGATTTTATCTTTTAGATAATTCTCTAGCGCTCCACTAAAGTTTGAGCTTCTTGCCCATATTATTCCCAACAAGTGATTTTTTTATTGGTGGAAAGGTGCATGTGCAACATAAAAAATTGAATACAATTGTATACTTAATCCATCTAAAATTTAAGATGCTAAAGTTAGTATCAAATTAGTTAAATTGTCCACAAGTAAACATCAAGTCCCACAGTCGCTACGCCCATAATAGAATATTGCCACACAAATAGAAACAGCAACAAAGTGAACAAAAAGGTGAAGCAGCTTTTATCCGAAATTACATGAATTTTCCCTCTCTTCCGATCTGGTTCCAGACTAAAACAGGTCCAGAAGTCAAGGGGGAAAAGCACAATGATTATGCCACAAAAGCAAGTAGTCAACAAGAAAAAACAAAAAAGACTATTGCTCAAGTAGTCAAAAGTTAATAAAACTGGCATGTGCTAGAATGGAACCTGTCACTGTCAGTCTCGTATACCATTTAATGATTTTTCAACTGCCTAACTCTCTAAACAAAGGCAAAAATTTACTTCGTAATGGCCAATGAGGGATTCCAAGTAATGATTGCACCTCTACGCCCATCTGTCCACAGTGAGGAGAGTAATGACTAGAGAAGCAATTCTAACTCCTAGTTCATTTTGAGTTTTGAGAATTTGAACCTTTGACCTTTTGGTCTAAGGTTGACAGTTCTAACTCGTAGTTCATAAAATGCCAGAAAAGGAAAATCTGATGCAATAGACACAAAAACTATCTTATCTTTATATATTTTCATAAGATACTAGATAGAATTACCTGATTGTATATTTTCATTGGTGCAGGTTAAGTATCATGCCATACATAATATCACTATGAGAACCGAACTAGAAAGATCATCCAACTTTGTTCGCTACATTTTTGTTAATTGTTATGATTGTACCTAGAAACTAGAGATCAATTGACATTGCAACTACACTACTATAAGCCAATATCATTCAAACATGCAAGTATCACAAAGTAAACTTTCAGCTTCCATAAGTTAACAACAATAGATGCAGAAACAAATATTCATTTCTATTTAGTGTTCACTATATGGTCCTCCAACATAGGAAGAAAGAGAAATCATTGGATTATAAGACTCTAATCATAGAGTACCTGATCCCAACATTTTAGTGAGATAGTATTAGCATCTGCAGCAAACCATCCTTCCATCCTACAGAGATACCATTGAAGAACCTTGTGGGCAAGCCCATCCATCCTGTTTTTAAGGATATTTATCAGTTAGTGTTGAAAATGAACGAAAATAAAGACAAGTTAAAATAACTACATCAGGAAAGAACATACTTCAATTCTGGTCTTCTTTCAAAAACAATTGAGAATGCACGAGTTATAGTCATGTCCTCAGTATATTCATCTCTTATTTTATCAGCCTATATAAAGTATAGGAGATCAAATCAGAGAAGTAGCCACACAACCAAAAGGAACAAATAATACAACTTAAATAAAATCAAGTAAATCAGGAACTTCAAACTTCGAAGTTGATTTCTAAAGACAACTTACCTCTTCTAGGACGGCCTCAAATACTTGACCAACTTTTGTCACTAGCTCTTGAGGAACTTGTTTCCCTTCCATATCAAAGAGTGCATAGCTGAAAGAAACATCAGATTTATAACGATTCAAACATAACAATAACAATAGCAACAAATTCTAATAATGAAACATATCCACTCCATATCTGATAAGGATACAAACATAAAGATAAGACCCACCATAACTATATTCATGACTAGATGTTTGATAAATAGAGCATTTTACCTTTCTAAGTCATGGTCGTATAATACAGAGTTGTCTTCACTGGTACGGTACAGGGGTAATCCTAATTTGCCAATTAAAGGGGCCAATGGATTCTCTTTGCATACCCCATGTAACCTGAAAATCAACAGAAAAGTGATATTATAACATAAAGGTGGGTGATGAATGTTAGTTTCTTTGGAAAAAGGCCATTAAAATAACAAACTTACCATGAAGCACCAAGGTCAACAGGAAAACCAAATGAATAATTCGTATATATGCGACCCCCAAGTCTCTCCCTTGCTTCTAACAAGATAACCTGTTCAATGGAAGTTAAAAAATGTATCCAATTGAACGTACAAACTTGAAAGAAAACACCAAAACACAAACAAATAATCCAATTTCTCCAGTTTTTTTAAAACCAGTCAAGGAATTGGTTTCCTATCCTTCCCCTTCACCAAGCATGGTGCAAGGCTGTAGCAGACCTTTGATGCCAACTGCCAAGCTTCTGCCACCAGTTAACTAATTGTTTTCAAAGATGCTGATGGAACAAGATTAGAATATCTCCAAAGTTATTTTTCCTGATTTCAGGAGATCCATTTAGAAGGGAAAATGTGGAAGGTCTCCCAAATGACATCATGTTTATGTTACTTCACTGACATAATATTCCAGCAAATATACATTCCACGAAGTCAAGGGGTGCATGAAGCAACGGTAAAAGGGTACAGGGGTTTAGTTTTTAGTTTCTTTGGGTCCCCTCCTCATGTGATGAATTTATTTCACATACGGCATACAGTAGAAACAGAAAACATTTTGGGAAGGCAACATTAGGTTATCTGAATATTATCATAGCTTGTGACTGATTATTATTTTTCCATTGTTCTTTATAGTCCATACCTGAAAGGAAGCATCATGAAGAGCACGAGCAGCAGCTACTCCAGCAATGCCACCACCAATGACAATCACAGAAGGTGATCTAACCTGTCCTTTCTCAGGACTTGAATGGCAGACAGCTGCATCAACCAAACTCTAATATGAGCATACATACTTAAGGTTATATAAACTAGTTGCAGTCTACATAACAGGAATATAATAAAGATTCTCATTCTGTAACTAAGCACAAAAATATAATATTGGTGCAGACAAACATATTAACAAGTCAAATAAGAATCACAAGTTGTTCCAACGTGTAGAGACAGTCTATACCAGAAAGCATTTTAATATTTTGCATCCTATTTCACCTTCTTTTGATAAAATTTAGTATACATATCCTGAAGTTTTGTTTCGAAGCTATTGCAAAATGAATAACAGTATTTTCCTTCATTGAAAAACATAAAGTTCTTAGATCCCGATAATTGCACAGACAGCACCTCATTTAGTTATACTGATAATGTACGAGTAGAAACCACTAATATTTGAACAACATTACAAGCAAACAATTATGATATACCCCTCAACACAATCGATCCTAACCATAATTTTCCTATTTTTCAAATCGATCTCTTTATTTCATTCTCTCCCTAGAAACTGAAATGAAGCCGCATTTGGAAATTTCAGCTGATCATGCAGTCTAGAAGTCGTACGACATGAACTACTTAAGCAGACGTAAACAAGAGTAAAATAGAAACGTTAATAGGAAATACGAATATAGAGGAGAAAAGGGGGTACACCGGACCTTTACGAAGTTGGGAATTACTCCTGGAACCAGACTCCATTGTTGAACGATGAGCAGCAATCAACTTAAGTCGTCGGTTTAATATTAAGAAAACGATTGGAATCAGGATTCAAAAGCAGTAATAACAAGGGATCGATGGATTTATTGTCGAAATTAAACAAAGAAGGAGTCAATTGGGGGGAGTAATGGAGGAGAAAAAGCAAGAGACACGTAATGAAGTGATTAGAATTAGAACTCAAGTTTAAACCCAGCTTTCCCAACCAGTTCATGCGCCTCGGTTTTCGAAATTCTCAAACAACCAAACTCCTCCTCGTTCGTCAGCCCACTCCAATCGATCAAACCCGAAGAAATCCACGATTACGATTCAAAAACGTCCGCGCAAGTTTTGCAGAAAAGCGATCGCGATCTCACACCTCCGATTGCCGATCGAATCAAACAAAATCTCTCCGATCCGTCAAAACAACAGAAAACCCCAGATCGAAACAAAATCAGAGAGAGAAATGAAGGCAATCGATTTCTCGTGAAAGCGAAAACACTTTCCGTGCCACTGAGAAGATGCTACGTACACAAATTATGAGCCCTCGTTGAATTTATAGACAGAAACACAGAGAAAATTTTGGTTTCTATTTTGAAAAATCAACCATGCAAATCCTACGCGCGTCAACACCTTCGCCACGTGTCAACTACTGAATGGAACGATAAGGTCGGCGATCGAGAGTAATGTGAACCGCAAAACTATGGCGCGTGGGAATAGAGAAAAAGGCCCTGGCTTGTTTCTAGGAAGGCGGAGCTGTAAATTGGGGTAATTATGGAATTCAAATTCTTTTTTTTTCTTTAAATATTTATATATATATATATATATTATGAAAAGCTGTAATTATGGAATATTGCAAGAACAAATATATACCAAGGCTGACGTGGGTTTGTTTGGTATTTAGGGTTTTTTTTTTATGTATTCCTAAAAAAAAAAAACAAATATATGCTATTTTAATTCATGTTGCCTTTTCTTTTTAATAATAATGGTAAAATTTAGGTACGTTTCAAATTTTATTTAGTACCAGAGGTAGATGACATATAAACATTTAAACATTCGAACTAAAAAAAAATAAATAAATATCAATTATTATTAAGACATGCTCACTTTGACCATAAATTTTAATTATGTTCTTAGACTTTGAGTTGTTTTATTTTTATTTTCTACAATATTGTGGGGTTGAAAATCGAACCTCTAAAATTCACAAATTGAACTATGCTTATATCGACATAAATCTCAACTATTCTAACTCTTTAAAAAAAAAAAAAAAATTTATCCTGAACTTTTGAAATTTATTTTAAAAAATATCATTAAAGAGTGAAATTGTTATATATATTCTTTTAAAATAAAAGAAAAACATTGACTTCACAAGGGATACTATTTATTATTACTTACACCAATATAAAAGATTTAAGATGGCTGTTATTAATTACTTTACTTTAACAGACATCATTAAAAATATTATAACTAAGGCAAAGATGAGTTTTTTTTAATGGAATTTTAAAATTAAAATATAATTGGTGTATAGAAAAGATAATTGTTTTAAATGACAAAAATGATAAAACTATTTTCAACGAAGAGTGATAAATGTCTATTAGTGTCTATTTATCAATATCTATAAGTGATAGATAGATAATTAATAGACAGTAATCAACTATTTTTTACTATTTTGTTCATTCATTTTGATATATATATATATATATATATGAAAATAACCTTGGTATAATCTATGCTAAAAATTTTATAGTCGTATTTTAATTTTTTTTTATTTTTTTTTTTGAAAAGTGGTCGTATTTTAATATTGATTGACCTAAATTTATGCAATTTTGGTTTTTTTTAATCATATATTTTTAAAATTAGATTGTCTTAAACGTGTTGTCATTGCTAGAATGGGATTAAATATGACGTATGAGACAGAAAAAAGAGAGAACAAATTTTGACTCGCAAGCACCAATTTAATTCATGAATCTTCTTTTTCTCCTTTGTATTCATGAATGTTTGGTTGGCTATATCTCCATTAAAATACTATACTTTTAAATATTCTTGTAGATGCTTAAAGTTTTCATATACATCTTTAATATTAATTATATTTTGTACAATTTTAAATTTCTTTATTTTAGATTTGAAAAGTAAAATTCGGTCTATCAACTTTAAATTTATCACAATTTGATTTATAAATTTTTAAAATGTCTATTTTAAAAATTAATTTTTAGATTTATTCAATATTGGTATCTAAATGTTTAAAATGTCTATTTTAGTCTATAAATTTCTTTTTAATGACAAACTTCGTCATTACTTCTGTTTTAATTTTAATAAATTAATAATAAAGCTTCAAGTATGTATATAAGAGTTTATTTGGATTAACTAGAGAAAAAAATGTTTTTCAAAAAACTCAATTGTCTCAAAAGCTATTTTGAGTGGTTGCCAAATACTTTAATTTTTTTAAAATGACTTATTTTCAAAATTAAACACTTGAAAATTTAAACCAAATACTCACTAAGGGTGTGTTTGGAATACATTTTCGAGTGCTTAATTTAAAAAATAAGTGATTTTATAAAAAAATTTGGAGTATTTGGCAACCACTCAAAATAGATTAAATAAAAATGAGTTTTTTGAAAAACATTTTTTCTCAAGTCAATCCAAATGGGCTTTAAATATGCCAATACAATTTTAAGCTAAATAAATTACATCAAAAACATTTGACGAAAAAATTTTATGATAAAAAATTAAAGTAACATAGCAAGAAAAAATGATTATTAAAAACTTAAAACTTAAAATAGATATTTTAGGCCTAGTTGGTAATCATTTTATTTTTTGTTTTTGAAAAATAAGCCGATTTTTCTCACATTTTCTTATAATAGTTTGCATCTTTCTTGAGTACAAGTGTCGAATTCTTAGTCAAATTAAAAAAAAACTAAATTTTTTTTAGTTTTCAAAATTTGGCTTGATTTTTGAAAACATGGGTAAAAAGTAGATAAAAAAGCAAGATATTTTAGAATGTGAGAAATGTTTATGGGCTTAATTTTCAAAATCTAAAAACTAAAACCATATATAAAAGTTTACCAAATTAAAACCCATTTAAAACTAAGGCCAACAAAATGAAGGATTGATTGGTAGCAAGGTTCTAAGGGTGTGTTTGGGAGTGATAGTTGGAGTGGTGATTTTAGTGATAGAGATTTTGGAACAATTTGATTTTATAAAATTGATTTTTAAACAATCAAACCTATGTTTCGTTCCAAACTTTTAAAGTGATTTTCAAATATATAAAAGTGATTTTGAATTTATCATGTTTGGTTCTAAAAGTAATTTTAAAATTACCAAATTACTAAAAAGGGTATTTATATTTGGATTTTTGTTTTAAAAAATAATTATAAAAATATCTAATTTTATTAATTTATTTATTTATTTATTTTAATGTTAAATTATTGTATGCATAATTGATATGTGAGGTAAGAAAAATACACATAATAAAAACAAAAGAAAATTCAAAACATATATCTCATCCAATCTAGAAATTTTTGTATCATTATAAAATACTTAAACTAGATATTATCTATTGAAATACAAACTGTATAACAAAAACATTAACGAGATATAAAAAGTCTTGCAATTTTCTCCCACTCCATCAGAAAAGTAGAGAGACTAAAAAAAATCAACAAGGATCGAAGACAATGATTGAAATATCCCAAAAAAATTGTTCATATAGAGAGAGGAAAAGCCATGAAAGGAACAGAGTAAATAGTAACAAAAAACTAAGGAATGATACAGTAAAAAAACAACAAAAACTGCTAAAAAATTGAAACTCATCCATGTGAAAAGAAAATTACAAAAAAACAAAAACTTACTGAAATCAGCACTACCACAGATAGTTAATGGAACCAAGCGATAGACACGAGAGAGAGGATGCATCGGCTGAAAGAGAAGGAAGAAATGGATTAAGGCTAAATCCTATCCTTAAATATGAGGGGCAAATTTGGTGTTCTAAACTTTTTATCTGATTCCCTCATAATCACCCCCAACCAAATCACCAATAAACTGATACCTACAAAATCAATTTTTAGTGATTTTAAATTTTTGAAAAATCAATTTTATGTGAGTGCCAAACATCAACTTTTTACAAAAAAAAAAAATGATTTTGACAAGGGAAAAAGTGATTTTGATCATGCCAAAATTACTCCCAAACACACCCTAAATTGATTAGGATTTCACTTTTATTATTTATAATTTAATAAAAGACAAAAAAAAAAAAAAAAAAAAAAAAAAAAAAAAAAACTATGATAGCAGCTAAAAGGGAACATCTTCCCAAACTATGATTTGAAGCAACTCCAAGATTTGGGGATTGAGAAACTTTTTTTTTTGTTTGCTAATCACCATCTAGTGATTAAAAGTTGGTTCCAAAGATTAGAAAGAGAGTGTATCAATCATTGATATATTTGAAAAGCTTTCATATAGCTTTTATGTTAATCGATAAATATCTTCAATAATAACATTCAAAACTTGATTAGAAAAAGAAATTTTCTTGTGTTCGGAACTGTTCTATGAGGAGAATGATTGTTGTTTAAATGAAAAATTGAGAGGGAGTACACGAGAAAAAGAACACTAATCTCTTCCACATTGTTTATCTCTTTTTATATAGGTTTAAATACTATTTAGTCTTTATACTTTTGGCTTTGGTTCATTTTAGTCCATCTACTCTTAAAATGTGCATATTGGTCATCGAACTTAGAAAAAAAAATGATCATTTTTATCTCTTAAAAATGAAATAAAAAATAAAATGAAAGGACTAAAATGGTCATTTTTTAAAAGTATAAGGACTAAAATGAACCAAAGATAAAAATACAAAAACTAAAATGAACATTTTCAAAGTATAATTTCCAAAATGAATAATTTTAAAATATGGAACTATTATATATATATATATAGACTAAAATAATATTTAAATCTCTTATATTATTATTATTATTAAACGAGGATTCTTCGTATGAAATTAACCATCTACATGATTTTTTTTATGAAAAACTAACTATTTAACTGAATTAAACTAATTTATTTAACTTGATAGTTTTTTTTTTCTATATGTGATTCAAATTTTCTATCTATGTTATATTAAAAAAAATTGATTTTTTTTTTTTTAAAAATGAGCATTAATTCGTGGAGATGAAAAAAGAAATGGGGGACAAGAAGCCGTCCTATCTCCCACTCTCAGAATAATAGGAAGAAAAAAAAATAAAATATAACTTTTTTTAAAAGCCATATTCATGAAAAAAATGTTAAAAGTGATAATGTGCTCAAATTTATTTAACCTTTAAAAAAAAAATAAGAAGAAGAAGAATAAGAATAAAAATTTATTCTGTCTAATTTTTCCTTTTATCAATTTGAAAAGTGGATTTCAATAATTCAATCTAAGAATTTGGTTAAAATTAGCCAACAAAATACTCAAACCTTCATAAATACTTAAATTCACTCACAAAAACAATTATTTTGAAAATTATTTCCGAACCCCATTAAAAAGGCTGATTGTAAGGAAGAAAAAGAAAATCCAAATTCAAAAACAACAACTAAAAAAATAGACTCCCGTTACAATTACTCATCTCATTGTTAATTAGTTTTGAGATAGAATCTCGTGTTATATAATATGATATTAGGAGTTGTTTGTTTCGTGAGCATCCTAGATTTTGATAGAGTGAACATCTCGATTAATATATTTATTTTGGAGTATTGTAAGATGCTTAGAAATCTGGAGATTCTCAGACATCTTCAGATGCCCGAACGGAGGGCATCTAGAGAGTAAACATGAGTTTTCCAAATTTTCGAGTTGGGCATCCCCATTTTACATTTTTGTCCTTTCTTTTTATTTTATTTTACATATATATATATATATATATATATATATATATATATATATATATATATATCTTCATTTGTATTATATAATTAAAATAAATACTATCAACCATATATATCATATGTTTTTGCCATGTCGCAATTCTTATTATTTTTTAGCAAGATATTCAATTGTAAATTTAATTAATATTTATTTTATAAGAAATCTTAAATTATGAAAATAATATAAATTGTATTAATTTAAAATAAAATTTAAATTGATAAAAAGAAATATGTTATATAAGCTCATATTATATCAAATTAATTATAAATTAATAAATAGTTGTAAGGGCATTCTTGGAACATTAGGTAAATTTAAGACATTTCAAAGTAGAAATCCTACCAAACAAATAAAGTCATCATCAAAATATTCCCATATATCAGCAAAAATATTTCTACAAAACAAACATGGTAATCTAAAAATGACGAGGACATCTATAATTCTGTTTATCTATAATTTCAGGTATCTAAAATTCCGGTTATCTACATTTTCACAAAAAACAAATGACTCCTTAAAGTCCATGAAATTCAAATGAGTATTTAAAAAGAGAGAAATCTAATCCAAAATCGGTGACCCATAGTGTCACGGTCGGGTATCTCCAACCGTGCGGCACCATGACATTCACTCGTACATGGTCAGGCTTAAGGGGAACTCAAGCCCCAATATTCTTTTTCCCATTCTTTTTTAAGCTTCGTCGGACCTTAGGCGAGGTTCTCTCGTCCTCGACCGAATTCAACTAATGCGGAACTGAACTTCATTCGATCATACACGTCGCATGTACGTGTATTTTCCCTCATCAAACTCCATCTGACTTGCCTTTAATCTAGGCCAAGTCCTGTAGCTCGACTTTGCCTCTACATGAGGCTAAGGTTGTTAGCTTCCTTTCTCTTACTCGGGTCTACTTGTCGAGAATCGTCACAACTAACCCATGGGCATTTTTCCAACATCGGGACCACCTGGACATCCATCCATCCGGACATATCGAGACATGAACCCTCCCGTGTCCATGCTAAATCGTTTGCCGAGATAAAACGGCATAACAGGTGTTATATCGAACCTCCGGCCCATGGGAGAAGGCGCAATGTCGGCACACTCGTGCCGTCCGACACTGTCCACGAGATCCCATTCTCAATGAAAGACGCCCGAGACTCTTGTCTCGCAACGCTCGCCCACGCCATGACACATGTATGTGCCATAGGGTAGCTCGCTTAAGCCATCAGGCCCGGGGTGGTGGAGAGCTGACACCATGCCTCCCTTTATAGTACATTCTGGGCATTTTTCATCTTGGCACCCTTGAACGTTAATAGTGCTACCTCGTCACAAGTTTTGTAGAGCGCCCGTCTGAACTCCGATTGACATGAAATTCGACGTGCTTCCATATTCCATCAATATGGGTCTAACTCTAGAGCCGCTTGTCCAAACTCGCGACGAAACTCCTTCTTTTGAGGAAACGACATTGAGCTTGTCACTGACACTGCCAATGGCACTGATGCTTGTCTTCTTGCTTAATGCTCAACTTGGCATGCTTGCCCATTTATCTTGGTTTGTTGGATGATGCACCGTCCTCCTCGGTCGCATTATGACACTTCTCTTGGCCCTCTGTCGTTGCCAGATGTGTCGACACTCTCGTGTCGCCACTTGCACTGTCCGCCCCACTTGCTAGTGGAGTCATAATCTACTTACTTCAAGTACGATTGTGACATTCTCCCCCACTTAAACTGTCATCATCCTCAATGACATACTCAGGGTACAATCCAACTTCTTGGGATTGTAACACTCTCTCCCACTTGAACGGTCATTGTCCTCGATGACACACTTGGGGGGCGCAATCCACTTTGTCACGTGAGATTGCAACACATAGCACATTAGAATGATGAGACCTCACTCACCGTCTTGAGAATATACATGAGTTAGGCCGGTCGAGAAAAAAATGTTTTTTGAAAAACTCATTTTTATTTAAACTCTTTTGATAAAAATTGTTTAAAATACACTTCAAAATCTATTTTGAGTTGTGGCCATACACTCCAATTTTTCCAAAATAACTTATTTTTTAAATTAAACACTTGAAAATGTATTCCAAACACACTCTTACTCTTCTCAGGTTTCATTGTCAATTAATTTTGAAATTGAATTCCACACTATCTCATATTCATTTTCTTAGTACAATAATTACTAGTTCGTTTTGGCCATGCTATCTAATATTCACGAGTTATATCCAAATTTGATAAAATAAAATTTTGAGCATAAATTTATTTTATCCTAATTTTCTCTTTAACCATCATGGGTTGGTCTAGTGGGAGTGAGAACATAAAAAAAAACCAAAGGCTAAGAGGTTGTAGGAACAGGTTGTCTTAGTCGAGGTTTGCCCGTAAACAGATAACTTTGGATAAATTTAATTATATAAAAAATTAAACCAAACTCCCTGTATATTTGGAGGTTGTTTGTGATGTCCTTAATATTTTTGGAATAAAAATTGGATTTGGTTTTTATTTTTTATTATTTAATTTTATTTTTGTCACTGCTACTTGACAAAAGCAAAGTAAAAGTGATATCATCTCTGTGACATTCTGCCATTGTTCTGGAAGCCTTTGGCTATTGATTCTTTTGCTATTCAAAAAGTAGCCAACTTTGAATATGGTAGGAAAGAAAGTTCATTTCAATTAGTTTCAAAATAATTGTTCTAAATTTGAATTTCTTTTTACTTCCAATTTATTAATAGCAAATAAAAATATGACAAATTACAAATGTTCTCCATATGTAATTTTGATTTGGTTGAATGGAATGATTTTGATTTAGTTTTAAGAGATTTTTTTAAAATTAAAAAAATAAGAGAAACTATTTATACAAAATAATAAAATTTTTAGATAGTTGTGATGGATACTGTATCAGAGTCTATCAATGATGGAAGTCTAGTACTGATAGATGCTGATAGAAAAATCTCTATCAGTGTTTTTTTTTTTTTTTGTTATTTTCTGTAAATAGTTTGACATTTTTTTTCTATCTGTAAAAATTTTCCTAATTTCAATTTAATATGTATAGTTTGGTTAAACCTTATAGACTATTTTTAAAATATTATGTTTTGTCCACTTAAAAAAAAATCTATATTTTATGGTCTTAAACCCTAATTCAATCAACTAGTAAATAGTTAGTGAAGTAAATTTTTAAAAACCACAAAATATTGATTAGTTATATTAATAATGGGGTGATTTGTGAAGTTTAACAAAATATTAGAACTAAATAAGTCTTATAATTTTTTTGATATAACAATTACAAAGATGAGGGATTGAACTTTCCATTTTAAAAGAATTATTACGGGTCAGTTATTCATTTTATCACAAAGAAAAAGAAAAAAAATAGATTGCTTAGCTAGCTATATATCCTCTCATTAACGACATTTATTTATCTTAATAATTGAAACTTTATGACATTATTTATGAGGCTTTTACAGGTTTGATTGTAACTCTCACGTCTTATTAATTCTCTATATTTCAGATAGAAAAACCATTTTGATAATTTCTTTAAAGAAAGTTACACTTTTGGTCTATGAGATTTGAATTTTATTTCAGATTAGTCATTAGGTTTAAAAATTAAACAATATAATCCTCGCATTTTAATAATCTACTTCATATTAAACAAAAATTATGCCAAATACCAAAAATTAATAATAAAGACGATAATAACTTTTAGTTTAAAGTTATTTAATCATTAATCTTAAATGATGATAATAACGACGCAACATAAACTTAATCCAATAGTAATTAACAATATATTCATTTTCTTCATGAAATTGGAATTTAAATCTCCATACTCGACGTTCCAATACATCTCTAAATAAATAATTAGTTTCTATTTTTTAAATTCATATTTGTTTTTTTACCATTTTTTTAGTATGATTTTACTTTCGCCTCTTAAAAAATATTCAAATTCTTAATTAGTCCAGTTTCAAAAATACAAATTAGTTTTTATTTTGAATTTAGCTAAGAAATCAAATTGTTTCTTAAACAAAAAATGAAAACTACAGTAAAGAAAATGCGAGCAAACAAAACACGAACAAAACTTCCACGAATGACGTTGTAGTCAAATTACCGACATACAATTTTTACGAGCATGAGAAGCAAGTTTGTGGGCAACTATTTTGTTTCTTTATAGCCAAATTTGTCGAAGTAATTTCGTTTTTCAAATAATTAAATACAACATTTCTAAAGTGTGGGTTGAAAAAAATGAGAAATTGCATTTAATAAGGTAGGAAATTCTGAACATTAATTTCCAATTTCGGGAATGGATGAAAATATTGGTAAATGGAAATAATGGTTGGACACGCAATTTAGCCGTCGCCAAATAGATGTTGAATTTCTAGAATAATAGCTCTCGAAAGATCCATAAATCTTTTTTTCTTTTTCTTTTTATTTTTTTTTTAAATATATCCTCATAACATTCATTCAAATTCGAAAAATATTTAGATGTATTTCGGAGAGCATCTATATTTGTGCATCCTATTAAATTATCCTATCATAATGTGACATGTGACAAATTTTTTTTATTTATTTTTTGAAATATTTAAATTCTTCTTCTTTTGGTGTGAGTGATGGAAGGGAAAACATAAATATGAGTGCATCTTGGAATGCACCCAATTATTACCCTTCGAACCCCAATCCTCCCGATGTAGTCCTATCGGACTCCACTAAATTATCAAGCCACAAGAGAAAGCCGGAAGTCTAAACGTAAGTAGAGGAAGAATGAAGAGCATAATTGGTCAAATTATGGGTCATTGCATTACAATTTCGATGAGCATACCTAAGCCCAAACGACAATTTCTAAGCATTAGATTATAGGGTCGATTGGACGAACGTCTAATTTTATAAGATATTTTTTAAAAATATCTAAATCTATGTTTCACTTTAAAGATGTTTAAATGCATAATTCTATATTTTATTTGAATTAAAACGGACAATTATACCCCTCCTAAAAATTAATAATATTAATAGGTATTTGAACACAAAATCTAATACAACTAAATTTAATCTAAGTAAAACAAATTAAATCTAGATTTTAAGATTAACGAAATTAAAATGAAAAAAAGAGATCAAAACATCTAAGAAACATAAATGAATGAGAGAAAAATAAATAAATAAAAAAAATACAAACGAAAAAATCGAAAGTGATTTCCAAAAATAAGAACAATAATGAAATGACCATAAGCACATATACAATGTCTGGAAATTAGTGTTGTTTGATACATAATACTTCCCAAAGCATACATGTCGTCAAAGTTCCCCCGCTATTTTTCTACCGACAATAAATTTGTACGTTCAACAATCGTGTTCCCGTTCTTAACACGAGTAAAAAGTGAATTTGTAGGTCCAACAATTGTGTCCCAGTTATTATCATGCAAGGATAGTATAAATCTCACATAAATAATACCAAAAGGGGACAAACGAAAACTAATTGATTGCAATTTCTCAACCACCACCTGTGCATCAAATTCAATCCAAACAAGCCCACATCCAACATCGTCAACGACTTTAAACCCCAAAAGCATGGTAATGCCTTTCCCAGCTTCGACATTTACACAAGCCTCTTGGAAAATAGACCAAGCTTCCACAACTTTCCCACACTAGTCACGAATGATGTGAGTTAAAAAATCATAGCTTTACCAATTAACTTTCTCCTAATTCTCATCCCAAATTTTTCATACTTTAATGCATTTCTGAAATACAGATGTTTTGATATTTAAAACTTTATTACTTTCAAGACCATGTATATTGTAATGTTTAAGTTGAAGGTTAGAAGACTATGTTGTTGTAATATTTAAATTTTAACTTTTAAAAACTACGGAATGAAATATTTTAGTGATATTTTTACACATAAAAAATGTATCATGGAAGACCATTGAGATGAAGCAAATGTAAAAAATGATAATGAATTGAATTTGAAAAGATCCCACTCATGTTTGATAATCGTTTTATTTTTTAATTTCAATTTACAATTGTTACTTCTATTTATATTTTTTTATTACTTTAATTTTAAACGTGTTTTTAATAAGAAAAGTATTTGAGGTCAGGGCTGCTGTTGTAGTTGTAGTTCGTATTTTAATGTTTAAAAAAAAATACCGAAAAAAAAGTTTTTAAAAATTTGATTGTGTTTGTTTTTGTTTTTTTAAATTTTGATTAGAGTTTAACTAGGTTTATAAGGGGGAAAACTTACCAAAAAAAAAAATAGTGTGGGAATAAATCATAATTTTAGAAATTAAAAAATAAAAAATAAAATAGTTATCCAATAATACTCACTATATTTCAATTTATATAGCTATTTGATGGTAATTTTTAGTTTATGAAAATCAAGTCTATAAACGATATTAATAGGAAAATTACTGTAAATAGAAAAAATATCAAACTATTTACAAATATAGAAAATTTTTACTGTCTATCCGTGATAGATCGCGATAGAATTCTATCACTTTTTATGGCTCAAGCAAATGAATTCTATCGCTTGAGCGATAGAAAGTGATAGAATTCTATTGCAATCTATCACTGATAGACGATAAAATTTTTCTATACTTGTAAATAGTTTAGTTTATTTTTCTATATTTGAAAAGAGCCCATATTAATTTTTTTTTCTTGTTATTTACTTCTCTTTTTCTTTTTTCTTGTTATTTACTTTTTATGTTTAATAAGTGATTAAGTGTAGCTCAATATACTTACGTTTTTTTTTTTTTTTTTTTTTTTTTTTTTTTTTTTTTTTTTTTTTAACGGAAGCTCTTAACTAACTAATGTCTTAAAAAATGTGATTTCCTAGAAAAATGGACATTGATGTGTTGACTCAACATAACTAAATTAACCAATGAATTATTTTATCTCCCTCAAGATTGGTAGAGATTCTACTTTTTTTTTTTTCTTTTTTTCTTTTTCTTTCTTTTAATAGTATGTGGAGTGGAAGAATTAAATCTATAACCTTGAGATTGATAATACAAGTTAAAACTAGTTGAGTCGTACTTGTATCAATGAAGATATGAAGTAGAGAATCGAACCTCTGACCTTGAGATTCTATTGATTAAAACATTTCAAAATTTATTTTAGATGGTTGCCAAACACTCTAATTTTTTTTTTTAAATAACTTTTTTTTTTTTAAATTAAACACTTGAAAATGTATTCCAAACACACCCTAAAAAGAAAAGTGATCCAAACCAATGCCCAATAAATAACAAAATCAATGGATTATTGGTTTTTATTTAGTTCGATTTGGTTCTCGGTTTGTTTCATTTCTTTTTTGTTTCTTCCAACATTTTATTTTCATTTTTACTTTTGTTTTGAATTTGTCATTTTTGCTTTTTTTTCAAATAAAAAATGGGTCTTTATTTTTATAGATTGAAATTGGACACTTTTGTTCTTTTTCTTAGCACTTTTTTAAATAACAAACATACATGTTTCATAATAATGGTTCTTTTTTCTCAATAAAAAATAAACATGTACCATAATAATTAAAATACTAAAAGATACCTAATGTTAGAGATTATTTGTAAGGCTATATATATACCCTCGGTTTAGTTTGGTTTTGATTGATTTTTTTAAACAAAAATCCAATTCGAATCAAACTTTTTGGTTTTCTTGAAATACAAACCAAGATGTCTAATTTTATACTACAAAACCAAGCTAAACCAATTTGATTTTTCGATTTTTTGTTGCACTCCTATTGATAACGAGTAAAATCAGTCGGCAACCACATTGCTACAACTTCTTCAATTATTGTTTCAATCCATGCATATCTAAGTAGATTAGATATTAATTATTATTTTAAAGATCGATGGTTGAATTTTGTCTTGTAATGGTTGAAATAAAATTTGAAAAAAAAAAGAAAAAGCCTTCGTTTGTTCCTTATACGGTTCACTCACTGGCCCAACCATTTATTTTTTCTGTTCTGCGGACGAGAGAGGCCCAATTATCTTATAAGCCCAAATGTAACACGAACTGTTTGGGCGTTTGGAGAAACAAATTCAGGCCCAATATCTCTAGTTTTGGGCCTTTGGTAGAAGTCCAATCGAGGTTGGGTCCATATAAAGTAAAATCTGAAGAACGAAAATAAAATATACCGTCTATGCATCGAGTGTGATGTCAAGGGGGTGGTAGCTCGGGTTTAATGTCTAGCTGATTTCCTAGAGATAAGGGGTCTTATTATTATTATTATTATTATTATTATTATTTTGGATTTTTTTTGCATCTCTTTTTTTTTCTTTTACCAAAAAAAAAAAAGTTATTTATTTTTAGTTTTTAGATGGGTTAACGTTTAAATGATTCCATTTTGATTTTGTTTGTTAGATTACTAGATTCGATATATTTTTTATTTAGTTTGTTAGATTAATTTTGTGGGATTAGATTCCATTTTAGTAATAGTATTGATTTTTAGGAAGGGTACATCTGTCCGTTTGAAATTTAATAAATTAAAGAATCTATGCATTTAGTCTTTTTTTGGGTGAAAAATAGGATTAGGCATTTTTCAAAAATGTCTTTTTAGTTTAGACATTTGTCATCCCTTAAAATTTTTAAACAAATAATTAGAATGGAAAAAATATCAATTGATTTTCAACGTACAAGGCTTTAATTATAGACCCATATTATAATATTGTCTTCTATACATCATATATTTTAGAAATAGCTCGATAGACTAGAAAAATTTCTCCTTTTCCCCCCAAAATTTCTCTATGTATAATCTTCTCCAAATTCCCTAATCCTAATCCAAATCACTCCAAAAAATTCTCCATTCTTCTTCAATCTACGCATCCTCATTTTTCTTCATGAATCTTTCTCAACTCTGGTCCGATCCAGCAAGAAGTTCCATGTGTGAGGCCAAAAGTGAAAACTCATCTCTTGAATCTTCATGGTATCTTCTTCTTCTTCTTGCCCTTCAAATCTCAATCTGATTCTTCAATAGTTTCTCTTTCAAAAATCTCATAAAATACTCCTCAACCTCATTCTATTCCTTCAATCGAAACCGTTAGTGAAAGAGCAACAAAAACCACCATGGCGATGGCTGCAATACTGTCTCCCATTATTGTTTAAATATTGTTGAATATGCTCTACGTATTGTAATATCGTTTTGAATTATCTATTTTATTAGAAAGCAATATTCGATATACTCATGTTGATGATGTTACATATAAATGTATTATCGGTTGGACTCTAAATATATGCTAGTTGTTATCGATTGAATTCCGAATATATACTAGTTAGTATGTGATAATAAATTGTATATTATATATTCAAATGATTTTCCTATATATACACAAAAAAATTACTAACACATTTCAAAGCACGACTTAAGAATTTGAACTCTACTATTTTCATTTGTTTTTTTAAAATAATTTGATCATACTATCTATTCTAATTTGTAGCATATAATATGAGGTATATACTTGCAAAATAACTAAATATAAAAGTATGTGGAATATATAACTTGATAGAAATGAAACTAAAATTAAAATATGGAGTATATATATATATATATATATATATATATATTTTGCAAAACTTGAAGTTTATCATTCAAATAATATACACATATACATAGCCGCCCATAGCTATTGGACATTCTCATTTTCATGAAAATAAAAACAAAAATTCACGAGAAACAATTGTTTGTTGTTTCCCAAATTTGAGCCATTTTTTAGAAATCGTTTTCAAAATCTAGAAATAAGAAATAGAAATAGTTATCAATCAAATAAAGAAGAAACAAGAATGCTATCAAATAGGCCTCTAAATGCTAAACTTTTAAAAGTGTATCTATTTATACTCTATAGCGTTCTATTTGGATAAATATCATGTGAGACTTAATTGTTTAGGGGTGTTTGGGGTGAGTTCATGTGAGACTTAATTGTTTGGGGGTATTTGGGGTGAGTAGATGAGATGAGATGAATTGAGATATGAACTCAATGTTTGGGAGGCCAGCTTCGTATGTCACCGACATTTTATATCATGTCCACCAGCAGTGCACCTCCGACGACTAACTCCAACGACCACCTCTAATGACCTCTAATGGCTAACTCCGGCGATCAGACGACCAACTCCAACAACCACATTCAACAACCAACTCTAGCAACCATCACCTGCGCGGCCAATTCCGGCAACATCCAACCACCAATGTTGATGGCCAACTTCGACGATCTCTAATGGCGGCCACTCCACCAACTCTGATGACCATTATTTTAAATTATGACTATTACAAATTTGAGTTTTGTTGACACACGAGTCTTTTGTTTTGTTGGCTCTTGTGACATAAAATGGTCAATAAAACCTTAATTTAAAAATACGTATAGAACATCAATAAATATTTTTGTTATAGTTGACACACAAAATTGTTAATAAAAATACCTTTGTTGACACAAAAGTATGCAAGTTTCGTCAAAATGTTGAATTCTCGATTTTTTGTTAAGTTCATAGTATTTTATAGTCATTTTTTTAATCTTAATATAATATTAATAAAATCACTTTTATCAGGTAAGAAATTAAAACAATTTATGTGTAAAAACACTTTTAAGAAACAATTATTAGACACATGAGTGTTTTTATTAAAAGAGTTAAAATAAAAATGACTTAACTTGAAACATCACATGCAAAAATTTGTAAAATGATTGCTTAAATTAAAAAAAGAAAAATTGAAATGCATGATCTAAAAGTAAACCTTAAACCTCATTTCCCAAAACTCCCAACAATACATGTGTGCTTACAAAAACAATAAAATAGAGTACAATTTATAGTTTATTAAAAATCTATGTAGATTATTGAATAAAAAAGTTTACAAACAAAAATAATTATCATAAAAACATATTATTTATGTAAAAAAAAAAAAAAAATACACCAGATACCGTGACATATAAACTCTGCATCCCAAACACCCAAAACACATGCATATGAACTCCACATAAATATAAACTCCACAACCATCATATTTTCAAGCATCATATCTAATTCAGCACCCCAAACAACCTCTTATAATTTTATCAATTAAACCCCTAAACTTTTATAAATGAAACAATTTGAATTCTTAAAATTTCATGGGAAAACTGTCCATGCATCAAGTTTAATCGTCTATTTTGTTTATCTGACATTTGAAGAAATCTTCACACATATAGGAATTGATAACAATTTTCAAAAGTAATCCTAATAATGGATCTAAATTGATTCACTATGAGTTTAATTAAAATAATCATAAGTCTTACGCTATATTTTTCAAATGAAGTTTCAAGGAAAACATGGCTTGGTACACTTATGAAAATTCAAAATTTAAATTGATACAATTATTAATCAATGATTTTAATTGATACAACACCAAAGTTTAAAGTATAAATTGACAATTATTTCTACAAAAGAGAAACATATATAAAATTATTTACCGTTGCCATACATAAATTTTAAAAATGAACTATTTTCAAATATAGAAAAATGAGTCAAAATATTTATAAATATAGAAAAATTTAACTATCGATGATAGACCGCAATAAAATCTATTGCGGTCCATCGCTGAATACACTGAAATTTTTCTATATTTGTAAATAGTTTGATATTTTTGAAATTTATAATAATTTTCCTTTTAAAAAAGGTTTAATATTATTTGACTTTTTTTCCCCAGTTTTTTCCATTTTTATCTCTATATTTTCCATACGACTTATTTTAGTTCTTTTTCTTATTCGGGTACTTTTAAAGGTTCATCGTCTCCTTCATTTTCTTTTTTTTTTCTTTCCCTTTTTTTTTTATCTCATTTTTAGTGACAATTTCAAATAACACCACATTGAAATATTGTCATAACTTTAGTGTTGATGGATTTTTTTATCATGTTTAGAATTTGTATTAGGATTTTTTAAAATATACAATTTTTTAATAATAATTTTGAGCCAAGTTCTAAAATTTTTTTTAGAACTATATGTATGTGTATTTAAGTTTGAATTTTGAAAATATTTGTAAAATGATAAAAACAAAATCAAATAATCTCAGCTAGAAGTAGTACACGACTTAAAAGATCAAATTTTTATTTTTAAAATATTCACAATTTTTTTTAAAACCCCCATAATCTTATTAAATAAAACTTACATATATTTTTTTTAAATTTAATACCTAGATTTACATTTCTTTAAAATTTTGATACATCCCTTCTTCACTTACTTATTTTCTCTCTTTTCACCATTTTTCTATTTTACATTCAGGATTGGAATGGAAGATTGGACCATTTAACTTTCGAACGAGAAATCGACCTTTTAAAAATCTCTCAATTAGACTAAAGATATTTTTTATATTTATAATAATTTCCCTAAATAATAGCCTATTTACTTTGGCCAAAATGAAAATGTATAGCCCCTTTTTCCTTTTAGGAGAAGAATATATATATATTTGGTATTCTATTATAGATACTTTAATTATATAGATAGGGTGTGATAAAATCTCTTATCCATTACATAACATATATCTATATTCTCCAATTATTTTTAATAAAAAAAAGTCATATATAGTCGGCTAGTTGTAATTTATTTAATGTTTAAAATGTTGATGTGACGAAAATGTTTAAGTCTCAATCGTGTGAAAATATTGATAAAATTTTGATGTCGATGAATATTTCTCGAAATAATTATTATTATAAAAAATTCATATAAAGCAATCAAATTGACAAACAAGCATTTTTCCGTTTTAAATAGATTTAACTTTCTTATTTTTAATATTGGGTCCACATAATTGATAATTTCTTGATATTTTAGTTATACTTTGTTGATTTTTACACGATGTAATGAAAAGGTTGATTGGCCCCTTATGCCGACATCGAAGATGTCAAAAGAAATTTAAAACATTTGTTTATTCATTTTATGTGTTTAAATAAAATATTGTCTTTTAAATATCATTAATAAAAAATTAAAAAAAAAAAAAAAACTAAAGTGAGTATAACTCAATAGTAATTGATATTTAATTCTTCCCTTGAGATCAAAGTTTAACATTTCCAAACTCCAACTTGTGAAACATACATATTTGGATCTTTTAAAGAGAACTTCATAGACTTACATTTCGTTTAATATGTAGTCTAATAGGTGAATTTTCAAATCTTTTAACTTGACGTAGCTAGTGAAATTAGCAAACGTACGTTGTATCTCACATATGAACCCTTACGGTCGGTATCCGAGTCCTAAGAGAACTTCATAGACTTACATGTCGTTTAATATGTAGTCTAATAGGTGAATTTTCAAAGTCGTTTAACTCTACGTAGCTAGTGAAATTAGCAAACGTACGTTCTATCTCACATACGAACCACATACGAACCCCACAGTCGGTATCCGAGTCCTAGCTAGGCTAACCAAATGAAATGAAAGAAAGGGAATAAAATTTGTTGGGGGATATTTTGTAATGTCACAAAGGAAGGAAATTCAACCACAAAAAATAAAAACATTTTTGCTTTCCAAACAAAAAGGAAAAAAAAAAAACATATATATATATATATATGAGTTATCTATCTATCCATATTCTGTACGGACTGTCAGCAGAAAATCAGTGGCAGTGAGTGTCATGGTAGCTAATGATTGGGCTTTAGATTCATATTCAGAAATGTTTCTCTCTGTACATCAAAATGCCTTTCTATTCTATTATCAACCACTGATGTCTATTCTTACACAACAACAACAACAGCAGCAACAACAACAGTCTTTTCTTTTTCTTCACTTTTCCTACTGACAGTTGAAATTTTCTCTCTTTATTTTCTCTCCATCCAAACAAGGAAAAGAAAAGAAATAACAGCAAGTTAAATTCAGTTGGCATCCATTGATGAATTAAAGGAGAGAGTGTTTAGATAAGGAAAGACAGAGATTTGGGTTGAGTTTAGCAAGTCAAATCCAAGATTAAGAAGCAAAAGTAAAGGCAATGATTGAGAAAGAAAGCTCCAAAGTAATGGAGTTTTACCAAATTGTCATTCAACTTGGTTGGTCCTTTTCTTTTCTGTCAAGTGGGGTATATGAAGAAAATGACCAGCAATTTGGGAAGAGGAGAAAGAAGAAATTTAAAACTTGAGTTGTGAGTGGGGACATGAATGGCCATCAAAGAAGAAAACATACCATCAAGCAAGTTGGCAAAAGATGGGACCAACTTTTTGAAAGGAAAAAAAAAATTAATCTCTTTCCAATCTCTTTCAAACTCCCAACAATCAAGAAAAAGATAGGGATAAGATGTTAAAGCTCAATACAGAGCTGTCAATATGCTATACCCATTTATTGAATGGTCCTTATTTGTTTATCTGCATATATGTCTAACTCTAAATCTTCTTGTAGGTCCCATTTCATCATTTTATCCCCACCCACTCTCTCATGTATATAACAGGAGAATAATTTCTTTTTTACTTTCCTTTGCTTTTTTACCTTTTTCTTTTTCCTAGTTCCTAATGGAAGTAGATTAGCAGGAAAACACATATTCAAAGATTCAAGTCAAGAAGTAGACATGTAAGAACAGCAGCATAATATCCAAATCAACTTATTTTGAATTCATAGACAGTGTAAGAGATGGTACATAAAGAGGAGCTCAACATTTTGGCAGAAAGAAAGTAGTTGATCTTATTTCGTAAACCGTTCTTCTTCGACAAAAAAATTTGTTAAATACCTTAAATTGCAAGATGTTGAATCTTGAGTTTTTAGCTGTCTCAACAATATACAGATTAATGAAACTTCTTTCATTACTACTTGAACAATAATAATGTAATATGGTAATGAAGTTGGAAGGCATATAAGCTGTGTACTTGGAGGGCAAGGAGGCAAGAATCTGTATCAGATATACACAAAGAACAATAATCATGGTTTCCACCATATCTAGGAATGATGCTCCACAAGAAACTGAGAAGGAACCTTAGCTAACTGATAAACATGGATAATTTCACTTGTCAACCTGTTAACATCAGCAAAAGAAAAGACTGTCAACGACAGCTATGTGACCGAGAGACACTTGCGGTATCAGATTCAAAAAGAGAGAATGCAGTTTTAATTCCATAAGTATTTGTCTTTCAATTTGGTCACCGTGCATTTACACTCGAGACTACGACTCGTAAAGAGAGCCACTAGGAGAGAGCCACTAGGAGGGAAGGGGCAAATTGGCCGACAACAAGGCGGAGATTTTTGAAGGGTAAGGATTTAGATGACTTGGTACCCTTTGGAGAGAGAAAAAGGTAGGTGCCTATTGAGAAGATAAGGCATCATATGAACTCAGTTATTTCTTGTAACCACTCATTATGTCCAAGATTGGTAGAATCAGCAAAGAAAGGTTCTCAAACTTTCAACATGATTCATGCACTTCCTCTCTCTCTCTCTCTCCCCCTCTGCCCCAAACAAAAGACAGGCACTTTTGTGAAAATGTTAGATTTGGACAATAACTGAATTACTTTACGACCGACACATATAAACACCAATTACGAAAAAAAAGAAGTTGTATCCAAGTCAGATTAATATTAATCACTTGTTAATGATAAAAATAAGAATGGTTAGTAAGACTTACCCAAATTTGCATTTACAATATCATTGGTTATAGATCCTCCAGCAGTAGGTCCACTGGCAGGCCCAGGTGCTACTGCAGTTTGACTCTGGAAGACTGCTGAGGGACAAAATCTGAACATATTTATGGGCTGAAAAACAAAATCAGATATGATTAGTCTGAATTATTACAGTTTTTGAACAAAACATCCAAAGGACAAACTCCAAACGCAATCCGATCTCTAACCTGTGAGGTAGGTTGCATATGATGGAATCCCATTAGACGAGCATACTGTTCTTGCAAAGCGGGATTCTGCATCTGATTTTGATAATTCATGGGGTTAAAAATTTGGGGTTGGCACATCATAGGTTGGTTTGGTGTTGGAGCCACTGAAACTGATTGATCGACAATCGGGACCCGAGGTAATTGCATTGAGTTGTGAATTGAAGGCATTGAAGGTTGGGCCATACCCATGCCCATAGCCATTCGAGACATGTAATGTTGAACGCCGGGAAACATCATGGGTGCCATCCCACTTCCCATCCACATTACCTATTGAACATTAAGCAATTACAAAAAAAATATTTGTGGCTTGTATTGCATGTAGCAAAATCAGTAGATTTTATGGAATTCTTAGTTAAACTCATACCTGTAGTTGTAATTGAAGTGACTTCAAATATTCAATAGCTTCATCTAGCATTGAAGCTTTGTCAGTCTGTGACAGAAGGACTAATTACTAAAGAATACAAGATTCAGGTAGACTGAAAATTTTGAAGTCACTCAAGTTGAATTAATTTGTTTCAATCATTGTTAGCTCCAACTTGAAGTTGACATAAGTTCATGTCAAGTAGAAAGAAAAGGAAAAAAACTCTTTACATGTTCTCTCTTGATTAGATCCGACGACAACTATTACGAAGAATAAACCAGAAAAAGTTCTAGTTGGACTTTCCCATTATCACTGATAAATTTGCAGGATGCAATTATTAAGATCTCATAAAAGATAGGCAGGCTTGCAGTAAAATTTAACTATCAAGATACAAGAAGGACTAAAAAAATGGTTGACTAGATGTGGTAAGCAAATACCTTATTACAGTGTGGTATGAGTTCTTGCAGTGCTTTCATCTTTTCATTTATCCTTTCTCTTCTCCTCTGCATTACAAGTAAGCTCTTAACATAAGATTCAAAATAGAAAACAGATTGATAAATGGGGAACTTTTGATATCCTACCCTTTCTGAAAGGTTATGCACTTCTGCAGCACGGGTCCTGCGAGAAGATCCGGATCGTGGAGCTGCCTTGTTTCCCTCAGCAGATTCAAGTTCAGCAGTCTACAGAAAATTTGAACCATTATGTTCATGTCTAGAAAGTATAACTAATGGGCCTCACGATAGAAAAAATGCTTAATAGTTTTACCTCGCTTTGACACTCAGATTCTTCTCTGTCTCGGCCTTTTCTTTTGTTGCTGTTACCTCCTGTAGATTGTCCAATTGTTCTACTTCTATCCATACTACTTCCTGAACCGCCCGAGGATGAAGTGGCAGTTGGATCCATGGTTTCAGTTTTATCCCTCTCACCTTGTGCAATCATTTTTCTATTATCTTCCTTGGAAAGACCAGCAGATAAACCAGCATTTCCAAAGCCACTGGTCGAAACTCGGCTCACATCGAGGTCATTTGGATTAGGAACTTGGTTGCTTCCACAGTGGCTCGAACCAACTGTCATTGCTGAACAATCTCTTCCCTCTCCCTGTATCAAATTTCCACATTCTCTCCCCCCATTTGATGATCCCAAATCACCCTTCAAGGGCACAGGAACTTGAGAAAAATTCACCAATTTTCCTAAATCTCCTAAATCCTTGGTCTGCCGTGTCGAATCTGGAAACTGAAATCTCGGAGGAGGCATTGTGTTCATAGGAAACTCGGCAAGAGCTGCAGGCGGTTTCGAGTTCTTCTTCAGAGAATTCCCAAAAGTAACATGAGTAGCAGCATCAAAGGCACCAAATCTAGTTTGCTTGTCATCTTGGAAATATTTAATAGGCTGCTTAACAATCTCAATGGGATCAGCAGGCGGCAATTCGGAGAAAAAATTGGAACAAAATTCCTTCTCGAACGAATCGTCAAGCGGATCTTGTATCCAAGAGACTGTCTCATCATCTTGAATCAAATTGCTTGAATTTCCACAAGACACATTACTCCTGTAAACTGGTTGATTCTGTTTCTGAAATTGTCTTACTTCATTAGCAATTAGACTTGGTTTTTTGGCTTTTTGGCTCTGTAAGACTACTTGGCCATTTCTCCATAAAAGTTCCACAAGATCATCATGTTCAGGTCTGCAAAATCCCCATCAAATCTTAAAGACACATACACAAAATACCTTGAGAGTGTACCAATATTTTCCCCCACTCTTGAAATTTGAAACAACTAGAAAGAGAGAGAGAGAATGAAAAAAGAGAGAGAGGAGAGAGAGCCAACCCCATTGATTTCTTATGGTTAGCTGGGGGAAGGTCACCCTCAAAATTCCAATCAGGAAAGCAATAATTCATGGCTGCCTTGACACAGAATCTCTGTCAATAATAAGATAAAAAGAACCCTTAAAATCTCAAATTAGTATAATATTCTGGTTACAACACCAAGCTCTTATGAATACTTTGAGGCTTCAAAAGTAGAAAACAAGAAACCCCCACAAATTATTCAACTAAACCCACAAAATCTAGTTTAGCAATTGACCAAGAAAAGAAATAAAATAATTAATAAAGAGATCTCCTGTCCCCATTTATTAAAACCTCTCAGATTAACCAAAAGACTGAGAAGAAAGTCCAACTAAAGCAGTATTTAATGGCACTTTTAATTAAATAATGTACATAATTGACTCTCTAAACAAACAAATCATTAGAAAACACCATAATCAAACCTTTCAAACAGTGAAGAGGAAAGAGAATCTTCAAGAATTCAGGAGAAGAAACAGAGAATTCAGAGAGGTTGAATTTTTTTTTTTAAAAAAAGGAAAAGGCTGTCTGTCTAAATTGGGTAAAAACACATACAGAAATTCTCTTCCCCAAGAACCAAAATCCATTATTTTATATTATCACAACAACTTTAAAATAGATAAAAGACACAAAAGGGAGTTAAAAAAACTCAACTACAACTACCCCATGGAAAAACAAAGCAAATTTCATAAAGAAAATCAAGCAAAAAAAATAACCCAAAAGAAGGAAAACAAAAAAAAAAGGCAAACAGACATTAAAGAAGGAAAAAAGAAGAAGCAAAAAGGAGAAATACCCAAAACCCATAAGCAAAAACATGAAGAAAGGAAACAAAAACCTGAAGAAATCTCCAAATTGAGCTGAAAATGGAAGCGACCCTTTTTCAAAATTTATGTTTGTTTGTGAGTGTAAATGAGCAAACTCCAGAGCAAAATGCAATGGAGCAAATGAGCAATGGACCAAAAAGCATTTAAAACCAGTGGTGAGGGAAAAGGACGTCACAGACAGAGGTCGGAGCAAAAGATTCGGTACTATAAGCAATACCAAATGAGCTACAAGGGAGGACACGTGGCGAATTGTCAATGTGTCTGTGATTTTCTTGTAGGACCAACAGGGGAGCTTCAAGATCAATTTCCATGGAGGAAAAGCTGAGTGGGTTTTTTTGGATTATAAATTTTATAATAAAGAAAGAAAATATTTGAAGAGCAAAATCTACATCTTCAACCCTATGGAGGAAGCAATCTGAAATTAGACAAAGGGATTTGCCATGTGTGCAGAGCAAAAATAAAATATATATATATATATAAAAAGCCTTTGTGTTTTGTGTTATTTTTCTTTTATATTTTTCAATGATGAGAAAGAGAGAGGAGACAAATGTGGTCAGAACAACAGCAATGACAACTCACCTGCTGATTTTGCCTATTGGGAAAGTTATGTTATCTTTTAGCCTCAAGTACAAATTTAATTTATCAATTTTGATTTTCTTGTCCAATAAATCATTTTATTTTAAAATATATATTTTTACATTTTTTTTTATATCCGTGAGTGTTGGGGTCTGACTTACGTGCACCCAATTAATCTCATAGAACAACTTGTCTTATCCTATAATATTTGAGTGTCAAGAAAACTCATATGATATTAAATCATAGGTAGATGACTATCATAGATTGAACCCATGATATTAAGGAAACTTGTCTGACCTTACAACACTTGAAATTACTTAATAATTAAGAATTTTAAATTAGGGATAGTTGCAAATATAGCAATCGGATTCAAAATATTAACATATATAGGAACATTTTAAAAAATTATAAATATAGCAAAGTCTATCAATTAGACTTCTGTCGTTGATAGACTTTTATGGTTTAGGTGGTCTATCAATGATAGACCATAAAAGTTTAATATCTAAATTTATAAGAGAAGTTTTCACAGATAGAAAAAATGTCAAACTATTAAAATAGCAAAAAAAAAATACTAATAGACATTGATAGACTTGTATTAACATCTATCAGTGATGGACTTCTATCATTTCTATCACTAATGGACCTTAATAGACTTCTATAAACGTCTATCACAACTATCTAATAATTTTGCTATTTTGTATAAATAGTTTTTCTTAGTTTTCTATTTTTAAAAATTCTCCAATTTGTAATTTGTAATTTGTAATTTATAATTTATAATTTATATATATATATATTTTGGTGTGCTGATATTTTTGTGTTCATCTTTCTCAATTCTCTAGGTTTGATGAAAAATCTCCACATTAGAATTGGATTTAATGATATTATATTTCCCCATACTTTAGTATTAAAGAAGTCATGTGGGAAGTTTTAATCCATGACAATGATGTTAGTGCTAAAAAAATAAAGTTGATTTAACCTTTTTGAGAGCTACATTATTATATATTGTGTCAAATTAGCCTTTGTGGACATTAAATATGAGGGAGAAGACATGTGATGAATGTAACTTTTGAAATTTCTGATGTGGCAAAAGGTGTAAAATTATTTCTCAATTTTGATTTGTTCCCATTGTTACAATTATCAAAGTTTTTTTTTTTTTTTTTTTTTTTTTTTTTTACAACGGTTTAAATATCATAATTTAATGTCGACTAATCTATTATGAGTTCAGGATTGAACTCACAACTCCTTAGCCCTTTAACTTTTTGTGGATGTTTCCACTACCACTAGACTAACTCATGATAGTTGAAGAAAAGTTGTGAAGTCGTGAAACCCACAATTTTAAGGAGTTAATAAAACATAAAATTGATGTTATTTAGGAGAAGATTTCTAGTATTACGATAGTACAGAAATTTTTTTTATACAATCTTCATTTATTGCTTGCCACAAAAGTAGTATTTAAGAATTATGCGGGATCTACGTAATTAAGAACTTTTTAGACCAGATAAGAAATTGAGTTCATGGCTTAACTCTTCGTGTAAATGCGAATTTGAAATTTTCGGAAATTTTCATAGGAAATCCAAAAAGAAAAATGAATATATCATGAATTGTCTTTCTTCCTACCACACAAATTTTGCAACCTCCTTTTAATATAAACCTCATGTTATTAATGGATGCAATCGTTTGTAAAAACTATAAGAATAGAGAAATGAAGACTTCTACACTTCCCCTTATGAGTTATGACAACTATTTTGATTTCTATTTTATTTGTTTTAAAATTAAGATTATAAATGAGAAATTTTTACCAATAGAAAAAATGTTAAACTATTCACAAAAAATAGTAAAAAAAAAAAAAATACTAATAGACATTAATAGACTTCTATCAGCATCTATGAGTGATAGACTTCAATTATTTCTATCATTGATAGACCCTAATAGACAACTATCTAAACAATTTTGTTATTTTGTGTAAATAGTTTCTTTTTTTTTCTATTTTTAAAAATTTCTCATTATAAATATTATTTTTATTTATAGTTTTTTTATTACCTGTTTTTTTAAACATGTTTTAAAAAATAATTCTATTTTTTAAAACTCGATTTGGCTTAGAATTTATGTGTTTTTTTTAGGAAGGTAAAAATCTTATGAGAAAACAAATATAAATTTCAAAAATAGATTACTAAAAATAAAATGATGATCAAATAGGGGCTTAGTTTTTATTTTTGTTTTTTTTTTCTCAAAATTGTTTTACCTCTCAATTTCTTTATTGTGAATTTAAATAGAGACTATATTTTTTTTTATAAAAAAAAGGTTTTCAAAACTTACTTTGGATTTGAAATTTTTTGTAAGAATTAGATAACAAAATTTCAAAATATTTGTTTCCTTTACTTTTTGTTTTGATTTTGCCATACCTTAATACCGTCTACGACAAATTATATAAAACTTGATTTTATTTTTAAAATTTAACTTAGAATTTATGTGTTTTTTAAGGAAGGTAAAAAACTTACCTACAAGAAAATAAATATAAATTTTAAAAATAGATTATTAAAATTAAAATGATGATCAAATGGAGCTTAGTTTTATGGAGAAATTTTAAAAATAGAAAAATAAGAAAAACTATTTACACAAAATAGCAAAATTTTTAAATAGTTTTGATAGAATTGAAGTCTATCAGGATCTATCAGTGATAGAAATGATAGAAGTCTATCAGGATCTATCAGTGATAGAAATGATAGAAGTCTATCACTGATAGATACTGATAGAAGTCTATCAATGTCTATCAGTATTTTTTTTTGCTATTTTATGTAAATAGTTTGACATTTTTTTTATTTATGAAAATTTCTCTAGTTTTATTTTTATTTTATTTTTCACAAAATTGTGTTGTCTCTCAATAATATTTTTTTAAAAAAACAAGTTTAATTATTTTTATTTTATTTGTAGTGTGTAACCAAAATGGGAGTATGAAATTACGCAAGTGCATTATTGCTCTTTTTGTAATGTGATGGTGAGTAATTTTCTTTTTTAAAAAACTATTATTTCATATTAAAAAATTTTCCTCATATTTCACTTTATTGTCCTGAATTTTTTTTAATAGTTTGATTCATTTTTATCTTTATTTCTCTCTAATTTTTACGCTCCTAATTTTCTTTCTCTAAAGTCTTTTTTTATATTATTTTTATCTCTAACTTTATTCTTTTTTAAAAAAATATATATCATTTTTCTCTCTTTTTTTTCGCTCCCCAATGGTTTTTAATTTTTTTTAACCTTTTTCTCTAACTTTTTGCTTTTGAATTTTTTTTTTCTCCCTTTCAATTTTTAATTTTTTTTTCTTTTTAGAAATTACAAAACCTATGATAGTGGTGGTTGCAATTACACTCTCAAATTTTCAATTGTAAAAATTAGACCCAAACTTATAAGATTTTTAAAAACTAAAAATAAAAAACCAAGGTCCCGTTTAGTAACTATTTCGTTCTTTGTTTTTGAAAATTAAGGATATTTCCTCTTCATTTCTTACATTGATTTGCATCTCTCTTAAGTACAATTGTTGAATTCTTTACCAAATTCCAAAAACAAAAACAAGTTTTTAAAAGCTACTTTTTTAGTTTTCCAAATTTAGCTTAGTTTTTTAATCCATTGGTAAAAAGTAGACAACAAAAGAATAAAATTGAAGGTAGAAGTAGCTAATTTTAAAGAACAAAAACATAAAACGAAATCGTTACAAAATAAAGCCCAAATGGTTACCAAACGAAACCTTAATGATCAAAATTGAACCCTCAAATTCATACCATTATCAAAATCGAGCCCCAAAAGTTCTAAATTCGTAGAAATTTGACCCTTAAACATTAAATTTAAAGAATTAAAACATTCAATTAGTTACATAATTGATAAAATTGACACCTCCAACATCTATGGCCCATTCACCATCGGATCTCAAAAATTGAAAGCAAATAATTTTTTTTACAAGAAGACACCCAAATCCAAAAGGGTTTTCACCAAAAACTTTATAGAATGAACAAACAAGAAAATCAAGACGAAATTGGAGACAATCATCCACAAGAACATGCCACACTCATCCATAAATAAGAATAACAAGCTCCTCTAATACTGGAATGTTTTGGGAGCTACTAACCATGGCTTCCATTGCTTTGTTTTTGTACTCGTTTAACATTTAAATGCTTGTTATTGGTTCGATTTGCAGCGGAAACCATCACGTAATCGGAGTCGTTAAGGTCTGGTTTGATAACTATTTCAATTTTTGTTTTTAGTTTTTTGAAAATTAAGCTTATTTTTTTACATTTCTTATAATGATTTGTATATTTTTTAAGTACCAGAGTTGAATTTTTAGCAAAATTGTAAAAACGAAAATGAGTTTTTAAAAATTGTTTTTTTTTTTTTAGTTTTCAAATTTTGGTTTGGTTTTTTAATACATGGATAAAAAGTAGATAACATAGCAAGAAATTTAGAGTTGGTAGAGGTGTTTGTACGTAGGCTTAATTTTCAAAAATTAAAAACCAAATAGTTACTAAATGGGGCATTGATTTTTTATTTTTTGTTTTTGGAAACTAACCTTATAAATACTTAACTCTAAATTTCTTGATTTATTACCTACTTTTATCAATCTTTTAAAAAATTAAAACAAATTTTGAAAACTAAAAACGTAGCCCCAGTTTGATATAACTATTTTGTTTTTTGTTTTTTGTTTTTAAAAATTAAGGTCGTTAATTCTCACTTTCGTAAACTTTCAATTTTGTGTTTACTAAATCTATAGAATTTTGAAAAAAGCCTCCTACTAAACATGAAATTAAATTTTTCAAGATATATTTTGATACAAAATTAAAAATTTAATGTTTATTAAAAATAAATGGTGCATTTGAGATTGATTTTGAAATGGTTAAAAGTGATTTAAAAAAAAATCGGTTGATCTAAAAAAAATCGGTTTTGAAACACACGTTCATTTCTTAACATCTATAAAATCGGTTTTTTCCTAACTTTTAGATTATTATAGAATCAAATGTCATTTTTAGTAAATTTTTCAATTTTCAATTGTAAATTTAATTTTTTTGAAAATTAAGATTTATGAAAGCATAAATTCTTTTTAAGAAAATTAAAGTTATTCCCCTTGATATTTAACAATTAATCTAGAGCAAATAAAATATAATATTTTAAACCATTATTTAAAAAACTATAAATTATAAAAAAAATGTAAATTTTAGTAGATGATCTATTTTAGCTATTGTATCTAAAACAAAATAATTTGGTATTTTGCCAAAAATAGCAACTAACTCGTTCAGGTCTAAACTAAAATTTATCAAACACTAATTTACTTTCTATCTACGAATGCTTATTCTAAAAGCACAGATACCAACAATTATTTTAAAAGCTACAACAATCTCAAACTAAGCCTAATACATTTTAAAATTCATGAACATATTGGACTCAAAATTCAAAATTTAAATATTTATTAGACACTTTTAACCGACAGAAACCTGAAAGTTTAGGCTATTTGATAATTAACTATTTAGTTTTTAAAAATTATGCTTATTTTATTACAACATTTTTACTATGATGTTTATCTTTCCCAACTCAACACTTAAACCAAATTTAAAAAATAAAATCAAGTTCTAAAAAAACTATTTTTTAAAAAAGAAATTCCAAAATTTGACTTAGTTTAAAACACTACTAAAACATTAGATGACAAAACAAAAAAAACTAATATGTGATATTAGTGTTCATTATTACTTTTACGTTTGTAAAGTTCTATTCTCTAAAATGAAAAAAAAAATGCAAAATTTAAAAGGAATTTTTTGCTAAAATGAACATAGTTCAACTAATATAAATGTTGTATTATAAATTTCAAAATTAAATGTTGGATTTTCTATGGCCTCGTTTGGTAACTATTTCGTATTTTGTTTTTTGTTTTTGAAAATTAAGCTTATTTCTTCTCACTTTCTTACCATGGTTTGCATCTTTTTAAGTACAAGAGTTGCATTCTTAACCAATTTCTAAAAATAAAAATTATTTTTTAATGTTTTTAAAATTTAACTTGATTTTTTAAAACATGGATAAAAGATATAAATAATAAAACAAGAAATTTAGAGGTATGAGAAGTGATTATAGGCTTAATTTTTAAAATCTAAAACCAAAAGACGAAATGGTTTATCAAACCCTGCCTATATTATTTTTTTTAAAAAAAGAAACGTTTCTGTAAAAGAATATTAAAAATCTATTAAATAAAAAGAAAAGAGTAAGTTTCAATTATGGTTTGTGGCTTTATGCACTTGACTTAAAATAGTTATTTTTTTCCCGGCGTTGGTTTGTTTTTGTTGTTTTCTTCTTATATTTTTAGGAACAGAAATAAACAAATATTTGGTTATTATTATTATTATTATTATTATAGCTCTTTTCAAATATAGAAAACTTAGTCAAACTATTTACAAATATAGAAAAATTTTAAGTGATAGACCGCGATAGAATTCTATCGCTTTCTATCGCTCAAGCGATAGAATTTATTTGCTTGAGCTATAGAAAAAGATAGAATTCTATCGCGATCTATCATTGATAGATGGTGAAATTTTTCTATATTTATAAATAATTTGATATTTTTTCGGTTTATAGTAATTTCTCTTCTTATTATTTATTGGGTTATCAATTTTCTAAGATTAAAAATAGGACGGGAATGTGCTGGATAAGTATTTCATCCTTTCCATTATTTTTATTTTTATTTTCTCAAAATAATTTCGAACGTTTTATTTTTTAAAAGAAAATAGAAAATAAAAAAAAAAACTTATAGTTAGCCTTGAAAAGACACTAAAAGTAGTTATCAAATATGTTTTTATTTTTATTACTTAAAAACAAAAATAAAAAGTCATAAGTGCTAACAAACTTTTTTTTTTTTTTAATTTAGCCATATGCATAGTGGAGATTCAAATATATACCCTATTAATAAATTATGTATACTATATCTAAGTTGAATTACGCTCAATTACGCTCATGTTGACAATAAACTCTCTATTTTGAATTTTTGTTCTATTTTAATTCATAAATTTTTAAAATGTTTATTTTAATCTTTGAAACTCCTCTTATTTAATGTGAACTCCTACAACAATAATAAGAAGGAAAATTTTCACATATAGAAAATATGTCAAACTATTTATAAAAAAATAGCAAAAAAAAACACTAATAAACATTGATAGACTTCTATCATTTCTATGACTGATAGACCCTGATAGACTTCTATCAGCATCTATCACAACTATCTAAAAATTTTGTTATTTTGTGTAAATAATTTCCTTATTTTTCTATTTTAAAAATTTCCTTAATAAGAATAACCCTTAGTATTTTTAAATGTCCAATTTTAATCTTTGTACTTTTAATAAATTACAAATTTAGTCTCTTAAAATTAATTTTTAAATTTAAATTGACTAAACAATAATAATAAATTTCAAACTCGGTACTTTTACTAAATTACACATTTAATCTCTCAAAATTAATTTTTAAAATTTAAATTGGCTAAACAATAATAATAAATTTCATGGAAAAAAAATATATAATGTAAATATATTTCCAAAATTTAGAATTAAAAGCTAATAAATAACAAAAAAAAAATTGAAAAATCAACCATAAACAAGCAATATGAACTAAATTTAAAATTTAGTATAAAGACTAAAATTGAACATTTAAAAATGCAAATAAAATTGAACATATTTCAAAGTATAGTGACTAAAATGGTATTTTAACTTTTAAATTTGTGTAAAAATAAGAAGCACAAGCCAACTAAACATCTTGCAAGAAATGTGGAAGATTGTGAAATTAAATTAAACTCTAATACACATTTTCTAATTTTTCATATCTATTCATCTAGAGCTTCTCAACAGGGAAACCAACAACAGGTTTGATTTCTGAAGCCAACGAGCGAAGTTCATTGATTTCTTCACTGGAAATTCTCCAACCCAATGCACCTGCAAATTCAATAGCCTGTTCTGCATTTTTGGCTCCCGGGATCGGCACGACGTTTTCTTGTGCTATTAACCAGTTCAACGCTACCTGATCAGAATGAATATTTTGATTCTCACTAAGATTCAACATTGTTATGATAAAGGCAAGATAGAGATAATAAATAAAGGAAAATAATTACAAAAACATATAAAAGTTTATGTAGCTATGAAGAAATCAACTAGAATGAACATCCAATTTCTGATGCTAAACTCCGCACAGCGGACTTTCAAGTCGTGACATAAAGAATTCGAGTCACTCAGATTTGACGAACACAAATGAAAAACCACCTATATGCGTATGCATATATAGAAGAAACAAAATCTATAATGGCTGGCTTGTGTTAATGGATGTGTGAATGCTGTTTGTTTTTTCTTATAAGAAATAGAAGTCCCAATAGAAATTTGATTTTGAAGTTTGACGTGATAGAGATTTCAAATATGCATAATCAAAGAACTGCATGTTGCAATTGTTTAAAGGAAGACGATCAAATGGTAGTTTCTAACTTGAACAAATTAATGGCTCGAGTTTCATTAAATGGAACACTGACATATATGCAATACGATGCGAAACGAGCAAGTGCGACATATTTCAACATTGAAACCGAGAGGAATAGAAAAGAAAGAAGAAGGAAACAACCATTAGCACCAAAACCTGATCTCAAACTAACGTTCAAAATAAGAGCCAATAGACTTGCTCTACTTAAGACATGAACTTTTAAATTTGAACTCAAAAAGGAAAGTGAAGGAACTAACCTGTGTGGGTGTTTTATTGTAGTTCTGTCCTATGTTACGTATCCGGTTCAGAAGAGGTTGGAGCTGCATGTTAAACAAATGCTTTAGCAATAGAGTGAAACATTTTATTTGTTCAAACTTACAAGCATCTCGACCTTCGTTAAAAACTCTGGAGTATAGATTTGGCCTCGAGGACCAGTTGGAGGCTTTGCAGGAGTGTACTTTCCCGTGAGAACGCCTGCATAAATTTACATAACATGTTACTCATCTCCCCACTAAGAGTATCAATCTGAGAGAAGGAAGATGGAATAAGCAAACAAAACAGCCAATTAACTTATTTATAAGTTTCCGTTGTAGCATTTGAAGTAAAAGCATATCCTAGAACTGAAAATTTCATAGAGAACTGTATGCAATATGGAAGATTATTTCCTTTCAGCCAAATGCATAAATTGACAGTAATAAGGTTAAGTCAAGTCAGCTCAAAGTAGAAAGAGAAACATATGATATCTGAGACAACCTGGACGGACTTACCTTGAGCAATAGGCGAATAAGCAATTAAGGTGATTCCAAGTTCGTCGCAGGTGGCCTTCACACCGTTTTCTTCTGGTAATCTGTATATGAGGCTATAGTTCACCTGGTTTGAAGCTAGTGGAATACCTCTTTTCTTGAGCTTCATATGAGCTTCTCGAAGTCGCTTCTCTGGAAAACCGTACAGGGTGTTTAATTTCAGGCATAAAGAAAAACCACTGAAGAAAAACAAATATATCTTTCTTTTACTGCAATGTTGGAACTATCAATTATTGGAAAGACGGAATTAGAACCTACCGCTGTAATTGGAAACTCCAACAGCCTTCACAAGTCCCTGCTCAACAGCATCTCCAAGACCATCAATATACCCTGAAAAAGGATATCTTAATGAACTAAGCTTCTTCTTAATCTGAATGACGACATAAAAACATATGACCCCACAATCTTTACGGAGGCAAATGTTGGGAAAATTCAAGCTTCAGGTGTGAAAAACCTTCATTTCCCCATATTCCAGGCCTGAGAGCCAAAACCAATGAGTTAGGGACTATCTAGTCAAAGCTACTAGTAAAAGAAGGTCATTAGAAGGGTCAACAACCACAGACCAATGAAGTTGATACAGGTCGACCGATGCAAGACCAAGGCGAGAGAGGGAATCCTTAAGGGCGCATATGACACTTTGACGACCAAACCTCCAGGGCAAAGCAGCAAATTTTGTAGCAACTGCAACCTGAACTCCTGGATCCTCTGCCTTCTTTTCTTTAATAAATCTGCAGCAACATTGGGAACTGGAAGTCTTAGAAGGATACCAATAAGTCTACATAAGTATAGTCGTATGCAGGGAGGGGTAAATAGGGGAAGTACAGGGGAGTTAGTTAAAAGAGAGAGAATGCATATTCCATTATTGAACAGTAATAGGTGAAGGGAGAGGTCTCATTTTGAGAAGTTATTAGTGATAAGAGTGAGACCCTTTTGAATAGCCTAGGCTGGAATATAAGTCGGGGTAGCTCCTAATCAGCATTTCCTGCCTTTTTCGTTCAAATACAATTCGTAATCTCGTTTAACTGGTACATTGCGAGTGGTTATTTAGAAGACATAAAATCATATTCAAACGTACCTTCCTAGAAGAGTTTCTGAACTTATAGCACCTAATGCATACTGCCAAAGAATAAGATTAATGCACTTCACTTAGCCAAAATCTTATATGGAACATAAAGACAATAAGTGAAGATAACAGTGTATCATATCCCACCGAAGAGCCATAAACTTCAGCAGTATCAATGAAGGTAATGCCACGGTCAACGCTGGCATTAAACGCAGCCTTAGCAGCCTTCATCATCTTATCTGAATCACCCCAAAAAGAGACATCAAACATGAATATACTCTACCACTATTGAAAACATTAATTCAATCAAAATATTAGTCACCAATGTCCTAAATCAAAATTAGAAAAAAAAATAATAATAATTAACTGCTTATAAGTTGTTCCATAGTGATCTAAAGACTTTACAGAAAGATTTTATGGAACAGGTTTTCAGATCATTGGGAAGACGAAGAACCTTATTCCCATGAGCTGTTCCATAAGGTTTATCCCATGCAAGTGTTTAAAAGGTAAAACCAATTTACTACTTACTTTTATCAAAGTTTTTACAGTGTCAACTTCTTCCATCAATATCAACAAAATTTATACATGTGGGAATAAACTAATCCTTTGAAGGACTTTGAAGCACTTCTTCGAGAAGGAGTGCTAATTAAGTGTTCCTATAAAAAATATATATATATTTTAAAGTGATTTCAAGCATGCTTGGCCAAATGTGCATCAAAATCATTTTAATGTTTAGTTTCTTAGGAGTAATTTTAAAATCGTTAAAATCACTTTTGTCATTTTTAAAATTACTCAAAAACACAATTTAATCACTCAAAATTAATTTAATTTTCAATTTTACACTTTTAAATGCAATTTTCAATCATCAAAATTAGTTTTGAAGGATTAAAAACATATTTCACGGTGATTTTGAAAGTGACAAAAGTGATTTTAACCATTTTAAAATCACTCCCAAACATACTTACACTTTTAAATCTGATTTTTATACCATCAAAATTGATTATGAATTATAAAATGCATGTTTAGGAATGAATATAAACCCGACAAAAATGATTTCAACAATTTCAAAATCACTCTCCCTTCCCACACTAAGAAAGATCTTGAAATACATTGGCTAAAACTGGTTTTATTATTTCAAAAGTGAAGCCCAAAATACTTTCCACTGCTCCAAAATCAAGTCAAACTCATTTCTAGTCTTAGCCTACATATTTTAGAAAAGAAGCAGCTCAAGTGTTCATATACCATCAAACAACTATAGCTACTACTTCAGTGAAGAAACGAACAATCAATCTCAAAAGCGATAATTCAATATTCCAGTTATTGAAACTTACCATCCCAGCCAAAGTTATTCCAATAGCTGTTATCTCCCCAAGCCCAAGCTCCAATTCCAAGCCTAGTGACTTTCAATTCAGAACCACCCAATTTCAGCTTCTCTTCCTGTGATGTCAATGTGCCATAATCCTCAGAAGCCACAGCCCTAACTCTGTAAATTCTACTGCGAGTGCCATTCACTGGAGGAACTGAAAAACAGGCGGAACTCAAATGCACCGCCATAGCTGAAAAGAGAACTGAATAGAAGGTTTGAGAGAAGCAATTAATGGCGGAAGTAACTCAAAATTCGACGTAAAAGCTGCGGATTCACAGAAGAAATGTGAGCCTAATATCCAATGAAGGAAAGTGGTTGGCCCAAAACCACTTGGTTTCTGTTGAAAGCACGAACTGAAATGGGAAATTGTCATTTCAAATTCGATTAGATGACGGATTTCTCTTTGTTTTGTGGCTTTAATCAATCGTTCCGGGTTCTTTTGCATTTCCTTTTGATAACGTTTGCACATCCAAAGTATCTTTCTTTTTGGTGAGAAAATTACCTTTTTAGCCCTCAGGCTTTAAAGAACGTGCCATAGGTTGTATATTTTTATTTACTACGTGCATGTAATTTCTACGGTAATCCAAAACCCGTATTTGGATCGAGTATTTTGAATCTGATTTGTAATATTAAACGCATCTCATTCTGACAGTTTTTAACTAAATCCCATTTTTCATCGTTTTTATGTTTCACGATCTCATTTTCGTTTTGTCCTCGATATTTCACGCATTCTAACACTTATCTGATTTCTAGTAATCTTGATTACATTCCAGCCTCCCAAACAGCCTTTAGGGTACATTTGATAACGTTTTCGTTTTTTGTTTTTTGTTTAATATTTTTTAAAAAACCGACTTATTTGATAAATGTTCGCGTTTCTTGTTTTTAAAATTTGAGAAACATTTCTGAAAATTTGGCCAAATTTGAGAAACTACACTTATTCTGTTTCTATTTTAATTAAACGTGTTCTAGTTTTAAACAAAGATCAAGTTTGGCAAATTAGTAGGTAGACGAGCTTTAATGTATGTTTGAGAGTGATTTTAAAATCGTCAAAATCACTTTTGTCATTGTTAAAATCATTCTAAAGTATGTTTTTAATTATTCAAATTTTATTTAGTATTAAATTTACACTTTTAAATGCAATTTTCATATCATCATAATTAGTTTTGAAAAATTAAAAACATATTTCGCAATGATTTTAGAAATGACAAAAGTAATTTAAACCATTTTAGAATCACTCACAAACATGCACTTAATTCATCTTTTGGCTTCACATTCCTAGATTTGAATACCAAGTAAGACTTTTTGTCCCTATATTAATTTTCATATATTTCTTTATTTCTTTTATATTCCATTTTTTATTTATTAATTTTATTATATTTATATGTAAATTTTATTTTAAATTTTCAATATTTTGATTTTCAAATTTCAATTTTTTAATATGTATAATCAAATATTTTTATTTTTAAATTTTAAATTTTGCAATATGCATATTCATATATTATTCTATATTTAAAATTATTATTTTTAGTACATTTGAAACTGGTTAAAATTTTACAATATATAAATTTTATTTACTAAGACATTCATTCAGGTTCACTTTATTATTTTACAACTACGAAATTTACATAATAATATAACTGAATTGAATTTGAGTCAATATCATTTAAAACAAATAGTTTGAATGAGAAATAATATTGCAAATCAAATTTTAGCAACATATAAATGATAGAAACAATTGTACTATAGTTATGAATTTTACATGAAAACTTATGTGTATTTGATAATGTAGATGTTTTATAATTATTTTTTATACTTTAATGCATGCTATATATTTTTATTTTATTTAATTAAATTATATTTAAACTATAAAATAAGAGAAAATGTTAGAGAACAAATACAAGAAATGAGAAATAAGAAAGGATTATCAAACAAGTTTTCATTTCTATTTATTTTTTTTCAAAAAACAAGAGAAATAGTTACCAAACATATTCTTATTTCTAGTTCTTAAAAAACAAGAAACGAAAACGGAAAACGGAAATGTTATCAAATAGACCCTAAATTTACTAATTAAATAGGAAACATGTCTAATTCTTGTGGTGTAAGGTAGGGTTTTAGTTCCTGAATTTTTAAAAGTAGGCTTAAAAAGCCTATGCTATCATACCATTCCATTGAAAGCAAGTATTCCAATAGATGTTATCTCCCCAAGACCAACCTCCAATTCCAAGCTTACTAACCTTCACTTCAGAACCCCCAACTTCACTTTCTCTTCCTGTGATCCTAATAATAATTTTCCATACTCCTCACAATTAGCAGCCGCCACTGCCGGCCTCCACCTCACTGATCTGGAAACTCTACTCCCATTTAATGAAAAAAAGCTGCCGCCGTAACGGAACGCCACCGCCATGGCTACCCGCGGCATCACCGCAACGTTTTAATTTAAGGAAATAATATATCAGTTTGAGCTTCTTGAAGCTCAAGGAATTATTTCTTATATATTATTATTTTCCGTTATTTTTAATTTTTTTTAAAAAAATATTTGATTGAGACGAGTGGAAAATACCAAAAACGTGGAGGAAGGAGAATGGTTGGCCGGAAACCACTACAACCAGAAGAATACATAAGTTTAATTTAACACAAAAAAAAAAAAATAAAAATAAAAAAAAAACAGTTTTTTGTAGTACTAATGGCCAATGAGAAATATTTGTCAATTTTTTTATTTTTTTTAATCACAAACCTTGTGTTTATGTGGTTTCATAACTACCCTTTGTTTTAGTTTTTTTTTTTTTTTAATATTGATTAATAATCTTTTAAATTTTAGGTTTAAATACTAGGTTGATTTTGGTTCCTAAACTTTTAATTTTTGTTCATTTTGATCATTTAACTTTCAAAAAGTTATTATTTTAATCTCTTTAAAATAAAATGAAATGATTAGTGTTGATGACATCAAAATTCGAACTAGAAAATGTACCTGACCTTCACATGACAGCAATGAAAAATTTATAATTTAAGGAAGACGTGACCTACAAAATAAGGAGAATATGGGCGTCGGTGTGATACTTGTCACAATGCCTATGCCTAAGAGGCTTTTGGTTGTAGCAAAATTACTTTTAGGGATGAGGATGAAGTTATTTCTTCAAAGTCATAATGGTGTATTTATAGAAAAATCTTGATCTAGGGTGTCCAAATCACGGTTTCAAAGTTAGATGAGGATATTCTCAAGCCAAAATGGATTAAGGCATGCATTTGGCATGCCCCCATTCATCAAATGCATTTGACCGAGACCGAGCAAGTCATTTTGGGTCTTTCTCCTCTTTTTCAGACCGAGATGAGTTAGGGAACATATTCAGTATGACCCATTCACTAAAAGGTTGAGGTCAAGGATGAACAGGTTGGCCTAAACTTTTTCCTTATTATAGGCCCAATTGGGTCTTATAGTGTGATTTATGGCTCGAATTTTGTCCTTTTCATGATATGATAGTTTGCGAACTCTCTTAAAGCCAATTGTGCCCTCTAGTCTAAATCTACCCATAACATTTATGTTTTTTTTTTAATTATAAAAGAATATCCCTAAACATTGTAATTTGTTTAAAAAATATATAAATTTTTTCTAATATTACTAATAGACCTTTTGTGATCATCCAAACTACTATCAGAATTGAAATACTTTAAAATTTTGAACGAAAATAGAAATTTAGAATTGTGCGATAGTGACCCAATGGAATTTTGGATCGATATCCTACACCACATCTTTCTAAGTTTCAATTTTTTTTCTAACATATAATATAAAGTAGTTTTGAACGGCTTATGAAAAGTCAAAGGTAACAATGCAAATTTCGAAAAAAAATAAAGATTTTTTTTAATGAAAATTTTCAAGAGTATTTTTTTTATAACTTAGCTTTTTTGTTTACAGTACAAATAGTACTTATGAACTTTGCCATTTTTTTTAAAAAAAAACTCATACTCTTTAAAAAAACATCAAAATTTTATCTTTAACATTTCGTAAATGTTTTAAAACTATACTTGAAGTAGAATTCTTTCTGAATTTTGAATGGAAGTTTAGATATATAACGGTTATGGCCGTCTAATTCTTTGGGTCTTCAATTTTTTTTCTAGGTAATCATCAAATTTTTTTAAGCTTCAATTTTGGTATTTTAACGGAATTCTACTTCAAGAATAGTCTTGAAACGTTTATGAAAGGTATATTCTTACCCTAACTGTTAAGTAATAGAAGTATTTTATGAATAAAAGAATTTTCTTAGTTAAACAATTGTAAAGTTAATTTACATCGATCCAAATTTGAAAGCAAGTTGGACCAATATATTTAATATTGCATTAGATTTGAGATGCAACATAAGCTTAATATAATCGAGTTTAATTTAGAACTAAAGTGTACTATTGATGTGTGTGAAATCTGTTCAATTAGCTACTAATAATTAAATACATTCTAATTTCATCTAGCTAACTAATTATATATATCCAATATTTTTTATATATCTATCCATTAATCCTATATATATACACATATATAGGAAAAAAAATATAAACTTAAAGTGAGCATATTTAAATAATTATTTATTTTATGACCAACTAATTAACTAATCATTGAGGTTTGATAATTTCTTGTGCCCTTTTTAGTCAGCAAAATATAAAAATATCAATTGATTACTTAAGATTTTCTCTTTAAAGCCATGACATGCAAACCCCTCCATGAAAAAATCTCAACACTCTTTTAAACCCCTGCAGCTGCATGTTTGATTATAATTGTTTTTAACTTCTATATATATATATATATAGAAAAAATATTATAAACAAGAAAAAAATAGCAAACTACTTACATTAAATATAGAAAAATTTTACTGTCTATTAGCGATAGATCGCGATAGAATTCCATCAAAGCGATAGACTACTATCATTGATAGTAAAATTTTTCTATATTTATAAATAGTTTGGCTCATTTTTCTATATTTGAAAATAACCTCTATATATATATATATATATATATATTATTTATTTTTCCAAACAATTTTATACAAAAACTTTTGAAGCTAGAAAAATAAAGATTTTTAATTAGTGTTTTCTTTTCTATTTTTTTCTTTTTTTTTTTTTTTGAATGTTAAATCATGGATTGACCTAAAAGTCGAGATAACATGAGATTACTTTCTATCTCAAAACCAAATGACAATGGGAAGAGTAGTTCGTGTATCTTATAAAAATTATGAGGCCTATATATTTTTCCAATGTGAAATCCTCAACATGCCCTCTTAAAATATTGCAGTCTCTTTGATTTCACCATTCTTGGATGGATAGAATGACTATTTTGGCTGTATGGACTCTGACAAAAGTTGATAGGTTGCGGTAAATTTAATAAATTATTTAAACACTTTAACTTGGGAAATCTAATAACATTTTCTAGGGTTAGACCATGTAAATGAAAATCTTTACCATTTATTTCTCCAAAAAAAAAAAAGAAAAAAAAATCTATACTATTTCTATGATCATTTATAGACAGAAACCAGTTCTACAAAGCTTACTTGACAGAAATTACTAATTAACTTCTAATGCTTTATTTAAACAGAAATCATAGAGAGAGATAGAAGAGTCAAATATGAAAGCTTTAAATTTATTACTTCAAGAACACTAAATTGTTAAGGGTTTTTACTACTTCAAGTTAGATATAGTGAGAGAGAGAGTCATAAATTTTACTACTTTAATTTACTACTTCCAAGTAAAAGAGAGAATATAAAGATCAATCAATTATGGAAATTTTGAAATTACTACAAGTTAATTTGAGAGGAAGAGGAGAGAATTCTTGAAGTGGGGGAGAAGAGAATTAAAGATTCAATTATATATAATTGAGAAAGTTTATAATTATACTAAACAAATTTCTAGAAGAAAATTATCCATACGATCATAGTACTATAAATTTTTAAGGGGTTTTTAGGGGGAAGAGATAGATTAGTGAATATAGAAATTTAGAAAGAGTGTTATATGGAAGTAATAATTTAACTATATACTTATTTATAAGTATAGTATATAGTAGGTAAGAAAAGGGTATTAAACCCAAAAAAAAAAAAAAAGTGTTAGGGTTACACAAGACCAGTGAGAAACATTAAATAGTAGGGCTTTAAACTAACATTTTCATCATAACCCTAACTAGTATAATATGTTTGCCCCAAAACCCCCCTCCTCCCATAATGTAGGTATTGGTAATAGTTAATCAGGCAGCCGGCGCAACATCGACTCCATCATCATCGTCATCGTCATCGTCATCGTCGTCATTTTCCCAGTACACAGAACAACAGACTAGTCCGCCAGCATCGGTGGAGTCGAGACGGTCGGAGAAAAGAGGAGGAGGAGGAGCCATTTGGAAAGCAATTACTACCATTATGAAGAGGATGAGAAGAAAACAAAAGGAGGAAAATTAAAAGAGGGATGGTTGAGAAAGAAGGGAAGAAGATAGAGAGGGTATTTATAGGGTTTATGCCTTTTGGAAGGGACAAATCTAAGAAAGATATGTTGTAATATATTTGGAATTAGGGTAGATTCTTGTGAAAGAGAGAGCTTTTTGTATAATATTTTTTTTCTTTTTTCTTTTAAAAAATAAAAATAATAATAATAAAGAGAAAAATGGTTGTGAGTGGCCTTTATTTGTTGAGTGAAAAAGGAGAGAGAGGAATGAGGAATGCATATGGAGGGAGGTTGGATTGCACAATTCTACACGTGGAGTAGGTAGTCCATGCACACTCCTAACTCCTACTATCTCGTGTGCCTCATTTTACACCTTGGATATATACTTTTTTTAATATATATATATATTCTTTTTTCTAAAGAAATAAAATAAAGAATAATTGTACTGAGTAGCAATTTTATGAATAATAACCAAGTGTATAGCAACATTTTTAAAAAAATTGCAAATATAGCAAAGTTTATCAGTGATAGACTTCTATCGCTGATAGACTTTTATGGTCTAAGTGGTCTAGCACTGATAAACTCTGATAGACCATAAGAATATATCAGTGATAGAGACTTTGCTATATTTGCAATTTTTTTAAAATGTTTGCTATATACGTTAATACTTTTAATCTGATTACTATATTTGCAACTGTTCCTAAAATAAATAGATACTTTGGGTTTTGACTGTGTTATTTTGTGTCATGTCAATTTCACTCCTGTGTGTAAAAGTTTAGTTAAATCGTAAATTTAATTTTGATGATTTAGAGAGGAAGTTAGAATTTAGTTTTATAGGGACTGTTATTTATAAGATTTTATCGAACTATTAAGGACTATAAATCCTAATTTTAAAATTATAGGAACTAAATCCTAATTAAACCCAAATTTGTAATTTAATAACGATAAAAGTGTTGTTATTGTTTCATAGTTTTGTATTCATTTATTTAGTAGGATTAATTTTGAACTTAAACCCTAGTTAGTTTTTAAGATAGGTTATCAAAATTAATTAGGAGAATTTGTAATGGTGTAGATTTTTCTTTTTATTTTTCTTTTGTTATTTGTTGGATGTTAGGCTTTTTAGAGTGTATAGTCAATTATCATAAGACAACGTAAAAGTTGATATATAATTGCTTATGGGAACCATAGACCAAATAGTATAAACTAGTTCTTGATTCCATTGGTAGGATCACCTGTTCTATTAAACGGTTAAAAGTAGAGCAATAATCTATAATTTTCTTCTTTTAGTTTTTTTTTTTTTAAAGGTTTAACCTAGTTTTTATTATAGGTTAGAACTTTAAAAAAAAATAAAGGATCGTTTTTAAATATAAATAAATGAGTCAAACTAGCGATGAATGTTTATCGTAATCTATCGCTCATAAACAGTAAAAAAAATTTATATTTGTAAATAATTTGATATTTTTTCTATTTATAATAATTTTCCTTTTTACAATTCAATAAATTGGTTTTAGAGGGGAAAAATAGTGAAATAAGGTGATATTTACATTCAAAAGATATCAACACTCATGAAGAGTTCTTGTAATCCCTTTATTCAAAACACTATAGCATAAAAGACTAATTGAAAAATTTTATGCATTTGAGTATAATTTTAAAATACTAAAAAGGGGTAAAAAAAAAACAAAACTAATTACACATATAGAAAAAAAAGTGGAAAATATAAAAGTATGGGGTGCACTTTTTTCTATATGTGTAATTAGTTTTGTTTTTTTTCTATACACAATAATTTTCCTATTAAAAATGATCTATATTTAAAGGGAAATTACTATAAATAGAAAAATATCAAACTATTTATATATATAGAAAAATTTCACTATCTATGAGCGATAGACAGCGATAGAATTCTATCATTTGAGCGATCTCGGTCTATCGCTGATAGACAGTAGAATTTTTCTATATTTAAAAACAGCCCTATTTTAAATTTAATAACTTAAAACATTACTTGCAAACATGGAATAGTTCAACCAGTATGAACTCTACACTATCACACTGGTTTATATTATCCACCTTTCCAATGCCAAAAATCAGTTTTTATTTTTTTAATGCCTAAAAAAATGAAGTTTTTATTTTTTATTTTCTTAAGTGAACTCCAAAAAAAAAAAAAAAAAAAAAAAAAAAAAAAAAAATTGTTATGAAGTAGAGAAACAAATGATCAAATTCCAGGTGAAACCAAATAAGAGCCTCTAAAATCTTATCTCCACATCAAAACTTTAAAATTTCCACCCTTTTCAACCTCCAAACACTAACTTTAGTTAAAAATAAATAAATTAGTCAAATCTACTTGAGGAGGACAACATGATCCCTTCTAGTGCATCCACCAAGCCCCAATCGAAAGGCCTAGTAGCCGATCTAGAATTTTATGTAAGGGGCATCAATGTATATAAGGTTAAAAGTTCCATAAACTTCTAGATTTGTGTTTATATTTATAGTTCATAAACTTAAAAAATGTCTAATAGGTCCTTGAATTTTCGATTTTTATGTTTAGTAGATTCCTAAAATATTAATTTTGCATTGAATACGTCTCTTACATATTTGAATATGTTAAAAATTAGATGTAATTTTAAATATACTAATATATGATATTTACATTTACTAATACTAAATTATAAAATTATTATAAATCTTTATAGAATTATTCAAGTGTGTGCCTTTGTTATTGTTTCTCCAAATCCATCAATAATCATGGATCTCTCAGCTTTCTTAGGTACGTTGGAATATTCTAATTTGCTTTTATTCCCATATTAAATTATAAATTTAGTTCGAGAAAGTTAGAATTATTAATTTTTATTTTAAATTTAAAAATAGCTAGGAAGACTTTCATCCTTCCAATTTAATTTAAAAAAGATAGATTCGTATTTAATCCAATTTATGAAATGGTTAAATTGGGTCAGGCTGGTCAACCGTTGAACTTAGACTGGGATTGGGTCGAATTTAGACTGGATTTACGTCGACCTTTGGCCCGATGATGATGCAATATATACATTTAATGACCAAAAAAAGATTGTGGTTTTTGGCAGGTGGACTTTTTGCTTGAAAAACAAGCTTCCTTTGGTAATTCAAAACTCTGATCAAACACCAAAATTTGAGGTCTATTTGTAAGAGACTGAAATCACTACTAAGAGGTAATTTCATTAGTTTTTTCTTTTTTGGAAAAATAAAGTCACCCATAAAAACACAAACAAATCAAGTTTCAAGAAGGTCTTCAAACACATCCTCAGTAATCAAATATTAAAAAATGAGTCAAACTATTTACAAATACAGGATACTCAAAGCAATAGAAGTCTATCGCGGTTTGTAGCTGATAGATAGTGAAATTTTCCACATAAATAAATAGTTTGATATTTTTTCTATTTATAATAATTTTCTATATTTTTTTAAATTTTTTTTAAAAGGTTTAATTGTAAATTTGTTTTCTATAATTTGGAGAAAATTAGAACTTAGTCTCTATTGTTTGATAAAATCTTAGACTATAAATGAAGATAAAACCTAAAGACTATTTAAGAGTATAATTTGATTGAGTTTTTTTTAATGACTTTAAGACATTATTCATTAAATATACCTTAGAAGAAGAGATGGAACATACAACTGCTTCTAGATATGAAATGAATTTGGACAGCAGCATCACTCAAAAAGAGTAGACAGCCTTAAAACTCAAGGAAGCCAAACAAGGAAGTCAACTATTCTAGATCATAATTATCTTCACTAAATTTTTAGTGCAACACAAAACAGGATTGTATGACTTCAGCCTAAAGATTTGAAATATATGACCATACCCTTTAACATCTTGGATTAAGCCTTCATGTGGAACACTTATCTATTTCTTTTATCTTTTTTTCTCTCTCTCGAAGCGGCCTTCGACAACGAGCAAAATAATACGAGGTGCGACCCCAAGTTAAAATTCAATTGAGGTTTGAGGGAAGTGAAAAGCACTTCAAAGAATGCTAGGAATGACAAGTAAATATAATAACACCTAACGGTCAAATGTTTCAAAGTAATTCATTGAAGAGCAAAGAAACAGTCCTTTAAGATCCCATTTAGGGGCAGAGAGACATGTAAGAAAAAAACCAAGCTACCACTATAGGTAATATGTTTGATAATACCAAATGATCTCAATCAAGTTTCACACAAGAATATAGATCGTAGCTGCCAAAACATTGAATAATTGATCGGTAACCCATCCCGAACCCGACTAGCAATCCCATGAAACAAAATAAATAGTATTCTAGATGCCTAAGCCACCTCAGATCTGTGATGCAGGAAGTAGACGAAATAAAGTGAAACGAGTACCATTGAAATAACTTATTCATTTAAGAAATAAACTTCTTAATTCACATTTAACATGAATCTTAACTTAGAAGAGTGATTGTAGTAAGTATTTACAGGAGCAACTGTCAGAAAGGGAAGAAAAGAATAATAACCGGGGACAGCAGTAAGTCTTCTCGTTAAGTTCCACCGTTGCAGTAGTGGACGCCGTTGCTGTATGCATTCTTCCGTTTTACGTTTAGTCCCTTTAAGCCCCATATTCTAATTGTATGATCATCGCTGGCCGATGCCAGCATGTGCAGGTTTGTAGGATTCCAGCTCACACAATTAACTGAACCAGAGTGACCCGGCAATGCTTCTATAAGCTCCCCGGATCCTCTGTGCCATATATATACCTACAGACGAGCAGGGAAGAACCATCAATTAGGGCATACAAAATGGTATTTATACAGTTTATATAAAGAAGAAACTCAAGATCCTGAAGAAGATTAGTTTTTTCAATTTAATTATGTCACCAAAGTCGTCCTTCGTTCAACTAGCATCGCTCTATTCAAACACAAATGCAGACTTCTACCTTATAAGGCAAGCTACCCAGATTTATACATCTCAAAGAAATTTCTTTTACAACCAACATAAATCCTTCATAACTGACAGAATGTTGACCATTAACATAAAGCTTCCAGGCTTCCGCATGCCCAAGGTGTCGATGCTGCTGGCATACTCATATCCAAATATAACATTGTAGATAACAAAAAATAAAATAAAATAAAAATATATCAAAATAAAATATAGAAAGGAAGTTCTCAAGATGTTAAAAGGACAAGGATTTGCATGCCTGTGAATCCTCACTACCACTTGCAATAAAAGCATCCTCAAGTCCTCCAAAACAGGACCGAATAACAAACCGAGTGCGCTTATGACCTTTATACTTTGATACAAGATTAGGTTCACCTACTAAACTCCATAGATGGATTTCTTGATTCAGAAGATTAACCAGCAAGAATTTATTATCTTTGGACAACCGAAAAGAAGTTATTACTTGATCTTCTTCAATCCATCTATCAATTTTTGCCTCCCTATCTAGTAGCAAAATTGCAGTTTCTCTGCATATAGTAATAATTTTCTTCCCATCATCTGTAATTTCTAAATCTGATATCTTCAAAATCCGTTGCCCTTTCCAAGAATCCAACTCTTTGCCATCCAAATCCCACATGCAGATACTCTTATCATTAATACCAGCTAGTATAGACTTCCCATCAGGAAACCATGCACAAGAAACCAACCCAAAGCCAGCCTTCTCATAAACATGGAGGCACTTGCCAGAAGAAACATCCCACCGCCTAATGGCCTCCTCCACCCCACAGGTTAGCAGCTGACTATCATCAGGACTCCAAGAAACCAAGGAGACGGGTTTCTGGTGACCGGATAGTTTATGCTTCAAAGAAACTTTACCATTGGAGTTTACCTACAGAACGCAGAGGTACGCACAGAGATTAGATAGACACAGCAGATAACAAATGTGGAAAATGTGGCAATGATTAACAGGATACTTGGTGATATTTGAATGCACGGGATACTGGCCTGAGTCGCATGGTTAAACCACCTCATGATTAATATATCAAAAGCAAGATGAAAGAGATAGAAAGGGAAGACAGAAAAACCCCTCTTTAAAAAGTTAGATATGGAATGAAAATGATGTTTAGTTTTGGAAGAGTTAAATGTTTTTTATTAGTAGCCGAAAAAAAAGCTCTTTCGGATCCCTCCCTAGTCTCTCCAAACTGGTATTTTCTTTGTTGCAAAGCAAATGAGTCAGTGAATCATATCTTTTTCTATGCATTTTTCTCTTAAAATATCGACCAAGTTACTACTTCAATTAGATATTTTTAGTTTACTCCAAAAGATGTGTATCGTCTAGTTAGCCAATATTTGAAAAATAAGCTATTGTATTGATAAAGACCTTTTGCATCCATGTGAATTGTGTCTCCACAAAAATTAGAGATATACAAGTCACAAACTAAACCTTCACCATGCCACAATTATATGAATAATTAGATGTAGGTTTCAAGACTACATAACTCAAATACAAGAAACTAATCCAAAAGTTGGTTCCAAATTGGCCCAACACCAAAAGGAAAGCCCAGAGACCACACACCAGCCAACAGTGAATAAAGACATGGTAGATAGAACTGAAGCATCAAAGATATTTGTTGAAATGAAGGAAATAAATTATTACTGATGTTAATGACTAATGTCTTAGTTGCCAGCCCTGCAGAGTGATTCAATGTTCATACGGGCTATTGATATGGGGATTTAAACCCAATCAGAACATATATCTCTCAAGTAAAATTGGTTCTGGATACTAAATTTCAAGAGGTGAGTAATTTTTACCAAACTTCATAAGATCAATGTGCGTAGTAGTTCTAAAGAAGAGGGATACAGGTTTGCTGAAACACCTAATCAGGAAATGCTCATAGAACTATCAACTTTGATGAAAGGATGGCTTCTTGCCTTCTCCTGTAGCCTTCATTAATGTATTAATGAAGTTATCTCTCTTGCAGTCAAATGCTCTACCTCTGAGCTATGGACCCTAATGAAGTTATCTCTCTTGGAAACTGTACTCTTCTACTTTGGCCCATTTGTTTTCAATTTTCATTCATCTAATCACCATGGACCGAGTGGTCACCGAAGCAAGAGAAAAAAATTAACCTACCCCACAGAAATAAGTTCAAATCTTATGTTGGCCACCTACTTGAGATGTTAGAATCTTACAAGTTTTCCCACAATCAAGTATCTTAGGGTCAACCTGTTGTCATCTTAGATCAGCTATGGTGTGCATCAATTGACCCAATACTCACAGATATTTAAAAATAATAATCATAATCATAATCATCATTTGTGTAAATATTGACCCAATACTCATAGATATTTAAAAATAATAATCATAATTATCATTTGTGTAAATATTATCGCGATTGGGATGATAGGATCTTAAAGATGTCTGCAGAGGTAAAATCAAACAAGCTTTTGCTTTAGGGATAAAACCATCAGACCACATAAATAGTTATTACTACATTCCAAATTGACGTAGATCACTTAAACCAGAATATTGATAAAGTGTTAGTGATAGTGATTATACCTCCCATATGATTGTAGATAAATCACTAGATGATGAAGCTAAGTACTTCCCATCATGAGAAAATTGCAAAAACCAAATTTCATCATTATGTGCTTGTAATACCTGCATGAAAAAATTTAAAAATGAAGCAAAATGCTAGATTCGGCCAAACAGAATCAATTACATTTGTAGTATCATGATTTGATAGAATCCAATTTGTTACGGAACTGTACTTCTGAAGTACATAATTATTTAAATATCAAATTCAACGGAGAGCTTCCCATGTCACAACTTATTTCTCTTCTTAAGTTGAAGTAAAAACAAATATTTCTCACCTGAAAAGTTTGAGAAGGTATCTTAGTTTTCCCACAATTGTGATCCGAATACAATGACATTTCTTGATCTGAAGGGTTGTGATAGACACAAGAGTCACGTTGCAACAAAAGAGCCTGTTCGACTAAATGTTCCAGCCTATTTTCAGGTATCATAATTGCCGGTGGAAGAAGCTTCTGCAATTCCTCCAGCAATTTTGTCCGAGCCTTAGCTCTCGAATGCTCCTCACGGGGTGAACCAATTAAACCACTCAGTGAAGGAGACAAGATTAAGGATGAAAGTTTGTGTATTCTATTGTTGTTAATAGAAAGGGGAGCAATCTCAGTCCTCAATGTCTTCAAAGCTTCCATGACCTTATCAATTTGCAAAAGTTCCAAATATTTCTGCTCTAGGATCAAAAAAGAGGCAGATTTAACCATGCTTTCATTTGATAGACCAATTTTATGTAAGGTATTAATGCTTTCATCCCAATTTCCATCAAGAATGTGCTGCATAAATATATTTACAGCAGAAGAATGCAAAGGTATTCCGGACTCTTCCTCGAGATGAGCACTGCTCTTCTTGTAACCAAGAGAATACAATGCATTAGCAATTATTCTCACAAACTCATCTTTCCTAATAACTCCTCTCGAGCCAATAACCTTGTCGTTATCTCCTTCAGACAGTAGGGGTCTAGCCATCAAGTCCCTAGAAGAACCCCCTACACGCTCTACAGTGGATGAACCGTTGGAAAGACCCCTTAACTCTGTAGAGGCTACTTTCATGCGTTTCAAGGCTGGTTCTTCATCCTCCACACCTCCCATGAAAGGTTTAGCTCAGTCCATATATATCTATATAATTGCACAAATGTCAAATCAATTTCCGTTTTAGTTTCAAACAAACAAGTTAACTAAACGATTCTAAAAGAGCAAACTCCTAAAAGATTCACAAGTTTTGGACATAGCACGTTTTCGATAATAAAGAAAAAAAAAACGTAAGAACAGAGAACATACAAACATAAACATACACAAACACCCTACTCAAACTAAAAAGAGAGAAGAACATCAATTTCCAAGAATGCTATAATCAGATTTCAAGTTATTGGTTTTCAGATGTAATTGCTATAATTGTCCAAAAGATCATGTCCTATCAAACCAGCATAAACCATTGATCTTTTAAAATGGTTGTTGGTCCACTGAAGTGAATAATAATACAGCTGCATCAAGCCTTTTTCACTAAACTGCAACTATTTGGTGCAACTGTAATCCAATGATTTCAAACAAAAGAAAGTTACCATGTCCACAAACAATCATTATAAAAGGATCATCATCCACCCTTAACGAAAAGAGTTCAACTTCCATTTAATCTTTTATCATTTCCCCTTAACAACTTCACTTCAAATAAGCAACAAAGATCTTAAACTATCCCAATACAGTTGCTCAAACAATCCAAGCAATCCATATCTACACAAAAATACAGAACATAAGAGATTCATATGAAAACACTATCTTAAGCAAGCAAGCAGCAAGTCTAGCATGCGGCAAAATGCCTAAAACTGCCATCACTTTGACTTAAAAACAAACATTATTTGAAGTTCATCAAACAGATTTCCTGCATTTCCAGTTGGTAGTGCAATCATCAGTGAATCAACCAATCCCAACAAATCAAAGATCCAAACGACAACAACAAGGAATTGGAACATCCTTCCAAATCAACAAAGAAACAACAATGGGGAAATCCTTGCTTAAGAATTACACAACCAAGCAAGGAGAGTGTCAACTAACCGATGATCGAAGGCAAGATTCTGAAAGATAAAGCAACCCCAGAAAAGAAATAATAAGAAAAGGGAAGATTAAGGGAGGAAATTTTGAAGAGCAATAATGGAGGAAGATAAAAGAAGGGGAAAAAAAAGAAAAAAGAGTTAAGAAGAAGATGGAGTGTGAAGGGTCAAAAATGATAAAATATTTATGGGAATTGATGAATTGGGTTATAGAATGAGGAAGGAAAAAGGAAGAGTCGGTAGCATTTTTGTGGGTTGGAACTTGGAAGAGGAGCTCACTGGATTTGTCTTTGGTTAGAGGAAACCGCATCAAATGGTTTTGGTGTAGAGCGATAGAGAGAGTTGAAAACGCAGAGAGAATTTGAAACATGGCCGCCATGGGAGGCCTGCTTCCTTCTTGGTTTGGGCCTTTACATAAATGGCCGAAACGAAAACTAGCAACTGTTCCTTCTCTTTGTTCCTTTAGATTGACATTGGTCGCTCTCTCTCTCTCTCTCATTTCCAATAATAATGCTGAATTTAAGGGTCTTCTAATTCTATTTTGTAAGTTTTTTTATTTTTTTTACAATAGGTAAAGGTCGGAGAATCGAACCTCTAACTTCGAGTTTGATAATACAAACACTCTGCCAATTGAGTTATACGTATTGTGGACTATTTAATATGCAATTCGTAGACCGTCTAGATTATGTTTTGAGACAATTGCAAATATAGCAATTAGATTCAAAGTATTAGTATATATAGCAATATTTTTTAAAAAAATTACAAATACAGCAAAGTCTAACAATGATATACTTCTATCGATAATAGACTTTTATGGTCGAGGTGGTATAAACTTTGTTATATTTACAATCTTTTTAAAATGTTGTTATACACTTTGTTATTATCCCTAAAATTGCTACTCATTACAATTGCTCTTATGTTTTCAGGAATTGTTTTGTGATCCAAAGAGTAGAAACTCTAAACACAACAAATATAATATTTAAGATTAAAATATAAAATTGTATTAAGAGAAATAAAAATATTAACAAATATAATATTTCATGTTATAAACTACATTGTTTTTTCTTCAATTAAAATATGTATTATATAATATATTGTAAATTATTTGAGGTTACCAAATGATAATAATACAACTCCTTAAAAAAAATAATTTTTAATATAAAATATTTTAATAAATTAATTAATAATAATTTATATTCAACCTAATATTTAGTGGAGAACTATAATTAGTATTATGGTTCATAGATATACTATCAAACACATTTTGAAAAATTATTTAAATTTGAATTTAACTTCTAAAATTTGCTACCAAACATATATCTAAAACATGAAATATAACTTTATTTTCATTAAATTTTTTGTTTTCAAATTGTCTACCAAACAGACTCTAAATAACTCGACTTTTCTTTCTTTTTTTTTTTTCATCAAAATTTTAAGTCTGTTTGATAATCATTTTGTTTTGATTTTTAGTTTTTGAAAAGTAAGCTTATAAAATACTACTTTTAGTCATAAGTTTTTATGCTTTGTTATATACTCTCTACTTTAATGTTTTCAAAAACCAACCCAAATGTTAAAGGAAAAAAAAAACGATAGTTTTTAAAATTTGTTTTTGTTTTTTTAATTTTCTTAAGAATTCAAGTGTTTATTTACAAAATTGAAAACTATAATTGAGAAATTGTGAGGAAATTAACATAAATTTAAAAAACAAATTGAATTGTTACTAAACGGGGTTTTAGTCTTTCAACTTTAAAAGGTATTCAATTAATGTCCTTGAACTTTAATTTTGTGTATAATAAATTTATTATAGCATGGAATTGTTATTAAACTGGATTTTAATCTTTCAACTTTAAAAAGTATTCAATTAATGTCCTTGAAATTTAATTTTGTGTATAATAAATTTATGGACTTATGGCAACATGATTATAGTTCAACTGGTTAAACCATATATTTTCAACCAAAATGTTAAAAGTTTGAACGTCGATGCCCTTATATGTCGTATAATTCAAAAAGAAAGTATTTTTAACTTTCAAGAGGGTTGAATGATTCCCTAAACTTTTGATTTTGAGTCTAATAAGTTCGTAAACTATCAATTTTGTGTCTAGTAAATCATTAACCTACTTGATATTTTCTAATCTTCATGATCCTTTTAGATATAAATATGGAAATATAGGATCTTATTCGACATAATTCAATTATATGTATAATATATTCGTTAATTTTTTTTGTATAAAAAAACAGCAAATATTACATTAACTTTGGGATCACTTGAGCTGAACGACATATCAAATACCAAATTAAAAGTTTATGGCCTATTTGATACTGTTTTTGCTTTCAGTTTTTTCATTTGTTTAGAAATAGAAACGTTTGATAACGTTTATGTTTCTTATTTCTCATTTTTTTAGAAATGTATCATATATTGTGTAGAAATTTCAGAAACAACGAGATCTAAGTTTATTGTTTCTTTTTTTTTTTTCTAAACATAATAGCCAATAGGAGTACTATTTTATCATATCATGATAAATATCTATAAATAATATAACATGATTTTTTATATTTAATTTTAAAGTCATATTGTCAGGTAAAATTGTTATATTTTTTTTATTAAAATTTTAGATACCAAAAATAAAGAAATTGTTACTAAAACATGTTTCTATTTTAAGAATTAAAAAATGAAGTACAAGAAACCAGAAATAATTAGTAAACACATTTAAAGAGAGAGAGGAAATAAGAAACAAAAAGATTATCAAATGTAACATTATAAACAAATTAACCACTTTTTAGAGTTTTATAATAATGACTTATTAAACTATAATCTAAAAATTGAAAAACTAAATTTATAATTCAACTTTTTCTCTTTTTTTTTTTAGTAAATTTTACAGTTGAATCTTGCATTCATTTAGAGATGTCGTAGATGAACTAAGGTTGACGATATTATTTCTTTTCTAGAGAAATAAAAATTAGACATGCATTTTTTTAAGTTTTTTTTTTTTTTTTTTTTTACTTTAGCTGTTTTATTGATTAATAATCATCTTCATTTATTTTGAAAATCATGAGTTATATATATATATATATATATATATAGCCATCAAGTTTATTTTCACCTATCAATAATAAAAATGAAAAATGAAAAAAAAAATAGTCTAATTTACTTGACTTATCATAGATTTTTAATTTAAAGATTTAAAGATTTATTTAAAATTTCTCATTTACTTCATTCTCATCAAATTTCAGAATAATAATAATTATTATTATTATTCTCATCGATGACTAAATCGTCATATTTATTATTCTCATAAATTTTACTTTAATAAACTTAAAGATTTAGACATTCATGAGAATAAAATAAAGGGAAATTATTTTAAATGACAAAATGCTGAAAATATTTACAAATATAGCAAAATTTCACTGTCTATCACAGATAGACCGTAAAATTTTGCCATATTTATAAATATTTTTGTTCATTTTCCTATATTTGAAAAAAACCTTAAAATAAATGAGATTTTTAAAATAATATTATTACTTCACTTTATTATTAATAATATTATGAGAATCAAGTAAATTCATAATAATATTAATAATAAAGTAAATTAATAATCCTATTTAATTTAGAGAAATTGTTATGTATAGAAAAAAACAAAAGTAATTACAAAAAAAAGTGAGAAATACAAAAGCATGGAGTGCACTTTTTTCTATGTGTAATTACTTCAATCATTCTTTGTCTTCGATTTGGCATGACCTTCCTTCCTAAAAATAGATTGGATATTTGATCCCAAAGAAAAATATACATATATTTTTCCAGAAAGAAATATGAACCAAACATAATTTGAAGATAAATGTCTCTTGGATTGGATCTCATCATATATTAAGGAATCCACTGTGATGCCACAAAAACCTATTACACATTCAAAGCTGATATTGAATTCAATTACTTGAGATTATGAAAAGAAAAAAGAACATAAGCAAAAATTGGGTTCAAAATTACTTGTACAATATAACCAAAAACAAAAAAAGAGAGAATTGAATGGACTGAGCATTTTTATTAATAGAGAATGACTTCATGATGCACATTGAACAGCTTTGAATGTCGACTGGGAAGAAGCAACTGAAGGAAGTATTTACAGAATAACAGAGCCAACTATAAAAAAGAAAGAAAAGAAAAAGTTACAAATGGGTGTGAAAAGAAAGAAGGAAGCTTTGTTTTCTTCAAGATGTTCCCCCATTGCTATAATGGATACCATTACCATTACTACTACTACTGTGTTGTTCAGTATTTTTCAACTTCACAACATCAACATTATCCAGCTCTCTTAACCCCCATATTCTAATCGTACGATCGTCACTCGCCGATGCCAACATGTGAGGATTTGTAGGATTCCAACTCACACAGTTTACAGACCCTGAGTGCCCTTCCAATGCCTCTATAACCTCCCCTGTCCCTCTGTGCCATATGTATACCTGCCACAACAACCATTATCAAAACCGAAACCAAGCTCTGATCGAGAAAAATAAAAAGAATGTACAAAGGTACAAACCCACAACAACGACCTCAAACTACCTACGAAACAAATTGTAATCCTCCTTGTAGAGAAGCATAAAACCTCACATCGTTGACCCTCCCAAACCTCCTCTAGATATCTTTCAGCTAGAACCCAAATATATTGAGATATAAACGATAACCAAAATACAAGATAAACTAAGTAATTCGAGGTACTTGGAAGTTGGACCCTCCCAACCGAGATCACACTCAACCCCTAATTCACTCACCAAAATATTGCCTATCTTCCCTATTCACCTTAGCTCTATTTATAACCAAATTCTATAACACACTCTCCTAACTAATTACTAATATACCCTTAATATCCCTCTAACACTCTAATACCATTCCTGTCACTTTCACCCTCTCTAAAAATTCTACTATTTCTCTCGAGGCAAACTCAACACAAAATAGCAAAAGAACAAGCCTACCACAACACTCTACCATATCCTACAAGGAAGAGTTCATAAGGATCTCTTCAATCATAGAGCGACAGTCCCTGTTACAACCACAACAACTGCAACCAAGCTAAAGCACAGACTCCAAAGGGAATAAGTGAACTCACAGCACTCCAAAAATATGTTCTAGATTCTCCCCGTCTTTTGTGCCAAATGTCAAGCCAGTCTAAATACAGTGTTGTGTCAGTTGGAAAACTTAAGAGAACCTCTAGAAAGAAGCGCTTCAACTTCAAATCGAGCAAGGAGAAAAAAGAAGGTTTCTCATAAGTTTCCAAAACTGACATCTTGATATGTTGTATGGCTACTATGTTCTATGTGTGTGGAAAAGCTAATGCGACTTTTAGTAAACTTTCATAAAGGTACTAATATCAACTTCTTGTTCTTATTTAACTAATACCATCAAAATGTTAAAAAGACTAGAATTATACTTTAACCTAAAACACCAATGATAACCAAGTAACTTGAGTGGATGAAAATTTGGAGATGTAACTAGCAAAAGTGAAAATTTCTGAAGGGCGCCACAGTATATAGCATATAAGTTAAAAGGACAAACTAAGAATCGTACCAGTGAGTCCTCACTGCCACTTGCAATAAAAGCCTGGTCGAGCCCTCCGAAACATGACCGAATAACAAACCGGGTGCGCTTGTGACCTGTGTATGTTGTAACAATCTCGGCCTCACCTTCTAAATTCCACAGATGGATTTCTTGGTTCAAAAGGTTTACTAGTAAGAACTTATTATCCCTTGACAATTGAAAAGATGTTATTATTTGATCCTCTTCGATCAATTTATCGATGTTTAACTCCCTGTCGAGTAGTAATATCGCAGTATCCCTACAGATACTGATAATCTTCTTCCCATCATTGGTTATTTCTAGATCAGAAATCTTAAGAGTTCTTTGACCCTTCCAACCTTCCAACTCGTTCCCATCTAATTCCCACATGCAGATACTTTTATCGTTAACGCCTGCAAGTATACGCTTTCCATCGGGAAACCAGCCACAAGAGACCAGTCCAAGACCAGCTTTTTCATAAACATGGAGGCACTCGCCTGAAGCGACATCCCAACGCCTGATAGCTTCCTCCACCCCACACGTGAGTAGCTGACTATCATCAGGACTCCATGAGACCAGAGAGATTGGTTGCTCGTGACCTAACAGTCTGTGCTTCAAAGAAATTCTTCCATTTAAGTCTACCTAAAAACAAAAATGAAGCCAAAAAAAAAAAAAAACACTTAGACATGGAAGTCATCAACAAAAGAATTGAAGTTAGTATGAAATAGATTTTCAAAAGAATGGATGTTTGAAGATATCTCTCAAGGTGCTGAGCTCAAACCTTCAAGTCAAGATCTTAATAACTTAAAACTGGACTTGGGTCAGTGAAGCTCCTCAACAATTATATTTAGAAAGAAAGAAGAAGATAAAGTACATTCAAAGACAATCTATAAACTAATTCTATCCTCAAGAATGATTCCCTTTGGGAGTCTGTACTGTATCTAAGGCTTTCTATAACTATCCTTTAGGCCTTGTCCTTTTGGATTAGAGCTCATTTTTATATACAGTTAGTTAATTTCTTTGTGACTCTTTTTGTTAGTCTGTATGCCCTTTTTTCTTTATATATAGCTAGTTAGATTCTTTTTACACACCAATTAATATAGCTAGTAATCTATAAACTAATTTGATGCAGTCATTCTTGAGAGAAATTAAAAAGTGATCCTCATCATTACCTCCCATATAATTGCAGATCGGTCACTGGATGATGAAGCTAAGTATTTTCCATTGTGGGAAAATTGCAAAAACCAAACCTCATCGCTATGATCTTGCAACACCTGCTCAGATCAAGAAAACTAAAATATTCAGCTAACAGTAGAAAGAAACAGCCCCAAGCAGTTATGATTATTGGGGGGGAGGGGGGCCCCTTCAAATTAGCAATTTATGTTTATATCAAAATCTCTATCCTAATACATAACGGTTGCACAAATGTAACTGCTGAAGCAAAACTCCTATAAGATGCCAAGCTTGAAAATGCTTACTTGCATCAATTATGATTTCATATCAAAAGAGTTCTATGAATGAACGTACCGAGAACAAACTATAACTCAGTCTTGTTTCTGTTTCAAAAAAAAATAATAATAATAATAAAATAAAACACTCAATTCTCAGCAGGAAAGTAAAAACTAAATAGTCGCATAGAGGAACTTCATGGCTTTTTGGGTGTTGAAAAGTCTTACGAAGAAGTTCAGTGTTTTGCTCACTTAAATGCCAAGCTTCTGTTCGAGCTATTTTGACCAAACTGTTTTCAGATTTTCCTTAATATGAACAATTGGAGCCAATTCTCGCAGTTTTTTTTATGTCTTTTCAGAGGGTCCCTTCTTTGTCCTTGGTCTGTGGTTTCCATATTTTCATTCTTTCTTAATGAGAGTTGATTTTTCATCCAAACAAAAGGTCTTCTCATTCATTCAATGGCCAATTAAGGACTAAAAACTTCTAGCTCCACTGATAATTATGCTATACTAGTGGATAACTTTTTATAATACCATCATTGTCCCTTGAATATTCACCTAAATGCATTTTACCAGTTCTATTTTCTTTTCTTCTGAAAGAATCTAAATAATCCAATTGAAGACAATAGAATGCAAGGAGCTGGGAAAAAAGTGATGGCCATTTCAACTATCACATATTTTTCCAAATCTTAATCGCAGATTATCTCAAAGGATATGTAGCAATAGAACCTTAAAAAACTATCCTTTTTAGTAATTTGTACCCCAATTGGACTGTTTCTATCTATGGTATGTACATGGTAACTAACTTAGAAGAAGTGTACAACATTTTTTCTATGAGAAACCAAATTTTGAAATAGCTATATCATATATATTCATATAATATGTGAAGAAAATAAACAATCAAATTATATATATACACACATATATAATTAAGAAAGAGTTTAAAAAATATCAACTCTATGCAAGAACAACCATGATCGAGACTAAATGGATATGGATACAACCTCACCCAAAATGTTCTTAAAAAAAACATTTCTTACCTGTAAAGTTTGAGAAGGAATCTGATTTTTCCCACAATCATGATCTGTATACAATGACATCTCCTTATTTAAGGAGTTATGGAAAGTGCAAGCATCTCGTTGCAACAAAAGGGCACGTTCAACTAAATGTTCCAATCTTTTTTCCGGTATCATAAGAGATGCAGGAAGAAGTTTCTGCAATTCCTCCAGCAATTGTGTCCGAGACTTGGCCCTTGCACTTTGCTGGCAGGATGAATTGGCTTGAGCTCTCGTTGACGGAGAAACCAAGCAAGACGAGAGCTCACGAATTCTTTTTTCATTAATGTGATGTGGAGCAATCTCGGTCCTCAGCGTCCGTAAAGCTTCAGTGACTTTGTCCCTTTCCAGAAGCTCAAAGAATTTCTGTTCTAATACCAAAACAGAAGCTGCTTTGACAATGCTTTCATCTGATAAACCAATTTTTTGCAAAGTTTCGACACTTTCATCCCATTTACCATCATGAATTTGCTGCATAAGCACGTTTACAGCAGGAGAATGTAGGGGTATCCCAGATTCCTCTTCTAGATAAGCACCAGTTTTCTTATAACCAAGAGAATACAATGCATTGGCTATAATTCTCACAAACTCTACTCTTTTGATCACTCCCTTTGAACCAATAACATCACCACTGTCCCCTTCGGATTGTAGGGGGCGAGCCATCAAGTCTCTTGAAGAGCCCCCTAAAGGCTCTACCACAGATAAACCGTTCGACAGTCCCTTCAATTTCTCCGATGATACCTTCATACGTTTGGAGGCTGGTTCTTCATCCTCTAAACCTCCCATGAAATGTGCACCTCAGCCCATATATAACTATGATGAACGGATAAACAGATAATTTCAAAAACAAAAAATGCCCCCAATAAATTTCAAACTCACTACTTCACAATGTAGCCAAAGTAATAATCAGAAAACTAAACGATACCCATTTTGAAGACAGACAGCCACAGTCACAGCTCAATAAATCAAATTTTACCAAAAGAAGCAAGAACATAGTAAAGAATTTCGAACCGAAGCATGTTTTTCGACAGAAAAATTATATATATATATTCCCAAAAACCCCAACCTAAAGCACCGTATCGGAATCTGAAGACATTCCAATCATCAAGCTAGATCAACTTTCACCACTTCTAAAAAGAAAAATGGGACTTGATAAGTAGAAACAAAAAGCAATCAGCAGTAAACTATATGGCTAAAAAGAGAGGAAACGATGTCGTATTACTAAAGCAAACATAATCAGACTATAAACACCACAAATCAGCGTAATCTTAAACCTGATGAATCATGAACCAAAACAAACACTAATCCCATTAGAATATCATTTTGCAATCAATCAAATAGTTGACAAAAATTCCAACGCAAATACATTACCGACAGAGAAACAAGATAACAACATATCGTACCACAAAAACAAAATAAAATAAAGAAATTCAACATACCGATGGTCTAAGGCGAGATTCTCACACAAGAAGCAACCCCAGAAATTTCAACAAAAAAAAAAAAAAGACAGTTTTCTTCACGTAGAGGGAAAAAGTAGAAGCCGAAACCGGCGATTGATGAAGGATAAAAAGAATCAGAAGAATTGGAAGGGAGAGAAATTGGGGAATCGGATTTGGAATTGAGGGTTTGGTGGGGATGATGAGATGATGGGTTAAAGAAGAGTAAAAGAGATGATGGAGAAGGGGAAAGAAAAGGGAAAAAAGGAAAAGAAAACACAGTGGGTTTGGCTTTGCGTGGAGGAAACCAACTCAAAGAGAGAGAAGGGAGGGGTTCTTCTTATGTAGTGAGTGAGAATGAAGAATGAAGAATTTCCAACAAAAGAATACACAGAATGTGGAGAGATTACAAGAGGAAGAGTCGTGGGCACCATGGAAGTGAAGCTTGGGCCTGGTTTTGTTCTTCATTAGGGCCTTTCAAATGGGCTTCTTCTTCATGATCCATTTTCTTTGTGTTTGGCAAATGAAATTGGGTGGGAGATAGATCTAACTTTTGGGTAGGTGTCTTATTCGCTAAGTTATGACACGGTTAGTAAATATTTTTGTGTTAAATTATCATTTTGGTTTTTTGTATTTGATTTGGAGTGGAAGGGGATGTTTTAGATGCCGGTAATAAATGTCTTATTTATTGAATTATGTTCGAGTTGGTTATTTTGATTTTAATTAGTTGTTGTAATTTTGCAAAATTATATTGAAACATTTTTTAGTACAAAGAAAAACGAATGAAAAAAAAAACAGTAGAATTAGACGTCAGATAAAAGATTGTCTTCCCTATTAGAGACTTCATGAACCTATGGTGTGTGGTAGTCTAGCCGATTTTTGTTCTCCATGCATCATCTTGAATGTGTGGCGAGGTTATGTGTAGTCATATTTGCATAAAGAAAATCCCGAATAAAATTTTGTTTATGTTTTTCTTATAAAGCATCAACAAAGTTTTTAAGCTTATTTTCATAATGGTACTGTCCCGTTAAAAGCTTCCAAATAATCAAAAAATCAATCTCTCCTTGTAAAAGATAAAGGTCATGTCGATGGTTAGATTGACTTCGTGTAATAAGGTTGTCGCCTCAGTTAAACCCATTAGTCTAATTGAGTTCTGAAAACTTCTTGCTGCAAGTATCATATTATCATTGAAATTCCATGTGGTAATGCTTAATCCCACTCGATCCTTGATCTTTGTCACATCAGTGTTGAACTTGAAAGAGTCGGGTAGGGATTACTATGTGGGAGTATCCATTGTGCTAGGATTGGATGCATTATGGTTTTGAAATAGTCAATAAAATGTAAGTGTTTTGTTTTGTTGTTTTTTGGATTTTAGATTTTTTTTTATAAGGCATGTTTTTGTTTATATATGGTAAAGAGAGATGAAAATGATCATTATACATTGTTGATTGTATTGAAAATGAATTTATTGCTTGTAATAAAAATAAAAGAGATGTGATCTCAAGAAGATTTGAATACTAATATTCTATCCTAATGCATAATATTATGGGAAGAGAAATTAGCAACTTATGTGATATTATATTATGTTAATACGAACACAATTAGTCTTTTATCTATGCTTTTAGATGTCATTCATACTCCAACTTAAATGTTGACTATTTAGATTTATCTCTAAAGAGAACGAAGCCTAGTTATTTTATTCATACTAGAATAGAGTATGCTATAACTCTCACAAAACATATAAAGTAGCAGTGACTCATGAGTGTCACACATCAAGCCATGTGAAAAGCTCTAGAGAGAAGTAACATGATGCATCGCCTAACACACAAAGAAGGGTAGTGTTCAAAAAAGCCAAGCTAAAAGTAACAGTGTTGTTGTAATATTAGTGACAATCTCAATGTAGGCCAATATAAGGCACCAAACCACAACCTCGGGAGTGAGGTTGCATTGAAAGTTGTGACGAACAATTTTTTATGTTAGATTTATATTAGCGAGACATCTAAGCACATCAAATTTTAGGCCAATTGAAGAATGGATGAACACTCCACATTGTGATGGACTCCTCGCCACTTATATGACACATAGGAGTGACACTAAAAAAACACCTTTATGATGTACCGAAGGAGGAGGCATGGAGTTGGTTCTCTGCCACCTATAAGCTTTTCATGTCTAAGGTGAGCCACCCTATGGGACGTTGGTGTCTGATGCTAGGGTGAAATTTGAAGGACTGAAAGTTGTCAAGACCTTCAATCATCAAATACATTTTTAATACCGATCTAAACAACATCTACTACTGAGTAATATTAGTAGCAAGATTGGGTCAGTTCGCAATAAAGCGCGAAGATTAGTTTCACAAAGTCAATTTTTTAGTTAAAGCGATAAATGAGGGAAGGGGGTTTGGTTGTGGAATTGAGAATGTACGTAAAAGTAAAGACATACAAATAAAAGAGATAGAGGTGTAATCTAATGGAACATTCTAGCTTAGAGGAATAGAATTACCCAATGTAATATTGGTCCTAGGATGTTTACTCGATCATCTCAAACACATGTCAACTTAACTAGTAATACTGAGTCAACCATCCTAAACTATTAATCAATATTTGCACCCTTATTAAACTAAGTGTCAATTAATTAAGAATGTAGTGCATCCCAAATCAACCAAATACTTGCATTAAGTCCTAGGGCTAAACCATGACGATTAATTAGCGATAATGCCTATTAACTGTTTGATTTGTTCCCTATCTCTAAGCCATTCAAGAAAATTATGCGAGTCTGAAAACGTCGCAACGCCACACGCCCATAAGATGACTTTTGCTAGTTTGGTAACCAACATATAACAAATATGGATCATATGCTAAGTTTATATGATTAACATACATACCCAATTTTGTTTGTCAATCCTAACAATTCACACATGTTAAAGAATAAATATAAGAGATAGAAATATATACATTAAGCACAAATTCTCACAAAATTGCATATGGGTTCCTCCAAAACCTCTAAAACTAGAAAATCAACAAATTACCTTCTCCTAGTGACAAGGAAACTAAAATATGGCATCGTTCCATTCGATTACAAGTAAAAACTAAAGAAAGACCTACAACTAAGAAAATGGAATAGAGAAAGGGGGAGAAGGGCTAGAGGCCCGGAATAATTGACCTAAAGTGAAAAAGAATCCTTTATAGGACTAGAGACAACCCCTAAATAATCCATTTTGGCCCATTTTGCACTTTTGACGTCCCGAGAGTCCCCTAAGCTCAATCTCTACAATAATCATATTTAAACATGAAATTTCTAAGAACTAACTCGAATTAGGTCGAAAAAAAATAGCTCATTTCGGGAGCTATCAATGTTGTAAGACAAGTGTATTGGACGTTTTCTTTTAAAAATAGCCTCACATACTTGTGCCTAAGGGTGTTTATGATTTGGTTTGATCCAAATCGAACTGAACCAAAAATTTTGATTTTAGATGTATACCAAACTAAGCTAAACTGCAAATATAATGATTCGGTTTAGTTTTCAATTTTAAATATGATATATAATATACTAATAATCAAAACAGGCTTATGTAGCAAGTTTCACACATTTATTCTACTTGATTTGATTCCTTGCATTAACATGAGCCACCATTTTTATTTGACTTTGGTCATATGAAGAATCATGACGTGTACTTGTAAATAGCTTCACACAACAAATGCTATCTATCTCACTACATTTGTTTGATGTTATCTTTTTTTTCTAAGTGTTGGAATGTGGCTGTTGATAGAGTACGGTGTGATATTTTTTTGTCTTTAAATATAAAAAAATGAGCCAAATTATTTATAAATATAGAAAATTTTTATTGTCTATTAGAGATAGACTTCTACTGCTTGAGCGGTAGAAATCTATCACTCATAGATAGTGAACTTTTTCTATATTTATAAATAGTTTGATATTTTTTTTATAATCATTTTATTTTTTTTCTATTATATCCTATTTTTACTAATATTTTTAAAAATATCCTAAAATATCACTTAATCCCTATTTCACTATACTTATTTGATTTTATAATATCTCCATTTTGTGGCTATTGGTGGGATCCGGTGTGAAATTAGGGAGAAAAAAAATCAAAAAATAAATTTGATATTTGACTCCTATAACATATTTTATAACGTATAAAATTGTGATATTGTTACTTTTAAGAATATAAATTTAAAAAAATAAAATAAAACAACACGGCCAAGCTGAGCTTACTTTAGTTGGCATATAATTTTGTGTATCATCGACTATAATGTTATAGGTTTGATTCTTATACTTAAAAAAATTAAAAAAAAAATTAACATTTAAAAGAGATTAATACTCATCTCAACCTTTAAAAAATATTTGTTTTGGTCCTTCAACTTTTAATAAATTATTTTGATCCGGGTGAGATTACTCAATACTTTTTTCAATCTTAAACCAACTTCACTCGGTATAGGCCTCTAACTTATCTAATTTAAAATCAATATCGCATACTTACACACACTCCCTCACAAATTTATTAAAAAAAAATGTAACAACCTAGATAGCTATTGTTTAAAAACAATTTAGAACTAAAAAAAACATTTTAAATGGTCAAATATACTAGAATTGAATGAACAAGCAAGTCTTTAAACTGCAATAGAATTTTTCGTTTAGTATAATAGAGAGTGAAAAGATTCGAACCAAAAAACTCTATTGTATGTTAATTGAATTATGCTCATCTTGACGAAACTTAAACTTATAATTTATTACCAGCCAATTGATACAAGTCGTTAATTATATGACTATTGCTCAATTAACATCTGATATGTATTAGTAACTAAGGACATATTTTGAAGTGATTTTAAATTCATTAAAATCACTCAAAAACACACTTAATCTCTCGAAATTGATTTTTGTGATTTTAAGAAGAGTAATTTTTTTAAAAAAAATCATCAAATATACATATAAAAGAGCTCCAATAGCAAGTTGAATATAAAAGAACCAATTCCACTTTAAAAAATCCATAGACTCGAATAAATATCTTTTTTTCAATTCTCAAAAAACCGATAAGGATAATAAAATTACCATCGTCCACAAAATGAAATAAATAAAATGGCAGAAGAAATTGAAGAGAGAAGGAAAATGGTAATAGCGATGAAAGGACATCCCGGTACAGGGAAAAGCACTTTGGCCCAATCCCTAGCCTCTCTCCTCAAAATCCCTCTCGTCGACAAAGACGACGTTAAGGACTGCGCCGCCCCCGTCGCCGCCGCAACCACCGCCGCACTCGTCAACGATCTCTCCTACGACGTCGTTTTCCGTCTCGTCTCCACGCAGCTCCGCCTCGGCCTCAGCGTTGTCGTCGATACGCCTCTCTCCCGCCGATCTCTCCTTTGCCGCCTTGCCGACGTGGCTTCCGTGGCTGGCGCGCGGCTTCTGATCGTCGAGTGCAAGCCGTCTGATCTGACGGAGTGGAGGCGGAGACTCGAGAGCCGCGGCGCTGATGATCGGACGAACTGGCACAAGCCGTCCACGTGGAGCGAGATCGAGATGCTTCTGGAAAGTTACGGCGGATGTACGGAATTCGACGTCGGCGATGTGCCGAGGCTAGTGGTCGATACGACGGCGCCGGTTAGTTTCGATGAGATTGTTTCCACTGTGATTGATTTCGTTGTATCTAACGGTGGTTCTTTCAATGCTCCGTCAGCCGTGGAAAGATGAAGCGATATTATCCGGATAAATTATATATTTTTTTTCTTTTTGGAAAAATAAATATATTAAGTTGTACTCTAATTTACACAGCTTTGTATAAATTGCAACTAATTTTGTTTTTAGTTTTTTATTTTTAAAAATTAAATCTTACTCTCT